>JACCHY010000011.1:2655175-5310350 GCA_018907195.1 Dolichoris vasculosae
AAAACATTACAGTATTAATTTTTTTTTAATTTAGATAATGGAAATTAATATTAAGAGAATTATGTATCTTACTAGAATAGCACAATATCAAACTTTTATATGCGAATGACTATTTGTAGCAGTGTATTTTATGTTACTCCTTTTAAATTAAAAAATTGATTTTCAATATTTTACTCTGTAACAGTATACTAAATATAAAAATATGTGTAGTATATTTATATTTATTATATATATATACATATATATACGCAAGTAATCTTTGTATTTTTCTATTTAAATGTATTTTAAATGTTTAAAATGTTTAACTATTCATATATATTATGTATATAGTTTCTTTTTAATATTTTGATATTTTAGGACCATATAGTGATCTATGAGATATATTTAATTTTAATGATAAATATATTAAACGTTTTAAAAATTCGTTTCGTTGCTTAAAGATGATGTTTTTAAATACTAAATAATAGTTAAAAAAGAAGAAAACTATCTATAGATTAGTGAGTTTTGTTGCAAGTACAGTAATATCACGAAAGATGAGTTTATGATATATGAAATATACTTCATAATTGTTTCGAAGAGAATACCTACGCTATACCTTTCCTTCAATACAGGTTTCTCACACGACGCATAGACATCAAATTTATAATTTCGATATTTTTCATACATTTGAAAATTAAATTAATGGTATAGTTTAAAGCTAGTTTTATATAATAACTTATAAAAGATATATACTACTTACATATTAGATATTCTTATCAATACCTGATTTCAATTAACTTAATCTCTCGATATTTAATGTTAGAGTTTGTCTACAAACACAATATAATTCCCATCTTATTTATCTTGCAGTCATTGTCATAATAAATAGTGAGACTAAAATTCTGTATTTTTTTTATTCTCAAATAATACAAATGAATGAATATTATTGTAATGTCTACTCTAGTCATATTACACAAAATAGTATTATTCAAGTGAATTTCATCCATATTATATAAAATTGTTGTGTCGAAATTTATATTAATTTAAAAAATATGCAGATTTTGTACACTGATCTAATTCATAATTCTAAAAATATCATAATTTAATTGCTTTGAGAATTAGTATCAATAATTAAATGATTATATTCAGGTGTCAAATCGAATGAATTCATCCATATGGATACCAAGTATAAAGATATAATATCGGTGTAAATTATTGTATATTTTAAAAATATTACATCAAAGTTAATTTTTAACTAATCACATAATGAAATACTCTCATTGTGAAAATAAGATATTTTTTATTCAAATATTTCTGCATTTCAAAATAAATTGAAAAAATTAAAAATAACTATTAAATATAATATTTTACAGACATTTTTAAATATCGTATAACTCTTTTATTTTATAATAAAAAGTTATGTTATGGCAATTATATATAGTTAAAATATCATTAATTTGTTTTCATTAAAAAATATGTAAATTTTTTACACAAATAAGCTAATATTTAAAAGAATTTTGTAATATTTTTCACATTCAGTTACTACGATATTTTTTATTTATTTTGCTACATAATCTTTACTTAAGTTTTAAAGTTTACGTAAAGCATGTGAGCATTAAACAATACTAAAAAGAATCACATTGTAATTTTAATTTTAATTACATGATTTTTAAATTACTCGTCATGTTACACTGGTTATTATTTGTCTGTTTCCTTTAATAAGTTTTGTAAAAAACTCATTTAATATTCTAAATATTTTGTTATTTTTATCATATATTATAAATATATAATATAGTTATTATAATTGATTTTCTTAATTTGTAGTAAGAATTTATTTATATAATTTATATGTAATTTTTATTTTACTTTCTTTTAGAAAAATTAATGTTGAGCTGTGTAAATTTTTTAACTTTTTTTCAATTACAATTTAAAAATGTTTTCTAAGTTTTTAATGCATTGATATTTTAAAGATCACAAACATAATTGTTGTCTTTAGTTACTTAATAAAAACTATTTCTCCAAAATAAAATACTTAAATTTTTAATATTAGAAGAAAAATAATATCAAAGACAAAAAAAGATGTATCATGCTGCATGTATGTATAGCTTTTAAATTTTTTAAATCTGTATAATTTCATTGAATATTATATAGACATTTATTTTTTTATAATTAAACGAAGCTTCAAAATTGAAGTAATCGATCAGATTATAAAGAAGTTCAGTGTATTGCATTGTATTTACATAGTATTTATTCATCTGAATAATATTCATTTAAACCAAGTATTAAATAAAATAAATTTTAGCTAATAATAAAGTTAATTAAAATAAGTTGGTGTACATGTTTTTTAAATAGTCAAATTCGACTAATTAAAATCGTTTATTTTTTTAATATTTCAATTACGATATGTGATAATATTTGTAAGCATTGATTCAATTTCATTTAGTTACAGTAAAAGTATAAGATACATTTTCTTGAAAATATTAAATTATAGATTTAAGAAATATCACAAATATAAATAAGTATGAATTAAATCGGTGAAATTTAGACTACTTCGTAGAAACAATAAAAAATATTGTACAGTAAAACAATATGTTTTATAATATTGCATTCACATATATACATATATAATGAAATTATAAAAGTATTTAAACTAAAATTATTTTCGGATAATTATTACGGTGTATTTATTCGAATCAAATATAACACATATTACTATATCAAACAAGTTCTGGATGGTACTCTTACAATATTAGTGACACCGTATTCATTTTAAGAATATTTATTGAAATTTGTGCTAGAGATTGCACCGAAGGTCGTTATTCCACGATTACCTTATTTGCAGCTTTTCATCCTTTACGGTAATCCGCTTTGCCAGGTCTTGGAAAATTAACTAGACTTGGGTGGTGTGGATGAGCAGTTAAATCGACCATTTATTTCGTGATTTTCATTGCAGATGGTTTAAAAAAATTGCAGAGAAATCCGAACCTTTCATAATATGTTCAGAGCAGCCATTGTCAAAGCAATAAGCTCCAATTTATCCAAGATATCAGATATTTATATTTGATGTTATAGAATGAACAGATGCGTTGGTATATATAAATTCGTATATACGTATATATACGTAAATGTTAAGCGATTTAAAGAAATTCAGACCAACTTTTTCTTTTTTATTTAAAATAATCTGAACAGTATTAAAGAAGAAAGATAAATATAACAAAGTACCCGAGTTTTTAAATATTTATGTACGTATTAGCAAAATGATAATTATTAAAAAATTATTAAACTGTTCTGTAATTGTTCGTTTAAATTTTTCATTTATAAAATTATAAATTTAATATTTTAAAATATTATGGTTCAAAGAATATATTATATGATAATAAATTTAAGTAAACAAATCATTATTTTAGTTATTATTATTTTATACTTAAACTAAATCTTAAACTTCAAAATTATTTAAAAAACTATACAAATATATTATGAATTTATTTACAAATAAATAATATTGTTGATTTTGAAAAAAAAATATATACACAGTAAAAAAATATAATAGATATTTATAAAATATACAGTATGGTTACAGAATTACACAGTTTTGAGATTTGTACCAAAAAAACTATTTTTATGACTTTTATATTATTTCAACATAATATTATTAATTGCATTTATATGTAATAATAAATATGTATCAGTTAACAAGGTATTAGCAATGTAATTATTGTGCACATACTTTATCAAAAAGAAAATATTTTTAAGGTTTTGAAATAAATTATTTTTGACAAAATCATATAGCTGTATTGAAACAATATTCTGTCATAAAATATTTTTGTCGTTATAAATTCATTCTTCTTATTAAATCGTCTGCAGTAAAATTCTGTATTAAAATCTCATAACAATTACTGTTAACTCTCATATCATTTCTAGCGCAAAAAATATACCGTATCTTATAATTGCTTCGCACTTTATTGTCTGATTAAGATCTATGATATTATCAAAATATTTAATTTAAATTTTATGAATAGATTAAAAAAATTTGAATAAAAAAGAATTACTATAATTAAAAAAAATCTTTTTTTTAACTCATAAAAATTAATTAAATGAATTGTAGAAACTAAACGATAAAATCAAAACGAAGACAACAACAAAGTTTTATATTTCATATTGAAGTTAAATATTATATATTAATTAAAATAATTTAATTAAAAATTTCAATTCTAAACTAATTATTTAATTAACTGTGGTATAATAATTTTATTAATATAAAAAATAAACTGAAACCAATATATATAAATTTTAATTATTAATACAACCAACTAAAATAAATATATAGAAAATATATGTTTATAAGCTTAAAAATGTTATTATAAATATTATTTATTCTATAGAGTAAAAAATATATTATATCAGTATCTTTGAATGTATTACTACATTCAAAAAATTATTATTTAATTCATTTTTAAACCACGTTATAAATAAGTAATATTTTGAAAATAATATTAATAAATATGTATGAATCGTTATGTTATTTTTTAAATATAGTTAACATTTTGCTAGTTATATTTGAAGAATATTTTACTTATTATATTTAAAAGTATTTTTTTTATTTTTTCATACGCATCTTTTTGTTATAAATATTTAATAGTTAACTCTTTATGTATAAAAAAATTATTTTAATTTTAATCTAATTTTCTAATCTTTAATTAACTATTTATAACAGTAAATATTTCTCAAAATTTTATCCTTACATTAAATGTAAATTATTATTGATTATAAAAATATAATTTTAGCTTCTTGTATTTATTTTTTGGTTTACGAGATATTTATATTATATATGAGTCACAATTTAATGGTACAAAACATTGAATATGGATAAATATATAAAGTCATCAGAAAGTCATTTTACCATAAGAATTGTTAAGTCAGAAAACCCACATTACAACTTTCTTATTGCATTCGGTTTTTAAAGATAATTTACATTATTTATGTGAAAATTTTTTATTACTTTGAGATATAAGCGAAATACAGCATGAATTTCCTTTACAAATCATTTTTAAATGCAATTGCAAGATATATTGCAATTTTATAAATTATGTGCCGATGTACATATATAGATGTTTTGGTCTCGATTGATTCAGCTCAATTTTTTATCAAGATGAATTTTTATCAGATTAATATAAAAAAATTTTATTTTAAGAAAATTCATCAGGTTTTACTTGTTTTTCACATTATTTTTATTAGAAATTAAAGTATAATTTAAGTTAATATTAAAATTTTAAGAATAAATTTTGTATTTCTAATTTTATGTTAAATTGGATTTTAAATAATATTTTATTACATAAAAAATTAAAATAAATTTACAATTAATTTAATTTATAAATACATAAGTATAAATTATGTAAATAATGAATATTTAAAAGTACAAGTAATCTTCTTATTACATACAAATAATTATAAGTAGCCTATTGATTTAATAAATTTTTGAGAGTTGATATAAAGTTTGAAAATTTTGTTATATTGTTCTTGCTATTAAAATAGTACATTATTATATAATACTTTAGGAGTATTAAATTTTAAATATTTCAAACATGTATTTTATAAATTTCTTAAAATATAACGACAATAAAAAACTTTAAATAAAATAAAGAATTTATACACAAATAGATTTTTAAGCTAATTTCTAGTCCTTTTTTCTCATTCAATTTCAAAATATAAATAAATAACAATTCAAAAATAATTTGAAAAGTATTTTAAATGGAAAATATCATAAATAAAAAATACATCGTTATATGTAGAATTCATCATCAATTTTAATTTCCTCACATAATAATTTTTTTTACATTTTTATATATTTTATATTCATACTTACATTTACACATATAACAAAGTATATGTCTAATATAAATTAAAAATTTTTTTAAATTTACAATTTAATAAACTAGATTATTATTATAAATAGAATTATTATTATAAACAGAGATAAGCAGATAAAATATTAAAGACATAATCTTTTAAATAAAGAAAATATACCAATATTAACAATAAAAGATTCATATATCGATAGATATGACTATATTTATCGATACATTCAGTTTAAATAAATAATATATGAAATTAAGTATTCATAATTGTTTCTACATTATTATAAATAATCAACGCATAACATATTTAAAAAATTTTAAAATATGTTATATTCTATAAACTTAGAATATTATTTGAGATTTCATTTTTTAATTCATAATTATTCTTGTAAATTTTTCTAAGATTAATAATAATAAATAATGAAATAAAACAACCAAATAAGTGAAATAAAATCTATAAATTTTGATTTCTACAGTGCAAAAATAGATTCTTCTGTTTAGTTTATATTTTATATTTCATCCTTTCTCAATTTTAAATTATTAATCGATATTCATTACGTTTTAGTAATTGCATGATAATAACTGAATTAAATTACACAATACTTTTAATACTTTTAAAATTTTAAATTTAATAACATAATATAAAAATAAAAAACGTTTAGAATTTCTAAAAATATATACCTATTTTTTTGTATTAATGTATCTTCTTTATCAGTTGCAAGTGTATAAATAATTATTAATTATAAGTTTATTTTTTTCAAGTAATAGGCTTAGTAAGATAATTGATACAAATTATATAAAAAAAATAAGGTGTAATAACTACAAAAAAAATTTTTTTTAATTTATATATACTCCTTGTATTTTTGAGGATGGAAGTATAAATAAAAATGTTATTACTGAAATCCATCAATAAATACGATTACATTACACATTACTTTTAAAAACTAAATAGTTATTGCTATAAACTTCGTGTATTTTAATTTTTTAATTTTTTAATTTAAATTAATTTAACTTTCTTATTAAAGATGCTATTTTGTCATCGATAAAAATTAACAAATCCATAAGACAAATAAATTATTAAAGATTGAAAAGAAAATTATTAAATAAAATTTACAAAATTTTTAACATTATGCATGTAGTAGGAACAAAGGTGATTAACGATGCCCATCATAAATACACTTTTATAAAATTAGAGCTAAATATAACAAAAACTCAGTTTTCCACTGTGACAATTGGTGTCAAATTTCGAAAAGTTTGACTCGACTCTGAAAACACTGCTTTTTTAACGTTGTAAGTGTCGTTGATTCAAACTCCAAATGTTAATTGACTCGACATACTTTTCTTATATTATTCACTCTTTTTTGTTATCAAATATCCATTCGACTAAAAATGTAAATATTATACCTGAAAAAATATGTTTTTAGCTACAAATTTTTATAAAAGTCTCTTTGACTCTTTATTCTTTGTTATCAAGTTACCTATTTTTTCAAAATTAATATTGTGTTTAAATAACAATACTATACCAAATGAAATGATTTATTATGAGTTTTTAATTGAGATTTAAAAAGTGCAAAGCCACACCGGGAATAATAAAAAAGACTATAAATCACTGTCGGTTATCGAAACGGTAGTTAATAAGCGAAAGTAAATAATTTTGTTTAGAATTCAATTATATATTGAAATCGGTAAATTTTTGATATTGTATCAAAAGGGGAAATAGTGGTGAGTTTTTTAATTAAAAACAAAGAAATATCTATAATCCAAGAGAGAGAGAGAGAGAGAGAGAGAGAGAGAGAGATAAAGAAAGGGTGAAAGAAGGGGAGAGAGGAGAGATAGCACGAGACAAAGAGAAGGAAAGATATAGATGAAGAGAAAGAAACAGAAAGGGAGAAATATGGAGGGAGAGTGAACGATTGTGCTCTCCGGGATCCGCAGAAGAACGAGTAGAAAAGGAGGGAGGGGTCGTCGCGACGCGGCGCGTCGAGGGCGCCGCAATAGCACGCAAGCGCCAAATGTACGTTCCTGTGTAGACAGTACGTCCGAGGTGAGCCACCTCGACGGACGGATTCTCTGGTATTACGCGATGAGTGAATCTTCGTCGGCAAACTCGAATCCACGAATGCGCACGTGCTTCTTTCACAATTTACACCCGAGCTATCCGACACGCGCTCGAATTCTTTAACCGAGTTTCTGCGCTGAGTGGAGTTTCGTGTCCTCGGAAAGAGAAGTGTGTATCTTATTTTTCAATTTTTTAAAAAACTTTTTTTCTTATGTTCTTTTCTTTGCTTGTGAGCTCTTGGATCGAGAGACAAAATAGCGACAAAATAGCGACAAAATAGCGACAAAATAGAGATAAAATAGAGACAAAACAGAGACAAAACAGAGACAAAATAGAGATAAAATAGAGACAAAATAGAGACAAAATAGAGACAAAATAGAAACAAAATAGAAACAAAATACAGACAAAAAGAGATAATCCCACCGGATCATATAAATGCTATCTTTTATGCCAGTCTTTAATTTAAGACGGAACCGTCAAAGACTGGGAGCGTACAAAATTTACATAAAATATATTTTTAATTGAAAGTAGAACATCTATTAATCTTAGTATAATACCATTATCAATTTTCATGCTCAAGTTTGAAATTATTAATTTAATTAAGTGTCAATTTAATTGTATGTATTTATTCATCTAGTATAATTATTGCAAGCTTTAGATTACCCTATAATTCAAATTTTAATGGGTGTAATAAGTAAAAGAAAAATTTTATTAAATTTATCGGACTATCTCTATCTTACAGACTTAATAATTTATGTTCAAAAAAAATATATGAGCTTTCTTCCTTCTTTTTATTCGCAACTAAAAATAAATATAACAAATTTAAGGATATTTTAGAAATCAAACATTATTTGAATAACCGTTGTTATAATTTTTTTTATTATCGTTAATTATAACATGTATGATAAATTGATAAAGATTTTATACATATGTATTAAAGAGAAGATAATAAAAGCTTGATACGACTATTTATCTTGTAACTTAAAAGTTTCTACGTCTCGATTCGTATTTACAATTTTGAAGTAAGTTTTTTTAATAATTTTTTATTTTCATTTTAAGTCGAATAAAACATATATTTTTCTTTTAAATATTAAAGATATTGAAATAAGATAACATTATAATAATTATTTTTAAAATAAAAAGTTATATGCTATAATAATTAAAATACAATTCGTTATTTAAGTATAGCATAGCTATTTTTTTATTTAAGTAACAAATTACTAAAAAAATGAATCTTTTTATCCCAAATTTAAAACTCTCCATAAGTTCAATTTCGATTAATAAAGCTTGCGCATTGCATCGCATAATATAAACTATATTTATGCTTGCAGATATAAGTTTAATATACTTTTAAGTTTACTAAAAATGTGTTTATAAAATGTTGGAATAATTTTTATTAATATCTTTAGACAATTTTTTAGGAATGTAGACTTCATATAAATAAAATTAATGACGGTTTTAATTTTAATATAACTATATTCAAATTTATTGTTAAATTATTTTTGAAGAAATTTAAAAATTTGAAGTTAGAAGCTTAGAAATTTATAAAATAAAAATAAAACTGTAAATAAACCGAATAAAATATATTAATTTAGAGTGGAAACTTGAAAAATTCTGAAAACAATTTTTAAATTATTAGTTCTTTATATTCTTAATTATATTCTCAATTAAATACTACATGATTTCTTTAAATAAAAAACTGAAATAAATAAATAAATCGACGAGTATTAAGAATTTTAAAGTTTTGCGTGATGTAAATGATCCGAATATTAATTTTTCTATAAAACGTTTAACAAGAAAATATATGTTAATTTTACGTGGGAGTATATAAATTTTGTGATTTAAATATATACAGTGTGAAAGTGCCAGCAAAATTGTCAAATAATGAGTTACCTCCGCGATGGTGGAATCAAGCATCTTGAAAATGTGAAGAAGCTTTCTTTCGAGAGTTAAGCCGGCTAATCGATCTAGATACTGAGCCTACTTCACCGTAAGGTATATTAAATTTGATAACGTTTTTTAACGGCGTTTTATCATTCAAAAAAGTAAAAGAATTAATTTCATTGATAATATTTATATATTTTTACATTCAATGTATTTAGAATATTAAAAAAATTTAATTTATTTAACCATCCCTGATGTCACGTAATAGATAAAGTTTTTAAAATTTTAAAATGTAAATCAAATCAAATTTAGAAAATATTTACACGAAGTAAAAATGATTATGAAAATTATTTTTAGAAAAGAGATTTTTGACAAAATTTAAATAAATGAGTATCTATAATAGAGGCTAATAATTATTTAAATATTATACATATAATTATGAAATATTGATATTTGTAAGAATTTAAAATTAAATTTAAAAATTATTTTTACTTGCACGTATAAATAATTAGAATATTTTATATATTTTTTTATAAATACGATGATATTAAAGAGAAAGCTCTCAAATAGTTTACTAAGCAATTGAAAGGAGAGATTTTTTCGATTTTAACTTTTAATGATAAAATACCTCAGCATTTTTTTCTTTACTTTAATGTACAGAAATTCATTACTTTAATATAGAGTAGTATAGATTTTTATTGCTTATAAATATTTATTACATATAAAATTGAAGTGTACAATTCTATAAAAGCATTTATAAAGTTACTTTGTATGTAACTATTATTATAATCATTATTTAATGCTGCAGTTATTGAAAATTATTTAACCATTATTGATATTTCTTACTAACATGATCATGGTTGTTTGAAACAAATTTATATTACTTTTTAAAGATATCTCAATTATAAATTCATATAAAATTTTAAAATTTATCATTGATGGAATTTAAATTCTTTAGATAGAATTTGTATAATTTGTATGATATTAAACTAACAATTATTGATTTAATATTGAAAATCATTTATATCGACTATATATATTTTTTATTAATACTATTGATATAGATATTGATGAATTTTCTCATTATGTATTTATTTATAATACAATAAAAATTTGAATATTATTTCAAATAAAATAAAACTCTACTTAGTAGAGTAGAGTTTACAGACCTTTACTTTAAAAGTTAATAATAATTATAATATGATATAAAATAAGCAAACAAAAATATGTAATTACTTACAATTTTATATTACTTAGTGATTAATATGTATTTAAAATTTTTTTTTTACTCACACTATATTATCACTATAAATCTTTCATCTATCTTTTTCAATAATTAGATTAGTTTTAAAGCATTTTAATACTGGAATAATTACTAATTTAACAATTGTATCTGTTAAAACTAACTTAAATCACATGAAAAATTTATTCTATTTCAAATGCGATAAAGTAAATTAATAGAAAATTAATTTATTAAAAATTTTGTTCTTTATTTTACTATAAATTAGTTACAAGTTAAATTATTTCTATTAATGGTTTTATATTTATATTATCTTACGAATAAAATATAATTTAAAGTACTTGTATTACAGTAGCCTTAATAAGGGTAATGTTTTAATCTAGAACATTTTCTAAAAGTTTAGTTCTATCTTCAATTTGAATAATATTTTAATATTAATACTATTAATCCGTTTAAATTAAAAATATTAATACAATCTTTTAGTTACTTATAAAATATAATTTGTGCTTAAAACATATCGAAGAATATTTACAAAACTTAAATATCTGTATTTCTTCTTGTAATTTATGGAATTTTATTAAGTTGATAAAATGAAGTAATGTGAAAAACTTCTCTATGTTATGTTTATAGATTATATATATATATATATTATTTTCTATTCTTGATTAAAAAATTATTTGTATCTAATACTTTCTGCATTCTCTTTTATATTAAATATTTTTATATTTTATTTTTTATAGTCTAAAGTATTTCTTTTATGCCTTAAAAAATTTATATTATTACCATTATATTATTATATACAAATAATATTTGTTTGTAAATTTCATGTAAAAATTATATGAGAATAATGCACATTTTTATTTAACATTTAAATCACAGTTTAAGAACTTATTATTTATTTTTTACTTTTGACACTTATGTTATTACTCTACTATAATTCTATATTATACTGTGTGTATTAGTCTTTTAAAAATCACATTTATCAACCTTCTTAATTATATACTTGATTATGATTATGATATATTGATATTAATTTAATGATTTAAGTATTATGATACATTTTTAAAATCTAAATAAATAACAAATTATTTTTTATATAATTATATTTTCTATTATGATAAAATATCAATATTTTATAATTGAATAAATATTTATAAAGTTTATTAAAACTATAGAATATCAGTATCGTATTTATTTAAGATGCTTTACATTACTTATAAGATGCTACATTTCTTTTCATGACAGGTAGGATAATATAAAATAAATTCTTTATTGATAATTTTTATTATATTAAATAAAATTTTAATACTAACTAAACATATTTATTTGTTTTGTGTACTTTTTTATTTTATAAATAGAAATGATTCATTTATGTCTAGTAATTGTAATTAGTATATTATTTAATTTTAATTTATAGTTAAAATTTTGTATTTTTCTTTTTATTTTATGAAATTTTTATTTATATATTAAAGAAATACGTTTTATTAAAAAATTATAATTTTCATTTTATCAAAATAGTTTTAACAAAATATTTTTCATAATCAATTGTATATTTAGGTATACTTTAAATTTAAGTATTATTTTTCTAATAATTATAGAAGTTTTTTTCTACAAAAATTTCATTAAGTAACTATAAATCGTTATATAACTATAAATAGATCCCTTTATAAAAATTATATACACTATAAATTTCTTTTAAAAAACTCAGTTTTTTAAAACAATTAATTTATCTCTACAGTCAGTACGAAATAAGTTTAAAAGTAACTTTAATAATCATTAAATCAGTGATAACGTATGTTTAAGAGTAATAAAATTTTTGATTTTATGCTTACAAGAGTTTCTTAAATTATATTTTCATATATGTTGCATACGTTCAAAGTAGGTCACGCAGGACTTTACTCTTTGCTTTTTGAGAAACAACTTTTTACTTTCGTTTGCTTTTTCACACACTTTCATACATGTATAGTCGGTGCATTTTTGCCTAAAAATAATATTCTTTTTTTTAATAAAAAACTAGCAATAATTATTTTATCTATTTTATTTAAATGTTAATGAGCATTATATAATTTATTAATTTTAAAATACTCTTTACATTCATTAACAAATTGTTATCATTATCTCTATCGAATATTAATTAATTTTTAATCAATCAGATTTTGTAAGTATATTATGTATATTATACTTTTTATTTCTATTTTTTAAGTTTGGAATTATTTCTTCTACTTTTTTTATAAATTTAATAATGTTACTTGCAGCTTTTTTAATATTGAGATAAATTTTCACTTTTATTTTATTTGTACTAAAGTATACAAATTTTGACTACTATTTGTTTTTTTATATTAAATAAATTTCTAGAGAAATATTAAACTTTAGTCTTAAAAATTAATTAGAATTTTTTCTTATAAAGTTATTATTGCTTCTACTAGCTGAGATAATGTATTAAATTATTTTTAATATAGCAATCAAAGAAATTATTTTAGATTATATTTCATATATATTATTCGTTATTTTGAGATTATTCGCGTAGTTATATATATGGCAATAAGTAAATATAATTTCGAAACACTGATTATTTGAAATTTATTCGTAAAAATAAAAAAATAAGCATTATTCATTGACGAATCTAATTACGCAAGAAACTTTCTTGTTTACGCCCATATTTCAGTTGTAATGTCTATTACACGATGGATTAAAATACAATGCAATTTTTTCAAAATATGTCAATATGCATAATACTATTAAGGAAAAGGCAATAATATGTTGACAAAATGATTGGAGCTTCAATCTAATATTTAGGTTATTGGCTGTGAATTATGCATTATGTACAAAGAATCTCTTATGCAAAATTTAAATAACTTCGGATGAAAATTATTCACAAAAGACTGTAAATACTATTTTATAAATTTAATTCTATTTCATGAAAAAATAAACAAGTATGTAAATTTTTGAGATTTTTATATAAAATAATATTTAATAAATAAACATTAGAATACAAAATTATTTTATATTATAAATATTTCAAATAAAAAAAATTAAATATTATATATGTAAATAAAATAATTATATTAAAAAATCTGGATATAATATTTTTACGTAATATTTATCTAATCAAGATGATATCAACAATTAGCATTTTAAAAAAATATTACATTTCATATGCTCTTATTGACTGTTATAGTACATAATCATTAAATATTTTTATAATAATATGATTTATATAAAAGATATTCAAAACAAAGTTCTTTGTGGGTTTATTCGAAAACTTTTTAATAGTTAATGGAATATTTTAATATTTTAATGGACGTTCTTTGTGAGTTCTATAGTCAGCTACCCACATTACATAATTTATAATATATGGAAGACTTTAAATTAGTAATCATAAAGCTATTCTGTATAACTTTACCTGGAAAATAAAGGAATGAAGTAATTATTTGGAATAAGCTATATTTTAAACTACATTTACATTTCACGATATAATCATAATTATTAAGTAAATATTATGTATCCTTATTTACATTTATTAAGTTTATTTATAGAAATTTAATAAAAACATTAAAATTTAATATACGAAATAGAATTATAAGCACTTATTTTTTCTAAAAGATGTTTTGGTGAGTTTTTGTCGCGTAAGTTCTTTTATTTGGAAACTAAATATATTCTATCCGTACACGTAATATATATATACATACATGTATGTATGTTTGTATGTATGTATGTATTTCGTTTTTTTAAATCTAAAACACACTATCTCTGTGATGTAAAATACACTATTACATGAATTTCCTATATTATAAGTTTAAATATTATGTTACCTTACAAGAATTGTTTTCTAGTTATATTTTTTAAATATATAGGACCTAAAGAGTAAAAAATAATTTCTCATTATTACCTTAACTAAAAAATAATAGATTATGAAATGATTGAAAATCTGTCGATTCTAAAATAAATTTTCAAAGTTATATGTATTTTATAAAACATTATATTTATATAAAAGGCTATTGTAAGAGTATTGCTATAAATTTTATGTATGAATAAGTAATAACAAAAATATATATTCATAATATTCGTATATGATTATATTTAATATAATATTCTAACTATAACTTTTCTTATAAATCCTTTCGATTAATTATACACTAATTTTTTTATTATTTATTTATAATTAATTTTTTATAATATTCATTTAGATATCGTCTAAAAAATTTATCTGCTACAATCGTATCATAATTACATTTACTTGTTTTGATTCATATTTCTGATATCTGCTGAACATAATAAGAATTGTAATCAGTATCTACAAAAAGTAAATATGTAAGTACATGAGATTTTATTTACAAATTATTTTAAGAAATCACTTATGTTTTTATATACAGTTTCATTTGATAACATTAAAATAACCTTATGTATACTATTATATTTAAATACATAGTTACAATAATAATATTAATAATCAATGTAAAATTTATTATATTAATTCAATTATCATTATTGATACAATTTTATTATTATTATTCCATACTTTTTTGAAAAACTTTTTGTCTAAAAATGAAGATAATTGTATATAGTAATTAAAATGTACGTTTTGTTTTATTTCTGTTTTTTATGCGTAGCACAATGAAGATTTATAAGTTTATATTTATAGAATTGAACTTTTATAAACATACATATGATAAATGATATTTTTGATTTGATGAATTATTATTCGTCATACAGATACAATTTAATAATGCAAATATAAAAATTGTTTATTTCTTGTTATTTATTACATAGTACAATACATTTTTTAAAGTATATTTTTCACTATAAGAGTTGTAAATAGCAAATATTCTTTCATGAATAAATTTAATCTTGATAAAGGTTGATATAATTTTTATACTTATTATATAATACGTTAGTAAAACAAATTAATTTTTTCAATATAAAAAGAATTTTTACTAAAAATGATTTGTTTTTATCGCTTAATCATTTCGTTTAATGATTTTCTAGAACAGCAATCGTATTTTTCCGATTGTTCACTTCTTAAATTATGCTTGCTCGTGAAAATGACTACCTAGATTTTTAATTTTATTTCAGTTTCAGAATTTTATTTACATAAAATGTGGTGTTAATTATAATAAAATTAAAACTAATTTATATTATACATCTAGAATAATTATTATAATTATTATGACAATACTAATCAGTATTTTTACTACAATGGACAAATGAAACTTATACTTGAAAAATTTTTAGAACAACTATATCATATGAATTGTATATATCCCAAGTACAATTATTATAGAAATATAATAAAAAATAAAAAATAAATATTTCAAATACCATATTACAAGCAAAAAAATGTGGGGTTTCAAATAGACTTACCTATTTATTTGAATTTTGAATTGCAAATAATACTTACAATATTATTGAAATTATAGAACAGATCTACAACATTATAAAAGCGTTTAAAATAATTCATCGAAACTTTTTTATTGTTTACTTATTTAAAGTTATATTTACTCTCTGTTATTGATTTTAACATTTTTTTCTTTTATTAATTCTAAAGAAATTATCTAATTTTAAAAAGATAATTTTTTATTTAATCAAACAATCTTTAAAAATTAAATCAATAAATTATATCACAAAAAATATTTTAATAAATTTAATGATTCTCTATTTATCTTTCAATTAAATTATGAAATTCATTTAAAAATAACAAACTAAAAGTTCATTGTTTCAATAAATTAATATTTTTAAGATTTTTTTAATTAAAAATGTAATATTTTGAAATTAAGTATACTAGGGGTATTATAAAAATATTTAATTTTAATATAAAAATTGAGGCAATAATAATAATAAGAGCAAAAAAGAATTACTAGAATAATTTGAAGAATAGGACATCTGAAATTTTTTAAATAAAAGTTTTTTATTTATATTTTCAAATAATAAAAGATATAATTAAAAATTTTTTTAAATTTATAATAATATGGGATAAGAAACTAATAAATAAAATTTCATTCCAAATTTTCGTTATTTTTATAAAAATCTTAACTGAATTTTTATCGAAAGTATATAAATTTTACCTTTTATACGCCTGTAAATAAAAACTGAATGTAAACATTAAAGAACAGTCCCTGTAAAAAAATGAGTTATCGATTAAAAAAGAGATCAAATCAACAAGTTTATTAGAAAAATTTTATATAGAATCATTCGTATAGCCCATATCGAAATTTCACTCTGTATTAACTTTTATAGACGAGTATGAAACAATATAAGTACGATAGCCTCGTCGGTCGTGAAATAATTTATGTTTATCCATGTAAAACTATCGATTCAAATTTAAATCATGATCTGTATCGACATGATTAAACATTTGCGCACTAGAATTTCAAGGGCATCATTGTTTACCTATCTTATTGCAGACTTGTAAGCGGTATCGGAATCATCGTTGTCGCGCGATCAGGACTCGCGAAATAAGTCATGCTCAGTGCGAAAACGAAGAAGAAATGTGATAAAATTGAACCGATAGATGAGAAGAGGTCCGCAATGGGACACGGAACATCGAGGACGAGGCGAACTCGTCACTCCACTTCGCGTTCCGGTGTTGGAGTCAGAAATCGGTGCAAACTCTCGTAGCCGCGGAGGACAAGGCGGGAAGCTGAGGTTGCGAGAGGCGATAGAGTCGGCGGGGGTCGATTATGCCTGGTATTGTCGTATTTAGGAGACGCTGGAGCGTCGGCAGTGATGACCTCGTCGTGCCCGGCGCCTTTCTCTTCCTGTTACATCTTATCTGGTAAATTTTATATTGTCCTTTTTCATTTTTTTTTACTTCCTCGTCATTACACTCGTGTACTTTTACCATTTTTGCGAGATGATTGCGCGCTTTTTCCCTTTTATATGAATCTATGTCAAGTTGACGACGAACGGAATGAGATAGTAGATAGTAATGATGTATAATCTTGATAAATATATGCTGCAAGTTATAAGTGGTATTAATTATATAATTGTGACTATACAATTGTACTAATAATAATTAAAATTGGGATTAATTATTTCTTCTTGTATTTGCTGTATATATACACTAATCATAAAACTTTTATTAAATAAATTAAAATAAATTTTAATTTGTAATTATTTAATTTTCTATATTAATGTATACTTCATTTTTTTATTATTTAAAAATTTTATAATTTTTCTGTGCTTATTAAAACAAAATTATTTATCTGAATACATTTTATTGGAGGTTTTGAAAATTTTACCATAACATTAATCAATATTTTAGAAATTGTAATCTACTAATTTTTTATATTTCGTAGGAAAAATTCTACAAAATGTTATATAAGTAAAATTTAAAATTTAATAAGAAGGTAAAAATAAAATTTTTATATTTCTCTATGAAATATGTAATAATATCGTAGGAGATAAAAATATACATAAACCGTATTTACTCGGAGAACATAATGTCTACAAGAAAAATACATACTTTATTTCATTTTAATTCGTTTACATTTAGATTGCTTTAATTCCGAGGTTTTACTTCTAATATCCGAGTCAGTAATTTTACTATCCTTACAAATAAATATGTAAAACAAAAAGATAAAATCAAAATTATGTTAACTTAGTTCATAGAAGTTTTAATTTTTTTAATTTTATCTTGAATAATTTAAAACAATACTTAAAACAATAACCCAGATCCGTCTTCCCATGCGAAATAAACTTTGACGTATTTAATTATCTGCATACTAAGATTTCATTTTAATTCTGATAGTTTGAATATGTATTATAGTAATGTGAGGAACCGAATGGAAATAGAACATAATATTAAAGATAACAAGTAAAGAATATATTTGAAATATTTGCATGATTTCCATAGAATATGATAAGTAGATCATGCCAAATAATTTTATTATATATACTTTTTTTCGTTGTTAATCGAAAGATCTAGAGTACGTAAAATCAATGAAATATTTCAGGATATTATAAATATTTAGTAAAAAATGCGAGTATAAATCATTATAAATTTACCTAAGATCATAAAAAGTTTATAGTTTTATATTCGCATTATTATCACGTCGGATCGCCATTCAAAAAATATGTAGATAATTAAAATATATATAGAATATAAAAATATATCGTTTAAGTTTTTATTCATAATATTTCATTTAATTTTATAACAGTTTTATCGTATGTTTTTTTCTTTCTGACTTATCTATTTGTTGAGTTCGAATACATATAATTAACTAAAAGAAACAGTACAATATTTCATATTATATGTAAGTAAAAAACGTTAGTATTATACACAATGAGGTTACAAAATTAACATCAACAGCGTTTTAATCTACATATATTTTTTTTTTAGATGTTTTGTACAATATTTATTCAACTTATTTAAATTTTTTGAATGTCAAATACACTTGTATTCGTACTAGCTGATGTAAATCATAAAAAATCATGTTATTTATAAAACTAAAAAGTCATCTATACAAATGAAAAAATATCTCAATGATTCATTAAACAATCCTTATGAATATTCATTGATTAAATTGTAATAAGAATTGTTTTAAAATTATTAATTTGTAAATGAATATATATTATATGCATATTTTTATACTAAGTATTTTTTAATACTTTTATGAATTATAACAAAAGTATTCCATATATTTACGATAAAAACTATAACAAAATAAATATATTTAAAAAAAATTTTGAAAATTTTCAATTTTTATTTTGCTCATATTAAAAAATTGTTAACAACTTTTTATATTCAATCTTTACATTTGATCAGTTTTTAAAAAAATATAATTAAATAATTTTGACGATTTATAATAATAAAAAGAAAATATTTATTTTATGTAAATACTTATGAAAGTTTCAAAATTAAATGTTTAGACTTTAACCAAAATTTTTTAAATAATACTGTATATTTTATGAAATGAACGATACAATTTTTATTTTTTTAAATTAATTATTTATTACTAGAACGTTAAAATATAAAGTAATGTGGATATTATCTAAAAATATAATAGTTACATTATATTTACGTATTGTATATTTTCTTTTGAATCAATTATAATGAAATTTGAATGAAGTAATTTCTTTTGTATTTTTATAAAAGAATAGAAAGTAAAAAAATTTTATAGTTTAACAAATTTTCCTATTAGATTTTTTCATTTATTTACAAAATGAATAAATCTAATATCTGAGTGTGATAAAATTGTTTATTCTTAAGTTTTAATAAGACAAATATCAGAATCGCTATGCTTAAGATATTTCCAACCTTTAGTCCCAATTTTTTTTCTATTTTTATTGTCTGTCGAGGCTAGAACATCAGGGAAACCAAATTCATATTTTATGATTTTACAATATTCTAACTGTCTACAATTTCCGTCTGTCTGTTTATCTCCTTCTCTCTCTCTCTTTCTCTCTCTCAACGTCAGTTATATGACAGAAACAACAACCAAAAGAATTTGCCGAGAAAGCCGACGCAAGGAATCAAGAATTTATTAAACTTGGTACGTTTCTAATATTTTATAAATCTAAATGTAATACATAATATTTTACAATTTTCTTTAAACTATAAATTAAATAGAGTTTTGTAAAACATTTATACTATTTAATTAGAAAGAAAAAATGTCTTTTTTATTTTTTTTATTATCCAATCTCACCTCTAAAACTTCACAGATTCAGCGGTATACATTTTCTTCTCATAAATCAGATTGTATTAATTTTCTTGGATTCAAAACGCTATTATTTTTTTATTTTATCAGATTAGCTTCCATATTTTCCAAATTTAAACAATTATTTTTTTTTTTTGAAACAGGTTACTTTACGCGTTCCGGATCAAAATCAAATATATTTTTATTTTATTTTTTTATCTATATTGTAGACATCCTAGCGCACTATCAGTTTGAGCTGTATAAAAAATTCAAAATATTTCAAAAGCAGAATTTCACTTATAATATCACCCTTAAATATATTATTAATATAGTATTAGGAGCTATTTAATTTGCTCTAGTACATAAATTATTGATTTTATTGAATGACTGTGCCATACAAAATACTCTAAATAAAATAGTCACTTCAACGTAACATATTGAAATTTTAACCATATCGAAAGCTTGCAGCATATATACTCAAAATGTTTCCAATTTTCAGAAGTTCGAATCATTTATTCATGTGGTTATACCTTAACAATAATTATTAGAGATAAGTTTTCGTATATTTAGCAGCTCGAATAAAATTTGGATTATCCACTTTCAAATCAATTCAAAGCGCAGGTGTTGCAATACTTTACCAAACTCATTTGCAAAGCTTCGTATTCTTAATGCTTCTTAATTCATCATGGCTACCGTCGTATATTTAGTTATGCTTTCACCGTTCATAAACGGTAATATCTCATTAATATATTGAACAAATATCGCTTCTATCAGAATAATTATCATTTTATATTGAAACGCAAACTGAATCTGAGAACTGGAAATAAGAAATTGATAGATCATTTCCTAAACTAAACTTATATTTGATGTCATATTGATTCTTACAATTAAGATTGCTTTATTACAAAGTATTTTTTAGCTCAAGAACTCTTCATTTATAAAATGTTATATAAGGATTATATAGAGGCCTTCTTACAAAAAAGTTTTTCATCTATACATTTAATTACTTGTGTAATCATAGCTAATATTCATAAAATTATAATTGTGAAACTCGTTGATAAATAATCTATTCGCATTGAGACCTTAATAAAAAAAAGACTTATTTCTTTGCTCATTCGTTCGTTCATGCTTAAATCAAATCAAATTAAATTATCAGATTTATTGTTTTTTAAATTAAAAATAGATGAAAAAGCAAGGTTTTATAACACGAGTCTATATTTGTGAATATGCGTTAAAATTTTCTTTCGTAGTTTTATTTGTATTATCTATAAGATGTATAAAGACTACAAGATAAAAGAGAAAAAAGAAAGATCACAAATAATCATTGCGTGTGATTATTTTCTACTCATAATATACATCTCACATAGTGAGTGTGTGTAAATATTTTCTTTTTTATAAAATTTTTATTTACTTTATGTTATATTGTTATAAAATTCGATAAAAAATAACATAAATAGTATATAATATTTTCAAACATAGACAGAGTATATAAAAAAAAGAAAAAAAAATAAAAATAATGTTACAAGTTTCCACATTTAATTACAAGAATAAATTTTTATTTTATTTTTCTAATTTTTTTTTCTATTTACAATAATTACACTTATACCTTATATTTTTATTTGATAAAATTTTAAGTAAATGTAATTATTTTTAAATATTGATATTTTTCGTACAATTAAATTTTGTAATAAACTCATATTTGTTTTTAAATAAATATTTAAAAGTTTAATATATTATTCCTTAAATAACTTATAAATGTTTCAAAGAACAAACAATTTTTTACAAAGTATTTTTAATAATGCTATAATTTTAATACAAAAAAGATTTTTGTATATTCTTTTTATTTCTTTTTTTTTTTCATGTATATACAAGGAATATTTGCTAATGCGTCTAGAAACATAAAACAAAGCTTTTCATCAGCATCCTATCAAAGAGTCTCCTGACACCGTTTGTCTTTATCTGCGCATATGTACATTAAAGTATTCTTTTCACTTTTTTATCCCCTTTTTAATATCAGTCCGTTTCTTTAAATATCTCCGATTATTTTAACCTATAGTAATATATAGCATTTAATACTTTCATTTGTTATATAATAATTTTGTGAATAGTTAGTTAAATTAATCTTATATTGAATTTTAATATAACAAATTTTAACGATATTAATGATTTAAACCTTTGAAAATTATAAAAATACTTAAATTAAACTTTTAAAATTTAAAAAAATGATATAAATTGAAAGAAAAACGTATGTTTAATTTATATTCAAACTTTTTAAAATTGAATTCGTTTTTTCAAATTTATAATTTAAATAGTTTTTTAATATTATAAAACAAATTACAATTAATTACAAAATATGTGAATACAAATTAAACTTTTCAATTAAGATTAATAGTTAATAAACTCTGAATTCATGAGTAATTAATGAAATCTAGTACATCTAGAATATAAATAAGGAAAACTACAAAAAATATAAAAATTATATTGTGTGAAATATTTAAAATTATTTATAAATTTATAATCATTTCCCAGTAAAATTACGTTATTTTATAAAAATTTTTTGAAACACATTTGTGAAAATACATAAATTATTTTATATATAATCGTTATTTAAAAATAACTTCAAAGATTACGTATTTTTTCATTTTACTCATTTACTAGTCTGATATTTTGGACGTGTATATAAATATATTATATTTTTTCTTTAAAATTTTATAAAAATTTTCAATTTATAATATTACTAATAATATTTTTCATTTAAAATATATGATTTCTCGTAGAACGAATCAAATCATATTATATAAAAAGATACAGTTGATATTATTTATCTTATAATTTACTTAGATGATTTTTAATCGTTGAAAATGTTACATATGAAATAAAATAAGGAACATTTTCGATTGAAATAAAAATGCTTGGAAATAAATAGATATATACAATATAAAATTTATGACCTGTTATTACGTTACCCAATTTTGTAGGCAACATAAAGCTAGATATAAATATGAAGAGAAACAAAATTAAAGTTCTTATAATAATTTTAATTCTAATATAATAGTTATTTAATTAATTCAAGTGTAAAAAGAATACGTATTATCGTTAAATAAGTATAGTATTAAAAATTTCTTAAAAAAAAGAAAAAATTACATGAATTTATCATTTCATAGGCAAATTAAAAAAAACCTTAAAAATAAATATTGCTTTATGAATAAAATGTAGAATATAAAATTTGAAGTCAAATATCAAGAAATATTTAAGTACGTAATTATATATAAGTATGTAAATATTAATACATAGATAAATTTAAAGAATAAAAAATTGGATAAATATTAACATATCTCGTAGATCAGTTATCAACTGATACGTACACAGTAAAACTAAATTAAAGTTTAAGTCGATGACACAAGGCTAAGAATTTCTTGATCAATATATTAGCATTCGTGTGATTCTCCCCGGGAAAAGGTGTTGAAATACGATATTTACACAAGAGCTTATGCAGGTATTCCTTTGCCCCCTCGTCGATGTCCTGCTACCCACATCGAAGCCAATGCATATACGCATATGCACACTCGTGCGGACACTTACGCACACAGAGCTGAAATATCGCCGGACAAAATTGGTTGAAATTGACCTGTATTTGTTTACAAATCCATAAAAACAATTCATTTTGTTTTATTCGATTTATCGCACTTAAACATATATTTCATAATAAACCCTAAATTCTAATATCGATTTGAAAATACAGTTATTTATAAATTTATATTTTATATTGTATTACGTATTAAATGTATTTGCAAATTTATTTGTATTAATATGTATTACGATTAACATCGTTTTACTATTTCTTATCGACCGAAAACGAATGAACTTAACAATGAATCAAGATTTATCTTACGACAAACTTTACAAAATGGAATAAATTATAATTCTTTTAATAATTCGCGTAATTAACATTTTCCAATCTCTTTCAAATTATTCGCATAAATATTATACGGTTACGTAAACGTATTACAGTGTCAATCATAAAAACCATAATATTTGAGAATTATAGAATTACGTAAGTTACGTAAAATTTATTTAACGCAAATAGTATACTCGCGTACGCAAAAGCATGCACGCCTAAATAGCGTTATACAATCAAGATAATTGGATTCGTCGATGAAAATCGAAGAATCCGGAAGGTGCTTACATTCGTGAAAGTTAACGTAAACAAAACTATAGATAAATGGAATAGTTTGTAAAAGTATCGATATTACCGTAATTGCGGTTATCGGAAAGCAGTCAAACTGTATCTTGTCGAGAAATAAATATTTATAAGGCAAACAAAAAGAAAAACACGGGAGGTATGCGTAAAAAGCAGCGTAAAAAATAGCGTAAAAAGCGGCGTAAAAAATAGCCTAAAAAAATAGCCTAAAAAAAAAGCAGCGGACGAAGGAAACACGGCATATTCGGGTGCATATTGCGATGAGGAAACGCAGGCGCAGCAGTAAGCGCGCAGAGTACAGCATCCACCATTGCCTAATCTCGCCCCGCACACTCTTACACCTCGGCCAGCGCTCACGGATGGTAAGTCTCCCCTCGTTAGGTACATGGAAGAATCCCCTCGTCCGGAGCTCCGGCGGCAACGACGACGGCTGTGTCAGTCGAGTGCGCGCGTGTAAGTGTCGCAGCAGCCCGGGATTCTGCGCGGCTGTTGACCGCTCGTTATACAAGGAGATCGACGCTTCGAACGATACGAGCTTCTCTAGGCGATGCTCGTGGACGTTTAGCTTTTGAAGAACGGTATTCCCGTAATCGCGAGCGCGTCCGAGTTGCTGTATATGCGCGCGCGCTACGTTAAATCGGGCTGATGTGGGCGCACGTGGCACTCGCCACTGCTTGGCCACTGATCCTTGACGACGACGACGACGACGACGACGAGGACGAGGACGAGGACGAGGACGACAACGACGACGACGACGACGACGACGACGACGACGAGGACGAGGACGACGACGACGACGACGACAACGACGACGACAACGACGACGACGACGAAGACGACGACCACGACCTCGACCACGACTTCGACCACGACCTCGACCACGACCTCGACCACGACCACTACGACGACGAAGACGAGAGTGTTGAATCAGGGATCGAGAAATGCCAAGCCTCGTTGCGTTCGGTCGACGTTGGCAGATTGGAAGCGACGACCTCTACTTGCCCGCCTACCTTCTCGCCTCCCTTCATTTCTTCGAGTAAGCGGTTCTGTTTATTCATTACCTTTGAACGAGCCCCCACTTTCGAGCATAGTAGCTAAGTGTATCATCTTCTTATCTCTCTCTCTCTTTTCTTTTTACCCGACTGCTTATTTGAGGTTATGGTCGACGAGAGTGCGCCGAGTGTTTGTTTACTTCTTGCGTAAGAATTAATGTACTGCAGTAACGTACCCTTACAAGTAGCTGAGCGCTATTGGCTACTAAGATCTTTGTGCGAGATAAATGGAGCATTCGCTGATGCTAAACCCTTTTACCATTTTCTCCGTACAAAAGTTAGTGGAATTGGTATTTTGTAATTACCAGATATTTAATATTTCCGTTTAATCAACGCAAATTTAAGTTAAACATTATTTGAAAATGTAGGAAATTCATAGATTCTGAATCGATTATTTAACGTCGATGGTTTAAAAAATGTATTGTGTTTAGGTTTTTTACAGGTTATGCAAGCTCTCGTTTGTGTACCCGTAATAATTATCTATTTCAAAGTGTTGCGACAATTTTTTTTTCAATTATATATATATATATATATATATATATGTGAAATATTGATGTATTTTGATTCAATGTCTCGATAAATGAGGCACGTAAATAATTATTAGTCAAAGAAAGTATTTTTCGGTCAAATAAAATATCCATAGCCAAACATAGTAGACTCACGAAAGAGAAACATGGATAAAAAGCTTCCAACCGATAACGCACGAGACGGGATCTTTTTGAAGATAAGGGAAAATGAAATCGGAAGGTCATTGGCGTCATCCGAGGCTGTGTGCTCCTCTTGCAAAATGAAAGGAAAATGTATTGCGGTCGTCAGTTTGAAAGCTCGTCAATTTCAAACTAAATTTACCTGACTAAAAATATTTAAAACGCAACGTATTTATGCAAGAATACTTTGATCGTAATGTAATTCAAGTCACTTTTACCACGAAATTATTTTGTTTCATCAATGACTTATTCACTTTATAGCATTTATTCCAAAATGTATAAAACTAAAATTTTTTTCTATAATTTTTTAAAATTATTCTTGAAAAAAATTCTGTTTATCTTCTATGATATAATATAAAAAAAATCTTGAGAACTGAAAAATTTAACATTACTTTTTAATAAACTTTAAGTGATTTATAGAATTATGCGTAAATAATTATTTATTTGATAATTAAATTTCTCTTTTTAATTATTATCTTGATTTTGTATAAAAAGCATTTAAAAAATGTACGTCTTTAGGAGCAACGCTAAAATAAAGTTTTATTTTCGTAGAATAAAATTCCTTTTTATCAAGCACTATTATTCATGGCTGAAAAATTTTTGATGCATATATGTTGCTGTTTTATAAACCATATACTTCTACAGCTTTGAAATTTAAAAGAAAAAAGTTTCTTTAGTAAAATGATCGTATATAAGGTTATACTCAAGGATTATTCATTAAGAAGTACTCAGGAAATAAAATGAGAAATGTGTAAGAGGGCACGTGTACATGTGTGAAACGGACTGGAATGGAGAGAGTAAGAGAGGATAAAGTGTGGATACATACATGATGAAGTATGCGACTGAGGCAGAGAGATAGATATATATATATATATATAGAGAGAGACAGAGATAAATCCAATAAAATTCATCACTTAGAATATGTTTGAATAAAAATTGCCAAATCGTGTATTATACAAATCTTTTCTTAAATGTATGTAAACATTAATTAATATAATTAAATTTATATATTGTGTGTACTGATATCAGCTATATTTGCTTAAACTTTATTTTTTATTGTTTAATTAATATATTAATCTAAACATTTTTCCACTAAACAGGAATTATTTTGATACTTGAAAAAAAGTTGAATCCACAGTTTTTTATTTATAATTATTATTGAATTTCAAATAATTTTTTTAAGTTGAAATTGTAGAAGAGCCGATATAAATATAATACATTTTTTATAAATCAAGATAGCTAATAATACATCATTATATATTATTACATACAAAATTATAAATAACTTACGTACTTAATTTTGAAATTAAAATTTTTCACCGTATTTTTAATTATTATATATAAATTTCATTTTTAACTAATTCATTTTAGATTTATTAAAATTACATAAAATATAAATAGTTACATAAAATGTAAATAATAACATTCGTACTATTATATTTCTTTGAATTACACAGAATATATTATCTATAACTTACATAATTTTTATCGTTTTCAAGAATCGAAAATTTACTTTCATCTTTCTTTTACGAAAAATCGATATTTTTATAGAGTTGTACTTATTTATGACGTTATCAATTTTCCATTTGGCATATTTTCACAACTGATTTGATGTACCAATAATAATACGGACAATGTCTAAAGATACAATGATACAGTCAACACGATCGTTGAAAGGGTCGTTAAAAGTATTTGATAAATTTTACTCTGTTTTTCACGAGCTGATATTTACCACACAGGGAAGTCAATAAGAAATTCTTTCTTTGATTATATTACATGTAAAATCCCATTATTTGATATATATGTATCAATATATTTAATTATATATATACACATGCATATATATATATATATATATATATAATATTGTTAATTTGAATATTTGCATATTGAAAAATTCAAAAGATAGAATCTAAACATTTATATTTTTAAATAAAAACTTTTTTAAATTTATAAATAATTTTAAATATTTTTTTATTTTTATAAAAATTTTAGTCATAATATTTTTCTAAAAACTAATAATTTCTATCATTGAAAAAGCTTTGATATCACTTCCTCATAGTTAATTAAATTTAAAAAAAATCAATTAAGTATAATATTTATTCAAATTATGGATTTTATTAAATTTATGGATATACATTAAAAGGTTGTAGTATTATCTTATTTTGATGAACTTTATAAAAATCTTAAATATTATTCTTTTTAGAAAATCATTTTAAAAAATTTAATTTATAGTGCAAGCACTCTTCATTATATGTGCTTTACTAAAACGTGCTTAAGATGATACATAATTTTATTTTCGTTAAGCCTTTGGTTAGAAAGTATTATTAAAAGACTAAACGCGAAAATTTAATAAGATAATGTAAAGAAAATCTAAATTTTAATTATTAATAACTGATATTTATAAAGTAAAATGATATATTAATGTTTTTAATATATTCCAAGATTTTGATTCTAAGTGTATGTTGATGTAAATTATGTACTTGAATTTGAAGAAAAAGAATCTTTACGTGGATCTTCTACTGAATGTAACTTATATTTAAGTATTTTTACGAAAAAAAATATTATGAATGAATTTTTATTTTAAAAGAGGAATAATTAGTTAATTTTTTCTATAGATAAGATAACTTTTTATGCAAAAAATTTATTACAATGAATTTTCATATTATATTTATTATTCTGTTGTTATTGATGTAATAAATATTGAAAAAAAACTTATTTACATATAAGAACTGTTTTTTAAATATTGTAAGGTTAATGGTGATAATCAAGAAGAGTGCAAAATACAAAATATATTTAATTTAAGATTTAATTAGATTCATTTTTTGATTATTTTTACATACATATCATTATACGCCTATTTATATTTCGTTTCATTTATTATAACTCTTTTTAAGCGCTACGTGAATTTGAATGTTTGAAATTTTAAACACATGTTATTTAATTTTGATTTATTAATTTTGTACGTGAAAAATTACTTGAATTTATTACCGATTATACAGTATTATTAAATTTCATGATTTTTTATTCAACTTATGAATGTAATCGATGTCCACGAATATTTTATATTCATAATTGTAGTGAATTCACCAAATACATATTAAGATATAAATACATAATACTTATATCCTATAAAGTAAAAACATTTTATAAATTAAAATTTTTTACATATTTTGTATACATAATTAGTTTTTAAAGGAATGTCGAATGATCTCTATAAAAATAATTATGTTACTATTGTTTATTTTATGTACCAAACATTATCATATAAATATATGTATACATCAGTTATATACGCGTCTATTTTTTGTTTAGTATAAAACGTAAAATTTCATTCAATATGCTCGCATACCTAGTATGATAAATAAACGTTATATAATGTACTGTATAAAATTACCTACATAACACTTTTCATTTATACTTTACAATTGAGATTTTAAGTTCATGAATTGTTTAAAAACTCAACGTCCGTATTAACTTATCACATTCTATATCGAGTAAGATATGACGGTAATATTTAAAAAATAGTAAGCATAATAAATTATTAAGATGAATAATAATTTTTTTAAATTAAAATATATTATTTTAGATTTTTATTAGTAAATTAAAGAAAACTTTTCAATTATACAAAAATTAAGATGTGATCGAAATATGTTATAATATGAATATAAATAAAAATCGTACTTTATTTTTTATATTGAATAAAATTAAATATAACGGCCCCTGTAAAAGTACATAAAATAAATATTTAATAAAGTATTATTAAATATTTATTAAATCTAAATCAACGATATTATGTTAAATGATTACTATTATAATTTATCCATTAAAATATATTTAAAATTTCATTCTAAGCATTATAAATATAATAAATATAATAACAATGATAATAATAATAATAATATATATTATAATATATGAGTATTATAAATATTCACATTAATTAATTTTTATACAGAGAATTTTTTAAAAAAAAAAGTGTCGCTTTAACTAATTAAAACTTAACTTAAAAAAATCAATAATTGAAGATATTATGTAAGATGCATAATAAAATAAAATCAAGTTACCTTTCTTTAAATCGAAATTTAAAATAGGATTCATTTTCTGTAAGCAACTGAGTTTCATTGGCAAATTCATTAGTAAGCTATAAAGGGAGATAATGAAATAGAAATTGGATTGGTATTCTATTTAGTTAGATTTTTCCGATTCAGATACAATAAATGAGACAGACCACTAAATTCTAGATTCATTTTTGTGAAATACTTTATTTTTATAATTTATAAAAATTGGAACTACTTATCAAATATTTATCAAAATAATTGATTAATAGAAATACCAGACGATAACATGGTTGTAAACTTGTATGATTGTTGATAAATACTTGTATTTATAAGATTCTCTAATTATTATAAAATTTCACGAAGATTAGTCAAAGATAATTAAACCTAATTCATAAGTTATACAAAAAAATAACTACTGAATTATGCGATATTTACAAAAACGTTAAAATTGGTCTTTTATTTACTAATAAATCCAATTAAATAGAAGAATCGAAATATAAAGTATCACTTAAGATCTTTATAAGTATCAAATATTCGATCTAAGTCGAGAATGCCGTACTACATTTGGAGTAAAATATTTCTTCATTTACTTTTTCTTGAGTAGAAACAAATTTTGTTTCAAATATTTGAATTTTACGTAATAAAAATATATATTTAATACTTTTCGAATGTTTTATCAGCTTACAAAAATTTTTGAGAGTATTTATTCAGTAATAGTTAGTTCTTTAAAAATTTTAACAGAAACTAAATTGTATTATGTTTTACTTCGAAATAAATATTTGTAAATGTATTTTTGTAAGAATTTTTGTTTATTATTATTTTTATTATTCTATACTGAAATGTAAAATTTAGTGACAACTTAAGATTTGACTTTTCTGTAAATTCACATTGTACATATACATTTTAAGAAATATGGAACAATACATAAAAAAATTCCTTTGAGTTATGTTTCTTCTATTGTTACGTCAATTTTGGATGTACATCTGTCTAAAACCTACACAAACGATTTGTCGATTCTCACATGTACACGAGTTGAACTTAAAAGGTGGCCCCCTTTGTCATGATTAATTAGTGCATAGGAGCGTGACATTAGTGTCGCGACGTTGTGCACTATTGGCGTCACTGTCGCGAGTGCGTTGAGTTTTAAAAGGAGGGTACGGATCGTAAAATTCACAGCAGAAATGTTGCATGGGGCGATGATGTGCAGTATAGGGTGTTGAATCAGAGGGTAAGCTTAGAAACGTCGGCCAATCAATAGTCTATGGAAAAAGACATGGTTTGAAAGGTTGACAAAAATTTAATCGTTCCGAAGTTTCTTGTACCATAGGAATTTGATGCATTAGATTTTTAAAATGCTTTTGTTGTGGTACTTTGTGGTTTTAAATGATTTATATTTTAAATTTTGTATTACGTAATTTACTATCGAGTGTTTTGCATTTTATATATTGAATTTTTGACAAAGAGTGTAAAATAAACTTATATACTTTCAAATAAATAGGAATCTGTATTTTAAAAATATATTTTTACAAAATCATTTTATGTTTTTTAATTTTAAAAACTTAATAATTAATTTAAAGTTTATTATTTATAAGTTTATAATTATATTTAAAGTTTTTATAATAAATAAAGTAACAGTAATCGATAATATTAAACGGGCAGTGATTTTTCCATTTTTAAAATCACAATCAGGAACTAAAATATTTATAGTTGTTTTATAAGAAACTGTATAATAAAAATACAATAAAAACTCTTATAAAGAAAATATTCATATAAACCATTATTTCATAATATAATAAATATATAAATTTTTCATTTGTAAGGCTTTAAATACCCTCTAATCGTATAAATATTTTAATTATTTGAATAATAAAGTAGTTTGTTAGTGCTATAAATTTTATACAAGCCTTATTTTAGTTATTATTATCAAATTAATTAATTTATTGATTTAATTTTAAAATTATGTAAATTAATACGTTAAAAATTACACTTTTTTAAAAATTTTATATTTATTCTCATATTTTTCATATTATTCAGATATATTATTCAGAATTTTTATATGAAAAGTTATTTATATATTGCACTACATATATACTTGCGTTACACTATATAGATAGTAAAGTTTCGTTAATAAAATTTCTTTTTAAGAAAAAAATTTAATTATAACAAATGTTACGCACAGTAAATTTTAATTATTTATATACGATGAAAATTTCTAAAGTAAAGATACGACTTTTAAGATTATTTGTGTATTATTAAATGACTAAAAGTTTTATTCTAAATATTATATATTTTTTAATCATTACATATTTTTATTAATATTATATCGCATTTGTATGTGTATGAAGTTTTATATAACTTATTCTCTATATTTATTATTTAATTTATATTTCATTTTTTAGAACTATTTTATTAAAGCAAAATCTATTTCAATAAACCAGACTTGAAATCCGAGATCAATTTTAAATTGTCTTAGTTCTCTATTAAATTTTAAAAATAGTATTTGTAAATTGTTTATTAGTTTCTTTAAGACGATGAAAGATATTTTCAGAAGTTTAACAGGATATGGACTATTTTATTAATTAAACAAGAGATTAAAACTATGTAACTAATGATGCTTTATATTATATAATTTGTAAACTAGCAAAAAACTATTAAGAAAAGTTATGGATTTATTTATATTCTAGTAATAATATACATCATATTATTACAGAGACTAAATGATATAATATATTATGTATATAGTTTTCTCATTTTCTAATCAGGATATTTAAATTTTTTAGGATGATAATTATATTTTGTTAATTATAAATAATTTATAATAATCATATTAATTTTCAACATAAAGTTTCATTAAAATATGAAAGTAACGTAAAAAATATGTTAAATATGTAATGTAAAATAATAATGTAAAAACAGTAAATTTTATAAAGTATAATAATAAGATGTATCTTTAAAATGAAATTAATTTTATTAGTAAAGTTCAAATTATTATATATAAAAATAATAAAAATCAATTTCGCAATAAAATGCATGAAAATCTAAATAATTTCAGTTATAACAGTAGACATATTCTTTTCTATTTAAATATTAATACATGAACTTTAATTGTTACTTAAAACTTAATATTGTTAAATGCATTTATTAATTATAAGATTCAAATAAAATTATTATTGGAGTTCCTATATTTTCTTTTTTTTTCTTTGTTTTAAATATAAATGTTAACTTTTATATTTGATTTTAAATCTAAATAGTAAAGTAATTCTGAAATAGATTACTGCATTTTTAATCATTAATTATTATTGCATTATTTAGTCAAGATCCGTACGACTCGATATGCTTTTGTCTAGAATAAAATTATCGTTTCAAATTTTCATAAATTTATGTTTAATATCGTAAAGATCTATAACATATGATTAACATTAGCCTGTCTGCAATAAGTATAACGAGTTATGAAAACAGAGGGAGAGAGAAAAATGCATTAGTTTTATTATTCTTTTCGTGGTTAATAATTTGGCCGGGCTTTTGAATTATCAATTTTAAGTGACCGTGAATTATGGTCCTCGGAACAAAGGGCTATTTATCGCTGTGGAGCTTTTGCAAGTGCTTGTATGCCTTTTTCTTTATTCATACTCTTTCTTCGTATCGAATACTACTATTCTCTTTAATTGAGTTACACCCCCTTAAATATATAGGTATATATAACCCTCCTGAGTATATGCAATTGGAATTCAATGTAATTTTTGTATTCTATGTTTTATCTAATATAAAAACTGGGAAATTAATTTTACGAAATTCCTAATTGTGTGTAATATAAATTCTGTACATAAAATTTAATTTTTGTAATTTTTACTTGAAAAAAGCAAGAAGTAATAAGGAAAGCAATTCGTATTTTTTATGAACCATAATTTCTAGTTGAAAATAGTCTGTCAAATTAAATGGATTTAAAACGCTTTGCTCATTTAGTGATATATAATCATAAATAATAAATTACATTATTTAATTATTTGAAAATTTTTTAATTCCATATACATTAATAAGAAATTAACAAAAAACCTTTTTAATTGTATAGACTAATATAATAATGCATGGTATATCGATGACTGAAAATAAAATTATATTCTTTTATTAAATAGCTATAAAATAATTGACATAAAATTTTATTTTTTTAAATATAAATAAATTTTTTAAATACCTTTTTTTAATATAATATTATTATTTTATAAACTGTTAGTATTTGAAATAAAATAGTATTTATATAAATAATATATATGTTTAAAATGTTTAAATAAATTTCTTAAATTATTATTATTTTGTACTATACAAGTGATACATCTAAAATCTTGTGGCTTACATTTTGAGGAAACAAGCACTCTGGGATACGAATAAGGATATACTGCACATTTAGAACGAATGTGCGGGGAAAAGTGAACGAGAGTAAAATACAGGCGTAGTTTTGGTGTATAGGATGAGGGGATCTAAGTGGATTTGCATGGAGGGGGTGTTGAGCGATGGGGGATCACCTTTCTTAACTTAGGGTAGGTACTAAAACGCCATAGTTTGACTGCCATTCTTATCCCACACTGATCCTGTACTGATATTGTGCATTACTTAATTCCCATACATTTCAAACATTCAGGTCTACATATCAATATAGACTGTGTTTTAATATTTAGTTTTATTTATGTTTAATTTTTCTTATTATTATAAAGAAAGGAAATTTCAAATATAGTTTCATTTTATTAGCTCCTAAAACAAATCAAACATATTATTGAACTTACAAATACTCTATTTTAATCAATGATTGTATATAAAGTAGATAAACGTAATTTGACTACTGTAAAGCAGATTTATCAAAGTACGCTTGTAAAGCAGATTTATCAAAGTATGCTTTCTAAGAAAACGGAATAAGATAAAATTTCTTATGCCAAATATATAAAACAAATAATCCTTTAAATATATTAGAAACACGATGATTAGGAACATTCATCTTGAGATACTTATGAATTCAATGTTAGGATATGTAAAATAATGAATTTATGAACTAAATAATTTATTTGATAGTGGTTATATTTTTTTAATCAACGTATGGTTTTGAAACGCACGACTCTTTATATTTACAATCGTTAATAAGAAATAGAAAGATTTAAAAAGAAGTAATTTATTTTATAAAAATACATTACTTTTAAGCTTTAGATTTATTTTTTTGATAATTTATAAAGTTATGATAAAAATTTTTATGGTGACCTTCTAAATTTAGACTTTATATAAATTGAAATATTTTTTAACTAGAATTTATTATTCAATCAATAATATAGCATAAAAACTCTCAACTTTATGATTGTAGTATAATAAATTATAATGAATGTAATAAAAATAATGTTTCTAATTTATAGTAAATTTAAATACAATTAGCAACAATAATAAATACATTTAGTATGTAATAATCGTATGTTTTATACGTTTAGAAATGTAACAATTTCGAATAATTTAAATATAATTAAAAATATTTAATATTATTCCAATTATTATTTTATTCGATTATTAAAATAAAAAAATTTTATCAATACAATTAATTACATAAAATTATATTCTTTAATTTTTCTACTATTTTGGTAAATAGACAATTGATGTTTGTATATTAACATTTAATAAATTATTACGTTGAAGTATAGAGTCAGAAACAAGGCTTAAAATACTTTATTGCTTCTTATTTTTAAATGACAGATATATTTGTATTTAATATAATCAATATACATAAAATAATATTTAAAAATTTTTATTTTCGCATTTTCATATTTATTTACTTATTTTGACTAGTAGAAATTTTACTTTAATATAAGATTTGAAGTGTTATTATTGTTTTTTGAATCCATAAATACTCTCGCTATCGATAAATCTGCTAAGAAGTGTTTAAAGCACACTTTATTTTATTTAGAATTATAATCACAAAGTATATTGATTCTCTTTAATCGCGTTTTTTTAAGTATAAGATCGATAGATATTGCATACAAATTTTTTTACTGTATAATTGAATTTGATAATAAAATTCATAATTATAATATAATAATGTTTATAATAGAATTATTATATTTATAAATGAACTACTGTCTTTATGTAAATTTTGAAAAAGTATTTAAAATCCATTTGTATAAAAATTGGTTCAAGTATAAAAATAACTTGTTATTTGTTTTGTGTAGTCTCTTTATTTTTCTCTTTATCTCAGACTACTTCTAATTTCCTTTCTCGACCTGTGTTGAGTTTACATAATTCAAATACAATCAGTGTGTATATGTATACACTGAGTGTATACCAATAGATAGATAATATATATGATATCGACATTTGAATTAGATAGATCGTTTCTGCAAAAATGAATTTGTTAACAGGTCTATAATAGCCTCGTGGAGATTCGTAAATACCTTATAGATGTATATTGCAAAAACATCACTTGACAATTAGGTTAAAATATTTTGATTACAAATACGTTACTGTATTTAATTTTATTTTTCATATTTTTTTTTAATACTGTTTTTTCTTCTATAAGAACGAAGTTCTATGTTTAGATTTATGGATTTAATAAAAATTTATGTTTATACATATATTTATACTTTTATTATTAAAAATGTTACAACAATTACGTTATATTATTATTTAATATAAAGAATAAAATATTTTATGAAATTTTAAATAGAAAATCATTAAAAGGTACTCGATTATCTATATTTATAAATAATCTTATTGTCGTCATCATTTTAACTGACATCGATACTGTACCAATGAGATTTTATCAAGTGATGTGTCGAATCAATTCGTGGATGAATAGCTGTAGACTTTAAACCACTCATATCTAAATTGAATTCCTCACAGAGAGATAGAGATAAATACCAATAGAGAAATAGAGAAATAGAGAAAAAGAGAGAGAGAGAAAGAAAAAGAAACGGAGGTTGTAGGACTAAGTAATCTTGATAAAATCTGTTATCGCAAAATCATTAAAGGGATGAATTATTCAATTAGATGATTGACACATAATCTTATTTTGAAAACATATATTTTTAATTTTACTTTGACTTTTATTTTTTATATAATAAAATATTGAAAAATAATTATAAAAATTTTATGATTGATTACACGAAAACTTAATTCAATTTATGGATTTTAAATAAAAGTATATCTTTTATTTAGTGTATTTTTTCATACATATGTTTTTATTATCAAAAGATATTTTACTCATTTCTTATAATATATTATTATTATATCAAAAAAATCATGAATGTATATGTATAAAGTTTTAAATTACATATATTTATATTTCTTGAGTATCTATTTTCTATCATATCTTGGTATAATATTTATATATTACTCATAATATTTTTTTATACAATTTAAATATTTTTTTAAAGATGATTCAAAAGGAACAATTATTCGTACGTTAGATTTTTTTTATAAAATTCAATGATTTCTTTATAAATATTTCTTTATTATATTAACTTTTTTAAAAAAAATTGACTCTAAAAATATTTTATTTATATATATATATATATATATATATATATATATATAATTATTATTATTATACCTTTAAATACTATTGTTCTTTAATAATGCCTTTTATTATATCGTTTACAGTTATAATTATTTTCATAAAAGAAAAATATTTAATCAAAATTTTTTAATCTTTCAGGTAAGTTCCAGAATTAAACTAATTTTTATCATTTTATTGATGAATATTGGTAAGTTCATTTATTTAGACTCTATTAAAATATTTTTTCTTTGATTAATATTTTATTATATGTATAAAAATATTGATTTATCCACAAATTCTTTAGACATAAATATTTTTTAAATAATTAAGTATTGAAATATATTATCGATTTTATTCTATTAAATATAGATTAAATATTTTATTTTTTTTACATTAAAACAAATATAAGAAAGTTATATATGATTATTTATTTTTAATCATTGAATAAAGTGTTAGAAAATTTTTAATTACATTAGCTCAAATATCAATTTTTTTATACTAATTTATATTTAATGTTTATTGACTTTGTAAATCCTTTATAATATATATATAGATACATATTAATATTAATTTTCTTAATTTAATAAATTATGGATGTTATATTTTAGAAAAACAATAAATAATATACATTTTATTTCGTTACTTATTAAATAAATATCAATTTTTATATATTTTTCAACCGATATCAATACATTCGATTTTAATTGAATAAAACGATTATTATTTATTGAATCATAGTTAGAACTACAAATATTCACAGCCATAAAAATATTAAAATTTAGTTGTACTAAAAATTAATTATATTAAAATACGGGTAATGAAAAAAATAAAATATGATATAATAAATATATGATTACGTAAATTTGTTTATAGTTCATTATACTTGTATAAAATTATGAATTAGATAATAAGAATTTTAGCACACATATACACATTATAGTCTTATATGTGATGCTACAATAAACTGAAGAAGTATTTAATTTAATTCAAATTCATTAAATAATTATATTTTATTTGATTATTTAGAAAAATAAAAATCATTCACAAATTAAATAAATTATAATAAATAAAGTAACATGAGCTAAAATTTTTTTTTTTTAAATAATAATACTCGTGTACATAATAACATGAAATTTGTGTATTTTGATGAATAAATTACGTTTTTATTACAATATTTGATTTACCATAAAATTGATAGTAATTTTTTTATATGATTACAATGATTAGCTTATATTGCGTTTCAAATTATTTTGTGGTTTATGTCAATTTATTCCATTTACGAAGATACATAACAATAAAAATTATGAAATACTTGTATGTATTACATTATTTATTTATATGGTTTATACATTGACCCAAATATTTCGAAAAATAATTTATCATTGAAGTTAGCCGATTACTTTGAAAATTATACGATGCTACTATGTGAGATATAATATTGGTGTAGTATATGATTTTATAAATAAGACTAATTTTAAAAAAAAAATACAGGAAAATATTTGCCTTTAAATTAGTGGATAAATTATTTTACAGCAAGGCAAGTTATTGGTAATTTAAAATTAGATATTTAAGTTATAATATAGAATAAAAATTACTATCTAAACCATATCAATTTTAATTATTAAATTTAAAAATAATTTTAATTATGAATATGTAGACATATAAATATATTTTAAACAAATCTTTATTAAAGCTCGATGTCCCATTTTGGCTATCAAGTTTACTCGTGGCTCAGTATATGCAAATCGCATTTTTGCTTTATTGTTTTTCTATAAACTAAATTACCATTTAAGCAAATAATTTCTAATTCAGTGAGAAGAATGAATAAACTCCCCATATATCTCCAGAAGAAAATTAGTTGAAAATTTACCATAAAAAGATTTTTTAAGTGATACTAATATTGTATTTGAGAGTTAAACCATCAAAATAATAATTATTCACACATGAATAATATAAAATAATAAAGCAAACTATTTTCTTATTCAATAAAAAAAAGTATTTTAAATACAACAAATTGAAAATATACTTGCAATTAACATAATTACAAGTATATAAAAAATCTATAAATTAATCTTGAATGTACTGTAAAAATTAAGCATTTTTAATATATTTAATGAATTAAATCGAAAAAAGCAATTAAAAAATTATAAAACTACTATATTAGATAAATTATTCTTGCTTATTTCGAAATGTATAACTTAAAATTAAAAAAATTAGAAAAATGAAAATGATGAAATAAAATAGAATTCAATATACAAAAAGAAATTTTGATATATAATTTGTTTCTATTTCATAAACATTATCTTATAATTTTTGTTATTTTATTCAATTATTTAAGAATTTTACTTAAAAGTAATTTAAATTTTAAATGCAGATTTTCTTTTAAGAAAATCAATATGACCATTTTTTTGCGATTTATTTCCTGTAAATTATACATTATTAATGGATTTATCTAAATTTAAGGAGGTTATTAAAAGGAATATTTCTCATAGTTCGTCAGTTCATGCATCAATATTGGTATAATCTTGTAAGCGATATGATTATAAAATTAAATTAATTTTTAAATTATTTGAAATTTCAGGGTTAATGTCAAACTAGTTTTTATTTAATTCCTTATAAAATGACTACGTCAGTCTTTTATTAATACATTATTAGCTGTTATAATATTAATTATTCAAAGTTTAATTAAAAATATATATATTTTTTCAGTTGAATTATTATATTATATCCCATAATATACTTTTGATATTTACTCTATGTATAATATTTATATTGTGTATTGCTAAGTCAAATGATATAAATAATAAATATTAAAGTAAGATGCACTAAGTTATAATTATAGTACGAAACCTTTTTCTTTTTAATATTTACAGAAAATGACCTACTCGTATAAATTATATATATGTATAAGTAAGACAAATGTGAAAATAAAAAACATCTGGCGATCCCTATCCTTCTAATAATACAAATGTAGTAAAGAGTCTTTAATCAAGTTAGGGTCACGTGATCAGAAAATCTATACATGCATTAAAGAAAAGTTTATAGGGTTGCCCAGCGAATTAGAGTCCTCTATCTTTTCTCTCTCAATCACTCAACTTCTTTCTCATTCTTTCTTTACTTCACCGAGAAAAACAATATTTTCTTGTTTCACAGAATATAAAAAATCAACACTTCTGCTCAAAGATTCACAACGTATATTCTGAATAATTAGATCCTTTTGAATAATTAACAAAGAGCAAAAGTAAGTAATTATCGAAGCGTACTCACTATATCGTGTTAACAAAATAAATACATTCAACATTTGCAAGATGATTGCCGCTTTCTCTCTTTCTCTTCTTTTCAGTTTCTTTTTTTTTATTAATTTTACTATTGAAAATTTATTTTTCTAAATGTATTTTTAATTTAAAATAAAATAAATATACATTCGTTATAAGAATAGACTGAAAAATCTTCAAGTAATATTATAAATAATATTCGTTTTCTGATTTTATACAGATTTAATTTTTTTATTCTTATTTATATACAAAATTTTTTTGAATCATTTTTTAAATAAAATAAACATTAATTACAATTTTTTATTGTCTTTTATTTACTAAATATATAATTTCATTATTTTAGTATTTTTTAAAAACATCTATACTAAATATTCTTAAATAATATTTTCTGAGAATACTTTCATTAATTTAAATAAATAATAATTTATAATAAAATTACATATTATAATTATATTTTATAATTATATGTCTGAATAACAATCATTAAAAACGATTATATTTTTTAAAAAAGATTATTGTTCTTTATACTTTAGTTAAATCGTCTTCGTACAAAATATTTTATTCAATATTTAATTTCGAAAGCTGTTGATTATCAATTTTCTGAAAAAGTTTTTATTGTTCAATGTGAAATTTACAGTCATATGTAAAATTTATGTGAATCTGATTTTTCGAAACATGTTAACGTACTTCTTTGTATCTTTCTAAAACGCAAATCATAAATATATCCATTATTAATTACATATAGCTAATTTTTAATATACATATAATTAATTTATATTTTATTGAAATATTTTCATGTACTCTAATACTAATAGAGTATTATTTTTTAAAGTATTTGTATTATATATATATAAATTTATATTTTAAGAGAAAAAAATTATATAGTAATTTTATATTGAATGAATTTTAGATAATTCATCTTATATTTATTACACATGTGTATTACTACTATTCTTATCATAAAAATAATCATCATTATTATTATATGTGAAGATTTAAATATTACATTAAAATCCTTATATAAAAATGAAAAATAAATTATTACGTACATTAAATGGATAAAATGTGTGTATAAAATTAAGACAATATATACGTTATTTTTATAGAAAAATTAAAATTATTACTAATACTTTGGTTTTTAGCAAACAGAAGAAATTAATCACATTTCATTTTTTCAGGAATATTGTATTTACTTAATTAAATTATTAAATTTACAATAATATGTTTTATTTAATTTTTAAATTATAATTATTACTATTACTATAATAGGATAATATTTATAATAAATATATATTAAAGAATTTTACATTTTAATTACATGTAATCGATTCTATCTTTTGTAAAACGATAAATAAATTAATCTGATATGTATATATATTTTACAAAGAAATTATCATAGTTCTGTATTTTATGAATTAAATATAGTTATTAAAAAATTATTAATACTAGACTATTAAAATTTCAGACGATATAAATTAACATAAGAAAATTATCATTTTTATAAAATATTTTAAAACTTCTAATAATCAATATCAAATAATAATAATAAATATTTAAAAAATCAAATACTTTTTTTAGAATAATTGATTGATATATTATTGTATATGATAATTAATACTAATTAACATATACTCATTGGAATTTAATTTATATACATAATAAATCTTGATCTAAAATAAAATATAAAATTATATCTAATTAATTTCACATGATTACATACTTATTTAAATCAAGTTTTTTTTTGTCTACATCATCTTTTTCAATGGAAATTGTTTTTAAAATTTGCCGTGTTGAAATTGGAAATATCGATCGCAAATTTTGACTAAGTAAATCATAGAGTCGGAAATAAAGTACAATTACATCTAATCGAATATTGGAAGACTTAATTTTTTGTAAAATGACGTGCGCTTTCGTGTTTTACAGATTAATTCGTGAATAATTTGCAATTTTGTTGCTGTAATTGAATATTCAGTTTCCAGAATTTGGTAATATTATTAGAATAAATTGAAAATATTCATACGATTACTATGTTGTTTTATTTTAATACTTTCTTATAACATTTAAAATGTCTATAAGTATGAAATAATTGTCTGCGTGAAATTAAAACTAAGGTATATCTATTCAGTTAATTAATAATTAATATTTTTTTAATCATAGTATTCTTTATAATTACTGTTATAATATAGTGTAATAAGATAAATAATGTAGTAATTTATAATAATTGTGTTAATTGATTTTTTATAGTAATATATAATTAATATAACTGTTTCTATATCAATCGTTTTTTTTAATGTAAAAATCTTCCGTTAATATAATAATGTATTATTGTTTATTTAAGATGAAAATATTGGAATGAGCAAAAATAATTTTAAAAAATCATTAACATTAAACTAATTTAATTATTTCTTAATGCTATTATGCATGAATTTTTATTTGAAATTGCAAAGTAAAATATTGTGTATTTACTAATAAAAAATAGTATATAAATATTACTATTCAATATATAGAAATATAATTTATTTACAGAACCTATTAGAAATTTTAATGTTGTTGACGAATTAAATTTAAACAGTTATTATATTATCATAAAATGTATTTGGTCTTCTTGTGCAATAATTAGACTTTTAGATGGTGATTATATTTGATATTTTCCAAAAGTTACTATAAAATATATACTTCTACTCATTTATAAAATGTTTTTAGGTATAGTGACAATTATATTTTATGACCCAAAAATAATCCTTAAATCTTTTTCCATTTCTTTAAAATATATATAAAATATTTGTTTCTCTATACAATTATTAAGTTATTTATCTTTAGTTTTCAAGTAGTAATTTAAGTTATAATTTTGTAATATTTTATTTTTTGGTATAATATATAAAATAAGTATAAGGATACTATCATCGATATCAAGAATATACTGTATAAATAATTTAACAAAATAAATTCTTTCGGATACCTTGTTTAAATGACTATTTTTAACATTATAATTTAAAAATATTAATATATTGCATAATTTATAATATATATTATGTATAATAATATATTTATATATATAGATAAAGTGCAATAAATATAAACCTTAATTTTATATATGATTTCATATATTTTTAGATAAAATAATACATTTTTGAAATTAGAAAAAATTAAACTAAAAAATAAGAACAAAAATTGTTTATAACGTTATTTTATTTTTTCTTAAATGATCATTTCCCTAGAAAATTGTCCGCTTGTACTTTACTTTTTGTTTTTACTTAATATAAGAAAAAGGAAGAACCAAAACTAAAAAATGTAAGAGGAACATCAAAACTTGTTCTAATCTAACATAAATGCGAAGAATCGAGTCGTTTTATGTGACCTTCAGTTTTTTCTACTAGCTGTTACATTTTTTATCTTTATGTTTAGTTGCGCAAAAGAATTTTTTTACTAACAAGTAAATACGATGCTTAAACCTCAACTTTTGAGTCGACAGTGAAGTCTTTACTTCTTGGCTTGGATTCCATCATTGACACTAAAGTACTTCATACTTTTATACTCTTCTATCTCGTGGGGCTTGATGTAGGCCAAGCAAGTTTTGTATAGATATGAACACCAACCATACAACTTAACTTCATCGAATCATCTACCTGGATATACATATTAGTTCGTTTTTTTTATTTTTGATATCTCTAAATTTATAAGTTTTTCTGCATAAATTTACTTCAGCAAATATCAATTAATTACACTTTATACTGAATTATATATTTTTAATATGATAAAATAATTATACGTTTTAAATTCACAATTATATTTTTATTTTACAAGTTTTTTATATTGCTTCATAAATTAAAAACATATATGTGGTACATTAATTCGTGGTTTTCATAATAACATTCGTGATAAAACAAAAATTTTTTCTATACGAGATATATTGATAATAATAGAAACTTTAAAATATATAAAAATAAAATACTATTAAGTAAGAAATATTAAAAAACATTAATAATATAATTTTCGAGAAGAATTTGAAACATGTTTATAGGAGTTTTCTTAGAGAGTTTGTAAAGTCAAAGTAAATGATTTAGTATGTATTATTTTTAATTTAATACTTTTAAATATTTATATTAAATATTTATAGAAATAAAACTATTTCATAAAAAATATTGTTAATTTATAAGGGTTTTATAAATCTAATTTAGACTTTATCTGAAAAAGAAAAATTTAATTTAACTTTTAGTTAAATCGTGCTATGAAATTTAATCATATATAGTTAGATTTTTCATCAAGCTAAGATGAAATTAAATTTTTTATTTAAATAAAAATAAATATTGTAATTTGATTTTGAAGATAAATCAACAAAATATACGATAAAAATGGAAGATGAAATCGGTATTAGAATCTTAATATTTTTTCTAAATGGTATATATAAATATAGTTTGCAGCTTATTTTTCAGAGTTCAAATTAATATACAGTAGTTAATGTAATCAGTTTAATAAAATAGATTGTAATCTTGTGTTCCATATTTTAATTATAAATATTAGTACAGTTATTATTAATTAATATTGAGTCAAGTTTAATTATTAATTTTATGATTTATATTTGACAAAAAATAATTTACATAAATTATGAATAGAAAGTATTTAAATAGCTTATTATAAGATCTGTTCAAAATTGTTTTATATTTTCATTCAATTTATGTAGATATTTTACATAAAATGAAGTAATACAAAATGTTCGTTACTTTTTTTTTTATATTGAAAAAAATGTGAATATAAATATTCAGTTCTAAAATTGTTATCTAAAATTCGGATAACCTTTTTTTTTTGATAGTTGTTAACAATTAAAAAAGTATTAGTATTACAATATTTTAAACAATTAGTACTAAACGTAATATTTTTGATAAAAAAACAATATTATCAAACAGTTTACCTTACATATTTTTAACATTTATAAAGATAAACCTACGGTAATACTATTATGAACGATGTCTGGAATTTTGTTCATAGTTATGTATTCAAGTAGAACATTTAAACAATGTTGACCGTATTATATTAACATTAATTATTACTATATAATTTTTTCTTAAACTATTAAATATCAAGAATTTAAAAACTTAAGCATCAGTAATTAAATATTAATATCATTTAAAATTAATGTACATTTAAAACTCTAATGAAGTGCAAGTTAATATAAATTTTAAATTTAAAAAAAGAGTAAGTTAAGCAAAATAATAAAAAAATAATAAAAAAATTGTAACTTGTATTTTATTTGTGTAAGGTAATATAGATTTTCTTTTTATTTTTATAAATTGAATTGCAAAAATAAATGAAAAAAGTTAAAATAGGTAAAATAGATAAAATACCAATACAACTTATATATTAGCTATACAATTAATGTTTTACGATAAGGCTATTTTAAAATTTAAACTACGCTTTGTGCATAGGTTATTTTCTTTCTTCTAACTGTAAATTAATCTTTGCTTATATACACATATATTCTGTTCTTGGCTTTAGAGGTTTATAAAATTTTATTTGTATTATGTTACATATTGTTTCCTTATTTTCTATCATATTTTTTTCTTTCTTAAAATTCTTATTTATTGATTTATAATAAATGTTAATTTTTAGTATTACGAAAATGATTATTATTTATACGTTGTTTTTCTATTATTTTGTCTTTTATTTTTTCTCTACCATGTTTATCTTCTATTGTAAAAGTAATTCTGATTTTTTTTCTTCCGATTTTTTAATAAAATTTAATAAAGCTACTTTTTTATTCTCAAAAAATGTAACATAAAAAAGAAATTTATAAATTATAAAAATAGTAACTGTATAAAATCATAAAGCTAGATAAAAAAAATCAATAAAATGTACTTTAGAAAAAATGTAAAAGAATATCAAGATACAGAGAAAAACTTGTATGTATCTAATTTATTTTTTAGTATGAAATTTATGAGCATTTAATGTAAGATATATATTACTGGAAAAAAAATTATAATTCAAAGAAAAATGATAAAGAATTATTTCATCTAATGACTGCCTTTTGAACATAAATACATATATTCAGACTAAAGAATAAACTTTCAAATGAGAATTATTAAATATAAATTTAATTAAATAAATATTGAATTATATGTTAATTTCATTGTATATATAATATACAAGGTAAACATTTTTATTAAATTGCATTAATAATCGACTTCATTTAGACAGATTCATAAATAATTTTATATGATGTGTTGATTGTTTTCTTATATTAAGCTTTTTTTCTAAATTATGTGTAATAACTTTAGTTAGTAATTATTAAAATAATAAATAAATAAAAATATATAATTAAAAATTAAGTAATAAATCAAATAAATGTAAATATGAATAAAAAATGTATTAAAAAAATTAGTAAAAGTAAGAATGAGACTGGAAATACAGTTTTATGATATAGTTTTACTATACATACGTTCATAAGAAAATGATAGAGTATAAGAAGTGAGAATGTCATTCCTTGTTTTAAATTATTTTGAATACATAAAAAATAAAAGTAGTATCGTTACTTATATATGTTGTTTTATTATATAAGAGGTAAATATTTTAATAGATTTCAATGAGGATGAAATAATATTTATTGTTACTGCTTGTATTGAATCAAAATTCATATATGCTTATTTATCTATCTATTAAGTTTATCACAATCGTAGTATATTATATTTGGTTAAAATATTGTACAATTTTTTCTGTCAATAAATAATAAGAAAAATAAAATTTTATCAAAGAAAATAAATTTTATATATTTAATTATTTTTCTATATTTTATTACATTGAAAAGTAAGTTTAATATAAAATAACATTTTTTTTAAGTTTAGCTGTGAATATTTCAATATAAAATATTTATATTATCTTAAAAGTTTTACTAGTAAACTAAGTTACATTAAATCGCGTCTATATTAATTTTTATTATTTTCTTACAATTTACTTTTTTTAGTCTCGTGATTCCTAATTTTTTTTTAATTTTGAAAAGAAATTATTCAAACGGCTCTTCGAACATAAAAAAAATGTTATTGTACAATTAGAGAAAAATGACGTTTTTTATAAATATTACTGAACAAGGTATTATTATCTATTTATGATATGGAAATACATAAATGGATTCTTATAGAGGACAACTAGTTAACTATATGTTAAAAATTATGAATATATAATTAAAAAGTCAAAATTTTATTAAATTAGAAGTTAAAAATATGGTTTATATTCCAGAAAGTTTTATATCTAGAGATTATATGAAATTTTATAATATACAGATTTACCTAATCTCGATATCTAATATTTTAAAACTAATTACTAAATATTTAGAGTAATTAACATTTTATTTTAGATAATTAATATTCATTATTTAAGAAGCTAATAAAATTAAAAACTTTTTATTTAAATTTTGTACTATATATATCTTATTAGACTTAATATATAATATAAAATATATAATAATAATAATTAAATAATCATATTTAATAAATTAAATTATATATATTTAAGAAGTTTAAATCACTGAAGTCTCATAGGCGCATTGGAAATATTGTGATAGAATGTAAAAGGATCATTAAGCCGAAGCGTTTTTATAAAATTATAAAATTTATTGCATAAATTTTTTAATTAAATAAAAAGATATTACAATAATGTCTTTTATATTATTTGATTAAAATATATTAAAAAAATTTATTCCAGGAAAATCTTACTCTAATAAGCTTTTATCTCATTATTTATTTATAACGATTGATTACTGTTTAAAAATAAATAATATAACTAATTAAGTATAACTATTCATTAATATATAAATTAACAAAAGACTTTACAATTTTAAGAGAATATATACCGACTACTTTTATTTGTAAAAAGGATCTTAATTATATTATGTAAAACAAAGGAGTGCCCATTCTAAAATTAATGTTTGAGTTTAGTATTCTATGAGTACTTGCATACTCGTGTAAATTACGGTTAAGCTCAAGCGAGAAGGAATGGGAATCCTTTACGCCAAACCGAAGGAAGCGACGGGCTTTGTATCATCCCAGGGTTTAGCGTTATTCCAGAAATTCTATTACCTATCTATATATGCGTGTATGATGAATGTTAAAATATAAACAATAGAAAAGGACAATTATGCACGTATCGTATTGAAAAATTATACCCCTATTTTTATGCTTAATTCTATGTATATTTTCATTACTTTAAATTTTATTTTATTTTAACGAAAGAAAAATGAATATTGTTTTTTAACTACTGTTTTAAATTATTGATATTATAGTATTATATTATTTATAAACAATTAAAAATTAAAAGTATTAAGCAGATGATATTCGTATTTCAAGTGCAGAATAAATTACGAAATATAAAATATAATTCTTATAATGAATTTGTAAATTATATTAGTAAAATAATAATATTACCTTCAAAATTAACATAATTTTTATTATATATAATATTAGAGTTTTTATGAATTTTTATTTTACTGATTATACTTTTTTAATCTACTGAGATTTTCGAATTATATATTTTTGATAATTCAATTATAAATGTATGTTTTTAATACATTATTCTAATAATTATATCGTATTAACATTTCGATAATTTGTGGATATTTACTGCTATTTTAATGGAACTTCTGAATTTTTAATTATGCCTAACATCGCTACTTTTTAATAAATATTAATTATGAGCATATATTTATATATATTTTTAATTATTTAAAACTAATTGTTTTATTATTTTTTTTAAATTTGGTAATATATTATAAAAGACAATTCAATATGATCGATAATATAAAAACAACTCGTTTCAATTAATCTCAATATTCAATTATATAAATGTATTATTTTCTTTTCATTTCATATCCTGAAATAGAAAACTTTAACTTTTAAACTTATTATATTTTTTCACGAAATTGGAATTTAATACTTCTGTTTCTTCTTCATTAATTCTGTTCCATTTTAAATATAATAAATAAGTTGTATCTTACATTATAAAAACTTTCTTTTATTCAATCGATAATTAAATATGTATTTATTGACAAAGTGGATGAAAATTTATATTTATTTTACTACATAACATTGGATAATAATTTAAAATGTATTTTATAATACTTTTATATATATAAACAAGTAAAAATATGCAATTTGAAACGAAGTTAAATAATAACTAGAGAACAAATCGAAAAAAACTGACACGTATTGTTGGTACAACTGGAAAAGAATTCATAGTAAAAATAATAAGCTAATATTTCATTAACGAACGAACGAAACTCCATTACAATCTTTTTTGGAATCATCTTCTTTTATAAATTAATATTAACGTATAAAACAATTTAATTATAAAAAAGTTGTAAGTTTGAATTTTGTATACATTATGATAATTAACTAATCTTTGAAGAATATTTTACTAAATTAATAGATAAAATATAGTATAATTTAATTTAAGATAATCGATATAGAATTTATAGTAAATCATAAAGATAAAATATATCCATAAAAAGGATGAAAAACGATTCTCATAAAAAATAATTTATATTGCTTTAAATATTTAAATAAAAATTATATTATAGAACTTATGTTATAGAATAGAGTCTTTTACATTAGCATTTATAATTTTAATAAGTAAGAATCAGTAATTAATATAGTTTTTAAAATATACCTAATATTTAAAATATTTTGTTATATCCGGCTGACAAAAAAGTGATGCAGTCTACTTAAATATTGTTTGAATGATTTCTAAAAAAACTTGTATAAATTTTATATTTTGACTTCTATAATTTAGATAATAAATAAATAAATTTATAATTTATAATTTTTTAAAATGAGATAATGAAAAACTATAATTAAATATTATATTTTTAGAAAACTTATACTTGTAAGTTTTACTATATATTTACAGATATTTAAAAAATATTGAATTTAATTAAAAATAAAACTAATCGCTGTAATATTAATAGAATTATGTCTATATTAAAAAAGAAATATAGATAATAATTACTAGTTATTTTCAGAAAAAATATCAAACAGAATCTAACATGAAATTAACCTTGTTTAATATTTATATACTACATTGAACATATTTTATTATAATTTACATTTGCATATTTTATATTATTAAACTATTGAATAATATATAGATTATATTGATCAAACTTTGAAATGTAATTTAATTTTCTGATTTTTAGTGTGAAGGTTATTTTGTCTTGTATTAATTTGCAATTCGAAAACAAGTAAATTTATATTTAAGCTATATTCAATTTGACTAAGAATTACATATAATATTAAAATATGTATATGAAATTAAATTCTGATTTTAGTGTTTTATATTTATTACAAATGAATTAGTATTATTTTTGTAGAGTTGGAATTTTATCGTTAAATAAAATTTAACTTTATATTTATACTTGGTTATTTTAAAAAAATTTATTATATTGCTAATATTTATTATTTCATAAATTGTAGTTTAATCTTAGTTATTATTTTCATTTATTTTTTTATATGGAAGCTTAAAAAATAATTGTAATATTTTTTATTGTATTAAAATTTTAAACGGAAATAAAAGAATGATTCACAATTTTTAGTACGATAAGTACGAAAAATGTGTTTACCAAAACATTTGCATAGTTTGATTTATTTTGAAATAATAATAATAATAATAATTAACGATAAGAAAAAAATGAAAAGTGGTTATTAAAGATAGAGAAAGAATGATTTATAGAGGGATTGAAGTAATATAAAAAGGGAGTTTTACTACCCTTAGTATAGGAAGAAATAATGCTTGATAGAAGAGGGTTCAAGAAGAATCTAAAGGAGGTGCCAAAATACCATAGCACGCAAGCATTGTGTAGAACAAAGAAAGTATAAGCATCCCCTCGATTACACCAACTTTCTCTCTATCTCTTCTTCTGTTTACTATGATAGTGGCATATATCTATTGCTGCTATTGCTACTATTGTTGGCGCTTTTCCACTACTGCTAATAGTATTTTTGATTTATATAAATTTAGCTAATGTCTATTTTATGATTTTTCTTACAATAATAATTATTTTCTTTAATAATTCTTTCATATATTATAATACGATGTATGTACATACAATCTAATGTACAATATAAATTTTTTGTATTTAATTTTATAAATAATATTTTATTATATACTATAATTTGTTGATTATTTTAATAATAGTGTATCTCATATGTAATAATAGTTTACTTATAATTTTACTTTCGGTATAGTCCTACGGTAAAAAAATTTGGCTATTCATATTGTGATTAATCGAAAAAAATTATGATTGATCATAAACAAATGATTTACTAGAAACATTAATTTGCAAATGTATTATACAAGAAAAGTATATGTACGCTATAATTAGATATGAATATAGTTAATTTTAAATTTTGAAAAATAATAAAAATATTTTTTTAAATACAAGTGTTTTTGATAATGTTTAAAAAATCTCAATAACACTTGAATTAGAATTATTAAAAATTGAATCAAAGCTACTTATTATTCTTTTTAGATATACGAGGATATTTCATTCAAAATTGAAAATAACTCGTATATCTAATTTATTTTATGAAGTTAAAATTGTCAAATGTTTTTTAACAAGTTTTTCCGATTTTTGAATTTTATGCTTGAAAAATATTTGAAAATATTTTTCGATTGAAACATTTACTTCTAAATTTTATATTATAAGAAGCACATTTTTCTAAAATAATTAAAAATCTGAATGATAAATTTATTTTTTATATCGATTGATTAAAAAACATATATTTATTAAAAAAAATTATATAAACTGTAAATTCGTAAGTTTCATATGTATTATGTAGATACTGTAATTGATTATTATTCGAACATTTCGTTTGTGAAATTTTGTTGATTAATATTAAAATCATTAGTTTTTAAAAGTACAATTCATTATTCAATAAAATAAAGCAATTTTTATAATGCCTAATTTATCGTGTTTATTGTATAATACACGAAGAATCAAGGAAAAAACAATCCTGTTTAAAAAAATTTTAGGTTGTAGGTTGTCTAACAAAATTATGTTAAAATCTCAAAATAAAGTTTTTTAAAGAATTATTCCAAGTGTAATTTTTAAATTTTAAGTATGAAAATTTTATACAAACAATGAATAAGTAATCTATGATCATTAAAATAAATCTCCTATAAGATAATTAAAAGTTATAGTGTTATTAAAATATAATTGATATTTCAATAAATCTTACATTAAGTCCTTATAAATTTTATATACTTTGCTGTTATTGATTATATAGTTTTTATATTTGTTCACTTAGCGTTAAACTTTCACATTTAAAAATGTTTTTATTAAACTTTTGAATATAAAATTACTTCTACTTCATTGTTTGCTGAGTAAAGAATTATTAAAATCAAACGAACGCTCACTAGGTTAAGATCGATAAAAGTACAACTCATTATTTCATTTAATACATAGCTTACGCGAATCATGTACTGTACCGCTATGCAAAGCTTACTTTTTATAAATTGTGAGATTTCAGATTAAGTATCGATCGCGAAATGGGTCAATATCATATTAAAGTGAAAAAAATGCGTGCGCGAGATATGGGCTGAACATGTGTAGAGGCTCGTACATCTTTAATGAGTCAACTCAACTGATGGCGCAATACGTAAAACCCGGTTTATTTATGGAAGTGTGAGTTTATGTATTTATGTGTATCTGAATTTAATTATGTACGAGATTATAAGTGTATATAATTCTTCGTGACTATATTTATGGACTTAGAGGTCAGGGTACTGTTAATTTTTTTCGTGACTATTTATTAAATTAAGTATGATTTTTTGTTCCTGCAAATTTAAATATATTTATTTAAGTTTTATTCTATAAAAGTTTTCATAAATACACTGTTCATTAACTTAATTTAGTCATAATTTATAACTATAAAATTTACTTTTTAGATGCAATTTCTCCATTACTTATTGATTAATATGATCATAAATCTTCGTATTCATTATGTATAATATAATAAAGCAATTAGATTTCATACCAACGATAACAAACATCTATAAATGTCAACTTTACAAAATCTAATCAGAATAATTAGAAGCTATGATCTAATATGTATAAATGACCATTTTATTTCTAGTATAACTATTGACGTAGACAGATTTTAATGAAAATTGTTGCAAAACTAATGCAAAAACTTGTGTATACTTATAACCTATAAATTATAAAGTTATAATTTACACAAGCCTTTCCATGAAAAACTTACTACAAATTCTAGAATTTAACAATGTAGAACTTTAGGATTGTATCATCCACTTTTGACAGTTTTGAGTATACCGAATTCTATTTAGTCGTACGGAACGACTTATTTCTTCATTGTTTTGAATAAGACGAAGAATATTATTCAATTAAATGTAGTATAATTAAACAAATTTATTATTACTGATTTGTCATTTAAATGATAGAGATTAAATTTTCTAAATTTTAAAATTTTAATGTTTTCAAACTGTTAATTAAACTTTTAAATTCATTTTATTTATCAATTATTATTATTACGAATTATTTGTTATGAAATACTTTTGAATAATTTATAAGTTATTTTATAAATGAGTTCATTATAAAAATTTTAAATTTTGTACTGGATATTTTGAAATCATTCATATTTACAAGAATTGATTAGTGTATAAATGATACTCGTAATGATGTAAATAGTGGATTCAGTCAAATTTATTTATTAATAATTATATATTATTGATTAGTAAAAACTAATTAATTTTATTAATTAGTAAAACTATTAGTTGGTAAGTATAATCAATCTATAAAGATTATTGATGCATAAATTTAAATGTTAAATTAATTTAAATTGGAATAATTTTTAGTAAGCAATTATAGAAATTTATCAATTTTTTTTATTTTTGAATATAAGATATATAAAAACGTTAATTTATATATGAACATAAGAAAATATTTTACTTCTTACTATTCCGATAAATTTTTAAGTTTATTTCAAAGTATTATAATAGAATCAAACACAATTAATTATTAGTGAATATCAGTGAATAATTATTAGTGAATATTTAATAATTAATAGTTTATAAGTTCAATTATCAAATATCAATGAATAAGATATTAATTACATTAATATAAAGAATTCAATAGAATGTTATATTAAAATATAAAGTACATTTTGTTTTAATTTTGACTGTTTAATGTATTATATAGAAAAAACATAATATAGTATTTAATAAAACTTGCTAATAAATCAAATTAATTGAAAAATAAATGTGTTTTATAACTAAATTATAAATTTCTTAGTTATAGAAAAATGAATCTATAAATTTTTATAGTGTTATCTGAGATTATTATATCTGATTACTATGGTATTGTTATTTATTAAACCTATTAGATACATTAAAATAAGTAAATTTTTATAAATTATTCACATATTATACTTCTAAAGTTCTATAAATACTATTTCAAATAAAGTTTTAACATTTAATTAGTTACTACCTCATTTTTAGGATCATAATGTTTAGGACTGAAATAATAAGAACAGGTAGAAAACGAATTAAAATAATTTTCTTGGTACGTAACTATTAACATTCTAATCAACTTTCTATACAGTCCTAAAAATGCGTCGAGAAAATATCCACTATATTTCGACATATCAATTTAAGATATCGAGAACCATCACTTTTTTATTGTAAAACTAGCAACGAACCGTTAATAATACGACATATATAACAACAATTAAATACGGGCAATCAATTTTTACATTCACTTTTTATGCTCGACAATAAAACTATCGGATATATATATACATATATTTAGAGGAAAATCGAAGTAGAATTTAGATTAGTAGTATTAGAAACAATCGGTTGAAAACATGTTAAGCTTTAGCTATTCAAAAATCCTACTTCCTTTGGTAAATATGTGTTTATAAATTATTCTAAGTATGAAAATAATCTTCTAAATTAGTAATTATGTAATTACTATGGCTGAAATGATTTTCATTCAAAAATATTATTTATTTATTGTTATATTATTATAAAAGAAAACTCAAATGTGAAGCATTTTGTATGTTTTTTATTAAACGTGAATATATTAAAAATCTGAAAAAGTTGAAGGCTTTTTGGATTATAAGTATAGAAATTTATATATATTTATACATACAAGTGAAATTTAAATGTCATTTAGTGCTACACGATTCTTTAACATTTTTAGATAAAACAATTTAAATTTATTCATAAATAATTGTATCTCTTTTCAATAAATCTAATATTGTTCATATGTGCTTGATTTTATTCATATCAAACTAGTTTCTCAGAGTATAACTCTATTAAATACAATTACATTCGTTTATACATTTGTAGAAATACTTAAATATTCTAAAATATTTTAATATATTGAAATATGAATTCTTTATTTATCAGATGTTGATTACTTTATTTGAAAAAGACACCGTTGAATCAATGAGTGTAGTAAGTCAATTGTCAGCGATGTTGAAGTCATTAGAGAATATTGAAGCGTTATTAAAACATCGCAAGTCTGTCTCAGGTTTTCCAGTTAAATCACTTACGGTACGATTTTCTTAAATTTTTATTTATTGTGTTCACATTCTTCTAATAAGCAAAATTTTTGTATCAAAAAATTTTTTAAATAATACTAAATAATTAAACTATAAACTTATAGTAATCTACGTAACTAAAAATGAATTATATTAATTAAAAATATGTTAAAAAATAAAGTGTAATAGTTAAAATCAATTAATATTAAAATTATGTAAATTACACAATTGTAAAATTAAGACATACATACTGGTTACAAAATATCATTAGTCGACGATTTGCATCCATGCATACGTTAAGATGTGTACAAAAAATGCATTAAATTTATGTAAAAAAACTGTTTTAACTCAATATTATTAACTCAACTAACTACATCAATAGACAGTAAAACATTTTATATTACCCGTGATGCAGTTATCATAGTTATGAAATGAATCTTCTTTGAAAGGACATTTAGTGTTACGTTCACAATTAGTTACACGTTTTATATTCATAGAATTAGACCATTTTTACGTAATGTTAGTATTTTTTACTTTTTTACTTATTATATTAGCAATGATCGAATTAATGTGCACGTTTTTAGTAAGTGTTAGAAATATTAAATAAAATTCCTCCATGGACCACATGATAGACTTTCTAGTATAATATCAATACATTAATATGAATATTGAATTATTTTAACCGAAATGGATGTTTTTTACATACTTATTATTTAATTTTAGTTTTTCAAATTGAATAATTTTCATAAATTAGGATAATATTTACAATATATAAAATTTAAAGTTTTCTAAAAACATTTTATACGAATATTTTTTATATCTTAAATTACTATTAATATTATAGTATTACAAAATATAATATATTCTAAGTTATATATATATATATAATTTTATAATTTAATTACTTATAGCTATTTCTGATGCATCTATCAAAAAATTTTCGTATATATATACGAGGATTAATTAAAAAGTTATATTTTAATAAAAAATAAATATTTAATGCATTAATAGTAACTTATTTATGTATTAAAATTTATAAAAAATTATTTCACATACATTTTATTCAAGTGTCTATTATATAATAATAGTATGTGGTCGAGAATCTATCGACAAGATTTCATTTTATATCAAATATATATTCACCGAATGGTTCATCGGTGGTTTCTGATCGATCATTTTGAAACTGAAGTTATCATTAGGGTATTTTATTTTTTAAAATAAAATTTTTAAATTGAAATCAATTTAATTTATTTCTTATTAGTCAAGTTAAAAAATTTTATAAAAAACTATTTCAAAACAAATTTCAACGAGTTTAAGAATAATTTTAATATTTTAATTAGAATGTAAATCTTTTCAAAAGATTATTTTTTGAAAATATTACATTGTATTGAACTTTTTAATCGGATAGCCTACCGAGAGTGATTACGAGATTGATTCGACAATGACAAGTAATGTAGGAAATATTCCTTTGTGGGAACAAACCGAGCCTACTAAATTTTTTGCTGATGAAACAAATATTAGTGCATTGAACAATGAAAATAGAGAACGTAAAATTAAAAAATTATACGAGGTAATAAAGAAATTATAAAACAATAAATTTTGAAATCCGATGCGGTTAAAAAATATATATTATCTAGAACGTATGTACATTAATTAGAATATTTTAATAATAATTAAATATAAAAATATTAAATTTGGAATATTATATTAATACGATACGTGAATAAATAAATATTGAAAGTATAGATGAAGAGGAATAAAGTGTTTTATATATGTAAGTTATTTAAAATACTTATTTTTATATCTTAAAAAATTTTTATAATGTTTTGAAATTCCTGAAAAAAATTTTAATAAATATAGTATGAATATTATCATTTAAATCTTACAAAATCCTATAAAGCTTTCTAGATATATATATTATCAACCAATCGTAACTCAATTTAGTTTTGTAAATTAATGGTCATTTTAACATTATCTCTAGCAGATTTTGAAAAATACTATAGTTAAAAATCATTCGTCTGATAAGGAAAGTGCTACGGTGCCAGAATTTGTAAATGTTAATCATAATATGAACGATGATAATAATGTTCAATCTAAGGTAATAAAAAAACTCTTGTATATAAAAACAAATGAAATTTCAAGCAGATGACAACTGATCTACTTAAGTTTTAACACTTTTAGATTTTACCCTGGTTATCAAAAAATCCATCAAAATACGGAAACTTAACCAAGGACGACCTTCGTCGAAAAATGATCGTCATACATCATAAAACAGAGACAAAAAATGGCCAAAAATTACCATCAGTACATAAAAAGATAATCGTACGTAATGAAGATGACCTGAAGAATGCAAATGAACTTATCGCGGAAATAAATGACTCATTATTGAAGTTTACGGGCTTTTCAATACCTCTAATAGATATTAATAATTTAAAAGATAAGGATTCCGAAGAATTTGAAAATTTTTAACGAATATTTCCATTTTACAATTGTTAAACGATCTATTATATAATAAATAATCATATTTTGTGACATCTATTATCCATATAAATTGAGTTTTATTTATTTTTTTACTTGTATTCACCACAATGATTTTGAATTATAATACGACGCTATAAAAATTTGAAGGATCTGATGAAATTAGTAATACAATTTAAATATTCTTTGAAATAAATGAAATAATATATAATGTAATGACTTTTTAAAAGTTTAAAAAATATAAGAACCTTAAAAGAAATTCGTAAATTTATAATTTTTATATATTTTCTTCATTTAAAACAGTTTATTTATATTTTATAAATATTGAATTTTGATATTTTTAGAAACAATATTAAATTAAAACTATTTAAGTATAAATATTATATATGTTAAATATAAAATACTTTTGAGTAACTGAAATTTATAAAAAATATTATTTCTTTACGGTTGTATAAAAAGATCATTTAAGATCATCTATTTTTTGCTCATGATATGATTTTCAGTTACCTATATTTATATTTTTTGATTCAAATAATATACTTGTGAATTTTAACTTACTTAGAATATATATACGTATATATATATATATATATATATATATATTCATTAATATTAAAATTAAAATCACATACTATATTGCAATATTCAATATAACCGAAAAATGAGAAAAAAATTAGAATCAGTATTTATAAAATTATACATTAATAAAGGTATGTGAAGTAATCAAGATTTGGTCTATTAAAAAATTATTAAAAGATTAGATTCAAAATATTTGTACGCTAATTTTACAAAAAAAATATTAATTTTAGCAACGTTTTATAAGATATAAGTTTTGTGAATTTAGCTTTAATAAAAATTATCAAGAGAATTCTATTTATCAAATGATTAAAAATAATGAATACAAGGAAAGAGTATTCGATATTTATATAAATGAAAAATACTATGATAACTGATATAGAACGTACCTTGGATGTAAAATTAAAATATTTTATTATACAGTATTATTATATTATTAAAATTATTGATATTTTAATACCCTAAGAAAATATTCTTTTAAATATAAATTAACATATAAATATCATAACAGAAATTTTAAATGAACAAATGCATTGTTGAAAATTTTGTGATTTTTCTATAATACATATTAGAACTTTAAAATTGAAAGCTATTTACAATTTAACTTTACGTATTTTAATTTTTTTTCAGGGTTGTAGTTTTAGGTGTTTTTCTAGGAATTCTAGAATGGGACGGAAGCATAAAATGTGTTTTGCTACTATGGGAGTATCTTCTTGGCTACCTCGCCATCTTTGTATCATCGATGGCTATTGAATTTTCGATGTGTTTACTATCAACTCGTGGCAGCATCCTTGATACTACCGCCCGCGCGCCTATGCAGTATCTACTCTACATACGACTGTGTGAGTAAAAATTAATTCATTCTTTTTATAGTTAATACATAATATTAAATATGAATTTAAAAAAATAGAAGCAATTATCTAATTTCTGGTTACATTAATATTGTCAAATACTTCTAAGACTAAGTAGTATTTTTTTAATACTTATAGCTTCTTGATTTATATTAACATTTGTAATCAACAGGATTATAGATAATAATATAGTATTTATTTTTTGTTAATAAATTACACTTATTTAGTGAATTAAGAACTTGTTTTAGCGAGTATATTTAAGTTTATTCAATATCGGTCTAATATACTTATCTTCCATGTCTTAAATAAATATTCAAAAAATTTAGATTTCTTGTATAAAATCAATCGTACAATTATGTAATAAAAATATAGCATACTAAAAATATTTTCAAAATATAAATACAACCCAATAATTCTTATTTAATTAATTTGTAATTTAATTAGATTGATATAATTTATTATTTTGTTTTAAATTGAAATTTCGATACTGCTTAAAGTTAATTAATAATACATTTAATTCTCTTTTATATTGTTTACTTACATAAAATTATTGTAAGTTTTATTTTCATTTAAATTGAAAAAATTTAATATAGAATGTACTTTTTCAAATGATTTTAAAAAAATAATCAGAAAGACTGTTTTTCATATTAAACTGTCTATGTCGTATCAGAAAAGTGATACTATCCTGAAAGTGCAATGATAAGTTATCAAATCCTCTTTATTAACGTGTTCGTGTAAATTTATACGTTGACTCAGCCATATCAACATTCGAAGTATCGTTTTGATATTTGATAAGTTCTGTAATGAAATGAATGAAAATTTATATGCTTTATTAAAAAATTTAATTTAAAAATTTAAATTTCATTCTTGTGTACAATCTTTTATTCTAGAAACAATTTTTATTCTGAAATTGTAAAATATAATTTGTCTAACTGAAATGATATTTATTAATAAAATTTATTTTATTAATAAATTATTTCACTGTTTATAATTGCATAAACAGTTTTTATGTATTTTTTATCTTATACAATTTTATGAAAAACATTCATTTATACCTAATTTACCTTATTTAATCTATATTTATTATTTATTTCAATTACGCCTTCCTTTTAATTTTTGTTATTATTTTGCATTTTAGCTTAGTTCTTTTCTTATAGCCTTAATAAAATCTTGGTTTATTTTATCTTTATTACTGAAAATCTACTGCAATTTTATTCTATTTTTTTAACGCGTATTCATCACGTTAATTTATATTCTCTTCATTCTGGTCTAAATTAGTTTTTTTTCTTAATTTATAAATTCAAATTTTAATATAGTGTAATTTATTAGTATTAAATTGGTTGCATTAATTTTTATGGAAGTTTTAATGTTCAAACGAAGTAGAATTTGTACCATACGATGTTAGCATTAAAGTATATATCGTAAACATACCTAAATGTATACATGTCATTATTTTTAAATATTCAGTTTGTTTTATGATTGATACATGTAAAAAAATAACAGCATAGGTACATGCCGTATACCGATAATAATAATTAATGGCTATATTGGGTTCATTAAATTATTATTGCTTAAACTACAACTAGTGTAATAAAATCATAAAAAATAGTAGTATTCTTTTTGAGCAATCTAATTTAAAGTAAGCTCCTTAATTAAGTATATTCTTGTCACTACTTATGTATCATTGTCTATTTTAAGCAAAAGAATAAGAGAACTAAAAATATCTAATTACATAAAGAGCATGTACATTTTCAAAAATATAATATATATTACAAATTTTTTTTAATTCAAAACAACTATTAAAAACTTAGAATAAAATTATTTTAATAATTATTTATCAATTATATACAGAAGTAAAATATTAATATATTAAATCTATTATATTTTAAAAAGTATTTATTTATCAAAATTATAATGTCTAATTTTAATTTATTTGAATTTTTTATTTTATGTGAAATATATAAAATACCGTTATGAGTGTATAAAAATAGTATACTTTACATATCATATTATAAGCACATCTAAAGAATTAGATAATAAATACAAGCACGCTAGAACATGACATATATATTTATCAATGTATTATTGGATTTTAAAGCAAAGCAAGCGTTTTTGTATTGATTACATGGTGCTTTTATATTTTTATAAAAGTGCTAAATATCCATTCATTCAAGTTCAAAAATAAAACACCTCATTTATCATGATAAGAATATTCAAATACTTACAATTAATGTTATCAAGATGCTTACAGTTTTATTACAGCCACATGAACATATTTAATAAATATGTTTAATATGTATTTTAACAGATAAAGTAATATATTTTTTGTAATTATTTAGATATAAATCTATGAATATTTGAATTATTATTAATTAAAAATAACATATATTGAATAAAGCAAATATTTTTAAGATTATATTATGTATATAATAATTTATATCCTGTGAAATCATAGAAAAATCAGATTTAATTAAAAAGTTTACGGAGATTAAGTACTTTAAAAAAAATTAAACGAATAAAAGAATTTTTTAAGTAAGGTTAAAATTAAAAAATATATTAAAAAAAAAGAATATACTAAATATAATTTATTCTTTTAAATATAACCTGAATATATTTGTCTTTTCAGTTTGTAATAACAAAGAAAATAATTTTAAAATATTTTTAAAATATTTTAGAATTTCCTGCTGTAGATATATTAAAATATGTTACTCTGAAGTATAAATTTTATATACAAATTAAGAAATTTAAATAAATAAGAATGCAAAATAATAAATATAATAAAATTTAAATATTTCATAAGTTCTTATAAAATTATATAGTAATAAAGTAGATTATCTATATAATATTTTATACTTTTTTTAATAATTTCTTGAAATTTTTCTCCTGTATTTTATATATAATAACTAATATAAAAGTGCATCATATTTTAATATAGATTTTACGTTATAAAAATACTAAATACATAAATACAACTTGTATAAATAAATTATAAACTTTTCAAATTAAAATTACAATTATTATAACAAATATATTAAAAAATACTAATTTTTTATATAATAAATAAAATTTTATATTCGTAAATGGATTATTGATTTTATAAACATAAAACTTATGAATTATAATTTTTAATAGTTTTAACAAGAATAATATGAAACTATATTTATTATGATGCTTTTTTAAATTGTAAGTTTGAAAGAATGAGAACAAATATTCTGACACTTTTATTACAACATTTCTTATAAGGGATTTCCACAACTCCTTTAAATTATAAATATAAACTTTAAGCAGTAAAATATTAACTTATTTGATAAACAGATTTTCTTATTAAATATTCTTATAATTCAAAGTATAAAATTATTTAGTTTCATATGTGGTATATATTTTTTATTTATTTACAATATTTTTAATAGTAATCATAGAAGTCTACAATTCTTACGAATATATTTATAGTTTACATTAATTTTATTAATATTTCTTATTATTTATGGCATTTTATTCTGTGCGAATTAAATTCTGTATTTTCTTATTTGGTTTCAGTTTTATTACTAGTAGAAGCAGCATGGCTAAGTGCCGGAGTAACATGGTTAACGAAATTTTATCAAACGTGCCCTGTAGATCAGGCAAAGGATATTATGTTAAGTGAGTACAATTGAATAAACGTATAAATTAAAAACTTATACTCAAATTAACAGAGACTTCATTTTTAAAAAAGGCATAGTTTATAAAATCCGTTTAATAATTTTGAATATTTTTCAATGATTTAAATATTAAAAATAATTTAGCTTAATTGTATTTTAGTTAAACAATATTATAATATATATTTTGATACTTCTATGCATAATCATAATTGATAATATCACTCTTACATCTAATTTTATTGACTATACTTTATTAAAAGTATGACAAAGGTTAAAACAAGAAATTGCGAAGCCTCCTCTTCTTTTTTGACACGTTAATTCCCTTTTAACATTAATAGACAATGTATTGTGATTTTAATATATCACAGTGCCTCGATTTCGATGCGTTGTACTAAACTAATGAATCAATAGTCTCAATTGCTATCTTTGTATCGACGAAGATAACAATATTCTCTAATATCGGTGCATTCATATTTCTATTCATCGATTCTCGATTCCGTGTGGTAATATAAACCAAATAACACATTCGGTCATTTACACGACGTCATATATTCGTGTAGCTTTTCGAATCAAGTGTATTTCATTAATTAATTCACAGCAAAAAATGTTTATGCATAAATAGATTTTTATTTATAATATCGTGAAGATAAATTTACTTAAATACTTAGATTTTCTATTATTAAATTATTTATTTTTAACGCGTTAATCGATACCCATAATTTTTGTTTATAGAGACAACGTTAAATAATTTTAATGTATTTAAAAATTGGAACAGTATTTTTTCACAAAATATTTTCCATATTATTTATTCTTATAGCTTAATAATTTAATCTATAATAAAAAGAGAACTTATCTCGTGTATACTAAAAAAATATTTTTAATGTTGGATTGCATCGATTTAGGTACATTAAATACATATATAAATAGTACTTTTTTATTTAACTAAGCAACAATAAAATTAAAAATAATCTATTTTTAACCTAATGAAATCGTTCAATCTATAAACATGCAAATTTATAAAAACAAGAGCACTGAAATGACCATACAAAATACAATTTACGACTGTCATATTATACGTTACTCTAGCTAAAACAATTGATCGCTATTTTTGCTTTTCAGGTTTGGTAATTTCTAACTGGTGCGTATTGGCATCGATTACAGTAACAGTATGGTGTGTTTATGATGCAGCGGGCAGGTCCTGGGTAAAGATGAAAAAATACCAACGTAGTATGCGTGAAGCGGAATCCCGTGGTGGTAGAATGCATTATAAACGAAGTGGAAGTAGAAATCGAAATTGGAGACAACGGTATGTTTTTATTATTATTAATCGTAAATTCGAATTCAATATACCCGCATATGTTTTATAAATATACAATTAGGAAATTAAATTTAAATAAATAAATAATCTTATAAATAATTTATAAGATATAAACTCCTACGAAGTGTACTCTTTAATTTATCATGAATATCTAAATTTTTTTTAAAACTGTAAGGAATTTTGAAAATAAATTTGTTTAAATGTATATAAATTTTTTACACTTGTGTGTAAATTAGTATTATGTTTATGCTATTAATTTAAGTATTTTTTTCACAAAGTATTAAACACTATTATACAAAAATTTTGATTTTCGTAAATTTTTATAATCTATTTTATTTTATGATACAAAGTATCATGATCATTTTCTTCTTTAAAAATGATTCTTCAAAAAATATTGAAAATAGAATCCGTAAATTTTATAACACAATATAAATCTATTTTATATGCTTTTCAGGAATGTATAATAAATTGTATGTAATCTATACATAAATTCGAATTCTTCATCGATATTCTTCAGATAAAATATCGCAGTTTAAAATTGTGAATTTTGATTCAATATTTGTTCCCACAATTTACAAATTTTAATCAGGTTACAAAAGAAAACTAGTTGATCCGAACATAAATTAGATTTTGAATTCATATGAGACAAAAATATATACATTAATATTTGACAAAATTAACAGAACGAACCGCGAATTTTGTACAAAGATAAATAAATCTTTATATATTCGTGTAAAACATAAACCGATGTGATTGGTTATTATAAAGTTAAATATTGTTTGTAAGTTACTAGATTTATATGGATTTTCAAAATATATTCATACAATAAGTAAGTTATGTAGATAGAACGATGTATGTAATAGAACCAAAAATTACTATTCGCTCCATTCTTCGTGCCTTTTGTCTTCGAATTAACAGTATTCCATCAATTTAATGTCAGCAAGACCTTCGATTAGGTCAAGGGGGAACACGCGAGCAAAGCTAGAATAATTTAACGCAAAGACTTAAAATATGCGCAACTGGCACGAAAAATATTTTTAAAAATATATGTACGTATAAAGTTGCAGTGTCATTAAATATATTGTATCTCGTAAAATTATATAATAAACTCTTGGTCATAAAAACGATTGTAAAGTACAAGAGAATAGTTTTATCTATCATTCAATACTTGTTATTAACTCGTATAAGAGATCAGTTCCTTCGTTTACAGCGACTATCAAACTTTGATACAATAGCTTCATAAGATCAAATACTTATGCCTTTTTTTTCATCCGGTAAATATTCTGAACTTCAGTCTTTTTGAATAATCAAGTAAAAGTATATTTGTGTCAATGGCTCTTCGAAACTTCATTAATTTCTAAAATCATTAAAAGAGACCCATAAAATTATAATATTTGAAATTATACTGTACATTCTTATTATAAAATATGGTATTTAAATTAAATTTGAAAAATTAAATATGTGACAATAGCGTATGATACTTATAAGTAAATAATAATGAAAATCATATAATTAAAAATTTTAGACTCAAGACTATCTTGATTATTTAAAAGCTATTCGTTCAAAATGAATTTTATTAGGCATTTGTACATATAAAAAAATGTATGCGTTGATATATATGTAATTTTGTAACTAATAATAATTTACAACGCCACTTAGTATCGCTGACTATTAATATTTTTTAAATATTGAATATATATGAAATATATACATATATATATATATATATATATGAAATGAATATAAATGATTATTCGAAGAGATTAAGTTTTTTTTATTACTTTATGATTTCAAAATAAATTATTTTAAATAATTATTTTTTACAAAATAATATAATCTTTAAAATAATAATATTTAAATTCATTATTTATAGATTAATTAAGTTCAATAATAATAGGCGACTTTAATTGGACTGTATATATAAATTCAAATAAATAATATTTTTATTTTTTAAATTACAAATTAAATAAAAAAACTATTGATTATAATTTAAAAACTTGTATGCCTTATCAATTAATGAAAAATTTAAGTTAATACAGTTCTTTATTGCAGACATTAATATTATATTAATGTTTATGTATATATTTATATAATAAAGAATTTTCATTTCATTATTTTATGAAAACAGATTTATAAACTAAAAATATTAGAATATATGCATTGATAAGTCAATTTCAATTAATATATTGCAGAAGTTTTTTGTTATTTCTTATACACATATCATAAAATTAATTTGAATAATATCGATATATAATATAAAAATAACGGATAAGTACACAATAATGAAAAATTTTTTGATTTTAGTATTTCCTAAGAAAGTATTATAAATATTATTATTATTATTATTTTAATTTCTTACTAATTTTTTGAAAATTACTTGCTAAAATAATTAGATTTACTTGATTCAAATAGACTTGATATAGAATGCATCGAAAATTTACTTTATAAATCTTAATATTTTAGATATGATTTATTATTAAATATTCATTTCTTATAATTTTAAAACATGGTTTTTTTCAGAAAAGTAATAAGAGCCTATCAAGATAGTTGGGATAATAGGTGCAGAATTCTTTTTTGCTGCATTGGCAAATCTGATAGAAATAGAGTAAGTACTACGTATAATAATAAACACTTCGAATATTTTTATTTTAACTTTATTTCAGAAAATTGTAAAATTTGTTTAAAGTTAAGAATTAAATTGAGTTATCCATTGATATAAGATTTTGGTGTACAAATTCATTAAATACTTAAATAAGAAAAAATAAACTAATTTTAAATAAAGTTAACTTGATTTCTATTCAAAATATATTATTATTTAGTTAAAAATTACATATACTGGTTACATTACTTTGATAGTAGCATATATACTATGACGTTTCTTTAAAAATATTTAATGAAAATAGTTTTAATAGTACTTGTTTTAGAAATCTTGAAAAGCATCGATATAAGCTTTTACATTTTCAGAACTCATTTGCTGACATTGCAAGACTCCTGAGTGACTTTTTTCGTGATCTGGACGTGGTACCGTCGGACGTTGTTGCAGGATTGGTGCTGCTGCGCAAGTTCCAAAAGATCGAACGAGAACTCATTGTAAAGCAACGTAAAAACGACACTTACGAATTTCTATCCGGAGTTCCTGTAACACCACGTACCAAGTTCCTCTCGCTTACCGAGGATGGTGACCTTGGCCACTTTCAATCTGCCATTCACTATCTGCACTTTGCTTTGGCGGCTTATGGTTGGCCCCTTTTCCTAGTTCATCACACCACTGGCTTCTGTCAGCTCTGCACTAGGTAATCCAATTACGCGGATTCATAAATTCTGCGTCGCTACGTGATCGGTTTGTCTATTCTATTATTTGTGTATCGTATTACCTTACGGTATATCAGAAAAATCAGTTCCGAGGTCAATGAAAATATTGATACACTGTATATAATATGCACAAGATACATTAAGTATTCTCGAGAAAATATAAGTTTATAAAAATATCAGAAAATATTTCTTTACCAATGTACATTTGATATTTTTTGAAACGTGATTTTATACTATTAAAATATTTTTGGTACAAAACAAATAGAATTAAATTCTTAAAGAAGCAATTTTCTAATAGTCAACAAGTTTTAATTTTACGCAATAATGTAATATACATAATGACCATTATGCGCTAATAAATGCATACTGAAAAAGAATTTAATAACTCTATATAAATTGAAAATAAATATTTAGTTTTAAAACATATAATTGAAGGTTTAATAATTATAAAAAGTATATGGAAATGAGGTAATATTATTAAATACAAATATAAAATGAACTTATAAGTAAATAAAAAATATATATAAGAAATAAATTTGTTATTATTTTGAGTATTTTTAAATTAAAATTAAGTTTTATTTAACTTATTTTTAAGTAAATAGAAATAAAGATTGAATATTGAATTAAACTGTTGCGGTTAATTTAATTGAAAAGTTAAAAACTTAAATATATAACTATTTATTTTTTCGTAATTAATAATGATTAAAAAGTAGAATAAAAATAAAAATATTAAATTGATTATTTATATCTTCATCTTATTTACAAAATAAAATATGAAAAATTCCCTTATTAATGTATGAATATATATACTAATGAAATTCTTGAATTTTTAAATAAAAAGCTATTTTTATTCATCGATTCATTGATCTTTTATTTCTTACATACTTCGATATTTTTGTAAGGAATATTGTACAAAACTTTTCATTAACTATTTATAGAATTATAGTAAATTTTATGAATAATTCTTAATTATACAAATTATCTTTTTAAATATTACTTTATATATCATTTTAATACTAAATTTTCTTTTATTTAATTTAACATCTATAAACAAAAATTAAAAAATACATATTGTATTACAGGTTAACTTATTATCTTTCTACAGTTCATACTTAAATAAAATTATAGGTCATACATGCGTTCTCAAAATGCTGATTATGAATATAATATCGAATTGTTATTTTTGGATGACAAAGAATCATGCAAGTGAAATTTAATTAAATTATTGATTTTAACTAAAAATATATAAAATTTGATGTACTTTTATAGATAACATTAATTATGTATTAGCTATTACTAATAAGATAGTAACAAATAATATTCAATAAATATAAAATAATATTCAAATATTCAAATATATAAGAAAACCTTTCTTATTCAAGTGAAAACAAAATGTAAATACATCGTCATAAATTTAATAAAATATTTATAACAATATTTGCTTCTTAGAATATATTTTATGTAATTGAAGCCATTAAATATGTTATTATTATAATTTCATCAGAATATTTTATATATAAAAAAAAAAATTAAAATCTAAGTGGAAAATTAAGTTAAAAAATGTAATAACGTAAAATCTTGGAAAAATGTATTCGAAGATATTTCTTTATAATTTAGTTTTTAAAAATATTTAAGTTTTATTTAAATCAATAACTGTAAAAAACAATGATTTATATGTATTTATATATATATACATAAGTTTTTTATCCGTCAGAAATATTATTAGTCATACATATTTAATAAAAATTTTTAATTCTATTTAACAAATTATACAAATAAGAACAACCTTAGAAATAAAACGTACATGTTTATAAGAAATTTTCAAGGTAGAAAAAAATGATTTAAATGTCATTACATAAAATGTTTAATAAACACATAAAAAATATTGTTTGGTTTAGATTAAGATGTTGCTGTTTTCCATGCACTCATTACAATGATAATGCCATCATAGTCGAAGATAACTGTTGTAAGTGTAATTATGCAGCTCTTCGACGTATGGTCGAGGTCGGCGAGGTCGAGGTGGTGTATGCAACATTCCACGTCGACGTTGGTGAGACCCCATTCTTCGTCGCCCTTGACTACACGAAGAAAAAGGTATGCGCGAGTTTTTTGCAGGACAGCTTGCGAAATTTAATTCCATTATAAAATTTTGATTAAGCATTTAATATAAAATGCGTGCCTTGAAAAATTTAAATTTAGCAGCGAGTGTAAAGTTACAATTTCGTAATTTTGCAAGTTAAATATAAACTTTGTGCGATGGGAATTTGCGCTTGAAAATGAAAATTTGAGTCGATGTTTTAAATTTAATATTTATTTCTTAAAATTTTTAAGAAATAAACTTACTTAATTTATTTTTTATCGAGAATAACATAAATAATTTTATTTTTTAAGGAAAATTTTTAACGATTTACTTGGATTTATTTGGATTTCGTGTACAGGTGGTAGTGAGTATACGTGGTACCCTCAGTATGAAAGATGTGATGACAGATCTGAACGCCGAAGGCGAGGTGCTACCGCTTTCGCCACCTAGAGACGATTGGCTCGGCCACAAGGGAATGGTTCAGGCAGCTGAATACATTAGAAAGAAACTCTACGAAGAAGGAATCATCTCAAAGGCCTTAGAAAAGGTAACTTTATAATTCTATCATAAATTATTTATAACTAGTTTTACAATATATTTTGCAACTAGATTAAAAAATATTTTAATTTTCTACATTTAAAAGGATAAGGCCCAAGTAATTCATAAAAATTATTTGAAAATAAATTAATTTTTAATAGAATTTAAAAAATTAAATATCAATTATATTTATATTATTCAGTTATGTTTTTTTAATTTATATAATAAAGATAAATAATGTATAAAAGCTAAAATTTGTCGCTATAGAACTGAAATTAAATTAATAGTATATAAGTGTATTATTTATTTCGATAATTAGCGTCTATCTATATTATTATTATAACAACTATGTATGTGCACAAAGCTACGAATAGATAATCTTCAATTATGCTATAATATGTGTAATATATCTAGTCGTAACATAAAATATAAAACATAAATCTCTGACGTAAAATAGACTCGAAGTGGCGTCTATTTTGGTGATCAAGTCTTATATATTGAAACCTATGATTAATAACAGTTTCCGATATTATTACTGACTTCGGTAAGAATATCTTGACGTGATTACATACTTTTAGTCGTAGTTGCATACTCATCCATCTATATATATATACACATATATATATATATATGTAAATTAATGTATACACCTCTACGCATGTATAGTTGCATCTTATTAAGTTTTAAAAAAACCTTTGAAATATTTGTTTTAGAAGTTGTGCAGAAAAAAAACTCAAAAAAATGAACCAAATTATTCAATTATCATTAGTATCATTAGTACTTTTTAAACTGAACAAAACAAGATTGATTGTATTCCGATATACAACGTAGTATTATCATTCCGTTTAATAGCGAATAAAAAGATATAATGCAGGCTATGCTAAAAGATTCTACTACAATTGTATTTTACCCTATTGTTTAACCTTCTTATTACTTTGATTAATCGTAATCATAATATTCTTATTATATTGAAAATTAATATTTAACAATATTTTCGCTTTTACATATAATTTTGTTTTATTTATTCAAATTTCAGTTTTACCAAGTTACAGATATTTAAAATTATTTTATATACACGCATTTCTACCCTGCTGTTTTAAAGATATCAGAAATCTCATTGTGGTCTATAATAGTTCCAAAGTTCCTTATTTTCTAAACATGAATACAAATAAATAGTTTCCTACTTAAACTCTTGTAACTTCCTTAATCGATCGCAGATTGAGTCCAACGGGTTTACGATCACTTATTTTCGAAACTATTTTAACCTACTACAATTTTATATTTTGAACCACATTTACACTAGCCAGATTCATATCGATGTCTCTATTTCCCTTGACTTAATCGAGTAGATTCAGTACCGTTATATTTTTATTCGTAATTATTCTTAACCTATATTTCTCTATTCCTCTCTAATTTATTTTCGTTTCTATGCCAATTTTAATTTTGCAATTTATTGATACACTGTTAACATCTATACGATTACCGCTTTCCTAGAATCTATACCATAAGAAATATTATAAAGATTCTTTGAACGTTAATTTAAAAAAATCAAAATATTAGGAAATAAATAATTTGTTACAATATCTTTTAATATAATTTAATAAAATTATGGAGTTTTCTGTGAAAAATGTATAAATTATACAAAGTTTATAAATGTAAAATTATAAGAAAAACCAAATATACTATGATTTTAAAAATATAAGAATTATATTGAAAAATATAAGAAAAAGTAAATGACTTATAAAATGGTAACTTTGCCAGGATGTATCTCGCGGTACGCACGAATTTGGTTTAACGCTGGTCGGTCATTCCTTGGGTGCCGGCACCGCAGCTATTTTGGCTATCCTACTGAGACAAGAATACCCGGATCTTACGTGCTTCGCTTATGCACCACCGGGTGGATTGTTGAGTATGCCTGCTCAAGAATACACTCGAGAATTCATCACCTCCGTTGTCATCGGTAAGGATGTCGTACCAAGGATAGGGCTAAGACAAATGGAGAGTCTCAGGGCTGATCTAATCAATGCTATCAAAAGAAGCGTCGATCCAAAGGTAATCAAAACTTTTACCTTCCATACAATTTTACAATGTTCGAGTTATTCCTTTCATTGTAAGTATCTTTAAAATAGACTTCGGATAAAATTTTTTTTTATCATCATAACTTTGAATAATTTATTGATTTAAATTACTTTAAATTATTGAATTAATTTTATTTAAAAAAAGTGAAAGTAATTGACGTAAACAAACTATCAAATAATTATGAATTTCAATAAAAATTTCAATAAATATTCTTTACAAATAAATTTGTCACTATAATCCAATTGATTTAGAAATTACATTATAAAATTCACTGTCCTTTCTATTCTATTAAAAATCTCTTAGAATAATTTATACCTTTTCCGTTCTCGTCTAGGAAATACAATTATTCAAGCTAGATTTATTAAACCGATTATCGTCTAAAATTAGACCGATACTAAGAAAGAAAGTAATAAAATAATGATACAATATTGATAACGACAGAATAGTTAACTTGAGTTATGCTATGCAAATTCATTTTTTAATATTTATTAATATTTTTTATTATTTTTAATAAATAATACTTCTTTAATTATTAATTTATAATTATAATTAATTTAAAAAAGATATTCCATTAATTAGTAATGATTAAATTTATTATCAATTAATAATTAAATATTTTATAAAAATAAATTATGTTAATGTTAAATAGATATTGAATACTAATATAAGTTAGTAAACAATTTAATTTACATCATCAATTTATTTAAAATTATCCAATATTTCATTGATACATAATATTTATATTATATATTATTAAGCGGAACCTTGAATTTGATCTACATCGCTTTTAAACTATATATAAGTGTTTTTAAATTCTTTCAATCGATTGAAAACGTGTAAACTATACATACTCGCGTTAATTTTAGAATATTTGTAAGTCATCGTAATGTTTTTTTTATTTTTTTATTTTTGTGAACAAAGGAGCGTTGAGACTTGATGAATTTACATCGCAATAAACAATTTTTGTTCAAATCTAAAAGCCAAATAAATACTTTCAACAAAAGATCCATTACTGAATTACTAAAAAACTATATTTTTACCAGTGAACTTAAATAAATAAAAGTATAAATTACATTCCGATCAACGAGGAAAAGAGCGGAAAAGTTAGTTTCAATCTTTTTTAAATTGCGTTAAAAAGCGAAGCGATTGCAACTAATTCCTGGTAACTGCTTCAACGCGATTACAGTGGAAAACGATAGTGTGTTCGGTTATGTGCTGCGGCTGTGGAACATTACCAACCTCGGCAGCGAATCTCGAGGCTGGAGGCTGCATCAGCGAATATCAGCGTGACAAGGACTTGGCACGAACGGAGGGCATCGTACCTTCGGATTCTAGCATCGCTCTCACGTTGCACAGGCCACTTTATCCTCCCGGGCGTATCATACACGTGGTCCGACATCATCCCCACAAGGGCGAGTGAGTACAGGCTTAGTTACTAATTAAACTACGCGATATATTTGTTCTTTATGGGTGCGTGCACGAGTATATATGTGAATATATGTGTGTTTTGTTAAGTGGCGTGCAACTAACGATATACAGTGGTGTCTCGGAAACATACATATGACAATCATAAGTACCGTTGTAAATAAACTATGTAAAATATTGCTTTTAATCCATGAAATTTTACTTTCAAGGATCCGCCGTGAAGAGAAGCTTAATATTGATTTAATCCTAATTTTTTATGTTTTTTACCGATATTTTTATCGATGGTTCCACATATTTTGAAAATATTGAGAAACGATAAAAAATTCTTTAATATTTTTTGAATAAATGTCTTTATTACCAATAAAAAGTATTAAAAAATCGATAAAAATTCATCGTATCGATTTATAAAATTAAAAATAAAATATTGATCTAAATTGCAATTTCTTCTATTTAAAACGTAAATTAAAATTTTACACTATGGTTTGGTTCGCTATTTCTATTTTTGGGAGGAAATTAGCAAACGATGGATCACACGAAAAAATAAATACACTGCGCATCGTTAAAAGTTTAGCATAAAGAAACCATTTATTTTAAAGAAAGATAAGGTCATATAAAATAAATACTTTTCTCCGCGGATACGTCACTTAGATCTCCGTAATAAAAATTGATGATACAAAACGACTATAAATAAAAATTTTAAATAATTAAAGTGAACACTTGTAAAGTATTTGCGTTATAGCAATAAGTGTTTTAAACTGTCGTGTAAAATACTTAAATTTTAACGCACGATAAACTACGACTGGCCTTTGAAGTATAAGCGGCATATATAATGTAAATATATCGAATAAAAGAGAGCAGTTACATAAACTAGGAAAACAAAAGAACACTATAAATTGCACAAACTACTCGGGGCGTATAAGAGAGAAACAGGTAAATGATAAGATACGTAAGGCGCTAGACTCGTTGAAAGTTGGATCGAGTACAAAAAAAAGAAAAAAAAGGTAAAGCTCGGTAAAGTGAACAACTGGATGGAATATCGAATAACTATGCGCTGTACACGGTTTAGTTCCATTTATAATTAATTTTAAACATTTTTATTTTCTTAAAAAAATTTAATGGTTAATTTAGCATTGTGCAATTATTAATTTTATTATTAGTAAATCTGTTAATTAGTGCTTAACAGTATACGTTTAAAATTTTACTTCTACAAATTTTGTGTACCGATTCTAAGAACTATGATTTTAACTTTATACGGTTATTTTATATTTTTAAAATATGAGAAAACCCTTTGATTTTTATAATAACTTGTTCGGTAAATAAATAATCGATAAATTCAAATGTAAAGTACAATATAAATTAATAAAAAGTCAAAATATATATTTAAAATGTTCGTTATACCAATACGGCGAATACCGAAATTGGTTATTCGATTGATTCTGAAATATTTCCGACAATATTATTTTACGGTGATACTACATCATTTTAGATGAGCTTACAAAAAACTTTACAAACGATTTATTTTTATTTTTATCGATAACTTATCATCACTGTTCAAAGTTTATAGAGTATTCAATTTTATTTTGTTTTAAATAATTTTGAACAAATCTACCGAACTTTACATTTTTGTTTGAAATTATAAAAAGCAATGTCTAAAAAATATATACTACTATTATATATGTACACTTAAAAACGTGTTTCTAAATTGTATATATTGTAATAAAATACATTTTTACTTATTTTCCTCGTATAATATTATATTAATACAACAGTTTTGATACATATAAAATTAAAATTTTTCATTTTAGTATTTAATTTTTTAAAATCATTTTTAATTCGATTTTTCTCACATTTATAAAGATCTGGCGGTAAAATAATTAAAGGTTTTAATTCAGACTCTATTTTACTAAGAAATTATAGTTCTAGCATCAAGTTTCTCTGTCGAGAACAATGACAAACATTATAAATCATAATTTAAGTAACTTTTTATTACAAACTTTAGATTATATGTAATTATAAATTTGTAGCTGGTGTCTCTTACACAATTTTATATTTCGAGCCACTTTGCGCGTATAAAGTTGATTTCATTTTATAATTCTAATTATTACATCAATATTCTAATTGATTTAAATATAGTAATTTAAAATTGTAATAAAATAGAAAGTACGCGATTACAAATAATATGTTTCTTTTTTATTTATAGGCAAAAATATGAATCTCGATGGAGGTACGTTACCAAAAACAAAATTTTTTATTGAAAATTTATATACGATGAATAAATTTTTTAATTGTAATTAAAGCATGTTTTATTTGTTTTGCCTTTGTAAAAATTTATCATTTATGTTATTTTAGAATATATATAGTTCTGTTAAATTTAGTTTGACGATCTTTCAAAGTATTGTGTATAATATTTGTAGAAGATGCTATCTTATAAAAGTAAGGCAAGTAATAAAATCACTTAAATAAAATATTTAAATTTTAATTGTTTTATCTTTTATCTCCAGCTTAGTAATTACACGTTGTAGTTATATATGTGTTGTCTTTAAAAAAATAAACTCTATTTTTTAATAATGTAAATATTAATAATATTAATTTAATATTAACAATATTTTTACTAATGTAAATTTATGTTTATGTAAAATGTATGTAAAACCGCTTATTTATACAAACTAACAGCTTTTCTTGGTTTTGGCATAACTGATTAATGTATTTTATATCGTAACTTGGTTGTTTGTATCCCTTAAAATTTGTTATAAATATGCGAATCGAACAAAAAATCTAAATTTATTTATTTGATTCGGAATCATCATCGTCAAAATCGGTTGTTGTGTTTAGTAAACAAATTGAGTAAACAAATTCTGTAGAATATAATATTGTGCATTTATGTCAGATTAAATGAAACATTATCGCTGACCCTATTTGTGATCGTCAAAAAAATTAAACTCTTAAAAATTCAATCGTAAACGATACATCCGCAGGCAAATGCTAAGGAAACGAGAACCCGTATACCAAGCGCTCTGGGCCGGACCCTGCGACTTCGACGAGGTCCTCATCAGCCCGGTGATGATTCAGGATCACATGCCGGACAACATGCTCAAGGCCTTGAACAAGGTAAGCGAGCGTTCGATCCTCGTAGGCTTAAAGCCCGAAAGCCTCGCGATCTCGAGCAGTATTGGCACTGTTGTGACTCACAGTCCTTCGGTAACGAGGCCCGGGATTTACGAACCTCTCGAGGAGATGCAAGAGGGTTCCACCTCCTCCGCGGTCGTACCGAAAATCGATATTCGGGGACTCTGTTCTTCCGATTGATCCTTGCATCGGTGAGAATGGAGATCGTCGATGAGATGCTAACCGGTATATGAGAAATAAATAATAATGTGAATAACGAGAAGTCGCCTAACGTCGCAACGTCATCGTACCCGACGTTTAATATACCAGGGATTTTGAATACACCAGATTCGATCGATCTTACGACACTCGATATAATTGTACATAGGATATTCAGGATTAATAATATGGTTGTGAAAAGGACAGTTGATTATTGCATAAATATTAAATTGACGATGAAGCACAAATTAAATAATGATTCAAGTTTATTAGCACACGTTAATCCAAAAATATAAAAATATACTAATAGATTTACACATGTGGAGCATTTAAATTATAATTACTTATATTATTTTATTCTAGTACTGTATATAATTTAAATAAAAATTTATATTTATATTGTTATACCGAGGAGAAAAAAATTATTTTTACTATTTACATTCAAGATTTTTTATTTTATTGAAACGATTCTAAATATTTATAATTTAGTAATCTTCTTCTATAAATCATTATATGTTTTCATTGCTATAATTCAAAATTGTAATTACATCTTTGTTTGTTTTACATTTATAATTTTAATGCATACATTACGACATTTATTCCCTTATTTTATATTTGCTTTTACTTTCGTTACAAATTTTAAAAATTACAACGTATAAATATTATAATAATTTATTCCATTAAATTTTCAAAGTAAGTAAAAATTAATTACATTAAATAAATATATTAACTTAAACTTATTTTCAATAATTGATAATTTAAAATTGTTTAGTAAATGTTTAAGTGAAGAAGAATAAGTAATTTTTCTGAATAACGGAAAGTATCTTATTGTCTTATTTTAAATAAAATAAATATATTCAATTAAACATCCGTAATTATCATCATTAATAATATACACTTTTTTATATTATTAATTAAATAATTTAATTATATATTATATCAATTCATTAAATGTAATTAAATACTTTAAACCAAATACTTAAAACTATGATTTATTAAATATAATTAATAATATAAATTAATAAACTGTAAAGGATAATCTAAAGATTAAAATTTAAAGATTTAAACGCAAGTCTTGTTATTTCATATTTATTTTAATGTTCATTTATACTGTTTTACTTATAAATCTTTTCTATTCTTAAAAAATCGATTTAATTAAATGTGTTTAAAGTATTTCGAAAATTAAGACTTTTTAAAAATTATGTTTACTTTAAAGTAAAATATGCGTGATATTTTTATAAAATATTTTTATAAAATTTAGATTTATTTAATTTATAATATATAATTATTTGATTTATAATATAAATATTTGAATAATAAACGTCTATTTTTATGCAATTTTCAACGTTTATAGTCCCGTTAATAAATTTGTACTGTATAATTTAAATGTTCTAGGTTAAATTAATAATTTTCAAAATATATGCAAATGGATTTCGAATGAATTTAAGACTTTACTAATACAAGACATTTTCCTTCTATATTAAGTGAGATATGTTCTTCGTAATATAGATTATTTATTTACTTTAAAAATAAAATTTTTGTAGATGTAATTCGTATCTCATCGGAAAAGTATGTAATTTAAAAAATATATTTATAAATTGTTACATATATTAATAAGATTTTGAATTAATTACAATTTTTATATTTTTAATTTTGAGCTTCCAATGAGTAACGAAAAACATAGATTAGTTCTGCAAGTATATATATTATGAAATTTTAATTAGAAGTTCGATGCAAAAATTTTAGGTGCTTATTCTGAACGTAAGAAAGAGTACATTTTCTGATTTTCACTATTTGCTACCTTGTGTGTTTCTGTTTTATTTTCTTTGATACATTTTTGCCAAACGTACTTTGATCTCGAATACTTATAATGACATTAATATAATATTAAAATAAAGTGATGGACGAGAAAGTACTTTTTTAGAAATTTTAAATAAGGTCTTGTTAGAACAAAATGTATGTAAAATATTATGATTATAAATTTAAAAAGTTATTTATTTGTGTATAAAAATGACAAAAATATTTTGATAAACAAAATATTCCTATTGTTATAGTTCACTTATCAAAAAGCAGAAAATGTTTATCATAGTTTACTATTTTTCTATTAAAATATTTAAATTAAAAATTATTTACTAAATATATTTAGACTGTATTATATTATAAACCATTCATGATTGTTTGAAATTAAAAATTTTAAAACATTTTCTCAGAGTGAAATATAAGAAATTTGATATACAATTGCGTATATAGACATATAAAAATTGCATGGTCTTAAAGTAAAAGTAACGCATGGTTCGTAGAAATTTAGAAATCTGTGGTATTTAAGTAATATATAAATATTTAAGTTATACCCTAATTCTTAGAATGTTATTTATTTTGTCCGTAGAAAATAAAATTAATCTGAAACTATCTATAGATATCTAGCCTAAATTTTATATTAAAAATAAAATATTACATTTGAAAATAATTTTGCCTTCAAAAACTCTTCAAAATCACTCAATTTTTTTCATTTAAGGTACATTTTTATATTATCAAGATATCAGTAATTAAAAAAAATATTAATTCACAAATGAGCATTATTTTGAAGTACTATAGTTTAGGAAAAATATATTCTTTTAAAGAGAAGATCATATATAAGATTTCGATATAGATTACATTGTATATGTTCAAAGAAGAACTAAAATAGTATGAATTATCCATGATAAAATTACGTAATCATTAAATTTTATTTTTTTTATCGACTATTCGCGCTTTGATGATTTGTAAAAAGAATATTTTTTATTTTTATTTATCCAAATGACATATTATCACACATTGTTGTATGATTAAATATGTATATGTTAAATATTGTTAGAGATAATACACATTCTTTATTCATAAAACATCGTAGTAATTTCATTTATTTTATCAATTCCGTATTTTCCAATATCCTTTCTTAATTTTCTAATTTTTTCAAAATTTTGTTTTTTGTTTGTACACCATTTCTATATAGATATTTAAATATAGGAAAAATAAAAATAATATAATTGTCTTATTTTTAAAATTTAATAAAATAGATTAATATATTTATCTATAGATTTTAGATATTTATTTAGTAAATGTAATTAATGTACTGTTAAATATTTAAAAAGTTCGACTAATTAAAAAAATATTTTAAATTACTGTTAAGTATAGAATTACTACCATATTTTCTAGAAAAAGCAATTAGAAGAATATTTATGTACTGATTTCTTGAATTATTGAAGTTTTGTTATAAAATTTGAAATATTACTTTAAATCTACAAATAGAAAATTATATTAAATATCTATTGAAATATTAAAAACAACTTTAAATGCATTGAAAAGAGATTTTTTATTATTTCATTGTAATTATTGAGCGAATAATTAGAATTTAAAATATATATAATAAAAAATATATATTTTAATAAAAATAATACCTTATTTTACATAAAATATTCAAAGTGTTATATAAAAATTAAAAAATATTTCCAAATAATTATTTAATTTAATTTTTATATAAAATATTAAGAAAAAATTTATTAAAATTATTTTCTATTCAAATTATAATGAAAAACGTAATCTGTATTTAGTATTATGATTAAGTAATAATAAATAAAATAAATTTTAATTTTTAGTATATTATATTTTTAAAAGAAAAAAATTCGATTGAAATTCTTAAGAAATAAAGAAGAGTAGTAATACAACTTCTGCTGCTATCGATAACTTAATATCTGAAACTTTACGAAGAAAATATAAAAATAAAATAAGGCATATGCATTTAAAAGATTATACTTCCACAATTTATCATTGTTGAATTAAGTTCATCTCTATTGATTAAAAAGTAACTGCAATAATAAACTTAAATTAAACGAATTTAAGAATTTTATAATGGAAAGAAGATAATTAATAATCTTAAATATTTTATCTTTTTATTTTTCTAACGATTTGAAAAAAAGTTGAATAAAACTTAAAAGTTAATCTGAAAATTTCTTCATTTTGAAATTGACATTAACAAAGAAATAAGCGATTCCTTATTGATACAACTTTATTTTAATTGTAGATTATTACTTTTTGATCAAAAAGCAAAAACTTTATTGGATAGAAAAAATAATTACGGTAAAGCCGTTGTACACATGAAAGAAATAAGAGGCCGTTTGAATGGAAGTGCGTGGTATATCTATGACGAACAGGTGTCGGAGTACAAAGATGTTAGCACCGATCATATTGCAATTACTGCCACTGCAACCACGGCTATGGGTTCGACGATGGTATTGGACGTCCAAGCGCTAAAAACAACAGCCGTGACGGTGGATGAATCGGTGGAAATCAACAGCCATTCTAATTTTCCCGGCCTCAGGTACATTATTCTGCGATTAATAATATCTACGTCTATGCCTTTCAATTCCTCTTACAGTCTTTTGGACAATTAAATTTTATAAAAGCTTTCACATGGTATTAACTCTAAATGCTTTATAATAGCTGAATAAAATTTGTTTTTTTTGCTTATAGCTTTGATAAATAAATTTCATAATTAAATAAAGTTTAGGAAAGTGATGTGAAATTTTCAAAACATCAACATGATTTGTAACGTAAACGATCACTTCTATATCCTTTTATTTTACAAAGTTAATTTTACATTGAAAAAGTTATATTAGAATAAATAAAAAAAATTAGATTAAATAAATCATTTTATACAAATTAATGTAATTTATAAATAAACTTTAATTCATTATTACACAAAAGATATCATTAAATGTATAGAGAATTTTATCCATAAATGTAAACAATAATTATATATCTTAGCAAAAGAAAAGAAAAAAATTTATTTTTAAATTCATGTATATACTTGTTTTTATATAAAATATATAATAAAATGTTTAAAATTGTAATATTTAAAGAAGATTATTATGGTAGCGATATTCGACTGATATTTGTATATGTAAATATATTTATAAAATTTTTATTGTTTCTTGTTCAAAACAATTTAAGTTTTATAAAAAACTATGTTAATAAATAATTAATATCACTTATAATTACTTTCAATTTTATTAATATGCATCATTACAAAAATTGTAAATATTTAGTAGAAGCCTAAATTTTATTTAAAAATATACATCTATAATAGAATGACTACTTATTGCATCGAAAAAATATTAAGAAAATAAATACAACATCAAGATCTTGCAAAAAATTACTTCTAAATCTGTAAAATTAGAATTCGTACTTTTTAAATTTATAATAACACCACATTTCTTATACAATTTTTATTTTTAAACTTCCTTGCACAGCATCTTTTCTATTTCAGCATTGTAAGAATCTCGTTCATCTTTATAAAACAAGTAAAGCATTTTGCATTGATCGCTTATGCAAAAAATTTATATGTACTTTTAAATGTGTTTGAATATTTCAATATTTAAGTAGTCTATGTATATAGTAGATTAGATGAGTGCATGCATTTTTTTGTAATTACTATCGTAGAAATGCACGTGAATTATATCAAGTTATGTATTTTTTTACTATATAATTGTACATTAGATAAATCATTTTATATGTTGTAAATTGTAAATATGTAAATCCACATGTCAAATTGTTATTGTTAGTATTTTATAGCTCTTTTTTCTAATGTTATTATTGCAGTTGGATGCATTTGATAAAAATGTCTTGAAAATTGTCTCTTTCATTCGTCATCCCAACAAATTATTGTATTTTATATTTTAATCTTAATATATTTTACTAACATAAACAAAAATTTAAATTTTAAAACATAAAAAGCAATATTTATAATAAAATTAATTCTTTCAAACTAACAAATGTTTTCATTATTTACAAATGTATCTTTTAAAATATACAAAAAATATTTATTTTTTATAATATATTTGAAAATTTTAGAAAAAAAATACTTAAGAAAGGGTAACAATTTTGAAGTTTAAAATTCTTAAAACAATTTATAATTGAATTCTATTTGAAAGTTATGTATTATGCTTCACTAATAATCGATCGAATTTTTCAGTCATGTATGTAAGCTTGTCAAATTCCCGCTGCTCAAAGAATCCTACTTATTCTAAACATCATCGCTGTTGCTTAATTATATTCAAGTTTAAAAATAAATAATATAAATTTAAGAATCTTAATAAACTTTATCAAAGTATTATTATTTTTCATTTTTATATTTTATTTTTTCTTCTCTAAAAAAATTAAGTAATGTACATAAAATTATAATTTATAAACTTATTAAATTTAAAGTTTTATATGATTATCATTTTTATTTTGCAACTTTTTTATATCTTATTAAATTATTATTAAATTTATCCGTTAGATAACGAATAACATTAGCGAATTAAATATTATTTTATATTTTTATTAGGCATACTTATGTCTTACTATTATTCAGAATTATTTAAATTAATTTTATATATAACGTAAAATAATAGTTTTCATATCTATAAATTTAAATAAATGTATTAATTTCAAAATAATCGAATATAATTTAAAAGCACAGAATAATTTTTTTACACGTTATTGATATAACTTCATTACTTTGCACAGAAGAAATCTAATCTAATGAAAACAATATGTATACCAAGAGAGAGCAAATATTATTAAATATACATAAGAAACAAGCCGTATATGGCAAACAAGTACAAATATAAAATTATCGAATTGATTATTAACATGATAATATTCAATTTCCTTATTATTTATATTAAAATCTAACTTCTAAGTTTTATGATTTTATTCAAAGGTTAATCTTAATTCTGTTGTTTTATTTAGCAAATTATCATTAATATTAATACAATACGATCATACATTTGATCGATATAGTTGGTATTAATAAGTGGTTGTACTTTGTTTTCTTTCGACAATATTTTCGAGAAAAGAATTTGAATCAGAAGAATGCTATGTTATTAATTTTATAACTTAAGATATTTAAGTTCAAAAACAATTAAATATTAGATAGTATTAATAATATAAAAAATTTTAATTTTTTGAACTTTATTTTAAATAATTTTTTGTTTTTACATATATTATTTAAATTAATATCGATAATGCATAAGAACTTATAAAAATTTTAGAAATTATATCAAATTTGATATTAAAATAAGCGACATTAAACAAAATATATAAATTTAATCATAAAATAACATTTTCATAAGAAATTTCTCGCAATTTAATAAATATTTTATTTACAATTAATAAAAACTAAAAGTATTTTAAACAAATTTATTATAGATATTAATATTTTTTAAACAATTGAATTTATAAATAATTATTACAAGAAATTTGTATTGTTAATAAAAATTTTGTTATTTCACTCTTATGAATCAAAAGTCTTTTATGTTTTCAATACTGTTAAAATATCAAAAGCTTTCATTTCTATATAATTATTAACTAAACTTATTATTGTATTTTATCAGTATTGTATTTTAGTTTATTTATAATTTTTTTTATTTTAGGAAATATTTTAATATTTAATTTATGAAATCTTAAAATTCTATAGATATGAAAAATTTTAAATGGTCATTATCGCTTAAAATAAAATTCTTTTAACTAATAATCACAAGATTAAGTGTATATGCAAAACTAATTATTCATTACAAATTTTATATTAGTTTTATTTTAATTTGTTCTTTTTATTGATTAAACAATCTAGAATTAGTGATTAAACATGTCATATTGATAGTTTTTTTTATTATTTAAAATTTTTTAGTTAATAAATCTTGATCACATAGTGAACGATTTAAAAGTAGAATTTAACAATTTATTGAAAATTCATAATTATAGGAAAAATTTTATAATTAAATTTTATCATGAAAAATATATTTTATATAAAATCATACTATCAAAAATATAAAATATTTCTTTTTATATCATCACAATTATATTATTATTATTCACAATTATGTCATAAAATTGCATTTTATATAATATTTAAAAATCTCTTAGTATTTATCAACTAGATTTTATGAAAAAAATATATAGAAATTTTCAACGATGAACAATAATACGCTTTATAAAAGTGATAAATATTTTCAAAAATTTCTTTTTTCTTAAAATTTGTTATAAATCATAAATTTTAAAAACTTTCGTTTAATACAAAAATTTTATGTAGTAAATAACTCTGCAATAAATACTTTAAATATTTTTAAAGGATTACATAGATAAAATTATATAAATAGGATTATCCTATTTTTTAATTATGATACAAATATATTTAACATATCAAGAGGTAGTATGATAAAACGAATATAAATTTCAAAAATTGATTTTAGTAACACGATATGATTAAAATTTTAGTAGCAAAATTTTTTGAATTATCTTAAAAATGAGAATAAACCATTGACATATAATATTTTTAAAAATATCAAATTTCAAAGTTACTATAACTCCTTAATACACACGGAAATGAAATATTGAATAATAATAAATATATTTCAAATGATACAAATGTAATGTGGAATGTAAATTATAAAGAATATAAACTTATTATTTAATTTTTTTATATGCAGGTTTAAAAAAATAATGAAATATTATATTTAATTAAAATTTTTCTCATGGTTCTAAGCATGAACAAATTTTTACTGATCCGATATCATTTTACAAAGTACAAGAAACTTTACTCTATTACGTAATATTAATCTTTAAATGCTTAATAATATTCAATATGTTTTCATAGGTATATAATTTTAGAGACCGTAAAAATTTAAAAAAAGATAAAACAAAAGAATTATAATAAATTAATGATACGAAAAACATTATAAATCTATTTCATGAATTAAAATGAAACAGGAGTAATTAATAGTAGAAAATATTTGCTTCGTAGTTATTAAATAAATATATAATTGTTTTATATATTATTAATATTAGTTATTTAAATAAAGTAAAGTAATTTACGTTTTATGAAAATATGCTAATATGCAAAATCACGTAAATAAAGTCAATGTATAATAACAATACAATTTTATATCATCAATTATTACATCGTGCAGATAAAAAAATTTAGATATTATTATGTTTAATTAAAAAAAACATTAACATTTTTTCAAGTACTCCAATAAATTTGAAAGGTGAAATAATTTCCTTAGAAGTTTCAATAAATATTGATTATGCAAAGTTAAGTGAATCGTTATTAATATAATTCATATAAGAATTAAGGTACTAAGAGAATCTATTTAATTTAATATTTATTTTCCATCTTTCCAATATTTAAGTAAATTTTGATAATTATATTTCAATGTAAAAAAATTATAAAATCTCGATCTTAATATTTATTCGATCGAATAAATCTTTATTATGAAATAAGATAGGTAAATAATCTTGATTTACCAATATTTTTAATTCTAAAAATACTAATAAATCATTGTATAATAATTAAAGATCCGAACCGAATTGAACCGAGAATAATATCGTATTTTACGCTCCACCACTAGTAAACGTGTAAAATAAATCCTCGCGTGGATAGTTTAGCTGATTTATTCTCTTGGTATGTTAATAATCGTCGATCGAGATTACCGAAGCCCCTAAAACCAAGGTCTAATTTATATCGGGGTACGTGTGAGCCCAGGTCGTAACGACACTGGGACCGGCGAAGCCGCAACGGCTCGTCTCGGGTCGTGTCTCATCGGCCTCGGATTGCCTCGGTGGAACAGCCACTCCAACGATCGTCAACGACTGTCCGGAACTCGAACTGGAGCAAGAGATGCGATCTCTTCTCGCTTGCTCGAGTCCGGTGCGTAGCTGTCCCAAGAAGATTCCAGGTCTCGCGATTCCCCGAGTCCACGCAACCAGCGACGATTTGATACCGATCCGACGTCGCCTCTGCCTCGAAACGAGTTTCACGAGCCTGCAAAGTCCTCTCACGGACAATTACCCGCAGATCGGTCGAGAGCTGAGCGTCGATTCGCGTGGCCTTCCCTGGGAGTACGTCAGTCTGGCCAGCGAGATCCTGGGTTCACCCATCAAAGCGTCCGAACTACTCAAAGCGTAAGACTACTTGGACGCGATCAAGCGTTTATCTTCTTATCTTGTTTATCTTTTTCAACATCTTTCCAACTTTTCAAAAAGATGTATAAAGTTAGTTAGTTAGTTAGTTATAAAGATTTTTTAATTACTTCTTTACCGTCTTTATCGTCTACCCTCGAGAGTATCTTCGATATATATAACGGAATATTGGAGTACGAGTAATACGATAATTTCTAATTTCATATCGGAATTCTAAACTAATTAATATTTAAATATAGAAATATCTTTGATTGAAATTTATCATACATACTATTCATTTTCTATATAAATTATATTTTACGATGAATGATATAAAATTAATCTACCAGCTTATTAAATCATTCCGTTTTACTATTTTTAAATAATATTTATTGCTTAATAAGCGATAAACTTGAATTATCTTGACATAATTATTTTTCAGTTTTATAAAAATAAAAAAATACCAACATAATTTCTATAGTAAAATCGGTAATTATAATTAAATATTTTATTTAAATTAAATTATTTTTTATTCTATAGTAATACATACGATCGAGAAGAAAAAAATTGAAAAATAAAATTTCATTAAAAATGTCCAAATTATTAGCATTTGTAATATTATAGATGGATTTAATAAAACATAAATTGCGTTAATATTTCAAATATTAATTTTATTAATTTAATATTTAAAATCTGTAAACTGTTTTCACAAATTGTTATTATTCAAATAAAATAAGGATTATTATTCCTAGTCCCTTTAACGTATGCTATGTTAATTATTAATATGTATTTAATAATACAAAATTATTATTTGAAAAATATTCAATTCTTGGTATTTTGGTTATTTTTTAATAAATTAGTGATAATAACCATCGATAGATATTTTCCATTGATTATAATAAATTGATTCTTATCCATAAAATTATTAACTGTATTTAAGCCTCGTAAAATAAAATATACTAATAAAAAGTAATATTACTAAGGAAATTTAAATATATTTACAGAATATATTTTAGATATGATAACAACTGATCAATAAATTTTAATTAATATTGAATGAACATTTGAAGTAAGAATTATTTAAATGTAATTGATACAAATTATAATTCTATAATTAAGATAATTAGCATGTTACATAATTTTTTTTTAATTTATTTTAGTTTTATACATTATATAATAATTCCAAATAACTATTTTTCAGAGTTCATGTAACAAAATAAAATTCAGTCAATTTTTATAAATCTTTTTGAAATTTGTAATTATTATTATATACAATGTAATGTAAAAATATTATTTTTTTAATTTTTATATTATTTAATTGAGAATAAGTTTTTTTTAATTTTACTCTATTCAATAATTTTTTGTATATTAGGATATAATATATCGCATAAAAGTTTATTTATAAAATATTTATCAATTAATATATTAAATTTCTTTATATACAGTCATTTAACCTGTTCATTCCTTATTAATAATATTTGATTAATATAAAAACGTCTAAATATCATTGAATATATTTTATACATCTTTTATTGTAATATAAATATTAAAATTATGATATTTATCTGTACATGATTAAAATCATGTTTTTGTGCTTATATAATATTTCTTGTCTATTACAAATGAATTATATATTAAATTGAAAATAATATCATAATCAGTTAAGAAATTTATAAATTTACTTACATAAAATACATTTTGAATAATTTAAATATTTGTTTGTACTCAAATTATTATATTTTATATTTATTATAATTCATTTTAAATTGATAATCCTTTTTAATGTAAATGAAAAAATCTTCAAAGCTTAAAATTTGAAATTGAAAATAAAATAATTTTATCTTAAATTTTTATTTTAATATATATATTATGGTATAAGATAATCAATTTTTATATCAATATTAAAAATAATAATAAATACATATTAATAATGAAACGTATGTTTCCCAATCTATTTAATTAATTTTATCGATATAATGTTCGTGATGAACTATTACTTCAATTAACGGATATAATAAACTCAATTCATTTTAAAGTTACTTTTATAAATAAATAAGTTCTTTATTTCTGTGTCACCAAATAATTTTATAATTTCGAAATAAAATTATCATATCATTTGTACGAAGTATATTTAGAATTATAAATAAATTCATAAGTTAATTATAGAAGGTGATGAATTGAATTGATATTTAAAGATTTTTTTCTAAATATATAAAAGTCAGTATCGAATAGTATCGAATTTCAATATTTAGAATATTTCATACCCACAAAATTTGAAATCATATTTTTGAAAAAAAATTAAAATTACATTGCAAATAATATTATATATATGGATAATTATGTATATATATTTATGTACATGTGTTTATATGTGTGTATATCTGAATATGTGTTTGTGTTTGTGTATAAATATATTTCTTAAAATTATTAATTAAATATCTTGTTTAATCATTTTCAGATTTGTATCTTTTATCAATTTACAATTTATGTCATTTTTATTTAATTTTTCATCGCTTATTTGTAAAATTTATTCTTAAATTAATAACTTAATTGATACAAAAATCTATGTTTTTTAATATGATATTACAGTTATAATAAGAAAGTTTTTATGTTAATATTCGTTCTCAAAAAATTCAAAACATTAGTTTAAACAAAACACGAATCATTTAAATATTAATTTATCGATTCGTGATTTCAATTAATGTAATAAAAATCTCTAATAATTAAAGCATAAATATTATTTAATATTTGAAGATTTTATTATTTGATAAACAATGAATAGATAACAATTTTATCAATATTGAATAATAATATTCATATTTATAATATTTTCTAATATTTTCTAATGATATTAATATTCGCATTCGTGGAATATAGAGAACGAAACATTTTGTTTATAATTATTTCTGTTAAATTTTCTTTTAATATACAATACAGTTAATATTTTTCCATAGTAAATAAAATAAATTTGCAAATTATTTTATTTCTTTTCGAAATAATAAACATATTATTTATAAAAATAATCATACAGTTGGAACATTTTAAAATAAATGAATCGTCAAATTAAAAAATATTATAAAATTTGCTTTCGCTCCATCGATTAAGACAGTTTCGCGAAACAAAAAGAATTGTAGAGTCGCGAATTAATTTTCCAAGGCAGAAAAGATGCTCTGAAAGTTTTTTTATCGCTATACATTTTTAACTCATATAAAGTTTATCCAGTCTAATGGAATTTATGGAATTTGTCCCGAACCATGAACAGGTCTTATACAGGTACGGACTGGGGCAGTTTAGGTCAGATGGCACCGTTGGCCACTCCGGAGACACTTTCCGAAGCCTCGAACAGCAATCCTTCTTCTCCTTTGCCCGCGTGTCACCGTCCCATGATGCGTCGTACACTGAAAATTACAGGTAACTTGTCGACGGCTGCGGACGACCTCAAGAACAATCTGCACTTCGCGATGCTCTCCTCCAAGAATTATTATCTGGGCAACGAGCATCGATCGGGGGTTGGCAGTATTGCCAGTAGTGACAGCAACAGCAACAGCAACGTCGGGGTTAACAGCGAAGCGAGTTTCGGAAGCGCTAAAAGCTTAGCCCAGGGTCCACCGCCCCCCGTCCCTCAAAGGAGGGATTCGGTTCTTATCGGCAGGTGCGCGCATTTGTCTCTTTCAGCAACATTTACATTTTTATTCAATTTCAAATTTGTAGTCAAATTTTTAACGATAATTTTTAACGATAATTTTTAATAACAATTTTTATAGGTTTAATATATTTTTTAAAAAACAACTCTTTTTATATTTTTTACGTTATGTGTTTAAAAATTATAATTTTGCGAAAATAATAATATTGTATTTAAAAATTATCTTTAATAATGCTGTGAGAAGTAATTTTTTTACATGCAATTTTTCGATGTATCTTATATTTTATACATTATAAAATTTTTAAGTATACGAAAACTTTCCAATAATCTTCTTCTTGTAATGGCACATAGAAAGTTTTTTTTTTTCAATTTGAAAAATATATCAAAATAAATCAAGCTTACTTAATCTTATCGCTAATACCAGTTTAATATGCGTATCAACGACAATTTCAATTTTTTTATATTTTTCAGTAGAGAACACCGACTGTGTTCGGCTTCTTGTTGCAAAGACGATCTTTCCGATAATTCGTCACCGTTCACTTCGTCTCATTCATTCAGAATATCTCGTAGTGTGAAAATTGATTTTCCCGAAGAGGATAACGATACAAATGGTTCCAGCTTCGAATTTTACCCTACCAAGGTAATTCATACTTGTGTATACAAAGCATTAGAAATTATTAAAATTTCTTAATAAATACTATTTATATTTTTAGACAATAAGAAAATAAGACTGACTATATTTTTATATAAATATCTCTTGAATTTATTTATCGATCTTTTATAAAAGAAAAAATACAAATTATATGAAGAAATTCTTTAATCGATCTAAACACGATTGTATTTAAAGAACCCTATTTTCAAACAGTGCTTTAAATTTTTAAAAATAGATTTCAAGGTCCTTCATTTTCTAAATTTTCTATTTTTTTCTAAATACTTTCTACGTAAATTTTTTTTTATTGAATTAAAAAATAGTAGACTGTTTTTTCACTAATATATACATTTTCTCTATTAATTAAAAATATATCACAATATAGAAGAAAATATAATTCGTTTTACTTATATCGTAAATTAATTCCTAAGATTTTAATACTTATATACACTTTACACATTTTATAAATATTTAGAAAAATATTATATAAACCATGTATTAACTTTAACCCTCTTTATTATATATTCAAATAAATATTTTTCATATTAACTCATATTTGATTACTTAAAATCTTTATTCTAAAAAATAAAAAATTTATAGTTACGCTTTAAATACTTATAATACGATAAAATGTTCTTATGAATATTCAATCATTTACTTTGTGAAAATTTTGAATTAATCCGAGTCATTATCGACCTCGCTAAAAACGTTTCGTATCCTTTGAAATCGGAACATAATAAATAAATATAAATAATAAATTTTTGTGCTTTTTTTTTAAATAAAAAAAATTTTAAAAAAGTATAAAATGCTTTATCTTAATAAAATAAATCGAAAAAATGAATAGTGTAATAATAGATTATTAAATTTTCTCTTGATGTTTGATAATATTCAATTATTTGAATTTTTACATGAATAAATTAAAATATACAATATATATCATACAGAACTGGTAAAAGATAGACAAATCATAATAACGATATTAAACTTTTTTATAGAATACAAGATTTTTAAAAAAACATCAACTAAATTTAAAGTAAAATGATAATTAAATTAGAATATTTTCTATATTATTATTTGTATTTTATTACTAAGTCCAGTTTCACATATATATGATCACTTTAAAACAAATTCTATTCAATTTAAATTTTTTCATATGTTTTATTCAATTCAAAAATAGTTTTGAAAAAAAAAAAGAAAACTAATAGTAATGATGATATATAATTAGATCTTGAAATGAAACTATAAATTATCAATCGATGGAATTTAAATTGAAATGCTAGTTTAATCTGAATTTTATTTCTTTTATATTTCATTTTTTCAAGTTTTTTTGTAAAAATTAAAAAAATCTCTATTAAAAATTCTAAATACTTTAAAATATTTATTTGATAATATGCTGATGAATTTTTTAAAACGAATAATTATAAATTTTTATTTTTTATTATTTTTAAATTTCTTAATATATTGATTTTTAATTTTGACAAGATTTAAATGTATACCACTTTTTTTTATATGTAGATAATTTTACTTATGAAAATATAGCTTTATTTTTTATCCGTGTATCCGATTTAACTTTCATAAAATTCTATTTATATTTATAAATACTTTTTTATCTTTTACAGCCATTTTATAATGGCATAATATTATCGATAAAATAAATATCGTTTATTTTGTATTTGTAGAATTTTTAAAATTTCTCTAATAATTTTCAAAATAACCGATTTTGTCATTGTAACGAATAAAATATGTTTATCATTCAAAATCAATGTTTTCAAATTGAATGAGCATTATTCTATCTAAATATTCAAACATGATATAATAATTTATAAAAATAAATAATAAAATTGATTTTTTATATAAATAGTTAATTATATTTAAAAAATAAAAAGTTAATTATATTTTAGAATTTATTTTTATCTATAGAAAAATAGTTTGTCGGTACCATAAAATTGTCTCGTATTTTCTAGTAAGTTGTATATTCGAACAATTTTATCATAGCATGTGCAATAAATTTAAATAATACGATCATCATTGTAGTAATTAAAAATTACTTAATAATAAGATATAAATAAGCCTATTTTCAAAATTTTTAATATTTAATGTTTTTTTAATGTAAAATTTAGTTATGTTATAAATTCAACTATAAATTATACATTTTGCAAAATTTTCAATACAATATTTTTGCAATCAAAATACGGCTTTAGAAAATAATTAGAAAATAAGAATAAAAATATAATTAAAGTATTAAAAGTTGATAATAGATTTCAATTTTCGATTCGATACGTGAATTCTAATTTCTTTAAATTTAATATACTAATCGATAGATTAAACATTAAAATCATAAAAAATGAAAGGATAAATACTTATAAATCATAAATTGTAAAAAGCAAATTTGAAAGTATTGTGTAATAGCGGATAAATCGGACGGTCGATCTATATCTAGTAGATCTGTATATCGTAAAGTTAAGAACAGAAAAAATAAAGGTTTCTGATCCGCAGACTTCGACGGAAGGAAAAGATAGTAACATCGACGTATTCTTGAGCGTGCGTAGCTCGCCGGAATGCAAAGGTTTAATGGCACCTGCTACGGATCTCGGCGCCGAATGGAAGCGAAATAAACTCGACGTCGCAAACCCACGTGGAGATGCGTCTCTACCTTTACTGCGCGGTTTATCGCCGACTCCTCAGCACGTCGGTCAACACCTCGCCAACTCGCCCTTCTTCAACGCTAAGCGTAAAAAGTACATCTACCCAATCACTATGGTAAGTCGTGGCGAGAGTAGCGTCTGAACACCTTTCGAACTCGCTGTCTTATTTTTTATTCTCGTGCTTTAGAGTCTAAAGTGTATCGTCTAAAGCAAGCGTTACTTAACCTTATTTATTAACTTATTTATTAACTTATTTATTAACTTAGTTACCAGTGGAATTTTAAGTCGAAACTTTACTGTAGGAAATTAGGTGCATACATTTTTTAAGTATACGACTTATGACGCTATGTTGGAAAATCTCTATCGAACTATGCGTATTCTGTACAATATATTTTCTCTAAAATAACGAATTCGTATCCATTTCAAAAATTGTTTAAACATATTGCGTGTATTGCGTACTTAATGAAGATTTATAACGTCGATATAAATAATCGTGTAGCATAAGTATAGTATATGTGTATAGCGGTAGCACGTAGTTCCAAAATTCTAAATACAACTTTTATTTAATGTATACATCCTTTACATATCCAACGATGGTATTGACAAATTGGCAATAAATTTTATTTATTTTATTATAAAATTCTCTAGAAAAAATTAAACGATAAAAAAATGTGTACGATTCGATAAGCGAAAAAATATGTAATTTTTAAATTATCCTGTAAATAGTTATTACTTATTTAACAATATTAAATAAGTTAACAGAGTTTGCGATGATTGATTTAAAATAAATTCACGATATATCAAAATCAACGTCAAACAACAACATTTTTCTTAAGAATTTTTAAGTACTAAATTCTCTACCAATAGTATTCGTAACTACAAATGCGCATTAAGTTTAAACGTTATAATACAAATATCATAAGTGAAAATAACAGTTTACAAATCAATGGTTTAAGTGAATTTCATTAAATAACTGTTACAAATTCTATTAAATTTAAACTAGTTACTTATACGCTAATAGGTTCCTATTGTATCAACAAAATATTAATAGTGGAAGTGAAAGAAAATGAAAAAGAGTGAAAGAGAGAATGACAGATTTTCAAATTGATAGTTTTTTTTTGTATCTTGAGATTTTTGTTTCATATCATTACAGGTGCTACCTTTGATTTTAATTTATACCAAATAATTTCATAACTCTATATAATTTTTATATTCGATATATTCATTAACCAACGTTGAAACTTTTACAATCACAATATAATTACAAATATTAATTTATCTTTTAAGTAATAGATCTACCCATACAATTCTGTGCAATATGAAATATCATTAATTCCACATGATATAATTATAATCTACCATTTTTAATCGATAATAAACATCAGTTTTTAAATATTAAGTTTCCTCTCGAAATGTGCCGTCCAATTTGTAATTTCATGAAATGACTAAATTTTTAAAAAAATTCTAAAGTTTTTCAGAATATACATCATTTGTATTATATTAAAGCATGTATCATTTTCTTATAAATAATATACTATTATATGAATTGTATTTTTTTTGTAAACTAAAATAATTCCTTCCGTATCAATGATATAATCTTCTTCGATTAGACTTAACTTCCTATTCACTTCATCTTATAATTAAAACTCTTATAATATAATATAATATAAATTATTATATATGTCTTTCGTAGAAAGTGAATTCATAAAATTCATAAACCTTACTGAATTATTAAATTGTAATTATTGTTTTACCGTCGCATTTTTCATAAAGTACTATGCAGTTTCCAACGTTATATATATATTATTTTGAATGTGTAATTTTAGCAATTTCTTTATTATTTTTTTTTCTTATATATAAATTTAATATTTTATTTTACTACTAGGAATTTACGCCAAGTGTTTTCTGCATTTTTATCTTTATCCGTAAGAAAATCTGTAAGTTTCGTAAAACAAATTTTGTAATTATTAGTCATTTGAGTAATAGCAATGATAATTATAGGCAACTAACCTATAACATTTTTATATATAAACTAAATATCAAATTTGGAAAATTTATGTGGAGCCTCCTCTTCAATTTTTACACTGTATTTAAAATTTAAACAGTATCCAAGCTGTTTTTTATGCACAAGAAGTAAATACGGTTTATATCAATCTATACAGCAATTATATTGATAAATAAGTTTTTATCGTATAAATAAATAATTAATTTTCTAACTTAAAAAAAATTATTCATGCTTATATTTAAAATAGTTATATTTTTATTAACCTGAAACATTGTTTTCCATTATTTTAAATTCAGTTTAATTTTATAGCTTGTGTTAGATTAAATTTCATCAGAAATTATAAATTTGCGTATTACTTTATCTAAATGTGCTCAAATATGTCAATTAATTAATAAAATTGTCTTTTCAATGTTTTTAGTTCAATGAAACGTTGGAAAATGCGAAATATATTTTGTATATATAATTTTGCTATAAACAAATGTTCATGTAAAAGACGTATCAAAATTTTAGATTTATTTGAATGTATGCTTATTTTTGAAAGTCATTTTACCGATACATCAACTACCTGCAACAATTACTTTGAGTTATTAAGTATGAAAGAAATTAATCACGATATCAAATGTTTTAATTTTCAATATATTACCTGAAATACTTTTCTAGCCAAGCCACATGAAAATTAAATAACTTATTAAAATAAAATTACGTACGTACGTATACAAATGGAAAAATCACAGGTAATAACAAAATACACAGGTAGAATAGTTGAGTAAAATGGTACTGTTTTAAGTCGAAAATATGTATCTTATATTTATAATAAGACATAGTGTAAATCTACAATTATAATTTTATATTTAGTAATATTATAAGTCTTGAAAGGGTTGAATATTTCATCGCTTACGGGACCATTAGAGTGCAAATATGTTTTCAAATTAAATACGATAGTTTGCAACATTAAAAAACAACTAAAATTTACAATTTTGTAATTTTTAAAAATTTTAAAATAATTTTTACATGAGCATTTTATTAACTTTGTAAAGTTTTAAATTTTTAGAATTGTAAAATAAGTTATAACTAAATAATGCAAGGGTTTATAATTTATGTTATGAAATTTACTTACATTCACTTTAAAGTGATAAAAATTAAGTTGCCAATTCTACATAATAATACAATATGTTTAAATTCTATTTTAACATGTAATATTAGTCATTAGTGCAATATTTGCATACATTATCAAATTTACAGAAAATTGAAGCAAAATGTTTAGAAATGTACATTACTTACTTATTTTACTGTAATTCTTTTTGTATTATAAAAATTAAATTTATAATTAATTTTTTTTATTAATAAATAACGAAAAAATTAACCTTTTAATCTGTTTATGAAAGAACTTCCATAAGAAACTGCGATACTTGCTCAGGAAAATCTAGAGTCCAATTAAAAACAAATTCGTTATTCAAATATAATAAAATATGAATAAAACACTTCTTCGTTAAAACAAAATATGTTCGATTTATTAAAAATTGAAAAAGATGTGTCTTTTCTTCGAATCTAGTCAATACTTGTTATATCAAGAAACAATGTACTTATGTAAAAATCTATGTACTTATTTAGTACTAAATAAAATAAAGACTTTGCTCTGAGGAAAAAAGAAACTTATAAATGTTTCGAAAGATCTAGATTTTACTATATAATATATAGATAGTGCAGTATATTATATTTAAGGACAAAATTTGTAGAAACCGTTAATATTTGAAGTGTTTAGAAATCACTAGATACAAGTGACTAATAAAAAAATTTGTATTGTAATGAAATTCAATTAAAAATAACATATATCAAGTATATATAATTTGATAATTATTTAACGTCGTATTCCATAATATGGTACACAAAATGAATCAATTTCAACTAAAGTTTAGTAAAAATTTATTATATAAAATCACTTGTATCGATTGATATATTGCTTCCTATTATATTGAGTATGAAAATTAAAAGATAATAATTTGTAAGAAATAAAATTCGTGAAAATAAATAAATAGGTATATTATTCTATACTCTTATAATTTTTATATAAAAGTTTTTTTATTACTTACCTATTCCAACGTTTTTCAAGTATCATATTAAATATGTTTATTCTATGATATTGATTTATAATTAAATTTCGTATTTCTCAAATTATAACTTAATATATTTATTTTTTTTTATTTTTTAATTTTTAATAATCTTCAAATTAGAACAAATCATGAGCCTTAATTAACATCTTACGTACCTAAATAAAATTTATTTAGAATTTCTTGCTTCATTTTATACATTATCTTAAATAATATTGAAATAATAATTTAACTAAAATATCGAGTCATTTACATGTTTATATCAAATAGTTATGAATTAAAAAAACTAATTTATAGAGAATATTCATTACAGCATCTTATAATTTGATGAATAAATATTGGCTTATTATTTTGTTGGATTGAAAATAGTATTCTATTAAGTATGTAAAACCATATTAATGTATAAAATTATTTAAACTAAGAAAAACCATATTAGACAATATTTAAAAACATTGTAATTTTACAAATTCATTAATAATATAAACTTACAGTGGAAAATAATATGGATAAATTTTATAAGTAGATATTATTTCATATATATCATAAAAAGTAATTGAATGATTTAAATTAATTTATATATAAATTTTTTAAATAAACTTTTTTATTCAATACGATTTTTTTATATTATGGAATAATTATTTTGTAATCTCATGAGATTTATAACAACAGTTTCTATTAAAAAATTTATTGTATTTTTCAATCTTTGACATTATTTTATAAATAACAAAATGGAAGTATATTTATTTTTAAGTTAATTAGTTTACTTATTTATATAATATTATATTTACACTTTTATTTAACTATTACAATAATTTCTTTTATTTATAGTAATATATTTTACATATAAAAATGTTTTATTATTACATACATACATATGTATATTTAATTTTTGATAAAATAGTTCACTGCAAAGCTGTTGCCCAAGGAGGAGTCATTGGCTGTGGATTTTGTAAATAGGACATAACTACCGCCGATATCGATAGCATAAAACTGCTAAGAATCTGTTTTGTGTCATCGCTGACTCTTGAATTTGCAAAGCTAATACAAGAACAATAAAGAGCTACCCAAGCACACCACTTTAACCGCATCATTAATCCACACATGCTAAAAATCATACCAAGAATATTCATATAGTCCGGTGTTAAATCATCGACAGGTTGAGCCTGACTATTAACCACCGAAGGTCTATAACGAACTTCTTTGTCAGGTCGACGAGGATCCGATGAATTGTTCATTCTGTAAAAAATACAATACTATTTATCAACGCAACTAAAATTCATTCTAAAATCTCAATTAAATTATCATTATAATTGTCAATTAATACGATAAATTTCATAATAGTTTCATAGTATTATATTTAAATTATATAACCTTTAAAATTAATTATTTCAAAAGATTTTTCATTTCTGAATATAACTTTATGAGAACAATAAATATTATAAATTAATATTTAATTAATGAATTGATTAAAAAATATAAATACATTTTATTCATCAATTAATATTGACGTGCATTTAATTTATATAATTTTTTCGTATCTTTAAGGTTATGCTTACTTGTTCGATATATTTTAAATAATACAACGCCTGATTGCAATTTTCATTTAACTTCTTTATATTTTATTAATTTAACTAAAAACTAATAATACTAATACTTATGAATGTTCTGAATAATCGCAACTATATTCATGTAAAAGGTTGAACCTCTAAATCACAATACTTAAAAAAAATCATCCGGTGACAACTTGTCAATTACTAAGTCAACTGATTTCAATAAGCAATACTTTCATCTCGTAACTTACTTTTACAATGAGGTGTATAAATTCCCGGTATGAGTAACAAATATGAACTTTTAGGATTCGTTAAACGCGTTAAATACAAGTAAGGAATTTTATAATATGCTTTAAACAATAATAAATATAAAGTAATATTCCCACGAAAATAAAAAATTTTAATTACATTTTAAAGTAACGTTTTTAATTTTTTCTTATCTATAAATAAATATATATAAATTTTTTATATTTTAACGTAAACATAAATATATATTACGTGTAAACAAGTAACAGAATTTTAAAAAAGTGAGTCATTAAGTTAAAGATATAAAGAAAACAAAGATCACAGTATCAGAAACACTATGTAATAATAGAATTGAATTTTTTTTAAGAAAATACTTCGTATAGAATTACATTTTTTAAGTACAATAGCTTAGTGATTGCAAAAGTTTACAAGAAGACTAATTATCTAAAAGTATTTTATTTCTTTTATTTTAAACCAATACTCGTGATATAATAAAAATGATAATAATTGTATGATAAGTTGTTTTTAAAGCCTATAATTTAAAAATAATTAATTCAAAAATTTTGTTGTTATAGAGCAATGATAAAAGCACTTCTTTTTCTTAAAAATTTTCATGATACCAAATACACATATTTTATATATATACACGTATACGCATCAGGATAATCAAATCACACAGGTTTACCATATCCGATAAACTGATAATTTTTTTACTTATGCGAGAAATTTGTGCACCATATCGGATTACTAATTTACATTCATAAAAAAATAGTAATGACTTGTATGTGATTTTTATACAACAAATATGATAAATTGATCATTACACGAAATCTAATATTATCTTGTTATATATAAACTAACTTAATAAAGTGTCATAATGATTTTTTATTTCCCCCTGTTATCAAATTCGAATAAACTTTCCCTCCTTTTAATATAAAGTTGTAATTGCATGGAGTTTATCCAAATTTACTACGCTAGTCGATTAATGTACCGGCTAAGTTCATTTGGATTACATATGTACAAATGAATTTAAGGTTAGATTTAGTATTTAAAAATCGAGATTAACTTGCTACAATTAGTAATCAAATATGTATAAATATTTGAAAAATAAATCTATGAGTTTAGTATAGAGCATACAAAAAATTATATACAATTTTTTATATAATTAGTAAAGTTATAGTTATTATAAGTACAAAATGAATGAAGAATTAATCGAGCCAGAAAAAAAAAATTATATATCTTGTTTAACTTGGGTAAAAAAAGGAGTTGCTGCTTCGGTACCCGATAAAGTTAGTCATTCAGTTAGATTTTATTACAAATATTAATTTTCTACGTGTTGAAAATAATAACTATTATAAAATGTTTACTATTGCCAATAAAATTATTTATTTTATAATTTTAGATAGAATTAACTCCTCAAGAGCTACAAAATATTATAAAAGAGACTCATTCAAATTTGAAGTATAATAAATTATATCTTACTTAATGCTATAAATTTTATAATCAGATAAAATTTTTAATTGACAATTACTTTTATTTACTTTAGAAAATGTAAAGATGAAAGCGATAGCGATGAAGATTCGCCAAATATTAAAAAAGAACAAATCGATGAAGAAATTAAAGTTGATTTGCCAAATATTAAAAAAGAACAAATCGATGAAGAAATTAAAGATGATTCGGTAAATGCTACTATCGATGAATTTAATTTTGACAAATATGACGAAGAATGTAAGTAAAATTAAATTAAATTTTTCTTAATTTATAACAAATTATATATCAATAGAATTTTTTTCTTATAATATACAATTTATATTTACAATTATGATCCCTTAAAATTTGTTTTCAAATAGTTTTTGAAAATATTAATATGTAATGAAATTTTTATTAAAAATTAAAGGTTTTTAGAAAATAATTATTGCTCTAAGTTATTAAAAAACTTTGATTTTAATTTTTTTTAATATTTCACAAGATAAATTTGTATTATAAACTAATTTTTACGATATTCATTAATCAATACTGAAAATGTTAATCTCATAAAATACATTTTTTTTCTTTTAATATGTACAGTAATCACATAATAAATAATAAGAATTTTTTAATTATATTTTATATTTTTAGTATTGCTTTTGAATTATTATTTTAAAAAGATAAAATCAGTGTGTCTGTAAGGTAAAAATGTTATCATTTGATCTATAACTTCATTCGATCAAATGATCATAAAATTTACAAAACTACATGTTTTTAAAACAAAAATGAATTTGTATTCAATAATTGACAACTATAAGATAATTTAAATATTATTTTATTTTATCTGCTTTAATGTGCAGCTGGAAATATGTACTGCAATATAGAAGATATAGCAGTAATTAACGATGAAAAAGATCCATTTGTAACAGTAGGAGATAGCGAAGATGATTCAGAAAAAGAAGATGATATTATCAAACCAAGTGATAATCTTGTTTTGGTAGGACACGTCGTAGATGAAGCATGTATTTTGGAAGTATATGGTAAAGTTAATTTTTTTTAATTTTGTTTATTAAGGTAATGTTTTACTTATACTTATTTTTTAATAGTTTATAACGAAGCTGAAGGTTCATTTTATTGTCATCATCATGATTACTTACCATATATTCCATTAAGTTTTGAGTGGCTTAATTTTGATCCAGCCGAAGATAAATCTAGTAAGTACACGTATAATTATTACTACTTTTATCAGATATATAAAACTTTTTAATTAATATATTATGTATATAATTTTTTTAAATCTAATATTCAAAATAAAAAAAATATTTATTTTCAACTTTTGGTAAAAAATATTGTTTTAGTTACCTACAAAATGTATGATCTTTTTAAATTAAATTTTATTTTATTGTAATGAAGTCTATTAAAAATTAATTTTAATTAAAAACTCATGAATTTATTTAAAGCCAAAGAATTACTGTATTGAAATTTTTACTTTTTTTTTAAACATTACACAATTAGTTATAAAAAAAAATAGTATTTATACTATAAACAACATAAAAATTTGTTTGAGAAATTCAAAAATTTTAATTCAAATAATATTTAATCATATTAATTTGGTTTCTACTTTCTATATTATATTATTACTTAATTAATTATAATGTATTTTAAACTATATATTCTAACAAATTTTTAACATAAAATTTACTTTACAGGTAATTTCTGTGCAATAGGAAACGATACTCCTATAATAGAAATATGGGATTTAGATATAGTTGGAGCCGTTCATCCAGTATTTAAACTGGGTAAAAAACCTAATAAAAAAAAGAAAATTAAAAGAGTTGGACATAAAGATGCAGTTTTAGATTTATCGTGGAATGCTTTTTATAAGTATGACTGATTTTTTTATTAATGGTATAATATATAACAACAATAAATAAAATTATTAAGTTCCCTTTTAATTCCAGTCACGTTCTAGCAAGTGCTTCTGCAGATTGTACAACAATATTGTGGGATTTAGAAACAGGTTCTCCGAGCACCAAATTATCTACTTTTGAAGGAATCGTTCAATCGATAACATGGCATCCATCGGAAAATCATATGCTACTTACAGGAAGCATGGACAAGTAAATTTATTTAAAATAATAATTTAATTAATATTAATGCTAATTTGCTATAAAATATTGAGAGTGCCTAGTTTTTATGTTACTATTTATTATAAAACTAAAATTATAAATTATAAATTTCAAAATTAAAAAAAACAATATTTTTATTTTTGTTTAGTTTCATATTTAAAATATAAAAATTTGATTCATTTTTAATTGATACAAATTTTAATGGTTTTTAAAATTTATATTTATTTAATTTCAAACATTTTTTCAGAAAAGTACGATTGTTTGATTGCAAAACTGAAGTAGCAAAAACATGGGAAGCTTCAGGAGAAGTTGAAAAAGTTGTGTGGAATAATTTTCATTCAAATACATGTTTTGTAAGTGTACATTTAAAATAATTTTAATGTATATATTTTCAATTATTTATACGAAATTAATTTATTTTAGATAAGTACAGACAATGGATATATTGAATGTATCGATATTAGACAAGATAAGAAACTATGGCAAAAAAAAGTGCAAAAAGAAGAAATTGCTGGTACGAATGGTTTTTTAATATTTAAATTTCTATATAAAAGTCAAAAGAAACTTATATTTCAATGTGAAACATAATATAATTTAATCATAGGATTATCTTTGAGCACATCGTGTCCAGGATTATTAATTAGTTCCAATAAAGATGGAACAGTTAAAGTTTGGGATGTTATGAATCACTTAGAACCAGAATTAGTTTTTGAAAAACAGACGAACTTAGGACATATACTTTGTCTGGAAACTAGTTGTGATCATCCTTTCACATTTGCTGTTGGAGGAGATAACAAAGCTAATAATTTAAACGTATTCAACTTTTTGAATATATCTGAAGGTGATATATAATTACATTTTATATATAACTGCTACATTTTTGTTTTATAACATCAAGTAATTTATAGTTTCAGAAAGGTTTAAACATCGTTCAGTAATAAAAGTTGAATCCGAAGATACTTTTTTAAAAAATGAAAATAAAAATCAGAATGAAATGATGGATGTTACGGACGATCTAGAATCGATAACTTTAGAATCTCAAAAAGCTAAGGCTATCAAAAATAAAAAAAAGTTTAAACGTCCTCATTTTAAATAAAAAATTCATGTATATACATGTAAATATAGAATACTATAAATACAAAATATATATACTTGTTAAAAACATTTAAAGGATTTTTTTTTATAAAATTTCAAATAAAATATTTTTCATAATTCTAATAAATTTTTAAATTCAATTAATATGGAATAAAGAAATGTATATTATTTTCAGTACTCGAAGCAAAGATATTCTGCAACATTATCTATAAACACTTAATATCATTTATTTACATTTGAAATAAAGGAAAGCTTATTAAAAATTAAAAGGAGGAAAATAACGCAATTTGTTGTGAAAAACTTAAATTAGATAAACACGTTTTTCATATTTCATATGTAAAATTACATTTTTATACAATTGAAGTTTAGTATGTTTCATTTTAATTAAACATTGAAACAAAAAAAAATTTATTTGAAGTTGATATATTTAATATTAAATAATTACAGATTTCTGAATTTTTAGTTTCAAAAATAAACATGCTCGAAGTCACATGTATAACATAAAGCTAACGGATAAAAAGGCAGTATATAACTTTACTTCCCTTAATATTTTACATCGACTTTCTCAAACCGCCATTTACATTTTACTACATAAGAACATTAATTTTCATTCATCTTTTTTTACTATTTCTTATTAAAAACTCATAGATTATTATTTTGTCGATTAATTTTGCGTTATTCGATATTAATATAAAATCCGATTCAAAATTACTTAAAAACTATATAAACTTCAAACGCTGATAGTTAACTTAAAATAATTTATTTAATAAGAGAAATTAAAATAGTATATAAAGATTTTTTAATTTGAATTACCAAATATATCGAACATTCTTTATAAAAATTATGATTAATCGACAAAATGTAAAAACTATGATTCACACTTCAAAAAGTCTTGTCTCAATCACCTTATCCTCGTTACACGCGAATATCAGTGCTTTATTTATCCTTTTTTCTATCACTTGTAAAAATTGTAATATAAATCACATGAGTACTTGTTTAAACTAATGTTTTTCATGCTAGCCTTTCTCATTCACTATAAGTGTATTATAGCAGAAACAAATAAAATGATCAGACTTTAATTAAATATAATATAATTATAAATGGATCACAAAGGAGCATCTTTTGTTGTTTTGAAATAAAAACTATTTATGTATTTGTATTAATATTTTTAGAAAATAACTGTTTCATTCGTAATAATTTACTTTAAAATATTATTCGATGTTGGTCTGCTAGTAACACTCGTCGTATTTGATTCAAGATAAGGAGATTAATGCTTTGGTTTATGATGTAAAAGAGTCGATACAAATTATAAAAAATATATATAATTTACAGAATGAAGTAAATTTTTTTAAATTAGATAATACATTTAAGAAAATCAACAAATATACATACATGCAATATTCTGGTTTTATAATTATAGAAATGATACGAAATAAATTTTGTACCAAAGTAAATTAATTTTCGAACAATTTATACATCATAAATCGCGCACTTTTCGCCATAATAATGAGCCATGATCTTAATAGAAAAGAAAAACTAGAGGTACGTTGATAGATATCTAACATAAATAGAAAATTTGAAATTCGCATATAAATGAATAAATATTATGTATTGAAAATTTCAATAGTTATAAAGATTAAAGGAATATTTACATTGTACAATATAATGATTGTATATAGTGGTTGACCTACAAGTTGATCATGATCATAAAGTAGATGTACTATCTGGATAATGCGAAATTTACAATACTTAAATTATAAATCAGGCATTTATCAAAATGTTTTTAAAATTAAAAATTGGATAGTTGTAAGATTGATAAGGCTAATATTGACCGACTATCTACTGGTATAAGTTGTTTAAAAGTAAAACCAAAGGATTTTGCAAACTATTATTTCATGTAAAAAATATCAATTGATTGACTAAATGCAAAGGAAATGGAGTGTAATATATTTCTTCAAAGTAATCGAACTTATTAAAAAAATATACGAAGAAAATTAAATATTTATATTCATGAAATATACATGGTATAAAACTTTAAAATCTGACCGCAATAAATACAAGTTTTAATAGAAATGATAAAACGTTTGACGAATATTGCTTATTAAATATTATCGTAAAGTTGGTTGATTAAACAATTGTTTTAAGCAATTAAAATAAATTTAATATTACAAACAAATAAAAAGTACTTATTTCGAAAAAACAATTGAAGATACTCGTGTTAGATTTAAATGATAAAAAATACATCATATTTGGTACAAACATCCTCTAATAAATAATATTTTAATTTGTTTCCGGCAGTGGTCGTATGAATTAAATAACGACAAACGTTAGACAAATTATGCTAATAATGGTCATTATGATAATAAAAACAATAAAAAATTCTATGAACATTTTTTTAAGTTGTATAAATACTTATTGAATATATTAGTAAAGTAAAAAATGTTCAATGTATAAAATTACTAAATATCGTGGCTTATATTAAACGCTGTTTTATACTAACCATTGAAAAGATTTATTATAAATATTATACCAATTTTTCCATGAAATTTAAATGTAACTCATATTTGTTTAAAAACATTGGGTTATTAGTTAAAGTAAATTAGAGGATCTATAATTTTAATTAATTTCTTTTTTAATATATTATTTGAACATAAAATATTTAATCTTTTCTGATGCGTAAAACATTGTAATTAAATTAAATTCAGTCATCCTAAGTTTATTAAATATTCTTATTTATATCATAATATTATGTGAAAAGAAACAGATGTTCTTTTATTTTATTAATAATTCAATTTTTAAATTTATTATTCTATTAAAATTTTGATATAATTATGTCTATTTTTTATTTATATTTAAGAACAAATTAATTTCGTTAAAAACATTATTATTTAAAGTTATATTACTTTAATTTAATTTGCAAGTTTTACTTTTTCTTACAATGCGATCAATTTTAACTTCTTAAATATTTCAATAACTAGGTTTTATATATTACAAAGAAAGTAAATAAAATCATATAATATGGACGACAGGCATCTGAAATACAAATTAAACAAATACGAGTATACAAAAATAAGTGCTTAAGTATAAAATTGGTTGCAATAAATGTTGCTTGATTTTAGCAAATAATAGCGAAAGGCACTTGAACAGCTTGATTGATTTTTTTTCTTTTAATATAACTGCGCATTGTACAAGTTCGTATCCATTAATAGCATAAAACGTCTATACTTTATTACTTTTTTTGTGTTCTATTAATACGTAGTCGAAATAATCGACGTTGTTTATAAAGATTCCTTTACAAATGGACAAGATGGCATTACATTACACGATATATTGTTAGATACGTCCATACACGAGAAGAAAAATTTTTCATAAAATTTTAACTCAATGCACGATTGCAATTGTAGTTTCTACTCAATGAATCAAATTGTGTTCAATTTCGCTTCATGTCGAGATCCCTTCTTACATTACAATGCACTAAAGTATACCTTCAAATTTTTACAGTAGTTTCACGTGTTCTATGAATTCATAAGATTATCATAAGACCACTTTTTCACAATTGTAAAAAAATTCGTATCGTGGTCCGTCATTCATAAACATTAAAAACTCTTAGAATTTTAGTGATTCATTATTTAAAGATTCCTTGATCGACGTCATACCTATATAAATCACCTTTTTAAGGAAGATATGCAGTAAAAACCTTACGAACATTGAATTTTTCATAATCTTTCAATAAAAACAATCGTCAAAGTTGTTCATGCTATTATATCACAAATATATTAAATTATGGTTATTTTACGGTTACTCGATATTATTCCTATTAATTGTAATATAAATCATATTTGGAATATTTTTGAAATAGAACTCGATATCAACAAGTTGATTATTTAAAACTGTTTCGTCGTTAAAGAACAAAATCTTACGTTCTTTAATTTGTGTACATAAATAAATAATGACGATAAAATAATTCAATAACCGGTGCAAATTTTATTTATTTTTAATTATTTTTTGCACTAGAAGACCTAATTAAAATTCTTTTAAAATAAAATTATCTATATATAAATATGTTAAAAATATTTTTGAAATATAAGCACTTATAATTTACAGTTTCTTTTATTTATTTCAATTTGTTTCGATAATTTTTTAAAATAAAAACCATTAATTTTAACACTAATCACCGTCAAATTTTTCATAATTTTATAAATATTTAAAACTGATATTTTAAAAATTGTAATTTTTGTCGTTAATTTTATTATATTTTGTAATAATTATTACTGTTATTGAATTAATCCGACAAATTAATCCGAAAAATGATTTCGCGTATTACTATATTATTTCATCGGAGATTTTCAAGATGTAGGAAAATGTACATTGACGTAGAAAGAAAAAATATAATTCGAAATGAATTTTCACTGCACATCTTGCCATTATCGAAACAAGAACCGTCAAAGCACACATTACGACACAATTTCTGCACAAGCTTTAACGAACGTCCGAGAAGGATTTCACTTTTACGAGCCTTCTTCCATCGTCCACAACGAGGCACTGTGTATACATCTATTTTCTTCTCAAGCATCGGTACCGATGTCTAGGCTCCTCGAGTCCTGATTAGAGTCATGCTGGCTACCGTTCTCCGAAGATGCACTGCTGGACAGTCCGGACTGATCGCTGCTGCCCTTCTTCACCTTGGGCTTGTATTCGGTAATGACTACCGTGACATTGTTCACCGTCACCTCGTTGCTCTGAGCAGTACTCCGGTCGATGTTCTTCAGCCGTGGCGGATGCCTCGACTTACGTCTTGGTTTATCCAGCTTGTGACGTCCGTCCTTACCGAGGCTGCCACCCCCACCGCTCGTAGTTGACGAGCCGCTGCCGCCTTCTTTTTTGCCGGGCTTAAGCAGCGGCACGTATTGCTGCTGGGCCACCTGTCGACCGTTACGCTAATTTTCATTGACCGACCTGACCTTTTTTCCGCTTGGGAGCTTTTTTTGTTCTTGTCTCTATTCGTTATAAATGTATCTATTTGAAAGTATTTAATCGTATTTTGGTTTACGGATTTACGTTTCGATTCAAGGCCGGCCGAATCGAGTCGATCATCAACGGATCCTCGATTATTTTTTATTTATTTTTTATTTATTTTTTATTTATTTTTCAATATATTATTCCTTACATTTCCGATAGCAGTTTACGACGAAAGCTTCGAAATAACGGTATTACTTGAAAATATTTTGCAAAGTAAAGCTACGAATTTTGGATGGAAAAATTCTATTTCAAATTCATATTTGTAGAAATTATAATTTTTCTAATTTAACCAGACTCTTTCGAAGCACGTACCACGTGATTTTTATCGATAAAAAAATCCGCGTTATCGCAATTCTTTTATAAAAGAGAATTAGCAAAAATATGAATCGTTTTAAAATAAATGATAAAATTAAATTATAATAAATTATTCTTCTGATTTAATATTGTGCGTGTACTCTATATAATTTATATTTGAAATAAATTATAATGTATACTAACAAATTATACGAAATGGGTCCATAGTTAACAAAATTTGTCATAGTTACGGGAAAAAATGCGTAATGATATACACGATTATTAAAATGAATGAATATATTGTTACGTCGATCAGAAGTTGAATGTTTGCCTATTGAAATAAAAAATGAAAGAGTTTGTAATATTTATATACCTGCTGCGCCACCAGTTGTGGGTTTATTCGCGGTTTCCGCGTAGAGGTACCTTTGCGTACGTCACACATTAGGCACTTGAATGCTTCGGCTGTGTTACGATACGTACAGACACTGCAGTCCCAGTAGTTTTCTTCCAAAACCTTCGCCTGACGTTTACCGCTTCCGGAATGGTTCATTGTTCATCGGAATTAGTTTAGTAACAACTTTGTTCCTTCTCAAGTGAGAACCCGCCTCTCGGTGTCGCGTCGCTTCAACCTCATGTAAAGTGTTATTTTTTCTTTCCTGGGTTAATTGATAATTCACGACGACGGGAGGTATAGACCTCCTATTATAAATTATAAGCCGATTAATTCGGCTCAGTGACTAATCAAATAAAATAATAGATATCTAAGACAGCATCAGAGATATCAACTGAACAGGATACAGCGTTGTTTTGGTTCGATACGCCCGTTTATCTTGCCTCCTACATCCCAAAAAAACGTTACGTATTTGTTAAACATCCTTTATATCCCAAATATCGCTTACACCTGTAAAATTGATTTTTATATAAATATTCCTATAGACAAACAAATTAATAAATTTAATTTATCGTTCGTATAGATTTCAAAAACAAATTTAATATTTTAACGAATATTTATCTAAACTCTCTAGAAATACTTTACAGTCATATATACAGAGTAACATTTTCTATTATAAATGGTTTAATAATTTTCAAATTAAAATATATTTAAATTATCTATATAATATAAAAATATCGATACAAAAATTATACAAAAATTAAAGAAGTTTATTTAGATCTTACCTTTCAGTAAAATTAGATTGGAGCCAACGAATGAAAAATGTTATCCCAGGAATTATCTTCGAATTTTAATAGACGCCGAAAGGTTGCTTATACTTAGATTCTGAAAAAATTACAATACACGAATATAAAATCAATTTATAATATCTAATTTTATAAAAATATTCATATTTTTCTAAATAAATACGCTAAGTATTTTGAAAATTATAAAAGATATAATTAAATTCTTGAACCGTATCGTTGACTAATATTTAAAATTTTAAATCAACTTTTAAAATAAATACCTAATTTTCTATAGTGGAATAAGTAAAACTGTATTTTAAAAATTATATATTTGACAATAATTTCGTAAAGTTGAAACACAAATTTTAAATAATTATCATTATCGACTTACATCGTGAATAATAATAAATTTCAATAAAACGTTAAATATTTCAATCTTACTGTCAAAAGTAAATTACCTGTTAACGATATTGATTAATATATATAAGTAATGATTAAATTATATTAATAATCAATTTTTATCCTAATAAACGAAACTATTTCTATAATATCTAAATAAGCGTTTAATAAGTTTTATACAGATTTTATAAATTGGAATATTTTTTTTATTTTTTATATATATTTATTTCGTATATTATTTGATATTCGATAATAAAATTATACAATAATTAAAATTTAGCAACAAATACCAAATCTAAAAAAATAAGTATAAAAAATTTTTAATACTAAATGCACAACACACGTATATATATATATATATATATATATATATATATAGATGAAAATAAACCGCTAACAAAATTTATTATTGAAATTAAAAAGAATATAATTTCTCATTTATTATAGATGCAATTAAAAATATGAATAAAAACAAACAAAAACTGAACGATCACTATTATAAACTAAATCGGTACAATAATTATGAAATTTCAACAATAGTTTTAAGAAATTTTGAAGAGAAGGAGCTAAACTACCGAACGCAGTCTAATCTATAATTATTATAGATTAGTATTCAACCATGGAATGTAATAGAACGATAATCCTTCCTTAGCATTCATTTTTATGTTCCAAGGAAACATGTCTTACCCATAAATGAATAGGAGCCTAAGAACTCGTATTAATTAAAATATATGTAAAACGAGAAATATGTTAAGAAAAAAATTTCGTCGTACCTGGTTAACTGGGTAATGTAATAATTTCAGGGCGACGAACGTGTAACGGCGATGCAAAAACCTTCGATTCTGCGAAATAGCAGACTCCGTGTTCTTTTAAACGACGATGGCATATTAACTGTTAACTCTGTGTTGACAGTAAATTTTCACGCATACACGCGTTTAAGCGTAGAGGCTACAGATGTACGATACGAATGCAAGGCAACATTGGTAATTTGAGAAAAAATAAATGCGATGATCGAAGTGCTACTTGTCTTTCATACCAACACACGTATAAATACAATGCCGTTTTTTCTCGTTCGTTTCCACGCTACGATCGTTAAATGCGGTGCGACAAACACGTTTTTTTCCGTGAAAAAAAGGAAAAACTTCACGCGTTTGTATATTGATATTTAATCGAGAAATTTGTAACAATCGCAATTCCGACGTTTTTCCGTCTCTTGACTCTTCTCTTTCTTGCTTTCTTCTATTCTTTCCCGGATGACGCCGTAGCGGAACGTCGGAACGGGACTGGATTAAAACGGATTTTAACGGAATTTTAACTGAGATTTCCAGCTGTTCGTCAAAAAAATTGACGGCTGGAGGGGGAAAAGTTTGATAGCGTTTCTCACTCGTTTCCTCTCCTTTTCTCATCCATTTCGCATTCGTTTCTCATCCGTTTTGCATCCGTTTCGCATCCGTTTCGCATCCGTTTCTCACTCGAGGACGTGTCTTATCTTTTTACACGTGAAAACCACTTACGTTCGTTGCCGCTTATTTTAATAATTTCTCAAACCATTCGTGTTTTTCAAACCCAACGATTACCGAAATATTGCTTCTACTTTCTTTTTTTATTATATTTTAAAATATACATTATTGTATTATTAATTCGTGTATTTAAAATATACGAATAATGTAATTGATACCTTTATTGCCATTACACATTATATTATTGGTTTTTATGTAAATATGTATAAAAATTTGAAGTACGTAAAATTTGTGTATAACACAAGTTTGTTTGTTTACATAAATTACATTACCTCCTTTCGATTATAATAATTTAAAATACTAAATATTACTAAGATCGATTTATATTGTTCAATTTTAAGTAAAAAGTTAATTTTTTAATAATTAAATGTATAAAATTAAATAATAATATTTTATAGCTGTATATTTGAAACGATAATTCCAAGGATTTTTTTTTGTATTTTTTGAATCGGTAGTTATATATAAATAAATATCGTTTAGTTTTTTGTATACATCTAACACTTATATTAGATTTCAAAACCAGTTGCGAGTCATTTATTATTTGATTCGATTTAAAAATATTTTAATAGTAATTTAATTTTGATAATATCGTTGTATAGATATTAAACTAATTATTATTTCAATAACGTCAACCGAGTATTTTCTTTTCTAATTGTTTTTTCTTATATAAATTTCATCTACCTTTTTTTTATAATTATGAATTTTTTAAAACATAAAATTCTCGCGAGTTCTTTGATTCACAGCTCTTATTATTTTTATTAGATGTAACAATTTAATTAATTACATGTATTTTTTATCAAAAATAAAGATGCTTAAAGTTTTAACCAGAGGTGACAATATAACGTTAAATGAAAACGTGAATTATAATTTTATAATTTATCGTCAAAATGTACTCAAAACGATATTGAATCTAATTACAACAATACGAATGATAAATATAGTTACGATAAATAAATACTAAACTTGACGGATTTACGTAATAAATTTTATTAATTATAATAAACATAAATATCTCCGGATTGATTAAAATTCCTAAAATAATGCAATATCTCCGGTATCACCTGTTATCACCAGAAGAAAGTAACTAGAACTATCCGATACGTTTGAAACATAAATTAAAAACATATCTTAAAATTATTTATAAAGAAAAAATGATACAATTTGTCGATGTCGTGAATCGAATCGATAATAACATCTGGATTAAAAATTTTTTTTCTTTAAACTAAAATAGACGTTATAATACCTATCGCTAAAAAGATATATTTATTTTCAAAATTGAAAGCGATTAATTCGTATTAATATGAAGTAATATTTGAATAAATATTGTTTTCTCGATCTAAAAGGAACACTCGAGTTTTACTTGCAAATAATTTATGTGATGTTTTTTGTTAAAATTTGTAAGTGCGATTACTTGGTAGAATCGGTCTAGTTAAAATACACGCATACAAATGTGTATAAACACTCGCCTTGTCATTAACCTGTAGTGTGGAGCAGTCAGAGTTATTTGACTGGCATTCACATGTGTCGCTATAGCAAAGGTCTCCGGTTGTAGTCGATCGTCAAAGTAATCACTCGAAAAAAAACTTGTATTTGTTTTGGAATTATCAACGTGAATGTCGATATGGTTAGTTCTTCGCAAGCTAAAAAATATAGGGTGGAATCAGTGTAAACACAAGGTGTCACTTGTAGAAATTATAGTTTTTCGTGTTTTCTCTATGACATACAAGTGTCAGTACGAGGCTTATGTAAAAATTCAATGAAATTATCGAATACTCGAATCAATTATAAATTTATATAAATGATTTTATTATGCCTTGAATACACGTATTTTAAAAAGCAATGCATAGCTTATCAAATTTTTTACTTGTGTTGTAATAAATATTAATAATGGTATTATTTAATAATACAAATCATTATTCAAGACTAAGAAGTTTAATCGTTAGAATTTTCTAACGAAAATCAAAAAATAAATCTTTTATCGACTTCTAAAAATTTATAAAAATATATTTATTTAATGTAATATGTAAATTTATAAATATATTTTTTGTAACTTAATGCATAAATATTAAAAAATCTATAATATTTTCGAAAGATCTAGTTTTAATTTATTTTATATTAAATACATTTCAAAATATTTAATTTAAATATTAATATTTGAGTATAACCTGTTGATATTTAAATAAGTAAACCTAGCATAAAAAATAAAGAGAACGTTGGACTTTCACATTTCTGGTACCCTACTGTCACGGTAACCTTATTTCATTCTATTTATAGTAAAATTATGCACTGTAAATATAGAATGAGACGATTTACTTGTTTATTTTATCGAACTATAATATTAGTATATTATTGATAATTTAATTTATTGTATTGTTATGTAGGAGGATTCGGTTGGATCGAACAACGTTAATAAACCATGGGATCATGCATGGAGTACCGAAGAAATGAGAAATAATCGTAGAGACTGGAGTCTTGCAGCTGATTCCGGTCTCTTGAAACATTTGGAAGAATTTTCAGAGGTTATATTTTACAGTTATAAATTATACCGTAAATAAAATCTGTTTAATTTATAAGGATAAATAATAAGGATAACGAATAAGCTTCGTATTTTATTTACTTTGAAATTAAAGCATAACGTAGAATCTGATTAAAAAATATTCGATTATTTATAAAAATAAATTTCTATATAATAGGTTTATAAAAGTTCAACAAAAGTAAAAACTAAGAAATTTTTTTTAAAATAAGCGATCCATCGTACCTAAATATTTATGATTTTAAATTAATATGCTATTCTATTTTAGAATATAACAAAAAAAGCAAGCGAAACACAGGATGTTATTAATTCTATGGCATCTCAAATAAATGAGACATCTATACTCGTTGATAATATAATGAATACTTCGTTAGCTTTAGCTAATACACAGTTCATTGAAAGTCGAGTTCAAGAAGATAATATTGAAATGGAACAACCAATAGAAGATACAGCAAAGGTATTTTAATTTTATTAAAAATTTGTAAATCACCTACAAAAATATAACAAAATATAAAATTAAATTATTTTATGTATTACTATAGAGTGAAGATGAGGATGAATTTAGTGCTTCGGATTTATTAGTTAGCGTTTGCGAAAGTATAAAAGCAGGCTTACGTATAATGGATGAAAAATATGAGAAAGTTGAGGTTTTAGCAAGCGATAGCGACGACGACGATGATAATGCTGTGCCAAGGTTAGATATTTAAATTTCATAAATCTTCACATTTATGTTACTTTTTTAATATTATAACTATACACAAAATTTTATTATAAAATTAGAAATGAATTACTTCTATATTTGTATTTATATAAAATATTGATTACTATTTATAAATTGCTTAATTTTTAATATCTTAATAATACATTCCAAATTATTAAAAAAACTTGTAATTACTCGATAAACAATATGTATCTTCGCGTTTAAAAAATTTTTTTGATATCGATGCTTTATCGACTATATTTTTTTTTTTAATAGTATAATATTAAGGGCAAAAGATCCGTATCAAAACAGACCGTTACCGTACGTTATTGGTTCGGAGCAGTGGAAAGCTTCTAATAAAGTTGGTTTAGAATCGAGTAGTAGTGAATCAGAAGCAAATGATGAAAATGAAGATTCAGTAAGTGATATAGATGAAAAAAACGTAGGAAATGTTTTAAGCTCCAATGTTTCTGGTAATTTAGGAATCAATAGGTTATCGTCTACATCGAGTGAATCTAATGACTATAATAACGAAAGCAGCAGTATTAAAGATACTGATAATAATAGATTATATGCTAGGAGTCAAGATACTCTTAATTCAGATACTGAACCAACAACTCCTTCTAGTGTTTTACCCAAGGTAACATTATGATATTATTATAATAAAAATGAAGGTTTAATTTGTTTACTTATGGATATATTAAAATATTCGATATATTTTAATAGTTTCAATTAATTATATAAAATATTTTTAATATTGAATCAAATATTAATGAAAGATTGTAAATGAATACGCATTTCTATATTTTTAAATATAATTTCAATAATTAATTTGTTCTTTAACTATTAAGAAACAAAATAATTTATTTTTTAGATGCAAAATGTTAACACTGGACCACCTAGTTTTGCTGAAGAACTAGCTAAAAGATTAGGTAATGTCTTACCACCTCAAAAAAATGTAGTTACTCGAGATACAAATGAACAAATTGTAAATCGTTCGAAAGGTAAAAATTTTAAAAATAATCCTATTCGTTCGTATAAAAAATGTAATAATCCCAAATCTTATATCTTATATTTTCTAGACGATATTTTCACTTCAAAAGATGATCAAGATGTATTTAGTAATAAGTCTGATAATTTATTTAGCGAAGGAAAAAATCTATTTTTCGAAGAAATATCTTCTTCCTCTACAAAGAATAGATCTATAAGGCCTATAAATAAAAATATAATTCCTCCTAGTATCGATGTACCTCCACCACTCAGTATGATTTGTAAGTGTAATTAATAATTATTAATTTTTTTAATTTATTACAACCGAAGTTTGTATCGCATCGATATAATTTCTATAATAATTTTTCTATGTCGTAGCATCAGTACCAAAATCAACGATCGATGATTTATTTGGCGATGTAGATGATTCAGAAGATTCCGATGATATATTTTCTAAGAAAATGTCAAAAGATATTTTTTCTGGTGAACGAGAAACAGTAAGATCTGAAATAACTAATAAGCAGAAAAATCCAAGTATGCAAAATATTCAAAATACTAGTACTATAACTACGAGTACTCCTGAAATTTATGACAAAGCAAAAGGCTTATTCGAAGAAGAAGAAAAAGAAAAAGAAGATGATGATCTGTTTACATCGGATGACAAGCAAATAAAATCTTCGACCGCTTCTTCAATTGTCCCTGAAAAAAAGGTAATGAGCAACGTTTTAGTTAACATAAAAATATCATTTTTCATATAAATGTTAAATGTTTAAAGTATTTGTGCTCCTTAATTTTTTAGAAACCCATTGGCGGTGTCCCGATACTTGGTAAGGTTGATATACTCTCATCGAGTAAATTCGTACGTCGGTCCTTTTCATCCTCATCTTCGGAGAGTGATTCTATCGATCATCGAATTAATTCCAATACTGGTGGAATAAATAATTCGAAAAGTGAGAATAGCAGCGAAGCTGTCAATGTCTCATCTCTTGAGGCTGGAAATAACGCTGGCAACTCTAGGAATACATTCAGTGAAAATAATACAGGTAGTAGCAGTGGTATATCGATACGTCAGCCAAGTATCGATAATACGGCTGGATCAAGTTTGGGGTAAGTAAAATAAATTGACATAATATTGTTCTAATTTCATATTATATTTTTTTAGTTTATCTCTAGTCTGCTTTTTCTATACTAGACTTAGATATGTTTTTACATTTTAAATATACGAGTAATTAAACAATTAAAATAATTCTTATTATTATATATAATGAATAATGAGTTTTATGTTTGGTCGTAATAATAAATTATATAATTTTATCTAGTAAAGTCAAATTTATTACTAAATTGATTTCAATATTTAAAGTATGAAATATAAAAAGTGATATTAATATAAAATACTCATTCGTTATGTTACTATTTTGTAAAATCGATTGATTCAACTAAATTCTAATTACAGCTTATCAAATTATTATACGTTTCTTAATATACCGTACAGTAAATTAATAATTAGTAGTTTACGAGTAAATTAAAAGTTGAATTTTAATTTAAAATATAATACAAATATATTACTATGTATAACTTTATAAAGAAAAAATACAATAAAGTGAATATCTTATTGACAGTTTGTTGAAAGTAATGAAATTAAATTTTAATTAGCAATAAATTAACAAGAAAATTATTATTTTAATTAGACATACTCGTTTACAATGTTTATTGTATTTATTTATTATTATTAATAATCTATTATAAATTTTTATATAATTAAAATAATATCGAATCACTAAAACTGAAAAAAATTATTTTATTGTTAAAATTGAGAGTTAATTAGTTATATTACATTTATTTTTACGTATTAATTTTTATTTTAATATTTTATTTTATTAACGTACGTTTATTAAAAATTATACCCGTTTTATAAATTATATAAAAAGTACAGAAAATTCCTAAAAATCTTCATTTAGCTTATAAAAATAATTTAAATTCGAAATTCATATGAAGTTATTGATTTATTTTAATATAATAATGTATAGTATAGTAATGTACAGTATAAATTAACTACAAATTATTATTTATTTATTTGCATTCAATATACATAATGGCAAAATAATTACATGTAATATTATAAATAAATTCAGTTGCGTTTCATTATATTGAGAACTTTTCATAATTTATAGTAATACATTTTAGTAGAAATTCACTACTTTTTAGACTTATAATAATTTACACAAATACTAATTTTAAAATTTTATTTTTTAATTATTACGTAATTACTAACATATATGCGGTAACGTTCTTACGTTAGGAATCAAAATCAATATATTAAGCGAATCACATTGTAGCCATACTACTTTTAAATTAAGAAGATACTCTAATTAGAACAGAGAAATGCACTACTGAAGAAAATAAAAATATATTCTGACATGGCAATCCAAAATATTTAGAGCATACAATAGAACTTTGATAGACAATATATTTTTTTATGTATAACAATTAAAATTTTATAACAAATATGTTAGTTTTTATTTGAGTAATAAAATAAACATATAAGTATATTAATAATTAATTAATTACATAATTAAAATATATATATGATAATGAAAATATTGTAAAATAATTTCGAACGAACAATATGGAATATGAAGTTCTTAAAAAATAAAATAAATCTATTGAAGATTTAAATCTATAAGTATATAATAATTACATTATCAAGTTCAAGTAAAGATTAATTATTCTTTCTTTTAAGTATCAAATAACATTCATTTACAAATAATCTACCGAAATTTTTTTAGATTAATTTATTACTGCTTAATTTTTTTGATGACTTATATTCGTAATTTTCCTATACTCGGTAGTAATTTACAAAAATAATTGAAATATAGTATAGTATATTCTTAAATTCGAGTCCGGTCCTAAGAAAATAAATTTTATTTGAATAACGTGAAAAAGTAGTCTAATAATCCGTTTGAGAAAACTGAGAGTAGTTAATTATGGATACTAGGGTTTTCATAATCTTTTATAATAGTACTTAATTTGCACCTTAAAATTAATTGTTATTAGTATTTTATAACTTTTTCATAATTTTGATTAATGATTATATATTTCATATTTTCCTTAGTCTTATACTCAATTAATTATTAATTTATATTGTGATTTTATGTAATTATCGATGAAAAATAAAGAATATAAGTAAAAAAAAAATACGCATACACACGCAAATTTTGATTTATTTTTTTATTTGGTAATAATCATTTATTATGATAATATATAAAGATATATGATATATATTTAAAAATAAATTTTTTTAAGAAAATTTCTTAATTTATTTAAAACTTAGTTCATAAATAGAAAATTTTTACAAAAATACAAATAAAAATTTTTGTGTGTCGGTAAGCTTTTATATTATATAATTTATATAATTTTGTGTATTAGTGATATTAGTGCTATTATAAAATTTGATTAAATTCAAATTTAACTCATATTACATTGTCATTCTTACAAGAAAAAATATACATTAATAGTTAATTAAGCTGTTGATTGGTTGTATAAAATGTATTCCAATAGTAATCTTACCGCGGAGATTGAACTAATGTAATGCTGATATTAGACGATCTAAATTAAGACGAGAAAGAAAGACACCCATACATACACTTAAACACATAAAGTCAGATAAATTTACAACAGACACATAAAAGCTATACTTTTCTTTATAAAGATATATTAAATAAAATAAATTATTACATAAATAAAAAACATTACGTCTATTGGATGCCATAGCTTTCGTATTTCTTAAATTTCTATTTCAAAATAAAATTAGTTTTTTAGTTTTAATTAACAAAACAAGGAGTTACATTTATTTTTATAAATTACACAAATTTATTTTCATTCACATTAGTTAAATTCAATGTTAAAGCTTATAAATATTTAATTTTTAATATTTCGAATATTATAGCAAATTGTAACTAAGAAATAGGCAAACGAAAGTTTGTATCTTCTCATTTATAAATATTAAATTATTTTTCTATTTTGCAAGTAAATATAACATAATAATAATTTAAGTGAAAATTTCATGTATAATAATATTTCAAAATATGTTAAAATTAATTTTTTTGTTATTATGTTCTATTTTTAATCAAATGAAATATTGTAAAATAATTATAATTTTATATTCGAAGTATTTAAAAATATTTGAATAATTTAAAAATATTTTTTGAAAAAATTATTGATATTGTATGTAATATTTTGAATTATTGCGAAATTTTTAATTTATAGTAAGTAATATACATTTAATTTAATGAAAATTGAAAATGATGTTGAATCAAATGATTAAATTACACTTTAAAAATAAAATATAGTCTTTTATAACTTTAAATTTTGAAATAATTTAACAAAGTGTATAAATAAATTTGAAAAAATGTGATTTTCTACTTGATTTATTGCGATTTATGTATTATATAATTAACTTTTCAACATCTTTACATAGATATAATTGTCTTTGTATAATTGATTATTAATTCTGATGCATAAAATAAATTTTAGTCAATAGTTAGAAATAGATCGTATTTTACTTTAATTTTATATATTAAGTTTATAATTATTCTTTAAAAGTATCTTTTTACTTGTGATATCTAAGCAATTTTTTAAAAGTTAAAATTAAATTTAAAATTTTGTTTGAAAACGAATATAAAATAAAAATATAGTTATTCGAGAAGACTTTTGTACAATTTCTCCTCAAAGCTCTATTTTATCGAAAACCATGTATAAATTTTATATTTTTCATTCTCATACATATGTTAAATAATTATTAATAATTATCTTGTTTATTATTTTATTGAAGTCTATATAAATTTTAGTATTTTATTTCTTTTTTAATATTTTAATATTTATTCTACAATAATTATATTCCAATTATAAGAATATACGTATTTTTTCATATGAAATTGCATAACTTTAATATATATTTGAAATTCATAGATTTGTCAATAAAATATATTTGATTAATAATTAGAATCAAGATTAAATTATGATATTGCTATAAGTCTCGTTATATTTTAAAGCATTTAATTAGTCACTTTATTATATTAAACATAATTTTCAATTAGCACACGCGTTACTACCTTTTTTATCGAGTAAGAATAACACGATAATTTATATTTCTTAGGAAAATTGCATAATAAAATAAATTATAAACATTTATTTTTAGTAAATACTCGAAAATATATGAATTGTTCTAAATTAAAAAATTTAGAACAAAGGGGATTTGTTCGATTTGATCTTTTTTAGACCTTAAGAATTATAAAAAATTTTTACTGAGATAATAAATCAACTGGTAGTTATATAAATATAATATTAAAGAGGTTAAGAATTTAGATGGAAAAATAAAACGATATAAAAGATCGATAGTAATAATCTGTGTTATATTTATTCTAATTAATTGATGATTTATTATTCCGGATAAGTAAATGTACTACATATTCTTTAAGTAATACAGTACAATGTCACGAATGTACAAATAATAAAAACTGGAAAATATACTGGATTAACTAGTTCATGTAAGTGGTACAGATTACTAGTAAATACATTTTTTATTTTTCTCATTTTATAACATATTTTTATATATAAGATTCAAATAATTTTTTTTAATTGTTATTATTTTTAATATCATTTAATTGTTATTCAATTTTCTTTCCAATAGATCTAAATAATTATATAATGTAGATAAAATATACAGAATATTAATATTCTTACGTTTTACTTTATTAAGATGTTTTTAAAGTAGTTTATTCAATTTTCTATATTTTACTAGATTTTAACAATATATTTTACGTTTATAATAAATATTAATAGTTTAAATGAACTGTATCTGATAAATTTAGTTTATACATTTCCGACGTTCATTTTAATGTCTCTGAGAATGATAACGATTTTTTTAACACTGTTATTCTATCAACAACTATGCATTATTAATTTACGTTATTTAAATTTACGTTAATAATTTATCTTATGTAGCATTATTATGCCGATTCAATAAAATTTAAAAATATGTTGTTTACATTCAATTTCTTTTAATGTGTGTTTTAAATTAATTAAAATTGCGGGCAAAAGAAAGAGAAGAGACGAAATGCAAGCGTTACCTAAAAGTAACTTACGATAAATGAAAAACAAATCAAGGCACTTAACGACAAGATTCTTATTCTCCCTCGCAAAGATCTCGAGCTTCTCGACCCCTGCGAACTTTCAGTGTATTTATCCGATGTCTGGCTCATTCTCTCTCTCTCTCTCTCTCTCTCTCTCTCTCTTGGCACGCGCGTATATACGCATACATTTCCATTCTCACAATATTTACTTATCATCAAATTATATCGTTAATATTTAGTTTTTATAAATTTATTTTCTGTAAATATATAAATAGCGTTAGAATATATACAAGTAGTAATGTGTTATTATAATAAAACAGGTTATTCTAGCGCAAAAAATATTTTAATAGATATATATATATATATATATTATCATTTAAACAGTTTATATATAACGATATATGACTTTTAATTTAAATTCATAAGTCGTGGAGTTTCAATTTTTAATGCGCTTATAATCTGAAAACATATAATTTTAATAGCTTTATAATGAATAAATGTTATCTTATTTTATTTTTTATTATTATATTATATTTCATAATAATTTATCAAATTTAATACGTTAAAAATTAAAATATAAAGTTATATAACTTGTTCGAATAAAATGAAAAATTCTAATTATATTTATTTTAACGCGATATTTTTGTGAAAATATATTCGTATTAACGTAGCAGGAATGTTTTGCAAAAGAAATTGTCGCAAATTTCGTTGCAGTAGCGACAATAATACACAAAAGAACATTCGAAAAATTTTCTGCTACCCGTAGAAGGAAAGAGCATTGCGACTAATGGCACGAGTATCATTTAGTCCAATCGCACCCGCGATATAATTTAATCAAAACTCACAACACTAATAATTTAAACTTTTATTATTTTTAATAAATTTTACTGTTCAATATAAGCGGTTTATATTTATTTTTGTACTTTCATTTATTATTCCTACACAGCGAGAGCAGTAGCCATTCGATTAAGCTAGGTGAACACAATTATAGAATGAGAGAATTACAAAGTAGATATAATTTTATAGCCATAACTGGGTCATTGTGTAATTGAAATTCCATTCGCTCGTTGTTTATACGAGTTAATTTGGATGTGTTTTTGCAGCGATGTATAAGACACTCGTTTCGCATAACATAAATTAATCGTTATCATTTGTGAATCAATAATATTACTAATAATCTAGTATAAATTCTAAATATAAGTTCTTGTAAATTAAAAATACAACTATAAAATAATGATTTAGAACACTGCCGAGTAAAGATAACGATAAATTCGAAATTTAATTCAACCTATAAAAACAATTCTATAAAAATAATCAAATTAATAATGCAAATGAATCAGGTATGGTCATCGTAAAAAAGAGAATATAATATTAAATTAAATTTTTAAAATTAAGTTACCATACTTTAATGAAATTGACGTAAAACAGAGTAAAAATATTTTATATACTAATAAAATACAGCATAAATAACAAAAATAAGAATAAGAACAATAATAACGATGGAGATGTAGAGTATACGAATGATTCGAATGCGTTACAAATACATGTATTTTATTTTATAAACGATCTAATTCATCCGCACTCGTCATATTTGATCGTTGTTTAATCGCTCGATGTTTTCTAAACTTCTCTAAATTTTAATGCATCGATTTATAAAAGTAGAACTTTTTATCGTACGATCTCGTAAACGATCGCAAAGATTTTACGAACTTAAAAATAAATTGAATGTCGTATAAGATTAGAAGATTGTAGAGAAATGAGACTAATGAAAGTAACGAGTTAAAGAAGCGGGTTGAATATGTAGAAAGGGGTAAAGGTAAGAGGAGCGATGGTTCGTTCCTCGCAGCTTCGTTCGCTGGTTCTCTCGGTTCTCTCGGTTCTCTCGGTTTTCTCAGCTTTTTCTCTCAATATCCAATGGCTCGATGTCGGCCGAGCCAGTAACTCTTTCCAAGTGGTGTACAATAGCGATACGACCGTTGTAGCAGTTGTGGCGTGCGGCAACAACGCGAGATGCTCCCAAGGCGAACGAGCTTCTTTGACGTGGCAGCTCGGCTCCTTTAGTCAGCGGTGGCAGCCGACGCGCGTATTATTCGGACAGTCTTACACGTGCGCGCCAAGTTTCTTGTTTTCGTTGTTTATATCCTCTATCGATTAAAGAAACTCGTTCGAATCAGATAACGAGGAAAAGGAAAATCGTATGCGCGAATCGTTTTCCTGTGCGCGGGTCTGACCGACACGCGTCTGTCTCTAACATCATTTTTCTTTATCAAAAGAAAATCAAGTTTTTTTTCTCTATGTTCTTCGTCTTCGTTGCTGCTGCGAAACCTTCATCGTGAAATGCGAGGTAGTTTAACGAATGATCAGCATCTTCTCCTCTGCGCATATTTTTTTCGTCGTTTGCTTATTTCTCCGTCATCCAAACTGTTACCTTCTTTTACCTTCATCGAAATTTATGCTAATCTATCCTAACGCACTTGTAAGAAAAATCATGTATTTTAAGTATGGGGCCGAATATATATTTTTAACGTTTAGTTTGCGATTTACTTTGACGAATATACGGATAAATTTCTTGTACCTAAGATTTTGGTTGGATAGGTTGCGAAAGGTTTTTTTGCCGGATAGCGAACAATGTATTTCGTTTGAAAAATCTTCGTATATCTTAAATTCTCTGGTATCGATAAACACGTGACTGATCGGATCGTTTACCGAAAGCATTGGAGTCATAGTATTTTTAGCTTGAATACATCTTCGCTTAGTCTTACGTCTCGAGTTACATGCAAACGTTAAAGAAGGCAATATTTTTCAATTATAAAACGTTTATGTAAATAAATTAAAAATAATTGGAATATAAATTAAAAATTCCTCTATTATAAATACTGCATTCGTTTGTATAAAGACTTAATGTATTTGATTGATTTTCATAAATATATTTTTTCTATCGAGATCGAGTTCGCGTAATTTCAACGCGTATTTAAAATTTTGTACAAATATTAAAAAATGCAACGAGAAAAATAAAATATTCGCTGCGATTGTTCATTGTTTGAAAAAAATTTCATACTGCTCGGACATCTTTATAAAAAGCCTCGTTTTGTTCAAATATAAACAATAAATAATTCTTTGTATATGATTGATTTATACAGTAATAAGGCTTTTTTTTAATATAAATTTTTGTTTGTTGGTAAGAAAATTACCGATTATATTTGGTTAAATTTTTAGTTTGTTGGATTTAATAATGCAAAACATATTTATGATTCATTACTGATTTAATCTAATTTATTCGTATATAGTACATACCTTTGATCTTATTAACCAAAATAATTTTAAAACGCGTTTGATTAATTTCTTATAAGAAAACTTATTTTATATGTTTAATAATGTCAAATATAAACATAAATTTTAATTCAATATCCTTGTAATATTGAATTATGAATATACGATAAATCTAAAAGTATTTATAATAACTGCGTAATAGTATATAATGAATATATCGTATAAATCATAATATAAATTAAAATGAATTTTTTTAATATTAATCAAAACAATTTTCTTATTAAAAATAAAAGTTTCTCGTGTGTTTGATCAACTTGAAAATATTTTATACGTTTTAGAAATTGTTTTGTAAATAAATGTGATTGGAAATGTGTTAATTAAAAATTATAAATATTCTTTCAAAAGTATAGAGAAAATATTTAATTAAATTTTTCATCAGTTTAATCAATATTTTTAGGATAAAATATTTTATTATCTTTACAAATAATTTATCGTATTAAAAAATATTAATTATTGAAAACTTTAATTAATATCAAACATATATATGGTGAATGTTTCTAAAAGTAAATACATTTTATTATTACTAAAACACATTTTTTTCATTATATTAGCATTAAATTTTTCATGCTAAAAATAATTATAACGATATTCTGTACCCGAATCTAACGGTAAAATTATGTTTACATATTAATTTAATATAATGTTACTAATTCGTTAATTAATGTAAAAATATTACAACTTTTAATGAATTATAATTTTAAAATACCTTTTTATTTAATTGTATTAACAAAAATTATACATAAATAAAATAAAAGGAAGAGTATATTTTTGAATCATATATAAATATAGTCATTTTTCATATATTTTTACGTTTGGTAAGTACTTAACATGTATTACTATGTACTAAAAACTTTAAATTGTTTATAGTATCGTGCCATTATTATTCTACTATTTTAATTTTTAATCAAGAAATATTTAAATATTTTTTTAATACATTCTTTTCCTTTTGTGCTTAATAATATTAATACTAGTAAATATTTTTGAAATTTTTAAACGAGTTATATTTGAAAATTCTTAAAATAAAACAATCTAAAAAATAAAATAACACGTTAAGCTAACTTTAATCGAATTTTTAATTTGTAGTTCTTAATAATTCTAAGAATATTTTATGTAATGATTCTAAAAACGTAATTATAAATTACATATTTTTTAAAATTATTAATATTGAATTTTTGTATTTATAATTGATAATTTTCTAATTAAAATTACAATTAGTAATAATAAAATTATTATGAGTAATTATTTATAATGATATTAAAATAAAAATTTTGTAAATTATATATTTTATAGCATTCGATATTTCTACGTTAAGTAGAATAAAAATTGTGATCAAAGTATCTCATATTTTTAAAGTAATTTAAAAAATTCATTGAATTTATTTTAAAAAATGTTGTTAAAAAAATATTGGACTTGTTGAGTCTGGTATTCGTTTCAAAATAAAGTTTTGATGTAATTAATTACACATGTTTACATACAATGAAATACTGTACAAGAGGTGAGAAATATTTTTCGAACAAAGGCACATTTAATTAAAAATCCAAAGTGGTCTCGTCTCTCGTTTTAATCGGTGTACTTGTTTATACAAATACATAACTGCAAATCGTATAACCATCTTGAAAAATTATACTCGGGCGAACATACGTCTCGTGCATTATGGTACGACACGACAATTTGGCTAACTGCCTATTTTCTACAGAACACGGATGATTTTTCTTTTTTGGGATTTTCAATTGACACGCGGTGTAGTTTTTTTTTTAAGCAGTCGCGAACGAATTTGTGTTTTATTTTTCACTTTGTTTACAATTATTAATAACCCGTATAAATATATTTAAGTGTGACCATGATAAGTTTAACCAAGACGTAAGATGTTTTTTTTAGATTTTAGGAAGTTTTCCAAATAATACGTAGCAGAAAAATAAAGATTTATGCTTTTTTATATACTTTCAAAAATATGGAAAATTAAAAAACATCAAGATTTTATAAATATTTGATTAACCTGTAAAATATAAAATTATACATTTTGATTAAAATTATTTTAACGTATTGGGCATAATGTAAATTTATTAATAAATTTTTCAATTATATTATATTATGAAAATCTATTGCTTTTTTTAATTGAAACTTGTATTGAAGCAATGTATTTGTGTTCATATAATTAATATTTAATATATAAAATCATAAAATATTATAAAAATTATAGAATCCAATAAGAACATAGTTTTTTTTATAAAAAAATGTAACGTAAATAAGTTAAGCGTTAAATATTAATCATCATAAATTTGATTAATTTGATTAATTTATAGTTTCAATGATTTCTTTGAGTTACATAATAAATTTAAATATTACCCGATTATTATTATTATTTCATTTTATTAAATGCGATTTAAGAATATAAAATTGAATTAATGTTCTTCAAATTGTATGCAATAACTTAAATAATTAATTATAATATGCGTTTAAGAGACGTGAATGCTCAACCGATAAATTTAAACATAATGCATCTAAGTTAAATTCGAGAAGCTAAACTTGTCGATATTTGGAGAAGGCTTCGAAGAGTTGAAACAGTAAGTCCGACTTCCTATCCACTGAAGTGCTTTCTACGAAGTTATAGCATTAACTTTTTGTCTGTTATTACAAGACTAAAAGTTTCTAAAATTACCATTATTTAATGATGTGGGTGTTTAATGTTCTATTGTATTTGAAAAAATTTATTTTTAAATTATTAATGAATACATGTGATGGACAAATTAATATCATATGCAGTTACGTATTATAAAATTTTTCTGCATCGTAAAATATTAAAATAATTGAAATCTTCTTAATTATAATTTATGTAAAAATTAACATGTTGGTGGTGCACAACATTTAGGATAAGGTTTAGAAAACTTTTCTTCTCTGTAATTTGTTAATTTTTTTGAACATCTTGAGTAGAAACATTTGGAAATATTAATATTGTTTTAATATTATTTTAATAAATTTTTTTCATGTAAAATATTACGTTTGCATCGCAAAATAAAAGCATCTATTTTTACTCTCGAAAAAACATTATATATTATAGATTAACTTTATATAACTTTTTCGTGCTTGCATGAATTTTATTTCGTAATTACACTCGATTATGCCATTGTTTCAATATACCGCTGAGTACACTAAATATAAACCTTTTTATTCACGATTATGAAAATATACTAATAAAATTTAATGTGCAAATAATTAAATTATTATACGTATTTAATAAATAAGAACTTACGGTATCTTTAATACTGTGGAACGTTTCTTGTTGCATTTAAACAATGCACATTCGCGTCTAAATGGGCTATGCTTTGGAAATTTGCAATTTTCTACTCGCAATTCATCTTCCTGGCTATTTGTGATATTGACGGTGAAACATGAAAAATTAGTTATTCAGAATACATTAAAATTCTTATTTAATTCAGTTATAATGTGTTTAAAATTTATAACAATATTTAACATTACGAAAGCATCATGATATTCACATGCTTTTATTTTACTGAAGAATATAGGCTTTGTTTTACAATATCATTTACTTAAAAGAAATTTATAACGTAATTCTTAATTTGTAATTAAAATTTTATATTTATTCTAAAGTAATTTAATATATCCTCATCTACTGGATTAATTTTAATACGAGTTTAAAATAATATAGTTTAAGATTAATTCTTATAAATCTTTAATAAATCAAATACATCATTTTAACAGATGCGTGAGATTACTCTAAAATAATACATAATAATCAAGAAAAAACTTATAAAATATATATATATAAATTTAAATTAAGTTAGAAGTACCCAGTTTAATATTTAAAGATTCAAGGTTAACTAATTTAAATAATGGAAAAGTAATAATAATAAGAATTATGAGATAATTCATGTTTTGAACTTACCATGAAGAAAATTTAAAAAATTTGATGGTTCCTTTGAATAGGTTGTTCGAAAGTTACTGTTTAACGTTTATACTAAAGATTTCATTTTCTCTTTATATCTATATTCTAACGCGGGGAATTTTCTCCCACTTAATTCTTTGAATAAATCAAGATAGTCAACTGATTCATGCAGAATTTATTAATAATGTGACTTTAAAGGCTTGTTTTAATCTATTATAGACATAATTATCGTTGCTAGTCCAGAGAATCAAACAATATCAAGAAATTCGAAGGTATATTGCTTTGTTATTAAATCGTCATTAATTCATTTTTCAGATTTTAAAATTTTTATTTTTTTTATACTTATTATGTTTTATCCTCTGTTATGGGTGCCATAACAAAGTGGTTTAAATAATGAAAGATAATACTTTTTTATATGTATTATAAAAAATCAAGGAAATTTAATATTATAAATAAAATTATGATTTTAAATTTCCTATTTAAAATACACCATTTAGCGTATGATTTGAATGGCTTTTAAAGTAAATCTGTATTGGTATGTTCAATACAATATAGTTTAGTAAAGATTAAATGATTATAATTTGAATGTTTCACTTGTCTAGTTTGAATTAAAATTATGTATACTGTTAAATATTTTAAAGTAGAATTTGAATCGCTTAACATTAATAAATATTTTATATAATTTTAAGTTTAGTACTATATTTGATTATTTTATTACTGTGAACGTAAAATATTCGAAATGATTAGTGCATAAAATACTTGCAAGAAATAAAAGATTATCAACTCACTCTTGAAAATCTGGCATATATTTACATAACAATATTCTTCTTTAGCATTAGATAAATTTTAATTTATCTATAAAGTAATTTATATCAATACAAATACTTATTTAAATTCCTAAGATTAAAGTATATTTGACACATACTTTTATGAATACTTTCACATAATTAAATTAAAATAATCTCAATATTTAAAAAAAATGAAATTCCTTCATTTAATATTACTAATGTTGTAATTAAATGTCTTTTATAATACCTGTACACATATAAATCTAATTTACTTTTATTTTTATACATGCATACTAATTTGTTTCAAATATATATTTAGTTTAATTTTTATTGAATGCGATGATTCAGAATTAAATTCATACATTATCTATTTAAATTTCATGTTATATTCTAGTTCAAATGTTCAAATCTTTGAAACTTAAATTATTCAATAAGTTTACGGTCTCGGAAAAATATGGTAATAACATAAGAATTTTTATTTTATACAACATTATGTTATTACAATTTCTTTATTCGCCATTATTAAAAAAAATATAATGTACTAATTATTATATATAAACTTATCTTATTGGAAAATTTCTTTTCTTTAAAAAATTATAATAATATGTAACTTATAATTCTTCGTTAAAGAAATTTTATAACTCCTATAAAATAATAATAATTATTATTATAATACAGATTTTTTAAGTATTTTTATATCGATAATGATTTCATTTTATTTGTACATATAACATTGGTAATATTATATTTATTGAAATAAACAAAAATAAGATGCGGTTAAAAATATATTATCTGTTGTTTAGATTTCATTATTATTTAAGAAAATATATTTCGAGATTGCTTTTAATAACAAGTATCGTATCAAAGTTAATTGATATTAGACATTAATTTAAGGTTATTATTTATATAATAATCTTTATTGTAGAGAAAAAATAAATAAAATTTAATTTATTTTATAAATACTAAATATGAACAAATGTAATTTACATAAGTTATTTGAAAACTTTGTAAAATTATTGTAATATTTTCTTTCGTATTTAAATGCATCGAAGGTCTAAATTACACAATCCTGTTAAATTGACATTGTTTCTACCCATGTAACATTTTAACGTCACAATGTCTACATAATGAGTACATGCAAACATCTGCATATTATTTCATATTGTAATTAAATATAAATAATATGTTAATATTATTTATTTTATACCGTAAACGTTTAATTATCGTGTAATTATTTTGGTATTGTTATTCGATATGTTGACGAATTACTAATAAAATTTTGTAAAGTGCATTGTCCTAAATAAATATAACAACAAATTTATATTACAATATTATATTCTTTTTAGAGTATAACATCGGTACTATTCTTTGTATTATTCCCAATATTGGTGAATATTAGGCTTGCATCGATTTAATAATAGTCTATGTACAGAAAATTTGATCAATCGACAAAATGTTTTATGTTCTACTTATCAATTACTTATTCATATATACCATAATATTAACTTATAGTACAATATTACTTAAATTATTTTGAAAATTTATTAAAAATAATATAAAAGCTGAAACTTTTTAAATTAAATTGAATAAGATTATTTTCTACAATGATATATTTTTAATACTTAAAATAATTAAATAATTATTATAACATAACTATAATACATATTCTATCTATGATAATACAATTGTCTAAGCGGTTTTGTACATTACTATTATGAAGTTAATTTGTATCATAAAATGTTACGTCCACTAAAAATTATATCCATAAAAAATATATATACATCATAGAACCCAGCTATTAGACTTTAAAAAACTGAATAATTTGAGGTAAAATATTATAATAATATCAGCAATATTTTTCAACAGTGTTATGATGATGAAAACTAGAAACTAATTACATATGTTTAGTTAACGTGTCAATTCAAATAATATTTTTTAAACAGATTTTAATTATAAAATAGAATTTTAATTTAAAATCAATATACATCAATTTTATAAATTATAAATACAATAACTGAAGAAATTTATTCTAATGCATAATTTTGTTTAAATTACTTGTTTTAATATACATTGTCAGTATTAATGAATTTAAATACTTTACTTATATTAAGAAATTCTTTCCGTGATAACAAAATTATATATTTAAAAATAATATATAAATAAAAGATTATTAATATTTTTAAAATAATTCATAGTGTTTAGTATATTCTATGTAAAAAATTATAATAAACATTACTTAGATTACACGGAAAATTTATACGGAATTTGACTAGAAATGAATTTAACATTATATCTTTTATTGTAATATTAAATAAAAATATATTTTAAAGCATCGAGGTAATATAAATAACGCGTGGGTTTTCTTGTTTACATATATCCGTTTTATTAACGTTTTGTTATAAATACAACGAATTTTTCATATTTGTAAAGATTTTTAGTATAATAGTAGTAGTCCAATACTTGTATTAAAATTTAGATAAAACTTATTAGTTACAATATTTGAAAAGATTTTTATATTTATGTTATCAATACTAAGTGTAACTAATTTTTTAGCATTCAAGCATTTAATTTACTTTATATAGCTTTCTATTAAATTACATTTTAATAATTCAATTTTATTAAATTTCTGGAATAAAGAAATATCTATAAGCTACATTATTTCTTTATAAGTGTAATTTTAAGACTTTAAGAAAATTCTTAGTTTCTTTTACAGTAACAAGTTACTTTTATCGATATAAATAATAATTAAATTTTTCCATTATATACATACATTAAAATATTAAAATTTTGAATTATTTTTAAACATAAATTTTCTATTTGCATATTTACAACTTTAATCACAATGGATCTATTAACCAATACAAAAATATATAACTTTTCTTTGTCAAGCGATACTCGGTAACTTATGAAATATCTATGCGGAAAATAAACAATTTTAGTAATATTGATAATTTTCGAATTATTGTTTTGAATCGCTTTTATAAATTATTTTAAGAAAAATCTACATTTGAAAGTTTATAAATACATGGTTAATCCACAATAACATTGATAAATTTTCAATTTTGACTAATTTTTCTTAGATTTGTATAGATTTCAACTATTTTTTCTCGTAGGACATAATTTTGTAAGTATAGTTTTTATATCATGTGACCATAAAATAAACACTTTCTTTATAATAATTTTTAATTCAAAATATTTTATCAACCATTTTTATTTCACGAATAATTAAAGACATAATATCTATAGAAATAAAGTACTTTTGTTTCCGAATGTAGTTTTTTATATTGGGAAAACATTTATATATTCGATAGTTGAATATTGAATTTTTTTATTCCTTTTACGAAACTTGTCATTTTTTAAGAATTTTTCGAAGAAATTAAAACTTCAAAATAATTAAATACCAATAATAATAATAACCATTTTATTATTATATAAAGTATTATTCATTTTTCCGAATACAAATTTATATTATTTATTTATTTAATAATTAAATTACTATAAATTTTATATTGACCTTTTTTTATTGGTTAAAATACAAGCCATAAATTTGATTGAAAATATATAATATTCAAAATTTCAGAATATTGCTTTCCTTAATTTCTATGTCAAATATAATTAATAATCTATACAAGTATTTATATGTATATCATTATAATTATTATTACTACTATTGTATTTAGAAATATAAAAATTTCCATAATTATTAAAAAACAATTTTATTAATATCATATAGATCACGATAAATCTAATTTATTAATATACATATTAGATTTTTTTAAATTATATTTAGCTGGATTCGATGTACAGATTTAATAATGACTGTATCAGAGTTTAATAAAAACAAATTACATTTTTCAATTTTGTAATGTTTTCTTATATATGTTTACAAGTTTTACAACAATTAGGATAAGGTTTACTTAAATCTTCCATTACATAGACGAAATCTTCTCCACAATTTATAACTCCACAGCTAAATAATATTATAAACGTTATAGTTATTTATAAAATGTATCAAGTAGTTAATGGTTTATAATATATATTTTAATATACTATTTATCGTGAATTCAAAATAATCTAAGAAATTTAAAAAATAATATGTATACCTGAACCATTGAATTCTAGAACCAACTATATTAAAATCTATGCAAGATTTTTTACTTTCAAGGAGTTTTCTTGCATAGTCTGTACATTCTATGACTGTAGAATTTTCTGGACAATATTGCAGATACGTAGCACGTTTATAACGTTTTGGAGTTACTAAAATAATGAAAATTGTTATTTACATAATTTTTGCATAACATAGTCTTATTATCATAATTCTTCAAAAATAAATTCAAATGTAAAAAATAAAATATTGAATATTAAGAAAAAAATTTTTATTCATGGTCAATTTTATTTATTTTTTTTTTATTTTTCTACGTTCAAACAATATAATTTTTAAATATATGTGTAATTATTTCTATAATTTTAATAATACTTCTTTTCATTATTTTGACATTTTAACCTATAATTTAAATAAAATTTAAAAAATCAACTTATACCAATATTTTACATTAATTTATATTGTATTTGAATTAATAAATAAAATAAAGAAGTAAATAAAATAAATGTACCATTATTTGTAATAAAAGAAAATAGAAATTTATATAGTATCTTTATGTACCTTCTGTTATGGTAACCAAACAAATACCTAATATTAATAAAGCCAAAGTAAGAGTTAACCTCATTTTGAATCTTACTTTTAGTTAATATCCCCGAGCAAAAATCTAAATATCACTAAAGGAAATATGTCGATGTGTAAGTATTTATACTACTATCCCCCTCTATACGTTTTGAAGGAGTAGAAATCAAAATAATGTCTATTAAAAACTTTCTGCATTTTCAAAACACATCTTTATTTACAATTTTAAAAAGAGCTTGTCTATAATTTCCTTAATGATGTCATTTTGCCATTATTTAATTTAACATCAATTATGTAAAAAGCAAAAGAGTTTATAAAATTAATATTTTTATCATATCATCATTTTTTATGCCAATATAATATAAAATATTCATAAAAAATTATATATTATATTGATATCTTTATTATTTAAAATTCAATGTGACTACATTACCGATTAGAATACTACAATATTTATTATTTTTTGTTTTTGTTCATTAAAGTTTGAATTAATTAATGTATTTTCAAATAAATATACTTAATTATATTAAAATATTTTCTAATAATTATAATTAAACACATAATTTAACAATAACTTAAATAATATACAAGTTTTAATTAGAATATTGGGGTTAATTAGTTAACGTAAGTAATTTTGTCGGCGTAATATTGAATTTGAACATTAAAATCTTTTTATACGCTGTATTTAAATGAATTAAAAAAAATTTCAATGTCTTAAATACCGAAGGAGCATAATTCAGGTCACATGGTATCTAATGCTAAGTATAATGTATTTATACGAAGTAAACAGTTATTTACATAGTATAGAAAGGTATTATTTTAATTGAAATTACTCGTTATTTCCCATTGAATTATTTTCCTTCGTTCAAGTTATGTGCTTTGCTCAAGGAAATAATACGTTTCACCTGATCAAGCATTTGAGAACCGCATAATAAACTTCACAGACCCGCGGTACGCGCCTTTCACCTGGACATTTCACTGGAAAATTCGTCCTCCCCGTACCACTAATTCAAGAGCACTAGCGCTTGCTTATGGTATCGGAGGAAAGTGCAATTACTTGTGTATTTTGCATTAATTAAGGAACTCTTTGTAACGTCCTCGAAGTTTCGCGCGTTCACACCTTTTTACTATTTCGTACGAATATCCTGTTGATATTGCATTTTCTTATCTATTTTAGTTGTATTGTATTGTTTGAATGTAAATGTTTAGACGAATGCATACGTATACGTTGTAATCATACTTTTAATTGTGTTTTGCGAGAGAAATAGGAATCATTGAAAGTCAATCCGAGGTAATTTAGGTTTAATATTGTTATTCTTATTTTTTTTCTCTTGAAAAAATTAATGAAATTTGTCGATATATTTACTTATACATATTTTGTAAAAAATTCAAATAGGATTTTAATAAAATGTTTAAATAATTATTGATACTTTTTATTACTCGTAACTTTTTATTACTTCGAATAACCTTTCTGCACAAAAATTATAAATTTGCGATAGCAATATAAATTTAATATATTTAAATTCACCTTTTTTTTACAATTGTCAAGTCATTTAATATTTTTTATTGAATGTTTAGTAAATATAAAAACACTAAAATCTTTAAATCTATTTAGATTCGTAGAAATCTGAAACTAAAATGTATTATTATGTTTATAAATATATTCAATAAGAATTTTTACTCGAAAGAAATTTAATTTATTCAAAAATATGAATAAATTCTTTATAAAAAAACCCTTTAGACTTAAAAGAAATTTATATATATACAAATGATTATACGAGAATGTAATTTGAAACTATTACACGCGCATATTATTTATATTATTTAGATGTATTAATGAAACTTCTTTTTAGTTTAAATCAATCCTTTTATAAATGTACTATTTGAAAACATAAATTGAACCGTTGATGATCTTGAACAATAAAAAAAAAGTATGGGTATTACTCAATATTCGCAATTCAAAATAGAATAGTTTTATAACTCTGATTATCTACGTACACAAAATATCTATAATTCCATAAAAGCCATATCTTTGTAATATTTTGCTTTAACACGAACTTTCTCTTGTGTTTTTAGAGCTGATTTCCAGCCACTGATGACCTCGAGTCGTCTTAAGTCCGAGGAGATTTACCACGAACACGTGGCTAGCGATAGTCTTTTCTCTAATAAGAGTAAATCAAACGCCACCGACGAACAACATCAACGACAATCACAAGTTGAAGATGTTACCGGGCATGAAGAATTATTTGGACCGCCTCCATTGTCTAAGATTTTGGATAGTTCCAAACCAGTTGTCAAATCGAAGGTAAATAAATATACTCACAATTTTTGTTGAAAATACAGCAAAATACTAATTTTTATTTAACTATCTTTTATAAAAAACGGATATATAAATATAATGGATGTATGGTTATCTTGAATTTTTTAAACAACTCCTAATGATTTCTTTAGATTTTTTATTTTTTTATTATAGAACAGATAAACGATCGACATTATAATGATTCTTTATTTTAATTATACAATCAAACATATATAAAAGTAATTTATAAAGATAATATATAAGATAAATAAAACAAAAAAAGATTATAACCTTCTTTTGAAAAATGATTTAGTAATGATGAATGGCAACTATAAAAAAATAAAACTATTATTTTTTTAACTTATTTTTTTAAAAAAGTAATTTTAAATGTATTATAAGTAAATATTAAAAATATTATGTTACACTGGAAAAATTTGAAATATAATATAACTATTAAAATTTTATTAAATATACGAAATCTTAAATAACTTTTATTTATCTGTATTATTATTTCTATTTAATTATGCAAAGAAGAAAATAATTGTCGGTATACCAAATTAAAAGTTTTAGAATTTTGTAAAGCATACTTTAAACATTATTTAACGTAGCAAAATATATTACATCAAAATAACGCACTTATATGTATTATATTTATACTATTTATTTGAACTATTACTTTAACTCCAACAAAAATCCATTATATTTGATGAGATACTATTATATAATAAGTCTTAGAATAAGTAAATTATAGACAATTATATTATTCTACATAATAAATAATTATGATGATGTTAATAACAGGTAGCCTCATTGTTTGATGACTCCGATTCTGGTGATGATCTCTTCGTTAATGCTAGTCCAGAATCAAAATCCCTGAAAAGTATCGAGCGTACACCCGTTAAAATACAAAACGAAAAGAAGAGAAGTCTTTTCGATAACGACGATGATCTTTTCGGATCAAAGGATGCACCGGACGTTGATCTATTTGCTGCTGCTCCGGTGAAAAGTTTATCAAAAGTAGCTGAAAATCTATTTGAAGAAAAAGATAAACCAAAAACGAATAGTGTCTTATTTGGTACGGATTCTAAGCATTTTACAAAGAATAAAAACAGTAGTACAGTTAGCAGTTTATTTGGGGAGACTTCGAACATTGAAAAAGTTCCAAAGTATACCATAAATAGCTTATTTGATGAAAGTTCGGAAAAAGTGAACGATACAAAGACAAGTCGTGACAATTTGTTCGAGGAAAATTCGAAGAGCATTCATAATCTTGATTCGGAAAATAAAGTTTTAAAGCAGCCAGTGAATACTTTATTTAAGGAAACATCGAAGGTTGAAAAAGATTCGGAAAAAAAGAGTTCCAACGTTTTATTCGAGGATTCCGAAGAGTTTCTCGAATCTAACTTATTTTCTAAAATTTCTAAATCAAAACCAACTATTTCCGAAAAACGAAGCGGTTTTCTTGGCAACTCGAAAAGTCTCTTTGAAGACGATCTGGAATCTGATTTATTTGGATCATCTTCGAACAACGTATTCGAGAAAAACATCATCGAAGAATCATCGGAAAATCTATTCGATGATTTAAAAGACTCGACGAATTTATTCGTAAATAAAGATACCGATACGTTCAAACAAACAACTGAAAAGGCACCTCCAAAAAATATTTTGGAGGATCGATCGAAGATATCGAAATCTAAAAAATTGTCAACTAGCATTTTTGACGATAGCGACGAGGACGATCAAGATTTATTTAGTGGCTTTAGTTTTTCAAAGAAACCTGATAATAAAAAGACCTCGAGTATTTTCGAAGATAATAAAACTATAAATACGGAGCGAAATATGGAGAATAAGAATATAGAAAAGGATAAGAGTGCGGATATTAAGAAAAAAAAGGAAACGAGTATCAAAAGCGAGAGTAAGGATACGGTAGGAAATGTACCAAAATTGTCGACGAGAAACTTAGAAAAGAATAACGTATTCGATGATAACGAAGATGATGATGATTTATTTGGATCAAAGAAAACATTTTCTACAAAAGAACGCGAGAACCAAGGCGAAAATGATGTTATTAAAAATAAAGAGCAAGGAGTAAATCGCGAGGACGAAACAGAATCAATATCTAAAGGTCGTGCCAACCTTGACGCGTTATCGAAGAAGGCTATTTTAACAGAAATTAAACAAAAGCTAGAAAAACACAAAGAAGATTTATCGGAAAAAAATGTAAAATCCGAATCGAACGCAGTCGATGGTGCGGTAATTTCGAAAAAGGAATCACCTAAAACGCTTAAAATTCACAAAACACCTTTGATTTCCGATGAATCAGCAGCGCATCAACAGTCTTTAAAAAAATCAGCTATATCTGGAAAAATGAAGAATCTGATGGGGAAAATGGGCGACTTGAAGATTCTGTCACCGACGGATACGCCTCCACTGTGGAGGAAGAGAAACGACGAATTAAGCGGCAATGAAAACGATCAGGATACAACCGCTGAGTTGGAAAGTAGCGAAGCAAGTACTCCAAGTCCACCGAGTAGCGAATCTTCGCCACATGCTTCCGGTCAGTTGTACCATCAGCTTTTTAGTTGTTGTATTGGACGAGGAATTTTTTTAATTTTTATTTAGTCTTCAAATTATTTACACATTATTGTATGTTACATTCGAAGCAATTTTTTAACAATTATATTATCGATACGATATAAAGAAAATTTGACCAATCATTATTTTGAGTACTTCAACGTACAGAATTAATAAATTTGTCTTTACGCGTTTTAAATCTTTATTCGTTTTAAAATAAACGAATTCACTGCCAAAAAATACCGAGGATAACGAATGATTTACGATTAATATATTTAATGATTATGGCAAAATTCTTTCGATCGTTCAAATATTAAAATAGTACAATAATTAAAATAGTAATTTATTTAGTAAATAAAAATATAAAGATCATAAATAACAATTACTTTGTCAAACCTATAAAATATTATATTGAATAGTATTCTGTAAAATTTTAAGCATGTAACGTTTCTTCGACAGGCTCCAATTCTAGAACAAAAGATTCCCCATCTTCGAAATCGGATAATACAGAAATGGCGATTAGTTTTGATGAACCAGCGCAAGTTGAAACCTTAGCATCGATTACTTCGAAGGTAATTTTTATATATTTATTGAATTGTTCGATAAAGTTAGTAAAAAAAATTTAATATCTTTCTTGTTCTACAACCATTTTAAAAAACCTTTTTTTAATAATTCGATAAATAAATGGTTTAGCATTATAATTTTTTATTTAAAATTTAATTTCATATTACGATGTTTTTATACTTTTTATTATTTTATAATCGATGTCGAATATTGTTTTTTATATTTAAAGAAGAAGGAGTAAACGTAATTGTAAAATATAAAATAATCATCGATTTGAAAGAAATTTTACAAAACGATAAACCTAGGAAGGTTTAGCTTTTATGGCTTATGAACGATGCGCTTGTCTTTTTATTCCTAAAATCGGTAACGCTTAATTTTAATCTTTATATAATATTTTTCAGAATCGAGTACGAATTCAATCTAAGCGTCGACCGCAAAGTCGCCATGCACGACAATCAGCTTTACGTCATAGTGGCATTGATTTCGATATCGTCGATATCGTCGATAACTCTGGAAACGACGCCTCTATCGATCAGTTGATCAGTGATTACGATGCTTCCTCTAACTTCGATAGACTTTTACCCTCGAAAACGCATCAAAACTCCGACAGCTTGAGAAATAACCCAATGGATTCTAGTCACGTGGACGATAAGTCGGAGTTGAGTACTTCGAGAAATACCGCTACGAATTTGCTATCGCCATCGACCGACGAGGAGGATCTCTTTGATGTACCGCCTGATTTACCGGAGGATCCATCGGCAAAGGAAGATTCGTTATTTGGTAGGGCACCAATTTTATCGCCCGTCGCAAATCTTGAAACATCCGGAGCCAAACTTAAATCTATGGAAAATCAAATAAATATAAATAAGAGTGTAGATATTCTGAAAGAAAAGAAAGAAATGCAGGAAGAAAATAAATGCGAAAAAGTTGAGTCCATCGATCCTTTAAGGGATGATAATCATGACCCTCTTAAAGATCCAAGTCAACTGTTCGCCTTCGTTACAAAAACACCATCACCGGATAAAAATAAAGGTTTTTAAATATTCATTTTATTTTTAAATTATCAACTATGTTATTATTTTATAAATTCAATGATGAAATTGATAAATTACAAATTTATACTTTTTTACTCGAATACATCATTTTAAAAAATATTTTAGGAATATTAAATAATTGTATTACAAGAAATTTTATTATATTTCATTATTCTTTTACATTAAGTGACTATTAATAAATACATGTATATATATTTAATAATTAATATTTAATAATAATTTATTAAAAATTTAACAATTCATAATTTTTATAGATTTAAATCTAAGGAAATATAATATTTTATAATATGTAATAAAACAAAAGTTTTTATTTTTATCGGTTTTTTTTTGTTTTATCGTAAAATCGAATCAAATTTATAGACATAAATTTAAAATTTTTAAAAAATTAAATTTCTTTAAATTCTTAAATATAAATAACATATTTATTGATAAGTTAATCCTTTAATTGTCGTTGATGTAAATACCTTTTGAAAAAATTTTATAAAATTTTTACAGTATTCGGAATATAATTTTTCTTAAATATTTTACTCAATGTTAATAATTACAAATGTTTTTCAAATTTTTTACACAATTATTTTATACAAAAATATATTTTTATCGTTACATAAAAGATATCTCTGTTGTTAGTTATCACCTTCGATAAATTTAATAATCTATCGTTCGTATATTTATAAATATTTCGATCGATATTTCATAAATATTGAATAAATAAAACTGCAAATTATAAAAAAAAAAAATTTTGATGTAAAAGTTTTCATTTAATGGATAAAGTTGATTGTAATTTATACGTTAATTAGAATTTAATTTAATTTTAAAAGTAGGAAACATTATGCACACGATATTAGTAATAAAATAATATTATTAATAGAAATTGAAATAATGTTATGTTATAGGTTTACTGTTGAATAAAGATGACGATAGTCTATTCTCAAATTCTTCCAAAGTGCTTGAAAAAATAATTGAAACAAAATCAAAACCAACATTAGATTTATTTGTCGATGACGATGAAATAAATAGTAGCGATATTTTTTCCTCCAGCAAAAGAAAAATAAAAAAATCAACGAAAGATTCAAGCACCGATTTATTGGACAGTATAACTTCCGATGACGATGACAACGGCCTTTTCGGATCAACGAAGAGAAAAAGTGATACGAAAAAAAGTGAGACCAACATACCCACGTCGAGCAGCGTTAGGAAAGTGAATCAGAATCTGGAATCAAAGAGCGTTAAATCTACTGCTAAGGATATTTTTGATATTTCTAGCGACGACGAGGATATATTTGCGAGTAACAAAAAGCCAATGAAAAAGAAAACACAAAGTCTGTTTGAAGATGATGGAGATAATTTCGATGATGATATTTTTGGAAAGTCAAAGGCATCTTCAACAAAGGATAACAAATTAATAAGTGATAATGAAAGAGTCGTCACAAAAAAACCTGTTACCAAAGACTTGAAAAAAACTGCCAAGAGAATTGTCGAGGATCCCTTAAGCGTTTTGCAAGACGACTAAAAACATTTGAAATAGAGTATGGGTGATTTTTAGGAAATTAAAATTTTTCAGTTCCATAGTATTTTGATTTACTCGCATATTAAAAATTTAATATTTATCTTCTTTATATAGATTTACTTTTAATCTATAAATAATGTACATGCAGTTATTTTAAGATTTTTATTTTTATATTTTACCGATTATTTTTTCAATATTATTTAATATTCTTTTATTACATAAAAATCTTGATATTTTTTTATCAGAATATGAAATTTCTCCGTATTTTACAATACTATACTCTCTTTAAAAATATAGTATAAAAACATTTTTGTACAAATGTTTTACATATTTTAAAAATCGAGAAGAAATATTTGAAATTAATTTAAGAGAATTAATTAAAATTAGTTAAAGTGCATAACTAAATCATATAATCAAGTTTAAAATATTTCATTAGAAAAAAAGTTTATAATTTTTATAGGTAAATATTTTAAAGGATTAATCTATATTTTTTAATGGATTTCAACGAATTTTGGAACAATTTACTTTATTTTGAAATCGCAATAATTATCGAAACATTTTAAGAATTTAATGTTAAGATATTGAATATTTAGTCTTAATGGAACTAATTTTTAAAATTAGTTTTAAATATTATTTAATAGAAAAAAATTGAAATGCTATGTTTACACGATCTTAAAGATAACAAAAACATAACAATGATGTTAAATTTATTTAAAATTATAGAATAATCTAAATATTTAGTTATTAGTAAAACATCTTTTTTATTTATAATACTTATTGATATTTAAAAATAAAACAATATTTATATAAAAATCACCCATCTACATTTAATGTAATTAAACATAGAAATTCATTATTTGTCTTAGTTAAAAAAAGTTAAAGAATTTCTGTTGAAAAATTACATAATTTAAATAATTATAAAAGAAATTCTTCTTTTTATAGCAATAATATTTATACAATAAATAAGTTATTCGTAACCAGAAATTAAGAAGATGCAAAAATACTATTTTACCGGCTAAACTATTATTATATAATATATTTTTATTAATTATTTAAATAAATAAGACTGTCTTCAGTATATGCACCTATATAGTTCCAATACATAATATTTATTATTTGATTTTATATATTAATTTGTTATTGAATCATTGTAAAAATTTTAGTAGAAAATTAAGGAAAATCGAATACTTTTTGAATATTTATATAAATTGTTGTAGTTCCTTAGAATTTAATTCACAGTAAGTATACTAAAAAATTGTAAAATATATAAATTAAAAAAATTATATATATAGAAGTAGCAAAAATTATATTGTCGGTAAAATAGATTTCACTCTAATTTTACATCTTTTAAAAAATTCGTTTAACAGTTTTTACAGAATGCATAATACAAAATTTATTCTGAAAACTAACCAGTATAAAAAAATAACTTTATATTGTAAAAGTTTGTTTTTAATATGTATAAAATGTAAATGCATAATCGATGAATTACTTTTGCTTGATTACCATAATGATTATAATTTTTAATGCTCGAGATTAATTTAATTTTTGCATTAAAACGACCACTAATATAATACGAAATATTTTTTTAATAATTGAACATCAAGAAAACGGAAGTATAAATCAGTGGGGTAGTATTAACTTGTACATATTATATATCGATAACTACGAACTAACTTGCTTGCAATTATAGTACAAATTTAATGTAAATAGAAATGAAAATGAATCTTTTTTTATAATATAAACATCAGAACAATTTTTAAACAATATAAATTTACCAATATTTTCTGTACAAAATATTAATTATGTTCTAATTGAATTTATGTATAGTGTATTAAAACTTTAATGTGCATTATATAGGAATTAACATACAATTCATCTTTAAATAACATTTGATACTGTTTTTATTAATAATATCCAAATTGTTTAACAAATGTATTATTAAAGCTTTACTAAAATGCTATGTCAAACGTTATTCTGTAATAAAAATACAACATTTTTATTAAGATAAGCATTGTAGAATTAACTGAAACAATGTATATAAAATCAAATATTGAAGCAATATCAATATGTAATGAAATAGAAATGTGAAGAAAAGCTTCATTCATCTTATAACTAGCGTGAATAAATCATATATTTCAAAAAATTTATATGTATAATTGAATAAACATACATTATTATATTTATTTGAATATTGATTTTTTTAACTTTTTTTAATCTTTGATATTCCTTTTAAAAAATTTGAAGGTAATCTGATCATTATTATTTTTTTTATTTTTAATTTCTTCGTGTAATTTCTTTTATCTTAAATTACTTTTTAATAATATATGAAATATAAACACTTCGTCTTTGAAAAATTCCCTTATTTTTGTAATTTTTTAATATATGTAACATTAAATAGAATAAGTTTAACAAAATAAAATTAGTATAACATATAATAATAAATACTAACTTATAATATTATGATATAATTATAAAATTTACATTTTTAAAATTGATTTGTAAATAAGTAAATATGATTAAAAAGTAAAATAGAAGCAACTACATATATTAAATTAATAATTATAATTTTTAAGGTATATATACAATAAAATAAATAGCAATTATACATATTTGACAATCTATGAATTGCATCATTTTTATAGAAAGGTATTATGGTATGATTTTTCTCACCTCACATCGATAAATAATAGAACTCATATCCTCTATAAATAAAAGCACATATTATGTCTGTTTCACTTTCTCATTTAAACTCACATATCTACAAATTCTTGTGATTTTATTATTAAAAAACAAGAAAACTATATAAAAATTGCTTTCGTATTAAGCGAGAATAATTTTTTTTATAAGAAAATATAATAAGTATAAATATTTCAAAAATATTAACTTTAAAACGCATAGATAACAAGAATGAATTTTTTAATACGAAGTCGATTTAAAATCTGCTAAATATATAATTATTTTTCTTAGAATTTTAATAAATTATATTTATTGGTTTATTAAATTTGTAAATAATAATCAATGTTTTTTATTATACAGAAGTTTTTTTTACTGAATTTTTACTGCTTTTTATACATTATAATTATTTTTAATTATATTGTATGTATATACAAACACTATGAAATTATTATTATTATTACTCATGACGTTTTAATTCATCAATGTTTTAATAAATTGAAATTTTACGTGTGAAATAACGTCATAAATATACTATTTATATATATTATACACTACACAATATTTAAACTACAGTTTTAGGTAAAGTATTGATTCCAATATTATTTTTAGTCTTATTTGCTACAACTTCGTAGCTTCATTATTAGACTTAATATACAATTTTAAACAGCGAAATCACATTATTGATTACATCTCTATTAAAAATATTAAAAACTTATTTAAATGTAGAAACTAAGCTCCTACTTATTATATATTTTTTTTTATTTAAACCAATTATTGCCGTTCAATAATATTTAAAATATATTTAATTTTAATAATTTTCTCGATGTAGTCTTGATCACGTGTAAAAATTTTTTTAATAGCATATTTTTTAAATATTCTAACAAATAAATAAAAAATTATTAATAAAATTATATAGTATCAAGCTTTTAATTCATAATCTTAGAGTTTAATATATAAATAATAATCATGTTTAAAATAAAAATTTATAATATGATATTTAAATAGAATTGATTTTTTATTATTGTGAAGTCAAAACTTTCTTAATATATTAATGTAATTTAAATTTAAAAACTTGATAAAATCAGTTAGCAACATATTTTCGGATACAATTAATTATCAGATAATTTTTATTCGTATTGAATAACATACTTGTTCTCAAAAAATCGAGCTCTTTACGGATATTTAAAATCCGATGAAATATTATTGAACTAGACTGTTAATATAATTTTTAATTAAAGTAATTACGATAAATTTTCTATTTGCATTTGTCGGAAATTATAACCCAATACAAAACTACATTTCCACGTACAAAAGTATATAATTTATATTAAAGTAATTAATTTTATGAATTTTATCAATCTTTTCTACTTGTTACTTTACTAAGTTTATAGTATATAGAATGTTTGAAATCTTTACTTTGCATTTATAAAATTTTAATTTATTATCTAATATATCTATACTTAATAGAATCAAGCAACTGTGTAAGTTCTTTATGTACGTTGTGGAGTTAGCCAAAGGTATAAGGATAACTTATAGGAAATTGAGAGATACCATCTGTCAATCTAACGAATCGAATAATAAAAAAAAGAAATAATTATGAAGTACAATAAACTAATCGATATTTTAAAAATTAAGATTTTTCTTAAAGCTGCCTTACTTTTGCCTTAAAAGTAAAAATTTTTGTGTTTCTGACCGAGAGGTTTTTATTAAGAAATTAATTATGCAAATTAATTTTTACTGTTATATAACAATAATAATAGTATAAAAAACATTAATATCAATCGTAATACATTAATAATAATTTTACATTTCCAAAGAGTTTTTTGAAACCTAAAATTATAAATTTTGATAAATTACAAATCGTATATAAGTATATGTGTAAGTAGTACTAGTAGTAGTACTAAAGTACTGCTTTAGAATTTCACGTAATATTTATCTAGAAAAATTTTTTTTTCTATATTATATTTAAAAATATAAATTTGATAATATTCTAAAATTTCAATTCGTTTTATATTTATTTTAAACTAAAAGATCATATATAAAATAAAAAAAATAATATATATATTATTGATTCGATCGAGTTATTTTTTAAAATTGAAAAATAAGTGAAAAATATTATAATTATTTAATATATGATGATTTATTTGTACAAAACTTGATGTCAAAAGATAAGGTCAGCGAATTCAAATTTTATATTTGATTTCCAATTCAAATTACTAAGTTTTATTTAACTGTTATGATAAGTTCGATAAGTTCTATTGTTTGAGAGTTAAATGAATTATTTTTTATATAAGATTATCATAGCTTCATAAATATAACTATGAAAAGGTGTCGAATACTTTATGATATTTAGTGATATTTAGTTCTATAAGAGATTTATAAAATTAATCTTCTGGTACTCGTTATATATTTCACTTGTTGTAAGGAAAAGTTCGATCATCGTAAGAAATTCTTTTTAAATAAACCAACGGAATTTTGAGATATACGGTAATAAACAAAATCTCATTTGTTCACAATTCTGCGTGAAAATGTTCTCTTAAGTAATTCCTTCATTAAAAGTGCTTTAGTGCATATGGATGTCCATGAAGCATTTTATACACTTGACTTTGTAAAAAATAAAACATGATAAATTTTTATTCGCATATTCCTTTCTGTTCTTTGTTTTCTCATCGTTTTTATTGACTGAAGAAGCGAAGAATAAGCAGTCACGATACGGAGGTCAGAGTATTCACTTCGGGGACTATATATATTTTATAGTGAGTGAGTGTTAAAAGCTATATACATTTACCAATAACTGATCGAGATTTTTTTAGTTAATAACGTGTTCTTCAAAATATATAGCGCGACCGGTTAGTGAAAAGTTACAGAAATTATACAACGTTCATAATTTCAATTTGAAAAGAAACTTATATTTTTAAAAAAACTATTTATACTAGTTTTCTACTTATTAAAAATTAAATATTAAGTATTATCTAAAAAATGAAAAAATCACAAGCCGATAAATTATTTTTTTAACTACAAAGACGTTTTAATTTTAAATTATTTTTGTCTAAGTGAGAAGTAGATTTTTTGTTATATAAAAAATTCTATGGTATAAAATAAACCTTTTATTATTAAAAACTTTTCTAATTAATATATATAATATAAATATATAAGAGTACGTAAAAATATTGTATTTTATTTTAAATTTTATATAAATATTAATCTAATTAATCAAATTTTCATAAGTTTTTATTAATTTTTAAATGAATTTCATTTTGTATGTACAGATTTATCGAATGAGTTTATCGGCTTACAAAAATTACTTCAAATTTTACAATTTTTGCTAAAATTATAATTTCAATATTCATTATTCGTTTTATTGATACTTAAAAAAATGTTTAAAAAAAGAGTACAAATTAATAATAAAATTAAATTTTATATTTTATTAAAAAAATGTTTTGGACCGATTAATTATTTATATACATTATAAGTAAAATTAATTTTTTATAAGTTTAGTAAAATTCAAATTTAATATTTAAATTGTTTTGAACATCTAGGATCTAAGATATAAAGTAAATAAATACTTTATAATAAAACAATTGTCAAAGAAACCTTTGTTGATATTAAAAATAAACAAGAAATGGAAGAACAGGGAAATGCAGAGATTACAAGTCGATATGCCAATCCTGAAAATCAATCAAATAATTTGGATGATCCACTGGATTTCGATTCCGAGATTAGCGAAGTTGCTGAATTTTATAATGGCCTTAATGTTCTTGTCACAGGCGGTTCTGGTTTCGTTGGCAAGATTCTCATTGAAAAATTACTTCGGTAAGCAATTACAAAATATTTATGCAAACGTGACACATTTTTGCTATTTTGCTAATTCGCTTGTTCTCGTGGAATACTCAATCATTGTGTCATTATCGTTTATGCGTGTGAATTGTAAAATTCTGAACCCTTATTAAAATTTTAAACGTCAATTAAATTATAAACCTCTATTAAAATGTTAAAATTGTGAACCCCTGTTAAAAAGTTGCCATACATTTTTTATTAATGTAATTTCCCGAATTTGTGCACGTTATTGTCTTTAAAATATCTGCAAATCTAAATTTATACAAATTTATATAAATTTATATGAAAATTAGATGTATCGAAGAAAAATAAAAATAAAGATATTATAATATAATATATATATATATCCCATTTTTAATTATTACTATGCTCTGATCAAAATAATTTATACGACTAAATTTGATATAATAATATCTTACTTTAAATAAAAGTATTAATTAATATTAATTTTCACATTATTAATATTAAAATTAATATTTTATTTTAATAATTTCTTATTTTATACAGTTAAGATTATTTGTAGTAAAATTTCAAAGATAATTTTTCTTCGTCACAAGTAGTGAAATCTTATATATTATTCTCCCACGAATGACTGGATCATCGAATAAAACAAATAAATATTTTATATTATTAATTTAGCGTTAAAATAAAAAAATTAATATGTTCAACTTGTTTCATTTAAAAAACTAATTTTTCTAATTTTTCGTAGTTTTATGATACTGCATCCGATAATTTTCTATATATATTTTCATATATATTTTGCGTATACAAAACTAAAAAGTCTTATAAAGTTTCAAATTCTAGTAAATTTATATATACATACTAATGTATATTTAAATTTTCCAAATAAAACATGATTAAAAGCGGTGCTTATTTACTGAATATTTTACTAAGAAAGTTCGGAGGCAGAATACATTCTTATATACAAGTTACAAACATTATGTACAATATATAATGTAACAAAAAAAATAACGTTATTCAAATGTTATTAATTATAATTCGATTAATTATTTCATTTGGGTACTAATTATGTAAATAAATAACAAGGTATATATATTTCACAAATATTTAATATACATTACATTTTATCTTATTCCCTAATTTAGTTTGGATTTAGATAACATCGATACTTTTAAACTCTGCTTTAAACATTTTTAAGTATACATAAAGTAATACATAATATTTTATATTTCTTATAGATAGTTAAAATTTTATTTTTTTATAATACAGTAAATACTATATTTATACTATTTTATTTTTGGTTACTTAAATTTCAATGTATTCTGTATACTATACGCATATATTCTAATATATATTTATATTAATTTTATTTTATTTCCATTTATTAATCTAAATTCCCTAGTCATTATTATTGTTTATAATTTTAATATAACCTATGAAATGGATTAAAAATAGTTCAAGTTCTTTTTATTTATAGAAGTTATCGTATTTGAAAATATTCAATTGAACACATGAATAAATATATATTGAGAATTTATCTATTTAAAAAATAAAAATAGTATTTAAAAATTTAATTATTTAATTAATAGTTGAAAAAATTTTAAATAAATTTAAATCATATTGAATATTATGTTAAACTTTATACATAGTTTATATACAGTTTAGTATATTTTATATAATTCGAAAATAACAAAATTTCAAAACTAAAGTAACGATGTTGATTAGTAAGTTTACCTGTGAATTTCAAAGTTACTATTCGTATATATATTTTGTTACATTAATTTATAAATATAAAAAGTAAACAAGTTTCAGTTTATGGCTATATTTAGAAAACACCAAATATTTTAAATAGTATATAAAATTACTCGTTTAGTTTTAAATTCGTCAAGAAATAATTAAATTATCGAACTTTTCATTGAATTTAGCATAATTGTTTTTTTAAGTATTACAAAATTAAATTTCATGATTTCAAACCGAAAGGGAAGACCAAGTATTAATTTATTTAAATCTTATTTAAAAATATGCATAGAATTTAATAAAGAATACACTTTGAAAAAATTCAATTGAAATACTTATCGTTTCAGATCATGTCCCAAAATAAAAAAACTATACATAGTAATGCGGGCGAAGAAAGACAAAACACCAGAGGAAAGGTTTAAATCATATTTTGATGGCATCGTAAGTAAAATGTTTCATTTTTTGTTAATTATAATTACAATCTAAAAGTAATTTCACTTCATTTCTATTTACGAATTCAATCAATTAATCTTTATAAATGTTTTTTAGAATACTAAACTATCGACCATATTTTCCCTAAATTTATAATTTTATATTATTATTCATGAAATTTGTTAAAATTTATGAAAATACAAAATAAATTAAGGTTCTAGCTTTAATATTCTAAATGAATAAATTAACCTTTTACTACGAAGATTGTTGAATAAGCATAAAAATATATAATTTAGTTACTGAAATGTTTACAATATAATTAATTAAATTTTGACGTAACGAGGATACAATTCACAATGGTATAAAAAAATTTTCCTTTCTTTAACTCAATAAAATATACAAAATTAATATACATGTACTCCAAAATAAATTTATATATACAGAAGTATGTATATTATGTGTGTATATGGCTTTACGTTCACGTATAAAATTAAAAATTAAAAAAGATAATATTTGCATTTTAGTTATACGACAAATTAAAACAAGAAAATCCCAACTTTCTAAATCACGTAGAAATGATCGAGGGTGATACTGGTGCAAGTGACTTGGGTTTTTCTGTGAAAGATCGTGAAAAGTTGAAAGAAAACGTCAATGTTGTGTTTCATGCAGCTGCAACGGTACGTTTTAATGAGACACTTCGCGAGGTTGTCAATATTAATGTACGTGGTACGAAACTTATTACTCTTTTTGCCAAAGAAATGAAAAATCTGAAGGTGAGTAAAAAGAATGTGATATTAATTTTATTTGATATTTTTTAATATATATGTATTTATGTATTTATGTACGTATGCATATATGTATACATATATATATGTATTTAATTTTATACCAGGTATTTGTACACATTTCTACAGCTTATTCGTATTGTGTACGATACGATTTACAAGAAAAGTTTTATGAAGCTCCTATAGATCCTGAAAAACTTTTTTCTTTAATTGAAATATTAGACGATGATAAGCTGGAACACATGACAGAGAAGTAATTTCCTTATTAAATTAAAATATATTTACTTAAAAATTTATTTAATACTAATTTTTTTTATTTACATAATTTATAATTTATTTAAAATTATAACTGTAACTTTTATCTTCTTTCATATATTTGATTAATCTGAAAAGTAAACCATATTTTTTTAATATTTTGAAAATAATTCTTAAATAGATGTAATATTTTCAGTGTTAAATGTATCAAGCGATTTAAAAAGTTTAATATTGAGATATAAATTCAAATACAAATTGTAATAAAATATCAATAATCAGCAAATTATGTATTGGAATAGATCTCAATTTTAAGTACATATTTCCGTTATGGAAATATAAATAAAGTTATCGATTTATTTATCGTATCGATAATCAAACTAGATACTTTAATTTTCTAACATTCGCCATAATACGATAGTTTTGCAACTAATTATCATAAGAATACATTTTATTTGATTTAATTTTTTTTGTTACCATATATAAATATAAATTATTAATAAATCCAGATGTAATAAGATTTACATGCCAAATATACTTTGAAACATTTAAAAAACAACATTTATGGCTTTAATTTACACACAGCAAAGAATATATATATATATTGAGAGTAATATAAAAACATAAAATTTGCAGATTAATCGGAAAATGGCCGAACACTTACGCGTTTTCGAAGGCAATGGGCGAGGAGGTGGTGCGAAAGTACTCGAAAGGAATGCCAAGTTGCATTATCAGGCCGTCGATTATGGTCGCTACGTATAAAGAACCTCTGCGGTGCTGGACCAACAATGTTTACGGAGCTACGGGTATTATATTAGGTGCTGCTTTGGGAGTATTACATACAATGCACTGCGACCGTAAAGTGAACGCGGATATTATTCCTGCCGATTTTGTCATAAATAATATTATCGTCGCCGCTTGGCATACCGCGAAAAGGTACTTGATTAAAGTATAAAGATTCGTTACAAATTTATAGATCGAATAGATCGAAATTTATAGAAATCTTACAAGACCCTCGTAAATTTATCGGAACATCTATTTTACCTATAATATCGATCCGAATATTATCCGAAATTTACAAAGAATTTTCATTTTCATTTCATTTTTCAATAAAATTATGAATTACTTTTTATAAATCTCTCTCGTTTATAATTGAAAATACGCGACATTTCATTTTTTAACAACGATTATTTTAACTTAAAGATATATGCATTGGATATTTTTTTTAATTATCTTTATTTAAATTAATAGACATTTCTGGGAATGCAATAATTAATATTATTCGCAATGCAGGATATAAAATATAAATGAAACGAGAATATACGTTATAACTTCCATATATAATCGTTATATTAAATGGTATCTTGTAAAAATAAAATAAGCGTTTAAAATTACCATCGTTTCCGAGTTCCTCGTTATAAAAATATAATTATTTTCTTTAAAAAAAAAGATCAGCGTTGTATTATTAAAACGTTATATTTTTTAAAACGAATGAAACGAAGAAGATATACATTTTTTGTCGCGTTAAATTTTTGTGTTATAATATATTATAATTTTCTAATTTTATAACTTTTTGATAATTTGTCAAAACTCCCGTTTGATTACCATCAAACAAGAATTGTACGATCGTATCGATGCCCGATTAATTAAATAAATTAAGCCTACTTAATGTACCATTAGTTCCATTCGTTACGAATGATGTTTCTAAACGTTATTTAAAAATTTACAGGTATAACACGCAAAAAGAAATCACGGATGAATACGAAGAATCGGAGACGAATCTCGAACCATTAATTTATAATTCCGTTTCTTCGTGTCAAAAGCCAATTACCTGGAGAGAGATTATGACACTAAGTGAATATTACGGTTCAAGAACACCAAGTCCGTTAGTAATATGGCACTATTCGTTTATATTAATAAAAAATCCTCATCTGCACAATTTGTTTTGCATATTATTTCACACAGTACCAGGAGCAATACTCGATTCTTTATCTGTATTGACTGGCCGAAAACCAATGTAAGAATTTAAAACAGATTTTCCTATTGTTCAATGTAATACATTTCTATTATACTTTTAATATATTTAATATTAATTTATTTATAATATTAAGATCATAAAAAGTAAATCATTTGCAGAATTTTATAGTATAATTACATTTTGGTTCGATTACGAAATAATTAAAATAATATTATATTTAAGTAATGAAAACTTCATTCGGATTTTATGCAAATATTTTTCTATTAAGTAATCTTGATTTAATAATATTTCATAATTATAGGTTGCTTAAAGCGTATAAAAAAATTCATAAATTAGGTGCAGTAACGTCTTACTTCGCTACTAAACAATGGCAATTTAATAATGATAATGTACTGGCACTTTGGGAAGAAATAAATGCAGTCGATAGAGAAAGATTTTATTTCAATATAAATTATTTGGATTGGCAAGAATTTTTCCAGTATCATATTCTAGGAATAAGATTATATCTATTGAAAGATCCAATAGATACTATTGAGGCAGGTCGTCAAAAAATGAGAAGGTAAATTTAATTGTTAAAAGTAAATTTCAATTTTCTTTCCTTTAAACCAAATATTATAATTTTTTAATTTTCATTTCAAAAAATTTACCTTAAAATTTTTTTTATTGAAAATTACTTTTTGTACTCCATGTTTGAAAATATTTATTTAAAAAACATATTTTTTTTCAGATTACGATATTTACATTATACAGTTGTAACCCTAGTTGGGCTTCTATTATTTTGGCTTGTGTATAGTATTTTTAAATTTATATTTTTTTAAAGTGTTTGTTTTAAAGTAAAAGTTACAGAAACTAAAAAAGAGAAATTAAATTATCGAATCTAACTCATTTCATGAAATTGAATGCAGCCATGATATGATAATTTAAAAAGCTTTACGTTATGAATCTTGACGATAAAATAGTTAATCAAATTACTAAATTTTTAAAAATTAATTTCATTTGGTTGATTTAATCATTTCTAATATTTTTTGATTATATAAACGAATTTTAATTTTGTTTATTATGAGCAGGTTTGAATGGTAATTATAAAAATTTATTTTCATGGAAAATGTTTGTTATAATCAAACTATACTAATATTTTTATTTCTTAATTATATTTTTAATTATAATTTAATTATAATTATGCTAACTATTACTTAATTTGTCGTGAATACGAAAAATATTTTTAATAATTCTTCAATGAATTCATTTTTTATTATTTTAAAAGTTCAGATACTGTATATTTGAAAAAAAATAAAAGTTTATTTTAAGAGTAAATTATAAATTCTTTTATTTATTTATATTTACGTATATTATTGCCATATTTAAAATTAATAATAATAATATTTAATTTGACTATTTTTAATTATGGTAGTCTACTTACTTATTTAAATTGCGACTTACAGTTTTCATTTTCAAAAATAATTTCCATAAAATTATTTTTCTAGAATATTTTTATAAATTTTTATAGAAAATAATAAATTACAACTATTTAAACATGAAATTTATAAAAATTCTTATAATTCATTGCTAATTTTTGAAGGTATAATTATAATAATTCTATAGTAAATTTCGAAACTTTAAGCACTTATAGACTATAATTTATTGAAATCTTTATCAGCAAGTATTCCCTTTTTCTTTATTTGAGAATCATAGGGAAAGTATCATAAAAACATCAAATTATTTTTGTGACCATTTATATTTTAACTATTAGTCAACGAGTTTGCTTTCTTTTTCGTTATATGCATGTATACGATTATGATTACACTTTAATAAAAATTATAAGAATTAAAAATGTCTATCTTAATATGATTGTTGATAATATACTATAAATCAATTATTTATATGTTTAAATAACACGATAATAATCGCATTATCTAAATATATTATAAAAAATGATATTGGTAAATTGACTTACGAGATTTATTGTTGCAGATACTCATATAATACAATTTTAATGCATATTACATCTTTTTAATTTCATCAAATTTTAAAGATAATAAAATATAAATATTGTGAAAAAATTGCTATTTAAACTATTGTGTTTTCAAACGAGGTAAATCTGTATACAGTTTGCTTCTACCGAACATTATATTGAACCTAGATTTTTTATTTCGAAATATTTCGACTTAGTTATAGTTTCATATAATAATACTTGCTTACATATTAATAATGAAATTGGTATTTTTATCAATATATTAAATAATTTAAGAGAGAAAAAAAATAAATTTATAATAAATATTTCATTCGATATTTAAAACAGAATATTTTATATTAAATATAATGAAAATTCATTAAAAAGCAAATTTTTTTGCAAAATCAATTTGTTTTAAATATCAAAAATTTCTTCTTAACCTACAAATATTTCGTCTTTTCTGTTGAATTGGTGGAGTCACTAACAGATGTCGGTAGTATGCCGATCAACTGATCAAGTATATTTGATTTGCTTTTATTCAAGTTTTACCACCGATTTTACTTGAAAATATGATAATTGATTTTTAAATTGCTTTCATAAAATAAATATATAATATTTCATAATTTTATATCGAAATATAATTCTTTCATAGATTGATTAATAATCAAGAAAGTTCTCGATTGTAATTTTATTTTGAATTTTATTAATTTTGTTTTAAATAAAGTTATTTCAAAATATCTTATAAAAATATTCATTCTTCGTCGATAAAAAAATACAAATATGTTTAAAATTAACGAATAATTATAAGAATCTAATTTTAAAAAACATATTTCTCTTATCCAACGTTATTAATAAAATTATTTTCTGATTCCGTTTTTATCTCTAATTTGTTAAAAAATATATAAACAAAATTATATTGAATAGTATAAAAGAAAAAGAAAACCAATTTTAATACGATCGAATATAAGAAAGTGATTATATAATTTTAAAAATTGAAAAAGTTTTTATTCGATACTTAAAGATAACTTTTTGCAATAATTCTATGTAGTATATCAAATTTTACGAAAAATTTTTCATAATTTATAAAAGTTTTAAAGCATTGTAATATAAAGTTTTACTTCAACTTTTCTAATAAGGTATTTATTATTATTTCTAATATTGATAATATTAAAAGTTTGATATTTATATTTTTTTTATTTATTATTCACAGATTTTTAAATTTAACTTTTACATGAATTATGTTTCAAAAACTCACAATGAACATTGACTGATTTTTCAATTACTTTAAAAATCTTTATTTAATTTAAAGAAATTAGTATTGATAAATAAATAATAATTAATAATTGATTAATAAATAATCTTTTAAAGATATAAAAAATGTCATGTCCTCGTGTAAATCAGCTTATCATTACTTTATAATAATTATCAGATATTTATTTGAACTCCGATATAAGACAAGATTTAATAAATATTTACTTGTTATTAGCATAAATGTTGGTAAAGATCAATCACTATTTGAAAAACTTTTATGACTTAAATGTAAATATTAAATAATGAACAGAGTTTGTACACGTTAAATAGTATATTTTTTAAAAATGTTTAAAATTATGATAATTATTTTGATTATTTGTATTTCAAATTATAAGTTTAACATTTATATCACTAAATATAATCTGAAATAAAATTAAGTACAATTTTATTCTTATATAGGCTACTGATACAATTTTGCAAAAGAAGTATCGTAATAGTTAATAATCGCAGTATTTTCCATTTATAATTTTTAAATATACTTATATTATGTGGAATAATTTAACTATATATGTATGTATATATGTGTGTGTTTACTATATTATTTTATTTTAAAGAAATATTTAATAAATAAACATTAATATAGTTGATAAAAAGCTTCTTTTTGATTAGTTTTTATTTTGTAAGATACTTATATAAAACTATAATTAATTATAAAGTGTCATAAGAGAATATAGCTAATATAAAAAGAGAAAATAAAATATTGAATAGAATTTTATTTCAAGGAGATAAATAGTGATTATATGGACAAGTATAATCATTAAATATAAATGAACAAATCAAAATAGCAATACTCATTCATAAAACAAATTCATTAGGGATTGATGAAGTACATTCGCGATTTTTCGCACAGGTTGAATTATCGATAGATCGAAGGCAAAGGGAAAGTCAAACCGATTCCTATAACAGCAGTTAACATTTTGACTCGATCGTACACAGCTCGAAAAGGGCAAGAGTTAGCTCTGAATAGTAAATGAAGTCTATCAATAATTATTAATTAAGCAACCATGATGATAAATCAGCGCCTCTTGGCAGAGACTCGAAGGCTAAGTGATGGATTTTGCTGATTATTATCTTTGCTTTACATACACGTGCGCATCTCAACGCGACATCCTTTTTTAAGATTTATAGTGAAATTTGTGTTTAACTCTTGTTCATCTATCGCTTTACAAAAATTCGTGGACACAAAAGACTAAGAACGAAACGGAGGTAAGGAACCCCTAAATTCATCGAAGAACCCGGAGCTCGCGTCGATCGTGATCCGTTCGGAGGACGTTAATTACAAATTGCTCGAGTGTGCGGAATTATATACGAGTGAGAAATATTTAATTTCACGTGAACATCGTTAGATGCTTGGTCTTAAGGAGTAAGAAGTTTTGAGATAAGGAATAATGAGTCGCATTGCGAGTGAAGTTAATACGTGGATAATTAACCAGTTTAATTATACGCTATATATCTATTTTGGTATTAAGTATGAGAATACTAAACTGTGGTAATGCAAGTTAGTTAATTATGCTCAGAAGTGCACAGAAAAATCTAAAGATAAATTATATATGTTATCGGTATTCGTGTCTCGATATAATCATTTGATAGCTATTCGAATAATAGTAACAAAACCTATTTCTCTTCTTAATAAAATTAATAATAAAACATTTGGTAATATTTTTTATAAAAACGTACTTTGTTTCGATCGAATAGTTCGCGTTTGACCGTACACTTATTATAAATAACGAATATTGTAGATTAAAATTATTATTTATTATTAATTACACGAGATTTTATACAAATAATCCAAGATGAAATTTTAATATAATTAGTAGCAACATAAAAAATATTTAAATTTTTTATTTTTCTGTAAAATTTATAAAAAATAATATAAATAAAAATAATACTAAATGATAGGACATTAATAATTTTTAAAATATATTTAAAATTAAAACTTGTACCAGCAGTTTGAACTACGTAAAAATGAAATTTTTAACTTATACAAAATTATGTTAAATTTTATATGTAAATTAAATGATTTGGTAATATTTAATTATTATATTGCGTAATTTTATAAAACTAAATTTTTTAAAATATAAAATTATTTATATTATTAAAAACTACCGATGATACATAAATAAAAAGGATAACATTTTTTATACAGTTTCAATAAAATAAATATTAAAGCATTTGAAACAATTAATTAAAATTAGATTATAATCTTAAAAAATTAAGTATAAATGAATAGGATGAACAACCAAATGAGTAATATTAAATTTTAATTAATTTATCGCTTGTTTAGCGAGTGAACACGTATATATTTCACATCTTTACCGTTAAAATAGATACACGTACCACAGAAATAATTAAGAAACTGGTTTTTTATTCTTCTTTTTCGTCAGCAAACAAAGCAAAAGTAATTTGCCTATTTCTCTTTTTGTTTATCTCTTTTTCTATCTTTCTTTCTATCTATCCGTTTATCCGTTTTTCTGTCTCTCGCGGGCTGATTCGACCTCTCCAACCTCATCATCAACTTTGCAATTGCATACAAAGTATTGTATAATAATCTAAGTTTGAGCCACGCCTTTTATAATGGGTGTGTGTGTTTGAAGATATATACATTGATAAATACGCCCACAAGTAAATTAAATGTGCCCTACAGTCAAAAAAAAGACCAAGTGTTAATAAATTCTTCAGGAGCGGAAAATTTTAACTGTGACAAAGTCAATGTAATCAAATAAATCTACACGAGAGTTTTAAGATATTTATTTATCCATCTTTTAAGTACAAATATGACAATTTCGTACTTAAATTTTATTCACGAGTAAAACTCATTCGTGACTTTTATTCGTGGTATTATTCCATTACAATTTAAGTCTTATCGTTAAAAAATATAATGAAAAAAAAATAAAATACCGATATCTGGAATAATTAAAGTGGAAAATAATCAATATTTATGTATCGATGAACAGAAAAAAATGACTTTAAATATAAAAAGTTAATCAGAAATTTAGTAAAGCGATTGCTAGGATAAATAATATGATAAATGTAAAAAGGCATATCATTAACTTTTGGAATAACAGTAGAATATTTTTATGCAGTTTTATATACCTGCGTATAATTAAAAAGACGAAAGAAACGTAAAGAAAAAAGCAGGCGTGTCTACAAATATAAAAAGCTAGACAAAATTTTACTATCAAGCAGTTGTTCCGCTCATATTCTACTTTAACGCTTGACCATTAATCAAGGGTCTTTCTTCGTACATTGGCTGTACATTGTCATCAGAAAACTCAGGGATTTACGGCTTTTACATACACGGTTATGACTCCTAAGTGATCTAATGCTCCAGAGTTTTAACGATCGCGCGGCGAGACAGCTTCTAATTTTCTTTATAATTATCTTCTGGCGGGGCTCCAAATTCTGTCTTTTAGCGATTTTTTATGCCTGCCTAGATTGCATACATCTGTAGTGCATCTAGTATACACTACCTGTTGTAGTGGCGTCGGTTACTTCCGTGATATTTTAATGATCGGAAACGGGTTAATTTCGCACTCTTTTCTGGAAAAAAGTAGTATTCTTATTTATACAAATGAATTTTTTATACATTATATTTTTGTACGAGATATTTTCATATTTTCTGTAAATAAAAAATATGATTATACGCTTTCATAAAAAATATTTTAAAGGATACATCGATATCGACTGTACGTGCTTACGCATTTGAAATCAAGAGAAAAAAAGGTAAGCTACTCGTTGGATTTTGTTTGGTTGTCTCGCGCGTGTACGTTGAATGGAACGAACGAGTCGTGCATCGATAGCATTTCCTTTTAGATGTTATGCATGTAAAACTTGTACAATTTTTAGCATTTTACTGCTCGTATTTATTAGATCATCGAAGGCTAAAAATCGTGGCTTATTATTTTTATATGTGCATGTATGAGAAATAAGTTTTGCTTATTGTCAATTTCATTTCATTTCTAATAAGGTTTCCAACGTCAAATGTATGCGATTAAATTAAAATTGCGATACATATTAAAAATTATTTTAAATTCTTTTCTAATTACTTATTTATATAACGATTATTGTATTATATCGTTTCTCGAAACTTCGACCGATTAAATATATTTTATTCTATCGATAATTTTTAAAAAATTCATCAAAACACTAAAATTTTTTTCGAAGATGAAATAGTGAAATAATTAGAAATGTAACTAAAAAATTTTTTCATAGCATTTATAATCGAATACAACGTAATCGATTAATAAGTTTGTTTTTAATTTTAATTCGTACTTTTAATATTCAAGCTTTAGTTTAATTTATATCGATTAATAAACATTGATTGTATCTTTAATGATTAATAATATATATTTATCGTACTTAAAATAAAATGATCAATATTTATGTCAATATTCCTATATCGAAAATGTAAAAATTATTTCAATAAAATTAGTAATGACACATCGTTGAAAATATTTTTCAATCGCAAAATAATATAATATTGTAGAAGATATCAAGGGATGAAAATTTTTTAACTTTCAAGTAATGTATATATATATAAACAGTTATATATATAAATAAGTCGCCGTCAATTGTAAAGTATTTTTAACTTATGTTGTATACAAAGATGTCATCGCATTGCAATTGCCTATAGTCCTTTGTTCATCGAACGCTATACTTTCTATTTTTATATAATCAAAGAGATGAAAGAAATTACACACCTAGCTTATAAAATATCCTTGTAAATATTTCATATCTTAATCTCAAATATACTTTTTTATAAATAAGATAAAACTAAATACTATTTAAATTACTTCATTATTTTCATAGTAATGATTGATTACGCTAACTCATAAATTTTAAAAACAGTTTCATTATTATTGGATACACTTAAAATCTTAAATTATTTTAATGAACGAATTATTAATAAGTATTCTTTGTTACTATCCAGTGATTACACATATAATGTATTTTATATTTATATTTTAATCAAATGGAGTGAAAAACATTAAAGTTCAATTAACAAAGCAAATCGCAATAATTAATAGGCATATGTTGGAAATATATTTTAATCCATATTGTCAATTTATGTACAATTTAGTTATATATTATATTAAGAAAATACCTTATATAAAATCATGCGAGAACTTGGATGAGAATTAATTAAAGAAAAATACCTGTATAATAATCTAAAGAATAAAATCTTAAAGTATCTGCAGTCTTACAGTTTCATTACATCGATAAAACGAGTCAAAACTTATATCAGGTATAAGATTATATATAAATAAACCGAGTTCTTATTATACATAAAACAGATTATTTTAGATAATTTCAATGTCTTTATAACTTAAAAATAGTGTACAAATACTATCTTTATCTCGAGATTATTGCAAGATTTTTGGCCATTACTAGCTACATTTCTCTGCTTGGAAGACTCTCTCGGATGGCGAACGTAGATTCCCCGACACCATGCAGAGGTTGCACCTTGCGGAAGAGGTTCTTGGTACTCGATTCTTGACATGTTCGACGCCGCCTCTTGCGCTTTGAGACTCTTTTCACGACGTATTTAATCTCTCGACAAGTTTCATCGGTATTTGTCACCGCCTTCCGTTAAAATATATCTCGCAGGAAGACTATTACAGTCTTTTGCGTTCATCTCGTGATTAATTCATTTATTTTCGCTTCTGATTATAAAAGGTCGATCAAAATTACGAATCCTTAGTCGGCCTGCAAATATGATTGGTATAAGTGTATTGAAAATACATCTTATGTTTTGGAAAACATTTGCTACTGTATCGTTACATTTTAAGATATAATAAAGAAATATATCGAAAGGATTACGAATACCACACAAACGCTTTGAAAATTATTATATTTGAATATGAAATAATTTTTAATTTCAACGATTAAAATTAATTTTAATTAGATTTAGGTTTTCTAATATATTTTTGAAATAATAAAATATTTAAGTTACACATCAAATTTTGTTTCATCTTTATATAATTTGCTTGAATTGATATTTTACTGAAATTTTTAATAGTAAATAAAAAGTTATTTTTTGATAAATAAATGCGTTACGGTAGAAAAGAATACATACTAAAAATTTTCTTAGTGGTACAATATAAAACCTATACATTTTTTGATATTTCATTAAAAAAAAATCAAGCAGGAAAATGAATTAATATAAAAATTTAACTTTTGGTAAATTTAAATTAAAATGAATTTGAACTCTACTAATAAATAAGAAAAATTTTATTTATATTAACTATAGTACTATTTAAGTATTTGAAATATTAATTTCTCTTTATAAATGTTTTTCGAAAAAACTATTTTATGTTGAATAATTTTTAATTATGGACTGATAACATTTTTCGTGCATTAATTATAATTGAAATTATTAATTAATTGGAAGTAATTAATATACTTTACTATACCTATTTTATCGTTAAGTTAATTTCTATTAAAACTGTATGAAGAAAGTTTCGAATTTATTAAAAAATTAGTTTAAATTAAAATAACTTATATCTTAAAAATATATTTATCGTATAACAAAATATTCTGACGACATATCATTATATTTAATATGCAATAATAATGGTAACATAAATGTTTGTTTATTAGTATATAATAAATTTATTTAATTTATTATTTATTCCTGAAAAAGTATTTTTATTTCTATGGTATAATCGTGGTAATTACTGAATTTTTAAGACAATTTGTTTATACTATTCACGATATAGAATTAGACGATGTAAAATTAAACAAAAAATGGTTATACACTGATGAAACCTTAATCAATAACAAATTTCTTGGGAAAGAAAATTTATAAGAAAATAAAAATGACAATAAAAACATACGTTTATATTTTTTACAAGTGTAATAAATCACTTTTGGCAAAAAGTGATAGATTTTGTATAAAATCCCTTCTAAACAAAAATTAATAACTACTTAATTGAAATGGAAAGAGAGAGAGAGAGAAAATAAACATTGAACGTTGTCTATAAATTCTCAAACAAGATGTATTTTGGGTCAGTCGCTTGTTTTCCTGGAGTTAGTCTTTTCTAAAAATGTACATAAAGGCAGCAGATTTTTATTATATCTGAAAAGTGTACATAGACGATAAAATAATATCACCCAAAGTCAGATGTACAAATTACATTTTTTTAAATATTTCGTTAAAGCATCCGTGGAAAGAAATTATATTAGCGTTCTCTATCGTTTAAAATTAAACTAGTAACTCACTTATTGATCAAGTATTTTTGTTTAATTTTGTCTTTCATCGAAGATTAGCTATTCTATTCGATAATGAATATTAAAAATAATTTCTGGTAAAATGTAATATAAGATTTTTAAACTTTTTTTATAATACGTCTTATAATTATATAAAATTTTGAATACAACTGTAAATTATTACGGAATATTTTTAATATTTATCTACGTTAAATTTTACTTATCTTTATTATTTAATTTGTATCTATTATAAAAAATAAAATTCAAATCATAATTGAAAAACTATGACAAATAAAAGTTTTACTTTACTACAATTAGAAATATAACGTATTATTTAAACTTCAAACAGTTGAATTAAATACGCTAATAATATTTGGTATATGATTACATATTAGCTGATATAAACTATCGATTATTAAAATTTAAACATTAAAATGTTTGGTATTTTAAAAATACTGAAACATCTTTTCATAAAAATAATGTAAATTATTAAAATTAACAAAATAATTGTTTTAAAACACAGGTAAAAATTGATTATCCGAAAATTTAACTCCCAAATTATAAATTACCATTCTCAAAATCTAAGCTAATATAATTACGCTCGTCAATAAAATTTTACATTGGCATTAGAATATATCGAAAATTTTTTGCGTAGTCGTGCGATAAATGACAAAAAAATTCTTGCCGCGTTATTACATAAGAGCTATAATCTTTCATTTTTTGTTCCTTATTTACTCGCAAATAAAAGCGTTTTAATTTAAATTTAGATCTACCAGTGATTCAATTGGGTTTTATAAAATTGAGTTTACGCGTCCAATATTAAAGTCGATAAATCGAGTAAAAACTTTTTGTACAACATCGATACAATATATTCGTACGATCCATTTTTTCCCCGACGATACATATACTATTTATTTATCGATATTAAAATATTTGATCGGATCAAAGAATCATACTTTTTCAAATTACCTTCGGACAAAGATCTCAAAAATATCATAAAAAAAGAATTTCTTTACAATAATCGACAAAAAGCTCCTCAACGCGCGATTATACGATTATAGATACGGAATAGATCGAACGGCGTTCGTAACGCGTTCGCAGGCGGTAGTCTTACCACGCATCGCTATATCTACTTAAAGCACCAAGGTACGCTCGTATCGATCAAAATTGTCCGGAATCGATTCATCTTTCGTCTTTTATTTTACCGCGGGAGATATTTAGTCGCGCCAAATTCATCCCGTTCAAACGATAACTCGCGGAAACGGACGCGCGAAAAACCCCGAGAAACGAGACTCGATAAATTATAAGAATCGCGTCGATGGGTGCACCGATGCCCGACCATCCTCCGGTTATCATCCGCTAACATCCCCTTCTATTCGACGTCCTCGAGATCGGCTCTCGGTTCTCCTCCGCGAACGAGAAACCTCGCATTCGGATAAGCTGACACGATCGCGCGCGAAAAGACCAAAAGACTACTTTTTTCTCGGTTTCCCTCCACCTCCTCCTCCTCCTCCTCCTCCTACACCACCACCACCACCACCTCCTCATCCACCTCCTCCTCCACCCATCGGGCGCCGTCTCCTCTCTCTCCCCCGCGTTTCTTTCCATCGGTCTATCTCTCCTCGACCTCCCGCTCCTCCGCTCCTCCGCTCCACCGCTCCGCCGCTCCGCCACTCCGCCACTCCGCCACTCCACGCATCCGCGCGACGCACGCGAGAGCAAAACGAGCGAAACTATATAACTATAGGTAGGAACCGCCGCAGTCGCCGCCACCGCCGTCGCCACCGCCACCACCGCCGCCACCGCCGCCAACTTCGCCGCCGCCGTCGTTGCCGCCGTCGTTGCCGCCGTCGTTGCCGCCGTCGTTGCCGCCGCCGCTGCCGCCATCGCCGCTCTCCTCGCGCGCGTGTGTTGTGTGCTGCACTCGCCCGACGAGCAAGAGAGAGCGCGAGACCAAGGGACAAAGATAGATGGAAAAAGAGAGAGACCGACGGTCGCTCGCAGAGAGCCAAGTGCCAGTGCACGCCCGGCTGCCGACACGAGCGGATGGCGTTTACGGCTCGCGCTCTCGCTGTCGTATAGCCGCTGCCACCGCTGTCGCCGCTGTCGCCGCTGTCGCCGCTGCTGCTGGTGACCGTCGTCGTACCTCCCCCCGTTGTTCCCGTCGACTCCGCGCTTCGGATGGAACGAGCCCCGCCGTACCCGTAGAGCTCCTCCAGCCGATCTTCTCTCCCCCGGACCGTGTCCGCGCGCACCCCGACTCCGCGACTCGAGATGGACGTTCGCGGAAAATCATCTTCGCTGGATGAATAAGTTGGAGAGCAAAGAGTCAGCGCGGATAAGAGAGAAACAGAGACAAAGACGAACCGAGAGATCGAGAGATCGAGAGAGCGAGAGAGCGAGAGAGCGAGAGAGAGCGAGAGAAAAGAGCGAGAGAGAGAGTGCCTGTGTGCGTGTGTGTGATAGAGAGTGACAGAGAGAGAGAGAGAGAGAGAGAGAGAGAGAGAGAGAGAGAGAGCTCGCGCGAGTGACAGATCTCGCTTCTTGCACCCGAGCTGTGTGGCACGAGTCGAAGGAGAAGCGAGCGAGAGGAGACGGGAGAGATAAGAAGCAGATAACGAGCGAGGCACGCCAACTTCTCCCGAGCTTTTAGTACGCGTCGCCGTAAGCTCGGCTGTTACCGCGTATGGAGGCGCGTGGCGATCAGCTGATCATCGACCGAGGCGCAATCTCGACTCCCGTGCCGGGCGCCACCGCTCCGAAAAACCAGCCGAAGGAACAACCGAGAGAACAGCCGAGAGAGCAACCGAGAGAGCAGCCGAGAGAGCAACCGAGAGAGCAACCGAGAGAGCAACCGAGAGAGCAACCGAGAGAGCAACCCAGCTCGCTTCCTCGTCCCGAGAGCTCCGATATCGAGCCGCTCTTTCTTTCATCACCTTTCCTCGAAAACCAAGACCGCGACCTTGAAGTCAAATCCGACGGACTTGCGCTTCCACGAGCGCTCGCGGGAAATTCTCACCCGAGCCCGAGCTTTCGATTTCCCTCGCGTACCCTTTGCTCCCCAGGAACAAGTTCCCGAACCCCCGATCCCCGCCGAATCAACGACTAGAGGTACTCTGTTTTTATCGGCGTTAAGGGCGAGAGGGAGAGAGGAGGAAAACTTTTCGACACTCTCTGGAACCCGCGAAAAGGAGCGAAAAGGAGCGAGACGCGCGAAAACTTGTGTTTCTTTACCGTTGTCCGATCGCGAGTGACCTTGAATCCGTGTTTTCATGTGGTCTTGATGTGTCGAAGGATAAGAGATGAAGGAAAATTGAAAATCAGTGAAGTGTGAAAAGTGTGGCCAAAAATAAAAATCTCGTTTTTAATTACCCGATTTCATCGAGGTGATGATATTGGAAGAGCAAAGAGAAAAGTAAAGTAAAATAAAGAGTGTAAAGACGTCTCGAAAGTGAGAGATAAATTTACGTGATGGTTCGTGCCAATGACCGTAACGAACATCCGGATAATATTACGACGGAAGTAGAAAAGTTACGGAAGGGCGAGACGATTTAGCAAAAACACGCTGCTGTGAAAGTGAGTCTTATTCGATTTATTTATCTAGGCTTTTTTAGTTGCTTCGATTACCTTTCGATTTAGGCTTTTTAAAAGTAGTTTTTCTAAATCGCATCCTGATTCTCCCATAAAAAGTTTTAAAATTAATTTTAAAACTTATAACCGTCGATTTCAACGCGAAAAATTATTTTACTGCTAAACTATCGTATGCTTTTAAATTTATCTTATCGATATTTTATAAATAATTCATTGAAATATCGTTAAATTTTGTGGAAATAGTTCGTAATTTTATAAGAAAAATACCTCCGAAGTCGGAATAATTTTTATACCGATAATTTGTTTTAGTTTTATCAATGCTCAAATTGTGTAAAAATGACGTGAAAACAATTTTTAATAAAAATATAAAATTGTTAAAAACTATAAAATTGAAAACATTTTTTTTTTTGTATTTTAACCAAAAATATAATTTTTCTATAAATAAAAAATATACGAGTATACGAATGAATATATAATGAATTCGTTGTATCGATATTTTACATATTGATTATTTATATTAATTTCTCGATGATTGGTCTAGTAGTTAAATTTATATTTATTGAAAGTAATGTAAATCTATGAACAGGTTTCAAAATTATCTGTGAAAGTTTTTGAAAAGTACGTAATCGCGGAAAATTGAATCGAACAGTTCATATAGTTAAAATATTTAAATATAAGATTTAATACATAATTACAATACTATATAAATAGTTATATACATATATTTTTATAATTTTTTTTAATTTTTTTTAATTATATTAAATAAAAACTAATTTACTGATAAAATGTATTATTAAAAATTATTAAAGGTTGTCAAAGAAATTTCTTGATTATTTAGATCTTTTTTAATTTATGTACATATGGGAAGTAAAATCGAAATATATTCTGTATCAATAATAAATTATATTTGATTATGTTTTATCTATTATATCTTCTTTGATAGCAAAATAGTAAATTGAAAACTGATTTTAAATATCGGTATTATTCGATAATTTGCGGTTTACCGTCGATTTAGTTTGTCGGAGAAAAATAAAATTTCTAACTCATAAAATTTAGTACAAAATATTTACTGTAAATTAAATCATAATATTTTACGGTATTTCTAACAGTGTATTTAATAATCTGATATACTCGTTATAATAATTAACAAATTTTATTCGATTTATGTAAAAATAATATTAAGTTTTAAACCATAAAATAACGTATTAATTTATACATACAAAAGCCGCGTGATAATGAATTTATAGGATTTAATAAGAAAGAATATCATAGATACAAGTTTTTTCCATAAAATTTTAATAATTAAAAGGGTTTTACAAATATTGTATAAAGTACGTATAGTTTTTACTATAAATATTTGATGATTACGTATCACGTGGATCGACATTTTCAGCTAGAAAATATGCAGTCGTTGAACTTCGATCGATTTCCGACGGTCGAGTACAATTTGTAAGGGTTAAATGTATAACGTCAGCAAAATTATCGAGACGGAGGAAGAAACGCAAAACTCTATAAAGGTAGTCGATAATAATACTTAATGAAATTTTGCGTACATAAATAAGACGTAGATAAACCAATTAATTCAAACAGCAGATTGAAATTTTATATTTATTAAGTAATTAATTTAGTTAGTTTGTCCATATATATTCAATAATGATCCGACAGGTATTCCGACACTTTATTTACAGCTCCATTTTTACCGAATACTCGATAAAAACTACGTAACTAAACATTTAATAGTGTTTATACATAAAACTTGTGCTATAAAAGAATAAAAATGTTAAACGTTATATTAAATGGTTAAGAAAAATTATTAAAAATGGCAGTAGTTGTAAAAATAATAAAACTAATGATAAATCTAATGATTTAAACTTAATATAAAATATAACGATAACGCATATAAATACTTTAAATATTTATGAAATTCATAAACGCGTTACAATAATAAAGTATTCCTCAAAATTTCGGAAACAAATAATTACTCAATTAAATCATCTTTATTAAAAATCAGATACAAATTGTTAAAAATCCTATATTAGAAAATTTACGATACTTAAAATATTATTTGCATATAACAATCAATATTCCACTGTCAGTTTAGATTTATAAATAAATAACTAATTTTAAATAATACAAATAATAAAAATTCAAATGAACATTATAATAAATAATTAATGAAAATTTATTTTTAAAAAATAAACTGACCGTCGATGTTTTAAATACTTAATTTCTATGATAATCAGGAACATAGAAAAATTATAACTTTTTTTAACTATAGGTAAATAAATTTTTTTTTTTTATAAAAATTTCTTCGATCTTTTATGCGCATTCATTTGAAAGAATTTTCAAAACCCTTATATATATATATTTATATATATGTATATGTATATGTATATAACAAAACATCAGCTTCAGCTATTATAATATTCGATAACAAGCCGAAATCAGAAAGTCAAAATTCCATAGCATCGAGAGAAAATTTTTTACTGAAATTAGCCAAAAAAAAACCGTAAGCGCGTTCACTACGCAAACATCAAAGTATGGCAGGAGCCTCTAGAAGGTGTATAAATCTTGAAAAGAGTCTGCACGATACTAAACGTAAATATAATTTTCTAAGATCTACATCTTGCGACCCGTGGCATCCGATCGTCCTGCATCTATACGGTGCTTCTCGAAGGACACGAAACGCGAAGGAAAAAATATATTCTATATTTTTTATGGAACGATCAAATGAAAAACAAATCAGATGTAAATTATTTCTATTTTTTAGATTTTTTTTTACTTTATACAGCTAAATTTATTCTTCATCATTTTTCTTTGTGTAATAAATATTAAATACTGATTTACATATAATTATTTTGAAATTCAGGCATTCTTACCTTAATTATTATCATGAGTAGATATTTAAAACGCAATATTTCATATTTTTATAATTTAATAATTAATTACGTTCTTTTTTATATTTTTATTCACATCTATAACATAAATCACTCTCTTACGATTAAATTAAGAGAAATCAATATTTATAATGACGTATCGAAGTCTTATTAACTTTCATTATATTTCATACTAATTTTCGTAAAAAATAAAAACTAAAAATTATCAATTTTATATGAAAATTCTTCTCCTAACGTTACAAAAAAAAATGTTTTCGATGTTCTTCGCACTCCGCTACAAGTAATGAGCAACTATTCACGCAAAAAAAGATTACTGTCAAGATGAACGTAATTAATTAAATTCTACATGGAAGAACTTGAAAAAATCTGCTTTACAAGAATATTTAAATATAAAAATCATTTATTTTGAAGAATTAATATATTGTCGTAAAAATTTACACATCGAAGAAAGTTTTTTACTTTTAATATTATTTTAAATTCGTTGAAATTGTTTTGATTTAATCGGTAAATATCTTTATTACCGAGAATTAAGGAATTAATATACGATGCACTAAAATATTACGATACGAATTATATATTCAAGCAAATCTATTGTTCGTTGTATTTTTCGATGTACTTTTCGAATACATATGTTACGCTAATAATAAAAAATAAGACATGAATATATTTGTGATCATCTTTATTCGGAATCTCTTATTCTTAGATGCTTGATATATCAATGTATAAATTATTTAAATAAATTATGAACATTATATAATAATATTCAATATATTTAACGAGCTCATAGTCGTAAATCAAATTCAATTATTAGATAATTATAAAACTTTATATTTACGTTGATGCTATCTAATATGAAATCGTGGTATAATGTAGAGATTTGTTGTATACGCTAAGATATCTTAGATCGAGAGGTAAGTAGCTTAATGGCAAATCATATGATTACACAATTAAATTTTTCTCATAAATAAGAATATTCGAAGCTTAATTTGATTTTAAGCTCAATTAGCATGAATATATTCAATTGTAAAGACTCGTGCGATCGAATCCTCACAACTTTCCAATAATAGGATATTTTTTTAATGATTTCATTTTATTTCACCATATTCGAGTGACGCACTTAACTGATCGAATTAATGACTATCCCTGGAGACCGTGATTTTTCGCTGATTTAAGCTTAAGACGGTATACTTCGACTTTCTCCAAAATATCTTGTCTTCATCTCGTTCACGGGAACTATTTTGCCTTAAACTCGTCGAGGAGTCAGTGCCGTGAAAAGATGAAATCCAAGGAACTTTGCGTTCATCCCTTGTCGTCCTTCTTTATTCGTTCTCTCTCTCTCGCTCTCTCTTTTGCGCGCGTACGTGCGTGCATCCGAAATCGGGCAGCGATCTCTGAATCAGCGGCTTGTCGTCGTTTTGCAGGCGTTATATATACGAGAGTGTTTTACGAGGCCGTGGAAGAGAGACTCGCTTTATGAATATTAATTGGACGCGTGCAAATTTCTTTATGTTTTCATCTTTTTCTCATTCTCACTTTTTCTATTGTATTTAATTGCATTATTGTTAATTTAATAATACAATATATTTTCATATGGTACAACATGTTTACGTAAGATGCGATAATCAAATACAAGTGTTTTCTCCTAATTCCATTTTTAGGATTTATTAACGTTAAAACAATTACGTAAAACTTTTTAGCTTGTATTAATAAATGTTTGATCAATTTTATATAAGAAAATTATTATAAAATAAAGAAACACGGTACAATATGAATATGAATACGAGTATGAAAATAATTTAATAATTATCTTAATATAAAACGATTGCGAAATAACGAATGTTCAAAAATGTTTAAAAGCGTCGGATAGAAAAAATAAACAAATTTAATTGTTTTTATCTTGGAGTGAATTCAAATATATTTTAAATATTCTTACTTTTAGCATAACTATAAAGATAAACTTTAAACTATCTTTAAAATAAAAATTCAAAATATAAATGCGGAATTCCCAAAGAGTCCGAGCAATCGTTTTACAGTATTTTTTTAACGTGCGTACAATATTTATTAGCCGCAGCGTGTTTTATTGGAAGATTCTAAATAAAAAATGAAGGACGAACGAATTAAAGAGTAGGCGTTGTAACCAAAGGATATCCGTATGCAAGCGGGGAATTAAGAATTAATTTCGTTAGAAAGTGAACGTCGGTGGAGTTAAAAAATAAAAAATAAAAGACGTTGTAGGAATAAAAAAATGTATCGGATGTGTATCGGATGTGTATCGGATGTGTATCGGATGTGTATCGGATGTGTATCGAATGTGTATCGGATCGAGGGATTCTATCGGTAAAAAGTCCGCAGAGAGTGACTCGAATATAGGCGTTATATATGTATAATATAGGCCGTGGCAGGAGTCTAAAAAACGGTAAAAACGCTCGCGACGATATATATCGCGTTGAGTTTTCATGCGTCGCTGACCGCGATCGATAACAAATAATCGCGCGACTGGCAAGTTGTTCGTAAGACTCAGGTATCGCCACTATTATTTCCTCCTTCGTTTTCTTCTTCTCTTTGTTATTTTCTTTTCTTCAGTCTCTTACTTCTGCATCTTTTTCACTTCCAGTCTTTCTCCTGTTCTCCTAAATGTTTTCGGCTCGCGTCGTGTTTCGTATTTGCACAAAGGCCTTCGCTCGTCCAACGAACGTAGATTTTTCTTTTTTTTTTTTTATAGAAGCTTATCATCCGGATTCGTTAAATAGCTTTTATATTATTTACCTGTAACTAAGGTAAACGAATTTGCGCGGTTCAACATGAAATTTCGCACTTTTTGTACCGATGTATCAAAAAAAAAAAAAACAAATTTTATTAGTAATTGAATGAACGCTGATCTTGAATTACTTGGATTATTTTATATTTTTTGCATTACATATTTCGTATTCTTATGGAAATTTTATTTCTTATGTACTTCCGCATCTTCGATAAAATATAAAATCAATAAAAATTGATGAATTAAAAATATGAATTCGTCTTACGGAACAAAACAATATCTATGATTAGAAACATTTGGTTATGATAAAATAAATGCGAACGAAAACGTAAAAAATGTACATATTTTATTTAATACCTTATGCTATTTTATTAACATTAGTAATTTTTACGTACAATAATATAAATGTACCCGATTTGATAAAAATACAAAAATCAATAAAATATGTTAAAAAATTTGATGTTCCACTTTGTCACCGATGCTTCTAAAGCGTGTTGTACATATAGCACAAGTATTTCCTTTAATCTATATTCATTTTTTACCTCGATAATTACATAATTTTCCATTTTTTCTATATTTATTTAACGCGAAAACTCGCGTGTTAAAGAAAAGCGGTTACTTGATAAATCGTTGGTCCACGCATGTGTCGATTCTGCTCTTAAAGTTATTCGAGGTGTTAATTCCATTTGAACCGTTAATTGCATATTACTCATTTCCCGAATAATTATTAATGTCAAAAGCATAATTTTCTAGGCATAATATTTATGCTAATTGCTTTACAGAGAAACAGTAAGAGAGAGAGAGAAGAGGACACGTATATCCATAACTGCATTATTCGATCTCTATAAAAAACCAACGTTAGGAAAAAAACTAATGCAAAGGCTCCTAGATTAAACTTAAAATTTGATAGGTTAGTATTTATTGATATGTTGAAATTAATTTTTTATATAATATTAAGAAAAATTTTTATATTTTAATTTCAAAAAGTACAAAACTAAAAAATTAAAAAAGTGAATAATATTAACGAAAAAAAAAGTTCGTTCAAGCTACACACAGATGTAATAATTTAATATTAATTTAATGTATTAATTTAAAATTTTTAGGTCGAATCCCTCGTATTTACCAAATGAAACAAGTATTTATACGATTAAATGTGTATGTATTCTGTTTACAAACATACCGAAAGCTTAAGTACTTTCGATTTCATACGCTAAATTGAAGGTTTAATTGTGAAATAATTCATAGAGGAAATTGAAAAAGTAAAGTTTAATCATTTTAAAAGGAAGTATAAAAAAACATATGTATATGCATCGTTTTTATTTATAAATAGATGTCAAATACAAAATAGTATCGATATTTTTAATAATTTAATTTTTTTAAATGTTTGGAATAATATTTTTCTAGATTCCAATATTATTTTTTCACTTTTTATAATTCATGAAAATATTTTAAATTATTAAGTTTTAATAAACTATTATAGGTATACAAGTTACACGTTTATTACGCACATACGAAAATGATTAATGACTTTTAAAACTATGAGATTAAAAAAATTAGCAATAAAAAAAAACTATTTTTGTATCGTATATTTTCAATTGCGTTCAAAACTTTCTTTCCTAGTATTTTTCTATTTTCTGCTTTATACGATACTAATTTTTTCAAAATACAATAAAATATAAAACATTATTAAATATTTATAAAACATATTTCTTTCTGAACAAAATATTAACCTTAAAGATTTTCTCTCTCTTTCTCTCTCTCTCTCTCTCTCTCTCTCTCTCTCTCTATATATATATATATATATATATATATATATGTAGTATACATTATGTTTTTCAACACTTATAATCCAATGCAAGATAAGATAATCGAATATATAAAAAATTTATTACATTATACTTTATGAAATATAATAAATAATTTATATTTAATAGTTCTTTTAGCAACCAATGTTAAAAATATAGTAATCTAACATCGTTAATGTACTATGATTGCTTGCATAAGAAATTGTATTTAATGTACGTTAATACACTGTTATTTAATATATTTGTGACTAGTGTTTAAGATTATTAGGTAAAAACTATTATAATATACTTATGTTTTCGAGTGTTTCGAATAATGTTTATCTTCGGTGTAAGTATCAAAGAAATTAGACGTTGTATAACGGTGCATTATATATTTTAGAAAAGTGAAACCGAGCCTTTCGCATTGATTAATATTTGAATTAATTCTTCGATATATTATTCGAATAAGCGAGAGTGTGCGCAAGTTTAGTAACGAAAGCGAAAGAGCATCAGCGAGGAATATTAAAACGTTTAAGAAAACATCCAAAGTATAGTGGAGGATTAGCCATGGTCATAATCGTAGATAAAGTTTTGCGCGTTGTTGCTATTTTGGGGCCTCCTCGTGCAACAAGGATACATCGCTTTTGTCCGGCGCGTGAGAACGTGCGCATATAACGTAAAACGAGAGAACGTCGAGATCTTAATCCCCTCCCCCTTGCGTTTATCCATACTCGCACAAAGCACCTATCAAACTCACGTAGAGGCGAATGCAGATTTTTGTCGAGCCGCTGCGCGTAAACGCGACGCCGCGTCTTTATACAGTTACGAAATGGCTGAAAGCGGCTTCCTTGTGGCGTAGTCGTTCTTCTGGAGGTTGATTACGCCTTGGCCTTTTTCGGGGCTTTTTATTCGTGCCGGCGCGTAGAAGCCTTTAATTGCGGTCGTTAAGCTTTGCGTTTTATACAGCAAATAATTGTTTGTAAGGCGGTCACTTAAGTTGTATTAAGTTTGCATTGAAGCTGGATAATAATACGATGGAAGTGAACATTTATCGCAATGGCTTTACGCGGTTTAATGATTCATGTTAAGCATGCACTGGGAAGCGCAAAATAAATAAAGCGAAAATTTATTCGCATAAGTCGAGAAATTTACTTGTCTCTAAATTGATTTATCGCTCGTACAAGTAAATATGTATAAATAATATATTTAACTATTTTTAACCCGACTTTCAAATTTTTCTAATATTTACATACAATACCGATAAATCCCGTTATTTTTATCTTTCTGCCATAGTTAAAGCGACGTTCTACTAATTAAATACAATATTTTTACTTTGTTTAACGTCCGATTATTATAATAACCGAATAAGCTAACCAAGCAATCAACGCTCGAAACATATACGTACGCATTTATCGATATCTTTTCCATGTATTTATACAATAATGATATAATTTAATTTAAGTTTCGAGAGGTTAAAAATTATATTTTAAAAAATTTTTCATAATCTTTTATATCATTTTATAATAGTTCTCGGATCGATGATACATCAAAACGATATATCGATATTTATTTCGATTCTGCAACCGATTCGAAACAACCGCTACCGTCAACAAAATAGAATACAAATCTTTCATATCGAATTCCACGTATTTACGTGTGTTGGATTGCTTTTTTTACTAGTTCAAAAATATTGTTTTTCCAAAGGATATGTATTAAAAAGTATTATGACATTTAAAGTAGGCGACGAAACAAGTTAAATAAAAAACGATTTAATTTTGTTCGATCTAAACTTAATATTTTACAATGTAACGATGTAAAATTTTTTAATTATTAAAATTTTACTTCAAAGAGCATGAAATATTATAATCTTTGAAAATTGTCGTTTTGAAATCTCTGCTAAATGCTCATCGTACGTTACTTTGAAACAATTGGTAACCGAATATTTAATTTAGTTTTTGTTATTTTCAATAATATCGAAAAATATAAATTTAGTATATTTTTGCGAGTTATAAATCTAACTAATATAAAGTTATTTGAACTATAATAAAATAAGTCTTAAATAAAAAAAAGTCTTAAAAAATTATCATAAAGCTATTTTATTGAAAAATAAAAATTGGTGATTATGAAATGCATATAAAAAATGTCAAACAAATTTAAATTATACACTTACTATTTTATAACTTTTTATATTTATTCCTTAATGAAATAATATTTTGAAATCACCATAATTATTACCACAAAGCATATAGTACTTAAAAAATAAATTATTTTGAATAAGAAAGTAATTAATTATAATCCAATGGAAAATAAATCACTTCTAAAACTTTAATAAAAAATAGTATCATAATTATAAATATGATATCAGAATATTATTAAATATTATTGCATCGAATATATTTTTATTTAATAGCATTAATATTTATATATTCAAAAATATATTTTATTGAACTTTATTTAATCGTGCTATGAACAGTTGGATCAGTATTAAAAATGAATAAAAAACTACATTATTTATACATCATAATAAATTGACATCACTTGATAATGGAACATTAAGAAAAGATGCGGTGATTGTAATTGCATAATTTTTCATGGATTTTGCAAAACTCTACATAAAGCCTTCATTGATTCAGGTTATACCATTTGGATTCATAAAAATTAACACTATGCATATTAACGTGAATTCATGCTAAGTACCTCATTTAACGCAAGTTTATCATTTCATTTATATTTTTAATTTATATTAAAATAAAGTTTAAGTGCATTTTTTAACTAGTTGCAATTACTCTTAAGAATATTTCATTGTGACTTTTACTATCCGTGTGACATCTTCATATCTGTAGAACATTATACTATTATTAGAATAATTATAATAAAAATTAAGATTTGAAAATTATTTGAAAGAAATTTTATTTTTATAATGATACTAATAATCTAAAGTCATTAAAGTTTAATTTTTAATATTTTTAAGTGGGATAATGTAGTAATCAATGGTTTCACAAAATATATTTTTTTTTCTTTAGAATTTGTATGAATGGATTACATGTGTATTTATTGGGAGCTATTCGTGTATTTAATGAAGAGAATGCAATCAATCTATCCAATGAAAGTAACGGTTTATAATAAAATTTAAATAAAGTGATTTTATAATATTTCGTATATTTTATTGAAGTTTAATTTGATTTTATTCAAATAACTTGAATATTGTGTACATTAGTATAAAGAATACGTATAGATTTTTATTTAATTGAAAAAATATTTGAAAGGCAGAATTCGGATTGAATTTTTATTATAATATATTTTTATATTACATTCTACCAATGGTATAAAAATATGTTTTGAACAATTGATTTAATTAAATTTTATAAATTTTTTAAAATGATATCAAATCTTAAAGTGATTTGAATATTACTTTAATATTTTACTATTTTTTTTTTGTAATTCAATTAAAATAATTTAAATACATTTGAGTTTTAAATATATTACTGATAAAAAAAAATAATTAAATCTATTAGAAGAAAGAAATCTATTTTGTTCTTACGATATTGTAGTATAGTTAAAACAGAAAAAATAATTTATATCTATTTTATTTACAATATTTACTTCTATTTTCTACCTGAAAATCGTTATATTAGTCAGATAGTCCTAAAAATTTGCTTTATTTATTTAAATTTTTTTCTAAATAAGAAATAATAATAATATTAGATAAAAAAATAGATATATTAGAATACAAAAATTTTTTAATAATTTTACTTTATTCATTTTTACTTAGCTGTAATTTTAAAAACTTAATATTCTTAAATAATTACGAATCATATTGGTAATAAACAAAAAAATATTATCAACTTTTAGAAACGATTCTCCAAATTTGTTGTCATATCATATTAATACGAGAATTAAGATAGAATATAAAAAATAATAAACCTTGATAATTTGGATGAGTATTTACGTGTATATTTTTAGCAAGTATTGCAAACACCCAAGTTTTAGTATATTTCGCAATTCAGACATATCGAATAACACCAACGAAAAAACCAGAGGACTGCATAACGTAATGAAAAATGCAGAGAAACATAGTAATCGTGCTTGCGTTTTCTCAACATTGATAACGAGAATAATTATCACGAGTGTCTTCTTTGGTTACAATACGGTCTATCGACAGGAGGTGGGAAGAATTTTCCAGGAATTCCGCAGCTATTCTGAAAGCAGGATTCCCACGTTCATCTCTCGGTGTAACATATCTATCTAGATGTGACAGTGTGAGTAGACAAAAAATAAAGAGAGTGAGAAGGGGTGAGGGGGGGGGGGTGAGGGGGAGAGAGAGGGAGAGAGGAGAGCCCGCATGGCCGACCGCATTTGCGCGAGTCGATTGCAGCGGCTAAGCTCACCCGATCGATACTCAGATACTTGCACATGTTAGCCGACCTGAGCATCCGACCTGAGCAGTCCACCCTTCTACTTTACAGAGATGACCGAAATATGCGCTTTTAAAATCTTTCTTCATCTGACACCAAGTTTCTTTTACGCTAGATAAGCCATGATACGGCTTGAGATGCCGTACATTCAAATTTGAAAACGTAGCTTTCCCTGCTCGCAGCTCCGTGTGAGCAAGGGAGTTTTTTTCTTGGATAACTTGATGTAAAAAAGTATCTTTGTTTACTTAGAATGTCCTTTGTATATTTGTAACATTTGGAATATTTTTTAAAATAGTCTCACGAACGCTCCTTTTAAGTTTCCACTATGTTTAATGTCTACTAATTTATAATATTGTTAGATTGTATATTTAGAATGTATATGATAAAATAAACTAGTTTTTTCAGATAAGGCTATAAATTATTTTTTCTGGTTCCTTGAAATCATAGGTGATATTTAGTTCAGAATAATTTATTGATCTGTCAATCAAAAGTATATATATATATAAATAAAAACGAGCACATTTCCTATTCAAATTTTAATGCGTTTATTTATTCACTTATATATTAGTTTGTAATATATAGTAAAAGTACTGATTTTATCTGCACTATTAACTTACATTTTATGGATTTAAATATTATCTAAATTATTTTGCATATTTTAACTTCTGCTTGAGATATCATGAAAACATATTAAGTTAATGTATCAAATATCTATACTTCATATAGAAATGATAAAAATTTATTTTTACGAAATTATACGGTAAAGTGAAATAAAAGAAATCATAAATGTTTATATAATTATCAAAAATGGTGTTTGAAAAAATATAGTGATATTAAAAATTTGATATTTTAATATGTATATATTATAATTATAATCTTTATAAGCCCATATTTTTTGTAAGTAATTTGTCTTATTTCTTTTAGGCATTACAAATATAAAATAAATGTTGTATACATTATGTATATTGAGACTGATATAGGAAAATCGTACTCTTGTTACCCTAGTTTATCTAATACGTTAAGAAGTTGCTTATCTAACACCTTTGTGTTAAAAAATGATAACAAAAATATGAAATAAAAGCTTAAAATTAAACCTAAATCTGGATGATATAATCGATGTAAGTTTTTAATCATTTTCAGATCGTTATAATTTTTTTAAATATTCAATTTAGTCACTTTTTTATATACATTTATATTATATAATGTATATATTCATTCATTTATTTATTTATTTATTTATTTCAAACAAGTTATCAGATTTAATTTCAATACATAATATTATATAGTAATGACTTGACATTTGGGTTAATTTACCGAAAGTAATTAATAACATTTAAAATGAACATTTTTTATAAATTTTATTGGTATTTTTATAATTGAATATAATTATAAGTGTTATAAAATAATTTTAAATAACTTTTAATTGTTCAACTGTATAAAATTATTAGACATTTTGATGCCTCTATTAAAAAGAACTAAGCTTTACCATAAATTGTTTCTATAAATATTTTAAACTTATTTTAAATGAAATTCATATTAGCTATCCAAGATTTTTTACTTCTTATCTAATATAATTTTGTTATAAATATTATTTTTATATTATATTGATATAACAGAATTAATATTTTCAGGATTAAATTTTATAAATACATGCTTGTAATATAATAACACTTAAATGGAAGTTTTTATATTTGTATTTTTTCACTTGATCAAAAATAATAACTTGAGAGTAATTTGTTCTCAATGTATAAAATTCAATTTATTGTTTTATTTTAATGGGCAAACTACTCTCTACAAATAAAATTATCAATTGATTAAGTCCAGTCTCACTTCAGATTTGAAATCCCATGGGAAAGATTTTGCTTTTTCAGATTCAGATAGAGATTTCAAAACAAGATTGAATAAAATAACGATTTAATTATATAAAGGATACAATATAGGACAATATTCCTAGATATTTATACTCTTGCGCATATATATATTTGCGTACCAGGATTCCATAAGGTGAGAGTTGCAGATTATTATAGCAATCTTCTAACTTGAATCTTCCCAGGTATCGACTATTGAGTATTTCATTGAATTATTTTTATGGATTTATAGAGAAATATCAAGCTATATAAATTATATCACATAAAATTATACAACTCTTGATGTAGTAATTGCGAATTTGGAGTCACCGTCTAGAAGGTGTAGGCAATGAAGAGTTAGATGGCAGTTTTGAGTATAATATTTATCGAAGTGCCAATTAAAAATGTTACAGTCTATCTGTTAACATAATCTCGTAGAATAAGCTACTTGAAATTAAAATATTTTGATGATGCAGATATATTTTGAAATCATGTTATTGAAATCAAGACGTTAATTCCTTAGATTTTACATAGATAAATTTTACTGCATATAATTTTTGGCGAGAGAAGTATTTTTTGGTTTGTTTGGACAATTACACTTAAAATAAAAATAAATATTTATAAGTATACGCTTCGCGTTTTTATTTTAATTTAATGAGTGAATATTTTTCAATAATTAATAAAAAAAGTCATTTTTAACGAAATTCTTTTAAATTATATAATTTTATATTACATAAAGATATATAATCCGATAATTAAAAGAATAATATTAAGGGAAAGAATAACAGTTAACCCGATTTAATTTAGTGAGAGTCTTGGAAGGAATGTCTCGATGGTCAAATTTAAATTAAACGGAATTCACACGTTGTTAGTTAAAACTGAAAATTATGTACATCTTTAGAAAACGTATTTAAATAATAATTAATGATGTGGAGCCTCGAAAAAGTAAGTTAAAAATTATTTATTTGAATGTTACGTTGATATTGTCGATATTAAATATATCGCTTATGTTAAAAGTTAACGATAGTTTTCGATTCGTCATGAAATATTTGTACAGTTCATAAAATACAATATATTTTATCGATACATTTGCTCGATATTTTACATATAATTTTATTAATAGATTACTGAAATATAAATGAAATTTATATCTGATGTATAATTTTGAATACACTTGATATCGACAATGAATCAACGATCGGTCACTTTACATTGTTACTACTTTTTAACGAATATTTTTTAATTAAGTATTAAAATAAATAGTTAGATAATTATAAACTAATTAATAATGATTTATTATTAAAATTTGTTTTGTTTTGTTCTTTAACATTTTTAACAATTATTAAATTTAATTTTGCTTTTAATATTTCTAATTATATTCATCCGTGCTGGTTAATTTTTAAACGAGTCATAATGATCTATAACTAATTAATTTATGTACAACTTTATGTATCGTTTCCTGCTTTTAGAAAAATATATTTAAAAATGCCTGCAAATAAAGTATAACGTACCGTAACTCATCATTTACGAATGGAACAAGAAAATTATATTCTATTCAAGGAAGTGAAAAATTTATTTATCGTTAGAATAATAAGAGCAATTTTAGAATGAAATACTAAATTTTATGTCTCTTTCAAGGAAACACCCGCGCAGAATATAGAGTTTATAACAGTGAGTGCGAAGCATCAGTTTTGGTAATTTGATTGCGCTCTTTCGTGGAGCTGAAAAGAAGAATACAAAAAGAGAATTTCACTCAAGAAGCCCCAAATAAGAGGACGAGCGGTATACGTTCCGGGAATCGAAGAAATTGTCTGCTTCTCTCGAGCACACCTATGCCGCTTCCTCTTCGTCTCTTTCTCTAGTTCACTCGATTTTGGTCCATCTTACAGCAAAGCAAGTAGAGACGCGTGCTTCTCAGGACCTCTTGGAAATCCCGAAAAGGCGCTCTAATCGACTCACCAAAGCCAACGGTATTTTCCGTCTCTTGCTTCTTCTCTTTGTCTCTTTGTCTCGATCGCTCCGAGACGCGAATGTTAGCTCTTCTATTCCCGGGGATGTTGCGATGTTGCGAGCTCATCTTCTCGAAATGAGATATTTTTGTTAAAAGCAGATGCCCTGATGACTCGGAACGTTTGCGATCGAACTGGAAATATGGGTTATACGCGTTTGTTTGAATTTTCGAATCGATTTAAGTTGCTTATTCGAAAGCACGGATATTTATAAGAATTTATAAGCAGCGATATCGATAGCGATTCGATCGATGGTTTCTTTCTGGCACATATATAAACTTTATATAGTTTCTCGTATCTCGTTACATTATTCGGTATAATATATGATTATATAATATGATTTTCAAATTATGCGGTAATTTAGTAAATTAGCTCAGTCTACTTTGGAATTATTTTATTTTTTAGCCGCTTTACCCGCTTTACCCGCTAATCTGTATTACTTGTTATAAGAAGGAAACATTTATTCAAAACTGGTTCGATTTTAAAATTTTAATATGAAAAAACTTGAACGGAAAATCTGTTTCGCGATATCGATTAAAGCATTCGATCAAGTTACGGTAAATTTATATTATTTTTACATTGAGAAATACAAAGTAAATATTTTAACACAAGCTCGTATCGAGTTAAAAATAACGAATACGATTTTATATTTTCAATTCTTTCAAATTATATAATTCCCTATTTTTTTTCAATTCCTTCCTACGATAAATATCGACACGGCACTCGGATAGTTTTTACAGTAATACGATTAAATTTCTCGCTTTGGAGAATTATTAACCTCTCGTACTTATTGCTTATAATTTAATTATAAAATATAAATAAACGATAGCAAACGGTATCTCTATTACTAGGCTTAATATAGTTTTAATAAAAATGAATAATGATTAATTTTCCAAAAGCTGGTAAGATTACGCGTAATTGCACAAAGCTCAAAGGTGCAATATCTTTGTTTGAAATTCGATACAACTTTTCATTTGGTTTTCTGCATATTTTACTTTATAGACTCGTTAGCTCGTACATACTCCCGTACGAGTTATTTTCTAAATTGATTTTCAACGCACAAATGAGTAATCAGGATGGATTTAGATGCGCGTGAATGCATTTACAGGAAACTGAAATCACGTAGAGAATTCCGTGTGCATGTCAGGAAATCAATTCACCTTTTTAAAAGTAATCGCATATCATTAACGCGGGTATACGCCGTTCACATTGCTCACATATAGGCACGTATTAACACGTCTTCCGATACGTGAAGAAAGACTCGGTCGTTATATAAATAAATTAAAATTAAGATACATAATAATTCAAAATATTTTTCCGATACACGTACTTTTTTCTCATTTGCATCGACGATAACTATAATTATTATTGGACATAAATGCGTGTTTTTTAGATCATTAGTAGAACCATTACGTATCGACAATTTTTTTTTAATTATCTTACAAATGGGTGCTATTTAATTACGCGTATTTCGAATCGGTTTTACCATTGTTATCGGGAGAGTTGTATAGTTTCGCGAACAAAACTATAAAATAAATAAAAGAGCGATATTTACATTGGAAGATAAAAAAGCGTTTCGCGATCGTCGATCAGTCCGTAATTATTTGATCTATCGAACGCCGTACGTTCATCGATGAGTCCGCGACGAAAAAAGTAACGCGTAAGAATTTTTATAGCCGACGCAGACGATGCTCTTGATCTATCGTAGCAAACAATATAATAAGACAATATAATAAGGAGAGCGAACCGAATAGAGAGGATAAAAAAGTTAAAAGTCGGTCAACGCAACTTCCACACGCGACGGAGAAATTGGTCGGATCGTACTCGCGAGTCTCACGCGGTCATTACATCGTACAACATCGTATGAACCATGAAAAATGATCGCGTCTCGATTATTATCTCGGGCGCGGATACAATGCTCGGACCGTCTCCGTCATCGAGCGTATCCGCGTTTTGACAGAGCGCGTCACGAGTCACGAGTCGTGCAGCCATCCATCCGCACGCGACGAGCCGTTCGAGACGACTGAATAACCGGACACAATAACGTCGACACATTCAACCAGTGCCGTTGAATCCGAGCTCGAGCAAAGTGTGGGAGATTCCGAAAGCGAACGAGAGGTGTAACGTGCGTACGCACATTTTGTTTGGTCGGCCGTCGCTCGCGGAGTGAATTCTTTCCATTGTTCGAGGACCTTCCGACCATACACGGCACCGAGACTTGGTTTTTTTTTGTTTTTCTTGTCCTTTTTTTGTCTTTTTTTTGTTTTTTTTTGTTTTTTTTTGCTCCCTCTTGAGATTTGAGAGTTTAATAACTGCTAACACCGTTGTTTTAATCTTTTTACGTGCTAACTTTCTTCATTTGCATTAAAAACGCGCGCCTTCAACTTTTTTATTTGTTTTACATAATACTTAATTGGGTTCCCTGTAAACGTCACGTTAAATATCTTAAAATGACGATCCTTATTGCCGTTGCACACACGAGTCGTGAGTATTGATTTACATATACGAGGCAATAATATTGACGGTAAACTTAAGGATTTGATTTATATATACGAACTATGTATCAATCGGTACAAAGACTACCGATACCAGTCGAAGCTGCCAAGTTTATCATCGAGTCATTTTTTATATTTAAATCGATTACTTCTAATTTCTACTTATGGAGCAAACCTTAAAAACTTTCATTCATTTTTTTTATTCATTTTTCGTTTTATAGAAGAAATAGTTTAATCGATACGGTAGCGATATTCTACTGCAATAACGAAACCATAACGAAACAATTTGAACGATCGTATTACGTTAAAATACTTCTTTTGTTTTATTTTCTTATATTTAATAAGGCTACGAAAACAAAGTAGAAGAGAATTTTAAATATAAGTCAAATTATAAATAGAATAATAATAAAACTTTTATCAAATATTACGTAAATATGTCAACATACGTAATAAAGAAAAAATTCAGTGCACTGCAAGACCTTACGTTAACTATCGGTCTAACTTTAATTACATCTTATGTATCAAAATTAATGGGACAATAAATTTATTATGTAAAATAGAAAATTTAATTACGTATTTAATAACGATAAGTTCAAAATAATAAAACTAAGATCGAACATGTTACTCTTTTAAATTAAAATTTATGTATGTGTGTATCTTTAATTTAGGAAGAATATTCTTTTAATAAAACTTGTATCAAGGTAAGATGTAATCTTAATCGAGAGATAGAGTAAACTTATTGTTACGGAAGAAAATCTGTTTGGGTAACGGCAAGAGAAATTAATTTAATTATAATCTTAAAAGCAGCAAAATTATTTCCCTTAGAACAAATAAGATAATCCCTTGAGAGAAATCGGACGTGCTTAAAAGAATTTTATTCGACCAATAAGCGTTTGATTTTTTTCAGACTTCTGCCAAAAAATACAGGAGAGGATAAAATAAAAAATTACGAGGTGTAACACACGTAGAAATTCAAAGCTGTGTTCCGCAAAGCGGGGATGGGCACGAGCATAAAGAGAGACAGGGAGAAAGAGAGGAAGAGAGAAGGAGAGAAGGAGAGAAGGAGAGAAGGAGAGAAAGAGAGAAAGAGAGATGAGCTCGTCGCGGGAGTGTTCACATACACGAATGCTTTGGGTCAGGTGGTTCGTGCGAGGAATTCATCGGCCCACGCATTACCGCGGCTTCCCCGTGTACGAGAATCTGCGTGTCGCGCAATTCGGGTGACTCAAAAAGTAGATGCTATCTACGCACTTCTCTTCAACTGCTTCTCTCTCCTTTATATTTATATCTTTGCATATAATACATATTTATACGTATTATATATCATAACTTCTATAATCAAAGCGATACTCTCCCTCGTAAATTTACTCTAAAAGACGTTTCGTATTTTAAGTTTTACAACGCGTTGTTAAATGAAAACAAATCTCTATCTATAAAATTATTTACAAATTCTTTTAAACATTTCTTTTATAAAATCTGCCCTTATAATATTCGATATTCTAATATTCTATATCGTTGCGTAAATTAAATAGATGAACGATAAATTGATGAAATAACATTTTTAGATATCAATAGAATAGATAGGTTTTGAGAACTATAAATTTAAAACTTCTTGTGATTTGAAACATATTTTAAATATTTCTTTAAATAACTTACCTTTATTTATTTAACTTATTTTTTTCATAAACGAATATTTATTCGTGTAAGAAAATTTTCTACAGTCACTTGGATCTCGGCAAATTTAAATGAATATAAAACGAGCAAAGTTTTTTATAAAATCAAAACCGTACACGATTAATAAATATATAAAATTAATAAGTATTTAAGAATATGCAGCTTCGCTTGCAATTCTCTCATTCGAATAGCTCGCTAATAAAATTTAAAAAATTTTTTACTCTTTTTATTTCTCGTTTTAATTTCATTCTTTTCTTTGTCATTATTATCATCTAAACAAAATTTAACATTTTTTTGTTAAATCGTAATATAATTTCTACGCTTTACTTATATTTTTGTCATTTATGTTCCATGTGAACTTCTTTTTTTTTTAACATTTACAGTCGAATGATCAATTTTATAAGAAATTTTCTACTTTTTTCCGATCGTCACTTGGTAGCGATTTTATTTTCTCGTGTAATATTCTTATTGAATAATATATTTAATTTAAGAATACATGAAAAGATAAAAAAAAATAACGAAAGTATGAAAAAAAAAAAGACTAAAAAGAAGGAAATGTAAAAAAGATTCGGCAATCAAAGAATGTAAATTGAGAAATAAATGGAAGGATTATGTGTAAAAAGACGTGTTATGCAACATAGATTAATTTTAATATAATAAAGCTGTAAATGAATTATCGAATGTAAAGACATAAATAAAATTTTCTTTGATTTATTATTTGGATAATAATTTAAATATATTATTTATGTTATTAGCTGTTTATTTTTGTCTACAAAATTTTTTAATTAATATTATACTATAAAACAATCTTTGTTTCTTTGTTATATATTTTTTTACTTACATATTTAATTTATTTAATTTATCTATTGTGTGTAGTTATTTACTGCCTTTTTAAAAAAAATGTAACCTTTTAATCAACGAATCTTAAACAAATTAAAAATCGAGCAAATTCAAACAATGTTTTATTACTCTGACATATGAACTTTATATATTTATGAATGAATAATTGTATCTTCTATAAAAATATTTACCTGCTAAATTTCTTTTTATACAAATTTTTATATAATATACGGTCGAAAGCTGTATAAAGTTTCATTACCATTCCAATGAATGTAGGAAATATGTATTTTCATCTGATTTTATTTTTAATCGATTAAAAAGTTTAATTTCACGACAATCAATTGATCGATTGTTTATTTTATTTCGAAATAAAGACAAGATTCATCGCTTCATTGCAATTTTATCGACAGCTATTTAACAGTTATCGTAGACTTTGTAGGACAAGTTTTTTATGTCAAGTTATGTGTATTACCTTTGCTTTCTTTCGTTCTCACGCGAGGTGTTGTATGGCTCCGATTCAAAATATTAATAGTCATTCATTTGACGATTAAAGAGGTTAAAGATTATTCTTTATCGATTACTACATGCCTTTTTTATAAGGATAATTCACGATAACATTATATACGAGGCTTTTTTAATTCTTCGAAAAATACATTTATTATTAAATCGAATATTTTTAATTAGACTTTTTATTTATTTATCGAAAAAACTTTCAAAATTTTTAAATTCAAGAATTTATATATACGCTACGCGTATTTTTATCATAGATTCATTTTCATACGATATATCATACGATTCGTGAGATTTTAAAGGAAAACTTATTTAATTTAATTTAAAAAAAAAAAACAAAAATAAAAAAAAGGTAATCAATTTCGTTAAATTATTTATATCACTCGTCGAAATACTTTGAAAATTAAAGAGAAAATTAAAAAAATTATTCACAATGACTTTTCAAGTTAAAGAACTTTTTTTATTAAATGACGATGCTTGTATGGCTGCATAATTTAAAATCAAATGTAAGAATGAATTATTGGAAATAATGAAAAAATTATGTAAAATAAAATAATGTATTTTTATCCCGCTAAAAATATATATAAAATATTCAATATAAATTGAATAATTCATAATATTAATTGTATTTAGATCTAAAATGATCGTTGACATCATATTAGAGATAATTATTCGTAGAGTTCTCGAGTAGGTGTAGACAAGAGCATTAGATATCGAAATAGAAAATAAAAAGGTATTACAATAATGACCTTTGGAGGTGTACGGGTCTCATGCGCTGGCCATAACTATATATAACATCGGATCACGTGGAGGCGCGCTCATTATCATACAAAACTCTCCTCCGCTCTTTTGCTTCTCTTAGCCCTGTTCGCGCGACTAATGGGATCGCGCTGACGACACGCGGACGCTCGATAACCGCGCAGTGCACCGAATGCACGATGAATAACACACGGACGCGTATCGGGTGCGGACGCACGCACGCAGGCACGCACGCAGGCACGCACGCAGGCACGCACGCACGCACGCACACTCGCGCGCATCAAAGCCAACGCGTAGACGCGCGTTCAAACCCCAGTTGCCTCTGCTCTTAATATTAAAATTGTTCGTGTCGTTTAAATAAACAGTGCGGTGCATATAAGCCGACGATTGACTCTGGCAACGAGATACGTATGCTGCATTCAGCAAAAGCCTAAATGAAACACGGCCGATCATCGTTACATGCGGAGACGTTGCGAAACCGATATAAAATAACCCGTCTTCTTTCCATTTTCCAATTGTACGAAATTAGTGCGGTCCGTAGTCGATTCGCGGTTACAATCCGTAATTCAAAACTAATTGTTTGCGAAGGTGTCGATTCTATTGATTCTATTGATTCTATTGATTCTATTATAATAACGCATAATCACCATTAATATTTTAATAATTATATTTTTAAGCATTATTTATTTATGAAAATGATTTATTCTTCGTTACCTAATTCGTGAATCGAGCTTATGCTGCATTTATCTTTACGTTTAGCATAAAAAAAAACGTATTACCTAAGTTTTCTTTATGACAGATTGCAATTTTCACTCTGGGCCGCTGTAAGTTTATCGTTTGAAAAAATGTTATAATCTTAACATAATATCTCGAATGTCCCTCTCTTCGTTACGCGCGCAGCGAGAGCGGCGGTAGCATGTCATGTTTAGTAAAATTGAAGAAACAAGTTGAGATTTATCGGTGCGATCGTGAACTCGAGCTAAAATCAATTTCGACGTTAAATACTTGCGCTTATCTTTTTTTCATTGTATAGGATTATTTAAACGGTTAACGGAAACCATGCTGTTATGTCATAAATTAATTAAGAACGTTACTTTCGTTTTTTATTAATTAAATTTATATATTTTGTTTCGGTCGAGTATATACATTACGTAATTAACTAATTTTATAATGCTGCAGATTTTTATAATTTAACGAACATTGTTCTCGATTAATATTACGCGCGATCGCTAATAACGTTTTTAACGTTTTTAACGTTTTTAACGTTTTTAACGTTTTTAACTGGTAAATTGTCTCGTAACCTCGCTTCCATTTTCATAATACTATTTTATTTAGAAAAAATGATTTTGATATACGTTCGAACGGTTTTATCGTTCCAGCGTTAAAAACCTACGTAGAGCTGATTCCTATTTATATTTGACGATAAAACAAAGACGGTGCTTCCATTTAAATAAAAATTTGCAAAAAGACGAACGTTGGATCTTCCCAATGTACTTTGAAACTCTATCTAAGATAGATCTAACCCAGGGACTAAGAATTTTTACGATATCCAATTACTCTAAGAAAAAATGTAACCTTCTCTTTTCATTTAGTCTTACGGTATGAGATGGTTATAGCCCTTTTACTTTTACGGCACTATTTCCATAAATCCTGCGCTTCTATAACAGAGTACCCAAGACCTAACCCTTTTCTCGCATATTTACGGAGAGACTTTCTTCGTAAATGTTGTTTAAAAATTGTTTTTTAGAGTTGTAATGCCAACGACGAACGTAAGACATTCTAGTAATTTTAAGTAAAAAATGTATCAACACCTCGAAACGATTCAAGAGCTTTCACGGTTAAGATCCGCGTTCGATCGAACAAATATTTTATACTTTTCGTTCAATTTATCCACGTAACAATATATTAAAATTATTATAATATTAAAAATGATTTTTAATAATTTACATACATTGATTTTCTATTTTCTGCTAATATTTCAAGCAGTATTCTAACGCACGATGATGAACGGAACTTTTTAAAAAGAGATAAATTTGTAGTAGTTAATTATATTTATTTAAAGTAAAAAATTATTCTTAGCCGATACACGAATATATTTTTAAACAGTCCTTACAAATAATTCTGTCCGAGTGGTACATTTCTCTTCCATCGAAATACTGTATACATACGTGGATAACATTCCTCTCTAATATGGCCTATATTGCTTCGATGGCTGAGTTTTATTTCTACGTCTGCGGCTGTTTGATTTTTTTCTTCGGACTTAGTGCGTCCGAGTCCGACTGGTTAGAAACGAATCGAAACAACTCGGCGTACAGGGGAAAGATTTATTTGGTATAACGCACGGTGAGAGGTGAATTGCTACCGGGCTTTTTTCGTCGCACCAGACGTACACTTTCATACGAATCGTTGTTCTCCCGTAAACGAGTTTTTCTTCTTTCGACGATTCATATTTCGCGCAGGGATGGTTTGCGTTACGCGAGTCTGTTCGGGGTCTCTTTTTAACGTTAACTTTTAGGACTTCGATATGGTACTTCGATATGATACTTCGATATGGTACTTCGATATGATACTTCGATATGGTACTTCGATATGATACTTCGATATATAAAATATTGAAATATCTTTTATAGAGTTTGACTGTTTTCTTAAATAAATATGCGGCAGCGGGGAAAAATTTTCATTCGAAAATAAGTATAATTCGTTAAAAAGATATGATCAAAATATACTAATAATAATATTTAAAGACAGACACCTAAACATAATTAAAATTACGCGAAATTATTTAAATTTGTTTTTCTATATCTTTTAACGTTAAATTATATTCAACTATAAGAGAACAATATTCCCTAGAATTTTATCGTAATAAAAATGTATGTAAAAATTAATTTTTCGAGTAATTTTCTAAAATATCTCATTTGAATAATATACGAGGGCGTATATATACAGGTTCATTTAAATGTACAAATTATCGTTTTGATCTTATATCCTCGTAACACTGATTGCGTTCAAATTATCGTGTGCGCTTGCTCGGACACTTGCAAATACTCGGTATCCTGTTTTCCTAGATAAAAGACTAAATATTAAAAAACAAATTCCATAAATTAAAGTTAACGAAACGTAGTTTATCATTAGTTTCAATTACATTGAAAAAACTGAGTAAATCAGTTTTACGATCAAGATTTATATATCTTCATCGCGATACCGTAAAACGTGCGCGATATAAAATTTGCACTTGGAAACGAACGCTTTCGAACGCCGAGGGTGCGAATGAAAATTAAGAAGGATAACGAAGATGTCGTAAGTTCGCGTGAGCGACCGAAACGATCCGCGTGACGTGGATCGTCGAGTCGGCGACGAAGGAGGCGTCCAAGGGCCGACAGGAGAGCATTCCCACGGCTCGGGTGAGCGCTCGAGTAGCCAGGGCCCAGCCTCGGCTCTCCTGTCCAATCCAGGAAGCAATCATCGTGCCTCGCTCTCTAATACCTTTAAGCGGATAAACGGTCGGAGCGTAGCAAAGGGAGAGGCGCATGCGCGTTGCTCTCGATATCGCACGCTTCGAGACCCTTTCTTATTTTCTCGGGGCTCCTGCCCTCGAGTATCCGCCGCCACCTCGACTTTTTCTTCCCTTTATTCCTCGTTCGGTGTTTACCCGAGCGCGACTTGACTCATTCGTGTCAAACGAGCGCGTCTACCGAGTCATCCGTCGAGATTATTGGCTCGACATCGATAATACCCGAGCGATGATTCGACATTAACTACTTTGTAAGGCTTCGCGTGTAAGTTTTTTTTTACGAGGAAAATTATGAATTCGTTTGGCACGAGTGACACCTCCAGTGATTAGCACTACCATCGATTTGCTCGCTTCTTTTATCATATTTATCCACGCTTCGATTATTTTTTATCCTAGTTTATAATTGCGAGGTGTGTCGAATGTGACGACAATTCAAATCCATCTATTATTCGTTCGAATATCGATGAATCGATCGAAGGAACTTTATTTCATTAAATTGTGTAAAATAATATTATTAAAGGATGGGAAAAATATTGCGGAAGCAAGAAACATATTCTTAGTACACAGAGTATAATACAATATAAGAAAAGCATTCTAGTTTTACGTATATTTGCATTTAATGTACGTAATAAACTGTATTACCGTTAATTTGATATTATTAGTTTGTAGTTTTACGAATATACAAATTTCTTTATACGTACGCAAATTGAATAAGATACAAGTATTCAATAAGACTGTATGTACGTGCGTAAAAAATACGTATTAACTCTGTATTAAAACTTTTTTCACATTCGTACGTTATAATATCGTGGATGTCAGAAACGCTTAATTTTTGTACTTTGATACTAAAATTATGAATTGTGAAAACGAACCTTTCTCTCGATCCACTTCGCAATATATATATATATATATATATATATTGATCACCAATGTTTAGATTCGATATTTTTAATTTAATATTTTTAATATTGAATAATATTTTTAATATTATTGGAATAATAAATTCAATAAATATTATTGGAATTTATAATTATAAGCAACTCTTTGAAAAAGAATAAAGCTTATTGTTGTAATCTCTGTAAATAAATAAATAAATTTTACGCAAAATAAATTTATAAATTATGTAAATCTTTTATTTAAAAAATATTTTAATATGTTCCTTTATAACGAAAGTTGTTTTTTATACGTTATAATTACGATACTAATGTATTACAATAAAGTATGCATATATATTGAAATAATATTAATACTTCTGATGTAAAAATTTTAATTATTCAAGGCTTATTTTATTTGAATAAATTCATCGGAGTAATAAATTTAATATTATAAGAGAAAAAAATACTTAAGTAATACGGTAAAATTAGCGGATCATCGATCAACATTATCGATGTAACAATGATATAAGGAAAAGTTATTATTAGATTTGTTCATATTTTGTCCTATTTTTTTAACTTTTTATGTATTACATGTACGTATCGACAAATATTTAGATACACCGTGTACCGATATAACGTTCTTGGATCACACGCACGATTCCAAAAAATGAATCACGGATCTCGTGCTTATCCTGCGGATTTCCGGGTGGAAAGATCTACCTTGGTTACTTTTTTATCTTTGAATATATTGTGAGAAACATGCTGTATTTAACGTACGTGTATACTAATGAAAATAATTGTAGATGGCGTGAAATGCTTGTTTATAATTTCTATTTTTAAAAACAAGCTGTTCATTTATTTATTCATTTTTTATTCATACATGCAAATACCTAACCAGCTTGTGTTATTTTCTAATTTCTTCGGTATATCGTATAGAACTAATTTATTTACTTATCGTTTTATCATAATTATTATTTTATTTGATCACCCCTTTTATTCAAATAAAATTATTTTTGTAAGTAGGATTAAAATAAACGTATAATACACGTTTTCGTAATTTCTGTTTAGATTATTTAAAAAAATTTTATGATTTTCCTCGTTACTCTAAGTTTTTAGAAGATATAAAAAATATTTTGCACAATTTTAAAATATATTATCGGAAAGCCTATATTGAAATACTTTATAATCTTTAAAAGTTTTGAAATATATTTTCGTATTTCTGTTTTTTTTATTCATGAATCTTTATAAAAAAGATGTTATTAATTTAATTATTTACAGAATTTTTAACTTCTAGTAAGGATAAATACGTTGCGAAATGAATAATCAATTTGTAAAATTATCCAACAGATTATTTTTTTGTTATTTATCCACGCATATTCAGTCGCATTGTATAAATAACAATAAATTTTATAAATCTATTTATAATGATTCGCTAGTTTATTTATTATAGTTATGCGAAATTACTATAAAAAATATGATTCCTAGAAATAAATAACGAAGACTATTCAAAGTAATGAACGAATATTATAAAATTGAGAAAATAAATAATAAATGATAGGCACACCTAATGATTAAAACCGACTATAAGACTGTATTATCGGTTCCATTATATTGAATAAATAATAATGCGTAATAAAAAATAACACTTTGGTGATTAATCTTGCTTGGAACAGAGCAGAAACGGAATCGTTCGATCGCGCTATCATAAACATAGCGTAAACATAAGGCGCGCGACGAAAGCTCGAGCTTCGCGTTGACGAAGAAATCGCAAAAACGTAGTTCCAGCCTCCGAGAGAGTACCAGAGTCCTCGAAATAGATCGGTAGAGATAACAACCCTTCCTTGCGCTCGACTCGTCTCGCAATGAACGTGAAAAGCGGAGAAGACGATATCGGAACGATCGTCTTAGCTCCTCGGAATGATCGCGCATGCGCGTCTCCGATAATTTCGCTGGCACGTCCCGGCCTCGCCTCGACGGCGGCGGCGACGGCGGCGGTGACGGCGGTGGCGGCGGTGCGTTGCACAATGCGATAAAAGCACGGCCAGCCGAGGGACCTTGGAGCTGCGGCGTAGTCCATATGCATAGTACCGGGTGTCCGAGAGAGAACGCGTACCGGATATGCGAGTATGGCCGCGGCGAAAGGGACAGATTTGCTTGACCCTTGGCTGAGAAGCAACGCTCTTATGCCTTTTTGGTCTACCTGCGAATTATTATTTCGCGGCACCGAGTCTTTTACTCTTTTTATCGCTCGGCTTACGCTCTAAGCTTACGCTCGAATTTATTATGGAAGTCCTCGATCCTTGGCTTTCGTTGGGCGTGTCTTTCTCTTTTCGCAATTATCGCAACTGTTGAATTACGCGTATAGGTTCGCGCTTGTACTAAAAAGGAAATGAAAAATCGAAGCCGAAATATGGGATTCAACGTATTTCTTTATAATTGCGTAAAATTTATACAAAGGATACTTTCGGTAACGTGAGATTTTACGTCCATGAGAATATTTAAAATACGATTGTAGCCGTTAAGGAGAATAAAATATACATTGCTTGAAAAAATAGTATTCCTTTTTTTGTAAATACCGAGGTAACGGAGCCGAAATTTATCTCGCATTGGTACGAATATATTTATTTATCGTTAGTAAAAATTATCGTTTTTAAATAAGCCAAACGAGATTTTTTTCTAAACTTTGTATAAAATCTTTGTATAAAATCTTTGCGTTAATATTTGAAATACCGTTGTTTATCGTTATTGTAAATTTGATATTAAAAATAAAATTATTGCAACGTCTGACATTTTCAATAATATTATAATAATTATTATGTACGTTACGAGTAATTTTCTCTTAGAAAATGTTTGCATCCAACAGTTTATACGAATAATGATAAATATTTTAAATCGAGTAGTTTTGTTATTATATTAAACAACGAGCACGAAAGTATTCGAATTCGATTCACAATCATTTCAAGTCCGTATAAATAATTGAATTATATTTCTTTTATTACTCTTCGTGTCGCAACATTGTTAAAAAATCTTGTACAATTTTACTTCGATTTTCTCGATTTTGCTGAAATTATCGACTAGATTATAAGAAACATTAAATATTGGAAAAATATTCCTGCAATAATGTTGAATAAGCGTTGTTAATGTAAGAATGTTGACCTACTTTAAAAAATTTATATAATAAGTATCATTAATATTTTGAAAGCTTTATTGTAAGGATTTAGATACGTGTGTAGAAATCCACTTCATCAAATATGTATTTATGGATGTCGTTTCTTTACGTCGATTGTATTGACTTCAATCATTACATTTACTTTTATTTATGCTTGAACAGTGAAAGACATTGATTTATAGATCGGTTACGCAATTTAAAAAATTTCGGCATTTTATGAATTTTCACAACTATATTTTCACCGATTCCCATCTATCGCTTAAATTATTTTCGACAAAACAAACGAACGAACGCATAAATTTCGATGCGCGTAAACTTTATTCGATTCGTCCCGGATTCGAATACTCGATAGCGCCTTCGCAATTCCAACGATGCCGCGTATCAAAGTTCTCATCCAACGAGTGGATTTTCACAGCTATCGGCGCAGTTCGATAATCGACGGACGCATCCGCGCAACCAGCAAGACCATACGTTTACCCTGTCCCCGAGCTATCGAGAAGATCCGCTCGCGGTCGCATCGAAGAAGAACTTGGAGCTGCGGAAAGTGTCGGACCTTCGACCCAAGTTCTAAGTAAGAGACGTTTCGCATCGAGAATCGCGCGGGAACCACCGAACGCGGCGTACGAACGCGTGGATAAACGAACCGATGAAGGAGGCGTCTGAACAACGTCTGAACAACGACGGAACAACGTCGGAACAACGGCGGTGCAACGACGGGCCACGATCGCAGCCACCGCAGCCAACACAATCGGCGCGCGCCGCGTGATACATAAAGTGCGTCGAGACACGGACAAAAACGTTTCCCAACCGCCCTGTTCTCGCTCGATATTAGAAAATCGACTGAAAATTACGTAAAAGCTCGCGTTCGCTTGGGGCCGTGGCGCGGAGTCGCGACTAAGGTCGAACCTGGCAGCCAACGGCGCCCGACTTCCACTCTCGCGAGCGCTACGCGCTTTTTTCAGAAACGAGGTCCGACACCGGAGGAATCCGCGAATCACTCTTATTTTCTCTTCATCCGAGATTTATGCCTCCGCTCGCCTCGAGCTTTTTAAATTAAGCGCCTTAACTCGCCCGTGCTCGTTGTTTTGGTGCGTTCGTAGCGCGCGTGCAATAACATTTACGAGCGCCTAGGCGACAAATGCGATTATGGCTCGGGACACTCGGGACACTCGGGAAACTCGGGACACTTGTAAATGGATGAATCGCGCCAAGATGAAGTGCGAAGACGCCCAAAGGAATTTACGTTTATCGTTATTCCGGGTTGATACGACGAAGCGCGCGATCCGAATAAAACGATAAAATCAGGCGTTCGATTTTTACAAAAAATTTTTTGTAAAAAGGATTTAAAATTTGATGCAATTATTTCGATGGAACTTTCGTAATGCTCCGGTAGCGATTAGGTTTACCTTTCGCGCACGCGCAATCGTAAACGAATCGGTCGAACGCGATTTATATTCTTAATTGCATCGAAATACGCTAATAGGGTGCTTCCGTAACCGATACTTACTCCTTGTAAAAATGAATCGACGAATTTCGCAAACGGCGCGAAATTTGAAGAAAAAACGCTGATTCTTTAACGGCGTGAGCGAAAGGAATTCGACGCTTATGGAATAAATCACGAATCGGATCGATAACGCGAGTAAGGCGAACGTTTAAAAATTAACGCATTATTACCCAAATGAGTTGGCTCGATGCGCGATAAAATTTATTTAGCCGAGAGTTTTAGCAACTTCCCATTTGGTTCTGCCTTATTTTGCATATAACGGAATGTCCGTTAAACAACGAGCGAAAAATCGTACGTAACCAGGTCAATGCGGTCGAACGCCCGTACCGCTTTGACGTACACAATAAATGAATCAGCGCGTACTTTAATTTCAATCAAATCGATATACGAAAACGCGAAAAAAGTCCGACTCTGAATAGCAGGCGGTGGTGTTTCGTTACCATTCACACCGCCGATATAAATATTCCGCGGCGGACAAAGGTCCTGGAGCGAGCATATTAAAAGCGTGGCAGCGGATAAATTCAGAGTCGCGTAATATATAACTAATGATAAAGGCGGGCCGCGCGCGCAATGCAGCGGTAGAAAAAGTAAGCGCGCGCAGATCTGCGGATCGCGGTAGAGACCGGCAGAGACCGGCAGGGACCGGCAGGGACCGGTAGAGACAATGCAGTGACAACGGGGCAATTTTTACCGCGATCCGAGCGTAATGGCCGCTCAATCACGGCTAATAAGAGGCAAGCCCCGCGGGCCGACTTTTAAAAGTCTCTCTCGTGCCGCGCGCGGCTCATTTTGCGAAACGCGCATAAGTTATGGACTCTCGTCGAGTCCGCGCCGCAATTGCAACAGTTTTCTCGGCTACCGTGTAGCGCGAGCGCGCTCCTTTTTTTCTCGCATTATAAATCAAAATCTCGGGCCGAGCGCGGAACGATGAATAGCGGTGGTCCGCAGCTCGACGATCCACAACTCGACGCTCCGCCACTCGACGATCCACAACTCGACGCTCCGCCACTCGACGCTCCGACGTTTACAATCGGAGGATGAAAAATAGAGGCTACGATGCTGAGATGCTGCGCTCGCGCGCTCGGACCAACCTCGGCCCGCGGACCTCTAAACTTTTTATCTCCGATCGCGATAGACGCACTTGCGATCCAAGTCAATTTTTCAAACGAAACTGCTCCGTTCAACCCGTCAAAGATTCAATCGCTGGAGATTTTCCTTTCTTCCGATTCGGTACCTCGTCCGTCACTCCTACTTGGAACCTTTCTCGGACGGAGGAGCTTCGCTTCCGATACGAACGCGACCTATCCAAGTTGGAAAAATTCGGATCTACTCCCGTTTTTACCTTTTACTACCCTTTTACCCTTGAGCGACTAAATCCAAGACGGCGAAAGCGACCGACTCTTTATTCTTTCGCGAGCCCAGCGATGAAATCTTTGATGCCACATGCCAAATGATTCGGCTCGCCTCGGAAAATGCGCGGCGGACTTTCGCGCCGCCGACGATGCGAGTAATCGCTTTTTCAGATACCAATACCAACGATACCAGTGCGCGTATCGATACGTACGCGCACATTGACTCGCGGTCGCGCAAACTTTTGAGTTACGAGCGCGACTGCGAATACCGAATTGGCGCGTAGTATAAGAATGACCTTCGCGCGCAACTCTAACGCACGCATCCAGAAATATCGTTACGTTGTTTGTCCAAGAAAGATACAGTATATATTTTAATAATAAGTTGGTAGCGGAAGCGACGTAGCGGCGTAACGGATCGGGTACGAGTCGCGATACTGCGTATTACGATAGAAAAAGACCGAGATACGACTTGGTACGACTTGGTACGACTTGGTTATATTCGCGATGGTGTCTTATCGAGAAACATTTACATTTTACATTTTGAAAAGAGTTGCAAAAAGTAAGAAGATTATATGCTTTCTGTAAGTAAATCTTGGCGTTTGACAGCCAAGACAGGATTTTCTGAAATGATCATCGGTGATGGGATTAATCCTAATGGAATACTCGATGAGACCGTAATGGTAAAATAGTTATTTAATATTTATTTTGAGTCGCTGCTCAAGATATTATTAGCTCTTTGTATAACCAAGAGTATTTTCCTTGAAATAAGATATTAGCAAAAATTAATCTCAACGATTAATTACGTTGAATACCGGTATTAACGATACCAACCAAACAACCAATAACGCAACGAAATTTATCGATAAAGAGATAAAGATTTGAGTAAAGATACGGGAAATATATTATTTTCTATTATTTTCTATTATTTTCTATTGTTGCGTTCGTTTACGCGAAAGAACTTAATTTTATTAAATAGGAAATTAAGAGGAATCAATCGTTAAGGTTAGATTAATTCCGAGATGCGCGAAAAGCCATTTATCGAGCGATAAATTATAAAACGATGACAGAAATATTGTAGGTGCATTTTAAATTGCGCATTATGTTATAATTACCACATCTAATTTTTTTAAAGCGTAATTATACGTATGAATAAAAAATTATTATTTATAGTTTATCGTTTGTGATACGATACGTAATTGATCGCTACCTAATAAAAACATTCGGAATCGCTTCAACTTATCTCTCAGCGTATTCGCAGATCCGTGTAAAATATTTTTTATAGAATTAGCTTATTTTTTATAGAATGTCGTAAATAAATTTCTCGTTAGCGCTATAATTCGAAACGCCGAATCCGCGTCCATGCGTCCATGCGTCCATAAAACGATGGAAAGTCTCGCGACGAAGGAAGACTTACTCTAGGTATGTTGTACGCAAACAAGATATTTAGAGAACGGAAACACCGAATGTAATTCTAACTAGCATTGACGTGATCGTGTACGCGAGTGAACCGTTGATATTCGCATGAGCTCGTTGCACTGACAACGCCTATACGTTCGCGATCTTGTCGGCTCGGTAGCTAAAACTCACGGCAATCGTACACAGGTATATAATTACACTTTATCCCTCTCTCTCTTTCTCTCTAACTCTCTGTCTCTCTGCCCCCTCTCACTTAATTTCTACACGCTCGCATTTTTTATATATTTATTCTGGATTTTTTAACATTTTCTCAAAACTGTTTCAAATTAACGATTAAATTATAATTTCAACGATAACGAGAATTATTACGATGTGAAAAATATTTTTACGATTCACCAATCCATCCTCCTTCGTTCTTTTATTAATATACGGAACTGTAAAGTCTTTTCTATTCGTTTACATTACAAACCTTTAATATTAGTCTTTGATACTTGAAAAACAAGTTTCAAACTAAAAAATATTATTATATTATTATATTCTTTTTATTTTATTTACTTGTAACGCATTTTTATATTTATTATTACATCATTTAATATATTAAAATATTACTATATTAATATGGTTTTTAATAAATAATAATTTAAATAGAGATGACAAGTATATATACGATAAAATGTAGAATTTATTGATTTAATACATAAATTTAGTTAATGCATATTATTTTTGCGAAATAAGATATACATTTATTTATTACTCTTGTTGAATGGCAAATTTAATTTATGTAACATAAGATTATTCTACATAGATGAATATCGTTTGATTGTAAGAAATTTTAATGGAAAGATAAGCCTAATTTTTAATTGACATTATCGTTTATTCCGATCGGTAGTTTAAAATACACGTATTCTTTGTTTATTGTTCGAAAAATACAAAATAATTTTAGAATAACTTAACGTCTAAAATTTTTATTTATTTTATGAAATTTTATAAATATCCAATGAATATTAATTTTTAGTACTTTACACGCACCAAAATAAATAAAGCATTACATTTGTAAGATGTTCCTCTTAGATCTTGGATGTCTTCTCAAACGGCTACATTAATCTTCGGTCTCCTTTTCTCTTTCTATTTACTTTGTCAATTAACAATGTTTTTATTTCATCTCTGCCATCATCGCACGTATCGGTAATTTTGTTTGTACCTTATGACGAGTTGACTCAAGAATACGTGTCAAGAGGTGCGAAGATTGCGTTCACCAATTACACGAGAATCGCGTTCCTGGTGAATGTCCGACAACGCGAACGCGAACGATTGCATAATGATATCGATAAGATCAGCTCTGAGCATTTGTCGAGCTTAAAAAATTATATATATACATAGAGATATGTGTATGTAAAGCCGTCAAGCACATATGGGCACTTGCTACGGAAAACGAGACTTGATACAATTGTTTCGAAAATCCGATATGACCTACCGATAAAGTGCAAGCCGAACATTTTTGTATCCCTCACGCGTTTTTTCATTTTTTACTTACGTCGAAAGACACGATTTCTGTCTTGCGTTTTTCTCAAGTTATTGGAAGGAATGGTTGTTTTCTTACCGTCTGCTTGTTTTTCTTTATTTGGCTATTGAAAGAAAATAAATTCATTGTAATTAACGAGGCATTATTTGTGTATGTACATTGTAAATGAGTTACTTAATGCTGCTATGTATGTTTTGCTTAATTGGAAAGGTATGTGTTATAAGTAGCACGAGATTATTGGTATTCTTACTCATTTTTTCTAAATACTCTTCGTTAATAAAATTAATTAATCGATATTATCATAAAATAAAACATGAAAATCTCCTTTAATTCCGATCGTGTATATTCGTTTCTAACGATTATTTTTTATAATTTTATAATATCAATTATTAAGCAATTGAGAACATTTCATAAAAATATTCGTCGATTATATTTGTGAGAACTCGGTTATTCGATGAAATGCTTCGACTATTTCGATTTCGGTAAAGTAAAAGTTCGATCGCTACCGTATTAATTTAAACGTCAACGATAGTTCATATTTTTTCTTGCGATCACAGCCAAATTTTTTTAATAACGCAATATCAAACATTAAATTGTAACGATTTAAACGGAATAACAATTTAATAAGTTACGTATAATGGTAAGTATACAAATGTAATTTATCGTTCTAATTGGCGGTTATATACTCGTATCAATGTTAATGCATTTTGGAAATTAACTTTTACGTTTTTCGCTACTTATTTAAAAAATATATACCGATAAGTTTAAAAAGAAATATAAGTATCGCAATATTACGAGTAACGATTCATAGTATATAAGATAATTTTAATGTTTCGTATATACCATATACGATAATACTCGTATCGAGTGTAAAAATAAATCAATACACGACATTGAATAAAATATTAAATCGTAATCACTCAATAATTAAATCACCGTACGATAAGTAATAGCAGCGAATCGATGTTGGACGCGCGAGAAGAAAAGAATATACATCGCGAATTATCTGAATTTGTCGCTGATATCGTAAACATTACAAATTCTCACCTGCAGATTTGTAATCAAATGTTCGTATACGACTTAAGTATCTATCGCGATTCGCAAACAACTACAAGTGCAAGTATACTAGCAGGGACGAATCCATTGCAATATTAACCCTCGCGCACACCTAGACTAGGATGAGAACGAGAAGAAGAAAAAAAGAGTTGGATGCAAATTCCCGGATACCAAGGCGTCGAGTGTCGAGCGTCGAGCGTCGAGCGTCGAGCGTCGAGCGTCGAGCGTCGAACGTTGACCTTTTATCCACGTGTCCGTGCGCGTAATCGCGTTATGTCATTCAGCTTTTCGCCTTATCTCTCTTTTACGCGCGTACCTACGTACGTATCCCTCGCAGGCTCTTGTTTCTCGGCCGGCCGCTATATAATACTTTCTATTTCACGCTCGACGTTCGCGAGATTTTCTGAAAATAGAAACCGCGCTCAGCGGCCTTGGGGGTGGGCGGGGTGAAGGTGGAGGGGTGGAGCGGCAAGGGGGGGAGGGGAGAGAACTCGAACGTGCCACAGAGAACTGCTTTCATCCCGGCGGCGCTATCTATGCTTATTTCTTTCTCCCTCTTTCTCCCTCTTTCTCCCTCTTTCTCTCCACTTTTCTCCGTCTCTACCCGCGTACTTTCCGCGCATCGACTTCTCCGTTTCGTCCGAGCTCTTTTCGTTTCTCACGTTTTCTCCGTTCTTGTATGGCGTAGATCAACGCCTTGTGTGAAGTCGCCGCACTCGCCATTCAGGTTTTCTTTTATTGTTTTCGCAAAATGATTAAACTCTTTTATCGAAGTACTCCTCGCTTTTGCTAATAAATTTGAATTCTTTTCGCAGTCTTTTCGATTATATGTATTTCAACGAAAACATTGCGTCCGTATTTCTTGAGTGAATATTCGTTTTCTTTATTTATTTTTAATGTTTATTTGGCGATTAAAACGAAATTTTTAGCGATCAATTATGATCTTACACAATTTAATACATTAAAATTCCAATCGTTTACCGTTTAAATGTTATTTTTTGCCTACGAGTTAAGCTATTGTAAAATATTTATTACTAGAAATATTCGCTTAATTTAAAAACTTTAACAAGAATACAAAAAATAAACTTAAAAAATTAATTCAATGGTAATTTGTTTTATTGTAATTTTGTTAAAGTTTAGTTCGAGAAACGATTATAAAATGCCGATAAAATTCATTCGCAGATTAAATAAATTTGTATAAAATTTCTAATGCAATACTTAATGTGTAGAATATCATTTAAACTACATACCATAGAATATTTTACATACAGATTTTTGTCGATTTGGATGATATAAAAAAGTGAATGTAAGATTCATACATTTTCCAATTACATATGTTTATAAATGTGTAATATTCTATAGTACTGACTAAAATTATCGGTTTTTGCAATGTTCAAGTCACTTCTCATCGATAGAAACTTGGTGTTTGGCTAAATTATTGCAGCTATCATAGGATATTAGCGGTAGGTAGAATAATTTGATAATTCCGTCGATTAATCGAACATGAGCTAAGAAGAAAATTGTTACTTGGTATATATACCAAAACATTTTTTGCTGTAGTATATAATTTTGCAAACATTATAATGCTTTAAGGGGTCTGAGATATTTCTCTAACAAAATTAATTTGTGTTTTACATTCGGTATCACTTAATTTATAACAGAATTTAATTTATATGTATAAAAGCACGATTAATGTAGGAAAATAATTATGTTTATGTAATAATAAAATAATTTATTTAACGATATAATTTTTTTGATTTTTAAATAATTTATGTTTTATTATACCAGTACTTTAATAAATTCAAGATACGCATACATAATGAAAGTAGCCATTAACGTTGAAGCAAAGTAGCAAACAATGCAACAGCAAATATTAAATAGGATGAACTTAGGGAAAAGTAGAAATTAATTATTAAAATACGAGTCGTAAAATTTATCTTCGTAAAATTTTCATTTGGAAGTACGTTGCAAAGTAAAAATTGAAACTGCATGAAACGAGGCTTCCGCAACTATTCCAGATAGACCGTCTTAAATGCTTTGCCATCGCTTCACCGACTTGCTGAACGATTGTCGAGGCTCGGTTACAGTAGCAATCATACTTGCAATTACAGGATCACCGAATGGCAAGTGTCACGCGGATCATAAGCCGCTCGCTTTTATGTCCGGCGCTTTGATGCAATTCTCTTTTTCGCCTTACTTCGAGCGTCGTTGAGGTTTCGTGTCTGTAATTGCGATTTGCCATTTTTTTAATATTTTTTTCCCTTTTGTTTCGTCGCGGCTTTGGTGCGCATGTCCCGATGATCGAGTCCTTTTCTCCTACTAAGACAGCGCGTGCAATGAACCATGATGTATGATTGCGTTGGGAAGTGGTTTATTCTATATCAAGTTTTTGCAATGTAAGTACGATCGTTCTTTTTTTTTTTGGGAAAATCATTAACGTCGTTGTGATCCGGTATCATTAGGTGTCGGGTGTGCAAATGTCACGAGAGTTTCTTCGTTTTTAAAACTCGCGTATACGTTCGAATCATTCTTTTCATATTGACCGAGAAAAATTATACCTTTCGTACCTGTAAGTCTTTATATCAATTACGATATAAATATTATTCGTTTCGAAAATTAGATTTATTCTTAAAAAATATTACCGTTTATCGGTTTTCTTGTATATTTCATTTCACAATAATAATAATTATTATCATTAAACTATTGCATAATCAAAATTAAAAGGAAAAATTTGTACTTGCAATTTTTATAAATAGTAATAAAATACGATAATTTAAATTTCTTTTAACGTTTTCTCGTGATAACTATATTCTATGAATAAAAATAATAAGTATTTTCGTATACGCTAATTATTGAATTACTTCTGTATTCTAGACAATACATCCACTTATCGTGAAAATAATAATTTATTTTTTACGATAAATATATTTTTATAACTTTATATACAATTATTTAATTAAGATGGATTTTCCTTAATAATTAAAAAAACTTCGAATTCCTATTTTCACTCTCGGTTTTCTTTTCACCGGGTCGTCGTTGAAAAATTTAGTTTAAAAGCACCTAAAAATCAACCACTGGTGTAATTCAGATTCTAGGTAATGAAATTTTTCGCCAAACGAGAAGAAAGAAATACTTCGGGCAGAGAAAGAAGCTTAGAGGAAAGAAGAAAAAATCTATTTAATTACCGTATTGTTCGGTTATTATGCATTTTCGTTAGGACAAATGGTAATAGCCATTGGCCTACATAACGACGAAGTATTCTCTCTCGCTCTCTCGCTCTCTCGCTCTCTCGCTCTCTCCCTTTCCCTCTTTCTCTATCTCTTTTTCTTTACGTTAATGAGTGCGTTTTGTCATTAGCAGCCGACTCGCGACTCGTTGACGGCTTGGCCGTCCTCGAAAGTCGAAACTCCTCCGGGGAGTGAACGTGAATTGCATGCGACCAACGCCTTGCAAACTACCGGACCGTTGGGGAATTTATACAGCGTAAGGACTGCGCGAAAAATAGGCGCGGATATTTCAGGAATATATATTCGGCGTTTCTGACTTTTCACAACGGTACTTGGTTTTGCTACGCGATATATCTTTATGTCCTTGTTTTACATTTATTGTCACGTTTATCTTACTCTGCCTGCTAGTAAAATTATATTTGATAGAATTATGAATATTTTATAAATTACGATAGTAAATTTACCTATATTATTTATCGATGTGATTATCACGTTAAATATTATACCCATTAAAAATAGAATTTAAGTTAAGGGAACCAATGCACAATTAGAAAGTGCAAAGAGGAATAGCGATATGGAAATATATTAAGCTTACTATCTTAAATATAATTTTATCCATTTCACATAAATACATAGTAAAAAACTTACTCTCTTATATTCACGAGAAATATGAATGTATGTTTATGAGCATTAATTAGATACTTTATTTAGAGTTCCCGTAATATATGGATTTGATTTTATTTATACGTTATTTACTACGTTTAGTTAACGCTCTCCACTTAGAAAATCAAATGAATCAATTGAGCTTATTTATTTAAATTTAAATGGACTCGAAATTACAAAAATTCCAAATAACATTTACATCGATAATTGTAAAAGAGCATTAGAGGTTAAACTCTAAAATTACTATTCGTTTCCTCTATAAATTTTATTATTAAGAAAATTGATATTTTGAAAAAGAGTTTGAAATTGATTTTAGAAATTAATAAGCACAAAACTATTTAAAACGGTAAAACGTTCTTGATTCCACATTTAAACTTTTATAATAAAATTTGTACATATAATGCCTTTTGAAAGTCAAAATTTATAAAATTTGACTTTCGTTTTGTATTCGCTGACCGGAAAATATAATTCGTACTCTTCTGTTATTTCGCGAAGAAATAGAAAAGACCTTGTACGCCGATATTGTCACCGATGAACCTAAAGATCGAACTTCCTATAAGTCACGTAGGAATATTCCCGGAACTTTGGGACCGGTTCATTCGCTCTCGTCAACAGTATCGAAATGCAGCCATGCGTAAGACAACTTGGACGCTTTGCGAGGCGCAACAAGTGACTTTCGCTCTTTCCCATCGAACCGCTTACGATATCGTTTTGCTCGACGGACATCGGCACGTCTCCATTCATAAAACAACCAACGCCCATGAGTCTGTTGTGTCGGTTATATATTTCTACCGCGCTATCGAGAGAGAGAGAGAGAGAGAGAGAGAGAGAGAGAGAGAGAGAGAGAGACGTCTCACCGAAACGACCGAAATTTTTGTTCGCATCCGTGATTCGATTTCTTCGAGCGTTCGATTCGCTTACGAAGACTTTGCAAATAAATTAGTTAATAATTACGTTTCGGTTAAAGTTCGTGTTAATTTTAGACGTTATACTTCTTTAAAGGGTCATAGGAGTCACCTTTACAGAAAATAGTAAATTTAATAAATGTATATTAAATTATGATAAATAGCGCTTCTGTAAAATCTTTAAAAGGAAGCGATAAAAAATGTTGAAGCAACTTATACAACGAATTTTCCGAATAGATAAATTTTAATGGCTAAACTTATTTTTACTCTTTCATTTAATTTCTGTTTAAATGGTAATAAATTTATTTATTCTTTATGATATAATTAGCTTATAAATCGTAAAGTAATCTCAATTTTAAGACACAATTAAAGGTAATAAAATTTCATAATAATGGGCTATCGAGGCTTAAAATTTTACACATTGTTGATACGCTGCGATAACAATACTTGTAACGTATACAATAGTCGTATACATGGAAAAACTTAGTATACTTTAGTATACTTTTAACTCATCGATTATCGATATATCTTCGCCGTTCGTAAGACGGAATGCAAACTTGGACGGAACATATATAAATTCGAATCAAGGATTAAAAACTGCTTTTCAACGATTTTTAAAAAGACGCTTAATTCGGTAGTAAACGAAGGCGCTGCTGGATATTTAAGTGCAAGTTTAGAATCCACCTGGAAAAGAAAATAATACAATGTAACATCCTTGTACGCAAATATAGTTATTCGCTCGGAGATCGAGTACGCCTCTCATTTTTTTCATCGGTAAATTCTATTCGTAATAACTAGCGAGTGATAGCTAATAAAATACTTGCTTAGAGTATGCCGATGGAAAATTAAATGCGTTACGTCCTAACTGCACATTTCTAGCGATTAGGCCTAAAAGGTTTAGATTACTATAATTTTATCTATGGGTGCACTTACGCGTCATCGAGGATCAGCATCTGCTACTCGCTTGCACGCGTATAAGGTCCAAAGTTGGCGGATAGAGCGAGAGAGAAAGAGGGTTGAAGGTCTATCGTGCATTGAAAAACCAAGCATGGAACGGCTCTTTGCTAAACGACTCGGCAGCGTCATTTCGCAAGTCGTGAACGCGAATTAACCGTACGCGCGTTCGTTACATGAAATAAAGAGAGAGGTTGACTGTCGCTGCACCCAGAGACGGAGTTTTCGTTGCTCTTTCCTTTTGCTTTTTCTTTTAACGAACGGAGACTGATAAAGTCGATAGAGAAGACCGAGGTATTCTCGACCGAAGTATTCGGATGTCGTCCTATATTCTATCTATATTCTATCTATATTCTATTTTTCCTATATTTTTTCGATGATTATAAGTACCTCGTGTACGAAAATTGCAGTAAAATTAGATGCTCCATTAAGAGCGAACGTTGACCGATAATACTTTATATTTAATATTTCCTGGATAGGTAATAGATTACTCGTAGATACATCGGTATCGAGATTTTGTTTTTCGTTGAAAGTTTCTAAAATAATTATAAGTGAAATAATTACGTTTGGACGTGCAGCTTTTAACAAAATTAAAATTTAGATTATTGGTTTTTTTTTTCTAACGATCAATTTCTAGCGATCGATTTAAAAGATATATTAAGTTGAAATCAAGAACTCGCAAGGAAAATTTTATTAAAAATAACCGCAAAAATATGGACAATGATATTACGGTTCGTATATAATTATATGTAAATTTTTCCAAGATGTTGTACTATTTAATCTAATATATAATCTTATAGAATAGCCAATAACTTTTCTTAGAAAATGCTCAAGTTTTATCTTATTACTATAATAATCTACATCGATTTTACAAGTATGGTTAAATTTATTACGCACTAATTTAGATTTATTAAACGAAGCAAGAAGATTCGGTTTTTACGTAAACTATAAAAACCAGTATTTTACAAAAGTAGGGTAATTACGAAGGTAGTCTTATCGAATTATAAAAGAAAAATCATACGTTTATTATCTAGATACGCAATTTATGGAAACGCTACCGAAACGTGGATTTGCGCCGTCATATCGACCAAAGAATAGAATCGAATAGAAAAAAGCGTGGCAAAACCGAAGTCGTAGCTTTTGAAACGAATTAGAAACCGAATTGAAATAAACGCGATTGGTGCATTAAGCTCCGCGGAAAGGAACACAAACTCGAATTTAGTAATTCTTTTGGAGTGCATCGCAAAAAAAGCGGGCCCAAAGCCAGTCTCGCGCGCCGTAACAAATTGCTGCGTAAGCGCGAGGCCATAAACAGCAGCGAACGCGGGATAGAAAAAGAAAAAGTTGAAAAACGCGATTGTCACCGAAGCGCAGCTGAAAACCGACGTTAAATCAGCAATAAAGTCAGCCGGGGAGTTTGATTCTGGATCGAGATCGATTAGTTAATTGCCGTCCACACCTCGACGTCTCGTGGGACCAAGGTCGAAGGACGAGGATGAGAGAGGAGACGAGAGGAGAGAGGAGAGACCCCGACTCATCGACTCATCGACTCATCGACTCATCGACTCTTCGACTCTTCGGCTCCTTCCATCGATCTCGCTTTCCGCTCTTTCAACGAGCTCGAGCAACGCGCTTCGATCGTTAATCGGTCGTCGACGAGCGCCTGTCTTTCGACTCTCTCGTTTCTCCTGGGCTCGACAATTCAAAGGAAGTTTCCTCGCGATGCTTCTCTTCCTTCTTTCCTCGGCTCCGTCGATCCTTGTTACCTCGCTCCTCTAGCTCTTCTCGCTCGCGTCGCTTCCTTCGGGAAAAATCTTAATCGAATACTTGTAGCTTCCTTCTTGCGAGTTATACAATGCTTTTTGTTGCTCGAACGAAGCGCTAGCTTTAGTTTAGAAAGACGGACATCGGGGTAACGAGAAAACTTGTAAACGTCAGTGGCAATTGTTTATTCGGAATTTATAAAGTTATCGGCGGTAACGAATATTCCTTTTAATCCCATTATTCGGTACACACTTTTTTTCGAACAATTTATTAACTTGCAGCTAACGCTCGATTTCGGTCCGAGTTTTAGAGGAAAAAAACACATTCGCGACGCTTTTTACGTATACCAATGAAAAATTTAACGATGATAATAATGGTGCATTGTACATTATAAAAAATAGATGAAAATTTTTCTTTTCCAACGGTTTCGTACGAAGCTTTAAGGCTTTTATTCGAAACCGAGTAAAAAGTTCGAATCTCGTATCTGGTCTAGAAGATTTGAGATTTGAGAAGATTGCAGGTTGGTTGATTCAACGGTCGTGGATTAGTATCGTCGCGTTGGAGCGATTCGTTTCTTCGAATATTAGTAGTTGGAATAAGTAATTTTGTTTTAAAATACATTTCGTAAGGTTGGAAGGTGTGGTCGTCAGTTTGCGCGTAAAAAGAATATCTTTTGTAAAACTCGCGGTCTCGTCGCGCGATAACGTAAAAATAGTTTTGATACGATTACGGAAAGCCAACAGCCGAAAGCCAATAGCCGAAAGCCAACAGCCGACAGCCGACGATTACGAAAGCTCGTTCGATGGGCAGTGACGTATGCGTGAAGGTGCACGAGCGCTTGTCTACGATGCACATTTTCCCATGGCGCGTTACCAGATTACCAGAGGCGTACGTTATCGCGAGGAAAAATCCCGACAGTCGTGGTAACCGTATCGCGGCCTAATTAGAAAAAGCGACATCGGCGACAAATGTAAGCTATTGCCGCGATCCTTAATTGGTCAATTGATCCGCGGGACGAAATGCAACGGAAAGACGCTTTATCACGGGCCGCGCGTGTGTTGGTAGTGGTGCCGCGGAGTCGCGAAACGGCGAGAGGGAAGCGTGACAGTTTTACGTTAATGCGAGCCGATCGACGGGAACGACGGTATTATCTGATTATCGCCCTCTGTCTCTTTCCGTCTTTATCTCCTTTGGGTAATTAATCGCTCGTGCACTGCCGCGTCTCTTTGTACGAGAGAGCGAGCGAGCGAGTGGTGCGCCTGTGTGCTTCGGATTCTCCGTATGGGTGCGTCGCCTCTGCTCGTGTGTGAATTCATATATATGTATAAATGCGCAGGTGCCTTTTAAAGACCGATTTGAGAGATTGCGAGATCCCGATGAAAGATAAAGAGCTCTCGGCGCGCGTTCTCATTTAATTTAGCTTCACATCGGAGTGCGACCGAAGAGATATTGACTTTCAAATGAGTGATTCGATACTGTAACTATGCTTTAATTTTCAATGATGATGATCTGGAAAATAGGGGTAGGGTGTCGAGCCAATTTGCTTGGTTTTGTTGCGATCGAGGAGCCGTTAAAATCTTTAGTGGCGAATAAATGTATGGGAAACGATGCGATAGTGTTATTTAAACTATTATAATTTATCGACGAGTAACCAAGGCTTAACTTAAATGAAAATTAACCAAATACATATTTATATCTTTTGAGTTTTACCAGCGAGTGTACCGAGCAGACTCGGTTTTAAAATCAACGACAAACTGACTTCCATTTATGCCCTTGCTAATCGTTGCGTACCATTATTAACTTATAAACGAGATTATTCGTTCCTATATCTACGTATATCTCGCAATTGTAAAAATTAAATATTATTTTTCTTTAAATACGCGTAAAAAACATTATTTGAATTATACGTAATTTATTTTTCGATAAAAATATAATTATTTAGCAATTAATTAACGATTAATATTATTTTTAAAGCAATTGAAATTTTTAAGAATCGTAACGAGATTCGATCGATAATAATAAAATAAATATTATTTCGCAAAGATAAATTTAATTGCGTTAACGTTATTATACCATTCTTTTTAATTTTTGAAATCCTTTAATTACTTTGGGTTTACAAAATTATTTTGAGTGAAAAAAGTTTAAGTTTCTTGCGTAATTTGTAATTGGTTATAAACTGCTTACAAATTTTGGTGTCGTATCAATCGTTAGAATTACGACAAGCTACTTGCGCGATATACTTGGGTCGATTTCTTAGAAAAAAATCAAGAAAACTAAAAAAGTAAGACAGCCGGTCATACCGGTTACATGTCATTTAAAAAGTTCTTGACGTTTAAATCTAAATATCCAAAGAAGTGGATGCAATATAAAAAAACATTTAACACGAGTATTCGATATGTCTTAATTCTTAAAATATATCGATAAAGCTAATATTTAATTTGTCGACAACATTCAAAATTATCGATAATTAATCCTTATTTTAAAATCAAAACTACAAAGTAATTATACGTATCAAAGTATCTTTTATCTCGAACAGTTAAAGAAGTCGTGTAAACGGATAATCTTAATTTTTATCTTCCTCTGCGGAGTTTATTCGTTCGTCGGTCGAATGTCTTTACGATGAACATTTCCTCAGCTATATAACTGGAAATTATTTCTTTGCTCGTTCTTAACGATGCGAGGCAGCGTAAAATTTCGTTTTCATCGAATGCACCTGAAACGACTCGCGCATACGATCCTATAAATAACCAACCGATCCTACTAAATGCTTCTATGAAAACAAATAAGAGAGCGCTAATCAATACATCGAAGAAAAATTAAGAGTCGATATCGTTAGCTGCGCAACGGTTACATTGCCAGAGCACCGTTCAAAGAGACAGAATTTCACTTAGGGGATAATCTTTCGCAGCAAGGCGTGCGCCTTATTTATTAGTCGGTCTCCCCCTCACTCTCCCCCTCACTCTCCCCCTCACTCTCCCTCTCTCTCTCTCTCTCTCTCTCTCTCTCTCTCTTTCTCTCCATATACACACGTAGGTACGTTTGTGCAAGGAAACCGATCCGCGCTCGTACAAGTCGCAGTTTATAAGTTGGCCAGCGTAACGAGGTTTCAACGACTCGTGCACATATTGAATGGGTGGATAATATTGGCCTTTTCGGCGAGAGTCGGGGTACGACATTCTCGCAGGCGCGCGACTCAATTAGCGGGATCTACTTTTGCGGGATGCCGATCGATCGATTGACCAGCCGAATCAATCGCAAGCTGTTCGTTCTTGACGATTTTACGCGCACGAGTCTATATACCGTTGATAGACTTATGGCTGCTATAACGAAGCTTTGTGCATGGAAATGTTCGAATTGAGTAATATTTCTAACTTTGCAATTAAAGTTAACTTTGCAATTATTTTCCTTTTTCTTTAATTTATGCGAGGTGATTAATAGATTTGATGCTCGTACCACTTTCTATTTACTTTTTAATATTTCATAGTTGGGTGTGCGCGAACGAATCTGAAAAGCTGTTCTATGTATTCCAATATTCGTATATAATACGTTTATAATACGTTTATAATACGTTTATAATACGTTTATAATATGATAAGTAGCTTGGTACAATAAAATCTTGTTACGTAAAATTATTTTTCTTCATTTTTTATAAATTTTTATTTAAAAAATTACCGATCGAAGTAACTTTCTTGATCATCTACGAAAATTTATGATTACTCGAGTTATAAAAAAGTAAATTGAATCTAATTATTCGATACAGTATACATAACCTCGGATGAATTATTAACTCTTTGGCATTCGTTATTTCCAAAATTGGTTCCGCGTCTTAAATTACTACCTTTATTACATTTCAGATTGCCATTAATTAATTTTTTAAACTTTCACCAATTTTCTTGTGTATACGAATGGATACAGATGTAAATTAAGTCATGTATATAAATAAATTATTATTTTTTAGAAATTTATTCGCAAGTTTATTATACGTTTGAATATACTTTGTACAACAAGTATCGCTAAATTCGTTCGTATTTATGTCCCTTCTTATACAATATCATAGTGTCCGAATAACCCGTTATTAAAACTTATACGCGTATCTAAGCCTAAGTACTAAATTAATATCATCTTATCCGCGGCTAACAATTTAAAATTTACAATATTATAATGACTAACGAGATCAAAATCTAATGGGCTCTTCTAATAATGTTACAGGTAACATAAGTAATAATTGCAATTTATTATTTTTTCCGTGTCCATATAGTTTCTATTTTGTTAAGGAGATATGTGATAATCATGCAAATCAGACCAGAACGACACATTTTTTAGCAGTTTACATTCTAATGCAAATACTTTCGCATATAATTTATTTTAAATTCAAATTATTTAAATTATATGTTTTTCTACAAACTGTTTAATCTAATAGTAATCACTAGTATTTTAATTCTCTTATCAATAATGAAACTCTTTTTCTGTAATTAACTCGTTTCGGTAAAAAAAAAAAATTACTCAATTTTACATGAATAAATCATGCGCCGATATTTTTCAAATTATCTATTGCACATTTATGCACGAGTTTTATTTTTTAGGATAGAAAAATTAAGATAAAAATGAACAACGGTGAAAAAACTTTTTAAACTTCATTTTTTCGGCACGTGCGAAAGAAACTAAAAAGCGTCCAACGGCTGATTTTGTTAGAAATTTGGATTCGGTCTTGTTTGCGATAGGTTAAACGATTTTATTAAAACGTATTAAAAATCACATTCGAAGAAAAATTGTATTCGCGAGCAAAGTTTTCTGAAAAAACAAAATAAACGTCCAGAGGGTAGGATTGAACGTAAAAACTCGGAAAGGAAATTTTTTCTCGAGGAAAAAATGGAGGATGTTTGGCTATAGTGTCGCAAGTTCGCGCGTTCCGCCTTTATCGGACTCTCCCTACCTCGACACCGCAAACCGCGAAGATAACGAACAATTTCTACTTTGTACCGAAGATTGAGAGATAATCTTGCGCGTTCGCTCTCGCCCTCGTTCATTTATTATTCAACGAGACTTTCGCGACTGGGCGAGCACGGACGCGCGTGCCGTGCACGTGTGTGTGTGCACGTGTGTGTGCCCGTGTATGGTGTGTGTGTGTGTGTATGTTGCGAGTGTATGGTGTGTGCGCATGGTGTGTGCGCATGGTGTGTGTATGCGCACGGGCACACATCTCTCCGGGCTTATAAACACGGGCAAATGCACACGCATGTAAATATTGCGCAACCCGGTACTAGTCCGCGACCATTACGTTACTCGACGTTACCTCTCGGAAAAGTCCCATTGACGCGATAATAATCTTAGACGGTACGGCATTAGCGCCTCGTGGTTCACCGTAAAATCGTGTCCGAGGATAGAGGGAACTTTTTTCATATCTACGTATGTCCTTTTGCTCGAGGGCCGCGCCGAACTATTCTCCTACTAACTCGTACCTTCGAATACGCTATTCGACTCGGCTCTGCTATTCTTACCTTTTTTCTTTCTTCTTCTGCGAGCTCTACACGAGATGTAAACCTGCTTCGGTGCAATGTATCTAAGTGGGTAAATTATGATGTTTTTGCGTAATTAAATGCACTAGCTTATTAAGGCCTCACTACAGCCTGTATTGATTTATTCCAAAGCGATTGCGGGTCTTTTTCTCGATCGGCGAGGCTTGTAATTAAGGTTTAGACTGCAGTTTAGTCGTGCATTGAGAATAAAAGCAGCGATTGTTAATGAGATAACGTTATAGATGTCTTGTTCAAAAATATTTCCTTCGTTCGTGTAAAAATTTTACGTAAATGTACCGATAAGTATAAGGAACGTATGGAAATATTTTTATCCGAATATATCCGCACGAAGAAAAAATTTCAAACCAGCTGTGCATTGGTACCGATACCGATACATGTTTCATAACCTTCGTTCGTAAAAAATTAAGATTAAAATTGAGCGAATCGCGTTTTTCGTCCTTTGGATTCTATTGTAAAATATTGTAAATAGATCACTCTACATTGTCAAATTTAAACGCGCGTTCACATTCGTACGGTTGCACGCGTAAAAAGTTTCCCCGCATTTTCAATTATCTTAAACTACAAAGTTTCCTCCAAATAAAACTCTCGTTATAAAACTCTCGTTATATTTCTCATTTGAAATTGAGCGATCGTTAATAAAAATTGGATCAAAAATACGACTATTACTTTAATTACGCGTATCAGCATTTATTTATGCACCGTTGTGCTCGAACGATATTTATTACATCTTGTACCATTAGCGTACGTTATATTATATTTATTCCGTTCGATTTTAAAAAATTTGCATCCATTGGAAAAAAGATTTTAATATTAATTAATAGTGGTAAGGCGGTAGTCGGAATAATTAGAAGTACTATCCGTTGCGTACGCGTACGTATCATAATACATTGAATTATCTTACAGAATGGTTTGTACTTGATAAATTTAATTTAATGAATCAATACATATTTCTTTATTTTAAAGTATGCGTTCCACTCGAGCGTTCCCCGACTTTTCGATCTCTCACTGTCGATAAATCTCTAATAAAGCGTTCTCGATAATTTATCTTTTGCTCGATCTCGTGCTCGTGCAACGCGATAAAAATCAGTGTGTAAAAAGCCGGATCGGTGCGCGAAACCGAATTTTCCGTGGAATGCACGTACGCGTGGGTGGACTCGACCGAATGCTCGATTTTTCTCCATTTTCTCGATTTTTCTCGATTTTTCTCGATTTTTCGAGCGTTGCCAGACGCGAACTATGCACCGGACAACCGAATCCGCGGTCGCGCATTACCGCACGCCTGCTCGACATAACCGGAACGATTACGAAATCGTTTTAGCCGCGAGTTCGCAACGCGTTGTTCTTTCCCTTTTTTTTTTTTTTGCCGCAAGGTGCGCGAGCGAACGTTTTTACTCCGGCCGAGCACTGAATTTTAAGCGACCCGGCGATTCGCGACAATAAGCTTATTTAATTTTTTTTCTTTTTTCTTTTTTTCCTTTTTTTCCTTTTTTTTTTCTTCATCGTCGATCGCACAAACTGGAGTCCAAAGCAATTTACTTTGAATTAAATTATCCGAGCAGATTTTAGAAGCGTTTATTTTTTGCGGATCGTTCATGCACGGTAAATTAATAGATTTCATAAATATAAACTAGGTAGTGATAATTTCTTCGATTTCGAAAATTTAAGGTGGAAAAAGTAACGAAGAGCTGTTTATTTATTCTGGCCATTATGCGCCAACAGTATAATTTGCCGATTTAATTTATAGGATACATTTAGGATAAACGCGAGCAATAAACGTCTACTCGTGTTAATTAAATTGAATCATTTTTATTGGAACGAGCAGTCGATCGATCAACGCGCGTATCGCAAATTATTTTAAGTAATCGCGAGCGCTACCGTTGAGTTGAGTCGAGTCGAGTTGAGTCGAGTTGAGTCGAGTTGAGTCGAGTTGCGTCGAGTCGAGTCGACTGCTAATAAAAAATGCGCGATCTCGTTTGTTTCCGTTACCGAGGCGAAGAACGGCTCTTTCTCGAAAATTTTCTTTCTCTGAAAATACGCGTCTTCGATTGCGTTGTCGCTAGCAATGGCGCATCTCGTGCGTTCGGACTTACTCGAGCGAACGCGTTTTTCCTATGGTCATCGACACGAATCGATCACGCGGCGTGACGGATCGAATGCTTTGAATGAACGAGCGGGCGCGTCATCCGAAGATGGAGGAAGCAGAGAAAAACCGAGAGCCGCGCCCAAGCGGATGATGCCATTGCGCCTCGTTATCTCGGACGTCGCATCGGTTTTCCGTATGCAGGCGATGGAGCGCGACCGATTCATCGTTTACTCGGAAGCTCAATCGATGCCTACTCGATGTATCTTCTACTCTTTTTCTACCACTTTGTTTTTACGACTCTTCTTTTTTGCTCCTTTTTTTTTTCTTCCATTTTTTCTCTTCCTTTTTAGTTCTTGACTTCTTATTTTTAAGAAGGAGAAAACCGATTTTATTGATACCCAATCAATTATCTATCGTTGAATTATCGTTCGTTTCATCTTATTAAAGATTACGTTTATTTGACTAAAACGGTACATATAGTAAGCAAGTTTACGGTAATCGAAGTGCAGAGTTATAAATACTAAATATTATTTCAATTTTTTCGTTGTTGTACAGCTCTCGAGATTTCTCAAATTTGTTTCACGCTTCATCGATGCAAGATTAACATTTTTCTTTATTTTCCTCGGTTTATCTAAATTTTTAATACTTATACTTTTTTCAAATTTAGCATAATATTACCTTTAATAATTCTTTTTAATTCTTTTAATTTTATCGACTGCTTAATTTCAATTCAAAATATACTTTTAATATATAATAATTTTTATAATATAACTAGACTTATAAAATTGAACGAAAAATAAAATTTGATTCTTTTATTGTTATTAATTTAAATATTATTTTTTTAAATAATCTATATACTTGTTTTTTGTACTTTAAATAATAATTTTCGTATCGTTCGAGATTGTTTGTATGATTATTCCTTTACATGTATTTTAATCTGCATATGAATTTTTATTTATAGATATTTTAATGATATATTAAGTAAATAATAATATTCTTTTTCACTTTTTTCTTCCTAAATTTTTAATTTCATTAATTCTTTTATTCGTTATTCTACAATATTTAAATTTTTCTATGAAAAGTTTCTTTACTCGTGCTCTATCGTCAAATTTTAGATCGTTATTTTTTTAATAACTCGTTTCATAAATATTACTTATAATAATACAATTAATTTTTTTTTAAATAATTTTAAGTCTACCTCTTTTTCTACTCTTGATAAAAAAATATTTTTATAGTTTTAATCAAGATTTATTTACTATCTTTCGTTAAATCTGGCATTTGAATTATAGTATTTAAAGAAATTTATTTTTTCTTTGTAAATCTGATAAGATATTCTGAAAATAAATTGGGTGAGATCTCTTATAAAATATAGCCTTACTTTAATTCATCGAAGATTACAAATGATTTTAATAAATTATTTTCTACTTATAATCTGTTGTAACTATCATTGAAATTTATTTATGTTAATTTAATTAATTTTCTTGGTACTCCTAAATAAATCAGAACTTGTTACATTTTAGTTATAATAAGCAAGAATATTTTCTATATACGACCTGAATTATACTAATAAGACATTATGTACGGTATTAAGGTCTATGTAAATCTTGGTAATACTTATAAAATTTCTATAAAAGAATATTCATTATACTCTTCTTTATTCTTTGTCTTAAAGAGAATAATAATTCTTTATGAATGATAATGTAATTAAAAATTAGTAGTTTTTATTAATGTATCAATATGTTTATTTAGTATAAAAATGCCTATTAATATAATAAGCCCAAATTTTGTTCTCGATATACTTATCTATTAACAAACTAATTGTTTATCTAATATTTTAACAGATCTTGAAAATTTATTTAAATACTATTACAATAAAGTAATTATTATTAAAAATCATCATTTTAAAAAGAATATAATTCATAGACACGTATTTATTAATCAAAATCAGAGTATTTTCTCCATAACATGGAATAGTTATATATATATATGTAGTTTCTTTTAAAATACTATTTTTAAATTACATATTTAAAAATTTATATATACATTATAGAATATAAAAGTTAAAAATACTGTTACTAATTTTTTTTAATATACGCATTAAAAGCAATTGTATTTCATCGAAGAAATAATTATTAGAAAACTTTTACTCAAACTTTTAATTGAATTTAACTTGTAACTTTTAGTCATTAAATTATAAAGAGAAAATGATTTTAGCTAAAGTATTTTAAATAAGATACCTAAAAGTATATAAATATCAATTTTAACGAAGAAATTATGGATATTTTTATATTTTGAAAATTAAATTTTGATTGTAAATTACATAAAAAATAGAACATGAATTAATTTGCACGAAGATCAATATCGTATCAAAATAATTTTAACAACTATTTATGACGATAGTTCATTCAAACTCTAGTTTCCCGATAAAAAATTCAAAGATTTTTTACTCAACAATAATCACTTCTCATTATTTATAATATCCTTGTGGTTCGATCGCTCTTATCTCTTTGAATCAGCATTCATTAAGTTCGCATTAAACACGTCTAAAAAGGATATATTCAGTCTAGTTTCAAATAGCGTAATAAATTCTGCCTGTTCTTAAATTCGTAGTCGGAGACCCAAATAAATAAGTAATTAGTTCATGGATGCTATGCCGAATCTAAGCTGAATTTCATAGGAATGTTTTTCTGAGTAAATTTGCGGGGTATCGTATTAAGGTCGGGTAATTTTTCTTCTTCATTTTTGTTCCTTTGCTTTTCGTAGTCTCGGGTCTCCCTAATTGCGGAGTGGCGAGCAGTTTGCCAGATCCGATTGCAAAATACGCGATTTACTTCATTCATGTATATATTCGTAGCGCTCGAATGTAACGTCGGTAGTAGCAAAAGCAGTGCGAAACTGTCAATTTTAAACGACAAATTCTGTGTAATTCCTCGCGAAGTTAACATAATTTCCTATACAAAAATCTAGTTGCACATTAAAATAATGTAAAACAAATGTATTAAATAATTAAATAACAATTATCTTTGTACATTTTTATCATTATAATTTAATTGTATGCCTAACATTGACCCATAGTACGTTGTGTCATTTTTACGTAATCTAGGTTTAACTAAAATATGATTCGTCGATAGCTAATAAAGAATTATCGTTAAACGATCTTTACACACGCTACATTCTATTTAGTTTTTCTAGAAAAATAAACTTATTAAAAGTAAGCTTACATTCGATTTTAAAAAGCATTATATTTATTAAATGTTTGTTGGCGATATCAATAGTCTCCTACTAACCAAAGAAAAACTTCGTAATTTTATCAAAGTAATGAGTTGGAAAATTATGATAGAATATAAATATTCAAGCTATAAAAAATGAATAATTTTGATTTTTAATACTTTTATCGCTGCCAACTCTTATATTGAAAACACCGTTGAGAATCGCGATGAAATTTTAAATGTATAAAAATAGTATTTAATAATTATTTTTAGTTCGATAAAAATGTTTCTTCGACCATTAAAAATTCATATAATTAACTGGGTAAAAAATCCATGTAACGAATCCGATAAAAATTCCGTACATAAATTTTAAATTCATCTCGAATTAAACGTAAGAGAAATTAGACCATAAATCAAGGTAACGCACACCTATAATATTCCATAGAAAAGTGTCCCACCATAACTTCTCGAGATTTCAAACGAGTGCGGTAATTCCAGCTATTTGATGTAAAATAAGCAATTTCTCATTACAAGCGTCGATTTAAATTACATAATAAAACTAAATCAATAACAAGGTAGAGTATCTCAGGGTAATTATCAGGCGTAGAATATCTTGTTTCTCTTACAATATATACACTTTTATAGAATTTTACAGCAGTGGTGCAACAAGCGTTTAACATATATAGCGTTAACATACAAATACAAAGTCTTACAAAGCAATTAACAAAATATTAATCTTTATTTTTTATTTATTGTTACAGGTGTTCAAAATCACGAACAGGCCAGTATTTATGCCAGTATGCCAATCTAATGCCAGTAGAAGAGAGCCAGTGTCTGTTGGACGGATAGAGGAAACGAAAGATCGCGGAATCAATCCGCAGCGGTAAATTTACCTTAGGCAGTTCACTCGCAACAGTCGTAGGAAATATTGGAAAGAAGGACGATGAGAACGAAGCACTGAAGCGAAGGAAACGCGCGCGACGATAACGAACGAACGCGATCGAGACGATCCGTTGCCTCCGTCGAGCGAACCAAAGCCACAGAGATTCAGCGCGAGGAGACGAGCAGCGGTGCTCGGGCGAGGAGGCGGTGGCTGGAAACGACGCTGACTTACATCAGGAGCGCCAACCTGCAATCAAGGTTCATGGTTTTCATGGTGAGTGAACGAGAGCTTTTCTCCTACTGTTGCCTCCCTTTCGACCCTTTTCCGACTACTCGATTGGTTCTCCTCGCGGAAGGTAATTTCTCGCCTTGACGCCGAGACTCCGAGACTCCGAGACACCGAGCATCAAACACGCTTCGCTGCCCGGCTTATCTCGTTGGGGGCGTTTTACTTCGTTATTGCCTTTTCCTCAAAATAAACAAGTTGCGTTGATTGGTTTATTTTTAAAATGTGTCCAGGCACTTAACTTAACTTAACTCCTCCAATTCACCAGCACCAATTCCTAATAATCCGTCTTTCCTCTTTCCTTTCCAGCTCCCGTTCGATTTTAAATTCAACATTTTTAAAATCGGAATTTCTTTTTCTCCTTTTTAAATTTGCGAAATGCCGAAGCCGTTCGCGTTTCGATTGATCGGTGAAACGAAATTTAATGATAATTTATGGTACCGGCGCGTTACACGCGTGTCTCTACAACCGCATGGAAGCGTTAAATTTAGAGGTTTAAAAAATTAATAGCCCAACGGATGCGTATCCGTGGAACGCTTTAAATAGATAGCACAATCGCAAGAAAAAAATATTAGCCTTTGCACTGGACGCATCCGTAAACTGAATTCCATCTATAATAACCGGTCGAACTTATAGCCGAGGCATCGGTGCGATTATATATCGCGCGTTTAACGAGTCCCGTGACTCCGGGCATAAATCACACGAGAGCGATACAGCTTGGCGGCTTATTCATTACGCCACCGATCGCAAGTTTTTGCTGCATCTTGGTTTCATTGTGTACCGTGCCTACAGGGTGTTGCGCGTTTGAAGAAGAAACTCGATTGGAACGATCCTCGATATTTTCCAATTCGGCCAAACGCGAGTATCTCTTACGCGTTCGTTACGAGCGCGAGAAAATATTCTAATCATCCGTCAATTTAGAATTTGTTGCTTCGACATTACGTATAATTGCGTACGCGGATGTAAAGACTGATCTATAAAACTAAAAATAAAGAGCTAATATGAAATCAAGATAAAAATTATCTATGTGGATTATAGTATATAGAGTATCGATACGTAAAATTGCTCGACTTTGATTTCAAAAAGTTTGTTTATTTTTTCTTTGAGATTCTTTTTATAATAATCGCGTTTCTTAATACTTTTTATATATTTATTAGTATTATATAGCGTAATATTCTATAGAGCGATTAAACTTTGAAAATTTTGCGGAACTTTTCATCGCCTGATTTAAAAATTGCTGAAAATGTATCGTTGAATCGATCTCGATCGTCTATGCAATTAGTTTTCAAATACTCGAAAGAAAGTTAAAGTTAACATTCGTACAATTAGGCGTGTGCGTGCGCACGCGTACGTATATCTGTATACTCCAACAAAAATTGATATTTTATAAGTCTCTAAATTATACGTAAAAAACGAAAAATACAAAATCGAAGATTTCGTATATGTTCTCTACACGATAGCGTTAAATTTATTGTAATCCCTTGGTAATGTAGCGAATAAAAAAAGTAAAATCAAATATCAGGCACACGGTTAAAGAAAGAAGGAGAAACAGAGAGAGAATTAAATTCGCCTATATTACAGAGATCGCCTCTGGTGTGCGGACGCACGCATTTTTCTTATTCGACAAAAGACAAGGCAACACGGCTCGTTCTCATTTATTAATCGACCTTTACGTGCGCGTGTTACGTCATTACGTTGCGCCTATTTGTTTCCTTCGCTCTATCTCTCTCTGTTTCTCTCTCTTTCTCTCTCTTTCTCTCTCTTTCTCTCTTTCTCGAGATCATAAATACAGATTTAATCGAATATTGTTTTCATAATATATTTCGGTAGAACATAATGACAAATAATTGAGTTTATATTATTTCCGATGCGTATTCTATTCAAAAGAAATATTGTAACACGTGTACCAAATTATTTACAAGAAAAGAGTTATAATATTGACCATTGGTAGAAAGTCTAAATATACTATTAAAATAATTATAATAACTGGTGATAATTTTGCTAATGTGATTTTAAAAGAATCGAATTCTCATAAACTATTTATCGAAGATTACGTTTATTTAAATGTACCGTTATCGCTATTCCGTTATTCATAGGAAAGCATTTTGATAAGCTAGAAAAATAAATATCGCGATAAAAAGGATACGTCACAATTTTATTATTACGCGCAACACTTTACGAGCTTTAAAAAATCGTTCGCGAAACATTGTTATTTAGTAAGCGTAATAAAATTAAAAGTAATTTATATATAACGTGTGCCGACGAAACAAGATTTAACTATCTGCACTTCACACTTCTTTTTATTATAGTTACAAAATTTATAACAACGATAAATAATATTCTCGAAATTTTTGAACGTTTGGCAGTGAGGTATAGTTATGAGTTATATATACAAATATATATTCATATTAAGTTATAAAATCCTAAAATTTAAAAATAGCTTACAGTTTTGCACGAAAGGCAACGAGTGTCAGATTGATGCATCTTATCGCATAAAAATCATAATCGCTGAACTAAATCCAATCCAACGCAACAAAATTAAATAAGTGTAATAATGTCAGGAGCTTTGGGCACGTGTGTTCATCTAAAAGAAAGTCGTAACGACGCGATATTTGTCACCTGGTAGCATAGGATTCTTCGACCCGTACTCTCGTGTCTTTTGTACATTCTTTGCTCTGCACGCGAATAAAGATAACTCGAAAGATTTTATTTTATGTTGCCGAAAACGAGAAAATTACGCAAATTATGAATAGCTGTTAACACGTATACTTACGCGTGTAGTTACTTTATATGGTGTGCAACGTGGAAGATTCTTCGTTTTATTTTGCATTTTGGATTAGCTTTGGTATATTAAGTACCGATAATTATCATTAAGATTTTACCCAATCGATACAACGCGTGATAATATCGAAAATTATATGCGAAAAATACACCAATAAAAGTAATCGTGTCAAATAAAATTGTTCCGCTAACGAAAATAGGTGATAGACGTTTTATGAATATTGTTTTTATCGATAACCACTCTATTTAATACAGTAGTATTTTATTGCATGCTTATTGAAAATCTTTGTTTTCATTCGATGAAATAAAAAGAAATACAATTCATTTTACGATATCGACTCTTGGAAAATAAATTTAATAACGTTATTCGATAGAGATGTAAAATACATTTTAATTCGCGAGTATATATAATGTAACGCTTAAATTATCGTGGCAGGCAGGCAATATTAAAAATAAATTATATTTAAGGAATTAAATTTTTTTCAAATCGAAAAACAAACGTTAACAGATTTTAATTGTTATAAATGTTTTTTCAATATCTATTTATAATGGATGCAAAGTAGTTTTGAATAAAATTCTTTATATGAAAAATTTATAGAATTTTGAAAGATTAAAGAGAAACTATAAAAGGTATAAATATATAAAAACTATATCTTATTATTTTTCGATTGAAAATGTAAGTAAACATATTTCATTTGTATTATAAAAGCTATAGGTGACAAAAAGCTTAAGTTAATAAAATCATCTTCGAAATTTCCTATTTCATTATTATTAATTTCCCTTGACTTTTCCACGATAAACCAATCCTATTCTAATATACTTTCACGTATTTTATAAAATCAACTACACTTTACGTTTTATATTCGTAATTGAGTGGTTTTTTATTATTCCTTCCGTCACTCTTTATCCATTCGTTTCTGTCATTTTTCAAATATTTTTCTTTTACTTTCAGAATCTTATCTTTTGACATTGTTTTCTAATTTTTCGCGACTTCGACATCGTTAAAACGGTCTTCTTAACTGTTTTTTAATTCTCCGAATCATATTTACACTTGAAAACGGGCGTTGAATTTCAGGTGGGTGTTCTACCGAGAGGTGATATTTTCGAACGAAGCTAGGGTTGCAAGTCATTCGACTACGACATTTATAATCATCCTTTCGTGACTAATGTTACTACAGGTGTGGCTTGTGAAATCCAACCGAATGAGAGAGAGAACGAGAGAGAGAGAGAGAGAGAGAGAGAGGGTGAGAGGGAGAGAGGGAGCGAACGAAAAAGAAACCAAAAGAGAACGAGAGTATTTCGAAACAATTGTTTTAAATGCTTCGCAAAAATACGTTAAAAGGGTAAACTTGACTTTAGTAAAAAAAAAAAATAAAATATCCAAGATAATTCAATTTCAGACTAATAAATTTCATTCTTGAACTTTTTCATTTAAAAAAGTGTGTTGTATCGCTACAATAATATTATGGATCACAGTTCTCGATTAAATATCTTTGTACATAATATAAATATCTGCATGGCCTAACATATTTGTGAAACATCTCTCTAAATGACAATATCTTTATCATTTACCTATCCAAGTAGTGACTGTATATATATAATTTTACAATACTAAGAAATATTTTATGCAAGGGCAAGTGAGTTTTGTAACTCTGACCGTCGTTCAAAACACACAGAAGAGAATCCTTCAAAGTCGCGCAGTATCGGAGATTATTTGTAAAAATATTCTTATCGGTTAACTTTAATAGACCTTACATCATTATTTTGAATAGAAACAGTAGTTAAGTTTATTTTTAATACAATAGTTTTCAAACAATGCATAAAAATATAGATGAATAAAAATTCAAAAAAGTTATTCGATAAAATCTTTAATATTTTTTATTAAAAAATGAATATAAAATTCATATCGAATGTCGACAGAAATATAATAAGAGTGAAATCGTTTAATGGTGGCTTTACTTATACAATACTACGAAAAAATTTTTATTTACCGAAATATGTCATAAATAAAATTAAAAAGAGAAAACAATTTACCCGACTTTTTCTTAAGAATGTATAGAAATCGATTATCAAAATTGAAAATGAGATTTAAAATGCGAGTGTCGCGATTCGAAAAAATATACATTGCTACATAAATACCAATTAGTAAGCACATCGCGTGATAATGCACGTGACATCGAAAGTCTTCTACTATAAAAAAAAGAAATCAAAGTAATAATTTATTTTGTAAGAGACTGTACAATTCGAACGGTAAAGAATGTGGAGAATAAAGCATAGCGAGAGGGAAAGAGAGGGAAAGAGAGGGAAAGAGAGAGAAAGCAAAAAAAAGTAGAAGAAGGAAACAGTCAAACGTCCCGCGGGGGCATCCAGTTTTATTCCTTTTAATTATCCTTTCACAGGCAATAAATAATCGATGATTAGTTTTACTCTCATCTTCCATCGCAAATCTCGCGGCCAGCGGGACAATTTATCGCTTGATCTCGCGATCATAAAACACCGCCTTCGCTTTTTTTCTCTCACTTTCTTTTTCACTATTGCACATTTGGACTTTCGTATTCTCTCATAACTCCGATTCTACCGTACGATCCGTCATACTTAATTTCCATCTACTTTTTTATACCATAAAATTAAAGTACTTTTTCAAAAGATGCGACTCCTTGCAAATGAGATTCAATAGCATTCGAATAACAAACTTTTTATTTGGGAATTTTTTTTTATTTTAAACGGGACTATTTTACGATGCAAATACCAATTTATAAATATTATCAATCTTCGAACAATATTTTAAATATTTTGCAATCGATAAAAGAATATATAACGAGTATAGCGATAAAAAAATGTTTTGACTAGTGAAATATTAATAGTAGCGAGTTTTGTAACAATTGTTATAACGCGAACAAAATATTTCCTAAATACGTCACAAAATGTTAAGTAAAAAATTCAGTAGTTTGATTATCGAGTAATAAAAATTTCAAGTTTGATTTGAAATATTATTCTAGCAAACGTATATTACTCGCAAAAGCAATATTTTAATCGCGGTACGATAATCGATTGTATTTCTCATTATTATTAAGATTTTCATAAAACTTGACTCGATTGATTCGAATTAAAAGAAGCACCGGAGATATATTGAAAATCTTATAAGGAATAAAAACATCTGTCTGTTATAATTGGATTACCAAGGCTCGAATCAAACGAACGATACAGTTGTAAAAAAATTTGGATAAACAGAAAAGTATCTAAGCACTCGGGTAAAAGGAAAGAGGAGGAGAAATTATTAATTTCATTACACACTTGGAGCGCGGAGATCGGTTCAATTTAAAAGATCGGCGAAAGTCACTTCTCTAATCACCGGATTCGAAACACCTAGTAAAATTGCCGAGATATCAAGAGCCGTGGGAAAAGTGAACCTCGTTGACCGAGGCTCGAGCTCGGGGCATCGTAGGCAACGCCTCGTTCCTCCTCCGCGGCCACCTGTAGTGCATCGCGTCGCCTGAATTTAATGCCCACCGCTCTTTTCACCTGCGCAGCAATTTGCTGCGGAATGCAAATTGAAACCGAGATTCATGCGCCCGACGACCCCGCCGTCGTAAGAAAGTCGGAGGAGAGTCGCGCCTCCGTCCTCCGCCTCCAGTACCAATGGAAATTTCGGTGCCACGAATTATGGCATATATGCCGTATATGCCATATACGATCCTTTATTAGGCCTTTCGTTTCGCGCCTACTATTTTAGAACCTAGCCGAATTTACGAGCGGGACCTTTAGCCTCGACTCGTTGACGAAAAGTTTCCTTATTGCGTTGCGTATTTTTTATTTTTTACGATTGTTCGAGGTGTGCCGATGCGATACTCGCGTCATTTATAAACGCTAACTTTCTTTTAAAAATAGTTTTAAATAGTTTCGAACCTGCGACCGTTTACCTTATTAACGGTCGATCGATACACGGATAAAATAAATCAAATAGCTAAATACGCTGTATATCACGATATATATCACGATATATACCACGCCATGTAATTTATTGCTCTTTATTTTGTACGATGCGTTTCGTGGCTACCGCGCGTAAAATTTTACGAATCGTTCCTTATAATATTGCGTAGGAACGTATTGTTCGAAAAGGATTTGTTTTCCTTTAAAATTACATTGGCTGGATTGATTCGCGGTTGATCCACCGCGCATAAACGATCGAACGCGGTTAAAATCTTTGCGTTCGTTTCCTCGCTTCGTTTATTCGTTTACAAAGAAAGCAAAAGAGTGCCGAAACTTGCGCTCGAACTCGTGTGCCGAATGCGAATTCAAAATCAAGGTCACGGTATGTATGGATACAACCAGGTAAAAAACTCGAATGATTCGCCAGCAAAGTTCTGCGAATTTATGCGGATCGAGCCGTGAAAGTGGCGGAGAGGATCGCTCGCGTGAAAAATAGCTCACGCTTGCGCGGATTAGATTTACGCGCCGTGACCGATGTACGCGGCTACGTATAGAAGCGTCAGGAAATAATTGTACGAAATCGTCTCCTCGCAAATTTGTGCCATTCGTATTTTTCCTTTTTTTTTTTTTTTAAATTAAATACTTTTTCCTTTACCTTAATTCTTTTCCTCTTCCATTTAATAACTTTAGTTATTCATTTTTTTTTTTTTTTTTTTTTTTTTTTTATTAAATTATTCTAAGTAATAATTTTGTAAAACGCATATTTTGATCGATATTCGTGTACTTTTTACGATTGATAAATTGATTGCTATATTGAAAGAAACACTTTGTTGAATCTCATTAATAAGACGCAATTGATAATCAACTTGACGTTTATGTTTGATACGCATTGTGTGAAATAGTAATTACTATTTTTTTAATAATGTACGTTGTGCATTCGTATACTATGATCGCGATAACTTAGTCGCAAAAGGAGACAAAAGTAGCTCGCGCTTTATCTCTGACACGATAAAAACGCATCGAGTGTGATTGTGATAGCACAGACGGAGAAATGACACGATTTCTAAGTTTTATTTAAAATTTTTTCACTCGAAAGTACAAAAAGTTGATAGTTGATATCGAATTTAAAAAGCTAGTTGATCGATAAACTATAGAAATGTTTAAGTAAATATTATTTATTTATTATAATTTTTAATCGTATAGTTTACTTGTGCCGAATTAATTTTTGAATAATTTTGAATAAAAATGTTGGAATACTTTATATTTTAAACTAAAATTAAATATAAAATAATATTCTAAATCATTGTGTACAAGTAGATTCATCGAATTAAAATTCTGAAAATGAAATTTAAAGAAATATAGCTCGAAAAGTTACGCGTACATCGCTTTAATAGAAAAAATATATGTACCCTCTCTTATAACTATTCGATCCTTGTTAATCGTTAGTCCTAAGAGAAAACAAGGAATAAAATTAATTTCATATACATCAAAATGTAAAGTATCGATGCTTCGTTAAGAAAAAAAGTGTTGAGTTCCTAAAACTCTAACTTTATGATAATCCGGTCGCCGATAAAAGGAAAAAAAATAAATGAACGAGCTGAAAGTTTAAAAAAGGATTTAGTATACGTATAAGAGCGAGCTTGAAGAATGAGAAAAATTCTACAAATTCGCATAAATCTGCTGAGGCTTCTCCGGTTTGTCGAAAGTAAGCGCGTTCTCTCTCTCTCTCTCTCTCTCTCTCTCTCTCTCTCTCTCTCTGCCTATCTCTCTCTCTATATATATACATGTATATCCGTCTCTCTCCATCTACACCTTCCGGCGTATCAAAGAACTACCAGTGTTGTTCCTGGTGATATACTTGGGGGTCCCTCCGGGAGGCAGTGCAAGCATGATGTCCCCGAGCTCGTGGCGGTAAATTTCGGTAAGACACCCACGCCGCCATCGCCGGCACCACCTCCACCGGTGTCCGTACACGCGCATACATTAGCTCGCGGTCCAGAAGCGGCGACTGTTAATGGCTCCGATGGATTTAAAGTCAGCGCCCGCGGGATAAATGTATATCGCTGGAAGAAAAAGGCGCCCGAGTCGCGGTATTCGTCTGTCGTCCGTTCGGGGATGTTCCTTCGCCTTTTCTCCTTTTTTCATCCTGTTTCAGGTGCAAAGCCTTTCATTTTTATCTTGCATGCTTTTTCCTTCCGCGTATTCAGGATTATGCGTGTACCGCGATATTTCTTTTTTTCTTATAAACAGCGAACAATTTAGGGCCATTCCGATGCAAGAAATTTCCATTAGTTTGTTGAACTGCGGAAATTTTAGGAACAGCCGTACGAAGGCTCGTATTTCACGCAAGCGCGAAACTTCATTTTATTCTACGACATTACTTTGAATCTTTCGTAATTGTATATAAACATAAATAAAAGGGTGTAAACCTTATTCGCGATAGGAGTAAAGAAAAGCATAATAACTCCAATAATCTTTATTATCGTAGAAATATATCTTCGCAATAAGAGTGTAATAATTCTATTTAATGAGAAAAATAAATCTTTAAACTTATGAAATAAAATTAAAACTAGGAATCTTTGCTTTATTTCTTATCAACTTGGCGTGATTTATTGTATTATAGATACATTGCGCGCGAATTCACTCGTTACATTCCTTTTTCATATGGAATGATATATTTAATAAATATTATAAAACGTAGAACTAATTCATTTTATATTCAACCGATTCGATAAAGTTGCGAAAATATTTTAAGTAAATATAGTTTGAAATTCGCATAAATTATGAAAGCGAAAATTTTCATTAATAATGGATAGTGACAGTAATTTGAATATCGCATAAAATTTGGCACACAGATGTATGACTTCTTTTCGGAATCGGAAAATCCAAACTCTCTGTACGTGTTAAGTATAAAACCAAAGTTTTACGTCACAATGCCGTCTTACATATTTATTAGTCTTATAATTGCAAGAGAAACTTTAATACAGAATGCCATTTATTATACTGATTTTGTAGCGGGATATTAAATTTATTCCGCAAAATACAATCTTAAAACCAGTTTCCTCAGCGACGCGATGGTTTAAAATGAAAAAATTAAACAAAATTTTTCCAGCGAATGACGCGTATCGAATGAATGACCAAATGTACGTGTATATCTATTGTTCGTTATTAAATGTATTAAATAGAGCTCGGACTCATTTCGGACGTAGCTCGAAATGACTTTTGTTCGTAGGCTAGCGAGTCGTGCGATAATCGAAGCATGGCGCAATCCTGCACAAGATTACTGCCCCGGTAAAAATATAAAAAAAATGTTGTTTTTGCCGCGGGTCCCGCGATCAACGGTTCAACCCGCTCTTCGTGCGTTTGCTTAACAGAAAATGCGTCACGCCCCCGTTGTTGAGCGATATCGTACTTTCATGCGCCGTACGTCAAAAGTGATTTCTCCGCTATCCATCGCAGTTCCGAAGACCTTCTTCGCACGTATGTTTCTTTCCTACGTTCAAAAACGAATACGTCAAACTTGCCTTCGGTTTAACTAACGCGCGTCAAAAGGGTGGACGTTACAACTCTCTTTACGTTTCTTTACGCGTTTAACGTCTAATTTACATGCGCGTGTCATTTATAAGAAACTCATCGTTTCTATTATATATTATCGTGCGAAATTACGAGTACGTAACGATCGCTAAACGAAAATTAAATAAAATGGATAGATTAGAACTTTTATAAATAATATTTAAAACCATTTAATTTTTTATCGTTTCATTTCGTACGGATCATTTCAACGGTCGAATATTTTTATCGACCGTTGAATAAACGAAACAAAGTTTATTTTCCCACAAATTGACCATCGTATTAAATTGTACAATTACTTATGTGCTACTTTTGAGAATTGTGCATAAACTATTTATGAATAACGCTCGAACGAATAATCTATCGTTTTAAAGTATCAAACGACGGATTCTAGTTGAAATCATTAAAGTTAGATATTTCTATGTTTATAAAATGATAAGAAATTAATACAAGATTAATGGTGCATCGATAAAGAAATTGGAAAACTCGAGTGATATTTTTACAAACATAATATTTGTTAAATATAAAATTATATGAAATTCCTCGCTCTATCGTAAAGGTAAAAATATTTTTCAGCCATAAATGAAGACGTTCGCAACGATACATATTTTTTTCCATTGAAAACATTTTACCACATAATAATCGACGATCATACATGAAAATTCCTTGCTTCTGATTCGGATTTCTCTTTGAACTCACCTCCGTAGGCACACTGTGAGCAATTTCCGTCCACGTGCGCGATGAGTAAGTGCCCGTATTACCGACGAAAATCGCCTATAAATATCGTAACCGTTTCCTCGTAAAACTCGGGGAACAATCGCCCGACTCGACGTTGTCCTGCTCCAACCGGCGACTCGTATCCTTTTAGCCTCGCTTTCTTTCGTTTCTTTACAGTCATTTTCTTTCGGAGACCTTTACTTTTTTTAACGTGCGCTTTATGGAGCTTACCAAGAAATTCAGATTCTTTCGATCTTCATCGTTTTCGTCTCTTTTGTAATGAAACGAGTATGAAACGAGTCTCGAAAAATTCATCCGGGGAATCGGTCCGACTCGCAGACTATACATTGACTCGCACCTTACGTTAACTTGCGACAAATTATCTTGATACGTTCCAAGAATTTAAATTAATTTTAACCTCCGTTATTTATTAATTAATCGCGCTATCCTCGATACTCGTGAATTTTTATTTTTAAACGAGTATCGATCCACGTACGGCAACCGATACAAAGAGTAGCTCGTCTCTATTTCTCCGTAACACCGTCTACAACTTTGAAGTACTAAAATTCTAAACTAAAATTCTAAACTAAAATTCTAAACTAAAATTCTAAATATAGAATTTTTAAAATATTTTTTAAATTGATTTTTGTTTTTACAATTTATTACGAAAAATCCGGAAACGAAGAGTTGAATCGAACGTTCGGAAAAGCCATTGCAAAAGTTAAAATAAATAAGTGCGGTTCGCAAGGACGGACAACACATTTCACAAGGCGAAAGTTCGCGTATATTCGCTATCACGGTAAAAATTTGGTTAGTTTGGTCTCGATCGACGTACCTTCTTTATCGTACTTTATCCAGTTCCGCGTCCCTCTCTTTATCCTATCGCTCTATTGCTTCTCGTATACGTTTCTCGTCCGCGTTTCTCGTCCGCGTTTCTCGTCCGCGTTTCTCGTCCGCGTTTCTCGTCCGCGTTTCTCGTCCGCGTTTCCCGTCCGTGTTCCTCGTCTACGTTTCTCGTCTACGAAGCATCTCGGGCCCGTAACGTACCGAGACGGATAGAGTGCATGTTGCCAGTAAAACTCGCCTCTCGCAGTTAAATTCACGTGACCGATACGGCCTTGCGAAAAAACGAAGTGTGGAGCTCCGGAGCGCAATGAAAGAGTTGGAATACGCGTTGCGCGCGGAGCTGTTAAATCATCGTTTCCGACTCGGCAATCGATGTTCCAACGCCGAGTTACGAGCGAGTTTTCTGTGGTCTCGCTTTTAACGATTCAATGTACGATGAACGTTCGATGTCTCGTCTACGTTCGAGCGAAGCTGCGATGGCTATTCTTTATTGCGAGTCTTCGAGCTATTGGTCTACTTCTGATTTGACGAAGCAATGACATCAGAGAGCGATTTGTTCTATTCGAATCTATGCCGAGCGATGGACCTTTCGTCGTTATCGTATAATAAATCTTCGATATTTTTTCCGTTTTATAATATTTTATAATGTTAGTAAAATGCGTCGAGTTATTCGAAGTATTTTTTCAAAAAAAATTTAAATACTGGACAAAGATCTCGACTCGTGCGCTCGTAATCATTAATTTTTTCGCAAAACGATATCGAGAAAAATATAAATAAATGCAACGAGGATACCGCGTATTCTTTTAAGTATTGTATTCCCGAAATATAAACGATCGATCCATCGATATTTAATATATCCATCGATACGGATAATATTATATATTTATAATATTGAATTGCCCGTAGAGTAGAAAAAACTTTTATATTCGCGTACGTCGATACAAATTGTAAAACAATGGTCGACACAAGTTACTACAGCAGTAGTGTCTTCGAAAGTAATTCTATAAGGGTACGCTACGTTCGACGCATCGAATTAGATCGAAAGTTTGAGAAGCTCGCAAAGCTTCTCAAGAAAGAATCGTTCCGTGGAAAACGTTGCTACGCGCCGGATACACGGAAGAAGCCCTACGAGATCGGAGAAGAAGAGAAGGACGGACAAGAGCAGTCGATGCAAATTACCAGTTTTATCCGCCGCTATCGAACGCGTATCCAATGGAGTAAGAACCTAGGCAAGAGAGGAAGAGGGACGGATGCGGATTACAGGGAGCGCAAGAGACGAAAGCAAAGTCGTTGCCGATTTTTTATCCGCGTGGGGAAATTAAATTATTAACCATCGCGAAATAAAGCTCGCGGAGCTAAGCTGAAACATTATATATTCGAGCAAACGATAATTGTTTTTTGTCGAAGAAGAAAAAATCGAGGTTTTTCGCGAAACAACCCTTTTATCGATTTTAAGCTTCGCCGGGGTCGAAAGACTCGTGGTATTTCTAGAAGGAGGCGGTGTATCGGAATCCTATGAAAATAGAGCCGCGTCATCGCGAGGTAAAAAGAAGGTAAAAAATAAAAGAAAATAAAAGAAAATAAAAGAAAATAAAAGAAAATAAAAGGAAGGAAAAGGAAGGAAAAGCTTAAAGCTTAAAGCGCGCATGGACTTATTGCAGGGACTTGATATCTTCGATGCGCATGGAATAACAACCAACGTCTCCGGCGGTCGAATTGCTTAAAGGGCTACTAATTAGTCCGTGCGCTGCCGCCTCGCTCCACCGTAGACGGAGAAATGCGTTTTCGATGCTTTATGCACGCTGTTAACTATGAATTACGAGGCACTTTTCTACAAAATCACCACGAGGCGGCTCCTATAACTGCCTACCGCCGCGCTGCCAGCTCGACGATGCAACATGGAAAAAGAATATTCAGTCGGGTGTTGGCGCGAATCCGTGAATCCGTGAATCGGTGCGTCTGTGTGCGAGACGCAAGAGTGCGCGCTTCTCCGTATCTTACGGGGTCTGTCGGGGCCTGTCGGGGCCTGTCGGGACCTGATGATGTCGCGACGGAAAATCGGCGCCTCCGCCGTCCTTTACAGTCCTTCGTTTAAACTATAGTTAGTCGCGAGGAGCTTTTCAAGTATGAATCATGGCTCGCGGTCCTTTTATTTTAACTTTACGACTGCTCGTCCGGAAAAACAAGAAAAACCCTGAAACCCCGGAAAACTTGGAGTAGGTTTTGGTAAGACGTAAAACTCTCGAATGCCGCGTTCAAGTATAATTTAAGAATAATTCTGAATTTCTGGATAAAACTCTTCTCTTTCGGACTATATTTCTCGCCGTAAAACCTTAAAATGCTTTATAAAGCTAAACTTAACGACTAGTTATTACGTCCAAGTGCCACTCAAATATTTGCGTGCTTTTATATTTGTTTACTTTGCCATCGCTTATCTTGTTACGAATTCGCGAATGTCTACCCAAACGAATAAAATACCCATGTTCGATCGTCGAAGCGAACGACGATCTTTGATGGTAATTACGGAGCGAACAGCCGATCGAAACCAATGATAAATATCGGTACCTCCGCAAAAATCCTTCGTTATCGTTTTATATTCGTAAATTTAAAAATAATAAATCCTTTTGTGACTCGAAGTAACGCGATCACTGTTGTAAAAGGCACGAGAGTTTGGAACGAAAGGCAGCGAAAAAAGAAACCGTATTTGTATTCGGTGTAACGAAAAAAAGTGTAAGCCTCGCGTTATCGAATCGAAGAGGAAAGCCGCTGGCACGATAAATAAATTCCGATGCATCTAAATATGCGTTGAACCAGAATCAGCAGCGCTCCTTTATCGGAGAAACAATAGATTTTTGAGAAAATAAGGCAGAGAGAAATTAGCCACGCACATATCGAAATACAATGAAAGCGAATCAGAGGAAAGAAGAGAAAGAAGGAAAGGCGAGGTTTCCACGGGAAAGGTGAGAGTCGAACGTCGAGCCTTCGTCCTAACGAACCACGTTCGCGGCTGCTCCCACAAAGTGTTTTTTTCCCCGGGTTCTCGGGCGCGAAACGCGTCGCGCGTTAATTCGTGCCCCGGGCGCCGAGAAATTTCTCGCGTCGTACGTGTACGCGATCGCCCCTCGGTCCGGCGGGTCGCTTAAACGTGTTATTACACGGAATAAACGTCATTATGCTCTGGCTCGTACGGGGATGCGAAATGCACGAGGCGCGGTGAGACCATTGTTTTACTTCGCGGAGAGGTGAGATGCTTTGAGCGAACGTGCCCCAAGTTCCAAGAACTTCAGAAAAATGGTGATAAATCCGAGTTTCTTGAACTTCGCATTGTTACGCTTTCAGGCTTCTCGAATGGTGAGACGGTGAAAAAGGAAAACCTTTCGTTGAGAATGGGATCGTGACAAACGGTTTATCCTAGCTCCGCGATGCAATATTAACTCTGCGTACGAGATTGCTCTTTTAAAGAATACCGATTGATTTCATAAATCTCCATTGTTGTTGCAAATTAATCACGACGGAAAGCATCCTTCGAACAAATTTATTGTTTCGATAAGTTCTTTATCGTTGTTGCATCTCGCAATTTTTATACTCGTCGCGCATCGCGTTAACGCAACATCGATCGAGTGGAACAAGTTTCTGCCTGCATTCGAGAAATCTTTCATCATTGTTACGATAATTATGAAAATTATAAATGATGCGCGTTCCTACGTATATTATACAAAATATCTTATTTCTACTAAATTGAGAAAGTTTACGATGCGTAAATTAGTTTGTTTTACATAATACAGAAGAAACGAATGTGACGCAAATTTAAAATAATCGTTCGAAATGATCGGAAAAGCATCGGAAAATTTTTTTACAAAAACAATATTTATTTCTATATATTATTTCGATTCTATATATTATTATCTAAATTCTTTATATTACCGATATTATTTCGTAATATTTCGCAACTAATGATACGTTTATTATTTTTAGATATATAAAGAAATTACAAATTTTTGCGGTTAAATTAAAATTTGAAGGCGATCGTTGCGCGTATATTTATTTATTTATAACCCATTTATTAATAATCGAGCGTTTCGAAAAAATTATGAATTAAATTTATAATAAGATAAAAAAATAACTCTTCCTTTATAAACGAGTAACGATGTTTTTTTTAATTGGTGAAATAATAATATGGATAACGTATTCGTAAAATTTCTCATTTAAAAAAAAATAGAATTTTTATAAGATACTTTACATCTGGAGCAGAATACAAGCTTTTAAATTTCTTTTTACGAGAATTTTTAATACACTGTACCGAAATTTATTCGAAAGTGAGAAATTAAACGGAAAGTTTCGTGGTATTTCTCATTTTCCAAAATGAGCTATTCGCTTCACGATGATGTTTCTGCACGAAAACTCGAACCGACTTTAAATATATAAACGATCGATTATCGAGGTTAATAATACACCGGACGTGCGACACGCGCAGCATAACGTTAGCATAACGACAGCGTAACGACAGCGTAACGACAGCGTAACGACAAATTGATCCCCATGCAACGAGCACAATTATCGAGAAGCGTTTGTCCAAGAATCGCACAATAGCTGTGTACACGCGCGTAATATCTCGGACAACCGAAAATTTCGAACGCGCTCTCGGAAGATCGATAATATGCACAGTTTACTGCTTCGCTCCTCCCTCCAAGTTACCGTTACCGGCGCGACACCTGTACAAGGTAACGATAAGTGATTTAAGAACCGATCGAACACGCTTGTAATTTTTCGTGGGCATGCACTTTTTGTATTTTACGTTCCTCGATTCCTCGATTCCTCGATTCCTCGATTCCTCGTTTCCTCGTTTTTTTCTTAAGCGAGAAAATAAAAATAAAAATTATAAACGTGCACACGGTCACGCCTCTTCGGCGTGAAAACCGAGAGGTGCAATTACGCATACGACCAGACGGATGCTCGTGCGATTGGCAAATTGCCATTAAACCTGAGTGTCCCCAAACTTCTCTTTGATTTATGATCGGGTTCCGTGCGCCCGTCAACACACGCCTATTGTTTTTATTCGACTGTGCGTTAGTTTTGCGCCTCAAGATGCGCCTCAAGATGGGCCTCAAGATGCGCCTCAAGATTTAAAGCCGGATATACGGGCGTGCTTCGATTCCCTAGTGCTTCCATTGATCTAGTCTTTCTAATTTATCGTATCAAGTAGAAGCGATTACAATGCGCATTGCTGTGCGGAACGAATTCAACGCGAACAAAAATTAAGTTTAATTCTACTGTGCCGACCGTTTGATCAACTTTTCTATTTTTTACTTCTTCGACTATGGTTCTCGCACACATTCGATGCGTTTTGCCTAAATCCACGAACAGTTTTGGCTTGTTGGCCAATTTAAATTCATTAATTTTGTTTTATAAAATTAAATTATCATCCAGTCTTTATTACGCGTCTCCGTAAACGTGTGTCGAGTTATTTCAATTATTTAACCATTAACGTTTCAGTGTAATTTAACGATTCAACGTATGGAATTTTTTATTTTAATTTTATATATAAATGTAATATGTTTATGCATGTGTGCGAGCCAAAAATTTAGAGAAAATCTTCGCGAATAAAATTTATTTATTTCAGCAATGCGATAAGAAACAAAAATGGAATTATTAGCTCAAATTTTAAACTTTATAGATCTCGTAAGAAATATTAATAACGACAGAACAATTGAAAATTAATAAATTATTATAATGAAACTTACAATTACGCAATTTTGATCGATGACCTTTTTGACACATAATGTAACTATCGTAATTTCTATTGATAAGCAAAGAAAAAGAAATCGTTATTATTAAGAAATTCTGAAAACTAAAATAAACGCATAAAAATTTGTACATAAAAATAAACTAAATAAACTACATTATTTTAATATGTTAATTTATAAGCGATCGAGAGACCAATCTTGTAATTTGTCCTAGTTGAACGACCTCTTATTATTTATTCAGTAGTCTCCTATTTTTAAATTTTCTTCTAAAAGGATATTTTGAATTGGCTCAAAGTTTTTGAAATCTGTTTTTGAAAAGTCTATCCATTTAGACAAAAAGTTATAATTTTTTTGACTGTTAAAACTAAAAAACTGTATTAAGTAATAATTTGATTTCGAAAGAATAAGAATAATAAATTTGAAATAAAAAAATATGTTAGTAAATAATTTTTGTAATTTTTTTTTATTTATTTAAAATAATTTGCAAAAATTGTATTTTTATTCGAATACATTTCTCGCGTACTATGTATGTAAATCAAGGATGAAGTAAATACAAATAAATAATTATATAAAAAAAATAATAAATATTCGTTAGAATAAAAGACAATTTTGCAAAATAATCATTCAAATATTATACATTTACACTTATATATAAAAAAACTAGTATTTTATATAAGGTGAAAGAAATTATCGAGTTTTAAACGTACAATTGTAGTCTCTGTAATGAAAAATTAATTTCAGAGCTAGCGATTACCATTTACCGAGTAAAATATTTTTTTTTAATTCTATTTAAAAGGGCATATTCTAGATATGAATTTCGATTAAATAAATGTGATATAATCACCCAAAAATACTTGGAATTTCTCGTTTGTTACGATGAATATTAGACGTGTATTTACATTAATTAAAGTGTTTCCGTGTGAAAGTACAAAAACTTAGTGAAAATAAAAAATTTGAAAATTTTACTTATCTTGGCTTTGCGAGTTTGGAATATTAAACAAAAAAATACGTATAAGTATCATATAAGAAAAATATTTTCAATATTTTGACTTATTTAACGACACTTAATAATATAAAATCGCGAATGATGTACGTTTTATACTTGAAACTTCAGGCTGATGTATGTATACGCGTATCGTAGTTTATGAACAGCGCGTATAAAAAGTTTCTCAAAGGAATCTGGGATTTATGAATATGTTTACTTTAATGAACCCAATATATCTCGAAGGCTTCTTCTCGGTGCTTCTCGGTGCTTCTCGGTGCAGGTAGGGACACTCATTTAGCAACTTTTATCATAGGCAGAATTATTCAGTATAATGTAGGTAGTGTAATTTTGGGCTACAATAAAATGTGCGCTTAAAGCGTTTAAAGAGTCGAATAATAAAATTCCTCCTGTTACGAGAAGCGTTTACAGTCGTAAATACGTGGTCGAATCATCTACGTAGACGCGTGCACGTATACGACAAGGAAGTGCAATCATTCCACCTCTAAACGTCTCCCTATGTACGTACGACACCTCCCTAGTCAGCTAAAATTCCGCACGGTAACTTTAATTGCGCGTATGAGTCGCGTCGGGGCGCGAGCGCAACTAATAGACGGCTTTCCTTTAAACCGAGGAAGTACGAGATATTTATAGCGGTAACATTTTGTTATTTTGTTATAAGCTCGGTGAGGCTTGAAAGCTTAATTGAAGGAAATTAATTTTAATTTTAAAGATATTCGTTTAAAGATAACAAATAGAAAAGCCGACTGTCATTTTCCTCATTTTCCATTTCTATTTTCCATTTCCATTTTCCACGTTCGACATCTACGAGGCGAACAATGTTTTCGCTCACGGCGTTAATAACAAATTGTTACCTTCCTTTAAATTTCATCCTCGATCGTAGTTTTCGTTACGTATTACGAAAATTTATACTCGATTTGTAAACCGTTATTGAGAAATACCATCTTCCAATCATAAGAAATCCAATCTTATAATTTTACAACGACGAGTATTTTCTTTTTTCTTTATCTTACCGCATATTTGTACATTTGATATCTAATTTATTTTTTAAAAAACATTGCGCATACGCGATCATTTTTTCAAATTTAATCGCGAATCCGAACATCGCGTAGATCAGGATCGTTAAATATAATTCTTTGTATTTTTTACTATCGTAGGCGATACTCGCGCGTAAAATGAATTATATAATTTAAGAAAAAGTAAATTTATCTCTAACAGAATTAGGAAAAAAGAAAAAAGAATTAATATGTTTCGGTTTAAAATAAATTTTAGACGGACGTTACTCGAGCGAAAAGCTTATTTGTGCGAAAAACATTATTCTTCCTTTATTTCGAACGTTAAAATGTATCCAGATGGAATAAAAAACTCAGCTCGCTTAAATAATATTGGATGCAAAGTTGTTCGAAGAGTCGAACTGATTTATACGCGAGGAAATGTATCGAATAATAATAAAAAAAATACAACGGTAGGAAAAACTTGCATCGTAAAATTTCGTTCGTCCCGTCACCGTTCCTCGGACGCGAAAAATAAATTTCGTTTTTAACATTGTAGATCGACAGAAGTATCGAAATCCGATATTCGTATCGAATGGCAATATTTTCAATATTGTAAAATTTTACGCGCACAAGTCGTATCGGTTGCAAAATTTGAAAGGGTAACACGAGCGTACATCGATAACAATGACGTTAGCGCCTCTCTTTGGTCTTGGCTACTAGATTGTCCGACGCGCACTAGTCGTTCTCGATGATGCGCAAATTCACCCGCGACACATACCGTACGAATAACTGGGCAAGAGAAAGAGGGAAAAGACCTATGCGCACTCGCAGACGTATAAAGAAAGAAAAGAAAGAAAAGAAAGAAAAGAAAGAAAAGAAAGAAAAAAAGAAACGCAGGCGACTTTATACCGGTGATGCTCCTCCTCGAGTTTTCGATGCTTGGCCTCATTGTTGCTCGAGGGATCAGCAGGTACAGCGACGGTAGCAGCTACGGAAAAAGAAAAACGAGTACGTATCTCTGCGTCCGAAGATTATATCTTTCCGTGCGCTTTGTTTCTCCTGTTTTTCCGTTGTACTATTTGGCTTACGCAAGGGGCTCGTCGAGTATCGCGAGAGTCGTACAATTTATATACTGCATTATCGCGAACCCGGAATCACACTTATTTTTAGGTTTGGTAATATATTTAACGACGGTGGACGGACAAGCAAATAGAGAATACACTTTGCGAACAGACTCCGAATCAAACTAAGCGACCGAAAGAAAAACCTGAAAATTTGAAAGATACTTTGGAAACTGTAAATGATAAATGACCGCGTGGCTATGTTTTTATATGTTTTTTTTACGTTTTTTATAATATTTGTAAAATAAGGAGAGCCGTCTTCGATTCGGTTTCGTACGCATTGATTATTAGAATCAGCGTTGCATAATAGGTTGTTAAACCGAATGCCCGATAAAAAAAACTCTCCTAAAAATAAATAGATCGCACTCCGATCTAAGATCCCGGTCCGATCGTAATCTCGAAAGCGCGCGAGACGGAATAAAATCCAGGCGCAGCGTTCGCGGGAAGTGCCTCGTCGGGGTTCTCGGAGGTTGTCGGGGTTCTCGGGGTTCTCGGGGTTCTCGGGGTTCTCGGCCTCTCATCTCGTTCTCGTCGCGTTCTCGTCGCGTTCTCGTCGCGTTCTCGTCGCCTTCTCCTCGCCTTCTCCTCGCCTTCTCGTCGCGTACACGGTCGAGTAATTCGCGTTACCAAAAGCAGTAAAGTCAACAGCCATGCCCAGAGTAAATATTCGAGCGAGTCCGGCGCTGCAATGCTGCCCTCTAATCTCGTCGGTGTAGACGAAAGGCCGCTTCGTTAGCCGTATGTACTACCCGGCTCGCTTTTTTATTACCAACGCCCGGACTCGGGAGCAGTGGCAGAGCGACAGTGGCTCGTATTCTCATCGGAGCCCAAGCCCGAGCCCGAGGTCAACGCTCTTACTCGACGCCCATTGGACGAACGGACGGACGGACCCCCGAAGTTACGCTCGTGGAGTAAATGTCTCGAACGTGTGGATAAACGCGCGTAAGGAAATTAAGATTAATCCATGCAAGGGGCGGATGGAGTTCCGCGCTAAGATCATCGGTACGAGTTGCATCCTTTATCTTTCCCTCGATTCCCCGTAGGCTACATCAATTTTATTTGAAAAATATTTTTTATTCCGAAGGGCTGAATCCACGACGATCGTTGGTTCGTACCAACCTATCAACTTCAATTTACCAATTTGTTAATGTACGAAAGCTGTCGAACGAGAGCATTTATCGATATTTACGAATAATCGCGAGAAATTTGTTTTTTTTTTTTTTAAATTCGCGACTGAACGTTCGCGGTCGCTTTGGCTTTAGCGGTAAACTGTAAAATTCATTTTCTTAAATTATAATTACCGTGTAATCTATTAATAGCGCGTACTTTCGAGTCTCAATTCGCGCGCATGCGCACGGCCCAAGGGTTCAATTACAATGTAATATTTTATCTATAAAAGTGTAAAATATACGAACTTCGTCGCCTGTAGTTTAGGGTAGTTTAGGGTAGTTTAGGGTAGTTTAGGGTAAAAATTTTTGGTTGAAATTGTTCAAAGATCCATCCGAGGAAACGACACGAATATCAATCGTACGAACAATCATCGATGTTTCGAAATCTACGCGCGCTTTCGTTCTCGGAGATAATTTGAAAAAACGGCATCGCTTCGCTTAACCTAAAAGCACGCGCCAAGAGAATTTTCATTCCTCGAACTTTCACCGCTCGACCATTTCTCGTGGAAAGGAAAAAAATATCGACGTTGCCTACCAACCTCTACCACCCTCTACCACCCTTTACCACTCTTTACCACTCTTTACCACCCACGTTGTAAGTACAAGACACAATATACTCTCGTTAAAAATGGCAGACGAGCCCTAGACAGTTACAAGAAAATGTTTTTCGCTGCATACACGCAATAAAACTGTCGGTGAATCGCTGCTGCGAACCGAACGCGAACCGAACGAGGAGATAGTTAAAAAAAGCACATCCTCCTCGAGTATCATTCATGAATTTCTCTCTAATGGTCTCTAATATCCGCGTCAAGTGGAAAACATACGGATAGGTTGTTGGTGCTCCTGTCCTTCGGAAGTACATTCGTACGTCGATGCTCCAACCAAGAGACAAATCGTTACATTGACCATCGTCCTTCTTTTATCGTCTATCTTATAGACCGTTGGAGTTCCGGCAGTCTACAAGAGACTTCTCCGACTCGGCAACGTAAATAATTGAAAGTAGCGCTCTTTGTATATTCATTGCGATGTAGCCGTGGTAAGAAGAAAAATGTTTTAATTTACCGATTTATTTCTCATTTCTCGGACCATTTAGCTCCGAATAAGCTCCCGCGATTCTGATTAATCGCCACCGTGGCTACGAGGCGAACGAACGCTTGTTCCGACGAAGAACAAGCGCGCATTTGAATATAACGCAGCGAAAATTTCGCTGTTATTTTCGAGACTCGACGGGGAGGTTCATAAATCTAATTCTTAAGAACCGCTTTTGAAAATTGAGCATCGCGTAATCGCGGGTATAGCTGAAACTTTTAATCTTTGCAAGAAAAATATAGATAAACCGAAAAATTACGCTAAATTTTTATCCATTCGTTTACGATTTCGCATACTTCGCGAAAGAGTTACGAGTAAACCTTTGTATATCCGTTTATCCGGTTATCAGTGCCCCGTGGATCGGTGGATCGGAACTACCTCCGACGTACAAATTCGATCGGTCCAAGTCCTCGCGAGTAGCCGCAAAAGCGAATCCCGGGGTTCGGGGTTCGGGTCTTCGGAGGTCTTCGGAGACGAGAGCGCTCGAACGCGTTCCTCGAATCGTATCGAGTGGCCCGGAGAGAAGAGTAAAGGAAGAAAAAAGTGCGGTGGGCCCGAGGAGACCGCAGAGGTAAAACGGGGGACGTAAAGCGCGACGTGAAACGCGACGTGAAACGCGACGTGAAACGCGACGTGAAACGCGATGTTAAACGCGACGCGAGACGCGACGTAAAGCGCGACGTAAAGCGCGACGTAAAACGCTTGACGAGGGGTAGGACGAGGGGCAGGACGAGGGGCAGGACGAGGGGCAGGACACGGGGCAAAACGCGATCCAACGTCCGAAGGTGCTCGCGTGTCGCGTGTGGTCCGCTAGCGAAAAACGCTAATGCTCCATCTAAACGCTGGACCATCCGTAGGCGAACCGCGTTCTCGTACACGGGAAATCGGCGCTCGAGCGCAGACGCGTACAAGTCACGGAGAGCGAAAGGGACGAGGCGGAACAGCCGAGTTTTTGCGGTCGTTGCGCGGCCGTTTAACTTAGCCGCTGTTCGCTCGTTCGTTGTTTTGCTCAACGCGGTGGTAACGTTGCGTACGCGGGCGATTAGGCCGTAACAGCTGTCGAGACGCGCGCCTCCTCCGTTACGTCGCTTCGGAGATTCGTTTTCGCAGTTTCCTCCCGCGGCTCAGCTTCCAAGAGGGGAGGCAACGATACGCGTTCGATGCGGGCCATTCCTTTCCCCATCGATGCGCGTCTCTACGATTTCGTTTCTTTGTTTACCTCGGCTTTACGCTCGACTCGGAGGACGGTCCGCGAGTAAATATTATCGTTGACAAGGTCAATGACGGACGATCGTTGGTTCGGTTGGAGGAAACTCGATATCGTCGAATAAAAGTCGGTTCGACTTTTTCACTTTCCGAACAACGTCTTAAAGAAATTTATTTTAAATCATCCAAGCTGCGTTCTTTTTTAAATTTCGCGTAACCTTTCCTTCCACTACAAGCGATAGCTAGATTCTAATTTCTTCGAAGCTAAACGAAATTGGTAAGATGGACGTTCGTCGTTACGAAAGATTAATTTTACGTATAAATCAACTTATGCGGGTGTACTTTTTGTACCTTTTGCCTTTTGTACTTTTACCGCGAACCGGAATACCTCGAGGAACGAGTCGCGGGATCGTATCGCGGGAAATACGGATGAAGAGACAGAATTCGACTCGTGCGAATTTACGCTTTGAATCGGTAGTTTGAATTGTTGGGTGGGAGCAGACGAAATAACTCGAGCTATAATCGAAAATCCAGTCTCTCGTTAGCGTTTACCGAACCAAGAGCGTAAACTCGTTCGTAGCGTTTGTTTGCGCTTGTGCATAAACTAATACGATAAGAGGTCCGGTAGACATTTTTCATCCTCTCTCTCTCTCTCTCTTTCTCTCTCTTATACACCGTCCGAATCGTGGGGCGGAGGCGAGGAGGCGCGGAGGCGCGGAGGCGCGGAGGCAGCGCACAGCTGGTAAAAGTTACGCGGATAAATATTGACGAGGATCCTCGAGGCAAAGCACTTTTAGCAATGGCGTAGCGTCGAAAGAAGCTTCGTACGGGATACGTTGTATGCGCGTGCGAGTAGTTACGGACGGCCTTGTCGTTTCCGGTTTGTGGCCAGGCTTGCATAACTCCCACCGCTGGAAAGTCCACGCTTGAGTGGAAATTTTTGAAACTTGATTTTTAACGGGCTGGAGAAGAGCGTACTTGGAAAGTGTATAATATTCCTTTAGATTGCGTCCGTTACACCCAGCAACATTTTATAACCATTTACATCCATATTCATAGATCATTGTAGGATATTCTCTTGTGTCTCCGTAGATTTATTTTCCTTTATTTAAATGCAGTTTTAAATTTCAAGTGTTTTTCTTCGAGGAGATGAAGAATTTTACTTAAGCCTACTTCAAAGAATCATTTCGCTTGTTAAAAAAAATAAAAAGAATAAAAAAAAATCTTTTTATTTTGAGATGTATTTATCGCAAAAGCTAAAGTCTTTTAAACGCGAAATTAATACTTTTAAATATTCCATCAAAATTTTAGAATAAAACAAACTACGCAAATTTATTTTTCAAGAATTTTTTTTAATTTGAATTTCAAATATATCGTACGAAAACAAAACTTTGACGTTCGCTGTATTTAAATAATTATTTTACACGTTGCAAAGTCCGTACTTTTAAGGTTAAGAAATTTGACTTTTTTCAAAGATAATATCATCGGTACGAAGAAGCTATGCTCGAAGAACCACGACTTGGTTACAAAAAAAAAGAAACGCAAGAAGAAGAAGAAAAAGAAGAAGGAGAAGAAGAAACGACTCGTCGCTCGATATCGGCGAAGACAGCCCGTATCAACTCGTGACGCAAGAGAAAAAGAAAGCACAATTAAAAGCAATATTTTGAAAGAGCGTCGATACAGTGGCCACCCACGCATCAAGGCATATCCAAAGTGACGCGAGCCGAGTCGTTTTCGTCATCCTCGGATATCGGCGACGGCGACCGGGCCGTTAATTAGCCACCGGACGAAAAACTAGGCGCGTAACGACAACGACTCACCGGTACTCGAAATATCCCGGAGAAGCGATCGCTCGCGATTATCCTCCGCAATTGGAGCCGTGATTGCAGGGCTCTCGCCGCGTTACCGCCACGGTCTGTCAGCCGCTCGCCAGACGTAAGGTGGGCGTATCCTAACCGGATACGAGCGACCGGAAGTCGTCGTATAGGGGACCACCACCGAGCTACGCGCATCGAACGTTCGAGCGAGGTCCGAAGCCGCTCCAACTACTTTCCGCAACTTGGCTTATCGTCGCTCGATGCACGCCTGCTGTGGTATTGGTGGTGTATTGGTGGTATTTGCACTTGTCGATGAGACGAAGAGCGAAACGCGATGACAGCCGCGACGGTGACGGCGACGGTAACGGCGACGGTGACGGCTACGTCGACCGCGGCGACGACGACCACGACGAGTTTGGTACGCGTCGCTGACCATCGCCAACTGCTTATCGTAATCCTCCTATCGTCGGACAAGAAGTTCGCATTTTAAGGATATTCTTTTATAAAAAATTTTAGATACCTTTTTTAAATAGCGTAATTATAAATCTTATCTTTTCCTGTCCTAATGTTATTTTGCATATTATTCATTTTAAATAGTTAATAGTTGAAAAATGTCGCATGACGTCCGACCGATTCCTTCGTACCGTGCGTATAATTTACAATGCATTTTATGGTATGCGAACTTATATTGAACTATAAATCTATCGGACATCAATATTGTCAATGGTTTTTTTCGTTCAAAATACAGTCTTTTTTAATGCTAACGATAAACTCAAAATGTATCAACATTCGTAACCTTCGAATGCACGACTAAACTAAGTTACTATTATTGTTAATATTTAAAAATCTTATAATTTTTTTAAATTTCATATAATTATTTAATCGATGATGCCTATAATTATAATAATCTATAGTAATTTATATTTATTTTATTTTATTGTAAAGAAAAAAAGTTTTTATTTTACTGTTTTCTTTAACTATTTATCGTATGATGTAATAAATCCTAGTTTAAAAGCTAGTTTATGAAAATTAAAATTGATTGTATTTTTGTAATTCCGAATAAAATTTATTTACCTACGATAAATTTTCTTTTAAATACCAATTATTTAAGAAAAAGATTATATTTTTATTCTTTCGAAAGCATTTATGCTTATAATTATTAAAGTTGTATAATAAATAAGGTACGCTAGATTTTATAAAAATCTTTGAACGAAATAAAAAAATTGTAATTACTAAATGATCGAGTAAGTACGATTCCACATAACTAAGCACTTACTAATTTATACCTTTCCCACTTCATTGCCACGACCTCAACGCAAAGCACCAAATCATAATAATAGCCTTAGCTATAGGAAATCATTCGATAAAAAAATTTACGATGTCTTTTACAAAGAAAAATAATAAGAAAAAAAATTAATTCGGCTTTGATCTAACCACAAAATATATCCGTGGGTCTGTGGAACGCATTTCAAAAATAATCGAAGGATGATCGACAAATGTGGGCACTTTGAAAACTCGTGCAAAATTAAACGAGACAGAAGTAGAGTCGGAGAATTCTCCTTATCGAAATCGTGAAATTCGAATCGACCGTTGAAATATTTACAGGCGTGAAGATCGATGACTGAACTTCAATTATGCATTAGTATTATGTATAACATTTATATTATTCAAACGAATTTCTCCATTTCTGGTTTTTAATATCTCTCTCGCTCTTTTGTTTTTATATTTACAGAATTATCGATCGTACTTTGTTACTCTTCTACAACTCCGATACATCGCTCGTTTCATATTAATGATACATTTAAAATGTACATTTCTTTACCTTTTGAAAAATCGTTAGTTTTATAATTTCTTATTTTACTTTAAAAATAATTTCTTACTATTTTTATATAGGTAATCGTTAAATAAATGTTGTTGGTGGAACATGTTTCAAATTAAATTAAATAAGAAAGTTGAAAGATTAACAGGTTTATAAAGCTGTTGTAAAATTTATAAGTCATCGATGTTTTTCAATGAAACACTTCGCGTCGGATAATCGTCCGAATAATGTCACCGCGATAGATACACTAGAAATTTTTTATCTAAAAATTATCGATGTTTAATTATTTTTTATTTAAGTAATATATTAGAAAGAGATTATATCCTCAATTTTGTAAAATAATTTTAATTAATCATTCGACATTTTCTAGTTAACTCATCGTAATATGTTCGAGTGCCGATGTATTTTCTGGGCAATTATCGATTTAAAGTTAAATATTCAATTATTTATCGACATAATATTTATTATAATTCTTAGTTACACTTAATTGGAATAAATGAATATTTTCTAAATAAATATTTTTGCCTTGGAAAGAATACAACTTTTATATTTACTCGAAATATTTACTAATCCGAAACTTTAGAAAAAACTTTTATAACGAATTAATCCGCTTGAACGAATGTACCAATACTGCTATTAAATTGATAGCAATACCTAACTAGTTTTCGATAGGTCACTCGTTTCTAGATAAGGTTCTTTTTGCATGAAAAATACTCTATTCGCGGTAAAGTCTTAGAGATTGCAGCGCTACGTTTAATTCACGTAATAGGAATATGTTGGCTTAACTTATTGCGATGAAACGGATCACCGTAAAGTTGGCCTATTGAATTGCATCGCGTGTCAGGACGTTTATACAGTCAAAGCGTGCACTCGCAGGTGTAGATATTGCGATTACATCTGTTCCGCGGGGAAAACGGCTTACGCATAGCGAAGCTTCGAGTTGACAAAATAATTTCAACCGAACTTATAAAATAGAATTCAAACCTTCTCGCGAGTTAAGCTATACTTTATCGATCGAGTGTGGAATAAATATTGCATTTTTAATTTATTTAAATTTAATTTAATATACGATAACATTCGATCTAATATTATAAGACATTGCTTTCGAAAATTCGAGATAAAAATAATTGCGAATAAAATACAATATCAAAGTCGAAAATTAATCGATCGAACATCGTTTCGGCTAACAATATTCGTTAAAATAATTTCGATCGGTTATATTGATTTAATATTTAAATATATTTATACAAAAACCTTTTATACTATTTTTTCGAGTATTTAAAAATTAAAGAATAATTTTATACGCGAATCATCGTTGTATTTTTTTGAACAAGCAAAACCGAACGCGCTATTCTCGAATGTGCATACGTGCCAAAACGCGCACAAAATATATTCCGATAATAGTATTGGAACTAGAACTTACGTATTACCTTTATAGATACCAAATTTTTTATCTATATTATATTATAAATTATAAAATAATTCTCGTTGTAAATCAATCAACTCATGAAAGCTAAATTATAATGTCCATATAACATCATTGATAAATGGTTTTGTGAAATATCATGCAAATTTTAATACACCTTTTTCTTCTCGATCGAATAAATAATTACTTCATGTTCCAACATCAAAAGTTTAATTTATATTTTAACCTGCGAATAATTAGTTTGAACTATCTAATTGGTTTTTTAAACATAATTGTATCTCAAGTCTTATCGCTGCTTTTTAAAAGAACACGAGCCGATAAAAATACCGGCTCAATTTCCATAAATTACAAAGACTCGCCATCGGTTACAGTTAAAGTAACCAGGCGCGTATCGGTGAAAATTTCATGGCGATAAGTGAGCTTGTCGGACTCGCGAGGCGCGAATCAGTGAACATGCGCTTATCGTCCTGAAAATTTCGCTCGAGCGGAGCTGGTTCCGAGGCTGGTGCACTTGAACAGCGACGACGAGGACGGGGACGAGGACGGGAACGACGACGGGGACGGAGACAAATTGCGCAGTGCGCTTCGAGGTGTACGACGGGAAAATTCACCGACCGAGACACGCCCTGTTCGCGTGTCTATGAGCAAGCGTGAGCACGAGTTAACGGCGACGGCGCGATAACTTTCGTTCTTGAAAGGGAAGTATCGCACCCGACGGCGTTTTCCTAGCTCGGCTTTTCCGCGCTCGAAGTTTAAGGACACGCTCCGTGTGGAAAATCGATTGTTACCGCGGATCGTGAATTCTTGCACGTAATGCCCTGGAAAGGTGCGCCAATGTAGGAAAATTTACTTGGAACCGATTTTCTTTCAACCTTGTAAAGTTCGTGTTTTTAATTTCTTGAGAGATTATTGCCTCCGTTCTCTGATTTTTCTCTCGTGTTTTCCACTCTTGTTTTCCACTCGTATTTTCCACTCGTATTTTCCATTCGTATTTTTAGTCAACTACATTTCACTCGATCGTTACTAAAGATAGTACAATAATATGTATCATTCGTTAATTCGTTAATTCGTTAATTCGTTAATTCGTTAATTCGTTATAATTTTAATATGACGAAACTATTATAAAATCACGAGAAAAGGTTTTATAACCCGAACGTACTATATTTAAAAAATATGTATATAATTTTAAGGTTTTTTCCTTTCGCGAATTTGTCTATATTTGTTTTACTTTGGTCTATTATTAAAATAATTTTAATGCTTTTCTCGGTGAAATAACCTTTTATAAAATTATACGACAGCGATCGCGATTGCAATATTAAACGTCCAATTTTCTAACATACCCACAAATGTTTTTTTAATAATATAGTTGCGTACGAAACGGTGTCGAGAAAAGTAGCGTTGCGTTCGTAAAAATTCTGATGATATTCGAGTACGTATGCATGCATAAGGGTAAAAGAGAAAAGAGAAGAAACAGATGTATGCGCGGCAATTGATAGGGGGAAGGTTTAATCAAGTTTAATTAAATCGAATCTATTGCCGAGTCTATAGATATGTACGCGATTACGACAGATGAAGTGTCAGAAGATTTGACGTTACACTGAACTTGCTGACACAATTATGACTTGTGTTATTATAAAAAATTTTCTATTAAAAAGCTTCGTTCGATCCCTGCGCTTAGTTTTATTTAAACTTTTTATTTGATAATTCACGAGTATTTAATCCATACATAAATAACAAGAATTTTCCGTTTCCAATTAGCTGTTTTGTTAGGCGTACAGAATCGATGTTTATTTTAATTATAATTAGTCTTTCATGCCTCTTGTTTACTCGATATTTGATCAATGATTATTTTCTTTCATTAATTATAATAAAAAGCTTGTTTTTAGAAAGTATATTTTATTTAACGATATTATTATTTGTACAAAATATTATTGTACAGCTAATATCAAATTTTTTTCGCGCAGATTTTTTTTCTACAAAATTAAGTACCGTAGTTTATCAATTTTTAAATTATATGGACGTGCGAGTAGCGATGGAGAGGGGAAGAGGTGGTATGGGGAGGAGGAGGGGGAAAGGAGAAAGGGTAGAGGAAATTCATAAAATGAAACCCCAAAAATTTTAATAAAAATGATAAATTGGTACGAAATTGCCTTGTTTCCTATATATCGAGATACCCAGCGGTTATTATAAAGAGGAAGTTAGTTCGCAAGAAAAAGTTCGTAAAAATCATTAGCCGAGAAAAGTGTCTTGGCTCGATTACCGAATTATGCAAACTAAGCGCGTATCGGATATGAAAAAATGCCGCATTGTTATTCAGTGTTGCGTGCAGTGTGATTCTAGGCCTGCACCTCCACGTGTTCACCGCCGCTCTTATGCAACTCGTCACTCCCTCTCTCTGTCTCCCTTCGGTCAATCTTTATCCGACTTTTATTGTACGTAACGAACCGTCCGCGTACGCAGTTCTACATACGCTCGCTGCAAATACGCCGTTGACAGTTTTCATCATTTTTCAACCATTTCCACTTTCATCCGTCCTCGAGCGAGTTTCCTATTAATTATCCATAAATAAGCAGCGTACGAAAAACCGTTGAAAGCTTTCGTAATGTATTTATTAAATATCCGGACAGCCCGAGTCGATGCTCCTACGGTTTACGTTCGATAGAAAAACAGTTAAAATTTACGAAGATCATTTATTAAATACGAGAAAATATTAATTTTAATACCGTCGATATATCCATTGATATGAATCGAAGACATTCGATAATGTCAAATTTTTATTTATATTTAAAAATCCTATTAAAACAACTTTGATTTTATTAACCTTCCGATACAAAATAAATGATCGGTGCTTCGAGATTTTTTAAGAATTTGTTTCCAGCTATTTATCGTTATTCTAATAAAAAATAGTTTTGCTGCGTATTTAACGTTACATAAAGGTCTTTCGATTACTTTGAAAACAGTTGTAAGAAAGATTCCACAAACTTGCGCATCGATTCGGTTTATTTTGATTCGAGCATTCGTAGCCGATTTCCGCGGATTTATTAAAATTTGAATCGCTATCTAATTATCGCTCTCGCAATAACACCAAGGAAATAAAATTTTTGTTGAATTTGAGCCGAGCCTTTTATTCAATCGGTTTGGATCCCCCTAGCAAATCGAGTAAATTAGTAAAATTATCGGAATAAGAGAAGCGAGATGTTTTTTGTTAGTTATTGGTTGCATCACATCGACCTTTGTTGCGGAATTGTATCTCTTCCGAAAGGAACGCGGCGCAGTTTGCTCATCGCGAGCATCGAGCAAGAAAGTGGCGACTCGGCTCCGGCGATTGCTGCACGTTGATAGCGGAATTAGGTTTGCGTCACTTCACGATGGATACGCGAGCGAATCGCGCGACGGCGGATGGAAGTCAAAATTTTCCGGTCGCGATGCGAATCGAGGTTCCCGCTCTTTGACTAACTACCCTGGAGCTCACGCGTATGCCTCCACACATGTGCGTTCGCCTGTAGCGGTGGACAGCCTTCACCTCGATTTGCCCGTCGTTTCCGCTCTTGGTACGAGAGATCATCAATTCTCTCTCTCTCTCTCTCTCTCTCTCCCTCTCTCTCGCTCACTTCGTTACACCGCCTCCCGGACTCTAATTCTCTTTTCGCAAAACACACGTTCCATTTTATTTCTTCTTTCCTTTTTTTAAAGCTCGAGGCCCTTAGTCTTTAGCTATCGTTGATTTATGTGCGCTCGATAAATTTTATCGAATTAAAATTCTATTAATTTTATTTGCCAGCGAATACGTCTACTTGAATAATAATCAAGATCTTAGCGTAAATATATTTAATATCTGTGATAATGAATACAGCAACGAGTAAAGCGCAGCTGATACGGTAGATTTTGTTCAAAGTTATGAGACGCGGTCGAATATTGAACATTTAAAACCGTGAAGTAGAAAAGGTTGGCCACGTCGTAAACGCCAACTCTTCGTTATTTCTACTAAATTTTAAGGAAAATTTAAGAAGAATTAAAATTTAAATTATAAAATTTTAATTTTAATTTTTTAAACGATAATTTAATGATAACGTTTTTGTTACAGGTGAGTCAAAGAAATTACTGTACATCTCCATTGTCACGTAAGTTAAAGTAAAATTTTACCAAGATATTAAAAAAATGATTTTCGTACGATAAGCAGTATTCTTTGTTAGAAGACAAATTCCCTCGTAAAATAGCGTGAATAGAAACTTCGCTTGTCAAATAAAGATTATCCTTTTAGTACAAAGTTACACTGACGCAAACAAATTTCCTATTGTGGTAAGGGTTTACAATTGGTTCGTGTACTTTTATCGTATAAGAAAATCGATTTCTTTTCGTTTTGAATAATCAAACAATTTAGTAAATAATAAAGTGCGAGTATTTAAAAATTATTTATTCAAAAAGAATTTTATTATCGAAAACTGATAAATTGCGTCTTCTAATAAAAAAAATTTTAGTACCGATAACCTTTAATTCTGTAAATAAACACGATTTTATTCTTCTCGATAAGATTAAGTTTATAAATATTAAAAATTTTTATATTGCGTTGTCCATTGCTTTTCAAAGTCTAACGTGAAAAACCAATCTAAATATACAACTAATTTATATACTAAAATATCTTTGGTAAAATACAAGTATATTACTTCACTTTGACAAATATAGAAATAAACAATTTCTTTACAAGAAACTCAAACTCTGGATTATTGAAAAATGTGTAGCTAGCCATTAACGTTTTAAAGAAGGTTGAGTACAGTAGGAAACTGCCTTCTTTCCTTGCACGCACGTATCTGTATATTTCAGTGCTCAATGCTAAGTCAACAAACTCTTACTTTTCTTTTTAGACTTTTCTTCCTAGCTTATAATATACACCGTGGACATATTTCAAGTTTATTTTATAGTTTTAAATATACACGTGATCATATGCATACATTTATACTGATATGGAATCTGTTTTACAGTTAGCACATTTTATGGTAGTACAATTTTTATGAACTGTCAGTTATTTGAAAACTTTACTGTGAAATCATGAATATTATATTTCATATAGATTATAAGGATTTATAATTTCTAATAAAATAAAACTCTTTTACATTTATCTTGACTATATTTGTAAGTATTGACATTTTGTGTTTTTCATACGTATACGTTGAAGTTCGCGAATACAAGGCAAAATAATTTATCAAATATAAATTATCCTTATTTATAACAGTAATACGAGGTAGAAGTCGAAACGTGATATCATTTATTTATAAGTAAAATAACTGATTTATAAGATATTCCGAATGTGGATACAAAAAAGTATCTCGAATAAATCATGCGTTTAAGATTATAAATTTTTTATTAATTTTGGTTAATGCTTGTGACAAACCTTAAAGGAAGTTAATTCAGTTTTATTATTTCGTAGCAAAGAAATAGAAAATCGTTGAACTTGTTACAATTTAATTCGATAAATATTTTAATGAAATTATATTTTTTCGGATCAATTTGTTACCACAAAATTTAAACTTACCTATTAAAACTAAATAGAAGTATTTATAATACATTTTTATTTTGTTTGCAATCGTTTGATGATTGTTTGAATCATAAAATTAACTTTAATAAAAGGAACCTTTAAAATAAAAATGGATATATTGTTAAAAATATTTTACATTTTCATAATTTATTTTACATAATGACTAATATATGATTCAGTTGATATATCTCAAAATATTGCCTAAAATAAATAACATACGCAGTATAAAAATTTCTTTTATTTGTATCGCTTACGAAAAAAAACAAATGATTCAATTTTGTTTTTAAAATTGACATAAAAATAAAATTATCGAAGAATATAAAATGATTAGATGCAAATCTTAGCAATATATTTTTCTTTATTTAGAAAACTACATTACTTCAGATTTAATATTTTTAAATTTAACAATTATAGCGAAGCCATTGGTTGAAATATTTTTTGACTTTTCAAACCAGCTATATAATTTATATCTAAAATACAGTATGATAGATTATGTGACAAAATTTAATGTTTTAAAAACATTATGTAACACATCGTAGGTCAAATGCAATTAAAAACCTTCAGGTTAGTAATTTATTATCAATAGATGATATTTCTTTTAAGTACCGTGTATATAACAATACGGTATATCCACACATGTATTTAAGCCATCGTCGGATTTCTCTCTGTCTCTCTCACTCTCATTTTTCCGCTCTAGTAAAGTGGCGCTTATACCAACTGATTCGGGTATGTCGGCTCTTATCGGTACTATTATATACTATATACGGGTGTCGTTATCGAAGAAATAACGCACGATTGTTTTTTTTTCTCTTTGTAACCGCCGATATTTGTGTACCTGTGCTGCGAATAAATTTTCTGTGAGTCCTCGATTTGTATTGCAATATTGCAGACGCGATTACAGATTTGTTATTTGGCAGCAATGATGTCATATAACTGTGACTAAATTTTTTAATTACTATATATTATTGAAAATATATTTTATAATTACATCTGAAAACTCCTACCATGGAAATATAACTTTTAATGGCTTAACGAAAGGAAACGTTTGTGACATAATTATTTGTTTTAAAAAAGAGTAAAAACAAAGTCTTTATTAGTTGTTACATTGTTGTCATTTGATTAGTTTTTGTTTAGGTAAAATTATACTTATTATGGTACTTATTACATAAACTCGGTAATAAAACTTTTAATATATGTTTTTAACTTTTTACCAACGTTTTATTTTTACTTGGTAAGTTTAAATATATCATTGTTTGATTTGAAATAAATTTTATTGATAAAATTTTTTAAAAATATAATAAAATTTATGTAGGTAAATTTTTGTACTATACTATCGAAATAATTTTCTTATGAAATAATATTTTCATTGAAATAGAAAATAAGTATACGCTATTATTTCTAGTAGAATTTTGGATAAATTAATAATCTTATTCTTATTCAATCTAATATTTCTGTTGCATTTGTTAGTGACATTATAATGTATGAAGTTATGAAGTAAGCGAATAAATTCAAAAACATAACAAGAATTAATCTAATACATAAGACCAACAAATAATATAAGACAATCTCGTATTATTATTATTATTATTATATCTATCGTAACTAGTTTATATTTATATTTTTAGTTCTACTTACACATACATTTAATGGACTTACGGAAAATGTTAATTTAACCAGTATAAGATTTACTTTAAGCAAATAATTGATTTTCTTTAATTGCTTAATTATAAAAACTTTAAACAACAATAACAAACAATAGGAATAATATTCTTATTACTATTAACAATCGTCTACGTTATATATATAAATAAGTGTATATAAATAATATATATGTACACATATATATATTTTTTAACATTTACTATAAATTATCTGTTTTCTTATAAATGTTATGTTTCTCGTCTTTTTTCCATGCCTTAATCCGTTCGCATCTACATTTCAAAATCAGTTCCACTGATTTTGATTTAACAGGTTTCACTTTTTTTGCTGCAAATTAGGATGAAAAAGAATTTCAGATTGATCGATGTGTTTTATTTTGCAACGAAGTTTAACTTTCTAGAAAGTAGTTTCGAAAAGTTACGCGTCACTATATTATTATGCTATTTGGCTTCGAATAATCTCGATTTACAATAATAAATTTAATAATAAATAGACGATAAAGCGAATAAAATAAAAGAAATGCGGAATACTCGCGAACACAAGCGTAAATCGCCAGAGTCGAGCGAACGCGGTTTTTTACGCAAAGGTCAAAATAGATCCCGAAAACTCGTATTTCGAGTGAATCCTAACGCACGAAAGAGTTAAAAAGGAAAAAAAGAAGAGCGAAGGGTGCACACGAGTTGCCCTGGCGGTTGCGCATTTAAAAAGTTCCAGGGTCATTACGAACTCGGCCGTATCCGATATTTCAGTGGAACGTCGAGGAACGTCGAGGAACGTCGAGGAACGTCGAGGAACGTCGAGGAACGTCGAGGAACGTCGGGGGACGTCGAGGAACGTCGAGGAACGTCGATGGACGTCGGGGGACGTCGAGGAACGGCGAAACGGCGTACCGCTGCAACGACGATGACCTTGCGAAAAGGCTGCGATATGATCATTAAAGCGAATCGCCGGAGAACAAAAGAAGATACGCCGCTCTCTTGGCCTGGCACCTGCTATGTGCGCGTGTGCGTGCGACTGCGTAAAAGGTGTGCGTGTCGGGAACGGCTACCGTGCACTTGGACTTTTCCCGCGGCGATATATCAATTATTAATGATCGCCGAGAGTGGCTGCGTTTCGTTTTTGCTTTTTGTCGTTTTTCCAAGAGACCGACTCGCAGCTCGGACGTTAATCTCTGTAAGTTTTTCGATTCGGGAACCGCGCGCTTACTTTCCTGCGGATAATTACCGACGAGGAGTGAAAACTAAGTGCTACATAAATTGGGATATATATATATATATATATATATATATATATAGTTATGCTTGCGACGATATTGCGCCATTCGTTTGTCATTGTTTTATTATAAAGTATTGCGTACTTTATCGATATTGCAATAGTCGTTTTCCGTTTATTTTTTGCTCGTGGTTCGTAAGCCTTTTGGTAAAAGAGTCTCGAGGCAGCGTTCGAAAGAGAAAATAGTAAATTCTACCTAATAATAGTCAAGCTTGCAGTCAAGATTTCCTTATAAGGTACATTGAATTAAAAGTAAAATTGAAAAGTATTATCGAGTATTCTTGAATAAAATATATAAAAGTGTCTAAATTATAATCCAAAGATGAGGATGAAGAAGCAAGATGTTGCGTCGAAAATAATATATGATTATTGCGCTGAAAACAATCGCGCATCGATAGGTTAAGTAACGAATGGCTAAGTTGAAAAGATGACAGTCGCATATATTTCATATTTTTATTTTTCTCGTAATTTTGTTTGCTTCCTCGTAACGAAAATTGTAGAATCCTTTTAAACATAAATTTGAGGATACGTTCGATAGCGATAAAACCGTTGGCTGAAAGAAAGACGGAAGAAGGAAGGTACGAACGAGGGGAGCATTCGAAGTATGAAGAATAGGTTTTTAAACCCGTAATCATTTAATGAGAAAAGAGTAGCGCACGAAAAAAGAAAAAGGAAAAGAAAAGGAAAAGAAAAGGAAAAGAAAAAGGAAAAGAAAAAGGAAAAGAAAAAGGAAAAGAAAAAGGAAAAGAAAAGGGAAAAGGAAAAGAAACTCCAAGGATTCCCGCGCGTTTCGCGATTCCGTGCGCATCGAGGAGCCGGTGCGACGTACGCCGAGCCGATGGAAGAAGCTCCTTGGCGCCGGCTTGTATTTATTCCGACAGTCCATAACTCTAGAATCCGTGATTGCCGTAATTACGCGGGGCGGTGGTCTGTAATCGACGGTGCATCGGGAAATCCGGAGGCCGTGCGGCAGACGAGTAAAGCACCGAGTCCCGAGCTCTTCCCTTCCTTCCCTTCCTTCCCTTCCTTCCCTTCCAGCTCTTCCCTTGTCGGCTCTTGACTCGGGCTCGCGAGGATCCCGATATCGTCTTCGCCGCTCTTCGATTCGACCAGGAGTGCGAGAAATGTGCTTCGCGACCGGTCGAGAGTCGACGTAACGAGCCTTTTCCTTCCGAGCGATCGGCTTCCATCGCTTCGCTTCCGATTCGATTTTTGCGTGCTTTGAACGAACCTCGAACGAACCTCGAACGAACCTCGAACGAACCAACATCGAACCAACCTCCAACGAGATCGAATTTCGCGTGCTTCGTTTTTCGGACATTTTTTCACGGTCGATGAATTTTGTACGTATCGCTCTTTTAAAAGTAGCCATTTTTTTCTTCAACTTTGTATGTAAATTAAATGTGTTAATATTGGGTTATTATTTTTCATGTGTGGGTATTTTAAAAATTATCGTGTATTAAAGAGATCTTAATTTTGATAATTATCAGTTATTTTACGGTCGGAACGTTTTCTCTGTTTTTTACAATATTTCGGGAAGCATTTGATATGTAAACACAAGGATAATGCGAGTCAGAAATGAATAAGTATTAATGTAACATCTTTTCCTTGTTTACTCGTTTTAAGTAGTGATAAATTATCGCCGGTTAATAACATAAGTATATTCATTGTGTCACTTATTAAAATAAGTAATATTTTCAAAATACCGTTCGAAAATTTAAAGAGTGGAACGTAAACGTAAGTTGTTAATCGTATCGAAATAAAAAAAAGTTTTAAATCAACAAACTTCTGCGAATTTAATATCGAAGGTGTAAGTAGTTCGCGATCTCGTCAACTTCGCGGTATAAATATTAAAATTTTTGGAAACACTTAAATTTTAATTTTATAATCACACAGAGGCTTCGATGCGCGTAACCTCCAATTATGCATATATCTCGCGAGATTCAGAAAACCATAAACTCGAAAAATGTTTTTTAACTGCTTTCTTAAACACGCAACTTCGCGATGCCTTTTAATCAAAGATCCTCTTTTCAAACCCGATCATTAACATAGAAAAACAGCGCACAAAGTGTAGTAAGGGAAAATAGCGAGCGTAGAAGCAAATTCAAAAAGTACTTCGATGTTAAATCTATGACTATATAATGATTTACACTGGGAATTTCTTGTAAAATCTAATGCGCAAACATACATTAAACCGACAATTTCATCAAGTTAAGTATCTTACAAATATCGGTACATAGCAACTTGGTTGAATATAAAAACTAATTATTGATTTTAGATAATTAAATGATATAAAACTAACAGCCAGTGATAACTTTACAAGAATATTGTACATTTTATACAGATTTACTCGTACATTTTAATATTTTCTAATGGATCGTAAAATATTTAGCTATCGATGATAAAGATAATAAAGAAAAGGTAAGGAGTCGAAGCAACGGAAAAACTTTTCAATGCACGGAAAATCTTTATTCCGCTTTCCTTCATTTTCCGGAGCTAAATAATCGGGTGAATAAAAAGCGGAAGAAATAAAATAATTTTGGTGCTGCATAGATCGTGGCTACTCTCTTTTGTCCGCAAAACTTTAATTCGATATAATTTGTCGAAACCAGTTTTGACCTGGTATTTATATCATCGGAGAGAAAGACACAGAGAAAGAAGATCTTCTTTTAGGTATACGAGTTGGTCTCTATTTTGTTGTGCCTATTTTATTTTTTATTTTTTTCGGTGAGTCCAAGGTGGATTCTCTTTACCTTTCCAGCTGCGTAGAATACGTTAGACCAAAATTTCGATGTTATGCACAGACCCTCGATTTTCTTACATCGATTTATCATTGATTTTGAGGATACTTTTATTAAATTAGGGTTAGAAGGAACTTTATTATACGTTTTGGCATAGCTTTTCGTAAAAATATACTTATCTATTTATAAGGCACGATGAAACCTTGGTTATTCGACGTTTGTAAGTAATCGTAAGAAATCGTAAGAAATCGTAAGAAATCGTAAGAAATCGTAAGAAATTACGTCGCGTGGAACGTAGTTTCGTCGTTGCGAAAAAACGATTATTACTCGCGTGGAAAAAATTTGGGAAATAATATTCGCGCGGGATAACAATCTGCGATCATTTACAGATGTACGTATGCATATTCGGATAGAAAAATTGTTATCGCGAATAGATCGCGCGTTAAGCTACGAAAATTTTCCATTTCTATGATTTTATTCGTTCAAGGTTTTTGTTTTTGCACAGCTTACGTTCTATCTTTGAAAAATATCCAGAATCCAAACTCCTTGGCAGAAATAATACCGTGGAGATCGAAGATACGATAGCATTGACTTTTTTATGCCAGCATATAATTCCAGATAATGCAACAAAGTAAGAAAGAACAGAACAGGCCTTTGGATTACTCCATCGACTTTCACCGCGAGGAAATAAAAATCCGCCGTGGCAGATATAAAATTAATAAATTAGTAAAGCGCAGCTCGAGGCGCTCGATACGAAATCGCGCACGATCGGTCCGGTGGGAAATTCCCAGAGAAAATCTCAAGTGCATCGCCAAAAAGCCGCGTCGAGGTATTCGAGAACCGGCGAGGAGCGGACGAGTCTCGCCACCAAGTTGAAGGTGAATGGCGGGCGTGGCGCTCGACGCTCGTAGTAGTAGTAGTGGGGGCCAAGGTGCATCCGACATCCTTTTCCTTTCTTGCCCGGAGCCCCTCTGCACGCCGACGAGATATTCGTGTACGTATCTCACTTGCTCCCCTGCACTTTGTCTCTCCGTCTCGATCTTTAACGCGCGAGTCAAAGACAGGTTAGAGCGAGAGGAGGAGGAGGAGGAGGAGGAGGAGGAGGAGGAGGTGTAGGAAGACGATGAGGGTTACGAGGGAGGATGGGAGGAGGAGGACCGACGTCGTTCCATTATATTTCGCCAAAGCCGGTCTCCAAGGCTGCCGTCGTCGGTGATGCGATGGTGGTGTTCTCTTGCAGACCGGTACATTCGAACGCGGGTTCGCCTTTTCTTTCTTTGTTTCCTTCTTTCTTTCCTTCTTTCTTTCCTTCTTTCTTTCCTTCTTTCCTTCCTCCTTTATTTTTCCTTTCCTTCGCGTACAATTTATACTAGAATCGTTGAAAAGTTGCGAGAGAAAAACAGAGTATCGGTGAAGGTGCATCTCCTTGCGGGCCCCAAATTATAGGCGCCTACTTTATATAGGCGTAAACGATTTTTTATATACGGATGTGCTTTTCGTTTCTCGCGTCCGAGAGAAACGTAACTGCTTATGGTAATCTCGAAAATACGGACTCGAGCAATATCGTTACGGATTTTATAAATTATTGATTAGACCACGAATCTTTAAGTCGCTATAAATTTAAACTTAATTTACAAATCTCTTTTTTTATTGATTTCATCTATAGCTAGTATTAACATTTATATCATTGAGTAAAATCTAGTAAAGTCGGTGGCTTTCTCACTGTCGGTTGAAATAATGATTGAAAGTCGATATGGAAATCTGAAATTGCTATCGATCGAACTGCCGAGAAAAACTTATTCCTATGGTATTTACAAAGTTTGATTTTTACTCTCGTATCCGTTATTTTTGCGCTATTACCGATAAATGTATTTATTATTTTGTACGTTAACGATGATTTATTTATTTCCCCGTCTGACAAGATGATCCTTATAATTTAATTTTTATAACATCATTTTTACAAACTTTTTTGATTCTTAATCTTTAAAATACTTATGATCCTTTTCTCTTTTAATTTTGAAAATAAAAGTAGATCGCTCGTATTTTACGTTTTTAAGCAAAATTACCGATGAAAACTTAAATTATCAAAGGCAAATTATCGATAAAAAAAATTAAAACGACAAGCTAATTTTTTTTTTTAACTCAGCGATACTATTTGATGTTGATCTGACGTAGCATAAAAATAAAAAAATGAAACTCGTGCAATGTTTGAAAGTCATCTCATTACTGAGTCACACTAAATAAGAGTACGTACATTAGAATTAGTGCTGCAATATCGTTTCCTAAAAATAACATCTCAACCAAAGACTTTAACGTACAACATCTTTACAACGGCTCAAAGAAAGACATGAAAAATCATTACGAATAAGAAAAACGAAGCGTTGCCAAATATAGAATGACACAGTGCACAAAAAGCGCTCTGAATTTGAAATATGCGTAATTCTTCCGACGAACGGACGTTTCGTATACTATGACAAGCAATAAGATAAAGTCGTAAGTGCATACGTTTGTCTAGAATTTTTCAATAATTTTCATAATTTTCACTTGTCCTAATTTTAAATTAAACTTATTACTATAATTAGATAATAAAAATATTATGTTTCATTTATAATCATATCAAAAGTAAGTTTATGAAATATATGGTTGATTAATCTTTGAAAGATACAATATATTTTTGATTTAAGAAATAAATTTTTAGCTTTCCTAGGTTTGTAAAAATTATTGTTTTTTAACGAGCGACGAATAAGATTTGTGTATTTTAAATATTGCAATATATTAATGATGGTATGTACATGCTTCATTATACATACTTTACATCGATACTAATTTGCGTTTTTAAATAATTAGAAAAACTTTTTTTTTAATTTGTTTATAATTTATTAGTTTACGTGCGTAATAATCTTTGAAAAAAACGCTGACGAAAATAAAGTATTTTATTAATAATTTTTGTTACTCTATACATTCTTATTAAAAAATTGCCTTGGTTCAAAGATATATTATTCAAATTGATAAAATATATTATTTTAAAACTGTATAAATTTATTAAAATCTGCTATTATCGGTACTTAGACGCTTTTTATATCATTCGATTTATATATATATATCAATAATTTAAAAATTATTGGATAAAAATTATGCAATCACAAAAAATGAATATAAAAATTAATTGGTGTTTTAATAGTAAAATTGAAACACTTCCTGTATTACTGTATAATTATATTTAAATGAACGAAAAAGTTTAATATAATTTTATTTCTTGAGCTCGCTAATAAATTATTTATTATAAAATTGAAATATGATTTTATATTTTCTAAAATAAACAATTACAGGATAATTCATAGCAATATTTTAGTGACATTTATAGTTTTCTTTGCGATAGGCTACATAAAATAAAATGTTTATTAAGTTATCTCGATGCTATTATAAATTCTTGATATATATCGTTATAGTTTCATATCTCAGAAAACGATATACTAAAAGTGAAAAAGTTCTTCGACCCATTATCCAAACATAAAACAAACCTGTTTTTTCAAATATCTGATTCAATAGCAATAAAAAACGAAAACGCATTAAAGGAAAGTATCGAGACAATCACCCATATAACGATGCATAACGATACTAAAAAACTAAAAATGAACGTGTAAATAGGCTGCTTAATGCGTGGTAAACTGTCGTTTTATCGAAATCTGTCCGAGACGTTGAATGGGCTAAATATCGTGTCCAGAGAAATTTTCCTTTACCAAATTTTAAAATACTCTTAAGACCTCGTCTTTAGTACCTTGATATTTCGCTTGGCCAACATACATACATACATTTTCAAGTAAGTTATTTACTATATTTTTTTCAATATCTTAAAAACAGAGTAAAATTATCAATTGAAATTTTAATAGTCGAGATAAATAACAATAAATTTCACCTTTTGTTTACAATTCATTATTTTCAACATCTTCGCTGCGATTGTTTACATTATTAATTTTAAGTTTATTTTAAAATTTATGATGAAATAACAGTACCTTATACATTTATCGAGTTTTTATTTTCAAACGATGCAAAATTATTTACATAATTACAACCTAAACACTAATCACCCGTATCTTTCATTTTGCTCTTATAAAATAAATTTTAAATAAGTAATCGTTGGATGCCAACAAAAAATAGTTGATTTTGTACATTCGCTACAATATCGTATCGAGTATTTACATTGCATTCGTTAAATGATGAAGCTAATTTTTTATGTGTGTACTTAGGAATTAAAATAGAATAAAATATCGCGGATAATAAACTACCGTTAATAATAAGATTTATACATATTTAACTTTGATATTTATGGAAGTTTGGTCGTGGAAAATCGTAGCTAACGTTATTTATCCGGAAAAAAATACAATAGTTAACAAAAGTATAAATTATAAATTAAAAAAATGAACAAAATCACAAAAAAACAAAAATCTTCTATCTCATTGTGTGGTCTTCTATCACTTGTGTTCCAAAGTTAAATGAAAGCATTCAATTATAATTACCATAATTAGACGGAAAAATTGATAAACTCTCCCGTGATTCTCTTTCTCTTCGTCACTTCTATTCCCCTCTTCTTTCTTTCGCTCTCCTCCCCCTTTTTTATACAACTCTTTTCCTCTTTCTTTCTCTTTCTTCCTTTCCCGCTTTAAGCGTCACAATCGTTAATATCAACTAAACGGTCGACTGCATTACTAAATAACGCCGGAAGGACCAACCGTGTTGGATTTTTGATACGAAAAGAGAATGAGATAAACCGCAAGTTGAAAGAAATATAAATTATAGAGGGAGAACACACGAGTCTTTCGTACTGAATTCATCTTTTTGTCGAGCTGAAATATTAGTGCGCAATCGTTGCTACTTCTGGAATTCCGCGATAACAAAATTTATACCGATGAGTACTAATTTAATGATTCTTAATTAACCCGGACATATTTGAGTAGCTAAACTGGTTCAAGACTAAGAGTCATAGGAATCAAAATGATAAAATATAATAGGGTAAAGTTGACTTAATGTAGCCTCATCAACCAAACAAATTGATATTTAATCACGAAGTTCATTTATGATAATCGGGTACTCCAGAAATTAATTTATGTTCCTATACGATTCGTCGCATAATACTCAAATATATTTATCATTTTCAAAGAATATTTATATTTTTTCTACAATCATAATAAATTATTGTTTACTTCATTTGTAACGCATATATTAAAAAGTATAAATAACGATTCGTAACATTACGTGCTTTTTGTTACATAACATTGTGCTTAATTGTAATCCGCACAATGATTTACGAATACCAACTTTGTCTTTATTTAAAAATATTATTACACGTCTAAAAAATCCGGTTAAATTAATTTGTCCACGTTTGAAAAGTTGTTAACTCGGAAAAAAATTAAACTAAGAAATTTGTCAAAGGTAACCGAATTTTCAATCATACGATATTACACAATTGGTTAATAAGTTGTAAACCAAATATAATATTTTTTTTAACCTTCATCGTAAAGGTAAAACAGGAAGCATATAAAAAAGTAAATTTCGAATGAAGTTGAAATGAAAATATATAATTAACTCAAAGAAATAAGAATTACTTTAAAAAGAATGGATTGTATACATCATGGACCATAATATTTCAAATAATATAGTCTGAGCAAGACGTATATACATGAGAAGCTATGGGGAAAGGATGAGATGAAGTCAAGAAGAATGTGTAATTCACAACAGAGACAAACATAGTAGAGCAAGAGAAACTGTAGGAGATGGCAGAGAACAGCAGCAACAGACTGTTTGCTCATTAGACCGGATAATTGTAGGTAGGCCCTGGCTCACAGCTTGGCTAACCCAACTTCTCCTTACTTCATTTCTCTTCTCATCTCTCTCTCTCTCTCTCTCTCTCTCTCTCTCTCTCTCACTCTCCACTTGTCTTGCCTCCGAGCTCCGTTTCGCTTCTCATTCCAACCAGTATTGTTTGGCGCCTCTCTTCCGCTCGCTCGGCTCTTTTTAATATTATACGTGCTTCTGACATTGTCTCTCTTTTTTCTTTTACTTTTACTCTACCGCCGATGATCCGTAATTCTCGGCCTTACGATTTTTGTGATTTTTGGCGACTCGTTCGCATTTGTCCTACCTATTAGGGCCGAGAAGAGAATTCCCGCGTTCTCGGAAAGTCTCGTCTTCTCTTTATTGCACCCGGTATATCATTTGTCCTTTCAGTCGTCGCTGGAAATTAGCCGATCGAGGTGAGCAATTTCTAACGATGCTGCAGCCTTAGCTACTTCCGCGGAACAGCCTTACTTTCAAGTTTTTAGCTTTACTTTCAACTTTCCGGAATTTCAGCTGATAATTTTTTACGCGATTCCTATTGTTTTATGTAATCGATTATTTTTCACGATTCTTATGGCCGATCCAGATACCGATAATGAATTTCAAAATTGCAGTGATAATTCCAACCAGTTTTATAGTTTATTTGAAATCATAACGTTGATTTATGCGCGGTAGCAGTGATCATGGTTGACTTTATCGCTTTTATAGATTTATGAATCAAAAATTTTATAGCTTACAAATTGTCATAATGAACTATTTATAAGAAATTTCTGTTATACACGGCGAAATCACCTACCAAATCCACCTACCGATTATAATAATATTTATATCGATAATTATTAACGAAAAAAACAAATTACGTTTATTTACAAAAATAATTCCTATTATATATATTATATAAATAAACGTATAAATGTAAGGATGCGATAGTCAAAGATAACGTTATTGAAATAAGTGCCCGTGGAACGATCCTAGATTACCTTTCGTACTCGGTGTCTTCCGTCTCCAGTTGAACGAAAGGCTTATTTCTCGCGAATGCGTTAGCGTAAAAATAAAAAATCTATATCTAATAAAAATTTGGAAAATGTCGAAAATGTCGAATGTAAATAATTGTAAAGGATAAACGGTTAAAAAAACACGCGTGAATCATTAGCGATCGATACGAAGTTAGCCAACCCGAGGACGAATAAATCTCCAGAATCCTGCGGTAATTATAAAAGGTATCACAGCGAGCAAAAAGCCGGTGTAGCACGAATAAGAAACGCGTATAATAAAAGAAAAACAAGAAAAATAAGAGGAAAAAACTGCGAACGACGAGAGTGCGCGTGCTCTTGAAAAATAATCTCACGAGCTCACCCGTCCTACGTAGATTACACGTATTTTCGAGCGTCTTTAAAAAACTTCCTCGTTTGCGAAGTGGCGCTCGCAAAGCTGCCGCAACGACTCTTTCTGCATAACATTAAATTAAATTGCCAGGCTGCGTATGCATTGTCTTTAGACGCGTACCTCTACTACCTCTACTACCTCTACTACCTCTACCCGAGACAACGAGAGCAAACTCAACTCTTTTCACCATATTTACGTTTAGTTTACTATTAATTACTTTCTAATTGCGCAGACGATTTTCAAAGCCTTCTTCGCTTACTTTTTAATTGCGAAACTACGCATTTCGCAAGGGTCGGCGGACTCGTAACGTGGAAAAAAAAATCTTTTATTTTTCTGCGATACTATTTACGCGCTATGTTTTAAATTGGGAAAAATTCGAAGATTTTAACGTATTTCGAACGCTCGAATAAGTCGATTCGACGAAAAATCTAAAATCTATCGTTACATAATAATTCCGTTAGGTAATTACGTAATCTATCGTTACCGCGAGCGTTAAATACATAAAAAATGGATTTTTCGGTGGATCGTTCCATTGGAAACGGTAATGGTTTATTTATATTTAAAAATATTCATTCATTTTATTTATTCAGTTTCGTATATAAAATTTTCCGTTGCAACGCTCGTGTGATCGGTCGGAACAACGGACATCGCATTCGTAGTTAGCGAGGGCGGATTCAATTTGCGCGTTGTACTTTTCGAAGCATCCGGTCCGGAGCGAAGGCACACCCAACTATTATACATACTGCATCTGCATTGGTTTGTCTTTTTTCGTAATAGCGCCTTTGTGGTGGTTTTTGAAAATTGTTTTCCTTTGTATCGAACGGCTTTCGGAACGATTTTTTCAAACCGAACGATTTCTCTTTCAGAGATTCTCGTTTCTATTTCGCGCGCGGTTATTATTCTATTTTACATTTTATACATTATATAACCATCGGTACATCCAATCCACGATACAAATACGTTTTTAATTTATTTGCGGAGATCGCGAGAATAGCACCATTGTAACTATATCCGCGAGTACTAAATTAAGATTCTACAATTATAATTATAAAGCTAAATGTATAATTGGTAGTTTCGTAAACGTTACAAATTTACATCTTCCGCTAACTTGATTCGAAAAAATGTTTACAACAGTTTTCCGATAGAAATAAAAATAAAAATTGATCCGTCTTCGATCGATTCAAGAGCTGGGAAACGATTCCAACTTCCTCCGCAAAAAAAGTATCCGAACGAATGCGTTTCGATGTTTCAATGTCCGGACTCGCGAAACGTATTTCATTTATTTAAATGAATTCGAAAACGTAAACGGACCGAAAGTACGAGATCTTCGACGCTCCGCGTAAACAAGAATACAACGAAATACTTTAGGAAAAAAAACATTTACGACCGAAAAAAACGTCTGCGTAATCGTCCAACAAATAGTGTAGGTAAAATCCTCGTCGAGTAGCCGAGATTTAGCGAAAAGAGTCGGTTTTCCGGCGTCGAGATGCGTCACTCGAGAGTAAAAAGTACCGTCGGCGTCGAACGAGCACGAAATAATATTACCCTCGAGATTCGCGAATCGCGTTTCGCATGACTAGTCGTTGCGCGGTTGTGCCGTTGCGCCTCGCGAGCGTTCTTTTATTCCTCGCGGAGATCGCGGAGATCGCGGAGATCGCGGAGATCACCGAGATCGCCGACGGATACATAATAGGTACGCGCGTACCTGCGCTCATTGCGGTGAGTGATTCCCCTAACGGTCCGCCCCTTCGAACTTGGACTACTTGACGCAAAACGCGAACCTCTTGCGGCCTGCGGAATCCTCCGTAGGAGGATTGACTTATGAGGGAATTGACATCCGATGAATTCTGTCTCGGTGATGAGAAAACCACCGACAAGGCGGCAGTCGAGGAGGCCGTCGAGGAGGTCGTCGAGGAGGTCGTCGAGGAGGTCGTCGAGGAGGCCGTCGAGGAGGCCGACAAGGAGGCCGGTTAAGGAGGCATGATTTTGCAATAATGGTATAATCGCTTCGCTAAATTATGATACAGTGGTATGCAAATAATTGCATTTATTATCATTTTCAGGCAGCTTGAGATATTTTTATTGGATACGTAATTTAGCTTTTTCTCTTGTTAAGTCGCATGAGCACAAGTAAATTACATTCGTATCAAAACTCGTTTTTAAACAAACAATATTCCTCACTTTTTTAAGAATTTCTCGATGTAATTTATTTTTACGGTTTCATTCAAAAATAAATTTTTCAAATTTTGTTTGAATGAAATACGAATGAAGCGAACCGACTTTTGTAAAATTATGATTTTGATATTGGAAAAAATAACGAATAGAAGGCATAGATGTCCGCGTGATCTTGATATGACACGTGACCTCTTCTAATTCATATATATATATATATATATATCGCACTCGTACGTATAGAATAGAATTTGTATTCGCGTCGGTTTTGACAGACTTTTTAACATTGGAATACAAATACGAATAACGATACGAATAGTTACATTCGTTACGTTCTTAAGTTTATCGTACGAACGTCAAAAAGTTTACCGTGTAATGGATTATACCGAATTATATAGTCCATCGTCGTTTATTATTTTATTGCAGAAGATTTAAGCGGTAAATTCGTTACGATATTATTTGTATCGTCAAATTAATTAAAATGACGCATTTTTTAAAACATCCCGTTTAAAATCTTAAAAGATTTCAAAGTACGAAAGTTAAGATCCGCCGCTCTTCTTTAACCGACGTCGATAGTTTCTTTTTTGTTTTACGCCAGAACGGGAAAAGCTGCGATGTCCGTCTTCTGTCGATAAACGAGTACTAATCGAGTCGGAAATTAACATCGCTTCTACTTTGTCCACCGTTCGTTCTATATTTTCATTTTTTTCTCGGGAGCGTCAACTAATAATGTTTCATTTTTTATTAAAAAAAACTACTTTAATTATGTACTTCTTGCAATAATTTCTTATTCAACGCCGCTTAGGAATCCAATATTTTGAAATTATTATTTCTTTCAAGATAACGACGTTAATCGAGCTAAGATACGATTTTTCTTTATAACTATCAATGTTTAAATATTTTTTTAAAATACGAGGCTATGCGTTATATCTCCCTCTTAAATTTTACGTAACGCGTCTCGTTCGAAATACAAAAAGATTTTTTATATCGTTCGTACCGAAACCTCGGAACGAAATATTATTGCATAATTCGTAAAATTGAATATACATCTAATATTAATAATGCGAGGTTAGATTTAGACTCAAAAGTTTCGCGTTACCGATAACTAATATTTTATCGTTCGAATAAACTAGGAATACATACAATATAAATTTGGAAGGAAATAAATGAAATTTATTTATTTATTTATTCATTATTAAATAATAAAAGGAATGAAAAAAGTTCTTACGAACGCCGTTTTCGGGTTAGTTAGTCTCGAGTTCTCGAGTACGACTTTGCACGTTCTCGCCGATTTCCGGGCCAAGGCACGAAACAAGTTCTCGCGTTACGGACGAAATCAGCGAAATGTACAACAATGCGAGCGTGCCGATAAGGTGGGTTGCGCGACCGAGTAGCGACAACGGGAGTAAGGTGGAAGAAGAGGAAGGTGGAGGAGGAAGACGAGGAAGACGAGGAAGACGAGGAAGATGAGCGCGACGACGAGCACGAGCACGAGGAGGAGGACGAGGTGGAGGACGAGGTGGAGGACGAGGAGGAGGACGAGGAGAGGACGAGGACGAACGAGTCTCGGCTCCAACGCACGAGTTAATGGACTTTCTCGGGGCTCCACCTCCGCGGAGAGGAGCCATAAACGTCCTGTCTCCAATTAAACGTTCCGGGGTGTCTCTCGTGGGCCTCTCCTCTTTCTTCTTCACTTCTACTTACTTTTTACTCTTTCTCCCCGTTTTCTTTAGTATTTCTCTTTGCTACGTTATAGTCTTTGCCATTATTACTACTAAGATTCTCTTACTTTCGCGGGAACGACTCTTAACCGAAACAATACAACTTATATATACCTTTCAATTCTTAAAAATGTATCGCCATGCTTTAAGGAATTTTTATTTTCAAAGTAGTAAAAGTATTAAATAAATACAATTCCTAATCCCATTTCAATTTATCATTTAAGTCACTTTTTATTCGAAAAGAATTGTTTAAGAGATACAGAAACTTTCGTATTCACAATTATTACATTCGATGAATTCATTTTTATTTTAAAATTAAAATTCGTAATTTTTTATCGATATTTTATTATAAATTATTGTTAAATATAATGTATCACGATAATTATTATCTTGTAAAATTTTTATTTGTATATAATTTATAACGTATTTATAAACATGTTCAGAAATGTTATTGCTTTCTCGTGATAGCTAATTAAATTCTGCTAATTTTAAATTTGTCAAGGACGATTAAAGTACAAATCTTGAAAGTCAAAATATTAAATATGCATAAAAAAATTAAAAATTACTCTGTGTTTTATATTATGAATGCAAACATATTAAATTTCAATCTTCAAACATTTTAAAATTAAAATTTATTCTTAAAACTAAGAATTAATGTTAATGATATACAAGGTAAATTTCAATGCTTGTGGAAATTTACGAAGAATTGTAATTTACACATATGAATAACAAAATTTCAAATTTCTCATATTTATATATTAAATTAATCAAATATTTTATAGTATTTTATAAATAATCATTATATATTTAAAGGTCGAGAACTTAATGTATAATAATTGTGTTTTTATCAATATTGTAGATGTCATTTTAATATTCTTATTATAATCCAGTAAGATAATAAATTTTCGTTAATATATTTATAATAAAACATTGAAATTAAAGATATTTTTATAACGTTAAACTATATTTATTTCTATAATGTGTTAATATAATTTTTTATATGTCGACAAAATATGATTTTCTAAGTTGCTGTCAATATTATAATTCTGAATTTGATTTCATTTGTTAAAAAATGATCTTTTCTCTTGATTAATTTAAAAATATAAAATAACATCATAAATAAATATTTGAGATGAATACTTGAAGCTTCGTCATACTCAATAATATTTCTTAATTTGTGATGATGATGTGTAAACGTATATCAAATAAAGTAAAAAATTTATTCCGGTATTCTCGGTTTAAAAAAAATATGCTTCAATATTAAATAAATTTATATATTAAATTTATATTCATATTAATTTTTATTCATATTTTTCATGAATTTTTTATTAATAATATATATAATATACACTTTTATAATGATTCCATGTTAAATTTCATTATTTATGTACGAACAATTTTCTTCGTATTAAGAAATAAAATATGTTGATAAGATGTAATTATAACGACTAGAGTTGTTATATAGAATTGTTATTATATGTTCTTCGATTAAATAGACACTACAGGCAATTTTTACATATATTTTAAAGTTCGCATCTGTTATAAAACTTTAAATTGCAGTATAATAAAAAAAATATTTATCAAAGTAATTTTTAGCGAGTCATCAATTTTAAATAACATATTTATGTAAAAGTATTTTTTTATGAATGCCTCTTATCACTTGAATATCCTTAAATTTAACTGATGAAGAAATGCGCTATCCATAAACGACGTACTCTTGATTTGATTTCTTCTTTTCTCCCTTCTTTTTTCTTGTCTCCTTCTTCCATTCTCGGCACACTTGTGTCGTGTGTACTACTTCACGATTATTTATACGAGCACATTGAAGTGCAGAGACCGAACAGTAAGTTCAACTGTTTTTATAACATTTGTATTCTTATTGTCTTTTTAAGATTTTGACGAGGTTTAGCTCTTACAGAGCATTGAGTCACATGTCGTGATGTTCTTACATATTTTTAGTGAGATATATTATATTTCCTTTTTGGAAAACGACTCATGTTATAGTACATTATGATACAACCAACATGATGTATAGAGAATGGAATGTTAACAACAATTTCTTGAAGTAAAGTAAATTATTTGTAAACAAGATTCATAATTTTCTAAATATTTAAAAGTAGATTGTAAATTTGATAAAAGTATAAATGCTACACTATAAATAACTTTTGCAGATTATATACGGTAAAAAATTATATATATTATATGCAGTTAATAATTCATTTTCTATTTTATATTGATTTCAATTTTTAAATAAGACCACATAATTTGTTAAAGTATTTTCACAATTTATAATGAAATTATATTTTATTCGTTTAAGAAAAATTGTAATTTAATTTCATTTACTTTTTTTAACTTAATTCTTAATTTTTTGTTCGATATATCTCATATCAATACTATGAAATCAAATAAAATGATAATTAAGCAATTATTAAAAGCTATATTTAATAATTTAACAGAGATAATTTTTTTGTTATTTTATAAGTACAGAAATCATAAAAACAAAAATGAGTGAATCCATAAGAACTTCGTATTAAAATTTGAGGGTAGGGGTAAAAGTTCCAATGCTATTATAATACAATGTTTCTTTTAAAAATAAATGAACTGTTTAATTACGTATAGAAAATATTAATTGTTGAAAGTTACTGCAATTTACAAAAAATTATACAATTTCATAATAGAGATAATTAAATGTTTTTTTTACAATGTATATAATTAGATAAGATTGTAAATTTTTAATTTTTGTTTTTAATTTTAGTCTCTAAACGATTCTATAAATTTTTTATTTTTATAGTGTTTTTTAATATGAAAATTTGATGCCTACACAATTAATATGTCTTATTATATAATATTACTTTATAATAATTTATAATCAATTATATATATATATATATATATATATATATATATGGATACAAATTATTTTGTATATTATTTAAAAGATTTTTTAAACCATAGAAAAGTAGAATACAATAAGGATTATATTTAAAATTCTGAACTTAAAATTGGTTATTTCGCGATAATCAATTTAAAAATTTTATTATTTATAAGGGAACAAATTATCTTCGCCTTGAAAACAAAAATCAACATTTTATTAAGTCCATAAGCAAATACTATTGTAAGAAAATATAATGTCGAATGTATCCTTGTATGTGTACTTTATATATATAACATAAATATAACATTATAAAATAAATATTATTAAACTACTTACCAAACTATAACATATAATAATGACCGAAATATGTTTGATTTTTAAAATCCTATCGGCATTTAAAAATATTTACTCCTACAAGCGTAACTTAAAATATAATGTGTTTATGATCGGCCATTTATAAAGAAAACAATCGATTACGTTTATCATTTGAGATTATTGGTTATGTAAAACGTCGTAACAAATGTGAACTTACGAGTAAGTAGATTTATTCAATTCGGATCTCACGTGGGAAGGGGGATTAATTTTTGGACAGTTTACGAGAACGTTACTACGGTACGTTACTACGGTACGTTCCACGTACTTGTTCGATCATTTATTCAAAGTTATGGTTTACAATGACGCTTGTTAATTTTGTACGCAACACGTCGCCTAATAAAGTTCGCGCTCGCCGTGTTCGATGCTGCGCTCTTTTTATGCTGCGCTCTTTTTTATTGGTTCGATATTCAAAATTTAAGGTGTAAGAGATAAATTTATTTGAGAGCATTACATTTTTTATGTTAATATAAATCGGTTTTAAAATTTCGAATTTGCGATAAAAATTGGAAGCTTGTAATTCGATGCTCCGATAAAATATGAACCCATCTTTAAGTTCGGTAATTAATTTAATACGCATTGTATATTTCTCAAACTATTACACAAGTGTAATCGATTTATTATTAATTAGACTTTTTAACTATGTTATAAAAATTGTATATTTTTATATACGTACAAAGTATAAAATCGAATACTTTTTATTTACGTAAATTGATGAAATTAGAAATTACGTGAAAATTTATATAAGATCTATTTTTAATTCGAATCCATAAATTAATAATTACAGTAATCATTCTAATTATTCATTCTAATTTTACACCGTAATATCTTACTTCTCTTTTTACATACTTTAATCTTAGATAAGTTTCCGATTGTTTTACAAATCTGATCCGTTCATCCGTACGGGCTTAGATTTTTTATAGTTCGATATTGCCGATTATAAAAATAATTGCTAAAATATCAATCTATAACGTAATGTTAAAAAAAAAATTTTTTTTAATTAAAATACAAAATTAACGTAAATATTACAGTGTAACAAACGATATTAAAATTGTGAATTTGTTACTTATTACAGAAGAAAATAATAGTTCAATGTTAAATAATTTATCGCTGGAGCGGAAATCAATAAAATTAGTAAATAAATATTTTCATTTAAAGAAAAATTTATCACTTTTAAAGCAGTTATCGAGTAAAATTTTACAGCGACTATAATTTTCCTCATCGAACTATAAATATCTGATATTATCGACGATGATTCGGTAATTATACATAAAAGAAAATACTTGACGTTAAAATATTCAACATGTACGATGAATGTTTACAAATGCATAAATAGAAAATATACGTGTAATCACAACAGAAGAAAACCTTGATGAACCTCCTAATATAACCACTTACATACGCGCGACAATAAGCGCGTATAGAAAGACGATCGATCCTCGTTGATCGAACGTGCTTTAATTAGCATACGACACTCGAGTCAGCACTATTATAACAGAGGTAAAAGAAGTAACCGACTACGAGACAAAAGATCCCGGAGAAAGTCGATCGGCTGTGCGTTCGAGCCCCGTTTCTTTTGTTAAGCTAAACTTGCATTATTATCGAATGGTAAGACGCGTCGATGCCGCAAAATCATAATTGCGCGCATTCGACGAGTCGTCGTTGTTTTCCTCTTTTCGTCTTTTCGTCTTTTCGTGTTTTCGTGTTTTCGTGTTATCGTGTTTTCGAGGACTTGTTCCCGAGACCATGAAAATTATGAATGAAACGGTAGACCCGCGAATAGGTGAGTTCATCGTCGAGCTCTGGTACGCACTCGTCGATCGATTTCGCGATTGGGAAATTCGGTTCTACCTATTATCAATGCAAAAAAAAAAACACGCCCAATGAGTTTGATGGAAATATTTCTTTAAAGTACTATAACATTCTATTTCGACATAATACTTTGTCCGCATAATAGATAAACGAACCAGTTTAATCTAAATTTACAGCTTATTAATTTAGATATTTTATTGCAATATGATTATTTAGACTGGAGTAGATAATTTTATACTTTGTGCAATGATAAATTATTATACGAGTATTGTATAAAATCATGAAATATCAACTTATCTCGTCAAGTTATTAAAGTGAAGTAGTAATACTAAAAATATAAATAAACTTACGAGTTGTAATGTATTTTTAAATACTTATAAAATAATTATTTACTTCTCGTAAGTAGATCATTACACGAATTAATTAATAATGTGATATCTTTATAAATATTATTTATTTAATCGTTATATTATCTCGCCGTGTATGTTTATAATCGTTAAAACGAATACTGTGTTTAGACATAATATCGTATTTATTTGTATTCGCTAAAATCTATTTGTCATTAGTTTTATGGTTATAAAAAGATAATTTTCGTCCGGATAAAATATATTTAAACGAAGTTGTTGAAAACAGCTTATGCACGTACTTACCAAGTAAAGACTAATTAATAATTCATTTTTAAATTTTATTGCTAAAAAGAATGTTATTACATTATGTACATTATGATAATTATAATCCGAAAAGATGAAGGAATGCAAAAAAAATCAATATGCACATCGCTCTTTGAAATTAAATGAATCCATGTCTAAACATCCAATGATGAATGTGGTGTTACTTAACTATACGCTTATTTCATAGTATACATAGCTACACACATGTATGAAAGTTTACGTAATGAGCGTTCGAAAATTACAGAGCATATAGCCACGCCCAAATACTAAAACAGGTTACAACTTGCACTTTTTCGAGGATATCGTAAATAATGCATTTACATTTCCTTATTTATATTTCTTATAGATTTCTGCTGTTTTTTCAATATTTTTAAACCAGTTTTTGTTAACAATAAGTCTTTAAACTAGTTTTTTCTGAACTTCACGAAAAGCTGTTTTTTATCGAATAAAAAACTATTACCAATACAATTTTAACACTTATCGATACAAATCTTTATTTTATATAAACCTTCGTTGTAAATGAATTTAATATTTACATAACTTTTTCAAATCTTCATCCAGCTATTAAAATCTCAATTAGTTTTTCTTCTCGAACATCGATGCTACCGAAAAAAATATTTTTCTCGAACTTCGTTTTCTTTTACCTATAATTTGTCTCACCTTGCTGAAAAAATTACAACAAATATATAAATAAAATTAATCAATGATAAAATATAATTCCGCGGTTAATAAATTATTCGAAACTGCAACATTTTGTGTTTAATTATAAAATATCCGTTCATATTTTATTTTTAAAAAGAAAACTCCCAATTCATTTGTCTTGTTATGATAATTTACATATGTTGTGTAATATAAAAAATAGCCTGTGCTTAATACTTTAATAAATATTGAAATTCAAAACTCATTCATAAATATTTTCAGAAGATTTACGTCACGCTTCATATATTCATAACATATTTAATCGAATAAGTAATTCGTTTTGCGATGGTAAATGATAATTTTCAAGAAATTGTATATTTATAAATATATTTTCTTTATATGAAAATAAAATAACGATTGCCGATGCCAAATTTTGTTTACCGACGCATTTTTTCGTTACAAACTTCAAGTTAATTATTATTATAATATTTGAGTAACATTCGTTTAGTGCCGTTTTTGATACGATTAATTAAAAAAAGAAACCTGCTATAATAATAAATCTTATTAAGAAACCTGGAAAAATGAAAAATAATTATATAGAAGTTTTTTTTACTTGCCATTTAGCTTCGACTTTTCTAGATTTATAAATAAAGAATGTATATTATTGAAAAAAAGTAAAGTACATAAGTAATATTGTAATTGTAAATAAAAAAAATTTTTAAAGAATTCCTCGATATTTACGTTGTTTTTACATTGGTATAATAATTGTGTTGTATTAAAAAATACTATAATAATTTATGTTTTACTTATTCGAAAAGCAATATAATAGTTGGGCTCCAACGCCATTCTCTTATCCATGACTACCGAATTACAATTTGTATAATTATTAACCAAAATAAACGACGAGACCCACATTCATATATGTACATTGTATATTAACGTATTTTACAAAACAATTTAGAATTAATATTTTATAACGTATTGTTGAATTATATTTTTAATATATTCGTTTCAAAGAGGAAAACATAAACAATAATTTAATTTTGGTTCAAAAGCTAAAATAGATGATACCAGATGAAAAAATTAATATTTTATTTGATATTATAAACAATATTGTGAAAAAATATATAATCTAAATAATTTATATAACAAAATACACATAAATATTCTTTTGAATTCCAAGAGAGTAAATATGGAGAAAAATATACAATTGTTTGAAGACCTTAATTGTTCAGAGAATATTATGGTAATTTAAATGCTTGAAAAAATTTATTACATAAAGTAATAATAAAAGAACAATATATTTAATATTTATAATTGGATTTGCTTAAATTAAATTTAATATAGTAGGAATAATAATAATTTTCAATTACAATACAATGAAATAATATAATAAGATGAAATTATCGATATATAAATTAAGTACACTATCAATATTTATTAATTTATGTTAAAATGTTTCTAACGAGAACATATTTATCAATATTAAAGAAATAAGATAGAACAAACAATAGTTTTATTCCACTGTATATTCGACCTATATATTTAATAATAAATTTAAAGAACGTTCTATTAACATTAGTATAGAAGGGAAAGTAATAAAAAAATTGCTGATAAATATTTTATAATAATTAATACTTTTTATTTTAATTCAAAGGTTATGTTACAAGAATATTCTCTTATAGTAAAACCCTAAATCGTACCTTAATTAAAAAATTTTTTTATCATTATATTATCATAACGGAGATTAAAAAAAATCAATATCGTTTGTAAATATTGGCTCGAGAAATATATATTTTATATTCTATAGAATTATAATATATTAATCGGAAGGTAAGATCGAGCAGAATTTTGTGTAGAATTTTGTTAGTTTGGAACAATAGTTTTGTTTATAAAATATTTATTAAATAATATTATCGTATTTGAATGCGTATAATAATAGATTCTATAGAATATATAAAACCTAAAATATAAAAAACAGTATAAACATAAACTACATCAGAGGAGGAAGTAAGAAAGAGGAGGAGAAAAAAAGAGATGGAGATGATTCGATAAGTGTGCAAAGCGAGCAATCGTGCGATTTATTTTCATGGGCGTGCGCTTGCCGCGATTACCTTGTCGGGAAAAACGCGTTCGCGAATTCAAAGGCAAACGTATACGCAGCTTTGGAAAAATTCTATGAACGCGCGGAACTGCCGATGTATCGTTTAAAAAATTTACGTTTTACATGGTCATTGAATTGCGCGTTTTACATTTTACATTTTACAAAAAACGTCCGAAAGGGTTAACTTTGGAAGTCTGGATTTTAGATGAAATCTATAGATAATTAAACGGCATTCAAAACTTTTTGTTTCTCTTGATTCATTGCTAATATTTCAAAACGTTAACGTACACTCTTTTTATTATATCAATAGTTTAAAGCAAAAGCCATTCGAAAGTTGATATTGTACGATATGACATTCATAATAATACAGTTTATTATCATAATTAAATAAATAAATTTTTAAAAAATGAATACCTAATTTATATTTTATTACTCAAGGTTTGGGTAATTAAAAATTTCTTTAAAAATCTTTCCTCTAGATGATGCGCTATTAACAAATATATTTTGTAATGCGTAAACAATCCTTGTATCAATGATGACTTTTCCCTTATCGCGTACCAAAATGGTATCTGTATTATTAGTGGTCGATGTACCAAAATCGTTAAAACTAGTACAGGCAAATTTAGTACAAATTTTTCTAATCAGTATAATACGGCCATATATTTTTAATATAAATATGATTCTCGTATTTGCAGATCTGATTATTAATATTAAAATCGTGTGGAACTACTCAATTAACAATATTGTTTCAAAATTAACAAGTATAGACATGTAAATTATCATGTCTAAGACTTTTAGTATTTACTTACACGATAGAAACTTTGTTATATAAATATTATTAACCGGGTCATTATATACAATAAAATTATTATTATTTTGGTATACAAAGTATACGTTATTATAAGGAAAGTACTAATTTAATGTATTTTGTTTTAATTTCAGGTGAGTACAACAATAATCGAGTCATCAATTCTGCACGTGCTTGCGGAAATGAAACTTAGCTATCGGTCAGTAACATGGTATTTTTAATACAAATCTGTATGTAAGTATATTAATAAAATCTCGCATTGAACGCGAACATCTTATTCAGCGATACGTTTGAATCGTGTTGACAATGCAGTGTATGATTACGTTGACTTTAAAATATCCAAAGTTTTTAATTTTTGACCTAGATATTGAAATATCGCGGTATTTGTAAACAATACAGTTCAAAGTTTTAGTATATAATAATAACTTGGTAATATTCAGCCTTTAATTATTTTCTTTACGATTTTAAAATATTTTTGAATACCGTGTACGAATATATTTCATTTCCTAATAGAGAAATATTATAATATTATACATATATAGCAATAAAAACTATATTTAAATACGTATACATATATATATATATATATATATATTTTCGGAATACAAGGATACAAGGATTTAGTTGGAACAATTTTTTGTACAACTATTTATATCGAAGCATATTCGATACAATAATAATATATTAAAAGTAAATATTTTTCGTAATAAGCTCGATTCCAAAACTACCAACCGTATGAAAGAATTTCAAGTAGTTAATTTAAAAAATTTTCGTTACTCGTTTAATTTAACGAAATAACGATTTTACCTATGCTGAACAGAAAAAGTAAAATAATTATCAGTCGGGTAATTATTTTAAAGGATCGTTTTCTCGTTCGACGCAAATTTTAGTGATTTTGAAGAAATTTAAAGATTTGCATATTTCTATTAAATCACGAGATAAATACTCTCCGTGCTTACGATTATAAAATATATTTTACTCTCCCGGTATACCGTATAAGTTCTCAACGCAACAACTCAAAACTACTTAAAATTGAATTTATAGGTACTTAGCCGCAGACAAGTTTAACACACGTAAACGAAGTTCGTGGCAACGTTTGGCCTCTCTACGGTCGATCCTCTATACTAAGCTCAGTCGCGGTCGCTAAGTCGCGAAAGGGATAAAAGGAGCAGACCGATTGGAATTCGAACACATGCTCGCAGGGGCCACACCCAAAGACAACAACGACTAATATCGAGACATAATCGGCGCGCATGACATATTAATATCGGTTTGCTTAGCCACGAGCTCACCCGAGTGGCATTTGCGCTTATACGTGCGTATCTCTCCTTCTCCCTCTCGCCCTCCGTAGACAATGAATAAAAAATTTGATACGATAAAGAAGTGCGCGCGTTGACGTTTATCAAAGCATTCGAATGTGCAAACATTTTTTTACGACAAATCCAACAAAAATTTTAAATTGATGGAGGATCGTGTGATTTTACTCGATGGATTTTACCGGGCGATTTTACCGGGCGATTTTACCGGGCGATTTTACCGGGCGATTTTACGGGACTTCGATGCTCGGTGCATTTTTAAATGCTCGATATTTATATTCCAATTGTTAAATTTAATAATATATAATATATTTTTTATTCTCCCGATAACTTATAACAGCTTTATACAGTGGAGGATATCAAGGCTGGGAAAAAGATACGTTGAATCATAATCGCGTACATGGTAATAATATTTTTTGCAAAGGAATTCAAGATGAAAATTATACAAGTTATAAATATACTTTATAAATTTTAGACGTGTAAAAAAACTTAAGTTCAATAAAGATAAATAGAATTTCTTAATAAAAAATATACGAGCAAATTAAATCATTGGTGAAAATTAACAAGATTATTTATTTATACTAAATATGTTATAAAAGTAGGCGTACAGATATAAAACTAGATAGAAGTACAACTAGGTTAGACTTTTCAAATTTATCAATACCATTAACTATATTATTCTGTAAATTACCGCTTTCTAGTATTCTCGTAATTATTATAAGTAAAATAAATTATTCTCTTTAAATTAATTATTTTCTGTCGTTTTAATAAACTTAAATAAATTTAGAAATCAATTTATTAGAATTTATACGCATAGTTAATAAATTTTTCATTTATATTTGATAATATAAAAGCTAATTAATTAATATATGCATGCGAATGGATCCAACATAATAGTTTAATTAATTAATACAAGATGAAATTACGAATAAATATAAAAATAATTATTAACTATAAAAGCTTCACGGATGTCAGTCGCGCATAACGGCCATACTGTGGACTTTATAAGAATGCCACAGATAAAGCGATAAAACATTATTTTTTACGAGTCCAGTGGCAGCTTCACGGTAGAAATGAACGTGCTTTGAAATAGTTAGATAGAGAGGGAAAAAGGGATAGACGGATAGAAAGAGAGAAAGCGAGAAAGCCTTTGGTAAACATTTTGTAACGCGTACAATTATAAAACTCCCCGTCAATTATTTTTACAAGCGAATTTATCGCTTCGTATTAACTCTTCCCTACGAAACGTAAAGTCCATAAAATCCTTGCGTCGCGACTCCGTTATTCTCAATCACCGGTTCCAATTGTAATAAATAAAAAGAAACAGATTAGCTAGAATTGATATCTATCGATAGAATAAAAAGCAACGAGTAAATTCGTCTTCTGTACGCGATAAGTCATTTGTTCCAATTCTTACTTTGAATTTTTATTTTCAATTTTTATTTTCAATTTTTATTTTCAATTTTTATTTTTAAACTTCAAGTACGAATGCATTCATGCGTCTCTAAGCATTTATTCTAGGATGTAAAACCAGCTGAGGTCCATCGAGAAAATTTTCAATATTTTTCGTTGCCATAGAAAAATATACCAACCCTTTGGATCTCGAAGCTGCAACTTCGGATCGTGTGACAATTAAAGCGTAAACCCGTAATAAAACTGCCAATATTTGATAATTCATAAAGATATTTTACATCCATCCATTATATTTTGGTACGGAAGAATAAATCATCGAAGTTTCTTTGTCCGAAAGAATTTAAATAAATAAACATTATTATGCGGATACAAAATTTTTGATAAAATAATCTTCATGATTAATTCTTTTTTATCTTATCTTTAAAATTTTTAATTTAAAACAATCGTGTTTTTTACGTTAGATCAAATTTATTCAAAAATTATCAAAAGAGAATTAAAATTTATTATTAAACGTTTACATCTCAGAGTTATACCATTGAATAACACCCAAGTGATGGCACACACGAGTATTTATATTATGTCACTGCTATATCTTATTGATACTACGTCGCTACGATACAATACGTTTGCGTAAAATGATCTCGATGAATTCCTACTTCCAATAATAATCAACTTATCAATTCGTACGTAGAAGGTACGGAATTTTGGTAGACGTGTAATTAATGCGTATAAAAATGTCCTGTACTTAGCATAATTTTAAAGAGAGAGAACAACCGATACACTAAAATTTATTTGACGAAGATACATCGAAAGCTCGCAATGATAATGATTTTTCGATAATTTAGTTTTCAAAAAAAAGAAATAAAGAGGCAGACAAGGATAAGAATAAAGATATAATAAATAAGTAACGAGCAAAAAGTATACGTTAGACAAAAAATAAGTGGAGTAATTAGGTTTGTATAACTTATACCAGTGAAAAACAGAGTAAAATTTCCTATTAAGTAATTCTTTCTCAAATCGTATCAATATTTTTTCTTTAAATATTGTAATAAAGTTCAGATAGAATTTTAATGTAATTATCGTGATTTATAAAAATTTTATAGCGTAAAAGTATCAACGGCAATTATTGTAAAATTTTATTTCATAAATTAAGCACAGTTTTTTATTAGTTAAATTATTAATTTTGTACGATTTGGAAAATTTATTATTATTGCTTAGGATGTTGATGTTATTAAAAAAAAGGAAAAAATAGGCTGCAAGAATTAAAATCTCAATTCGAAAAGAAAAAAATGAAATTGAGAAACACGTTGAAATTAAATAAAAAATTGAAGATATTTGAGCTAATATTAAATATTAAATAGATGTTTAATAATCGATACATGGATTTTACGTTATTTTTTAAATAAAAGCGATTCACGTCTCGTTCAGTTATCGTGATTTTATATATTGCTTATGTTTGACAAAAATTTTAAATGATTGTAATTTTATTATAATTTACATTTTTAATTTTTAAAATCATTTTTTTAGAGTGTTATTTTATTAATGCATTAATAACGATAATTATCAATAAATAACAAAATATTTTACAAAAATTTGTTGCAAGAATTTATTATAAAATCTAAACGTCTTACGTTGATAACTTTAGTTAATTTATTAAACTATTACTTTAGTCGTACCGAGTAAAAAATAGAAAAGTATCAAAATTTCAGTTGTAGAAGGCAAAGATCTAGATTCAATATTATAATGTAAATTATTTTACGACTTCTATCTTTTTAATATTCGTTCGTCCTATAAGTTTGATATTTTACAGAAGTAAATTTAACTACGGTTGATAAATGCGCTATTAATTGTAATACCGTCTAAAACTTATACTTGAAAAAATTGTTTAGAAAAGACATAAATTTAGCAATCCTGTCTAAAAAAACGTCGTTACATCCGCTTAGCTTATTAAAATAACTAGAAAACAATATTGAATAATTGGAATGCGATCATTTTAAGACAATCGCGGAAAAAATTTATGTCTTCGTGTGCGTTCATAATATCCGGATGATTAGATGTCTGGATACCGACAAAAAAAGTCTTGTAAAAATAAATACGTAAATACCGTGACCAATTCCGCCGGCAGGAACCTTAAAGGAAAGTTTAACACGCGAAATGCACGCGATCCCATAAGTTTGCACGTTCGGACGCGGACCGCGAAATTCAAAATACCCGCGTCTTTTTATATATAATAGAAGTCGGAGGCGAGACAGAAAAAAGAGCATAGCTGGCTTTTCAATTATTATTAAGCAATTAACATGTTTGAGTAATGCGGGATTCAAAACAACTTAATTACATTCCTATCTACGAGTTTTACCTATTCGCACAAACGGAGAGCAATACCAAATGAACTTTCACACCCACTAGTTAATCCGTCCAATAAGAAATGACGAACGGTCCGTTTAATATTATCTCGGCGAGCATTTGCATCTTGGCAATTTTCATTATATAAATCGAAGTTTCCAATTTATTAGTTTTATAATCGATAATCTTGTTATTAGGGTAACAAAAATTAAGCTCAATTTTTTAATTTTTTCATTCCGGAATTCTATTGATAACGTTAAATTAAAAGGAATTACGAATGAAATTAATATATACATACACTTATACCATCTTCTAAAAAAATATATTGCATCTTTAAATTTCAGAGAAAAGTACGTTCCAATTTTGCGATATTATTTTCATTTTCCTATAAGAAAAGCGTTTGACTTTAGGATCTGTAAAATTTAAGGAATATCCATTAAAACAGATCTCTCCAATGCTTTTATTTTAATAAATCGTACGTAAGTTCGTAAAAGGTGATAAAGTTAAAGCGAATAGTTTTCAATGTTTGATTATAAAGTTACCGCATTAGAAACTTGGATTTATGCATCGAGCGAATCATTTGAACATTAATATATTTAGTACGTTATATATCTAACTCGTAATAGTTTAGTTTAGGTGAAAACGATTTTATAAATAATTTTGCGTTATTATTCTAAAGTTTTCCATGTAATTATTCGTTACATATTGCAAACGATTAATTTATTTTAATTAAAAGAAATTTATATTATCGTTAGATTGGATAAAGTTTTTATTAATCGAAGTTCTTTCAAAGTTAAATATAAATCTATATTTCCGAAAGTACAGGTTGTCAACGAAGAACATAATTTAAAATATAAACAATAAGTAATCGATGCATCGATCGCATCTGCGAAACAGTGTGAAAATATTGTTTAGAGAGTGAAAATAAACGACGAGGACATTTCGTCACATGCAATTTTTTGTTATACGGTTATAGGGTTAAAGGTTTAAACGCGCATGTATATGTATACCGAGAGCGAGAGAGCGAGAGAGAGAGAGAGAGAGAGAGAGAGTATTACGTAGCGGTTGCTGGCGTGTATAGTGCTCGGCATTTTACGAGCGAAGCTTTGCTTTACGATCAGTCTCGAAAAGTTAATTTCCCACACCGATCGAGCTCTCGTTGCTTTTCCCATTCTCCCTCCTTCTTTATCGTTCACTCTCTCTCTGTCTCTCTCTTACTCTCTCTTACTCTCTCCTACTCTCTCCTACTCTCTCCTACTCTCTCCGTTTCCTTCACAGCAACCTTTTTCTACTCGGTGCGAAAGCAAGGCGGAGCAGCATTTTAGTGTTGACTTAGTTGGCTCTATCGCGGAAGGCGACGTTTAATCGTTTTTCAAGGACGTTAATTCTCTTTCAGTGTACGCGTGGCTTCTGTTTTCTCGCGCACGAAGCATCGAAGGTGGTGCAACGGAATCTCGGATGTTTTATTTCTTGCGAAAGTGTAATGGCTTCTATATAGTTAATAAACATCCGGGAGATTGATTAATCCACACGTATAAATTGCGATAGCATATTTTTCGTTTTGTCTTTGAACAACGTTCGATAATTTAAACTACAGAGTTTTAAATCGCAAATTTGCTTATACTTGTTTCTGTTCCCGATCCCTCGTTCCACCTGCTATTTACACGATTTATAATTATATTTGGTGAAAAGCTAATATAAATATAAAATTTTTATTCGTCATACGTGCATACTAAAATTTCAACCGTATTTCACAGTTTTATTATTCTTCTGGAAATTAAAAAGAAGTTTAAAACTGTTTATATTTCAAAGTAATATGGAATAAAAATTTCAAATTATTATATCGTTATCGTTACTATTAATAGCTAAGTTCATTTTAACAAAAATTATGAAAAATATAAATAGTTTATCGACTAATAACGTTATAAAATTCAGTACAGCTACGACTTCTATAATTAAAAAACGTATCGGCGATGTATATACTTCTATAAATGGATAGTTTTTCTTTTATAATTCGATAATTTTAAGATTTATACGGTAATCGCGATACATCGTATGGTAAGTCATTATTACGTGCACTTGTACTCGGTTAGAGATTACGCGGTAGTTTGCCAAGTTCCAATCGCGAAGGAAATTGAATCGGTTTCTTCAAAATGCCGAAATAAATCTATTATTCGTTTATAAATAATCGTTATACGCTTGGAGCAAAGCTTTGTTCTCATTCTTTCGAATCGAAAACTCTGCGTCGACTTCCTCCCAGACGATCGCTTCGTTTATTATATTTTACTACAGCTGGCAATTTTGCGGGTATTAAATTTGCGACGCACATTATGCGAACATTCGTTAGTCCAACCACGACCAAGGGGGAAATACGCGATACGCCGCCAATCGAAACGCGAGTCACCAATAACAAAAAAAAGTTTAGCGTGATTATCGCGAACGAGCGTTAAGTCAAAGGCATGGAAGTAGTCGGCAAGAATCTCTCCTTTGTGGATTTGTGTTCTTGTATTCGTGTAATGCCGCCAAATATTGCCAAATATCGCCAAATATCGCCAAATATCGCATGAAAATAGCGACGCTCTTCGATCTTAGAAATGTTTGTCGAAGGGATGCTACGACTCTCGGGTTTCGAATTTATCGTTCAATGAAATTTCCAATCTATGATCAATTTCCGTTCTTTAATCGATTATCGATCGTTACATTTTTTAGAATGCTTTTAAGACCTAACATTCGTATTGTAAATATTCAGTTCTGATATTTCTGTTAGCTGTTGCTTCATCGATTATCGTTTCATTCGTTATTTTAGCGAATACCTAATCTTTGAAAAGTATTTTGTTAACGAAACGCACGAATGTCGAAATTTCGTACGTGTATAATATATCAAAAAAATGTTTCGCAAACTTTTGTTAACTTTGCGTAAACGTTGAAATATTCAATACAGTACTATACTTACTGTAAAAGTTATAAATATGTACAAAAAAATTTAATCTTTTTGTCGTTTCGAAACAATTTAAAGTATTTCTACGATATGTATTTCTGAATTAAAAAATTTAAATATATTAGATGCACATATTTCGCAAGTGTCATTCACCGGCAATTAAATTCGTAAAGTCCAATATAAGTTTGTATTTTATGAAGTGATAATTGAATTTTAAGATAACATATTCGTTAAAAAAATGTTGTGAATTTATTTTGTCAAATAAAATAAGAATAAAAAGTGCAGTATTGCAACGCATATATGCGACCAATTAGATACTGTACTTTGGCTCACATGGTCAAAATAAAAGTTGATGTTTCATCGCCGTTACCCGAGTGGTTTCCCTTTAAATTCGAACATAAAGTCTTTTAATGGAATCTCGATCTTTCCTCTCGTCGACGCATCTTCTCTTTTACAGACCTGAAAATATTTCATTCTAGTTGTAAAAAAGTTATAATACAACAAACCTTCCCTTCTCTTCTTAACTTTCCAAGTGAATATCTTACCCGGATGAAAGTATACTTAAAGCAGAAGCTTCCGCTGTTACAGAAACAGTTACACGGTTTTTTTAAATAGCTAGCAACTATCGATTACTTCTAGACATTATATTATATTTTTGTGTGTGATATTATAGCGACGAGATATCAAGAATGTTTGTAATGCTGAGGAAAGAAAAATTAAGAACGTAATATGCTTTTTCATTTTTTATCACGTTTTATTTTTATCTCGCACAAATTTAAAATACATACTTTCGTTTTAAATGAATATTAATACCGTATGTATAAAATAATATAAAATAAAATAAAATAATATAAAATGTTGCTTCGTTATGGGGTAAAAATGGTAAAAATAGTTTATCGTCTCGTCGATTAGGTGACGGTAAAAGCAAAATTGGTTTTTTATTTAATAAAACTTCGAGCGAGTTTCTTTTAAAAATGAAATCACTTTTTGTAAACTCTGAGAATCGAATGAATGAGATGAATGAGAGAAGTAGATATCGGATGTAAGAAAAAGGAGAATGCGCGAGGAAGTGTGGGGCCTTTATTTTATTTGAAAACTGGTATGCACACACGCACACACGCACTCACTCACTCACACACCTTTGCGCAATTCTTTATACGTTTTTTATCCGGGAAAGAGACAGAGAAATATATACGTATACGTATATGTATATAAAAAGATAGATTGATAGGTAGATAGAAAGAGAGTGCAAATTAATTGAAAATGCAAATTAACTAATGGATTGTCAATTTATGAATTTTCAGCCGACATTCGCTGTCTTTCCTCTATTAGCTACTGAAAAAACAAAGGTATAAACTAATGCAATTCCAGTAAGCGAGTATCCGACTTATTTAATAAAGGTACAGTCCAAGTTATTTTCGTTAACCGCCTGAACCGTGACAATCCGAAACCGTCGTCAAGGAAAGAAAATGTAGGATTAACATTCCTCGATGTTAGACGCAAAGTATGAAACACGTAACACCTACATTAGGTAGTGTCAGAAATATTTAAAAATTCTGACGAGAGAAAAGAATGACAAGTATTCAAAAAAATATATACATATATATATATATATATATATATATGTATGTATGTATGTATGTATGTATAAATGTAACCATTCTTAGAGTACAGTGTTAATAATATTAATTATACGTAAATTTATCATAAAGGCCTATTGAATTGGTCATAAATTTACAAAGCAAGCATAAAAGTTCGTGCAACCGAAAGTCGGAAGGCGCTCATTACTTGGATAAAGCGAAACGTTTTATAAACAAAAAGATAAAACAAAGTAGAAAAGAAATGAGTTGACACCTTTTTTCACGTATTCGTTTCATTGAATACCAACGATCTCGAATAGGGGGTAGCGACTTTCACGGAATCTCTTGACCGTTTGCACTCACCTTTTAAAAAATTCAACGACTTTTTAACTAATGGACGCTCGAATTCTTCATTCCTCGTTATGCGCTCTCGTTTCTTCATCTGCATTCTCAGAATAATCGAAGCAAAAAGTTGCAACGGTTATGTCCGTGATGTACATTAAATTTGTAAACATTACAATCGTTATTTCACGCTTAAAACAACTTCGTACCGGTACGATGATTATCAATTTTATCTTCTTGAATACAATTATTCGCATCCCGTATAAATATAATTCATTGGTTTACGTACACGCGCACACGTGTATATAAATATGGTACCAAGCAATAAAAGTAATTCATTTTGTACTTACGAAATTATTTTTAAAGATAAAAATTACTTGCTTTTTGGAAATTTTTCCTTCGAGATAATCGGAACGAAGTTAAAATATTACTAGTTTCATTTTTAAACATAAGTTAAAAATTATTAGATTCTCATTAAAAATAAAGAAACGCATAATAAATACATAAAATGTTAATTATCGAATACGTAAAAATAATTGAATATAACCATTTAAATTTTAAAAACCAGATAGCCTACGGAATTTTTACAATAGATAAGAAGTAAGTAATAGCTTTAATTTTAATTCTAAAAAAATTGATATCTTAATTAATTCTATAGCTAAGCGAGTTTCATACATTTTTCTCATGTATCTCAGTCTTATTAAATTTTGAAACAAATTGAAATATAAATCATTCATATTTTATAAATTGAACTTTCAATTTATGATTAATTTTCTTACTACATTTTTCTAGAGAAAAAATTCTATTCGATATAAATAAATCTATCGTATCTTTATCAAAATTATTCTACTAAGTTCATTAAAATAGAGTTTTTATGGAAGAATATCCATTTCTCTCTGTCTCTCTCTCTCTCTCTCTCTCTCACTCGCTCACTCTCTCCCTATTTATCAATTAATCTTGTTTTAAACCAATTTTACTTTTCAGAATTACGTCAAAATAATATTATTCATTGTTAAAAATTCTGCGCTAAATTATTTATTTTGCTTAATTCGCGTAACAATATTTTTTCATCTTTTTCTTTTCGCGAAAAAGTTTTATTCAAGGAATTAAATTAAAATGATATGAAAAAAAAGTGTAAACGAAGTATAACGATACATTTGCACTTTTTAATTCTTTTTTAAACGGCAATAATTTGAGCAACTAAAGAAATACATGCCCGAATTTAAAATCCATTAGAAATAAAGTAAAAATGTTATAAAATTTTGTTGTCTTTAGCCTCTTTTTGAGCTCTCTTTGTGACTCGAGTGAAAGCATACGAGATAATATAGGAACCCGGTACAGACGCGTTAGAGAATCGTTGACTGTACACATTACCTTAATAAAATGCCGCCATAATAACGGTATAATAAAACGTTTAAATTATCACTCGGTCACACATACACAAGCTGAAAATAAAAGATCGATAAATGCCCGCGTGTCGCGATTATGCGCGAGATGTCTCGAGATAATTTGAGCATAGAACAGAGCGAAGGAGTGGACGAATGCGTACACAATCGTCTTTGCAAAAGTGACGCTCGAGCATCGACGATCGGTGCATTATAATAAACATGCATTTATGCTCAACTAGCTGCTTCGAATCGAGTAACTGCTTCGCCTCCGTAACTCACTCGTACTCTTCACCGTTTTGTTTCCCTCCGACACTCTACAACTCTTTCTTTTTCCCTCCCTTTTACCCCGGACTTGGCTTCGTTTCCCTCTATTATTCGTCGTATAAATATCGCACGTTGTTTATCCATATAAATTCTAAATATTTTCCTGTCATTTACGAATAAATAAAAGTAGAAATAATCGTACGAGCGTTTAAGAATATCGACAATATTTTTTACCGCATCGTTACAAATATTAAATATAATAATTACAAATTAACGATGAGATTTTTAGGAGTAGGTAGACGATTGCTTAATTATTCTTGCTATTCGAAATTCCAACGATGATATACTGAATTACATTACACGCTTTATGTACGTTAGAAGGTACATGTATATTTGTAAATAAATTTCAGCATACACCGCATGATTTTAAACGTTATAAATCAACAACACTAGTTAGGTTAATTCAATCGAGAGCAAGATCTTAAAGAATGCGGATGTATTAACTAGAATTAGAGCCTTGAAAAATAAAAATTCTACACTTAAAATTCCATCTCAATGTATGCAGTATTGTTGAAATAAGTGCGTACAGTTTATCATTAGGAAAGCCTTAAATATTTATCGTGTGTGTTTTATAAAGTCACCTTCAATTACCATGAAACGTTCGACGCTTTTAATAAATTTTGTCCGACAAAGTATTCCCGATATCGGTGTTCCAATTGTAAAAATGTACGCCCTAACACGTTGTAAGACGTTGTAAGTTACTATTATAATATTTTGATTGGAAGTTTACTTCAAAGTTGACTCGAAAGTTGACTCGAAAGTTCACTCGAAAGTTGACTCCAAAGATGACTCTATAATAAAGATCGCGATCGATCGTCGGAAAATTCAACCGTTCCGCTCCCTTGGATAATCACGTTTGGAATGAAATAGAAAATATTGTAAGCAGCCACGAAGTAAGATGGAAAGTTTGAGAAAGGGAGAACGAAAAGAATAACGTTCGCTGGAAAATACGGAGTGGACGACGAGAGACGAGGACGATGAGATCGGGAGGAGTAAATTAAAGCGCGTATTTAGGCTCGCGTCAGCTCATGCACAGGAAGGGAGAGAGAAGATTGCGCGCCGAAACGCTTCGTGTGCATAATTGTATCCTATCGCTTAGGCATCTCCATCACGTAAACCGGATATTACTCGTGGACCGCGCCGGGCGCATTTCAAGCTACGCTCTGCCTTTTTGCGCACATCCGACGGAGCTCGAGCTCGAGTTCACCGTCTCTTTTCGACTGTATAATCGTTGAAATTAGTTGGCTCTTTTTCACGATTCCGGTCAGTCGTTCCGAATTAGCTTAATGAGCTACGCTGCGTCGTTGGATCCCAGGAGATAGTATAATAGTATAACTAGAAACTAGAAATAATAAATTATTTATGTTTCAGATTTTTTTATTCAAATTTTCGAAAAATTACAATTACAGTACGACATTTTTATATTCCGAAAGCTGCAGTTCTGTCGAATCGTGTAAAGTAAACGCGACCGTTTGACTTGTGTCGCCCACTTACGTTTGCAAGGATACAAGTATGTGATCTCCGTACATACATATTTCGTTACGCGTTCGATCGATTCTGGATAAATTTTTACGTGTTTTATTTTTCAACAGTCAACATTTGAATATAAAAATCTATATCGATAATAACACTGAATAACTCATAATATTTTAATTATCCATTTATAAAGTTTTATAAGTTTAATAAATTCTTTCGTAAATTCTTTGATCCATTATTCTATTGAGACCATATTATTGATTGCATAACCTATTCGCGACTATAATCTATTATAATAGATTTTTTAATTTTATTATTCAAATCAACTTGTACGTAGTTTCGTTACCCGAGGTATACCTATAATTTTAACGGATTCGCTTATTTAATTGTGCAGTTAATTTTATACGAAAGCAAGACCATTTATAAAAGGCATATTTTTTCCACCGTTGCGATTATTGTAAATCCTCTTATTTTTATTAATGCGTTAGTAATCTATTAATTTTCACCTGAAATAACGAACCGATTGTAAATATAGAAAATATCACGATCCGCGAGTCTTAATAATGCAACGTAACGCAAGAAAGTACGAATAAAAAAAATGATGACAAACTATAATTGCGCTAAATTTATTTATCGAAATTACCGATGCACGATAGATATTAAAACCGCGTGACGTACACGATATGTAAAATAGTTGGTTATTCGATGGTTGACGCGTACCATCCCCGTTGACCTACTATATACCAGTAGGAAAATAAATGTGACATAAATATTGACACGCCAGTATCAGTTTATGCCTGTCGTCGTCGTGTCGTTCTCGTTGTTATACCTCCACGTGGTTCGTCTATCTCTCGTAGTTGGACATAACTGAATTATTATGAATACATTTCAGTTCTTTCGCATTGTCTGTATCTTGTTGCTTTCATTGTATTTATCCGCATAGTTATTTATGAGAGTTTGTCTTAACATTTTTTATAATCGCACGTTTTATTGTACTTTTAAACTTATTAATAATATGTGATACAAGAACTAATTGAGCGATTTATTTACCGCGAAGAAAATCAATAAAGAGCGATCGTATTACGTTGCTTTTAGAGAATTCAAGAGCACGAATAGTAAAATAGAATCGTAAAAGTAATTCGAAAATTTTTAAAGAACGGTTCAAAATATGTACATTATTTATTTCATTATTTTATGATAATTAATTTATTATAATTTTAGATGTTTCAGTTTTTTTTTATATTGCATTATCAAATGTGATATCGTTAAATATACTATCGTTGATAAAAATATACACGATCGATTAGAAGAATAATCCTTTATAATTAATATTAAAATATTAGCAATGCATTACATAATAAGCTTCGGTTTAATAAAATCATATAATACGAAAAGTCGATTAAATTTTTATTTCAAAAGTTTTACAATTTAGAAAATTAACGGTAAAGTTTTTTTTAATTTATAAGATTTAAAATTTGTAAGATAAATTTATGTTTGTAAAATTTATGCGAGCACGATCGAAACGAAATTACATACGACAATTAACAATCGGACATTCATGGGTGGTTTTATCGTAACACTTTAGCCTATCGAGAATTCGGATTCTGTTGACACGAGTTTGTATATTATCTATCGACATAGTTAGGTTCTATGTAACACGTGTCAAAACGTATAAAATTTGTAGACAGATAATACAGCGATATTTCTTACTCAACTTACAATAGTGTCCACGTATACCTGTTTCCAATACAATAAATTATTAGAAAATAATATGCAATTTATTAAGTTGTTACGGGATTATCGTAAAAAAATTACCGACACAAATATATCAAAGTATTTGCATCAATTTTCAATTTATCAATTTAGAATCAATATAATAAACTTTATCGAGGTTGAAATCGCTAAAAAATGATTACTAGAAAAACCAACTTAAAATATCGGTGCCTCGTTGTTTGTCGGTTAAGCAACAATAGAATTAAATATTCTTATCGTAATTATTCAATGCTCTTTCCATACAGCGGCTTCCTTTCGCTACGACTGCTTAAGATTTTTCGGAATATTAAAAAGACAACCCGAACAAGAGGCTTTTAATCCGTTAAAAAGTAAAAAGAAAGCGACCGCTCGATCATCCGACTTGGCCGATCGAGAATTTGACCATAGCAGCGGCAAAACGTCGGAAGACGATACCTCAAAAAATAGACTGTCGTTTGGCAGCTCGACGATTCTTATTTAAAGTTGCCCTTTCATGCGCAACATAATTCGGCGCGCGTACGCGTACGTGCCTTAACTGCATAATAAATGGCGGACCACTCACGCCTTGCGTTATTTATAGGCTATTCTCCTATACTCGCCTATGCACCCGACGATAATTATCATCCACGAGGAATGGAAGGAATCGGCCAGATTTTTACACGGTGCCAAAACCAAGCCAATTCGATTCCACCCTTCGATTAGTTCGGGCACTGCTCTAGCAATTACTAATCGGTTGCCTACGATTTATGAATTCGAGTAATCGACGAAAGCCGGATTCTGGATAAGTCTAACTTTTTCCTATACGCGGACGCGATATTTGAAGACTACGTTAAAAACTCGACGGTATTTCATCGCTTTTAATTATTACCTGAAATATCGTATCGCTGATCGTAAATTTTTAAAAGTCACGATATCTTCAATTAAATTGTATTTATGGGTTTTAGCTAGATCGCGATACAAAAAGTAACCTTTTTAAAAACGAATTATTTGTTTTTTAAACGCTATTTTGATTTAGAAAAATTTTTCATTATCGTGAAATAATTTACGAATGTTCTTTAAGATATTTTCTTCTTCTTCCAAGATAATTACCGGTACGATCGCGAAACAAAGCGATGTTTGAAAGGGTAATCTATAAGAAAAATAGACATTCCGTTTCTTACGAATGCGTTTCATTCCTCGAGATGTAAGGTACAAAAGAATAAAAGGAGAGTAACGGAAAATTAGACAAACAGATTGGAATAAATTTGTGCAACTACGAAGTGACAAGTAAGTAGTTTTGACCGGAGCAACGATCAAGGTACATAAGTAGCTTATTCTCTCGGCTGCTTTAGCCATTAATTCTAGATAAAAAGAGGTAGAGATGGGAGAAAGGTAAGAGCGGGAGAGAGAGGGAGAGAGAGGGAGAGAGAGTTGGGAAGAAGCACGTTAACGCGGAGGAGCAGGTGTGTCGGACCGCTTCGCTTCCTAGTCTTTTCCCGCTTCTTACCGAGTCTGTTTTCTCATTTTTCTTTTGCTGAGTCGACTTCTATTACGCGCACTATTTTCTTTGCGGCTAACTGCGTATGTTTTATTTATTGGTACATTGTACAGGTTCTATTGGAATAAAGCTTTGAATACAGAGTGTGGTATTGATGCGGTACGATGAAATTGGCAATTGAGAGAAAATTAAGAAAGCTTTCCAAAGAAGAGGTTGTAATTATTAATTTTGCATTCTTAAAACATTTCATGTTATTATATTTTTATAGCCAATTCTAATTTATATTTAGAAATAAATTCATTAATAGCGCACAATATAATAACCGTACTGTTTCCAATACTTTATCGATCGAGTATTTAAATCATGTTTCTTTCAAACTTTCAATCCATATTTTATTAATTAAATAATAATTTCTCATTAATTTAAATCAAATATGATTTATTCGTTTTGTTAAAATTTAAGGAAATTTTTTAATTTTATGTTATAAAAATAAATACCTTACGTTACGTTTTTCCTTTAAAAATTTTTTATCCATATATATATATTAAGAAAATTATTTTTCATCGTACGTCTAAATCACTGCTGCAATAGATGCATAAAATTATGATTTAATCTTTAAAACTTTTTTACAAGTTATTTATGTTTAAAAATTCCTAGATTATTTAGATAGATTTTTATAAATAACTTTCGTATTTGCTTGTACCTAATTTATTTGTTTCTCGTTGAGATCGTATATTTCTCGATTTAAATATTTATGTCGTTCGCTCGTAGATTATACGTTCCCTATGTACACCGAAATACTTTGCGGGGTGAATTACAATATATATTACCGAAAATCTGTTTTTTTCATTTTGTAAAACGATTTTACTTTTATATCGAAACTAATTCACAATAAGCGTGCGATTAACAATGATCGCCGAATCATCGCGAGCTACTAACAAAGGATAACTTATTACTTTTCTAAGAATATACGTTAATTTGAACTTTGCTTATAATTAACTAAAATTACACCAAAAAAATGTTTTTTTTAATTGTCTAATATTATAACTTTACGATTTTCAATTAAATTATCGAGAATTCTTTACCGTGAACATTATTTTAATAAATAAACAAATATTATTTAGGGCTTTTTAAATAAAATTTATAAATGAAAAAAGTTTCGAAAAAGATGTAAATAAAATATAACTTGCAATAATGTAATAAGCAAGAAGAAAATATTCAAAAATATGTAATTCCCTCGAATGGAAAGGGATGTATAAAAAGATGAGTAATGAATGGTCGCGTCATCGCCTACGCAAGAAATACATGTAACAAGTTTCGTATCCGCGTGAGTAGATTTACGTAAAAGCGTTAAATTTCATATCGCTGAAAAAATTGTCGACCAAAGCCTTCGAACAATAGTAACGTTTTTAAAATGATAAAGTAAAAAAATATAACGTTATTAATGGAATTTATAAAATTATAGTAATGATATTTCGTAGGGCATTACGTAATTGTAAAACGTAACGTTTATACGTATAAATTTGGAAATTCTTCGATTAAAAAAATTATTTACTATTTGTACCATTTATCAATTGAAAATATTTAGAAAAGTTTGCAATAAATAATTATAAAATACGTTCAAAATTAATAGATAATTAAGCGATAGATAATCGAATAAATATATAATAAGTAATTTGTATTTTTTAAAAAAGATAAAAAGAATCTAATACAAACGACTACAACTTTTACATTTTTGTTTTTTTTATTTACGGAGTCGTTGGATCATTCGTAACTATGCGGAAAATATTTCCAGTTGTTTCCCGCCATGGCTAAGTGCACAGCACCGATACAACATACCGACGCATAATAAATTAAATTTTTTAATTAATCGTATCTATTATTACTCCATGCGGGCGTTTTTAGCAAAAGATTCTTTTACGACGATTCCATCCGTGATCCAAAGTTATACGCGTAATTCTCGCAGGAAATTGTTCGCAGGAGCGACGCAAAGATCTTGGAAAAGTTTCCCAAATACTTTGTTATCGTATTAAAGATAGTTCGCGTTTAACTAGATAATATTGGTTGGTACGCATTTTAGACGTTAGACGCCCGTCCAAATTAATTTTCATTACGACTCGGAGAGCGTACGCAACGAGCAATGGCGTCGATGGACCGAGTAAACATCGCTCGTACGAAACAAACACCCGAGGTTTGAATCTTGATACGAAAATCGGGTGTCGCGAGGCACATTAACCGGGTCGGTAAGGAGGTTAAGAATCCGACTCACCGCGCTTATGAAATGCGCCGCTCGTTAAACAATGACAGCGAGTGCGTGGGTGTCCCACGACTCTGCGAGCGATTAGACCAGATTGACAAACAAGGAAATAAGCCATTACCGGCGACTCTTAACCATTCGGTTCGCCCCCGCCCGACTGCCAACGACCAAGCTGCCAACGAAACTGGCAACGTTCGTATAGTACTCGCTCGACTCGGGTTTGCTCGACTTGGCTTCGTGCGTTGAATTCGTGCGTGTGCTCCAGAAAACCAACGCTACTATTTCCTTTCCGAGCGCTGTTCATCTTTCCAAAAGTCGGAAAATGATAAGATTGCGGCAGGGGTCGGTTTCAAGGCAGCAACCTATTTATAAAGCGGTCCGCGGTATAAGTGCGTCGTAATAAGTCGTCGAGTACGGCTCGAGATTACTTTTCATAAACTAGGAAAGATACGCGATCGTGCTTTTTATTACCTACGAAATTGTAGGTTTTACCTGAAAAATTATCTATTATCTTCATTATGAGAATACGAATTTACGAATCTACGTCTGCGTGGATTCACTTACTTTATTTCCGAGAATACACCGAGATTTATAAACCGAGCCAGTAAACCGCGCTTCTACATTTTTATAGAAAATATGGTAACGATCGCGAAAAAATGCGTTCGTCATTCGTGATTTAAATGATGCAAAACGTGGATACGTCGTGCGATTTCGGAGACATATTTTCTGGACTCGGATCGCCTCCGCCTCGAAAGCATATCCTCGAGCATAAATATTGTCCTTTAACGCGTACCGATTCGAAAGTGAAAGTAAGTATATTCGAAGCGTATCCGAACGTTAGAAACACTTTTACCGGTAAAACCGATAAAAATACGATCGAGAAAACCACTAATTACGTATGATCTTGATCGTAAATACCAACAAAGTCGGTACGAACGCGAGCTTATCTAACCGCAACAACGAGGACGCGGTTCGGCAACGTCGGGATAGGTAGAAAAATGGCGATAAAGGAAAGAAAAAAGTTGGGTTCCGCTCTTCATCCTTATAAACGTATTCCCGCGGAGTCGGAGATCGCCGCGACTGTCGACGGATTGTCGACGTCCGCGAGAGTCGAGCGCAATCCACGTATATCCATAGCGTCGACGCAGGCCACGAGATACGGGCACTTTGCCGGGTTTGCCCTCTTTGCGGTCGACCCCGAAGTAACGAGCTCGCTTCTCGGGGGTAATGAGGCCGCGGAGAAGGCCTCCACCGTCGGATCGAGGCGCGAGGAGGATCCTTTTTTTTGCTCTTTTTTTTGCTCCTTTCTTTTTGCTCCTTTCTTTTTGCTCCTTTCTTTTTGGCTCCGAGTCCTCTATGCTCGCCGAGATACTTTACGGGGCGAATTACAATATTTCGCGGTAACTCGAGGACGGGCGAGGTTTTTCCAAGGAAATTATTATGCTCGTAGCGACATTTATTATGCGCGTATGCCAGCGTCGCTGAAATTGCTCCGGTCTACACGAGCATACAGTCGTTTTCCGGCGATGACGGCGGGATCCTCGCCTGATTTAGAAATTTCTCCTTTTCTGTCTTTCTTCAAATTTATGCAACCATAAAATTCGAATGCAGCTCTGCGTTTAAATAACTCGTATTACCGAGGAGGAATCGATTCGCCGAGCGTTTTTAGGCGAACGCGAATCGAGAAGGAAAACGAGCGCGATCGGAAAGTCGAGTAAGATGACTTACGAATATAATAAAATTCTGACGACGAATTCGAGTTGTTGAAAAAATATTAGCGTAGTTAAGGAATATCGAAAGGTTCGCGCCGCAACCGTCGGTCGTAAAAAACTAAACGTTACAAGGCAACATCGTTTCTCGGGTGTGCGAATAAACGTATTTGTACTGTAACCTAATGGGATTCATCTTCCACGTTTAATCATCCGAAAAAGCGTAATTTAGCATTCGCGAATCGTTGAATTATACGAATTCATCTCAAACGAAACGTAGTTTTTTACGATCGAGAAGCTATTAAAAAATATGATTTACGTTCCCGCGTCTGTCCATTAGAATTCGAATACATAGGGCCGTAAAAGCAGCCGTCAAAGGACACGCTTAATTATCGTCCGGCAACATTGTTTTTACAAGTGCCGTGGTACTTCAGTGGAGTTTCATTCCCGATAGACAACAATGAATGCTAATGAGAAAGCCGGAGCGGTAAAAGCCGAGGCGAACTCCATAGACGCCGAGGCGCCCACCGTCGCCACCGACGCCACCGACGCCATCGACGCCATCGACGCCATCGACGCCATGGACGCCATGGACACCATGGACGCTGTGCCACGCCTGTTCCTCTCGTTCGCATCCTCTAGGGCGAGCCAACGAGACAACGAGAGAGAGAGAGAGAGAGAGAGAGAGACAAAGAGCGGCTTTGTCTGGACAGCCTATTAGTTACACAAATTAGCGATAAAAGTGTACTTTCTTTCTCTTTCTTCCTGTTCCGTTCTTACTCAGCTTCTGTGTCTTCGGCTAAAAGCTATCGTAAAACAATCGTTACCATGGCAAGAAAACGGACAAAAAGGTAGAGGTTGAAATTAATGCTAGAGTATACTCCGCTAACGGGGCGTGAGCGAGTAAACGAGATTTTAGGCGTCGTTTTTTTATTTTACACGGCGTACGCCTTAACGTTAAGGTGGTTAACGTGGTTCCGTAAAGTCGGTACTTTCGTGACTTTTTAAAACCATTTCTAGATATCTAATCAACGAGTAGCTCGATTCTATTTTCACCCTTAAATCGAAGCTCACTCTCGATGTACGAAAGAATATTTTTCTTTCATCGCGACAAATACGCGACAAATACGCGACAAATACGCGACAAATACGCGACAAATACGCGACAAATACGCGCTGAATACGTTGCGATCCGCGCAATCCGAGCACAAGAAATTAGGTTCCGAAGGTTATCGTTAAAAACGTTTCCGATTACCGATATCGTAACGTAACGAGAATTTTCGCGGTTCTACTTTCGCGCATCGATAGGAACGTTAAGACGGTTAAGTTACATAAATATATAATTCAGAAAGGAATCGCAAATTCGTAAAATTCGAATAGGTTAAACGCAGTCTCGTTGAAAAGATACTGTTACCATCGGCTCTGAAACTACGTTCCCGTCCGCAAAGAGGCCTTACTTATTGCTGCTTAGATTAGCGGAGGAATCTCGGGAAGGTTCATTCGGGAATATTCATTCTCCGGAGCAAAGTGTGCGCGCGCGTAAAAGAAGGCGAGGCCGAGACTCGTTCTCGCGCGCACCCTTTGATCCGTTGGGTGTAGTTTTGCGCGTGATCCGACCGCGGCTCGAACGCTTCGAATAACTTTGAAAATTTACTATTATTTCATTCTTCATTCGCTGGCTTTATTAAAATGTGGCTTTCCATTTGTGTTCGTTTCCAGCGAAGGACTCTCGTCGTTGTCGAGAGCGCACCGCCGATTTTCGATGTTTTTCCAACCTCGGGAGAAAAGAAGATTGCAGGATTCCGCTAAAGCGTTCCCTTCGAAGCGGATCGTTTTCAATATTTTTTTAAGACAATCTTATGTTTTTACGCTAAATTATAAAGTGGAGTAGTATCTTCTTTTATTTATCGAATTATGAATTCTCGATATACATCTCTGTAATTAGTCTTCGAATCTTGGAAACTTTACGACCAATGAGGTTATTAGTTACCGGAATAGCACTCGTTAATTATCGATAACTTATGAAAAAAATTTGAAAAAGTTATCAATAATTTAAATTGGAGTCTGTGTATTTTAAAAGGAAACTTCGAACAGAAAGATGCTATTAGCATTCCAGAGGAAGAAGAATTACCGCATGTATCTTACAGAAACTTCATTAGGTCCGTAAGTATGAAAAACAACTCAATCGAGCGAATTGATTGTTGCTCGCGAAAGAACGAATACTTTACTTCGGACTAGACGATAGATATTTCGAGTTCGTTTAGTTGTTTCGAGTACTTTTATTCGAGTCACATCTTTATTACATTGTATAAAAACTAAAAAAGCTACCGAATTTGAAAAAATATTTATGTATCTTATTGTAAATTCGTGGATTTATAATTCCATCCGTCGATTATCGTATTTTCCAATTATGCATTTATATAGCATTTATATAGCATTTATATAGCGTTTATACACATTTTATTCGCGTTTAATTAAGGTACGAAAGTATAGGTGAAAAATGTAGATGTTACGCGAAGGAATGTATCACCCACAATGGATGTTTAACGAGTCGTGTTCGCTTAATTTTTTCCACTCTCTCGCTCGGTCTCTCCTCCTCCGTATTTCTCTCCTTGTCGGTCGTACGATAGCCAGCAGCAAAAGCAACAGCTCTCGTCGTTTCTATTGATCGATATAGCACCGTAACCTACAGCCGCGAGACGGTAAAGACATAAAACGAGACCGAGTGCTTCGGAACCTTTGGATGAATATCCTCCTTTTAACGGTCTAATCGAGAGCTCCACTGCTCTGCCTCTTCTGGCTGCTCTGCCCTTGACTGGAGAAGCCTTTACGAGTGACTGCTCGGTATTGTTGCAGTATTTAGATATAGAGCTATTTTTGTTATTACGGTAAGCCACGGTAATTGGAAGTATAAAAGTCAGCGTAGTTGCAGCCTCGCTCAAAGTTAAATTTAAGTGCCGAGGAATATTTTTTCCGTCCGCGGATTTATCAAAGTACGGAATATTTCAATGATGATACGATTTATCGACTCCGTCTTAACGACGTTGCTCGTACAAATACATTTTCGTTCATTTAAAAAATTATTCGATAAAAGAACCGAGAGGCAGAGAGTAAAAAACGATTTTTATACGCGAAATTGTAAAGCTCGTGTCGCACCCTGTGAGTAAAACGATGCATCGAGTTTCGACAAAGCGGCGAATCCGTTCTCCATTATTTTATCTTTTATCTACCGGTATAAAATTCAAGTATAACTGCTCCTTCCTCTGTAATTTTCGTAATATGCACGAGTTGGTTCGCGTGTAGTTCCTCGAGAACTACTCGAGAACTTTGTACTTTAGAAGGTACGGTTAAAAGAGTTATTCGATCGCAGCGTTAGCCCACTCTAAATCTGACTGGCTCCGTTCGAACGGAGACAACTCTAGTCTGTAAAGTATAGATTTAGCGCCTCCCTATATCCAGTGCAAGTACAACATCCTCTTGGCCATCGGTAGAGCGACGCTAAGCTGCAACCGTCGATATTTCTCGGGTCGACACGACCGACGTCCACCTCGTTAGCGCTTGCCTTGCTATGCTCGCGGGTATGTCAAAGGTATAACGTGCACTCGTGCTCTCTCCTCTCTCTCTCCTCTCTCTCTCTCTCCCTCTCTCCCTTTCTCCCTTTTTCCCCCTCTCTTCATCGCACTGTCTCCTTTGGTATTCGTGCAGTTATTTCTTCCGATTTCTTCCTGTTTCCGAACGCCAACCGCATTTCGGAAGGGAGGCAAAAAATATATTTATTAACGCGTTCATCTCGTACGTATATTTCTTTTTTCGTTTTTAATATCAATTTTCATTCGACTTTTCAGCCTCCGGTCGACCGAATAACTTGGAATTTGGAGGCAACGTATCAACTGCTTTCTTTTATCGCTCGTACATTTAATAATTATTTATCCTTGGTATAGATATAATATATGTCGTAACTTTATATAAATATAATTAAATTAATTAACGTTACTTTAAACCATTAATTATAAAATCATTTCTCGTTTCCCGTAGTATCGACTAAACTTACCAACATGGATAATTTCAGGTTTTATTTAACGATTTCTTTTGGCACTTTTTTTTTAATTAACTCAAGCTGTTTTCTTAATTATTTTGAAACGTTTATTTTTGAAAATATTTCGTTATATTTGAATTTAATTGACAAGAAATAGATCGTTTTTAAGAACGGTAAAGCAATACGTGTTAGAATTAAAAAATTTTATTATATTTTATATAAATTATAAAATTTATGCCAATTTTAATAAAATCGATTATCTAATAATCGTTAAATTACATTTAACGTAAATCAAATTACAAAAAAACTTTCACGATTAAACCTGCTTAAACTATTTTACGTATAAGTATATTACATATTTGTATCCCTTGAAACGAAGAACCTTTTACATTAAACTTAACGGATATAATAATTTTGAGCGACTAAATTAGTATTAAATTACTGAAAAAGATTGTTTTTATTTATTATTCTTTGGATATTCATTGTACGCGATTTTATACATCCGATAAAAATATACGGAAGCATATTTTCATAGTTGGGAATAATTTTTTTGATTTTGAAATTAAAAATTGAATCTCCGAAGACATAGATTTTTCCGGATCTCGTTTTTGCGTCGTGATCGGTTAAAAGCCAAACAAAGACAGGGGCTAAGATACCACTTGTGTCTTAAACCTTGCGCGGAATATTTCAGTTATCTCGTGTGTTCTGCCATCGACGTGTACATATCTGTATGGTGCAGCGACTTTAGTGTTCTGACCCTCGTTATTAAGTCGTCACGAACAAACCAAGACAGTCACTCTTCGACGTCCAAGACTTCGAGCCGAGACTCGAGGTGCAGTTGTCTTCTGAGTTCCTTAGCGTGCAGGTACACACTCGATGAGTAAACTGTTGCTTTAAAAGTACAATCGATCTTTTTTATGTGTGAATTTTACTACTTATTTTTACAGCTTATAATTGTGATGTCCTTTTTTTTTAAAACAAAGAAGAGTCTTTAAAACAAAGATTTTTCAAAGCGATCAAAAATACCATGCAAACGGTACAAATGTTTTTATGGATAATCTTTCTCTTTTATTTATTCTAATTATTTACATTATTTATACAAAATTCGTAATCAATGAAAAGTTTTTACTTTTTTATATTTAGTGAAAATATCGGCTATTGCTGTAAGACTTTTCATTTATCGTTATAAATTATTTATATTTCTTGATAAAAATTTTGTAAAATAAATTTTTTCTTTCGAAAGAAAGGAATTTAATCACTTGATATATATAAAGAATTAACTCGTATACGCTATGCAATAATAATATTTCTCACAACTTAAATCGATATACATAATTTTAAATATGCATTCGTACAATAGTTTTTTCGTTGTTTTAAATTAATTACCTCTCGTATATTAATATTTTATTGCGCGGTTTGAGAAATACCAGATAGAAATAATTATGATAATTTTTTAGTTTATTTAAAAACATTGCTATCGAAAGAATTTAAATTTTATTTTAAAAAATAAATTTGGAGAACTTTAAAGCGATATCGTATCGCTTACAAAACGTCTATGCATAAAAATGTACAATAAATAAATAAATAAATATATATATATATATATGCATAGATTTTCTAAATACAGAAAAATTGTATTTAATATTCGTTTAAAAAGAATTTACGTTTATTACGACGTTAATCATAAGACCAAATTAATTTTTCTTCGGGTACGATTCGCATATTCTGAAAAACGGTTTCAACGAAACACATTACGTAAATATAATAAGATGCAAGAGCAATCGCGTAAAATATCCAATAAGAAATTAAGTTCGTTAAGGAACGCCGTTATCGACGCGTCGGGTAAAAAAGTAGCGAGATATAACGAGTGGTCCTTCAAATTCATATTTGAATTCGAGCCTCGTTATAATAAGAAGACTATTAATATCGCGATAAACCGAAAATAAATCGGACCTCGTTCTTCCGGAACGCCGGCGTTGCGAAAATGTGCCCACGCAACGCAAATGTACCTCACATCCTAATTCAAAGAGATGATCGCGGCGCGCTAATGCGATACGACGAACCACGAGTGCACCGCGGTGCAGCCCGGAATCAGTGACATTAGTCAAACTGGGCGGAATGTCCAATTACAGCTCGACTAGTGGCACGACTTAAATATCGCGCATGTCCGTGCGTCCGAGGTACGTTGCACTGGTACGGTGACGTTTGCTTGTGTAACGCGCACACGGGGACACGCGCACACGCGCACACGCGCAACGATACCTCGTGCTGCGATGAAAAGTAACGAATCCGTGGAACGTCGTGTTCGCAATCGTTTCCAGCAAAGAATATTTCGTCGAGGCGGGTCATTTTTTGTTACGGATTGCCAATCTAGGCGCACAAGCGCCGCTTTATTTAACCAGAGACCAGAATTCCCTCTATTCCTATAATTTCATTCACGGTTCTTCTAATTACTATTATTGGAATAATAAAAAATTAAGATTTATTATACGAGAAAATTGAATTAATTTGCTTCCAGCAAACTTTCGTTGGATCAACGTTCAAGGTTTTAAATTAAACCTAATACCGAGTATCGTAAATTTTCTTTCGTTTCAAACGATTTTTATTCGATAAAATTAATACTTAATTACATTTTTATTATAAAATTCTTATTATTTTAATTATACGAGTTTTTTTCATCGAATCGACAATTTTTTCGTTCGGTTAAAGATAATTAATAGAATTTCCATCGAAACAAATGCACGAATCGCCGATGTTCAATAGTCGAGAACTGGAATTGAAATTGTAATAACGTATAAATATAAAAAGGTAGATAATCCATCATTGAAATTGTGGGTTGAAATACGCGTACTCGTAATTTGTCGACCGTTGCAATTAAGCGCCTAATAAGTTTCTTTAACCAACGTTATGAGCTTTTCAATGTAATCGCGATATAAAATATGCAAAATATATTTTAAAATACATTTGCAATCCGCGTTATCTAATTTTTTGAAAGATAATTAACAAACGACTGGAAAATAACCTAAATAATGGTAATAACTTGAACTGCAGTGAAGCAATATTAGTACAAGTAACGTAAAGTTAAGGCATAAGTTAACTTGAAAATGAATCACAATTACAGGCATATGTGCGTTCCGCGACAGTAATGACATTGCCGTTAACAACAGTTCTTTGAGTAAAATAGAAAAAGTAAACAGTCGATATAATACATTTGGTCGATCTTGCCAACTTCTATGTATACGTAGGTTAATGAGAATAATTTCGCGGTTTTCGCGGTCGGACCGTCGCGACACTACTCGTCGGTAGCGGTTGGCAGATTCGAGTAAATTACATTCAAATGCGCGCACTTAGAAATGGGAATAAGGTCATTCCTTTAACGGACTTTATTATTGACACGGACGCGTGGATAAGCGCCAATTACACGTTTCCTGCAGTTATTTTAAAATCTAAATATATTTTTATTGCTATACCGAGAAGAACAGGTATTGGACAAAATGCATATTTGCTTTGATGAATTTATGAAAACATAAATTTTTTAACTTTGCTTTTTTTATCCTGGAATATATGTATAAAAATCACCTATTGATTCGACTCGATCTAGATTCTGTGCATCTATATACATTTTTTAATGTTTTATATTTTTAAATAAACAAAGTTAATCTAAATAACCATACATATAATTTTTTATGTAATAGAATTTTAATGGTAAAAATTTTTTTTAATATTTTTCTTCAACGTACGACGAAAAGGTATAAAATTGCAATTCGCAAATCATATATTTTTCTACGTTTAACGTTATAATTTACATGTTCGTAAATCAAGAACAAATCTTGAAATTTTCTCAACGTTTCTATATTATAAAAATCACGTAGCAGCGATATTACTTCACGATAAAATTTCTAAGTTCAAAAAATATTTGAATTATAATAGAATTTCAGATATACGTATACATTGAATCATAAAATATTCGCAAAATACACAGGTACAATAAAATGTGTAATTTAACATTAAACTTTTAATACTGTTACCAGTTAATTTGCTTCGCAATTTATTTCATTCCGAAATCTAAAGTATTTTTTAAAATAAAAATAAGCGATTTAAAATTGAAGCTATCTTTATATTAAATATATAATAATTTATAAATCATAAATATAGTAATTCGGAACATTAAATTTAAAAAACAATTAAATTTAATTAGAATAAATTTAAATGTATCGATATAAAATAAAAAAATAAATTCTAATAATCTATATCGAAAAATTAAGGTATATTTCTCATCAGAGTTTAAATAATTTAACGCTTGAACCGTATAAACTATCGTAACGTCGACAAAACATGTGTTTTATTTTACTATGAAATTGATTAGAGTAACATTTCTCATAATTGAATCGAATTTATTTAAAAAAATGAAAAAAAAATTAAGTGTGAGAAGGAGAGGGTGAAAGAGACGAGGAAAAGAAATTGATCAGGTAATTCGCAACATTTTCAGAATCTGCTTCTCTTTGTCTCCTTATTTTATTTGTTTTCTTGGTTTGTCTGAACCTGGTACACAGATCCACACAAATGCCATTGTACCGAAATTAGCACGATAAATTCCTCGTGGATGGCAGAGAAGGAAAGGTGGGACTTGGTTGCACCGCCCGTAAACTCAAGCAGTAGACGAAAACAAGACACGGAGTGCAGGAGCAATTCCACTGTTCCACGGGTTAAAAAAACCGGTAAAAAAGTAACGAACGAGAGAAAAAACAGAAGTAACGAGAGACGAGGAGAAGGATGTAAAATGAGAAAGCACGAGAAAGCATGAGAGAGAGAGAGAGAGAAGGAGAAGGAGAAGGAGAAGGAGAAGGACAAGTAGTAAGAGGAAGAGAAAGAGAAAAGGATTAAATAAAAAATAAAAAGTTACGCGCTAGTGGTATAATATATAAATCCGTTTTAAGAAATCTTTTCTCTTACTCGTAGCTTTCTACAAATGAAAGATAACGAATTCAAAGATTAATTTATAAAACCAATAAGAGTATTCGTGTGTCGAAAATATTGAAAACTTAGGTCAACCACTTAAAGGAAATATCGCGTACGATTACGATTTCAAATTTACTTACGCCGTTGTTAAAAGAAAATTAAAGCCGAGCCGTACTTTAAAATATAATTTATTCTTATCCGATTTTTCAAAATTAATCCATTAAGAGCTGAAAATCTGAAAATGCCCGGAATATTATTATGTTATACGCGAATTAAAATGATTTACGGAGTCGTGTAAATAATATAAAGTTCTATAATATTTAGAAAGTAAATTTAAGTTCTCAAGTGCGAGAGTCGCTGGGAAAAGTTTAACTAAAGTTCGCGAATTATCTTAGTCGGTGTATGTTATACATAACGCATATCTGGCCAGATTCGACAAGTATTTATGTAAATTTATACGTATAATGTATGTCATTTTACGTATTTTAAACGCATACCTCGTATAATTTAACGTTATTCGATAATAATATATTTTTTAAATGTATCCATCGCGTACGGGTATTCCGCATAATACGTTGCATTATGGATACACAGCGATACAAAGTACGGTATTTTCCAATTTTCTTTTCAAACTATCCAACGGACTTTGAACAAATTATACGAAATCAATTTCCTTTTGCTCTTGTTACGAATAATGAAAAATATGCAAAAATGAAAAAAAATGAAAAAAAATGAAAAAAAAAGTATTGGTATATTTATCGGTATTTAAAAGGTACGCAGCCGGTTTTGATAATCTTTCGAATATAATTGTTAAATGGATATTAAAATGCATAAGGGAACGCGCGATCGAGTGACAACGGTTATTCGGAATAATTACGAAATTATATCAAAGAGTCTTATTTAAGGAGAAAAATAAATTAAAAAAAAAACGTTATAATTCGAGAACGTTAAAACGAGTAATAATAATAATAACAAGACGATAAATTATCAGTAATTAAGTTTGGTTGCGTACAAAGGATACAAAGGAAAAACCATATTAAATTATACATTATCTTTTACACCACGTACGAGGCTCGAAATTATACGAAGCAATCTAGTACGGCAACTCTACTACATTATTTATTATATAAAGTGTTTTTTCGCAACACCGGTTGATATATCGTCACAGTAGCACAACAAATAAAGTACCGAACGACGTTCCAGCAACGGCCGTAAACGAATAATACCCGTTAATTTTCCATTGGGAAGAATTCGCCCCAACGCGCGAGCGGAAAAACCCGAGGGTAAAAAAGCCACGGAGGCTCGGCATCGCGTTATCATAAGTGAAAAGGAACAGGTGCGCGCGTCCTTGAAGGCGCTCGTGGCATCTTCCCGCTCGTAAAAACTCTCTTCTCTTCCTCTCTTCCTCTCTTGTCCTCCTCTCTTGTCCTCCTCTCTTGTCCTCCTCTCTTGTCCTCCTCTCTCTCTCTCGCCCTCGGAGGAAGGAGGCAGGCACGCACCTGTTCCGTCTTCGTCTCTCTCTCTCTCTCTCTCTCTCTCTAAGCTCGCTAGTTTTAATTAGAAAAAAGGTGGAAGGCGCGCGACGCATCGCGCGATGACGGACGAACGAATGGACGGGACAAATCGACCGGTTTGTCGAAGAAGACCTAATGGCAACTGTTACACGCTGGGCTCGAGATGTGTCGCGTCTCACCTCCGTCCGTCCCTCTTTACCCTTTTTGCACCTCTTCGACTCGCCGAGCTTTATCGACGTCGTTGCGGGCATTTCAAGTGCGAGCCTCTCATTACGCGCACCCAAGCCGCGCTTTTCTCGTCCTCGTTCGCGCTCGCGGATATTACGGGATCGGGCTACTGGCAATTATCGCGACGAAAAAGGTGGTTAATAAATGCGAGCTCGGGAGAGGACCAGCGAGGGAGGAGAGAAACGGCAGGAGGTTCAGGCGTACAAAAGAAAAATGACCGATGATCGATCTTTAGTGACGCGTCGTCCTTTAACTTTACTTCGAAGGCGCCTCTTTTTCTCTTTTTCTCTTTTTCTCTTTTTCTCTTTTTCTTTTTAGACTTCACTTTCGCCTTGTTTTTTTGCATCATTCGACGCTTATGGTCTGCGAAATATTCGATGCGAATAACTATTGACTTTAAGTAGAGTTCGAGTACTTTTTTCCTCGGCGGTATTTATATTTTCAACTTTTTTATTCTTATTTTCGTGGTCGCGTTTACGTATACAACCCTTCGTTGCTTTTATTAGAAGGCTTTTCATTTTTCGTTCGTTTACGCCTAACCATCTTTTCGCCAAAGACTTGAATTTATTTAATTGTGTCGTATATTATCCGTCGCTTAAAGGGAACGGAAAAATTTGTTTAACGTCTACGGTTTCAATTTATTCGAATCATTAACGCTAGAATATACAACCTACATTCGAAGTAGACAAACTGTAACTTAAATAATTTATCTCGTCATTAATGTTATTTTTAAGCAAGCATCCTACAATATTATTCGGTTTTATATTTGACGAGTAAACGTTGCTTTACAATTTCTAACGTTGTGAATCACTTAACGAAATTCCAAGGCGTGCAGAAGTCGTGTACAAGGATACGCAAACACGGCGTTTAAACCGAAAACTATCGTTTATTTTTCATAATGTTGCTATTGAGTCGAAATAACCAGAGGCGCAAAAACGTGCATTTATGCAACGAAGCGTAATAACGTGTAAGTAATGTCGAACGGTACAAAATTCTCACGAGAATCGATCACCCTGAACATAGATTTTCGTCGTGTTACCGAGTAACGTAGATTTTGCGACTCGCTCCTTACCTTTTCCAATCTTCTTCTATCCATCCTAATCTTCGTCCGAAAGCCCGAGATTCGCTATTGCTTTCTTTTTTCCATCTTTTTTTTTCCTTCTTCTTTTTTTCAATTCTCGATCGGCACCGCGTTTCGACAAGCTTTTCTATTGTTTATCCGGTTGAGAAACTGTACATTCACGATGGATGGTTCGCTTTCCTTTCTCAACCGTAAAAGTTTTATTGCGCGAACCCGCACGAACCAAACGATTGCAGCGGTTATGAATATTTTATTTTAAATCGAATTTCTGTACGTTTGAAATTTAGTTGGGTCAAAGTTGTCGACACTTTTATTAAGAGCTAACGTACGATACAGTTGTGAGAATACAGTGATTTGAAAGTTTTATAGACGAATAAGTTTACGAATATTACGAGAAACTAAATATTTAACAAGTGCTCCGAAACTTTTTATTGAAAATATAAATTAGAAAACTTTAAGTATAAAAATACCCGTAACTTACCTTTATAATTCGATTTCGAAATTAAATTTAAATTTAAACGTATACGTCCGAGTAGCCGGACGAATGTAAATCATAATTCGAAAAGACGATTGAGAATTTATTTATCCTTGGGATTGTTCACGTTACTTTTCGCTTTCGGTGATAAAAATATTAAATTTGCTAATAAACTAACTCGCGTGCCAAACTATTATGTTTCTTCGATTAAATTATATATTTTACAGTGCGGATAATGGAATACTTTTATTATTTTAAACTTGTACAATATTTACGCTTCTACGATTTTAAGAATAACCCTCAAAAATATCGTTCTTTCGTTTAAATTAATTACGTCATTAAAAATGTAATAAAATAGTACTACTATAGTATAATCAGCAAATTAGAAACAATCGTTAATCTATAGTTATGTATCAAGAACAGAAAATTTATTCATTCCGTTTTCAAATTTTTACTCCGAAAAGCATAAAATTTTTTAAAAATATATTTTACGTTAAAGAGTAAATATCTAGTTATAATTTATAAAGTCATTATTATTTTAGTGTTAGTAAACGTTCACCTTTCAGCTTTAATATTAAATTTAAAATCGTAGCTACGATATCAAATTTAAAACAAAAATTAAATTTAGCAGAATGATAAATTATAATAAATATTGTACTTCTTTCGTTATCTAAAGCTTACAGTATAATATTCGGTTATTTTTAAATTATTAGATTTAAAAACAACGTTATTAGTTACTACATAACTTGGAAACTTTTATTCATAGGGTATTAGAAAAAATTATATGTAATTAGATTAGAAGACACTGAAAAATCAATGCGTTATCAAAGTTATTTAAAAATCTTATATAGAATATATTTTTACGGTAATATACAAACAATATAATTTTATTTACGTTAACGAATATTTTATTAAAGATAGAATGAAAAAGTAAAACTAACGTTATCGGTGGAAAAAGTATACGCATAAGTAATTTAATCAGGATTAATGAAACCGAGAGTATATACTATATTTGCATCGAATTTCGTGACTCAATGTATTTTCACGAGTTCATATATATTTAGAAATATCGTTATGAAATATCGTAATTTAAAAGATAGATACGACGTAAAAATAAAAAATTGTATTAGGAATGACGCATTAAAATAAGATAAAAGTAGTGGTTTATCGCGTAAATCGTAGTTTCGCCTCTTCCTTACCTCTTGTTTCAATATTTTCTGTCTTGCTCTCTCACTCGGAAGTCGATACGCACACCTAATCGCGATAAACGGGCAACTATATCGACCTTGAGCGAGTGACTCGCGCGCACCGCTGCACGTGGAATTCTTTACCGGGCGGGCATTTAAACGCTCGCTGTGTATAAAAGCACGACTGCGAGAGATGCTGCGTACGATGTGGATTTCACGCGCGTGCTAAATTGACAATGAGGCACGGGGTCATTTTGTTGCACCGCGTTCATTGGTCAGGTATCGCTGGGCGCCCGCAGCTTATCGGGGGAGATAAAAGCCCGATGGGTTAGCGAATTCACAAAGTATGCGACTCGCGAGTAGGCGAGTAGGCGAGTAAGCGAGTAAGCGAGAGAGAGAGAGAGAGAGACAGAGAGAGAGACGTATCACACCATTCTCCTACGTATCGAGGATCAAATTTTCAGGCTTCCTTATATAGTTTCGATCCTATTCTCGCACATCCGTCAACAGCGCAAAGAAGAAAGATGGTATCTGCTTTATAAGCATATTAGCGATAATATTTTTCATTTTTGAAAAAGATATTATTCTATTAAAATAAAAAGCATAATCGCTCTCCGACGATATCTTTGATGTATTCGAATAATAAAAAACAAATTCATATCTTTTTCTACCAATAGAATTTTATTAGTTTTTTATTGCAGTTTTTAAACTGTTATGATCTTTTAATAGTACCATAAGTAAAAAGTCTCCTTTATACCTATATTAAAATATTATTGTTCGTAATTTTATATTTAATCAATTATAAATGGTAATTCTTTAGTTAATAAATTTAATAAGTTATTGCTCTAACTATCGATATATTCTTCGATGTTCTTTATATTTTTTATAAAATAGAGTAATTAAAATTTTAAAGTTATTTTCAAGGAAAAAAAAGAGTAATATCGTTAATTGAAATACACTTTCGACCTTTATGTATAAATTAGTACGATTAAACTTTTGTAAAAAAAATACTTAAAAATATAATGTTATAAGCTCGTTTATTGTGAAATAAATTTTCCTTGAACGTCCTATATAAATAGTATAACTAATTTCATTATCCATTTAGGCTGGTGTTTAAGCATCTAACGAGGCAATTTTAGTATAAAATATTAATTGTACATATACTGCCAACACTAAAGTATTACTATTTATACATAAACGTTTACAATTTTTTTCTTATACTTATAAATTTTTATCGTACGTTTTATTTTTCTTTTAAAAAACAGTTTTAAATTTTAATCTTTTTCTTTTTATGTAACGCGAGGTATGTAAAATTAAAAAAAATTGAAATACTTTGCTCTAAAATATTGTATCGGTAATTTTCTTAAAAGCTATCCTTATTTTTAGATTGTTATAATAATTATTTATCAAAAAAATTATTTATCAAAAAACATATTCTATGATTTACCGATACTTATGTATAAGTACACTTGTAAATAAATCAGCGACACGTATTTAATTGCAATAATAAAAAAAATTTAGTAATTGATTTATTATTTAGAAAAATATGATTATTATTAATTAATCTTCGTTTTTATTACGTATGAATTAATTTATTTCCAATATGCGACAGTTTTATAATTATTTAAAAATTGAAATGCCTAAAAATTCATTCGTATCAAAAAATAAACTCAAGCCATTTAAATGCATGCGAAGTACATAAATAAGAAATAAAAATTAAGTAATTACTTAAAGTATAATAAAAGATGAAAACTTATTATAAATGTTTTTTTAATTTATAGCGTATTTCAATATTTTTTATTAAGTTAAGTAAGTTCTTGTAAAACCAGCTTTAATATCTTCTGCTCTTGAAATCTTACAGCGATTACAGACAAGAAATGAGCTTCTAGGAATGCCAGTTAAATTTCAAACATTTAATAGCATAAAACTATGAGTGAAAAGTAATGTTTCATAAATTTTATCACAACTACTAATCTTTATTGCACAATAATACTGGAATAAAAATTAAAATTTACATTTCTCCGGTAGATATTAATTAAAAAAATATTTGATTTTAACACAATGGATCTATATAATTTTACCGTAACAGTTGCACAAATTTTTTCACAAATTGAGTAAAATAACTAATAAATAATTAGTATAAGATCGTAAGATGGGATTTTTATTTTGAAATCAGTTACTAAACTTTGAAACGTTAATGTCCTTAAATTAACATAAAAAATTATCAAAATTATTTATTTCGAAATTATATTTCATTATCATTCGTATCATCAATATTAGAATTCTCGAAAACTATACATTATTTTCGAAAACGTATTCGATGACATTCGTACCAAATTAATTTTTACAGAAACTTATGGATACTTGTAGTTTAGATATACCGCGAATAAAGTAGTAATGGGAAAAATGGTTTTCTTCGATCACGTTGCAAAAATAGTTCCAAAATCGTAACGATTTTTAAATATTGAAGCTCGGAATTCACGTAATTCAACTTTTAGAAATTACGATAATAATTTAATATAGACGAATGGTATTTTAACGAAAGGAATACCTTTTCTCATAAAAAAGCACGAAAACCTTTAAATTGTTTTCAAAATACGTAGATCGATAATTAAATGTAAATAATCACGATAAAGATTGAATTTTTTCAATGTAAATCTTTCTTCTCTTTTGGAAACGGAATTTAAAAAAAAATTTAGCAAGCTTACGCGATGAATATTTATCAAAGCGTCCAACTTGACCGTACCTCGAAAACCGTACAAGCGGACGTTATTTCTACTCCGAATATCATTCTAAAAGGAAAAGTTTATCCGATTTTCGTAGACGAGTAGCTTTCGTTAGCCATAATCAGAGCGCGTGTAATGCGCGTAGCTACGCAGACGAGCTCGTAAAGTCGCTACTGGAGCGTCGAGGTTCCCCCCCGCGTTATCCCCACACGTCCCCCACACGTCCCCCACACGTACCCCACCTCCGCATACCTACACACAGCCTTCGATCGGCGGATTTTATACAATTACGTGTATATGCAGACGGCGACTAACTACCGTAGCTCGTCCGGCTCGCGAGTCACGAAAAAAGGCCCTAACGAGTCGAACGATAAACGCGTTATTACGTACACACGTCTCGCACGCGGCGAGTACTTAAACAGCTAGACCGCCGCTGTCAGGACTGCGAGAGAAATAGGGTTGGGGGGAGAGGCGAAGATCGGGCGAAAAGGATATATCTATACTTATGGAGGTGTACTCGCGTGTGTCCGCGCATATCTATGAACGTATGGACACGTGTGGACGAGTGTGGACGAGTGTGGACGCGTACACTACACTCGCTTACACATACGCATATATATATATATTATGCGGATACGATACAAAGTGGTCGAGCCGCGCACGCGCGGAAAGAGTTAGTGGGCTATCTCTCTGAGAAGAGAGGAGAGGAGAGGAGAGGAGAGGAGAGGAGAGGAGAGCGGAGGCAAGCGGGTCGAGATGATCCTAGCGTGATTCACGTGGGAAACGACACCGAGCCAAGTGAATGAGAGCATGCTTTTGTAAATAATGAGCGAGGGAGAAAAGGATGAGAGGGAAAAGGAGAGGGAGCGAGGAAGATTATGGAACGGAGGTGAAGAAATATACGCAATATTAACAGCACTGGGAAATCAAGCGAATTTATTCATTTTTACGGAGATTTTCTTTTTCACGAATCGCATCGCTCGCGGTGAAAAATTTTCTTGGCTATTTACGTAGTTAGACCGCTCCGATCCGATCCGAGAATCGAACATTCTTCTCGGAGCTTTTCACGCCGTACTCTTACGATTCCAAGATTTACCGAGTCCAAGCAATTTCCTTCTTTATTTCGAACGTATTTATCTAATCAAAGTGTAATAAAAACTTCTCCTTTCCCTCAAAAACTTTTCGTACGATCGACGAACGTTGTATGGATATTAATGCGCAAATTATTCGAAACCCGGTCACAACGTTAATATCTTTTTTCGCTTTGTTTTTCAACTGCTCGGATTATCGTCGCCTCTCCTATTTTATATATTTACGTTGTACTTTTTCCTAACGAAAAAAACAGCAGTGTGCAGTCAGTTTTATCGATGTCGAGCACAAAATTTTTCGTTTTGAAATCATTATAAATATCGTCGAATCGTGTCTATGTATTTGAATATTTTAACGCAGTTGAGCGTTTCTACTAATTAATTTACTTGTATTAATAAAACTTGATTTATAAGCCTGATTTAGCGAAATAAGAAAACCGAATACAAACTTATTTAATATCAACCGCTTAACTATCTTCTATTTTATAGTACCGTAGAAAGAATAGTTATTGAAAGAGATTAACAGCGTGACATGTGTTTTACGTAAGCCACAATCTCTATAACTGCAGGCCTACTTACCTTCTGTCTCGCTTCCATCTCGTCTTCTTTTAGCGAGGTCTCGCCTTTCCCAAGCCCTTTCCTTCCCTTAATCTATGTCCGTCGTTCTTTCCTCTCTTTCTCTCCTTTCCATCGAGCGGCTTGCCTTTTCTCCCTTTTGGCGAACGCCGCGCTACTGTACACGTTCTATAAATTACTCACAGCTTACCGTAAGGGTCGACTGCTGTTCAAAGGCTGAAATTGCAATGAAAGAAAGAAACGAGAGGAGAAAAAGAGATAAAAATATAACGTATATGATCGGTTTAAATATCATCGGTTGTATCGATGAATATTATCGTACGACGAAAACGCGTTATATTAAAGGGTTAGCCTTCAAAGGGTTGAGCCAATCGGTCAACCGATTTTTACCAACGTAAATTTTTTTTCATTTTTAATATCAAATGTTTAAACTAAAACTCTGATCAAAAACTTGAATACTAAAAATACGTATAGCAATGAAATTGGAGTTTTCAAGTTTCCTTCTTAAATTGGGTTTTGATTTTTCCGTTACTCAAAATTTATTTAATTTACATACCAGCAAATAATACGAAATACATAGTTAACGCGAATAGACATATTACTCGATTCGAGAAGAAGCATTACATTAATATGACGTTAATCGGTAAGTTGTCGCACGAATATTCTGAATTCGAAGAAAAAAATTACCCAAACTTATTAGTTTAAAAGTTATTTACGCAAATATTAAAGAATATTGTAATTTTTAAATTACAGCAAGCTAAAACAAGTGTACAGTTGAAAATATCGATATAAACGAAAATATCGTAACGTATATTGGAATAAAATTGTCTATCCAACGGATAAATGCAGATGTTTATCATAAAAATTAGCACCATTGAAATTAGCGAACGTATTAAAAATGAAAGAGTTATTCAATAGGGTTCCTAGCAACTGCCTCTCACGATTCAGCTTTAAGGTTTTATTTCATTCTAATTAAGGTACACGAATACAGTCGGATAAAAAAGGCGACTCGTGCAGGGACAGGAGTGAAATTCAATTCAATACGTACCAAGTCCATTACATCGCGCGTTCTCTTACAAATAACGACCTTAAAGTGACGGCCGCGCATACGTCTATTACCCCTTCAACCGAGCAAACCGGCCCGGGGAAGAAAGGCGCGTAAGGGAGAGGGAGTAAAGGAGCGAACGACCGGGAGAGGAAGGATGATGCGATCGGGAGGAGCAGACTCACGGAATGTCCAGTGTCGCTTTGCGCGCTATTTAAAATGGGATTGGGGGAGCAGTTGAGCGGTTGAGCGGTTGAGCGGTTGAGCGGTTGAACGGTTGAACGTTTGAACGGTTGAACGGTTGAACGGTTGAACGGTTGAACGGTTGAACGGTTGAACGGTTGAACGGTTGGGAAGCGATAGCGCCGCGCTTTGGTTTCATTAATGGCCATTCCGGTGGATCGCTGGACCGCGGGATAACGAGGCGAGACGCGAGAGACGCCAAAGACGCGAGAGACGCCAAAGACGTACGCGATTCTTTATTATTCGGGTGGAGTTGATTCCATCGCTCGATAATTTCTTCGGTAAGGCTTTGAGGTCCTTTCGGCTCGCGCTTCCTTTCATTCGATAATGTGCCCTCGAAGGCGCCTCCGTTTCCTCTCCGTACTTTTCCCTCGATTTTCATCTCCGAGTTCATCTCCAACTTCGCTCGCAGTTTCGTCTTTTTATCGCGTTTTGTAACGCGATTTGTACGATTCGTGTTCAAAGCGAGAACAATGGATTTCTTCCGTGTTGGATCGGTCGATAAACTTGCGTCGGATAATATTATTAATGTGTATCGAGTACTGCGTTCGTTGCGATGCCTCGTAGTTATCGTTATCGTATATTTCAACAAAATACACGATGATAGGACTTTTTGTTCATCTCGTTCCAGTTCATTTTGACCGTACGATTATTTTTTCACGATTACGATTCACGGATAGAAAAATCATTTATGGAACGGTGTTTATAATTGCTCGGTAGGTTCGATCGATCCGCCCACGCAATAACCGCGGCAGACCGCGAGGCGACGATGTTCGAGTGTTGGCGGTTCGATCGGGAAATTTTCATAAGCCGTTTCAAAAGCCGAACCGAATGTTTATAAATTATAAAAAATGGGTATTTATAAAAGGTTGGAACGCTTTATATATTTAACGATCGATTTAGTAACTACTTTTTAACGAACGCTTAAATTAAAAATGGGATAATTAACTATTATTTTAACCAGTTGTTATCGCGAGAACTGGTTATTAAATTTAACCATTACATCGATCGCGTATTACTCGCGGAATTGCAAAAAGCCTCTAATAAAATTATAAGTATAGCGCGCGAGTTTCCACGAATCTAACGACGCTCGATAAAATTATAGTTCTCCTCGTTATTTACACAAACGCGTTATCGTTAGATCCGAGAAAAAATTTGTTAGCGGCACTTGCGAAATCCTCGATCGTAGCTTACTCTTTTTACCTCTTTTAACCTCTTTTAACCTCATTTAACCTCATTTTACCTCTTTTTCTCTCCCTTTGTATTTTTCTCGCTTCCCGCTTTCTCTAATTTCTTTCTCGTCGATTTGTTTTCTGTTCTCGTCAACCTTCAATTCGCACCGGAAGGACGCGATCGAGATTCCCCGTGAACGTTGCGCTCGAGTTTCATTATCCGGTGATGCCTAGCTAATTCGACGAAGCGCAGGTGAAATATATGGGCGTATCGAGGTAGCGAAAGCAAAAGCAGAGTCGCATCGTTTTCCTCTTGTTGTTTCGCGTCGCGTCGGTTGTCCTTTAAAGGGTACAAAAGTATCGACACCGCCACGATTGTAGCTCGATTTGCAAACCTCGGGTGTGCAAAGTGCAGGCATCGATTGCAGATCGACGATTATATTCGTGTTTTTAATCCGTTTAGATCTTCGATGTACCGATCGGTTGCATTTATTAAGATGGTATCGCGGCTGGCGGCTGGAACTTGACTTTTCGTGCAAGGGCAAAGTTTTTCGAATATTTTTCTATCGAAAATTCTTAAATTGTGAATTTTAAAGATACATGGGTGTTCGTTTTTTTTATTTAATTAATTATCGCGTTCGCTCGCTACAGCTTGAATAGAGTTTGAATAAAAATACAAAAATAATAGCCGCTTTTTGGTCCTATTCGATTGCCACCTCGTTCGTGGTTCGGTCGAGTCTTCAGTCGTCCTAGAATTTTCGTCAGCAGCCCTTGTCGACATTTTTCCGAGAAAATCTCATAATCTCTTGGCGCTGGATACTTGGTTAATATCGTTGAATTTGCATTGTACAACAGCTCATTAGAGCCGTCGTTCGATCGTGTGCTAGGACGGATACCGGTTTATGATATGGCCCACAGTCTACTTGGAAACTCCGTAACGGTACTTGGGACAGGTCAATGCAGGAATCTACATTCATAACATTCCGAAAATTGCTATGTACACACAAAATTATCAAAGATATCTCAACCGATTAAATCATAAAATCACCTATGAAATTCTATAATAATATACAATATTATTACGCATCGGTTACTCATTCTACGAGATCAAAACGTTCGAATTCAACTAAATAAAAAACGTTTAAATATTTTAATTTGCGTTACATATATTCGCTATTTTTATTTTGTCGCGCGATAAAAGCGAACTAATTCATCTATAAAAATAGCGAATACGATATACTTTTCACGCAATTTTTTTATAATTTAATTAAATTTTAATAAAAACACCCGAAATAAAAAAAATAAAATGACTTCATATTATTTTTAATGTAAACTTTATATATCTGTACCAAATTTTTAATCTAATAAAATTAAAATTAATTCGAGTAAAATATTTATTTAAAACGCGACGATTTGCCGAATTATTTAAAACAAACATTTTCGATACGAACTATTCAATATAATAAATCTACTAAATTAAAATCGTCTAATTTAACGTATTTTACGTTTTCAATGACATATGTAACAATATTTTGTCGATTATTTTAAAATGAATTCATTTTAAAAACAAACTGAATCAAAAAATTTAGCAAAGTACGAATGTACAGTCGATATTACTAAGTTTATTTTATGATATTTAAATTCTCGTTTCTCTTGCATCGAAATATTATTTTTAGCAGAATAACTGGTTAATTCATCGGCATTCTGGAAAGACTATTGAGTAACATATATCTAAGTGTTCACAAAGTTTCTTATCGCTCGTATCTAAGTATCAAACTTCACGATTCGATTCACGCTCATCAAGTTTCTCCATACCTCTTTTTCACTGTGTGATTTATAACGCAATTTTGCTACCTATTCTTTTTGCGTAATTTTACAGTGATCGTTTCTTTTATACATTTTATTTAAAAAATTTTGTATTTTGTAAACGATTCTAACTCAAATCTTAGTCATTTCGTAGAGAAAACAATCGTTTCAAGACATCGTAACATCAACGTTTTAATTAAGAACGAGGAAATCTCAAAATACTCATTTATCAAGTTATTATATTTTTTGTATGAAAATGGACTTCTAATATTATGCAAAATCGATGACCTGAATAAATTTATTGCTCATTTATTAAAAACTAAGTAATTATATTTACAAACTTCTTATCTCATAATCAAAGTGAATGCAAACACGAAAGTATAAATTTTCTAGTATTTCTAAATTAATAAGCGATACACCGATACATAAGTAATTCTAGTTCGACTCAAAGAATGTTTTCGGTTGTCTTGTTATATAGAGACTAGCTTATCTATTACAGGTTAATTAAAAAAATATCGCCTAACAGCATAACTTAATTGGATAAACCTTTTTTTATTAGAGCTCGTTCGAATTCTCTGTAAATATTTCAAATTAATTTATGGTTTAATAATTTACTTTATTACGTATAATATGCCTGAAATTGTAACATGGCGCCAATAATTGGTTATCGGAGCTCTACGAATTCTTTTTTTTTTCCCGTAAATAGAAACAACTATACAACGATGATATAAACGGATACAGAATTTTCAAGATAATCTTTATTCCTCATTGATTTCAAGCTGACGTCCAATTAACCAGAGTACAGTCAGGAGCAAAAGATCCCGTCGAACGACAATCTTCTTTCGCGCATTCCTCGCGTTTCATCAACAACGTAAAGTACGTGGTATATTATAAATAGTCCGCTTAAATACTGTTAAAGAAAAAGAAAAAAGAGAAATGATCGGAAGGTGCAGACGAGCGACAGGGCATTTGACATGGATAAACCAGCTCTTTGACCGCAAGGCTTACCTCTCTTGTTCTTCTACTGCCTCTCTCGCTCTCCCTCTCCTCTACTTCTTCTTCTTCTTCCTGCTCTTCTTATCCGTGCCTTCAAGGAAAAAAGGTGAAGAGAGAACGCGGGCGGTCCATCACTGTGTAGTCATAAAAACCTCGGATGCACTCTCGAGTCGAGAAGACTCTTTCGAAATCGAATGAAAAATTATAGGATAACGCAAAATTTTTCAGAATTCACTTTTCTAACATTTTTTTCATTTTTATTAACAAACAACTGTCGCTCCACCGATTCTGGCGACCAACTAACGGCTCTGCTTTCCCATCAAATTACCCGCTTTAATTAAAATCATTCGAGCAGTTTATCTTAATCAAATTATATTTTTTTTATTCCAGAGAATAATATAATTTATTTTACGCGAGTCAAATTTATTCTTTTTAAAAATCTTACTCAAAACTTGGTAGATTCCTTTATTTTTAAAAAGCGCATCCTCGTACGAAGATTTCATTTCACGTTTGAGATCGTTTAAATCGTATAATTTGTACATTTTACGTTGAATTTAAGAAATGTAATCCGTAGTCGAGATACAAATTTGATGCAAAGTATGGAAAAGTGATGTTTATACATTGAAAGATTATTATGTTTAAAGAACGCATTGATAAATAAAAAAGTTTGAACGTAAAATAAAATAAAACCGACTTGGTTACTCTATACTTAAAAAGTATATAAAATATAATTACATCGATTAATATATAATATTAATTATGAAAGGTTTTTGACGAATCGTCACTCGTCGGTGTTATTAAATAGAATTTCGCCTTGAAATCCTTCTTGTCAAATCATAATAACACTATACAAATGGCAGTTTTTAGGTTTCACTCCTCACTCCTTGACAGCTTCTTCGAGTCTTTGAATCGACTCGTTCATCCGACGAAATTATAAGGGCCATGCAAGCGAGAAACTATCAGGATAATTGCGTATTATTGCTAGCGAGCGAACCTATAATTTTTGCGATGGTGCTTGCACAATCTGGCATTTTCGCTATACCTTCATTATATTCGTGAGCGTTTGTCAAAGATCAAGTGTTTGAGTTAATTCGATCAATTGATATAATTAAATTTTTACATTCGAAGTATTATCCGTAAAGTATACATTTTTCGAATCAGTGTATCTTAAAAAATATTTCAAATTTGTTTAACTATTATTTATAAAAGTAATCACCGATCGTTAATAATCTATTTTAAGATCTATAATTTCTGGAAATGCTACTTTGTGTATAGTTTATATATGTACATAGTATAGCACTTGCAAAATCTCACGAATAAAAAATAATATTTAAATAATCGTGAAGGTACGATAAATAAAAAAATATGTTTCGATCGTAAAGAAAATAATTTTAAATCGACTCGTTGCGAAATTAAGAATCGAACTATGACAATCGAATCGTACGAAAGTAATAAGAATACGATAATTTAGCTTTTCCAAAGCATTATAACGTACCCTACATTTTCACCACTGCACCTCAATAGCGGTTAGTGGTTTTCTTAATTATCAATCGATGTTTTTCTTACCAATGTCCAGGAACAGAAAATTATACATCCAAATGTTTCAATTTAATAATCGGCTGCAGAAAAACGACCATAAGAAAATTGTTTTCTATCGATTTTTCTGACATTGTAAGTCAATCGCACCTCGCATATTTGTAATTTTATCGAATTTCGCCAGTTTGATCGCAAGCCAAAACCTTATTTGATTCATAGTATTAAATTGATTGCTGTGTATTATACGTACGTACTCGGCATTGCGGATAAATATCGGACTCATTCTACCGCTACTCCAAGGAGTAGATTCGGCGCTCTACAACTTCTTTCGCAGCCGCTGTACTCAAACTTTAAAATAAGATAAAGAGAAACACAGATTTTTCCTCTCCGATTCCACAATCTATAATTTACACTTGGAAAAAGGTCAGAAGGACAAAAAATGCGAGATCCCGCGGTTTACTGCTACGAGCAAGTAGAACCTGGAAAAAAAGAAAAAACTAACGTTCATCTCCGAGGAAGGAGCGACGCAAAATATACTATTGCACCATAAATTAATTAAAATTTATGGTAATTAGAGCCCGGTGCGCGGTACACAAGCGCCGAGAGATTGAATTTCACAAAGCAAGCAGGAAACGATGCATCGGAGCGTAGGTATCGCTCGCGAGCACTTAATTAACATTTTCGTCTCCTCGCGGTACGAGTCGAGCGTTGGACGAGCGTTGGACGAGCGTTGGACGAGCGTTAGGCGAGCGTTAGGAGAGCGTTAGGCGAGCGTTAGGAGAGAGCCAGGAGAGAGCCACGCGAGCAAAGGGACACGACGGACGCACGCACGCGCCAAAGGGACTGGAAAAATCTAGGAGCAAAGGATGAAAAGATAGAGCGATCCGCCTCCTCTTTTCCGTTTTCCGTCCGCGGATCCGCCTCTCGTCTTCCCACGCGAGATCGTCGTCTCGGGTCGTCTCGGATTGTCCCTCTTTCCAACCTGTCCGGCCGGATATCTCCATCTCTTTTCGGGTTAATCTCGGTCGAGAACGCTCCCGGTACGCCAATTGTAACCAACCGCTAACGTAAACACGGACCTTGCGCACGTGGACGCGCGTAAACAGAAACGCAGCTTTCGATACGGATACGCGACCGAACTCGGACTCTAATGCGTCCACGGGAATGCGCTAAATACGTATCCGCGAACGCGCAGTTGTTTAAATTAAAGAAGGAATAAAGAAGCGCTCGCGATAGCACCGAGGAATGTAAGAAATGCACTTTGGAGTCGCGAGTTCGTCATACTCGGTCGCCATTGGCCGTCTCTTTGTACAGCGGCCTAATAACCCATCTCCTCTCGGAAGGCATTCGCGGTACCGCGTGTCATTAATCCACCAAGATACTGCCTCCTGTCGTGGCCGAAACATCGGGGCAATAAATATCCGAAGGTTATGGCTCTTCCGAGACCTGCGCTCGCGCGTACATCTGCTGCCTGTGAGCGCGTGTGTGTGCATCCTATCTCGGCGCGAGTCTACAACCCGATACTTTGCAGCTCGCGTGCAAAAAGACAAAGGAAGGGAAAGACGAGAGAGAGGATGGATGTCGGTGCCAGAAGTCGCCCCGTACGATAAGGAATCGCGGGAGTCTTCGGGGTTGGAAGGTGGGGTTAATTACAGATTTAACGTATGCACCGATTGCAGAAACCATCGGTGATCACCGTCCTTGTAATAATTCTGGACCCTGGAGTCGGGATGGACCGCAAGGGATACACGGTACGAACGAGGACGCAAATTTACTGTGTTGTATTACCGTGAATAACTGTATTTTATTAATCGCGAGACTTTGTTCAACGACTCGGATATTATTTTATTTTATCGAGTCTATTCAAAATATACGAACTTTGTTAAGAAAAACTGATATACTTAATATTGGAAGATGGAACAATTTTTTCCAAATCACCTTCCTATAAATTACGTTACGCGAATAGTTCGTATTTTATAAACGATTTAATCGCTGTTCAAAATTCAAATGCAAAATTTTGATATTTAAATTATCGATCGATCCTCTTCTTTTAAAAAAAAAAACAAATATTTACCCACGTATATTATTCGAGGGAAAGAATTCGTTGGAATCCCATTGGTAGATTTGAAGTAAGTCAATTTATGTACACGAGAAAAATATGAAACAGGTCTTATCGCTGTTTTACACGAAATACTAAATAACCTTTCTATCATCCGCCGTGTTATATTGCAAATAGTATTTCACGATACCGCAAACCTGAAATACCAATCGGGCACTAAGACGCGATTCCCGCGAGTGCGAGGGACGAACTCCGGAATATACCGCGGTTGCCAGGATTCCACGTACGAGAACATCGTGCCGTCGTTGGATCAACGAGGATTAATTTTGGTCTCCTAGAGCAACGGAGACCGAAGATAGACGCGCATCGTCGGATATTAGTTACGGAGGATATGGATGATTACGTTAGTTACATTTAGCGCTCTGCAAACTCCATTGCGGAATGAGAACGTTAAAGTAGATTGCGTGATTTATCTTTCTTTAACGATGTTCCGAGACGCGAGACGCGAGACGCGAGACGGTAACTTTGGCATTCGACTACCGAATGTTTCCGTCGGCGACACGATTAAGTTGAGTGCCCGATGTATCCTACGATTCATAATGCTTCAAGTAAAAATAGCGAGGCTTACACATTTACAAAATCTCTTTATCCGTTGCATTAAAATATTCGCTTTAATAATACCGCAATAGTTGCATCCTACGGATTTTACTTTCATAAGCGCAAATTAATTTTCTCGAGTCGAGCCAGTAAAAAAACTAAATGCTTAAAAGCTCTAATCGTAACAGCGTTATTATTTTCAAGAGACTTATTATATCGTACGAGTATTTTTCGTAATACGTCGGTCGCGAACGAAAGTTCGATTCAACGATGAGTCAAACAAAATGCTTTTCTAATTTTTATTTTCATTTAAAAAATATATCGAGATTTATGTGATAAAGGAAATAAGCTAATCAAAAGTACGTATAAGAATAAGAATATGATCAAAACAATCATTGGTCGGTCGTTCGTACTCGAATAAAATACACTTTTCAATGGATATTGCAACGATTATCGGTTAAAATTTTCATAAATTAGATTTATCGAAAATGTAACGACTGCTATGGTCGAAAATAGAATACGATGAAAAATGTATCGGTGCGATGGATAAAATTTAACGAAATGAACAAGGTAACGATGAACACTGAAATCGAAATAAATATTAAGGAATAATCAAAACCCAATCTATCGAAGTTTTGAAGTTTTAATGCGGTTGATAAGATATAAAAACGAAATTCGCTCCATTTTTGGCTAATATGCATAATTTAGGTATAAATTTGGTCGAGCAGAGTCCACCTCGGAAAAACGCAAATCGGTCGAGAGAGCTTACCTCGGGTATTTCCGAAAACTTGGAATTTTCTCCTCGCGGATGCGGGGCGAAAAGTCCCGACATTCCCCGACATTGCCCGACATTGCCCGACATTGCCCGACATTGCCCGACATTCCCCGGCGGTGTACGTAATTAGCGGAACGCGCCGAGCTCGAAACGGAGCGATGGACGCACGCGCGCGAGGTTCGTTCGTCCTTGACGAGGGCTAACGCGCTCTCGAAAAGGAGAGGTCCGTCCTCGGCCCTCAGCTTCTTTATCCCAGGCTTATATGGCGCACGGAGAGGAGAGCACGGAGAGGAGAGCACGGAGAGGAGAGCACGCCTATCTCGCGCCTTTTAAACCCGGTCCCTCGCCCAGAGGAATGGCCGGCAGGGGAGATAAGGGGCTCGGTGTTACGCTTAACGAGTATCGACGTGCGCGGCTGGACGCGACGTGGTCGACTCGTCGGCGGTCCTTTGTCGATTCATCCCCCCAGCCTCTTACCTGTCCGAGCAAGCGGTGCCTGTCGCGCTTTATTTTGCGAACGCGGTGAGAGGCCAGCAGGCTGGAAAATTCGAGGGCCGGTTCAAGGTCGACCCTTTTCGTCCTTTCTTCTCTTGCCAAGGGAACGGTTAAGCCTTTATTTTTATCGCTAGCTCGCTTCTTTCCTTCCACTTTCCTCCCACTCGCCTATCGCAAATAGTACACCGAGCAAGTTCCGCCACTGACGAAAACCGACGTCCATCCACGCGTCAGAGAATAATGCTTCCTTCGACTATTACGTTTTCCCCGCGCGTTCCGGACCTTTTAACTTGTCTCTTCCTAGCTGCAATGAAATCGTAACTACGAGCCGTCTTTTTGCGCAACGTCCCTTCTTTTATAAATTGGGCGCTATTTTTGACGTCGAACGAAACGAATCGTACGATCTCGCGTACGGTGAGAAAAATGGAACAAAAGTAAAGGAGCGCTTCGCAAGGGCGAAAGAAAACTAGCGAGTGTGTCAGAATGAAAAAGAAGAAAAAGAAGAGAAAACGAGCCGAGCAGAAGGCGTTTGTCGGATAAAGGGACACCTTAGCTGCGTTCGACAGACCTACAGGCTCGTGCTAACGAGACGTCGCTATCGACCTGTAAAAGGTTCGCCCCATGGACAGCTGAAGGCGAAATGCGAAAGAGAGAGCGAGAGAGCGAGAGAGCGAAAGAACGCCGACATCGGTTTCTGTGCGCCGGATGTCGGCATTAGCGCTTCGAGATGTTGGAATTTGATCGAGGCTTGTTTATGATATTTTTATGTTGCTCTACATGCCTCGTAATTGATAGGGATGAATAGCTACTGTGCGAGAGTTCAAAGCGGGTACGGAAAGTGCGAGAACTTGAAATTTTAGAAAGACGCGTGTTTATTATAACCTTTCAAATATTTTCGTTTCGTTTCCTTTCGATCAAAATTCGACTACTTATATTCCAAATTCGTACTTTTTATCTTACCGCTGCATCCAAAAATTATACGAACTTTTATAGTTTACTTATATAGATTTTTATTTTCTATTGAAAATTTATTTAAAAAATGAATGTATTTCCAGAATTTGCCTCAAATTTTATATTCGTCCATTTTTCTATAATTCATCAAATTTTTTATCTATATACGAAACAAAATTATCGAATCATTGTAATACCCAAAGTTACACTGTACTTAATAAAATAACTTATGTAAAACAAAAAAGTTTTCGCGATCTCCAGTTTAACGTATTTATAAAGAAATATGACGTAGAATTATCATTAATCATAGAAATTTTTATACATATCGATCAATACTGCGTTTAATCATAGATTTATACAATGATTATACGCGTCATTAGTTATTAGACTCGCGTACCAAAGCACTTTGAATCGAATAAATAAAAAATATTTAATCCGAATGTACGATATAATTTTATAATAAAAAAATACAAAAATTATATAAAATTTACTTATAATATTTTCTTTAAAAATATTATAAATAATGTTTATTAGTTACCTGTATATTCGTATTATTAAATATTGTAATATTTTCAAAACGTAACTGTACAGTCACAATTAACACTTCGGTAATTTTATGAAAATTTATTTTCCATTTATATATAAACAAGAAAATACCTTCAATTTATGCTCACACGTAGTTACAAGACACTAATAAAAAAATTATCGAAACAAGCTTTGCGTGCAGTTATTTGAAGTACTAATGTAGATAATTTCGAATCGTATAGAATTCTTCTGCACGTTCGCAAAACATAATAAAAATTGAAAAATATTAAAGAAAATTATATAAAGAGAAACTAAAACGTAGAGAAAAAAGGTATAGGTGACATAATAAAATAAGAAAACTCATGAGAAAGGAAAGGTACGAAGAATACAAAGTCTCTTGTTTGCCCCTTGGAACCTGTGTCCAACTTTAAGTAAAATTCTGAACTAATAAACACGAGAACATGATTATCATAGCTAAAGGAATGCGAACTATTGAACGTATTATTATTTTTATACATAAATTTTTAACTACTTAATGCATTTAGTGAGTTTATTTCTAAAAATTACACTTCGTATCGGATAAAATATTCGAATAAATTGATACGATACTTTTTAAGATTTAAGTGTGCATTTGGAATCACCAAATATCTTATATAAAGCATAGCTGCAATTTATTTTAAAAAGTATACTTTAAATAATATATATATGTATATATATATTTGAAGAGTAAGTTAATCTCTTGCATAAAAAAGAAAATTTATTCCATTTACGTTCACAATATCGAACGATAAAATGTAATTCCCGAGAGTATTTACGGTTCAATGTAATTAACGTTAAATTCATAAAACATTTTAAGCACAAAGTTAATAGACTTACGCTATAATCGCAAAAGTTAATCATAACTAATCATTTTAAATCTATTTACTAGAAATTATCGTTAAATAGAATAATTGGCAAAAAGTAATTCAAATCAAGCGAATCCGAGGTAATATTAAAATACGTTTTTGGATGTTTCGATTTATAATATCTTACGATTAAAAAAAAAAATCACGAATGTTTTATATCCATTGGATGGAAGCAACGGAACAGTATGATCCATAGAAAAAGGAAAAAGTGTCTAACTAATAGCCATGCGCGACTCGTCTCGAGCAGTAAAATTCAGGGACGAGTTGGATGTTCTCGGGCTTCTGGAAGTCATTGCAAGTCGTTTCTGTCGTCTACGTCGTCGTCGTGGTCGTGGTCGTGGTCGTCGTCGTCGTCGTCGTCGTCGTCGTCGTCGTCGTCGTCGTCCGCGTTTTCTCCGGTTTGACCATTGTGGGTAGACTCGCTCGCGGAGACTTTTACAAAGTGGACGCACAACAAATATCCAGTACATACGCATACATTAGCCGCATTAATACCCGTTTGGATTTATTAATGCTCACGGTATATTCGTACGCGCATGCGTTTGGATAAACGCGGTATGCCCGATGCGTATAAGCACCGCCTGAAATAAAGACCGGAGGAATCGAGAGTGTAAAAAAATCGAGAGGAAAGGTGGAAAGTGAGAATCGTGGAATTCCGGCCGCGATTCCTTCCTTTATATTAGCATTAATATTGGAATCTGCGGCGTTTTCTAAGTGGTCTGACACTTAATTGGAGTAGATAAAGTAATCTTCATCGATTCAATTCGAAACAACGCGTGTAATATAACGAAGTGTGGGTATCCATAATTTCTGGAGAGTATATCTCATATTTGCTCGGATGTTTACTATCGATACAGGTTATTAAATTAATCGTAATGTACGATAGCTATACTTAGTTCATCGCTTAAGGAATATATAGATGTCGTGGAAGACAATATTTTATTAACGGTTCCACTATAAATAATAATACAGTATTTATCGTTTTACGAATAGAAAATTTATGTCTTTCAGTTTTTGTTAAAAGAAAATCTGCAGAACCGTAAAAGCATAAAACTAAAAGTAGAGAAAAGCAACGCAAGCGTAACTTCAAATTTGCTTTCTATATTTTTTATATACTTTTCAAATAAATTAAATTCTTTATTTATCTATACATTACTCAAAATCGCAATACTGTTGTAAATAGTGCAATACTCGATCGATCGCTTGCTCAATATAACGGTAAAATAAAAAATGTTGTTCGTAGGTCGTATAAACAAAATTATCCGTGTATTATAAATTCATGCGTAGTAATGAATTTTTTTATACGGTAACAAATTGTCTTGAAAATTATTCAAGAGAATGTTCGATAAAAAAATCTTTGATCGAAGTAATACAAATTTACAATATATTAAATATACGGGAAATACTCGTTAGGTATTTCTTCGTGATTTAACATTTAAACGGTTATTTAAAAAAGAATATGTTATGTAAAATAATATCAAATATTTCTTCGATGCTCGTGAAATTAAATATCGGATTTAATTTCTTAGCGCATTTGTTTCGATATCGTTCCAAATAAATTTTTTCACGCGCAACAATTGAATTAAATTTTTGTCTTTCGCTCTAAAAAAATAGAAGTAACGCAATAAATAAAGTTCGAACCGATTCCCTTAAATCCGGATGAAAAGTTTCGCTCGCGGTTGAAAATCGTCGAAACGAATTCGCACGTTAAACTTAACGTGGAAACTCACTCGTATCGGGCAGCAAGTTCCAGTATTTAACGACGGTACAGAAAATACGGTAGACTTCGCGGAATGAAAGTATGAAATACGAGTACAAAAGAATCTCTGCCTTGATTTATGTTTTATGAACGCGACAGTCTCACGAATAGTAAACAAGGTAATTAATACGTATGATAATTAGCGAAAGAGAAAATGTCGCAGAGAAACGTTTGCGCGCGGAGATAAAAAAAGAGATGTCGAGATCGAAAGAGCAAAGAGTCGGGGGGACGAGAAATGCGAAGAGATTGCGCAGCCTGAGAAATCGACCGATGATATATATTTGGCGTCGCTCGCATTCTATTGTTCGTCTTTCCGTGCGCCATCGACTCGGCGCAGTTGGTATCGCGGACGGAGGCGACGCAATAGCGTGGAATATTTTTACGCGCCCGAGAAAGCGAATACGCTGTATCAAGTGTATGTATATGCATGCCGAGCCTGCTAAGAAAAAAGGAGTGTTTTTAAAACTTTGTTCTTGAGTAACGCTTGATAATGAATTAAACAAATATCGATCGTGTCTATCCGAACCAGATGCGAGATTAAGCTTCGAGTCCTTGGATATTGGTTACTTTTCGTAACTCTTTATTTCTTTTTTTCCTTTTTTCCCCCTTTTTCCCTTTTTCGCCCATTTTTCTCCCATTTTTCTCCCATTTTTCCCTTTTTTTACGATCATTTCGTCGTCGTAAATTTCCTCGTTCGTATCTGGAATACGTATTAATACGTATTAGTACGTCTTGCAATCGAACATCGCGCTGCGCTAAGAAAATTGTTTTCTAAAAATTATTGTACACGCATTGAACTTGATAATTATAATAATATATGTAAATACGTAACGTTACGCGAAATAAATCTTCTGAATTTTTGAAAACTAAACGGAGATATGCCTTTAGAAATCGCGTAGTTTAAGCAACGCGTTTCCAGTACTGTTTTCGTGTTTAACCTAACAAAAATATTACTATCGATTATCAATTTTTTTTCCTTTATTTTTCACTCGACTCGATTATTTCTCGCGCTTGTATCAATTACTTATTAGTATCGAGCGAGATAAGAAAAATTAATATTTGTATTAAAACCAGTTTTGTGAGCTTGAACGTAAATTCTGTATATTTGCACTTGTAAATAACAATTATTTAGCATCGCTGGTTCATCCATTAAATCAAATACCAGTTAAATAGTTAAATATCTAGTAGTCGTTTGTACGAAATTTAATTTAGTTATAAATAAGCGTGAGTTTAGCGTGAGTCCGAAATCGTCGAATACTTTCTCTCTCCTCTCCGCGTCTTCGAATATTTCAACCTTTTTTCCATCGCTTTATGATTTCTCTTTCTCTCGTTCTTCGAAATAAAACGCAGGGATAAAAAAGGAGGTCTTCGGAGGGATCAGGATCGTCGAGGAAAATGAAAGACAGCGATCGATCGGCGTTCCATCGCCGTCGCGTTACGCAAATTGATCCAACAAACAATAATAAATACTATCCGACTAACCAACTAACTAACGCTCTTCTCGGTTGCGAAACGCTTCGATGCATTTTTATAATTTTTTACACGACTGGCGTTATCACCGCTCGCGGCAGCTTCTCGCAACAACGGGAGTTTGCAAATGTCCTTGATCTCCTTAGTTTGAATTATGGCGAGAAAGATCACGGCTACCGTCGAGGGTGTCGGAATCTGCGAACTCGTATTGTCGGTATCGCTACGGTTTTGTCGTGATTGTACGCTCGAAAGGGCAATACGGAGTAAATACGGAGTAAATACGGAGTAAATACGGAGTAAATACGGAGTACGCGTTCGCAATAGAGAAGAAAAGAAAGGCAAGCCAGTCATAATTTTAATACATGGGTGTGTCTTTCTCACTACTTTCGACGGTATAATTCCCATTAGTTTTCTCGTGCACGTTTACGAGTATCGAGTATCCGAGCGCACGCGTGTGAGCTTGCTTCTCTTAATTTATGTACACTATGTTTAGTACGTTATTAAGATATTCATTATTTTACATAATTAAACATATTATTAATTATAACTTGAATCATCGCATTAATTAATATCGTGTAATAAGTATATGCTATCGGTTTCCATTTTACAGGTAGATCTTTTTTTTTTTTTTATCGTCTTTCTCGAAGTGAAAGTTTAATTTCAATTTTTTTTCGAGTAAAAAATTAGACTCTTTGGAGAAAATACTCGATTCTACTTTTGTGTAAAAATCGTACCATCGATCGAAGAAATAATTACCTTTTTCAGAATACGGATTTAAACGAGTTGAGCTAAATTTAATATTTGTCGATTTTATATTTTATACACAGTGAATAAATATGTACAACTTATAAAAATCTCCGCTCAACTCCGCTCAAACAACTCGGTACGAGCGCGTTTCTATATAAGCGTATTCTACTTAAATTCATCGAACGAAACGCTCGGCTTTAGCGCACATAATTGACAGGTACCAATTTCTCTTCCACCGAATTAAGAAGTCACTCCACCCAAGTAATCATTGCTTCACTCAAAACCTTCGCGTAGCGGTCTTTTTCCTTCGCCGGTACACGAGCGCACAATCAATGTACACGTGTGCGTGTGCACAATCAATAGCGACGTTATTTCTTGGCGAAATGAAAGTTCCTACGCGTACGCGCCTCGAGTGTTGGCACCGGTGGCTTATCCGCGGCGACTCTATGCCCAGAAACACGTGCGCCGACATAATTTGCAATTTTGAGACCTTCGCGTTCGCAACGCCGCTTAAGTAGGATGAATATATTGTGATATCGATGTACGACCAAAGCCGATAGCCTCTTCGAGCGTTCGCCGCCGAAGGAACAGAGGGAGAGAGAGAGAGCGCGCGAGAGAGAGAGAGAGAGCGAGGGAGAAGAAGAAACATAGAAAGGAGATACGGATTGAAATAGGGAAATTACACGTGTACATGGGCGCTTAGAGAGAGAGTGTGAATTCGGAATACGGTAGCAATTTATTTCAACGTTGGATTATGTAAATTGAAACGCGCCTGGGGAGTAGTTAATTGAACTCGTTGTTTAGCGATCCTTGCAGTGTCGACGTCATAAATAACTAACTAATGTTTGCATCTTGTAAGCTTTCGACGATATATTTATATGAAACACTAGTTATGGCCGCTGTTTCTATTTAAGTTAAGTGTAATGGACTTCTTCTGGGTGATTTACTCAAAATTTTTCGTTGTCGAACTTGGATGTTACATCCTTGCGTACGATGAGGTGTTTATTTCAAATTTTACAAACAGCGAATATCGCTCGAATATTTCTTTCGCGGAAAAACGTAGCTACGATAACCGCGGTAAAAGTACGCGAGCGAAATTTGACAAAATTAAAATTGGAATTTAATTCGATAAGAAATTGATACCCACGAATGATAAATTGATTATTTTGAAATTATTCAAAGTACGGATTCTCGATCGAGCGAAAATTTACGACGGTTATTATCCCATCGACTTATAATCGCGCGAATCTCAAATCCATCTTTTCCAAGGCGATACGTAACGAAGATAAATCAAAATGTACCGGTGGAGCGGAGGAGAGGAGCGGAGGAGAGGAGCGGAGGAGAGGAGCGGAGGAGAGGAGCGGTGGAGAGGAGCGGAGGAGAGGAGCGGTGGAGAGGAGCCGAGGAGAGGAGTCAAAGTTCCGTGAAAATAACCGACGAGAAAAAGGAGGGAAAAGTCGTGAATCGTCGGCTCGGTGTCTGCGGTTCGACAGGTAGAAGACGCGCGCCGTCCTGCCGACACCCAGTTATACTAAGTAGGCTGCGAGGGGCGGAAGGAGAGGAGGGCAAGGGAACAGCGCCTTAGTTCGCTCGCTCATGCAACTAACATTAGATGCATAATGCATGCGAGGGCCCGTCGAGGTGTCGCCGAGTTCGCCCGGACTCGGGCCTCCTGCGTAAGTAGAAAGAGACCGAGCCCGTCAGACGAGCGCCGGATAACAAAGGAGGCGGGAAAAAAATGATAGGTGTCGAATGCGCGAAGAAGACTCGTCCCAAGAATAAATGAATTGGGGATTATCGAGGAGAGCGAAAGATAATAAGATGAGATCGCACCGGCTGTCCTCGTCGGTGATTGAAATTTTTTTGTTTTTTGATTCGAACGTACGCGGTCAACGTTTTTTTTCGTATTTGTATTTACCGATCTTTCGCCTAGTAAAGTACCGATGTTTTAATTTTCTAATGTATATTTACGTGCATTGATTATTTAAAGTAACTCTTTGCATATATTCTTATTCAGAAATGTGCATTGTTCTAGAATTAACGTAGATCTTTCTTTCGAAAATAGCTATTTAACAGTTATGTATAAATTTTATTTACTTTCATACAAGTTGTATACGATCGATTCGCATCGCGTGATTTATACAAAAACTGCGAAACAATGTTTAGAATATATTTTACATTTTATTTTAGACATCGCGCGTATCTAATAATAAATTATCCACGTGTGCGGATGCGTTACCCAAAACACAATCAATGAATTCTCAAATATACACGGGAATATTTTGTTATTCGTTTGGAACAAACAACTTATTTTAAAAAATACTTAAGTGTTTGGAATCCGTTTTACATTTTGTTTCGATATTATCCATATCTGGATAGGGTATTTTAGGGAGCGTACGCTACTGCGGTTTATAAGTCGAGACCGTGTCCCGTATAAATTTAATACGCGAATAAATTTTTCGTTAGCTGCTCAACCATTTGCCGTATCATCTCGATCCCTCGAGGAAAATGTACATCGACGTTTAACCGGATTATTTTTATTTATCAATTTTCAATTCAAGACTAAAATTTGGAAACGTAACATCGCGGCTTGAAACGATCTCGCCAGTTAAATACGTAGGTCTTTATAATCGCGGATACGTTTGAATCGTTGTTTCTTAATTTTAAAAGATAAAAGCTTTTCGACGATATCACTCGTAAAGTAATTTAATATCTATGTCGAGAAAAAAAATAAACGCGCTTCGAAATTTGTTCGTTTATAGAAATGTCGCGTTAAAAACGCGATCACGATTATTTATTTATGATTTTTGTTGCTCGATAATTTAATTAACAATGGTCGATTCTTTTATACTTTTACTTTCGCTCATATTCGCATTCGCGCGATCGCGGACGCGCTTTATATTATGGGTGCTCTTATGATATACAAGCGAGAAAGATCGATCGATCGATAAGTTACAGTATTCGTACCAAGGCCCGCATCTGGTCATTCGGTAACGACAGCACAATACAAAAGAGTTATACGACGATAAAAAATATAGCAATTTACTATCACGCGTATGCGATTCTCGAACATAATCTATAACGCATGATAAATGTATTGCCGGAGTTGTAAAAAATTGTATTAAAGTGAAGAAAGAGCGACGTTAATTTGCAACGTTCATCGACTACCGTATATTTAAAATGCGTGATTTCTACGTCAATAAAAATGACAGCTAATTATAGCAATCGGAAAAGTAATCCTCCACGAAAAAGCTCGGTTATTACGCATCAAAGAAGAGACTCGGTTGCTTCTCTTCGATAAAAGTAGAACGTACGCAAATGAGCAAACAAAAACTCGTCGGACGCTGCACCGAGGGAGAGTGGGAGAGAGTGGGAGAGAGAAGAGAGAGAGAGAGAGAGAGAGAGAGAGAGAGAGAGAGAAAGTGCGCACACGAGTAAAAATGAAAGAGCACGAGACGAAGTTTAAGATCGGCGCGTCGCTCGCGGTAGTCGAATTGCCCGTGCAAGATCTCGGGCCGATATAGCATTGTAAAAGCATTGTAATGGTAATAGCGCGACGACGCGGTCCAATACATCACGCGTCTAACTTCACTTTCGAGAGCACCGAAGCTGCGTGACCGCGCGTTACATGCCGAGAAGTCCAGGTTATACGACGCGTTTACACCGTTCGTTATGGTCTTCCTTATCTTCGCTCTCGCTTCCTTTCTCCGTCTCTCTCCGCTTCCCTCCGCCTCTCTCCTCCCTCTCACTCCCCCCACTCCACTCCCCCCCTCACTCCCCCCTCACTCCACCTCACTCCACCTCACTCCACCTCTCTCTATCCATCCATCTCTCCCAGCCTCTATCGTTGTCTCTATCTCATAGCGCTATAACTGCGACGAAAATAGTACACAATGGAATTATTCTTGAACGGTATCAGATTGATGTTGACAAGAGCATGATGCAGCATTCGAAGAAGATTTATTTTTGTTAAGACGCGAGCATTCGTGACTAATGAAAAAATAATATTTTCTTTTAATTCAAACAACATTTTTTTTATTACTTATAAAGACGTACGCGCATCTATACAACGAATTTTATATTTTAATATTACGAAATCATTGACAAAAAAATATTTGACGATGGTAAAACGTTGTTCCGTTTAATCCGTATTTTAATATTTTTAATTGCTTATTCTCTAAATAACACGTATTATATATCGTCCAAATTTTGTAACGAAAAGTAGATAATGTTAATAAGCGAGCCAAAAAAGACGATCGCTATGTTAAATCAACGAGATTTACCCAAGATTTCTTTTATCAAAGTAGAAAATCGTTCCTAATTCTTTCAAAATGTACTTCTTGAAATAATAATAATAATAATAATAATAATAATAATAATAATAATAATAATAATAAATTCCTTAATAAACTTTTACGAGATAATAAAATCAAGTAATTAAAATAAATAATTTTATAAGGAAAAGGCATTTTTTACGTAAAAATTAATTTAATTAAAAAATTCAACAAATCGATTTAACTCGTATCGAAGCTTAAACGTATTTCGCTCGAACGTTAATTTCATTTACGAAATAAGAATTTTGACGGCATAAATAAACGGAAATATTTTATGGTAATATTTTATGGAAATTTTGCAAATGTTTTTAAAAATAGAAAGGCTTTTACTAAAAATTATGAAATTAATCGGAAAATAATTAATAGCCTGTAAAAGATTACGAATTCTAAAATAAGGAGTTCTCTTTATAAAAATGTATACTAATTTCCAACGTAAGAATTCGAACTCTAATTATCTTGGAAGAAGGCAACGTTCCTTCTTAAGTCTAGCGTCGTCAAGAAATTGGATAATGTTTTTTTCGTTTCGTCAACTTGTAATTGGGGTTTGGACTTGGTTAAAAAAAAGTATAGAGTACATATTGGATCTCTTTCTTAGGAGTGATAATATACCGTTACATATCGGTAGAGGAACGGCATTAGTATCGATCGGTGTCTAATTGAAACTTCAAATATCGCGAGAGAACGCCGCGGAACTTCTACAAGCGTCATTATCGACACGCACCGCGTAATGGCATGCCACATCGAAACACTTATGCATGCGTATGTGAATTATATGACGCCGTGAGCAAACGGCCGATTAAACATCGGTGAGTGCACGCGTGAACGTTATAAAGCAGCTGCGAAACTCGGCGAAAAGTCATTACCACATCGAGAGGCCTTGTGCTTACAATGTACCGACTTGTACACGGGAAAATTGCACTTGCACTGCGATCGTTTTAACGCAAAGTGAAATCAATGTAAAATGCTTGCTATGCTTTTAAAAATTTGTTAGTTTTCAGTTTTACGCAACTTCTCATTATTTATGGTATACTTTACCTTTTATACAAAATGATTTAGAAAGTTCGAAGCTTCTGGAACTAATTTTAACCCAAGATTTTAAATCGTGATATAAAATAGTAAAATACACCAATGATAAAAACGACTCATTTTTTTACGTTTTTTTTTTTTAAGTAATTAAATGACTTTTATATAAATTACATCGCGACTTGGATTAAACAAACAAATTTATTTTCTGTTTCAGGTAAGCTTGAATTTATCTCCAGGAAACAACCACGTACGCAGTAAGAAAAGATATTTCTCTAAATTTTTTCTCCAGCGATACGAGCGAATAAATCACGTCGTTTCTGTATTAAGATGCATTAAACTCGAGCAAGAACGGGATTGATTTGAATTTAAGTAAAACCTAATCGTTCTAGTCGGTCGAGATTAGTCCCTCGACTCGAAGCGATTATTAACGAATTTGTACGCGAATTCCTACGAAAAAAATCGGCAAAGTACCATCGAGCGAACTAGAAAAACGTAAAAGTAGCGTAAAAGTAGCGTAAAAGTAGCGTAAAAGTAGCGTAAAAGTAGCATAAAAGTAGCGTAAAAGTTTCTTTTGCATCGATCGCTAAAGCATCCGACATTCACGAACGCGTCGAAATATCTTGGGCGTATCCGCTCAAGTTTCCCGCGTAGACCACGCGTGGATCAACCGGTGAGATCTCCTCGAGAATAAGACAACCCGGTCGATGCACATATATAATTTACGCATTGATTTGCATAATTAACCGACTCTAACTAATCGGCCATTTAATTAGACGCGAATGAAACGGAGGAGAAGCAAAGATCTCTTTGCTTTCAATGAAGTTTTAATCCGTCGTTTGTGTCGTGCGATACACTTTATCCCTACTTTCTCTACCGGACCCGGATTATTGCGCATCGAGTTCCTTCTTCATATTATTATGGCGCGTGTCTCCCCCGGCATTTTCTCGCAAGAGAATGGCCAATTGCCGGGGTGCGTGTTTGCTCTCGTCCCTGGTAATGCAAAGATCTTAGAGAACTAACTGCTAATTATGTATGTGGTAAGCGTCCCATTAGATTGGACTCTTCGTGTAATTACGGCTGCGTGATTTCGTCTACTCTTTTCCTTTATCCTTTATTTCCGTTTGCGATAGATTATGTCAATTTTTATTATTATTTTTTTAATCCAATAATGGGCGTGTACTTAAATTAAACAATTAGCTGCTTTTGTTTTTCGTTCCGGGAACTTTTGAATTGCGCCTAACAGTAAAACGAGGAGCGAAAATTAATCCAGATTTAATTTTACTCGATTGTTGATTACATAAATCATTGATTTTCTCGATACGTTTAAACCGATTTAAATTTAAAAGATTTAAACGATTCGTAGGATTTTTTTCGCTTCCTGAATTACTCGCTTAACGAATGAAGACTTATTTTTATATAAATTAACTTATTTATATAATAATTTATATCTATTTATAATATATTACGTAAAATTTGACTAATTTGTAAATAGCATCGATGGTATAATTAAATTAGAAATTAAGAAGTTTCATTTTTCACGAGAAGAATTTATTATATTCGCGCAAATAGATAATATTTTGATTCGCTTTTTTAAAATTAAGAAAATTCATTTATATAATAATTTGGATAGTTTTATGTTACATTATATAAAGCTTAATTTATTTTTTTGATGCGTAAATGTAGATATTCTTGAAAAAAGTAATAAAATTTTTATTTTTCGAGAAAAGAATTTGTGATTTACATATAAAAAGAAAATGCAACGTTTATTTCTCGAATGAATAGGCTATGCTTTCAAAAGCATTCATAATTAATCGGTACAACCGATGAATATTATATTTAAAAAAACATCAGTTTTAATTTCTGTTTTAAGTAAAAGGAATGGATAATTATTTATAAAATAATGTTATAACCAAAATATTATAATAGTGGAATGTAGATATAAATCAAATAATCGTGTTCTTTTAAACATCGACTATCGTTAAAAATTTTATTAAATACTCGAGTAATCATAAAGAATATGTAATATATAAATTTTTCAAATATTTTATATCTCGCAAATAGATTCTTAGACTCAAAATAAAAAGCATAATTTCGATGCATTCAGTATTATATATATATAACTGTTTTTCAGATATTAACTTACAATTTTCCATAATCAGAAATGTTACGACTTTTTTCAAGTTACCGACTTTCGCTAATGAAAAATTAAAATTTAAATACGTACGCGAGAATCGGCAATTTTGGTATCGTTTCAACGATACCTAAAATTTTTTGGTTAATAAAAGACAAATATCGTAATAAATCTTTCGATAAAAATACGTTTCCTTCGATGCATAATATATTTTTGACTGAAATTTTATCCGAGACAATGTGGTTATACGGGAAATCGTGAAATTTTCATTGTAAGAAAATTTATTTATTTGAAAAAATTAAATTAATAAAAAGAATAAATTATTAAAACAAATGTTAAGTTTGTTATTAAGCATTTTTATTAAGCATTTAAATTAATAGAGTTAACATAAGTATTGGTAAAGATAAATTTGCTACAAAGAAACATATTTGATCTACAAAATGTATCGTTTACGAAATTCCCCGATAACGAAGAAACGAAGAACGTTAAAGAAGGAATAACGAGAGAGAAAATAATAGGGAAGAGTATTTAAATAAAAAGTAATTTTTATCTATTAAAATATCTTTACAAGAGTGAAAACATAATAAATTAAAGAATTAGAGAATTGGCAGTTTATATAGCAATCCGGCAGTCCGGGGAAAAAAGCGTCGCAATTCGCGGGATTTGCGAGCGAGATCGAAAAATAAAAGAAGGACGAGTAGAGATCGCTATAATTTGTTAATTTTACAGTTCTTGCAACGCGACTGTTAAATAATTAATAACCGAGCGCGGGTATACAAATGGTCCTCGCAGCCAGAAGAGAAACGTAACCCGATAGGGCGATTAATAAGAGGTACGAGATAGATGTACGCGAGGCACGCTTTCCCCTTTCCCAAAGCAACGGACTGCAGCCGCCGAGATGTCTGAGAGTTTATCGCCTTTTTTTTCCAGTGCTAGACCTTTTTTTCCTAGAGAGAGAACGAGAGGGGTCGGAAGCGCCTCGGCCGGCCCGGACGGAATTTATTTTCAATCCAAATGAACCGGAATTTATGGGATAAAGGCGGACGATTATTGTCGCGTGATCGCCTTTTAGAGTTCAGTCTATTATTCGATACTACTACTCCTTTTCGCCTTTTCGCCTTTTCGCCTTTTAGCCCCGACGATGCTAATTGTCTTTGTTGCACGAGGTTCGACATAATTTTCCTCGTCTCTGGTCGGTATAATCGTTACCCTCAACGCTGCCAACATACGCGAGGAGCTTGGATATTTCGCTTTGCACCGGCCGTTATTTCGATCTTTTATTTCTCTTTGTGCTTTTAACCACTGCTCGTCAACATTTTCAAGCTCCTTTATAATTCCAATCGATTTTACGTTCTTTTAATCAATCTATTCCAGAGTTAAAATATCCAAACGTGTAATTCATAAAATAGCTTTGATCGTCGCCATTACTTCAGTTATCGCTGTTTCATTGAAACATATTAACCGCGATGCTCGCGGTGCATCAAACACCGACGGTAACGGCGCTGATCGAGAAAACGATAAAAAACGATGATACCTTATAAAATTTAAAAACCCGACTCGATGTAACGAAACGACGTGAAAATGAAGGCTGTCGAAAGAAAAGAAATAAAAGAGTATTTGGGTACGAGCGAAGAGCAATTTACAAGTTCGAAACGACCCTCGCGTCGCCTTCTAATACTCGAGCATACGTCGTTCGTTCCGCGAAAATTCCTACTCATCTCTAATAGTACGCGCAACAACGGAGAGCAAAAAGTCTTCCAATAGGTTTCAACTCGTTGCACGACTCTCCCGTCAATTGTAAAAATGACCGAGGTAAACGTACGCACACATGCCAAATGTAAATCGCATCGCGCCCGAGATTGTGCAAAACCGACTCTTAAAGAGTGGGACCTCGTTTTACGACTGATTTAATGCCGACTGAAATACGACGGCCGATGAAATCGGTGCGCCGGTCCTTCCTTATGACTTTACAGCTCTCGCGGCTTGTGTAACGACGGCGGAAGAGAAAGAAAAAGAACGAAAGATATAAAGGGGGAGGGGCAGAAAGAAAGGAAGAGCGAGAAAAAGAAATAAAAGGATAGTGTGGGGCGAGAGAGGGAGGAGGAGGTGGAGAAACAGAGAGAGAGAGAGAGAGAGAGAGAGAGAGAGAGAGAGAGAGTGCGACCGTGGCGAGGAAAATTATGCTTCGGACTCAGTTACGAGATTCTGATTCTAACCCCGTGAAAAGACAGACATTCTCAGATTCGGTGACACGTGATCCTTCGATCACTAATGTATCTTCCGACATTTCATTGTTCATCTACGAACATTCTCGATTTTTCACTTATTTCTATCGATAATCGTTTCATCGACTTTTATCGCAATTGCGAATATAATCGAAGGGATGCATCGTAAAATATTCTTCGTAATATATTAAAATAGAGTTATAGATCAATTTGTAATTTCGTAAAAATTTACGAACCGAACGAAACGCGCGATTAAACGTGATTTGAATATATTAAAATATACTCTACAGTGTGTCTCGAGCATAATTATTATAAATAATAGCTGCTTTGATAATCTTATCGTTTACGTAAAGGTACGTTAATTTTAAAATAATTTCTGTATACGCGTTACGTCATTGAAATAAGAAGTGGATTATAATTCATTTTGTATCGCGATTCGAAATATTAAATAATGTCAGCTAAATGGTAAAGAATAAACGTAAAATATTATAAACTGGAACCAAATCCAATCGAAAAAGAGACACCGGAATATTTGCGAGCTCTGTAAACTATATTGCGTAAGCAATTTGTAATTCATCTTTCCAAACGACGCGCGACCGGCTATAGAAAAATATTTTCAAAACATTTACGAAAAGATTAATAATTTTCTGTGCACTTAATGTGTCATCTCAAATTATAAACTGTTCCGCGAGATAAGGTGTATTGCACGCGAGTGATTTATTTATCGCTAAAAGTGAGCGTGAAAGTGACTTTTATAAAATGATTCGAAAGTAAACGTTGTAAGTTATACAATGAACTACAAATTATTGATAAAAATTCACGTGAATTTTCTTCGAAAATATTCGATCTCTGGGTTACGCGCGCGTATAAATTGAAAAGAAACGCAAAAATTATTAAATGGAAACGCCTTCTAATAGAATCTAACTTATACGATACTTTAAGTAGTTAGTTTGCGTCCAGACGGCGCAAACTACATAATAGAAAAATCCTAACGGTAAATTTAATTGAAAATAATAAAAATATTTCTTTAAATACGAAAGATTTATGAAAATGATCTTAAAAGGCCAAGAAGGTAAAAGAATCTGTTGGCGCACAAAGAGACTACGCCGTTAATGGATTCGATGCATATCGTAACACCTTTGTCGCATCTTAGCCCCGAAAATGGCCGAAGGAACATCGAATTTAATAGCCCAATCAGTTTCCAAATACGAAAGCGTGCCAGATTCTCGTCACGCGTACGATGCGTAGTCGAACTTCGTGACGAGGAGCACAAACCTCGCATTAAAGAGAAATTGTAAAGGAAGCGAAATGAATGGGTTTTATGCGATGGGAATTCACAAAGGATTCGTACTCGTACGTACGCAAAAAAATTAAGAATATCGAACGAAGATTCGGGCAACGGATTCGAGCAACGGATTCGGGCAACTGATCCGAGCAACTGATCCGAGCAACTGATTCGAGCAACCGATTCGAGCAACCGATTCCAACAACCGATTCCAACAACCGATTCCAACAACCGATTCCAACAACCGATTCGAGCTTTGATGCCTTATTTCGAGAAATTGCTAAATCTCGCGCCGAGTTTTCGAGCAGAGGCTTTACGATGATAAACATACGATTAAAATATTGCACCGAGTATTTATTTACAGCGTTCCATTAAATTTCATAGTAAATTCGAGGTCCGAAACGAATCAACTAAATTTACGAGAAAATCAATCAAGTTTTTTAAATTTCTTGATTCGACGCAATATTATTTTTGATAAGGGCTTCCTTTTTTAATTAACTTCTGAAAATTTTATTTGCTCGGATCGACCAAATATTCTTATTTTTCGTTTCAATACGACAAACAATTACGAAACGTATTATGAACTTTGAAATAAAATTTTCAACTTTCATCCCATTACGTAAATAGAAGCAGTGTCAAAATTAGTAAAATTATATACGATGTATAATCGTTTCTTTATATCTTTCCATAATTTACCGCTTCGGACTTTATTGCTCCGCGGTTATTTTTGCTGGGAATAAAAGATTAATGAATTATTTAGCTTTGATTATTACTGATTAACCATTTCAATTTAGCATTCTTAAATAAAAAAAAATTGTTGAAATATTAATTTGATCCAGATAGTCGCTGGTCGATCCAATAAAAAGTTAGTTTCTCATTGTTTACACCTTTACTCGATTATACGCGATATTCGTTGACCTTATTTATACTAATTTTCATGATTATTTATCGAGTAAATTCTACGAAAAGGTTATTACGCACGAAAAGAATTTGCTCGTATTTAATTTAACGCCTGGAGCAAATATTGACCGATCTCTCTTTCACCTGTTACGGACGCGTACGTTAAATCCTTAAATCCTTAAATCCTTAATATCCTTAACTCGCGAGTCATACAATTATCGCGATCGAACTTGCAAGCTTTTGAATTGATGGACAAAGGAAGTCTGAGGAAGTTGGAGAAGGCGATCGTTCCCGTCACTCGACCGCCTCTTGATGAGTCGCTACTTCATTACGACCCAACGCGTAAATCTTGTCGCGATCGAGCAAAAGAGAAAATTCTTTTTCTTCCCTCAAGGGAAGAGAAGCGAGCGAGTGATTGGCATTGAAAGTCCGCACCGCACTCGGCCCTTGAGGCCCTTTTTATTTTTTTCGCCCTTTTTGTCGCTCATTAATTTATCGCTCGTTAATATTGCTGACTATTTTTATCTCTAGTTTTACCTTTTTTCCATCTTCGCTCTTCACCGGTGCGCTTTAACAAGGGAATTTTATAATATTCCTTATTTAAGAATTATCATTGCGGTGTATCCGCGAAGAGTCGTAAATTATGCGTAATGTAATTATCCTGAGTTACATTTGAAATTGTATATATTGTAAAAAAATATTCTTAACTCTCGTTGTTACCTGCAATAAAAATGAACTTATTATTAATTTATATGGAAATTACTTAATACAAGATTTATCGCTATATATTTCATTTTATAAAGTTATTTGCAAATGTTTTTAAAAAAATTATCTTATTTTTGGTTTTAAAGAGTTTTTCATTTAAACGTTAATCATCTTTACGCAATGATAATAAGTTTTTAGAAAAACAAAATATAAAATTATAAGTAAATAAATTGTACGAGTTCGAGAAAACAATAGTTCGTTCAAACTTTATGCTTGAAAACGTATGAAAAATGCTTATACCGTGTTTCGTGAGTTTTTTCTTATTTAATTTTTCTTTTTATGAAAAATAAGTAATCAATAGTTTAAATTTCTTTCATAAATAATAGTAATACTCGTATTTTTAAAATGTAATACGAGTAATTTAAATTTTATATAGTTAAAACATAAATATATACAGATTAAAATGAGAAATTCGAGAAAAACGAAAAGTATGTACAAGCGAAATGTATTTCTTGTATAAGGTATTATTATTAATAAAAAAATGACAATATAGTTTAAATCGTTTGTTTAAATCGAATAAAACGTTAATTTTTATAAGAAGTACTTTAGTTATTTCGAAGAAAATCAGATTTAATACAACAACTGATTTTTAATTTAGATACCATTTTATCGAAAATTATACATTAATATTTATACAGATATAGAAAAAATTAATGAAACACATATGTACAATTTTCATTGTAATTTGATTCCTTTGGTAGTATATATATTTTATGCCTAGGTGTACTAATGGGTTTTCTATGAATTACAGTTACAGACTTTAAATTATATAGAGAAACAACAAATGAGTTTAAAGGCTTAGTTCAGGATGATTTATTTGAAATTTTATTTTCTTTCGTTAAAGAAACTTTTATGAAGATTTTATAAAAAACAAACTTCAGTAAATCAAACTTTATAAACCTCTACTAGAAATCATAAATCTTAAACTGAATTACAATATAATATTTTTCAAATCTCTTTTGATATAGAATTTTGTACGAATATTGTTTAGCTCGATGCAAGAAATATTCTTTCCGTAGATCATTGAAAAATAAAATTCAGTGATAAAAAATTTGCATCGTTATAATATATCATTTTAAAGATAAATTTATTATCTATTAAATGTATAACAAAGCATTTAGAGATTCGAATTCTTAACACAAGCCTATTTCAATGTAAATAATTAAATAAGTTTTATTTAATTTGGCATTTATTTAAAAAAAAAAAGACTGTACACGAACGAAGGAAAGAATTTCGATCGTTAAATGTCCTTGACATATTTAGACCACTTGAAATATTGGATTTCGTGAAAAAAAAAGTCAAGGCCTATCGATAAGTAACACCGTTGATAGATTCGATACATCGATCCATAAAACGAAGATAATACGAATAATTTTCAAAACGCAACGATCTCGTTGATTCCCGAAAAGACTGGTTGCATCTGGTGATTCTCTTACGCATTCGACTCCTGTTTTTCCAAGCTTGTACGTTGCTCCTGTTCCTCCTCCTCCTTCTCCGTTCATCCGTCCGGCAGTCGACTCGTCTCGGTAACGAATGTCTAGCGCCTTACCTATTTCTCTCCGGGCTCGGACAAGCCGTGAGATTCCACCGCAACTGCGGAGAAACGCGGTACGGGCGTACGGGCCGAAGGTCATCGGCAATTGGAGTCATACGAGACCATACGAGACCATACGAGACCATACGAGACCATACGAGACCATACGAGACACACGCGTAGCCTTTCTCTCCTTCCGAGTGTAATTTCCACGAGAGCGAAGGACGAAGGGAACTTGCTTTATTTTCAGCTATCTCGATTTTTTACGAAATTAACTGCGGGCCCTTAACGGAAGATCATCGGTCTTTCATTTAGCCGAGAATTTGCTTTACCTGCGTTTCGAATTACTTTCATCCTGGTCTATACGCGTACCAGGCCTAATAAATAAATGCACTTACTGCAAATGCAAAAATCTTTATTTAAACGAGCGCTTGCTTCCATACGGGTGGGAAGGGAACGATGTACCGTTTTTACCGTTTTTACCGTTTTTACCGTTTTTACCGTTTTTACGAGTAAGGTGGGACCTTTCGTCGATCCCTTAGCTCATCCTTGCTGGATCCAATTGAAAATTCTGATAAGGTTAGGTGTCGATTGCGCATCGTCTATCGCTTCTCGACATATTTTCCACAATTCGCGAAATCTTTGATAATCTTTTCTCTCTTGCGATACGAGGAAACGATACCACGGACTACGCACTCGTTGTTTTTTGCGGGTTTCGAATCATTCGTGTCGAAATTGTTGGAAAAGGTTGGAACGTGTACTACCGTAAAGGAAAATTTTTCGTCGATTGTTTTGGAGAGAAGCGGACCAGATTCGTGCTCGGTACTTTTCTTTCTCGGATAATGTAAATGAATCTTTTGTGCACATTTTACATTGTTCCATGTATTCCTAAACAATCTGCGTTTTCGTTTGGCAAAGGTTACATTTGGCTTTAAAATAACGCTAGAAAGAAATTGATTCGAAATAATTTTTAAATATTCAGTCACACTTGATTTTATTTTTCTCGTAAAATATTTATTTTAATTGTTTGTACAAAGCACTGAACAAACGTAAAACGCGTGTAAGTTTACAGTTTCAACTGTAAATACTACTACACGAGTAAAGTTTTTAATGTGATTTTTGCGGTGGAATTAGTTAAACGATCGAAGGTTCCGTATAATTTATCGTCGATCGATCGATTGTATTCGATTTTTATACAACATCGTAAGAAGATTAATTTTAAATCTTATTGGTAAAGTTGATCGCGAATTCAAACGAATTTATCGGTTCTTAGCAGTTTTAAAATTAAGTCAAATTTACAAAAGATGTATTTTGCAACGCTCCTTTTTAGTATCAATTCATTAGCGCTCTTCAAAGCAGGCCGCGGCAATGGTTACGCATTTTCACAAATATCTTTTAAAATCTTTTAAAATCGCAAATGCACTCCTTCTCGTTCGTGATACAAGTAATTGGAACTTTTGCGTTGAAAAAGGAGGAGAAAGGAAAGCGTCGGAAAGAAAATCGATGATCTACCGGATCAACTAAAAAGTTTCGACGCAGCTTCCCAATCGATTGCACGGAAACGCGAGTTACCCTTGGGTCATGGTTCGTTCTTCTCCTTCGTTCGTTCTTTCGAGCAATGCCGTTCGTCCGTCATCGACGGGGAAAAACAAAGAGAGTGCCGGGAAGTTTTGCAAGGGGCGATCGGCGACGCTCGTAAAATGCGGCTTTTCTCACGCGTTCGCTCGCGCTTATGTGCGTTTGTGGCGTGAACTGAATTAGTTTTAATTGCCGTCACCTTCGCCACCGCCTCCACCGCCGCCTCCACCGCCGCCTCCACCGCCGCCTCCACCGCCGCCTCCACCGCCTCCACCGCCTCCACCGCCAACTCTTTGATCGACGCTCCTTTTGCGCCAGCGAACCAGCGACTAAGCGCAGTCCTGCAAATTAAGTGAATTTTTTGCCGATCATTACGAGCGATCGATATTAATAGTAATACGTTCGTGCGTTTTTTCATTCCAAATTTTATCGTTACTATAACTCTTTCTACCTAACGATGGACGCGGTGAGAGCGATTTTTTAATTACGTGGTAGCGATCGCGGCTGATAAAATCGCGATTGACGAAATCGAAGATGACAACGGAAAATTCATTTACGCTATCCTTACGCGATACCGATCAACGTAACCTGGACTTCGGTATAATCATTGAATAATAATTTATCTTATCGTAATTAAATTAATTACGTTATTTAAAATATCGAAAATCACTGCACCTCGTAACTATAATTTCCTTAAAGTCCGAACCAAAATGATACGTTGTCTCAAATATGCTCATAATTACTTTGATTTACGTTTTAACATTTTATCAAATTAAACGTAATATACGTACAATTTATAAACTTTTCGCTTTCGTACTCGTACACGTACGTAATACACGAAACGATCGAAAAAATGTTCGAAATCACTCGCACGGAAATGACAATCGTATTTACAATATTATTTTACATTCGGATTCCAACGAAACGTACGAATGCGTTACTCGGCAAAAGTGTCTCGAGGCACAGATTCGCTATCGCGGACAATTTGATTACAGCTCGTACTTAAATCTCCCACTACGTAAAATACAGAAACTTTTCGAAACTTGCCCTCCGATAAATCTTCATCCGGGCGATTCCCTCTCCTTTGGAGAAAAAATAAAAATATTTGAACGCGCAACAAAGCCGCTGCTACCGCGGCACCTATTTTGCATTAAAACGAACCGGCGAGCGGCGAATAGAACCTGAAAGAAGTTCGCCGCTAAAAAGAGCAGAGACGCTTTTTCCACCGATTGAAATACGCTTGCGAGTACCTCGACGTATACGTATCTGCTCTCGAATCGGCCTCTCCGACTTTCCCGCGACCGGCGCGTCAAAGAAGGAGGAAGATGGAACGCTAGGCTAACTGAGCGAGCGAGAGAGAGAGAGAGAGAGAGGGAGAGAGAGAGAAGCGCCCGTCCGTCGATGCAACGGCGACGAGCATTTTGTCGCCGGTGATTGGCGTTTCAAAGAACAACCGCGTACAATGCAATTACCCGGCGCGTACGCAGATTTAAGACTTGCTCTTGGATTCGCGCTCGAGCCTCGAGCTCTTCGCTTTTCATCTATTCATCGTTCTCTGTCTCTCTTTTGTCACCAGAACGCGTTCGTTCCTCGATTCTTTTCTTCGCCTATTCTTTTTCAAATTAAGTTACAAACATAGAATTCCGTGGTCGAACATTTTATTTTAAATTTTATTTTCATCGATTTCTTTTGATACAATTTATGATTTTGGGCGCAAGAATTCGTTCCAAGGATCGACGATCGCCATCCGCAATCGATTGTAAATGGATTACCACGTTTGTTAACGATACTGGATTACAATTTTTCTATTTATACAACTCTGATAATACTTTTCAAATATTGTAACTAAATTTACGGAGAGGTAAATTTTTTATTTCGAATAATTAAAATATGAAGATCGAAGCATTTTCCTGCGATACTATAGTTTCTCTTTGAACGTTAATTAAAGCATCTATTCGTTTTATTAGGCAGTAAAGATGTATGTTAATTTAGAATACGTATAGTTATTTTAGTGTATCCACTAGTTTGCATAAAAACATTGCTAAAATACAATATTTTCGAGCTATAGCGATATATCATTTATCTTACCGATAAATGCTCTTTCAGCTTGTATATTTTATCATTAAATTACTAATTTAAATTTCAACAACGCTCATATAAAAAGAAAAAAAAAGTAACTATCGGTGGAGACTCGAGCAATCACGATTATTTTTTTGTTCGTATAATTCTCTGTACAAATTACGATATCTTTAGTAGTAACATGATCACTAATAGGAATGCAGTAATAAAATCAAATCTAACCGTTTAATCTGCATCTATTTATGGGTGAATATTATTCGAGGTTTTAAGCTGATTGATTATACAGATGATTAATACGTAAATGCAGGTACATTTAGTATTCTAACTCACGTTTTTACCCTATAATAACTTTGCGCGGGATCAAAGATAACAAATAATTTTGCGTTATGTAAAATAAAATAGTTATCGTATGCGCAAGGAACGCGAGTATTATACGGAGAGTCATCGTAAGTAAGCTATTCGCAAAATCACGAGTATCGGTTTGGAGTGGATCGCATTAATCTTGGACTAACCGTCGGTAATTTATGCGTTCGAAATTGAGCGAGCGCGTGCGCGGGTGTGAGTGGGTGTGAGTGGGTGTGAGTGGGTGGGAGTGGGTGGGAGCGGGTGGGAAGCGGGTGGGAGCGGGTGGGAGTACGCGCACACGCTCGCTGGCCTTTGTCTTATCAGTGGCGATCCTGCCGCGTTGGCATCTCGGGCTCCTCCGGGCGGCTGAAGATTCGTGGATCGAATCTCGCTCCCTCGAACGTCGCTCGGGAAAAAAGCAACGGCGAGTCCCCGCGAGTCGAGAAAAGCTACCGTTGCGAGAGTCAAGTATCACGGTAAGAATCACGGTATCTCCGGGTACACCCGAAGCACTCCCCGCGCGGCTCGCGACAAAGGTCAGAGTTGGCAGCTATCAACGCCGGTCCCAAGGAAGCTACCAGGCGTAGGCGAGTCCTCGGTCACGGCGCATACGTGCAGAGGCGCGCCCTCATGCGGGTCCCGTCCTCGGCACGTCCCTCGGCACGTCCCTCGGCACGTCCCTCGGCACGTCCGTACGTGTGTGTACATCGTACGCGGGACCTCCGCGCTTCGCTCCGGGCAATAAATAATCGCGCGGTGCAACTCGCGGGCATTTAATGGCCCTCGCGCCGAGTAATCGGCATTTCTATCTCTGGAAAATCACGCGAGCGTCGAGCGCATTGTGGCTGGGATGTCTGCGATGTCTGCGATGTCTGCGATCGTTGCCCCACCCGAACCCGTCGCGGAAAGTGGGTGCGTTCCTCGAGATAATCTCCCTCTCGCTCGGGCTCAGGAGGTTCGCGGATTAGGGGTCCGAAGAGGCGAGAGGGACTCCAGCATCCCTTACCCCTTTGTCTTCGCCTGCACGTCCGACAGGTGCGATATTACCTTCGGCAAGTTCGATCGGGTTTCTTTGAAAAATTTTTCCACCATTTATTGGTTTTATAATTTATGTATCGCGCGCGCGCGTAATTAATTAGAAATACTCGAGGATCGAGCGGAAAAGAAAGTTTAAGCCTTCTTAAATCATCGTATCTCTCCGGCGAATGGATCCACTTTTCACTCGCCGCTTTGCTATAATCCACTCGATAATTTAACCTTTTAGCTTCAGCTAGGAGTTATCGTACTTAAACAGCTAAATATATATCTTCGATAAATCAACGAAAGTCATTGTTACGAAGATGCTCGAGATGAAAATATTTAAACCGTCTTCGAGTTCAACCGCGTTCGATTCATCGCTTTTACGCCTCGATAATATTGGAGCCAGCCAGTTTTTCTTAGCCAACGATCTTAATACCGAGTAGCGTGAAATACAGCTTGGAATCGATGCAATTGTTTATTCAATTACGGTCGATAAATCGCGTACTCGAGTCGCGTATGCGCGCGCGTATTAAAAAAGCCAATTAACGCAAAGAAAGTAATTTCGAATATTTCTTCGTAGCGATGATGCGTGTATACGCTGTAATAACTACCTAAATCTAAACGTACATACAGTTTGCTTTGTTTTAATAATATTATTTTCTTGCAAAACTTTTTATACTCGACCGCACGATCGCGAACGTGATCGAGCGATCGTAACTACTCGCGTAAAGGATTGGCTTTTTTATTAACGTTGCTAAAACTGTCGTTTCCAATGCGATTAGAAAAACCGAATAATGGAATTAAGAGTAACGCATAGAAGATACTTTCCAAGAATGAAAAATTATAATTTAATAAGATTTCTTAGACTTGGCTGCGCAGTATTTTATTTTTACCGTCGTGAGTTAATATTTTAAATCATTAATCTTCGCGATAGGCGTAAAATCTGGTATTGGATAAAATTATAAAATTTGTGTAAATTATCTTTGGTACGTGTACTTTTATACTACAAAGTTAATTGGTTGCGACGTTCGTTACGTTTGCTATGATTATATTTCTTAAATTACTAAAAATAAACGAGCAAAAATAAATTTAAGCCATCTCTTGTTTCTCTGTAATCCCATAATCGTAAAATTTCCCTTTTCAAGATAGTTTGAAAATTAAAAAAATTTTTTTTAATTCAACCAAGTACGATAAATTTATGTCGCTGCGTACGAACAAAATACTCATCGCTTGGATCGCACCGATCGAATTAATCCATTTTTTGGAGCGACCTTACGCGATGATAAATAAATAATAAATAAAGTGAATGTTTGTTTAAAAGTACGCGGTTACGATTATACCTGATGTAGGGTTGAACAAAGTCTCGTACAATTTTGTAAAACTAAATTTAAAGGTTGACAAATTTAGATGTCAATCAAAACTTTACGAGAATGCCTTAGCCATAAATGGATATATGTGTGTGCATATATAGTCATGCATACGTTAAATTATTTTTACGGAACCGAGAAATAGAATCCCATAAATAACGAGATGGCTAATATCCAAGAATAAGAGTTATATAAACAACTTTGAATACCGAACTTGGTAACGGCGCAGCACTTTAATGTTTAATTATATCTTAGAGTATATATTTTTGATAAAAATATGATTAACGCATGACCGTAAAATATAATCGATTATATTACAGTCTATATTAGAACATTCGTACATTCGTGGATTATGTCATCGAATAATATTTTATCGAATTATACGACATATTTTATTATGTCGTATTATTAGCTGAAGATCGATTTATACATAATTCTATATTTTTATAAATAGTATACGCGGAAGTTTAACGACCCGTTCTTTTAACTCGTGATTTTAAAAGTTTGAAAACTCACCTCGTAACGATTGTCTCGAGGAGAAAGACACCGATATTTTATCTGGCAAGATTCGCGCTAAATGCACCAACTTTGACTAAACAAAGACTAAAGTTTTATTCGACATTTAGTTGGTCAAAAGTAAATCGAAAGTAAAACTTCGATTATCGCAATCCTTTTCTTTAGAGTAATAATTATTTTTAATATTTAAAATTCAATTTACCAAATCATTCATCACACTCTTCATTACAAGTTTGATGTTATTACAACGGCTGATCGGAAAAAAGCAGCTTTTCCCAGTACTCTCGTGATAAAATTTAATTACTCATTTCAATTTTACCGGAGAAGTCAATAATTTTTCCTATAAAAAATCCTATACGTTCGGTATATACGTTCGGTATATACGTTCGGTATATACGTTCGGTAACGCAGCATGCAACAAGTTATTCAACAATATTTATGAAACCCATCATGTTCGCAGATTAGGCGTTCGCTCAGTCTCGATGTGGAAGGCGCGGGACCAATTAATATTCCCGACTCATTTTTCTCCGCTTTTTGCTCCTCACTCACAGAGTTATCCTCGATAAAATCCGCAAGTTTATATTTTCAACTGCGAAATACACTCGATTTCATTAAATGCTTCATCGGACTAACACCAAGCGCAACATCACGGCACACGTGTGCCCTTTTGCATTTATAAAACGTGAAAGTGCCTAGTGGTTCTAGTCGGTTAGTCGGTATGCAAAGATACACGTATACCGGCCGTTGTGTTTTTCCATTTCGCGCTGAAATATAGAAAATCGCTGCGTGTATAGAAATAGGAAAAAAAAAAAAAAAAAAAAAAAAAAATTACGATACAGTGCCTTTGGATAAGATGGGATCGAATGTGATTTTCTCTATTGGTATTTATTTGAAGTCTTTTAACAACGCTCTTACTGCCCATAAGTTAGGTGAAATCGAAATTTTTTGCTTTTACAATTCGAGTAATTCGAACCCTCGCCGATCGAATTTCAATTTAATATTTACTTTATTGTCTTCGAACCCGAGGATCGATAAGTAAATAATTATTACGTTTTAAATTATGCTATTATATTTTCACAATCCGAGCATTTTAAATATAGTCGATGAGTTCGATCGAACTATGGTTAAAGTTATTTCAACCACGAGATTATCGCGCGAAAGAAAAATTAGCTCCTTCTTCGCTCCGCGAATATAATTACCGTTTAATATAATTTATAACGCGACGATTGCTTTACGCTCGCGGAATTATATACACAGATATATTTCATACGTATAATCAATACGCGAAGATTTCCACCTTGACGATCGGATCGATAATTATGATATATACGGTATAACGAAGAACGAGAATATTAAAATCTTATTATCTAAGCGAGGAGGAGACGAAATATTTTATAAAATTTATGCGGTGTATTGTATACCGTGGTTGTCGTTGAAAAATAAATAATAAAACGCATTTACTCGTTTCGTTCCTTTTGCAAATTTCCTCTGAAATATTGGAAATCTGAAGCATCGAACGCGTAAAATAATGTAATAATGTAAAATAGAAAAAGGTTTAATTCGATTAGCGGTAATGTATAACGAACGGACACCTCTTAAAGCATAACCCGCGCAAACCAATTAAAACCAAGGCGATAATTTACGATTCGGATTTAATAAAAAAAATGGCGGTGTCAGCGTTTGACCTTGGGTGATCTCGCCCGTAAAGTTGGGTACGAGCAACGAGGTAGGGACGAAAACTCGACAAAAACCCGACAAAAACCCGACAAAAACCCGACAAAAACTCGGTTCTCAGCGTTCGCGTAAAGTGGAACGAAAGATCGTCTCGTGTCCTGCCGGGCAAACTTGTATACACTCGAGCAGTAAAATTTCGCCGCAAACGTACACACCTATACGTAAAGCTGTGGTTATATACCCCCGCTGTTGCAATTAGCATAAATACTCCTCGATGAGGATACGTCAGGCGTAGCGTTATAAAAAAATTTACATTCGACGTATGCGCGTCTTTTACGACTTCCTATTTTTTCTTTATTTTTATTTTTTTCTGTTTTTCTTTTTAATGGAGACGCGTTGCATCGGGCAAGAGATGCACTATCGCGTTTCGAAACCTTTTTACGAAGCTACTAAACTGCAATAATTAACACGGGATTTTCTTTTTTCATTATAATTTATACGATGTGTAATAGTGCAATTCTCTCGAGCGTTATTACGTTTCGAGATGTGTATTTTTGTTTCGAGAAACAGATGTATTTTTTATACATTGTTGCTAACTGCGGAGATGAGAACGACAAAACTATTGTATTATGACTATTTAAACTACGAATAAATAATTTAAATATGAGAGTAAAGGTAATTTTACGTCCTCGAATACTTGACGCATCTTATGCAGTGTTTAATGCGTTTACTAAAAGTGTAAAAATGTAAAACGTGCGGTGCCCGCACAGAACGGAGTTCCTGCTCCAAAAGAAGATTCTCGTTAACAACGTCGTTTCCTCCCAAGAATTTTATCGCGAAAATAATTGAACTTATTTCTAAAAGTTGAATCGTTAAGATGCGATTTTACCTTTAATCGAATCTCCGTCGTACTCGTGCTCGTTTCCAATAAAATACCCTTTTATGTTACGTAATTTTTGTTTTCGTATCATTTTATAAATGTAAACGCAACGCGATATCAAAGAATTTCACGAATTACAGAATATTACAATTCTATTTAGTTGAAAAGGATTATTGGGTACGTTTTTGCAATTATCATAAATATTCGCGATAGAGAGAAAATAAAAATCGAACTTTAATATTTTACATTATATAATATATAAAATTGTCGAAACGTCTATAAATTAATGCAAATTGCATAAGATTATTCGCGCGCGCGAATGATTTTGTAAAATTTTTTTTTCTCGGCGACGAGTTCGTTCGCTAAGAATTCCCGAGACACATATTTCGTACGTTAGGGTCAAAGAAAAATTCGGCCAAACAATCGGAATCCCGATTTTCCTCGGATCCCGGTGACTATCTTACGCGTTTGGAAAAAGGCGATCTCGCTTTTGCCTTCCGCGTGCTTCTACAAACTAGCGCGACTCGTTGTTCGGACGGAAATTTTTCGCTGGCCGAACGAAAGCGAATTTATAGCCGAGCCACGGCTTTTTCCCTCTTCGGAATGTAAAAAGGACGTTCGGATAAGTCAGCCCGCAGCATCGCGAATATTTGCAAAACACACCGAACGTTCGAATTGGCTGCATCGAGGCATCGAGAAAATTAACGACGCGCGTCTGGTCTAAAAAGAAATCGCGAGCGTTAAAGTTTCTTACGATTCAGCGTTTCGAACTTCAACGATTCGCTCTATCCGAGGTTACGATTTAACGCAGGATATTTCATAAGCGATTCGAGAGATCGGAACGAGACGATTCGAGCAAACTTTCGACCACCGTCTAAAAGTCCGCTTCGCTTTATTCGCGTTCCAACGCTAACAAACTAACCGATTCGCCAAATTCCGCTATCGAAGCGCGTACTTTTACGTAAACGCAATAAACCCAAAACCACAATCGCGGATGTGGAGAGCTTAGAAAATTTCCCTCCCCGCGTAAGCGGACAAACTCGCGATTCCAGCTCTTCCCTTGTTCGGTAATTCGGTAATCCGGTAATCCGGTAATCCGGCAATCCGGCAATCCGGCAATCCGGTAACCCGGTAATAGATTTCGGTGGGCTAATGACGGTTGCCTTTGCCGCCGCTACTTCGGGAATCGGTGCACGGCCCATACGTGCATTTATTCACTTGCCGCGTGTACGAGCGCGTTTCAATTTCAAATGCAATCAGAGGGCATTACGGGAAATGGGAGAAACCGGGCGAAAGTATGAAACGCACCGAATAGCCGCGCGAATTCAATGCTCGTACGATTCGTACGATTCGTACGATGTTCTCTCGTTTTTCCAACGTTACGTGATGCAACGTACGAAAGCGCTGCGTAATAACGAGCGAGAGTATATTGACCGTCGGTCTTTGTGTGCACACTCGCACGTTTCTTGTGTTCCGTGTTCTATGTTCTGTATTCCGTGTTCCGTGTTCGATAATTAATATTCGATCTGGATCATTTTGTTGCCTTTTAATCGCGGTGGGGTTCGCTTCGATACCTTTCGATGGACACCGATCGATAATAAGTTTTCATTTTCAAATTATCGTCACTCGTTTGAACATTTTGTCAATTTTTCTTTCAATCGATATTTAATTTGATGTCCAGTCGATGCGTCGAACATACAAATTACCGCGCGAACCAATTAATCGGAGATGAACGAACGATCGACCGTTCAATTTTATATAATTTTACACCGACGCGACGTTTATCCAACTTTTGTCTATTATCTTTAACCATTCGAAAAAAATAACCCCCTCTTTGGACTCGCTTCGATGTTCGAAGAGCGCTGTCATACATGTATAGATGTATAGTTGAAAATATTATTATACTTTCTAAAATGATCGGAGACAGCGGCGGCGCGAGTCGATCGAGCGAAGCAACTCGATAAATGCTCGACTGCCGATCCGGTACAATAACAATAATAATAATGGATATAATGGATGAAGGTACGTAAAGGTAAGATGGAGCATCGGCAGGGCTAAGAATATCGGTTATTGAAAAGTTATTGAAAAGTTATTGAAAATGCGTGAGATACGCGCTACCAGCTACCAGCTTACGACATTTCCGGTTGAGCGCGTGCTTCCAAGCTCTTCTTTTTCAGAATTAGATTGGATCATTATGTGCATTGGTCATAGCGGTGCATTATTACAGTCCGTCAAGGTATAATTTGTCTGTTGGCTCACTTTCGTTTTTCGATGATAATCGATCGGAAATCGATTGATTGGAGCATTCTGCGAAACTATAAGCTGTACTAGTTTAGTTTTTTGGTTACGAGAACTTAATCTTTGTAATTAATGGCGATGCGTGTAATTAAAGTGATTCGATTTCTTGTTTTATTAGTTCGTTTAATTAAGTTTCTAAGTATTTTTTTCAAATTACTATTTTCATAATCGTAATGACAAATTACCACGATAAACGAAATTAATCGTTTACTACATAATAAATGTTGTAATATATTTTTAACTTTTGGAATTTAAACTCTTTGGTTCGGCGTAAACAAAGTAGATATTAACGCATGTTTGAAAAATTTATCGAGCTTGGACGTAAATTAATTAAAATTACATTTGCGATAGACACAATATAATTAAATCGATAAGTTAAATTATCGAGAATCTTATACTTTTAATATTTTAAAGTGCGTTTATAAATATTATCGGCTTACTTTATTATTTTTTTTATTGCGTTTAAAAAATCGATCGATTTCAAGTTTTTCTACATTCAACCAATGTTCGCGATTACTCGTATAAAATATATAATTTATGCAATAATACACTAATAATTCATTTACTTTTCCTCGATGCGTATAAATTATTGAAAGAAACTTGCATCGTTATCGTTGGAGAACTAAAAATTTATAGCATTTTAAAAGTTTATTATTGGCATTTGTATTTTGCAAGAAAAAGATTTCAATTTATGAAAAATAATGTTATATCGAACGCGAACTTGTATAAAAAGGAAATAACATAAAGTGAACAGTCATTGTAAAAATAATTAATCACGAGATGTGGAAAACACGACTGTCTAAATATGAATTTAAGCACCTAATAATTCAAGAAAGATCTATTAACTATAAGTGTCAAAGTAAACGGATCGGGGCAATAGTTTAAAAGTTATTTATGAAAATATATAATATTTATTAAAATAATGAAAGTTTAAAAACTTTAGAATAAATTTTGAAAATATTTAATAAAAAATTGTGCTTTAAATATCGGGATAAAGTAACCGTGTTTGGTTATTCGGAACGTTCGCTCGGAATAAATTAAAATTTGCACGTTTAATTAATTTTATTAAAATTTATTAGAAATTTTGCGCTCGATAATAAAAGGCACTATATAAATAAATATATACAAATACGCGAATTTAATCCAAATAGAGAAATCTATAAAATGAATATTCGAATCTATAATTTTCGTAAATCTAATAATAGAAAAATACCATGTTTCTATGTCTTAAACGCATTAAACAACGATTACCAACGCTAAATATAACGCTAAATATATTTATAATAATTTAAACGGATTTGATCAAATCCTTCCATATTTTATGTCTTTTTTACAAGGTAAAAAATCCTTTATAAGATTAAAACGCTACTGTTAAATCTTTGGCTATCTAGTATTACAAGTTTTGTTAAATTATTCACAAGTTTTATTACGGAAATTAAAACGACTATTATAAAGAACCGATCTAAATTTATTCGTTAATAAATAAACTAGTATTTTACGTTATATAAATTTTGCAATTAATTTATTTAAAAATGTAATTTTCCCATCGAAATCCGACGTTGGTAGGACACACTCGCGTAAATCTTGCATTAGTTACAACTGAGATACTCGTATATTGAATTTCCAACGCGTAAAGTTTAGGTTGATATTTTGAAAAACGTTTATGCCCCATTAAAAACGTTACGTTTTACATATATTATTTTTTACGATGGCACATATTTTCCCCGACGCTCGGCACAATTATCATTACGGATGCATCATTAGGGAAAATCGGTTATTCGGTTATAATCAGAAGCGATGGGCGACGGTCTTCGCTAATCATCGAGTCGAGTCGAAACGTATCGAACGTACCGGACTCGGTTCGGGTCGACGTTCGTTCTTGCTACCGGCAATTGGTAATTCTCACAGGTGATGCACGAAAGTCGGCGAGCGTATCTCTCGGAACCTACGAGAACCTACGAGAACCTACGAGAACCTAGGAGAACCTACGAGAACAAGTGTCGAAAAGTGGTTGAGGCGAACGAGTCCCGATAAACACACCTGAGCGCGAGGCGGTGTAACAATCGTCGCTCGTCCGCCGGCGGCGAGTTTCCTTTTCCTCTCGAATACGGCGATCGGATCGAGCCGCGGACCCGACTCTGCTCGACTCGCTTTCCCACGCGATCTATTCGGCCGTATTACAGCCTCTCGAGGAATCCCCGCTCTTTATCTCTCTCCTCCCGCCGTTTCGCCGTTTCGCCGTTTCGCCGTTTCTTGCACTTGCGCCTAATAGAAATTTTAACGCCTCGCACGCCGCTCGTAAAACCTGGAGGACCGTAAAAACGACGCGCGCCTCTGTGACGTTGAATTAAGTTTTATCGTTGATTATGTAAAAGCCTCGCGGGTGGAGGTTTTCCTTTCCTGGCGTTTCAGGCCCGTTTCAGGCCCGTTTCAGGCCCGTTTCCCCCCCTTTTTCGAAATTTCATTTCAAACGGAGAACCGTTTTATCCTTGATTCCGAATCGCGTCTTTGCTTTTCAAAGGAATGGAAAGCGAGAATCGTCGCCGGAATCGTCGCCGGAACCGTTGCCAGAATCGCCGCCAGAATCGCCGCCAAACCAAAAACTTAAACCGCGAACGCGACTTCCGATGCTATTCCGAACTAATACAGGCATCAACCGTCACCCGAATCTTTAAACCATTTTTCGTTATCCAGAACGCGATTTTCGATGAAATTTAGAGAAAGCGTTTAAAAGCCTATAAATTCCCAACCCACGTTTATATCGAAAACTCAACGAAGAGGGTTTTCCGTCGATTCCAACAGATTAGAAAAAAATTATTTTTTCTACGAAGAAATTATGACGTACATTTAACTTATACTATTCGTACGTTTCGTATCAAAATCTTTTAACCATCGAGCGACGTTCCAGAAAATGAGAACAACCGTTAAAAAAATAAAATGTTTATTTCGTTTTTCGCGTTTCGTTATTAATGGAAAATTCGTAAATTAATGGAAAAAATGTTTGGAATTATCTACATTAGTTGGAACGAAAATGTATGGAACGTCGTTCTCGGCGCTCGATGTCAACAACGACGACGACGAAATCACAAAAACGATGCAAATAAATCTAATCGCTGATTCGAAATCTATCCGTATATCGAAACACGACTCGAACAACGAACCGGTGTTAGAAACCAGGCAAGTAGCAAAAACGAATAAACGTAACGACCTCTTCGTTCGATGAATAAAACATGATTCTTAGTGCAGCGTTAACCAATATCACGTAATGTAACGCATCCAACGTTGGCACGTGACCTCAAAAATACGGCTTTCTCAGGTGTAACGCTACGAATAAAGGACGCTGGCAATTCCCAGACGCGAGGGGAAAAAAACCGCTTCCCTTATAAGTGGCGCGTCGAGCGTGTCAATTTCCCCGTCGAAATTAGCAGACAATGCCGCCCGCAGCGTAATCGCACCGCGACCCGACGTTTAGGTGCATTACGTGGATGGATTGCCGCGAGACCGCGAGCTCTTTTCTTTGTAAGGACGGAGCGATTCATCGGAGCGACGGAGCAGCAGGTGAGATGATGATTCACGGCTCGAGAGGAGGCCGCTCTCCGTCCTTGTCCAATTTCGCTATTCCTTTGGTTGTCGTTTGCTATTCATTGTCGAAACGGAGAGGCAAGAGTTGGACTCGGTTCGTTAGGCGGCGCTTGATAAAAATGTTTTTATCCACGAGGAAATACAATTTCGCTTTCGCGATGTGCACACCGGTGGCTAAATGCTTCAAAGTACCGAGCTTTCGGCATTTCATTGTGCATTAAGAACAAAGCGGTGCAACTGCATTTTCTCGGGTGCGCGAACCACTCGTTTCCCGAGGAATAATAACTGGCTTCTACTTTCCCACTCTAACCTTTCTTCTAACGTTTCACGTTTCTCCAACAGCCTTTTTAACCGAACGCTGGACTTCGAACTTTACCGAGTCTCCAATTTTATTTCGAGTCCGAGGGGATATGGTGTATTCCTGCGCTGCTGATTTTTTTCCCGCTCAACTCGGAAGGACGTACGATTGGGACGTACGATTGGGACGTACGAATGGGATTTTTTCCACGCGGCGATTTCCAACGCTCTTTACGAGATTTACGCAAGCTATTAAAAATTTATATGGGGTATTATAAATAATTTATGAACGGATTTTTTGCAGATTTTTTGCAGATTTTTTGTAAATCGAATCCTTGAATTAAAAACTGTTTCAGTTGCTTCAGTTGCTTCAGTTGCTTCAGTTTCAGATGGTAAACTAACCATATTGGAAACTTACGTTTTTAGATACATAACTTTTATAGATATAATATACATTCGGTTTGTAGAAACTCAACTAAAACAAATCACATTTACTACTTAAATATACATATTAAAGTCGCTTAAATAGATTTTACGAAACGTATAATTATAATTCTTTCCTATTAATTTTAATTATTTAAATACTCGCTATAGTATTACAGTATATGTATATACTAAACCCATATAATTTCCTGCATCTCTGAAATGTTCTTATATGCCGATGCTTGAATTATAATTCAAAGCAATTTGTAAATTTATTTAAAAATAATTATATTTAACTATATATTTTTCTTTTTTTTCATCGATTTCAAATGTTCGATAAAGGCTGTTAAACTAGTTTTATTGTAATAAAACCTTGTTTCATTTTAATTAAAGTTTATTGAATGTAATTTGGAATTCAAGTTAATTCTATTTTTAAAAAAGTAGGCAATAATAAGTAATAAATGCTAAAACATAATTTAATTTAATGCATTTAATTTATTTAGTTTTAAACCGCAAATTAAAATTACTTTATATATTTTCATTAAATTTGATTGATCGAAACTTAAAGAATCATTGGTATAATCGTATCTTATTATTATATTACACTAATTTAATACAAAATACTTTATATATGATGAATTAATTAAATATTTAATTTGATGTGCATTTAAATAAAGATTTACTCCTCGATGATATAATTTTTCGTTACGCTTATTCTTCGTGAGAATTCAAATATTATCGAAAATCTAACGAAAATAAACCATCCTCATTTAAATTACCGCGATAAACATAGAAAAATAAAAATCACTTTGTCTCTAGTAATTTAATAGTAGACGATTTCTTCCGAATAATTATTATCCAGACGCATTGCCATCGACGATATTCACATTTTTATCGGATGATTCCACTTTTAAATTCTCACTAAAATTAAACAGTTAACACCGAACGAACCATCGAATCAAATCCAACTCGTATAATGACGCACTCAACGTATGCAACTCATAGGCATAGGTGTACGTACATGTGCAGGGAACAATGGATCGTCTCTTGATTTATCGGGTATTATTTCAGTCCTTGTCTACAAACGTGCGTTATTGGGACACGGGTCCTTCGATCCAATAATCGGTGTCGAGTAGAAAATTGTTCCGATGACTTTTGAGTTGGACAATCCCAAGAATAGTTTTATGAATGCTTTGACAAATCCGAGTAGTTCTTTATTTTCTTTTATTTTCTTAATTAAACTGTGGAATCCTTTTATTATATTTACCGTTATATTCACTTTACTCAAAGTATCTTTAATGAAATATAACATTGTTATTTAAATGGTGACTAATTTTTAGTTAATTTATATCGACGGTTACATCGAGTTAAGTCAAAGTAATGATAAAACGAACGATGTTAATTTTATCTTTAACAAAATTATACGGTTTTATTGAAAATTTGTAAATTACGAATTCTAGGCGTCGCTACGCTAAATCGACAATCTTGAAAAGTTCTAAAGATTATTACACTCTAGAAAAGTTTATTTTTGAAAAATGCATTGATTCTTCGAACGACCAATTTTCATAAAAGACACAAAAATTGTAATACATCGGAATAGTTTATAACGATTAATAGCGTTACAAACTGTAAATTATTTTTACAATATAATTAAAGCTACATTATAAAATTGTCGACGCAACATACTTAAGTTCTTTCGAATAAAAATTGGTCATTTTCAAAAGTATTGGAGGAAGGAGTAATCGGAAGCGAAGTTACCGGTCCGAGAATGAAACTTTTCAACTTTGAACTTGTTCGGTTTAATCGGTTAAACGATCAAAATTCTAGCTAACTTTAGTCACGTAAGCTGTATTATACGTAGAGTGCATATAATATCTGCGTCCAAATCATACGAAGGGTCAATAGTAACGGCAGCTGAGAAGATGGAGAGAAGATGAATCTCGCAATTTTCACCTCCACGATTACGGAAAACGGGGACGGAATCAGCGAAGCCGAAAGGACTGTTGGTTTCTGGGTCTCTCTGGGTCTCGCTGGGTCTCGCTGGGTCTCGCTGGGTCTGCTGGGTCTCTCTCGGTCTCTCTCGGTCTCTCTCGGTCTCTCTCGGTCCCTCTCGGTCTCTCTCGATCTCTCTCGGTCCCTCTCGGTCTCCCTCGGTCTCTCACGAAAGCGGATAATTGCACTCGTTAAAGTATCCGAATGACGCTGGCCTCGTCCGCGGATCTTTACCTATCCCCGAACGATTAATGTTTCTCTGCGTTTCCGCGGGGGCCGCGCGCTTCGTGCTCGTCTCCTTTTTAATGAGCGCCCACCTTTTCAATTAGACCATCGAGCTCCGGGACTCTCGGTCTTTCGAATCCTTCCTATCTTCCTCCTATCCTCCCATCCTCCCACCCTATGCTTATTACTCGCGCTCGTTATCTTTTGCCATATCGCTTTATCCTATCTGTTGTCATTCTTTCCTGCTCTACAGGGGAAAATCCAAATTGCCGATTCTTTTTGATAATTGCCGCGATATCATCTCCAACCTTCCACTGTACAATCCACGAGAATGATAAGTTTTCCTAGTTTCGTTATACACTTTTTATTTGCTTTACGTACTTCTATGCTCGACAAAAATTTATAAATAAGCGCTTACTACGTTCGAATATCAATTTTGTTGACAAAAATTTATCGAGGAAACAAGAAAAGATATTTTAGTTAATGTTTACCTTTTTTCTGCTTCTTAATAATTATAAATGGACTTGTACTTTCTTGAAACCTTCATTATCAATATTATCTTTAAAAGTATGTATGAAAATAATTTCCCGAGTAGTGAATATAATTATTATATTTTGATTCTAATGTTATAAATTAGATTTATCTTTAACTATTTTAAAGTATTTGATATAAAATAATTTTTAAATTTTATTTTATTTATTATGTCTTTACGCGATCGAAATATGATCTATGAAATGATTTTATCAGAAATATGATTATTAACTTTTTTATTAAAATAGAAATTCAAATATTGAAATATAAACGTTATATAAAAGTTGTTGGCTTAGAATTTATTAAATAACTTATTAAAAAGGACAATAATTTATGATTAGTTTATTTTTGAATTTAATTTCTCTATCGATATCCCAAAGATTCGATTAATTTTATATTTAAAACATCGTTATATAGCAATCTATATACGAATAATTATTTCTCGAACGTCAACGGTAAATTTAAACAAATTACTAAATTAGTCCAAATAGGATTATGAATCATGAGTTCTCTGATTGCAATTCTAGCAAGACATCCGACTTGAAAAAAATCTGATTCGCTTGGTAGCCTAAAGTGAAATAAACGAATTTATCGTGCACTTGAATGCAGTTTTAACACGAAGGTAGCTCACGAGTTGTATCTTTATTAAAGCGCTTTCGATCTCGGTAATTATTATCAATTATTGAAATGCATCAAATCGAATCTCTTGTATTCTTTGGCCCCTTCGATTTCTTAATAATCTAGCGATCACGAATTGTTTTGACATACTTTTCCACGCGAAATATTCGCGGCAATTGCAAAATTGAATAATTAGACTAACTAATTTCGATAATTATAAAATAAAATAAACTTTCGATAACATAAAAGTTAATTATTTTTTAATCGTTTAAAACGAATACTGGTTTACGAAGATTATCTAGATACAAAGGTACATTAAAATTGTAAATTGTAATATTTATAATAAAAACACTCGTTATAAATTTATTAATATCAAGAAATATATATTCGTATATATTATAATTATTTGCATATAAAATAAAATTTATATAATCATCGACAAATATTTGCATACCATTTATTTATGTCAAATTTATAAATCAGAAAAGGTGCTATCTTTATTATTTCATCAAGATACGTTATCACTCGCATTAAACGTCGCATGCAATAGTTACAAGGTATACTTTAGAGTTAATATATTCAATAACGAAGCGGAATAATTAAAAGATTGCAATGTAACCGATCGCTGTTATTCAGTTGGTACTTTGATCGCTCGTTATCCATCGAGTAAAATCATATTTTTGGATCCGAGTATTTTTATTCTCGCGTCGATATAAAAGCTGGAGCTATTCGTGACCCAGAATGAACACGTTAAAAATTGTCGTTAAAATCGTCGTTAAAAATCGTCGTTAAAAATTGTCGTTAAAAATCGAATTCAAAAAGCGGATATAATTTTTTAATTTTCTTTTTCGAGTAACGTCGTTAGCGGATAATTTATTCAGCGCATATATTGTAATCTAGCTTTTTAAATTCTCGTTTAAAAAATGGATTGTATTATTAAGGATGCACATCGCGTCGTAAAAGCCTCTTGCCTCTTTAGAAAAGGCACTAAATCGCGTTCTCCTCTGTTTATCATAGTTCCAGCAAACCTATCGCGCGCATATTTCCCGCGAGAGATCCATTCAATTCGTTTCTCCCTCGCCGACTTTCTCTTTCTCTCTTTCGATGGATGCTAAAAGTCGTTAATAATTGGACACGTGACATTCCATTCGCTCGTCCTCTGCCTTTCTTACCACGGCCGACCGTCCGGGGATTACTCACCTTTCCGACGGTATACACACGTACGCGCAAACTCTTTTAACGGCGAGGCACAGCCGCGATCAACTTGTACATACACACACACACACACACACACACACACACACATATATATATATATAAATATAGCCAAGCTCGTACGCGTGCGTCCGTCTCGCTCGCGTTGGCTGCGCTATTCCGCACAATCGGACAGATCTGCCTCAGCCTCGTGCCGCTCCTCCTCGACTTTTCTATAAGCCGGGAAGCCTTTTTCTCCGCGACTCGTGCGTACGTTGTCCCGGATCCCGACGTTTCGACAAGTTGCCGGGGACGTTTTATTTTTACTCCTTTCGAACGCGACACCCGCGTACCTTTGTATTTTTCTTTACGTTTTTTCTTTTCTTTACGCGTGCGATACCTCCACTGCTCGGGAGGAGACCTTGCCTACGATAATACGATACGAAGCCTCGTTCCCGCGTTGCGATCGAGTTTACCGATACGCGTGAAAGTTACGCGAATTTTCTCGAGGATGCGTCGAGCGTCGCGGACCTTCGGTAAATTGCTTCGCTTCACCGACGATCGAACGTTACTTCGACGACTAACCAAACCCATCGGTGCATTCCTTGCATCGGTTTGCGTAACCGGTTACGGGTCGCAAATTTAAATAATTTTTAGATTCTCCTCGATATTTTCTCCTAGACCGAAATTTCCGAGTTACTCGCGAACGACGTCGGGGACCTTCGCTTAAACGTTTACTTACCGAAGCCTGCTTTTATTTTGTTTGTTTTTTGTTTGTTTTTTTTTGTTTGTTTTCTCTCCCATTTCGAAACGGCTCGAACCTACGCCGCGTTCGTCCAATACTTTTTCAAACTCCCGCTTGGAACCAAAGCTTGGCTCGGAATCGACGGCGCTTCCCGCGTTCGGATGCAGCGAAAACTTGTTTACGATCGTCGAAATAATTAACACCTCGGTAAAGCGAACGTGGAACCTCGCGCGTTCGTAAAAAAAATGAACAAACGTAGAGCCGAGCGTTCGCGCATAAACACATCGAGGGACGCGCGTCGACGCGGTATCGGCACGGGGATAAGCGGGGAGGGATGGGAGAGTCGCGGCCGACGGAGTTAGTGGCGTTTTAGAGGTTATCGGTTTAATTGCGATCGCGGATAATGAAATAAATCTGCTCGGTCGACGAGGGAGAGGATACGCAATGCCTAGTGGCTCGGACGCGAGATAAGAAAAAGAGCAGCGCCGCATTGTACAAAGTCGCCGCGAGGCGTGCGCTTCAGAATTTATCGAAGTCGCGGACGTGATCGATTGCGAGAACTCCCCGTGTTTGCTTTTCCAGGACGGTCCGTCTCCCTCTCGCCTCCCTCTCGCCTCCCTCTCGCCTCCCACTCGATACCTCGCTCTCGCTCTCGCTCTCGCTCTCGCTCCCACCCCACCTATCCAACTTTCGAGATTTTCAATGTTTGTTCTATGAAGTTTATGGTGCGTGGAAGAAGAATTTATTAGCAGCTCGCGGTAATACCTTTTTCTTATTTATAATCCTGAGCATTACACCTCGACGAGGCTACTTCGTTTCGTACGCTGACTTTACGAACAAACGAAAACCTTTGATAATTGCTTTTTAAATGTCGAGGATCTTTGTAATTGTGATATCGCGGGCATGATCGATCGTACCTTATTCGAATGTGGTGGTGGTGCGTTACGAAAGTAGTTACTCGAAGATGAATTATTTCCCATTGAAAAGTTAACGTTGAATTCGTATGCTTGGTTAAACGTGGGACGATTAAATAGAAGCCACGATTATTAATAATTCTAATTTCTAGTTAATATATAAACTGTATGCATAGAGAAATTCAAGTATTTATTACTCCCGTGATTTACACGGCAGTTATTTAAAACATTGTTATAATAATATAAGCTACGTTATAGGCGCATGTAAACCTAAATCTTAACTAAAATTTCGATTCAAATTATGCGAGTAGCTTATAAATTTCTCCCGCTTCGCAAAATTATGATCCGTTCCAACATCCGTTTTAAAGAAATGTGTCGCTGTCGCTGTAGCGCGACAAAAATCGCCTACGTTGAATCACCTTCGATCGACAAATTGAATTTACCTTTGACCCTAAAATAACGTTGTTTGTTACAGGAGGAGAGCGAGCTCTCGAGCAAGCGGTGGGCAAGTGCGCCCCGCCGCTCGAACAGCCCCTGCATCCTGGGGGCTCCAACGTCTAGGGAGGTGAGTAATTCTCTCTTCCCTTCTCTCTTCTCTTCTCTCTTCCCTTCTCTCTTCCCTTCTCTCTTCCCTTCTCTCTTCCCTTCACTCGTCTCTTATCTTTGCTCTTTTCTTTTCGCGATTCCGAGCATTCACCGATATCACTCGAAATTAGCTGCAAACGCAAACGAGTGGAAAGATAAGGACGCGGTCCGGTCCGGGATTTTCCAACTCTTTTTTATAACGTTATACGTTCGCGGTGACGTTTCCTATGTTGCAATCGCGGTTATTACTTTGTTTCATCGAGCGATGATTAAAATTAAATTTTAACCAACCGAACTCTCGTTCGAATAAAATATTAAAAAGGATTTCGTACTTTGAATCTTGGAAGGAATCTTTGAAAATGTTATTGTGTCGAGTAATATTTACAACGAAATATTTACAAAGCAACTTGGAATTATTAACAAGTATAGTAAATAATTCTTTATCGGTAAGAAAATATTTTAATACTAATTATTATTTACTCGTACCTATACGCGCGAGTATAGGTATAATAATTTTTATATTTTATAATTAATTTCTGTATTTTTATTTTAGTTGAATTCTTTTATATTCATCCATAATTTTAATCGCTTAAGTTAAGCGAGAATGTATCACCTTTTTACGTAAGATATTTCGAACTAGCATCGCAGTTTTTTTTATCGACGGTAATTTTTTAATTTTTTAGCGGACGATTTATTGTTTTCTATGGTGTTCGCGTCTTTACGTATTTCGATTTCTTTATATTTTAATTAATCTATACACGCGTAAAACGGTTTTCGACGGAATATGCGGGAATGTATCTTTTAACAAGATTATTCTTTTTGTTACTTTTCCATAAAAATTGTAATAATATGTAATACATAGAAAAGAATCCAAGTTTAGGTGATAAAGTGTGTAAATATAATGACTAGCTATTGTGCATTAAAGTATACAAATATCGTGATAATCGTTTATGAATAATTCATGAACTCGCATTTAATTAGCGATGTAGAAAATACAATATACAAACGATAATTGAAAAAAAACATCAATACCGATATAAGAGATCTTAGAAGAAGATGATTCTATAGAATTCCCTGTGTATTTCTATCGATCTATCTCGATAATAATTTCACGGAAAGTGACGTGCATCTATTATTATGCACCTCGAGCCATTGGATATCCCAACGGCCTACGTGTTAGTACTCGTTGGTACTCGTTCACAGTTTTAAATAATTCTTGTTAATCTCCTTGAAAGCGAAGGAAGCGCGTACGTCGATTCGAAGATTTCACGGTGCAAAAAATATTGCGATGTACGAGAAAGGGAAAGAGAGAACAAGCGAGGGACAATGAGAGAAAGTGTGAGATCAGGGCGCGGATTTCTATTGCTGTGGTGGCCGATGCCACGAGATGACGACGCAATTCATTGGCTGCGATCAAAGATGGAATTTCTTTTATCGCGGTTAAAATTTATTTCGCCTCTCTTTGCGGCGAATATAATTTCTTTGTTTGAAATTTGTACTTCATCATTCCGATATCTACTCGAGTCAACCACCGGTGATTTCAAAAACGTTTTTAAATCGAGTCTTGTGTTTTAAGCGAGAATCGTTTTAGATCCGGAAACTAATCGAAAACGTTAAAAACTTCCTTCTATTACAATTTCAAAACAACGCGTTTTATGCGTTCGAATCGAAAATTATGAGGCACAATTAGCAAAAGATTCAATTTGCAAAAGAATTTTTACCGCTCGAGCGTGAAAATCGTGCTTCGTTGATCGTAAACACCAACGTTTAATCGCACAACTCATTTAAATATTTCATTTTATGCGTTATCGAATTATCGAATTATCGAATTATCGAATTATCGAATAAATCGATAAATAGGTAAATGGATGAAGATACGCGTAATTAATACAAATAGAAAATGATAGGATAATAATTTTATTCTTTTCAAAGCTGAATCAACCATTTTTGTAACGCGATCGAATATGAAAAATGTGCAAAGAATACGACTCGACTCGAGGAATAAGTAACGAAATATTTTACTCGTACGATGTACCATTATTGTGTCGATACACGGAAAAAGCTATAACACTCGCTGATCGTAATTCGATTCGTTACGTGTTTTTTTTAACGAATTTTAATAAAATTTTGAAAGTATCTCTGCCGAACAACGCAACGATACAAATAAACAAATGAAACGAAAGGACCGAAAAATGATGGTACGAATTCAATCTGAAATTACTCTAATGATTAAGAAAAAGTTAATAAGCATATAATAACTCAACTATCCTCTCGAGAACATCTAATTATAAAGTCCGGAGTCAGTGTAAGAGCAAGAGTTTCTCAACCAACGAGTTATTTATCCGTACGAAAGGCGACATAAGTGCAGAGCAAGTAAATCGTATCACGTATCGCATAAACCTCCACGAGCGAATTCGTTCGTCCGAAGCGCGTCCGCCCCTCGGCCCTTGAAATTCGAGCCGTCGAAAAAGGAGGCCCTCGAGGAGAAGCCGAGCTTCTCGGCAGCTCGGATACCACTCACCGAGTAGCCTCGAGCCCCGCTTACGCACACTTACGACGAGTCCGATCCCCTCGCTTCGACCCACTTCCACCCGCGGTTTTCCTCCTGGCGGATGCGCGAATATTTCTGGGTCGGGAGGAGGATGAGGACGACGAGGACGAGGATGACGAGGATGACGAGGATGACGAGGATGAGGACGAGGACGATGACGACGAGAACCACGACGACAACCACGACGACAACCACGACGACGACCACGACGACGACCACGACGACGACGACGACAGAGGCCAATGGAAAAACAATGCCGAGGCTGCGCGTGCGCTAATTGACGCGCCCGATGACGATGACACGAGCGCGATAATACGAGGAATACGGGGAATACGAGGAATACGAGGAATACGAGGAATACGACGACTGTCTCTTTCGTTCGCTTCTCCGCCTCGACTCTCTCCCTCACTCGCGTAATTGCGCGCCGCTGTGCCGCCGTGCCGCGAAATTACTTTGAGCTACGGATTTGTTTCGCGGACGAGGAGCCAGAGCTCGTATAAGTGGCATAAGTGCACATAATTATTACCCACGTAATATGTTTGTGCAAATTAGTTATCTTTCTTACTCGCGGACGAAGCTGCGAGCTATATTTAGACGGATGCAGAATTTAAACAAAGCTCGCCGAGCACTCGCAGAAATTGCTTTTCGATTGTAAATCAATGAAATCCTGCGTAATAAATTGTCGATCCTTCGATCCACAAAAACCTACGTAAATAAAGTTATTTTTCAGCCTGGCTTACGCAATGGTAACGTATCCGCACCGCGAGCCAACGGACCCTTTACAAATTTATCGTATATTTTGAAATAAAAGAAGGAATAGTTATGGTTTACATTTTATAATTTCAAAGGCATCGCACAAAAGATGTGACGCGATAAAACGCGTTTTATTATTCTTTGGCTCTCTTCGGGTACACGACGAAAATTGCGAACGACGCGTCGATGCTCCCGTTGTATAATATATTTATTCAAACATGAATAAAACTTTACAACTTAAAGTTTTTACAAGCGTTTATCGATATCTTCTCCGCCTCGATTGTTAAAAGAGCTCCGTGTATATTATAAATTTATTCTTGCTTACTTTTTACACTATCGTTGATACAAGACGCGTTTCGAAAGAGCTCCGAAAGAGCTCCGAAAGAGCTTGGAAAGATTTCCGAAAGAGCTCTTCGAATCTTCCCAAGTTTACGAATCGTTATACCCGGAAAATTCCACGAAAATATCCACGAAAATATCCACGAAAATATCCACGAAAATATCCACGAAAATATGAATATGGACGTCGTCCTCGAGCAGCCGCATCTTAAAATTCGACATTTTTATTTATCCGTGGTGTGTCGCCTGGACGCGCGAGAGGACGTGAATTTATGTAAGAGCGTAAAATATTTCGTTCGCGCGTCGCGAATCCTTTTGGCACACCTGCGTAGGCGGGCTTTTGTGCCAGCTTCAGCCGCGTTCTCGAATAAGAAACTTTGTCATCGCGCAATTCATGTTTCTCAATAGGCTGCTCTATATAAGAAGAGAAACCTCATCGTTGCAGCGCGAGAAATATAAATTTTCAGGCGTTTCGCGTGGCCCCTGTGCAATTCTGTATTTACCGCTCGCGCAAGAAACGTGTACGGATTTTTTGCTACTTTTCTTTGTGCGTCGCATTGTAACTTTAAAGGGGTTCGCTTACGCGGAAGCGTACGCGAAAAATGTCTTGTGGGATTAAAATTTTCATTGTTGAAACACGCGAGAAAGTTATTTTGGAAGATTTTCCTCGGTTGCTTTCCTACGCTCAAAAATGTCTATCCAGGTTGGGGAATACGTTTCGACGGATAGTTGCAACGAGTATCGTCGATGTAGGAAGATGTTGGACGGGTTGGACCCTCGGAAAAGACACCACCGATCGAGGAGACGGCGATCGAATAAATTGCCGAAAGCGCGATGGGGTAGAAGGGGGTAGAAGGGGGGGGGTCGAAGGGAGTCGAAGGGAGTCGAAGAGAGTCGAAGGGAGTCGAAGGGAGTCGAAGGAAGCCGAAGCGAGTCGACGGGAGTGGAAGCGAGTCGAGAACGATATTCGGTCGAGGTCGAAGGGATGGCTGGGGGTCGAAGGGATGGGATGGCTGGGAATTTTTGCCGAATCGAACGGTTTCCGCGATCGGGGCGCACGACGATGATTCCGGCTCACGACATCTCGGGCCGATCGTGCGCACGCCAGGCGCATTGCTACTCTCCGCGGATTCGGCCTCCTCCTCAACTTCCTGGGATCGTGATTTCACACTTCGTGATGCGCGGCACTCGGATGCCCCCTCTGCCCCCCCCCCCCTCGTCCCCCTCTCGTCCCCCTCTCGCCCCTATCACCCTTCTCACCCTTCTCGACGATGGTTATATCGCGCGCATGACGCCGCGTTCGCTGAATATTTCGTGCTCGTGCGGATCTCGCGCCTGCTTCCATATTCTTTATTTCCAGTTCCCTGGGTTTGTCATCTGTGAGCTCGGGGACGACGAGGCCTCTTTTACCCTCGTCCGCAGGCTTCTCCGGTTTCGTTTTCCGTCTCTCTTACCGAGCTTTCCCCTTTAGTCGCGGGTGTCTTTCGCTTCTCGGTAAATGGACCGGTTTTCCATCGCGACGCTAATCTCGAGTGAGATGTTGCAGCGAACCTCCGATGGTACTCGAATATTCGAAACCGAGTTTTCGATAGGAGGAAAACGGAACCACCGCACCGCGATGTTCCTTCGAGCGATCGTTTCTTCCTACGGTAAAAAATTTATATCTGTCCGCGTACGTTTTCCTCTTTCCGCTCTCGAGTAACGAGATCTTTATTAATGCGTAAATCGTATTTTTTTTAATTAGACATCGATTTATATATGATAGCGCGTATTTATTTTGATCCATTGATTTTAGATATAATTCTAGGGAAAAACTTTAACGTTTCTCGACTCGGTTGGATCGAAAAAATTATTAAATAAAACTGTTTATTACAATGCATCAACCAAAGCATATTTTAACATTATTTGACGTCTGGTAAACTCTAACAGTCACGAAATAGATTTCAATTTACCGTTTGAAAGTTCATTATAGCGTTGAATGCTACGACTATAAGAAATCTACTGTGTTTCTCAGACTTTCAATAGCGATCATAAATTATTTTTGTAATCGTTGAATGTAAACCGATACGAAGATTCTTTTGGGCGTCTAATTGTCTCAAAACTTTTTAATATTAATGAGAGTAAATGTTTAGAGAATGCCAACGATTCCTTTATTTATCGCGACGGTACGGATTATTTTCCCATTTTCTTTGCGTTCGATATTTTATCGATATTTATATTTACACAATATAATATATTTTATTAATAAATAGATATTAATATCAACGATTTATAATTTATCAAAATTTATTTAAATTAATCATAAAACATCCGTTTAAACGCTACAAAAATTAACGGTCACCTTTAGATTTTATCCAAATAATTTTTATCGATAAGAAATCGCGTACATTTATAAAAATACTTAGGTTCATAATTGACGCGAATATCTTTCTCGTATAAAATTATATTTTACGTTTCGCGCGCAAATAAAAGCTCGATACGAAACTATCGACTCAATTTATCGATTCAAATTAAATACTTTTCGCCTATCGTTTAACGTAAATCAATCGATTTTTTCAATACGATCTTTTATAAATATATCGATCAAGTTGAGTTATGACAGAAGCGATTTAGATTAAAAGTTAGGGCATAAATGATATCGCGTACGTGCTTCGCACACGCATCGGTCGGATATAAAAATACGCGTTGGCATAGTTGAGAGCGTCTTTTTTGAAAAGGCAAACGATACAACAATTCCGCGAGAGGCATAATTTTATTTATCGCCGGGGAAGGGAATAGGGTCGCGTTGTAAAAGAACGCAAGCGGAAATAGACGGGATTCTTAGGAAACGCGCGAATGTTCGTTGCACCCACACGGGCGCGTTGTACCTGTCGTCCCGTGCCGGTGAAGCGGCCGGACTAGCTCGAGAGAAAGAAAGACAGGAGGAGGAGAGCGAGGAGGACGAGGAGGACGAGGAGGACGAGGAGGACGAGGAGGACGTGGAGGAGGAGGAGGAGGAGGAGGAGGAGGAGGAAAGACCGAGCTCGGCTAATGCTCCAGCGTCAGGCACGCCGTGCGCGATATTCCGTTAGGGCGCAAGCGGACGAATACACCGCGGGCTTCCCACGCCAATTAAACACGACTCATTAACGGCCGGCTACGGGGGGATCGACGTGGACCCGAGCAGAGCCAACCCTCTCTCGGTACGCGGGCGGGCACGAGAACCTTACATCGGAACTTATCTTTAAGGGCGCATTCCGAGACTTTGCGCGAACCTAAATCGGGTCTCGACGTTTTCACCTTTTCACCTTTTCACGTTTTCACGTTTTCACGTTTTCACGTTTTCACGTTTTCTTTTTCAATTTCCGCTACTATAACCGCGATATGTACAAATACAAATGAATCGAGTCATTGTTCGTTTCACCGCTATTTTTCTACAGATTTCCCATTCCTCGATATCAAACGTCTCTCTTTTTTGAATTTTTTGAATATCTTACTTATTCCACGCGTTTGAAAGATGCGTACCTAACACTAAGCGGACGTACAAATACTCTTGTAGAGATTTATATAGATGTCCGTTTGATTCAGGAGGACTGTTCCTCGTTACGAAATAATGCTTCTTGATTTAGAATTTCATGAATTCCCGACGCGAGAATGCCTCTCGTTTCACCGGTTAATAATGCTATTCCAAATAACATTATTAACTCCATTTTCTCGGGCATAATTCGCTATCCCTTGGCGAGTACAGCTCCAACCCTCCCGAAAATTTGCCGTATCCTTTCCGTTTTCACCCTCGCGCTACGTTTTCGAAATTACATATCCCCGTCGGCTGACCGATAATATTAGCGCAAGCGCATTAACTCACGCCTGTCGTGCAGAAGGACAACGTTCGAGCGGCTTAGCGTCTTCGGAGAAGACCCGATATCTTCTTGTATCTTTTTATATACGAGGTGGAGACGCGAGTAGACTCGGTGCGCTCGTACAGGAGTATTATGTATGGAAACTTTGCGAATGCGTTTCTCGACCACTACTTTTCGCGTATTGAAATGTTTCGGAGAGCGATGAAAGTACGTTTGCTGAACTTGTACAAGGCTAACCGTTACCCGAAGAATTATTAATTGAATTCCGATCGAGAGGATTTACGTATATTATAGAATTTTGTTGCCTCGCGGCTTTCGATGCGACTACGAACTTTCGGTTATCTTGAATTTTATATTTTATACGATACCTGTCTTGACTCGATCCGCTCCTTCCTAATCAAAAGTATCGAACTGCTACGTTAATTAGAATACGAAATTGTTGTAAAGTTAGATTTATTATAATAAAGTTTATCTAAATAGTAAAGGATAACTAATTCGTGTCTAGTGCGCGAGATAATTTGATCAATTTTAAATTGGTATTAACTGTATCTAACTGGTAGTCACGGATGTTGCATGGAAATTAAGTATCCACTATCGCAGTGTATATTTAAAAAGAATAAGTTTACGGATGATTAAAAAATTGAATTCTTTAAAGAGCGAGTTAAATAAAAGTTTTTTAAAACAATAAGAACATCCTATCCAATGAGACTAATGACCACATTATTACCATATATAATTTAAAAAGACTTAATTCGATGGTCAAGAGATAACTTTTGTAATTTTCATGAATCTTTTGTAAGAGAATTACGTCTATAGCTTAGTTCCTCGAGCACGCTTATCTAAACTAAAGTAAATTAACGTTAGAGGCCGTGTAATCGTCTACAAGTTTTAATTTTCTCATAATTATGTTTAGGTATCCCAATGAGATAAGAAAAGTATGTTACGTACAGCTTGCGGACATTGTATTTCCACCGTAGCAATGTAAATCTCATTATTAACGCTAACAACAAATTCATCGAAAAGCCGACATTTGTTAAAGCGCGGTAAATCCAGTGAACCCATAAAACTGCAGACATCTTCCAATTTAAAATTCGAATAACTCGGCTCCACTCGAGTTTCTCCAAATCACCGATGCAACGAATATCGGCTTTAATTTATAATTTTAATTCCTCCTCTTTCACACATCCGTCCTCTGCATAATAAGCTTACGAAAAAATGACGCGTAGGCGATGGACGCGGAGCGAAGGGAAGCCGGATAAATTGTTGCTTGACCATATTTTGCGATCGCTTCCGATAGTTGAAATTCCATCGCGGACTCGGGCGCGTTCCACCCGACTCATTCTTTTGCCATACGAAACGTTTATAAGTTTCTCTAACTCGGCTTTGTTGTGAAAACATCAATGTAGATTGATAGAGCGAGAGAAACAAAGCGCGGTATCGTGATTCAGAATTTTTTCAATTTTCAGTGACTCATTTTTATGCGCGTTTGGTAAGCTCGGTATCTTATTAAAACCATTGAAAGGATTAAAACCAACCTAACTCAATTAATAGCGATAGTTTCGAGTAATATCGAGTGTTTCGATATGTATTTTATATTCAAATTGAAATTTTATAATACGCGTGATGCGGAAAAAAATTATGAAAAATAAAAAATGGTGATCCAAGGAAAAAATTTTATCATTTTTACACTTTTTTTAAATTTTCAAAATCTTAATATTATTTGCAATAACGCTAAAACTCGATCTTATTCCGTAAAATCATGCTTTCACGAAAAAGAGAGATAAAATTTATTTTAAATAAAATTATAAAATACGTACTCGATAAATTAAAACTAGTACGTATTAATTAATAATATAAATTTTATTATCGATACTTTCGATATACCTTTCGATAGTATCAAAGAAATATTTTCTTGCTTTATTCTTACGCTTACCTTATTTGTGAATATAATTTTCAAGTTATACGATACTTTCTACCACGAAGTAAACGTAATACTGATTTTAATTCCGAATTTTTTCTTTTCGTATTATAAAAAATAATTAGTCGATATTATTTTATGTGCATCTTCGTTTTATTTTAGATTAAAATGAATTGTATTATAATAATAAATCTTAAGTAACGCGTATGGATTTAAATAATTATTCTCCGTGTCATTTATAACCACAGAAATTCTACACCGTTAAAAGTTTAACGTCGGAGTTTCAAGTTCTAAGTAAGACTAATGTAGTAGTAAAGGATTAGAGAAGTAGTTCGTTTGATTCAAAAGGATTACGTAAATTGGTTAATGTGTTTTCGTTGTTCGGTTGATCCGTAATATACAGCTTTAATTATCATTTAGTTATTTTTTAAAAATATTGAAGTTACCGGTATATTAACATAAACTATTCAACGAAATTAAGGTTTAACATAATAAATCTGCAATTATCGAGCAAAAAATGGGTTCGCTAACTAAACCAAAAGAGCAAAAGCATTACGATTACGAAATCAAAACTTTAATTCATTAAATTTTTATTAAAATTTTTAATAATTATTTCCATTATTCATTTGGGTAGATAACGGACAAATGCGTAGGTTTTAAGTAGTCGAGTCGGCACGAGCATAAAGACGAGAAATAAGGCGTGTCATCGCTCGTCTTATTTTTCCGCGAGTACGCGAAACGTGGGTTGCGATGCAGTAAAGTGGACATTCCAAGATCTCGAGAGAGGATGTCATCATTTAGACCATCTTTGATATTTATCTTATTACGTCGCGTAATTTCGTATAAAATTACACAAATCTAAAACAATGCGAGAGAATTATTTAGTGCTTTTAATTACGTCGTAGAAAAGTAGAAAAATTACTAACTCTTTTTTAATCGGATCAAATAAATAAAATTGTTAGTCGTAAATACTCATAGAGATTCTTTTTTCTTCCGTAGACTAATTATACGTTAAAATTTACTCGAGAGAAACAAAATAAAATTTTACGGTATATTTACTGTACGTACGAATCCAACGTTTTTAAAAACACGAGTTTTTAATTACTTATTTCGTCGCGTCGGTTTTAAAAAGGTGACGTTGTAAGATACAAAAATAAATTATTTAAATATATTCGAAAAGCGTACCTTTTTGAAAAATAATTTATAAATAAGCTTAAAAGGATTCCCGATGAAAGCATCAAGAATTAAAAAATGTAACTTAAAAATATTACTCGGCGCTGTTCAACAAGGAATAAATTCTATACTAACCGATTCTAAGCTTAATTCTACAGCTTCTCTTTTAAACTCTCTTTTAAACTCTCTCGATCCGTTTATTTTGTAGTAACGTATTTCTAGAAAACGTATTCCATAGTTCTGGGGGTAATTTTTTCCTACACCCAACTCGTTTTTTCGAGGACGATCGCTATTCTCGAGCGGTTCGTCGTCGCTAGACCAAGACAACCGGCGACCGCTCACAAAGCTTCAGAAGAATCTCTTTGACTTCCCAGACTCCCTTGGAGTCGAATGCGCGCGATCTCCTCGGTAACAATAGATTCCTATGACGCCCACGCCTAGGGAAACAAAGAAATCTGAATGTCAGTTGTCGGAGAAGATGCGCGACTCGTATCTGCATACGGAAGATTCCGTGTCGAGCAATTCAGTTGAATAATAAATGCTTTCGAACAATTGCTTTCAAATAATAAAGCGAGCTATTCCTATTTAAAGACGCTTGCGGAGTATCCCGAGTATTTGTTTTAGGACGATTCAAAGGTAAATAACTGATTTCTTTTATTATTTATTATTCTTTTATTATTCGTGAAAAATTTTCGAAAGAGAATCATTTTTCGATAGCGCGTAAAATTGAGATGGTAGCTGAATAAATGGTTGTAACTAGAACAAGATGGTGCATGAATAAGATAACGAAATATGCGAAAAGAAAAATATTCCGTTAAAATGTAAAAAAAAATGTAAAAAAAATGTAAAAAAATGTAAAAAAAATGTAAAAAAAAATGTAAAATTCCTTCGTATCTACAGGATTGTTTTGCGCAACGATTTACGTAATTAACGTATAATATTCGTTTGGGAAATGCAGATTCCAAGCGTACGGACAGTTTTTCACGCGTAGCACTAGTTTTCCACCCGTGTGTCATCGCGCGACAAACGTATTAAATAAAAGTCTCGTCTCTGTCTCTCTCGCTATTTAATGAGAGGCGCAGTTATCGTATCTCGTTTAAAGATGTTCGACTCGAAGAATTTACGTAATTTCGAAATTGCATTGGAAAACATTATATCACGTATCGCATCTCGTTACAAGAATTTTGCGATGAATTTGAAAGTTTCTTTGAAAACGGTTGGCGAGGCCACGATGAATAATAACAGTAATAACAAGAATAAAACAAGCGAGAGAAAAGTAAAAAGTAAAAAGTCAGTTTCCCACGTGAATTTGTCCCTAATGACCGGGGACGAGTGGAAAGAAATAGTTAGTGGTCATCAGCTCTTTGTCGAGTTTACTCGTAGCCCGGAATCCTTGTACTCGTCCGCGTGTAGGTCCGCGTGTAGGTCCGCGTGTAGGTCCGCGTGTAGGTACGCGGGCCGATTTAGAACGCAGACGTCGCCGAGGCTCTCGTCTTCGTGACGAAGGTGCGGTACACATTGATCTCTTAAAACCTTTCTCTCCAGCTGTCTTACGTGCGCAAGCTATGTACTCTCCTTTTTTCTCGGTTGAAAAGGTGTGCGCTCTTTTGTGCAGTTCTTTTCGGGGAGGAGCTTCTTCTTCTTCATCATCTTCTTCATCTTCTTCATCTTCTTCATCTTCTTCTTCTTCTTCTTCTTCCCCTCCGCTCCTAATGGTACCAGCTCGACTCGTCGCGCGCTTTTTATTCGAACTCATTAGGTGTCTAACGTCCGCCGAGTACGATCTTGACGTCTTTCTTAATATTTGCGAGTTCTCTTCCGAAGCTCGTATTCTCTCGAGATTTATTTCGCAATGGACGTGGAGCGACGAAGGATCTTTTCCCTTTCGAGATATTTACGGAGAGACTCTTACGACTATTATTATTAACAATTATCGCGTCCCCGATTTTTCTCTCGCGGTCTCCTCGTTCCACCCAAGCTTTTGGCACTTCGATATTCGAGGGACGAGCGAACGAGCGAACGAGCGAATTGTATCGAACGCGACGCTTCTTTCGAATTTTAATAACTTGCAAAATGTATCGGTTCGATTATTTTGCTTTCGAATCCAAGAAATTACATCGCAACGCCAAACGCGTATCGATAATAATCTCTTTGACTCGGTGATACTACCGATAATGATCGCCTGGAAACGATTCGCCAAAATTTACCGAGTGACTTAAGAAGCGTTTAAAAACAAGAAAATACTACTACATTTTTATAACGTATCCGATCCCCGACTTGAGATGACGTTACTTTGAAGGACTCCCGTCATTTGATTTTCAAAGTAATCATTAAAACTCTTAATCACGCATAATGCTGTAGCAATTATCTGACATTTAAATTTCAAAACTGACTTTCGACGTTAATAAAAGTGAAACGATGAATCAAAATATAACCTAATGAATAGTAATTATTCATAACTTAATTACACGCGGTAAAAAAAACGAATTCGACACAAAATTTTCTATACGTTTGCCTCGATCGCTTATTAGATTTGCAGTTATTTTGAATTTTTACTGTTTCTCTCGCTCTCTCGCTCTCTCTATATATATATGTATATACATTTCTCTCGCTCTCTCCGTTTCCTTTTATCGAGCCCGAAGCAACAGCAACAATAATCGCAACAGTTTCTCCGTACATACATGATTGATCGACATTTCTGTTTCTAAATCGAAAAAGGCAGGACCTTACGGGATATTCTATTAAATATCTACATACCGAGACAGAATAAGAGAAAAGGATGGATGTTAAAGAGAGGGAGGAGAGGAGAAGAGCGCATCAGCAACGCCTATGTAACGGGAATACAAAACGTGTCCCGCAGCCTTTATATATATGTACGCGAGCGTGAGCCTAATATCCGGGCGGAGCGGAGGAGGAAGGAGAGATGCGCATTCGAAGTCGGTGTATGGTACACGAAGGTCAAAGGGTATCACGTGCTCTCGTGAAAATCGTGAAATAGGACACCAGGGGGCCTCGCGATACGAGAATTTCACAAAATTAAGGGACGTGACGACGAAACCGCCGTCAGTTGTACGAACGTCGGTTCGCGTCGCGAGACGTTCCTTCACCATTTTATAGGAATTTCATCGGTATAGAATTGCGCTTCGATCGTTTCAGCCGCGGGCGATCGATTTTTCCTTTTTTTCCACGGCTAACTAGTTGAATGGGTAATTTTGAGGAAAAATACTCCGAGTATCGAGTACGTTTCTATCATTTGGAAAGATAAAATATTTATGTCCGATGCAATAAAGTTCTTGATGTATGCTAATTTGACTCTCTAATATGAAATAGTATTTATTGCTAAACTGTACGAGAATCTCTCCAACGTCATGGTACACTCGACGTCGCTATACATTTAAGATCGAGCGAACGTTTTACGGTCGATGCGAACATAATTTCAAACTCGAAGATAACGATGAAAAATAACCACGAGACAACGATTCGAAGATCGTTAAAGTTTAGAAACAATAATCTTGTGGAAGGAAGTTTATCCCGCGATTTTACTTAATTTCTTCATCGACGTTCGACGACATGACTACGAGTAAGAGCTAAGAGTCTCGATCGAACGGGAAGAAAAGAATTGAAATACGAGCCGAAGTAAAAAATGGACGTACTCTTAAAATTTTAGGGAAAGTAAAAATACGTCCTTCGAGATGAGAAACTCGCGTCGTTTATGTTCCGAGAACTCGGTAGCAAAGCAAAGTAAAACAAAGCAAAGAAAAGCAAAGCAAATCAAAGCAAAGCAAAGCAGAACAGAGCAGAGCAGCGCGTCGATAAATAAAAAAGGTAAACAAATGGGACGAATACGAATTACGCCGACGTCATCTCGAGTAGGGGGTGGAGTTCTCTTTCCTCCTCTCTCCTCTCACTCACTCTCTCTCTCTCTCTCTCTCTCTCTCTCTCTGTATCTCGCACGCGCTCTCCCGCGGACTCCGAATTCGCACTGCTTCTCGCCCGCGGGACGTGACCTTTCCGCAAAGGGCGCCATCTTTTTTCAGCGGCAGTTTTTACCGGATTCATGGAAGCACCTTCGCTATCGTCGCACATTTTCTCCTTTCGACGGACTCGATAATTATTCGAGAAAATTACACATGTGTATCGATCTATGTATTTACTCGATGCAAAGAAATAAAAAACGCGTAATTGTTTTAAATGGAAAGATTGCTAAGATCGCTAAGAACGCTAAGAACGCTGTAAGCAAGTCTAGGTATTATTGTTTATTATCCAAATAATAACGGTCGTTTTATTTTATTATCCGTATAATTTTGAAATTCGACACGGATAAAAAACGTCGATCCAAAGATTTTTATTCCGTTAACTCTGGATTCATCTCTATCGAAATAGCAGACGTGGCCGTATTCCTAAATCCAAACGCACGAGCTTAATAACTAAACACGCACTTTCTAAACTTGGAAATTGTGAATCGACGATAAAATTAAATAAGCCTTTGGACAAATTGCCTTCTTCCACGCTTCGCGTCCAACACCGCGCGCGGATTATTAAATAATGTATTAAAGCCCGATACGATAATTCGATATTACAAGAAAAGAATATTTACGTTCTTCGAACCTCCTCGCGGTTGCGATTGGAAAATTTTTACCTAATCGCGCCGATGTCTTTCGATCCCAGCTCCGAGAATAATGCAATTAAATAGCTTTACGTATATATGTATATATAGTTATCATTTATTAAAACGTCGAAATAAATCAGTAGGAACATTTTTACAACCACTTAGGTCCATAACTAAATGATAACGTCGCTCCGAGTATTTATTTTCCGTATTCTTTCGTCTTTCGCAATCCAGCGTATAATACCCTCGCTATAAAGAATATTTATGCACGGCTCTCGAACAATGCTCCGGCATCGATCATCGGTCGTTAATAATTTCGTCAAAGCCGGCACAAGCGGCGAATCCTTAACAAGTGCTCGGGACTCCTCGAGTTTGCCAAGCCGGTCGCGCGACCAATCGAATAAATAGACGCGCACAGACGCGCACAGACGCGTATTCGACGGATCAGCATCCGCGAGGAGCGTAAAGCGGGGTCCAGAGATAAAGAAGCGAAGCGAGCGAAGCGGTAAACGCTCGTTTGAGCAATCGGTTCAACGAATAAAGGATCGATCCAGCTCCTGATCCAGCCAAACCGACTCGTCCCTCCACCCGCGAAGGGACACACGGACAACTCGAAATTACCCGATGATCGAGAATCATCGCCGAAAATCATGTAAACCAAGACCATCATAATCTTCCATTTTGACCAAAGTACTCCTCGAGTTTATTCGAACGCTTTCGAACACCGAGGTAAATATTCGCGTACGAATCAACAAGTTTCCGGAGCGTTATCTATTGTTTCTGGAGCGAAATGTATAATTGCCGCTTCGTCGATAATGTTATATTACCCACACGCGTACGTAGCGTGCTATTATTACGCACAATATAAACATATAATTTTTTTGTTTTACGTTCTTACCGAATGCTCGACGCTTCGCATATTAAACCATTGAACAAAATACCCCGAGACAATGAAACTATCGTAAATATATCGAAGAAAAAACAAAACTCGTAAAAGAGTCTCGAAAATTCCGTTCGATCCGCCCACGAATGAAACGCAAACGATTTAAAATTGACCGCATAAAACCGTGGGTCATTACAACAAAGTATTTCCGGCATAAACTTTCACGTATCCTCTTATAACCTGTCGAGCAAACTTATAATCGGAACTCTATAAGGAGCCCACAGGTATAGCTGGGAAAGGCGAAAAAGACGTCGAAAAAACGTCGAAAAAACGCTGAAAAAAACGTTGAAAAAAAACGCCGAAAAAAATAATATGCCTGCAAAATTTACGTAAGTCCGAGCGAGATAATAAGGTGAAAGGATGTACGCGGAGAAAGAGAGAAGAAAACGCGTGATCCGCATTTGATTAGTCCGACTCGCGTACACTCGTACTTACGCTTGGGTGGATTCCGCGTCCCAAAGATCCGAGACAACGTCGACCTGGCATCCGCGAAATCGCGAACCGCCGCGACAAAGATTACGAACGACGGAAGGTAGAAGAGAGGGAGAGAGAGGGAGAGAGAGAGAGAAGCTCGAGTCCGTCCACGATTTACGTTCGGGTCTCATAACCGTCGACTTTCCGCCCTTTCGAATTCCGCTCCGTGCATCGGATGAGTCGGCGATCGCAATATTATAAATCTGTGTGAAAGAATAGTCCTCGAGTTTCTCAACTTGTTAAATTTATCACGAAGGAGAAAAATAGCGCTCGTTACTACACCGAGTTGTTAAGCAGGGACGATAAAGAATAATTGTACTGATTACGAGTATTGCATATTGAGTCCTACATATTTTGCATTCGTGTATATGGGAATGAAATATCTAGGACTCGGAGAACGTTTTACTTGTACGTTTTACTTATAATTGTTGATCGGGTTCGTATTTACGAACTAGGCACGATCGTTGCTATTTTATTTACATACGTACACTGAATTGTCTACCTATGAATTCAACGCGAAACATTTTACTTAATATAATTTAAATGGCAAATTTACCTCGCAGCGCTCCATTCGAAAATAAAGTGATTTTTAATTCGGTGTACGCGCACCGGTCTATTCGCTAATTCCATAATAATTATAAAATTTATTATGTAAATTTTGCAATAATTATTAGCCGTTCGCTCGATTCGTAACGAGCTATGCGATCGAAATACGGAATGGATTATTCGCGTCTCGAACAAATTCGTTACAAAAAAGGATTATATAAATTGGTTTATTGGTTTATTGGTTTATTGGTTTATTGTTTTATTGGTTTATCGAAAGAAACGGTATAGTACCGTTGCAAAAACAATATCTATATTTGTTTTCGTTTTAAAATATAAAATGTAAACTAGGAACAATGCGATCACGAGTTTTCCAAGTCATTGTACAGTCGAAAGACGAATCGATTACAGTCGTACGCAAAATATAATTTTAAGAACGTTAAGATGCCAAAAAGATTGCAACGTAATTATTCATCGGTAATTTATGTTATTAAACGCTTACTTATTACCACTTGTTACATCGACGAATTACGATTTCATTAATTCATGCTGCAATCAAGCTTAAGAAACGGAGTCAAACTTTACGATTAATCATAAAATTCGTGTTTAACGTTTTTCTGCTTCTGTTTCTTTTTAATTTTCTTAATAAAACGTTGAAAGAATATCGTAATAAAAATCTTCCGAAATCGCGGCAATGTTTTATATATATATATATATTACGGTACGTCGCATCATTAACGTTCCATTAATATATAATGAAATAATTACGTGATCCGTTTAATGCCCCGCATAATTATTATTAGGAAAATAAATAATTTGTCACAAACGCGAAAAAAAGTGGACTATAACCCGATAATAAAATTCAAATGTTATATATTAATTTTATTATATCGTATTTCGTATAACTAAGTTTATTTTACTAAGGCATGAATCTAAAGTTGTCAAAAAGGCATAAGGTTGGTAAAAGCGGCACTTATAATGCAATTTTATAACGTCCATAACTAAGCCGTAACGTTATCGTACGAAAATTCACACGCGCAATATGTAGAATACGTAAAACGAAAAGTTGGAATAACGTTACGCGTGCAGATTTAAATGTCTTGGACACGTTGGAAACTTCCTTATATCCTAGTGAAATTCATCCTGCCGTAGGAAGTACATGTAGTTAGCAGCGGCGCGTGCGACTCTCTGTTTTTCTCTCCTCTTTTTCTCTCCTCTTCTCTTTTAGAACTCCTTTCGAAATCTCGCGTACTTACCGCATACTACCAACGGACTGCGAAGGCCATAAGGAAACACGAAATCTGTCGAGTCAGTCGGACTCACCGTCGACGCGCGGTGGCACAACAACATCTGCTTGGCTACGACGAGCTTCGCTACTTCCTGCAGCGGGACATTATCTCTCTTTTTACCTTTTTATTACCCCTTTAACCGCTCTCTTCTATTTCAAACTATTTTCCTTTACTTTTTTTCTTCCTTAAATTGGGCTTAAAAATACGCGTAGCGCCGACCTTCGCTAACCGATGCTTTTTTTTTTTTTTTTTATTTTCATTTTTTTAACATTATAGCAATGGTCGATAAATTTTGCCCTTGTTAAATCAAACGTTTATTCTAAGAGATTAAACGCGTTCGACCCAGTGTTTTCGTACCGATGGAATTTAATACCGATACAGTATTAAAGAAAACTCTTTTAAAAATATTATACGTTTAGGAAAATGTTCGCCTAGCTCCGATCAAAATATTTTCCCAAGTGGTTTTACTTTTTATAATTTAATATTTTCTTACGCAATATGGAAGTTCGCGTTCTCGGTTCGAAGCTATTACTAACGGTCGAATCATCGAATCGGTAAATATGTAACGCTTTTATATAGAATACTTTTTAATTTATAATGTACAAAATAATTTCGCTCGTTTGGACACAACTTTGAGAATAATTTAGCCCATTTTTAACATGTAACCGAAATAAAATAATATCAATTTTAATTTACATTTATCGGTATATATGAAAAAACCTTCCAAGCGTAAATTAATAACCACAGAAATTAACTTTATCAAATTTTTATAAAATATTTTTCTTGGTTTATTTTCGTTAACTTTTAAATTATTTCGTGTCCATTATTTTTACACGTTTTTCCTAAATGAATTTCTATTTCCTATCTTGTATATTTATTTCTGGGCTAATTCGTTTCATTGCAGTCATTTCACAAATTGATTTTTGCTTCATTGTACAAAACGAGTCTGGGCAGTAATTTAAAATCAATGTTCGTGAAAATGACGGGAAAATTATTCGTCTTTTCGCTTTAACTTCGCAAAGCTATTTTTTGTGAATCTAAAATGTCGATCGATTCTCTTTTACCGTTGCTCGTTTATTTTGATCGATATTGAATTATTTTCATCGATTATGAATTTTATTAATCAATTTAAATATTAATATATTTTTCATGATTTATTAGACGTTTCGTATAAACAAATGTAACAAAAATAATGGTTGTGACAGAATCTCGTATAATTTTCAAATGAACATTAATAGTTTGATTTTAAAACTATGTAACGATTCTATTTTAATATAAAATTTAAATTAAAACAATTACGAAAGAAGTATGATAGTATGATTAGCCTTCGATGAACTTCGTATAGTAATTACACAAATATACGTATATTAAAACAAAAAAGGTAGAATAAATAAATCAAATACAGTGGATATTGATTAGTTTAATACATAACGAAAAATTTTAATTTCACGGTTTCTCTAATACATACATACCGAAACTTATAATTTGATGTAAGTTTAATTTTATTTATATATAAAAAATTTCAATGAAAGAAATTAAAAAACACTAATAGATTTAAATCTTAAAAAAATTAAGCATACATATAAATTTTATTTTTCTAAATTATTCGTTAATAATTGTTTTTAATCTTCATCGTATATTAAGATCGCGTGCGAATTGCCCACGCAAAACTTCAATATATGCGTAATTATGACGTTACAACTATTTTATTCTATATTCTTTAAATTCCTTTCATCTGTAACGTATTGTGGATTAGTATTACAGAGACTGCAGATATAATTAAACCATTATGACCGTTAGTATTGAAATAAAGTGTTCGTTTGTGTGTCTTATAAAATGCTATATAATTTTGTCTTTAAATGACTAAAAATCGCTTTGCATGTGTATATACGTATTTCAGCATACAAAATATAAAACTTATGTTACGTATATCTTATTAATACTGCAAGAAAAATAATATTTAAAATATCTAGTTTTACAATTTTTTTTCGTATCTAATCATCAATAATTTATTTCTAATTACAATGTTTTTAAAGTGCAAGTTACATATATATATTGTTCGTGTAAGATTAAATTTTGAATACGTATACTAGAATCGACGCACCAAGTTTACTCGACGAATAAGTTTTAATATAGTAAAAAAAATTAAATATGGATATATTCTAAATACTTGTACTTTCAATTATATGACCTAAATTTTCACTTTATTATTTATTTACCATATTAAGATGTTAGATTATATAATAAATAAACATTATGTAATACAAAATTATAACTATAGCGTTAAATCATTATTAAATTATATGTAATAAAGCAATATATTTATGGCGAGGGAATATTCAAAACTATCGAGGAATATAAATAATTACAATTATTATTTATTTATAAATTATTCATTTTTATTAGTTATAAGATTTTATGCAACACAGTATTAAAGATTGTATTTTATTTTAAATTATTACTTTTATTGTAATTTAAATTATTGTTTTTATTCTTACTTTTAAACATCTTATACTTACAAAGCTTAAACTTTAAAAACAAATTAATTTACGCAAGCTTTTCAGTATAATTTTCCACTTTTTATAAACACACTTTGCATTCGATAGAACTGTCTCATAGACCTCCTCGTAGCGCAAGTACTAAATGCAAAACAGAACCACCTTGAACTTTGTAGTCTTGAGCAGTTTTTTCATCATTCCTAAAAAATAAATTATCTTTATGTTTCTAGTAGTTTTTTTAGTACGGATACGTATCCGCGTTATATAATAATTCAATATATACATTTGTTTTCCTGAAAATATCAGTCTTTGTTGCTGTGGTGGAATGCCTTCTTTTTCTTCGACTCTTTCTTTGATTCTTTCGACTTTGTCCGTAGGCTCGATATCAATTTCGATCTAATCGAAGAAATTATCAGCGATAAAACACTACCGTATTAAGTATCGGCGTCGTTAAAAGTATACGCTGCCTAACGTATTAAGAAAATTTTAATAAGAAAAAATAAAATACACGTATAATATACTACTAAATAATATAAAGTAGTAATAATAATAATAATCGAGTGATTTTGATTTAAGAACGATAAAAGAACCGAACAAATATGTAAAATTAAAAATTGTACAAAACCGTACAGTTTTGTATATCGTCGTCTCAGCGAATCGAACTTTTATATTCCACGTAGAAGGTAAACAAAATAGATAATTCCGATACAATCTTTGTTTAGAAATTAATTCATAATTATTTTACAATAGAAAGTTTACAATGCATTATTTAAAATAAACTATTATACTCAAAGTTTATGTTACGTCTTTCGCCGATGCCAATTTAGAATGCATTAGTTAGAATAACGAATATATCGATTAATTTAAAACAGTTAATCAAATACTTGATACAATTAATAAGATTAAACGAATTAATTATCGAATTAAGCCATGGATAATTTATTTGAACAATCACATGCATATTGGGGCTTCGTTATCGAAATTATCGAGGTTAGGATTCTACTCGAGTTTAAAAATAGATGTTTACACTCGACTAAATAGTACCGTTATTACTGGTAACGCAAAATTTCTATAAAATAATAAAAGAACGAAATAGCCGGCTTGTTATTTAACTAGGTTAGAATTTTCAATCACTCACCTCTTTTCCCGTTAAGGTCTGAAAAGTAAAGAATCGACAGATCAGTGATGGATAATGCACGATAGATTTTCACAAGTACACAAGAATAAGCGCTTTACCTTAACTTTAATCAACATTTTAGTGGGTAACGATCGATTTCTCGAGTGTAAACGATCGAGATACAAAGATCAACTCTTTCTAAGACCACGGCACTGCACTGAGTATAGGCGGGCAGCCGGAAACTTGTCGTGCGTCATGTTCCACGGTTCCTCCGTTTATCCGTTCCGCCGTCCGCGTACCGAGTCCAAAGGCGCATCGGCGTTTCGCAACCGGCGACGCGGCAAATACGGATCGCCAACGTTTACGTCGCTCGTTGTCCACCTCCGCGTCCACCTCCACATCCGTGTCCGTATCCGTGTCCGTGTCCGCGTCCGCGTCCGGGGAAGCCACTCTTTTCGTATTCATCGGATCCTCGTCCAATTTCACTGCCAAATTAAATCTACTCGCTGTCGAAACTTTTTCGAACTCTCTCGACCATCGGTATAAAATAACGAAGTTTACCCGAAATTATTTTAATTATAATTCCCAAATCTATCGAATTCAGTATCCGAGTGGCTAGAAAAATATTCACAAATCGACGTAAACTTTGGATAACGTTGAAAATAGTCCGGAAAATTTAGTCAGACGATCGCAACGTTCGCGCAAATTTTCACGCTGCGAATTGGTTCGATCGAACATTTTGTTTTCTCAAAAAGCGCGAAAAGACTTGTCTTTTTTTCACGAATGGGAGGTTTTAAAAATGAAAAACGATTCGAACGATTTATTGATTTATTTAAAATCGACAAAAATGATCAAAGTTACGATATCGGAACGATTGCGAACAATTTGGAGCGATGTATTATTAAAGGTCCAAACGATGTCTCTATTAGCGGGAACTACCGCTAATTTAAATACCGCTCGAGTTAGAAAAAAAAGTTGGATCCCAGGGAGAAAAGGAAGTATTCTGGACGCAGACGCAACGTAATCGATCAAACCCAGAAACGTTCGACTCTGTCATTAGACCCTATCGCCCGATCAAAGTCACTCCGCGATCGAAGCGGACGGGAGACTATCGCTAATCGGTAGCAATTATCTCGCGGAGCTCCATGGACCGAACCGGCACCTGTAAACGCACGCGTGAGCGCAAGTGCACTCGATCTCGATAGACGGCGATGCGTGCGAACGTCGATCGCCATTCACGTCCGGCTGCGTTCCGAGTCGATCGTCGACGAAGAAAATCTTAGGAAAAAAAAAAAGCGTAGTTTGGGTTTTCGTGCCTAACGATCCGCGTCGCGGTACTTTCGAGCCTCGAACCTTGATAAACAAATTTAAACGACGCTTGTACCGATAGATGTTTCACCGCTGTATTCAAAATTATCGCAAACGAAGGAAAACGCACGGATCGATAGCCATAAATATCGTAGATACGACGCGAGTTCGGTCGATCGAAATTTTCGCGAACATCCGTTTAACCTCCGAGGATACGAATGCGATTCGTTCTCCGTCCCTCCGTTACGTTTCCGTATAAAAAATTTATTTTGAATTTGAGTATCGTTCGAATATCGGTATATGTCCTACTTTTATCGTATCTTATCGAAACCTCCTTGAGCAAAGTCTGTAATCGAAAAGGATGCAACTTACATCGAGTATAAAATTATTGGGGTACTTAAATTAGCGGAACAACCGGATCGCAGCGCGAGAACGACTTTGACTTTTAAATTAACGAAGCGAATGCACGGTTCCGAGTTGCAACGATCGGATAAAATTGAAGAAACACCGTTCGATACTCGAGGTGATACGAGTCGGATGATCGGATCGCAAAATCGGGTCTAGTCCATCTAGCGAAAGCTCGTCGGAGTCGCGACGTACACGCGTACGCGAGAGGGAAAAAACGGGGGAAAAAACGGGGGAAAAACGGGGGATAAAACGGGGGATAAAACGGGGGATAAAACGGGGGGGAAAAGGGACCGGCGAGGCATTAAAGTTGAGACGACAAAAACTGTCCCCTGCCTCGATCCTCGATCCGTCCACCGAGAGCAAGAGATCGCCGTAGAGATCAAAATTGGACTCAGCGTGATTTATACGGACGAGAGCGATCGGTGTACAAGTGGCGGGGCTACGCGGTGGGTCGATCGTTAGCCGGTCATCGGGGTCAACGGGTCATTGCCACGCGATCGCTCGGAGATCCCAATGATAGAGCGCGTGGAACGATCGAGACGCGTCGGGCGATGGGCTCAATTAAAAGCGCAACGACGGGAGCGATGCGAACGGTCGATGCGAACGGCCGATGCGAACCGACGATGCGGACCGACGATGCGAACCGACGATGCGGACCAACGATGCGGACCAACGATGCGGACCAACGATGCGGACCAACGATGCCAACGGACGACGGGCGGAAGCTGCTCGATCCGCGAACGGAAGGAGGACCGACTTTCTCGCTGCGATTTCGGTACGAGCGCCTTTGTTTTCAGGTCTGGTTCAACCTTCGATCCATCCATGGACGAATTATTTTTCTGTTTCGTTGCAAATTGGAAACGTCGAGACGTTTTTTTTTTTTCTTTGTCACCTGTCGCGTTATTTTTGGCTGAATTTTTCCCCTTCCTCGTCGATCTTACGATTCGCGTATTACTTCGCGTATTACTTCGCGTATTACTTGGCGTAAAATCCGTAGTCGGGACTCGCGATCGTACGTTTAACAAAATTATGCTTTTAAATGTTATCGAGAATTTACTAGCGAAAACCATTAACTCTGCCGATAATCGCGAGCGTAATCGATTGCACATTAACAACGTATTATCGACGCCTAGTCGCGATTATTATACATTCGTACGCGACTAAGTACGAGCAAGGATCGAGTCTTTTCAACTATAATTAGAGTTAGATTTATGGCGCTAGGAGCTTTCGATCGAAAAAGAACTCTACCGTAACGATATTTCAATAAGTACAATAAGTAAAGGCTTCCGATAGGATTCGTCGAGTCGTACTCTAAAATTTCGCTCCGGTAGTTATAATTTATAATCGTGTGAAAAACGGTTCGAAAGAGAGAAAAAATATAAAATACGAGAGCAAGGGAGGAGAAAGACGGAGATTGAAAAGATAAAGAAAAATAAAAAAGGATGGTAAGTTGATTCTCAGGGAAGAAGTAAGAAGAGAAGAAGTAGGGAGGGAAAATTACTCCGGACGATGCGCCTCTTGTTCGGGGTAATGAACAGTTCTGCAACGCTCTAATTGCACGGATCGTAGCATTCGCGCAAAGAAGACGCGGCGGAAGAAAAGTAAAAAGGAAGGAGAGTAAAAAATAAAGAAAGAAAGAAGGAAAAAATGAACGTGAAAAGCGTGAGGTTCCGGGATTTGCCTGTTGTTGGCTTTCGACTTCCGTCGATTTTCAAGAGTACGTGTTTATATTCTTTTGCGCGTGATCGAAGTTGCTCCGTGCGAGTTTTCTGCACGATAATTTCATTTTACATCTTCCATTCTTATCGGTGTTTTTTACGAAGAATTTTAGAGAAACTTAAACGAACGTGCAAAAAGTACTTTCTAATTAATACGGACATGCATACCTTGGCTACGTTATCAACCTTTATTATTACAAACGAGCGTAATACGTTGATACCGTGACATTTTTTTAAAGTTTTTTAAAGCGACCGAGAGGTATTCCGTTCGACGATACCCGACGCACGAAAATATCTTCTTTGTGCCGTTGATACTTTTTCTAGGACGCCAAAGCAACTTTGCGTATCTTCTTTTGTTTTATTTTTGTTCTTTTTTTATTTTTGTTCTTTTTTTCTTTTTCAAATATTCGATGTCTCTCGAGCGTTTCGAATAAATTGCGCGTATAAAATTTTACAATAAAATATAAATGAAACTTTATTCGATAAAATTCACGTTTAGTACTGGCGATATAAAAAACATTTATACGAAATTTAATATTCGATAGGTTGAACGTAAAAAAGACTATTGCATTTTTAAGGTTACGAGTGTAAAAGTATAGATGCACGTATCTATAAATATGGTCGATGCATGTATATTGTACGTATAAAAATGTAGGTATTCTCCGTTAATAATGGTTGTAAAATCTGTTTAGCAAACGCAACGAGTAAAATTACAAAGTTGAGCGATTCACCGCGAAGATCCGAGTTTGTTTAAAATAATAAAAAGGCAAGGATAAAGCTTGCATCAAAGAGAATTTTGAGCAATTTGCGCTTGCGCCACAAGGAGCCAACGAAAATAGTCGGGAGCTCGACGCATCGACTAAGCGGAATGATTAACTTTCTAAATAATTCAAATAATTTGGACGCGGAGTCGCGATTAACTGCAGTAGCAACGAAGAGGCGTTTTTTCTGGAGAAAAAACGGCGCTTAGCGGGCGCCTAACTTTTGAAACTTTTGAAACTTTTGAAAGCTAAATTACACTTGTTGCGTCGGCGTCTTGAAATAATTTTTATATTCGCGCTTACTCCTTCATTAAATCCAGCAGCGAGAAGCGTAGCGCAAGGTGCAATCAGGGGCGCGAAATTAAATCGGTGGAGGCGGTGGAGGCGGTGGAGGCGGTGGAGGCGGTGGAGGCGGTGGAGGCGGCGGAGGGGGAGGGGAGCAACGGAGGCGGCGGAGGCGGCGGAGGCGGCGGTGGCGGTGGAGGCGGCCTCGCTCGTTAAACGCCGGCTGACAAAAAACATTTCGACACCTCGGCCGACTTTTTCGGAGCTCGCTAACCCGTTCCTCCAACGAGGGGGAAACGACGAACCAACAACACCGGCTCCGACGCTTTTCTCCACCTGCGTTCTTCTTATTCTCTCGACTCGGGAACCATCACCGCGAATTTGCGCACGTGCTCGAGTAGTTACGCGCTTGGAAACGAACAAATGCATCTTATTCATCAAATTGAGCGTAATAAGCGTTATTGAGAAATATCGAAGGTGCGAATTTTATTTTATTTACAAGCAGAAATTCTATAAAATCGTCCTTTACGACTCAAGAAAATGAGGTTAATTATAACATTGTAGTAAACGTTCACTGATAATATTCTAAAAACTTGGAAATATTTTCTAATTTATTTTATTTTCATTTTTATTTTTAATTAGCGTTGGTAGCGCTTGAGAACGGATTATTCAACTTCGGTATCGTTAATATTTTAATTTATATTTATAGTCTTGTTGATTTTAAATTTTTTTTTTATTTCATATTGTAATTTTGAGAAATATACTAATATATTCGCCATTAGTATTTATTTAACGAAAAACTATTCGCATTTTTAGCTTTCTACTTGAAACGAGGTCATGGAACTATACGAAAATACTCGCGAACGGATAAAAGTTATAAAACTTTACAATGAATTCTTTTGATTGGACTTTAGTTTTATATATTTTCTCCGCGTTGATTAAACTAGCATCGAAATATTTTAACCTTAAATAGACTTTACTTTTAAAATATAAAGAACTAGAGAAAAGAGAAAAATTAAAACGAGTAAAATAAAATTAAAAGCGAAAGAAAAGTAAAGACAGGAGAAAACTAACTCGTAAATCTAAGGTACGTTCATTAGCGCTCTGTGCAAATTATAATTATAGAAAAGAAAAATTTATATAAAGCGTCAAGTCGCTCATCCCGTTAATTTACCATTGGATTAAGGAATGATTTCGAAATGCCTCGGGCCTCTATTAAATAAATATTCCATCACATTTAGTTGCCGACAAATGTATAGTACGGTAATGTAAGAAAATTCTATGGTAGACTTCACCTTCTCTCGCCAAAATTTGATTACTTATCTTGTATATGTAAACTGTGTACGTTAAAAGCATCCATTAATTTAATAGCTTATCAAAGTTGAACTTTTATTTAGAAGAAAATGGTTTTATAAATGAAAATGACACTTTTCTTATTTTTAATTAATTATAAACTTATATTCGTTAATAATCGATAACTATTTTTAGATTCTAAGAAAGATAAAATAATATTATCTAGTTATAATTTAAATTATGCTAAGATAATACTTTTGTACAATGTAACATTAATTTTCTATATTGTTAATAATAAAACATCGACTACGTTTCGATAAATTTATATTACTGTACATATTTTTTGCATAATGTCCTTTTGTTTCTCTATATTATATTAATCTAACAACATAATTTAATAGTAAACTGAATAAGGCATACGATAGAAAGTAACTTTGTTTTAATACATAATTTTCTATTTATACTTTTGTATTATTACAGAATATAAAAGAATATCTATATTTGTACCGATTTAAATAATGTTCTTATTCTTTTAAATTAAAACTAGATATTATTTATTCGCTTTCAGTTATTCTAATGAAATCGTAATTTTATTCATTATTATTTAAAAATGTGATTGACGACCGAGTATAAATAATGTCTAAAAGTATTTATAACAACGGAAAATTTTATATTTATTTTAATTTATAAAAGTGTTATTTCTTTGAAATATATAATAAATACTTATATCTTGTTATTAACATTTTTAATAAATTACTATAAATTATTATTATTAATATTATTATTTTTATTTTATAGTGCTATGTTGACAATATATAATAATGAATAGCGCAACTAATAAAAATTATAATTTATAATCTTCTTATAATAATAATTAATCCCAATGCTTTTATTTATGTTACAGGTGAGTTATACAAATTGTAATTCCGTTAAAAATTCATCGACGCGTAAGTTTGAAAATATTTTATATATATATATATATATATAAATAATTAAATTTATCAATATAATATTGTGCTAATATCATATCATTTTATATTTATTACTTAAACGTAAATACTTTTACTTCATAATAATAAAAAATTAATTACTTGTAAAAACGTAGATTAAATTTTATAAATTTTTCCCATATGAATATTTGCAATAGGATATTTTATTATTAAAATAGCGATTAGTTTAATTGTTCATAAAATAAATTAGGGAAACATGTTTTTGTATCATTTGCTGCAAAATTATATCTTCGCACAAATTAACGTTCGTTTAATAAAACTTTTTATCAGTATATACAATAATTATTTTTATTATAAAAAATATTAGAATTCTTATATGTAAGTGTAGATTTTTTTCCAATGCTTACGCATTTTATTAAGGTGTATATCGGTGAAGGTTACTCACATATGTGCAAGATATTAAGAGATCTAGTAGTACATACAAAAACTACAATCGTTTACATAAAATGTTAGTATATGTTCAATTTCGCGTTAATAAATCTTAAACTGATATTACATTTGACAACAATATATATATACGTACACATATTTTAATTTTTATTATTGTCTAAAATAAATAATGTCTTTAACGATATATACGCTTTTATATAAGTTTATCTACCTAATATTAGTTAATAAGAAGAATTGTAATATTTCTATGCATGACTAAAGTTCTTTATCCTCTGCAGGCGTTTAGACAACCTTCACCCATATATACAGCCATTTAACAAAGTCCGTAAGCATCGAAGGAGAAAATCTGTATTTATCTGTGAAATAATAATTGGTTTTAATACCGATCGATAAGTACAACTTTGGTTTTGATATTTAGTTAGGTTATAAATTTATAAGTAGTTTTTTACTACGTAAGGACGGCAATATTAAAGAAGAATTTTTTCCATATACGATATCAAAAAAATCGAATAAAGAACTATTTGTAATTTGTTTCACATATTTTTACTTATTTTATAAATGATTTATTAAAAATACAGCTTGATTTTTTGTAACCTCGGAAGTATGTACGTTAATTCTTTGGAATTTGACCTATAAATTTTCAGTATAGTTACATTTATTAAAATAAATCATATGCCTCTTTATGTTTTAAGGATGCGTTAAGTTATAAAAAAGTAAATAATATTTTAGATATTAAAGATGATCATAATATTTCAAAATTACGACTTGTTAATTTATTAATTCCTGATTCTATATTAATATTGATTAAAATTAAAGCATTATTGTATAAGTTATTTGTACAACAAGTTCGAAACGATGAAACTAGAATTTTAATTTTCTTTCCATAAACGATACTTTTATATTCAATAAAAACTTATTAATATTCGATCAACTAAAAGGTTATTTTATATACGTACTACTTTATATTATTATCGAGCTATATTTATGCCTTTTTATAAGAATATCACGATAATTTTCTAATCATCCAAGATAGAATACTTACTCTTAGATTATTATATAGTACACATAATCGAATTTAAAAGAAGAAACTTGGAAGATGATGTTATTAGTGCTTCGGAAATAGTTTATCGAATATAACTTAAAGACTATAATTTTTATAAAACATATACTAAGGTGCGTAAGGATTCGGTTAACGTCCTCGCTACATGTAAAATAAAACATGTGCGTTGAATAAAGGCAGGCAAAGCACATAAATAAGAATGTTCTCTAGCTCCTACTTGCAGCTTTTGTACCAGGACAAAATGGAACAGACTCAGGTACCGATGCCCGAGGCATCTGTGCAACCTCTCCTCACCTAATTGTTGAGAATTCAAGTGCCACTGTATACGAGTCATACGCGCAGTTCTCGCCGCCGGCGATGATTAAGAACTCGTTCGCTTCGGAGCCTCGACGTAATCGCTATCATTCTTCCTTTTCTCGCATCGGGAACTTTTCTTTTCTCGCTGGCGAAAGAGAAGGAGGAGAGATGTCTATTTCATCTTTCGAATGTTGGTCGAGTTGTTTCGACACGTAGTTCTTGAAAACGTGATAATGAACGTGAAACGTAAAAATCCGATTTTCTTATTTTCTTCAATTTTCTTCTCTCATTCCAGGGCATTAGGGATTTCATATAATTATATTTATTCTAAGTATAGCTAAGATTTTTTTATAAAATAGATAATATTTCTAAATATTTATGCGCTTTTTACGCGACGCGCCTATCAATATTTATTATTTATTTCTTATTAAAAGTTATTGTTTAAGATAGCTTTGTTCTTAAACGGTGCAAAATTTACTGCGAAAGATTAAAATATAGACATATATTGAAGACTTTTGTAATTTAATTAATTCTTAAAAAACTTTTTAACGATTTATACAAATGAATTTATGAAAGAAATTATTTTGAACGTCAATGAATTGATTAGTTGCTTAATAATATAAATTTCTATAATTACTTATATAAGTACTTATCACATATAATAATTCAAATTGCGCAGAAAACTACAATTACAAACTTTTGAGGTATTACGTTAGAGCTATATAAAAACGATTATAATACATTTCGTATTCTTAGCAACGGTCTTACTTTCGATAATGAAAATTAAATAACAAAGATTTCTTAGCGACGAAAATAAATGTTGAGAATTTTTATTCGCTGCGTGCGTTTTCGAACGTAAGTATAATAGATAATTAATTTTAACAGACATATTATTTTCAACTATCAATGATATTATAAATATTATATATTTAGAATTTCAAACTTTTCATAATCGTATGTGCGCGATTAAATTAAGTGTAAATGCCAGTTTCAATTGTTAAAGATTCTTGAAACTATTAACATTTATTTTTATAGCTTCTGATTGAAAAATATATTAACAATGAAATTTTATTATCGTTAATTTTATATATGATATATTACGAATAAATGAAATAAAAGGCAGTGGAATTTGTCATTGATTCATAATACCTTGGTACATTATACCATAAATAACATTATCTTTCTCAATAAATTTATATAACTATGCGCAATTTACAATGAGAACATTGATATATCTCCAATTTTGTAATATGATGTAAAACTAGATCAAGTTGGACACTATTGCAATATAATTACGATAATTCAAAGTTATTTTTAAAAATTATTTTTAAGAGTTATTATTACAAATAATAATGAATTGTAACATTGATTCGGATAAGTAAAGTAAAATATCGAGTATTAAAATTAATAAATCGCCTTTCAACCATTTCAGATATGTGCTCAAATAATACAATGAAAATAAATAATATTTAAAAATAAAATTGCATATACAGAAATAACTTCTCGTTTAACTATCAAATAATAATTTTTATAAATATAATGAATATACAATAAGTATCAAAAACACATTATTTTTTAATATACAGAAGAATTTGATTTTAATACAATGATACAAAATTATAGATAAAGCAAATATTTAAAAATTAAAAAGAATTCAATAATGTTCAGAAAATAATAATACATTTTCTTATACTTAATTCAATCACTTTTAAAGGTCCAAAAAATATGTTTGTTCTTAATTTTGTATAATGTTACCTTACGTATACCAAAATAGTTTTTATCGATTATTTATATAAATCGAAAATGTTGAAATTCTAACATGTCTATAAATTCTTGTAAAATGATTAAATTCCATTTGATACAACTAGTTATAATATTCCACGTTAGGATTTTTGTCCTACGGATGAAAATGATATCACGGGTTGTTCTCAATAGCAAGGAGTAGTTGTGTAGTGGCGATCTTATGTCTTTCTCTGTCTTGCTTACTTATGTTCACGCGACCACTTTCGAACGATTACTTAGAATCCTTGTAAATAGTCGTCGTGTCATGGAATCGAATGTACTTTTCGATCACAGGCGCTTCACTTTTTTTGTTTATTTGTTTTCTCACTCGAGTTTATTCTTCTTCTTAAAATTGTCGGTTATTTTTTAAGCATTAAAAATTAGTTTGGAAGAGAATTTTTTACCGATAGAGATAAAACAGGGCAACGAAAAATTTTCTTTCTCGCTGTTAGAAGTCAATATTTCGCAAGTTTGAACAAATTTTATAAAGAATACAATTAAAATAAATAATTTGAATTTTCCATAATCTTAAATTTGAATAAATCATACAAAGATTACACGAAATCATTCTAAATACTTCGATTTATGCAATCAATAATAATAAATAAAATTTAAAAAATATTCATGGATCAGACCTAAAATAGGAAAATATTTCGTTGTCGAGATTTTTTGTGAAGCATTGGAGTCGGAAAATTTTTGAATCTGTACTTAATACCTTAATAAATTTGTCATCGACTACACGTACATTGAGTTTACTACCAGCGGAATTCCAAACACATGTCGGTACTTTTTTTAACATTTTTTTTAAAAACTGTATTAACACATAAAATATAGACATAATATTTATGATTTTTTACAATTGCAAATATCATAAATATTGTAAAGGAAAATAATTTTAAAATTTGTATTAAATATATATAAAAAGCTTATCTATCTTTATTCACGGTAATATTCATGTATTTATGATTTTTTTTAGGCAATGAAAAGCAAGCGTGTATGTATTTTTAAAAAAGATGTAACTATTTAAATAATATTCTCTTTACAAATATTTTTTAATAACATTAAAATTTTATAAAACGATGACGAGTATTGTATCTTGAAAAAATTTGCTTTCATAATAGTACATTTAGTATAACAGCTTTGAAATATTACAACGAAAAATATGTATGTCGTATCGTTTGAAAATATTTACGCCAAAGAAATTTCTCCATTATCTTATTACACATGTTTCTGTCGTATAAGCCAGTGTTGAACTATATCGGTGGGTAAAACCTGAAATTTGACGTGAAACAAGTGTTAGCTATTTTAGGTAAATAAAAATAAAGAACATTTCTAATATTTCGCAAATACATACTTTTATATTTTCCTTATTTCCGTTACTCGTATCCGATCATTTTTATCCACACATTTTATTCGTTTAAATCCAAATAAGAACTATAAATGAAAATATTACAAAAAATATCAAATTCAATTTAGAAGGTATCGATTTAATAAACAAAGTACTATTATATCTATTTAAATTTCTTTTAAGTATTAAAATTTTAGTTGTTCTTTTCATACGTAAGAAATTTAATATAACGTTAGACTCTTCGCTCGACGCATACGTAACTTACTTTTTAAAGAAAAATACCAAAAATAAGAATTATTTAGCACAGGTTAGCGATACAAATCGACATTATTGATTTAGGGAACGGAAGATTTGTAAAGATTGGAATAAAAACGGCATAAAATAAAAAAAGATCATCCAGTTTTTCGTATCAGAGTAAGTTGCTTTAATTTGTTCGCCAAAAAGATATCGAAACTGTAGAAGTTACTCGCATAAATATTTAACGCGCAAAAGTTAAAGAAGTAAAGCAAACGACATCATCTAACTCGGCACCAAATAAGTACTAAATAAGTCCAAAAGAGGAAACGCCAAGGTCGCGTAAATAGGAAAAAATGCGGTATCGATTTATGGATATATGGATCGATTTAGTCGAGCCCTGCAAGCACAGATTTGTCTCTTAATTTTATGGGAGGTTCCTTCGGGTGCCTTTCAGATTGCAGGCTGAGCTGCATCTTTCTCTCCTTCTCCGGATCGCAACTACCCGTTGTCCCCGGCTCCGGATACCCTCCTGAACTAAACGAGCTCGTGTTTCTTGCGCTCTCCTTGTACACACGCGCGCACACACGCACGCGCGCACACGCACGCGAAATCGGCGACAATTTACCTTGCACGACATAACGAGGAGCGCGATCATCGTTTCTTGCTCCGTGGCACGTCATCCGCACATGCACACGCATGGCATTGTCAAGCTCGCTCGAAGCTCGATCTGGCAACACAGTCTGTATCAAAAGTCGGTCGTTCGAGTTTTTCCTCTCTGTTTATTCGAGTATCTCGTAAGCCTATATTTATGAGAAAGGATTGGTCAATGTCGACGATTGTGAAAATGAGTAGTTTTTTTTAAATAAAAAAGTGTTGCTATTCAAATTTATGAAACGCGAGGGAAGATTAATGGAAACCAAATTTATATTATGTATCAAAGTCATAAATATATACATTATACATTGCGACTTACTTAAGTACATATTCGCTTTTAAATAATGTCTTTACGAGAGTCTCCTTCGATATTATTATTACCGCGGAGAACATTGCTCCGAAATTAAATTGGAGAGTTTAAAAAGAAAATACTAGATTGTTCGAAATATGAAAAGATGTGAAAATATTAAAAAACGAGCGAACGCGTTAGAATGTCTTCTTATGAAATTATTAAAGTAAATATAGCGTTTTCTAACTCGCGTTCGCGTCATTTATATATCTTTGGTAAAATAACATTACTCTATAAATAATAATTTATGAAAATGTGTAATACATAGTCTCGCGGTTGCACTCGTCGTAATAATAGTAATTACAACTAAAGAGAAGTTCGAGTCTTATAATTTGAGATTCAAATAATTACGAGAAAAGGTTGAACGAGAGACAAGTCTGTCAATTCATAAACAGCGTTTTCTATTAAACACACGACGGTTATTAACATTTTCAGATGTGTAATGAATACGTTTACATTGGTAATGCTATTTAATAATATATCAAAACTCCGCGTTAACGAACACAAACTTTTGACACGGACAACAAAACAACTTTGAGCCCGCGTGTACGTGCGATGTATACATTTAGAGAGTATCCTTATAAGCGCCTCGATGGTGAGAAGCGTCTTTCCGAAAGGGAAGGCCGACAGCGACGGCGATGGGGACGACGACGGGGACGACGACGACGCCTTCTGAAAAACCTGAATAGGGAGACGACACTTTTGAGGAGTGCGCGCTCGGTCTCGATACATATTACAGTGACTGGTGATTACGGTGCCGGTAAAGAGACGCAGAGACGCACTCGGTAAGCTCGTTTGTTCCTGGGTTTGTTACGCGGGTCTCCTCCAGGTTTGCCTCCTCCTTGCCTCCTCCTTGCCTCCTCCTTGCCTCCACCTTGCCTCCTCCTTTCGCATTCATCGATCCAAGTCACTTCCCTTTCTTTGTCGCTCTCGTTAAAAGCCTTTTCTCGTCGTCCCTTATCGTCCTAGGTTCTACGCTTCTACGCGTGTAATAAACGAGAGGGAATTTCTCGCTCGCTCGAGTCAATAGCTAACGCGAGATGTTCGAACCTCGTTCCGCCTCGCAACGTCGCACCTCGTCTCTGCGCCTCTGGCCGTCTATTCGTCTTCCCCTGCGAACTGCTTCTGGTTATTGTTCGTTATTTGCTCTCTTCCACACTGGATGGATCTGCCCGTTACGGATGCAACGGCCATTCGTAAGCAATGATCGAACGCCGTGACTCGAGTAACCGCTGCCGTCACTACCGGGGATTAAACTCGACGCGAGAAAAATTAACCATTATGATTAACCATTATGCGTGGACATCGATGATTCGAACGGTGTACGAAATATCGACTTGGAGCCATTTTCAAGATTATCGTGTAGTTTTTTTTTTAATTTGCATTATTCCATGGTCGATGTATAACTACTGATATATACGCAATGTTTATACTTTGTCTCCTCGGTCTTACGATACCTGTGAGGTATTCGCTTAACGAATTGAAATAAAATTTCGCAAAAACTATGTTGCAAATACTATATGCTGGTATAATTTAAAAATGCACGGTAAAGTTTATGTAGGTTGGCATCGAAGTTCTATTTAACGTCGTACACTTACTTTTACTATGACTAATTATACATATTTATTGTTATACTACTATTAGAATTTTTCATGTAGTTTTCATTTTAAGTAATAAGACAAAATCGTTTTATATACATTCTTCTATTCAATTGTAGTTTTTATTTTTATAGGTGCAGCTTACTTTTTATTGCTTGCGCGGTAATAAAAAAATTACTTTTGAAGTACGATTACAATATAACCCTCAAAGTTACGACTTTTCATTATTATCGATATAATGTTGGTATTTAGTATATTGAAAATTAAAATCAAAATTAAAACTCGATATACGATATTTTACAGATTTCTGTATGAACGAAGCCTTGATAAGTCTATCATCGGTGCTATTACCATTCGTTACATTTTTAGCATACTTTTAATTATTCTTCGGAATTATATTTTTGTACTTTTATACTTTTGTTTGAAATATAATTCATTATTAAAATGATGCTACTATCAAATTAAATTATATCGTTACTTTAATCATCGTTAAATATTTTTTATAAAATTCTTTTACGCTCGGTAAAACGTTAAAATGAATTATAATGTCCTCGAATTTACTTACCGTAAGAATCTTTATCGATACAATTAAATTATAATAAAATTTTATTTTTATTGAAATAGAGTAAGTAGATATTAGTAACTAATTATTCTAATAACGCATTCATTTATAAAATATTTAAAGAATGCTTTACCTTTTTCACCTTTGCTTAGTTCACCTTTAATATTTCACATCTATTAATCTTATCCCTAAATTATTTTAATTTTATACTACATTATATAACCTTATATTACGGTTAATATTCCTTTGGCTTTTAAAAAAGTAAGTATATTTAATCACTTCATACGGACGTTTTAATTACATATATTTTAAAAAAAGATTTAAAAAATTCCTAACTGTATAATTTCTTCTAAATGCTAAATTATAAATTTTAAAGTAACGTACATTTTGGCAACTAATAATCTATATATATAAATTAATTTCAGGCAATTAAAAAATATTATACAAAATATATGTCTATACTTTCACGTATACATCGATTAATAAATATTCTTTGGTACAGAATTTCTACGATAATTTAATAATTGATTATATAATTAAAATAACTAATTTAAATAAAGATCTCACACGATTCCATTGAACCGAATGCTATTTAACACCTGTGACATTTTTAAAGCGATAGCACCGTGAACCAATCAAGATTTAAAAAAATGTACAAGGCAAGATGACTCGAATGAAAAAATCAAACACGAGAACGAAATATTGAGGTAGCTGAGGAAGTAAAAAATAAAATAGATGAATAACGTCGATACGATAAAGTAAAATACAAGGATATAGAAAAAACTTTTAGTTAACGCACGCATTCCCGCACATGAGAAAGAGGGAATGATTTCATAGCGTTGCAGCTGTAAGAGCGTAATTAGATCGAGGTACGTGTTAATGAAGTCGTTATAGCAAATATACATAGGCGTTAAATCGTAGTCCTATTCCTCCTGTGTTATGTATAAGCAAAAAGAAGACCGAGTTTGCGAGAAGATGATGTTCATTAGCATTTGATACGTATGTACCAAGTACTATTGATGATATACATATACATATGTATGTATATATATATATATATATATATATATATAGTTAGAACTTATGATAAAGAAAATATGAAGAGGAAATAAACATTGAAAAACTTATTTGCATAGCTTATACCTGTATAAATTATAATGATAAAAATGCTAATTAAAAATGTAATTACGAACCATTGATGCATATATTATTTAAAACTAAATAATAATTCATTAAATACTCGATATACTCGGTAATAAAGTTCATTTACATTAAAATTTAAATTAAAAAAAATATATGAGTTTTTGTTTAATTAAAAATTAATATAAATATGTGTTCTTTTAATACGTAATAAAATATATTATACTCTAACATTTGGATATTCGTAATTTACCGTGGAACAAGTAATTTTAATAACCATATCTGAAAATTAATCTCGAAACGAATTATTATGAAATATATATTATCGCACAAAAGCTTACCTAAGGAGGTAATTGTTAATAATTCTCATTAATATCTACATTAATTACTTATTACATAGTTCACTTGAAAAAAATGATCAAGGTATAAATAACTAAACGTACTTAAAACTGTACGCAGTATTAATATTACTTTTTTATGAATTTGAAAATTCTTGTTTAATATGGAATATTCGTCTCTGTTGGATTGTATATAATGTAGAATTAGCGAAGAGTACGATATATATTTAAAATGTTTCGATTGCAAATGAACTTAGTTACGTTTATTTTCTCTCGTAGAATAATAATATAGGTAATATAGGCGTAGCGTACAATAAATTTTACGATTCCGTTTATCATTCAAACTTGCATGTTATAATCGAATTTTAAAAATGAATATCGTATTTCTGAATTTTACTTTTACCCAGATTTCTTTTCATAGATTTTTACCGCTATTCTTTTTATTACTCGAAAATTGAAATTACAAATAAAATGAAATTTAAAAGTAGAAAAAAATGTATTCTATCGACGTTAAATAAATGATGTATAAATTCATGCGATATTAATTTATTATGGATAATCCTATTCCTTCTACTCCTTTATTAAAAAAATTGAATTAAAAAATTGCATTCGTCTAGAAATATTATACGAATGATATAAATAATAAAATAAGCGGATAATTTTGCAGGATTGATCGGTAAGTTGAAGTTTTCGTTAAGTTTTTGTTAACCACGCATCAAAGTCTCGATCTCGAGCGTTGATTCATTAATAATAAAATTCGAATTTTAACCAAAAAATTATGCAGGCATAAGTCTTTTAATTTGCGTTGAAAGTTCCGAAGATATTTTCAATCAAGTTCTAACGAGCGTCGAAACGTGCATCGATTAATCCTCGATGTACACGCCTGGAATTCTCGTAAAAGCAAATTTCGCAAAGAAGAGAGTAACGATTCCGTCGCTCGTCTCTTTTACCGCCTCGTGTGATCGCACCAACATTTTACTCGTACGTCCCTTTATACGCGAAGATGATGATGCCATCGAGGTGTGCCGAACAATAAAAATATGACCTCTCTCTCCAACTCTCTCGCTCTTTCACTGTCTTTATATCTCCGATGTCGAGATCACTCAATCATTTCTCCTTTGTGACAGGTTATAGATGAAACTCTTTTTTGACTCTTAAAACTAGAAAAGATAAAAATAGAAATGATTCAATGTTATGGAAATTATTTGAATTTATAATAGTTGAAAAGATTATATGCGAATAGCGAATGAATTTGTGAAAATGTATAATGACTTTGTATTTATTTTATTTTTTTTTTAACTATTTTTACACGATTCACCTTTCGATGGCATAATTTTAGAACTACTTAATTTCTAAGTAAATACCATCAACGTTTTTAATTTATTGAAAATAAATATTTCTCGTTTTTTGTAAACGCGTGTATTATATACGTAAAATAAGCCTCTTAAGAGAGCAAATTAAAGTATTCGAATACATTATTCGGTAAACCTATATTAAAATAAGATGCGTTTACCAATCATTGTTTACATGGAATCTATTATTTAGTATTTATTTTTAGTCTCTAAAATTAGTAGTTATCGAAATTGATTTTATTCGGTAAATAAGGTAACGAATAAAGAAATTGAAGGATAGACGAAATCAGAACGAGCAAGAATAACAAAGTCAGCATCGACGTTGTTGAAAAATTGACTTCTTTCGAAATATTGTATTATTAAGTCGAGTGTACAGTTAAGATCGGTCAGTTCTTAAATAAATAAGTATCTCTCGAAAATAAATACTATCGGGCCACGAAATTATTATTAAGTACGGTAAGACGTTTTAGTTAATAAAGTAAATCGGTAATTCTTCTTCTATTTCAACCGAAACGTACGTTATAAATTCGTGCGTAGAAGCTTCGATGGAACGCATTTGCATTTGAAACTAAAAATTTGAAGAAGGTGGGTTTTTATTTTTTTATTATTCTACGAATTTAACGCATTATCGCATTATCCACTAACGAGTGACGAAGGACGTCCGTAATTCGAGTTGATAGTTCGAGTCCGTGGTTCGAGTTCCTGGTTCCGTTTCCCAGCCCTCGGAAAAGAATGCGGAAAAAGAAGATGAAAATCGGATCTGATGGATTTCCCGCGAGGGAAAGAGAGAGTGTGCCCGCATAGAGGGTGATTTATCCTCGGTTTGATCCCGAGGGATGCGATGATTCCGCGGCGGTCGTTTCCCCACTCGGAGTTGAACGGAGTTGAACTTAGTCATCGCAAACGCGCATTATTATATCTTCTTAAAAGCAACTCGCGAAACGGTGGGAAAATACACTTGCCAATCGAGGTTTCGCTTCTTTTACTTCTTTGTTTGCTTTTCTTTCGATTGCTTTTCTTTCGATTACTTTTCTTTTAACGCACTACGTGATAGATGGGCAGAGTCCGCTGTCTTAATGGCACACGCTGGAATTTCACTCGATCGCGTATAGATAGTTTTCGTTACTATTAGAGATTTTAAATGACTATGGACGAATGCGATTTGATGCCTCGAGTAAACGAGGCTTCGTACTGTTAACGCTTTAAATTAAATGTACTAATCATTTACGTTTCTTATGAAAGCCATTTAGTTTCTGATACACCGTATTATGAATATATTCTCGTTTTTCCGTAAACTCTATAGACGATGTATCTCTTTCTTGACTTACCGTACTATTAAAATCTAACAAATATTGCAGTTAATGAATCTTTGGATTCTACCACTTAAAATCTCGTGAAATTACTAAAATACTACCTTTTATACGGTAGTATTTTCTCATAAAATTATAAAATTCTTCGTTTTGATCGTGAAAAATAAAGTTGGTAGTCGAGTTATATTATAGTTTCGAATTTCATAGAAATATAATCTAAAATATGCTTTATAAAAACATTTACTAAATTACAGTTACATTGAATGATTTATAAGTCTTATGCTTATTATAAATGAAATAAAGTAACCGATAACTTTTATAAAACTTATGAAAAGATGAAAATAATGTAAAAAATCTTCCAGTAATCTCGTTTCCAAGTATATTATCTTACAGACAAATTAATTTACACGTATATTGCTTCGTAATAAGAAAATTTTTTTATATCTTCTAACTAATATCTGTAATGGTATCTTATTTGTCCCTTCCAGACCTTTTACTAAATGTACAATATAATAAGTATGTAACAAAAGACTGTAATTATGCTTTTATAAATCGATAATTTTATATTTAAGTATTAGCATACTACATAATCATCCGCATCATAACTTTTTTCCAATTAATTCTTATCTCAATTATTATAAAATTTAGAATTTAAATTTCTTAATACGATTATTTAATATTGTTTTATACGAATATAGTTAAAAGAAAACAAAAAATTATTACTTTACTTACACTTGTTGCAATTATAGCGGTAATTATTATTGTACGTTGATATTATTAATTTATGTATATCGTACAATATTTTATGCTTTATTTCCAATAATGCTTATCGATTTTTTAATATTTTCCTTAATCAAAACTTAGAATATATGTAAAACCGAATTTCGATACAAGTAAAATACATCAACTTGTAATATTATTGAACGAATAATATATAATTTTTTGTTTTATATTTCTTACAAATCATTTTATAATTATTCATTTTCGATGATAAAAATTTTTAATTAAGTTATGTTTATAATATATCGCTTGCAAGCTTTTATTTTCTACACAGTTAAAATCACGACGACGAATACTTAAAGAAAGAGAATCAAAGACAAATAACCAAAGACAAAGAAATGGATACCTAATTTAACGGAAAATTGATAATTTGTAGACATATCCGACGCTAATGAGCTTCGGCTTGTGATTACTATTTGTAAGTTGATTGTTCGATCGTTTCAATATCGTTCGCTATGTCAATTTATTATTTTTCACTAATCTACGTAGAGTTATTATTTATAGCTATAATTTAATATTTTATATCCTTAAGTATTTTCTATAGCAATGGTGATGCACCTTGTAGTCGTGTCAGTAATCTTCATAAATGTTTTTCATTATATATGGTTTTGAAATTTGAAACTATAGTAAGTTACGTATCGTATGTACGCGAGAATTCATATTTTTTAAAATATTGATAACATCGACACGTTAAAGTTATCGATCAATAAATAACGTATTTGGTAAATATATAAAACTAAAATTAACTTTTGCTTACTCGTCGACGCAAAAAGTTACCAAATACTAATCAAATTAATTTCTTTTAATGCATATTTAATAATATATTCAATAAAATATGATATTACTTTTTGAAAGTATAACATTGTTACTTCAACGTACCAATTTCGGTCGTTCAAATCAAACATCGATTTTACATTTGCTAATATCTAAAAACGATCTCCTTGAAGTTAGCTTTTATGCTTACATACTTTCTTATCTCGTGGATATAAAGTGTGACCGCGTGTTTATGAAAATTTTGTCCGTGAGTGCAAGAGAGAATTTTCGAACACGCCCATAAGTTTGTCCATTTTCGCACGCCCTTAAGTTGCTTTGAAAGCTCAGAAGTTATTTCTCTTGTCTTGAGTTTCCTGCTTGTTTTCTCGTTTTGTCAAAGACAGCCGTAGTTTGTAAGTTAAGTTGAACGTTGTCGATTTTTTTCAGTTATTCACCAAGTAGTAAATTATGCAGATCCTTTTGCTAACGTTTTGACTTATACGATATTTTTTAGACATTTTTCTTATCAATTGCTTCATCTTGTATTCATTTATAATACGGAGAAGATAATTATTTTATTTTTCCTTTATTTTTTGTAACGTTATTTTTATAATTTATTTATTTTATGATCTGGGGTGAAAACAAATACAAGTGGATCGAATAATTCGATAAAAAATAAACTGCACTAAAATAAATTACAAAATATTTTTTAAATTATGTGCAACGATAAAAAAAATTTGCTCTTTAATTTTTTATTTCATAGAAGTTTTATAATCTAATGTATACATAAAATCCGCTATGAAAGCAATAATTTTGGCCCTTTTATTTAATATTAAATCAGTTTTTACACATATTTTCTTACAATTACAAACTACAAATTAAAAATACCATTATATCGTAAGTATAATTTACATTGATAGAAATAATTATTCTTTTGCAATTTAAAATTCGTCGATGTTAAAAAATATCTATTGAATTATCATTGCATTTATATATAATGAACAACGACCAACGACCAACGCTTGCATATTCGATTCATTTTTCTAGAATTGGTTTGCAATTAAATTAAACATAAAATCGATAAAATTGGCGAATAAGATTTTTTTAAAAAATACGTCCTCTGGCTTCCACCGAAAGTTTACCTTCGTCCTCACATTTATATTTATATCCACTTTTTAAATCAATGCCAATATATTACGAGAAATTTTATTTTATAAACGTGCAGATTGAAGTGTGCAGGGAACGAAAAAAGAATACGAGTATTTGCGTATGTACTTAAGCGAGGGGATACCGCTAACATATTTGGAATAAGCGCTAAGCTTTCAGTTATATCCTATCGCGTACTTGACTCGTTTAATACATTGGGTGTCTTTTCGCCTTTTCTCGGAATAGTTTGATTGATGAGAAAGGCGGAGCCTCGAGTGCACCGGGAGTTTCGCTTCCAGCTGTCCTCGAACCGCGACGCGTTTCCGTACTTTGCTGCTAAAGTAAAAGAGAGACGCGGACAGCGAACGGTTCAGAGTTGTCTAATTGCGTTGCATCGTCAAATAAATCCTCCTTTTATTTTATACTCGCTGCCGAGTTTACTCGAACAATATATTTTATTTAATAAGTTTAATTTATTTTCTTTTTTTTTTAAATTTGATAGTACGGTAAATTTGGAATTTATATCTAAAAAGATTTTGTTACCACGTTCATTGAATATTTCAGAAATATTATGTATCCTATTGAAATTTCAAAAAATATTTGTAAATTATTATATATTGTCTGGTTTATTTATTTTTATTTCATTACATTTTGAAGCGATGAAAATTTTAATTAAATATTTAAGTCTACGATGTTTTATTAAGAACTTATTAAATTTTTTATTAGTGAAAAACGTATCATTGATGACTATTTTAACGAATCAATAGTCTGTGATTATCTTTGCAATAGGACACCGCGAAAAAAATTAAATTGTTTGATCTTCGATATATAAACCAAAGATCTAATCGTGCACTTGTTCATCGAAGTTTTATGGTTATATCAAATATAATTCACGATAATAATTTGACTGTTTAGGTTTATACAAGAACGATCGATACAGTATTTTTTGTCTCGGTTGCAACTCTACACGAACAAAATTCATTTGCTATTCTGCAAACTCAATTTCTTTAAATATGGAAATGAAGCCATTTGTAAATCGTTGAACAGACCAAAAGTTAAATGATACCGAACAATTTAGTTTTAACGAAGAGATCGAATGACTAGTTCCATCAAATTAATTGCCAATTCACGGTAGATGCAAAACTATGGGAAAAATGGAGACAAGACTTAATTTTAAAACTTGTAGCAATATATTAGAGTCGCGGGTGAATTGGAACGTACCAACGGCAAAGATCGATGACATATTTACGAATCTCATATGGTGAGTCTTATCGACTATTTTAGGGTTATTCTCTCAAATCAGTCATTCTAACTTATACTTCCTTACAATTTTTGGGATTAATTATTAATATACGTTATGAAAATATAAACAAATTACGTTTTTTTTTTTAATACTTTAATTTATTATTCTTTTTCAACGTTGTTCCTATCGTATTTATGTTAATATCTTTATCATCGCTGAGGAGTCGACTTACTATTTTTGTTATATAAAACTGTTGTTACAATAACTGAATGCGGTATTGAGAATATCGTTGAAATACGATGACTTTTTTAGAATAAAAAATGAATGCGTTCATTCGATTCATTTTTTATTATTATAAATTTAACATCATAAATTACGGAAACAAATCGATGTCACGTCGATGACGAGCATTTAATTTTGAAACATATCATTCAAAGAATTATCGATGTTTGAGGTTTCTCAAGAAATTTCTTTTTTCGATCAAAGGTAAAACTCTTTTGAAAAAGAAGTTGAGCCCTTTATTTATACAAGAAATAATACGCAAAGATTATCGCTTGGAATTTGCTACGCAGAAAGCTAGAAAATAATATTCGAAGATTATCTCGGGGAATCTGAGCGAAAAAACTGGGATGAAAAGTAATATCCCCGCTTTCCTCTTCCCCTTCCTCTTTCCCCTCCCCGCTCGCGTATCTTTATCGCTCGACGAACTCCTCGGGGATGTTGCACCTAAATATGTTTACCCGAGCGGGTTGTCTCGGGCCGATGAGGTCACGAGGTGCGTCTTCTTCCCTTGGAATCTCTCCCGAAGAGTCATTTTTCATCTCCGGGTCGTATCTCTTATCCGGTCGCTCCTCCGTCTCCTTCCACAGGGCTCCGGTGGTCCACGACGGCTTGTGTCTCCATCGCGCAACTACGCATAATGGACCGACGTTGACGCCGCGAATATTTATTATATATTAACGCTTTAAGGGCCTGTCCCGAAATTAATTTATCGGTACGTACCAAAGACTGTACCGAAGACTGTACCAAAGACTGTACCAAAGACTGTACCAAAGACTGTACCAAAGACGACGTGCGCCTGCCTTTTCTTAAAGCCGATCTCCACAATTTGCGAACGCCGCGTGTTGGCCAACTTTATTATTGCTCTTTACGTGAAAAGCGCATTGCACGTGAAAAGGTCATCATTTATATCTCCGTGCGGCTCTTGGTCTAATAAATTACGATAACGAAACAAAAGAAAACTAGACGTTCGCTCTAAAAAAGGTTTTATATTAAATTAATAATTTCCTTTAAAGTAACGAGTACATATTTCTCTTTACGTTTATTTTATTATTATTATTATTATTATTCCTTGGTAATTTGTAATCGTTGTCATAACGTTAAAGCGTACGAATTTGGAAAGCATTATTTTATCAAACGTGTGCTGTATTTTTGTAATGTACGCGTGTACTATTTGAAATTAAATAAAATTTATTACCATATAATCAATATTTACAATTTATTATTATTTAGATAAGTTATTGCTAATACAATATTTAACGAAGCGAATTCGATTAAATATTTTAAATATAAATAGCGAATCATCGACTCGTTTGTAATTGAATAACGCGAATGAAAATTATGGAAGATAAGTATAAAATAAATTATTATATATATTTAACAACGTCAACGGTAAAATTTGTCATCCGTTATCGATAAATTATATAATCAAACAACCGATGCGAATAAATTTAACTCTTAATTACTTATATAACAAATATTTCTTAACGTTGAATCAATGTTTCGTTAAGTGAATACGATATTCTATTTGATTTTTATCGGATATAATAAATGTATTTATTTCTTATTACTTAATCTTTTATATTTAAAAGTTATCTTTTGAAGTAACTTCCAATTAAATGATCCACTAAAGGAAGAGCTGTAAATAAATTCCAGGACGAAGTTTCAAGTCGATTTTATTATTTTTCTGATTAAATCGATCGATAAGTTACATAAAATGCGTAAGAAAATATAATTCTGTATAAAAAGATTCTTTGCATTCGTAACAATTCCATCGAGAAAAATAAAAATTTAATAATCGTAAATTTTATGAAAATTTACAACGTTGTAAACGTTTGTCCCAGACTCGATACAATTTCAGCGCATCGTTACGAGCGGAAAAAGAATCTTGTATACTCGTATTATTCGTCCGCCTGGGTCAAAAAGTGATACACTGTGCATCGCGTAGAATGATTTTTTGGTGTCACTTGACCGAAGTACCCGTATAAGGCAGACACTGGTTAATAATCTTACGAGACCTTGTTAATTCTCCATCGTATGTATCAAGCCTCTTGCTAGTATTCTTTTTTCAATAAAGACAATTATGCTAATAGCTTGACATAACTCACCTTGCTAATAGTCACCTTAATAGTCACCTGCAAAACTTGACGCTAGTTACATTCTTACGTACAGTCTCGTATTTTGCGTATTTTGGTGGTATAAACCCTCCAACATCTTTTATCTTACTCGGTGTATTTATACTCGGTACGTATTTCTCTACAAAATGTCTTCTTTTACCTTTTTTCTCTTTTGCAAATTCATCTGCTTTCGCGTTTCTAATTTATCTTGTTTTTTTGTTTCAACTCGATGTATTATATGTATAATATATGTCTTTGTATCCGAGGGGTTGTCTTAGAAAATCAATAAATAAATATTTTAATTCAATAAAATTCTAGAATCAAATAAGTATAATACGTTACAAGTATCGATAATAAAATTGATATTCACGCGGATGTTAAAAAGAATTATGGATTACGTATAAAAAAATAATAATTAAAGTAAATATATTATTATTATTCATATAGAGATAAACTTTTAGCGTAGTTTTTTTAATTCAACGAGATTATTTTCTAACATTACAGCTCAATTTCAATTAAACAATAATAAACAATGTAACATAAACAAATATAAATGCAGCGATGGAACCGAATGGAATACAATTTTTATCAGTAGAATATCTTACGAGAAACGATAAAAATTTGTATGGAATTAATTTTCGATTAAATACATAATTAACATGAACACCGTAAATAAAATTTCCAAGATAATTAAGTATTTTTCAATATTAAGTTTCATTTTTTAGACTATCTACGATAACTTATGGATGTTCTGATTTTACGTATTCAAGTATCGATGTTTTTTTTTTATTATCATTTTAAATATCTCTTTGGATTTTTAACGCGATGTAAAAAATATATATAATATTGGACTTGCTTATAAATACAATTAAAGATACATTTGAACGGAAATTTTATAACTTTTTTAAACACTTATAAATCGTAAAATTTTCTCGCGAAATATTTAACTGGTAAAAATAATTTCTTGATATCGTCTTTCTTAAACATAGGAACGTACCATTAGCTTATCGTACAAGGTATTGAATTTCTTAAAAAATAACTTAGCATTAAAACTCTTTGCTACGATTAATTAATTATATTTGTATCCTGCGGGTATAAAATATTAAAATATCGTATCCTCGGAACTCGTATTCTCATCTTTCTTTCGTCTAGCATAATTATGTTGAGATAATAATACTTGATAGAAAAATTACAAAAAAACTATGAACTTTCGATACATCTTGCTACGACTGTAAAAACAAACGTGTTCGTATCTTTCCGGAGATCGTTGCAATATTTTATACCCATGCTTAAAAATGCATGCTTTAAATCTTAATTTCGAATAAATGACTGTTCCTAATATAAGTTGAGTTTGTCGTAAAAAATGACGGCAATTGACAAAAATGAAAAACACCATTAAATTTCAGTGATCCACGGACCCTTGAAGCGAAGTCGAATAACCCGTGAAACGCTCGTAACGATTTCGGAGGCGCATCATCTTTTGTGCATCAAAGAGATCTGACCAAGAGAGTGAACCAAGGTCACTTCTGATACGATTTACTTTATAATCACGTGCCAGTAATAAAGTGTGAACGATAACTCGTTTCGTCTCATAAACGTTTCAATCTTGTTCGCCGTTGAGACACATTATCGAGTTCTTGTCCGTAGAGTTTAATATCATTAAGGGTGTAAAATCTTCATCTTACGCATCATCGATAATGAAAGCAATCGATTTTAACGAGTAAGATCACGAAATTTGGTAACTATGTAAAATCATTTTTACAAATTTACATATTTATAAAAAGAAAAATTTAAGCATAAATACTAATAAACTATTCATTTTTCGATTATTATTCAAAATGTTGATCGATAAAGTCGAATGTAATTTTTTTTTAGTTTGAATTAAAAAAAATTGAAAAATCAGCCTAAATTTGTAAAAAAGAAAGATGTACAAATACGTTAACATATACACGGATATAATTATATTTATTTTATATTTCCTTTCTCTCGTAACCATGTGTTTTTAAATACTTGTTAACGCGTGAATTATATAAATCCTTAATTTTACTACTGAATTTTATTTATATACAAAATAATTATAATCACAATGATTAAAACGATCATCGTATAATTTTTTAAAAAATATGTTGCAAAAATTATAACTTAAACGAGAAGGTAAAATCTTGTGGGAGCAATAAGTACAGTCCTTCATAAATATAAGAAAGAATACCGTTGAATATAATTATACAACTTAAACAAAAACTCGTAAGAATTCACGCCGCGTAATTAACACATGATAAGTATTCAGTTTTTTTCAGGACCCGACAAGCGCAAAAACCCGGACCGTACTTTCATAGCCTCCGATCTGAAAACCATGAACCCTGAATTCCAATGTAGCCGTATAGCCGTATAGCCGTATAGCCGTATCCCATTCCGATCCGATCTTCCATATCTCTCGGGTTTGTCCAGCGGTCCGCGGACAATCTCCGCGTTTAAGGTTCTAATTAAAATACTTTTGACTCTCGGTGCGAATATAATCCCGCCCAAAACGGTTAAATTCCCGACAGAGGCGGGTCGAATCCTCCTCGTTGATCCGGTTGCGAATCGGTTCGCGAGAGACTCGCGAGAGACTCGCGAGAGGTTCGCGAGAGGTTCGCGAGAGACTCGTCCTGTCGCATACGGACAGACGGGAGCCAAACGATGTACACAAAGAAACTTCCTCGGACTCGACGACTCAATTCCCCCCGATGTTTATGACGCCGATCGCAGACATCGTTATTGGCAACCTCTTGAGACTCGTTATGGAAAGAGTGCGAGAAACGGAGAACAGAAGCTCGTAATTCTTACTTTTTATTTCATTTTAACTTTTCGCGGGTTCTGTTTTCGTCACCGTTGCATAAGGAAACCCAAAAGTCTCTTTTCTTTCTCATTCGACTCTTCTCCCTCCGTTTTTTCCTCCTTTTCATCTTCTGTGCGCGTATACTTTTCTTCTGGATATTGCGGTCTTGCCTCTTTTGTCCTCTTTTGTTACGCACCTTTTTGTTTTCGACGAAGAAAGTCATTTTTCACAGACCGTGAAAAATTATTATGCCGTCGCTTTATTCATTTAGTTTTAGATTCATACACCTTTTTACGGAGCCCACAAATTTTTTTTCTTTATTGCCGATACTTTCGTAAATTTTTAATATTAATTTTCGATTACATTAAAAAAACGGGCATAAATTACTTTCTAGTTGAATCACGCATAAACGGTATTCGCATAAAATAGTTTACACAAAGAAACGTTTTACGAAATTTAGGATAGAATGTTTGGAAAATAACTATTCTTACAAATATTTATCAAATTTATCTTAACTGAAAATCCTTTAAATTTGTATCGTTTGATAAAAAGAAAATTTTTAATTTAACGTTTTACGTATTCTAAAGTTAAATAAAAAATTAACATTGGTATTGATAGGATGTAACAAATAATATATATTCAACGAGTAAATATCTAAAAGACAAACTTTTAATTAATTCTATAAATTTTTTTCTATAAGTTTTGTTTGCTTTCGAAGAGGTGCATAATATAATTTTGACAGAAAAATTCTTTTGAACGAATGTACCTAAGATCGCATATTCAAGAACGAAATTAACGAAAGCAAACCAAATTAGTATGCGAGAAAAGAATAAAAATAAAAAACTTGGTTGACTTTGCCCCGAAGTCAGAACCACTTATATCTTGGTTGTTTACTCTGGTTGGGAAAGTGCTATTTATTTTTTGCCATAATAAAGATGACGCGAAAGATATTAACAGCCTTGGGTTGGAAAAATGCGTACCAATATAGACACACCCAACTATTTTTATACCATTTTATTTTTATGTAATCTACTTTAAAAAATATATTTAAAAAAGTTTTAATTATATATTTATAATGATTGATAAATTATTCTAATCATTTTAATAATAACTTCGTTGATGAGATTTTATTTCAGTTATAATAATGGAAGCATCGTTAAAATATGATAGTAGTTATATACAGGATATCACATTTTATAACGTACGTTCAAATAACGAAATAGATATCCATTACCTGAAAAAGGTTAGAGATAAATGTTATTGGATTTTGAAAGGACTATCTGATAATTTAATCAGATTTCAGATATAAACTATGTTTTAAATTAAAAAATATTCACTGTTGTTTTTATAGAAATATCTTTTTTAACAAAATTTAATCTACGACTTCGTATAAAAAAGCTTCTCTTAACAATTTTTAATTAATTCCTCTTTAATAATTTACAGATGATAATCAAAGTTTCTGTCAAATCCACGCGAAAAATATTTATTTTCAGTTAAAAAATGACAATTTTGTCGCAAATGTAGTAATCTTGAATGAAAAGTATTTGAAAACTAAAACTCTAGTAAATAATTAAATTACAAATTATAAATAAATATATTGACAAAACTTTTATTTAGAAATGCAGAGCTAAAAACTGTTTAGAACTTTTATAGATCACGAGAAACCGATTAAAACATTTTTTTAGATTTTTATGAAAAATTATGTTATTACTACTTTAATTAATCTTGTCTTATTATTTGTACTAAATACGAGTATGTAAATATTTAAATAAAAAATTCGTTTTATCTATAATCGTAGTTGTATATATCCTTTCCTGAATTCTTTTTCGATATCGTTTAAATATTCATTTACAAATATATGCAATAGTAAATAACGATATATAAAATTTTTTAACGTTTTATTAAAAAAGTAAAAATAATTTTATTTCTAATTGCGTTACTTTTAACAATCGTATAAATTTAATTTAATTCATTTATTATATGCGTATATATACATAAGAATAAACTTTATTACGCATTAATAAGAGATAATAATTATAAATATGTATACAATATCGTTCACGATATTTATGTATAATTTTATACGTAGTTATAATTTATGTTTGCATTGGATTCTACGATAAACAAATATTAACAATTATATAAATTAACGATAGAAAAAAATAAGTATAGATTACATATTTTAAACACGCGATTATCTCTTTATCCTCTGTAATATCGCCAGGAAATACTTATACAGTCAAATGTACTATCAAATCGAACGAGGTTTAAATAAAAAGTAAAATATATTGAAATCGATTATTTAATAAAAATATTCAACATTAGCTATAAGTTAATGGTAAATAATGAATTGTGTATACTCGATAATGAATTTATGTCGGTATAAGGAATATTTTATAAAATATACGGTAGATTTTTTCTTTGTTTCTTCGTCTGGGTCTTTTGTTTCTTCTCCATTAATATTTAGTTGTAGGTTTTCCTACTGAATTCAATACTTGGAAGCTACAACACACACGTACGACTCTCATGCGCCGACAAGGGAATTATCAAGATCTAGTGCGGCGCAACGTAACTACTTGTTATTACTAAGATAGGTCAATTACGTATTATCCATGCTAAACATTTTTTTTCGAGCGAGTACATTTTATTTTGTATGGGTTTAAAGTCATGCGCGCACATCGTCCATCGATTTGTCGTACACCTTGTCACGCAAACGAAGGTACTTTCCTAGGCTTTTCCGAGGCTGCGGGAACAAAAAAACAGTAGATGCCGGTGCGCCGGAGGCCTTTGATGTTGATACGATTTACTTTGCTCGAACCTGATAGAGCAATTTGCAAATATGAAAAAGATACAAGTGCCTGATTATCTCATTGTTGCATTTTCACATCACGGATTTTTCGCAAGTACTCGTAAGTACAAGTAAGAGATTTTTCGCCAAATTGCCGTTCTGTCTTTTATTTCGTTAAAAATGCAATCTTTCCATCCCAAATTATTAGCGCAACTTTAATTATTAATTAATCGTTTAATCATTCTTGCATTTACATTCTGGCTAAAGATCGACCAAACTTTTTAAGTCTATAATTTCGAAAGGATAATACAGTGCTCAATTTATTCTACATTATTTATATTTTACATTTTTATACAACTTATATTTGTTCACCCTTTATTTTTAAATATTACTAATTTCCTTTTTATTTTTATTAAAAGCGCATATAATAAATTATTATTTCAACACATATTTAAATTCCATTTATTAATGTATAACATTCGATTTAGAATAAATCGTACAAAGCAACAAATTAAAAGAATTTCAGCAAATTTTTGGTTATAATTAATCTCACGGTTTTTATTCGATAACGTATCGTTGCAATTGTAAGACGATGTTTAACGCGATACAACTCCATAATTTAAATGAAGAAAATACTAGATTCGTGGTCTTTTTAACTTCTCCTATTTCACTCTAACTTTCGTTAGAGTAACGCGTTCGTTATTTCATAAATTCGAAATTTAACACACGGCAAATTTTTCTGTATAAAGTTATCCAGTTATCTTACGCTAAAACTTTAGCCGATCTGAAATTTGTCCTCATTCGACGCACTCGAAAAAAATGCGAAACGTAGCTTTGATTTCTAGAAGATGTATTTTTCGTTTTCTCCTTCTACTCTTAAACAATTTCTCGGCCAATGAATAAAAATATTACGCGTAAAGATACACTGTAAAGGTATAGCTTTAACCTCTTGAAAATGATGTAAAATAAGCTATTAACGAGGTCGTAACGACAAAAATTACGTAAGATCAAATTACACGATTCTTATGAAATATTTATAAAGCTGTGACTATAAGTTTGAACACATGTAAATAATACATAAATGTAATTTACGCGTCCGTATTGAAAAAAAATAAAAAAATAAAAAAATAAAAAAATAATACGCGTTAGAATGTAATTATTTTTATTGATCGAGCGATCTTACATTACACATAGCTTCAATTTTATACGCGATCGTCGATATTTACGAGTGCGAGTGAACAGCGCTGCAAACAGTTATTGAAATAATTTAACGTAATTAAATAAGAAATAATTTAATTCAATTACGTTTTAATTCTTTGATTCGTCAAATTGCACCATAAAGTTATAATAACCACTGTTTCATCGAGTTACATAACTTTTTAATCAGCAACGAAATTTGGATTTTAATTTTGATTTATAAGAAATTCTATTGCACGGATCGATCCAAGATATAATTTTAACAACGGTGGCTTAAAAAACCCGTTGAATGCTGAGCGCGGAGAAGAAAGATTCGTAAAAATAAATCGTCTGTTTAAGCCGAAGGTTAAGCCAATACTCGACTAAGCAAGCGCAGAAAATAATTTCAATAAATTGTAATAAATAGACGAATGATGTTCCTTGGCAGGTAGTAGATTCACCGAGCGCTCGGCAACTGTACCGCAATTCATTTCCCGGTGACGTTTCTCTCTCGTGTTCGCGAAACAATCGCTCGTTCGAGTCTGTACACACTTGGCCACTGCGCCCACTTGGCTCAACCAGCCACCGGAAAATGAATCCTTTATAAATACAAGGAAGACGGAGAGAGCCTGAGAGAGCGGGAGAGAGCGGGAGAGAGCGGGGAGAGCGGGAGAGAGCGGGAGAGAGAAGGAGAATAGTACACGCGCGTAACGGTGAATTCACACATAAGCTTCGACCGATTCTAATTCGAGTCTCTATTCCGTACGTGTTGCTTATCCCGCGGAGAGTTGGTACGGGCCATTTGTTTAAACCTTATCTTTCCCATGCAGCGGACTTGTGAGAAAACTAGAAATTGTTCAAAACTAGAGAGAGAGAGAGCGAGAGAGCGAGAGAGCGAGAACAACTTACAATTCTCGTTAGTACCCGATTGTTTCGCACTCTTTCCTTCTACTTACATTTTACTACAAAATTTTGAAGTATTCATTGACTATCGTCTTCGTATGGATTGGAATACTTTATACGTGGCGTAAAGTAATTCCAATATTCGTATTTATTGGCATTTCGTTAAATAAGTTACAAAAGGGAACTATCAATAAGAAGAAACAAACTAAACGAAGCTTTAAAGCCATTCATTTTTACGCGTTACTTCATATTTTACGAAAATAAAAATTTTTCAACGAGTAATTTATTACGCTAATGGTGAGTTTACGTCTTTCCATCGAAAATAAACCTTTTCTTTATTTTCTATTGCGAACGAACTTTTTATTAAAACGTGCAAATCTTTTCAATAATTAAACTTTTTTTTTAATTTTTTACGTTTAATTTCGGTTTGTTATCGCTTTTTCTCTCGTTCAAATAATGTAATTGGTCAAAAATTTTTTAAACCGTAAGCTACATTTTTCAAGAAAACGTTCGGCATTTTTATTTTTTATTATTAATAATTTTCTTTACTTTTTATACTTAATTATTATCGATAGTAAAATTTCAGTCCGCGATAAATTTTATTGCTTTTTCTCACTGATTTCTAGTACGCAGGCGTCATATAAAATACTAGTATCGGAATAATAATTATAAATAGACGACTGTTTATTTATGCTGCATCATTAAGTTAATCTTTATTTTATAATAAATTAAATTTTTTATTAATATAATCCTATTGGGATCAAAGCCTTCGATAATAAGACAAACTTAGTAAAAGGCATCCACGAAAAGAAGAAGGATAAAAAACCTTCCAGCTAATGCTTCAAACTCGTTTCTCGTGATGACCATTTCATGAAACGAGCATCGGTATTACGGCATCGATGAAATATCGATCTCGAATTCATAACATTGCTTATTATACATAATTTCCCTGTCCGTCTTTCTCCTTTTATCTTTCGCTGTCTCTATCGATCAAACTCCATCTTTTTCCATCGGCCGATCTTTTATAAGAGTTCGAATTCTAAACAGCAAGTTCATAGTTTGCATAGAGAATTGGGCCTCCTCTAATCCGCCGGCGGCTATTAACTCTATCCAGTCCTGGGCATTAGCTTCGCGTCACGCCGCATAACTACGAGAACACAATGCAGTTTCTTCTCTTCTTCTCGCTCGTGGACCTTCCTTTCACTTGCCGTCCTTCTTTATCCGCGCTTCTCATCTATCCGCATTCTATCCGCATTTTTTTTATCGCGCGCGATTAATACAAGGATGCCGTATTTACCCGCGTTTACCGACGCAACTTTAAACCGAGTAAGCCTACGTTGCGCAAAATTTTCTGCCGTTAATTTCGCGCTTCTGCCAATTATCGTTATTTTCAATTCAATATTATTCAAGTTATTCGATATCAATGGAGGCTGAAAGTCATGTATTTTATTTGTTTGTACACTTTACTCGACCTTGACCCATCGAACATCGTTACCTACATATTTCACAATTTTTAATTCAATTTCAATTATCGATGCGCATAGATTTTATCAGGATTATCGCGCGTTTCGCGTCGTTGACTCATTTTCGAAAACGTAAAAATCGATATTTCTAAGACGTTTTCCAATGAAATTACGAACGAAGCGACCGATAAACAATTGTATTTATAAATTTTGTAGAAGGAACTTTCGATCCCCGCGATACCATTATTACCAGAATTAATCGAAAGGAATTTACTAGCTGAATCGATTAGTAGTCGAAGATCCGTTGTTTTTTAATTTGTCTTTGAATTCAAATTCCGATGCACGATATAATTCACGAAGAAAAATGGCTAGAATATTCCCTTCCTTTGTCTCTATTCTACCGTCCCGTCGGTGTTTCCACGTTTTTCATACACGGCATGCACCTTGCACAATTTCTCTTGGGCGTTCCACCGAAGCACGAGCCCTTCTATCTAAAACGCTATAATTGGTGTACATCACCGCCGATGTTGTAAATTCTAATTGCACGCGAGTGAGCAGAGCCGGTGTATACGCGACGGCACCGACGCCGTTCTACACGGCTACGACGCTCGATTCAGTCGCGAGAGATAATACCGATTACGCTCGTCGAATGATCATGAATACGTTTTAAAGCCGGGAGAATAAAGGATCTACTCGCGACCGTCGAAGGCTTTCGTCCTTCGGATCGACGGAGACGGACGGCAGCTTCGACCCGCGACGCGCGTTTGCGCAAATAGAAGAAATAAAAAGGAAAAAGAAAAAGCTGTACGTGAAATTATTTCATTGCTTGCGTTTTACATTTATTGTATTTTTCTTAGATAAGGTATCGATTCCTAGCGTCTTCCGTACCTATTTTACACCCAAAGAGTACACCGCTGCGAAGATGCACATTTTAAAGTTAAATTTATCGCCACCGCGAACAACGAATCGATATCTCGCTATTCTAGTTGGCTTTTGATCCATTCGTTGACGGCTAATAGATTTTTATTCGTTAACCTTTTGTTCGTTGTCGAGGATATTCTCCGAATGTTCTTACTCCAGACGAAGTTCGACTTTGAACCGACTGCGAATAAATCTCTGATCGATGCTCGTATTCGCAACTGTTTCAGGCGGCGGGACCGCCGGTGCAACTCGAGCCCGTGGACCTCTCGTTGAAGACGCCGGTGGTGCTCCAGGTACCCCGGTACAGCCCCGCTGCCATCATAGCCGCCGCAGCAGCAGCCGCCGCACGAAAGGTGCCCTCGCCCTCGACGGCGACGCCCACGACGACGACCTCGAGGACGACGTCGGCGACCCCGGCCCAGCCGCTCCCACCTTCCATCTGCCTCTCTACAGGTGAGTCCTTTCCTTTTATGAGTCTCCATTTTACCGAGGGAACGCCGCTAGTCGCGATTTCATTTTATATCGCTTGATTTTTTTCTCTACATGTCGGATAATGCAAATAAACTTTGAATCACATCGAGCACTAAACATTTTTATTGGATATTTTCGATACGCGAGAAACGTGCCGTAACGACGCGGCTCGACGTAGTAACTGGACCGCTGATATTTACTTCCATCCGATGTTTCGCGTAATCGAATCCTCGTTTTTCCTAACGATGTAACATAATTTTTCATCTCCCGTTGATCAAAACACGAACGTTTACTTTAGAAATAAAATGTCGATGCGAGAGATTGGGTGACAAAATTATGCAAAATAATTTTTTCGTTTATACTTTACAATGTTTAATATCTAAATGTACCATTCTACTAAATTTATATGTATATATATATATATATATATACACATTGCATACATACCTATATATATATATATATTACTAATTATAAATAAATATGCATTTCTAATTTTATTGCGTATAAATTAGTTTACCATATGCATTTGAATAAGCAATCAAACATTATATAGACTTGGAGGAGACGGTTGATTTCTTAATAGAACCGTAAAACTCGTACATCTTGTGCCATAATTGTGGATACAGCTAAACGAACGCATTAGAATAATTTGAACCGATTCTCCGTTCCCCTCTTTGACTGCGTTCGTATTCGTTCGTCCACAACGTGTACGAGATTCATGCGGAGCTTTTTCCACGACGCGTACAAAACTTCCGGCTTTCATTTTTTATAGAGCGAACAATACGTAACAAGAAAATATTATTGTCTCGGCTAAGAGAGTCAGTCGTTTCAATAAGCTCGTTTTACCTTCGCGTAGTTGAATTTAAATCATGTTCATGATTTTTGAAAAATGACGGTAATTTAAAAGTTTTTTCTAAAGTGACAGTAACAACGTACTATTGCGTATAAATAATATTTATACATTTTATAATGTCGTTATGTATCTCGCTATCCTGTTACAACTTTGTTTAAGCTTTCGAGTTAGGATTAATTTTCATACGATTAAAGCGAGTATATTTTTGCTTGTTTAATTTAAGTATCAAACTATAATAACGAAAGATAATGTAAAAAACGTGTATAAAATAAAGGTATTATATCAAACATATCTGGTTCAATTAGTTCGAAACTATCTTTATAGCTCAAAAGCGTACCAGTTTCAATTTCCTTATAGATCCAGAAATCAAATATAATTTTGATAGTTATTTTATATCTTATTATGTTACATACATTATTCTATATATCGGTAAAACCGTATAAAATATATCGGCTGTCGGTATACGTATTTTCAATTACTCAAATATAATTATAACGGTAGCAATAATCTCATTGAATAATAATGCTTTTTCATTCTTGTAGAAAAATTAAGAGTCCAATTAAATTTAAATAGGAATTATGGTCATTGATGTTTTCTGTGAGATAGAATTAACAAAAAAAATTTTTCTTTACTTTACTTACGTAAGATAATTTGTACTTTTGCTCGTGTTTTATCCGTAAAATAAAGAATTCTTTCTTTGTCTATAGGGAAAAAAAGTTGAAACTATATTCATTATAGAGTATTAAGTGTATTTATCGTTAATTTCCGTTAAAATAACTTATACGGCTTTTGAAGAAAATTTTGCTTGAAATTTCGACGAATTATACATAAAAGCTATTAAAAGAATATTATACTGCTCATTATAGAATTACAGCTCCACGTATGCATCTTAAAGATTTTTTTATCTTATTCACAAATGCAAATAAAACCAATATTTTTACTAAATAAAAGCTCGAATGCAAAAAATAATGACTTGTTTGACATTGTCAACGAGGAAACATTTAATTACCATAAACAGGATCTAAATTCAAACTAGCGACGAATCTCGTAAAACCTCGATCTTATCGCCGAGAAAACCCAAGGTTGCACCACATCTTGATATTCCCTGCCGATATTGTCTTTGCGTCATCCTGTAAAAGGCGCGGTACGATTTCGGTAAAAGGAGAGATAATCTCGTGTATCCGAACACGAACACTTTACTACCAACTAAAAAGCTGTCGACGACGTCGAGGTTACGCCGTTATTTGACGAGCAGCGTCAAATCGCTGGCAATGAAACCTTTGGCTACTTTTATTTTATAGGTTAATTATAATTATACGGTTATGCAGAGCTTTACGAGGATACGTCGAGGGTAAAACTACCACTAGCAACTACCGGCAACTACTAGCAACTATAACATCCGAAGGGATGGAACGATTAAAGCTTGTCGAGCAAAACTGAAATCGCTCGAAATACGCTCGTTAAATCGACACAATCTTACCAAAAGTTTAGCTTTTAATTTAGTAATAAATTATAAGTATTTATCCTATAAGCATTTTATAATTTGAAAATTTATAAGATAGGAAAATCTCCGTATCTCTGTATGATGTCTCGTTGCTTGCTTGTAAAATTTCATATTTTTCAATAGTCTCGTTACTATTTATCTATAAAACGCAACTGAATCAAAATCTAGTGTAAAACTCGTTTATTTGAAAATAAAACTAATATGTAAAGTTGGAATCGATACAATATTCGAAAATTACGATTAAAAAATTACGATAAAATTATTGAGAATCATTTAGATTTAATAACTCAATTTTATAAACCAATTGTAAATTCGCTATCGTCGTTTCGAAAATTTCAATTTACACGCCTCACCTCTGACTCGAAAGCCAAGAGATTTATTTTCAAAAGATTTAAAAGACAATATAATGCATGATTCGAACGGTTAATGCCAAACTAATCCTTGAAATATTACAAATATAACTTATTTGCATTTTTAATTTATAAATGAATTGTGCCTTTCGAAATTGATGAGTAAATCGTCGATATTTCATATTTTTGAATAAACGATTCGGTATTATCTAATTTTTCGATAATTTAATTTAAACATCTGAAATTATTATCCCGGGCATATTTTATCGCGACCTATCCGAAAGACTAAGTTCCTCGACTAAGAAATAATTAAAACTAACGACAACGTCTTAATCTTCGGTAATCCTTCTATTTTCCCCTTTTGCGCAATCCTCGTATTTTCACCGCTCAAATTATTCAGTCTCGACTCTGAACGACTTTCGGGTTTAGGCTGGATCATAAGACTACGCGTACGGACATACAAGGAGCGAATTGCCACGGTTTCCAAGTTTTCCGCGTTGATTTGCGTTGATTTGCGTTGATTTGCGTTGATTTGCGTTGATTTGCGTTGATTTGCATCTTTATGGCGTTAGCTTGCGTTTACTCGTGCAAGGTTAAGAGCTCGCGCCTATTAATTCCTCGGGAGGAAAAACGAAGGGGAAACTAAATTTTATGAGCGCTCATTATTTTCCGAGCAACTTTGGAATCCAAAGAGCGAGTCTACCTTCTTAATTGTCTATAGTGATTATTCAATGATATACTTACAACACTAGTCCAAATGGTTTAAATTAGAATTCGGTAAATGTGTTTTTGCTCGAACATACGTCGATATTATGTATCGTAATTTATCTTTTATTTATGAATTAAGGTCTACAACTCGAAGCTTTTTTCTCAAATCGTAGGCCTGAGAAATCGAATGAGAAATAGAATGCTTATGATTGTTTTACATTGGTAAATCATAAAAGATTACGTGGCTGAATTTTGAAATTAATATTTGCATTTATTACGTATGTTAATTAATTTTTACGAGCACCAAGCTTACTCCAATTTTTTTTCGCTATTTCAAAATTCTTCGGTCTTTGAAAATTTTATTGTTTTCCCAGCGTATACATGTACAACGTATACACGTTAAACTAAACACTCTTAAATGCCTATCGAAAGTCCATAAAAATGCTTTAAAAACTATTTAAAAAACTATTTAAAAAACTATTTTTCTCATTTTGCCTGAAACTAGTTTCTAACTTTATTTTATAACTTTATTACTGGCTTCTTTGTATCTTTCTTTGTATCTTTCTTTGTATCTTTCTTTGTATCTTTCTTTGTATCTTTCTTTGTATCTATCTGGAAACGTTGCGCAAGTATCTTCTTATCCAAATACGCATAGATTGAGCAAAAGCGTATCGAAGATACGAAAAACCGACGAATCAACTTTCGCAAAAAATTCTCGAAAGCGGCGTATAAAAATCTACGGAGTAACATCGTTCTCGCACGCAACCCAAATTGAATGGGCAGCGATCAGAAAATTCCTGCATGCCAGTATCTCTTGTAGCTCGACGGGAGACTCCATATATGCATCGTGATGCAACCGAAAATCGAAACCCGCCTGGTAGCTAAATGAACAGGAATAAAAAGTACGGTGAAACTTAAGTGACCTTTGCTTTTTTTACTTTAGAGAGTTCACTCTAATGCTTTTTATAGTTTGCGCAGGATGATTGGCTATAAACATTTTTCTCAAATTTTTAAAATCTCGGTTAATTTTTCTTCTCGTTTACCGAATCAACGACTTCCGTTTATGGCCAAAAATAGTGGAAGTGTATTACGTGACTTTACACTCGCATTACAAATTTTAACGGTACAATTTTTTCCAATTTTACTTTTTCTATACTTATTTCGATGTTGGTGTCTAGAAAAATTGCAGGCTATTAAGAAATATCGCTGATAATTTATCGTACGATGTATATTAGTTATGATATCGGTATCGTATATAGTCGGTGAATCGGTACAATCGGTACAATTGGTACAATCGGTACAATCGGTACACCTAATCTAAAATGACGTTAGATCCGTTTGGAGAAATAATTGTAGAAAAGTACGAGTACTTTGTATTCCAAAAATAAAATTTCTTATTTCGTCCAACTTGGATAAATTTCGTAAAAATCCGAAAATGCTGTTTTTCTTATCCACGGAATTTATTCCCGTTGATCATTATAAATCTATTATTTACATTCTGCTATTATATTTCACAAAATTTACTATTTTTCTACCGTAAAATCGATTGAATATTCGTTGGAGAATAATAATTATAAATACGCGAAATTAAAAGTAATCGTTGATTCGGTTGCACAAGTACAAATCCGAGTTGCGTCCTTGGAGTATTGCTTGTCATTCGCAAGATAGATTGTACAACTGTAGTAATAATTTGAAAGCCTATTCTGCATCATTACCTATCGAGCACTTAGTTATACTGCAATTTACTCTTATGACTATCCAAGGGTTAGAGAAGCGAAAAGGTAGGGAGAGGATTTTATACGAGCACCCGAACTTAAAAATTGCAATCATTAACAGTATCTCTCGGATGCTGTATCAAAGCACAAGTAATTAATTTTATTGAGTAACTAAGAAAGTTTAACCTTAATACAGTCAAAATTCTTTGCAATTATTGCATGTTACAAGTCGGTACTGGTAATATACGATGTGAGACGTTTAATTTCACGATTAAACAAAATTTTTATTCAAGTGCGTTTATTGGCATATTAATCATATTTTGTAAAAATTGCGTACGGATAATGCGTAAAAATCATTTTTATAGAAAAGAGACGTGAATTTGTTACGTATGGTTCTATTATTCGCAAATAACATACGTAACCATTAAAAGTTTTTCATAAATGCTTATATTTGAATTTCTTCAAATTTTATCAAATTTTATCGAATAATTATCGTAGAATTATAAAAAAAATCGATAAATATTCCTTAGGCTAAAATTTTCTCGACATCAATATTCTTCTGCGCTACTTACAAAATTAATCTCGCTAAAACATTAGAAATATAAATTAATTTTATCGCATCGATCAAAATTATCCTTCTCGGTGACTCTCCAATACATCTAATAAAACTCTTACGTATTTATATGTACGTATGTATTAAACTTGTGTTTAATATCGATGGAAATTATTCGCATCCTCTTTAAATGAACGCAGCGCGGAATTAGTTTTGAAATAAGTAATATCTTCCATTCGATAAATCAAAACAAAAGGAGCTTACGTCCGATTTCACATTCCGCGTGGTCAGTCATTAGTTGCGTAAATATTCGTTAGGAAAAACGAACCATTCCTCGGGTTTACCGTTCGCGCATTCCGTATCTCGAGAATTCGATGCGACGCGTCGAAGGTTTGTACCTGTACGCGCGACTTTTCACTCGCGTTACTCGACGAAGGGTGAGAGGGTAAAGGGTACGTAAGGGAGGTGAACGCGAGTCGCCCGACGAAAACTAATCGCCCGATTAGGACTTGATTGTCCGGATCAGCCGTTAATTGGCTCGCGACAATTACAGTACAGCGACTCGGAACAATTGGCGCCTCTGCATCTTCCTCGGCTTCGCTTGCGTATTAATTTATGAGACGTCAGCTTGTTCTCTCTTCTCTTCATTTCTGTGCACAGTGAGCATTTGCATTCTCGCATTCAATGGCGCGACGTGCGCTCGCGTAATTGCGGCTACGACTTTCAATAGAGCATGGACTCGCTCTATTTGGAGGTGAATAAATATTTTAGCGCGGACTGATTGTTGGCTAAATACGGAGAGGTTTAAAGTGCCCGAAGCTTCGTTGCTTTTCACAGATTTATGGCTTTGTCAGTTATTTATATAGTTGTAGCTAAATACCATTTTTATTCGATGAAGAATTTCATTTTTTTTAAGAAAACTTCTCGAGCTATAAAATACGCTTCGTTGTTATCGAAATTACGTGAAATTGCCTTCATCGTTTAAGGCTTATGGGCTAATAATAAAAAAGTAGTTAGTTGAGCCACGTTAGAGAAACGATATCAGTTGATAAACTTGAACAACGTTCGAGCGACGGTTCGAGCGACTGTTCGAGCGACTGTTCGAGCGACGGTTCGATCGATCGTTCCAACAACATCCAACAAAGACTCGTTCGATACATCCAACTCTAACTTTCAAATATTTCTAATAAAATTATTAGAGCTTTTAATGCGTTATTGAGTTAACTAATTCCAGTATTCGATGGAATAAACACGTATAATATTAATCTACGATACGTAATAAATATTTATTTAAAGACATATGCGCGTGATTTATGATTTCACGTCTAAATGTAAATAGCTCTTTAAAAATATCGTTGGATATTGATTTGGAAAATATAATCCAATCCGTACAATGTATAAAGGTTTACATAAGTTTATCGATCGATCCATTATTCCAACGACTTGCAAACAATCGATGGGTCGATCGTAATTCGCTGAGATGCATAATTTTCATAAATAAATTAATTTTATAAATTATACTTACGGTTAAATATTCTTATTGATTATCTTAGATCATTGTGGGAAACACACGAAAATACAATACATTGAAACAAATTTTAACGATAAATTTAAAATCGAGGAGTAATAATTTTTATTATCTTACCTTTCATTTTATATAGATACAAAAAATTAACGTTACAAAAATAATCTAAAACTACCATTTGAACGAGAAATACGTTTAAAAACGAACGAACTTCGATAAGTAGAAACTTGGTTAAAAAATTTGTATAAATTACTTGGGAATTGATAAAGAAAAACCATATCTTAAATATTGTATCCTTATCGATCGATAAAAAATAGTTTACGCGCGATTATATTTAAAATAAATATAAATGTACGCAACCTTTTGAAAAATATATATACATTACTACTTAGGTGGCCGTATAATCTTCTTAATACGAAAAAATTTTAAATTCTATCCTTGGAAACAACTTTGATAACTTACATGAATCGGCTTTTATAGAAAGCAAAAATGATGGACTCGGAGTGAATCAGGATTCGCTATCCACGGGATTAGATACACGTATTTCGCGCTTCGATTATTCGCTTACTTTACAAACATGTAACGCGTTCGATGTTTCAACGCGGAAGGCGATGATTCCAACTGATCCGCTCCCGAGTGACGTTTGTAAATTTTTCTTCAGCCGGATCAAGAGTTGAGAAAAATCGTACAATTATTTTCCTCAGCAAAACTGTGCGCATTGCCTTCTGCCGAATCACGGCCACTTTTTTTGACAGTACGGTTTCACGCATTTAATACCGATGATCGAGCGAATTTATGAATCCAAGTGTCTTCTCGCGATTTCTTCGCGCGGGTATCCATTAAAGGTAGTGAGTGTACACAAGTTGAACCGTGAAAAACTTGACTACTGCAAATTTATTTGCCATTTTATTTATCATTTTATTTACCATTTTATTTACCATTTTATTTACCATTTTATTTACGTACGAGTACAAGCCTCCAATTTTATATTAAACCCTCTTCGCTTTGCTTACCGTTGTATTTTCATTTCGAGCGTAGAAACACACCGAGACATTGTTTCTCTATCTGCTACGATTTATTCTGGAATTCATCGTATTTTAATCGACGTATTATTTCGACTTTCGATAACGACGATCTAATAATAAAACGAACCTTTTGCGTAACGTATAAGTTTTAAAATTACCATTTACATTAATCTAATAAAATCACTATTATGAAATATTATACGATATTAAATCCCTAAGTATACTCTTCAAGTAATATCTTGACAAATTATCTTAGAAGTCCGATGACGTTTATTCAGTATTAAAGAAAAATATTTCAGTTTATTAAAATTGATAAATTGGTTATGTAAAACCGATAAATTGTCATCCGTCTAACAGCTTAGAAATCATTACTAAAATTTTACGGTTACTAATATGTAGATTACATCAATGAAATATTGAAAATAATTTTATTATACCGATATGTGGAATACCAGCACAATTTCTATTTTATCGGTACCATATTTCACTTACTTAATGGACATTAACTAGTAAAATTGTAAAACTACTCTTGAATTTATTAATGTTATTAATACGAAATTGCAATAGCCAATCCCAGATTTAAATTCACAATATCAATAGAAACGTTTCAACATTTCATTAGTAAATTTTTATTTAACGGAGAAAGGACCGAGAATAATTTTTAAGAAATACTTGTAAAAAGTAATTTTCATTAAACATTTATAATAGATGTCTAGTTTCAGCTTCATTACTACTACTACTATATTTATAATCAGTTATATTCATTTTTATATTTATAGTTGTATTCTGTTACGTACTGAATATTTTTTTTAATTTACCGAATCACGCGTAAACAATGTATTATATTTGATAGATTCATCGTCTTGGTACATTAAAATCAAACTTTTTACTTTGTTTATTTTATTTATCACGATTATTAAACATCGTTAGTATAAAAATTATTCGTTACAATGTTATACGTTATTCTATAAAATTGAAATTACCAATATTTTATAAATACTTTATCAGAATATACAAATTGATTTAATCGTCAACGAAGAAAATATTTTCTTAGATGCGTATTAATGAATTTACTCGATAAAATAAAAGAAAAAATTATATTACAGTTTATATTCGACTTAAATAAAATATCGTGAGAATATTAGATGTAAATTTTATTTTAATTTACGATTAATCTTGTGAGATGCAATTAGTACATAATATTGCACAGAATAATAATTACTGAATATAAAATTATAAACAAACAAAAAGCAACATCGGTTTTTCACGCATTTCAAAATTTGATTATATTTTGGAAGTCCACGATTCTCGAAAAAATTTTTCACAAAAAACCAAAGTTAGTTTGAAATTGTTTTCAATATTTCAATTGTTTCATTATTTTAAAATTTTTCTACTGTCATAACATTGCAAGTTTTTTTACGGAAATTCGCACTGTGTGCTTTTATCGAAAATTTATTAATATGATTGAACACAAGTAGTCCACGTTTGACGAAATGATTAAATTTTAAACAACTTCATTATAATTTGATTAATTTCTTCCGTGCTCGTTCCAAGCAGGCCAATAATTAAACTTCGCGTTCGCTCCGTTGGGGCGTGCAATAAAATTCGCTGAGTAACCTTTTTTACACTATCACAAAGTAAAACAGTGGCTATCTTAAATTTATATCTTAATATTAATCTTGTAGCATGTTACAAAAATCGCAGCTGTTTTTAAAAATACAAAATCCATTATTAGTTTAAGATAACGTTGTACCAGAATCTAATAGATAAATATGAAATTCATACTTCGTTCGTAAGAATAAATTTAAACGGATTTGTTACGTTAATAGATATTATATCGTTCACGATAATGTAAATCTGAATTATTTTAAAATAATTTAAAAATAAGTAAAATTTAAGATAAATTATAAAGCATTGTATTTCTGCACAATATTTTTTTCTTATTAACATTATTAATTTACGTAGGATGAAAAATTTTTTTCCCACAATAACGCGTTAACTTGTTGCATCTTCCTATTTACCTTCCCCTTTCATTCTCTATTGTTATAACCGTTTCCAAGTCTGTCAAGAAGCGCAGGTTGGTTCACTCGTACTAAAAAATGTATCTGATCGTGGAAGTGAGTCGTACAAAAACTAGAGAACGTTCGAATACTTTCTCCGAGACTAACTGCAATGATGTGGGCAGGTTTTCCTTTTTTTTTTTTTACGCGCGAATTAAGTGGCACTGTAATTGGTCGTGGAATATGATTTAGGCATTAACTCGGAAATTAACGACCGTGATTCGTCATTTAATAAATACGAGAGAGGAAGCCTTTTTTTATCGAATTCGAGAGTGTGAAAAATATAGGATACGATGTGGAAGAGTGAAGTGCGGTATTTATAAAAGCACTGTTACGCGGTTCAACAGATGAATATTTATCAAGAATCGTATTAGCATTCAAAGTAGAATATTTTTTAAGTATTTTAAGCATTTAAACTAGAATATTTTATTTTAGATATATTCTTGCGTTTTTAAGTAAGAGCGTTTTATATCGAATTTATATTAATGAAAACGAAGCTTCGTGTATAGTATGCGAATAAAATAAGAAAGTGTAAATTCAAGTCGTTTAAGTATTGAATTATTTCGCGTAAAATACTAGGATAAACGATTAAATTAAATTTTTTACGATTTACCGAGGCGTAATCCATACGACAACTAAACTAATAAAAAATATTTTATTTTATACCAAATTAAATTTTAAATAAATCCATAATATAACAACGTAAAATTATACAAATTTTCGAAGAGCGAATGAAATATGAATCGAAATTATTAAGGTAGACTATAAAGAAACGTTAAAACAATATTGTTTCGATTAATAATTGTAATAATTTAGAAATGTACTACCTAGAGTAAGAAAAATCAAAGGAAGTCGTAGGAATAATTTACGATCGATTCTAAGCGAAGAATAAATAAAAGTTATTCTTTGGGAGCAGTCCAAGATCGCAGGGGAATCTTAACAGCTCTTACAATTAGACAATCGATCAAGCAGAGTAAAAAAATGAAAAGATGTTCAACCGAAGGATAACATTAAGCGATGAACGATGGAAACAAAGAAAAGCACGTCCTCATTGAAAGGAAGAATAAGGACCAAGCGCACGGTGAGCAGCACCTCTGTCGATGGGAGGAGAGGAGCGGAGAGGAGAGGAGAGGAGCGGCGGGGAAGGGGGCGATATCTCGGAAAGACGACGCGGCGAAGTAGTGGCAAAGACGGGAGCGCGCGAACGTTGGGAGTTGCAACGCTCAGCAGCTCCCAGCGAGTAGTTTGATTGTCCCTGATTAATTACGCGCACCGACGCGCACCGACGCGCACCGACGCGCACAGACGCAGGCACGTACCGCGCACGTACACGCGCGACCAGTAATCTAGATAATGCGCGAGCGCATTAACGGGGAGCGAGCGAACGCGATCCTTTTTGTCAGGCGCAGACGCCGGGAATCTGCGGCCCGGCTTTTTGCGGGATCCTCCGAGTGGGAAGAGCCGCTCTTCGCTCTTCTTCCTCCTCCTCCTCCTCCTCCTCCTGCTCTTCTTCTTTTTGTTCGTCCAATGGGCGGGTGCCGTTCAGACCCATTCATAACCTTCCCTCGGTTCGCGTTCGGATGCTCCTCGTCATCGGTGTATTTTAATAGCGCCAGCTCGTACTTGCCGTTACTCCCCATTAAACCTGGATATCCGACGACGTTTATTCCAACCCTGGATCCTCCATCGACGGTTAGTCGAGCAATTAATTCCAATCGTTCAACACCGTTGTTACGAATCTCTTGGATCGGAGATACCAGTCTCCGAAGAATCTTCCCGTAAATATCCTAAGCTACTCGTTATCCTTTCGTTGTTCAAACTTGAGCGCAACACTCCGATTCTAACGTTCCTCCGTATCGTTATCGTTGCGATATTATTAAGCCTAGGATCGTTCGATAAAACTAAAATTTCTCGCGCGAAATAAAAGCCCGTTGTTGCTTTTTAACGCGAGTATTATTTTTTTAAACATTTACATGGAACTCGGATAATATCGGAAAACGATCGATTCGTAAATAATTTTTGGTTACGCGCGATACGTAATCTGCGGTACATATTCTCAAATACAGCGTAACCCACATCGATCATCTTCGTAATAAAATGGCAGTTTTATCGATCCGATGAAATTGTTAAACTTAAGAATATAAGTAAGGTGATTACATTGGTCGTCCATCAACCGCGTCCATCAACCGCGTCCATCAACCGCGTCCATCAACCGCGTCCATCAACCGCGTCCATCCGTAACGCAATTTAATGTAAGTATACGATAATTAGCAGATAGTCGCGTCGTAAATAAAAAACTTTATTAGTAAATGTATTGGAACCGCGAGCGATGGAGCGAACGACGGATGAAACGATCTCTCAAAGTTATCGCCGGAAGTAACGATCGCGGCTGTTGGTAAAATTTGGTGGTTCGCGCTCTTGGCTCGCGGTACGGTTCTCGATCCAAGAGCGAGAAATAAAAAAAGCGCGAAACACGGGAAAGGCGAAAAGGAGAGTACCGGTGAACTCGAGATCTCGGGTTCGGAGAGACAAGGTAACATCGCGCGGGGAACGATGGTATCTCCTCCCAGTCTCCGGCACCACGGGTACCACTACCACCACCGCTACCACCACCGCTACCACCACCACCAACATCACCACCAACACCACCACCAACACCACCACAACAGTCGCTACTCGTCTTACGATCGTTTGCCCCCGATGAGAGATCGGTCTTATTGTCAGCCGAGGCTCCCTTGGCCCGTTCCACGCGCGGCCAGAAGACGAACGAGGAAACGGGAGAGAGTATATTACGAAGGTCGGTAATTTGTTAACGGAGGAACTCTCGCGAGGGCCGCCGATGATTTATGCCCGTACGCGAGCGCGTGTGTATCTTGCGTGCGGGGATCTCCTCTCCAGACCACAAAAATACCTTTAATACCTTCTCGGGGACGGCAAAAATCGCGCCGCGTTCGCGTATCGCGTTTCCAATGTATATTGTATGACTCGTCGATGCGCTTGCATTGTTCGCGGAGGTGCTTCGATTTTTCACCTTTTCTTTCGATCCTGCTCGGCCTACCGTTACGCGCCTTCCTTACCTTCCCCGGAGCTCTCGGAGCCGGACCGATGCTTCGATAAAATTCGTGTGCTCGCGTTGCGAAAGCTGAGAAAGCTGATACGGATAAGGGCAGGCATTGTATGCGAACGATCCAATAATAACGAGCGAGTCGATCGTTGACTTTTTCGTTAATAAATCTTGAACCTGTTGTTGCGTTGCTCCAACGCTCGGCGATTAAATACGATGTTACGAGTGCACCCGACGCTTGTTTTACGAATATAGTAATAAATTAGACGGCGTTAGGAAATATCGCGTTAAAAAATTACGATGATTATAATTAATGGTAGCCGAGGTCCAGCTGTCGTAAATAACGTTACGAATCGTTGCAAAGTTCATCGAAACGTTTCGCTATAGTTATAAAACTTTAATTGTAAAAAATATAATAATGCGACTGTAAAGCGTAAAGCGTAGCTGCGTGGAGTGAAAAGGTTCGGGATCGAAATTATTCCAAGCTGCGTTAATATTTCGTAATTGGCCTCGCCGCTCAACATATTTTCCATGGGCGCGTATCGTCGAGAGTAACGGCGTCGGTGTCGGCGTCGGTGTCGGCGTCGGTGTCGGCGTCGGTGTCGGCGTCGTTGTCGCGAGGTGGTTTTGCTCCCGAGTTGGTAAACGTGGGTAGCTGAACCGAACTAGCGAGACTCGGTGTCGTCCAAGCCGATGAACCCGGTCGATGGGAGGCTATCGTTGTTCCGGACGCGTTCCTATACCTCTGATACCTCTGATACCTCTGATACCTGTGACGTATCCCTTACACCGTTACGCTCGTCTCTATCATACGTCTTTTATCCGCGACATCGCTTCACCAGTCGACGGTGCTTCCGTATCTCTGCGTTTCCCTCTGCCACCGCGACGATTAATTTACGAGAACGCGCGAAACGAGGAAAGTATTTTCGAAGGAAGGGTATTAAAATGAAAATAAATTATTTTCGCCCGTTTCCTTTTATTTAACGTTTACGTCGACTCGGGTGGGAAGAGTCGCTGGAAAACATCGGAAGAGCGGAGAAGAGCATTTTCCACCTTTACGATTTAATTTGGATAATCAGCATTGCTAAAGGATGTTGTCACGGTAATTATCGAGAGCCGCGGCACAAACACGGAATTTAGAAGCGCGTTGTCCCACCGGCGGAGAGCCTCGGAGTTGGCTTACGTCCTGTTACGTCCTGTTACGTCCCTTTACGTCCCTTCTCGTCCCTTCTCGTCCCTTTCACAGGACAAATAGTTAGGAGCGCGTAATACGCAGCGGTCGGGTGCAGTCGGCCAACCAATGACTTTAACGGATGTTCGAATCGCTATTTTATTAAGAGAAAGAGCGAGAGGGAAAAATAAACTTTTATAGACGGTTGATTAATGAGCTCGAACGCACGCCTATGCGTACGGCGCGTTTGATCGCGCTTTGCTCGAGATTGCTTTTTAATCGATTAATTTTACCGGGGATGTCGGTAGCTCCAACGAGTTCCACTTAATTCTTTTCTTTTCAAGCAATTATCGTTTCATTGAAATTTATTGCGCGTACCCGTGTACTTGTTTCGCCGATAATTTTACGTTTACTCAGATTTTGGAAATTTCTAATGCGTAAACATTTTATTTCGTTCAACGAAAGCGAAGCGAAAGCCTGTGAAAAATGAAAAATTACCGTTGCGTTACTTATGCTTCGACGCGCGTAAATATTTGCGAGAAAACTAACATTCGAGTTTTATATAGGATATAATAAACTATTTTGATATCCTTCGGCGAACTTTATCCGTTAATAATCTTGTAATAAAAATTTGATTCATCGATTCAGATTTTTTATAATCCGTTACCGTTCATGCTAATTAGTTCAAAATATTCTCCACCGATTTCTAATAATATAAGATAATACGCGAATCGCACTTTCGAAGAAAAATAATCCATACGCGCTAATATTTCATTCGTCCTTTCGACGCGAGATGCATCAATCTTATCAACTATGTAATAATTATCGCAAAAAAGCGAATTATCTATCGAAAGTACTTGGATGTGCGAAAGAACGTTAAAAGGCGAACGTGGCAAAAAAGCGAACGACGCGAGTCTGCGTAACGTATATGTTTTAATTCTCCGGACGTGTAAGAATCGACGAATACTCGGCGTTCTTAAAAATAGCTTAGCTGTAAACGACTTCAATCAGCGCGATACCGCAATAATTACTCGCGCGCAAAGCGAAATAAAAAAAAAGCAAAAATAAAGCTTTCCCGTGTAAAAAATATTTCACTGTTCGCCTGCGTCCGACGTCGAGGAGCGAATTATTCCCAGGGTCCGAGACTCTGAGACACGCGAGTTCCACGAGCGACGAGTAGAATCGCAAACGCTTATTCGGAGAATGCGAATCACGGAAGACGCGAGTATCCTCGGATGCTGCATGCTGGAGCGATTTTCTTCCTTCCTTCCGTCCTTCCTTCCTTCCTTCCTTCCTTCCGTTCGTTTGGCCAAACGCACGGCACGGGAAATATGCCTGGAATGAATCCGCGTTTCTGGTTCGCAACTTCGTCGCAACTTGGACGATGCGAGGGAGGATTCCATGTTGGAATCCACGCGGATCTAACGGTATCGAGCGTCGAATGGAAAAATTCTGATCGTGGCTATGACGAACCGTCGAAATTTATCGGAATCTAATCGCGGTGTGGATAAATTAAGAAAACAGGAAAAGCGAAAAAATTTACCAACAACGTGTGATCCTTCGAATACCGAGTGAGCTTTTTTTATCTTGCATTGAAGATGATTCGATAAAAACTTTCACCCGCTTTAATTATACCCATTTATTTCTCCTTTATCCTATAAACACTATTTTAAGCAATTTGTCTTTGTTAATTGTTTTTTGTGTTTTTTTTTCATCTATCTGTACGACATCTTTTAAAGTGTTCGGTAATCAAGGGAGAAATGGTAAAAGTAAGAAAAACTTTATGAAAACGGTTAAATTAAAAATGATTTACGCTCCGAGCGAATACTTTTATTAGTTTTCTTCAGAATTCTTGGAAATCTCTTTTGGAAATCTCTTTTTATCCCGCAAGGGTAGGAAAATAATATCGTGCTCGTTTAATGATACGGGTGGGAAAAAATTTAGCTTGGATAACGTGGTTAAGCGATGTAAGCCGAAACGATAACAAGTATATTTCGTCTAATATCGGAGAAGTTTTTTTTAGTATTACCCTGTAATACTATCCTAATATCTATCGACCAATCTTCATCCAGTATAAGATATTCTACCGAACTCTATTACTTTTGGTTTAAACGCGTTAAAAAATGATTATTAATTATCATTAACACGAACGGCATCGCTAAAAACATCTTATTTTTTATTATTAATTTTAACGTAACCTCTGCCGGTTTTCTTGATTTTACATTTTTACAACTTTTATTTTTTTAAATTTTAGTTTCAATCTTTAAATGTCGTAAGATAACTTTGTAAAGAACAAAGTTGGTAAAACAACGTACGTTGATAATTTTAATTGTCATTCTAGTATAGGATCCATGATAATCTTATCTTATACACTTCAATTTTAGTATGGAAACAAATTGATCAACGATAGCTTAATTGAAAAAAGTCATTCTCGATTATCCTTGTACAATTAATATCTTTATTTCCAAGATAGTAAAATTATATAATAATGATATGCACGTATTTTGTATTATTTTAAATAGTACGTCGTATAATTTATGTAACTCGTTATTATATTTTTCTTATTTACATTATTTATTATATAATTAACATTAAAAAACATTTTAGTTCGCCAGTTTTTTATATTTATAATAAAATTTTTTTGGTATATAATAATAATGAATTTATATATATTACGGTAATAATAGAATTTTGCAAAAATTTTTAGTAATTTATTTATAAATTAAACCAATAAAACATAAATTTTGAATATACGTATATTTGCTTTAATTTTCACAAAAATTAACACAACCATCTTTCAATTTTGATTATTTAAATCACGGTATCAATTTGTAACGCTGAAATTGTTATCGTACGCGCGTTTATTGAATATTTGACTCGTCGTATATAAAATTGTTTAGAATGATTAACATCATTGTCATCGTATAGGTTATTCAAACACGAAGCTCGCGCAGTGTTTTTCCAACACGAAAAACATTTGAATCTTTCGGAGTAATAATCGATAACGTTTTTTATAAGAATGAATCATCGCAACTCGCGAGAAAACGCTGGAAGAGTAAAAAAAATTGTAACCATCGAATTGGTATTACGGGGAAATAATCAAATCCGAATAATGAAATATGCTGTAAAAAGTTAAGGTCACGACGTCAAAATTAAAATAATTCATTGGAATACCAATTTAATCAACGGTTCGATAATCGTACGTAAATACTTGCGGGCTTGCCGCAGTTTCATTATCAGGGCAACGCTTCCTCGCATAATTAATGCTATGCACGATGCCGCTCTGGCTTCATTGGCTTTGATGCGGTTTCTCTCTCCTCCGAGACAAAACAAAACTGAGCGCAGTGCCCGGGTGCTTTGGTTATCACGACGGAGGCCAGTGGGTAATTAAATCACTTTATCCGTCGCGGCGTATCTCGTTAAACCAGCGACGATACGCACGCGAAGCGCATTCGAGGGCAGATTCTCCTGCCAACCGAAGGACCAATCATAATCGATGAGGTGTACGGATGGGAACCGGATAGTAATCGATTCGCCGCGTTTTCCCTAAAGGCTCGCAAATACGAAAATACGGGCCTTCGCTACTCGGGTAACTTCCAAGGTTAATAATCCAAGAGATACTTAGAACGAATTATAGAAAACGCGTCCTTCACTTTTTTCGGCCCCCGGTCGATGATCAAGGATAAGGGATTATCGCGGTACGTAACCGATGGCGTTATTTTTATATATAGCTTCTCGACCACGGCCCTACAAATTTTATTCGAATCTAAAATACAATTTTAACGATTTAAAAAACAATCAACGTACGTAACAGAAAAGTTCGAGTTTCTTAAGTTATCCAAAATAGGGCGATCGAAATAAATCGATAGCGAAATTTTCGTATCGAACGCCTTAGCCACGTTTTACTTCTCTTTGCGCGTATTCGAATTTTGTTATCTACACCGCAGCCTTACGATATATTATAATTCGATAAACTCTAAACTTTAGTCGCTTGGTGTTAAGAAAGAAAGAAAGAAAGAAAGAAAGCATAAACAATAGTTTTCGAAAAAAATGCTCGGTGCGAAAATTATGATCATTCGCCCGCGACAGGTTTAATTTAAAGGTACGATGCGAGCAGCTATTAAAATGTCAAAACATTTGTAGACATATTCGCAATCTTTATCTCTCTTTCTTTCACCTTGTGCGTTGCACCGAAGCAAGACACGATCTACACGTGCACCTGTGCGAATACACCTACGTAAGTCGCACGCACGCGAGCTACCATAAATGCATATATTCGCGGGAACTCTAATGGCAATTAAGAAGATACACACTAATCGTTCGGGTTAAGGTAAATACGTGTATATTCTTGGACGTATTCGTGGAGGGGATGCCGATGCTACTACCGAAGGTGGCGGGGGCGTGAGAAGTGCCTTAGCCCTATGACCTTCTTGGCCTCCGCTTCTTATCCTCTCACTCTCTCTCTCTCCCTCGTTCTCCCTCGTTCTCCCTCCTCCGGACAGTATCAGCTAGTTCTACTCTCCTGTAGCCTGGTAAATCTTACTCGAGAGTAAGTAGGAGAGCACCAGAGAAGGATCGAGAGAGAAAGAAGAGAAAGAAGAGAAAGAAGGAGAAAGAAACGCAGAAGCGTGGTGCAGCCGCGCGCTCGGACTTGTTCGATTGAATTTTGACAAGCTCGACAAGTTCCTCTCGATCTTTTCGATCCCGCCGGGCGATTTACACCGACGTAACATGCGCCCAAGCACCGAGCTCGCTTAAAGAGAGAAGCGTGGTGTTGGAGTCCGTTCTCTTTCTCTTTCTCTCTTTCTGTCTCGAGCTTTCGCTCTCTGTCTCTCTAGAGGAAAGAGAGGAAAGAGAGGATAGAGAGGAAGAGAGAAGGCCAGTGAACCGAACGTCCGTGCCGATACGCCTAATCGTGGGAACGAAATTGGACTTACCGACTAGCGTTAGCTCTAAGCTCCCTCTCTTCGATGCCTCACTTATCGTCGAGCTGATTTCTCCCCTCTCCGAGCCGTTGCACCGCGATGCTCCGCGTACATCGATTCATTTTTGCGCGAGTCTCGAGATTAGCGAAATGATTAGCATATTTCTATTTTGATTATCGTATATTATTTTGTATACGCGCTCGCTTCGACTATATTCAAGTTGGCAATTGTCAGGGATCTAGATAAGCGGGGACGATTTAACCCCGTGAATACGTTGGCTGGGTCGGCTGCGTCGGATGCGTCCGTGTACACACGCGCACTCTCGGACGCGGCTGTACGAGTCAATTGTGTTTGTACAGCTCCTCTCGATGAGATCTCCTTGCCTCTTTATTCGAGCAGCGCTCGTTCGTTCAAAATTTCGTTCGGGTATTCGACGTTATCGTCGCCGTTGTTCGCGACCACTGGACTAATGAGGAACCGCGTAGAAACTATCTCACCAACTTGAACCGATTGACGGTTTCATTCGACTCGCGAATCTCGTTCGAATCTTAGTCGCTCTTCTTACTCGTTCCTTCGCCTTTCTCACCCCTCTTCTTTTTCAATTCGTCTATCCCGACGTTCCCTCGACCTTTAGCCGAAGCTCCGTTCGGTGGAGATGCACCGCGCGAGTTAACCTTTCGGATGGCGAGGAGGAACGACTATTTCACGGCCGCTTCCTGGGTTCAATGCTCCCACAATTTCTATGCAGCCGTAGCACCATACACCGGATCGCACCTCATCCCTCTCCCGAGTCTGCATATACATATACATATCCATATATACATCCTCGCAAACGTATACAACTTGTATGTCGTACGTATATTGGCGCGTGTGTGCGCGTTCACAATTTACGTGCAGACGTGTGTGCAGACGTGGGTGTGGGTACGTGTTCGCGTACTCGCGCGCGCGCGCGCGCTCACACACACCCATACCTTTTCCTTTATCTCTTCTTCTTTCGTCCTTCGGTACCAGGCTTTTACTCGGGGAAAGATAGAGGTTCCCTTCCTCTCCTCGCTCGACACACTCTCGCATTTTGCAGAGGATAAAGAGTGTGAGAGACAAAGAGAGAGAGAGAGAGAGAGAGAGAGAGAGCGAGAACCGGCAAGTGAGAACGGGCCAGAGGAAGGGAGAGATGGACCGTGTTTTGCGTGTAAGGAGCGTGTGTAAGCGGAGAGTCGAGGCATCTAACGCATTCAGGCAGCAGCGATGCTTGCATAATATTAAGCAGACCTTATGCAACCTGCCCTTCCCACACTTATCACGCGCCCTTCTCTTTAACAGTGGTGGACCTGAGAAAGAAAAAGGGAAAAAGGTAGAGAAACGAGATGCCCTTCGAGTCGGTGAGCTATGGAGCTGCGCATCGGGAGTCTGGAGTGATTACGAGGTTATTTAGTGGGAAAAGAATACCCACCTCATCAAACATATAACGTTGAATTCTCGACTGTATTTTTCTCCTTGCTTATCTTTTTTATCTCCCTGTAATAAATATGCATTTTTTATCTCGCTCTCCATCCATTTTTGCCTACGTACCTTTTTTCCTTTTTAACGCTACCGACTTTAATTTCTATTGGTTCACGCTCCGGAGAAATTCCTCCGCTAAGATCAATCCGTGCATTAAATATCCTCGCGGATGTCGGACAAAATTTAACAAAATTTAACAAAATTTATCAAAATTTAACAAAATTTAACGCCTTCGTTTTACCAAAAAATTAGTTTTTTCGTTTCGTTGATTCGAAGTGGTCGAAGCTGCTTCGTCGTTAAAAACGGTTAAACTTTCAAAATACGATCGATTTTCTTCTCGAGAAAAAAGTGCGAACGATCTTAGTTTTCGATAAATACGATCTAACGAAGAACGTAACGGATAACAATTTCCACGATTACAATAAAAACTCCCATCAAATTTATTTTTCAATTGAAAAATTACGATCGTTCGTAGGATTTTAATATTTGGTACGAGTACGGTATTAACACCAAAGTATCGAGAATAAAATTTGAAAGTAATGTGTGGATATAATAATTATGAGAAATCTTTATACGATCCGATACGATTAAAAGTACGATCCGCAATTTAACGTAGATATCGTAAAAGCTGGATTGTATATCGGTTATTCCCGTACGTCTTGGTTCGTTCGCGATAGATAATATGCATCGCAGCGTTTATCGATACTCGAGACATTGAAAAATTACACGGTATCGTTGCCGATTGACGCGAGACTCGGACCAATCGAATATTACCGACTACCTCGAAACCGTTGGCTTTTTTCTCCTCCAGTTTTTCGGTTGTACAGCGGTCGCCGAAGCCGAGAGACGCAACGAAGGAGAGAGTGAGAAGGTTAAAATGAAAAAAAGAAAAAAAGTAAGAGAAAAGAGTTGGAAAACCCAAGAAGTAGAAGAAGGAAAGGATGAAAAGGAAGAAAAAGAAAAAGAAGAAGAGGAAGAAGAAAAACAGGAACATGAAGAGTACACTGTGGGCACGACGAAGAGAGGAGAAGCGTACTTCGGTGGACTCTAGAAGCCGGGAAGTCAGCGGGGGTCAGGCGGGCAAAGATGCTCCTCTGCGGTCGTGTCGGGCGGGGCTGCCTCCTCACGACTTGAACTATCGCACGCCCCCACTAGCGCATCTACCTTGGAAGAGAGAGAGAGAGAGAGAGAGAGAGTGTGTGAGAGTGTTCGAGAGAGTGAAAGAGAGAGAGAAATAGCGCGAAAGAGAAAAAGAAGAGAAAAAGAAGAGAAAAAGAAGAGAAAAAGAAGAGAAAAAGAAGAGAAAAAAAAAGAGGTAAAGAGAAGCGTCGAACTTCTATGCGGACGCGATTTGCCCCTCGTCTGGACTCCGGTCTGGTTGTTTATTTATCTCGCTGTTCCCGACCCTCTATGTGCGAGTTCAAAAATATCTAGTCTACTACGTGTGTCGAAAGAAAAGAAAGAGAGAAAATTAGATAAAGACCGCGTTTAACGCTTACAGTTCTAAGCAAATTTCTCAACCTATTTATCTCGGATCTACACTTTTTTTTAATCGACAAATTTTAAATAATGCGATTTTTACAACCAAATTTAATAAGATAATTATAGTGGTAATGGAAAGCGTAACCTACGTATACATCGTATATTTAACTTTAAGTTGATAAAAGCGGTGCAACGAGTTCGTTCCGAACAATCGTTTAAATTAAGCATAATTTTTTCTAGGCATACCATTATTACTTTAAATTATCACCTTTCTTAATTTTTAAAATAACGAATGTCGATTAAGTTGACAAAGTTTATATTCCATCAACGTAATCGACTCGCGTTTCGAACAATTTCAATCGCAAGTTATCCCTCTTCTATGCTTTACATCACCGCGATCGTTTCGATGCAAAGTATATTTTTGAAAGTACCAGTATTCAAAATTTACAATAAAGAAAACAGATTCGATGTAAAATCGATTTCCTTAGACGTTATAAATCTGTACAAATGTATTCAACGTTGAATTTATCGAACGTTTAATAAAACCGAACGCGAATCGATTACTCGTCGATCGAGTTGGGCGAAACCGTAACGAACCCTTGATCCAAACTCTCGTTCGGTTGATCGAAAAGCAAGGCGTGGCGTAAGCAACAAGATCAACCCAGAGAGAGACGAGGCAAATACCTACCCAAATAAAGGTCAAAGCGTTGAAACCGCGGATAACGACTCTACTCTCGCAACCTGTTCGGGTCTGCGCTTTCGGACTCGTCCGAGGCGCAACGTCGACGAGCGGACGCTTCGCACCTACGTTCGCGACGTACCTACGATCGCCTCTCCCCAGCCTCTTCTCTTTACTCGCACCGCGATCGAGATTGCACTGCGCGGAGCTCGGCGATTGGAAGGAGACGTGCGCCGTAAATTTTCTATCGTAATAAAGGCATTATCTCGCGATATCTCGAAAAAATCCGGGCGTACCGGGCACACCGGGTGCGAGAGAACGAGTGCGCCTATGCGTCCTATGCGTCCTATGCGTCCTATGCGCCCGCGAAAGCGTTCACCTGCCTCGGCGTGGGTCATCCGTTGGGAAATCTAGAGATCGAGGAGCGCTGTAACGACGGTGCAAGGGATGAGAGGGAAGCGCTTCCTCCGACGTCGACTTCGCGAATTTAGTATCGCCGCCGGGTTTACGGGTTTATGCTCCTCCTCGAGGGAAGCGGTTCGAGGCCGGGATTACGATTCAACCTGTCCCACATTCGCTCGGCGTACCTGCGGCGATCGTTCCAATCGCAGAGTTACTTGTTAAATCGATGTTGAAAGACGCAGCATCCGGAACATTGGGTAACGCGATCGGAAAGTTTGGCAGCTTCGACTGGTCAACGTAGAAGCGCGCGTTCCTCGCGTCGATAAAAAAAGATCCTGCAAAGCGGAACGTTTCTGCAAAGATCCCGAAGATCGAGGACTCTCGAAATAGGCTATGAAATAAAAGTGGACGTTGAGCGACCCGCGCTAAAGTTCACCGAGCGCACTCGGGATCTTCGGTCGAAGCCAAGGAGGAGACTCGATAGCGGTGTCTCCTTCCTTTGCTCGTCTCGTTCCTTTCGTTTGTATTCGTTTGTATTCGTTTGTATTCGTTTGTATTCGTTTGTATTCGCTTGGATTCGCTTGGATTCGCTTGGATTCGCTTGGATTCGTCTCTCGTCTTCCCTCGATCGAGCCCTTTTCCTCCACCTCCGCTCGCGGGACTCGGACAGCCCGGCGGGCGGTCTTGAAGCTTCTTCCTTTCTCCGCGTCCGAGCCACTTACTTGCCCCCGTCTCGTTCGGGTAGTCTTTTTTCCTTTTTTCCTTGCACCGATACCATCCGTCTACTCCGGTTAATGTTACTCGGAAGATTATGCACGCCACACCCTGATCAGCGAGCGAGGATAAAACCGACGTTCCGAGCATCGAACCTTGCGTTAAATACCATTAATTTATGGAAGATCGCGTAGCGATTATCGGACTTTTCGTATTTTTTCGTTGCTCGCGAATATGTAATTTATCGTTTATTAAATCGCTGAGTGCATTTACTTAAAATTTTTAAATATTTGCGACACGCGAATACATTTTATTGAAAAATCGGTGGTGATGTATCTCGATCTTGGAGAAGGTCGAAAAACGGAGTAGACGGTCTCTTGGATAAACGGAGGTGAAAGCGCGGGAAGGAAAACTCGTTGATAGCGTGCGAAATAAAAGGCTTGTACAAAGAAAGAAACACGGAATTCGGAACAGCTTATCGATTCGAGTGCAGCTCGAGTGCAGCTCGAATGCAGCTCGAGTTCATTGGGCAGCGGGAATTTTGGGAATGCGACTCCGTTTGCGTGCGATTGTGTGTCCGAGTCTTCTGAATTGTGTACATTCGTTGGGTTCGCGCCTCGTGTCGCGCCGTGCAGCGGAAGCTCGTGACTTCAGCGTTTTTGAAAAGAGAGAGAACGAGGAAAGAGAGGAAAGAGACGCGGTGGAGACGAGGTCGACGTTGTTAGGCTTCTGCGAAAATTCAGGGAAAGAACTGGGATGAGAATTGAATTCAAGATCGCACCGGACCGAGATCCACGATGAATCTGGAACTCTGGAACTCGATCCGGTATTCGTGTCGGTAAGATGATTCGTTGCGTGAATTAGAGTTTTCCATCCCCGTTTTCGAATAAAAAAGTTTTTTCTTTTTATTCAAAATATTTAAGGATAGCGAATCATGAATGATGAAAATTATTTTTCTGTATACTTTAATGATACGAATAAATTGTTTGAATAAAATAACGATAAATCAGGTCGTTGTTACAACCGGATAGTATAAATCTTGTTACCTTTGGATGGATAGATCAATTGAATTAGAAAATAACTTTTAAACGCTCGATTATAAGCTTAGTCGTAACTTTGATAATTCAAAGTTTTTAAAATATTTTTTTGATTATACGCGTAATAAATTCACTAATGATAAAAATACATAGAAAATGTGTATACATGTAAATATATTATAACGTATCGTATTCATGATCAAAAAACGAACGTAAATTTTCCATTATATTTACAGTGCTCCTAAAAAAAGTAGTAAAATACTGTTTCATTGCAAAATTATTATTATCTATTTTAAGATTGTATATATCTGACATAAATCATATTATAGCGTAAATGATAAAAATCGAAAGGGTCTAATTATATTTTTATACATAATTAATGTACGTAAAATAAATAAAGTAAATTAATATTTAGGGAAGGAAAAGTTTTTAAAAAATATCAGTATTTATGAAAATGATTTATTTTGCAACTTTATTTTTGCACTTGGTCCATGAACTAGATTCGTACGAATGTGTACTGTACGCTGTGAAAAATACGCACTTACACGAACATCTGGAACGATTGTAACGCCTTGTAACATGCGATAGAATATTCTTTTAACGGATTATGACTCACTTTTTAGTTGTAATAATGAGTCATCTTGAATTTAAGCGAAAACTAATTTCTTCCATGATTCGCGTGTATAAAAATCAAATAAATCATCGATGTAGCCGGGAAAATAACATATCGATTAAAAATCTTTAGAACTTAATTAAATAATAATTTTCTTAGATTACGATATAATATTGTCTAATTAATACGTTTATTTATTATCTTTTCGATTAAGCCAAAAGTAAATAAATAAAGTTTCCAACCAGAGTCGTAAAATGTATTCGAATTAATTATTTGATACGGTAATTAAAAGAAAACCTAATTATTTCAAACGCGTAACTTTAGATTGAATTTAAATATAAAATCATTTATTAGTAAAAGGTTGATCGGATAGTTTATTTTACATTTTTATCTTTTTATTAAGTAAAATGATACTCGTTTGTAATCGGTTTTAAACCAATTTCTGGGAGTGAACTTGTAATCGTGCGGTTAGTTCATCGTAAAACAAAAATCTTATAATAAAACGCAAATGCAAACGCAAACGCAAACGCAAACGCAAACGAATTCGTTGCATTTACATAAAGGGTGGAGAAAAGTGTATCAAAGCTCGTGTTTATGCGCTGAAAACTATAAATTCATATATGCGCGTGCTCTTGTGATTACTTTTAATTGTTGTGCCACCACACATACGCACTAGGACCTTGAGTAGCCATAAAACTTTATCTTGATGACAATGTCCTTGCCCGAGTCTACTTATAAAACTTCTCTACTCTTAAGCCTGATATGGAGGTATGCGGCGTCGTATAAACGAGAAATCACAAACCGTGAAAAACAATCGAGTCTCCTGAGAGATGAAATGAAAGAAGCAAGAAAACAACTGAGAATAATGCTTGGATTACTGAGCAAAAATACACAACATTTCTATCATTGAGTTGTAATTTTTTTAACGTAGCTTTTCTTATCCGAAACGCTTTTTCAACTTTCTTATACGATGTTATTTCAGGACTGATCTTTAGCTTTTTAGTGTATAGGACTTTTATAGCTGCGATAGATATAAGCTCATCGTATCAGAGTCATTCATTTATGTATCCTCGAGTTAGCTGAAGCCCAAATTTGAGGTTCAATTATTATCTATCAACTTAATTACGATAGATCAAGAAAATTTAAGCTTTATAAAGGTATTATTATTTCGTAAGTGGAAAACGTTAATAAGTATTATTGCTCATATTTTTTTATACCTTGCTTTTAAAGTTAATTTAAACTTTCAAAGAATTTTTTATAATGACAAAATTTTACGATCGCTTACGTTTAAATAATTTCCCGATAGTTAAAAAAATATTCCAAATTTTTATAGCCATTATGTTATTTTTACGGAGTTAAGTAGCATATTTTAACAAAATATTCTAAATTTTTGGTAATCCTTGTTGAGTAAACCGATGTGTTTCTAATATTAAAATTTTTCGCCAATAATGCAAATTCAACGAACAATATTCCACATTTGTCTATATTTATATTTAAGATGAGATTGGTATTACAATAACGTTTAATTCTTCAATGAATTTAAAAGAATTCTTGAACGTTATCTTAAAAACTTGTTCTATTCCAATTTAAGTATTGCATTAATTAAATGCTTTTTTTATTCGGTAAATGCCTGACATATTTTCTATTTATAAGATTGTTTCTATAATTTAAACTATTTATTTAAATACTGGAACTAATAATTTTTTTAAAAATATGCATAAATAAAAAAAATTAATGCATTAATTATTCGATAATTTATAAATATCAAAATTACAAAACAAGATATAATTTTTTATATTTAATATTTTACTCAAAAAATTTTTCATAAATAAATTTTAAAGTATATATAATAGGATGTATTAGTTCGACGACGATTAAAATCTGAAATGTAGATTATTATAATTATAAAATAGCTATGAAAAATAAAGACTTTCTAAATATTTTTCTAAAACGTTATAAAATTTAATTTATATTCCTTGTAATTATTTTTAATTTAAAAAAGCACAGTATCAATTAGTAAAAGTAACTTCAATTCTATTGTAAGAATATCAAAAATTTTAATAATTTATAGATGCTTTTGAAATCAATTTCTGTTCACTCGTATATAATTAACACTAGATATTTTTTACCGATTATGAAAGTATACTGTTATAAATTGTTACCAGGCTTGTAATATTGCATTATTAAAGAGTAACATGATAATATCGATAATTCAGAAAAAAGGAAAAATAGTTTATTTGATATTTTTAATTAAATAAATGTATATAATTATAATGCAACGTTCCTAAAAAATACTTTAGCGTTCGGTAAATAAAATGTTGGAAGACTTTTTATTATATACGATTAATATTGAAACTAATTACTTTTATAATTATCAAAAATTGATAAAAATTGGTTTCACTCAAGCTTTATATTAAACACGCAAATATTTTCAGATCTCTTATCTGAAACGATAAATATTGAAGGAATACGAAAAAAAATTGGTTTATTTTATCAAATTAAAATATATTTTTATTAATCGAACCAACGCTTTAATCGCTTCATTTTATTTGGCATTGAATCACGGGACCATCGTATCAATTTTGATACGAGTAGCATCCCGTGAAAGATAGGAATCGGATCGAAGGAACGAAGTTGGTTGAAATTTGATTTTTATTGTACCATTGGTCGTGATCGAGCATCTGAAAATCATCGGTCCGGCAGCGACTCGGAATACTTTCACATCGTTCCGACGAGTTTTCGACGAGTTTTCGACGGGTTTTCGACGGGGCGCAGCTCAGCCCGCAAAACGAGTCCAGTCCTCAAAGGAATCCGACTGGTAAGCCCACAAAGTACGAAGAAATATTAATGAGTCCACGGTCGCAAAAACTAAGATTCGACGGGTTCTTAATTTATTAAAGGGAACGATGAAAACGGAAAAGTGTCCGAACGTGTCGATGACTCCAGACTTGGGCGGTTGACACTCGCGCGAATTCGAAGAATCGAAGAATCGAAGAATCGAAGAATCGAAGAATCGTTAGCGTTTGAGCTCCGCAAACGCAGGCGATCAATTTACGAAATCGGACGAGCGATAAGAGGTCATTCGTCTTTCGACCGAGGCACGGAGGTGGAGTTGGATTCGGCGAACGAGCAGCGACGGGTACTGCCAACTTTTAGGGTATCGAAGAAATGAAAAAATGGCTGTCCCCGAGCGAAAATTCTTTCCCGCTGCGAATCCTAGATAAATATACCTTCAACGGCGAGTTAATATCCGCTCAAAGTTAAATTTCGTTCGCGCTGAATTTATTTAATTTTAACTCCAATAATATCCGAGCGCTATTCCGTTACCAATAAAAAAATTACCAATAAAAAATACCGATAATTTTAGTTTTTACGAATTTCATTATCTATTAACTATCATCTCGCAAACTTATGTCAGCGGAATGTTTAATTTCTAAGTATTTATAGACTTTCTATTTAATTACGAATAAGTGCAGAACTTCGGTTATAATAAGCTCGCGTGGAATGATTATTATTACGGGCATTTCATTTTTAATTTTTGCATTTAATAACACATTAATTATCTAAATGGTCGGTTGCCTATAAGATATATTTATAAATGAATTTTTTTAACCGTCTCTTTTAAAATACGTTATAATCGAAACACGTGTTATTATTCGTAAAATTACACGATCTTATTTTAAAGCTATTAAAAATTCTGGGATAATTTAAATAATATATTCGATTAGCCGCGAAGAGTAAATAAAGATTTAAACTATCTGAAAAACTAGTTAAATGATAGCCGTAACGTTGCATGATTACGATGTAATGGAATCGAGTACTCGGTTCGAAAAGAAAAATATGTTTAAATATTTTACAACGGAAAAATGAGGAGGGTATGATTTACGTCTTCTTTCTATACACGACATTATCTCCATTGTGAATCACGTGTATGCATGTATTCTTTGGTGGTTTGCATATTCATCGACTCGACGACTCGTTGGCAAACGTACGTCGTACAACTCCACCTAGTCGTTGTCGAATCGAGGATGCCGAACGAAATCGGTGAAGAAAGATCTTTTCAAAAATTCCCGAATCTCGATAGACGCTACGTCGTCTCCATGAATTTTAAATTCATCTAAATTCATCTGGAAAACGATCCGAATCTCGCGTTTCTTCGTACATTGATCCTTGACTTTTGAAGCTCGAGCCTTTCAAATTACGTCCGCGTTTAATCTAATTTCGGACAAAATTTTACACTTCTATATATATATATATATCTAAAAACTTATTTACATTTATTCTCGAGGTGCGCATTTCAAACAGAAATTAGAACCAGCGTTAATACAAAGTATTTACAGAGAGCGAGAAAACATTTCGAGATGGAAAATTTTTTTGATAATTGTAAAATCGATCGAACGATATCCTCGAAGAAAAATAAGCGTTTTTAAACATACGTTTCTTACGAGATGCAACAACGATTTTCCATCAACTCTGTTACCTAAGCATACAACGATAACTTGGAGAAAAAATATGCGCGTTAAATCAAAGAGAGAATTGGATTGAAACAAACGACAAAATCGATGTTTGATCCGAAACGATCCGTTAAGCTTTGATTCTTAAGCACTAACGACGATGAACTCGGAGATTTTTTATTTCAAACTACTCGCCGTTTCGAGAACGTTTCGACTCTCGAGAAAACAATAAATAAATCAAATATTTAAAGCGATAAAAAAATGCTTCATCATAGTACAATCGAAACAAAGCGTATAATTTGTATCGAGTGCAGAAGCCGAGGACCGTAAATAATCGCCGAGATTAAAAAGTGGTAGAGTGGAAAAGGCCAAAACCGAACCGAAATCTCGGTAGAGAGGTCGAGGGAGTCGTGGAGGAGGGATAAGGAGGGATAAGGAGGGATAAGGAGGGAGAATAGGTTAAGGCGTAGCAGAGCGAGGAGAGCGAGGAGAGCGAGGAGAGCGAGGAGAGCGAGGGGGGAGGAACTGAAGATGTTTCTTAGCGACGAAGGGTAGAAAAATATGGGGGGAATCTTGGGCTTGCGGGACCGAGACGGAGCCAAGGAGCCTCACGATCGAACGATAGGCTCCGGCGAATTTGCATCCGTGGAATTCCCTCTCGCGCGGTCGCAGCATCCGTTGCAGGTTGCGAGTGTCGGCGAGGGGGTAGGCGACGCTCACCGGTGGCTCCTACCTCGTGCTCCGAGACCCCGAGCTATGATGCTATGCAAACTCAGCCTCTTCTATGCGCACGCCGTTGACGTTTCCTGGATACGCTGCATCGTACCCGGACTCCGGGGAGGGGAAACGAGCGCGCATTCGTTAATGCGACACGACTCCTTCGCGAGCGCTCGGGATTATCGGCGAAAAATGCGCCTTTATCTTGATCCGATTGTGCTTGCCGAAGAAGCCTGGGACTCCGGCCATTTTTTCCGGCTCTGCCGCGTTCTTCGTTCCTTTTCGGTGCTCCTTTTTTTCCTACTTTTCCTTTTTCCTTTTTTCCTTTTCTCCTTTTTTCCTTTAGCCTCCGTTGCGTTCTACGCGGCTCCGCGTTTTTCCGTCCTTCGCATCGGCGCGTACGCTCGTAAATTGCGAAACCACGTTTCGACGCTTACGATCTGGACCCGAGGCGCCGTTTTCGAGGAGCGCTTGTCGAGGAGCGCTTGTCGAGGAGCGCTTGTCGAGGAGTTGGACGGACCTCGGACGACCAAAAATTTACGATCGGGCGCCGTCCGAGGTCTTCCCAAACTCGTACAACCCTCGTCCTTCGAAAAAGCGAGTCGATGCCTTCCGTCGCCTTTGAAATTGGATCGCTCCATCTCTTTCATAAATTTACAGCGAATTTATCGCGATGATTAACAGCCTTCGCTAATAACTCGTTCGGATGTCCGCGCGGTAACGCGAGAAGGGAAGCTAAACGAAAGAAAATCAATTTTCACCCATTATAAAATATAATATAATACCGCGCGTGTCAACAATTAGGAAATGAACGATAACGATGACATCTACCATAATTACGTCGTCCATTATGCCAAAGTAATTCAATAAATAGCAGCGATTACGAAGCAGCCACTGTATCATCAGAGCCAACTACGGTAGCAAGTGTACCACAGGCAACGGAAAAACAAGCCAAACCGGAACTCCCTCCCTCTCTCCCTCTCTCATACTTCTCTTACTCTCTTTCATATTCTCTATATCTTTTATACCGATCTCTTACGCGTCCACTTTTCGCTCTGTGTTACTATATCGTTCGTGTTTTGATATCTAACGTACTTAATAGTACACAAATAGCGCGGCGTTACGCGCACGATTAAATATAATTCTTGATTTTATGGATTGTAAAGTCTCGAGGCGCGATCCCAACCAAATAATCCAAATAATCCAAATAATGCAAAATTCAACAAAATTTATCGCCATTCTTTATTACAACGTCATTTTTTATTACAACGATCTTACGATCGCGGTTCTTTTTCGCGAGCTCAAATATTTAAACGAATAATAATTTCATTTAGCCTTTGATTTACGATCGTATTCGAAACGACGAGCGACGTATAATTTCGCGATTCCGTCGAACCTTTCTCCTTATTAAAAATGTATTTCATCCAATAGTGCGTAAATCCGTAACTATTATTAAATCGAAACGCGTTAAAGAAACGCGGAAGGAAACGTTCGAGTTGAGTTGCGCGATTGTAAAGGATGAATCGGCGTTCGAGATTTGGCAGAAACGAGTCGATGATCGAAAATCGAAGGTGAAACCTAAACATTAAAAAAAGTCGGATGCGTAGTAGCGAAGGAAGGAACAGCGGTGGTGATGAATGCGACCCGGCGCAGGATAGTAACGAGCGAAGGCGTCTGGTGTTTGGTCAGCATCCTGTTGGTCCGTCGGTGCGTTGGATTCGCGATCCATCTCCCACCGACTCCGTTTGTCATCGGGCTCTCTCGAGAGTTGGCCGGATACTCGGAGTCTGTGCTCGGAGTCTCGGTTCGGAGTCTGTGCTCGGAGTCTCGGTTCGGAGTCCCTTCTCCGAGTCCCGGTTCCCAGTCCCGGTTCCCAGTCCCGGCTCCCAGTCCCGGCTCCGAGTCTCGGCTCTGCGCGTCACGAAACGACTCGGGCCCGGTCGCGCTTGGCCCATATGCAGGGCGCATTATCGTTTCGCGGTCGTGTCGCGCGCGGAGCCTATCTTATCGTCATCGAGGATCTCTCGTGGCGCGGCAGCACAAGCGCGAGGAAGCGGCTTCGCGGGCGCGATAGAAAACGTGTTCGTCGCGTCTCCTGTTCGTCCGGGGGGAGTCGGGAGGGAGTCGGGAGGGAGTCGGGAGGGAGCAACACCCGGGAAGGTCGTTCTTTCCTCTTTTGCTCGATCGCGCGCGTGTATCGCCCGGGGGGCTGAGCCCCTGCTTTTGAACCGGGGGAAGGAGGGGATGCCCGCGGTATGCCGACTCTTCGTAGAAGGAGCGCGGATATTTACCGGGGAGTCGCGCGCGATCGGAAATCGAAAGGGCGCTTGCTCGAACTGGCATGTGGAAAAGAAAGCTTAGCCGTAGAAAGAGATGCGCGGGACGAATCGCGAGGCACTTTGGCTTTATTAGGTATATGCGCGTTTGATACTCCACGCATGATCGGACCCGTCAACATTATCGCGCCGCAAAAACGAGTCTAGGTCTACGGACGTACAATGCGCTTCTTCTTACCGACCGACCGATTATTTCATGCTTCTTGCGCGTCGCTAGTGTCGGAATTCTGATACGTTACACTTTTTTTCGCCCGTAGCGCTCGACCTTATACAACGTCGAAAACGTATTTCCCAAAGCGACGCTTCTACCCTGTAAAAGAAGCTTCCAGTTTTTCCATTTTATGGATTCGGTTGAAATCGATGAAAACCCATCGTTACGTTAGTCGCGTTCTCCTCGCGTTCTCCTCGCGTTCTCCTCGCGTTTACCTATTTGCGAAAATTTATGGAAAATCGCGAGAGGCTAAAGTCGTGGATCGTCGGTGTACGAGTTAAATTGAAAGCAACTAATATTAATAACGTTGGTAACGGTATAGGCGACGATGACGTTACGAATCCGCGTTCTTCGCGTGACTTTAATTTCACACCCATTATCTTTCCATCGATTTCTACGAGTCATTTCCTTATTTGAATACCGAACACCAGCTATTGTGATCGTGCGTCGATATTTTTAATTGCGCGCGCGGTAGAAAATAAATGGATAAAATTGACCGAAATATATCTGTCAAATATAAATTTTCGAGAGAGTTTCAAAGAACTATAGTAAGCAAATGAGTTGAAGGAATTAGAATATGGAGACAATATTTCTTTGTGTTTGTCTCTCTTGTCCTCTTGTACTCCTCCCCCCCCTCCTCCTCCCCCTCCCCCATCCCCCTTTCTCTCCCCTTTCGCCCCCTTTCCACTCTCTCGCTCTCCTCTCTTTCTCTCCCACTCCGTGTCTCTAAAACGAAACGCTTGTATTCCACGATTCTGACTTCCCGTATTGTTCGGGATGCTCGAGCTTTATCGCGCACGGCTATCTGAGATACAGGCGCACTCCGACATCACAGAGTTGGGACTAATAGTTCGACTTGGTTCTCCCTTCGCGATATCCTTTGCCCGGATCCTTTTGTGTTATATTCCATAACGCCGAGAACATCTGAATGGGCTTTTTAAATCAGTCCTATTAAAGAACAAAAAATTATTTAAGTTTATTCGATATATTGTTTTTAACGCACAAAGTTTTACCGCAAAATATGAATAAACTTTGTCGTTCGATACGCGAACATTGTTGCAACGAATCGAAAAAATTATTCAAAGAAAGATTTTCGAGTGTTTTAAGATATTTTATTTCCGTATCTTTTATATTTTACAATACCTAATTAATTAGAAGAAAAATATTGTTGAAATTAACGAAACGATGCAAAGCAACTTTCGAATAGTTTCATTCCTAATTATAATTATAATACAATATAAAATTATACGTTATAAAAATTTACGTATAATTTTAGATATTGATTTGGTAGGCGGTATAAAGTAATCCAACGACGAAAAGAAACAAATTCTATTATTTTCTTGTTCGTTCTACGGCGCGATCTAATTGTTTAAAAATACCTAATTACCATATTTCGTTATTATTCATATTTTCATTACGCGATTGCGAATAACGCGCGCAAATAAATCAATTCGAACCTACATAGATCGTAAAAAAATTATTAAAAATCATACTGTATATATAATCATAATTTTGCAACATAATTTTGCATCATAATTCTTATTATATTGTATAGCGATCGATCAAAACTAGATTATCGATCCATTTCAATTTGCTACTTCCTTACCTTGCTACTAAATAGATTCCATAAGTTTTCGTATCGAAAGTACGAGCGTTGATTCGGTGCGCGATCCCTTATAACGAATGAATACGTACTCGTAACCTGATTGTCTCGACGGTTTAATATGCGCGTAACCAGCATTACAAGTTGTACAAGTTCATCGATTATCCTTGGCAAGACTTTCGACTCCTCGATCGAAAATTGGTTTTTCCGTAAAATATATTTTACTATAACCGATAATTTTATCGTCGATGGTAATGAATTTTTACCGAACCTCGAACGTTCGCCAATTCGTTTATATACTGGAGCTGATTTTAGTTGTATAAAAAACTAATACCGTACGATATTGTTGCACAGGTATGAAAATTCTTTATCAATGGATCGAATATAAATGGAACGAATAAACGAGTATCCATCCTCGTAAAATACGCTAATCACGAGTTACGTTCGGTATCGTAAGCAAATATAATACAACTTTTCAAATTAGTATCGTACTTTTGTTTTTTGTTCGTAAAGTTTCCGTTGTTATTTTTCCATCGCTGCAATACTTTTTCTTCCTTCTCATTCGACTCGTAAATTTCAGACTCGCTCCGAATTTCTTTTTTAGCTAGTCTACCCGACCGCTTGTGCAGCTAATGCAGAATTCCGAGTAATGACTCGCGAATAACCATTATTGGCGGCGTAACGAATTTACAATTACCACAAATAGTTGTGATTACCGGGGGACTCGTGATTACGGCACTTCTCAAGAAACTATTCCATCTTCTTTTGTTTTTCTTCATTTCTAAGTCTATTTATTCTCTAACGTGAGTATATTCGAATCTCAAATTAGTTTGCCATTTTTTCAGAGTCGTTTTTTATTTTTTTACCCCCCGGTTTATGGCTCGTTTCTATTTCGCGTTCGATTCGAATGCTACGGTATATTTTTAATGCATAAATTGGGATAGATGCGTACTTTCTATTTTAAAAATCGACACGAGAGAATAGTATCGATTAAAATGAAACGCTAGATGTATCCAGATTATTATATTAGCTAGATTATTATATTTTACGATTCAAAGTAAACTTGGATTCCATCTTGTATACTTTGTTACCGTAAATACGAGTAGCCCGACATCGTTACGATAGCATCAACGGATAACGTTCGTTGTTATATTACGATTGTTACATTAAAGAAAACGAATTTTCGCGTTTAATTACTCGTATCGAAGAAAAAATTTACGTTGAATTAGTTTTATGATAATTATTTAACGAATTATGAATAATATTTGTATAAAATATCGATTGCCGGTAGTTCGAGAAAATCACGAGTTTCGGATCGTAACGAAACGTAATTTTAGAAGTTGGAACGAAAAGGTACGTTTGTTGATAATAATTGTTTTTTCACGACGATCGATGATTAGCGATTTCTTTTGTTTGCAATGGTTCGTCCGTGTTTCGAAATCGAGATTACTATTTATTTACGGCAAATGCATAACTATTAAAAAGAGATTGCACGGGTACAACTCACAGTTATCTCGAACGCTCAACTGTTACGCGTAAATCTTTTATTTTAACGGTGAAACGAAGGTAATTATCAAACGAAAGAATTGCATAATAAGTTTACGATCGAGGAAAAAAAACCGAAATAAGCATTTTAAAAAGTAAATAATAGCCAGCGACTCGTGTCTAGTAATATTCGTTGATATTCGTTGATATTCGCTGATATTCGCTGCTATTCGCTGATATTCGCTGATATTCGCTGATATTCGCTAATATTCTCTAACATTCGCTAATATTCGCTAATACATCGCTAACCCCGCAAAGACCGCCAACTAAAGAAAATGGGTAATCTCTACCGTCGGTACACACTCGCTTCGATCGTCGACGTCACGGACGATTGGCGTGAGTCGATCCTCGTAAAATTCCAGCGATAAACGGTCCTCGTTATTACGCAAATGACAGTACACTGTCCAATTTTTTGTCCCGCGTACATGCGAGTACCTTTTATTTTCCCGATGCTCCCGAGCACGACCAGCCCTGCGTTTTATCGAGATTACAATACGCGATTCGTCCGGGCATTTTTCTGCCATTTTCGCGATTGCCAAGGAACATACGTATATAGGAGATGCGAGATAGAACCGAGGGAGGAAGGTCTGCAAAAAAAAAAATAGAGGTAAAGAAGTCTGCACCGGACAGGAAGATGGAGTAACGGATGAGAGGACGGACAGATGTTTATGCGCGAGGGTGGAAGGAAACAAAGAAGATGAAATGAAAATAGGAAATGACAACGAGAATGGACCAGCGAAGACAATCGACGATAATCCCCGTTGAGGGTTGCTCGAGTGTCCTGCCACTTTCGATGTATACGTTAGGTACTTTGTCTGGTGTGACTGCGAGACGGAAGATCGATTCAATCCTTTTTTTTTATTCCTCTTGATAAAAAGTGATAAAAATTGATAAAAATTGATAAAAATTGATAAAAATGACGACTTTGATCTTTTCGATTCCATTAGCTCCTTTTCGTTATTTAATTTTAACTATCGTTAAATTTTCATTCAAAAAAAATGAAAACACGAACGAATGAGAAACGAAGCGGTTTATTTTTGGCTACGATCGATAGTTTTCAATTTCTCCGTAGTAATTTATTAAAGTAAAAATAATATATTTTAAATTACTGGAATACTTTGTATTTTTTTCCGGATCGTACCGGTAATTAATTGCAAAAGTATACGCGGAAATGTCACTTGTGTAATTATCGGTAATGAATAATAATAATAATTTATAATAACTCGTAAAGACGAATCGAAGCAATCGTAATTGGCGTATCTATTTTATAAGATCTTTTTTTTTGAAGATTTCGAATATTGTACCAAAACTCGACTAATGCATTTCGAAAAAATGAACTTTTTTATCGATGAATAACATATTTTCTTATCGAACAACTTTGTAAGCAAATTTAAAATTTATATAAAATAACTTATAAGTATCGATAAAGATGAATTTATTTACAAGATGGTCGAGTTGTTAATCATGGGTTAAGTACGCTTCGAACATTTAATATCGTCGATTGAAGTATCGACGTTACGTTTGCTTCCGCAAATACGCGAATACTTTGAAACAGCCGTTCGTAAAATACTGCTGTTCTTTTCTCGATAATTTCGCGTACTATAATCATTTCGTCATTTCGCGTATCTATCCTCGATGCGTATTCTACAAACCGCAAAATTACCCGCGTGGAGGAAAGTTGAAGAAACTAGAGGGTGCGTGTATCCCTTAGAAAAATAATTGGCAACGAAGTTCGATGCGCCAATTAAAAAAGTCTTGGAATTAATAGTTAACGGATTTGCTTATCTTATATGCGTGCATATTGAACGGTAGGCGTAAAGGGTGGGAGGCGACAGCCGGTTTGTTCCAGGAAGAAAATTACTCGCGTCAAAAGCGAGCAAGGGAAAAAGTTTTTGCAGGAGGTTACGCGAACCTGAGTTGGTCGACGAAGCGACGAAGGGGTAAAATAAGTAAGTAGGTAGGTAAAATATGTATTACCCGGGGAAAATATTACGAGGCGACTCATGAAATGAATGTTCGAATGAATTGCGAAGAACGAGAGAAGCGTTGGTCGAGATGTTGGATAAAAATAAAAAAGTGATCCGCGGAGGTTGACGAGACGGCCGAGACGGCTGTTGTCATCGTCCATGAGAAGCGCAAGGGTCGGCCCCGCCCGGGTCGGAGGTCGCTCACCTGTTCCCGCACTTGTGCAGATCCAGTCTCGGCTCCTGCTTCGCGTGCGTGTACATGTTTTCTGTCCCTCCTTCCCTCCTTCCCATCCTCCCTTCACTTTTTTCCGGGAGTCTCATTCCGCAGCGACACGCTCCTGCCTCTCGATGCTTTCTCTTCTTTTTGCTCCGGCGGTTCTTCGTGTATTATTAACTCGCTAAAACTTGTCGGTTTGCTAAATTTTAAGCTAATTGGCTGAAATTATCATTCTACTCGGTATTTTAATGATATTACGACCATTTGTTCCTTTTCTATAGTTACATAGTTGTGTATTAATAGCTGAGAAACGATGCCCGAGATTTTTATTTCGGTGCTACCGCGAAAGCTTCGAGAATTTATTATCGTTATCGGAGCTTTAAACAGTACCCTCGAGCTCTTTTCAATTATAAATGCTACTTTACGATTTTCCTAATTTTCTTCGAATCGACGCTTACATTCTTTGTATCTTGAATATAAACAAGAACCTCGTCGAACGAGATAAAAATTGAGAATCGCGTGGTACGTAATCCGACGATTGTTCGAAATGCTTAATAAATAAAAAAATATTTGTCATCTTGAACAAACTCACCTTCAACCGTTACTATTTTACAATAAATATTTTCTATTTTACCCACGATTTCTAAAACTTCTTATTTATCGCGTTAATTTAATTTTAATTTTCGTGCGATAAACCACGAACACGTTTGCATCGAAAATATTTTCTATAGGTACTTGAGTGGGTGGGCGAGTGTGTGTGTCTGCCTGCGTAGAAATAGAATGATATAATTAACTTAAAAGAACCCTCCCTCTATCTTTCTCCCTCTACCCTCTGCGTTGACCGTAATGTAGGTTTATATGACCGATCGAAATCGCTTTTTATCGATCCTCCTTACCTCTGGAGGTCGAAGCACTGCTAAAGTCGGATAGGCTAATTACGTTCGATTGGTCGATTAAGTTTTCGCGCGACTATTATTTGTATACGTTTCTCGATATCGGCGTTCGTAATTTTTTTTATTTACGTATTCAATGGTCGATACTTCTTTTTTTTTTAAGTTACTCGTTGAATACAATCGAGATAAGGAAAATGCTAAAATTACCTTTAGAGAATAATTTTGAAGAATAATTTTGAAGAATAATTTTGAAGAATAATTTTGGAGAATAATTTTGGAGAATGATTTTGAAGAGTAAGTGATATTGCAATGGAAATAATGTATATTAATTTATGGGTATTCGTTTCAAATTTTCTTTCGAAATATTTATAAGATTTTATCGTCGAACGTTCAAAGTTCTATTATAACTTTTCCATTATAATAATAACTTTTATAAATTTTTTAAAATTAAAAGTTCACGATTGCGTATTGAATAAAAAATGATATAGAAAAATTATATAGTAGAATAGACGTACGAAATTAATTACGCGATTATCTATATCGCGAGTACATAAAAATGCAGATCAATATTGCGTTAAACTTAAGAATCTTCGTTTGAAAAATCGTCATAAATTGTAAGGCCGTAAAAATGTAGATGGGTAAACGTCATAGATAACCTGGCCAGTCATAACTATATAGTACAATGAGAAAATCATGAATCGGCATAATCTGTGCGCGTCGCTCTTGTTCCTTGTAATTCAAAGAACGCTTTATATTTATCTTGTTCTCTCTCTTTCTCTCTCTCTCTCTCACACTCTTAGAAAGCTAATTTTTTAATTAAGAATATTTACATTTTTATATTATATAATACATTATGAATTATAATTAATTTTTTTTGTAGTCTTTGCTAAAATTTTTATATTAATTATTTGCTACTCGTATACATAACCGATACGGAGGTATATTATATATTATATGTGTACGTACGACTCAAATTATATATATTAAATAAAGTTAACTACACCGTTAATTATAAATTATAAAATCATAAAGCATTTAATTTATTATTTAATTTAATTATGAGGTTCTCGGAATTCTTAAACTGATTAGTTATATACACGTTTTAATGATTTAGTTTTAAAGCCACTGGTAACCTGAATAATTTTTTAGCGCAATTAAATATTTATTAATTAGTATATTACACTTGCGTAACAAATGTTAATTTTCTTATGTATTTTTTTATAAATTTTAATGAAAGGATTCAGGTATTATAAAAAATATTTTATTAGATATCTCGAACCGACTACTTTTTTTCCCAAAAATTTTTACTCTGTTAATTTATTTCAATGTATCAATTCTAAAATTTTTTACATATAATTTCTTCGGTATCTTTTTACGCAAGACTATACGCAAATATTTTTTAAAATATTCTAGAAATTTTTTAAGTTTTTATGCACTTTATTACCAAAAAACTATAAAATTATTAAATTTATTATTATATGTTGTTTTAAAATATTTTAGAAAATTATAAATTCAAAATTCTTAAACGAATATTTTTTTACCGAAGTGAATGCATTTTTTATAAACATCGAACATGATATGTATATATATATATATATGTATATATATTTCTGTAGTTATTTTTAACGGCTGCATCAATAGTTATTTCATTGAGATCGAACTCTCTTTAAGAAATTTATATTAAATTATGCGGGAATAAAGATATTATAAAGATATTATAGAGATATTAATATTGTAAAACGTATATAAAATGAAAAATGAATGCTCTAATCGTTTAAAAATAAACTACCGAAAAGAATAACCAACATTTTTTAACATATTTAAATAAATTGAAAATATTTGGTTAATCGTTTAAAACGCACAGTTTTATATTAGCTACTTTAAATGATACAAGTTACCGATATATATTTTAATTCCTTTTCAATTTAATTTGAATTTATATACAACTCGAATATGTAAACATGAATTATTATGAAAAAAAAAAATGATAACGTTGGGGATCCGGGTAAATAAGTTGACATAATACTGAAAACTTACATATGGTAAAATGTATAAAATAACACATTATAAGCCCGATACCTTAACCCGGTATTTTAACCGCTTCGGACAGTTTTCCTTTGGATCGCTTTGCTCATTTCCCATTCTTTCCCCCCGTTCCCTTCACCTTTCTCTTCTTGTTTCTCGCGGATCATTCCAATGATTTTCTCGCACCGATAGGATCGTAAATCCGCATAGGACGCGATATACGAAGTCCGTTGCTCGCATGTATAGGTATTTGCATGCACCGGGCGCGTATTGTAAGTATACGACGAATCGGTCGTACGGTTTCGCCTTACTGCTCTCGTCGATCCGGCGACGTGTGTCAATCCAATTGAAAGGACACGGAAAATATACGAAAGCCTTGTATACGCGGCAACATGTAGATGACTATCGAAGTGTGCGAGCATTTTATGGGTGATAGAGAAATGCTGGACTCGTCTAACATGGCACTTTCCGAAAGTAAAATAAAAACTTTTAAGTAGTATAACTTACATGCACAGTTATTCGGCTCGATTGAAAAAGAAGAACTCTATATCAAGATCTTAGTTAAAGGTAGAAATTTATTTTATTTTATAATAAATATTATCTTCCATTCGATACAATTCACGTTAATTATTAACTTTCTTAACTTTCTTAACTTTCGTTCTTACCGAAAACCTTTTAGAATAGTCGTTTTAGAACCGTGAAAAATATGACAGACTTAACGATATTTTCGATGTATAAGTCAAGTATTTCATACACGCCAATTTTTTATTGTTTATTTCGATGTGCAAAGAACGATATCCATACGATATTCATATATTTATGAATGGACGCAAAATCTTTCGCTCGAATAGGTTGAAATTTCTAATGTATAGTCCATTTTTAATTCAAGTTTTTTGTTCCACGATTAAACTTGAATATTTCGTTATAAATAATCAAAAATATAAGTTTGCTTTAAATTATTTTGTAATTAATGATCAAAGCAATCTCGGGGACTATGTATAAATTGCATATATTAGAAAATAATAAAAAACAGATTCTTTTCGTATATTGAACAACGATGTTTCTTCATTACTGTATCGATAACATTAATTTGATTGTATAACATATATTCGATTTAGTTTATAAGTTATCAAAAGTATTTCAAACGGAAATAACGTATCGTAACTAAAAATCAAAATGAACAAGCTGCATCTATAGATTTTAGTCGATAATTTTATTCTGAATAACTAATTGAAAAACGCATATCGAGGAATGAATAAATTTATATTTTTCACGCTATCTTTAAACTTGTATGATTTTTATATTAGATTTGTTTACTTAAAAAATAATAATTCCCAACTTATCTTTTATAATATTGTTTAATAATTTTTTAACGTTATCGAATCGATTAATTAATTCGAAGGATGATTGATCCGATCAATTTTGTTATATTAAATACAATGTAGTTAAATTAAAGCACACTTTTTAAACATCGATCGTTTTCGTTTTATTAAATACGCCATTGAATACTATTGAATCCATTAACTGCCGAGTTAAATTTATTTAACCATTTCGAGATACACGATCGTCTCAATGTTTTTGGCATCTATGTCATCGCATATTTATCAGAAAAATAGTAAAGCCATTTTTGGTACATCACTTGCGCTCTGTGAAAATCCCGAGGGACACGAGATAAACAAGTTTTCAATGTCCCTCAAAGAAGTACTTTGATGTCTCGCTCATCTTCCCTTATATATAGTATCTATTCTATACAAAGTTAAAAAAAAATATGTTTGCTTTAAACGGCTTTCAGATCAATTTACTTGCTCTGATGTTTATATCAAAGAAATAGAAACATCAATGTACAATTATTGAATATATATTTATGAGAAAACATTGCTCGTACGAATATTTTAAGCTTGTATTTATCTTAGATGTATTAAAATAATAATGTATTTTTTTCTTTTGCAGGTGGGTACTCGTAAATTTTTTCGTACATAGTATAGGTAAGCTTATCGTTACACATTACTTTATCGCTATAATCCAATAAATCTGAAAATTTATTTAATTAATTTATCGAATGCGAAATGAATGGTTCGAATTTGCCTTTTAAACCATTAAGCTTTATATACGTAAAAATAATTAAAATCTGATTTTATGAGATTTTTGGAAACGTTCTATTCAATTTAACGATATAATAATTTTTTTATAAAAAAATTATGCAATTTAGTTTAGGTAAAAAATATTTTTCATCGATATTTTGCATTGATTTTTGGTATTTTGTTAAACAAATAAGCTGGTTGACAATAAATATTTTAATATTTATCTTTGCGCAATGTTGAATAAATAAAGGTAGAATAAAAATGATAAATTTGGGATAAATTTAGGATAAATTTAGGATAAATTTAGGATAAATTTAGCGGAAAAAACCAAAAATACTCGAAGCAAACACTGAAATACACGTGGAAAATACGAAAAGAAATTATCAAGAGTACACATCTATAAATCATGAAATATTTTTCTAATTATTTGTAAATATTTGTAATATTCGTCCGTAAACGGTTGATAAATCGTTGGCAGGTTCGTATCGTAATTCACCGGCAGGCGTATTTGACTAGTTAAACTCGGCCTCTGTGAAAATCGTCGTTAATCCATGCGCCCATCAAACGCTGCTATTATCACATATTTTAGATGGATGGATACGCAGGTACAGAAGCGCATTAGCGCCTCGTTTCACCCTCAAGCGGATATCGTTCCGCAACATCCCTGACTGACGCGGGAGTCTCATTTTTCCTTTTGCATTGATTGATTTATAAATGCAGGGATATGAAAATTAAACGCTGCGCTTGATCGTCTTTGGATATAATAAATTCATATTATAATAGTTACGAGGTGTAAATTTTAATAGTCAAACTGGTTTCCTTCTATAAATGCTCCTCAAAATTACGGTGTTTGAAACTTCAATTTATTATTCTTTTTATAAAAAATTATTAAAATTTTATTCGAATTCGAGTTTCGCGATGGATGCATAAATCTCTAAATATTATATTATATTATAAATATTGTCGAAGTAATTATTCGATTTACAAAATTTCTCCAGCGAACGCGAAACGTATTCGTCGAATACTAAAAACGCTACCACCGATTCAACATTTTTGTTTTCCGCGATTGAATTTTAAATCGCTGGATACACTTGGTAATATTATTCGCAAGTGTCGCGTATCGGATAAAAAATCGATAGAAATTTATTATCATTTTATCGAAGTGGCTTCGATTCGTTGAACCGTCCGTCGATGCGATCATAGTTGCACTTTTCCGAAGCTCATCTTTGGAAGACTCGTACTCCGGAAAAATTTTCGCGACTCTTATCGATGCTGTTGAATCCTTTGAGCCCATGGATCGACCTAAAATACTGGACGTCAGCTCTGCGGTTGGCAGCGCTCGAAACTCGCCTTTCCGTACTTATATTCGCATAACTCAGCAAATGCAAATCCGAATCTCGACGCGATACTTATTTATTCGTTTTAATCGGATTTTACATCTCTCGGGAAATCTCGAGAATTTCTCTTTAACGACATTTTAGCCGGAGTAAAAAGGTCATGTAAAATGATCGTATCGCATCGTAATAAACAAAAAGTGTACCTGTACGTATTTTGCTACACGCTATAAATTTTCTCTATATATATTTTACGCGTCAATTGCGCATCAAGCAAATAATGTAGCCCGTTAATTATAAATAAGGTAGACATGCGAGCAGCTAGTCGATTATAGCATCTACAAATTTTTTATCAATTATGCAAAAAGTAAAGAAAAGATAAGAAATTTAGAAGAATATTCAACGTTACCGGATCGTAGATAAGTGCAAGGCTACCGACTACTGTTCTCGACTACCAACACAGTTATACCACTACAATTTGTTTTGAGGTTTTCATCTAAAGAAAACTTCATCTTACGATAATTTCGTTAATTCAGGAAATGGCTCCTTTCTTTTAGAAAACGATTCGCTTAACTATTTTCTAGAATTGTACGAATACGTTTATTTATCATATTCAAGTTTAAATATCGCCTAGAAAAATGTTTAGCGATGAAACGATTAGTTGTAAAATGTAAAAGTTAGAAATTATCGATAATAATCATATTACTATTTGTTATCGGTTCATTTATTATACTTTAATTTTTTTTTACTTTCAAAAAAAGGTTCTACGATGCAGAAAAATAGACTCCATTTGATTTAACGCGTAATAATTTTTTTTTTAATTTGTATTTATAATTAAACTGCATTTACGTAAATAAATATATTTACATTAATGTAACAGTTAAATATCTGAAATTTAATATTACCTATTTATTAGATTTACGTTAAACTTATTTCAATTATTGTCACCTAAATTGAGTCTTATGTGTTAAGGTTACGATATTTTAGTATAAATTTAGATTCTTCCTTAATAAACCTATAAAAAAATAAAGGTTTATAGTCAAATAATTTAAATATCTTAGAATATCTAATAAAATATGTAATTTACAAACGGTGTTTTGAATTCGAATTCAATCTAGTAATTTATTCTTCAAAAATACATAAATACAGAAGCTGTATATACTTATAAATTCATGTATATTTTATACAAATTTATATAAAAGAAAAATGTACGCGTATTCGATTAAAAGTTGTTAATAACATTACTTAGCCAAAGTCTTATTACTGGTTTGTAAGTCAATTTATTCATTTAATAGGACCTGTAATATATAATAAAATAAAACTAGCCAAATATTCTATTTTTATATCTAAATATAAATAAATTTAATTAACAATGCGTATCGAATGTTTTTTTTTAATTTAGTGATTTGTATCTAAAATTAGAAAAACCGAGTTATTATTAAATAGCTATCACGCTCAACTTACATCTAGATAACTAATATTTGATACATAAAAATATTCATCTTTTTTATGATTCTGATATATTAAATTAATTCCTTTTATGAAACTATTGTATTTAATAATTTATTAATGTAACTCTGTTGATATTTTTCATTTATTTTAACTATAATGTTCATATTCGTCATAAAGTATAATAAATGCAATGCTCCGATTTAAATAAAAATATTTTAAAACATTTTAATGTTTTCGATACAAATAAAATGTACGAATAATTGCATAAAATTATTGTCAAAAGTTTTTTACATTCGCATTCGCATAAGTTCGTAATTACTTAACACGACAACGAGACGTTTTTACACGAACCTTAAAATCTTTAATCTGCTTCTTATAAAATATGTTCATTTTATTTTTGATAAAAATCTTATTCTATTTTGAATTTGAAATAAATTTGAAATTTGAAATGGTTACGGATGCTTTAATATTTAATAGTCAATTTCACGCTAAATATTAATTCTCTTTGTATTTACCAATTTAAAGATAAGAAAATATAGGAATACTCTTTCCTTTCCTCCTTTAATTTCATATTTGAAATTTTCGCAGCTGCGAAATGCGACGGTATATAACTTACGAGTGTCCGTCAATATCGCGAATTAAAAATGAAAAAATTTGAAAGGGTAATTAAAAGAAACGTCGTTTTATAATTGAGAATGTCCAAGTCGTGGGATAAAAATTGAAACATTTTACAGGATCGCGTAAAGACGGATACATGGTTAGAATTCCATCTAAACTTAGCTCTTTATCTCTTGGAAGCAACAAATCATTTAATCGTCGGAGCGTTATCGTGCAATTTTCTCTGGTTGAAACGCGATTACGGTAGCAGAAGCGAAAATCGACCGGTAAAACTCGTTCCACCCAGTGGATGTTTCGCCGTTGTACGCGTAAACGGAGTTGGGTATTTTTTCGACCGGGTTTGAAACCGCGAGTCTCCGATCGAAGCCCGATGAGTCTCTCATCGTACCCATCGTGACCTTGCTATTAAGGAGGAGAGACCTTGCTGGATACACGGCCGGGTTTCGACACCTAACACGCGTACTCGCGATCTTTAATGAAGCCGAGGGAAAAGGAATTACGCAAGACTCTACGCCTATCCTCTCGCCAATCCCGGAAGCTCTTCGAGACAGGCTCCTAACCTTTCCCTCGTTCGTCGATCACCCCCGTCGTGCAATTTGTCTGTGTAATCAGCGCCAGAAAAACCACGCCGTACTTCACTTTCCCGATACGCGCGTCTGCCTACATCTCAACCTACATCTCAACCTACATCTCAACCTACATCTCAACCTACATCTCAACCTACATCTCGATAGACAAAATCTTGAAAGGGTTTTTAATGGTGGAATTCGAGGAGTGGATTTCGAGGAGTGGATTTCCTAGAGTCGATTCAAAGAGTCGATTTCAAAGAGTGCATTTCATGCGTAATAAGTTGGGAAGCTATCTCGCCAAGATTATCATTATTACTCGAATATCCCAGTATTGGAAGAAACTGGTTAAATCGTATGTTCGCGTTGCTAAGTTATACGATTTCATAAGGTTATTTCAGTAATATCAAAAGATTACCTTTTGCTAAATATATGTTACTAGACAACTTTGAATCTAAAATATTGCATCCGACGGAACTTTTTTATTATATTTCGTAAAGATTCGCGAAGTTAATAAGAATCTGTTTTTGTATTTTAAATCTGTTCGCTGATATAAATATTATTAAAGAATGTTTAAAATATCCATCGTAATATATTATGTTTATAATACTTATAATACATTCGTTACGATACCGAGTCGCAAAATTACCGCGTATTAATTATCCTTAGTTTTAATTAGTTGCGAATATCGGTAATTACATCTTTGCAAATTATTTTAATATATCACTCGTTATTATTTAATTTCATCCTTGCAAATTATCTTAGAAATCTAGATTTTTATTTAAAAAATGAATTAAACTCCAATATCGATATCGATGAACTTATATTTAAAATCGTGTCGAAAGCTGCGATGCAACGTATTCGTTTGTAAAAATTATAAAATTAATATAAATCTTAATTACGTGTTTGTCGTTAAATAAGCGATGACGTATATCGTTAAATACAAAATAAGTGATTTTAATTTTATTACGTTGACACGCGTATCTTCGTTTATAAAAAATGAAACAAGAACGTGTTTAGATATAAATCAACTCGACGTATCCATAAAATATTTGTTTTATTAAAATAACCAATTCACCTTTTAATTTAAATATAAATCATTGTAATTGAAAAGTTCGTAAAAATATATTAAACGTATGATTTATAGGACGTTCCGATAACACGATCACCGCCCTTATCAAGTTCTCATCGTATATCGATAGCCAAGTACAAATTACAAGTTATTATACCTTATTAGATTATTAGATTGTAGTACAGAAATAGAAATCGTTTTATATTATCTAATTAATATTCCATATAAATTACCGTAATTTTTAAAAATTTATCGATATCTTGCAACACGTTCGTCTATTATTTTACATCGAAATAGGCTTGCAAATTAATTATTGTTTTAAACGCGTTAGTTTACGCAAAGTTTATATTATATTATAATTAGTTATATTTTTTACATAAACGCGTATTAAGCTCGGCTGACTCAAACACCAAGACGCTTGAAAATTTTAGTTACAGTATTATTTTCAATTTCTTTATTCACCCATATAAATCTCATATTTCAAGATTAATTTATAGATAGTATACCGCGGAAAAAATATGATTTCACTTACGAGAATAAATTTAACATTGTTGATAAATTTACAACAATGTGGAACCTCGAAGAATCAATTACTTAAGTCGGTATTCTTCATATGACTTAATTATAAAACATCGTTTGGTGCCTCGTAAGATTTTTGCGGATAAAAACCATGTGATAATTATTATATAATGATTGATTTACATAGAATAATTATACAATTGCGAATAAATTATTTATTTATGTGAAAAATTCTGTTTACTTATTTTCTCAAGGAGGGACACGCAAGAGAAATTTTTCTCCACATTATCGAGACATCGGTAAAATAAGTTTCGAAGAAAATCGTCTGAAACATTATACATTTTTTTTAATTGCTTGTTTTGCAAGGAGTATCCAATAATTTAAATTAGCTATCGGCGCAAATTTTGTAAGAGAAAAATTCCACTTTGCGCATCCTTATATTTCTTACCAGAACTAATGAGTTTTCAGAATGCATCAATAAAACTGCGTGAGCTGGAAGCTTACGTGAGATCTAATAGCGACAGAGCGACTAAATCTAAATCTTCTAGAGTTAATTATGCCGACATCTCGAGGCTCTTTTATACGATCTTTTGCACCTATCTTTTGCACGATAGCTCCGACGAGTTCAGGATTGAGTTTAGCTTTTCCCAACCAATCGGTCTTTCTCGCGATGGATCGTCGGCTCCAAAAACATTCGACGTTTACGTTTTAACTATAGTTTTAACTGTTGGAAAAAATACTCGCTCGCTTTACTAAATTAGTGAGTGCAAAGTTTACGTTGTTTAGGCGAGAACCACCAATTCTCTTATTTAAGTACTCGGTTCTTTCGCTCGGACGGTACTTGGCACCTTTATTATAATTCGCGAAGAGTTTGGACACATTTTGCAGGCTCGATTTTCCGAAACAAGTCCTTGCAAAAATAATAATAAATATTCTTCTCCAACCCGAACAATGTTCCATAAAAACCAATTTCCGATAATTAGGAATGTGTTACCGATGAACGGTTAGGAGGATTCATTAATTATACATTCCCGAAGTATAAAACGGAACGAGTACGAAACGAAAGCAGTAATACATAAGTCTTGGCTCGTTAAATTCGCAAAGGATGGAAAAGTGAAAAAAAACGCGCAAGGTAGATTCGATGGAACTGGAAATAAAGGAATCGGTTAATGTTCTAATCTCCGTGTTCCTGTTGATCCCGCGGTCCGTCGGTCCGGCATTGTCGTCGACCTCGATCGACTCGGCGGAAGTTTCGAGGCAAGCATCCGAGCACCCGAGCACCCGAGCACCTGGAGATCGGCGGTTCGCGTGCCTCGGGACAATCCAGCCAGCGGCTATTTGCATTCGGGGATCGCGGACTCGCCTTCGACCGGGTTCGCCGAGCGGTCGATTCCTCCAACGAAAGTAGCGGGTATCGGTCGCTTCGATGATCGGTCGCGGGTAGAGTCGATTTCTCCCTACGCCCTGGAATGCCACTGAATCGCCCACCAATTAAAAAACCCGGATCACGCCCGTTAACCACAGCGTTGGCCGCCTTCTGCGTGCGCGAATACTTCCGTTCACCGACATCCGCCGTTCTTATTTTATTTCATTAGTTTCGTTCGAAGCGCTCGTTCGTAAATGAATAGGTACGTCGGGAAACGGGATTGTTTCGAGCCTCGATCTCCGCGAGGTATTCTTTCGCGAGAAGAAGATCTGCTCCGGGAGTCGGAGAAGTTAAGTCGGAGATTTTAACGTTCCTATTATGATGCGGCTGCGAGTACAGTTCGGATTATTTGCTCGCCGCGGACCTGATTATCCTTATTTCTTCATCGGCTTCGGCGGTACTCGGGAAAATACTCGCTCGTTAGAATTTCCTTGGCGTTTCGAGCTTTAAAAATTGAAGAGCTGGATCGATGCGTTTGATAACGAGTTGGAAATTAATAAACGGATACACAATCGGATAAAATAATGAACAATCCGCGGTGAAGGAGGAAAAAAAAACAACCTAGGTAAAAGTTTACCTTTACAAATTTAAACGAGAGGAAGTCCCCAGTCCCCAGTTCCCAGTCCCCGAGTGGAATGAACGTTGAACGTCAACCTCGAGTTCTCGAGAAAGAGAAAACTAGCGACTTTGAGGAAAGCGGTTGCGATCGTCGGAGGAAAAGTAGACGCGTTTTATATTAGCATATGCTAATATGCTAATCGTCTCGAGTGGAGTATGCGAAAGATCCGTTTTAAGCTCGGTCAACGTTGGCAGAAGCTCCGCGGCAGGTTTCCGATAGACTACCTCTTTTATTCGACGCTGCCTAGAGATAAGACGTCCGAGGAAGAAGGAGAAACGTATAAGGGCAGAAAGAAGCCGAGTGGCGAGGAAAACGCGAGGAGTTTATTTGAAGACCCGAAGAGCGACCGGTTCGTGTTCCTCTCCGCGAGTAGGAGACGACGAGTCCCGCGACTGCCTTGCAAATTGGGTGGGAGCTACGGTGCGCTTGTTACGCGCTCCTCGCTCGCGCCATTTGCATTTTAAGGGTCTTGCTGTGTATTTTATGTGTGTACGAAGGTGCATGCGCGCGCTGGAGAGAGAGGAGAGAGAGGAGAGAGAGAGGAGAGAGAACGAGGATCGAAGGGGGGGGGCGGGGAGAGAGAGGGTGCGGTTGTTCTTTGTTCGTCAGGAAATGCAATTTCGCGGCTGCTTTTATTTATTAAAGCGAATAAAAAAAGCAAGTGGCGCGGAGTCAAGAACAACGCTGACCAGTGCCATTAAGGTACGTCGCGTTATTTGCTACTACTTTTACGAGGTATCTGTTTCACAATGGAATTTACATGGTAAGAGAATACGTAATTGAACACTGCAGCGGCTATATACGACGAGCTTACATTTTATTCGTCCCTCTGTTGTTTCTTCGGAAGAAAAATGCGGTCAACTCGTTCGTTTGTATGTTTCTTTTTCAATGTTCGAGCTTAAGTTTATTTGTAAGGTATAAAATTAGATCAAATACTTTTCCTTGGTTCGCTGTTTCGTTCTTCGAGAAGTATTCATCCAAGGTTTATCCAAGTAAAACACGGTTAAAATATATCTATATTTTCATTATCTACTTGTAAATGTAATTAATAATCGCGGCATTTTACAACGATACAACGATAGATATTGTAAAATAATTTCGATTAATCAACCACCTGAAATTCATCGCTCGTAATCCTTGCGAAACAAAATAACAAAATATACGAATTCGTTGCCACATACGAACGATTGGTGTATCGGTTAAAAACGAATTTATGGTATATCTCGTTCGATAATTTACTTTGAACGTAAAAAGATCTTTCGAAAGCTTACTCGATATTTTTAAAGAAATATATCAAACGGAAGAAAGACGCCATTGAAAGGTAGAGTCGATCGACCAATATTAAACGTAGGCGTGGTTTTTTACCAACGGTAGTTTAAAGTACAAAAGATTTTCTCATCGCTATCAATTAAATTGTCAAGAAAGTAGAATATGCGAAATATTCTGGTTTATCGGGAAGTAACGGACTCGCGAAAGTTCCTACTCGAAATCTTACTTTCCTATCCCTTGAGCCCAAGTACCACTCGCAAGGTAAGAATTTCGACGCGATCGCATTTAGCTCCGATTGTCGATTCTAGTTGTGGAGAGATCGTTATCCGGATGAGATCTCCCTCGAAAGCCCTCGCGAGAATCGTCGGCTTCAGCGTCGGATTCATCGTCGGATTCATCGCCGGATTCATCGCCGGATTCATCGCCGGATTCATCGCCGGATTCATCGCCGGATTCATCGCCGGTCTCAGCGCCGGATTCATCCTCGTGCAGCTTCACCGATGTATCCACGAGGGCAGATCGGCTGGGAAAGTTTCGCTTTAACGGGCGAGTTGCGAGTTTACCGTTCGCGACCGCGTGCGTCCAGGGAAAATATAACTAATTGCGGGACCGAGGCGAAGTAACTCTTACCGTTTCGTCTTGGACGTCGTCTGCTTTAAGCGTATCTGTATTTTTTGGAAGCCGATGCGGTACGTCGGAAACTTGTCGTTTCGTGCACTCGCTTCGCGGTTATTAAGCGTTTTTCCTTCTCGGGGAAAAAATTATAATTATGTATTTATGTTCTTTGCATTAACAGATGTGTATTGCAGGGCTCGAGTTACCGTTCGAGTTGCAGTAACGCATATCATAGGCGTTATTAGAAAGGTAAAGCTTTTTTTTCAAGTCGAGGTAATTATTTCGAAACCGATGTATATGTAACAAAGTTTTTTCAACGAAAAAAGCGAAAAATTATTTTACCAATTATCGCTATCCTCGGCTTTAACCTTATTTATAATCTAATATTCTGTACAGCCTCGAGCGTATTATAAAATCAATCGTATAAATAATAATTGATATTGATACACGATGATGTTTTTTACATCGTTTTACGACGTTTCGTAATCGATCGATACTCTCGTTAATTTGTTAAAAATGATTCTTTTCTCTCGGTATACAATATTTTGATCGAATATCTCCGTTCGATAAACTGTACTTAAATCGTCCGAATATTCGCACGGCATGAAATAGATTGTAAATCGTAATAAATTACTCGCTACTATGACCGACTCATCGCGCTTAATCATTTTATTCCATCTATTTTACGGCTTTTTTCGAAAACTAAGTAAGTATTTAAAAACCGTTGTTCAATGAAAATCAAACGAGATATTTACAAGAACGATAAACAAAAAAGCACTTTACGATTCGAATTAATATTTTCATAAATTGTAAGTCACTTTTCATCATCTTTATCGATAGAAAACTAATTCTCTTTATTCCTATAGTAGTTTAACAAGAACTACTTGAAAATTATCCTTTTTTAAAGAGTCAGGTTCATAGATCGATCGTAAAAGTAAATCCAAAGCCGTGGATAATGTTTTCGAGAAATAAAAGTGAAACGATCGTTCCCAGAAAAGCACGAGTGGAGCATCTAACAGGCATCCGGATCTATTAGAGGCTGGACGTGTCCCTCCGTGAAAAGCGGTTCGTAAAAAGAGAGAAATCGAGCGGATAAAAAAATGGCGATCGCTCATCGCCGCACCGGAGCGTTCTTAATATCAACGGAACCTTGATTAATCGCGCGCACCTCCGACTCTCGGTCCAATCCAAGCAGATGTCCGTTCCCTGTGTAAGAGTCCCGGACGCGATCGTCCTCGATCTCCGATCGTTGAATTACGCGTACGCGTCGGGATACGACAATGTTAGCTTCCGTCGAGGCGACGCAGCTGACGGAGCCTTACGGGGCCTTACGAGGCCTTACGAGGCCTTACGGGGTCTGACGCGGCCTGACGCGGCCTGACGCGACCTGACGCAGCTTCTCGTCTCGCTCGATAACGCGGAGATACGTTAGAGATAAATAAAGTGTATTATAACGGCCTCGAATTGATACATAAATCAATAGGGTCTAATGATAGTGATTGTTCCGCCATACTGGATTCAAAAGCGTGGCTCTCGTAACACGAGAGAGCGAGGAATTCGAGCTCGAAGCCGAAGATCGATAATTGTGTATTCAGATTTATCGAAATTTCATCGCTCGTGATCTTGACGCGTGACTACGGTTATTAGGGAGAATAGGTGGCGGTGAAATATCGCTTTTATCTGTACCAGCCGACGAAAGCAACGATGACGTTGCGAATTTAATAAAGTATTTTTTCTAATTTAAAAAGTTTAAAAATACACCCATGTATTCTTCGATCTATCGAACGATGCCAAAAAATACCGTTTTGAAAAATTTTAAACGATATCTAATATTTTATGTCCGATCTTATCGATATTTATCGAACGAGAAATTATTATATCGAAGAGGTATAACGTATTATATTAGTAATTCAATGCAATCGTTGATTCGCGTTTAAATCTTTATTATACGGTAGCTATAAACGGTTAAACCTATGTACTTGTAGCGTATTATATATATATATATATATATATATACATATATATTATTCATCTATAATAATTAAATAAAATATAAATAATAACAGTGGTTGTAAGATATTGGAACGAATTAGCAAAAAAATGTATACAATAAAATCAATGAACGTTCGTGAATATTTCGTTACCTGCGTCGTACCATATTTTCAGTGTATATATTCGGGCAAATAAGGATAGGCGACCGTGTAAAACAATTTATAATTCTACAGCGTTGAAACAAAGATATAAAATCCATATTTCAGTGGATAAAAATTTTATACGAAATCTGAGCACGAAAGCAAAATATGAATAAATAATGGTGCGTTAAATAAGTTTTCGGTTGTCGAATCGCATCGAGAAAAGATATAATTCAAATTTGAATATAATAAATATAATATTTTCCTGGTTAAGATAACAGCCATAAATTTATAAGTCTTTAGATGGAAATAATTTAAATATCGTGGCTTATTATTTGTTCCTAATTAAGCAGTCGATCAAACCTATCGTACACTTCTCGCTCGTGAAAAGCATTAGTAATCTTTTCAAAGGAGCATATTTCATTCGTACGGAGTTGGGATAAGCTGAAACGCGTTTATGCGTTCGAGCGCATAAAGAAGCTGAAACTAAACTGAACTGAACTAAATTCATCGATATCCCAACTTTTGCAAAGCGGCTCGACGTCGATCGTACATTTCAAAATCCGACTATTTTCCGCAAACGAGTATCTAGTATTTGCTCGGGCTCTGGGAAACAGAGAAAAACTCGGTTCGCCATGATAAATTAAACACTGGCGCGCAATACTACGAATGAACGAATGAACGAATGAACGAATGAACGAAACGTGTGCGCGCGTCGATTTCGCGGGTCATTTTTCAAATGCACCGGTGTTCGAAACTCGTGTTCTCGCACCGACTCGCGCGTCGTTATCTGCCCGTTTCGAGGCTCGTTAGCTACATTTCCAGTCTTGTCCGCCTTTGTCCGCCTTTGTCCGCCTTTTACCGCGCCTCGTGTCTTTTCTCGCTTTTTTACTCTCCCTCTCTCTCTAATTCTCTAGCACTCTTCGGTTACATTAAACTATTGCATACACTTTTTTTTCTTTTAACGATCAATCTCCGATATTTGTATGATTTTCTACGACGCCCGATGTAACTCTTCCCAATATAAATGAAAGTACTAAATTTTTAGAATTATGCTCAAAAATCGCTTATATTATATTTCATTCAACTTTTCAAGCTCCAATATCTCGTGGATCGGAGTATTTTTAAAATAATTGTACGAATAATGCACAAACGACGAAGCCATATTTCGATTCAATGTAAATAAAAAATCGTGTGATTTTTAATAGAAGCAAAAATTTCGTTTCTTACTACATTAATAACATAAAAATTTTTTTCTAAACTCGAAAGCTGAATCACTATATTGAATTATTTTTCTGCGTCCCTTCTCTCTCTCTCTCTCTCTCTCTCTCTGAGATGACACACTTTTCTCCTGTTTTAACGTAATTCATGCTGATCCGCGATGTACCGAAGTTGCTATTAATCATAAAGAAACTTAGCATAAGGAAAGGAAGAAAATAAATGATTCTTTGTGAAATCTATGGCTAATATAATACTCGATGATATACATTTACACTATCAGTCATTGTTTTGCGTAAGTGGTTTCCAACGGCAACAGGCTATTAATATTTTTAGATAAGGTGCAAATCTATAAAAGTATATTAATTCTTATATACATATCTACGAGATCGTGTTAAATCGTTAAATTAAGTTTGACGAGTTACGATATCTTTATTCATTCTTCGTAAGAATTTGGCATTAGAAATGAAATAAATTTTTCAAAACTAGTACCAAAATAGATTTCTTTGGATAGATTTTATAAAGAAGAATAGAATTTAGATAAAAATATCTCTCTCGTAAGAAAAGGAACTTCTTAGAACATATAATTACTTTCTTTTGATGCAGACCGAGTATACTATGCTTCGCGATAGATTTATTTGATAGAGAAAACCTTTTGTTACGAGTACATTTTTCCCCGAGTAAAATATAGCTCGCGTAAATACATGTTTGCAGAATAGAGTTTTACAGTTAATTAGCCGATGTACGTAAACTTAAAAAGATGTGCGTAAACTGTTTATATTTTTACAAATTAAATTAATAAAATTTTAACGAATAAGTGCCTATCAATTTTGTAAAAGAACTACATCTATATAGTCGCGATGTAACAGATAAAAGTATGTCAAAGTATTAGACAACGACTTTTAAAATTTCAAACCATAAATAGAATTAGACGGTTGTCAGATTTTGTTCATTAGATGAAATTATCCGACTCTTTAAAATGTATAAAGTAATCTTGAAATTCACGTTTATAAAAATTTTTCAAATTTATAGTCGTAAAGTGGGAAAACTATGTCATTGGATCGAAGCTATGAAATGGTGTAGACTTTATTACAGATATAAATTTTATAAAAATGATACACGTAACTTACAATTAATCGTTTGTTATATTTTTTTTTAGCATAAATTAAAAAATCCAGTTTTATTTTATTATAAATGATAAAATTATATTTTACAGATAAAATTTTGTAATAATAATTACTTATTACTTACCGATATCAACAATTTATCAAGAATAATCCATAGCTATTATATCATAAATTAGTAACGAATAAGAAATTTTTTTTAATGCGACTGAATTCTAAATTTTGTTTATAGCGGTATAATATTTAATTACTTTCGTTTAACGTCATTTATTTTTCTACGATTCAAATATTTATTTAAATGCTAACAGAGAATACTGAATTAATCGAAAGATTTAAATTTAAAGATAATTTTTTATTCCTTATAACTTATCGATTATCGACTTTTGATCGAATTATACGCGTTTGTAATAAATTAAAATAATTTTACATAAACGAAGGAGTTTTATAAATTATATTACGATGCTTTATAACGCAGATTAGTTATTTCCGAATAATTTAGTTTTATCGGTCGGATAAACTGGAATTCTTTTAAACAAATTTAAGTTTTAATTACGCTAAAAAAAAACGTGATTCTTTTCCGAAGGTTGGATATTTTGTATACATCGCAAATAATTGTACACGGTTGTATTTCTACCGAAGCGAACATCGATATTCGCGAACGAAGAAAATTAATATTAAATATAAGATCCGGGAGAGTTGTTCCGAAAAGTATTTGAATTTTATAAAGAAAGGTGCCAAGCTGTACATTGAACTTGCTACACCACGTATTCATCCAATTGCATAAAAAATATATTTGGCCTGTTTGTTACGCGTGGGAACTCGTGGCGCGAATCTTGTGAACACAGCGTATAACTGCTCTATGAATCATCCCAATGGCAAACAACAACAACCACTGTTGTACCGAGCACGATAACTAAATTATTAAAAACTCAAAGATATCTCTTCGATTCGTAAGCTCGCGATGTTCATCGAATTTTCTAACACGTGTAAAAGAAAATAATATCCGTAAGGGGGTAGGAAAATAAAATTATGTCTAGTTAATGGTAATATCTTGCGTTTACGAAAGAAAAGGAAAAATCGTTAAAAGAGAAGGTATTGGCGAGTCCAGTTATTTTAAAGGAATACGATCTTAAACATAATAAATATTATCGATACCTTAGTTTTATATATATATATATATATATATATACGTATTGTATACCTAACGTATGTACTACGTAATTACCGATTTCAAAGGGATACCGTAAGAACGGCGCGAATGATTGTAAAAAGCTTAGGAATACCAATATTTTAAATATTATAAAATAAATCTCAGAAAGTTTTTGGAGCAACTAAAGTTATAGATATAAATTTACGACAACATTTTGTAATCCTTACGTATACATAAAATAAACGATGCAACGGAAATCAAAATTAGTTCACGAATTTAATTTTTTATCGAGTTTAAAAGAAATAAATAATTTTTTAAAACTCGCGATATTTTATAATTATAACAATATACTCGTATATTTTTTTAGAGTAAATAATCTTGAAATTTCATCGATCTTTTACATCCATTATCATCCGAAACGCATCCAACGTTATCGAAATGATCTTTACGCGAAAAACTCCCGAATGTCTCGCGGAAAGAAATTATATTTTATCGCCGGTTGAACCTAAACCGTGCAACTATTTTATACCTATTTTATAGCCGAAGAAAGGAAAGAGGCAAATTAGAGCTGGTCATCGAAGATGAGCTCGAGAATATTTTACACGATGATGAACGGAGCGAGCAACGATTATGCGCCTGCGCATACTTACTTTAACGTAGATTTTGTTGGGCGCGGGAAAAGGATCCAGTACCAGCCGATATTATATTGAGATTCAGAATTTACAAGGTCGGTACCTCGAGAACCGAAAGGCCTGAAAGACCTGAAAGACCTGAAACCGACTTTCTTTCTCTGCTCCATTTGCGCGCGCGTGAATTCAGATGCGTACACGGACGAAGCGACAATACGAGTGACGATGAACGAGTGACGATGAACGAGGGACGCGGGACGAGGGACGAGGGACGAGGGACGAGGGAAGCGGCCCATCATCTTGTATCGGACTTTGCGCGTGTGTGTGTGCGAGTACGCGCGAGCGTGTAATATGCTAGGCGGCCTGGTACCGTTTCTTTTGCGTTATTTTGCATCGGCTTATATCGGCTTCGTGACTTATGGCAATTGCCGGATCCGAACAACTTCATCCCCTCGCTACTTATGGGATACTGGTAGGCTTGTAAGATCGCTCGGTCGTTAGGAGGCTGTTCGTTTCCATCGTCGGAGTAAACTCTTGCTCTTTCGGTCTTCCGATCTTGTTCCGCCATAGCTTACTTTGGCAATTTTGCTGTTCCTTTAATTATCCAAGCCTGTACGATAATGTATCTTCGTGGATTTAATACGACGCGGGCTCATGTTAAATAAATTGAAATATTTCAAAGATACGATAGAATCCTTATTACGTTTCTTACGTTTTGTAAATTTTAACCTTTCGATTACTACGTATTAAACTACTCGCGTTATTTCAATCTTAATTTCCTAACGATCTTTTTCTTGCGTTTACATATTCTTAAGGAGATAAGAAACGTTGAGCGAACGTAAAATATCTATTTTGAAGCTTATCGCGCGAACCGAACAAAATAAAATATCTGCTTTAACGAACTGGAGAATATCGTCGATGCGCGAAGCTTTATTAAATTTATTAAACTGCTAAATTGTTTTAGGGTGAATATTTTTTTACAAATTGTGTACCCGCGAGAAATAAAGTAACGGTTATATTGCGAAAAGCAGAGATAATATTGTTAATAACGAACACGTTTTCAACGAGTATTGACCATACGTAAAATTTTACTCGCGCGAGCGCACGCTTAATTATAATAATTCGGTATCTTTTACTTATCATAATTACAAGATGTGCGCTATCGAATGCGGTAACGAAGGGAAGAAACGATAATTTCCAAGAAACGATAACCAAAATTCGTAATTAAGTGCGTTTCCGTGTACCTTTGATTCTATATCGTTCAATATGAACGAACGATCTTCCCGAACTCGTATTTTTCGTCTTTCGCGAAATTCTTGCTTTGAATTATCGTTTGTTACATAAAATTAAAGCGAAAATAATTTAGATAATAAAGCGAGCGGTGCAATTTGGTTGCCGCGGTGGTTAAATCGCGTAAACGGTCGATAAGCTCGTACGACGGAACTGTTGTCATACGAACTGAATTGTTGTGAAACGCGGAAAGGAAGAAGCAAACGAAAAGCCAAAAAATTTTTCACTCGTGGCTTTTGAAAGGGAAAGTAGAGTCGTAAAGTACAACGGCATTGAATTTCATCGCGATCGAAAATACTTAAGAACGCGCGGAGGTAAAAATCGGTGAACCGGTGATGCTCGAGCTTCCTCTTCTCTCTCTGTCTCTCTTCTCTCACCGTTCCAGCGACTCGGCGCAGGTGTCCGCTTCTCTTTCGACCCCTTTATCGAACGCCGCCGGCAAGTGCACCAAGTGCACCAAGTGCACAGCACTTCCCGCTGATCTTAGATAAGACACACGCACTGCCGCGAGTGCAACCATTTCGCGGCCGAATCGATTCTCTGTATTGCACGATTTGCGGCCGATGTTTTGACACGCTTCTTATTTTACAACTCGCTCGGTTGGGTACAGGGAGCGTTGATCGATGACGGAGAAGTAGAAAAGGGCTGGGTACCAACGGACAATGGGTGCTCCGGCTTTTTTAAACCATTGGGCTTCAAACGCGAGATCAAAGACGAGAGTTGCTTTGGCTTTCCTGCGGACTTTCCGAACGTTGGCGCAATTGATATTTAAATATAATAATGCCGTATGAATAAGTATAAGCTCTTTGCAAAACAGTCGATGTATTTAAAGTACACTTTCAGATCTTAGATTGTACGTTCTCGTATTGATTTGTAACGCGTAATTTTTATTCGTTTGTCCGTTACGCGCCGACGTTGAGAAAAATTTTTCGATTTGCATTCGAACTTATTTCACTTTTCAGCTCGATCTTCGAGACGCGTTGAAACGTACATTTTTTATACGTTATTTATACGAAAACTACATTGTTTTATCTTTTAATTTATGCCCCGGCACGATTGACGCAAAATTGCAAATAAATCAGCTAAATGAAAAAAATCCGAGTCTTGCAACGAATCATTATTATAAATAGAATGTCTCAACGAATCCCTTTTATTGTTTTGTTGTGATTAGCGGAGAAGGAAAAATACTTCGAAGGTCTGATACACCCATTTTACGGTACGAAAGTGCACAATAGACGAACGAGATTAACGGTACGAAGTAAAAAAAGATACGAACGGAAGACCTTGATCCTTTATCACGTGACAAGTCACGATCGTGCAATTAGAATACGAATGATGTATAAATAACAATCGCGAAGTTTAGCAAAAAAAAAAAGGTTTTCTATATTTTTCTTTAAAATGCCTTTTCAATTTTGATATTTATCTCGATAACCTTAAATCGTATATTATCGAAGTCAAATTACTTAATTTTCAATCGATACGAATTATTTTTTTCCCAGCGCCAAGTTATCCGACGATGTAAATATGTTTCTGCATAAGTAATTAAGAAATCTAGATGTGCAACCATTCTAATTATTATATTATCGATATTTTGTCCGGGTATTGCTTATCGAGGGCAGGTAATAGATTTATAGAACTCTTGGTTCCGACCTTTCATTTATTCCATTGGTTCGGAGAATTTCCATTCGACGAGTTTAAATCTTGCCTTACAATTAATACAATTAAAATGAAAGAAGTTGGAAGTTCGAAGAAATGATTCGAACGATAATAATTGCAGTTGGTTACATTATTATAATCGATCGCCGCGAGATCAACCGCGAGAACCAACCAGGCAAAGTTTTCGCTCTCACAGAACCCGAAAAAAAAAAGCCGTAAGAAGGAGAAAAAACGATAAATCACAGCGCGCAGTCGCACATAACGTAACCCCGTACGTAAACGTAAACTCGTAGCGTGTCAAAGTGAAAATCGATTAGACTCGAAATCGCGGTAAATGCGAACGAGCGCTCGGAGCTCGAAGCTCGGAGCTCGGAGCTCGGAGCTCGGAACTCGGAACTCGGAGGGCGTCGATTAAAGCGTCAACCGTAATTCGCTGCGGCGCGTTGCGGATGGCGAAAGGGGCGCCGAGGGCAGATAGTCCGGGGAATAAAAGCGCGGACTCCTGTGACAAGTCGAGCACCGTCCGAGGTAATAGAATACAAGCTGTAATTACGAGGTTTGGAGAAGGGCAGCCGATCGCCGTTACACCCGACGAAACCACTGCACCGGTGATACTGGTGATAACTTTGTCCACCCGGTGCAACGCATCCAACGCGATCGAATCACCTTGGTTTTATTTTATTAGTCCGGTGATCGGAGGATGACGGAAGTACGACGCACCCGAGTCAATGCGCGCATAAGCAACGGATTTATTATTAGTTTATTAGTTCGCGGGGGTTACAAAAAGGGTTAAAGGAGAAATTGCCTTTTCCTTCTTTGGGAGGAAAATCTTCCTCCCTTTGTTTCTTTATTTTTCGATTAGAATGTTTAACAGGTCTTATTCGTTAAACAACGCTTATTAAACGTTAGCGATTAAACGTCCGTTGCCTTATTTCGTTCTTTTAATTTTATAGGCATTTTTACGCATCGCTCCGCGCTGTATGCATAAAACTAGCGAGTCTCCTTCGGTTATTCCGTTTAATCGAAACTGCCTTTTTTTAAATTACTCATTTTCAATTTATCGCGCGTCAAGTTATTAAATAATCAATTTTATAATTTATAATTCAACGAAGTAATCCGTTGAATATTTCGAATACCGATATTGTTCGAAGCAACGAACGAATCGATCGATATAAATCGCTTATTATTATTATTATTATTATTATTATTATTATTAAAGAACATTGGCTTCTAAAAATAACGTTCGGTTTTTCTCTTGTATTTTCTTAAGGAAACGTCGCTCGGCGAACGAATAAAGTTGTTCCCAGCAAAGTCAATTTATACATTCGGTTATAATCTAATACATGCATGGAGCGGAAAAACTACGTATCGATCGCGAGCGAACAACGCGAGTGGAATCGTACGTTCTTCGATAAATTGATACTTCGTATCGCGATTTTTAATCGGTGTGAAAATTCAGCGCACGTATAGACACGGTTCTATCCATTCGATACCCCGACGCAACCAAAGTGTTCCCACCTTGCGTTTATTCTGCCGGCGAATGCTCGACGATCGCGCAACAATACCGTCGAGGATAATTGATTTTCAAACGGAGCGACCACTTGATTTTTCCCATTTTTCTCATTTTTCCCATTTTTCCCATTTTTCCCATTTTTCCCTTTCGCACCACTACCAACGATATTAGCCTTGTTTAGACGAGAACTCGGTGATTTCAATGAGAGGATGGCGAAGGTCGTAACCGCGAGCGCCAATGAAATACACGCATTTGTGGAAACAAAGGTTCGCTGAGTTATTCGGTGTCTCTCTCTTTTTACTTTTGCGAAGGGCATCCGGAGCGCGATTGATAACAATCGAGTGCAATCTGTACTTTTCCGCGGACGTAAATAAGTATCTTGGACTGGATAATATGTAAACTGCTTTTTTAACGATATCCATGATTGCCGTACGGTTCAAGCGAGTATATTTATTTATAGGGGACTTATTTAATTTATACTCGACCGTTAATTTACTTCTGATATCGTCTTCGTTTTTTCCCTATTTCAACGAATATTTGCACGCGTTGTCTTATTTTCAGTGACCTCTCTATGAAATGATAAAATTGTAACGAGTGACTTTTCCATACAACTATCGTTTTGTAATTCATTTTCCAAAAGACGAAATAATAAATAGAAATACAATAACGTATTCGATAAATATCGTGGATCACGTTTCGTAACTTTAAATAAAAAGTGTCGAATCTTTCGGATTCTACAAAGAGATAATTAAAACAAAATTAAATTGTTTCTTAGGTTATTCGCATCAGGTAAAAATAATTTAAAAAATATCGCGAGTAATCGATTGATTCGATTCTTCTTCCAATGCAAATCATTCGAAAATAAATGATATATATCGTTTATTCAAAGTCACGGGGCTAAAATTTTTTTGAATATAATATTTCGTAGTTGTATTATTTGATAGATGGATCGATACAAAATAAACGGATATTTTGTACAAAAACGGTCTAAAATCAACGACCGGTATAATTTTATCCTCATAAATATTAAGAAAACAAACTCGTAACTAATAAAGAGACTCGTTCGACACAATTACAATAATGATCACATCTAAAATAAAAAGCATCGGCATCGGTGAAGTTTACGGTCTCATCCTCGAAGCGTGATTATTACGCGATAAAGCGATATAAAACGTCCTCGGCGATTTTTCGCCATTCCTCGTTTCTCGCGAAATGAACTAATCGCTCGCGATGCGATTCCTCGTCGTGCATCGGAGATAATCGCGCGTGGGTAAAAAAGCCATTCGCAGGTTTTTAACGCGGCACCTTCGAGAGTTACACGCGTCGCCGGCGCGTCGCTTTTGAACATTTTTTGCTAGGCCAAGGATCGATGGATCGATGGATCGATCGGTGGATCGGTGGATCGGTAGATCGGTAGATCGTTCGATCGCTCGATCGCTCGATCAATGCTACCGCGGCTGGGACGTTGGTGGTGGGGGCCGAGGATCGAACGGTACGAGGTTCAAGATCGACTTTCCGCGACTTTCCGCGACTTTGTTCCTTCTCGCAGCCGATCTCTGTGAAATCTGAGGGCGACGAGAGCATCTGATTTATGGGAATATCGCGACTCGGCTCCGCTGAGTATTCCTATTGTATGTTCCGTGGCCCGTAGTCTCGCTTTTATAACGAATAGCGCTCGCGCGCCAAACTCTCGAGAAACGCGTTCCCGAGCGATAATCCGCCGTTGATACGTTGATACGTTGATACGTTGATACGTTGATACGTTGATACGGCGGCGTCTTTCCTCTTTGCACATACGTAACCGAGAGGCGTAAGTTTTTTTTTCGCCTATTTTTCAGCCTCCTGTTTCTACCTGTTTCTCTCTTTTCATATTCGTTATAGTGATCTATTTAAAACAACGTGGGCGAGGTATTTGTTTTTGAATTTATTCGCTATTCGCTTCGATTACCTCGATATTGAGAAGCGAGTATAGCGAGTATAGCGAGTATAGCGAGTATAAGTGTGATTTACGGCCGATACCGTCGATAAATTTATAGTCGTATGGTTGAAAATAGTTTTGTTCGTAGGATTCGGTATTGTGCGATGGTAATTCGTAATTTGAAGCTTTCGAGCATTTATCAAGATTGTCGTTCCGTGCACGAATACTTTTATGAAAAAACTTAGGATTTATTAGATTCGATATCGATAAGGAATGATTTTATCTTTTTAAATTCTTGTACGTCGATTCTGAAATATTAATCTCATTATTATCTTTCGTTCATCGATAAACATGTGCGCAATGTCGAACATTATAGCGCATAATTGCGATTTTATTGCCGTAGAAAAGTCGCGATATAAAAGAAAACCTTCGTTAATTTCTACCGGCTACTGTGTAATTTTCAATAAAATATCGGTAAACCGTCGGTTAACGGACGTAAAAGAAACATTTGGGAAAGATTTTTAAGATAATCGAGAGATACCCTCGATGACTAGATTTTGTAAAATAAAATAGAATTTCGCGTTGAGCTCGTTTAACACCTTTATACTCGATTCGATCCGACGAATAACGCAGCCTCGCGAATTTTTAAGGATTCGGTGAAAATTAAAATCGCACGAATCAAGTAAATAAATAACAAATTACTCGTATATTTTTATCTGCAACGATACTACAGTTATAAAAGAGTAAAAAATGTCCGCAACTGTTTACGTCGCGGAACTGTGCAGAATTTCGTAATTTTCTAGAAATGTATATTCGTGCTGGAATAGGCAGGGAAAAAACCACTCGACGAGACCGCGATAAAATCCTTGCGCTCGAGTAAATCGTGGTGAGTCCGATACAAGATCGTCGCCGCTCTCGTAGCGATTTTGTCCCGTAACGCGCGAATTTATGTTAGTCGTGTCGTTCGCGCGCGAGGATGCGAGATAGCCTCCGAGGGAGAGGGAGAGAGGGGGATAGAGGGGAGAGGTAGGGGGGAGAGAGGGGAGAGGGAGAAGAGGAAACGACACAGCTGGTGCAGCACTACCGACTTACGAGTGCATCTCCCGGACACGGCGATGTGCACACGCAAGCTAACGTTACGATACCGCGGTGTCCTCGACCGAAGCGTTGGAACCGTTGGGCTGCGGAATCTTGGTCGCTTCGTTATCTCGCCTTGTCCTACGATTTGTCAATATAGAAGGATGACGTACGATAACCGCGCGAATGTCAATTTTTCTTCGGGAGGTATTTTACTTTTTTTTTCGGTTCCCTTCGACGCCTAACTTTTCATCGAAATCATCCACTTTCGTAACTTTATCGCTATAGATTTATCCTCGAAAGCAAAATTTCGAAAGCGAGAGATGGAAAAAAAACGTATCGTTGTTGAATTTTTCCGATTCAACTCGAACGGTATCCTACGATCGAGGTACAACTTTATAATCCATTGTGTTTCGATTCGGCTGCCAATTGCTGTAAAGTTCGCGTACAACATCGAACCGATAAAACTTTTTCCGACTTCTCTTCCGCCTACATCGATGTATCGTTCGAAGCGAGCGCGAAAATTTGTAATTTTCGATGGGAAGTTCCAGACTCGCAGCCGATCTATCGACCGGTAGTTCGAGCGCGTTCCGACTTTCGATATCGAAGGCGCAGCCACCGACAGGTGCTAATAGCTGATTCCGGTAGTCGAAGCCACGGGGGCAGACTTCTAAGTGTTCGCGTGTCCGGAGCGCGGTCCGCGTACTAACGAGAGTCCGCGAACGGGAATCCCCCACGCGACGATCCCGAGAGAGATGTCGCACCGAATAAGAAGCCCGGAGCTTCGGGTTCCTTTCGCGGTCGACGTATCGCGCGTGTTCGAGTCCGAGGTTACCCGTAACGGTGAGCCCGAGTCCGGTGTGTGTTACCTGCGTGTCCGGCCGGGATCGCGGTAAAATGGATTTATAGGGAGACGAGATGGAAATACCTCGGTACTTTTTCCGAGGTGCGTGGTTTGCCGGCCGGGGAGTTTCGAGGCGAGCGATGGCCAACGACGGCCAACGACGGCGAGGAAGTCCCTTGATTAATTCTCGGAGAAAATAGATAATGGACGCTTTTTATCGAAACCGTAAGTTCTGCTACGTGATCGAATAAAAAGGTTGGAGATGGCGTTAGTGGAATAACGCTGATAACGGAAGAACCGGTTCCGCGAAAGCTAATCGAAATACCTCCTGGCTAAATGAGATACGCGAGGAATTTCATTTCGCGGTAATATTTTTCGGTGCGCTGTCCATATTACTCTCCATATTACTCTCCATATTACTGTCCATATTACTCACTTTTACCCGTGTAATTGGAACTTTCGCGCGCTCGCGAGTAAAAGTATTTTCAACGCGAACCGCGCATTTTTCGCATCCGAACGATACCTACGTCTAGATTTGATATCTCCCGAGACTTCGTAAGCGCGATGACTTTCCTTTATTATCGAAGCAACGGCGACGTTGGTTCGAGCCAACAACATCGCGAGCTCGTCGTAATTTTTCCGAGCTGCCAGCTAGTAAATACTTTTACTATCTTTAAAACTCGTTCTCGAATAAGAAAGGAGAAACGAGGAGTAAAAAAAGCTTCCGCCGGGTTCGTTAAAACAATGCGCGAAGTTGGCGGGGCGCGATTTAAAAGAAATTTACTGCAAATCGAAGGAGCCACTTTTATCCGGACGTAAAATAAATTAGCATCGGCTCGGGCAACGGGGCTCCTTCCTCCTGTGAGCTTCGACTCGCGCATCGAGTCCTTCCCCGAGATTTACGCGCTCGTGCGAACACCGCGCGCAATTGCCCACGCGATGTTATCCGTCGCGTGCGCGAATCGAGCCCAGCTTCCATATAGAAGAAACGCGATACTTCCGCGGCGTCGGAGGCGCCCGAACCGGAAGCCGTGGCGGGACCGGGTGAAAGCGCACGATTGAACCGGGCCCAATCGGTGGCGGCAACGGCGACGGTAACGGCGACGGTAACGGCGACGGTAACTGCGACGGTAACTGCGACGGTAACCGCGACGGCAAAGGTGACCACTGCGCTTATTCTTCCCGAGCCCGATCCTTTCGACATTGACTAGCTTCTAGATTTTCTTTCCAGCTTTGGATACTCCGCGGAACCGACTCTCGATGTCGCTTCATTCGCCGAGGAAATAACCCTTCGACTCTCCGAGTCGTTCGCGATTATCGAAATGGAGACGAAGACGTCGGTCTCATTCCGAATGTCCTTGCGGGATTTTGTATCAACTTTCGGTTGACGAAATTCGGAGAAACATCGTTCATGGAATGGGTCGAATTCATTTATCGAACGTTCGGAGACGTACTTTTCGTATTTTTTGGCTTATTTTGAAACGTTCGTTCGTTTTCAAATGTACAAACGTATCAATTTTCTTATTTACTTATGAATAATTCAATTATTAAAGTACACGCACTGCGATAGATAATGTTTATTTACAAATAGCGAAAAGCATCGATCTCCGAGTATATTGCATAAAATTATGTTCTCTTTCGAAGAAACGTTTCGTCGTCGAAACAGTAAAATTACTTAAAACGATATATTTAATTTATATAACATTACTAATATTATAATACAGCTGTTGATAAATCGTGCAAACCGAGGATCGAAAAGATAAAAGTGTTCGGTATTTAATAATAATCGACCAAACCAATTCAAATTAAATGTATAGAAAATGTTGTCAAAGGTAAAAACGATATTCTTCTAACGTAAGGTTATTTCTATTTTTGGTATGATACTTTGTTCGAAAATGCCGCTACAATTTAACTTTCTGGATAAATTTTACGAATTTAATCTATATAAGAGCGTAAATTCTTCGCCACGTTTTAAATAAAATATAATATTTCACGACTAAAAAGCAATTATTGAAATGAAAAGGATAAAACAATCGTGGACGGTTCGCGGATCTTCGTACTATAAAATGAAGAGCCATTCGATAGAAAGGAAATTACAATTAGAAAAGCTCGATCTAGTAGTATCATTAAAGCGTCTGCTCGACTTTCAAACATTTTGCGCGTCTGTATATCCGCACCGGTTGCCGTAATCGTATCGCAAAGAGCCAAGGATATTACAAAGATAATTAATCGTAACTTGTTCTATACCGGTAGTAGGACTATATCGTTAATCGACTTATAATTCTCATTGAAGAGTACCTTGAAAAAAATCTCGCAAGAGACTCAAGTCCTGAGAAACGCTGTTAAATCGATTTACAGGCCTCCGCGAGAGAAGTACGCGGTAGTTCCACATACTGTTTCATAGTTCCACAGTACTACGCCTTATTAAGTGCTCGTTAATCCTTTTGATGTAAAAACGGAATAAAGGATAAAAGAAAAGACTCCAGAGAACCAAATCGATATCGCATCAAATTTCTTAAACTCTCTTATAGATGTATCATCCGGTTTTCGTACTAGAAGTAGCTCTTAAAAAGATATTTATGGTAAAATGTAAACTCTTACGCGGTTCGTTACCGCGTTCTAACCTAGTGGGATATTTCGTTTTCGACCGGAAGTTCGATGTGAAATTAAAAATTGTTATTCCTTAATTAGTAAGCATAGACTTCCATTTAATTTTTTACCATTCGATTGATCGTGATAAAAGTAATTATTACCACTTTTGTATAAGCAAAAACGTTTGTGCAATCTTTGCGAAAGGTTGGTACAAACGATTATTCCCAATCGTACGAACCAAATCAAAGATGATGAAAAATGTCGCGATATCCATTCGTATTTTGTTTCCACAACCTTTCAAGCCTGCGTTTTTAACTTTCGTTGGAAAGTGGAAAACGTTGATTTTATAACTTTTCCAGTTGCGTAGAACTTTTTATTTAAAGGTGCATTTACTCTTGTTCGAATGTACGTAAATGCACCGAAAAATTTTTTAATTAATATATAAGCGTTTCTCGGGTGTCGAGTATATTTATTGTATAATTATTAATTATATAATAATCAACCAACGAGCTTTTTTCCTAAAAATTTACATTTGCGAATTCCTCCGATGGATCCGTCGTAGATTAAATTAGATGAAAGTAAAATCAAAGACCGTTCGGACGCCAAAATGACCGAGCTTGTTTTGTATCCCGACGTTCTCAGCGAGTCGGTATACCAGACTCGAGCATCGCGTTGCAAAATTATCCGTTATCCGAAATCCGCGGAACGCGGCAAAGCCTGGATCTGTAGCTGGTGACGGACCCCCGAATCTACCCCCGGATCTAGCCCCGGATCTACCCCCGGATCTACCCCCGGATCTACCCCCGGATCCAACCCCCGACGCGTTCCGTATCGCTCGAGCCGCGAGACGCGCAAATACCTAGGGGAGGGAAACGGAGGTGGAGCGCTGTTCGCCCAACCACCGGCACTTAATTAGAGCGAAGAGTCACCGAGTCCTTGCTGACTTCTTCTTAATAAATCAGCCGGTGCCGGTCGTCGGTAACCGCGCACACGTATTTTCTGCGCGCAATTAGTCGAGCTAATTAAGTATCAGTCGCCGCTAATTTATAGGTTTAATTTGCTTCGTTTTTTGCCGCTCTTTTTCCGCGTCCTAGATAGATCTGCGTAACACTGGTTTCTGTTTTGAAAATTGGAAAATTGCTGGCTTCGATTAAATCTTCATTTGTTCCACTAGATATTTCTGCAAAAATTATCGCTTTAAAATTATTTGTAACGGTGAAAAATAAATATATCACGAGTGAGTTCATCGTTAAAAACGAAGGCGTACTAATTATTTACGAGGCTAAATTTGTGCAGCGCATTTAATTATCGCGTTATTTTATTTAAAATTAATGCAGGTAAAATTTTGATACAGATGTAATTTTCCTCTAAAAATATTATACGTATAAAAATAAGCCTAAATATTGTATTTTCTCCAGTGAAAGTATAAATCTAGAGTTTTTTATCGTTTTGAATACTTAAATTATTTAAATCCACATTTACTATTATATGTTACTAATGATATTAATTATTTTTAGAACATGAAAAGTATTTTACATTCTACGAGTGACAAGGAAATGCATTAAAAGTTAAATATTGCTACGGGTATTTTACTTCTTTAGAATAAGAAAACTATTTCATACGTTAAATTGCTGAGGAAAGTAATTAAACGTGTTAAAACTTAACTAACAACTTGACTAAGTACTTATATTTAAAAAAGTTTGATTTCAACGACTTTCGTTATTTTATAAAATTTAATAAACATAGCTAAATTTCGAATGCTTTTTTTAAGTACTAGAAACGTATCTAAATTATTTCAACTTTAAAATATCTTTTATTCGAATGAATTCTAAGAAAAAAGTATTGTGATATTTTAGTTTATAACATTATAATGTACTACACGAGTTCTAAAAATATTATAAATTTCAATTGTGAAATAAATTTAACGAAAATTTATTTAAGGCTTTAATGTAATTATAATACTAAACTCCCTTAATTTTGAAATTACGCTTAGCTTTCGAAAATTTTTAATTTAAGCGATTTAAAATTTATAAAATGACGGAATCATTTTTTATAATAAAATAAGTATTTTTATCTAACAATACGATATTTTCCATGAACACGGATAATATAAAATGCTTTTTCGTTCGATGAAAAAAATATATATGTATATGAAAGAATAATAAGATAAGCATATTTATTTTATGTACAACAAATATTACGAGTCAAGAATGCATTTATCTTATAGGTTATTTCATATAATCTTAAATACTTTACGTATTTCCGTTACATATAAGATTCCTACTGTATTTCTCTTAGTCGACTTTAACTAATCACCAAATTATCTAATATAATTAACATGTTATAGACACGAAATCAAAGTTTACAACGCGAAAGGAATTTACTTATTTTGCATCTTGTCTTATACCATAATGCGAAAGAATATTTTTTCCGTTAAAAAATGTACTTGGTATAAATAAACTCTGTATTAATAGATAACGAATATTTGTTTCTACATTTCCTTTACATTAAATATAAAATTGCACTTTTAAATGGTTTTGAAAAAAAATTCGAAATATTTTTCATTTATAAGAAAAAAATAATTGTTTGAGCATGTAAAAAGTACTTTTAAACTTGCGTTTTTAACTTTTAATCAACCTCGATATTTTCAACATTTATTATTATACGTAACGAAATTTAAATATAAATTAATTCATCGATACAGTTCGATGCAATTACTTACGAATATCCAATACGTTTCGAGCGAACCGATTAATATTCAGTTTTTGTATCGTTACGTTATTTGGTAAAATTATGCAATTCCGGATCTTAAGCCTTTCGCGTACGAAAAAGAGATTTATAGTTTTATAAAAAAGACAATGATTTCTAATTTCGTTATAAATTATATAAGCGTATCTTAAAATATTATTACATTATTTTATTAGTGTATAATAATTTTGTAGTACTCAAGTATCATAATAAAAAACTCCAACTCGGACGGTTAAAAAAAAAGTACTCCGGTATAATAAGTTTGTACCATTTTTGAAATCGAACCGAAAGATTTTATACTAATTCGTTCGAAAAACGCAATCGATTCCCAGGTAAAGAAAAATAGTCGATCTTGCGTATTCCACCGCTATTCATCGCGATACTCGGGTAGATAGTAACAATCAAATACAAATGCCCCCAGCGGTAAAAATACAACCGTCGATGGAATAGAAAAGCACGGAATGCATAACGAGTCGTTGAGAAGAGAGAAAAGATCGCTCGAGCGATCGAGACGACCGATGAAAAAAGATAAAAGAAGCCACGCGACGAGCGCGGAAGTCAACCGGGAAGACCGTCGACGACGGCGACTACTGCGACGACGACGATGACGACGAAGACGACGAAGAAGACGAAGACGACGACGTTAACATTGCTCCAACATCCTGGAGCCTCGCGCACGCCACGCGAAATTAATTCCCGATGCTCTCGAAATGCCTCAATTCGCGAGCTAAATTGAACCGGACTCGCTCCTCCGGGTGATCGAGCGATCGGTTCGACTCTCCGACGGGCTAAGCAACTCCTCGGCCGTTTGTTTCCCTCTCGGCGACAATACCTTGGACGGGACAGAGTAATGCGCGCAAATAATCAAAGAGTGATTTTAGTTGAGCGGATGATCTGCGCGCGTTGTAAAATTCATGAATACGCGGCATCGATGCATAGAGTCCAAAGAACTCGAGCTCTCGGTTCAACCTCGAATGCAACGATAAACCGTTCCTGTCCCTTTTTCGCGTGGACAGAATCCCGCTGCTGCGGTTCATAAACGCGGAACGGATATGCAGAGAAATTAATCCGTGACCGAACAAGACTCAACTAAACCCGCGTACCATCTTTTACGATTTCAGTCATTTGTCCAACATTATTTCCTTATTCTTCCTTGGTTATGAGAAGAACGCCAACGATTATCGATCGCGAACGCTTTACATTTATTTATAATTACATTTATTTGCATCTCGCGTCGGATATTTTATTCAATTGTTATTCGATGGAACGAGATATTGCATTTCTAATCGTAAGTTTAATATAAAGGTTTTTAATGTAAAAGAAAAATTACGATAGCTTTCAAATATTTGCATTGTTAAATATTACCGAAAGGAATCTTTTATTATTATAAATTTATTTAAAATATACAATAATAATATTTTTGGCATTTTTTTAGATTTAGTTTGATACAAATTTTTAACGATCATTTATTCGAACCAGTTAATCTTTCGGAATGCTTCGCGTAAAGAAAGCGATACATAATATATTTTATACGTAGGTACCAAAGAAATATAGAAATAAGCGATAAAAATAATATATCGAATTCAATACATAGAAATATTTTTTTAACGAAAATATATTGCTAAATGATTTCCTACAAAATCTCAACTTTGGTGATATTTGATTCAACTTTGAATAATTATTCATGCCGCTTACAGAAAATTATCCAAACGACGAATAAAAATTACGTGAAATCGGTAAAAATAATAAAAATGTATAAATGTTTCGTTACATCTATGGAAACATGTATTCGTGCTTTCATAATGAAATATTAATATCGAAATTATTTTCGCAATAAATTATATAAGCGTATCTTTAACATCATATTTATAAATGTACGAATGGTTGGCTACATATTCCAGGTTACAAATTCCGAAATTTTACAGACCGTTAAAATTGCGTATCAAGCGATAAATCGATAAGTGCAATGCAAATGCTTTGACTCATGGTTTCGACAAAACGCGTCACAGCTACGAAATCGTTACCGGCGAATCTTATCCAACGGAATCTCGCAAGACACATCTTAATCTTTCTCTTTTTCTCTCTCTCTCTCTCCCTCTCCCTCTCTTGGGCCCATTCTTACGTGAAAAAACAGAAAGCCCGATAAAATCATGAAGCGCTGAGTTCCGTCTCGGATTTTTACCCTGTGTCGAACAATCAGGCTCAACCCTGACATCGATTCTAGTCTTGGCGATAGTCAGGCATCGATCTCTAGATCCAAGCGCAACCCACGAAACAATCGCTGTCCAAGCCAAGTACTTTGCACCCACGCGTACTTTTTACGGACGCGCATCTATAAACTTTTTGCACCACGGAAAATCGACTTTGCCGTTATCGAGTGAAGTGCGCGTATTATACTTTCTCTTCTTTCTCGCGGTGAAAGCAGCCCGATAGCGGAAGATAACCCGAATCGCGACGGGCACGTGATATCCGCGAACGCGTCGCGAGGATCTCGTTATAATTACCGCGTTCGAGTTTAACGGAATGAAACCGAGGAAAGGGGACGGACCCGTTCGTTCCTAATCCTCGGGAGCTTTAGCCGAGAGGTGGATCTCGAAAGCGTCTCGAAAGCGTCTCGAAAGCGTCTCGAAAGCGGCGAATTTTCACCAAGATAACTAATAAAAATGTCGATAAAAGTACCTCGACGAGAAAACGTGCACCGATGTAACGTAGACGAAGGAAGGTTGGGCCGCGTCTTTCACGATCATCGGGGAATCGTAGCCCGCTCTTCGCAAACTCGAGTAATAGCCGTGGAAACAATAAGCGGTGGTCGGAGAGCATAAAAGTTCAATTAGGACGAGTCCGCGGTTCGATTCGAATTGAAAAATCTCTCACGATTACACTTTATTCTCAAGAGCGCATCGTAGGATAAGCAACGGATTTTCTCGATGCCGCATTCGCCGCCGTATCTCGTGTCCGTGCGATGGCAAAAAGCCTTTCACGAGCCGGTCCGCGGAACGTCTAAAAAGCATGAAAATTAGCATAGAAGCCAGTGTAAGTCCCGCGGGTCCAGCGGGTCCCGCTCGATGGAAAAGCGAGCGAGCGTTCCTCCCTCGACCGCGTCCGAGGCGAGCCGCTATGCGAGGTCAAGCGAGCGCATTGTCCAAGGGGGTCCTCGAGGCCCAGCGGTGGAGGAGGAGGAGGAAGAGGAGGAGGACGAGGAGGAGGTTCGATGAGTTGTGCCTTCATTGTCGGGGCGGCATAGCATTAGAATACATTAATGTTTTTCTCCCCTCTCTCTCCGTTCATCCATCCGTCGGAGGGCTCCAACCTTTCTCCGTTTCGGCCTTCCTCGTTTTTCAACTTTCCCTCCCTCCCGGCTGACCGGTGCGAACTTAATTTCCAAATGGCCGCAGCACCGATCTTATCGCCTCACCGGGAACGAGACATCTTGCGAAATTGGACGGCTGTGGGACGGTTGCATGAAATTCTTCGCGACTCCGGCTTGGGGGAGGGACGTTCATTGTGCGGCGCCAGAGCGGAATATGCGCGGGATAACAATGCGCCTGAGGCTATTGTGGGCCGACTCCTCGTTCCCTCCGAGTCTAATCTTCAACGAGCTTCGAGGAGACGAACAACCGTTCCGAAAAATCATTTTCTTCCTTCCATTTTTCGCAAAGACGAACTTGGATCGGTGGAGAACGTTCTTCTCGTGTTTTTACGGAAATATTCAGCGTTTTTCGACAACGGTCGGGGGGAGGTCGGGGGGAGGTCGGGGGGAGGTCCAGCGGTGGTCGAACATCGAGAGAATTTTAAATCGCGTACAAAAATATATGGAATTTTAACCTTGGTGAGTAACCTAAGTCCGCGAGTAACGTAACCAAGGCAACTTTAAATTTTGGTATGCGTGGATCGGGAATCTCGGATATCGCGTATATCGATAACGATTCGCGACTCTATCTTCGAAAGAATCACCGGCTTTTGGGTATTCGTCTCTCTTCGTTCGTTTTTTTATTACCGTATCGTTTTACCCGCGTGGAAGAAAAAAATAATTAGCCGTGTAAAATATATATATGCACGGAAAAATTATGCCGTAGATAATTGCGCTCGTACTTACTTTTGTTTATTTACGATTAAGTTTTAAAAAACGACCTTCCGATCGTCTTAACGAAACCCCGATGCATCGATGGTCTACCGTGCGAGCGACGCGAGGACATTTTGAAAGGACGAATGCGCGAAAGAAGGGAACGTTACGTGGATGCGAGCTTTTTCAATTATGCCGTTTTTATACGACGTACCTTGAAAAAAAAACGAACGCGCGTCATCCTGTAAAATAACTCTATAAATTTATCCTCGATAAAAAACTAAACATTATAATTTGTTCACAGCGTGAAAGTGTAAAATATTCCGACGTTCGTAATAGTTTCGTTCGCCGTGTAATACGAATTTTTAGTTTTTCGCATCTCTCCTTGTTATCTCCCCTGCGGTCCAGCCCGAGTCTGACTCGGCGTGAGATTCTTGATTTACCTGCACATTTTAAAACTTAATTTTCGAATCCGTTATAATACGAACGAATGCAACGTTTTAAAATCAAGTTAAATCTTACGCATTCGATTTCTTACTTTATACAAATTCGCGATTAAAGCGATTTCAATATTAAATTAATTAAACCACTCGAGAGTTTAATAATTGTTGAGTTTAAGTTTGACCGATGATTGTTCGACCCTAAAAATTGTATCTAATTTATCTAATTTATCTAATTTATACGTAATATCCAGGAACTACTTTACATCCAAATTAAATATAAAAATGATATACTCTCGATACCAGGTATGATATATCATACTTACCGACATTGAAATCTCAAAATAGTCCCATTAAATAAATACGCTGTATCATTGTTTATTAATGAACCGAGTTTTGATGTCGTACAAATATCGTGAACAATTGCGAGTAACGCGGTTGTACGCGGTGGGTGGCAAAATATTCAACTTTGTCATTGTTCTTACTTATAGACTTATTTGAAATTATATGATACTGTTGTGCACTACTCGTTTTTTCGCTTCCTTTAAGAAAGGAATAGACGTTTTGAGCCTCTATCAAAGAGACCAAATGCTGTTTATTACATTCTACTTGCTCGTAAAAATCATAGCGACGTACCGTTTTAATTTATAATCACGGTAGATTTATCTAATTAAAATAGCCTTATTACGTATTTTTAGCCAATAAATATACTATCGTTTAACTTTATAATTCAAATATCTAATTTATATCGCGATATTCTCCTATTAAACTTCCCGTTTTATTCGTCTCCTTTGAGTTTGAGCGACCGCGAGTACTTAAAACTTACCCTTAAAAATTACGAGTAGTTTTAGAATAATCCGAACGCAAGGTACGAACATATCGGTACATATGGTACCATAGATCACGCTACTTCTTACGCTCGATATTAGATAAACAGCGCGTGGAAAAATTGTTCGGCGGTATCGATAATATCGCAAAGTTCGCTGATGGATTAACTTAAATAAACTCAATTGTCAAAGTAGAACAAATAGTACCGAGGAACAAGACTTCGTAATCTCCCAACCATCGGCTCAATCTTATAATCTTCGATGATCGATTTGGACAAAGTTGCGTCAGCAATTATAAAAAAAGCCGTGAAATTTATGTTTCAAATTCTCGCAGCTACGGTTTTGTAACACCCCGTGTATAGATGATGGACGTACCGATGGTCGAACTATCTTCGGTGGTCGTTTGTGCCCAAGAGCGTCGACGGATCGTATTGTCGTTGCCGTGCAATGGTACTCTTCCTAGCTTTGATTATATCGATTGAGAGAGGAGAGAGAGAGAGAGAGAGAGAGAATGGGAATGGTATTGGTTCGATTCGAGCGTTGCGATAAGCTCCGAAGAGGAGTATATAAGTACCGGCTATTGTCGATAGAATAACGCGTTGCGAGAAGGAAAGCGCTCGGAGTGTAGGATGATGTATTTTCAATTCATTATTTATCAATAATAACACTGTCTCGTTTGTTTTTAGAATTAAAAATGTTGACGATATTCTTCTCTGGTATAGGAAGTTAAATTTCGAGAAGAGAAACTGGACCCCGTATAAATAGAGAAAATAACCGGTTGAGCTGCGCAGAAACGTAGAAATCGATCGTTTAAAATAAATTTTCCGTCTTCCAAACTTACGTAATTAAAAAATTACGCTGTGCACCATTTAAAAATATCCGGGTAAGCAAATATGTAAAAATTGGTTAAAAGTCACGAAAAACCTTAGAAACCAAGAAAGTCTTTCATCGATTAAATAACATTGCGCGTGACAAGTTTTACTTGTAAAGCACGATTCTAGTAAAACGTCACTCTCGGATAAAGAAAAAATGGAGAAAAGTAAATTCAAGATTAGAACGGCGATGTCGCACGACGAATAAAAGACTATCTTCGAGACTCTTGTTTCGAGATTAGCCTGGAGTCGATGCGGAGCAACGCGCCACCAACTGCTTCTTTCACTGAGCAATAAGAAAGAAGATAGATCGAGTCGAGGTCTCTCCTCCTCTCCTCTCTCTCTCTCTCTCTCTCTCTCTCTCTCTCTCTCTCTCTCTCTCTCTCTCTCTCTCTCACGCACGCTATCTACGTTTCTCTCGCGTTCGCTCTTCTCTCTTTCCCGCTCATTGGCTTGTACCGAGCTCGATGAAGAAATTGAATCATAAATCACGCGTTTCGATCGCTCTGGCAGTCGCCGCCACCACCGCCACCACCACCGCCACCACCACCGCCACCACCACCGCCACCACCGCCACCACCGCCACCGCCACGTTATATCGATACATTTAAGCTGAACTTTCAGAAAATTGTGCCGCTAATGGCTTCCCTTTCTTGAATTCCTTATTGCCGCGCTTAAATAAGAAGGCATTAGCCTGAAAGCGTATGCAAGGCACTGCCGTCAGCCAAGCGAGTCTTTTTATACGCGAACTTTTTTCGTGTTCGATGCGATTTCTATGCCTACTTTTTGTTACGAATTGCACAAGTATTACGTTTTTTGATATATCGACCGTACGTGCATAATTGGTTTTCCCCAGATTAGATTAGAGTATGTACTTAAGCATATTAAATTAGAAAAATAACGGTTAATTATGGAAGTAATTCGTGTCCGTTTTGAATACCGCTTGCAATTTAAATTTATTTACTTAGTGTAGAAATACAATATCGTTGAATCTGATACACATTTCAGTAGTATTATTATTCGATCAATCGATACTCCCATATTTAACTTCCAATGAAAATAAATTAGATATTTTCCATCTACAAAAATAGCACAAAACGCTTATAAATTTCCTTAATTAGATATTGAATCAATAGACATTTTATTGGTTCGACGAACATTGGATCGATTCGATAATTTGCTTCACCCGCTCACGTATTTGATAATTTTAACGCGATTCGCGTACGGTGTATCTTTGAACCACGTAACGATCGACGATCGACGATCGACGATCGACAAATAAAAATAACGAAAGTACGAGAGCGACGGGTTAGTGGTTTGCGCTCTTCCCTGGTACGCGATTAAAATAATTATTTAACGAATAAAGTTACTATTTAATCGACGGGTTGCAAGATGTTACCGGGATTCGAAAGAATTACGCGAAAGAACTTACACGTGCAATTCGGCAATTATTTATCACTCGGTTCGGCGCGAGTCGATATTCATCGAACGCGTGACCACCCAGTCATCTATACGTATACATCTCGTCTTGTAGAAACACGAAATTTCATCACAGGCGACGTCGGCAATCAGCAATAGCTCCGCTACTATTTGTTACAAGGAGAACCAAATGCAACGTGACGCTTCGGCTCGTCGATCTTAGATCAAAGTGCCACGTGTTTTGTTTTTCGCCTTTTGTTTTTCGACTTGCAGGATGCCAATATTCTGCATTGTTATTCTATATACCTAAAAATCTGCCCTCTCTCTCTCTCTCTCTCTCTCTCCCTTTATTAATTTCTTTAATAAATCGCTGTTCTATAATTAAATTATACGTTATTTTTTGTCCATGTCGATTAAAAAGTCACTACCCGTTAAGCATAAGATTTATTTGAAACAACGATAATTTAAATCAGAAAATTTTTACCTTTGAAAAATGATATAGGACGAATGACTTGTAAAAAGATTCTTACGTACGTAATGTATCCGTACGAAATAATGGAATTGGATCATAGTTTTCATCGGTAAAATTAATTTGTCAACGAATCAAAGAATTTGGATTAAACTTTGGTGTACGCTCGTACGGAAGCTGAGCTTCTTCGTTCCTCCCATGAACGGCAGAATCGAAAAGAGCCGTTTACCCAAGGAGAATAACAACTCGATTCGATGGCCACAGGAACTCCGAATAAATTTCTGCGTAAAACATTAAAATTTTCAATTTTTACGGAAAGAAGGAAGCCGACCTTAAAAATTGCGGGATCCGGATATTGCGGCGAAACCAACCTTGACACGAATAATAACCAGTCCCTAGTCGCGAGTTGCAAAGTTGAGGTTGCAAGAACGAGTGGACCGAGACAGGAGGAAGGAAAAAGAAAAGAAGAGTGCGACGTAACGGTAAAGTACCTAGGCTCGATTTCTCGATATCCACACGGCGTGTCAGCCGAAACAAAGCCTCGGCGAAGGGCCGCGAATAAAGGAGCGAGGCAGGTAGGAATCGTTTAAGAAATGGTCTGGAATCGGAAGGTCTTTCGGGTCTCCGGCTCCCGCGGCACACGTACAAGAGCCCGGCCTATGGTAATCCGTTCCCGACCTCCATCTGACCTCCATCTGACCTCCCTCCGACCTCCCCCCCCCCGACCTCCCCCCCGACCTCCAATAATAACACGGAGCGTGTCACGGAGGTGGTGCGCCTCGCGGGAGTGGCGCTCCGCTCTTTTTTCTCTTTCCCTTACTCTTTCTCTTTCTCTTTCGATGCATGTAAGCGGAGGCTCGAAAGTCAGGGAGAAAAAAGATGGGAGAGGCATGCAGGTGAACCAGGAATCGCGGCGCTTTACGCCGAGGCCGAGGCACATTGTCTATGGATCCGATTGTGTAAGTGGAATATCATTGAAGAGGCAATTTTTTACCTATTTTACCTTTATACCGGTTCTGCGGTATATAAAACGCAGAACGCTTTTCTTTACCCCTTACAAACGAATAAGTGGATGGAAAGTGAATTATCGATAAGAGCGTAAGTAGATGTACGTATTCTTCTTGAAGTAGCTTAATCACCTCCTACACCTCGAAATACTTTCCTTTAAATTGAGTCAAAATTTTATTACACACATATATATATATATATATATATATATGCATATGTATCAAGAGACAAGGTCGGTCTCTTTCGTTAGTTTTTAAAATTCAATTTCCGTGCCCGCATTCCAGATCTTACGCAAGCCCCTGAAGATGGAACGCCAGCGTTGCTGCCAAAGACGTAAAGTTAAGGATGAGGAAGGGAGAAAGAAAGAGAGGCGGAAAGAGAAAGCATGGTTAAAAGTCAAAGTAACGTCTACATGAATCTCGGTGATTTACCGATACAGCATGGTTTCGGGTCATCGATTGCGCCGAGATTGCGCTTCTATTTTTTCGCCGGTCGGCCGTGTATGTAACGTGTGCGAGTGCGAGTGTATGCGTGAATGCGCAGTTCCGGAAATCGAACAGGTGAAAAAGATGTTTGGATGTTTTTTCGGTGTCCGAAAATAAACTCGTTGTTTCCTTTATCTTTCGAACGTTTAAAATTTTCAGACTTTTTCTCGAACGTGCAAAATTAAAATTACGAGTATTGATAAAAACAAATACATATTTTCCAATAGTCGTGGAATTTAAATTTAATTTTCAAATTACATCTCTTTATTTATCTGAATAGGAAGCGCAAATTTTTTGTAATTTTATTTTTTATGTAATTTTAGTCAAAAAATATATTACACTATCATTGATACATATTTTGTTTTCGATAACTTTATTATAAAATGTATATTCGCGAATCAAGATATTTTTAAACTACCTTTGCTTTAATTATAATATTTTAAATAAATAAAAGTCTTTACAATTAATTCAATCGATATCTTTAAATTTAATTCACGTATACTTTCTTAATTCAGTTTTATTAAACATACAATCATGTATATTTATAACGATAGAAGCAATTATTTAAATTATTTTAATTTGATAAAATCATTAAGAATGTAATACGCGAACATTGATTTAACGAAAGTTTTACGCTTTTATAAACCATATATCATAAAATAAAATTAATTATATAAAATTTGGATTAAAATTTGGTTTCCTTACCATCGTGAAATAAAAATGCATTTATAAATTTAAATATTAAAGGTACGATGTTTAACGAAACATTAAAATTTTTCTTCCAATATTAAATTAATCGTGAAATACTACGTCTATCAGTCTTTTGTCAACTGTTTTTTTTTTAATTAATAAGATAAATTCATTTTTCTCGCAATTCCGTATTTTGCTTTTTGCATTCCAGTTTAGGAGTTTCTTTTACACGCATTTCTAAATACAAAGGTAAAACATGGAACGAATAAAATGTAAATGGGCAAAGAACGAAGGAAAACTTCCATATTAGCGATAATTTTAGTAATTTTTAATTTTGGTAAATATTGTCGAAATATTGCCCTCGCAAAAGTAAAAGCGTGCCCTTAATGCGTCTGTCTCACCGTGCCCCTCGTTTTTTCCTCCGAGTTCTAAACTCTAAATCTCTCTGTTCGCGGGGGCTCACGCCGAGCTTATTAAATCGAACATCTTGTTGGCTAAACTATACGTACGCTCACATTCTCGTCGGTGCACATGCATAAGCGCGCAGATGCGCACGAGAGTTCAAAGATGCAGGAGGAAGAGGGGGAGGAAGAGAGGGAGGAAGAGAGGGAGGGAGAGAGGGAGGGAGAGAGAAGGAGACTCTCGAGCGAAGATTTCTCGAACCCTATATAAGGCAAGGCTGTGTTAATGGAAAGGTGTGGTGCGCCATAATCTCTTCTCTACCTTCGCCTCGGTGGAATCTTGTCGAAGGAGAATATCCTTTTTTTCATCGTGTGTGTATATCTGAGCGCGCGCATGTACGTGTGCGCGCCCGCAGACATCGCGATTGTCACGCCAAGATCGAACACGCCGGCGGAGCGAAGGGGGAGCGAAGGGGGAGCGGAGGGGGAACGGCGGGTGAACGGCGGGCGAACGGCGGGGAAGCGGCGGGGGAGGGATACCCGAGAGGACAAAGATGGATGGAAATGGTGCACGTTTTCGTGTTTTACGAAATGCCGTATAAGCGAGCTCAGCGGATGGGTAGGAATGCGGCTCCGGTGCCGGACGCAGTTTCTTGCATCTGGAGCAATCGTGAACTACGCGAGAGGCAGTCCTTGTCACGGACGGGCGCAAGGGTCGGGGGCGCCGATCCGACGATGAAGACGTTTTTCGGCTATAACTCGTAACGGAGGTGCAAGTACGTTCGATCGGAGCTTGCGCGCGAGTTCGCTTAAATCACGAGCATCGAAATCTATCGACGAATCCAAACGATCCGCGCTTTTTAATCAACGAGAGCGAGTATATAGAAAATAGTGGATAATAGAAATTCGATAGCTAAAAGTCCATAAATAAAAGCAAACCGTCCTTCCGTGATAATGTAAATTAATAATTGTGCCGTTGAAATCGATTTTTCATCGGTCGATTCGATTATTTTTTTGCTTCGAGTCTCTTCGAAAGGAGTTACGTAAACGAGCGAACTTGGACGCAACAACGTAAAGTGGATTAACTTATAAATACGTAACGATGTTTACGGAATCCACGAGGACTCGAGCAATGATAATTCGGAGCAATGAAGTTTCGGAAAAAGCTGAAAATTATTGTCTGAACGTGCGGTGATCGAGCTCCGATTGACGCAACGCATCCGTATCTCCAAAAGTCTCGCACGCGTTAGCCGGAGTTCCTAAAGTGCGCGTACGTAGACAACCGATCGATACGGATCGAGAGCCGTGCGCATTTACTCTACACCCGCGCACCCGATGACTCCGGACGCGAGTCGAGCGGCGCACGAGCTCGAAATTTACGGCACGCGAGTCGGTCTAACTATGCTCTGCTTATCTCTCTCGCTCTCTCTCTCTCTCTCTCTCTCTCTCTCTCTCTCTCTCGTTGCGCGCGCCCTCGCGGCCGCTCCTACCGCTCCTACCGCTCCTATGCCTCTCTTCTGCGTCTAGAGTCCGCGTTGCGCAACCAACGGCTTTATAGGGAGAAGGCGAAAAATATAACCGAGCAACAGCTGTGCGCCCGTGATCCGGAGGAGGGGGGTAATTAGAGAGCCGGAGAGAAAAAATTGTCGAGGCGCTGCCGAACGATCTCTGCGTGAACGCCGCGGCTCTCACTTTTGAGGAAAGCGATCGCCGAGACCGACGAGAGCTGGTCTACCGAGTCGCGCCTAAAAACGCCGGCTTTTACTTTCAGGAGTTGGAGAGAAACTAAGGATGATAGAGACGAGAGTTCCACTCGTCTCTATCCTCAACGAGAGGATGAATGACATATGTGGCAATCTTTGTACGTCGAAGGTGTTTTCGCTCGCGTGATAACCGACGCGATTTGAATAATAAAGGATTACTTTCAGAGGGACGAGGAGGGGAGGAGGGGAGGAGGAGGGGGGGAGGTAAGGTAGGTTATACGCCGAGAGTTTAAACTGGTATTAAGTAATAAAACTCTCGGGGAGTTTATGTGGAATTACGCAGTTTTAATCTTTTACGGCGAGTAAGGATATTAGATATTGGTTTGGAAATTAAACGCTTTAAATTATTATAACTTTTACGATAAAACCCCGAAGACCGAATTTTTCCCGATCCCCGTAAGCTGTGATCGACCGAGTGATCCATCATCCTTTCAAATTCTAAACCTCTTCTTGAAACATCGCGTCGAATTTGCGACAAATTTCATTTTTTGACGTTACAACTATTAGCCGTACAACTTAACTCGGCAAAATCTGTGACCCACAAGGTGTGGTATCTCCTTATTAGACTACGTACGATTACGAACGGACGATCGAGTATCTTTACACAATTTCTGTGAAGGGGATGTCAGAAGCGATTGCATTACTCGATGTATGTCTGTTTTGTTTAAAGAAATCACGCGGTGGTTGTATGGATATTTAATTTACCGTAATGAATATTTTATCACGGTGACAAATTTTAAATTCAAAAGGATGATAAATATCGATTACGCGATCGATAAATAATGTATCGACAATTTTTTACGGTCTCGGTGATTAATCGATGCACTTTATCATAAAATGTCCATAATTTTTATTAGAAAGAAAAGAAAAAGAAAAAATTGAAAGTAATAAATTTAAATATTTTAAAATATTGCTTACGATTCGACTTGGAAAGTCTCTTTAAAAACGAAATAAAACGTTTTAAATGAAAAGTACGAAAACAATTAAACGAGCGATCATTGTAAAATTTTTTAAACACTACCTTGCGGTACAAAAGAAAAAATAATTCCGATAAATCGCAAAATTCTCTTCGTCCCTATAATATTTTCATTGTACAATTGTACGACTAGATAAAGCGAACATCCAAAATTACTCATTGTTCGCTTTTCGCAATGGAAATATCTTCTAAATTTTTTCCTTATAAGAGGCACGACGTTAGAGTCGAACGTTAGAGTCGAACGTTAGATTTTCGAACGGAATCAGCCTCGACGCGCATCGAACGATCGTGTGGATACGAAAACGCAGCCAATGGTATTCCTTAAAAGCCGAGCATATTGCACTCTCGAAGAAATTCCGCGCCTTGGATGGAACGTAGAAAAAACGGTAAAGATTAATGCGAGGTAACGCAAGCACCGAGTAAAAATGGCGAACGGTCGATCGATCCAGAGGGAGAAAGAGACATTAGCGTCAAAGCGTCGGACGGTCGTCGCGCATGCTCCGATTTTTTGCCGATCGGTCGGCCTCTTCGTTCCCGGTCGCGGACGGCAATAAGGTGTCGCGTCGTCTCCGTGTCATGACCCGACTGGTCGATGTATCTCGCGGGACGCTCGTATTTACCGCCGCTTCCGCGAAGGGAGGCCGGGGAAAAACGTAGGAAATAACGCGCGAGGATCGACGCGGGGATCGACGCGAGGTTCGACGCGAGGTTCGACGCGAGGTTCGACGCGAGGTTCGACGCGAGGTTCGACGCGAGGTTCGACGCGACGATCGGCACGACAAAAGGACGCGTGTACCGCCGTCGCGGACAAGGGGACCGAGGCCAACGAGCGAACCGCTTTCGCTCTTTTCGTTTACAAAGAGATCCTCGAGAGGCTTCGATCTTCCCCCGTTTCCCTAGTTTTCCCCGTTTCTCTCGACGATCGGTCCTTTCCATTCCTCTTTCGGAACGGTACCTTCGTAATTATCGTTGGCAATTATCCGCGCGGATCGACTCTCGACACCCGCGACCCTTCCAACGTTAACCGAGCGGCCGTAATCGGGCGCTACAAAATAACGGAACTCCAGCGAATCGTCGCTGACCGAGTCTCAAATTTTCCGGCCGAAGGGGAGAGGAGGAGAGAGCGTAAATTTAATGCTTAAAACTTTGTAATCGAAAAATGAGCGAATCGTTGCACGAGGAAGTAAACACAATCGTGTTCCGCGGGACATTCGCATAAACTGTTACGCTCGAAAAGAAATCTAAATCATTTCGCGATGCATCCACAGGGAACAAAACGACCTATAAATCAATCGGAATTATTTTAAATCCACGGTATTCTCTTTCCGTGCCGGGCGAAAAAAAAAGGACACGGCCGCGATGAAACTATGAATAGAAAAGGGGCAAGTGCACAAGCGGCGCAGGAGCGGGGGCGAGTAGGGGAGGAAGAAAAGAAGAAAAGAGTTACCCATATGCGAGAGCGCGTGTACCGTGCCGTTGTACCGTTCTGATTAATGGGCTAGCCGGATTTATCCGATGTGTTTCGTACACGGTTGCCGGTATTGTCGCTCCCGCCGCGGACGCATAAATCCGAATTCCGCTCCTCGCGGCCCCTTCGACGTAGCTACAACCTCTCGACGCGGGGGAGGAGAGCGGAAGGAGAAGACAGGCTTATGAGCGAGCGAGGGAAAAATGCCGAGGAGAGAAGGAGGAGACGGAGAGGAGACGGAGAGGAGACGGAGAGGAGACGGAGAGGAGAACCAGCGAATAGCGATACAAAATGCCACTTTATCGAGGATCGAAATTTATCCGGCTTGATCGAACGCTGCAAAACTCCAGGCTCGATCGTTGACTGTTAATTAGCTAAATCGAGATAAGAGCCTTTGTTTTTTGAATTTTTTATTTTTTCCTATTGCTTATCTTTCATAGTACATCGATTGGCAAAATATTTGGTTGGCCGAGACTTCTCGCGGATAAATTACGAGTTTTATTAATGCTATCTCCGAGCTCCGAAAATTCGAAGACGTATACTTATTTAGCTTTGATACAAAAATTATCCGTGTCTTGTGTTTCTGCGCGACCGAAACGCGAACTGCGTACATACGAGTGAATTTCCAGTGATTGCGCAACGGAGTTTTATTTTCCACTCCGATCGATCTACGTTTCGAACGTCCCAAGCACGGGATTTCCTTTTAGATCCTTTTGGAAAAATCGAAATGAAGCAACGTTATGTTTCCGATATCGTTATTATTAGTGAGATATTACAGGAAAAAATGCAAAGAATTAAAAAGAGCGGAGAAAAGGCTGAGGCTTGTAAGCGAAGGCGAGAGGCGAGTATTAATAAGAAATTCCTTGTCGCACGTTCGCGTGGAGTTGGCGTGGAGTTGGCGTGGAGTTGGCGTGGAGTTGGCGTCCAGTTGGCGTCCAGTTCACCTCCCGCGCGGTAGGAAAGATTAATTTCCCTGGAACCGCTCACAAAAGAATTCCCGCTTCCCCCCCTAAGTTTAGCTTTGAAAAATGAAGAGGATACGCCTCCTTTGATGGAGCTGGTTACCCGGAGTCTTGCATTATCGCGTGCCGGTGGTGTCGCCTCGTCCCCGTGGCCGCGGTTAAGGAGGAAAGGCGGGCTCCTTTGATGTTTGTCCGGGCGTATTTCAGCCGCGGACGCCTGTAGATCACGGGGTAACAAGCCGAGCGTCGAGGGCGCCTTCGAGGCAATTTTATGCGTTGGGCGACTTTCTAATGCAGACCGCGCGGACAATGCGGAAATTTCGAGGACTCGTAGGTGAAAAGTGGATTTGGCCTTATTGATTTGTGGACTTTATGAGGACACTCGACACTTTTATGCGCTTGTAAACTAGGCAGCGAACTTTTTCCCTCGGTTTTATGATTTTCTTATATTATGCAACTCGTTCCTTTTTATTTCCTCTTCTCTAGATAATCTTCGACGTTTTATGCGAGTAGCCTTTCCACTGTACCTTATTTAGCTTTTAGGTTCGGATAGGTATCGATAGCTTCTTATTCTAATTTTTAAATTCGAAGAATTTAAATTTAAAGAATCGTTCGACGTCTTTTTTACCAAAACGATTCGATATTCTTTGTAAAATTCTACTAGTTTGATAAAAAGTATTATATAATGAAAAGTTCTAATAGACTAATAGGAATTCTAAGAATAAATAATGATTTAATAATTTATCGATTTTATTCAACTAAATTGCAACGATGAATTTATAGCGATTAATTTTAAATATTTTACGCTCTCTTTATCGGCAGCGAAATATTTTATTTCAACGAATCGAGTAATAATTGAATTCTAATTAAACAAAGTTATAGTAATTACGGATATAAAACGTTGTTGGTAATGATTTTGATCCGACGAAGAGAATCGTTGAAGTAATTAAAATACAAATTTATTAATTTTTAGAAACTTATCTCGATCGCTTTAAATGACTATTTGATGCATTACCTCTGTTAAATTATATTATTATTTTAGTTATCAACGGTAAATATTTATCCAACCAAATTTACGTAAGTTGATAATTTGTTTAATCGTCCGAGGAAAAGAATCCATCGAACAATATGGTTTTTTAAATCTTCGATAAACTATTTTTCGCGTTATTAAGTTTATAATTTTATAATAAATGGTAAATAAGTAAGAAAAGGATAAGAAGTGACTCGGAACCTTTCGATTTATTCGCGGATCGTACTTTCAGCTTCTAGACTTTCTATACTTAACGATCAGGATTTTATAATTAATGCGCGTAACTGGATATATTTTTTTATATCGAATATGCCAATGGTAACAATGAAATACAACTCCGATATTTGAATATTCCGATTGAATAACGAAGGTTCGAATTTGTTTCGAAAGCGACGGAAGCTTCGTTTTGAAAAGAAATTTTCGCGCGTAACGAGGAGCGACGTAAATTATTCGCAACAGCTTAATCCGTAGAATCGGACGAGTCGCGTTTCGCGTTAGGGCTCCTCCGAATCGAGCTCGACCGAGGAAATTCACCGATGCTCCGACTCAACTAGCGATCTCCTTATACACGAAACGCAGAATTCCGCGAGCGTGGTAAGCAAATCGAAAAGCCCATCCGCGAGTCTCATGCAAATTTCCAATTATTCGCGAGATTTTTGCTAGGCTCGAAGGAAGCTAACTCGGACGAGATAACCATCGAAGAGGATCGAAGAGGATCGAAGAGGATCGAAGAGTTATTCCCCGCGTTTTTCCCGCGTTTTCCCCGCGTTTTCCCCGCGTTTTCCCCGCGGTCGCCTCTCCAGGACCAGGAGCCCTTGCGTATCGCGTGGGCGGACGTCGGTGCCCTCGCCCCGATTTTTCACGCGCGGGTAATTGGCCTCATCTCGGCACTGGCGGCGGAAACGACAGCGAGAACGTAATCGGGGATCGTTACCTATTTTTTCCCCTATCCGAACTCGCGATCGCGCATAATGCGATGGTCTGCGCTTACGTATTCCGTTCGCGTCGACTCGCTCGAGACCTCGAGAACCTCGAGAACCTCCTCGAGAACCTCGACGGTGGAACGAACTTTGGTTGGAACGAAAATCGTTCCGGGATATTCTGGATGACAGCGCTCGTGTTTACCCACCTGTGCGATTTTGTATCTTCTTGTCTTGCATTATTGTACGGAATGTACGGATGCTTTTTGTACGGGTTTATGAATATCTTGGAAATTGTGCATTACCGGGAGTCTTTTTCATTTAAGTGCGCGTTTATTATGCACTTGATGATATGCGTATTTGACAGGAATTTTCTACCTTGAAATCAACACGTTGTAAGTTCCTGATAAAATACTGTGCAGAGCCTATCTTTTCGTTAAATAATTCACGCAATTTACAATTTTTTCATTGCTGAGTTAAGCGTAATGCAAGAACATGTTGTATTCTATTGTGAGCTTTAGATTATATTAATTTCAAGATAGCACTTATTATTAGATAGATATTATCGCAGGCAATTTTTTTAATTATTGCACAAATGCTGAATTTTTTCAAACCTAATGTGTAGCGTTATGCTTGAATATATTAGCAAATTATTGCCGTTTCGTAACTTTATAACTATAATTAATTACGCCGATAAAATTTAAAACTTTATTTGCACCAGTAGTTCCTTAAAGAGCCTCCGAATTGTACGGTGGAAGACTCGTTTCTAGATATGTTTATGCTGTTCGTATCTACCTTTAACAGACTTAAGGAATTACCGATTAATTACATCATAATCATTTCAATTTAAGTAATTTAATATAAATAAAATTTTTATATTATAGATATTTACTCGGTTTATATTACGTACAGGTATAACGTGAAATAATAAAATTATTTTAAATATACCGTCGATATATTATTTTATTGAATCGAATTATAGAATATTCCATTCGAAGTTGTTTATTCTGCGAACTTCAAAATTATTATATTTTGAATAATTTAAATAGCGAGCAGCTATTAAATTCTTAACCTTTTTGAGTTTTACTTAAAGTAAAGTATTTATAGTATCCTCTACTTGTAATTAGCTACAAGTCCATTATATTTACTTTTCATTTTAAACGCTACGAATCAGTAAAAGTTTTAAACATGAAAATACACTTAAACCAGACTCGAAATTCAGTCTTTTTTAATTCCATGTCTATTATACTCTCTTATTTTAGTTATTTAATTTACTTCGGTTGTCCTTACTTCTCCGTTATTATTTCATATATTTCTATTTTTATTCGAAACTCCCGTACACAAAAATTATTAATTTCCGTTTATTATATTCTTCTTAATACCACATACTTATTCGTAAAAAATATTTTATATTTCTTATCGAACGAAACGTATTATCGAATCACGAAAGTATCCAAATTTTTAATTTTTCTTGTATTAGAAGAACCAATACAACATATTAAATTTGAATAATACTTTGAGCGATTATTTTTTTTACATTATCCTATACGATTTAAAGATATAGATTGAATGGATCGAATGGATCGAATCGATCGAATCGATAATCCTTATAATATAAATTGAACGTTCGTTGGACGATCCGTTCGTTCGTAACGTACTCTTATAATATATAAAATTTCATAACATAATAGAGTTGGATCGAAAAATGAAAGGACCGCGGATAAAAATCACTTTATCCGACGAATCTCTCCGCCCACCTCATCGGAAAAAAGCATTTCCCTCTTTCTGATTTAGGGAGACTCGCCGTTGCTAATTCACGAAACGAGATTTCTCGCTTTCTCCGCTTTCCCTCGCGCGAATCTCCGTCCCAGTCGGATCGTCGTCGTGGACCCAAAATTCCAAAGAAGCTGATATCGAACGCGACTACGCGACTCGATCGGGCAACCTCCGAGTTGCTCGCGTCTCTCGTTTCCGCGTCGAAACAATGAATCGCTGGCAGCGAACCCCGGGGGAGTGTTTTCTTTACCTATTGATTCGAAGGGAACGTGTGCGCGGCGTCGAGAATACACGAACCGTGTTATGAGCGCCTGCCCGATAAATTATTAATGACCCCGTGCCGCGGATACGCTGAGAACGCGCCGTTTTATCGATGAGACAGACGCTCGAGGATAGGCGACTACTTTTTTGAGCTTTCCTCGAATCCTTCGCGTTCGATGTTGGCGGCGTCGGTGACGATCCAAGTCGTTTTTCCAACATTCTCCTGACTAAGGAATCCGAACTAACTTGCATACACCGATGTTTTTTCTAACTGGAGAGAGAAAATTCTAACCCATTTCTCTTCGAGTGTCTTTCGTTCGTTTTATGACTTAAATAATTCTTACCCGCTATCCAGTGCCGGTGGTTACTTTGGAAATTTGCGCTATGAGGTAATATCCCTAGAGTTAATATAAATGCTAATGTTGAAACTCACCTTATTAATTATCTTATTCAGCATTCAACCTATTTGAATAAAATAGAGTAATTCATAATTTATTCGAGGCATTTCAAAATCGTTTAACTGTAAAACATTTATTGGAAGCATAAAAATACAGAGTTTTTCATCGTAAACGCAAGAAACGATTATACTTTCAAATTTATTTTTAATCCGTATCGATTAACTCGGGATCAAACGTTGATAAATATTCCTTTCAAAATGTAGGAACAAAAAAAATGAGCAACGATAACGAAGGCAGGATATCGTTGATAATTAAGCGGAAAATTATGGGCGAGAAAGTCGGAGTTAGTCGCGAAATCCCGTTGATGCCTCGGAAATTACCGAGCGTTGGCTGGAATCTAGATAACGAAATGCATGCAATAAGAAACGAAAAGTACAGCCCCTATAGGGCCGACAGATGCGGGATAAAAAACGCGAGAGCAGAGAGCGAGCAAACGGAAAAGGATTATCCAACAATGTAAAAGTCGTAGCGGCGATTGGCTAATATCTCGTACGCTCTCGCGTTGCACCCGACGCGATGTATAAATTGCGCCAAGTGCTCGCGATAGTGATTACGAATCCGAGTTAATCACCGGGGCGCACACGCGCGCTGATTTACAAGCGCCAAAGCGTTGCGAGGCTCGTGCGCCTATTACGAGACGCGGACGTGGCAACCGGGACGCCATCGGGGAGACCGTCGCGGTCCAAGAGTACCAAGTTCGAGGGAAAGCAAGGGATGAAAAGAAAAGTCAAAGACGGAGTGCGAAGGTGGCAACACGTTGCCAGGTCGACGAAGTCGGCGAGCTCCGGGATACCTTTGTTCGAGGAAACCCTGCAAACGCTTCTTTCGACCCTCTCGAAACCTCCGATGTGGTTCGCTCGTAATCGCTCGATACATTTTTCGCTCTGAAAAGCTCGGTTTTTTTTTCGTACGCTTTAACGCCATTTAACGCCATTTTAACGCCATTTTAACGCCATTTTAACGCGAGCACTTTCGTATTTAGAAATCATGGTCCAATTGCATTACCGAACCAACAGACTATAAAAAAATTATATATCTATCGAACCTCGATCGTTGTAAAACAACCCACGTTTATTATGTAACGTTGAACCGTTAAAAATATCTCCGAGCAAGGGAAACGTAAGTCAAAATTGCGAGATATCATTCGTGATAAATATTTCTTTAAATCCGCGCGAGTTTCTTTACACCAATATAAATAATTTCGCGTAAAAGGTACTTGTATAAATATCGTTTGTCCGTTAATTCGAAAGCTATGTTTCCTATTTTATGTACGAACCTCCGTCAAGATAATGTACGACTGACCGTAACTCATATTTGACGCGCAACGACCAACCAAGTTCCCAGCCATCCGAATTTATCGATTAATCAATCCTCTTATCCATGGCTCTCCTCCCCAGTGCGCACCGGTGCGGAGACTTTGCAAAATCGATTCCCGTCTCTTTCGGTCCCTTGCGGACGCAAGCACGCCTACAACTTTAACCCGACGACGCGAACCGGGGAGATCAAAGTGGTCGCGTCGGTGGCTAAACGATAGGGAATAAATAAACAAACGCGAGCGGGAGGAGGCGAGGCGAGATGAGGCGAGATGAGGAGGCAAGAGGAGGTCGCGAGAGGAGGACGCGCGTAAGGAGAGACGCGTACACGATTCCGAGGACGATCGTCAGGCTCGCGTAGTATTCGAGTGCACGGAATGCGGTATATCGGTGTAATTGGCGACTCCGCGCAGGCGCACCGTCGAGACGACCTTTCACCGCGTTATCGTTTCGTTCTCTCTCTCTCTCTCTCTCTCTCTCTCTCTCTCTCTCTCTCTCTCTCTCTCTCTCTCTCCGTTCGCGTGCACATGCACGCGTGTATCGTCGTGTGCCGAAACTTTTTCCGGTTCTCTGTAGCCGACCGATGCCGAATACGAACCAGCACCGACACCACCGGCACCACCACCATCGCCACCACCATCGCCACCACCATCGCCACCACCATCGCCACCATCAGCCTCTACCTTTAACCTACGATCTGTGACTTGGCCTTTATAAACGTATTCTACCGGAGTTGCGAGGATTCCGCGAGATGCTTATTTATTGCTTGTCTTTGCCAGATACAAGATACCGCTGGATATTCTACTTTATGTTTCAAAACCATTATAAAGAAATGAAAACGCAATTATTATTTACCTTCTCTCCCGTTATCTTTTGTTTCGCCTTTCGTACTTTCGAAATCATTTTGTTTATCGAAATTAAAATATTCGATTAACTTCTGTAAATACGTATCTTGAAATATATTCGATGTTCGATACTTTTTCCGATAAAACTTTAAACTTTTGTAACTTGTGAAATGTTTCAGGCATTTATTGATACGCAATTACGGTAGATATTTTTTTATGCAAAAAATTTAAATTCAAAACGCATTTCTCGAGATATTTTATAATTATTCAAAAGCGTTATAAAATTATTATCGTATCTGTAATCTTCAGCTTCGCTTGTAATAATTCATGCGCATTCTATTTAAGAGTCAAACTAATAAGAATAATATTAATACTTTATAACTTTAGCCTGAAAATTTTATAGTCGACGTATAATTTGTTTATTTATTAATAAGAAGATTCATTCTCTTAATAAATTCCATAATAATTTTCGATGAAGAAAAAACAAAATTCTTTCAAAGATACATCATTCTTTTCTAATAGTCTCTTTATTAATCGGAGAGAAGATCTTGAAAAGCGACAGTCGGCATTTTCTTGAAAAGTACTGACCTTACGTTATCTGAGCATGACACGCAGTTATCGTAGGAAAGAAGAGCTTTAGAAAATTGCATGTCTACGAGAGAATTGCGATTTTAGCGGTCAAGTTGTGGATATTCGTCCTCGGGAATTCGGTCACTGGCAAATTTGCTACGCGTCGTTTTGCATTTATCTTATAAAAAGTGAGAAAGAGAGAGAGAGAGAGAATAAAAGATCGTTATGTGATAGAGTAGTCTTCTAAATTGTTGAATCTATATTAATTATACGAGTTGAGAAAAATCAACTTTTATATAAAATATAATCAAGATCGTAGCTGTTGAAGGTTTACTTAATTATTTTAAGACATTAATTAAGTAGATTAATAAAAACATTTCGTAAAGAAATTCTCAAGCACGAGTAAAATGATTTCATTTTCTTAAATACTAAAGATCGATATCGAAAATATTAATTTTATATTTGGAAATAAATTAAGTGTTACGTATTAAAATACTCGAGTTTGCATTTTTAAGTATATTATAAATTTAATATTTCATAAGAAATATTAAATTATAATTTGGACAAATGCATGAATTATTTTACCATTAAAATAATGATTAAATAATTGTAAATCAATATTAAAATGGTTAATTTCCGTTACAATGAATGATAATATTTTATATATGAAATAATAAAATATCAAGTCTAAATATTGATAAAAGTTATTAAAAATATTTATAATAAATAGTACCAAAATTAGATTAATCGAGTTTCTATTTTTTTATTTATATTTGTACTTGTATTAACAATGATTTTTTCTTTATATTCCAGGTGAGATAAAAAAATAATGATGCCAATAAATCTTCTTTATCTACACGTAAGTTTACTTTCAGATTTTTATTCCGTTAAATTACATTTAGCGAGTTATCGCAAGATTTTTTTTTTTGAGAAAATATTTGTTATTATTTTAAACGACTATATTAAAAAATTAATTTGAATTATTTTAGGATGTATAATTAATTTACGATTCATTTAATAGCTTTGGATATAATTACAAATTCAAATTATATATATATATATAAATAATTTAATTATCAAAATAACTTAGCAAAAGACAACTATATAAAAATAAAAATTTAAGGCCAAATAATTTCGAAGAAATAGACGCGCGAAGAAAATTATTTATAATACATATTTGCGGTAAACTAACTAAGAAAAGCGGAGAATGAAAAATATTAAAGTAAAATATTACGCCATCTAATAATTTTTAAATATTTTTTACCTTCGTTTAAAAAATACGTTATTCAGTTTGAAACGTAAAAAATAATTGGAAATAGAAAAACATACTTTTATTATACTTGCACGCTCTTTTGTCCAAACCAAAAGTCGAAACAAAATATAGACGCAAAATAGAAAACAAAATAGAAAACAAAATAGAAATCGACGACACATCAACAATGGAAACACATCCTCGGTTCGTCTTCTAAGAATAGTTGAACTTGGAAACTTTATACTGTTTACACCCTGCCAATCAAAAAAAAGTTACTGGTTGAACGAATCTATTTTTCTTAGTAAACGTAAACGGTTTTTATAAATTCAAACAATTCCATACATTTTCGAACTACCGTATTCGACGAACTAAAAATATACTCGTCCGTAAAATAACGCTTTCTCAATTTTAAACGACTTTTCTAAGACATACGCGAATCGCCAGTTCAACTTATCGATACATAAACAATATTCGAATAACTAAGTTACCAATACTTTTATTATCATTGTGTACACAATAAATATTTAAATTATATTTTCACAATGTTAAATCTATCCTCAAACTCCGCACGAAAAGATCTATATTTAAACTTTAAAAATAATTTCATTTTAAGAGGATCGTAATAACCTTAATTTTTGAAAAAATAGGCTTATGTTCAATTCTAAGCTATTAGCAATTAAACTTTATTTATAGATAATAAATTATCGCATTCCGATTTATCACAATCTATAATTTTTATCAAGAATTTTAACAGTATAGCGATAATCTCAAATAAAATTGAATCGTCGGTTAAAAAATGCGTTTATCTAAATAATGATATTAAAATCTTTATTTCGCACAGAGCGACGCGAATATTTGGAATATTGGAATATCGATGAATATTTGCGTGCATTTACACGTACACGTAACGAACATTATACGCGTCGGTACTCTTAAGATAAAATTTAAATAATCGATACATTCGATACAAGCGCTGATAACGCGAAAGAAAATTTCCACGCACTTTACTTAAGCCGGTCGTTCGATAAAAAAGAGATCTATCTCGACGATCCGAACGCTGAGGAGTAACCGGAGCAAAGTGACGCGTGGATCCCAAGGGAACGAAAATGAAATCTCTGCATCGGAGTTGAGCTCCTCCGGTTCCTCCAGTTCCTCCAGTTCCTCCAGTTCCTCCAGTTCCTCCAGCTCCTCGAACGCCTCGAGTGCCGATAAATAACGCATAGGTCCACCCGAGCGACGGGACTCGGGGCAAAGCGCGACAAAAACATCGGATGCTCCGCTCCGAGACAAATACCCGAGCGAAAGCTGACCACTGACCAAGACTCCCCCGCAAAAAATCACGCCTGCAAAATGCGCGGAAAAGACCCGAGAAAGCTCGGCCGAGTCCTCGTAACTTATCGTCGGGACGGCTCGATCGATTCCCACCGGGTGGACCGTTAGTCGCGCGGGTTCTCTCGAGTGCACGGATTTACGCGACGAGAGGAAGGCGCGCCTGGGAACCGCCGTCGCCTCGACCGCGGACGTCTGGAGTGGAGGCAACGAGCCTCGATAGTGGCGCCTGAAAAAGTGCAGCCGTCGATCGGGTCTCAAAAGGTGCCGAGGTCGGAGGACCGGGAATCCTGCCCGCGCCTCGCTGATCGTCGAGCGGATCGTCCGGATCGCCCCGCCAACCGTCCGAACCTTCGCCTCGGAACTTTCCCTTTTCACCAAATCCTTATCCGAGATCATCGGGTTCTCCTACGACCCAATTCAAATTGGATCGCGCAATTTCACGATGATTCGTACATATATCGAAATTTATCGAGATAAACGCAAGTCTCGTACGCGCGTACACAGTTTACAACCGCCAAGATCACCGCCAACTCGACTAGTTTTCCCGAATGAGTTGGCCTCCAAACGAACGATCTCCTCGCAAAAAGTTAGGCGAAACAAGAATATTCCGCAAAATTAAATTACCCGACGCCACTAGACGCGGAAAATAGGGAAAGACGAGAGCCAGGAACTCGAGCAGAAGCATCAAAGACGCTGCGGGAGAGTGAAAAAAAGACGAGTGGGAAGATTTTGCTTTGGAAGATTCGCTTGATGGAAAGGTGTATTATTATTCGGCTATTAATCAAGTTTTCTCGTTGGGTCGACTCGTATCGCGCATCGCGCATCGCGCATCGCGCACGCACCCGCGCACGTGGAGGCTCGGAATCGCTGACGAGCCAATGGGAGGCGGAGGCGCCGCCTGGAGAGGAAACAAATTTCTTCCCGTCGGTGTTTCTCCCGACGCGAGCCGCGGGACTTTTTCCCCGTCTACGAGCGATCGTTTTCGTCCTGGATTTACGAGGGCTGCACCCGCGGCTCGTCGATCGTCGTTGGCGCCTTTTTGCGGCGAGAGCAAAGCCTCCCGGTGGTACGCGTTAGCTTTTTGCGAGTCCGCCCTAATATTTGGCCGATGAAAAATATCGCGGCGCTCGTTTTTCGCGCGTCGAGTCGAAGACGAGGCTTCGTCCGTCGCTTCGTCCGTCGCTTCGTCCATTCCTTCCTCCGTTCCTTCCTCCGTTCCTTCCTCCGTTCCTCGTAACGCTTTTGTTGCTCGTCCGGTAAATTGGACTCCCTGAGAAGTGCCAAGGATTCAAATTTATCGTGCACCGTCATCTCGCCTAACCGTCCCGCTGTTTCTCTCGCGGCCATTCAAATTACTTAACTTCGCGTAATTACCCGCCTTTCTTTGCCGCGATACGCGTCTGCGAAAACGAGAGCCGTTTCGCGTATAAAGAAAACGACGAAAGAAGTTGTAAATAAATGGGAACGCGTAGCCAATCAACGGCGGAATCGAATACCCGAGTTTCCTAAAAATTACGTTTACCTTACGTACCTTACATACCTTACATACCCCGACTCGTCGCATTTGCAATAACGATAAAAATTTATAATAATAATCGCGCTAATATATGCGTCCATAAAAGCATAAATAGAGAGAGGAGGGAGGAAAAAGGGAGGAATTTACCTACTTTTATCGTGTTTTATTCCCGTACCCGATACACGTAAATATTCGCTTCCAATAAAATTAACCGCTCCCAAATCACTCGAGAATAGCTCTTACGCGTCTTCCCGAACTCGAAATGCCGTGCATCGAGCGTAAATCCCTTAACGTAAATTCGATCGAAACTCGCTCGCGCGAGAAATTTTATTAACTAACCGAAAGACTGCCAACCATCTTTTTTGCTTCCCTTCCCGGATCACCGTCGGTGCCGTCGGTGCCGTCGCTGCCGTCGCTGCCGTCGCCTCCGTTGCCGCCACGGGCGAATTTATCTCGCAGTAAATTCCATCGCTTATACGAAACTTCAGACGCCGTAAATTATCCATCCCTCGGTCCGACCGCGTAAAATCCTCCACTCGTTTTCTCGTTCCGTACCTTTGCTCGATTGATAACTACTCCGCGTACGAGCGGTTAGCGGGAGGGGCGAATATTTCCATAAAAGCGGAGTTTTAAACGCGCGCTCGCTCGGCCGTAAAATTTTCGCACCGCGGGAGGCCAATTATGACGAACTGGAAATGGCGGCCATGAAAATCTAATGACATCGCTCGTCAGCGGTGCTAATACGTGACCGCCGTAACGTCGTCGCGGTGCTTTCGTGGCTGACCGCTCGTAAAATTCGGATGTTCCGAATCCGCCTACTCCTCCGGTGCGCGTGCGTGCGACCGTGCGTGCGACCGTGCGTGCGACCGTGCGTGCGACCGTGCGTGCGTCCATGCGTGCGTCAGTGCGTGAGTTCCTACCCAAACCGTAACGGCGTTACGCAAAGAGATTAGGGCCCGAAAGAAAGCAACTCGAGTTATCGTTGAAAGCATGTAACCTTATATACCGTAGTTACGTCGCTTTATTTATATTACCAATGGTTGGTTCCATGCGCTTATGCAAATGTTCCTCGACAACGATACTCGGACGGTTCGATGCGATCGCGAGATTTTTTACTTTTTATCGATCTCGTTTCGCGAAAGTTATCCACGCGTATAAAATCGGGACGAGGGCAGTAGCGAATTCGTTCAACCAAGTTTCCACGTTCCATCTTTATTAAACGAACGTAATTCTGCAAATTCTTTAGTAATCGATCGATAATCGGATACGTTGATCGAGTCAACGTTCGAAAACGTTCGTTTTTGTCAACCGCGTATTTTTATAATTTCGACCGAACCAAGGAAATTCGCGTTTCCACGGATAACCGTACACCGACTTAGGTCATATTATCAACTAGAACGTAAAAAATGAGAAAAAACAAGCGTCTCTGCGTCTCGGGAAATTCCTTGGAATCTTTAATTCTCCTTCCGACGCGTACATTCCTTGGCGTATCGAGAGAGTTTTGGTATTTCCGCTCGAATCCGAGGCAGAAGCGCGTCGACGGTAACGACGGGCCGATCCCTTAAAGTAGTCGTTCCGCTCGTCTCAGCGTCAATATTTTAAAGTACAACCCTTATCGTCCGAAACTCGCGTTTGGGTTAGCATCCGACCTCGAAGGAATTCGCGGAAAAAAAGCATTTGGTGAGATCCATTAGGCGAAGGAAGCGAGTGGGAAGACCCCAGGATTCTCGGAATCGTTCGATTCTCCGCAAACTGGAAGTTCGCGCACAGTATCGCGTTTGTCTCGCGTTTGTCTCGCGTTTGTCTCGCGTTTGTCTCGCGACTCCGAATCGCTCGGGATCGCGTCGCGAATAAGGTCGCGCCCGCTTCTTTTGCACGTCCGGACGTAGGACGAAACGGCGAGGATGCGACCGAAACTTGACATTACGGGTGCATCGCGAAACGGGCTGCCGTGAATCCAGTACGCATGCGTACTCGTCCACTCGGAGGGCGATTCGAACGCGTCGGTGGGATTCTCGAGAGGACGGATGTCGACCGCGGTCGATAAAACAAATAACAAAGAAGCGAATACAAAAAAGGCGCCTCGGATTGGTACGAATCGTAGGTATCACGTTAGGTAAGGTAATCACCAACGGTCCAAAATTATTCGCTGTAACGTTAAGAACGGATAAGAATTACCATTAATTACCGACAAAGATTCGCTGATTTTAAATTAATAGCAGATCCGAGGTCCGATAGCGACTACAATTTTACTATTTAAAAGAGTGAATATTTGAAAGGGGGGTGGTAATTAATTTATGACGCGCACAATTAATTTATAACTCCAGCCATCCTCTACAACTCAATCGTAGGGTATCGATGTTCGTTAACGAGGAAGAAAATGCATCGCTGCGAAGGTTAACGTACTCGAAGAAAAACAGCTTAAACTTATCGCGAATGTAACCGACGCAACCGCGATTTATCGTCGCTCCGATCTCGGACTCGGGGAGTCTCCTTTTTCTCCGCATGATCCACCACCGACTTTTTAGCTCGCTCGATATTAGGCGACCGAGTACCCGGGGCTACACTCGGCAGGACTCGCACAGGATCTCGCGATTTCTTCTCATCGCGGAAAGAGGTGGATGGAGAGGAGCCTCTCCTCGTAAGTCATACTAGGTGTTCACCGGTAATGACCCCCATGGCTTCTTGTTTTACACGCTGAGTTCCGCGCCCGCGGGGACGATGACTTTGTAGGAGCCTCCGTTCCCCTCCGGAGGCTACGTGCCTACGTTTTTTAATGGCGAACCTTGTAATGGGAATATCTCTCTTTCTCCCTCGCTTCCTCGCTTCCTCGCTATCTCCTACATGGGAAGGGGATTACGCGATACCCGACACCCGACACCCGGTACCTTAACTTTCGACAGTCGATAATTTTCCGTTACCGAATCAACGAAAACTGGTATGCGTATGCGCGTACCCGCGTACCCGCGTACCTGCGTACGTGCGCGAACAGGTGCCGAGAAAAATCGACGTTTTTATACTTTTTGAAAACCGGCTTTTTTACTCCCCTTGCGGTTTAAATACGTGTTGAAAGCGATGCGTTTTTTGCAGCACCCGAACGTCGAGAGTTTTTATGAAACGATACTTCGTGCGTCATAAAGATTGTTTTCCGTTTTCTCTTTTGCTGGAATTAACTTTTCACGATGGATAATTTTGCATCCGAATGGATATAGAGAGAGAGATGGAGAGAGACGGAAAGAGACGGAAAGAGACGGAAAGAGACGGAAAGAGACGGAAAGAGTAGCGTTCGCGTCGATTCTGTTACATCTTTTTATATTTCCATTCGCGCTAGAACTTAAATATCTGTTAAATTTCTGTTACACCGATTAATATATCTTTGCGCGGTAATCGAAACTTTATTATACGATTGTTATCGAATCATCGCTAATTTGGATGATTTTATAATATAGCGAAATTAACTTGCGTTCCCGATAAAAAGCGCTAAAACTTTGTTTCAAACTACCAAGATTTTTAAACGCGTGTAACCTCTTGGTAGATTATGTATATTTTAATATTCGGTGCGAGAAATATTTATATTTATTGGTTCGTAAATTTATCGATGGAATATTAAATAATAATTGCTCGATAAATTAATAGCGTTGTAAAAACTACGAAATTCTCGATAGAATAAAACTAAAATACAAAATTAATTCACTCAACGAGAGTAAAATGTTAAGTCTATGAAAATATCGATAACTATATTCTCGGAATTTATATTCACTGAAACTCAATTTTATTTTGAGAAACATCTTTATAAGAATTGTAATCAGAAAATTAACTGTATTTAGGTATAAGATACTTTGAAGAGGATAACTTTCCAACTCTCTATACCACCCAGAAATGAAAAACGAGTATAACTACTGTAAAAACCATTTCGAATCTTCACCTCCGTATCAACGCGAAGTCTCGGGACTATAAAATGTTTTCATCGAACGTGTAAAAAACTCGAATCATTCCGAAGCGATAGCTTTACAAACTTACTCCCAACGAGGTGGAACTTTCACGTAAAACTGTAAACCTCGACCCGAGAAACGTAATCCAGATCCACGAGTACACAAAAATCCATCATCTTTCCTCGATCTCCTATTTTCTCCATCTCCTATTCTCCGCGCAATGCCGTAAGCGCTCTTTATATTCATAAATTAACATATGCGCGAAATTACGCCAAACACGGCCTATTTAAGACTGGTTCTCGGATGCGGTAAAATCCAAATTTCTATTACGGAATAAGTTTCGCTCGCACGACTTTGTTCTCGACCACGTAAGGCCAATTTGTAATATCAACACGAGGGTGGATGTGTGCGTGAGCCCGAGATGCAAATATATTTATGCGCGAGAGAACATAAACGCGTAAATGTCCAAGTAAAACTCGAACCGTGCAAGTTTTTATCAACGAATGTAGAACATATTTTTTCCGTTGGTTTTTTCGATTCGGCGCTCGCGAGCAATATTGAAAATTATATACGTTTATTGCCAATACTTTTTTTCCATTTTTTTTTTTTTCTTTTCACTACCAACGATGATGGAACTATTAAACTGATTTACCATCGCAATCCAATAAAATATAATAAAGAATAATAAAGCGTAATAAAAGGAAAATTTACACATCCAGTGTATTTTTTAATTTATTTAATATGTATCATTACGGGGTAGTAAAATTTATTTGCCATAAAACTAAAGGATTATGGATTTACAACAAGAATAAAGGAATATATTGGTTCAATGTCTTTCCTTATAAGCTAATCCTCTATACGCGATATACTAGATTTCTATACAATTTCAAAATTGTCGAAAAAAAAAATCAGATCTTGTTCGAATTTATTATCCGTTGGCGCTCGATACGCATTATTTTCGAGAAGGGTACGAATAACACGAGAAGTACGTTATGCAGACGAACGAAAACAACGCTGATAAAGTATAGGTAAAATTGGCTTATTTTCCAACAGCTGTGGGTATCGATAGGCGTTGAATCCGGGTTGAATCGGCGTTGAATCGGCGTTGAATCCGCGTTGAATCCGCGTTGAATCTCTTAAATAAAAGACGCACTCGAGCGGTAAAAATCAAAGTTTTACGTAATCGCAGATACGCGCTTACGAAGCTCGATGCGAAGTTCTTAGGCGCGAATGTAAAAGGAGGAAGAGGTACGAAAAATGCACGCGTACACGTAATTGAACGAGTGGTCGGAGGTAGACCCGTTGAACCGTGGTGGCGATGACGATGACGACGTTGGCGATAGCCCGTAGCGATGACCCGGCGACGTTCGCCGTAAGGCTAAGGCTGAGGCCATTCTAAATGCATTTTTCGCTTAGACGCCGATCACCATCGTCGATTTTCCAATACGGCATTTCTCTCCGGCTCCGTCTCTTTCCTACTCGTGGACATCTTCACACGTACACACACGCACGCGCGCACGCACACGCACAATTGCGCGTAGGTAACGGGACGTTGCGTTCTTTTCCCGCACAAGGACACGAGTCCTTGCCTCCGCGCGGAAGGTAGAATTTCGTGGTGCTACGATGCACATGCGCAACGCCTATCTCGTGCTCGCCGTGCATTTGGTTATCCGGAATAATTATCTACCTGTTGAGGCTAACGCGCGCATCGGTCACGGTTAAGGGTTAAGCTCTCGGGCTTCTTAGCTTTTCTTTTTCCTCTTTCATCTCATCGCTTCTTCTTCTTCTTCCACTTCTTCTTCTTCTTCTTCTCTTCTTCTTCTCGTTTTCTTCTCTTCTTCTTCGCTTCTTCTTCGCTTCTTCTTCTTGTTTTAGTGTCTTGTCGTAGAAACGATGAGAGAGATAGAAGATCAAGACCTTTATTTGTCGTCATTTTCGTCTCTCATCGTCCCTGGTATTACCGCTGTTGTACCTCGCGATGATGAGTTTATTATGAACGTCCGTAAGGACATTCGTTTACTCGTTTGACAGGATCTTGTAGTCCGTCACCATCTGTACCGTGAAAGCACGCATTTGATCAACCGTTTCGTATACAACTTTTTTACGCTGTTTTATATTTCATTCTACAGTATTTGATTATTCTAGTAACGTTGTTCCCTATACTTAAAGTAACGATGTTGTAAGGTAATTTTTTAAAGCTCGTTGAAATGGTAGTTTCTAATTCACTTTTATTAAAAGAATGCGTTATTTTCTTGTTTAAGTTACGTTCAAAACGGTTAATAAAAATGATAATACGCGCACGATCATCAGTCATCCGATAATCTGTTTTCACAAATCCAATTAACGGATTGCGGTGTCTTTTACTCCGTGTCTAATAATTTATAATCCTTGCTTTAACTCGATGGAACATTAACATATTCTTAATTAGAATATAATAAAGAAAACAGATTGCAAACAATGAAGTTAAATTACGCGACTACGCAAAGTCGGACTGCGCGTTTGATTTATGTACGACTGTTACATAACGCCTGTGCTACTATCGCCAACTCTCGAGTTTTATATGAAATTCTTATACGGAACAGGAGTAGCTAATTAGGTTAATCAATATTCCGCATTTTTTGCGATCAATTTCCTGAATTTGATATTTATTAACGTTCGACTCTCGGAAAGGACGTTCTAAAATATTTAATATTTATCGCTGTTATAGTATTTTTGAATAAACGATTCTCTCGTTCCTAAATAGAAAATTCAAATTTTTATATTTTAATCATAGAGTTTGAGCTCATAAGAATACGAAACATGAAATTTTATAAAAATTTGTAAAAGTAAGGTAGCGATTTACACAAAGTGACTTACATTCGTTGCGACGATGATGAGAATCTTTGATACGATCATTCCGAAACTCTAGCTTTTAAGATTTAAAAAATTATCATCATAATTTCTTTACGGATTTATTTAAGTTACTCGATAAATATTCTCTATTTCAAAAACCGTTTCAAAATCAAACAAAAAATACGTAAATTTACTAAATTTTATAGTAACTATAAAACCAATTTTCTCATATTATTAAAAACAAGTAAATATTATGAAATGCCATTATTCGATGAGTATTATCTAAAAAAATATTGTTTACGTAACTAAATACAAAGTAAAGGAGTATTTGAAATTGAAAGTATTTAATTATTACATTGATACACGCGTACGTATATTTATATGTATGTATATATATATATATATATATATATATACTTATAAATTATAATTTATCGAAATTTATTCAAGTTGTCGTAATAAAAGATTCCAGTACGAAAGAAATGGTAAGTAATGAATAGTTCCGTGAAATACTCGTCGACAACTCCAAGTATTATCATTCGAACCGAAGCGCTTTCAGACACTTAAATCAAGCAAAATAGATTCTTGCGAGTAAGTTGTTCTCCGTCCACAGAAATCCGCGGAGGAAAGGGGAAAAAGAAAAGTTGGGTTTTTACAAACGATAAGCGACCGACAGCGGGAGCTCGACTAGAGAGCCGATCCCCTTTCGCACCGCACCGAGACCCAATCAGCGAGAGGAGAGCTATCGGTGAAACTCCGGATTCACCTGTGCGCCGATTCGCGATCCCTCCCACTCCCGTCCAACTCGCGGAATCGCGTAACCCAAAGACCGGGAAGGTAGGGGGATAAGGGGGATAAGGGGGGTCGGGGAGATGAGGAGAGGGCGAGAGGGGAGGGAGGGGAGGGGGGGGAGAAGGGGACTCGAACGCGAGGATATCCATGGAATATATTATTTCGTATCGCGTTCGATTTTTCGCGAAAAAACTCGATGCTAGCAATAAAAACGAGTTAGCATCGTCGAGGGATTAACAGAAAAGCTGCTCGTAAGCTTGAAAATAAGGAGAAAAAATTAAATTTTAATTTTCGAATCGTTTTTAGACACTTACGCGAAGAGATTATAGGGGAGATACGTCCACGTATTTTTCGGACGTACATTAATATATGTTGATTTCAGAAACTATGATCTGTAAGTAATTTGAAAGAACTTTAATCAGATACTTTGCGAGTGTTATAATTTCTCGATATTAATCGCCTGAAATCTAGATTTATGAATTTTGTACGAATGTCTAAAATGAAATAAAAAAAAGTCGGTGCATCTTAAACATATTTTTATCCTATAATACGTATCATACGTAATTTAATACAATCGTTTGTTATAGGAATCCCAACGGATATTGTACCATTAAATTATTTTTTATTAGATTCGAGATATAACGGCGATGAATTTTATTCGAATTTTTAAAACTGAACGGAGTGAAAGTTTACAAAGAAAATTAAATAGTATAAGAATAATTATATTTTTATACTCTGGGTGATAAAATCGCTATAAATGATTAAATGCGACATAAATTTAAAATACTTCATATCCTGTAATTCTAAATTACTCATATTCTATTTTATTACCTTTAACTCGAATTCTAAACTATCATTTTAATTTGCAATGAATTTTCACATTTACTCGAACGGAATTTTAGCTACCATATAAATATGTTAGACTTTGCGTAAAAATTCCTTTGGTCAACATTTTTTCGCTCTAAAAAATATATTCAAGAATGTTAATGGTAAAGTTAATATATATTTTCGCATAAATAAAAAATTCGCGCGCGTAGGTTAGATAAATTAATTTACAAAAATTAGGTTTATGAAATAAAGTAAACGTTCGATGCGGTTGCAGGGAAAAAATGTTTGCGATTAATCCATAAGTTGGTTTCAACGATCGATATTCAAAGAAGCTCTTCGTAAATAAAGGACTAAAAATTGGAGTTTAAAAGCCCGATATAAAAAAATATAAAGAAGCAAATACACGTAAGTAGAATGTCGCAAAGTTCGGAAGCCTCGTCTACGATTTTGGGAAAAGCGTTCTTCGATCGACGTACGCGAAGGCCGATTAGGTTTACGTCGATCATTGAAATTCCGTTCTCGCTCGCAGTAGACTTTTGTTTCCAGTTCTCGAACCGCCTTCTCACCTCGGTAACCTTCAATTTTATAAATTATCGCCGCGTTCGAACGCGATGTGTCGCAAGCGAACTCGGAGGAACGTACGTCGGGGAAAAATTGTAAATTAAAAGCCGAGCTCGGAGGAGCCTTCGAATCTCCGGAGCCAGCGAGAGTCGTCGAATAAAAAAGGATAAAAAAAGAAGGCGCCGGGAGGCCGGGGGGAGGGGGGGGCAGAACGAGAGTCGACCAAGAGTCGACCAAGAGTCGACCAAGAGTCGACCAAGAGTCGACGTGTACCGCTAGTCCAAGGCGAGATAGGATGACCCAGTTAGGCTCTCCCGGGCGCTTAGGCTCCTCCTAGACGGGTAGTAGGAGAGAGGTGGCCATCCGCCTTCTCAAACGGCGCGCGGCTGATTTTCCGATCGAAAAACTCGGCGCGCGCCGACCAATCCACGTCCAAACGGAGCTTTCCTCCTCCTCGTCGGCTCGAGCCCCGCGACGGCGAAATCACGCGGAGCGAGGACGCGCCTATTAGCCCGCGGGTGCGACAGGCTTTTAAGTAATCCGAGAGAGAGAGAGAGAGAGAGAGAGAGAGAGAGAGAGAGAGAGAACACAACGAGACGAGGCCCGAGGCCTTTTGCAGGGGGGACGGGTCTTTTGCGCAACGAGGAAAGGCGATTGCATGCGCTTTTTTTGTTTCGTGCTCCAACCAAGGAACGTTAAACATCTATCGGCTTTTTCTCTTTAACCGAACGGACATTCTCGCCTCGGCGGCTTTCCATATTTACCTAGCAATCTAATTATTGCCTTTTAATCGCTCGTTTTCCCTCTTTTTTCTTTACCATTGTCGACGCCGACGCCGATGCCTCGAGATCTTTTTATTATCGTTAATATTATTATCCGTCTCCCTCGCTCTCGCCTCCTTTTTCGGTTCGACGTACTTTTTTTCCTCCGCGTGCGCGTGGCTATCGAGTTATTCGGTACGATAGATCCACCGCGAGAAAGATAGGAATCGGTAGCTCGAACGAATCAGCGATCGCCGAGTCGATCCGATTACGGTGGTCAGCGGGAAAAACGGAATCGGTTCGGTTTCGAAGCGTCGGACTTCTCTCTCTTTCTCTCCCTCTCTCGTACGCCGCAGCCGCGCACCGCGAACGCGAGAACAAGAGAAACGAGAGAAATAGACCGGTAATTTATAATTTTGATTTCTACGTATTGTATAACAAACTTATCCGCGGTACGAGTACTCGGTTGCCTCGGTGCGTCGTAGGATTGAAATATTAATAAATGCCTCGTAAATGAAATATTGAAATTAAGATTACTCGAACGTAACAGTGAAATAAATCGGATAATGTGTAATATAAATCGCATTATAAATAGTGCGAGTCGCGGTAAAAAATGACTTGGGTCGTACTCGATACTCGTTGGGCACGGATCGGTGTCCGAGCGTAAAAGTATGTTGCACTAATTAAATTGAATCCTAAAGAGTTGAAAAGAAGATTGAAAATACGTCGGGAAATATTAACCGATTTATTAAAAGCACATTTCTAAAAGTCTGATTAACGCTCTTGCTTCGCTGTACATTTGCATTATAATGAACCATAATTTTATCCAAGGAATAATATAAATCAAAACAACTAAGAAAAATTAACATTCTCGATGGTAACCTAAAACCTTGCGAGAAATCTATAAATAATTCTATGATATTTCTTCTCCTTGAAGTTTGTGTGTAATATTGGACGAGGATTTCGATAATGTTTATCGCGTTTACGTATATTTTTATACTTTTGTACGTACAAAATAGAGAAGGAACGCTTTTACAACCGTATCCGTAAGCGTAGGAAAAATTTTTAAAAGTTAAACCGATGCATGGAAACGTTCCTTCGATCGCCCTTCGGAGATGGACCACTTTCGTCCGTAGAAAAATAAAAAAACTTTTTTTTATGGATCTTCCACCGATAAAATCTCGATTTTGTTTACAAAATCGAGAATGTTATGTTATCGTTATGTTAAATTCGCCGCCATTTAGGGAAAGCTTCGAGACTTGGCATCGCGTAATTTACGAATCCTCGCAACAAAGATGCCCGTATCTCGAGCATCGATACACAAGCGATAGTTGGCGCTCGCTCGAAACACGCAAGAGGGTTTATTCGTAAGCGAGATCGAGTTGGTCCGTTCGTTTCTCGGATCGAAAGCCCGTACGAAAGTCACGTGAATAAAGATTCCCAAGCCCGAAAATGAGTAAATGAGTGTGAGGTAAGCTCGCGCGAGGAGCAACGTCGCATCGATCGACCGATCAAAAATCCGCGGCGTAGCTCGCGTAATTAAAAAGGCGGTCTCCTCTCTCCTCTCCTCTCTCCTCTCCTCCGGCTCCTCGAGCTCCTCTTCTTCCTCTCTGGGAACTAGAGACGCTGCTCGTGGGAAAGGTTGGGCGCATCCTCGCGCCCGCTAGACCCGCTCGTCGTTAAAGACGCGTCATTAAGGTTAAGCGCGAGCGCGAGTCTGGCCGGCCGTGTCCGCGCGGACATGATCGTGCCGCTAGTGCTCGAGCACGCTTTTGGTGTCTCTCCTCGATCGCGGCGCGAGGGAGAGAGAGGGAGCGAGAGGGAGCGAGAGGGAGCGAGAGAGAGAAAGGTGCCCGAGTTGGGCGCGAACCGAGTCGGTGGGAACGCTCTTTTTACAAACAGCTGTTTTAAGACTTTGATCCAAGATTTTACGATTGAACGCTGCTAATCAAAATTACCGAACCAACATTACGTACGGGCTACTTTTGGCGCATCCGACGAAGGTGTTTGCTCGCCTCCTCGCCGAGTCTTTAGATTGCGAGAAATATAAACATCGCTTGATACTTCGCTACGATTTATTGCTTATTACGGCTATCGGGGAAAATAAGTAATTTTCATATAATGAACTTTTAAATTAGTCTTTACAATAAAATATCGTATGAACCTTTCCAAGTATAAATCGTCTTGAAAAGGTTAGCAAAAATGAAGTCGTAGAAACATTCGGAATGTTGATAACTTCTTCGATTTTGAGCTCTCCGGTCGAAGAATAAATATTAATCGACGAGAATAAAACGAGAATAACCTTTCGATCGTGTAATAGTCAAAATTAGCGATGCATCGAAACATCTTCGATCAAGCAACGTTCCAAAGAAAAATATAATTTGCGCACACTTCGATTCCTTTATCTTTCGAACCCAACGATTACTTCTTCGAGAGTTTAACCAATTTACCGAACGCGAAGGCTTCTAAATCAATAATCCACGACGTAGTTCGTTCCGAATCGATATCTACAGTTTGGAAATCACAGATTTAAAAATTACATTACGATACGAAACGATGAAATACCGAGTACAATATAGAATACAAATGTTGGAGCAATTTATAACTACGTGTACTTGTTTGTAAATTGTCGCAAAGTATTAAACGTAATTACCTATTTCGATAGATACGGAAGTTCTTAAATACGTCTTCTTGAATCTGCTCGAACGAATTATATAAATAGGTTCGCGATAAATGTAAGTGGAAAAAAATTGATAAACGAATGAAAAATCTCGACAAGACTGCGATAAAATTCTTATTCTACGACCGTGTAAGGCTAAAGAATCGATTTAAATAACTTTTATTCGAAAATTATTATTTCTATTTTTAAAAAAAGTATACTCTCGAAGATATTTGATAAGGTATTTGGTTTTCCGTATCGGTGCTCTATAAAATATTATATTCGCGTATGGAAATCCTTTATTAAATTACAGGTATTAAAATAAAATTGCGATCGAGAAAATACGTAAAAATATCGCGTGCAAATTATTAAAAAAATATTTAAACGTACGTTAGTTTTTCTAAATTAGCGTTCAAAATTAAAAAATAAAATAAAAAAGAAATAAAACCGATAATCGTTTAGGTTGGTTTATTTTATAATCAGTGGAACATAGTTGATAAATCGAATAAATTTTGTATTCGTACGTGTTTCAGTGATCAAAATTACTCGTAGATTCGAGCGATTTCATCGAATCTCTTTATTACAGTTTAAAAAGATTAATAAGAAATTAAAGCGCGAGTTTGAAAAGATTTCAATCTTAATTTTACCGTTGAATCTACCGATCTTAATTTTCATCGACGCAACTTATCAAACATACGAAATTTATAGGATTCACGAATTCAAGTGTATTTACTATTTGTTACGTAGCTTTAAATTTGATAATCCATTATGTCGTTCGTTACGCAAATAATTTAAAAAAGTTGTAAAATTTACATACATTAGTCTATTATTTGTTATAATTGCATAAAGTACAAAACGTGTAGTTTAAACGATCCGTGAAACAACTTATTTCCCTTGATACGCGTATAAATCTTTCCATAAAGAAAAACCATAAACGAATATTTGCCCAATATTTCGTAATATGACGGGTATTTACTATGCCGTGAGTACCATATTTTAAAGGTAACTCGTTTTAAAACAAAATTATATAGTTTTGTGTTACTCAAACTCGGTTGGTATAGCTGTACGTTCCCATCGATTCGAAGGCAAGAATGATCTCAACTACTTGAACGTTTTGACGGACGTCACTTTTAAGATTTTATATAAATAGTCTAGCGAGTTCCATTGCTAATATGACAAGCAATCGCGTGCAGAGATCATTCAAACTTCGAAACGAAATCTTAACTCGGGTCGATTGTCAAAATATATCTGTCCAAGACGAAGCAAACATTCGGTGCCGTGCACAACCTTAAAGAATGAAAATAAAAAAATGAAAAAAAAATGAAAAGAAAAAAGAAAAGAAAAAAAAAAAGAATAAAAGAGAAAGAGACTCTGTCCCTTCGGGCTGGGAATGAGTTAGCGTTGTTCCTCTCACAAGAAAGACTCCCCTCTCGAAAGACTCTTTCTCTCTCGGTTCTTCGGTCTCGGCCGTCTCCGTGGCCGTCTCCGTGGCCGTCTCCGTGGCCGTCTCCGTGGCCGTCGCCTATGCCTCTATCGTATGCCTATGCCGTCGTCTCTCACCCGGCGATACGAGAACTATTGTCCTGGCCGAAGCCAAGGTCCGCTTGCACACACGGACTGATCTCGCTGTGCCGCAACTTCTCCGAGGCTCACGACTCGTCGAATCGCGCTCGCCACCAAACTGCCGGATTGTGTTACAGCGGACGCCGCGCGAGGAGAGAAGAGGATAAAAGGTCCATTGTCGCGCGGCGATGACCGGCGCGACTGAAATCTCGTGATTCGCACGGCCCGCCGTCACGGGGGGCCCGACTTGGCTCGTCACGGCCCTGCTTTCGTCCAACGCTACGAGTGGTGTCCTCCGGGTCCTCCGGGTCCTCCGGGTCCTCCGGGTCCTCCGGGTCCTCGCTGCTTTGCTTTTAGGGAACCCGTTTTCCTCGCGAGGCTCTCCCAGACTCTTCGGAAAATGTTGTAACGCTCTTTTGTCGAATAACCTTCGCCTTTTTTTTTTTACATCGCTTGCATATGGATCAGCGAACGAATCCAAACGAGCTATCGATCATCTTATCGCTGGATCAATGCTTATCGTTTACAATACTATCTTTTTAATCGTCCTATTTTGATTGATATATTAGAGAACGAATCGATACCGAAAAGACTTTCTTAGTTGCAAAAATATTTGAATAAAGTCGTGCATTTTTGTCGATCCGTCTTTTGTCTCTATTCGTTCCCAGGCGTTTCTGAAACCGTTCGACTTTCGGAAAATTTATGTAACTTCGTCATCGACTTCTTCAACGGCATGACACTATTTTATTTATACATTTCGATCGTAGGCTGTACAAATACAGCGTTTGCAATAAAGTTTTATTGAGCAATTTGGCGTTTCGCGGCAAAAATTTTAGTTCCCATGTTGTTTTCGAAATCGCTTCGCAAAAATCATAAAGCGAGAAAATAGAATAACGTTTTCCGTGCCGACCGAAACAAATGCGATTATTTAAAAAAAAAAAAAAAATAAATTCTTTCAATTCCTTTTTAAGATACAAACTATATGTATGCATCACTGCCAAAATATTAAATCGGTAATCGTGTCCATCGTTTAAAACAAATATCTCCCGCGATATTCGTGACTCGAACGATACAATTTATTTTCGAGTCACGATTAAGTAGGACATCTACAAATCAGTCATAATGTATTTGTTTTGAAGTACTTATTAATTTATAAGCAAAATAATCGGAAAGGCAATATTCATAGTCCTAAAAATTTATCGCGAAATTAAATGTTTTCAACCACTTTGTATACATAAATAAATTACCAACGTTAAAAAAAACTAAATTTAATATCCTTTGCAAAGGCTGCTAATATTATGAAAATCCTTTCCTAAAAAACACCCATAAAACGTTTATCCGATAAAAATGTATTAAGATAAATATTCGCGAGGCAAATATTATATATTATCGTCACTCGGTATATATACGATGGGTAAACATTAGACACACGTCGACGCCTTAGGGTACCTTAACCCGTTTAACGATGGCCGAGCAATCAACTTAGATGATGTTTTCGCCCGCAGCTGCAGGAAGACCCGACATCGTGCACTACACATTTTCGTCTATGTTTTACATTTTTCTATTCGAGTTTTTCACAGATAAGAACGGGAATAAATTAAAGCGAGATAAAGCTTTTTTCGAGACTAAATTTTTTAGTTGTAACCTAACGCAATCCTTAAATTCCATTATTCGTTTATTTGCTTCATTTAGAAAACTTTATCCTCGCAGCTACGGGTTTTTTTAACTTTTTTTTTTTTTATTAAATTGATTATATTATAATCACGCGAAAAGCGTTCCGTAACCTTAAAAGATTCAAACCTTTTTTCACGCGCTCAAAGCTATAAAATTTACGCGGCTCGATGAGATGTTGGAGGGGAGGAAAGAGCAAGGATGATCGACTTTTGGTTCGATAAAATATTTTACTCGAGCGGCAGATATCGATAATATGGTTCGAATTTCGCGCTTTCTCCAAAGTTAATCAACTAAAAAATTTCTTTCGAATCTCCGAAGCACTCGTTTCCTTGATTATAGCCTTTTCAACGGCTCGGATATATTCGCATCACCTTCGACGATCCAAAAGTCTTACATGCGATTTTATGCGCCGTGTGATTTTATTTTATTCTTCGTCGTGATTTTATGGCCCCTAAGTCGTTCGTCGGACACGCTCGGAAATCACGTCGTGCGATTTTTCACTCGAGTACAATTCTTAACTAATAAATTTTTACTTATATTTTGCTTTGGATTTAAAAAGGTAGCCGTAAGAAAAAATCGACATAAGGATAGTTTACGCATGGAAATTCAAGACCGAAACCAAATTCTATCCGTTTTTCCGAAAGTTTTGGAAATAACGTTTGTTTTACTCCGTATCGTTATTTCCCTTTCCCCAATAGTTTTTTCTTGTTCGTTTTTTATTTTTTTAATTTTTTTGATATCCGTAAACGATTAAACCGACCGTTCTATTTATGATAAATATTTTGTACTTTATTTCTTATCGCGTTAAATCATTCGAATAAAGACTATCTTGATACAGTTCTACTTCTTAAGGTGATGTTAAGTACGGTAGTAACCGATTAATTGTTTTTTCGTCGTATTTTGTTACCGTTCGCGGTATTAAAAACGACAGGATGAATCGGTATCGCTGCTTCTCGGTATAAGCTTCAAAGAGGAAGAATATGACTTTCGGATACGAAGGCAGCTACGAATGAGAAAATAAACAATCGTGAATATCCTATAAGGATTAATCGTACGAGCGATGAGCTTACACCGATAAACTTAAATTGTCTAAAATACAACGAGTTCAACCGTGTATTTCTCTCGATTAAAATATTTCAGAGATGAAATACTTCTCCATTCGAATCTCCGATGGAGAACCACTACGTAAATATCGTGTATAAATAAAAATATAAACCTATCGAAGTAATACCTACAGTGTTTTTACCGTTTTCATCTCACGTGTACGTACAGAAGTTATGGATCGGATAATTTTGCTATATGTACTGTATTTTATCCTAAGATTAATTAATATTACTTAAGACAGAAATTTTATTCGACAAAAGGAAGACTTGGACGAGTTTCTGTAATATAATTCAATATTTGTACATATAAACGAAGGTAAAATAAAAGGTAAAAAAGTTAAATGAGATGAATTTTACAAAACTTTTGAGTGCTTACTTTAGTGCGTGGTTCTCGTAAAATGGATGTTTTCAACGCAATAATTGTAAAGCGATAACTTTGAAAGCCGAGTATGGAGTAAAAAAGTTTACACGTCGGTAGCAATAAAAGATGTATAGGTGCAACGAATCGTTACCTCTAAAAATTTGGCTCAAACTTAGAACCGATATTTCGAAAACCGAGCATTATCGGAAGAAATTTAACGTATAATGGACGAATCGTTAAATACAAGGTTCTATAAAAGTGTAATTTTCAAGTGTGTTCCATTCTTACATTTTAACAAGCAGAATGCAATCAGAAATGTTGGTTATCAATCATTTTATACTTTATGTTTTTATTTAAACTATCACCGTAAATATTTGAATATGCGCAAACGTTCACTTCATAAACATCAAATTATTGATAGCTTTTGTTGTAATATACTATATTGCCCATAGATTTTATGAATATGAAAATAAAATTATATTATGAAATTTGTACAAGTTGCCTGCCGTAATACATTCCGTAGTTATATTTATTATACTCGTAAATATCGAGCATGATTATTGATTTATCGCGTGATTCGGTTGGATCATTAACAACGATAAAAATAATAAAGGATAATTTAGACAATCCTCGTAAGAATACTACGTTGATAATTGCAACGAATACCTTTGGTATTATGTAAAGTAAAAATAAGGAGGGTTCGGTAAAACGCTTTGGAAGCATCTTGGAAGCATCTTGGAAGCATCTTGGAAGCATCTTGGAAGCAAGAACTTTCAGATTTGGGGAACGCGCCGGAAGAGTCGAAGCCCGAACGGATTCGTCGATTCGGTGGAGGTTGGCATCGTCGTTTTGGCTGCTCGTTAATAAATAAACAAATCGGCGGCTGGAGTCCGCGGTATCGTGGGAACGGGCCTCTCCGAGCGGACCGCTGCGCCCTCACGGGCAAAAACGCTAATGATATCTGATTGCTCGGCATTCACGATGTGATACTCGCGGCCGACGCTCGTTATCGAGGCTTATCATCGGCGCGCCGGGCCGAGGGTCTTCATCATCGTCTCGCGCGACCCGCGAGCGCCGACCGAGAATAATAAGCGCACCGTTCTCGTACACGTTCTCGGATCGAGGCGTCGTTACCGTTCGACGCTCGGATTTGCAATTGAATAGCGAATTTACGCCGGTGAATAAACGTTCGTAAACGTTAATAAACGTTGCTAAACGTTGCCAAACGTTACCAAACGCTAATAAACGGAGGGTAAACGGAGGGAAACGGAGGGAAACGGAGGGAAACGAAAGATAAACAATGCTACGACCATCGGACATCCTCGCGATGTCTCCTTCCCCAAATTCTTCACATCCCGTGGTTTTCCGCGGAATACGCTTCTGCGAACATTATTTGCCGCTCGTGTTCTTCTCGGTAACGTCGACCTTCCATTCGCCGTTTTCCACGCGAATTATAAAAGTTGGTCGAGGCTCGTTGCGCGCGCATAAACATCGATGACTAATTTTACCTCGATGACTTTGATTCGCCATTTCTCTCGTGCGATACACGATGCATTCGAATAAATACGTTTCGTTGGATATCTCCATTCGACCCGGCAAATAAATACTTTCTTCATCAAGACGGTAGATTCGGTATGATGAATTGCATGGAAATTATTCTAACTCGGTCGTGAGCTTACAATCCATTGCCAACGAATATTAATCTTTTTTTCAGTTGAAAGAAATTCAATTTCTATTAAAATTTATTCTTTTGTATTATTTTTACTGTATTATTTTACTGATTCGAGATAATAAGAAATATTACACGGATGAACTAATCTTTAAGCATAAGTAATTTCTTCTATGGCCTCTTTATATTTAATTTTTGAATAAATATTTGAATTTTTGTTTCGTTGACTTTCCCTTTCTATTTCGTCGTATCGCTTTTTGTGCATTTTTCCATTAAATTCATAGGTTACCGAGAGGTACGCGTTAAAAATATTATCGAGTAAGTTGAAAATTTTATTCCAAACGTTGTCGCCTGATCATAATATTAAAATTTTGAGACACTACGCGAAGCGAAACGAATATTACGCTTGGAAAGTATAAAATGAAGTAAACGTACAGTTTCTTATAGGCATGTTAACAAGTGGGAAAGTGTTGAAAATCAAATTTCAAATACAAATGGGACTAAGTTGAATGCGTTTGACGGATAATACAAAGCTACTGATTTTGAATATTTTTATAAATCTCGCTTAGATTCGCTTGGAATCGCTTAGATTCGCTTAGATTCGCTTAGATTCGCTTAGATTCGCGTATAATATCGAAGCACCAGTTTCGTGATCGAGTTAGACCGCAATGACGACGATTCTTTTTGCTACCCGATTAGAAAGGAGAACCGAACTAACCTATTCAATCATCTTCCATTTTGTGAAACAATGGTTCTTTCCGCGCGTACTCCCCTTTTTTTATTATTCGGTATTTTTTTCGCGTTTCATGACTTTACTTCTGTTACCGCTGTGCAATTCGTGAAATACCATACAGGCAGGACAATGAAATTTATGAGCTCACGAAGGGTAACGAGTTTCGATCTGAGAAAATTTGTTCCTCGATAGTTTTATGAAACAGCTATTTCCATCCGTTATCCAGTATATTAATAATTTGCATGCGCATAATAAAAACTAGCGAATAGATTTTCTTATTATTTTCCCAAGTATTAAATTTACCACTTTGTTCAAAATTAAAAAGTGAGGTAAATCGTTCGTTGAAACATTTTTTACGTTATCCGTCCTTAACTCGAAATGTCGCTACCAAGTTATATATATACCCAAGTTATACTCTTCGTTACTAAAAGAAAAACTTTGATTCGACCCAGGGAGTCATAGTTTGGGAACTGAAACAAAATAATCTAATCCCAGTACTTACCTCCGTCTCTTTTCAAATGAACTTTCCCGTTGATCGATAATACCGCAAAGAACAGACACACGAGTATTATACCGGAAAAGTGTTCGCTGTAAATCGTGAGATAATTTGATTGCGCTTCACAGAATAGATAAAGCCTAGTGCGTTCGCGTATATGTATCGTAACGGCGACTGTAAAATTGCAGTCCAAAATGCCGTCGATTTGAGTAATGCGCTTTGTTTGCCAAGCAAGTGCACACTTGCGGTATCTCGGATCCATTGCAGAGTAATTTAATATTGATGTACGCAGGTGCTGGAATTCGCTTTAAGTCACTTAGATTGAGTTAGAGCTTACTTTTCCGTAAATGCTTTTGAATTTACACCGTGTTTGTTCGGATCGAATAATTTCTCAATAATATCCATAATTTAAAGATTTTATCGCGTGATTTTATCGGGCGATTTATCCAAGTAAATGTAAACATCATTTTTCACAAAACGATTATAGTTAACTTTTCCGATATAATTAATATTTTTGATCCTATAACGTTTTCGTAGAAGAATAATTCGATAAAAATTAAATTTTAAAATAATTGAATCTTAAAATAATTTTTAAATAACTTGAAAAAAATTATTAAAAAAAATTTACTTTTAACGTTACACGTACGAAGCATACGATAATAAAATAATATAATAATGCAATATTATATACCTTATACGAAACAATATTTACATATTTACATATTTAACGTATTTAAGACTTAAAATCTACTATAATATATCTTCGACAATGATAAAAAAATTCTATGAATTAAATTAGTAAGTCATATATATATAAATATAATGAAATGTATACATTCAATTTATTATTAATTTGTAGAGTACGTCAAATCAATAATCTTTAATAGCTTAAATTTATAATCTTTTTCACGTCGACGGAAGGATGCATAATTAATGTCGAATAGATCATCGGAAACCCTTGTAAAGATAAATTGTGCTTTATGATAATGCGTCTCGCGTGTTATGTATCGTGTAAAGCTTTGTACTTTGACATGAAAAACCGACTCGTTTAATTATAAATTTATTTTCTAAATTATTTATGTCATGAAATTTAAAGTTAGCTCGCCAGGAATTTAAAATATATCTTATAAACCGACATTTATTAAAATAACATTTTCAATTATATAGCAAAATAGTTTAATTATTCTTTTACCAAATCTAATCTATCATGAATATATTTTGTAAAATATTTTTCTTTACAATTACGTTATTCTTCTATTTTTGTTTTGTTCCTATAATTAATATTCGATATCATGTAGTTTTTTTCGATTATTTTTGAAACAACTAAGAGTATTTTTATTTTTAGCAAGTGAAATATCTATTTTAAACATCACAATAAATTTATTTTAAATTAAGAAATGCTAAACATATAGTTGTGAAATATTTTTTCTAATGTGATGTTTAATATAGCTTAATATTATTTATAATTATATCGCGCGATGCTTCTAACAACCAAATGTCTATTTAATTCATTATCTTACTTGGAAAATATATTTAAGGATGTTTAGTTCATTGTATTTTATTGTAATTATTTAATATTATTATTAATAAGGGTAAATAATAAATTTATAAAAAGAAATATATAAATAATTAATAACAATAATAACAAATATGTTTTTTCAGTTAAATAATATTTTATATTATTTGAAAACTTAAAAGAATATTTTTATTATATTATGATTATGTTAATATTATGAATTTTTAGTACTATTCTAAGTTATTGATTTATCGGTATAAAAATTCTTTTCCAACTTCGAGGATTCACTTATCGTTTAATATTTATCAGTATACTAACCTACAGTAATACAAAAAATAAAATATACATTTTGTTTATCTATTTGAAAAAAGTATCGATTATATTTAATTGATAAATTATTATCGTTATTCAATAACTCCACAATGTTTTATTGAAACCAACTTTTTAAATTCGAAATAAACAAATTGGTTGATGAGAAGTTAAAGAAAAAAAATAGACACATAGAGCGGCAGTGAGGGGGGGGGGGAGGAAGAAAGCTAAGAAATTAAATTGCCTCGTAGAAGTCGTCATATGGTCGTGGTACACCGCAAACTTGTCGACTACAGCATAAATCTTCTTTCTTCCTTCCTCTGTTTTTATGTTACTTCTTTACCTAGAATATGCATATGCAAAGGTTACATGCGAATGAGATCAGCGTAGTGTATAGTGTTGAACTTACAAATCGAGTCTCGAAAGCTATTATAAATCCGTCGATTTGAGTGGTTAATATATGTTTTTATAGAAGATCGTGTTTTTTATATAGAATTCCACAAGATTATTTATTCGCTTGTAACTTTACTTTTAAAGAGCTTAAAATAAAATTAATAATTTAATACAACTTATACGTACATCATTTATTGCATTGCAGAAATCTTCAACGTGACGAATAAAAATAAATTAAAATTTGTATTTAATTGAAATTAGTTGGCTCGTGATTATAGACGTAAATTATAATCATTTTTAGTTCTAATAATCAGAAATGAACATTGTGTAGAATTCAAAATAGACAGATTAATACAAAAGCTTCGTATAAACTAAAAAAGTAACTACATTAATTTAATAGTATATAATCTCTAGATATGTAGAAATAACGAGTTGAATGAAATGTATTTAGAAAGTTCCATTAGAATTTAAATAAATCGAAGAAAGTACGTATATAAAAGTTTTGTTTGTAAAAGAATTCATTTTACGACTATAGTATTTATATCGGTTAACATTTCTTAAATAAAAGTTTTATTTGTTTTTTAAGTAACAATTTTAAAAAGGTATCGTCGTGATAATTTGTTGCATAATATTTGTTTAAATGTTTAATTAAATAATAAATGTTGAAATAAAAATAATTATTAAAAATTATATATCATTACATCAAGTTCCAATTTTTTTATATATTTAAATGTACAAAAAAGAACTGTTACCGGGTAATTTGGATTTATTACTTATTTATTACCGTACAATATACATCTTGTAATTCATTCGTTTCAATTTTATTCAATTTTCGGTTAAAAATTAAAAAACCATTTGAAATAAAATTTCGATAAATCTATAATTTTAATAAGAGGTTTAAGATGTAAAAAATGTAAGAATTACTAATTTCGCACAATAATGTTTGAGAATAAAAATATAAGCACTTAACAAGTCGTAAATACATACTTTAAGCAATTATACAATGTTAAGAGCCTTGGTAAATGAAATACTGTTAGAAAATTTTTATAAGTATACGAAATATATGTAATTACTAAATTATATATTACTACAATATAAGGAATGTACAAAAGTACTGTTTTTAAACAATAAAAAGTACACGCGTAAATTACAGTTTTGCATTTTCCGATTGTACTTACCAAAAGCAAATATAAAATATTTATATTTATTAATTAATGGTCGACGTTTTCAACGATTTCAACGTTGGAGTCAAATAGTTACAGAAATTAAACGAATTATCTTAGAAAATATCGATAAACCTTTGGAACTTCATCACCGGTGCGAGTACTTCCTTATTCGCGTCGTAACAGTAACGCGAATTAATTACAGAAAGCATTAGAAAGAAGAAAAACTATGAAAACCTTATCATTACGGATTCCGTATGATTACCCAATGAATTATAGTAACGCTCCTACGCAAACGTAAAATGGAAAAAGGCAGAGATCCGCGAAAGTAGCTATTCGAATACCACGCCAATTCACCAGGGAAAAACACTCGTGGCCGATGCAAATCCTCGTTGCACGGTAACTAATGCAAAACCCGAATGACCGCATTTGTTTCGCGCAAATTGAACGCAAGGTTCCTCTCCGAGAGTACGAGTACGAGTACGAATGGCGTTCGGACCCTCGCCAGCCTCGTTAATAATTAGCGGGAGTGCACCTAACAATCTCATCTCCGTTGCGGCCGGGCGACGATAAGGAAAGCCAGAGAAGAGAGGAAGAAAGAATATAAGAAGCACGCAATACACGTGCAACGCTTAAAGTGTGATTTTATACCTCCCTTCTTCGAGCTCTATGATTCCAACGGTAATTAAGTTCCTCATTCGATTATTAATCATGGAGTTAATACGAGGTATCGATTGCTTATAAATGTATGTCATAACGCGATGATATTTTCTCTGCGCTCGTATTCGAAAGTGGAATTAAATATCATCCGGGAGGAAAAGGCCGCGATCGGCAGATTTAACTTCGGATGTAGGAAGCTTCTGATGATACACGGAGATTAGGGAGATTCTTTTGGAAGAAGCGATCGCGCGAATATCGTAAACGAAAATATTATTTTCCTTTAAAGACCGTTCTGATCGTTCTGATCGTTCTGATCGTTCTGATCGTTCCTTCGAATTTCACCTTAATTATTAATTTGAAAATATTTCAATTTATTAACGAAAGTATTCGGAATAGGATTTATAGGCAAAGAAAATGACCGATGGAAAATATAAGAAATAACCAACCTATGTTCGTTGATTAATGACTTTAAAATACAACTTTTCTATTTCTATCGTAGAGTTCGTGTATTTCCAGAGGATAATTCTATTCTATCTGCCAAGTTGTATCTACAACATTTATAATCGCGTTAAACGGATATTTCTATTTTTTCAAGAAAAATCGTTAATGTATTACAAAAAATATTTTTAAATTTTTATTCGATCGTTACAATAAAGAGAAAAACGTTAATTCGTACAAATAAGTTAACTTTTAATACCCATACACGTATTTCAAATGGAGTTTTACACAAATTTGTGGGATGCAAAAATTTATTAATCTTATTATAATATACGAGCTTCCTTGAAATATAGTAGATATAAATGCGAATATTACAAATTAAGCTTACAAGGAAATATTTCACGGTACGTATAATTCTTGAAATATGTTTATACGAACCATCGCACGATATATATAAACTTGGAGTAATCGTTGAGTCGCGATTAAACGCGTTGCGCGTTGAAATTGAGATATCGAAAAAAATCAATAAGCACCTCTCGCTTATAAAGTCGAAATCGTTAGATAGACACGTACATATTAAATAAAGCGTAGAGTATCATTAATTAAATTTTAAAAAGTTACACGGTCAGAAATGGAATATTGGACGTGCGTGAAAAATAGGCCTGGAATATTTTCGATTCCGTGACACGGCGCGCGATAAATTCGTCCGATTTTTTCACATCTGCTCCATAACTCATGTTTTCCTCGCGCGTGAACGTAACGCATAACGAAAACAGCCTTAGGATTGAAGAGAGAGAGAGAGAGAGAGAGAGAAAAGTCCGACTGCTCGTTGGCGCCGACCACTACAACATTAATTAGCGTCGGGAAAAACGCGGCGCGTATCTCCATTGCAGCTCTTTGATGCGATCGTATTAAAGGCCGCCACGAATCGACCGCGCAAATTGTTATGCATCCGCACACCCCGACGCAAATTACTTTATGCGCTGTTTAATTACCGTAAGGAGCTTCTGTGCTACCCCCGACGTTCTTTTCCTTTGCCTCGGTGTTTCTCACGATTCAGAGACCGAGTCCTAGATGCCAATGCGCAATGCCAACTTCGTACCCGCGATTCCATTTTCCTTCGTTTTAATCGTAGATCCTTTATTTAGCCATTTTTTAGCCTTTTTTTAGCCTTTTTTTAAGCAATTCGCTTTTAAGAGTACCGTTTTATCTATACCGCGTATATGTATTCAGACACAAATATATCGGACGAACTTCAATTTTGCTTTTTCACATTTTCAATCCTTTAAATAATTACAATATATAAAATATTTACATACCTTAAAAATAAACACCGATTTTCAAAACTGAACTATCCATCTTAATTTTCTTTTACCCGTAAAACTAACTACAACTATTTTTTCGGAGTTTATTTTTTCATTTATATGATAAATGTTTACTAAGATTTTGATAGAACGACAAATTTATTACAAGTAATGTATTAACCATTCGGCGTAAGATCCACGTAACTTATTTATCTAAATCTAATTTGCTTCCGCTCTAGAAAAGCGAATAAAAACATAAAATCCCATGCTGAACGTAACTTTTGAAAGATATGAAAAAACTTGAAAAAATGCCGAAATTCAGTGCAAAAGAAGAAACGAAGGTGCAAGTTGGAACTTCCCTTATCCGAACTAAGATTCTATGCAATTTACGTGTAAACGATTCAAAGGCCGAATTAAAATGGTTATTTTTCATCTTGGAAATTACGAGGCACAACCTATTATTACGTTGGAGTTTGTTTCAAGATCTTGGTAATTTCAGTAATTTCATCTATCTTGCATTTTAATTGTTTGGGATAATTAACGTTAGAACAATTCAAAATATGATCAAAAGATAAGTTAAAAATTTTCTTTCGTTATTCATAAGTCTTCTATGACTTTGTATCAGCCATCAACAAACTTTAATCGGCTAATTACGATCCGCGGTTTACAGGAACGGACAAAACATAATTTGGATAGAAGAAGCATCATAAAATTATAATTAATAATAGTCTTCTTATGACATTTAATTAAATACACGCCTCTTTAAAATGTTTCTTCGGCTGAAATCTCGACATCTCGGAGAATCGTCGTTCGGCCAAAAATAAATTGTATTTTTTACAACGTAATTCGTTGTCGTTATCTTCGTACGTACCTAAGGAATGTTCGAAAAATGGCGCGATTTTATATCGCCTTGACAAATTCACGGTTGCTCGCGAAAATAACTCGAGTCTTATGCCATCGAAGTGTCCGCATCTACTCCGACGTTTCCCCTCTACTTTTTCCAGGTTCACGAATCTTGCACGGATCACGCGCCGATCTCATCTAAATCCACCGCGGACGACCGAGTAACTCCTGAATAATACATAAGCACGTGTATGCGCAAACTCGCGCGTATTTTGAAGAATGAGAGAGAGAAAGAGAAAGAGAGGAAAGAGAGATTACTCGAACGAAAAGGAAGAGGCAAAAAATGAAGAGTTCCAGTCGAGTCTCGTCGATCTCGCGATTTCGCTCTTCCTTGTCAGATACACGTGGAAGAAGGAACGAGAAACCGTAACTTTGACTCGAGAGTAATCGGTATTTCTTATCGCGTCGGAACTCTATGTATAAGCATAAGTGAACTACACTTACGAGCTTACGAGAAAACACGTTATTTTGGCCGAATAAAGAACCGAATACGCGTTTAATTATACATATGGTATCGCAAAATTATAATATATTAAAAAGATAAATTTACGCGATCGATGAGCGAAAAATTGTAACAAGGTGATGAAAAATCTGGATGAAAAATTAAGATGTTTATTATGGAATACTTTTGCGTTAGATATATTTAATAGTATTTAAATACCGCAATTATTATATACGAAAAACATCGTACGATAATCGATTAAGTACACGCGTAAGTTTATTCGAGTTTCAAAAATAAAATAATACCGTGTACCGAATACAAAAGAAAATATTCGAGGAAAAATCGAAACTCGTAGAGTTAAAAAAGAAATGTGTAATTTGAACGAAGCTCGAGATACAATACGGGAATTTATACCGAGTACTCTATTCGTACGACTCGGATGTATTCTTGCATCCTTGCATCCTTGCATTCTTGCATCCTTTATTATTACAGGTGGAAGCATGCACGCTAAATTAAAAGTCCGATAACCGAGCAAGTGAAAATTATACGCGCGTATCTATATAATAAAATATAATTTTTACCGAGAAAGCGAAATATCATTTAAAGATGGAATCGTTTAAATTTAAAGAGGTAAATTTGAACGGTGCGTTAGCGAAATAAATTTTGTGCATACGAAAGCAGAGGCAATTTCTGTCGAAAATACATAAAATTATCGGACGGTAACGACTTACGCGGAAAAGACTTAAAAACCGAAACGCGTTCTCGAAGAATAGAAGACTTTGCATCGTGGACGCGAAGACGCTTCCGTATCGTCGGAGGAGTTCGTCGGAGGAGTTCGTCGGAGGCGCTCGGACAAGGTTAGGGGAGGCTTCGAGGGGGTTGGAGACAACCCCGAGTCATTTCAACGAATGCGCATCGTCGCCCGAGGCGAACGTACCTCTCGGTCCAGTCTACGGCTCGTCTGGCGCGACCCGTGACTCATTCCGGCGCTCGAACGCGGCAATCGCGAGATAAGGCGAGTCACCGCTCGGACTGCCCGTAGTCGTAACCGCGATCCTCCGGCCGATTCCGGTTCCCACGTTTACATTTCGTGCATGCGCGATGGGACGTCGGCCACGGCGTCGGCCACGGCGTCGGCTACGTTGTCGGCCCCGGCGTCGGCTCCGACGTCGGCTCCGGCGTCGACGGTCGACTCGTTAACCGCATAACGGTAGGTCACTCGCTCGCACGCGGGGCCAGCTTATCGGGGTTGAGAGCGCACCTCGAAAATAGGAGCGCAGGTACACCGCCGATCTTCCCGCTCCTTCCGGGGGAAACTAGGATCCGCGTCGATCATCGGTGCGTCCATGTTCCGCGCGACCGCTGAGTATTGTAATAACGAGGGATCTATCCCTGTCGATCTAGGTGGTGGCGAGTCGTGTTCCGGTCGAGGGACGGGTCGAGGGACGGGTCGAGGGACGGGTCAGACAGCGGTGCGCGAGGCGGTGACGGGGACGTTGAATAAACGAATGCGCCCCCGCAGTTGTCGGTTTTTTACGCGGGTTTTTCACGCGGGTTTCTCGCGCGGGTTTCTCGCGCGGGTTTTACAACGGCTCCGGAATCGCGGTTGTCGATAAACTTCGAGACGATTTTACTTTTGGGTGCTGCGTTATCGTTACCGGGCTCACCGCCTACTCCCGCGGTTTAGATCAGTCTCGCGCTTGGGGATATTGGCGATGTCCGGAGGAAGCCTTGTTCGGATGCTCGGAGGTAAAAATGATCCAAGTATCGTTGATATTAAATAAAATCGCGAAAAATGTCTCGCGAACGGCGCGAATCTTTAACGGATCCTTCGGTTTTATCGCTCAAAAATTGTTAATCGATTTACCTCGGTTTTTATCGAGGAATACGATTCGCTAACCTTGAATTATCGTTTCTGTTTCAGGTGAGTTATCTCGACGAAGCTTATTGTAAACGAGGCTTGAATCCCGAAAGGTAAGAAAAGCGAAAGAAGATCGAAGCTACCCGTTGCTTTGGAGGCGTGCGCGGGCGCTTACGCATTGGTCCATTGTGCGTGCGCATGTACGTCCAGGCGCACTCGTAAAAGCTGAAGAAATAACCCGAGCTCGTAGCTTTCTAATCAGCTTTGACGATGATTAATTATTCTCCGGCTTGGTGCGGAGTTTGGCCTCTTTAGCGATAGTTTCCCCTTCCAATTGCGAACGCGAGAAATCGCGACCGTCGTTTGCCCGCTGCATCATATTTTTTCGAGAGGTATCGATTTGGCGCCAAATTTTTAAAACTTTCCTTAACGAGTTCTTCTTTACGAATCGTTGATATTAATTTTAAAGAACAGCGTTCGCTTTTCAACGATAAAATAATTTTGATAAAATCATCGCTTTTCAAAGAATTGTATTTGCTTTACGAAATTCAACGCGTAAACGAGTTTGCGTTAATTTTTTTAAACAAAAATATATTCGTAGAGACGGTTAGTCCAAAAATCAAGAACAGGGTTTCTCGATTAAACTTTACTTCGACCGACAACGATAACTCGAATTCCTTAAATAAATTTTTTTAATATTTCTTTCCAAACGTTAATTTAATAAAGAAATAATAGAGTTATAGGTAGTTTTATTACACCGAATATTATATTAAACACTCTCGAATAAGTTTATTCTTCGAAGAATCGATATATTACATGCTTATAGCGGTAAAAGTTGAATCGGCGACCTCGGAAAGAAAGTTGCTAATAGTCGTATACACGGATCACACGGAAACGCGTATTTACTATTCATCCCGTATGTCATACGATTTTTATAAAATTGTACTTTATGAAATTAACTCTCTATCCAATTCACGTATTTCCCTTTATATCGAACTTGCGCCTGACCGGAATCGATTACCATCTACTTCTACGTAAATATGTACGTATATACGTACTCTCGGTCGGAATGGACGATCGTCAACCGAATCATATACAATGCTCGTATAATCCCAAAGTGATCGAACGCATCGAATCGCAAAACACAATCGATGGATTCGATCGCGAAAAAAGGCCACATCCGACTCCGATTGAAATATGTACCGCGATCCCGTTAATTCTCGTGTAACCTTCTCGCTCGCATCGTTTTCCCACTTTTAAAGTTACTCGCTCTCGAACCAACTGCCCACGACAGACATGGAAAATCGACGTAAATCAGCGACGTCCGAGGATCCGCCCCTCCCGGAAGTTCGCGATCAAAGTCCCGAGTGAGGCGTTGCCGGTCGCGTGTCGCTCGATCGCGGCGCGATTCACACCTCCGCCCGTGATCCCAATGATTCCGTGATTTATCGTTGAGAGCGTCTCTCTCTCTCTCTCTCTCTCTCTCTCTCTCTCTCTCTCACTCGCTTAATCACGAGTCTATTCGCGACCTACGACGGCTTTTGGTTGAACTCCACAGCGACGGCGACACTCGTTAGTTTACCCACGGCTGAGCGATCGAAAACGCGGGGGTGAATAAAACAGCTACGATTCGGCACGATTTCAGTCATTACATGCGCGATAACGAGTACACAGGTTTTTCATTCCGCTCGCTGTTTTCGGAGTGTATTTCAAATATGAAAAGCAGATACCTTTGCATAACGGAGAAACCGAGGTTTTCTTTCGTTACTCTTAAATCCTTCGTTTTAAGTCTAATTTGAAAACTTGTGCTAAAACGATTACTTAAGTAACTTTCAATGCATACATAATCTTGAAATTAACTTTTTTTTTTTAAATTCGATTTATAATCAATTTAATACGAGTATTTTATCGAGAAATGTTTAAGTAATTAACGATAACCGAAAAGAATTAATTTTATTTATAGTTTAATCCGAACGTTATAAGAATATTTTGTATAATATAAGTAACGATAAGCAATTATAAAAATCCAACGGACAATATACTTAAGATAAAAATTGTTTTAATGTAAATACTTTCTCTTTTTTAAAGCAAACGTAAGAGAAATCTTCTTTTCTTAATAGACTTCGACATCGCAGTAATTTTCCGCTACTCGAACTGCTACAAAAATGGAAGTTTCAATTTACAAGGAAAAATAAAGTAACTCGTAACAAAACATTATTTTGATCGAATCGATATCCTTGTACTCATATAAATTCTAGAAATGGTTTTTCGCTCTCGATTGTGATCACTGCTCCTTTTCTTACGCATCCACAGGTTCATCGAATCTTCTGAAAGAAAATTTTTCTCTCGGTTCATTCTACCCATTATAGTTGGCTTTCATGAATAGCGCAATAAATCCTCGTTCCGTCGATAACCACAAGTACGAAAATTTAAGCTGCGCCTGCGTCGAAGCGAGAATAAAAAACTCCGCAAAGAGCTAAGATATGCGTATCAATAAATACATATGTATGTATATGTATAACCGAGTATACATATACGTATCTGTGTCTAATACCAAAGGCATAAAATTGCAGTTCGCCCCCATATCGAGCACTTACATGCTTACCGTTAAACATGCAACAAGCTCGCGTCATTTTGTTGGAACGAGCCTCATCGCCCCTTCTATTATGTATACATATACAGGCATTGCCGTAGTAATCCATTTTTCAACATCATCTTTCCTCCTTGTCCTCCTCCTTCCTTTCCCTACACTCAAGATCGATACGGATCAATTCATGTCTCGACCCTCCAAAGCGATCGTGTCGGCGATTATTAAAGGCAGCGCATGCTTGAGCCGTGGCAAGAAAAGTCCTGGAACGACGTGTATCGTATTCAAGAAAAAGAGAGTGAGAGAGAGAGAGAGAGAGAGAGAGAGAGAGAGAAACGCGCAAGAAAGAGGAATATATAGCTCACACCCATACCCGCACGCAAATATACACCTATAACTCGATACCATCCATGTGTCGTACATTATAGCACTTTTTACATGTCTGGAAATCTCATTGATATGACGATTGGCTCATCGTTCCAATCGCTTATTTTAGTATAAAAAAATTTATTTCGTTTTTTTTCACTTTGCGAATACAATATATCTCTTTCCTAACTTTGTATCTCCCACCTATTAGGAAAAAGTTTTCTTTTACTTACGGTATTCCGTCGATTAAAATAATAAAGTTACACCTCAACCTTTTTAAGTTGTTTTGTTCGTTTGTGGTAACATTCGACTACATTGGTTAATAATATTGTCGATATCGATTAAAAATGTAAAAATGTTAAAATTTCATAAACGTTTGTCGTAAATGGCAATAAGAATGAACTGTTCGGTTGTATCAGATATCAGGACATTATGTCGGTCTTGTCTTATTTAAAAGGTACCATTTATCGATCGCTGTTGGAGCTTGTCGACCGACGGACACTTAGCATTGTTCCGGCAAACGATCTTCGATTACCTTATTAATAACAGCCTGATCAACGTGCTTCCGATATTTAACAGAAGACTAACAATTCTCCAAGTAATAATTAATATAACCGTAAAAATAATCTTTTCAAGATTCAACGATACGTTTGAGGAATTTCCCTTTTTTCGATTCGGATGTAAATTCAACGGTTTTAATAATTAAATAATTTTAATATCTTTGAGCATTTTATTTACCAAAATGAGGTAATATTGTAAAGCTTTATACACATATAAATATAAATTTTCAACGTGACATTTTTAGTATGCGTAAAGTATATAAAGCGAAAAGTTATGTTTCATAATTTTTTTTCGTATAAAATACGTTGAAAACGTGTTCATAAATTATAGATTATCCTAAAAATAAGAGTAATTCGATAGTTCGAATATAAATATAATCGAGTATCGATTACAGTAGCCGTAGAAAATAGAAAATAATATTATTTCCGTTGTAATAAATAATATATCGTAAAAGTATTATCCCTTGCGGCTACATTTAAAGACCAGACCTTCGATAACGGATTCGAATTAAAAGAAATACAATGATCTAAGCGAAACGAATCATTGTATACAAATTATCTTATAAATATGGAACCTCATCCTACGTATCTACATTTCAACTTTAATTTAAAGATAACAAAAATTAATTTTCTCCGTGCGCGAATAAATTAGTTTCTTAAATTTTCGTCTTGTAAGCTAATTATTGAGAAAATGCAGCTTGGGAAATTATTAGATACACGGAATAGAGGACCACAACGAAAACACACTCGAGCGACATTTTTGAGCTATTAATTATTATTGGGTGGAAATTTATAAATTCACGTAGACGCGATACGATGTTGGGTATAGGCCGAGTATCGTATATAATATACGATCGGGTGTTCGCGATGTATGTGATTCGCGAGATCGCTTCCTCGCCTTATAATTTTTCGCGCATTGGCGACTCCACTGCACGAGATAAGTGTGCAGTACCGAACTGTGTGTGTGGGTGTGTGTGTGTGTGTGTGTGTACCGAGGGAAGCGCGACGCGTAAAAACGCGGAGGAACGTCGTGCGTTCAACAATGCGCGAGATGAGACTTTGCTCTCTGCGGTAGGTCCATCAGTCTTGTACGCGCGAGCCAAGAAAAGCGAGAATCCTTGTTTAAGACCCAACTCATATTTGTGGATTTGATACTCTGTTCTTCGCGAGGGGGGAAGCAATTTTTCGCAAGGGGTTCCCGATAAAAATAACCTTGTTCGGTGCGAACGTGAGAAATTACGATGCTTCGGTACTTATTATCGAACGAAGAAATAAAATTAACCGGTCTAACGGTGAGTCAGCTCTTATTGTATTGAAAATTCATTGGATGAAAAAACGTTTCTGGAAAAATTTTATATCCGTCGGATTACCCAAGAATTTACATAAAAATACAAATTACGATGCGAACGTGTATACGATTTTTTTTGTTACTATTAATTTAATAATGCTAATAATTTTATATATTATGAATTTATTACAAAACAAATTTACAATATCGTACTTTAATTATTTTTGATTTGTATCTGCCGATTAATCTTTTTTTCTTTTACTTTTATAATATTTCTTTATCCTATAATTAATACTATGTAATTTAATAATAATTTTTCAACAAATGTATTGCCGTAATATTTCTTAATCGCTACGATGTAGGTAAAATTTTGAACGTACATCGAAAGACATATTTTTCTACTTTTACATAGATTTTTAATCTTTATAATATCTATACGTTCCATATCATTTAGAATAATTATTCGTTGTATTTTTTATCAAATTTTTCAGAGTTTCTCATTTATTCCAAAATTAAGTGCATAAATCGATCGTTAAAAACGAAGATTTTTACGCGTAGTTTTTTTATTACATTTACTTATTCAAAAATGTATCCGAAAAAATTTCTAATCGATAAACCACCGATAAAATTATCTTTGAAATAATATAGTAGATGTATAGGTAGCCTCATTCTTGATCTAAAATAATAGGTTATAAATAATCTTGCGTTAAAAAATTTTCATATAATTATACATATAATTATAGTTTTAATATTCAATATTATCTTATAATTATAGCTTTAATTAATTATAAAACTTCGTATGTTATTTTCTTGCAATTCGTATCATGAATATTTTTAAATTTTATAATATATTGTAATAATGAATAATCGATAAACTTGATCAAACAAAATTATATTTTTTTTTGTTATTCGAAAATCGATCCTGTATCTAAACCGCTCATCGCGTAACCATTAAATCAGTTAGCGATACAATCGAATAAACTTGCAATTACCAATATACGCTAGAACCATTTAAAAGATTAAAAAATCGATGGATAACAGAATGAAGATCTCATTTTTGAAAATTTTAGCTTTTATCGTCGAGTACGAGTTATAATTCAGTTCAGCTTCGACAATGATTGTTTATGCATACATCGATTTCCCTAGTTCGATATTTCGCGTGAGAGCCCCTTAAAACGCTGACAAGATCACAGAAAACAGCTATAAATCAGTTCACTCTCTCTCTCTCTCTCTCTCTCCCTCTCTCTCCTTCTCTGTTGCATTAACCCACAATCTAACGAATATCGCTATCTGGAGGATTCCGCGTTCGCGTCGTATACCACTCCAAATGAAGTGTATCGCGCTTTATCGGAAACGACTATCGAACCGACTCCTTTTGTCAACTCGACGAGTTACCAAGACTCAACCAACGCTCGATTCGGAATTCGTCCGACAGGAGTGATTTCGAGGTCGTGCTCCGAGTCTTTCTCGGGGATCGATGCGCGATATTTCGTAGGTACGATCCTCTCGTACGATCGGGGTTACTTTACCTTTCGGTTACTCTCCCCATCGATATTTATCAAGTAATTTCCAACGAAAGCAACGGGTAACGAAAAATGCTCGTTGCGTTCGGTTCCGCGTCGTTTAAGGCTTAGAGACTTGGGAATAGACGCGACGATGTTTACGGAACTATCGATCGCGATGACTGTATCATTGTGTTTTTGATACGCGGGAACATTCTATATAAAAATCGGTCCTCTTTCTTTCGACATTTATGATAATTATTTTTCCAGGAACGGGTACGTATTTATTTGTATTAAAACGGTTCTTTCGCCGTTGCTACGAAATTACTTCTCGTAGGAACGGCAAACTTCCCTCTCGCCGCTCAAAAGGATATGTCATCACGATCGGAGAATATAACTCTCACGGCGAAAATACACTATCTTTTGCAAGAGAATCGCTTTCCGATTGTTATTTCAAAAGAGCATTCGTCGAACTAATAAGAAAGCTTGTAAGCATTCGCAGAAAAGTGCTGATTCAGGCGCTTGCGAAGTGATTTGCAACGTTACCGATTCCTCTCACGACACCGGTACTCGCGGGAACTTCCACGTTCTCTTCAAAAGGATCGCCTTCCGCTCGGAGTGAAAAGCTGCGAAGAAAGAGCTCCGCGTCACAAAAGGGTTGTTTATCCGAAGAAGTTACGCAAGGCAACCGCGCGAGCCGAGTCCCGAGATTTACAGGACCGCCGCTTCAGATAAGCCGAGTACACGAGTCCGAGCGCGAGACTAAGTGCGGAGTCGGTGCGGAGTCGGTGCGAAGTCGGTGCTAAGCCGGTGCTAAGCCGGTACGAAGCCGGTACGAAGCCGGTACGAAGCCAGTGTGAAACCTTTGAGAAACTTGAGAGAGAAACCCCAAGACCCTCGAGGCGCGTGCTTTCGAAGCCATTACCGGATGACGACGCGCTTAACTGCCTCCGACCGTTTTTTTGACGTTTTCGTTGTGTCGAGACTCGGAGAAGCTCGCCTTAAACGCGCTTGCAGATTCCGACGATACCGTTCCTCTTTTTTCTTTTTTTGGTTTTTAACCGTTGCTCTGGATATCGCCGGATAGGCAAGATAAGCTTCCCGATACGTAAATCGGGAAAATAAAGCATTTTTAATTCGATATCGAGAGGATGGATAAAATCGACGCTGTAGTCGAACCTTCGTTTGTAGTCTTGCCATCGAATCGAATTCTTTTTCTCGCTCGAACGGAACTCTCGTAACCTCTCCGGCGATCGAAATACGGGCTGTTGAATCGAAACGATCAACTCCGGGAACCGGGAACGAATGGAAAATAAAAATTCTCCCGAAACGATTCGAGTTTTCATGCAAATTTTTAATAACTGTGCTTCGATCGCATCCAGATTTAATAATAAATTGCTTTTAAAATTACTTAAAATTGTTTTTCTTTCGAAAGCGTACGAAGGCGTACGAAGGCGTACGAAATAAAATTAAACGCGCATCGATACCTTCGTGATTTTCTCAGCTCGGGTCGCGCGACAACACCGATAGTCCCGCAAAAATAAGTCTCCCAAGCTCTTCCGTAAAAAAAACATTCTTTGAAAAATCCTAAAAATCTACTATGATTTGCATACGAAATTTCCGCGTCGTCCAACAGGACTGCATTTTACATCGGCATTCTTGTATTTCAAGGAAAGACAGGGGAGAAACGAGAAAAAATTTAAGTCCCACGTAATTTTAGCGTCGACGCGATGTGTACTGTCTTGGTTGTCTCCGTATTCTTTCGAATACCGAGAAACTTTAAAGGCATCGATTCGCGAACATCGGCCGCGTGTTTAAAAACCAAGCTCTCGCTTAGTTTCGCTCTAGGCTTTAAGAGTTGTCAAAGTTGCTGGAATTTCGAATAAATTGAAACATTATATAATAAGCTGTCGATGAATAAATTTTAAATTCAAAGGTGAAACTTTAATTTTTCAATACTAATTATGAATATATTATTCTTTTGAGTTATGGCGTTTCGCATCTTACGGATCCTTTAAACCGTAAATTATTTTCTACGCAATTACATCCCTTATTATAAATTTGAAAACATTTAACACCGTCGAGATTTTTACGTCCCATAAAAAATCCGTTTCCATAACTTTAAATAATTTTTTTCCAAGTTTGGACAAGTACATCCGTTGTTGACGAATGTATGGATGAGCAAAGACCGTTATCGAGAAAACGTACGCTTTTGATAAAAGTACAAAGAAAAAACTTTGCGTATCAGAAATTATCGGTTTTAACGAAACTTTGAAATACTCGGTATCTAACGTGTTTTATACGACGAGGATAAGTGATAAGATGAATAATAAATGAAATAATTTCCATTGGTTAAATATTTAAAATCGAAATTATTTAATTATTTAAAATCGACGGATAATAATGTATAAAATTGAACCGATGACCGGATCCTTGAAATTTTCACCAAAGTATCCGATTCGGAAATCGAGCGAAACAACAGGATGAAATAAAAATATAATAAATAATAAAGACCAATAATCTCGCGAATAAAATCGAAAAGGCATTGTTCGGATTATCGATATCCACCGATGCTCTTTCCAGCCGATAACTCTAATCCCATTAGAAGTATCATCGTTACATATCTCGTAGGTAAAACAGGTAAATAAATATCTCGCGGTACGAGGAGAGAAGGACGAGGCACCTTTCCTTATTCTTTCCAAAGAGTAAAACTCGAAGCCAAGACTAGTCAGCCACTAGCCATAAAGTAAAAAGGAAAAAGACGAAAGAAGAAGTCGAAGATCGGACGGTGTTTGTCCGCTGTATTACGGTAATTGCCGCGAGTCGAACATCGCACGTCGGCCTTTCCCTTCCCCTTGGATTTCCTTCCCCAAGCATCGTCGGCGCGTGGGAGAGCAGCCCCGAAGACTCGCACCTCCTCGCACCTCCTCGCACCTCCTCGCACCTCTATGGGAACCCGGTGCCGCGAGGGGGAACGGAGGGGAACGGAGGGGAACGGGGGTGAGCGAGCTAATGGAAAGAGAGGAGGATGGATGCTCGGAAGAAATAATAAGTACAAGCCTCCGCGCATCAACTCGAGCTCTATCGGAGGTTAGGATACGCGGCGTAGGTGGAGGACGGAGGGTCGAGGCGAGCTCGTGCGAAGTCGCGAGGGGCCGGTGAAATTTAACGAGGTGCTCGATTGCCTCCTTCCTAAGTCATTCTTCGCGGTCGGTTTCGCTCTTTCGGATCGCTCTTTCGGATCGCTCTTTCGGATCGCTATTTTTTCACTATTTTTCGCTCGATCTTCTAACGCATCGGTGGATCCAGTCCGAACGCGTCTCGATGGACTCGCTACTTTTAATCGCAAGATTAAAGAAAATTTAGAACGCCCGCTCGAGTATAGCAGCTACTTGTTCACCGTCCGAACGCGATCGTATCGAACCACTTTAATTACCGCTTCCGTATCTTATTCGTAACTCGGACACACTCAAGCAGGGATATAATTTAAAAGAGGAGGAGGAGGAACGTCGAAAGTTCAAAATCCGATACATTTATTTTCACGTATTGGATTCGACTGGTTCGAGTCCGTCCTCCTACCCTTATCCTTTATCGACGACAGTGAACTCGTTTATTCGTAACTACCCTTCGCGTGTCGGGGTCGCTTCCTTCATCGAGTAGTAATAGGATCCACGGAGCTGTTGACGAGCGTCCACGTGACACAAGCGCTATCGATAATCAGTGTGGTATCAAAGCGCTGGTAAACGCAATCAAAGACTCGCAGCGAAGCAAAAGAAGCGAACGCAAAGGAAAGAAAGGGAGGATATAAATATTGGGTTATGTTATAGCATCGAGAGTGGGATATGCAATACCATTTGTTCGGCTCGCTACGAGGCTATACGTTAGTCAATATCGCGCGTAATCGAACCTAAGTACCGCGTGTCGTACCGAGTCCAGAAAGAGGCACTAGGAAGAGGTTCATGACTATTGCCCGTAGCTCCTTCTTTTCCTTCGGTGTACATCCTCGGCTTTTCCACTTCCTTATTTTTCCACTATTTACTACATTATCGACGTAACCGATATTCCTTAATATGCTACTTTGCTGCTGTTATTCGCGTTATCCGCCTTCTTTACGATACGATATTTATTACGCAAAAAATGCTTTTAAAATACAATTTTCCTTATTTTATTCGAACCTTCGCAACTAGAAATGGAAATAACTCCGTTTTCGATAAAGGATTTTCAACGAAATACTTTTGTTTTTAGAGATACATTTTCTCTCAGCGCTTGAGTCTACGTTATTGTTATCGTTATTGTTTGCTTTGGAACAAATATGCCCTTTATCGCGAAATAATTTATTTCGTTGGAATTAAAAAAATCTTTTCCGTTCGTACGTTTATTATTACATCGATTATATTTGATTCGTAGTTTAAAAACTGATAAAAGTCTACGATTGTTCAATGCAAAATAATAGAGATATAGTTTCAGGCTTTTCCGATTTCGAGCGGAAGATTGCAAACGATATAAAATGAATTTTGTGAAAGACCAAGATAAAATATAAATCAAACGAATCCTAAGAAGTAAAATTTGTTTTCGATCATTAATTTAAAATATCAGACGACGTTAGAATCGTTGATAAAATAATTGTAAAAAATATATTTCGTTTTTTTTGTTATAGATATTTGATCAAAAGTTGAATCAAAAGTTATATATATAATTAATAACTAAAATGCTTGCTTTCGTTAATATTTGCAATGTTCATTTCTTTCGTTCGTACGCTACGAGATGAAGGTTAAATAAATGATTTTCCGAAGCACAATGAAATTTACACGTGACATTTTTTATTCGATTTTCAGACGGTCTTTCGATCGTTTGCAAATAAAATGAGATTTAAAGTATATTTTTTTATAAATAATTCGCTTATAAAAAATTCATAAATTCCATATACATCGCTACCGAGACAAATAAATAATTAATCGTCGTTGATTACTATTTGGTCGATGCGTTTCGAGTATCGCCTACGATCGAGCAAGAGCCGCACTATCGAAACGAATGATACGGTGTGTCGCGCATCCAGCAAATATATCTATTAGTCGAGGCAACATTTCTACACGAAAGAGAAAATAGGAGGAAATAAAATCTCGCGTTCGTAGCAGGTATAACAGAATGGAATTAGAGAATAACAGCCGCGCAGTAAAAGTTGCAAGTGTAAGCTCACCGATCGACACTTGGTTCTCTTTTCTCTCTTTTCTCTCTTTTCTCTCTTTTCTCTGTTTTTTCTCCGTTTTCTCTATTTTCTCCCGTTCGTCTCTTCCCCTCTCTTTCTCTCTCCACGTACGTATACATAGGGTATATCGAGAGAAGGAGATCTGAACCCCACGGACACAGGACAAGACGCACGCGAACGAACCGCGGCGTTATCACCTCGCGGATCTAAAAGCAGTGACGCCTGATGGGAGCCTGAGCGAAAGCTGGAAGCGCGTCTCTGCAAAACACATACGCGTATTCGCGCGTACACACACACACACACACAAACACACACATTGTGTAGACGCTGAAATCGCATACGAAACGGTAGTTTTACTGCGCGATAAGGGTTATGGAGATGAACGCGATAACGCGCGAAGAGGGATTTTTTGTTTGAATCTTGAGCGTTTATGCACTGTTGGAAAAGGCGCATTTTATCTTCGCCCATTAATTGCAATTTATGCGTGCAAGAATGAATTATGGTTTTTCGTTTTTCCTCTCCTTGACCTTTAACTTCGAAACGGAAAGCATGAAAGTATGATAATGATATGGATTTTATGACTCTTGGAAAAGTAGTAGCCAAGACGATGGGAGGAAATTCGTAATGTTTCAATAATATCTCACCGATTATTTGAAAAGGCTATTATATAACATAAGCGAGCGCAAAAGATTTTATAACATTAATTTGATCCGACATTTAACAACGAAACAATAAATAGCTGATAATAAATCTTAGTCTCGTTCGAATTTTTCCCATAGTACATTTTTAATAAGAGATTGCGCTCCATTCCTTTGGAGTCGTTTCTTTTCGTTATATTTTTTACAACGCGACATTTATCGGTGCACGATGATTTTGTTTGGGAACAAAATACAAATGAAATATGTCTGTATAAATATTTATTTAGAACAAAGTTGGCGATTTATATAAAAACGTAATTTATAACTCGTAGCCTTTCTTTAAAGGTGCAAAGGAGAATATAAAAATGTACGAATCGAATAAAACTGGTGTATTATTATTCTTATGATTTTTCTAAAGAATGACTCCATAAAAATGATAACGGTAGTAAAATATAATTTTAAGAATAATTAGTTCGGCTGAAAGAATAGAGTCGTGAGAAATTTAATAAACGAATTACTCGTTTTCGCAAAATTTTTATTGTAAAATCACCGAAATTGATTTTCTTTTTAATCGATATTTACTATTTTATAAATATTTATTTTAAAGCATCGTAAAACATAATTTCCACTCGTTTGTTTAGGAATATCCAGTTTACGGTCGGTTTGGAACGATTACGAGACGTCTAAAAATTGCCGGTTGTGTACGAATCTTAATAAATTAAATTACGTAAAAAGTAGGAAAATTATTGCCCTCTCGATCAAAAGTTTATCGCATCGACGGCGCGTGATATTTTAAAGCGAATTCGATATAATTAAAATCGTTGGACTACGGCTTATTCGTAATTAAAATATTCTTTATTTCTTTGAGCCTTTCCACGACTATGTTTGTGCAATCGCGAAGTCTTAAAACGCATAGCTTACGATCGTAAACCACTTTCCCACCTCGAAAGCGTTATCCATAAAACGCGTAAAACGCTCCAACACCAGACGGGGTTGAATTTACCGAGTGAGTAACGTCGGTGATGGCGAGGCGCCTACGGCATCCTCTCCAGCTTCCGCTTTTTCCCTTCTCCTTTTTTTCTTTTTTCTCTTCTCTCTTTTGCCATTTACAACTCAGGCCGATGCGCCGCGTTAGAACGAAAGAAGCCACTTTACCTCCCGTTTTCTTATACTTCTCCCTCGACGATCGATTACTCCCGAAGAGCGTCGCGCCATTAACGTAAATAAGACTCCCGGACACGGTGGAATACGATCCAACGCCCCGATGGACGTCCTCTCGAGCAAAATTATCGTCACCGACCGCGCGAAAAATAATATCGCGCGAGATATCGGAAGAGGCCCTCGCGAGCGAAACGAACCTACGACACCGCTTAGAATTAGAAATTTAGCGACTCGAATTAGAATTAGCCGTCCTCGGACCCAACCGCGGAAACCGGAAACACCGAGGTTGCACCGAGAGAGACGCGCTCCGACATCCGTACGCGTGAACAGACTCCAGGGTTGCGTCGGCGTCGATACAGGCTCGCCTTTCGTTCAGCGATCCTCGATATCGATCCGGATTTCGTCATCGCTACGAGCATCGAAAGCTATACCCTCGAGGAACGGTTGCGCAAACGGAGCGCGATACCGCGTTACAATAACGATCGAGAGCGATAATTTTTGCCTCCATTCTTCTACGAAAATGCTCGAAATCTAGGGGAGCGCTGCTCGTCGTAGGGGGATGGGAAAAAGAAGGAAAAATCGCTCGAGCCAATTTTAGCGTTTCGTAAGTGTTTCGAGTTTGGCTTGATCGAACAGCTTGATCGAACAGCTTGATCGAACAGCTTGATCGAATTTGAGCGAGAAGCCCCCTGAATCCCGCGGCTCCGATAACGGCACCGCGTTTCGCAATCGGCATCGATATTCGCGTCCCCATCCCACCGATCTAACTCGTTCCCCCGCGAAAAGCACGCGAGCACATGCTCTTGCGTTAAACCCGTGTCGCACGCGCGCATCGGGCTAATGGGTTGCCGACGCGATAGTATCCGACGCCGTCGCTTATAGAGAGAGACGTGGCCGATAACCGATAACTCCTCCAACGCGGCATCGGCTTTATTAATTTAACGCGCTCGGGGAGAGAGCGAGAAAACTCAGAGGACGAGGAAATTATTACGTTCACGCTGCCGGACCGAACCGAGTCGTTCGTTCTCTGTCTTTTATTTCCGTTTCGCGCTCGTAAATCGGCTTTCGATTTGGTTTGTCGAGTGCCCGGCGACGACTCGGAGGCTTAGAACAATATTAGAATAAAACAAAGTTTTATTCGATCGCGTTGAAAATTATCAGACGTTTCGTTGATCTTTCGTTCGTTTAGACTCGTACCAAAATCAACGATATCGAACCAAGTTTTTATCCTAAATTGCGTTGTAAAACTATATTATAAGAAGAGCCTACGTAAATTCGTAATACGTAATACGTAAATACGTAAATGCAACGGCGAGTCGTTTGTTCCTTAGGCGCAACGATCGCGAAGGTTTACGAATAAAAAACTTACTCGTTCGTTTATAAAAACTGACTCTTATTTGTATCTCCCATTGTCCTATAACGAGCCTGAGAATCCCGACGACAAGTTCCCGGATCTCGCGAGCTTATTCGCGATCGTCGAAACGGAGTCTCCCGCTCGTGGAGCTAACGAAAACGGTCCTTTGAGACGCGGTTGTAATCAATTACAAGTCGTTGCTAATGAATTTACCGAAATACCGAAAAGTGGGAGACGCGTGTCGCGACGCGATCCAATGATAAAACGCGCGATGCTAATTACGTCCATTCCAGGGCGAACGGCCGACAAACCAACGACGTTCACCGTTGTTACGCCATGATCTCGGAGCGACTTCCATATAGAGGCGGAAACGTGTGGGAGAATTTTGCGTGCTTGTAAAATTCTCACGCGAACCACGAAAACGCGGACTTTTCTCGTTCTTTCCGCAATCTAGCGTTCGAACATCGCTCGAAAATCGCATTGCGTGGTTCGTTCGCTAATTGTCGTACCGTTAAAAGTTATTTATTAAGATGCGTAGTTGATTAATGTTCGTAAGAGTCGCACCAAGTATATAATCCTTATCATTTTATTTCATTCTTCTATTCGTACCGAGCAATTTATGTTCTTACATAATTATTAAGTTGTACCACCGATAAATATTAATTTCTGTGAGATGTAACTTTATAATCGTACGATAGAAGTTTTAAAATTTGCGTCTCTTAAAATTCAAATACGATAGAAAATTATTCTATTTTGTATGCAAACTTGGCTGGTTGAATAAAATTGACGATGTCGTAGCTTATAAATTGCAATAGAATATAATTTTGTAGACGACTCGATGTAAATATCTTAAAATTTCAAAAAATTAATTTATATCTTTACATTTGTACAAAAATTTGAAAACTGTCGTTATTTTTTAGATTTATTTTAATTTACGTTGTTTTGATTGGATTTAAAACAAACGGATCACTATCGAATTGTAACGGATACGCGTGTTAAATCATCTCGTTCTTATTTTGTTACTCGGAAACTTAATGCATACTTTTTTAAAACTGAAAATATCCACGAACAAAATAAAACGCGATAAATATACGCACAACGAATAAAAAACTGCATTAACGATAAAATCCATACACAGTCGCTAATATTTCCAAGTAATAGCTAATTTCATAATTTTTTTTCTTCGATTCGCATTGGAAAAATGCCGATGCATCTACGTTAGTAGCACGACTGGCCGTTACATAAACCAACATTCAGACAAATACTTATCATAAGCATCTTATCGCACAATCGTACTGCGCTCTGTGTAACCAAAGAAAAAATGCACGGCTCATGCGAGTACGGTTTATCGGGTATATTTATATGGGTGTGTATGGTTGATTAATTGTCACAACCGCAACTACCGAGACTCGAGTGGGCTGTCCTAAGTCGTTTGATCTTTCCGTCTTACTTCGACGCTTCCTTCGTTCAATCGCGTTTGATGTTACACCTACGTATTCCCCCGATCTTTTTCTCTTTTCCGAACAGAGGAAGAATACCAGCGATTACCAATTCTACATAACATCTTTGAAAATCTTGAAACACGACTATTCTTCCATTACCATGAAACTGCGGTATTGATCACACGATTTATTTCTTTTTGTTTTTTGCATTCGCGTCGATTCAATGCGACTTTTAGCGACTCGGAAAAAATACCTATAAATATAAGTAAAATATATTTTATATCGAAAGCCCCCGGCACCTATTTTATTATTGAGTTTTACTCAATGGAATATGTGTTTCTCTTCTATCTAAGGAAACTTCCAATTTAATTGGATAGCGAATCAAATTTAACTCAAAAGGAATTATCTAGTTTTAACCTAGCATTATCTATTTGGAAACATTTTTAACGAATCGAGTTTTATGGTGGCACTTAATTTCTTTTCATCGATAAAATCAAATAAATTCTTTCGAAATGAAAGAATTTGATTTTTCGGTAATAAAAATATCGCTTTCTCGAAAGAAATCTTCTCGCGTACCGTAAATTACGCACACGAATGATTCGACGATCGAAGGATTTAAAAAAATTACGAGAAAATTAATTCGTTATCGTGTTTAATCGTTTGGTCAACTGTATCGATTCGTAGTCGTATCGATACATCGATTATATTTAATTCCAATAAATTATTGAAAATCCAGCGCTATTTTAAATAAAACGAACGTTTACATTTGTACGTCAACGTTCGTAGAGATTTCCAATATGTAAGATATCGAACTGAAAATACTTAAATTAATTAAAATAAATGCTTTTACTCGAAACGGAAGATAAAAATTGTCCAAGACAGAAGTTTTTTACATTTTAAGGTACTTTTCACCTTGGAAAAAAATCAGACTTTCGTATAATATATATAAATGTAAATGTTCCTCCTAATTGCATAAATTTACTCACACACGATGCACAAACGCACTCGCTTACTCATACGGATACAAAACTAATACAAGAGCCTAAGAAGGTTCGATTCCGCGGTAACGATAGCTCGGTCGATCCGTTTTGTTTCCCTCTTTCTTTGGCCGATCACCGCGATCGATCTTACAGCTATACGGACAAGGATTATACGTATGTCTGTGTATGTACCGACTCTCCTTCGGCGAGTCAGTATCGAAGGAAACTGCAAAATACGCGCGAGCTGACAATGGAGGAGATAACGTAATGAATTATGCACTGCCCCGAGGGCCATAAATTAAGTCTATCGTTGCGAGTACTGGATAGAGGGAGAGGGGTGAACCGGCGATATGCCTTGTATTATACGTGTGTGTACGCACAACTGTGTATGCGTGAACGCGTGTGCACGTACAGGAGGCAAAGTACGCGAGGCAAAGTACGCGAGGATACGCACACGAGACCCGCACGTACAGAAGCGCCAGTGTGTGCGTTATGATAGTTGGCACAGAGAAATATATACCGATGACCGTATATACCCGTATATTACCCGCCTCGATTGGACCTAGGGCTTCCATTATTCAGGCAGCATTTAATGCCACCTCTCGCTATTTTCAGGGACAACGGGGGTGACTTAAACGATTTTCCAGGAAGTTCTCTAGCGACGCGGATCGTAAACTCGCGAATAGATTAGAACGTGAATTATGTGATTCGCGGCTCGTGCGATATCTTGTAAACGTGACGAGAGATCGATACGAGAACTTACAGGCCTGATTCGTCATAGAAAGAAAATGAAACACTCGGCGCGGCTTTTTCATTCTAAACGATTGTACTAATGAGAGGATTATGGCGAGAGATATCCAAGTCTCGCCGATAGAAATGAGTTTTGAGATCGTTAAGTGCCACTTTATAGAGGATTTGTAATAAATGTACTGCACCTTTTTCGAGCATCGTTCGTTATGAGATTTCAAACTCAGTTTTCGTAACGTTAATTATTTGTAAAGATGAGGCAACTACTGGAATACGATCGAATTTTCGAATTATCGAACGGGCATTTTTCCTTTTCGATAAAGACGCTCGTTCCAAATGTTTTCGTCGCGATGTTTATACGTTTTTTCGATGCTTGAAATACGAAGAAGTCGTGCGCGTACAAATCGTATCGATGAAACTTGTAACCTTTGCGATTACGGTAAAACGCGAAGAAAATTTATGCATGGAAGATACCATTGAGATTGGTAAGGTATAGGTCGGAAGCTTTGCGTTCCTACGATCATTTAAAAAAGTGCATTATAATACGTATAAATCAAACATGGGAATTATGAAAATATTAATGAAAAATCTAAGATAACGAAGCAGTTTACATTCTATAAAAACGAAGCCATTGTTTTTATTCGATAGTAGCGAGATGCTCTCCGCTCCCGTCGATAATCGTAGCCTAGCTTTTTCCAAAAAAATCTAAAATTATTTGAACGAACGGACGGACGGACGGATGGACGGACGGACGATGCAAAGGTGATTACGACACTCGGTAATAGCGGTAAAAATTCCACTTGGCCTCGTCCATGCATCCAAGTTTGCGTAAGCGGCTCGGTCACTCTCGTAAAAGTAAAACTCGTGCGGTAATTTCGTTATAGACTCGTTGAAAATTAATTGCGAAAAAGAAATGGTGTCCGCATCGGCTCGAACTAATAATACCGATCGCGTTAAAACAGCGGCTCGGTCCGCATCTCTATCTTCATCCGTATCCTAATCTGAATTCAGTGGTACAGAATCGGCGAAGAATCCAAGCCTCGTCGGTTCGGTTTGGATCGGTTTGGATTGTTTTGGTTCGGTTTGGTTCGGTATGGTTCGGTTCGTTTCGGTTCGGTTCGGTCAGGTTCGGTTCGCTTCGGTTCGCTTCGGTTCCGTTTCGGCTCGTTAATCCCGCGGCGTCCGTCAGCGCCGTCTCATTTTCTCTCGGCCGTGGAAAAGGGGAAGCTGCACCGGGACACTCGGGCTTATCTCCGTTTAATTAAAGCATGCGTGCGGAGAGCGAGAGGATCGCCCGATGGTGGCGGATAATGGCGCGGGACCCCGTAAGAAAGATTGGACGGACACCCGAGGGTCGATAAGGCGGCTGACTTTAAACGATCCTCGCTTCGACGCTTCTCCCGCGACTCCGGAATTGTTTTTCCCGTCGAGACTAACCGAGCGATACCGGCACGGACGCCGATTTAGCTCGGCGACGTTTCGCTTCGATCGCACTCGAATTATCCGGTACGAGAACTTTATTGACCCGTGAGCTCGGATGTTGCGTCGGTGGTGAAAGCGAGAGAAGAGAGCGAGAGAAGAGAGCGAGAGAGCTTTCGAACCATGGATCGTTGACTAATGGATGCCTCGCGAATTCGCGAATTCGAAGAACTTTGCAATGCGCTTTCTTATTTAACGCTGTATCTTTATTAGGAATCGGTTACGATAAACGGTTATTTTCAATCGTCTAATTATCGATTCGAGTATTTTAAACTGTTCAAACTCGTATTTCATCCAAACTTAAAATTTTTTTTTACGATTTATTCGATTTTCGGACCATTCGTGGATGCTGCTACTTCCTTGCCGCTATAAAAGCATCGAGTCAACTGTACCCACTAATTTTGAAATACGAAGACCATTCCGCTCGCCAAAGGTGATAAAACCGCTTCGAAAAGTTCCACTTAATTAACTAACCGGTCCATTTTTTAATCAAGCTAAAAGATCAATTTTACTACGTAAAGTAAAAACTTAATTTTAATTATTGAAAAATTGATCGAATTAAGTCGGAGCATCAACCTGTCATTATTTAATTTAGTATATGCTCGCGTTAATAACGAAAAATAACGTAAATAATAAAGAAGAATTATATTATTTGCCGAGACTGGGACGAAGGTGTACGGGAGGTTAACCAACCGACCGATAATCGAAGATAACGGGAAAGTAAAAAATTGGATTAATTCCGAACGCGAGAACACGTCGAACCGGACGTCTCTCCCGAAAAATGAAAGCCCAGCGTAGCTCGCTTGAAAAATACGCGTGCGAATTAGGAGAAAAGGAAAACTCGTGGGTGGATGAAGAATAGAAGGAAAAAGCCAGGATTCGTGACCGAGGATAAACGAGGTGCAGAGCTCGTAATCCGCGCGGAAAGGCGAGAAGGCGAGAATCGTCGCTGGATCCAAAGAGTGGGGTGAGGATGAGGGTGATGGGGAGGGTGAGGGGGGGGGCGAGGAGAGTAAGGGAGGTCCAGTCGTTTGCGCGATTACGCGACTTTACGAGCTCGTAAGCTGCGGTGCGTTTACGAGGTTAACGTTGGCGGTGGCGCGCAATGCAAAGATAAGCCGTTCCCGTGATCCCGGGGTTAAATACCGTGCACTCGTGAAAATTGCCGACGAATGCCGCAAAAAGACTCACGTTCCAACGGTTTCCGGATTATCCGTGAAATAAAGGTTGCGCGTGGTCGTCGAGCTCGCGGAAAATTAGACGGATTTTTAGAAATTTAGAAAACGCGGTCTCCTTTTTACAAACGAGCAGATTTTTTATTCCTCCGGATTCGCTGCGTCTTTCGAGCAATTCTTCTACAATTTAATTTAATTTCGATTCGTTTTCTCATCCGTTGGATACATTTCGTACGACCATCCCGAAGAACCTATCGAATCGTTCGAATCTCTCGGAGGATCGGGGTAACCATATACAATGCAAAACGACTTATCGAATATTAACGCGGACGTTTTAATTAATTTCGTATACTTTGTATCCGTTGCGAAGGCTGTCATCCGACTAATCGATGTACGGGATATTATAAAAATCCCGAGGGTACGAACCAATATTTTCATAATACCTTCTCGCTCGCATAATGTAGCATGAATTATACATAGTCACGACTGATTCATTCGAAGCGATATAGAAGTGTAAATTCTAAAGAAACGCACGACATATTAATGATATAATTCCTTTGTTTCAGGAGTAAATTATTATCGTTACCCAAGGGTACAACGTACTCCGTACATCTCTCGCGAATAATCAAGCATCCAGCAACGATTTAAATAACCAATGAGCGTTTCGCGGAATAGGACAATCAAGAAAGTACGCAATGCGATAAATTTCGCGTAAATCGAAGGCGCGCTTCGAATCGCTGAGCCCAAAACGTATCGACGTAAGAGCGAGTATCGCGTAGTAAGACGATGATCGTACGATGATCGTGCGATGATCGTACAATGATCGTGCGATGATCGTACGATGATCGAACACCAGTCGCGAGGGTTTCCTCGAAACCGACGGTGACCCATCGACCGAATAAAAGAGGCTTCTCCTGTCAACGCTCGAAACCAATTAGCGAACTCCGGTGTTACCGCGGCTACGCCGAATAATTGTGACGAAGGTCGCGTGGGCTACGATAAATAATGTGCGTGCGGTGCGTGAGATACTCGGACCTTATCCGACTCTATGCCAGGACGACGGCGACGCTCCAGGAGTTGCTCTACATCCGTCGCGTGCCTCTCGCGTCCGAGGCCTCGATCCTAGGAAGTTTCGATCCACGGATTTCTAATCCCTTCCAATCCCTCGATGCCCATGTCCACGACCAACGAACTTCGTCCTTTTCGTTCTTTATTCTCGACCGGCTTTTCGAATCGGTGTTTTTTTATTCCACTGGTTAATGTCTTGCGTCGTTCGTTTTACGTTTCATTGGGAAACACAGTTTTGGGAAACGCTCGTGATATTGGCTAGAAATTTCACTTTGTGAATTTAAAAGTTTTTTTTATCTTGTTTCAGCTTCTGTCCTAACGATGGCGTATTATAATTACCATCGATCGCTTTCATTCGTATCAGTGTCTTTACGACTCTAATTATTACTCGTGTCGCTCAAAATATAATTTTAGCGTAAAGAAACATCGACTTCTAATTTCTTAATTCTCGACGTACAAGAAATCTCCTCGCGAGGAGTTTCACAAATTTGACGCTCTGTACACTTAAAATAATACATATATAAATTAAATAAGGTGAAAATTCTTCGATAATAATCGCGTCACGATAACTCATTGAAATTATAACATTCGAATAATAATAAAATACTATATTTGGTATTTTAGATCGTAAACACAAGTGTGGTTAAAGCATATAATAAAGTGCGTATTTTTACGAATCGTAACGGTTACACCTGCGTTTTGTAACTTGAACGAATAGCAAATAAATAAGGACGAGCTCCAACGTATTTGTAAATGTTTTCTTTCGGTAGGAGAAAAAATAGTAAGTGTAAACTCTTGATTTTTTTGGCGTTACGCAAGAGCCTCGCTCGCATAAATATCGAATACTCTACTCTTCTCGCAATCGCAATTATTAGCCAGGCTTGTGTAAGAAAAGCGCAACGCTCGACGCGGACTCGGAAAATCGGCTTCTCCGAAAGGAGTCGGAGCGACGCGAGTTCCAAGGTGCAAAAAGCGTCGATGTCACAACGCGCGAGACACGCCTTATCGACGTCATCGTAACGACGAAGCACCGCGATACGTCCTTATTGACTAATACCCGTTTCGAGGAATCCAGAAACGCGCCCCGGGTGAGCTCCGCTCCCTCCACCTCGGCACTCCCGCGATTCGTCGGAAAAGCGTTTTCGCTCGACGCCTCCCTCGCAACCGGAGCGACGGGTACGCGTAAGAGCAGACCCGGTCTAACCCGTCGCTCCTTTTCGATGACAAATTTTCCACGCGTCGTTCCACTTCTCGGCTCGTTGTAATCTCTCCTTCGCTCCTTCGATCAACGCAAACTCGTGCTTTTTGAGGAATCGTTTATAACTCGACAATCCTCGAGTCATCCTCGAGCCATCCTCGAGCCATCCTCGAGCCATCCTCGACACTCGCCTATTTAAAATCTAACCAATATCGATGTAATTTACTATCTCTAACTGTAATTCGCCTTGTGGACTCTCGTTATATAATAAGCAACGGACAACTCGCGCTAAACATCGAGGAAATAAATTTTTTATCCTTTTAAATGTCTTGAATTATTTTCTAAGGCGTATAATCCGCTCCGACTTAGATTTTCCTAACGATTAAAAATGTTTACGGTCGTATTCGAGAAAAATGCTCGATATACGATATATGGTAATTTAATCAATAAAACTCAACAATGTACGCTATGTTTTTATTTTATACGTGTTTTTACCTTACTATTATAGTTAAAAACACTTTTCATCGCGTACACCTTTTAAAACTTTCACCGTGAGCGCTATTTTAGAATCGGAAAAAACGCGATTGTAACTTTATTATTATTAATTTTCTTCGATGATAAATATTTATAAATTTGATATCTAGTTTCGATAAACCAAACTATACCGTTGAACTTTAATTTTATTTTTGAAAGTATTCGTACCGTTCTTATTTAATATACGACAATTCAAATTTGTTAAGTTTTTTCAAGCTGCAGTTATCGATAGATTTATTTAACCTTAATTGTATTTTCTTTATTATTCGTTTCGTATTTGTTTCACTCTTCGATTTCCCGCAAGATATAAATCGGTGTATAGTAAATATGCTTGTTTATCCGTAACGGCGTACGTACAACGGTTGTAAAGGTCGCACGCGGTAAAAAAAGGTTATTCCTTCGATTACTTTCGCGAAATAAAATCGCAAAATAATATATTCTGTCCGCGTTCCAGCCTCAACATCCGTTTACGACATCGAACGCGCGAACTCCAGGAGACAATATTTTCAAAATTGGAAAAAATGGCAGAAACCAGTAGCCGTATGGACGCATCATTTGTTCGAGGCTCGAAATAAAATAAAGTAAAATAAAGAGCGGAGAGGTACGAGTTTTCTGTTGTCCCATCGAAGGACAATCGCTGCTGCAAATCACTTTCGCGTTGTTCGTCCCACGCAACGGATTTTATGACTCCGATGTTTTTTCTCGGATCTCGCGTTGCCACCTTCCGCGACGGTCGCAGGGCGCAGAGAAGCGCGAGGGACATCGGGAAAGAGATAAGAGCCGGAGAAGGAGACACTCGACGCGACAATCGGCACGTAAATAATACGGGTAATGATCGAGTGGTGCGCCGATTAAGATATCGCACCGTCCGAATCGATTAACCAACTCGAGAGGGAACTCGAGAGGGAACTCGAGAGGGAACTCGACCCTATCCCGAGCCTTATTGGTACCTTTATCGGTAGCTTTCGTAGCTGTATTACACCGCCTTGCTCTAGTTCGGAGCTTTGGGGGAAAGCGCTTCGACCGCCGTCGTTTTAGCTATAGCTAAACGGGTATTCCCACGCCGATAAAAGCGAGTGTTTTTAATTAATTCTGGTTTTTCAATACCTCGAACGCCAACGTAAATGCTTCTAGTGTAAAAAAATTAACTTTGACGTGTTTTCGTAAACGATCACAGTTCAAATAAGTACCGTTTTCTTGCTTTACCAAACGTACTCAAAGATATTTTTACCCAAAATTAGCTTTATTGTTAAAAAATTGAATCGAGTTTTTAAAATTACTAAAAACCACGAATCGGGTCACCTTCTCTTTACTTTCTCTTAAGGGGGTCATCGGTAATTAATATTTGCAAAAGAACATATCTTAACACGCGTTATTCGTCGGATCTACCACTGGTAAATATGCTTGAATTATCAAATCTTCTTATCTTATTTACGATTTAAATAAATTTACATTATTATTGTATATTAGTGTACTCGCAGCCGTTTAACTTTTATAAACTTGAAGATCGTATTTTGGTACGATTCGATTCGACGTATCGTAAATGAACACTAATATCCATCGCATTTTAATTAATCAAACAATAAATATCATTAATGTCTAATTCGCGTTGTATATTTTTGCTCTTTAACTCTCTCTCTCTCTCTCTCTCTTTTTCTCTCTCATTCGATATTTTCCATAAATCATAAAATTAATTACAAAAGATAAGTTGGACATTGGTTAAAAAATAAAAGAATATATTGCACGCGTTAATTATCCGACAAAAAATACGGCGTATCTTTGCTCGAGAATCGAAGCGATAATATTTTTTTTCCAATCGAAGAGCTACTCGATTATCCATTTTTCGATCGTTCACGATTGCAAATCGATTAGCCGCAATCCGTAATACGCATTGTATGTTTAGTATAACTCGCAAACAACGAAGAATGCATTCGAGTTCTCGCACGTCTCGTCCATCCATCCACTACTTTTTCAACCCTCGGCCATTTTCGCTGACGCATCGCATGTCCAGCAAGTTATTAATTTATTTATTCAGCTTTTTACGCTCGACAAAGAACCGCCGACGTGACGCTACAACCTTTCTAAAGGCTCGTTTCTTTGAAAGTCCAGGAGCGAGACAATTAGTAGCCGTTTCCCGGTCAATATTTACACCGTCCCTTCGAATTCGCAACAGGATATCGTCGAAGGCAGGTTTTTTGCGCGTTTTTCGCAAAGCCATGAAATTTTGTACGCGAAACGGTAATTTCGAAAAGTATTTTTTATCAACGAAAAGAATATTTAAAAAATAATAAAAATTTTAACGTTTTTCGAGTTTTATTCTCTTTCAATATCGAGGTAACGATTACGACCTTAACCAAAATTGAAAAATTTAAAGAGAGACGATTTCTAAAAGTTCTCTCGTACGAGGATACTTTCGCCTTTTTAAACCAAGTATATGCATAAGAAAGTACGAAAAGGACGGAGGCGCGGTTAAATACGTTAATAATTCAATTTCCTTCGACTTTCCTTCGACTTTCCTTCGACTTTCCTTCTTATTCCTACCTATTCCCGCGTACAATCGTATCGAAGATAAATTTCAAAACGTTCATCGCGAGGTACGAACGAACAAAGATACATTTATAGTTGCGGAAAATAGTCAACTCGAAAATGGAGAATAATTAAAAAATGTCGGGGAGGAAGAATTGGGTCCAGAGACAGATACTCGACTCGAAAGTAATAAAGGTCGAGAAAAGTCGAAAAGTCGACTAGGAAACGCAGTCGCGATCAATCAAAGCTCGCACTACATAAATCGCTCGCAGCATCGGAACCGAGCAAAAGGAAACCCAGCGACGAACGTTTAATAGGCTTATCCTCCAATTACACATCGGCGCGAACCGCTCGTAACTCAAAGTGTCGAGTGCCCCGCGCTATTAGGCTCTACCTAAGTAAACAACGTATTAATCCGCGCGACAAGCTCTCGGTCAGTCGCGCGTTAAATCGAATTTCCGCGCTCGGTTAACGGGCAGAGACGCGTTTACCCGTTTACGCGCGCCGGGGACTGATTTATGTCCGAGGCGAGTGACATCCCACGCGCGCGAACTCCGGAGACCGAACCGAGCCAAAAACTCGACTGCGATCCTCCACTTTTTCACCAACTCCGAGCTACGCGTGTGGCCTTCGGTACTCGCCGACTCGCGTTGGAATTCGGGTGTTTACGCGCACCGATCGCTTTTTCCTCGACTCCCAAATCATCCACTTTTCGTTCAAATTCACTCGTCAAATTCCTTCGTCAAAATTGCCAAAATTAATATTCGAATCGGTCCTCGGGGCAACTTCGCGTCCGCCAACGATCCTCGGATTCTTGATGATCGATCGAGCAAAGCGATCCTCGAATAGTTTTACGTACGAACATCTTTATCGTTCGTAGTTGTTGCAACTTTCCAAAGAGGTATCCAGTAGACGGCGAGGGTAATCTTGGGTAGTGGACGAAATCGATAAGTACGAACGTGCGATATCGCTGGAAAAATATTCACTCGTCGTTTGTCGAAGCGTTGTTATCCGGCACAGGCGAACGGTTCCGGTTGGCCAGCGTTCGCGAAGCCGGGGATAATTGGCACCTCGTTCTCGCGAGGAGTTGGTGTGCGTTTGTTGGTCGTCGTTGGTCGCACGCGAGAAGAAAAAGCGACGCGCCGACGAATCGATAATTCCATTGGCAACCGTCGGCCGCGTTGCGTTGGCTTTCCAGGCGCGCGTGTGCATTGATCGACCGCCTACGACGAGCCCCGGCTTTAACGAGTGGTGCGCGCGTGGAATACCTTGGACGCGTGCACGTGCGCGATAAAACGACGGTCAGTGGGTTTGATCGAATGCTTCGCGCGCGGTTTCGGTGCGCGACGCGATCGGGATCCTCTCCCCCTTACCGTTCCCCTTTCCGCTCCCCTTTCCGCTCCCCTTTCCGCTCCCCTTTCCGCTCCTCTTTCCGCTCCCCTTCCTCTGGACCCGCCTCCATCGGTTTCAAGAAACGATGCAACGGCCTCCGGATCCGTGGACCGCCGCCCTTCGCGGGACGATCATCGCGGATTCTCGCGGGTCTCGTCGATACGGGTATCGAACTCGAATCGCGACCGTTTACTTACGACGCGATCTTTTAATGATCCTTGCTTAACTTTCTTTCCACATTTGAAAGTCTGTGCGTTTTATTATAATCGAGTAGTCTCTTTTCCCCAACGCGGTACGCTCGATTCGCAAAAAATGTATCGAATCCACTTTACGAATAACTTTGGAAAACTACGTTACTTTGCCGAGCGCTTGAAAACACCGTAGTTCTTAATAACAGTTTATTATGCTCGTACTTTTTCCATATTTTCGTTCGTAAATATCGAACCGATTACACGATATATTATCCGTATAAAATAAATTATGATCGAAACCAATTGTAAAAATGCTATAAAAGCACCGCTTCTACTTAAGTTGCGAACTCGTCTACCGCGTTCGCGCTGCAAAAGTACTTTTTTATTGTTGTACCTTTGTTGTAAATCACACCGCTACCGTCTACAAATTTTAAATAAAACTTGTATCGAATCTCGCTTCTTTCCCGTTATTAATTAATATAGTTTTCTTTGTTCGTTTGTTTAAGAAGATTGCAAAATAATCGATTACATCTTATTTAACGATTTGAGCTTAATTCTCGCGTTCGATCGATCTTTTCATTGTTATTCGTCGTTTTCTATTACTGTCGTTCAAATACGCTTAATCGAAGATTCCTAGGATACCATAATTTTAGAATAAGAATATTTTTACGGAAAAAATTTCAGGTACGAAAACGTATATTACCGTTTGTACATCGACACGGTATTAATTAATTACAAATTTTTAACAAATATTTGTTTTTGATAATTTAAAAAAAATGTCGAAACTTTAATAGATTTTATAATTTTTTAGGAAAATTTTACCTTCCTATTTAAAATAGAACTCGTCTTTTACGTTTGAATAGTTTACGGTACGTTGATATATTTAAAAATCGATACTTTTACTTTGAAAATTTGTAGCAAACCTAAACTAGATATTCTTTAATCGTTAATTTAAATTATATAATTATAAAATTTAAATTATACGTTTCTCGGATAATAAAGATTCTTTTCTTTTTGCTTCCACCTAATTTTTTATTAATAAAATTATCGATGATTTGAAAAAATTAAAAACAAATTATTCAAATATTCGATAATACTAGGCGACTCGTGATCGTTTATCGATCGTAGTCTCATTGTTTTTCACGAATAATAACGCGCGTAATATATTTTGAAATATATTAATCGTCTTCTCGTAGATCACTTTTATTTTTAAAAGCAATTTCCTAGTAACTACGATACGTAATAGCCGAGACAGCAGAAGAGAAAAAATCTTTTCAAATGAAAACAGCTCGAGACGTATCAACATTTTTCTCGAGCGTTTGATGGATCTCTTTGTCTCTGTCACACTCTAAACCATTATTTCGAGGTTTAAAGAACTGCGATAACCAACAAAGAGACCAAGTTTTTTATTAATATGTTAGGAGCGTCTATCGAGTGCGTAAACAGCATCAAAGGTAAAAGTATCCTTTCTCTCTCGGTGCGCGCTACTAGAAGTACAAGTGTCATTGTACCATTCGAATAAAATCCTGAATTTGAATACGAGGATTTATAGTAAACTAAGAATCTAGAAACCTTGCCGCTGTGGCAATTGCTTTCGCTGCATCCATTTGGTGGGAGCTTTGTAATCCATGGATCCGAGGCTGTGCATTTGGTTCTTCGAACTCGGCTTCAACTATGATCGCGTACACGCAAGAAGCTTGTAAAATATCTGCTCACGGTGTGTCGATGTTCTTAAAGCTTTTGTAAACCATCGCTTTCCGTAATATTCTTGAATAAAACTAATGAAAATGATTGAATATCTTGTTTTCTTTATTAATTCTCTACCAGACAGCGACGGTATTCAAAGATTTTTTACGGAACAATAAATTATACCGCGTCGTAAGTAATGGATGAGCTTCTTACTTTATTTTCTCAATGTAATTATAAATCATCGATGTTTATTTCACCGCTATAATTTAAATTTCTAATGCCTACTTTCAATGATACGCGTCTCAACTAAAATCACAATACACCATGAATCGTAGAACGGCTGCAATTAAAATTTAAAGGCATTAAAATGTCTTTCGTTGGTAATTTCCTTTTTCTCTCGGCTCTCGTCGTTACATTTTAAACACGGCCGAGAGCATCGACTTTTTTATCTCGAAAAAACACTGGTTCGCGCTACAATTTTACAAGCGGTTGGTCCACCGGTTGGTCCACCGGTTCCTCCACCGGTTCCTCCACCGGTTCCTCCACCGGTTCCTCCACCGGTTCCTCCACTGGTAATCCTTCCGAAAATGTAACGAAAATCATTAGCGACCGGTAATTATCGGTCCCCGCGTGTCCGACCTCCCGTAAAATGATTTCCCGTCCCAGGAAAGACGTCCGGGTCCGCGATCGATTAACGACTCGGATGAAGCCTTCACTCTTCGCGTTTTCCCTCGCTCGTTAAAACGGAAAACCGCGGAAGCCTCGAGCGAGTTGGAGGACTCACTCGCGGACTCTGCCCGAGATATTTAGCGGCGATCGGAACGAACGAGCTGCCTTCTAATCTGGGATCGAGAAGCATCGCGAGTACCGATTACCGCGGCTGCCGTTCTACCTTGGAGGTATCGCACGTGAGAAGAAGCGAGCGGATGGCTCCCCGTCGTTGGGCGAAAACTCGAGGATCGCAACCGCCGTCCGGGAGTTCTCGTTTACTTTCAACCAAGAATATTCTTTCCCGTTAAATTGGGCGTGAAATAGTTTTACTCTCGGTAGCGTAATCGAGCGCTTAGCCTGTTTTTTTTTTTAGAGCGCCGGGGAGGAGAAGAGGAGAAGAGAAGAAGAGAGAAAAGAGAAAAGAGAGAAAGGAGACAAGAGAAAGGAGGAGCGGAAAAAGAGATATTAAGAACAATAATAGAGCTCGGTCGTAAGAAAAGCGAGGGAGATAGAAAAATGAGGTAGAGAGCACCACAGACTGGCAGCGACCGAGGCACGCTATTTAAGGTTCTAATGACGATTAATCTTTAAAAAACGAAGGAAGAAACTCGAGAGACAGGTAGGACGAAAGTAATTTCAAGCTTGGAGGTGTTTCTCCGTCTCGGTCGTGGAGAGCGACTCTGGCCTCCTCTCGTCTTCGTTGCCGCTGCCTTTGCTGCCTTTGCTGCCTTGGCTACCTTTGCTACCTTTGCTACCTTTGCTACCTTTTTCGTGCCGTGCACAGTAGCTCGGATCATTTTCCTTCCTTCCTCTTTCTCCGTCTCCCTTTAAAAAAAAGTTCCGACCACAACAATTACGTTTTCTCGTGTGGTTGAAACCCCGGAACAATGAGTCGAGGAAAGTAAATTATGGATCAAAAAGTTATGATTGCACACAGCTTTTTAAGTTTATTCTCCTGCTTATATCGATTCGCGATATAATTGAGTATCCGAAACTTACATTTCTAAACAAATAAAATTACTCGTACAGTAATTTGTAGTTGATTGATCTAAGAATCTTGGTAATCTTAGTAATATAAAAACTATTAAGTAATAATCTATGGAATCCCGAAAGAATTATTCATTAATTTAAAATTTAATTTAGCGAAACTTTACGATTCAAAATCTTATTCGTTTAATATCCAATGTGTGCGAGTTCTTCTTGTGCATTTTAATTACCGCGATCTAGGCTAATAATATTACTTGTAATTTTTTAACGAACTTAATAGCTCATTGTGTACATTTTGTCGAGATATTCCCAAGATACTTATAATTTTAATTACTTATAAATAAATTTTATATTGGATATAGATTATTATCCAAAGGTATTTTTAATTTTTTACGTTACCTTAACTTTTTAAACATTTTAAACGTTAAGAAAGTTCGTATTATTATTAAAAAATAAATTATTTTTATACGATTCCAAGTAAATGTATTTGTAGATACTTACGTGAAAAATTGAATCTTGTTCGGTTTCTAACAGTATACGTAATAATGATTTTGCGGTGGCGGCGCGTTTCACGTAATTATTTTGAGAATTCCTTATTTAAATTACACGACGATTTGTGGCTTCGTAAGCCAAAAACCTTTGTAAACGGACCTCGAATAGCTATTGTAAATTTAAATCACCTTAAGATACATAATAATCAACACAGTAGTATCGTAAATATTCCAATTTTGAAAAAAACCAAAGTAGCAGGTGCGTCAAATATTAGATTTCGAATATACGCGATGGTTTCATTTATATTCGCAATTAAATTGTAACGTTATTTTTTCCACCCAAATTATAATTTAATCCAATCTCGCGTTTATAGTCGATCTTTCGCAATAAACTATTCGACAATTTTATTAAAAATTACTTTTGCTCGATTAAAAAAATTCTTTATATGCGATTTCAAACCAATCAATTTTTCAACCGATCAACGATCAAGATATTTTCGCGAATTATTATAAAAGTTATTCTTGGCCAAGGAGAAAATTGTAAAACCTTAGTTGCGTTGTAAAAGAATGGTTGGATCGATCGGGAGGTCGCGTAATTACGCAAAGCATCGATAATTGATTTATAATAGTTTTGCGGAATTCGCGATCGCATTCCGCTATTTCAAAATTACAATGATATCTCGTAAAAAGATAGACTTTAACCACTTAGGATCGATACTTAGGCATCGACCGGAAACATATACACGCGGAGCCGAGTTATATTATTACCTCGTAATCACCCCCGAAAGATATAATTTCAATTAAAAGTTCCTTAATAGAGCAAAAGCATAGAGTTGCCCGCGTTATTACTAGTTTTCATTTGCTATTATCAAGCTTCGCGTATGGCACTTACCCACGTATGGCGATACCTCCAGATGAGTGCTCGATTATAATCGAGCACTCGGCGGTTTTGAAAGAATGAAAACATTAATCGGCAGCAGCTCGTCGGCGAGCGAGAGAAAAGCGTGCGTTCTCCGCCCGCGGCTACAACCCGGTATTATAATGCAATTACTTGTAATTCATCATGATAATGTTTTAATAACTTGCCTTTTACTGCCACATGTACACATTTAGGATCGAGCTCGTTGCGAACGTTGTGAAAGATAAGCGAGAAATTAAAAAGCACGAGCTCAAAAAGTGTCGACTAAGTAAATTTTATTAAATTTTACTGCCAATTCTCTTAAATACTTCTTATTCAATTTCACATTCATTTTATCTTTATTAAACTAAGTTATAATTAAATTTTACAAAGTACACCAACTGTTAAATTAAGAACCTACAAGAAAAGAATGTACCGTATGATTAAGTACGAAATTTATTTTGAATTGCAGTTGCAACTTGCGAATGAGAAATAAAATATACTTTATTTTAGCGAATTCGAGTTAATTGCGATAAATAGAGGCTCGAATATTCGAATTTTCTTCGTACCTTTAATAAAATATCATTTTATATCGCTATCGTTTTTAATGTGATATTTGGAGATAAAAACCCCAAAGCATATTCAAATTATAATAATTGTAAGCTCGGTCGTACGAAATAACTAAAAAAAACTTTATAAAGTGTGTGTGAAATCAAAAGATGAATTTTACAAAAACATTATAAATGAAAAATATCGCTCAAAGATACAGTTTTAGTAAATAATAATTTAAATTTTATACTTATTTTTCAGAAACCTGTTTTATAACTTTTTACAAAAAAATGTAATGAAAAATTATGATACGAAACTCTGGATGTATCATTTTGTATTATATAACGGCAAAAAATCTCTTTACCGTGCATTAATTTATATCGCTTATATTTTTATAAAAATTTTCAGATTTTAAACGGTAATTTAAATCGAAAATTTTTAATCTATGAATATATCAATAAACTTTACAGTTACATTGTAAATTTGTATAGATCGAAACGATGTATTTCGTAAAACTAAAAAACTAATTTTACACGGTTCAAATGTTTAAAAATTTCACTTACGGAAGAAAATTATGGAAGGAAAATCTAACAAAAATAATATTACGTTTTCAAAGCATTCGCTCTATACGATAATATTTTATATTTTGTTCACAAAAATTATGAAAAAATATTATAATTCAATATACACAAACATAATCACCGCGATTCAGTCGATGGTGTTTATTAATTTATTTGGTTAAATTTTTTGATTTGCTGATACAAAATTAATTTAATTAACAGATCAGAAGAAAGAATTCATTTACAAATTATATTTCAATAACATTATCGATTAATACTTTTGGATAATAAAAAAAACGAATTTTTACTTTATCGCGTTAAAAATACGAAGGATTCGGTACTTAAACATTTATTAAAGGAGTAAAGTTGAAAGTTGTCTATATTTAATTGTTGAAGTTAAAGGCTATAATTTGAAGCGGTGCAGGATAAGTTTGAAATTGTTATCGATCGGCTTCGTATTAAAAAATGTTTTAACGCGGGCGCTCAAAAACTTTGACACGAAGCTAAAAATACGGTAACCTCGATGCGTCACATTAAAAAAAGTACATTGGTAGCTAATTAAAAAAAAGCGACCACCCGAAAGTTTGCTCGAAGGATGTTTGAAAAAGTATCGGGTAAGTGCAAGTGGTCGCGAGTGGTCGCGAGGTCGCGAGTAGTTGCGAGTGGTCCCGAGTGGTCCCGAGTGGTCCCAAGTGGTCCCGAGTGGTCGCAAGGTGGTCCGAGTCCTCGCTCGATTTCCTCGTCGATGCGTATCGCGCGCTGCGATTATCATCGGCGCTCGTAGGACGTTCTGTTGGTGAAACAACGAGGACGAGGGAGAAGAGTGGAGGTGTAGCCAATATCCGGCAAGCGCCATTCGTTGTTTAAAGACCGCACTCGATGAAATTGCGAGAGAAGAAAGAAGCCAAGCGAAATGACGCACCGCGAGATTTCTGGCGATACAAAAACTTATTTCTTCCCTGATGTTTTCTTCGGTGTTCCTTGATATTGGAATTTCGGTGCTAGTTGCTAGTTATTCCATCGACAGCTCCTCCTAGCCTTTCAAAGAACCAAAAAATCGTAAACTTCAAAGATAATTGGCTAACGATCGATTTGCCGGTTACGAACATCTCCATTGTTTTATCATTCGAACGAACTCGCGCTCAAAACTGAAGCGTTTGAACGGCTCGGTTTTTGGTGTAGAGCACCGAATAAAATAATTTCCGTCTTCGCTTTCGCACGTCGGTAATTATTTCGTATAAATAAGCGTAAAACGTAAAATAGAGCGCACTATAATATGAAAAAATTTTCCTTTGAAAGAATAAAAAGGACGAACTCCCTTATCTCCGGTTTGGATAAACAAGTAGGAAACATCGATTATCGTTAAATGTACCAGCTGTGCACATTCCTAGGTATAAATAATTCATGTGAAGAGAGTCCCCCGATATCCGTGCAGCCCAAGTCCGTGAAAATCATAAATTCCGTAAAAAAGCATCATAAATTCATAAATTCGAAAAAAATGCCGTCCAATTGTTAGTGCCGTATCTGAGAATAGCAGCAGCAACGGCAACGGCAACGGCAGCGGCAACGGAGCAGCAACAACGGGGAGAGAAGCAGCACTGGGATAAAGCTCACGATTTCGTCGTTGCCGGGCGCGAAAATCGTTCTGGCATGATGTCGAGCATGTAGAGAGAGAGAGAGAGAGAGAGGAGAGAGAGAGTCCGCGGAGCCGATCGTGCGCTGCCATTTACACGAATAGATATAGACTCAATATCGCGGGGCTGCATCATCGCCGCATAAGTGTGCGACCGTCTGCGACCGTCTGCAACCGTCTGCGACCGTCTGCGACCGCTGCGAGCTTCTGCGTGTGTGTGTGTAGATGCCGAGAGCTCGACTCAACACGGGTAGCAATTCGCTCCTCTATCTCGTTTTATCTCGCGCACTCCTCTTTTTATCTTTCGTTTGTTTCGCCTGCACGTTACACTTTGCTCACGCTCGGATTCCCGTATCTTTCTTTACTTCGTTTTTCATCGATTCCCTTTTCTATTATATCGTATCGTCTCCTTCGTTTTAAGATTGCGTTCGTTTAATATGTTTTTTATGTACTCGGACGCTTTGAAGATAAACTTGTTCTAGGATACTTTGGAAAAGCAGATGCCTTTATGCTTCTTATATTAAACTTGCTCGTTTTATTTAACCTTTCGCTTCTTTTTATCGTTATTCGTCGTTATTAAACATATTTTAAATCGTATGTACAAATTGGAAACAAGACGTTTAATTTTAATTTTTAGATGGAAACATCGACTCGTGATTAAGAATTTCAAAGACGGTTTCGAACGAGAAATAGGAAAGAATTTTAATGGTATATCAAAAAATATATAGACATAATTTTTTTGCAAAATTAATAATATAATAAGACAAACATCCGCCTTTCGTATATACGTAAATATATCTAATATTTTTATATTAGATTTAAATTTTTAAATATCCTTTGAAAATATTGACGGTTAATTGGTTAATTAACCGAACTCAAACTGTAACTCGGTATTTCATTGTTTTTAACGATAAATTATGGAAACGAAAATCTAAAAATCGTAAAATTTTACCGCTTTACTGTACAGTATTACAAATCGCGATAATAATCCAATGACAAGTCTAGCGTCTAACGAATACACGCGAAGTGTAAAGAGTAGAATTTTATACGAGCAAAATATTGAAATTGCAAAAGCAGTTTCGGATCGTCGAATTAAAGTATGAGACCATTTTTAATATACTAGGCTTCCTGCTCTTCATTTTATTGCCATTTTTTCACGTATACCTTTCTTGCTAAACAGTTCCACGGCAACTGTTTTAAGTGCGGCGTACATGTGCATACAAAAGCCTTATCGGAGGCCATCGCCGGCTAATCATCATCAATCACCTACGCCCGGCTATATCGGAATCTGTAGCCCTCTTTGCCTCTTTCCACGCTCTCTCTCTCTCTCTCTCTCTCTCACTACTCGTGGATAGCTTTAGAATAATTTCACATTTTATGTCACTTTACTCTCTCGGTAAGTACGTATCGACAAAAAAAAAGTAAAATTTGTGCACTTTTTATAAAATCCGTTAGAATAAGAAGCTTTTAACGTTTGTTAAAGGATTAACAATTCAAAGTCGATGCAAATCGGAGCTCCGGCAAACAAAAGTGGCATCCATACCCAAGCAGGTGAAAGCACCCGCGTCTAATCTTATCTCGTTCCCTTTCTTCCCTCTCGACGTTATATCACTGGAATTAGCGTCGAAGCCCGATGAAACGGGACCTGGAAAGAACTCGCACAGGTTAATTCGGATAAGTCCCCGTAAGCGTGCGCTCCTCGTTATTTAACTCTCCCTCCGGTGAAAGCGCCTAATTATTTCCTCGGCATGGCGCAACTCGCGCGTAACGACGCGAACGAACGCCCGAAATTATCGAGCGGCTCGATTTACCGCGCGCATACATTTCGTCTGCACCAGATGTAGAGCCTTATAAGTACGCGCTAATCGAAAAGGAACATTTTTCGGTTGCTTTTCCTCGGCGGCTGCCTTCGGTGGCTGCCTTCGGTGGCTGCCTTCGGTGGCTGCCTTCAGCGGCTTAACAAATTTCCCGATCTTATATACGTTCTTAATCTTGTTCGGACGGTTAGCTCAATTATTTGCGGTAGTTCGCGAGAGAGCTACGAATAATTAGATTAGAAATTTAGCGGTTTACAGTCCGATTTTCGCTAACCCGCGCTCGAGAAGCCTCCGAAGAGGCAGACTTATTCTTTAATCTAAATTTTGCTTCAAAAATATGAATGTAGAGACGGATTTTGCAATCCCCGATTACGGAAATCATTTTTAAGAAATTCCTACGTAAGTTAATGCATATATTTCGACAAGAGTAAAATTTTGTTTAAGTAAAATCCGCGATTTCACAAAAATATTGTAAATGCGTTAATATTTTTAACGATGTATCTTACACGTTGCTCAAGTATCCAAATGAATAGAAATCTACTTATCGGAGGTAGAATCGATAGAATACTTCCGTGCGAAAGAAGTTTTAGTAAAACTTGAAAAAACGACAACTTGACGCTTTTAACGCGATATTAGTGCTATTAACTCGGTATTAAAATCGAAAGCTCGGTCGATAAGTTCTGCCGCATAAGCGAGGAAAATTTGAAGACGAATGTAAGTATCTTTGCTCGTAGCGCGAGATCCATACAAAAAAAAAACAATGTACAGAAAAAGAATGTTCGTTGCGGAACGAAAAAATAAAAATTGATTGTAAATGATAGCTTGCCGATTTAAGTTAAATTTCCACGGAAATCTTAATAAGATACCGAGCAAAGTGTGAAGTGATGAAATAATGGCAGTGGTTCGCTTTGATGTGCAAGGATTAATCGCACGTTAAAGCTCGTGGGCTCGGGACATTTCGAAAAGAAGAAAAACAAAATGAAAGGAAACTTGATTGATTGATTTATTCGTTGCACCTGTTGCAATGCAGAGATTCGCGTGACAATAAAGCATACACAGTTTTCAGAACGTGTTATTAGAAAATAACATTTTTCTTTCCCTTCCCGTACATTAGTTATATATAGTAACTTATACAACAACTTAGTTTTCAATTTACGCTTCATTATTCCTACTCCTTTTTAGAAATCAGATATTATTCAGTATTTACAAAATTTATTCGGATTGTAAATCGTAAGTTAGAATTTTAAAGTTTTATTTTAGTTGATATAAAGGACTTTTTAAATTAACGTAAAAAAATAATAAATTATATATTCGTTTTATAATATTTATGCGTATACAAAGTTTCACGAAGATGAGTTACAGACTATAAACGTATAAACATGTTTTTACTTATACTATATTTTTACTCGTTCACCAGCCTTTAAAGTTACAGAAATGCGTTAGAGGAATGCATATATAGTTTATTATAAGCAAAGTATAAGTGAAATAATTTGGATGTCTCGTTAAAAAAATTCTTGTACACTTCTACGTGTATACTTATCACACGTAATAATAAGTAATCGTACCTTATTTTGTTTCCATAAAATGTACAAATTATTTTTAAATTCCAGAATATGTAACGGCGATTACTTTTAACTATAAATATTAACACATGATTAAAATTACGCTATCATCTACATTAATACAAATAATTTGTAAATTTTTTCCAATATTTCTAAAGTAGCTATATTAAAATTCGTTTATATTCTATCCAATGAATTTATTCTACTCGATTGAGTCAAATTTACTCGAATAAAATTCATTATCAAGCAGAAAAATACTTATAAAAAAAAATTTTTTAATTTACTCGAACAAAAAGTAATCTAATAATAATAACACAATCTGCTGGAAATAAAATTAATTCGAATTTTAAAGATTTAAGAATATCGATTTTGCGAATCATCGATATATCGCGTATCGTCGGTAAAACTTTGTCTTACGTTATCGAGGAAAACAATAGATAAAAATAACTATTGGTGTCGTTCCTGGTAAATACTTTATCATTAATAATTGCTTCTGTAAAACTATCGTTACTACTAATTTTATAGCTTGTGATGAAAAAGTTATCGATAAATCTTTATATGATTATAGATAAAATTATAATTTAATTATATCTATGCAAAAAATTGATTTATAAATGAATTTAATTTAAATATTTTTCAGAAAAATTAAGAAAATTTCCTTTAAATCATTTTGAAATATTAAGTATCTTTATTCGACCATTTCTAAATCTAAAAAGTTTTTATAATTTATACTTCATTACGGTATAAATAACACTTTATCTTTACGAGATATCTTAAATAGTAAAAGTTTACTATTAATTTTATGTATTTTATTACCTTTACTACTTCTTACAAATGATAAAAAATAAAAAATGTTTAATATAATTTATTATCAATTATTTCGTTAATTGAATTACTTTATGCAAAATTTCAATATTTAAATTTTTCAAACAAAATTAATACTACTGTATTTCATATTAATAAATTACTTATAATTGTACTACTGTAAATATCAATCATTTGAATCTTTCGTATATATAGCGCTAAATTAAATTATAAAATTATTTTGTGGAAAAAGATTAATTTCTTTGACATTTCATACTATATTTTATTATTATCTATAATGGCTAAATAAAACAAATTATATTTTTTACGCATTTGTCATTTTTTCACTGTCTTGATTTATCTTCTTATAAAAAATATACTGAAGAATATAGATTTTTATTTCAGGGATATTTTATTCATATATTGATAAATGAAATTAAATTTCTATTAAATTTAATATGAAGTACTACCACAAGTTTTCCACTACAGTTAATTACAAAAAAAATTCATTTTTATTTAAAAAAATTCATTTTTATTTAAAAAAATTAAATACATTGTATAGAATAAAGTTCCAAATTCTGTTAATATTTATAGCATTAATAAATAGTAGTGTATCATTAATATATAAAAATGTATTCATAATTTCAAAATAAAACTTAATAAAACTAATTATAACAAATAAGATATTGTATCATATTAAAAATTTTCAATTTAGTAACCATTTCAAAAAATATGCAAAAGACAAATTTTAATGAAATAAATGACAATACTCGTATAAAAATTGAAATAATATTGATTAAGGAGATGAGATTTCATTATATTTAAATAATTATCAAGTATACTATTTCGCCAACTCTGCATAATTACCCATTTTTTTGTAACTTGCTTTACGTATAAATAAATTATATACCATCCGATTAGGAGGTGAAGATTTTGTTTGGTTGAAAATTTATTTAATAAACATTCTTTTAGATTATTTTAAAGAAATTTTCATTCTAATTACTTTTAAATACATTTTATAGAACTAATATTATAAATAAAAAATTTTAATTTATATTAAGATTTTATGCTCGGATAAAACACATTAGTTTCCACGTGGTATTAATAATTTTCAATTACCAAATTAAGATTTTTAATGAGAATAATTTTTTACGTTCAGATTTAAAACTTAAAAAAATTTATATGTATTAAACAAAACTATATTTATATACTGTAATAGAAGATTCGTAAACCATAAATTTTAAATAAAAAAAATTTAATTTTTTAAAAATATAATAAAAAATTTTCCGTTATAATAAAAAATATCAACATTATTGATTAAAAAATTATATTTATATTATGTACTACATAGTATAAACGAATTTCGAATTTAAGTTACTCATAAATTCACATGAGAAAATAAAAACTTGTAAGCCGTATCTTCCCAATCATCTCATTCATTAAATCTTTTGTATTGCCTTTAAAAAAAATTGTGTTATACACTGTATACAAAATACAAATAAAATGTAATGAAATAAAATATGTTCCACACTCTTATTCCATAAGTGACAGGTATACAATTAAGAAGAAGGGTATATTACTTAAAAATAAACAAATAATATGATAGAGTAACAAATACATAAATACGTACAAAAATAGATATTAATATTCCCATGAATTAAAAAATATGTATAATTATATTAATATAAAAAAATATATATAGATTTTTTTTAAGGATTTAGTAAAAAATAACATTATAAATATTTCGATGAATCAATGGTTATATTCAAGAATATTACCTTACTGCTGTTAAACAAAAATATTATTATATCCAAAAATAAAAAACAATAAAAAAATTTTACTTTTCCTTACCACCGCTACTAAATCATTGTAAAAATTGTGACCTAGAATGTCAAAATTCCCTTAATTATAATGAAATTCCAAAAATAATAATATCTTCTGAATTGCTTATTAAATTATATATATTTAAAAAAATTATAAATTTTACGTATTTAAATAATGTACAAAAATACATAAAATTAAATTAATGTGTATTTTTAAAAATTTTCGATACGACCGAATATGCATGTTATAAAAACAAAAAATTTTTAACAAAATTTTATCACTACTGATTATTGTTAATATAACGATGTGAACAAATCAGAAGATAAAAATACAAGATTAGTTTCAAAATAATATGTTTTAAATCGATAAATCAATGCTGATGAAAAATTCCAATTATCGAGCTTCTCGAATAATTTTAAATATTTAATAAGTAATTCAATTTACAAATATAAAAGTATTTAAAATTTTTATATTATTTATTAAATATATAAATGTACTTTATATTTCTATCAAACTTAGTAATATTATGCAGTGTATCAAATAATGCTATAAAGGTATATAATATTACAATTATGTACTGTAAATTTGTTACTGTATAATTCAATAAAATTATCTATCATTTTATAAAAATATTAAATTTATTGTGAAATAATTTTTTTTCAACGTATTAAAGTAAAAATTAAAACCTAGCTAAAACATGTAATGATGTATACATATATATAATATTAAATCGTTACATACATATATTTCTAGATATAAGCATACAAAAAATTTTAAATATAAAATTCTTTTATTTGTTTGAAGAAGGTAATCAACTGCAAATATATATTTTATAATAATAGTATAAAAAAATATATTATTTAAAGATTTTAATAAACATTAAATATGTCTAACTAATAAAATAAAAATGTATCCCACATTTATTATATAAATTTTAATTTAAAGTAATATTTTAAAAATTTGTCGTTAACGCAAAATAAAGAAAATTAAATATCCTGATAATTATGGAAAATTGATGATTTTGTAGTAAACGATTTTATTTCGCTTTTATAAAATTATTAAACTAAAAATAATTATTGTTAAAGTTTAATACTGTAAATATTTTATTTAAAAATATTTAAAAAATTAAAAAGTGCAATTTTTTCTTCAATTTTAAATCCACTTATAAAAAGAACTTTTTTGCAATTAATTTTATTTTTACGTTTATTAAATAAACATTTGCTTTGGACTAAAAACAGGCGTAAACACGCACACGCAGACACACGCAAACACACGCAAACACAGACACGTTAAGCAGGCAAAATAAAATGCAAGTCATAGCTACACCTACAGTAACAAAACATTGGCTGTTAGGAATTACTCGGAAGTACTTACATTTTAGCCTGGCGGTGTTAAAGTATTGAAATAAATAAAACAGAAGGAAAAAGTGGAGCTTTAGTACCGAAAATCCTCCGGAAATGCAAAGTTTTTCGAGTGTCGCATGATAACAAGAGTAAGCATAAAACACAGGTACAGACTCGCTTCGCTGACTAATGAATGTTGGGAGCAGTTGCGAGCGGTCGAAGGACTCTTAGAAGTAAGTTTATTGCCGATGCTGATTCACGTGGCCGGCAATTAGCTCCCAAGAGTAGCAGCAACTATCCTCCCGTTCTTTTTTATAGATAGCCCAGGATACGATGAGCTAGAGTTTTGTTTTTCCTACCGTCGTCTGTCCTTCCGTCGGCCGATTCCGCGTCTACGTGGATAAGGTGCAAACAGGACTGTTTGTTTTGAAATACGGATTCCGCCAAGTCCGGGAAGGCAAATAATTCTACGAGCAAAAAATTTTCTTGTACGTATCACTCGATTATCGACGGCAAAAATTACTCCTAAGCGCCGGACTATGAATCTCGCAGGAGATATTATTTTAGACGCGGTAAATCTTACCGAGTTATGCGATAAAGTTTTTCCTCTACTTTACGGAATATCTTGTGCTTCTGTTTCATAGTTAGAAGAATTTATGCGTTAGATAATAAATGTATACGTCCTTTATATTTATTTAATTACTTTTTCTACAATCAACTTTTCATACTGTTTTCGAACTGAAACATTATTTCATTTACTTCTTAGTAATGTTCGTTTGAACTTAATAATAACTGCTTACGAGAAGATTATTATTTACGAGATCCATAAATATTATTTAAAAAATGTATTACCTTACCGTCGATTATTCAACCTAATTACGAATTTAAAGTATTTTTTTCGAATCGTATATTATTCGTGATACCATACGTTAACTACATTCGTAATTTTAATATACGATTCAAATTTCAATAATACGGTTGATCGAAAATAAAATTATCGTTTAACTTCTTTAAACATATTTTTATTACGTGTACCAATATGAAGTTGTAACAATTAGTATTCGTAAGCTTTTCGGTACCGCTTATTCTTAAATTTTAATCAAACGCAGATATAAAATGATGATGCGAACGATATAAGAAAATTTTAAGTATTTTTTTTAATTTAAATTTAAATGATTATTAACTGCAATATCGAATACCTTCTTAAAATATATCGTCGAGCATAAAAATTTGGGATATAAAATTTGCTTGATGTTTAAAATACCGATAACGATATTCACTTCCCGATACGAATATATTAAATTTTGTTCATATTTGATTTAATTTTATCGCGATACTATTAACGTTGCCATCATTGCGAATACATCGATAAAAGAAATGATAAAAAAATGTTTTTGAACGCTGTATCGAAGAGTATATATCACAAATACACTCGGTTCAATGTAAATTAAACTATTGATTTTATCGAAAGTACGTCATACGTTATTTCTCCATTATCATCGAAGTTGTACCCAAAACCAGTCGGTACTCACACCTCGCAGATTCGAGTACTAAATTTTTTCTCAAAATTCTCTCCAGTTTTAGAAAGTACATCCACGATCCGATCACTCTTATTCAATTTTAATCGCCTCGACGATTTAGAATTTTTAATTTTGTTTATAATTCCACGAAGACGAGGAAACGTCTCCAACGTCACCGTCGAATCAATTTTCCACGCAGCCTCGAGCAACATCGCCGATTACGATCTCACCGCCGAAAAGATTCCGCGAGTTCGCGCCCCTAAAATCCCGAGACCGTTAGAGGAAGCGACGCATTCGCGCGTAGATCGCGACGAACGATCGATGGAAAAGCCGTCCGTTGAGATCGACGAGAGGAGGTACCGCTGAAAAGGCTACGCTGAATTATAAGAGGCTGTTTTTTCGTCGCGGTACGCGATAAAACGAAAGGAATCCGAGATTCTCGGACGCGCTTTCCTTTAATATTTAAGTCCTCAAAAAGCACGTCGGACTCAACGGTAATCCGCTGTTAGGTAACAAGGATACAACGACGACGACGACGACGACGACGACTCGTTCGGGTTCTTAGGGAAATTCTCGATGCATTAAAATAAATCCGAACGCGTAAAACGTTCTTTCAAATATTTTAGTGCGCGCGTCAATCGCGTACTCGCGCGAGTTAAAGTCTCGATAAAATATGAAACGGAGTATCGTAAGCCGAACGTTGTAAATAGATTTGGAGTTTAAGTTAAAAATTCAATTAAAAAGTTGCGTAAAATAAAAGCAATTTAATTAAAAGTCCAGCGTACACTGGAAGAAACATCAGGGAGAAGTTTGAAACGTAACGAAACGAGAAAGCGGAGGTTTCGACCAAATCAAAACGCTGAAAATTGACGTAAAATTATTAATCGATGCGTTACGCGCATCGATTACGTGCCTGCCATCGGATAAGTAACGAAGGCGAACATCGGACGTTCGATGTACGCTCACACCCCGTGAAATAAATATGTGAAAAGTATAAAAAGACGAAGCGGATCGTCGTTTGAAAGGGAAGGCGAGGTATATAAATATTCCATGTATAACGGAGACACGGAGCCTCGAGCAGAGCAGATCTCGGATGAGATGCGCAGGCTTGATTGAAAATTAAAAATTTTCGTCGCGCAGATTACGAGAAGGAGATTACGCGATCGTTGTAAAATATTACGGTTCGCCGAGAAATTACAATTTTAAATTTGATTGATTTCAGTTTTATACTTTTTCACCTTTGATACGATCGGTTTCGGCAGTTCAGCCTTTTTCCAATGGGTGTGTCCGAACGCGCGTGTCTCTATATACGTCTCTATTTTTGCCTAGGAAATAACGCGCTGTATTTTTAAACGTAGGAAAGAACGGGAGAGAGATCGACCGGTGGATTATCAGTTTCTCGATGCAAATACAGCAAATACAGCAAATACAGCAAATACAGCACGCGTTATAATTTGTTTCGTAATTCGCTCTATTTTTCGCCGATCGAAGGAGTTTGCTTTTCTTCGATAGAATAATTTGTAAACATAATACATTTCGTATTATGTACGTGTAAGTAGAGACGGCGAACGATCGAACGAAACGAAAAGGAAACGTTGCCGTATAATACGAAAACATAAATTATTATATATCTTCCACCAAATCGTTCCGCAATCGGATTTATTTTTACTTTTAATTACTCGATAAAACTAAGCGTCGAGAGTTTATTTCGATCGGATGATAAAATCAATAAGCATCTCGTAAAAAAATGTATAAAATTTATAAAAGTGGAAACTCGAGATTTTGAAAGTAGGTTAGTAACGCGTGTACGTGTACAGCCTCAAAATCGGCGATAAATTAAAATTAAACTATTTGGTCGACGTCCGACCGATGAAAAAAATACATCGCAAATGGCGCTGAAGCGAATTCCGGTTTGCCGCAGAACTTACAAGATGGGAGGTACGGTGCAATGAGTCGCACGGGACTTCCTTCTTTGCGGTTGCGGATTGAAAGCTCTCTGGGAAAAACGATCTCAAAGTGTGCGAAAGGCGAGGGGAAAAAATCCTTCCGTTGCATGATGTAAGGAGCGCGAACCGTACTTTCCCAGCGTCAACTAGTGCGAATTACCGGATTGGCCGGTGCGTACCTAATCAAGATTTTTGTTTACACGCTGATAAATATGTGTTTTTACAGCACCCGGGCGTTCGATACTTCTCCACGCTTCGATCTACACTCGATGCTCTTATTCCGACCCAGACTGCGGACCTCCGATTATAAGAATTATAACCAATTATAAGAAAATACCGCTGCGTATTAAATTAAATTATCAAGTTCGATAATTAAATTGTACAACAAAGAGAGAGAGAGAGAGAGAGAGAGAGAGATAAGAGCTACTCCCGAGAGGAACAGTTTCCCTGATAAATAAAATATTTTTAGTAAATCGATAAGTTTTTATTTATTTTTATTTAACCAGCTTTAATAATTGTACTTTCTTCGCCAAAATTCTGTTGTTTATGTAATTTTTTTTACAATTTTTTGTTGATGACTCGTTTTTTCCGATAATTTAAAGCTTTCGTCAATTATCCAAACAAGTTGGCAAAAATACTTTATTCTTACGGTTTATTTACCAACACTTTTATTTCGATTTATTAAATGGATTTTTTAAAAGGTTGCTTTCAGCGAAATTCATTTAGAATAGCTCTTGTAGCTTAAGTATTTATATTACGAACAAGTTACACAATCTATCATAAGTATGATTTATGCAGCTTCAAAATGTGCTTTCAATTACGTCAAATTGTACCATAAATTAATCTTTCGAATTGACAGCTTGCTTTTAAAAATTCTCAGACTATTCGCACACTCAAAGAATACCGCCAAGGCAACACAATTTTACACACTTCCTCAATCACACTTATAGCCACTTGTGAATTAAATAATGTAGTAACAGCCATAAAACAGTTTTATGGACCGTCGATTTCATAACAAAAACGATAATGTACACGACATTATTAACGTAATTTTCACATTTGCTATAATTATCATGAAAATTAGTTTATGCCTGACATAATCGAGTTTTCGGAATTTAGATTTTTTAAAACTGATCTTATCCGTCTAAAAATAGAATCTCTTACAATAGTTGTTGTTAATGTATCCGTATGTTGTAATGTAAATTCCCAAAACATGACGATACTTAATAAAAAATGGAAACTGAAAAATTTTAATCCATCGCAATTAATAGAGTTTGTTAATTATAGAAAAAATAGTTGCAAGAAAATTATGTGTTTTCTCTCTCCTTATTTATCTCATCAATTAAACAAAATAATGGTAACAAATTTCATTAAATTTGAAACAATCGCTAAAATTAGCTAAAATTAAAAGTATATCCGTTATTTTTCATTACGTGTTTATAAATGGTTTTTACTAAAAGTAATACTCAGACTCGGGATAAGAATAAAAAAATTATAATTAATCTATTATGCTTCGAATAATATTTTTCATTTAAAAATCTTAAATAAAAATGGTATACCATGAGAAATTTTCATTACTAAATTTTTTCTGTAATTAATGTCACTTTTTGAAAGTTATTATTCGCTTTGATTTTATTTTCTAATTATAATTAAAATTTTTTCCGAGATTAATATAATAATAAATTTTATGGCAGAATAAGTATAATTCTGTCAATATACCTATAAGTATCACAGAAATAAATTTCACAAGATGAATTATGTAGGTAAGTTAGTACAGATTTTCCTTCAATAGCATTATTTTTTTTATATTACTAATGATTCTTCATAAATTATGTAATAATATTTCCCACACTATTTTACGTTGGATGTGAAAAACGTTGGATACTCGTTTCTTTATCAATCGTTCCATTAATCGAAAAAAACAGCTTTAAGAAATATTTTATGCATTCGAAAAAATCAATGCGCGCGTATAAAGATAACAAACAGATTTAATTTTAAGCTATTTAAAATCTAATTAAAAGTTGCATAAAAGCTAAAAGCTAAAAGCTAAGAGCTAAAAGCTAAAAGCTAATATTCCCCACCCCTTAAAACCAATAACACAATCAATAACACCGAACAAAAATTCAATTGACGCCAAGGAGGAAAAAATGAAAAGGAAAGAAAACAAATTAAATTACATCCATGAGCGACAAATTAAGCGAACCGAATAAAAAGTACGCGTACCTGAAAGGAGTAACTCGAGAAAACAAACGCGGCTGTAGTCGTTAAGAAAAGTCATGTCGACGAGTTATGCGCATACGGCGATACCACTATTACTGGCTGTGATCTACGATGCGAGAGCGAGAAACCGAGAAACCGCGCTTTGTCTTTCTTTATTTTTTTTCGGTCTTATATTGCTTCCAGTCGCAGTTTCCTTTTTATTTATCCCCATTTGAATGGCTGAAAAAAAAAACAATATTTATTTATGCATATTTCACATTGTACTTGTTGCATCCGTACAAATTCTGCGCTCCTTTTTTTTTTCTAATTTTCTTTTCTTCCTAATCGGAAATTCTATTATGAATGATGCGTGCGTTTTATTAGACAAGTGGTCGAAATACCGCTATCTTTGAATTTGAAATGCAATAAAAATTCCTTTAAAAAATCCTTGCTAAAGATAACACTTTTCAAAAACTAGGTTTTCAAATAATCGTGTGATCTTTACGACCCTTCGACATATTTCTTTGATTTTTATTATAGCGGCGTATATTTAGTTACGCCGCAGTTTTATTATATATTATAAATTTTGGAAACGAACGTAAATTTAAAAGGTAAAGTAGTCTAGACACTATATATATATGTATATGAATATAATAAAACATAAGATATGTTATCGTATAAAACAAATCTATATAATTTCTTCATACACAAATAAATAGAAATAGAAAAACTAGCGTTTTATTAATAAAGTTAATTCGCAATTTTTAACTATTTTCAGAATGTAATTCAAATGTTTCATTATATATCTTAGTTGTTGCGCAAGAAACTTTTATTACTTATGTAAATCGCTTAGAACATAATAAAATTAATTTTATGAAAAATATGAAATTATATTTAATTTATAAAAATTATTATAGTATATATGCTAATACAGTGCGAGATATTATTTTGATATTTAATATAATTACAACGATTGTGTATTTTATAGATTCTTTATCCATTTGATATGATAATCAGTTTTTAAAATAAGTTGTAGATATACGAGTCAATTTTCCGTGTACATAAAAGTTCTTCTATCAAAAATAAATTATGAAACAAATCGTTCAGCCAATTTAGAAATTAATTTATAGAGCAAAAGCAACGTATAATATATATATATATATATATATATATATACTTTAATTTTATCACAGAACTTTTTTTTACGATTTTTAGCAATATTAATGATATAAAATTATAATAAAATAAATAAATAATATTAATTTCAATATTTAATTAAATTAAAGTTGACTGAAAAGTATTTAAATTAGTAGTGATTACGACCGACGTCTACAAGTATCATAACCATAGCTGATAATATTTAATAAATTTATTAAGCTTAACCGAAGACATAAAGCCATTACTTTAGGTTTTCTATATATTAACTGATATCTAGCGCACAAGGATAAACTTGCATAAATGAATATTTTCTTGTAATTAAAAACTGGTAATTAATATTTCATCTATAATTATTCTGACTTTAACTAATTGAAAGTATATATTGAAAAAAACATTACATCTTTTTGTATAACCATCGATAAATAAATTCAGTCGTTATAATAACCGATACATAATATACCGCTCAATTAAATTTATGAGAGTTTAACTCAATGTAAGTTTTTTCATACAAAATTTAGTTTACCAACATCATTTATATCTCGCCGACGACGTCGTATTCATATTTTCTTTTAATAAGCTTTAAAAAGTTTTTAAGTTCGAGTCGGTCTAAATTAAAACGAAAGATAGGCACTGATCATTCGCGCGAAAAAGACGGATTTACGTGAATCTCCCGGTGAGTTGTGCTTCGGGAATAATAACGGTTATTATGGCCGAGTCGAATTACGGATATGTGACCAGGCGAAAAATTATCGAATCCACTCAATTTCGTCGCAGGGCGTCACTCGCCTTCAAATTACTCCGGACGCAAATATATACGAGCTGGTCGAAAAAAAAAAATTACGCGTAACGGGTACAGTGAAACTTGGATCGATGTTCATCCGCAAAAAATCGCTTCGAAGGTTATTTTACGTTTCGAAGTAGATTTTGTATCTAAATGAAATAAATGATTTAAGTTTATGGATGGCAAATTCTTCCGCGCGCGTTCAATAATTGTTCGAGTCGAATAATAAAATGCAATTTAACGTTTATGATTTTATAATTATATTTTATCCTCTCAACCTTATCAATTTGAAACTCTCGTAAGTTATTAAGCGTACGCCTTTTTTCTTTCGATACGTTTAAAATGTATAAAGCAACGATTAGCATCGGTTAAGCAATATCGTGTCGAAACGATTAAAAAATATTATTCGATGCGTTTTATTCCGTTTCTCGGTAAACAGACTCGAGACGAAGCAAAGCTCGAGACGAACTACTTTGTATAATTAATGATTTTAATTCGAGCTTGTTTCAATTTGAAATCAACATTTTCCACAAACGATGCGTAAAAGCGCAACACTTTTCGTTGACAACCGATACACGATTCAAAGCTACACGAATTACGTTCATTAAATATCTCCGATAAAAGTAGTAAGCTGCTTATATAATCAGAAATGTTGAAATTATATTAATTATCGTAAATCAATGATTCGAACGACTTTTCAAATCAGATGTCCGTGTAACTTTAACGCAGGTTCGCTCGGATAAATATTTACGCGCTCGAATTCGGTATTTTTTTTTTTACCCAACGATAAAATCAGCATCCGCAACATCACCCGTACTTTTTATTTCCGACGAGTGCGAGGTTTTATGGAAATCGTTGAAGCGCAAATATTTGATACAAGGTTAAAATACACAAAACAAAAGAAAAACAAAAGAAAAACAAAAGAAAGTTAATGCTATGCTCGCGAGTTGTTTCTCGAGTTGCAGGATAAAAAAAATAGCAGCTCGCGTTTGAAATTTCCATGTGAAAATAAGTTAATTTCAATGATTTTAAATCACGTCGGCGATATATTTTTCTAAAATTTCTGCATAATTAACTTTTGAGCGGTACTTCCGCGGTAAGAGCAGTTCCTCGCATTTTCAGTTAAAAACTACTTTAAAATTACACGAAAATAAATCACCGTGACATTTACAACTCTCTTCAACGTCCGCAGATTTATCAAAACCACTTAAACATGACTTATTTGCCTTCGAAACAAAATGAAAACACATAGTTTCACAGTACCTTTCAACGCCGTTACATCCCGCGAGAAGCCTTTGGCTTACTTCTGAAAGAAAGCCGCGATACGAGCGTCGGAGATGCGTCGGAGATGCGTCGGAGATGCTCGAGACTCGCTACCGCAGGCTGTCATCCCGACGCGTCGGCAGATGCGAGCGTAATCCGCATTTTTCTCCCCTTCTTCCTCCCCGCGACGGAAATTTTTTCCTCCTTCGCGGAAGCGTGCCATTGTGAGCGCGTGTCCTTTCCCGGCCTTACTCCGAAACTATAATCGTAAAGTCGGCGCTGCGGCGGAGAGAAGGAAAATTGAGCAGAGCCTCCGATGAAAAGTGGACCTTCCGGGTAAGTTCGACGACGACTGTAGTTTTTTCCGCTTTTTTTGCGACGCGCTCGCAACGGAACGAGAGAAACAGGGACTCGCGGAATTCTGTCGGAATTCTTGTTCGCCAAAACTCGCGATATTTGCATATGATATTGCAGCCTATTTATGGACTCGCGTGGGAAATCACCGAAGCGAATACCAAGAGTGGAAAATCACCTGCTTCGCGACGTCGTCTCGGCGCTTCCAATGCTAATGACTCGGCGAATTTTAATCCAAACTTGGACGCGGGTCGCGTTGATCGCGCGAGATTTACGGGTCGCACCGTCACACCGTCACCTCGTCACCTCGTCACCTCGACACCTCGTAAACGATTTTTAATATCACCGAAGCCTTCCCCAACCAATATTCGTCCATCGGTCTCTCGATCTCTTTCTTGTCTCGCGCGAGTGCCTTTAACGCGTTTATACCTACACCGACGATCAACCCTGCAAATTATTTAAATCAATTCCGAAAGTGATTTCTGGTGGAAGTTTTAACTTACGATCTTGTTCGCTGATGCCTTTCGCGCGAACAAGTTGATATCTTCTTTCTACGTTTACGGTCTAAATCCTATTCACTCGTTTTCGGACCACGACATCACATTATTCGTAAAAAAACTTCGCGATGTTCGAAACTACCGTTTCCATCGCGGAAACGCTCAACCCTTTGAAAAATGTACGGGTCTTTGAATCAACGCGACATCGTGTATTTATTTTAACGACCAGCGATCGGACGCCATTTTATCCTAATCGATTGAGTCGCGAATATTACGAGATTGAAAATTTACGATTGCAGGGGTTGATTAATTGATATTTTATATTGTAAAAAATTATTTCAAAATTCGCATCGAGTAAAATAAATATTTATCGATAAACGCTAAATTAAATCGGAGGCAACGAACGCCAACGAACGTCAACGAAAGTAATCCATGGAATGCGATTAACATTTACGCTTCGAAGCCGAAACACGCGAGTTTTATAATCATTTAATTTCGTTATTTAAAAATTGAATACTCGTTAAAAATGAAGGAAAACCCGTTAAGATATCCCCTAAAATTAACTTGATTGCATTATTTCTAAGTAACGCAACCTTTCGTAATAAAAACCAAGTTTTTTCTCGAATCATAAATATGACAAATATGCCATAACAATTACAGAGTCTCGAGAATTAAAACGAAAACACCCATCAAATTACAGCTCGTAAAATTTCATTATACGCTGCACCTTTGCTAAAAGCAATAAGAAGAATCCAAAAAAAAAATTAGGAGACGAGAAAAAAATTTAAAGATATCTTAAATTTTGTTCACAATTATTTCTTTAAAAAATCTACAATTTATAATTAAATAAAAGTGTAATTAAGATTGTTCGCGTAGCAAAAATAAAAAAGGCGTTATTTGAATCTCGTTTGCGTTATCTCTCGACTATTAAAATTCGCATTCGATTCGCCGCGTTGCTTTCCTTAAAAATCCGCACTCAATTTCCGAAATAGCAAAGCATCGAAATGTCTACGAAGAAAAGCGGAAAAACGCGTTGTCGATCGGAAAGAAAAAAACAGCGTCGCTGGAATACCGGGGAGACGTATCGAGGAATACAGGATCGAGGACCATTCGTCCTCGAATAAAAAATCTCCCTGAATCTTGCATCGATCCCGACGCCTATGAGTTCGCGCGGGACTGGCGTCTTCTTCTCCCGGAGAGAACAAAGAGGTCGCGGTGATGGTGGATGGAATTATCGGAAGCCGATGAAAGAGCTCGATGGAGTCTTGCGTAGGCGAGAGGAGAAGCCCTTTATACTTTTCCGCTCGTTTCGTAAAATCCCGCGAGGCGATCGAGGCGATCGAGGCGATCGAGACGAGCGAGACGAGCGAGACGAGCGAGACGAGCGAGACGAGCGAGGTAAGATTCCCACGCGGTCTCTCGGGATGGGGATATCCTCGAGTTCCTCCGATGACGCGCCTCGGCCATATACAGGGAGAGGTAGGTCCGCGTTCATTTGCATTTTACAACGCCCGTACGACTTCCGGAGCGATTTGGTATCCGTTTTTGGTTCCCGTTTTCGGTTCCCGTTTTTAGTTCCCGTTTCTGATTCCCGTTTATGCCTTCCGTTTCTGCTTCCCGGTTTTGGTCGCCCCTCCGCTCGATTTTCCCGTCGCTGGCTTTCGCGATTACGCCAACAGCCCTGCTTTATTTTATCTATCGCGCGCCAAAGTTTATCGCTACATCAAGCTTAGAGTAGCTTAAATATCGGAGTTTATCGTTTGGGATTTTCCTCCTACGACGTACTTTATTCTTGAAAATTACGACCTCCGCTAATCCTTGTACAAAATTCAAGAATTACCGCGAAACGCAATTTTCCAGTTAGTTTATCACCGAGAGTCGTGCGCGTATTCGATACAAACAACTTTAACCGTCTAAGAACGCTCGCGACTCTCTTTCGGAGAAACAGCTTCTCGTTGTCGTCCGTGCAGCGATTCGTAAATCCGGAGCAACACGAGGCTCGAACGAGGCTCGAACGAGGCTCGAGGATCGGTAACGTAAACCACGCGAGTCTCGAGTCGCGAGTCGCGAGTCGCGTGATTGCCAATTGCGGCACCAAAAGCCTCGTCGAGGTGATGGCGAAAACGCGGAGCCTCGTCGGGATGTAATCGAGCGTCGATGGTTGCACTCGACGGTAAAATCCGTACCCGAGCGTAAAAGTACCCTAAAGAGCAGCTGTTTATCGCCGACATCCCTCGCGCTCGTAGAGTACAGACTTACTCGTTTCCATCTCCCCTCCTTCCTCATCCCTCTACCCCCCTCCCCCCGACAAAGATTCTCCGGCTTCCGTGTAAGTAAACTCGGTCGCGCCGTTTTCAACTGTTTTTTTCAACGTTCGATAGTTCACGCGTGATTTTGCGTGGCAATCTTGTACCATTCGTAACATCGTAATAATAAGGTGCTTTCGATGTTAAAGATTATTATCATTATCATTATCATTATCATTATCATTATCATTATCATAATTATTTTACTTTGATAAAACTTTGGAGCTGTCGCATTTTTATCGCGCATCGAAGACTGTATTTTCGAGCGCTTTTTTAATAAAAATTTGGATGATGTTGCCTCGCGTAATTGGCTGAAGTACAAATTGCTCGATGTCTGCATCGCCGATAACTAATTTCAACCTGAAAAATAGCTCTCGGTAATTATTTTGCACACGCGAACAATGCGATGTGAATTTCGTTGAATTATCGGTTTGTCGTATCTTAATTCTGCGAGGAACTCGCTTCAAAAATCATCGCCAATAATTATCGATGCAGAACTCGAACACATTCTAGGCGTTGTTAACGTCTCATTTTATATCAGTCGTGCCTCGCGATATCTTAGTTTACAAAACTATTTTATATAATCTGAGAATATTACGATGAAGAATTTAACGAAGAATCGTACGAAGCATAAAAATCTCGAAACTTTTTGTCCATTAAATAGAAGCTATATATCAACGACGTTGAAAGGCTTGTATCTATTAATTTAACAGGCAAAATTTTAATAGAAAAAATTATTAGCAACTCGCGTTCGAACATTTTTCAGTGCACAATTACAAATTTTTCTTTTAAATTATACCGTGAAATATATTTTTAGACAAGAGCGTAGATCCGTACCAAAAAAATAATTTATAAGATAAATTTCGTTGAACCGAGGAAAGAACGTTGTTCCCATCGATTTGGAAAAGTCGTTCACCGAAAGAATAAACGAACCAACGATCGATTAAAATTAGGAGAAAATTGTTCGATACTCGGTTCGAGTCCGAGGCGCGTTTAAAATTTTCCTCCAGCTCCGTCCGGAAATTGGTTCGGCTGCGGATGAGCTCGAAACCCGCGGGGGATGTTCCTTGCTCGAACGGGTAACGCAGACTACGACTACGCGTACGAGAATCGTCCCGTTAAAGACGAACCAGGATCGAGAACGAAGAAAAAACTCCACGAGATCCGAAGTAGAAAGTTGGAAGACTTCCAACGTAATTAACGATTCAACGGAGACGGAGGATTTTTATCTCGGATATTCGTTTATTTATTTCCATAGAAAGACACTTCTCGGCAGCTTCTCTAAACGTATTCGATTTAAGCAAGAGATCGGAAAGTGTACCGAGAAACCTCAAACCGCAAACATCGAATTAATACCATTAATAAATAAAATCGATACGAGCGTAACGGTACGAGTAAGGTACGAGTAAGGTACGAGTAAGGTACGAGTAATTTCCAAGAGTACGTAGTCACCCTCCGACGAATAAACATTCGGGCAAATTTTTTACTGTTTCACACCTGACCGTCACCGCTATCTAAATGCCCGGTCCGTCCGTCAGAGCGTCGGCATCAAAGGCATCGAAGTCTCGAGAAAGAAAAAGTGCCGAGCTGAAATAAACAGCGGTCGAGATTTGCAGCGCGTTACCGACTCGGGAGGAATTTCGAAGCGTGACAGGCAACGCGAGTTCGAGTATTCGAGTAGTGGCTCGTCTTTCCCACCGACGACGCGAGCATTTTCGATAAAGTCCCGATTAGCCGTGAATCGCTCGAGTGGCGTGAGGCAACGGCATCGCGATGCGAGACTTTAACCTCCTCCTTCCGCCCTTCCTCCCCAGCCGCTACCGTCTACCCTTCGCCCCCTCGCCCCCTCGCCCCCTCGCCCCCTCGCCCCCTTCCAAGCGATCGGTCTACGCGTACTCGAGGTGCCAGACTTCCTCGACTAATTTACATTTACTCACCGCGAGTTCCCGAGCATTTCGATGGCTTTCTCTAATCGATCGTCACGCTTATGAACGTGTCATTTGTCGACGCTACATCGATTCTTGGCTCGGCTTCTCTAAAACTTTATCGCCCGCGTTAAAATATACGCGCGCGTCCGTTTACAGATAACGCATCTGTTATTTCATTACGTCGTAGCAAAATTGCTTTTTTGCACTTTTCAATCTATACGCGATAAAGAATTCGTTTTCTTAATATTATTCTACGTTTCAACGTACGATTATTTGAAATTGATCGCAAGCTTCTCGACTTGTCCAACGATGCGAGTATTTATCGTGTACGGTATATTTAAAATATAAGATTATTATAAAATATTCTAAAACCAAATATCTTTACGCGATAGCGATCTTGGGATGTTTTATCCCAATGTTCAATCCTTTTTATGTTTCGTTTATAATATTACTTAAAAATTCTTCTCGATAATTTATCGTCGTTTTGATAATGCACGTATTTATAATTTTGATTTCCCGATGATGACTCGACGGGTACGTTTTAAATACGTAAAGCATTGTTTAAGTAGTCATTCGCGATACGATAAAATATTACCGCAAAATCATTACAATGCAATAATTTAAATCTTCCGTACAGATGGAACATTTTTTGAAGCGAACTAACGTTGATTAAAAAATTGAAACTCTAAGTTTATTTGACGTACATAGTATCGAGTTATGGGGACGATGTTTACTATTTGTGAACGAGTTTTAAGAATGCTTTGTTTCTTGCAGCGTACATAAATCTTTCTAGAATCACGGTTAATCGATAACGAGTAGATTTTTTTTATTTAACTACCAAACCTTTTTTCTAAAGGTAAAAAAACAGACGTGTAACTTTAAATGGATACAATGTTTCAAATTTGTTGAACCAAAATAAATAAAACTAACGTAATAAATTATTGCGTACATATTTTTTGTGTTCGTTTTGATTAAAAAACGCATTTACTGGAATTTGACGAAAGTATATTGTTATTACTAATTGTAGTCCTTGGCTTATAAATCATAAAATATACATATTTAATACTCGAACTCTACCATTTTATCATACTTACGAAATTTTTTTAACGCGTTTTATGTTTAAATTAATAATTTATTTTCATTTATTATCGTTGGTTTCATATTTCTTAGAAAATGACAATAAAGTAAATCTTCCATAAATAATGAATGTTTAAAATTTATCTTCGTAAACGATAACTTTGACCAATATACGTATATTACAATCCATACTTCTTATTTACATAAAATTATTTTATCATTTTAATAGTATTCGATTAAATTGTCAAACGAATTTAATCGTCCAAGAATAAATTAACATTTTACATATAAAATCAGATAAGCTAATACAGAAATATTTAAATGATAATTCGATGAGAATAAATGCTCTAAGAACTAAGAAGTAAGAAATTGCCCGTGAGAAATGAAAAATCCACGAATAACGCGTGTAAATCGGTAAGAAAAAGTAATAGTAACACGCTTTTACATATATAGGAAATCAGCCTACATAATTTTGCGGAATCGCTGAACGAGTTCTCGGATGGAGCGGATGAAAAGGAACGCGTCCACCGACTTCCCACAACGCGAGAACGGTACGAACGGTACGACGCAATCGTTACGCGCGAATCCTCGATCCTCGAAGACCAAGTACAGCGAAGAAAGTTCAAATCGAAGCCGCGTTGACGCGAAAGAAAACGTCCTAACGTCGGAATAAAAGAGAAAAGAGGACGAACTATGAGCGAGGAGTGATTTACGGGCATCTCCTTGACACACCTGCGCGCGGCTCGTAATCAAAGACCAGAGCCACGGGTGTTTAGCGCCTCGTCGTCGCCGTCGTCGTCGCCGTCGTCGTCGTCGTCGTCGCTATCGCCGCCGTCGAACGCGGAGGCGCGACTCGGGATTTATGCGCTTCGAGAAATCCATGTTGGAGTCGTTGTATCGCGCTTGAGACTGGACGCCTTTCGTCACTCGTCATTCGAGCGGACTTTCCTGGATGCGTCTAGCTTACGTGCAGGCGTCTAGCGACTCTCGCTTATTGTTTCCTTTATCGCGGACGTTAATGAATATTGATGTTCGCGATGGTGAATTGACTTCGCGACAATGCATCCGAGTTTTATTTATAAAGCGACGCTCGTATTTGATTAGTCAATGGAAGTTGCCGTTACGGAATAACAAATACGTTTTAATAACAACTTCGACCTAATATATTTAACCCGATATCGATTTACGGGATTTTCGGTCGAGTCAATTTTATCCTTATCGCCTACATTTTTACCTTTTAAACTATAATATATAAAAAAATTATATTTTCTAATTAGTAATAGTTACAAATTCTAGGTAATGGCAAACGCCAACGATTTTATAGCAATTGTATATCGAAAATTTATTCGGTACATTTATTTTTTAAATGCAAGATTGGGAACTTCGTTGCTATTTAACGTAATTTTACTCAAGAGTCACGGAGTGAAATTGACGCACGCAGCGATCATAGAATGCTTGCAATTTTACGTCGTATTAACTAACTTTACGCGTTACTTACGACATCGCAATTTCACCGAACGTTTATCTCTAAAATATCTCGGATCGTGTTTAATATACGCATACGATTCGTGCATCGATTCGTGCATCGATTCGTGCATCGATTCGTGCATCGATTCGCACCATCGAAAGATCTTTGGACGTAAAATAAATTTGCACACGGAGGAATTTTGTAAACTCCGAGCGTCGCTGATTCGAAGAGAGTATTTTTCGCATTGACGAAAAGTAACTTCGATCGTCTTCCGCGCACCCTTCTTACAAAATATGGCGGAATCTAAGTTTATTAAGATTATCGGCGAAGCTCCGATAACGCTTTTAGCGTCGCAGTCGACGAAAAGTACGAAATCCCGGGCGCCGCCAAAGAGTCGAGGAGCAGCGAGGAGATAAAAATAAGTACGGGCGCGCGAAATAGGCGCGAAGAAACGTAGGAAGCGCAGATTGCGTTATCGGACCTGTTGCGAGACACGACCGTCGTCCAACAGCTCGGAAATGGGATACTCGTGTACCCGGCTACTCGCCAAGATACAAAAGTGCCGTGCTTGCGGGCAAAAGACTCACGCCCCGCGAGTATACGTATACACGCGACTTTCCGTGGACCGGAGCCGTGGACCGGAGCCGTGGACCGGAGGAGATCAATTAGCCGAGCTCCCGAGCCGTCGGTCGTTGGATAGCTCTCCAAAGCCGGATGGATCATTTTTCAGATGAGCCGGATGGATGTTTTTTTCCGCGTCGAGCGTCTCTTTTATCGCTCGCGAATGTGCAAATGTTCGCGTTCGCTGGACCGGCGAACAGTTTACTTTTCGCAAACTCTATCGGTGTTTCTTTTTAACGTGCAACGCTGGGATATCGGGTCCATCGGGATTCGTTTACGATACCTTCGACTCCTGCTCCGATACACTACGACTATATTTTCTACGCTCGAGAGTTTACAAAATCAATCGTAAAAACTTCTCCCGCGACCGATTATCATCGATACGCATCGTTTCTTAACGATTATAGAACAATTTTCAAGTTTTTACCCATTTTCTTCTATACAAGACATAAAATTTAAATTCGCGTTTATTAAATCGCTCGGATAAATCGGGAATCGCTGAAATACGATAATTATTATTTATGATATTTGAAGAGTTTTTATTGAAATTGAAAAGTGCGCGGTGAAAGCTTTGGAATTGCACGCGTAAAAGTGATAAAAAAAATGTTTAAACGGAAGAAACCGTAAGGGCAATTATATTTAATTGTAAAGAGATTATGAATACGTAACAAAAGTTGTCGAGAATACTTTGAACAGTAAATTCCGCGCAGCAGTATATTATCGAGGCCCGAAAAGTCGGCGTACGTACAAGGTAATTTAGTAATCAGCGATACCGAATGAAAAAGACTTTACTGGCTCGAGTCCAGTAAAACCAGTAAAATCCCGAGGAAATACACGTAATCACGAGCGTTATTTAACACCGGCTCTGCTACGAACGAAATTGAGCGGCGCTGCAAACACGCGTGCGAAAACGTTAATTTGCATGGGCGCAGGTATAAGAGGCGAACCGGATAAGAAAAATGCCCCCGCGGTGTGAGCTTTAAGCGGTCGGAGGCGCGGCGGCATCCCTTTGGCGATCCGACATCGCGGGCACGTAGTGCGATCGATCGTCGCGATCGGTTATCACCGGCGCGTGCGCGAGCGCGTTTAAAAAAATGACATCGTGATTGGAAATTCCGAGGCGCGTTAATCGCTCCCTCGTCTCCCTCGACGCGACCTTTTTCGCGGATCCCAGTCCTTTCTCCAACACCTAACGGTTTTCCCCCAACGATAAACCCCGGCTCGAAAACGCTCCCATCGTTTGTTCTTATTATTCTTACTCGAGCGCTTCCTGCGAGTCTACCCAGCCATTTAAAAACCCAAGAGCTTTGGCTCCTCGGGCATTTTCGTCTCTCCGACTTTACTCTCTTCCTCTCGTTTCGCGCGAATTCGCATGGAAATCTTACTTCTTTTTTCGTGCGTTTCGTTCTCGTTAGAATTATTATTTAAGGATTATTTTCGTTCGTTCTTTCAAGGTGTAATAATTTTATGCATCGTTGGGGAAACGGTGATGTTCGGTACACTCGCTCGCTTTTTTTATTAAAAATAAGCGCGTGTACCGCTCGAACGATGTTTCGCGATACGACGAATGTAATTGGAAGAGATACGATCGAATCGCTTTGGTTATATTTACACGTAAGCGACATTCGGACGAGATAAATATTTATCGAATTGAAGAAAAGTCTCGTTGAAATACATTTTGTTAATTTTTATATCGTAACATATCGTAACGATCTTCCGCCGCGTCAGCGAGAATGCGATATAAAAATTTTATCACCGTAAAGGTGCGTTGACGTATTACGTGAATGCTAATTTCGATGTCGTGTTATCGCGTTTGTGTACAATTATTAAACTATCCCGAGCCGACTTGTTTAAGTACAACCTTTGGATTATTAAAAATAAGTATTTAGCTAAAAAATGTTTCGCTGAACAACTGCAAAGTGTGTTAAAAAAAATTAAAAAAAATTATCGCTACGTTTATAGTATCGATATATTTTACGAATTCCCGATGAAGTCATTTTTGTCGTTTCGCGTTCCGATATTTTTGCCTTTTCGCGAATGACTCGGGCGTTCCAACGAGGAAGCTTACCGCCCCTTAACTTTGAACAGATTTTGGGCCTGAGAAAAGTGGATTTCGAAGAGTACCGATGTATATATATACATGCGTGTGTATGTATGCACGTATATATTTGCAAGACTTAAAACATACTGGACCCCAAGTAAACGGAGGCCTCTCTTTGCCATCGGCGCTCGCGGCAGCTGAAACTCCTCCGTTTTTTGAATACGTAACTTTTAAATGTATTTTTAAACCTCAAATTATTATTTTGTATAAACCTACTGCGCCCAACAATTTTATTATAACAATTTATCTTAATTAAAAAATGTGTTCCTGGGTCATTCAAAATTATATAAAATTATAATAATTTTATGATATCGTTTAATAGCATATTTGACGATTTCGTACGTTTAAAGAAATATAAATTATATTTAAATATATTATTATTTATAATGAATTGTTTCATTCTAAACGCGTGATAATTTTTTTAGGCACATATTTCATTCGATTTTTAATTAAAATTTCACAATCTAAATTTATTTGATTACGATAGGTTTAGAATATAACTTTTATCGAGTTTTAATATAATTCAATATCGAATAAATGCTTGTATGAAACATAATATAAATTAATTATACATTATTAAAATTTATTGTCCGATACTATAATTTTTTAACAAACATCGTATCCTACAATCATTTTTAAAGAATTATATTATCGATTGCTGAAACGATTTAAACGAATTACTTATCACGTTTTTCGTTCGATATTTATTATCGAATGGATATTATGGAATTATATTTTCTAACGTTCGCATGTATGGAAAAAAGATGTTTACGTCTCCAATCTCTGACTATTTAAAAACTTCTAAATTGTACAGTTATTTGTAAATATTAATAAATGTTGGTAATATCGATGTTTTTATAGTATTTCTATTTTAATAATAATGAATTTTAATGCATAGTTATTTTACTATGAAATAGTCGATAAATCAAATTCCTTTACATGCGTATTTAAACCAATACCATCTTTTATTCAAAGGAACGTTACCACGTCATTACTCACATTTACTCACTCTGTATATGTAATTTATACACGAACCGAATTTTAAGGCTCTGAAGTCATCTTGAGCCGTTGCAACAATCGAATATATTTTATTTTGAAAGTAACGCTGGATATTATGAAAAACGATAAAATTTTGTCTATCAAATTTTAAGTTTCAGGAAACATTTTTATAGACCAATTATATATTTTAACTTATTAATAATTATAATTATTAATCATGATACCAAATTTAAAGATAATTTTCTACATAATAATATTAAATTAAAAAAAAGGTGTTTCTTATAATAAACCGGTATCGTACTAGTATTTCAAATTATGGCTTATTTCTTCGGTGTAAAAATAATTAATATATTCGACAAAAGAGATTATTAGTTTCTCGATACTGTGTACCAACTTCTAGAAAGGCTTATCGTATACTTCATCGTTTTAAGACTAATGACACTCATTTAAAGACAACCTTGCAACGCTTTTAATGTATTCGCTTAATTTGATCAAGTTTGTATTATTAATTCGTTCGATTGTTCGTACATAACTCGAATAAGTTGAAAATTAAAATTGAAACATAAAATTGATTTTTACATAATAAAAACAGAATAACAGATATTTATTATTATGTATGTTCACGTACCATAAATATCTTAATATTTTACCATTGCTTGGTATATGTTGTACGTTAAATTAAATGGATGTTAAAAGAAATTTATAACTGGATACTCATAAATAAAGTTCAGAAAAATATATTATTTGACAAAATTATTTAAATGACAAATTAATATTGTTACGAAATTGAACTTCAAACGATGTAAAAAAAATAATAAAAATAATATATATATATATTTGTAACGCGTGTCTGTATCGCAATGTAAAAAAATATACATTTGTAAGGTAATCTATTCGGTCTTATTTATAATAAAAAAGAAATAATTTATTTCAAATTAATATTCTTTAGGAAATTACTGAAAAACATACAGGACATTAAATTTAATGAAAAGTTAACTTCGTATAACGCAAAACTATAATAAATAAAAGATTTTTTCTCGGGACATTGTAATTATTGAAAACGGGCAAAAGTTGCATGGCTTTAAATATGTCGTCTTTTACAATACTGTGCAAAAGTTGGAAAAGACTAAATTACCTGGTTTAGGTGATATAATTTCACGGTAATTAGAATCGCATTAACGGCAAACGAACATCCTAACGTTGCACGGTCAATTTGTATTTTCTCAGAAGCGTCGTACACACGTCCGGTAATGCATATTTTGATTTCCAATGACTCGATCTTTGTATACCTGATGCCGCAATTTTACTTCTATGAGCTATGGCGGTCATAGCAGCATAGAAGCTACCTTAATCACGTTCCAACGAAACCTTTATTCAGACTATAATCGAGAACGAACCTTAGGCCTGAATTATAAATTTTGCCGGGTTTCGACCGCGATAATATTACTTGTATAATTAAAAGTAATTTATGATTTAATATTCCAGTATTCTCAATGCCCGTCATTTCTTTATGCGTAAAGAAAACAATTGTTTTCATTTCAAAGCAAATGTTCCTTCCTTACACTTTGCCCTTAATTACACCGAAAATAATATTTTAACCAGTGGTTCATTAGGTTGATAAAACTAAAGTTTCGTCGCTCCAATTCTACAATTCACCGCATCGAAAAAAAATGGATCTCGGGTCTATTTCCTTTTCTTAAAGGAAGCGTCTCCGAAAGTGCGCTGGAAGTTGGGAAGGTCGGATAAATTGTCGACGAAGTAAAGAGAAAAGCCAAGATAGTTTTCGTTCGCGATCCATTATTACGGAGCGGATGAATTCGCACGAAAGTAGAACCGCGCCAAAGTCACGTTCGTCCTCTCTCCTCGACGAAAGCACACAAAGCTCGATCTGTTCGCGCATCCCCGTCGGGCAATACGAATCCAATCTAATGCAATATCCTCCTTTCGGGCCGTAAATTACTTCCTCCTCCGCGCTTCCCAGCGATAGGCGAGCGAAGGAGTCAAGCGAAGGAGCCAAGCGAAGGAGCCAAGCGAAGGAGCCAAGAGAAGGAGCCAAGAGAAGGAGCCAAGAGAAGGAGCCAAGAGAAGCAGCCAAGCAAAGGAGCCAAGAGAAGGAGCCAAGAGGTAACAGTAACAGCCAATCCATCTCGAGTCAGCGCGAACGCCCGATACGCCAGTTGCAGTGGCACGACGGATTCCGACTCGCCGTGAGAAAGTCCAGGAGAAGGACAACGACGAGAGGCAGATCGTGGGGTCAACAACGTCGATCGTCCCAGGCGCCGAGGAAGCGCTTACAAACGTCGGACGGCTCGGGTATTTCTCGCAGATCCGTGGGCTTCCGATGTCGTCGAGGTTTCCTCCATCGAATTATTTTATCTGGATTCGGTTGTCCGTGCGCTTGGCAACCTGGCAACCTGGCAACCCGGCAACCCGGCAACCCGGCAACCCGGCAACCCCTCCGTTGAACGCCCAACGACCCAGGAAGCGACTCCCGACGTTAGGTCTTTTATTTTTCCTACTCTTCCGTTGTTTTGAAACCGATAGCTCAATCATTTCGTACCTTGTCGTATCCCTACCTTTTCACATTTCGGTACGCTTTCAAATTTTTACGGGATACATTGGTTTCTCGATGAATTTTTTTTTCTTCAAAATCGAAGACGCCGTAATTTTATATGGAACGAATCCTTCATCAAAGATGAAAATTCCAAGTGGATGTAAATGAGAAACTCGGTCGTTGCCGCGGGTAGATTATACGAAAAAATTACGAGCGCGTACTTTTATAGTCTCCGAGTCAATGTAGAAATTAATAATACAAAATGAAACATGCCTTTCATATTTTATCGAGCCCTTGATAAATGTACGCTTTTTCGCCTAATTTATGAGAAAGTGTATCGGTTCCAGGCCATGTCAAATATCATTTTTCTTCCGCGCCACGTCGCGAAACGCATTCTTTTTCAAGCCGGTAATTAACGAACCGAAAAACGTTCCGTTGCGGGTAAGCCTTCGCATACTTGTCCGACACCCGCCCGTTCGCTTCAATCTCGCCGCGTCGACATTAATCCTTGCGGTAAGTATAAGTGTTTCCGAAAGCCTTTATTAAGACCTCGAACGTTTCAATTCGGACTCCTGACAGCTTCGAATTCGAGAGCGCGCATCGGTTAACATGCAAAGAGCCCGGGGGATCGATGCACGAAAATGCACCGCGGATCTGTAGCCTTTTAAAAATGCACTCGTGCGCAATTACGAGGTCGCATCGCGCGGGCAAAAAAAATAATTCGCGAATTGGTAATTCACCGGGAAATGCTTGGCGTTAGTCGTGGATCGCACCGCGGAGGGAGGCGAGACCGCGGGAAGGAAAGAGACGAAGAAACTCGCTCACCTACAGAGCGAATGTCCTTCTTCCGCGCGTAATTGCACCTTCGATTGCACCTTCGATTGCACCTTCGCGAACGATGCATCATAAACGTTCGGGTGCGTTCGATACGGACTCCACGTGCACCGCATTCGCTCGAGTATATATGGTTCAAGATTATACGTATCCGTTTTATAAAATACGGAAATTTTAATCGCTTCTTCGCTAGCGGTAGTGAAATTTTCGATGTAATTTGATTTACTGCATCGATACTTTAGGGTATCGATCTCCAAGATTTTTAAGGTTTTAAGGTTTGCGCGTCGATCGACTCTTCCTTCGTATAATTCTCTTTGCGCAACGAAACACCGTACACTTGAATAACAGTTTCTACGTAATTATATTTGAAATAATCGCTTCCCGACAATAGAAACTTTATATTTTCCAACATTTTCCAACATTTTCGAAGAATTAAGGTAAAAAATCACACTGGAATATTTTCCGCCGAACGTTTTACAACTGGAATTTCCAAGCGTGGGTACAAGATTTTCGAAGGACAAAAATGAAGTGTAACGTTGTTGTAAATAAAGCGAGTAATGTTGTGGCAAAGGAAGGGTTTCCCGATCTAAACTCGCGAAAAAAATGTCGAAGAATCGACGCGTCGCGTTTCTCTTCGTTCCGAGCGTTCGAATGGACGTTTGTAAATATAAAAAAGTAAAGGCGAAACTGTATCGAAAGCCCGATAAAGTAACCGGGACGAGGTAAGGCCTGCGCTAAATGGAAAAAGCACCGCTTGCGCGTAAAGCGCGATGTTATCTCGCGTTTCGGATCGGAACCGCGGTCAGTCGAGGAGAGCGACTTAAGAAACGACTAATACAGGACTCGGGAAAAAGAGTTGCGTTGGCAACGGCGCACTTGTATCGAGGCATTGAATTCCGAGCTCGATCGCGTTTAATCGGAAACGAACCGCTTCGCCCTCCTCGAGGTCGCTTCGGCTTTCTTTCCTTTCTTTTAATAGCCTTCGTTGCGTTGCGCAAGGCCGGACGACGTCCGATGGAGAAAACACGACCAGAGGCAAAGCGGATTTTTTTGGCGCGGCTACTTTTACAACCGGGATACTTTTAAAAAACCGGGAGAACGTCCAATGATCTTAAATTAAAATCCTACGATTTTAGCGTAAACCAATGTATTGCCTACGTTCTTTGCGTTGCAACGACGATTACGTATGTTGATGAGGCCTTTCCTCATTGTTCGAGACAGCTATCCTTGCTTAATGATACCTTACGCGCGTATCCGTCTCTCCGTGGCTCGGTAGTCGCTCCAATCAAAATGATTACAGATCTGAGATTGGAACTGTACTCCGGCAACAATGATGTCGTTTGCAAGTGAGAAAATTAAGAAATTAAACCTCGACGTAGAATATATTTCCGATATTAACTTCGAGTTGTCTCCCGATGCCGTAATGTCTCGCCAAAGGTTTTATTAAATTTTTATGCGACGTTGAATTCTCTTTTATAATTTTACGAAGGATACCATCCTCGCGATTAATTCGCGATTAATTCGCGATTAATTCGCGATTAATTTTATTCGGACGATCGAAGGTATCTTCGCGTTGAACTTGAATAAGTCATCGAAGTCATCGCAATCCAGTGGATCTTTCCAGTGGATATTGAAAGCTCGCGAGGCATTATTGCGTCTTGCACCGCAGGGATTCATTTACAACCTTGCGAAAACGCGTTAAGCGTTTTGCATCTTTACAAATTTATTATTATGACAAATCGACGGTAAAAACGTTTCCTTTACCTATATTTAAATTGAAATATGTACGTCCCTCCTTCCGTTCTTACGTTCGCCTTTAACTTATTTAGCAATTATTTTAAATCAACCGTTTTACGTTTATCGCATACCTGAGCTACCGTACGTAGTTACCCCAAACGTATACGAAATAATTATCGTTCGGTTTTTAAAACGAATTATAGTTGAAAATATATTTCAACTGTAAATGTACTGTTAAATTGTCAACGTGTAATAATTTCAATTCTTGATGTATAACATTTTTTAATAATCTAATCATTTTGTTCCATTCGTGATTTCGAAGATATCCATTCGCCAATATTCGGATAATAAAATTAAAATGACGATCCTTGATATTTTTTATTTTACGGTTTCAACGATCTTATCTTTAATTATATAAATTTGTACGTGTGTTTAATTTTTTTAATACGCGTATACGCGTGTATAAAAATTTAGCGTTGCGTTATCGAAGCGTTATTATTCCATTACATTTATATTATTTACTTGCTCGGTTATCAAAATCAACGCGCTGCAATTTAAAAATGATAATTTGCAAAATTTTAAGCGTTTATGAACGAACTTTGTGAAAAATTCTACGAATAAAGGTTAAGTTTAGGGGCACGCACGTACAAGGTTTGCACGTACGCATAATCCTAGTATACCGTTTTATTAGTATATTACGGGTCTAGTTTTCAATATATACGAAAGAAGAAAATGTAACGTTTCACAAGTCGTCTCGTAACCGAAAGCATACGGATCAAAATGGCTTATTCGCTACGCTTATTACAACAGAATATCAGTGGGTCCGAACGAGTGACGGAAGAAATAATAAATCTCGCGATAAAAGAAGAAATAGATATAGTTTTATTGCACGAACCGTTTAATCCGGGTGGAAAATTTGAAGTTTTCTATCCTTCGGTTCGAATAGTCACTGGCACCAACGACGGCGAAGTTGCTTTGGCTGCCATAGCGATATTCAATAACGAATTAGAAGTTGCGAAAGTGTCGGAATTGTGCAGCGATCGTTGCGTGTGTGTACAGATACGCGGAGACATTGGTGACGTGTTCCTCGTAAGTTTGTACAGTTCCATTATCGACGATATCGATTCGTGTATAGACACGTTTCGATTGCTCTTGCAAGTGCTCAGCGAGGAACGGATACTGATCTGCGTAGACGCCAACGCTAAGTCAATATGGTGGAGCTGTTCCGAAGGGACGGACGATCGTGGCGATAAATTGGAAGATCTAATAATAGCTAACAGCTTGTGCGTTCTCAATCGCAAGGATCCACTTTCATTGTACTCGAATGGGCAAAGCTACACCGACCTGAGTCTCGTTACATATAATATTATCGACAGAATAATCGAATGGAAGGCGATTAGTGGATATGCAACGTGCGCTAAGAGAACTATTGGAATCGAATTGAACCTCGTTGATTATACAAGTAAAAATGTCGTAGATTTTACAAATTCGATGCTCGTGGCTCAAGAAGAAAACATTCAAGAATCGAATTGTTTAACTCGTGTAAACGACGAAGAAAAGTGCGACGAAGAAAATTGCGACGAAGAAAAACGTGATGAAGAAACTTGCGACGAAGAAAATTGCGACGAAGAAAATTGCGACGAAGAAAAGTGCGACGAAGAAAAGTGCGACGAAGAAAAGTGCGACGAAGAAAAGTGCGATGAAAAAAAGTTCGACGAAAAAAAGTTTGACGCAGAAAATTGTGACGAAGAAACTTGCGACGAAGAAACTTGGGACAAAGAAAAGTGCAGCGAAGAAAATTATGACAATGAACGAGAGATATATTTACATTACATGAATGAAAAATACTGTCCTTGGTGGACCGATGATTTAGAAAACTTCAAGTTCGAGGTTTGTAAAGCTAAAATAAAATTTCAAGAAGAGAAAGACAGTGATGATAAATACGGTTTGAAACTAAATTATTTAAAACTTAAAAAATTGTATATAAAAGCAGTTCGCAAAGCTAAAAATGTTTATTTAAAAAAAATTTTGATGCGCCAATCGGATACGGATAGCATTATCAAAGTAAACAATGAACAAGATATCGATGATATCGAACAAAATGTTCCTGTAACTTCTTCCAACGGTAGCACAGAGCCTTGGAACGAAAGTCCTTTATCCGGTTCAACAAAATTAGAAGGTTGTTATTATGTTATCGATTAAAAAGATTATAAACATAGAGAAACGTAACTTTATGCGATCGTTGGATATAAATTAAATTTAAAATTAAACAAATACTAAGGGTGTAATGATATTCTTAAAAAAACGCTTATAAATAATTGCAGTAGTAAATAATTTTTAAATGAAAACTACATTATTAAAATTTCATTTTTCAATTGTTCTTATTAATATTCAGAATTATTATTCAGAAAAATACAGTTTTACTACAAGTAAAATTTAAATAACAGCTTCGGTTATAATTATAAAATTATATTATATTCTGTAAATATTCGTTAGGAGATACAAAGTGATATCGAATCAATTGTCTACTGCAATACCTGTATATATATATATATATAATTTATCAATGAAACTAAATATGAATAGTATATTTATTGTAATCAAAGTTAAAAATAACTTGTGTCTTATTTATGTCAATTGAAATAAATGTATAATATCGAAAAAGTCAAATACGTGTCTTTTTTTTTTTAAATCTCACAGCGAATAAAAATGAGCTAAAATATATATTTCTATATCGTATATAAATATCAAGGAAAAAAATACTTCCATTTCCGCTTCGTAGTTCAAGTGATTTCTTTTTCGTAAGACGAGACTGGTTATATGATAAATTTAACGCGTTATCTTAATAAAAACGTTATATTTCTATATGAATTACGGAATTACGAATATTACGAAGGAATTGGTTGATTTGCAACAGCCGTATTCCAAAATAACGTAGAGAAAATACAAATTCGCTACTGCAAAATTGATGAAACCGTCGATATCGACGCTTGCGAAAATTGGCCGATCGCAGAGAAGGTTCATTGGTTATTGGCCGATCGTGGATAAGCGACTCGGAGAATAAAAAATGTTTATCTCCGCAGTTACATCTCAGTGCGTTACATCTCGAAAGTACAAGACACGAAAGTCCGCTTCCGTTAAAGTACCGGGAACATCCCGCGCAAGTGGAAGCTCAATTCCGGAAAGTAACGCGTCGCCGGGCGTTCATTAATTTCCCTATTGTCAGCTAGGCGGCGAACACGAACCCGTGAGCGGAGAAACGCGTTTGGACGTCGGGACGCGCAACCAAGCGAAGATAACGCCGGACCTCCTCGTCATGGGCGTGTGGAGTATGCGTGCGTGCGTGTGCGTGCGTGTGCGTGCGTGTGCCTGCGTCTGCCTGCGTCTGCCTGCGTCTGCCTGCGTGTGCTCGCGTCTCGTACACCGTTCTTCCATTTAGCCGGCTTCCGGAAAAATGCGGACGAATCGCCCACGGGTTTTCCGTAGGCCGAACACTCCGACTACCGCTAATGCGGATATACGTGGGTGCGCGTATCTTGCGACCAACGCACGCGGCGCTTTTTCGCGGATGCTCGTAACCCATTGTACTGTCTTACAAACTTGGATGCTCGGACTTTACAGGTTCGGTATTTCCGTACTTTTTGCTCCGCGGAGTTAATCTAATCCGCGAGTTTCGTTTCTTTGCTGAAACTTAGCTGGAATTCTGCTCGTCGTGTCTGTTGCGTTAAGATCCAACTATTTTTTCACTTTTTACTCCTACCTTCGTTTTTCGATTCATCCAAAAAGTACTGTAATTTATACGTTTATCTTGGACGAGTGTACGAGGACGAATATTTCAACTCGCGAACGAATCATTGGAATATCAACAATTTTTCCGGTGGATGAAAATTTCCCTCCAAGGTATTCGATTTTTGACTTTAGTGTATTTGAAAAACAAGAGAACAAGAACACTCGAGATCGTGGAATATCGTCTACTTTTCCGACGTTCCGGACGAGTAGAACTTTAAGAAAAATTTGTTCTCTTTCTTAAAGAGCGAAACAAAAAATGAATCTTCAATTTCAACCTAGATGAAGTTACCTCGAGCCAAGCTTAATTAAAATAATTATGAAAGTAATTTATGAAAGTGCGCGCAATTACAAATAAGAATGTCAAAGTTGATTTCGCAACGGCACTTAAACAAACTTGCTTCTGTAAAAAGTGCGAAATCCATCATCCGCGCATAATCGATCGCTCGCTATAAATATCTATAAATATCAATTACGAGTTTTTCCATTAAATAAGTAAATGTACCTCGAGTCTTATATACTCTCTCGATTATACTCGATCCTACCGATCCTACTCGTCGTTAAAGCCGCGCGAAGGTTCCATCCTCTTTCCGTACCCAAGGCAAAATGGATAATTAGGAAAAACAGGTGCCGAGAAGACTGGCAATCGTAATTTACAGTCCGATTGTGCGCGACTCGCGACGATCCATCGGCACGCCATTATCTCGCGAACAATAATCGAGCCGATCCCATAGGCGCGCGCCTCAACCGCGAATGACTAACCGTTGCGATATCGCGTATCGCGTATGGCGTATCGCGTATGGCGTATCGCGTATGGCGTATCGCGTATCGCGTATCTCGTATCGCATATCGCGCGACCCAAGCACACCCTCGAGCCTCCGATCTATCGCGTACGTTATGCGCACGTGCGGCCTAATTGACCCGAGCGTTCGCGGATCTGCCTCGGAGGCGAGACGAGGACTCAATTTATCGCTCGCAATCCTTTCTGTCCCTTCTTCCCTTCCCCCAATACGACGATGCTATAATTTCAGGACGATACAATAACCCAAGTTTTTGCTTTGATTTTACGAAATAACAAATCGAGAAATCGCGTGTTTAACGTTTACATGGTTCGTTGGTAATTGGACAAAAAGCTTTCACTTTCAGTTGTACCGAGATTTGTGCAATTCGTTATGTAGTTTGTCGATTTACCGTAAAGTCGGGCGCAGCGACTTTTTAGCTACGGTTTGCATTTTCAAATAGTTTTACCTATAACACAAGAACTATCTAGTATGTATAATTTTTGATAAAATTTTAAAAGCCTTTAAAATATTACGGATTGGAAATGTACGAGTCATACAAACTTTGTTTAATTAACTCCGATAATTGTGGGTATACGTAAGATTCTGCGTTGGAAAACGAACTTTTGTAAGTCTACGGTTGCGCAATTAAAAATTTATTTGTTTTCATTCTGCCAATGTTTCCGATCCCAATCTGAAATTAAAATTAACTGCGACAAGAGACGCATTTTATCGGCAAAAGTAATTTATCAATTTTTCTATACTAACGCCGACTACCGTAAAAACGCCGTTACCATTGGAATAATCGACGGAGACTCGAACAAAACAGCATTTACGTACATCCTGTATACGCGTATACGTATTTTTTTCAATTCCCTGCCGACCGAACGTTCGCGAGTGAGAAAAATCTCGTGGAATCTCGTAAGTGATACGATAAAAGTGATGCGCGTACGTATCGATGCCAAAGATGGGTAAAAGAAGTATTAAAAACAATTCGAGGTGAATAACACGATAATTACGCCGTAGGCTTGAATTAATGGGTTCATAAATTATTGAGTTTATTTCGTTTACCGGTGACCGCCACTGACCGCCACCGACCATCACTGACCGCCACTGACCGACACTGACCGCTGGGCGCGTCCGCCGTTAATCATCATCGACAATAGAAATTTATATGCCGCTGGAATTTTGCTCCTCTTCCCCTGCTTCTTGCGATCGAGGCGAAATTTTGCGATTCCCGGACCACCTGATAAATTTGATGCAATGAGTGCTGTTAATTATTTTCGAGGCCCGAATTAAATTTGAGGTCAAGATTCGTGCGCGTGAATTCGCTTCGCGAACTACCGAAAATATCTTGCGAGGTGACGCGTCAGCTACTACTAAATTTTCAAACTAATTAAATCATTTTTTAATATTTTTCGGTGATACGATCAATTTTCATACCATCCATTCAATGAGATCTCTCTTATTGTTAAATACGCGTATCTACGAAACACCGCTTTTTTCTCAAATACAGATGTAACGGTAATTTACAAAAAAAAAAACTACTCAAAATAGTCTGATTCGCTCTACATACGTAAGCAATTAAAACGTTAAACGTTTCCCTTACATTATACAATTTTATTGATTTAAAAATATTATAATGAATTTAACTCGTAGAAAATTCATGAATATTTAAATCCAATCGAGTGGTTTAATCGATTATAAGTACCCTATTAATAAAATAAATATTTTTACGTACGTGGTTGTAATAAAAATGTTTCAATTTGATCCTTAATTCTGGAAGAAAAAAACTTTGGTTTCTAAACGCGATTAAAAAATGTTATATGTATATGTTTGTTTGATAGCGATAAATCATTATAGCCAATTAAAATATCAAGCAAAACTACTAAACATTAGATCGAAGCAACGCAAAAATTTTGCATTTTAGAATTTCGAGTATAGAATAGCAGCATTGGTGCGTTATCCACTCGTAGCTTTTAGGATTGAACTTAAAGTACCAATTTCTCTCTCTCTCTCTCGCTGTCTCTCGCTGTCTCTCGCTCTTTCGCCTGACCAGTTAAATCAGTGCGTGTTACAACCCGCCTATTTAAAGTGCCAGCATAAATCAGGACCGACGAACTCTTAACTTAGCGTAGCGTGACCCGCGATATTCGAATGTTGAAGGAACGCTTTAACCGTGTATTATAATACAGGTACGTGGCGTTTCGCAGTTATCGCTGATCACGCATATTTTCTTGCGAGTACTTTTTTCAAAGGCGTAATTGCTTATAACCGCGCGATCTAATTGATTTCTTAGCGAAGGCTAAATTTTGTTGGTAATATGATAGATCGTTATTATTTTAGTTCTCGATCCAACCAGATTCGTTAGATTGAATTATGCGAAACGCTTGTTCATTCCTTATAAAACGTAACGCCTAACGACAAAAAAAATTTTTTGTGAAATATCTTACTCGCCTCGAGTTGTTATTGTAACGCATAATGAACCGTATAACGATCGATAATTAATTAGTTGGAAATCCTAAAATCAACCTTATCTTACTCGAGCTGAATTTTTATCCGCGGTTACGCTCGACTACTATGTAACCAACGTTGATTCTAGACTTTGTTTCTCAGAGTATCAATGAAATTATAGCAGTGAGAAAACAGTGTTTTGCGTTGGCGTTATGTTCTAAATTATGTACTTCGTTTACTAAGAAAGCCGGTTAAGATAAAGCACTGTAAGCACTTCGATAAATTAGTGCGATCGACTTATCGTTTTTATTAGTCTCGATTATAATAAACTTGAAACGAGCATAAATTAAATTTGTTTTTTTAAAACTCTTTGTATTACCAATGTTTTGTTTACGCGCGCAAGATTTAGTTTTAATTTGTATAATAAAGTAAAAATACGGCAAAAAAATTATTGATATTTTTATCGAGTTCGTTTCGGAATGTCATCTTTGACGTATCGTATTTGCGCAACATAATTTAAAACTCATTAGCGAATACGTTAAAAACATCGTTTAAGCAAACTAAAAAAGACGCGATTAAAATAATTTTAACGAAATATTTTCGTTACTCGTTAAATTTAATTAAAAAGATGAAACTGCGTCTCGACAAAAATTATGAACATATTTATTTTATAACTTCTAAGAAGTAACTGTCTTATTCGAAATATTCAAATTAATATTTTGACATCATCGTAAGTCTACGCGCAACGTAATTTTAAATTATGTTTCAAGTTGCGTACATTAAAGATATCGAAGCGAACAAGGGTCAAAATTTGAGTGTACCGTAAAAACGATCGATTAAAAAAAAGAATTTGTTAATCAGAAGAGCATTTGGATTCGGTAGCTGCTTTTATAAACGATTGAAGCGATTGAAGCGATTTAAGCGATTTAAGCGATTTAAACGATTTTTGCCCGTGTAAATAGTAGAGCCATTCGAGCGAGAGAGCATTTAACGCAATCATCCTCACGGTCGTATCTCGAGCAATTTTTTGAGTACACTTTCATCGAATTTATAAACCGGCAACTCTGTTACATAAACGACGTGCATGGCGTTTCCTGCTATAAACAACATCGTACCGTAACTCGTCTTTAAGTGCTCCCTTTCGTCCGAAGAAGAATTAACGAGAACGAATAAAGGCGGCCGCTGCAGGCCCATTGGCCATTGCCCATTGGCCATTGTAATAAAATTAAGCCATACGGCATCTCGCATCCTTCGAACCTTCGAACGAGGCCACTTAATTGAAATTTGTACATAAGCGCCACTCCACCTCTTTACGTCCAGATGTTCTCTATTCGTAAATGTCTCGTGTCTCGGTGACTGGACTCGATCATTTTACGAGATATTTGGAAAAGTTCTCTCGGAGCGTCGTTTCTAATTGCACCTCAATTACCAGGTTATCGTCCAACAATTACGCGCTCGAGAGATTACGAGAGATTACGAGGCCAATTTTAAGAGCAGAAATGGTGTACGCTAGAAATGCGTGCCATTCGTAAACAACGAAGCCAACCTTTCTTAAATACAACATTTTAGAGCGCGATTCCTTATTTTTTTTTCTCCTTCCTCGTAATCGTTCCAACATCCCAATGTTTTATCGAACGCGCGTTAATACCGAGATACTACGAAAGGAGCTCGAGTTGTAAATATTTCCAACGAAGAAAATGCCTTTCGATCGATAGTAATGTTTAGCTAAGCACGCGTTCGTTTCTCGCCTAAGTACCAAAGTTACGATCGATCAATTTTAATCGATATACTTTTTGACAATCATTTACAGCTCTCGGGATGCACGATTTCAATTTAATCTAACGCGTCCGTTGCGAGCACCGACGAGGAAATATGATAAATTTACATTTAATACGTATCTCGTATCATAGAAAGTTGGAAAGTTCAATTATAAATCATATTAATCATTATCCAAAGTTTTCTAATTTAAACAAATACGAAAAATAGTACTCGGCTATTAATGTAATGCAAGTTTTCGACAAACCGATGAATTAAATCTCTACAGTTGTATAAAAATATGCGATCGCTAATTTGAAAAGAGCGGTAATATTTAAAAATACCATAAGCAAACAAGATTGAAATCGCGCCGTTAAAAGCGAACGGCGTATTTACTCGAGTTTTCTCGTTGCTGCCACTTGGGGAAAAAACATTGGAGAATAAACGATCGCGATGCGAAATCAATAATCTCGTTTCTACGCCGTTACCACTAAGTTAATAATCAAGAGGAAAAAATGAGAAAAAGCGGATAATCGCATTTATCTTGCAATCAATTAAATAGAAAAACGAGTCGAGTCTCGCGAGAGGGGAAAAAAGTCGGAGGATAGTCGGAGGATAGTCGGAGGATAGTCGGAGGGCTCGTAATCGACGATCGACGAATGGACTCTCCTCCTCGATGATATTACCCTCGCGAAAAGGCATTCGGCATTAGTGCATTAGTCTCGCGATTCCCGCACCGTACCGCGACGTATCGTCCATTACAAAGTTATTACGTTAGCGGTCTCTTCTCTCGATCCGTTCGCGCCTGCGCGATAATAACTCGGGCCCGAAAGACAAATCGGCCACGGCTCGTGGTTGGTTTATAGGTTCGGAGCGTCGAAGCATCGAAGCGTCCAAGCGTCCAAGCGTCTGCCCTCGACCCGCAAATGGGACGGCTCACGCTCGTCGGTAAATTAGTTCCAATTCTGGTACGAGTGGGAGGGCGAGAGGCGCCTCTCCAACCATCGCCAACCATCGCCAACCATCGCCAGCCATCGCCAACCCCGGCAACACCGGCCTGTAACCAAGGAAGCGTCATGCAATCGCGTTTATCAGACGATTCTCGTGTCCAGGAACGCGCGCTTTATCACCGCTGTTCGCCTCGGTTACCGAACGCGTAATCGCGAGCTCGCACGAGAGGATCGCGCGTGTCGCCTAATTGGAATATCGCCTACGGTTTTGAATTTGCGTTGACGAACCCTTCCATTCTCTCGGTTTCCACCGACTCTCAGCCTAGATCGGAAACTTACCGTATTTGTAACGAATTAAAATCCGATACCTCATCATTGCCGCACTCCGCGGCAAATGGGAAATTTGGTTATTTTCCCTCGGTTCGAAAATAAAATCGAAAACTATCGGTTGTGTTGCCGTAACACAAATTTTCCGTCCAACGCTCAATTTTGGCAAACCGATGTATCTTGGAATTTACACTGTTATTAGCGTTAAAAAGGATGCGTCGGTGAGCCGGCGGTAATTATTGCAGAATTCTCATGGAAGCGGAAAAGAAAAAAAGAAAAAAAGAAAAAGAAGAAAAAGCAAAGACGCAAACGCGTTTAAGTACCGTCCGAACGAGCTACTGCGAAATTGATGATCTTGGACCGACGCGTGCTAGCGATCGCCACGCAAGCCGAAACAGCGTTCGCATTCTTTAATCTCTCGCGACTCGTTGAAAGAATTCACATCGTTACGAACGTCTAAAAAACGAGCTCTCGAAATAATCATATGCGGGATCTTTCCAATCGGTCATTTTTCACCGCGTTTCCCGCGCGCAATAAGTTTAACGGCAATTAGCCCACCGTCATTTCCATAATTGTTAAGTAGCCAAAGATCAAATTCATCGCGTACGACGCGATGATGCGTACATTGACTCTTTCTTTCTTTTTTCGTACCCGTTCTTCCGCGTTCTCGGTAAAAGCGTGCTATTAATCTTTCACGAATTCGTCAAAAAAGAAAGGATCGTTTCAGTGTTTATTAAGACTTTAAAAAATAAACTTCTCGTAAAAACTGTAGATTGCGGTATAAAAATTTTGTACAAAACAGCGATAACTGGATAAAATTTCTTTTTTATACTGTTTTATATAAATTATTTTTCAATTTTATACGGTTATCCATAATTACAATTATTAATTTATACATGTAACCCCTTAAATGTACTTTGTTATATCTACGCGTAAGAATTTACGCACACTGACACACACACACTCATTTATATATATTATTTACTTTATATCATACATTATATTATACATTATACATTATACTTTACATACGAGCTTATCGAACGGTAGAACTATTTCTTGGTATATTTTTTATTTAATTCAAAGGGGATATTTCATTAAATTTTAATAATACGAATAAATTACTCGTTAAAGTCTTTTGTTAAAACGTTGGTATAAATAACGTTTGAATATAAAATATATCCTTACTTCGAGATAAGGTTTAAACTTTCAACGCAATATTTATACGCGTACATTCGTATAACTGTAACAGGAAATAACCAGATTCAAAATTGAACATTGTTTTCGCGTATTCGTTTAATCTCAAATTTAGGATCATCGATACAAAAAAATTAAGCCTTGATGTTTTTTTCCGTAAAAAAAACGAGCAATCTACTAAGAATGCGAAGCAATACGAATAAGATCAAGGAAAAAAGGTCGCCCGGGAGATAAGACCCAAAAATAAGAAACAGATAAAACACGAGCTGTGACGCCCTTCGAAAAGAAAAAAAATAAGATTACCGAATGCTTCGGCTTTTGCGATGAATCTTACAATTGTGCCGGAAGATTACGTTTTCTTCTTCGAATCAGTTGTAGTTTCGAGTGTGATTATTCAACTTCGCTAAACCGTTTTGCATAAAAAAAAGAAAGAAAGAGAAATTTAAATACGGAACGTCTTTTTGCCCTCGAAGAAATTTTAAGTACAATGTTTATGGCGCAAGAAACCAAGAAACAAAAATTATATTTTAGTATTTGCTGTATTGTACGCTAACTATTTATCTATTCAAATTTTAACGAAGCATTAGGATTTTAATTTTCGAGTTTAGTTGTTATTAACATTGATTAATTTTTTCTTCATCCAGTGAAACGTAACAAATATAACGAGTTAATTTTTGGGAATGTAAAGATAGATTCGATCTCTGTATCTACATCTCTACATCTCTACATCTCTACATCTCTACATCTCTACATCTCTACATCTCTCCATAGAATACAATAAACATTTTAATTCCGGTCTGTCCTAAAGAGCTTAATACAGCCAATTAAAAAGAAGTCGTTCGTATACATCAATATATAGGAGAGCGGCTAAGGTTCGAGCGTAGCAAAATCAGGGTTCGTCTTAATTTTCTCGTATCTCGCGATCACTTTGAATTCCTTGCGACATCGTTAACATTTTCTTGTCTCTCTCGTTCTCCGCTTTTGCGTAGTACGATATATCTCTCGAAGAAAACGGGAGTTGATCCTAAAAAAATGGCGATCACGCGCGAAATCCAGGCATGAATAATCGGTGGGAAGTGGCTTGTACTCACGCTGTTAATTCAATTACGTGTCTTCGGAAGCTGCGACGGCGAAGATCATTGCGACCGGTTTTGTCAACGATTTATCCTCGTTTGTTTTTATATTTGAGTACGTCGAGATTATTAACGAAATTCCGGATGATTGATCGCAATTTTTTTATTTTCAACCTTTAAATGTAGGAATGTGACGAAAGATATCGCGTACTGATTACTTTTTTATATTCGAGTAGGTACGTTTAAGGTTAAGCCGAAATAATTTTTGTTGGGTAATTGTTTTTATCCCTTTTTCCGACATCTTTCATTTAGGTTTGGTAACGAGTTTGATTATTATATGTTAATCGTAAATGAGAAGATCGGATGGTTTTATTTTTCTCTGATATTTTCAAGAATTTGATCAGAAAGTTAACGAAGAAGGAATATGTCGAGCCGTTTTATAATTGAGCAAAATAAAGATTTAATGAATTCATAATAGTAATTTGAAAGATAACGAATCTGAAAAATGTCCAGACGAAACTTCGAACTTTATAGGTTTATTATTGCCGTTGCGAAAAAAGTTTATTTGCATTTAGTCAGCTTCTTGTCTTAATATCTGACGAAATTAACATACATAAAATCAACAACAACAACAACCGTAAAAGTAGCCCATTCGAAATGGGTCAATTTCATCTTCGGCAACTTTGAAATAATTACGTTATTACGCGCTGATCGATATAATAGTTGATAATGCTTATAATGCAACACGAGCTTTAAATTGATATGAAATAAATACTTAATTTATCGATCAATTATAATTTAGTTGGCAACATTGAACAACAATCTTAACGTTAAATCAAAGTTGACAAATTTACTTCCTTAATTATTCTATCCTAATTAAGATGATATAATTAAAGTGTCAAAAATTTTGTTTCAGCATTACACTGTAACGGTAATCCATAAAAATCGAATACGATCGATCGAAAATTCGGAAGCTAATAATATTTGTAACGCTTTAATCGCGTTATAAAATATAGTTCTCGTAAAATAGGTTAGAAATAGAAGCATAAAAAATTCAATTTTTTACGTAATTTTTATCGGATATTCGTCGTTACGTATCGGTCACAAAAAAAATGATTCGGATATTAAAATTATGTAAGTACGAGAAGCAAACATTGTTAAAATTAAGCAGCTTATGAAAAAATTATCTTATCAAAACGTGAAACGTTAAAACGAGATAAAATAATTAAAAAAAAAAATCCAATTAATTTGATTGCCTAGCAATCGAATCGAATCGATCGATCGAGTAGACACAATAATCCATTTGGAACATCCGTCGCAAAGCCTAAAATATCGTACCAAGAAAAAAAAAATCGCGGAACGAAAAAGATAAAAGTTTGATCTGGATGGAAGGTACGAGATCTGTAACGTAATCTCTCGAAATGTAGAGCAGAGTAGCAGCAGCCGATAAGCGAAAAAAGCACCGATGGCAACGGTCGGCATGGGATAATGGGATAATGGGATAATGGGATAATGGCACCACGAGCCATTAATTCCCTCGCGATAGTCGTACGCGACACTCCTCGCGGGGGAAATAAAAAAAACGCGGGAGATTTTTTAAGAGCGGCGAGTTGGATCCGCTCGAGGTCGGGCGAGGTATTGCGTGGGCGGGACTGGTAGAGGCGCTGGTAGAGGCGCTGGTAGAGGCGCTGGTAGAGGCACTGGTACCGGTAGTGGTACCGGTAGCGACGGCGATGGCGGCGGAACCGACGTCCAGGCGATAGCGCCCCCGGAAAAAGCGTGGGCGGCTGTTCCTCGGCGCTAATCGCTCTATTTATCATCGGGTTGGCGCGCGGTGGCCACCCACGAGGAGACGACGTCAGGATTCGATTCGCGCTCGGGAGTCGTTGCGTGAAATTTAGATCGATAACGTTCCCCGCAGCCTCGGGATCGACGGTGGCGTTCGCGGTTTGACGAGGCGCACGCGCGAGAGTCGCTCCTTTTCCTTCCTTCGGTCTCTCTCGATCGCTTTTCTCAGTCGCGTTCGTTCTCCTTCGCTCGCTTCCAGCGCCGAGTTTACGATTGGACTTTCGACGAGGTTCCCGGCTCGGAACGCGCGTTGCGTTAGACGGTACGAGTAGGGAACACCGAGCGGAGTCGAGGGATCGAGGCAATTCGTTATCTTAAACGGTACGGATGCTTGGAAAATGAACGCAACCGAAGCTACAACTTCTAAAACACGTAATGATAAATACTCGGAGAAGTTTCGAGTCTGGAACGTCTTCTGTGTGTCTTGCGATATCGAACAGACGTAACTTTGTAATTGCGCAATTGGTAAAGTGCATAATTTATCTTATTCCGGCGTAACATTTAATTGCGCCAGGAATGAACGAGAAACTCTTTCCTTAATTATTAGTCAGATGTAACACGGTTCTTCCAGCTGCAATCGAACCATAAGTTTTTCAAAATGCATCCCACGACGTAGTCTTGCCATTAGTTTCTTTCCACGTTCTCGCATTCGTACGTACATTGCGATGCATTGTTAGATTAATTAATAGAATCCGTGAAGGTCGGCTTTCGGATTCACCCTTTCCTCGGTCGCTTCTCACCCGCTTCTCACCCGCTTCTCGACGCCGCCGTGACGCAAGGGCTTACGCTTAATGACTCCGGAAATAGCGATCGCGCTCCATTTTATTTATTTTTTCCTTACGGTCCCGCTCCCGGTGCTTTTCTCATCCTCGATCGGAGGCCTTTGCGTCCGCGAGCTCCGACGCGGCTTCTCCACGGATAATTGGCTCGCTTTCCTCGCTCTCCTCGCTCTCCTCGCTCTCCTCGATTGAGATCTCCGGGGAAGGGCGTTTTTAATTAGCACCTTTTTTTTGTCGCAAGAGTCGACGCGGTGCCGACGTCGGTGATCGAGATCGCGAGTCGCTTTTAACGCGCTTAAAATGGAAATTAGCCGATGTTAATTGCGTAAGTACGCGTTTTATTTACACCTTGAAAAATACGGAGATTAGCTCGAGGAATCGTTGCCACTTACAAGTCGAACGAGTCGCGGAAGTAACTCGATCGTTCGCTCCGTAAAATGCCTTATCTCGACAAAATTTCTAACGAATTCTCCGAGTAACGCTCCGCCGCTGAATCGAACGATAAAAATATTTCTTTCCTTACGAACGGGAGTAACGAATCGCGAGAGATAAATAATACACACTTTTCAATAACGAGCGTAACGTTTTTTATAATTACAGTCTCGCGCGGAAAACTAGTTTATAAGACATTTAAAATGTAAAATAAATAAATAAATTATGGAAATAATTAATTTTTATCGTACTCGATAAACTCGATCGATTCGATCGAAATAAACGCTTCGATCCAATCGAATAATCCGAACGAAACGAGAACGTTGGAACGAATCGGACGCGGAGATGCGCGAAGAATAAAATAAAGTAACGGGCAACGATACATATTTCACTTTAAAGAAATATAATATTCGGGTTCTTAAAGTATTACAACGTATTTGTATGCTCTCCTCCGTTATTATCGTAATTCTTTTTACGAAAGGAAACAATTAAGCCGTTGTTTAATATCGCGAAAAATAAATATAAATAATTAAGGAGAAAATTGTGTAAATTTTATCGCAATATTTATATTAAAATTGGCACTCCCGAGATAATAATGTTCCTCTGGGCGCGGAGGGGGAAGATCCGAAGGGAAAGCACGTAAGCTTTCCATAAAACTCAATGGTCTTTGAATTTTGAAAAGGCTTCTACAGTTAAGTTTTAAAGTCGGAATGGTGCTTTCGAAACGTAATTGCAATAAATCATGCAGCTTATAAGTTAAACACAAACGCATCGCTACTGAAATTACATAGGGGCACGTACATCGAGCGTAATTATCGAAAGTAAAGTTCGAAAAACTCCGGAGCATATAATTAAGCACTAAAGACGTCGGACTCGGCCGCGTATTTTCGTTCTGAAAAAGCGGCGGCTCGGCTCGGCGCTCGCTACAAATAAGAAATATCCGTATAATCGAGCGCACGTATACAGCGAATCGGGGCAGAGGCGAACCGAGAAAAAGAGAGAGCCCGAGAGGGAGAAGGATCTCACGCAGTCTGCGTCTAGAACGGTGGCGTTTCCAAAGGTTTTTTGCCCGCCTCGTTTTTGCGCGCTTTGATATTCCCGGGGAGCGCGAGGAGCGCGAGGAACGAACGACGGAGGAGAGATCCCCGAGACCCATTCAAACGTCCCGCCGGTGCAAGCGCCTATCCTTTCCGAAAGAGAGGCATATTCCGATAGCCGAGCGCGTAATTCAAATTAATTATTTGCATAACTCGGAGCGAGCATAATTAAGGCTTCGACGTTCCGCGAGGATCGACGATTCGAACGTTGGCGGTTTTTTCCTTTTCCCTGTCCTACCTACTCCACCCCTCCTTCGCCACCCACCCTCCACCCCTCCCCAACCCTCCTTTCTTCCGCCTTATCTCTCCTCCAACCCGAGGCCGCGTCTTCAATTTCCAGAATCTCGTCTTCTCTCTCTCTCTCTCTCTCTCTCTCGATGTAAGCCCTTTACGCGTTTTCCATTCCACTCGACTCTCCTTTAAATTGGGTTGCGCGTAAACACCCCTTCCACTCGTAATACTTTTACCATAATTTATCACCTCGAATTTCGATTCAAACTCTCGTACGACTATGTCGTCCGTGCATTCGTTAACTTTATCGTAAAATTTAATTTCGCAGCGATTTTTTTTTTGCGTACCCGTAGAAATTTCAGCGCACGACGCAAAGAATGAAAAACTTTCGAATGCGAATGAATAAAACGAGGATTATTTATTCGTATTTAACGTACCATACGTTTATTCCAAAAGAATTTTATATTAAATTATAGCTCGTGCGTACAACGTCGAGTTACCAATGACTTATGATAAATTGAATTTCGATTTAATCGAATCGACGTTGAAAACTACCGATACGTTTGCAAAGCCGACGATCAAAGATTTATCAAATTGAAAATGGAGCAAAATTTATTCTATTCGCGTAGAATAACATATTAAGATTAAACGGTTTCGATTAAATATTTTTTATCGCGATTCGAAGCTCGAAAAAAAGAAAGAACTTTTTTGTCTCCGTAAGTAAATAAACGAATAAAAAATAGGTGCGATTTCCGTTTGGTTCGAAGGAGGTAGAGCAGAGCAGAGCAAATATAACAAATATAAAATGAGGCAGCGAAATTCGGAAGGCGAGGAGCGTCGATAGTTTACAAAGTACTCGCGTCACTTTCGCGCATACGCTGACGCGAAATATCCACGTCCGAGAATAAATTCACGGTTATTGCACATTAGGATTACCCGCAAAAAACAAAGTGCGCAAAGCCGCGTAGGATGCTCGGACCAACCAATCGGACCAACCAATCGGACCAACTCTTTTTCAAAACAAACGCATTATCCAGAACAATGGCTTGGACAATTATTCAATAACAATTCATGGAAGATTTTCAATTTGTAAAAGTTATGCGTTAGAGTGGAAAAAGTATAAAAAGTAATAGGACGGAGGCAAAAAGCGGAGGAGTGCAGAAGGAGCGTTACGTATAATATTCCGGGCTAAGCGTAATTGCATCTTTAAACGCGAGCGGACTACGGGGCCGTTCGTTTAAGCTCTTTTTGATTTACGGGCGGAACTTCGTGCACCTCGTATACACTCGCGGCCCGGACGTTCCGGAGCTGCGCGAAAGAAGACGGCGGTGGGGCTCGAGTTTCAGGACGCGTTCAAAGCCTCCCGATGACTTTCGCGCGCTCGTAAGCGCGAGCTTCGAATTTCCCGCGGCGATTTTTTTTATCCTTTTGCCAAAGGCCGAGGCGCTCCCTCCCTTCTACCTCCCTTCTACCTCCCTTCTCCCACCCCCCTACGAACTTTATTTTCATTCTTTAATTTCCAGAGAAATTTATCACCTCGGCCTCTTGTTTCGCCCGTTTTACCCAGTAATATACAGCCGACTGCATCGAAACACGCTCGATCGCGCTTCATTCGCGACTCTCTTTGTTCCCGAGGAGCCAACTCCGAACAATTTCCAATTTCGAAAGACTCGGTGCATATCGAAGCGATTCCTTTCGATCCACGATTATTTAAATCCGCGATAGTTTCTCCTTATCGACGCTCCATCTTCAAATAAATAATTTAGTCGTTCGCGCGCTTCGGGGACTTTTTTCTTCCTCGTAGTTCGATTCAGAATTTTTTAAATATGCGCGTCGAGATCTCCATCGCAAGTTTCTTCTACAATCGTCGAAAAGTTACAATTGTTTCGTATTTATACCAATTTAAACGTCGTCAAAATGCGCTTAAAATCCTTCGTCTCTTAAAATCGTAAGAATACGCAGAAACATCGCAGGTAGGATAAATAGGGATCCTGTTTATTCCTCGATCGTAAGTCCCTGATCCAGGTTCAACCTTATCGCGCGATACGCCATCCGTTCCCGATAAAAATGACGGATAAAAATGAGTGTTCCCTTTCAACGAAGCGAGTCCTCGGCGAGTCCCCGGCGAGTCTCCGACTCCTCTTCCCTTCCTCTCGGTCGCCTCCTCGGCCTCGCTGTCCCTGCAACGCCCTTTCCAATAATCATAAAGTACCGACGGGCGTACGGGAGTCGTGCAAAAATATGCGCGCTGTCCCCTTCGTGCGCAACCAGTTGCCAGTTGGGCGCGCGCATTCATTACCCGTCGGTTATTATACGCGCCTGGATTAAGATTTCCTTTATTTTTGGTGCGCCTACTCGCGCATGTTTCCCTTCCCTCGCCTCCTCTGCGTTTATTCGAGTTTTTCTTTCCTAGTACGTAAGAGCCTGGTACTTCTTACCTCGGTCTTCCACGATGCGGTAGGTCTTTCACCGGGGAATATTTTTACGATTCATCTTGAATATTATATAAAGAGGTTTCTCCGTGATTTTTGCGCTTCCTTTTGGTTTAAAGGCGTTTCGTAATTATTTTACGATTTTGTAGCTTCTTTGTATTTCGGTTTCCATAGTCGCAAAAATAATTAGTTCTTTAACGACCGCTTCGTAAATTTTACCATTAAAACTCGCGTCCGTGCGTTCTAAATCGACTGTCCGCGATATTTAGAATTGGTTTTACGAGAAATCTCGCAAAAAGTGTAGCGTCTCTCCTCGTGCAAAGCTTTATTAATTCGATAGAAATTTAAAGAAATTCGATAGAAAATTCGATACTTTTTCCTCGAGTGAAAGTTAAAGGGGGTATCGGTAAGCGTCGACTCTGCCAGAAATACGCGTAAAAACGTATATCGTACGAGTTTGGTAAGGTACCACGATCTTACCAAATATAAATATCCCGTAGCTTCAATTTACTCTTACAAAAGCGTTCGGGTCTCGAGTTACTTTTCATTAACATGGATTTTTTCGCGTTGTCTCGATCCGCCGCGTTAAGTATCCCTCGACGGAGTCCGTTTAAAAACCTACGTGAAACTCCGGAGCGAGAGCGAGAGAGCAATGTAGAATCTTAATTGTATTATAAAGCATGACATACTTTCCCGAGAATCAATGAAATTAAGGCAGGGGCAAAAAGTCCAACTCCCGCGGTTCGATTTCACAACGAGTTTTTAAAATCTCGGAGCGGAGGACGCGCCCGTGTAAAATTGACTAACGATTACCGAGGTCGTAAAAAAGTCGGACAGGGCTGGGTTGTGGGGCGGGGGCGGGGGGCGGGGGGCTGGGGGCAGGAACGGGGACGGTGGCGGAGCGGCGGTAGGGGCAGGGGCAGGGGCAGGGGCAGGGGCTGCAACCGGGCCCAGGGGCCTTATTCACGGGCCGTCGATAATGGACGAAGCGTGCGACGTCGATCGGACTCACGGCCTCGTCGGGACGGGCGCGAGCGAGGAGGAATTTCCGTTACACGCTATCGTTTGCGCGCGAAATCCCGTTCTAGGGAAGCGCGCAAGTGCACTTATTACGCGGCTGTTTATTCCCACGGACCGGCTTCCAGCGATTTGAGTACGTATGTGTGTATTACCCGGACGGAGTGACTTTTTGCCCGAGCGGTCGACGAGGGGGGACTTTTTTGCGACTCGCGTACGTGGCTCTCCGGTTCGATTCGTTCCCGCTCCCCCTCCCGCTCCCCCTCCCGCTCCCTCTACCGCTCCAGTTCCTCTCTCGGACACGTACTTTGCTGCCTTATTTTTGCGAAAGTTCCATAATAAACGTTACTTTTATGGCGCAAACAACGAGAAGTAGGTGACGGACCGGTCATTCGTCACGGGCCGGTTCGCCAAATTTCGAGCGCTACAACTTAAATCTCGGCGTCGTTCCGAGTCTAAAATTTCCGCCTCCCGTCTCCTGAATGAAGCGAACCTCTGCCTCCACCGCCGAGGGAGAAGACGGAGGTCGATAATTATCGAGTGCGCGCGCGCGTCCGAGCGCTTTCTTTTCCACTCTCTCGAAGGAAGACGCGCCGACTTCTCTCGTTGGTTGAAAGCGCGCACCGACGCCCTTGGGAAAAAAAGTCCGGGAGACGCGTGGCTCGTTATCGGCGGGGCCAGATCTCGGGCGACGTTTCTATGCGACGTCGGTTCGATGCGAGCCTTGCGCGAGCGGCACCTCGCGTGCGTGGGAAACCGGCGAGCGAGCGCGACTATCGACGCGGCATCTCTTGGTTCCCGCTGCCTTTACCCGGGAGGTCCGACGAGCGCGTGCCTCGGAAACTGGACGAGCCGCCACCGCCGCCACCGCCGCCACCGCCGACTCTCCAATTCTCTTTAATACCGAGTTTATTAACACTTTGATCTTTCCTCCTAACGAATCGTTCGACCACTCTATAAATAAGCCCGTTAAGGAAATTTCCGCGACGAGCGGCGATCCCAATGGAAAACAAGAGCACCGAGAGAAGCTCTCCAGCGATTGTAAGCTATGGGAAAAAATCGGATGAAAGTTTGCGACAAAATATGCACACAATACCTACGCGTACGCCTATGCGTGCAGGAGCGCGCACGCGAGAGCGCACAGAGCGCACGGGAACGCGCACGGGAACGCGCACAGGAACGCGCACAGACTCGCGCAAGGCACAATGCGCCGTAACTTTGACCGGCTTCTCCCGAGGAGACAAACTGTTTTCCGATACGGCCGGGGGTATCCTTTTAAGCTCAAAAGAAGCGCCCGGCAACTCGTATTTTCTCATCTCGCGAAAAGGGAGGAGAGCCGGAGAAAATCATCAGCGGCGAGATGACAGATACGAGGGAGGAGGAGATTTTCGCGGTCGGCGGCTCCTCTTTGCCGCGTTTGACGGTACAATGGCCAAACGCACCTGCCGCATCGAGCAAATGCGCAGCTTGTAATTGGAGGTCTTACCCCTTCCGCTCGCGCGTCCCTTTCATCCCGTTCCCGCGGCCCTCTTTTTATTTTGCTCCAGAGTCGGCATTGAAATCCGAGGCTTTTCATGCGCGCGATTCAGGCGATTCCGTCGCGGTCGATGCTTCTGTTCGCGATGCTCGATTAGCCGGTGATCGCTCGGGAGTTCGATTCAGCCGGAGAAGAGCTGCTAATTTTCGACCCTCCGAGGCTCTCCCCTGCCTCCCTCTCCCATCCTTCGGATTTCATCCCACGTATTTCATCCCACGTATCGGGGGGAGACGCCTCTCCAAACTCCTCGCGTTTCACCCTTGGGGAAACGAATAATTTTGCATTCGAAGAACGCGACGTTTCTCTCCCTGAGTCGAGTCTTTGTATCAAAGGAATTCGAGTGTAAGGAAATTAAATGGAGCGCGAAGAAAATGTGGGCGACATCGATAAATTCTTCGAGCACGTATTTTTCAATCCGAGAATAAAGAAATTTTTGAAATATCATCGCGTACTTTACTTTACCTACTTCTTTGGAAACAGTTTTTCTCGCGAATAATTGTTATCGTTTGGAACGGATAATTACAAGAAAGGTTACTCGCTTACTTTCTCTATCTCTGGTTAAAAAAACTAATCGTTGAATTTATAGTCATATTATTAGTTATTTGAATGCGAGCTTTTAATTAATAATAATTAGTAACGTCCGCTTTTAATTTTAGAATCGAAAGCGCGCGTGTTTCGTTGTCTCGATAAATTATCTCTCGAGTTTTTATTCGCACCGCGTTCTCTTCTCCGCTTGGTCCGTTGAGCGAGTCGTTTCACCGCCGGCAACAAAATAATCGCGAAGAAAAATCGCAAGGGGAAAACGTTAAAAAGTCAAAGCTCGTTCGCCGGATAATAGTTGCATTGTCCAGTGGTCTCGCGTAAAAAGGCAAGAATCGGCAACAAAAAGCGGAGATTCGTTGCGAGACTCACCGCGAGATTCACCGCGAGACTCGCGAGTCGTCCTCCATTGAATTCGCGACGAGAGTCTCGAGGGCGAACGGACCCGTCTCCGCACTTGTACCCGACGGCTCGTAAAACAGGTCGTTAAACCTCCTCCCGCGTCGTAATTAATTTACGCGGTCGAGATGCGAGCGTGGATGTCGCCGCTTGGTACTCGAGGTGGGAAAAGGTGGGAAAAGGTGGGAAAAGGTGGGAAAAGCGCGGAGCGACGGTCGGAAGGACCACGAACCGATCGTTGCCGCTTATAAAAAACCCGCGCGACTGTTTTTTCCTTTTCCCTCGGGGGAAATATTTACTTTCTTTCGTTCGAGCTCGGACCTCGACGGCTGCGACGCGCGTCCAGGGCTCCGAGTTTCCCACCAAAATTATGGACGCTACGCGAAATATAAGAGACACCGCGAAAGCTCATAAAAATAATCACGGTCCAACAGTAAAGGTAAGCACGTGCCGCACTTCCAATCGTACGTATATATGGGTCGAATGTATTGCCCGTATGGGCAACTAGAGCGTGTTTTTTTTTGCGCATGCGCGTTCCTCTGCTCAGGGCACCGCTGTCGATCAGTCTGTATTCGGTAAACGCTGCGAGATCGCTCTTTTAAAAGCTTACGGTAATTACAAGTGTGTAAAGGGAACGGAAGAAAGGATCGCGAAACTGCAGCGCTTTAATTAAAAAAAACTTTACATTACTTTTGGGACGTATTTTAAGTATAAAGGCTTAATTAGCGTAGCTGCTTATGGAGACTCCGAAGGCTCGTAAAAATACCGTCGAATAGTCTGATTTATTCGGCAAAAGTATCGCGATCGTTGGAACAAAAATTAAAGAATTTTGTAACGAGCTCCCGATACGATGGTTCTCGATCTTATATATATATATATATATACAATATAATTTCCGTGTATATTTTATTCGAGCCGTAACCGACGCCGAGTTTTCCTTACGTTTCAATGGAAATTTTATATTTTCCTTTGCGCGCTTTCGATTTTAATTTTTCTTAATTAACCCAACGCTAACGCGTGTTAGAAGATCTCTCCGTAACCCGATCGATCGAGGATGTACTTACATAAAGTTTCGACTAGAGTTTCGACTAGAACGTTACATTTGTATCGTTGGTCGATCGAATTGTTCGAAAATGTTCAAAAAGTTAAAAAATCGGTCACTTTTAGATCTGATTTTCGATCCACGAATAACGCAACGTTGATTCGAGCCTTTCATCGCTCTCCTTACATTTTCAATAAGATGCAAACCCGGTGATTCCGATAGTAGATTCGACCGATGATTCGTTGCTTTCATTAGAGAACCAAACGGTGTTTCGATTTGATTCGTCCGACGAAACGTTTCCCGTCCACCGAATAAATTGTATCGAGTTCTCGTCGATAAACGTTTATCGTTTAATAATCGATAAAAAATGAACAGCCGTTTTTACGTTGCAACGCGAAAGTAGATTTTCCAAAGCGAGTCGAACAAACGTAATAGCCATAATAAACAAGAAACTGTACATGGAATTAAGCTATTTTTGACCAAATTTATGTACGACGTCCGCGCCTTTCAAAACCCGCGCTAAAAATGTAAATTAATCGCTCGCGACACTCGTTCTGGACACTCGTTCTGCCATGTAGCGGTAATATCCCCGTAATCTCCATTAGATCGGCCGACCGATACGCGCAAATAAGTAAATGCAAATACCTGACGCCACGTCGCTATTCCCGCACATGGCGAATCGAACGCGCCGAGTCGACGAGCGGCCGCAAAGGGGTTAAAAATGCTAAGTGGCTTCCAGCCTCGCTTCCAGCCTCGCTTCCGGAGTAAACGCGCCGCCGACGGATGGCCGAGAGCAGCGGTGGAGATTATGGAGATGGAGATTCGTTAAAAGCGAGCATCGTTGCGCGAAATTGGTTGCGGGGTATCGGCGAACGTCGGCGGACGTCGGCGGACGTCGGCACCGCGTTTTCATCGAGTTATCGATCGATTACGATCGAGAGAACGCCCAGACTCGCTTTTTCCCAACGGGCGATCGATCGCGCCTACCGCCCCCGGGAACGACCGTCGACCGCCGAGCCAACGATCTTTGGGACGTTCCGGGATGGGCCGGCCGGATGGCCAGTACCCTCGTCTCCCGGAACCGCCCGTATCGAGTTCCGGGGCCCTTCTGCGTCAAAGTACCGAAATGAGTCCCGATCGAGACTCTTCGCAAAATACTAATTTTTTTAACGGTGATTGTAAAAGCGATATTTCCTTGGAATACCCGAACGCTCGTGTTTTTTGAATAATTTTGTTTAAGAATGATGACAGGGTTGAAAATAAAGAGTCAAACTCGCGCTGGTATCAACCGAAGGCGCGTATACCGTTATAACGAACGTAGGTGGGAAACTATCTAAAGTATCGCCGAACGAAAGCAAGAGTTTTAATAGTTTAACACGAACGATTCGTAAATAAAACACTTACGCGTAAAGCGTGATCGTTAAGATAAAATTCGTTAAAAACGGAGTATCGATCGTTGCTCGATCGTTGCTCGATCGTTGCTCGATCGAGGTAACGGTAACGGGGAGGAAAAAAGCCTTCGATTCTTCTCCCTCCGCGCAGGAAAACTCGCTCTCGAGTCGCGTAACGAAGGCCGCGGTAAAAGTCGAAGCGCTCCCTTAAACCGAAGCGCCGCGATCGATTAATTAAGCTCGAGCGCCCCTAACTCGCTAAATACGTACAAGCGTATCCTCGGAGAACCGATCTCGCTCTTTTCCAGCTAATTACGATGTATCCTTACCGATGTAAACGCCTTGCGAAACGTCGCGGCGAGTAAGCGAGGCTCGAAAACGAAAACGAAAGGAAGGTTAAAAAGGCCTCGCGATGTGTCGATTTCTGTCCCAGAAGCGCGTGCGAACATTGTTTCTAATTACCGCGATCTCGCGAATTACGACCACGGCGAATATTCGCGCTCGCTCTCCGGTGATTTATAGTCGCTCACCTTTTCGCAACCTTGGCTCCGGTAATTAACAGGGACTCCCGTACAGCCATAAACCTACGCACATTACCCCGATCGACGTAATTATAAGAGTGCGTCCGTGCGATTCGTACTCGGTGCACGGTAGCCGACGTTCGATCGCGACCGAGAGAGAGAGAGAGAGAGCGAGAGAGATGCGATCCCTCGATAAATCAAATAACAAGTCCAACCAGCGGCCGGATAATCTAGTTAATCTATCGCGCGGACGCAGGAGCCGCTGCCACCGAGATAATCGATAATCCGTTCCATGGACCTTCGGATCCCCTCTCTGTTTTTCCACCGGTGGAGCTGCGAGGAGAGAAGGAGGAAGGAGGAAGGAGGAAGGAGGAAGGAGGAAGGAGGAAGAAGAGGTTTCGTTGCGGGAACACGCGCACCGCGAACGATGCATGTAATAGCTGTCAACGCGTCGTTGCTAGACAAATCTCGATGTCTTTCCGGATGAAATGCACCAGCGAATCGTACCATACCCAAGATCATCTCCGTATCGCGTCTGTTCCTTCATCCTTTACGTTCGCGGCTGAGAAACGTCTTCTTTGATGTTTCATTTTTTTTTTCTTCGCCGGGTTCAGCGATCGTTGCTTACGTGCCGTACTTACGAAACATCATGTAAAACTTAATCATTTTTTCGAACATCGAGCAAAGAATTAAATTCACCGATCGATGTAATACGATAAAAATGAAAATTACGAGTCTCGTTGCCGTTTTGTTTTGAGTCACGAATCATTTGATTTCGGATTAACGGCGCAAGATTGTGTAAGATGTAAGAAATTGAAAATTAGGATATATGTAGTAAAAAGATTAGAATTTGATATCACTTAACTTCGGAGGTTCGCACGTACGAGTTTTCAAGTATACTTAGCCTGAATTGAGCTTTCTACTTTCGAGAAATATTAAACTGAAGGATCTATTTTCAACTCGATTTATTTTCTATCGGATTTCTAATATGTTTAATTCTTAGGTTATTTCCATTTTCCATTTTTTATAGAAATCGAGTTTTATGAAATATTAAAAAAAATATTACTAAAATAACCGTTATCTCTAGAAATATGGTCCATTAAAGTGAAATATTGCTTGGAAGTAAAAATTAACCGATACGAGATTTCTCTATTATATTGGTATCGGTATACTTATTAAATACAATTTTTTAATTAAATTTAAACGTTTATAATATTATTGAAAATTACAATTGAAATTTAAACTTATCGATTCGTTATCGAACTCTTATTCCGAATAATATGTTACCATGGTATAGTATTTCGAAAAATTGATATTTATAATCATTCTAAAATACTTTGATACACTGATATAATACAAGTATAATAATTATAAATACTTTGCGAATTAAAGAAATAACGATACTCTGTTATTTACTACATTACATATCCTATGTTATAAGCATTAAAAAACATTAAAAAATCTTAATAATATATTTCTTTTATGTTACAGGTATGCCAATTTTCCTGCGAATACGTAGCATTTCTTATTCGTGAGTTAAATAACTATTAATAACTAATTATTTATCGATTAAAGAAATTAAATACGTACATGATTTATTGCAAAATTACCACGTACTTTTGTTGTTTTAAAAAAATGCAAAATAATTGAAGTAATTATGAAAATTATTTTTTATCCGAAATTTAGTAAATCGATAATAACACTCGGATAAAAGCTTTTTGACACACTAGTGCCAGATATAACGAGGTAAAATACAAATTACGAGTCACGGTATAATATCGAGACAAGTACGCGTATTTTATATAACGCGAAAAAAGAATATTCCACGAACCGCACGATATTTAAGTTAGTTTTTTATTGTACGTCTCGGTCTTCATTTTACGCCTTTAAATAAAGTTTTTACTTTCATTCCGTAATAATAATTATTATATTTAAAAATGTAGCATTATAAAATGAATTTTTTTATAATTTCTGTAGTTGTTACGAGATCGTGTTCGTATATTGTGTTTCGCTTTGGGCCGTTTACGGTATCGCTGCATTTTATAAATATCGAAATTAATTAATATTACAAACGATACATTTTATTCGTTAGCAATATGTTATTCGCTGAATTCATTGTAACGAAGATACAATATTCCATACTTTTATAGTTTGCATAACATTATTTTCAAAGTCTTGAATATTAGTTTTTGAAAGCGTCGAGTCCGATAATTTTACATAAATACTAAAACCTTTACATTATCGATATTTAAATATAATCTTCTGAATCTCGAGTCAGTTTTCTATTTATATTTTACGCGGCTCGTTATTATTTTATTAATTTTAATTTGGAACGAATTATAAATTTTACAAAATTTCAAAACATCGATATTTTTTCGATAATTTTATTCGATTAAGAATTCATTTATAAGCAAGTTTATTGTCAAATCAGTTTTTAATAATTGAAAAAATTATATAGAGTATCGTATATCTCGCGGCGTTATACAATTTATATATTAATAGCGAGACAAAATGAAATTTGATATTTGTACGTTGGCGATGTCTAAGTCATGACCAAATATTTATGACGAGCTACGAATTTTATCTCTGCGACGTTCGCTTGGAATGGAAGGCGAGACTCGCTTGGAATGGAAGTTAAGAAACGAACGAGTGCACAACAATGAGATTGTGATTTCTAAAGTAATTATACTCGAGTTGTACAAAGTCCATTACTTTTCGTTTCGCGAAGATAATTTGGCGCAATAACAAATAATCTTTGGCAACGTTGATTAAAAGCCTATAAATTGCAAGTACTCGAAAGTGGAACTTACATCAGAACGGTCGTTCATTATTCGAGCAATCGCCTATCATTATACACAAATGCCCCATTCGGAGCAGCGAACCTGTTGGATTCGAACGAATCTGTCTCCCTTAATGCGCGCGATCGACAACCGTCCGGGTGAATTCATTGTTCGGCAATTACGATCGGGGCTATCGAAGTCGGGGATAGAGGGGGAGATAATTATGAATAATATAATAATGAAGGGGCACGCCCGACAAAAGATCGGAAAGCGTCGGACCGTTTGCTCCACGGGTCGGCATTAACGCCTCGGTGGATCGGCGGATCGACGGATCGACGGATCGACGGATCGACGGATCGACGGATCGACGCCTCGCGTCGCCGACGCTTTACGATCGAGTGCGCGGATCGTTACAAGCGCCAGACGTTAATTGATTTCTCGACTAGCATAATTGGTCTGCGAGGTCGAACCCGCAGGGAAGTTTTCCCGGATTTCAAAAGCCGACGGTTACGTAACCGTGGATTGATTGCTTTCTAACCGATGCTTTTTCCTTCGCGTATGTAGATGGTAATGGCACATTAGAGCCGATTCCGTATTAGCCTCTTTACTACAATCGTACGCAAGCTGAACTTCGGATTTACACGATACGCGAATTGCTGGATCGATTTTTAGCGGAGCTGCAAAAAACTGGACGCCGCGTTTATTCGTTATGGGAGGAAATATAAATATCGCCTTGGATCCGTTCGACGTTCGACGTTCGACGTTCGACGTTCGACGTTCGATGTTCGACGTTCAAAAACTATGGGATAAATCCGATTTTCTTAACGATTTTTGCTCAGAATTCCGTAACTGTACTTAATTCTCTTAAATTCGCGAAAGGAAATAACGACGAAAACATTTATTATACTCGAACGGTAGATACGTTGGTAAAACGATGTCTATTTTATATAGACAACTCCCGACTTTGTTAATGAAAAGTGTTGGAATATATACTTTTCGAATTACAAATTACATTTACATTCGTTAGACTTTTATAATTTTACAAACGCTGTTTAAAATTGTTTTACGTTATTGGAATAAGTATAAGGGGCACAAAGAATTTATAAGGTTTCTAATAATTTTTAATAGAATTGGTAAAAAAAAGAATATTTAAAATATATATACGCGCAAATCAATAAATATTTATTATGTACCAAATCAAGCATGTATAAATTATTTTCATCTTCGACAGTTCGATCGTTTGAATAAGTCAAATGGTATAAGGAGTTTGTTTTTTAGAGAAGGAAGATTTTTCTTTTTTCTTCCGTTACTATGGTTGAGTAAACTGACGAGTGGTAAAACTCGTTTTGCTAATTAAGGCACGTTAGAGAAAATTGTAACTACGTATGTAAAATAATCGAGTAGATGAAAGATAAACGCAAGAATATTATGTTTAAAAACTAGTCGTCTGGTTCAATTAGTAAAATTGCAATAATTTCTCTCAATTGAAATTCTCAACTTGAAATAAAGTTTTCTTGTAACTACTTGAAAGTAATTTAATATGGTCTAATAATTTAATTTATTCGTTTTTTAAATTAAATACTTAATTTTCTGTTGGAATGATTTCTTTGACACTATGTTTATATACAGCCGTGTTAAATCGTGAAATTATTATATAAGTTTTCTTATTAACGCGTAGATGAATAAAACACGTTGCAACGTTTCAAGTATTCGTATTTGATCGAATATTGTATATAATTTCTTCTCTATTTTATAATCAAAATAGATAAATGAAACAGAGGCTATTGTAATCTAGTTTCTGTCTCGAATTCTTACAAATTTTACATAAAATTCTGAATTAAATCTTAAAATATTTCATTTTTATTTATTCTAATAAAATTTTCACTACAAATTTTTTCTTATTATTACAAGTTCTTACAGTGAATTCGTGTAAAATAAACTAATTTTTTTTTTAAAATATGGCGACTGTCGTTAACTTATTTCACAGGTGTAATATTTGATTGAAGAGCACAAAAAAACAAATCAGAATCAGAAAAAGTATTCTTTCACGATAAAATTAATACTTTTATATTTAATACACAGTTATTAAATTATATAGATAAAATAAAAATATTAAAAATTACACATTCGTGCATAAATTTTATGTAATTAATGATTTCTATGCGATAGACGATAAAAATAAACACGCTATTAAAATACTAAACAAAATTACGTACGGAACAAATATATGTTCCTCTATCATATTACTCATAGTTTTATCAATAATAAACATCTCTTCGATTTCTCAATCTTCAATTTTAATAAAAGAACGCAGCCAAGGAATTTGCCTTTTCATTTTCCTACAACGTATATATTTTACCCACTTAATAACAAACACCCTTAAACAATGTTCATTGCGCTACAAGAATCCTAACGTTTAGATAAATTTAATTAAATTTCAATTACTTCGTCATTCTTTTGATAATCCTAATGGAATCCCTAAGCCTTTCGCTAGAATTATTTAAACAAAAAAACTTCATCCAACGTTTAATTACTCGCCTTACAATCGCAGCAGGTAAAAATGAAATCTTATCGAATGCTCGTTTTTCACGGCGAATTCATTAATTTTTTTCTTTGTTTCTTTAAAATCGCTTAGTAAATATTTCCGAATTATTCGCATACACTTGTATCTGCACATAAAATTCCTCTCCTCGTTTCTTAAAAAATTGCAGAATCATTCGATCTTAAAGTATTTTTATTTAGTAGATTAAATTCGTTGAGTAAATAGTTGGAACGGTGGCAGGACGGGGAAGGAGGCGAAGAGATGAGGAGAGGAGAGGAGGGGAGAAAGTGTAAAAAAGCATCAAATCGCTTACAGTATTATGTAAATTCCATTTATTATTGCAACTGGCTGTTACGTACACAATATAATCGTCCGATTCCCGTTCTCAGCTCATTTGGAAAATACATACGCGTACTCTTTACGTGCCGACAAGGAGAGAATAAATAGACACGGATGTTATTTATATGGGTTGTAAATGTATAATTAAAAATTAAATTATTAATTTGTTAATTAAATTTTTATACCATGAATCTTCCGTTTCTAAATGAACCTGGACGATATCATTTTTATCGAATACTTACCTACCGTTGAAAATATGTTCATTAGAATATCATTTAGAAATAACTTATCGGTGGAAGCTCGTAGTTGAATCATACAGTAATAATAAATTCTCGATCGTTTGTTATATATTTATAATAAATTCATACGAGGAACTTCAAAATTGTGTGAAAATTGACGAGTCTTATCCGTAATTGATTCCAATAAAAAAGATTTAAAATTAGCGCTAATATTATTAATATCAAGTTGCTGAAAAATATCCAATTAAATATAGAAATCTTTCTATACTTCCATTATTATTGATAGCATCGACTATTCGGTATAATATCCATCGTATATTATTAAAGTAGACTAATTAAAAATGAATAAGCTCGAGTGCATGGGAACAGCTCACTCGCGTCCATTTGATACGTACGATTCCTTCAACATTTAGTTATCGGGCTATAAAATAGTTAAATTTTTATCCGTATCTCGTTTCCAGTAATAAGAGTTTATTTTAGACGCAAAGAATCATCGCGATATAACAGCGTGGGAAAGATCTCTTTCCGGAAGTATCGATATTACAAATAGCAGAAACGAGTAGACCACAGTATCCGCAAAAAGACTCGAGCGAAGTAAGAAAGAATACCTACAAAGAAAAATAGCGAATATACGAGAGCGAGACAAACGCGAGAAGGAAACAAGGCGGAGGCGCCGAAAGAAAAAGCTTGGTAGACGGAGAGAAATGGGATGTGCGCGAGGCAAGAGTTTATATACATTGACTAATTGTAAATATAGAACTGGAGAATGTATCATCCGGGTATCGAGGGAACTGTACGATACGCGCGGTAAAGTAAGCGCTTACGAGTCATCAAATATCAATGCGACCGTGGAAGTTAACGATATCACGGTTAAAACGGTGATTTAAACTGATGCACTTTTGTAGCGGGATAAATTTTTTATTCTCTCCGATTCTTCATCTCGTATCAGCAACTGGTTATTGCGATTATTGCTTCAATAATTGTATCCAGTTACGCGAATTTATCCATTTTTTCTACGAGAATATCCTAAAATGTTTACACTTTGAATTTAAAATTTTAAATTGGAAAGTAACTTACTACAATACGAAAAACAACGAACCTCGTAAATTATAAAATAGAAATCGGAAACGCGTTTTAAAACTTTTGGTACAAACGAGACGAGTAACGTGGATAAACGCGTCACCGAACAAAGCATAATTATTTACAATAGTTCATAAAATTTGACAAGATAGTATCTGTGTTAAAACGAAAGCAAAAGTAGATAAATAAGTTAAAACGAAGTCATCGGAAACAGAAGAAACAAGGAGAAAACGACAAATGAATTAACTCGTTACACGAGAGCCGAGGACATTAAATTTACGATCGCTTCTCTGGTCGAAGCTCGAATCTCCAAAAGCCGCCAAAAGCCGCCAAAAGCCGCCAAAAGCCGGGTACTCGTAAATAAATTGATATTTACGCATCCCATTCCCATCGTCGTCTCCTCGGCATCGTTATTACTCGCAGTGCCCCGAATGTCGACCGCAAGAGCAAGAAAGAGAAAACGGACAAAAATTTCTCGAAAGCAATTTGTCCGCGATATCAGCCTACCCTCGGTGGAATCACGCAGGTGGAAAGGTTTCATGGACCTCGAGCACGCGACCGGTCTTGACTTACCCGAGGCGGATCGGGTTCCTGGCTTGCTTTGCTTGCTTCTTATTTACCTCGATGCCTCGGGCTTCAAGGCGCCCGGTGACGTCGCGCGCGTGTCAGGGGTCAGGCAGATGACGTCGCCATTAATTGAATCTTCCTCGAGGAAGGAAGGAATCCGTGCGCGCTTCCGCGTCCGAGCACCGAGTGCTCGAGTTTCAGCCGAACTCTTTTCGACGAGTAGACGATCTTGGTTCGTAATTACCCTCTAATTTGGATCGAGGACGGCACCGGTCGTTGGATCTCCCGGTGGATCCACCTGCAGAAACATCGAAAGGTCGAACGAAGAGCTTCGGCAGCGGAGCGACGTCGTTCGACGATGCCTCGAACGGAGACTCGAGTCGCACGAGACCCACTTCCGGGACGTTTGCGTGACTCGTCGTCGTCGCTGTCGTCGTCGCTGTCCTCGTCGCTGTCCTCGTTCTCGCGCCCCGGGACGAGAGGTGATAAAGAGATGAAAGCGACACTCGGACAATGGGCGTCGATTTTGGACCCGTCACGAAAGATTCGCGACGCTCGTGGCCTGGATAAAACCCGCGAGCCAAGGTTGATAACGGCTGGCCAGCTTTATCGAAGCATATTGAATCCCGAGTCTATGGGTTCGAGGACTTTTCCGTTCTTTTTCTACGCGTCAAATTGTTCTATTCGCCTCACACCTTCGCCGCTCAAATTTCGTGTCGGGGGAAGGTCAATTTTGAGGCAGGATACTTAAGTCCCGTTTCTAATTCGTTGTTAGCTTTTTGCCGTTGATATCGATCTTAAGTCAGATTTCCTGCTAAGAGACCGAAAGGCGCTTTACAAACTAGTCGTAATTTCGATACTCGAATAATAAGCATTTTCTTCTCAAAAATGTTATCGAACGAAAATTTTTAATTAATTTTAAAATACTCTACGTTTATTGATTTGCAACGGTTATCTAAGTTGAATTATAATAACTTGTCTATCGAATAATGATTAAAAAACCATCGACGATCAACGAACATAATATACGTAAACATAATATAAGCTTATCGTTAAAATTAGAAATTTATTTTTCGATATTAACTCTCCTACGGTGATTTTAATTTTTAATATATTATCTAAAAATTGATATTAAATTAACAGGAATAATTGTGAAACGATTCGATATAAAAATCTTTCAATTTATTATATTTATTTGAATTTGAAATAGAGATGACTTTTACAAGTCATATTCGTACGTCGTATGAATATAATTAGATAATTTTACTTCCGGAAACTCGTGTAATTAATTTTGCCTCTTTTAAATATATACGTATATATACTCGGTTCGAATAATCTGTAAAATCAACCTTAATTATCTAAGCATCGCGTACTATCCTTCACAAAACCGTGATTCGACTTTCTTATTCCATAATTACATTCAACGATAATTCAAAAAACATTAGGTATCATGCGCATAGTTCATTTGCCAAAGGTTAAAAATCGGAATCTACTAAGAATATCATTAATGTCGAAAAGGAAAATAAAAAAGTATTTAGCGACTTCGTTTTCCATAAATGGAAATAAATGTATACTATGAGTAATAATTAGGAAAAATAAATAATAAAAATACATTAATGGATAATTCGAAATTGCTATTAAATTATGTGGAATTGTAAAAATTGCGAGACGACACTCGTATAAATATAATCGCATTCCTGTAGATAAGCAATAAAAAATTCCATTTCGTTTAATCTTGATTTCGATACTAAAACAACACTAAACTTTATAAGCATGTTTTATTTTCAAATTTTTTAAAAATTAAATTATCTACATGTTCGGTTTTTAATGTTTACTCGTAATTTCTAATAACAATTTGTACGATAATATAAACTAATTTAATATTAAATAATGTACTTTTAATATACTTCAAAAACTAATGAGTAAGTATATGCAATTATAAAAAATACGTATGTAATGGGGCATGTAATGTAAGTATAAGTGTAAATGTCGATCTTCGCATAAATGCTTTTGGATGAATAAGAGTGTGGATCATTAAAATGCTTTTAATCGTTACGAGAATACGTTGTTTAAGTTTCTTGTTTCGTATAGATTTTTCATTTTACAAAAAATCTTTGGACTGCTAATTAAAAACTAATTAATAAATAATTATAATTATTACATAATACAATTATGTAATTCTTACATTTATTATAAACATAAGGTATACATAAATTAATAGGTTTATAAATTATCTTTGATAAATTGTCTTGTTTATTCGTTTGAATCTTATATTTTTATAACGAAAACTTTATTATACGTTACGTGTAAAGAAACAAATAATTTTTTCATTAATTTATTAACCGAATTCTAATAAATTCAATTAGAATAAGTTGCAAATATAGTTTGCAATAAAATAAGTCGATGCAACAACAAATAAAAACCGTTGCAAAAATGCAAAAAATCATTTCTTTTTAGATGAGAATCAATCAATTTTATTAATTTTTTTTACTAAATTTATTTTTTTCCCTATGATTTCTGTGATATACCTTATAGAGTAATTATTTAAAGTAAATCTTTGTTTATCAAATTATATACAACCGGACCCATAGATTTGAAGGAACAGTTCGATACTGTCTCATTCAACGCTTCTGTATCAGGTCAATCGAGTCGAGTGAAATCACCTCTTTTTCGAAAGATCAAGACTCGTAGAAATATCAAATATTTATCAACGATTTCTAAAGTACAACTGACACTCTTCGGATGCCAAAAAATCTAGTTCGTTATTCTCGAGCTATTAATTACGATAGCAAAATTCGTAACGACAATTTTCTTAGTTAGGAAAATTTGGTCTATAATTTTAGGAAATACAAATTTATACAAGTTTTCGAGATCTGATAACGCTGTCTTCTCCTCTATGCGAATGTATCTTTACGAAACATGGTAGTTTCGTCGTGTGCCTCCTCGAGACTATATTTTTCTATTACTATACAATGTTAACATTGTACAGAAAGCACCGAATCTTGAACGAGTCTTATCTACTTTAAACCGTGTACACATTTATATATGTTCTACTGTTACATCGTTTTCTACAATATAGCATTTCTTATCATAACTTATAAGTAGTGCTTATTAAATTCACTGATATTAAGACATTGAAATATTTAGTGCGCACATCCAAGAATTATCTTATTAACACATAAAAAGTTATAAACCTTGTTTTTACTTTTTTCAAATGTAAGTTACAATATCCATCGAAAGTAACTACGTTGATGGTATATTGCAATAATTATCGCTTCATTTGCATCACTGTAAAATTTCTGCGCTACAACATCGCTAAGGATGCATTCGCGAAACACTCCCATAAAACTTAAGAGCGTTGCATAGATTACAGGTTTTCTTCTTCATCGAATCAATATAAAACTGGGAAATAAACGACCTGTACAAATTCATATGTTCCAAAGAATGTATTATAATATCAGTGATAGAATTATCAGCCGCCTCAACCGTGATAATCATAATATCGTTATTCATGCGTCAAAAATTCACGACTTACAATTTATTAGGCTAAGTTGAACTCGAGCTAAATTGAATTGAAGCAAATATTGAATTCGACGGTGATTAGATATTTTCGAATAATATAATGACACATCGAGGAGTTGATTAACAACGATAATTAACAGCGATGAACAATTTCATAATCGCAACAAGTAGAGACGTTGGCGAAACTAAGCTACAAGAGTCTATAAAACTTAGACATTGGATAAAAACTTATTCGTGTACTTACTAATTGCAACCATTACATTCTGCAGTGAAAATTGAGATTGCATTCAATCGAAATAATTTTAACCTAATATTTTTCTTCGAGATACAGCAGACTACTAAATAAAAGTCGATTTTAGCGTACGATAATTATCTGCTACGTGAAAGTCTTGGTTGGTAACCTGAACCCAAATATTTTATCATTAATAGAATAAAAAAATAGATATTTAATACTCTACATCTAAATATTCTCTGATGATTATTAAAAGAATTAAATTAATAAGTTAAAAGCGTTGTTTGTAATAAAATTCAAAAGTAAAGTTTTGCGTGAAACTCGCTTATTTAAACATGTGTGTAATGATATAAGGATTGTTTATGTAATTATATATATGTTTCCAACTATTGTAGCTCTATATACATTTATAATTTAACGTTTTTCTTGATTCTCACGCTCCAATATTTTAAGATGAATGATTTAAGTGTGCATCATTTTACGCCGTAACAGGAACGTTTACAGGACAACCGCTAAATAAGAATGGATATACATATACAAACATCGTATTGTACGAAGAAACACGAAAGATAATAAAAAAAAAATTGTTAGTAAGAAACTGTAATTGATATTCATGCAAAGGTTTTTAAGACAATATCATAAAAGATGCTTTGAAAATAAATATCTGTCCTAATTTATAAGTTGTAAATTATTTTTATGTACATACAAACAATTTTAATGTATCAATTTTTCTTTATCGTATATAAAAGAATAACACTTTAAGTAAAAGTATAATTTTAAAAATATTAAAAATAACTTAATGCCTTAAGAATTGTCTACGATTTTTATGAATGATAACTCTTGATTTTATAGAATGTACACTACTTATCACTGGGAAAAACATTTCGTTTAATGGGAGAACCGTTTTGAGTTAATTATACGGGAAGAAATTTAGAACTTAAATGAAAATATCTAAATAGATATTTAATTAATTCTGGTAGATTAAATATAATCTGTAACTCTTTTCAAAAATGTAACGAGGAAATTTTAATTACATTATTTATAGAAATCTTGAATTTACATATAATTTATGTTCGTAAAAATAACAAAATATAGGATAATTTTTCATTTTATATTTTATAATAATAAATATTGAAAGGAGCACTAAAATTTATAATTATATCTATTTAAACGATATCAAACTTTTTTAACGATAGTTTCATGTAAGTCGTACTTTTACTTTACCAAAAACGTTACGAAAACTGAAATCACCTCTTTGAAACGAATTTATTATTTTTCATCATTCGCGAATACAAGTTGCAAGATAGTTTTCATAAAATAGTAACGGCTAATTTAGAAAATTAATGTCTTAAAATTTTGAAAGTCGTCTCAATGTTGAATAGATGTATTTATACATAGATATATACATTCAACGTAAAGTTTAGTAAGGCTATTAAACGATAGTCTTATCTAGATTCGTTCTTAAACAATAACCGTGTTTCCTACGTATCAACGAAATATATTTTACATTATACGTCTTGTATAATATCCATTATATAATTTCGCGATAACATTGCTCGAATATTTTCCATTGAGCGATAACGAAGAAATTAAAAAAGAAAAGAATTAAAATTTGAAGAAATATATTCGATAAGGGACGAGTAGAAACGAAAATTCAGTTGTCGTGTAATATCCGAAAGCAAAAGAGGGATAAAAAAACGTTGGGAAATAAGGAATTCCGCGCATAATTTTTTCCCTCGGTCCCGGGGTCTCGGAATCTCTCGTATCGTGGGGATCGTTTGCGCTATTAAGAGGTTCGGTGCATCTCGTCGTTACGAACACTCAGCGGACGCGTGTTTACGTAGATCCTAACGGACTTCGATTCGCAGCGAAACGCAAAATCGTGCGCCCGCGTGACGCGTGTGAGGCGTGTGAGGCGTGTGAGGCGTGTGAGGCGTGTGAGGCGGGTGAGGCGTGCGATTCGTATTTTAAGACTCGGGGAGTAAGACTCTCGCGTATAATATGCGTAATAAGATGCGAGCGAGCGAACGAGACTCGGGCACGTCGTACGGTACGAGCGCGATGGAACCGGTGGAAGCGGTGGAAGCGGTGGAAGCTGCGATCTCTCACCCGGGAAGAGGCGATCGGAACGGGGAAAAAAGTGAGAAAAAAGTGAGAAAAAAGTGAGAAAAAGTGAGAAAAAATCCGAGTGAGATGAATGAGCGATCGCGCACGTGTGGCGCGTGAAAAGGAAGGCGCTCGCATCGGCTATCCGACGTATCGCGTTACCCGATTTCCAATTTTCTAATTAGGCACTGGTACGCGCGAGCCGCGCTCGGAAATTCTGTTTATTCGCCAAAGTACCTATTTTCGGATCAATTTTACCCCCAAGGCTATAACTTCGCCGATCGGACGCGACTTTTAACGCATTTGCTTTACTCTTGCCTCTCGATTTTTGAACTCGTCCCAGCCTCCGAGTCTGCTGGCCAAACTCTTTAATTTCTCACGCTGACTTATCGCTGCTCCCTCCCACCGCATCCTACAGCGCACTGACAAGAATTTTCCATCGACGCGATTAACGTTCTCGGCGTTGGAAATCTCAAGCACCGAGTACCGAACACCGAGCACCGAGTTTTCGCGTCTAACGATGCTTCCAACGCGTACCGCTGACTAATTTCCTCGATAATAAATATTTCAGATTTCTCTTGTGAAATTTGTAATTGATGAATCATTAGCCACTTTACGGATTCTGCTGAATATAGTATTAAGTTCCTTGGGATTATTGTTACAGGTACGGATACGAGTATTTTAGTGGAAATATAAGATATTGTCAAACTTAACAAATTATCCAAGAAAATATGTAATATATTCGTTTACGCGTCAGCGGAAAATAATTGAAACTGGTCATGCGTGCCTTAAATATACACTGGGGATACCTCGTAAATTTATCATCGAAGAAGCTGGTTAAATATTTTTATTTTATATTTTTCTATCGGGTAAATTAACGTTTTCCCGATTCGACTTTATTTTCGATAGTCGAATCTACCAGTTTCCTTGGATGCACGAAACGAGTAACTATGCGAGTTTTTAAGTCGTATCTCAAAATTTCCGACGCGCCATCTATTTTACTTCAATTTTATCGATGATATAAGCCCTTGCTCGTTACGTACGTGTCCGGAGATAAGTTTAGAGTGCGCGTATATTCGAGGACTGGAAAACGCTGTTCGCGTATATAACCGAAAGATAATTAAATGGAAAAGTATCTTGAAAATTATTTTAACGTAAAAAATTGAACGCCGCGATGGTACGAAGAGCGAATTCCATTTTCCCGTTCAATCGAATAGCGTTTATTCCCGAGATGAATCAGCGGGTAGAAAGGTTCCTTTCGACATCTTACATCCAGGCGATATCGCTGAACGACCGCGGTAGCATCGACCTCGAGACAAAAGCAAACTTCCGATTGTCCAGAGTTGTCGAAACGCGAGCGCAGTTTGTCGTCTACCAAGTTTAACGTTGATTAACGAACGAGACATAAATTGAAGGGTTCCGGGTACGCGTGAAGGGCACCGGTGTCGAGTGGACGCACCTAGAGGGACGGCGGAGGGACGGCGGAGGGACGGCGGAGGGACGGCGGAGGGACGGCTTCGCGCTCATCTGGATCGTCGAGTGCCGCGAGCAGCTTCTCTAAGTAAATCGCTAAAGTACACGAGAAATCGGCCCTTGGTTTGTGTACGGGGAGACGCGAAAAAATAGGCGTGCGGCTCCCACGGTTCCGAGCGCATGCGCACGCACACGGGAACTTCCACCGTGTAAGAAGGTTGAGGAGGAGGAGGAGGAGGAGGAGGAGGAAGCGTGTGATGCGTGCCTAGACCCTGACCCTCCTGACCCTTGATCGCTCTCGCTCTCTCTCTCTCTCTCCCTCTCGCTCCATCTCTCTCCCTCTCTCTCCCTCTCTCTCTCTCTCTCTCTCCGTTTCGCCCGCGTGCGTGTAAGCGAAAAACCGCGGCACGATGAACTTGACTGAACGCCGGTAATAACTAACGCGCGCTTCTTTTCGTTGCGACTGCCGTTGTTCCCTGATGGATCGTCGTACTCGAGAGCTTACAACCTCGAGCAAGCATCGATAGGTGCTGAAAGTCTCCGCAGCGCGATGTAATTACTTAATCGCAACATTGACGATCGGCCCTATTAATTCTTCCTGGAATTTCACCTGTGAATATTTCCTATTTAAAGCTTAAATTATCGTTGCCAACTCGATTCTCCAGAGCTCGAGATCTTCGTTCGCGTGAATCGATCGGACGTTTTAACTCATTGAATTTATCGGTAAACAGAAATGGATATTAAGTATAGTTTCGACTTTTTTCATTTAATTTTTATTTTATTCGAATTTAAAATATATCGTATAAATAATAAGGATTGTTCGAATTGTAATCGATTTTACAATAAAGTAATCGAATCGTTACAATAAAATAATTTCTCCTATAAATTTAAGTAATTTTTTAATATTTAAAATAATCGCTTGGCATTTCGGTAAATCCATAAATTCGTTAGGAATATCTTTTTTCCACTCGACTGAAATGTAATACTTTAGTAATATTTCTCGCGAATTGGATACCGTTTTAGGTTTTGCGTGATCTTCTTATATAACACAAGCAAACAGAGTTCGATAACAAACACAGTTATTTTATAGTAAAAATTTAGGCGTATTATCGAGTAGCGTTTTAAAAATTTGACAGCGTATAAATTAAAAAAAAACTGCTCGTTGTCGCGAGAGATTTCGGCAAGACCTTTAATTTTCCTGGAGTATTGGTTAGAGGTATATTTGTAAAAATTTGGACTCGGTACGTTACCTTCGTACGGACGATAGATTTATCGTTCGTAAAGGTTGGAATTTTTGCGATCGGCGGAGGAACGTCGAAAGAAAGGTAAAAGTTTCGTAAGCGATGGGGCGAAGATGGTAAAAAATGTTCTAGTCTGATCCTCTCTCGTACCGAGTTGTCCGCGATCCCATTCCCAGCACATTTATTCGAAAGCTCGAACATCAAGCGTTCACCGATCGAGACTCGCGATCTCCCCCTCGTTTAATTAAGCGGGTAAATCCAACGAACCATAATCCCAGCGGCAGTTAGTTACGATTTTTCCTCGAAGCCAGGAAAGCGAGCATCCATCCCCTCCCGCTTGATCGGAGCAGTTAAAAATAAGTGAAAAAAAAGCGAAAAAAAAGCGAAAAAAAAGCGAAAAAAAAGCAAAAAAAAAGCAAAAAAAAAGATGCCCCGTGCGCTTTATAACGTCTGGCCACGAAGCTATACGATTACACGCGGAGTCTGCGTACATATTTATCGAGACGCGGTCTCCGCACGCGAAAGATCGAACCCGGGAGGAAAATTGCATCGCGGACGCATAAACACACGGCCAGACGCGGCTGACCGTTCGTATTTCGTACCCACGGAGATTCGTTAATTAAGAGATAATTCTTGCGAGACGGATAGGCGCTACACCGGGAGGAGAGCGGAGAGAGGAGAGCGGAGAGAGGAGAGCGAAGAGAGGAGAGAGCGAGAACCGACTCCTCGCGGGCGTGGACGAGAGACATCTTATCGGACATTGTTTATTGTGCGAGAGCCTCGGACGCCGATGATGTCCGATCGGAATTATGGTTTATTTTCGCAGGGACTAAGAACTTTCTCGCATCGCCGATTAATTTCCTTGGGCGATATCGCGCGGGACGTACTTTGGACTTTACGAGCGTTTCTTGAATGGGAGAAACGTTTTTTATTAGCTCCGTTGTCAGCCTCTAGTCGGACCAACCATTAAAATTGCGCTGTCGAGGGGATAAAAATACAAGCTGTGTATTAAATTATGAATGCCTGCCGTTTGCCTCGGATAGGAATTATGGAAAATACGAAGGTTTCGATGTGACCCTGTACTTTTAGCGATAAACATCATAGGATTTAACTTTCAATTTTTTTTATTCCCCGAGTAAATTTGCGCTCGCAAAAAATATCCACTTATCGAGTGGGACCTTAATAATTCATAAAAATATCATGATCTGAGATTTTTTATAAAATACGTTCCAATTTCAAATCGTGCAACGTTATAATAACGTCTAATGTTTTTAATTTTCAAAAATATACACGAGTAATATCATTCGTAAAAAACGAACAAAATTCAATTTTTTTCAAATAAATCTTATTTTTGTTTTTTATTTCGTTTATTTTATTATGGAGAAGACGTAAATAATTTCTCGGATGATATCTTTTACAATTGTAATCGTTATAAATAATTCCAAATATGAATTTTTTTCGATAAATAATTACTTTGAATATATATATATTTTTTTTAAATAATAAGTTTTTAATTTGAAATTATTAAATTACAATATTTCATAATACGTATCTTTTACCATTTCAATCATTTGCCATTTCAATTAAAATATGTCTATCGAGTATACGTTTATATAATTATTAAAAAAAAAAATTTTGCTGGTTTAAAATCAAAATGAAAAGAATGATGCAACATTGCGTATAAAATAATTAATTAGTAACTATTGTTATAATAATATCGATTAAAATAAAAATATTCTCAATACGAAGTTATTGAATTCGTTTTATAAAATATTTTGTACAAGCATTATAATATTATAAGATACGATTCATATCGAAATTTTTCTCTTAGTCGTACGAATATGTAGTTACAAGAAAGAAGCTTTTAATTCTAGAAAATTTTCGTGTTTGCGATATTTTTATCACAATTATTATTTACAATTATTACTATAGTCATAATACTTTAAAAGTTTTTTTATTATATTCGTATCGTTTTATCGATAAAAGTTACATATTCTTCTTAATTGTTAACAAAAAATATTAAAATACGTTTACTACATAATATGAACTGCCGCTTAACTATATGGATATATATTACAAAAAATACATAAAGATAACGAGAAAAATAATATTATTAGTTATATGAACGAAAATATTTATCTCTCTTTTACAAGTAAATAGTTCCATTGTCTACGCGTTATTTCACGATCGTTAAGAAGTAAAGATACATATTTAAGAAACGGTGACGCTTTCGGTATCAATGTAAATCAAAATCCTAAAAAAAAACGTGTAGCATTTCCTACTACACGAACGCGAAAATTCGAGTAAAAATAATTATTTTTATTACGTAAAAGTGACAAAAGTTGCTTGGAAAATGCCACGTACTTGTACGAGAGAATTTTATTACAGATTAGATGAGATCGGATAGACTTACAGCGTAATACCAGTAATCTTAAAATCCTCCGGTGAATATTAAGTGGCAACTCGAATAAAACTTTTAGTTTCCTAAGCAATTACATAAATATTTAAAACAGCGTACAAGAGTCGGCAAAGTCCGGAAAATTCGTTACAAATACTAAATTTCATCGTTTAAAACGGCAATACGGCGTTAAACTTAACGTTGCAATATTTTAACGAGTCGGAAAAATGTAGCATCGTTAGAACCCGGTTTCCTAGAGTGTTTGTCAGTGCCAATAAAAATCGCCTCGAACATCGGCGAATCGAAGGTTTTGTACCAACCAAGAAAGTTCGAGGAGCATCTCGTTGCGTCAACGGCGAGACCGACGATAGATAAGCGCCCGAGTCAACATCTAACTACGCGTGCGTAATCGTCTGACGCGATTCGCGCGATTCTCGCGATTCATCGATAGGGAAATGTAGGTTGCGAGCACAAAATCCGATCGGCGATTCTTTTCGCGACTTCGGGAATCAGACGCTCGACTCTTCATCTCTCGCGTGTTTCGTGGATCAAACTGGAGCACGATCTCTTTCTACTTTGTTCCAGTGCAGTCGATGCGGGGGATGCGCTCGACAAAGTTGCGCTCGTTCGATCTTGCAGGCTTGCGTAACGAGAACAGACGCGCGTTCGCTTTTGAAATCCTTAAGAAATTTTTTCTTGAGAGAGACGGTACGGTAGAGTCTCGAGATGCTTCCAAGGTGAAATTATTTCGTTCGACGATCGATCAAAATAATAAACGGTAAAAGAAATTTCCCAATGCAAGGAACGAAAATTGAAGCCATTGTCGCAACGGTCGCAACGATCGCAACGTGTCGCCTTCCTTAAACTCGTGCGCCTTTTCTTATTCCTTATTCCTCCCCTTGGGGAGGAAGGACGGGAGTTTCGAAAGTAACGAGAGGCATCGCGTTCACCGCTCGCATCCGAGCATAAATTTGAACGAGCCGCGTGCCCATCTAGTTTTCTAAATCAGCGACAGCGGCACACGTACGCGAGTCCCCGCGAGTCCCCGCGAGTCCCCGCGAGTCCCCGCGAGTCCCCGCAGATCCCCGCAGATCCCCACAGATCCCCGCGAGTCCCCGCGAGTCCCCGCGAGTCACCGCGACGCCTTCGACGTTGGCTCTTAATAAAAGCGATCGCGTGCGCGTTACGCAACACCGCGAATCACACGATCGCACACCCGTAGTTCGAGTTGCTGTTACACCGCCATATCTTTACGATTATGACTAGTTTACGGGAAAAGAGTAACGATTTAACGAACGTTTGCCTTCGTTAACATTTTCGACCGTTCCGCGATATCTTTCTCGCTCTTTCGACAGCTAAAATCTAAATTAGTGGCCTTTTTCCCCATTTTTACTCTCTTTCGAATCCAATTAAACTCGGATTCTACTCGAATTACGAATTTTATCGATTCAACCTTTTTCACGCTTAAAATAATTTACCATCGGGCTTACGACTTTACGGAACGAATTATTCTTACGTACGTACCTTCGGAAGAAGAAATAAAATGTTAAGAAACGAAAATTGCAAATTTCAGTCGACGCGGTAGATCGCGATGAAAACCTTAAACGTATAAATTTACTCTTTCAATTTGAGCGTTACGAACAATTTTATTAAAAAATTATAATCTCGATAACGAAGAATAAAGAGATATTTCTTAGTTGTGAAATCTCTCGTACGAAATACGTTTGCTCATCGATAAATTGATTTTACGAACATCGAGCGATGGACCGATTGATTCGCTTTATCCGTTTGGCGATTACAGCAACGGAGACAGAAGCTTAAAAATTTGGAGTGGGAGCAACAGTAGATAAAACTCTAAATACGGCGTCGATTTTTGGAAGGTGGGGAACGATAAGGTCTAACGCGCGAACGGAAACGCAAACTCGAATCCGCAAAAATCTTGACGTACGCTTACGTCGCTCTCCTTAAATCCAAATGGACGATAATCAGCGCCGACCCGAATCGCGGTTATCGCGCATCGAGGTCTTGTTCACCGATGCGTGGGCACGGGAACACGAGGCTCCTACACGGGACCGGCTAATTAGGCGTTCGAGTTCGAGCCCGAGACTAAAAATGTTGCGCGTGTCGCCTCGCGCGAGAGCAAAAAATCCGGGGTAGAGAAATTTACGCGCTGAATCCGCGGCTACGTTTCCTCCCGACGATCATTGTGGAAAACGCTGTTTTCGCCTCGTGGCCGCCGTTTCGCAACTCCCGGCGCGCCTACGAACTTGTACCGTGTTTTTGTTCTCGTTTCTTATTCTTCCACGGACGTCGGCTGATTTACTCCGATTACTCCGATTACTCCGATTATCCCGAGGAGGTCGGCGCTTTTGCGCGGCGGACGTGGAAATTTGAAGACAACGCGAGGGAGTTGCGAAGCAATCGATTCGAGCGTCGATTCGAGCGTCGATTCGAGAGTCGATTCGAGAGTCGATTCGAGAGTCGATTCGAGAGTCGATTCGAGTCCACCAGAGTCAACCAGAGTCGAGTCGCCCGCTTTTTTGGAAGGCTTGGCTAACCGATCCGCTACTAACGAGCACGCGATACGCGAATTTTCCTCGCCGGATGGATTCCGTTCATTTTCTTCGGTTATCTCAATTCGATTAAATAATACGTTCGTCGAAATAAGGTTCGGTGCGAGTCGAGTAATTTAATTGGTACGTTTGGATTTACGAAAGCAAGTTATATCGGTACGATTTAGAGAATACGACGACGGATTTCGATATTCGCAATGCGTTTCGATTCGAATTAATTTTTTACGCAGGAACTTGTAACGAACGTACAACTTGTATTCGAATCGTTTCTTCGTTCTATATCCAATGTATTTGATACCATTAATCCATCGATCAGCCTAATTTTTTCATATATTTTGCGATTAATCAACGCGGTTTTCGATGCCTACATTTTTATCGGATGTATAAACACCGGTGTGAGATGTGTGAAATTATTTATCAAATTAAAAAGGTATTTGCTTTAACATATTTACGTTATATCAACTTATTCAAAAAAAAAGAGCTCAATCGGTTCGATGTATTTAATGCGTATAAATGAGTTTTGCGCTTATACTATGTTTTTCGTTGTGTATTTAAAAAAGTATTAAAATATGACTAATAAAAAAGTTATTAAAAAAATCGTATAAATCGCAACGAAGATATTACTGTTTTAAATCACGAAGTTGGTACAATGAGAAATCACCGGAGAAATCGGGCGGTATTATTCTGATGATAACGGTTGGTTAATAAACGTTGGAGATAAATTGAAACTAAATTCCTTTCATAAAACGATAATTTATTTTTTGTTATTAAAATATCGTAAAAATCTATTTTTTAGCCATAACGATCGGTGTATCTTTAATTTTTGGTATTATCATTGTTCCGTGCGAATTCAAAATCTTTAAAAATATGTAAATTTTATTACGTATTTAAAAAACGGTGGTAATACGAGTTTCAACGTTCGAAAAAAGTAAAGCTGTAACAGTATGGAAATTTTAATTTTCTCTTTTTTCTTACAAATCTACCTTCGAATGTATCAATTATGCATTAAAAATAATAATATAAATTTTTACGCTTATACGATTACAAATATTTATTTAAACACACGTTATTGTAGCAGTTTCGGCATAAAACTGTTGAACCATAAAAATTATTCAACGTCGATCAAATTTATAAATGGTACGTTTTACCGGAGGTAACCGAAGATAAGGTAAAATTATTAAACAGTTAACCGTACGTTTTATTTTCCCATAATAAACAATGTAAAAGGATTAAAAAGTATCGTTAAGAGTTTACCGTGGCACAAAATTCGGACGATAATTTATACACCATAAAACGAAGGACGGAGAAACCCCGTGCGATTCTTCGCCACCGTATAACTCATCTTTCGCCGAATAAAAATACGCGTTGGCCCATATCGAGTATCGAGAAAAAGTTTCGTCGCCGTACCCGTGCGTTAATTAGAGCGCGAATTGTGTGCGAATCGTGCGCGAATCGTGTGCGGAGCCTAATTTAATTTACGGGAGTCGCCGCGTTCGAAAAGGAAAAGGGACCCCGTTGGAATCGGCGATGCATCGCGTCTCGCACAATACGTAACAAAAAGGACGAAGAAGGAACGAGGAGGAAAGTTTAAAGTTTCTTGCCCCCGGACGCGACGAATCCGAGGCGTTTTTCGAGGACAACGACACGCCGTCCGGTAAATAATCACCGCCGCCCGCACACCTTAATTTACCGGGCGAGTCCCTGCGACTCTGTCCTTGGCTAATGACGAATTTTGCAATTCATTCGGAAAGTAAAACCTGTTTCAACGAGGCACTGTCCAAGCTTAATACCATATTCGAGTCGCGCGCACTTTCGTATCGCGGGATAAAATTATTCACCCGATGATAACAATGAACCGCTCCTTAGTTGACAATCAAACCGCAAACAACACGAAAAGTCACGAAAATCACGAAAAATCGCAAAGACGATCGCAAAGCAAAAATCACGCGATAAATAGTCAATAGATATTCGATAGATATTCAATCATTTTCTTCGCCGATATTTTTCATTCCCCGCTAATTTTTACGCTAATTTTTACAATAATTTTTACGATAATTTTTACGATAATTTTTATAAACTTTTCTTACGCTTTTCAAATTTTTCCTTTTTAATTTATTCCTTTCATTTCGGAAGAGCACGACTTCTATAAATTACTTTAACTTTACTCTCGTTGGTACGTAGTCTCGAAACTTTCGGTTGATAAATCGTTAACATTTTTTTACGTAGCGAACGCGTATTCATTTTTTAAATTGAGTACACCAAGATAATTTCTCGATATAAATTCGTACCAACTTATTTTCTTAAAAATTAGATAACTCGAATTTTAAAATAATTAAATATTAATAGCTTATTTTTTTAAACGTTTCGTTACCGATTATTTCGTTAATATTAGCTTACGAGTCTAAGGATCGATCGAAAGGAAATTACAGATTTTCAAACGATGCAGTAGGTAAAATTAAAAAATTAAGATAATTAAAAGAAATTACAGAGAATTCGAACCGAGAAATATTTGTAAATTAATATATGTATATATACCAAATATTGCTTGATCGACGAAAGAAAAGGTTAAAAAGTATCGAATACGTTATTTCATTATTTCGCTCTCAAAATAAATTCGACAATGTAAAGTCCTGTTACGTACAAAATATTGTGGCATAATAAAGCGTGCCAAGATTTCCATACGGACTTACTTTTTCTTTTCGTTCTTTCTTCTTATTCCGCGATTGCGCCCTTCGTTTCGATGCTTACCTCGATGTATCATACGGTTCGCTCATTTTTTCTCCTTTTATTCCTTTTGGGTATTATTCCTTAAAATAACCCAAGCTCCGATGTAAAATGCTCCGCTTATTCGAGCGTGAAAAATCATATTTCGCTCGTTCGTTCGTAAACATTTTTTGGTCAGCTTTTCTCGAACAATTATTTAAAATTTTATAGTTTTACGTTTCATCCGATTATTCATCGACTCTTCTCGAACATAAACCCGTTTAATTTAATAAGTAAGTGTATCATCGTGAATCTAGCGAATTGTAATATATTCGTCTAATAAAATATTTGTAATAATACTCCGAACATCAATTTTTAATCTTGTAGTTCCTGTACGATTTTTTTAATTATAAATTATGATTCTCGAATGCTTTCACAGAACGGTGTTCCATTTATTTTGGGACGGAACCAAAAAAACGACCTTAAAGGTTATTTTAAAATTTAGTCAAATTTTAAACAATGCGTGATTTAACTTCGAGATTTGTGATCAACGAATAAATTAAATAAATACATGGATAAGAGTATTAAGCATGTATGAAAAATTGTATTTCTCAACATTCCATAATTATCGTACAATTAAAAGTTTTTATTAAAGTTTTCGTTACGTACCGAAAAAACGGTATTTTACATTAACATTATTTTGTATCGAAATATCCGAGCATAAAATTACAAGTAGTTTCAAAAAGAAACCGACACCGTTAAATCGAGCGGATTGAATCGAAACCGAATCTCATCCGAACGCGAAAACTAAACCATAACGAACGCGAGTCGAAAGTCTTTCATCGACGTTTGGTCGCATTTCGAGTCTCGTTTCGAGCCTCGTTTCGAGTCTCGTTTCGAGTCGCGTTTCGAGTCATTCCCAGACATCCTCTCGGGGAAATTTGAAAAAAAGACGATTCCGATCTTCGACATGGTAGAGCCGGAGTCGTCGAAACAATGGCGCGCACGCCTCGACGCTCCAGATAAAAGTCCACCGAGGAAAAAAGTCAGCGATTTTTCTAGGGAGGCGAGATATCAACGCTGGGCGGATCGATCTCTCACCCCCATTGTCCTCGACCGGGACGACGTGGGTGTCGATGCCCCCGTCGAGTTCGCTATGTCCGGCACACCCTGAGTCCGTGATAAACCCGGACGCTCGCGGTCCATTGTCTAGCGGTGCATCGGCCTTTCATCCGCGACGTCGGCGTTTCAGTCGAGTTGCCTACATTTCGGAGGACCCGCTTGCGGTTCTTTACGATTTCGACGATAGTTTTAGAGGCCAGGAGGTTGATCGCTATCATTCGGTATAATGCAAGACGAATTCATTACATTGCGTATATTCTATTGTTTTTCCTTTTTTCCTCGAGAGTAGAATTCTCTATTCAATATATTAAAATCAATGTAATCTTATTATTATCAACTCGTAAATGTAATAACTTAAAAATCGTTTAGTAATATGAAACGATTGCTTTCGCTACGTTTTCTTCTCTACCGAATGACTCACTAGTCGGATTATCTTTTCACGATTCAGTTGACGTATTTAAAAATAAATTTCCTTTTATATTTTTAATTATAATCGTATTCTCTTTTTTGATGTTTATGCACATTTTCGTTTACAAAAGAAAAACACAATCGATCGGTTAATTATATTTATTTGACAATAAGGTATCGGTATTTATTAAATACATAGTAGTTTTAAAATAATAGATATTTCAAAATGAAATATCGCTATTGCGATTACACTTTTACGTATTAGCTTGAATCGATATTTACGGTGACGAATGACAATTGCTAAAACGTTTGAAATACATTCATTAAGAACAGTGCAATGCAAATTTGCCTATGAATTCTGCAATTATGGAAATATTTTTTATTATGTACATATTTATTCACCATCTTAATTTTAAGATTTTCAAATAAATTTTGTACTTTTTATATTTATTTTTCCAATATATTAATAATAAATTATAATTTTATATATTCTTTAAATATATAAAAAAATATTAAATGTTCATATACAAGTATACGTTGTTCTTTGTCATACAAAATGTAGTATTATGAATCTAATAGATTAAGAATACAAAAATTAATAAATAGTTAGAAAATTAATATAAAATGGAAGTATCAAAGAATTTTATACATGAATTTAATCGAACGAATTATTATACTTTCGCAGCACATTTATCTTAGGATACACGAGATGCATATATTTTTAGTTAATCTTTTTTTCTTATTTTTAAGATAACTTATACTATATTCGGATGAGGATTTTCCTATAAGTATTTATGCGATAAAATCCGATAGATCAATTTAAATTTTAACTATTTATTAAGTAATAATTTGTTACATATTTTTATTAATTTAAATTAATTTTATTTAAATTAAAATATCTATTTATTAATTTTTGAGGAAATCAAAAACATCTTTTTTATGATTCTAAAATACAAAAATATACGTATCGCTATCGTTTAAATTATATAGTAAGTACGTCGATAAATAAGATGTGTTGAAATTTAATATTTTTTATCCTCATTTATAACTCTGGAATATTTTTTTATTATGTTATCCATAATCATAAAAACAATTATAATCTACTTTACATTTTGTTGGATTAAGATTTATTATACCAAAAAATTTTAAGAAATAAAAGTGATATTGCAATGAAAAAGTTTATATGATATAATATGTTGTATTAAGAAATATTTAAGCCATTTTAAAAATCAAAATTATTAGATGTCATATTCATTGGTATAATAATCGCAATGTAATTTTAATAACACGATTAATTTTCTCGTACAAGAACAACAATTTAAATTTAAGTAATCAAATAATATTTATTCGGTAGTAATTTTTCTTATTTTTCAGTAATGTGTAAAATTTTTATAATTACATTATTTCATTTTAAAAATTAAAAAATTTTCAGTTGTTTACAATATTTTAATAATTCTTGAAAAATGTAATCAAGAAGAAAGTAAATGAAAAACATAAATATTTAATCTAGTATACAGATTATATGTTTGTTGCATTTTTAAATTAGATGTATGATTCATATCAAAACTTTCATAAGATTCTAGCTATTATTAATGCATTATACATTTGATTAGATTATAAAATAAAAATATAGCACGTGTTTAACGATCGATGTTATTTATTTTTTGAAATTGTGTAAAACTTAGATTAAAATATGACTGTAAATTTATAAAAAAAAAAAAAATATTTGTTGACAAATTAATTAGTTAATTTTATTTATATGAAAAACTTAAAATGTAAAACATTGCAAATTTTCCAAATATAAATATTTTTCGAAAAAAAATTAATTTGAACTAAATTTTGATCCGATAATTATAAATAAATGCCTAACCAAAAGCATCGGACGAGCTTTTTTTGTTAAGCGAACCAACGGATGATTGATTTATTTGATTTATTTGATTTATTTGATTTATTTGATTTATTTACGAGCGAGGCTGCATTCGTTTTTCTTAATAAAATAATTTGAAATCTATTATTAATATACAATATAGGTGTAGCCAAATATAATAAATCGATCTCTTTTACAAAAGACGGTTTCCGATTTACATCATTTCGATAGCAGCTTCGATCGATAGATTTTAATTTTTCACGAATGGTTAAAACGCAGATTTTATCGATTTCCAGCACACACGCAATTTATTCCGTGATACAATCGCAATGTGCTTTTCAAAATTTTAGAAAACGTGAAACCCAAGTGCGGAAAATGGCGAGAGCAATCACTGAGATCCAAAAACGTCACAAAGTTATCCTCTATTTATCTATTTATCCCCCCATGGGTAATCTTTTCTTAACGCACGAGACACCATCGATAGCCACAACGTCGTTAAAACTGCACTTACAAACTCGCCTCAGTCCCTCATTGTGGGGTACGGCGAAACAGTATTTCTCGCAACCACCTCTGGCCTCCTTGCACGGATGATCCTTTCTCACCTTCTGCGACTTGTAGGTAAAAGCGAGGATCTCCGTTATGGGAGCACCTTCGGTGTTGATCAATTCGTAATCGGCATCTTTCACCTCGCTCGTCTTCTCGATCCTCTTAACGGAGTTCGTTTCGGAGCTACGGTAATACACGTAATGTTTGCTGACGGCGAGCGCCCGAGAGGACAAGTCCAGTTGACCGGAGTAGACGCGCACACCGCTTATCATCCCGACGTCCTCCCCGTCCAGATTCGAGTGCTGGATCTTGTCTATCCCCGGCACACTCCAGTACAATCTGTCGCTGTAGAAGTCGACGACGATACTGGCGATGTAGTACCTGAGGTCGGTACCGGTGCGGTTGAACTCAATGACGTTGGAACCGTCGAGGTGAGCCCTGCATATCTTGTTTTGTACGCCGAACCAGTAACTCGTCTCCACGAAGAAGAGGTAGCCCTTGTTCGGGTGAATCGCCAAGCTCGTCAACTGGGACCTGTCGTACATCACTACCGTCGGATTCCATGTGTTCTCGGCGTTTACGGCCACCATCAGACTGCGAACTCCCATTATGATGTAGAGATTCTTCGAGATCCAGTCGTAGGTCATATCGCGGAAGTCGTCGTCCTGATCAAGGACCGACTGCCAGTGACTGTCGTTCAGTCGGACCTTGTAAAGCCTCGAGTGATCGACATTCGCAATTTTTGCCCAGTAGAGAATCGTACCGTTACGCGCGTCGTAGTTAAGACCACCGATAACAGTCTCCGGTCTTATCTCCTCCGCGTACTTCCTATCCACGTGGTAATTTACGGTCGAATTGTCCTCGTGTTGAACATGGCAGATCCCTGGTAAGGTGTTGGTCATCAGAAAGAAGTTGGGTTTGTCGTCCACGTGCTTCTTGTCTACGATAATCAAATTTTCAAACTATTAATCCGAACAATTTTTTCGGTCTCCGAGCAACGATCGAAATTCGCAAGAGGCGAATCTCGCGTTGAAACGAACGCGTTATTATTTATCAAAAATTGCATAATTTTTGTTAATTTATGTAAACATGAAATGCCATTAGAGGAAATATCGTCGTCTACAAAATAGATAAATTACCCTATCGTTCTTTAACGATAATAATCGTCGCATCCATTCGACGTATACAATCGAATGAATTTCAAATCAAAGATTTTTCCATAAAATAAAAAATAAATTCCATAATACCTTATTCCATCCTCTTTATTTAAAATTAAGCTTTCGCTTAAATTAAGACTAATTACGGATAAACGTACGATAAGAAATTATTTATTATGTTATTTTACACTGGTATAATTATAATTTTGTTCTTAATTTTTCTTCGTATAATTCAAGAATTAGTATAATTCACCATCCGCGTGTATAAATATTAAATATTAAAATACTAAAATACGCCGCGATCTTTATCGCGATATTTCTGTCAAAATTGATTCGTATTGAAAAATAATTTTAACCTTAACGATAGCACCTGTTAAACGTTAACGAATCTACTTACATCTCAATTCACATCCATTCGTTGAATATCCATAAACAACGAATTCACTTATAGTTCCTAAAATACCGATAAATATCACTTTCAATTTCCATTCCTTATATTTCATTTCGTTACGTGTTAACAAATGAAGTATTCAAAATGAATTGAGTCCACACTGACCAGCAGACAACTCACTGAGTGAGCGCTTGTAAATCAGTACACATTTTAAATAGATTATGTCCGAGGTTATCATACGCTTGACTTTAAATTGATACAGATGTTTTGAAACGGTTTAAAAATATTTCAAAACTTTTCATTTTTTTATTCGTAGGTATTTAATATCTAAAATTAATTTATAACGACTATATATAACATCGGGTATAAATTTATTGAATTATCGGATAGTATTTTTAACTAGCATTTATAAAAATTGAATTCGATTTTTATAACTAAAATGTATCAAATAAAAATAATTACATTTTATTTAATCGTTATTTACTATATTTCATTCTATTCAATGTTATTTGATTTGCGATGTTAACGGTAAAAAATTCTTGGTCAGATTTTCTTCCGATTCAATGAATTTAATTACACGACAGAATCACATAAAGCACTTGAATATAATTACCTTTTTATCTTAATGATCAAAAAGTAATGTATTTTCAATTTGTCATACTTTTTATTGGTCGATGCACAATTTTTCAACAACAACTACGCATCGAAGAAAACTACATCCCCGTAATCTCTTTAATGATTCTTCGTACGGAACGACAAAACAATATTTTTCATATCCACCAGTGTCGTTCTTACACGGTGAAAACTTTTTCTTTTTGCAATGTAAAAATAAAAGTTATTTTCCTTTATTTATCCATTATTTGTATATAACATTTTTCGTTAATTAACAAAACTATTCCGAGTCATCGAATCAACGCTATCCGCTATTTTTATCGATTGTAATTATACGTAATAAACTACTCAAAATATCGTAGCAAATACGTATTTAGTTTATTATGTTTATTATAAGCATTAGAAAATGCATTATTTATAATAATTATTCAAAAAATCTAGTAAAATACATTTTGTAAACGCTTACGTCTACATTTTCATATTTATCATGATAATTATTTTGCTGTTATTCGATTCTATTCTATTTAATTCATCTAAATAGCCCTAAAAATACGTAATAGTTTGTTAAAATTTTTAAGCTAACTATTTACAAAATATCAGCAATCCTTGGTCGAATGTATGAATTTGTTAGATATAAATATTCTTGTGCTAAATACTAAGGTCATGTTTCATGAATTCGTTACTCATTCAACGATAATAAAGGTTTATAAATATTTTTTACTATGCAAACGTAAAAAAACGTTACGCGTATCATCTCCAATTCAGAATATCGTTGTTGTTTGCATTATTTAGCAAATGTAGCAAAAGTAACTTTTTAAGAAAAACAAATACCTAGTTTATATCGTAGACTATCAGTATTGAAATCAATAATATTTTTTTAAACTATTAGCACATTATAAAATTAATTCTATTGTAACGAAATTTTCAAAAGATATCAAATAGTACACGTATATTCTCTACTGGAAATTATTTTTAATAGAATAGTTTAAATAAATAAGAATTAGTAAATAGAATTTAATAAAATAATTCTTAACTCGAAATTTGATGACTATTTTTTATAAGGAAATATTCAGGGAAAGTATTGATTTGACTTTGCGAGTATCATTCGAACTTGTTATTAAAGCATTTTCAATAACAAAGTTCTATTTTAACAAATCAATAAATCTAAAAACAAATAGCTTTATCGATAAGTAACACCATTATATTATTTTTAAATAATTGAAATCAATCTTTTAATCGTTTAAATGTATTTATAAACAAATTTCTATTTTTTTTCGTTTTGAAATCGCCTGTACAATATCTACCAAGAGGCTCGAAGTTTCAATTAAATAAAAAAATTATCTTGTATACGTCATTGTACAGACTTTATATTCTTATATTCATTTTATCCTCCAGTTGTGATATTTCTTTCGTACGCGATAAGTGTCTTTATTTTTCAATGAAGTATCTTTTTATAAGCCAATAGATTCAATAAGATTATTAAATAATCGAACTTGATTTATTTTCTTATTTTCCATATAACGTTGAACAAAAATCAACAACAAAATACGATACGATTATTAAGTAATGTTAGTGCGTTTAAATTATATATATGTATATATATATATATATATATATATATATATTATTATGCATATATATATATATATATAAATTAAAATTTTACCGCTTGAAAATATGATAATATAGAGTAAAGTCAGCTTTATTTAGTTAAAGGCTGCCTAAGAAGTTATCAATTCATATTTTTAGAGACAATGTTTCTTCTCAAGAAATATGAATAATCAGTAAATTCACAGATGTTTACGAGGTTTATAACGAACTAGCCACGCTTGGCTTACAAATAGATACAGATACTTACGAAGATACTAAAATTTTAGATTTTTCCCTTTTATTTTTTAATTCGATTATATTAAGTAACTCAAACGAATCGAAACATTAATACGCGACATTGAAATTAAAATAAAAAATTCGACTCGAACGATACGAGTTTTCTGGAAAAATTCGAGGTAGCAATGAAAAAAAGCACGAATATGAAACTAACAGTTGTCGAAACAAGTATATTTTTACGATGGCAAAAGCTACGAGTATTTTATACATACGACCTGTATAATTGAATTAGAGCCCCGTTAAGCGAAGGTACGTATTTTAAAGGAGAAGAAAAAAGACAGACGATATACCGGTTTCTCTTTTCAAGCGCACGCGCAAGCGCAAACGCACCCACAAACCAAAAACCGAATGCAACTATATTTGGATGGAACTTACGAGTAAAGCCACAATTCGGATTTTAATAATAAATCTTGAATCGCGAATAAAACTTGTTAAAAACTTTTATAAAATGAATTAACGTCGATCGGTTTAGATTTCTCGGCGGTCGTAAAATAGCTCGGAATTCGAATAATAAATTCTCGAATTCAATTTACTTTAAATAACAGTTGCTCGGGTACACGCGTATATCGTTATAGGTATAGACAAAGTAGAAAATAAATTCCCGTAAGATACAGAAAGATCGAATCCAATTAGAAATGCATTGTAAAAAAGTTAGCGCTTATTTGCGGTTATAAATCACAAATGCTAATTCTTTAATATAGAGTGCGCTCTTCCCTGGGAGCGAGTCACGAATATCGCGGGTCTCGCATCGAATGTAGTCTAACTCGTATAACGAGTCACGATGATGCACGCGTGTACGTTCGGAAACGACATTCATCAACGTAGTTTTTGCGCCTGGAATATCGATCGAGCAGCTTCATCGGTTCAGTCCGAACGTAAAAGCTCATCCTCGAGTGTTTGGGGAGTGGACGGGACTCGAGGCGACTCGATGCGACTCGATGCGACGTTTCAGCTCTCGCGAACAAACATTTCTACCCGCGTTACCCAAACGCGTTCCATTGCGTAACGGAACAAAGTCTCGCCGACGCACTCGGCAAAGACCCCCGAAACGAATACAAGTCGCTCGCGGTGATCGGGGCTTCGAGATCACCCGGAGAACATCAAAATAGCGGTATTCGCGCATCGGCGTCTCCGACTTAAACGTAAACGCAAACTCGTCCCGAGGGAGGCAATCACCGAGGCGATCCGGACCTGCCTGGGACCTACCTGGGATCCGCCGAATGTAACTTTGCGCCCGAGATGCGTTTTTGCTTCGAGGGCGTTCACGGAAGGACTCGACTCGTCTTATCGCTGCTAACTAAAACTTTTCATTATTCCCGTTTGCTGTACAGCTGCTTTTGTTTCCGCGAGCAAAATTTCAATGCTAAATTCCGGTGTCCAGCGGAATAAAACTGTCCCGGTACTGCCGTTTACGGCCGTTCTAAATTTATTTCTTTACAACGCTCCAGTCGTATAATTTTTCGACCGAGTTGTAATAAGTTTCAAAGTTAATGAAAATCAGTTTTTCTATTTTCGCGCAGCTTGTACTATGTAAATGTACGAATATTAATGTTTCCAGTTTTTCCCTCGCATCGTTTATTATATAGAAAATCAAGATTTTCTTTTTGCTTCCCTTCGAATCGACTATATTTTTAACGAGTTTCTTCAAAAATCAATACTCTTACGTATTTTCTTGTAAAATCAAAATTAGAGGGACGCATCGTTGAAGAGATACGAATTTCGGACAACGAATTTCGTTACGAAAATGTTCGAAATCTCTTTTAGAGTTTGATTCGCCGTCGTTATAAAAAATTTTCGGTACGAATGGACCCGTTGGATGATTTCCCGTTTGATAGAAACAACGCTTCCCGATTAAGTAAAAAAAATTTGTAAATTTCTCGTTATCTTGAAATATGCTCTCTAATCTTCTCGAGCCTTTTGCGATTGCTAATAATTGTGTATTGAAAAAAAGAAAGATTAAAAATACCAAGATAACGTATTTCTTTCGTTACAAAATAGAAACGATTTGAATTATAGATAATTAAATTAAACTTCGTTGGAAGAGTCGAAGATTACGTTCTATTAAATAAAATACGATCGTTAAAAAAATAATCGCAGAACGAACTATTGGAGGAAAAAAACGTATAAATTAGGCGGACGGTCGTTCGAAGTCGTTCGTTGGATGACAATGAATTAACGTGTCGTGTACCAAGGCATCGGCGTTAATGGTTAGTAGGTAAGATCCGCTAGTCGGTTTCGCAATCACCCTGGAAAACGTTACGACAGTTTGGAAAATATCCGATGCGGAGCCGAATCAAATAAACGAACCAAATAAACGAACCAAAACCTGGACAGCTTTTCAGAAGTTAGGACCAAAGACAACATCGCGACACAGACTTCGTTAGCGGATACCGTTGCGTATCAGGGGAAAGATGCTGCAGCTGTGGAGCTATTGTAGTCGAAGCTGCAACGGAGGTAAAATTATCTAACGATGGAGGTGGTCTGGTCCCGCGATGCTGCCATTGGCGAATCTCTTTCAACGGCTGTGGTGTCGATCGCCACGTGGGATTCAAGGTTGCATAAGAACGTCACATCGGCGCATTTTTCTTACTCCCGGGGTAAGAACGACCCTCCCTTAACCTGCCCTGACCGAGCTCCTCGGAGTACGAGAGAAAACGGTCCTTTAGGCGCCGTCTTTGAGCGCCGTCTTTGAGCGCCGTCTTTGAGTGCCGCTTGGCGGAAGCGCCGAAAAATATACGGTCACCGATCCAAGTATCGATCGCGGCCTACGACTCATAGTTCCGCGATCGAGAACATTCGGCGAATGCCTTGGCACGCGTCGATCATTTTATTTATATGTTCGCTAATCGACCCGAACTCGAAATATTAATTTACACGCGCTGTTTATATCCGTTTACGATTTTGCTTAATATTTTCAGACTCCGTTCCAATTGCGAAAGTTTTCTGCTCGAGTTATCATTACATAATACGAGTCGAAGAAATTATATCTCGTTAATAATATTATATTACGGATTCCAAACCAAACGTTCGACATAACCCATTTAAATTTAGAATTATGGAATAAACATTTTTATCAAGCGCGAATACTAAAGTTTCCTTTATTATCGCGAGTTTAAGGAATTTAATAAATAAGTAAGTACAATGATATAAATTGTAGATTTTCGTAGACTCGAATACTTCACCTAGAAATATATAATTAATAACCATCAATGTTTCAATGTTTTAGGGGTAAAACCTTGTCTGTTTTTATAAAATAGAATATAGGAAACTTCATTTAAAAAGTAAAAATTGTAAAAAATTGTCCATCGTTAAAAAGCATGAAATTTGCTCGGGATCGTAATTTTGAAATAAGTAAAGTAACTGTCTGAAAAATAACAGGTAAGAAGGATGACGAATGGAGAAACGCTTCCTCGGTACACGCCACAATTAAAAGCGGGTGCGACACGTGCAGCACGAAAGTCGAGCGTTATAAAATCGCCTGAACTTATAATTGATTGTAAATTAAACGCAATGCCGCGTATATCGCCCGAGATATATGGAAGTTTCGTGTACCAGATTTTATCAGCGATCCGCGACTGCAGCCGAGAATTGCCGATCTGAACTTTCCTGTGCGCGTGTGTGTGCGCGTGTGTGTGCGCGTGTGTGCGCGCGTGTGTGCGCGCGTGTTACAAGAACTTTCCTGTGTATGTGCCCACAATTTTCATTACAATGACAGTGTCGTGATGCTCGTTATTTTCATTCTGCATTTTTTTTCCACGTGCACTTTTAATTTATCAGTTTCAATTAAAACTTTACGAGAAAGTTTTTCTGAATTGTTGCGTGAAAAACTGCGTGGAATCTTCCGTGTGTGTTTTAATATAATTATTATTATTCGTTGTTAACATGATTTAAGATGCGTAATCTTAACTCGCGTTACTGGCTTAAGAAAGTTGTTAAATATGAAGAGTAAATCGTACACGGTTGAAATTTACTTGTAGAGTACCGTGACTTTAGTAGGTCTACTTTTCATTTATTTTATTTCATTCCTTTACACGAATACATCAATTACAATTATTCGTAAATTTTTTAAATTATGTACGACGTTAAATTATGTACAACTACAACTTATCGCAAAGTTTTTAAAAGTATTCGTGTCGCCAAAATTTAATATCGTTTCATCTATTTTACGTATTTTTTTTTAAACGAATTAATACGATGAATTATATAAAATTTCATTCCTGTAATATACTTAATAAAATACGCTTCCTATTCTCGACAGCATAAAAATTTTTTTAACCTATTTATAGATTTTTAACGATGATACAAGAATACCGGAGATTATTAAATACTCTCCGCAATTATTTACGTCCAATGCAAATCCTAATTTTGTATCATGAGATTTAAAGTTGTGAAAATATTTTGCGAAATAAATGAATTAAAAGTTAAAAAAAGTTAAAATATTACTTTTATCGCAACTAATGATTTCGATATATATTGAGTGAGGGCTGGTGCTCTAGATTATCGATACATGCAATATCAACATTTATTACTTTCACAGAGTTATCGACAGTTTGCGTACTTGTAGATTTATACTTATAAATAATTTCGCTCCTTTTTATTTTAATTAATAACAACTTTGTAAACGATTGGAAAATTTAAGTTGGCACACACACACACAAGTTTTGAAAGAGAAATAAAAAGAACCTAACATAAATTTTTATAAAAAATATTACTATAAAATCCGTTACAATCAAACTGCGAAAAGAACCAAAGATAATTTCTAGCAACGGAAAGTTTGACAATCGTATCGAAACCTGCATTTCTAAATATTCTAACGTTTTAAAATGTCGCGACGAGCCGAGGAAAAAATTCGGTAAGAATGTTGGTAATCGTTGTCGTACCGAACGCGTCGAAATACACGTTACGGTTAAAATAGAGAAAAAAGTTTAGCCTCTTTAATATATATTTGTGCGAACGTTCGTTCGTAATTCGTGCGCTCTTATTTATTCAACAGTTTGGACGGGTAAACGGGTAAACGCGAGACATTCCAAGCGACTGTTGAGACGCAAAACTCTCGAGCATCTTTCGCACAAATATATATGTCGTGCACAATAGCGCGTTCGCCGGTTAGCTTTTGGAGTGTAGGTCTCGAGAGGAGGTCGATAGTAGGTCGGGAGGAAATTGGGAGGAGGTCGGGAGTAGGTCGGGAGGAAGGGACGCGGACGAATTCGGGACGATGCGGCGCGAGTCGCTGCTGAAGTAACAAACGTTCGCGAAATCACGCGCTCGATTCATTCCCTTCGAGTACGCGAAGACTCGCGGCTGTTCCCTAATGAGGTTCCGTAGGAAGGAAAAGAAATAAATTAACGTGCGTTTATAATTTATGCTCAAAGGCGTATAATGGAGGGAAGGAATATCGTCGATGAAAGTCGTGCACTTTAGGGATCGCGGTACGATGATTTAACACGAGTCATATTCTCTCTCGTGTTGCGCGAGTGAAATATGCGTGTAAAGTATTACGAGTTAAGAAGTTTGACGGTAACGGTACAGAAAAATTTTTCTTTATTTCTGGTACTTACGCTCAAGATGGAGCGGATTATTTTTGCCATCGTTGATAGTTGGTTAGCGAATAACGAAAGGAATAATCCCGTAAACTAAGCTTGGACGAACCACCGAACAATTTTGTTTCCTAAATAAATATTGAATTCCCTCCCGCGATTTCAGCGCGTCCGATATTAAAATAAACTTAAAAGCCAACTCGGAGACCAACTCCCCGGAGAAAATTGGAAAAAGGAAAAATGCGGGAGTTGGCTACCGGCTGATCGGATCGAGGGGGAGGTGAGAGGGAGGTGAGAGTGAGGTGAGAGGGAGGTAGGGTGGTGAGAGGGAGGTGGGGTCGGGGGAGGCTAGGCGTGCTCGTGCGCGCGAAAGAGGAGTCGTGCTCGCATGTCGGAACAATAAATTTACATAGCGATGTAATCGGCGGAAAACAAGTGACCCAACAAGCAGATTCCCTATCGAGCCTCTCCTCCCCGGGGGGAGGCCGAGAAAGGGAAACACCTCGTTGGTCACGCGGTCGCGCGCGCCGCTAACGAGGCGTCGAGGAGGAAGGAGCCGACCGCGATGTCGCCCCCGATTACCCTCCGCTCGACTCGGCTCGACTCCGCTCGACTCGGCTCGACTCCGCTCGACTCCACTCGACTCCACTAGGCGACACTCCCCGCAAACTTTACCTGTAAGAGAGAAGGAGGTTGCTCGACTCGTTCCTTTATTGAAATTATCTTGTTAACACACGATTAAAGTCGACGGACACCGAAGCGCGAGACTCGCCCTTGGATTTCTGGACCTGGGGGCGAAGCTCAAAGGTGTACCGACTTCGGTCTCGGGGATGAAACGCGACCGTTATTTATTAACTTTGCTATCTGGACTCTCATCGATTCCAGCTCGTGTTCCTATTCCCGATAATTGAGGATGTTGTAAGAGATGAAGCTCAAAATTAATATTCAGCCTTATCCATTTTATTTGTAATTCGATACGTAATATCACTATTTAACTCAACTTTATAATATTAGGTTTCGTTATGCATATTTTAAAATAAAATCAATGTAACTTCCCAGAAATTTTCTTACGGATTCCTTTTAAATAACTAACCGTGTCGAAGTAGAAATAATTGTCTTCAAAATTTCATTTTTACGTTTACCACGCGCATTTCTTGCGTAGATTATAATTTTAAGTTATTACGGAATAAAATGTACGGACTTTTAAACATACGTTTTTAACGTGTATACGTATTATATGTGCATGTGTACATTATATATATATTTAAATGTATATTTTTACAGTTTTTAAAAATTATTATTTGTTTGCTATTTATTATTATGTTTTAATATATTTAATATTATTTATAAACGATACAATTTTTTTGGTATTTTAATTGGATTCCACCCAAAACTATCCAAATCAAATAAAAAATTTGATGAAATATTAAACAAAGATTAGAAATATTATCTATTGATGTTAAAACTAAATTTTGTAATTAATAACAATCGTGTACATAATCGACAGATAAAGAATAAATTTATAAAGCAAATTTTATAAATTCTTTTAACAAATTTATTATGTTTTAGCATAATAAAGTATTTTACAGCAAAACGGTTATTCAATGGAAGTTTTTTTATTATATATATTTCTAAAAACAAATTCTTTTATTACTTTTTATAACCAAATTTCTAAGTTATAAAAAATATGTTGAATGGAATATTCTTCTTTCTATCTAAATATGTTTATTGACTTTGTTATTCATACATGAGTTATATTTTAACTCGATAAATGTTTAACCAATACAGATTATTATTTACGTTTGATAAAACTATTAGCACTTATATTATCGTTTTGTAAGTAATGTATTAACATTTCGTTTTTATTATCTATTTTTATTATCTATCTCGTTTATTCCAGTAACTTTTTTCTCATAATTCTTCGCTTAATTTTGTAAGCATACACAAAATTTTATATGCAAATATACGAATGATAATACATTCGTAATCCAAAGTAGTTGTGATTTCAATGCCGGGCTAAGCTGTATTACTTTTCCTTTAAATATATTGCGCATAAAAAATTGAAAGAGCTTACGCTTGTGTAGTTTTATTTCAGAATCCGTTACAGCGTATGACTCAAATTTTGTCTCCATTCAACCGAAACATTGTAATGTATAATAAGTTGAACGTTATACGATGTACAAGATGTGATTCATCTGCACTTGAAGAAAAAAATATTTTCGAAATCGTGAGAAAGCCGAAACAATAAATTATTTGTACGTGATATATTCGTCATAAATTTTATTAAATGACATAATTTAATAGCCTTATGAGTTTTACTTTCAAATAATTAACAAATAATTTATATTTATGTTTCAGGTAAGCATGTTTATTACGTTAATAATTTGATCAACTTGGTAAGTATGAATATTTTCTAAATATGACATTTGTATCGGTTCAATTGTGCTGTATATTACGATAATAATGTTATTTAAATGACATTAATTACCCTGTTGGTTTTATAAAAATTCTATTTTCCAAAATACAGTAATATTTGTATAATGTTTGTTAAAAATAAAATTAATTGTTGAATATATTTTATATTTTTTTATAATATTAAATTAAATATTGTACATCGATTTTAAAGTTCTTCTTAAGTTTATTTAATATTTATTAATTGTCCTCGTTCGTAAAAGCATATTGATTTTATAATATATTCTCAAAGTAGACTATTTTTTAAGTATACGTTTAACTACGAATATAAGTATAGTTTGAAATATATTAAAAAATTGAAAATTACAATTTTTTTTTCGTTTTAAAGTAAAAGAATCCTATAAAATTAAAACGTTTGAATGAAAAATATCAAAACCGACAATGAAATATACATGAATTTCAGTTTCCGTGAAAATGTGTTTTTTGTCTCGAAAAGTGACTTTTTCAAAACATTTGTAATTCATGAATTTTATATTTATAAGTTTTATAAAATATTATAAAATAATCTTTAAAAGATATAAAGTAATTTTTCAAATACTTTTTGAAACTTAATCGTATTTAATTTAAAAATTTTTATTTTTGACCGAATTTCAATATATTTTTAACAACCTTAAGATTATCTCAAAAATAATTTATCGTCAATTATCTTTATACGTTAATTTACCAGGAACCATCAAAAACTTTGATTATTCGACACTTATATATTATTATATATTAAAAAGTTAATCATTTCATAAAAGTACTCGTTCGATTATAAATAAGTAGTTCTCGGAAATTTTCCGAAAACCCGAAGAAAACGAATTCATTACCGGAAACTTAATAAAATTAGGATAGAGTTTAGTATTATTATTTTGGCTAGCCAAAATGCATACTGGCAGCCAACTGTCAGTTGAGATTAACCAGTTTGAAGTTTAATAGGCGAAAGCGAAATCGGACGATAAACACGTTAAATATTAAATGGCGCGAGGACAACGGAATCGTCGGCCTAAAGCGCGAGAGAAAAAGAGATAAACGGAGTTTCGCGGTGCGAAGAAAAGGACATCTTCATTAATTACTCGTTCACGTTTTCCGTGTTCTTTACGTATATCCATTTTAAATAGCGGCACGCGTCGCGCACACGGATGACTTTTTTGCGAGACCAATGCTCCGGCATTTCTGTGACCGATGCGCACAATCGACATTCGATCTCGCGTCTTGACTTAATTGATTAAACTTGTGCGAATGGAATTCCACTACTTTGCGCTGGAAAAACATTACTATATTTATATCGTTTTTTGTCTTCGCATTTTTTTCGAACGACGTTTCGACCGAACGGTAAAGAAATTGAGATTTAAAGGAAATTGAAATTTAAACGGATCCCCGCAGATTTGGGATACGTAAGACGTTTCAAGTTACGATTCGGTCGTTTTAATTACGTTATTTTACTATGTTTAACGGTAAACACACGTAACGCAAATATTTCACCGTTACATACAGAGTTTATTTTAAAAATGGATAAGAATCTACAAATTGTACATGGTTTCGAATTTTTACAACATTCTTTTCTAACATTTTAGTACTCGATCTTCGGATCTGCATTGTAAATTACAATCCATCGATCCGAGAATCCTTGAATTTATTCTTCTTCCTTTAAATAATTGATCTCTTATCCGATGCTCGATCGAAGAGATCCGTCGAAGATGTTAAAAGTTAGCTTCAAAAAACTGTCCTGTGCGCTTGTAAAGATTAATCCTGGGAGCTCCCATCGAGTGCTCGCGTGTAAGTGAACATGTGGGAGAGACGGGTAGACACGGGTACAAAGAGGTACACAGGGGCACGCAGGGGCACACAGGGGCACACAGGGACACACACGGGCTCGCACACCCACGGTTTATGCACATTCGTACAATCGTAATCACATCTTAGAAACTTAGAAACAGCCATCCGTCGACGGCTCGTCTTTGAAACGCTATAAATCCCGGTGCACCGGCGCCTTCAGCTTTTCCTCATTGGTTTTCGCAGGTAAATGCAAAATCGCACCGTAATTTATGCTGGCAAGCGGTAACACGCCCGACACTAGGACCCCCGCGGCGTACCGGCAACAACTTCATGAAACGTTCGCTCACCGACTCTCGCGCTCTCCCCCCATCTTTCTTCGTCTAGTTTTCTTTACATTTATCCGTCTATCGCTGCCTCTCCTTATTTTTATGTCCTCGAGTGACATTTCGTTACGTATCGATCGTGAATAATTCTATTTTCTTTTCGATCTTTAGAATGTAATATTTTTTTAATTTGATAACCGTGTCGAGGTCTGGCGAACGTTGGCTTCTTATACAACGAGCCGATATCGCTTCAAGCCATTATTCCCCCGACTAAAAACGCAACTTTTCGCAACTTTTCGCAACCTTTCGCAACCTTTCGCAACCCGAAAACCCGAAAACCCGAATCCGAGCCTCCGCCTAATCGAACCGAACTCGTTAACTTACAAACTCCACGCGTAAAAGACTAATGGAAATAAATAAAGAGTCGCGGCTACGTTTTTTTATCCTTCCGATCTTTCCTTGGCGGCCAAGACGCAATAGCGATAACTTAACTCTCGCGTTGCCGTAATAGCGGGGAAGACTCCTCCGAATATGCGCGTGTACATACGTTAAACAGCGTCGAACGTCCACTTAACTCTATTTGCCGATAAATGTGACATACGCCGTTGTTTCTAGCCAACCTAGAATTATACTCGCGTATACGAGGAAACCCTAACCATACGTTCGCGCGAATTGCATGTGCCGCAGTTTCCCGCAAAATCACCTGTAATATCAACCGCAGCGTACACGACTACCTTGGAAGAGCGTCGATAAGACGGCAACTAGTTGTTGGTCGTCGACACCAGGCCGCGATCAACGATACCAACGCAGCCACGGGCCTCGGCGTAACGATCGAAGATCCGAGCAAACTCGAGATATTTTATTACCCGCTCGGACTTGCGACCACGTGCTTTGCAAAGCGAAGGGGTGTAGAAGAGAAACGTCGCGAGTCCCACTTTTGAAACAAGTTTCTACACCGACACACAACGCCTCTGCTCGACTTGACCTCACGCGTCGATGCACTCGAGAACGTTAATGATCTTTGACGCTGACTCGGTTCGACTCCTGGTTATGACGAGGGCTCCAGGACTCCGGACTCCGGACTCCTCGGCATTGGTACCGACGTTATTATTTAATACCTTGCTTCGTTCGAGTTAAGCGACGCGTTATCCGTTTGTGCGCAAACGCGAGGAGGCGTTATAGTTTCTCTCCTTCGTTACAGTGTCCTTCTGTGATAGTGAATAAAACAAAGAGTAAAACAAAGAACAAAACAAAGAACAAAACAAATAAACTTTCGGCTTTAACATTATTACTTCTCGTTCTATTATTTACGTATTAATACATTTTTCGTCGTATTCGTAACCAAGTTATCACGATTATCAAAGTTACTCGAAAGGTAAAATAAAAATACTTTTTTCTCTATTTCGTGCTAAACTAATTTTATCGCGCTAATATTATAATATTATGGTAACACGAGCAACGATGATAAAACGTAATGCTGTAAATCTTTGAATCTGAGTACTGTTAAAAATGCTCTTTAAAATTTTAAGCACTATATATATATATATACACGTATTACGTATATCATTCTCGAACGATACAAATTCCTACTAAGAAATGTACCTTAACCGTTCTCCAGTAAAATCTTAAAAACAATGTAAACTTTTATGTCTTATAATTTAATAATCGTATGCACTTATAAGATTAATTCTATCAAGTCAGTTAAGAGCTTTCTAATTAATTAGATGTAAAAGGTCGTGTAGTCAATGTATACAATACATTATCTCCGGTTGACCCCTTCCATTCTAAATCTCATTGAAAGTTAAATTCGATTCAATTTAAATGTCTTTTGTATGTATGAGCTTTCGCAAATGCTATCGCCATTTTCAACAATCGCCTTTTCAAATCCAGTAAATTATCTAATTCTCTAAGTTTATTTAAATTTACGCATCTAAATAAAACGTACTCGATTTTTATGAACCATCGTACAACGTAAAAAGTTAAAGAACGGTATCCGGATTTAAGGAAAGAAATCAAAATGTTAAAAATCAAAAGAATTTCTTAATTTTATAAGAGAAAATAATTGACGAGTGTAAGCAATGATATTTTAATTTTTTTTTTCGTATAATGTTGCTTTCTTACTAATAAATAATTAAATTACAGACTGAAATATTATCTAAAATGAGACGTATATTATATAAAATTGACGATTATATTTTCGAAGAAAAATTAATATATTTTGTGAATTTAAATTGAATTTTATTTTCGAATTGATAAATATAAGCTATTATATACATGCAAGGTTAAACGAAATGTACATTCTTTAAGCAAATAAATACAAACTACGAGTACACTTGCAAATTACTTGTAGTAATTCTATGTTTGATACATCAATCATATTGAGTTATTTAAAAAGTAATTGAGATACTAAGAAATACAATATTAGAAACAAGTACGCGAACGTGTAATACATATTAAATCATTGTCATTATCTTTATTATTTATCTTAAATTTACTTTTATATTAAATAATATTTTCTATAAGTATTCACATTTGTATGATATTATTTTTTGTACACTTAACGATAATGAATTCGTACAGATATAAAAAGAACATATTCTGTTGAATATATATTATTAATCAGCGATAGTGATTTACAAAAATTTACAGGATACGACGTCGATTACAAATTCTACATATATATCATTGTTTTATGTTTTGAAAATATAATAAATAATTTTTAAATTAAAAAATAAGTTTTTTGTAGTTTATACTAAAAGTTTTATTAGAATAAAATATCGTATAACAATTATGCAATTTATTATTCGTACAAGGGTCTACTTATAATTAATAATACTTATTAATTAATAATCAGTGTAATAAATAATTTTTGAAACATTTATAAAAAAGATTGTTACAAATTCAATAGTAATATCATTGAATAAAAGATATAGAAAGAAAGAGAAAGGCGGGGTTATTTTTGATTTTGCAACATGTATATTATGATCAAGTTAAAATTTATTGAGAAATCTTCCACAACAATGCGAACAATCCGTAATTGTTTGAAAAATTTTTATATTATCCGAAGAATAAGCATATTATTATTACGAGTATTGATTTCTTACACTGGTTATATATTTAATTATATTAATATGTTATTCTAAATATAATCCAAAAGAGATTATATATATGTATAAACGTAATTAGCACTTTTTTTAAAAATATAGAAAATGTTTTGAATAATTTTTAAAATTTTAATTTAAATTATAATTACACATATAAATTTTTTTTAATAGAGATCTTCGGATGAATTAATTTATTTAGAGTTAAAATGCAATAGAAAACATCATTTCTCACATTAGTGTATAATTAAATTAGAATTAAAATTCATAAAATTAACTGCGTTAGTTGAATGAAAATTAGTAACGTGTTTACAAAATGTAGTAAGAACAAGTTGTAAATGTCAATCGATTTTTTTACTAATATATCATCATTGAAATAATAGATTAAAATATATTAAGTTAAACACGATACACTTGGCATCGGAAATTACGAATAGACACGTAAATGCAAATTGATTGTACTGTATTATTTGAGCTACTCTGCAGTGTTTCACTAATGATTGTAAAACAAGCATGAAAACCCAATAACTGGCATTACATTGAAATTATGCTCTCGCAGGGATTCTGCGCGTATCACGCAAATACCAAATTGATTATAAATTATTGGCATTATTATTCTACGTGCTCATATCCTGAGAATTCATTTTCTTTTATACCGTGGTAAACATCGGAGTTCACTGAAAAATGAATATAAGTAAGAAATCCTCGTAACCTCCGGTCCAGTAAAAGTATATATAAAAATCTTTTCAATCAATGAATCACCTACGAGTAATTAAACATTATTAATGTTTGAGAAATAAATCGTAAGTTTTACACACATTTATAAAATTCCTCGACAACTACAAAAGCAATACAATATACTCAATCTTCGCTTGGTTTCGAAATTTTTGCTTATTATTTCATTTATGTAAGTAATTTACATAAACTCTTACAATGAATGGAATACCGATCAGACTAGCCAGAAGAAGGTTTGCAATCATAACATGTAACTTGATTTTATAAATTGCATTTTAAAATATTAAAAATTGTGAAATTTTCATATCCACGCAAAATGAATTTTAATGCAACATGTATTTTATTCGAAAATATATAATTGTATATACGAAAAATTGAAAACGAATAGTAATATAAAGTTAGTAAAAAGTTATATTTAAAATTTTCAAACAAATATATCCAAGGCAAAATCAATATCTTCGGATTACGTTTTTTAACACAAATGTTGGTCAAGTGATAAATAATTTTGTTCGATGTTGATAATATAAGGAAAGAAAGTACATTTGTAATTTATAAATGTAATCAATACAAAGAAGCGAATCATCCGTAATATTCCAATTGTAATTGCAAGTTTTCTCGGTAGAAGACGAATTACAAAAAATTGTGGAGCTAGTGGCATTCGTTGATCATAGTTCTTATTATTGAAATTGCCGATCTATACAAAACATGCATATATTTATAAGCATGTACGAGTAAGTCATTACAAAATCAAACGTAACTTAACAAAAAAATGTACGTAAATAATTTGTAATTCGAAAGTGATTACTCTTTATTATTGGGTATTGGAAAAGTATCTTGGAAATTTCTTCCATAAAATAAATATAGCTACTAAATCAAACATTTATTTATAAATTATTATAATTTACTGTAAATTTACGAAAAAAAATTGTATTTTACGGTAATATTTTATTCGAGCCTTCGAAGCAAATACAGATGAATATAAAATTGAGTAAAATCACATACTAGTTTTTACCACATGATAATAAATTAGAACGAGACTGTAGTCGTAATAAAATGAAAAAATAATTATTTTTCAAGCTATCGTAAAGTTTGAAATGCAGACCGCTTTGAAAACTTCAAGTTGATATTCCGGAGATTTGATATTTGTCGTATCCTCCGACGCAACTCTTTAAAATTTTCCGCACGCGTGAATTACGCCGTCTCGTCCAGACCGTAACAAAGGTTACGATACGATAGGCTCCGTTTTACATCCGGTCCTCGTTTTATCGCGACATCACTCCTCTCGATAGATTTTTTATTTATTTTTAATTCTACGTTGTATTCGTATTCCAAAGGAAGAAACCGCGAATTCAAAGGTAAGAACGAACGCATTTCGCATCCGATACAAACAAAACTCATTTTGCAAAATTTAGCCTCGATCGTAGCTCGCGATATTTTTCGAATTCGATACTTTGTTGAAAAGTAATCGTTATCGTAGTTGAGCGCGAGTTCGATACTCGATACGGTAATTCCCAAGGGATTTTTTCGATGCCACGAAACGACTATCGCCGACGAAAAAGTCGGAGGTGGAATTAATCGCCTGGGAAAGTTTGGCGTGTCATTAATTCCGCTAGTAACGGAGGAGTAGAGGGACGAGTAGACGGACGAGTAGAGGGACGAGTAGATATATTCCAATATCGACGAGGAGACTCGCACCTCCCGCGATGCTCCGAATAACCTCCGTCTCGGCGTGAGTCCGTCCTCGGACGCATGCGCGCGAAAGTCGCGCTCGGGGATTTAAGTTTGACGGATCGAAGGGGCCGCGGAGGCGAGAGCGATTTTTTGCATGATGAATTGCGTCGTGGCGAGCAGAGGCGCTTCGAATTATTATTTCGAGTCCGATAATGAATCGGTTGGTCCTTTTTCTGCCCCCTCGGAGTAGGTGGTACATTGTTCTTGCGTATGATCGAGTGGGGCAGAATCCGAAATGCGATCCCGCGACAAACGTAATTTCGATGATGAATATTCGCCGTATGATTCACGATAAACGAAGATTAGCGAGCTTTGCAAAAATATTCCCTAATCTACGGTTGACTTACACTCGATACATTACATTTTGAGTAATGACGATGCCGGACGAAGGTATTAGTGGTATTATGGCCTCGCCTGCGTATCGTTTATAGAAATTCAACCAACGAATTCTCAAACAAATATATCGACTTTTATGCAACGTATGCAATAAAAGATTTCGCCTTTCGATATTTTTAAACGCGTTCAAGCAAGAAAGTAGTAATGATCCGTTCGTTAAACGCACTCGATAATTTGTTCGTTCGAACGAAAGTTTATTTATGGTTTTGATAACTCCTAAAATTAAATTCATTTATATTTCAAATCTTTGTTTATTAATCATTTATTTCTGGTAATAGAATTTTATTCGAGTTATTGTGTAACGCTCGACCGCGGAAAAAATTTTTTTTCTCATATTGAACGTATGTAACATATTGGATATTTGTAATAATTGTTACGTAATTATTTTTATTAGAAAATATCTTATAAAATTTTGTAAATATCGAATAATTATGTTATAATTAGAATATTTTTATCGGGATAATTTATTATACGTTATAAATTAATAGACTCGCGTGGAAATTAATTATAATAAATTCAAAAGATAATCTAACAAATAGATATTTTCGATTACAACTCATTAGGAAAAACTATCGAGATTATTAATATGTTATTAAGTAATATGTACTTACGTTACTCTAATTTTTGTTTCTGGTTATTTTCTTATAAAACGAATCGATTACATTCTTATAATATTCTTAAAACGAATAATTGTTTATTTGAATATTTTATCATTATTCAAAAAAGTTATGAATAAAGAATATCGTATAAAATCAATATTTATATTTTTCACCATTAGCTTTTTATGATATACGAAGTACTTTAAATCTATTTATAAAGGTATAGAAATTGTCTTGTATACATATATATATATATATATATATATATTACGAAACTATCCATTCAAACAAGACGTATATTTATTGTTCATTAAAAATATAAAAAAAATTTTTTAGATCATTGCATAGCTTATTTTGCTGAAAATTAAATTCTCATGAAGTTACTTAACTTCGTATAAAAAAAAATTAATATTTAAGTTTCTTTGAGTTTTGTTAATTAATTTACACCGACAGACACATACACACACGCACGCACGTACACACACGCGACGCGCATATATTTGAAAAATACTCGGTTCAATATTAATTACGTATAATTTTTATGTAAACGGTTGAACTAAATTTCACGCAAGTACGCGAAGAAATAAGAAATATAACTCACACAAATGTACTGCTTTATATTATTAGTTAATTCCAGTTACCGTATTCGTTTTTATTACGTATACGTTCATCGACGACGCGAGAACATCGTTGCAATTTTAGTAGTTTAGTAAAATAGTCGCGAGAATTATTATCGAGCTATTATCGAGTCACGGAAGAGTGTAGAATGCGGGAAAAGGGAAGGAAATTGTTTCTCGCACGGAAACACCAAGAGATACGCGAAAGGCTCGTTCTAGACCTTAAATATGACGAGACGAGGACGACGCGAGTGACGAGACGAGCAGAAACTAAAAAGCGCCATGTTTTTCCCCGAAGGCTGGAGCCCCTTCAAAAGCTCCAGGACAAAATAAATCAATTCGCCGAGGCGATCGTTCGTCTCTCGCTCGCGCGGAAAAAAGCAGAATCGTTTCTTAAGGCAAGTCGATATACACATGTGTACGCGAGTGCCATGAGACTCCCTTGTCCTCCGTTCTCTTTTTTCTTCTGCTCTTCCAGTCGTTTCCAGTCATACTCTCGCCGTAAGAAGAGATATTATACACACGAGGAACGGCACTCCAGAGAGAAGCGAAGCGCGGACTCGGAAGCGCTTATACACCTGGTCCTTGTGTTCCTTATTCGTTCGTTCTTTTTTTACTCCTTTTTTCCCTTACTTTATTCCACTCGCTTACTTTCTACATTATTTTCCTATGCAATTGTCTCGGAACATCGATAGCCGATTATTATTATCCGTTTCTTACGTTGCTCTAACGGTTTATCCAATTTTTCTTGATTCGTTGATCTATAAAATGGCGAATAATGTCGCTATTGTTGTAAACTCGGAAACATTCCTCGTTTCTAAAACGGTAAGATAAAAAATATTTTACCTTAGCTTTCGATACAGAAGGATATTTCGAAAGCTTGCAAACGAATAAAAGTAAGATATTTATATTTATTCGATCTTAAGTTGTCGTAATACTTTTAGAGCATTTAAATACAATGAATGTAACGTATTTCGTAACGATGTAAAATCGATAATTATATCGTAGTCCACGGAGTTAAGTTAAGCGGAGAATAATGGAGTATTGGAACTCGAAGCGGAATCAGGTGCGAAAGAAGACGAGTGGAAGCAACGCTACACGCAACATACGGTATACGCGAAAAACGAAGGGCGCGAAGTCATAAAAAAAGACGAGTTTTTTGGGTGTATAAACGACTGGTATTAATTCGCGAAATAGAGGTGCAGCGAAAATCCTCGAAGAAAATCCTCGAAGAAAATGCTTGATGAAAAAGCTTAAAAACACCTGCCCGAAGCGAACGGGACGGTTTGTTCCCCTTTCCGCTTCGTCTTTCCTCTTCGTCTTTCCGCTCCGATGTTTACGCTCCCATTCTCGGTTTTTGCTCCTTAGCGCGGAGTCACCGAGGAAGGTACATTATTCAGAGAAAACTCAGTCCCGACGATCCCCCAACTCCGAGCCGATGCCGAAACGTCGAGCTCCTTGAGATGGATGAGCTGGACTCGGCTTCGGTTCCATTCTCTCTCGATCTATCTCTTGGACTATCTATTTACCCCGCGCACGCATTTATATCTTTTTCCCTCTCTTTTTTATTCCTCGTCCTACGTGCGCTTCGGGAAATCTCTCTAAGCGCCTTCGTACATATCATACATAACGCAGGCTTCCGAGGCGCGCTTCCACTCTTTTCCTCGCGCGGAGCAGAGTCCAGAGCGGAACAGAGGCAGAAAAAAACTAGCGAAGCACGAGCGAGGGATGAAGGTGTGCGCGGAAAAATGTTTATTTATAAAGGAGTGCGCCGAGTCTACAAATTCGTTCGAGAATGGATGTCGGATTCTTTTGCGGATTTTTTTTCGGAGCGCGCGTAAGTCGGGGGCGGAGGGGCGAAAATTCCCGGGGCTCGAATTTGCGATCGAAATTGCTCAAGGACGCGGAATTGGAAGCGGAACGAGGGGAACGATCGACGGTCTAGGCGAAAACGAGAAAACGAGAAAACGTTCCTTTAAATGCCAAGGGGAGACCGCGGATCAGCGGGCACCTGCCTTATCCACCGAACGCTTATAAATCAAAGATCCCAATCGGGCGGGATCATCTCTCGCGGGCAGCATTATAAAGACTGACGTTGCACGAGCGCGGGCTTATCGGATAATCTCCGGGGACACTGCGCCTTGAATCTCCGCGCGTCGGGAAAAGCCGCGATGGTCCTCCGCCTCATTCGTATATAATAAAACATCCTCTTTATTTATACAGGCTGGCTGGCGCTCGCGTTCTTATAAATACGGGACGCGCCGGTACGTATCCGCGGCCCGAGGCGAGGGGAGAGGAGGGGGAGGTGGAGTGGAGAGAATATCCGAGGGTCGCGTAGGCGGAGGAAGGGAAGACCGGCGCCGGCTTTGTAATGGAATAGTTCGTGGCCGGCGATTTATCGCGAGCCTCGCCATGTCACCGGGCTACTCGGGGCGGGTGCATCAAGGCACCTTTTGCCGAGGCCGCCGATGCTGCCGAGGTTGCCGAGGCTTCACCCCCTTCGCCTTCCCCACACACCCCACCGCTCCCGCCACCACACTCCCTCGTCCTCCCGTCTCCCCCAGCCTCCGTCGAGTCGCGGAAAATAACGGCCGGGGACCTTAAACTTGCTCCTTAATTGACTGGCGCGCGATCGCGATCGATTTTTCCCCATCCGCGGCATTCGCCGATAATTCCGCTTCGATGCTCCACATACAATAATAATCGTAACGAGCGGCCTTCTTATTGTTTCCGCGTGCGTGTCCTTTTATCCTTTTAACGACAGAGATTAACCGATAGACGAGCCTCCGTAAACGAGCCGCGTCGATTTTTCACGAGCTTCGATTTCGGATTCAGTTCCGAACGTTTAGAAATTTGCCTTTTAACGAACTTTTAACCAATCGAAAGTTATATCGCGTACGGTACATATTCGAGCCGAATAGCCGAATAAAAGCATTTTCGAAAGCGCTAAACTCGGATCGAATTAATTCTTCGCGTACGACCGCTAATTTATTTAAACCGATGCTTATTCGCGTAAATAATCGAACGATCGCCGCTCGCGATATTTTCTTAACGCGTTCGACGATTAACTCGATAATCGCCGGTACACATTTTTACAAGGGGTATTAAAATTCTCAGCCAACTTGCTTTACTCGGATTATCGGTAAATTCGTATGTAAATTAATTAATTCATAAACCAATAAAGTACAATCGTTTTGCAACGTTCGCGAAGCGCCAAGTTTATTTAATTTTTTCAACGCGTTGCGTAAAAATTACTTGATTTATTAAATTGCTTTTAACGTAAATTGGTCTTCCCTGCCTTTAAAGAATCAGGAGGATAGAAAATTTTAATCGGTCACCGATTATAATAATTTATACCTAGACGATATAAAACGTTAGATTAAATTAAACGCAATGCGAAATTTTCAATTGTTTAAAATTTTTTAATTTTTACCGCGCAACCTTTTATTAAAGTATAAATTGCAAATAGAACGATCCTTCAATGGTTACCCGTTACCAATTCGGAAGATGTAATTGTATTTTGCTTTGGTCGGAGATGAGATCTCGCGGAATTCGTAGCATTTTATTAAGAAGCAAAACTTAATATTAACGGTTTACACGTGTTTTCGATTACCGCGTAACCTTGAAATACACCGACGGAAAGGATCGGAAGCGTATGTAGAAAGTCATAGCCATGTAAAAAAAATCAGTAGAAATAATGTCGCAGGATACTTAGGAGCAAACCGAATACCACAAGAGATAAAAGGAGGAGATCGACCGACACGCTTGATTTTAATTAACATTGATTTGCATAACAGGGATGGACGGGCTTTCGTTCAATTAGCGCTCGCGTTAATCTAAATTGAGTTATACGTCGGTGGACCGAATGCGCAGTCGCGTCGGCGCACTGCGGAAACGACCTTCTTTCGGTCGCCCACTGTAAAAGATACAAAGACTTGCCTTTGATATCCCTTGGAAGGCCTTTTCAATAACGATCTTCGTTGTACGGTTCGTTGTTCCGCGGCTCCGATCTCCCACGCGACCATATTTTTTATCTTGCTCGAGGTACCCGATATTCAAATCTGGGATTAAAATTACTCCGGTCTTATGTATCGTAGTATTCTAAAATATTCCAAAGATCATCTCGATAAGGGACGCCTTTATCGCGGATATTCGCTTTCATTTGATTTTAACCAATCAATTTTTTAAATAATTTTTAATTGTTTTTTATTAATAAAGTGATTAATTATTTTTTTTACTTAATGATTTTTTATTTAAAATGGATATTATTACGAGCCTAAAGTTAAAAATATACCACGATATAATATTTGAAAGTACGCTTGAAATTATTTATTTTGCGTCCGAATTTTAACTAAAAGATTTGTATTTAAAGAAACGTATAAAACTTTGCGATTTATTCCGTATTATTTAGCTTTGATCCTTGTATGCAAGTAAATAAAATTTAAATTTAAATCTTTTAATTACAATATTCTTTAACTCGTTCGAAGCATTGTTTCATTTTGATTGTCGCATTTGACTTCGAATCTACCTTTTAGCATACGTTTTTATTATATGCCGAGAGACAATAAAATAATTAATAATTTGCATTACTAAATTTGGGATAAATTAGAAAATTAATATTTTTTAGACATTATTATATCTTTTTAAAATGAAACAATATTCTTTGAAACTTATTTTTATTTTTAAATATTAAAGTTACATCGAGTTGTTACCATTTATTTGAATAGATCCGTGCAGATGATATATCGTTTAAAAAACTCTTTTAAATATATTTTATTAACAAAGTAACTTTTTTATAGTTAATAACATTTAGAACAATAAGAATATTAATATAATTGAAAAGATTTTGTCTTATTTAATAAAAAATTTGATAAAGTAACAAAAATTAAATGTGCATAATGAAATAAGTTACTTTATTCAAAGTAATAAAAATTATTATTTGAAAATAATCCAGCCCTTGTATTTATTAGATTTACCAGATTTACCGAATGAATCCTTTGCAATTAAATTTAATTTATCGTTCTTATCGAAGTTGCAGTTTAGACAAAAAGCGACATTAGACTTTCCATTTAACGCGTGTACTTCTACGTTATATTTTTTATGAAACGATTCGAATCGATAAAGAAAGAAAATAATTCATCATAAAAAAATTCGGATACATTATGCCTGGATAATATTTATTTAAAAAAAGATGAAAGTTAATTTAAAGAAAATTAGAAGATTATGTGGAAGCCACGACGCGATACGGAATTGTCGTGAAATTTCGTCACGTGAACTTATTAAACGAAAAAAACTCGGAAAGAAAAAATGTATAGATCGGCATCTCTCCTGCGTCCACGAAATCCATCGAGACGCGAACGATTTCTTTCGCGGATTTCTTTCGGCATCGCGGAGACAAGTCGACGATTGCGCGAACTCCCGCGTGATTATCTTGGTCGCCTGCATCCTTGGTACACGTCAACGAAGCACGTCCGGATAGACTCGACGTGACTATCTCAAAGGCTTTTCGAAACACTGAGCACCGCGAGATATTCCACGAGAGATGCCCAAATGTCCAAAGAAAGCAGAGGAAGCGAAGAAATCTTTGAACCAAATTCGACCGATGGTCTTCCGTTCTCCCTTCCGATGGCGACGCCTCTTTTCTCACTTATAAACGTTAATCGCCTTTCCACCGATCACTTTTTCGATACGATCCCGAGTTCAATTTTTAACGAGTGCCGTGTCAATTATTTACTTGGACGAACGAAACTCTTATCCTTTCCCATTTTAACATCGCCAGTTATATATAATATTATAAAAACAGCCTTTTTTAACGATTACAACGATTGCACTAATTACAACTACATTTAACAACGTGTAAAATAGCGTGAATCAACGAACGATCCTCGACGATTATTATTTATTGCGTACAAAAACAATGTCTTATCGTTCGAAAATAAATAAATCCGCCTGAGAAACGAAACGATATTACTCGGTAGAAGAAAAATAAATCGGCAAAAGTACCGGCATGGAAAATTTTGTAAATGTAAGTAAACGCGTTTGATTGAAAAATATTTTCGCTTACGGCGATAAATAATAGATAAAAGAAAGAATGAACGCGCGATGGAGGAGAAAAGAGTGCGTCTACGGATTTGCTCGACTCGACGAAAGACTCGACGAAAGAAAGATCGGACCATTTGCATATGAAACACACCGACTATTCGTAGTTTCGAAAGGTTGGCTCCCCCGTGCACCAAATCTGCATACGTCTACACGTGTTGAAAAGCCTCGCGTGTTTTAAAAACGCGAGCAATCCGTGAGAATTTGTAGATTGAGATTGAATTACGTCTCCAGTGTAAAATGCTTTTGATCCGAAGCGATCGAAAGTTATCGATTCCTAACTCGATCAATGCTCGGCACACGTTGCGATCGAAAGTTATTTTGTAAGCTGTACCAATTTTTATCGCTGGGGCAGAAATATTTTGTACGTAAACGTTTCATTCGAACGTACCTCGATCGTAATTATTTTTGCGTTATTTTTTATAATCGAAATTTGCATTCGAGAGAGTTGGAATAGCTTGCGTCGATAAGACTTAGATTTAAGTAGGTAAGCTCTCTCGAATTTAAATATTTTATTATTACTCGTGATATCGATGCCGTTGTCGGTATTTGAATATTTAAAACTTCTTTTTGAAATTCTACTCGAAATTTATTAGAATTTCGGTAAAGATTCTTTTACCGTGTCTCGAAGTTCGATCGAACATCGAACAACTTTGTTTTTCTCCGTATTTAAAATTAGTTACGAGTAGCGCAAGTATTACGAAGGAGTACTAACTTATCTAAAGTAAGAAAAACATGTTATCAAATTGAATCGATTCGAAAATTCTAGAAAAAGTTTTCTATTAATTTCGAAATGACTTTTATTCTATTCTTAATTTTCGTATCGCTCAATGCGTACCAACAAAAAACCCGTGGAATACAAAATCTTGGGTCGGATGAAAGTCACTGAAACTATTAAATAATACGTTTATATCGCAGAATACAAAGTATCCGTGTGATTAATTGGAAGGACGCGAGAAATGTATATTAGCGTTACGAGCATTGTTAGCGAATAAATTGAATAACACCGAAATAAATACTCGGTCTTCGGATGAACGATGCTTCGAGTTTTCTTTCTTATCTATAATTATATATATACGTGTTTGGGTGTGTGTTGGTGTGTACGTATATTCCATACCTCCTACCAAATATACATAAAACATTTCGAGCGGAGGAATATTTATTTTGCTAAATAAGAAAATAAGAGTCGCGTTCAAAAACAATGGAATGAATAATCGTTGCGATTCTCGGCACTCGGGTTGGTTCACGGGATGGTTCACGGGATGGTTCACGGGTTGGTTCACGGGTTGGTTCACGGGTTGGTACACGGTTTGGTTCACGGGTTGGTTCACGGGTTGACTCACGGGTTGGTTCACGGTTTGGTTCACGGATTGGCTCACGGGTTGGCTCACGGCTCGGCTCACGGCTCGACTCACGGCTCGACTCACGGCTCGACTCACGGGTTTCGCGTTGAAATCGTTTTTGAAAAATAGCTCGCAGTCCGGAATTTCTTCGAGTTCTAATTACGAGCTGAATCGAGATACACGCGCACGCGATGTTATTGCTTTCTAAAAATAAAAAAAACGATGCCACTCGATCGAATGTTTGCGCGCGCGGACATTTTGTGCATCTCACGACGTTGATAAATGAGAAATCGGGCTCTTCTCAAATACATGTATGCGCGTGATGCGCTTGAGCGCTCGACGACGGTTTGCAATTTCTCATTGCGACCGACTACTTATTAAAGTGTCCGTCGAATATTTTTGCGCCGTCTACCTGTGAGCTAAATAACCGATCCTCCCGCTTCTTTCGAATAGGCCATTCGTTTACTAGTTTATGCGCCGTAATCTCCGCAACAATTTTGATAACGTCGTTTTAGTCGGGTACCGTCTGCTTCGCCTACACTGTATCAACGAGTTTACGCCTATTCTTTACAACTTTGCAGTATTTTATTATTGTCGATCGGAGCGTATCTCGCGCTTCGTACTCGTCTACTCGTCCACGCGTCTACTCGTACACACGTCTACTCGTCTACGGACGTCGTACGTGTAATGGAAACGGTGCAACGGACGATCGTTTATTCCTTCGATCGAAATTTACTCCTAACCGACGCTACGATATAAATTTGTGGATCTAATATTTTTCGAATAATTTGTTGATCGATACCGTTTCGTACTTCTACGATTATTATCTTAATGTACCCAATAATATTATAAATATTTACCGACGCAAACTTTCTTCCATAAAATAGTATTGGAAAAATGTTTTCTTTTATTTTGTCGATAGAGTATTGAAATTACTTTTTAAACATTTCTTATTTCAACGTTACGTTTTTATTTTACTTTTATGGTCGAATGAAACGGGAATTAAACTAATATAAAATCGAATAGCCTAATTAACATTTTCTATTAAATCTTTTTCTAACGTATTTTTGACACGCCAAACGTAGTCGATTCGTTCGTACGATCTTGAGTGAAAAATACGGAAGGCGAAGAAAATAACGTTACTATCGAGACGAAGATACGCGAGAAAAAGATCGTTATCCTTGCACCGCAAATAATTGAAAAGGACCGAATGTCAGAAGTCACGAGTGAAGCATCGTTTTCTTTCGTCGGATAACTTGGAATTCTGAGATACCGCGTTTATAAATCAATGGTTACGAATCTTTTAAATATTCGTCCACGTAAAGTATATTTAAAAGTAAACGTTACCGCGAGAAAAGCAACAAATAAAATTTTGAAGCCTGAATTAAAAATCATTATTCTCCAATTTTTAAGTTCGTTTTTATCGATATAAAACAATGACGAGTTATACTGTAAATATCCGTCGTACTCGAATGTACCGAGACTTTTAAAATACTCGAAAAACAACGAAAAGTAAAACGATTCGTTAAATATGATGAAATACGATACGAATCTTTTCAAATAAAAATATTTTTTTTTATAGACGATAAAATATTTTTAAATATAAAATACTGGTGCGTACGTATAAAAAATTCGTTGTATATAATAAATTTAAATGAAGCGAAAATTAAAATTAAAAGCACATTATTAGAAATTTTATTTCCGTATATCTTATTAATTCGTTGCACGTATTTTCGAAATTAAGTTCCTCTGCTCCAACGAAGATTCGTAAGGAGTCTTACGATAAAAGAGAAAAAGTCAACGAGACATCGTACCGTACATAATTTTTTGCGAATAAGAGTAGTTTTACTTTAATTTCTGATTTAAATAATATTATGCACATAAATTTATCGTTAAAAATTTAACTCTGGGTCGAACTCTGGCAAGAATATCGACCACTTTTAGCGTCGGATTTAGCGATTTTAACAATTTTACGTAGATATATTAGGCAACGTTAAACAATTTTCAGCGCCGTATGGTTTATAGAATTTTCGTGTACGCCTAAATCTAACGAAACGAACGCGGCGACGAAAAAAATCGTCACGAAAAAATCGAACCAGCTTTGCATTCGTAAATGTATTTAACATTACGTAACGATTCGAGAAGATTTTATAAATAAGGAAAACATTCCGTTGAATTTAGAATACAGATATTTTCGTTCGAGAGCAATTTTTTTTTTATTTATGCCGAACGGCGACCCACGAACGAACGAATAAATAAATAAATAAATAAATAAACAAATAAATAAACAAATAACGCCGATATTGGAATTTACTATTTTTAGGAACTCGGAATATTCATCGAGGCGATACGGAAACGCGACGCGATCACGATTTTGGAATACTCCGGGTTTTCCATCTAAGCCAGTTTAAACGCGGAAAAAAAAAAAACCCTTGGAAAAGTCAAAGCGAGGAAAATAAACGTCCGTTTCGCGGGTCGATTCGAGTCGAGGTTCGTCGCCGAGACGAGATTGCGCAACCTGGAGGTAAGCGCACACGCGCGCATCCGCACGCACGCACGCACGCACGCACGCACGCACGCACACGCAAGGCAGGTCCGCCGCGGATCCCCCCACCCCGCGGTCCATCGCGAGTCCCGGTTACCACTCGCGACCGCCAGGTGGCGGCCCGTGCATTCCTACCGCAACCGAAGCAACGATCTCGAAACGATATGTAGAGGCGCGGCACAAGAAGAAACTAAGATCATACTTCACAGGATCATTTCTGTAGTATATCTTCACAGACTTTCTACCCAAAGTAGGAGTCGATGCAACCATGATGAGGAGATATAGCTCTCCTTCCTGAGCGTGAGGCAGATGCGAGTCTTGGGGATCTTCTCCTGGACTCGGGTCATCGATGATCGTTCACCCTTCGTACTTAGTGCGGGGGGGATGGAAGGATGGGCATTCTGAATGGTTTTGCAAAACCAAATGATTCAAACTTAATCAAAAATCTCTTACCTCTGAGAAGACTGCAGAGTCTTCTTTTATCACGGATTCGAGAACGACGTTCGGTGTAACAGCGACGGTGAAGTTCATAAGCTGCTCGAGCTTTCGAAACGGTGCTGATTACGCCGGTTACCCCGGTTACAAGGAGGGGGGGGGCGTCGCACGATGAGCTTGATAAATGTGCTGCGACCGTCGGAATCGGGAGCGGCGGCTTTTTCAAAGCGATAGCCGATTACGAACGAATCGAGCGTCTTCGGGCGGTGACGGCAAAATTTGAAGGCTCCTTCATTTATCTCTTTCTTTCTCTCTCTCTTTCTCTCTCTCTACTGTAACGCGACGCTAATGACGGTATTTTCGACGATCGATGGACGTCGAACTTTTTCCCGCCTCGACGATGATGTACGTACTTTGGACACGACAAAATATATCGAACGAGCGATCGAGATTTCTTACACGACTCCTTCTCGAAAATTTTTCGAACGCAGTGACGGTTTTTTTTTAATTATTCGCGACAACGTTCGATGGACGGTTTTCTACAACGATCCTCGACAGTCGTACGTCCGTTGGTTCGTTTTTCGTTGTCTCCGGTATCGACGACGATTCTTCGATCGGTTGAAAAATTCGTCCAGGATTTCGCGTCAGTGTGGAAAATCGACGACCGTTTCGGTGATTTAAGCGTATCGCGTTCCTCGTTGGCACGGCCGAAAAATATTTTCCGGAAAACGACGTCCGAACCGATGCGCTCGAGGTATTTCGAATCGAATAATAATATCTTGTTCCAACGATTCGGACTTGGACGTCGGCTCCCGGTAATTCCGACCGACTTCGAAGAAAGGACGAAAAGAAGATAAAAATAAAAATGGCGCCGCGATCGCCTTAACCGGTATCGTTTAATTAATTTAAGCATTTAAAGGATTGTTTAAATTCCGATAAAAAAAGCCGGTACGACGATCCGTGAAAATTCTCGAGTCGATTCTTTATAATCCGAGTAAATTTCTAAAGTACCCATTGTCGAAAGCAGCCGACCGTCGAACGAAACGGAATACTTTTACGAGGTGTACCGAAAAAAAGGTGAATATATATATTCGACGTTGATATTTTTTTCGATGGAAAAAATGGAACGGCGATATCGTAATTTATCGTTTCGTTGATAAAAGTAAATTACGTAACGAACGATCGCGATACTTTTTTGATGAACCGCGTAAATTAAAAAGCGAAAAAATAATCTTGCCGTTTTGAATAACGATCGGTTCCATATTTTCAATTTATATGAAAAATTATGCGAAATTGGACGATTATTCAACCGCGTATAATTACGATATTTTTTACGTATGTATTTAAAATAAAATTTGAATGTACTTACGAGTAATCGAAATTGATTAACTTTGGCAGTTATTTTTGAACCTTTATTCAAAAACGCGGTACGACTATGATTTAATTATATTTTCTCGAACGTTCGTCACGTATTTCGCTTGCACCGAAGTCGAAATGCCGAGAGTATCGTAGGAATTCTCCGAAGGAGGCGACGGCATCGTCGGTAAGGGATCACCGATCGATAAAAACGCAATTTCGAATCGAACGAAACGTAGCGCGAAACTTTCTTGCTTTTGTCGCGGCAATGTAACGAAGGAAAGGAAAACAAAATGTAATAATGGTAGCCTCGTTCCTACGCACGCGCAAAAAATCTTTGGCGCTTCCGTTTCTTTCGGATACGCAAAATCCTTCCACGGGATAATTAAACACATTTATAAATTATCATCGTATCGCGCAAGATTGTAACGAACGCGTTCGTAATCAGCGAGCGAGAGGCAAAGTCGTTCTCGGACGGAAAAACTATACCGTAAACGAACGTGAATCCATCGAACGGTAATTTAATTGATCAGCCGCCGATTCGAAGACAAATTTTAGCGAATTTAAGCGAACCGTAATTTTCAAAGGCGGACAGATTTTCGACGTTCGACAAGATTCGCAACGTTCCCTAAAATGTACGAAACTTTACCAAATAGTCGCCAACGTTATCCACGATGGATTCGCTTCGCGCCTAGTCTAACGGTCCCCCGACTCCGAGGCTTCCATTTAAAGGTGCCACGGGGGTTTACGAGCGGACCCCTCGAACGAAGGTCCAAATTTATTCCGTGTCGCGGAAACCGCGAGTTACCGCGTTAAAATGGAGCTACGCCATCGGCGACAGGGATTTTACAGGGGTGTGTAAATCGAACAAAGAAATAGGTGATTCTGTCCGTGAACGAGATGAGAGAGAGAGAGAGAGAGAGAGAGAGAGAGAGAGAGAGAGAGAAAGGAGCGAACGCTGAAACTGAAAGACCGAAAGGCTGAATGCCGAATAACGCAGACGAGGTGGTAGATGGTAGTCCAGTTTGAAAGATCCACCGACACCGACACCGACGGCAACGACCAAACGCGTCGCTTTCGATATCCCCAGATACGTTTTACAAGCTCGCGTACAATGTATACGATTGTAAAATAAGTTAGCATTCATTAATAAATACGAATTTAATAATCGATCGGGAACGCGAAACGACCGAAAGAAACGGCCGACCCTCCCTTTTTTTATAACGAGATAAGAATGAATCGGTGGGCGCGATTCGAGGCGCGATCCGAGGCGCGATCCAATGCGCGATCCAATGCGCGATCCGAAGCGCGATCCAATGCGCACCCAGTGAAAAAATAAAGAATAAGAGAAATTGCGATTGCGGTGCATCGCCATAAATAATGCACTTATTCGCGTGATTGCGGGCAGGGCGAGTGCGAGTGAACCGCCCCCCGATAGACTCGTTTTTAATGCGGTTCATGTATGCATCGTTCCACCGATAATCGCGTATTAACCTTCAACACTATAGGCGTCGCCGATCTCGAGGCGCTGATGGCGTGGCATTATCTGAAAATACAATTTAATCGGATGTTTCTGGGTCACGTATACCATAACGTAACGGGACGTTTTCCCTCCAGTCATACGAGAGGCGAATTATATTTTATAATAAGTGTCGAAGCATATTTTAGCTTTATTTTCTGTAAATTTTAATGTGCTCTTAAATTTTATGGCCTTACTTTTTATTGTATTACATAAATTAGTGTGGTGCATTCGATGGGTGTTTGCAGGACATAAATATAGAGATTATGGAATTTTCTCAGCATTAGGGATTTTCAAAAAATATTTCGATCTAGTCCGCGTTTCAACCGGCGATCGACGCTAATTTTAAAACTCGAATTATTTTTCGAATTCTATCTTTCGTTCTTTCGTTACCGCACGCGCGAATCTCGCACCAACCAATTTATTTCCGTTTCAATTATTCCGAGTCAAATTCTCGTTACCGTGTATTAATTGACTCATCGTTAACTTTCGTTCTAAAAATTACGAATAAATTTTACTTCTTGCTTATCCGATATTTCGATCGAGTATTTAAAAAACTTGAATTTATTTTTTACTTTATATGTACTTACTAATTAAATATTCTTTTACGCACGAATGTATAATGATTTTTTTATTTTTATGCGTAATTTCAATTTACTTTCGGTAACTTAACCATTACATTTTTTTTTGTACAAATTTTAACAAATTTCGGTAAATTAATCGTAACTATTTTAATACGATGTAATTTGATTTGTAATCTGTTTATCGTCGATTGTATTATTATTACATACGAAGTTGTATACGGTGTACGAAGAGTTTTAGAATTTTAAGAAATTTTATTTAAAAAACGCCAAAATGTCGTTTGTCGATATTCGCGTTTTCGACAAGAATTTCGGTCGATGGATGGATATAATCTATTACTCGCGAAATGATTTACTTTACCGAATGTAAAAGTACGTATGGGAAAAGACTAAACACCGAAAGTAATTAGTACGCGTAAAAAATAATTTAACGGTGAATAAAAAAATTTTTAAAAGAACCATTAAATATACTCAAAAATAAAATGTCTACTTTGCTTTCTGATAAAAAAAATAAATATTTATTTTAAATCGAATATAATTTTATATTTATTTAATTATAAAATTTATAAAAATTCTGTAAAAAATTGTTTGTATCGATTGTTCAATTTTAAATAACTTGCATTTTATAAAATATTTCCGCGAAGAGTAAAAGTACCGTCGATAAAAATAAGAACGGAAGATTACGTTTGGTAAAACTTTATTGTTCGACCAAAAAAAACATTACATTTTCAAGAAGGAGAAAATCAATTATTCTAGTAGGAATACCATAAAGAAACGATGGCGTATAAAATAAAAAAATTATCTTAAACAAATTGTAAATCACTCGTATTAGTGCTATTTATCGTTGCAGTCGTTAATCTTTATATTCAAAGAATATTCTTCGGTACCATATAAAATTATACCGATAACGAATCAAATTCTCGAAACAAATAAGAAATAAATTTTAACCTCTTCTCGAACGCATTCGTAACGTTCGATAAAGTTTCTTCCTCTATTATCTTACGTACTTCCCATCTGCATCGTTCGTTCGTATAACATTCACCGGAGTACGAACAGAGAAGAAAGCAAAAGTAGTTGGCAGCTGGAAAAACGAGTTTGAGACTACGGAGGGTTAACGTCGTCCAACGTCGACCGACAATCGTCTCTCAACGTTTCAACCGAGCATTAAAACTTAGCGCGATCCCACTCGCCGAATTTAAACTGGACGAAGGAAAAGGTGTAAGCTTGCGGGTCGGAATAGGAAATATCGGGAACGGCGTTCTTCGGTAGAAGGGATATTCGTTACTATGCGATTCGTTATTCAAAAAATTCGGAAATCCCAAAAAATAACGTAATATTTATCGGACGATTTCCCTTGCGCAATTTTAAACGACGGATGTACCAAGGGTCCATCTCGAACCATCGAACGTTTCTCGGACCCTGAGACGCGTAAACGATCGAGCGATCATCCAATCGATCATCCAATCGATCATCCAATCGCCACCCGCGTTTCTCGGATCGGAGCGTCCAAAATACGGCTTCCAAAATCTGCGCGGTTCAGGCTTTATCCTTTTTTCTTTTCGAAAGGTCCGAACGCGTCGAAAACTCGGTTAATCCCGAGATGCTCGAGTTCTCTAAGCTTTTTAAAATGTCGACTGCGACGTTGCTCTTCGGCTCTTCGCGGTACTATTAATTCTACTATACCCAGCGAAAGTATTTCCCTCGTCTCGAGGCGAGAGAACTCCAGGGAATACCGCGAATATCGCCGATGAACGGTTTCGAGCGGATCGGCAGCGAACACCGTCCAAATAAACAAATTGCGCGTATTTTTGAAGGGAGGTACGGCGATGGAGCAGCGACCGCGGATGAATCGGAGTGAGAAAGCCATTAGTCGCAGATAAAGCCATCCACGAGCGCGCGAGCGATAACGATAAGAGCGTTGGAAAAGGTAGTAAAATTTCGAGCCCGACACCTCCGCGCTTTCTAAAACACGATAAATTTCAATATGGGTGAAGCTCGGGGAAGCTGGAGGAATCTGGGGGGGAAGCTGGGGGAAGCTGGGGGAAGCTGGGGAAGCTGGGGGGAAGCTCGGGGAAGCTCGGGGAACCTCGGGGAACCTCGGGGAACCTCGGCGTTAGTCCCCGAGCCGCGCAGTTCCCATGCTCGGGCTGGAAAATCGTCGGGGAAACTTTTGTAACGGCTTAATGCGCTATCATCGTGGATCATGCGCGAATCGTGCAGCCTCGAGCTCGGAGCCGCGATATTTACGAGTAACGCGGCGCACACGCACTCGGTACTCGGCACTCGGTACTCGGTACTCGGTACTCGGTACTCGGTACTCCGCACGCGGGAAGCTTCTTCCTTTGGTCTACGGGACACGTCCGTCGATAGCTTTTGCCCGAGCCGACGCGCTCGATCACAGCCTTACCAACCCAATGTCTTTTAAATGATCTATTCTTTCCTTGATTATCGATGTTTATTTTCCAAAGAGGAGGCGCACGATTCCAGTAATTTATGTAACGTTCGCAATTATTTTTCGAGCTTTCGCAAAGTGCGTTTATCTTTATCGATTGATTTTTGTGACATATTTAAGCGTTGATAGATCGTTAGGACGATAGGCTTGGCTTACGCAATGATTTTATGATTTGCAATAAAGTACAAGCTGTTTATGCGATTATTTAGATTGAGCGAACACGTATTTTGGCGCAAAAATGTAGCTTCTCGATTATTTTAATTTAACGTTCGAGTAGGTGAGAGATAAAAATTAAATTGAAAACGTCGGATTATAAATTATTAAATTTCATTGGATCTCTTTAAAAAATGCAGAATTATTCCATTCTTGGCCTCGTTGAAATAAAATTAATCGACTCGCGCGAATATCCCCGGCGATATCGAGTAGTTGAAGCGTAAAACAAATTTTTAACCGTTTTCTTTTTTCCTTTGCGTTACGGGTGCGTACATTTTTGGATTACAAATATTTTGTATCGCGGTTTGTAAGAGTACGTCAAATTTCTCGCTTTTCGAATCGCTCGTGGAAATTTACACGTGCACGAGGATAAACATTTTGAGAAACATCAAAATCCTGTTTAAAACTCTTTCTCGCTACGCGTAAGAACTTGTATATTTAAATTGCTGTTACAATCTTATTAATTTTGTGAAAAATTCTTTAGAAAAATTGGCAAGGAGATGCGAATACGCGCGGTAAAGGAAAAAAATAAAAATTGAATAATTCGGATTCGTGCGAACGTTTATTTTATTAGACGTATCTTCGCTTCGTAAAAAATGTAAAAAAAATGTAAAAAAATGTAATGAGCATTTTCTCGGACATTGTAAATCTCAACGTTGATTCCGCGAGCGTCCGTTCAAAGAAAAATCAGCAAATGCTCGAGAAATTAATTTGGTCGTCTACATCCCACCCGGAGTAAGCGCGATGAAAAATGATTCGGACGAGGTGCTTCGTTTTGTTCAAACAAAAGTACTCGTCCCGCGGACTAGTCGAACGCGTGCATCTTTTTTTTTTCCGCTGAATAACCGCGCGGTTCTCCAAAAAAAAAAAAAAAAAAAAAAAAAAACTACTTCTGCGCGCACACGTGGGAGAGAAACGCCAGGGTGTCGCGGATCCGACGCCTCGGACGTGGGTTTCTCCTTGTCCTTTCCCCGGTCAAGGGGTTCAAGGTCAGGGAAGAAACCGAGTCTGCGATCCTTCGATTCCGGCGATACGGATACTCGCCGCGCTTTTCTCGGGAATGCAGAACGCGGACCGTAAGTCAGGGGCACTCGATTACTCGATTATTGGGTCATTTTTGGATGATTTAACGAGGGAAGCGAGGGAAACTGGAATGCCGTTTTTATTGTCAACGTGGATTATCCTTTGATTGGCTAATCCCCTTGGTTTCTTCCCGAACGAATTTATCGAATAAAACTTTGCTTCTATAAACGGATAATATATTTAGCGCAACCTTACGTTCTTTATGCGCTCGTATCGTCTTTAATTAATAATTGTTTTATTCTCAAAATTTTTTATTTTAGCTACAACATTATTACGAACGACTTTTATTACGTCGACCAACGTCACTGTATTATGCGTATTTCGTATTTTCGTACGTAAAGTCGACCATAAAAGATTTAAGAACCGCAATATTTTAAAAAATTCTATAAAAGTTATAGCAGTTTATATAAAACATTAACTGAACGCAGATTTAAAATAAAGTTCATATTTTAAAATAATTTTCTCTCGCATATTAATAAACACTTAACAAAATATTTTAACAGGGCTAATTAAATTTATATTATCATCGATATAACTCGCTAATAAAAATACCAGTGTAGGATAGCTTTTATAAACTTCTTTTATGTTATTTCGTATAAAATATCAAAATATTCCAAATACGTTAGTTTATTTTTAATACTTCTTTAAAATTATATACCGATAAGTTTATATTTGAACTAAGGTAAGGAATTAATTTGGCTGTATAAAATGGGTAACACAATTAATTTTTATTAACTTCAAATTTATTTCGTTATATTTTATACGAAGATTATAATATTTGCGTTATTTTATTTTAAAATAAAATACGACCGTTCGTTTTAGCATTGAAATATGGAGTAATTTATTTAGAGTATGGTACATTCGTTAAAAAGACGTTACAAAGATTCACTCGCGGATAATTTAACCGAGATCACTGGTTATCTTCTATTTAAAAAATGCTGCCTCAACCATAGTTTTAATCGCTTGCCACGGAATATCATATACCCACGGTAAAATCGAATATCTCTGCTCGTAAAGAGCATTGCAACGTTAAAATCTCGCCTCGTCAATACTAAAATGCACGCGAATATGCGAATATAATAAAGCAGGGTGCAGTTTTCAGTTTTCTATTTAATGGCATTTTCGGTAACAAATTTTATCCGCGCATAAAATTGGAATAGCGATAAAACACTTTATGTAAGTACTTTTTATCTCGTACTTTTAACAAATTGTTTCGTCTATCGAAATTTGCGATTCCCTGGAACAATGATATTGAAAAACGAAAGGAAAAAAAGAAAGGAAACGAATAATTAGCAGCGAGGATAAAACATTATAAAACATTTCACTTATGGACGTTGACGCTAGGATGAAAGGCTCGAAAATTACCGAGCATTCATTGAGTCGTCAAATGGAGTGAAAAGCCGAGAAAAAGTCCACTTTTCTCGACTAACGAGTGATAAATAATTGTGCGTATGAAAGGTAACTGAAAAAGCTAGGACGACGTCCCAAAAACTGTGTCCATTTCCATTGTTCGGATTCCCGAGTTCCAGCACTGAAACAAGAGTGTCGACAAGCGCGTTTACCGTCTCGATGTGCGCGAGAGGCAATAAAAGCCACTCGCTCGAAGAGAAAAAGTGTCAAAGTCAAGAATGCGCCGACGACCGAGACAATTTTCCACGAGGTAATGAAGGCCGGTCGATCAGTGCTGGACACGTCGTTAAGCTTCGTGTTAAGCTTCGTGCCGATCCATGCAATTAATTAGTCCATATTGCACACCTTGTTAGTCCACGCAAAAAGAGTAAGTCCAGTCAATGATGGCGCAACATTTCTTCGTTCCCTCTTCCGTGCCTCCAAAGTCCGCGTTCGATAGTTGCAATCTCTTATCGACTTACGGAAGCACGTTTTCCAGATATTTTCAAACAATGTGTATCGGAGCTTCCAAGCGAATTTACACGGTATATTTGCTTTGTGCATTTGTTGCAATTTGCATCGATTCAAGCGCATTCAAAATAAATTCTTTAGACAATTACAAATTCAACTTCGTTCTTTCCATTTTATGTCAAGGTAAATTCTTTTCGCTTCTATTTCTGTACGTACAGCAAAGAAAATTATTCTTGACTTTTGTATAATTATTTCTCAGTCGGTACAATTGGATACGTTTATCGTTTCGCGGATTGTCTAAATATACCACGAATAGGTTTAGCCTCGAGAATTCAACTGTGAAAAGTTAAATTTAAATAATCCGAGTTTTATATGTACACGTGTCTCGATACGAATGTAATAACAATACTTTTGTAATTGAATAAAAATATATTTCGAATACTTTTTTTATTTATTGTTCGATATTATTGTAGCGTTTTCGTTAGTTAAAATTTTTACGAGTTATATAAGCCTTTAAAAGTAAAATAAATATTTCTTAATTTTTTAATTTTATGAAAAATTTTTTTTTATTTGCTAACTATAAAAATAATTTTATATGAAAATATTTTTTATTATTATTATGGATACATTGATAGCTGAAATAATTAATTGTATGCATCGAGATTTTGTTTCGTGTAAAATTCGAAAGAATATTTAATAAGGAAATAAAAAATATGCTAAGCTGAGAATTTAATTAATCTAATGATGCAATTTTTTTTATTTTGGTTCGGATACGTTTCGTCGTCCTTTTCATTAGAAATGTTTCTTCCAAAAAATAAATCTTATTATAAATAAATTGCTACTTAAATGTAAATATGTCTTTATTGCTGTTCATTTTTTTTAATTATATCGTTACAAGTTTATGATGTCGCATAAAATCCGACGACGTCAGAAAATTTCGTTTAAATTTTTTTTGCTCTTAAAACGAAGGTTTTCTAGATCTGGATTGTATAGTAAATCAAGTTTTAATAGAAGTTGTTTATCTCGGAGTAGATGGATTTTATATGTTGCAATGAATCATTTTTCAAATCTAAATACCTTGTTTACGTAAAACATCTGCAGCTTTAGATAACCATAGACTTAGAAATGAATGTGTATAATAAGAATATACTGTATTTGAACGGTAAAATAAATCATTCCATCTAGTAGTTAATTTATTGCAAAGTAAGTATCGATATTTTTTTAATTACAATCGTACATTTACATTTTGAATTATTATTATTTTAAACACAAGTTGAATGATTTGAATGCCTGAAAAAATATTAATTATTATAACTTCTTAGTATACACGAAAACATTTAAGAAAAACATTTTCATACTACTTGTTTACTATCTTTGCAATCATTCTTTTTATTATATCGAAACTAGCCTTTTCCTTATTCAGAAAATCCTGTTTTAACTCCACAGTCGTTACTATTGCTTTGATTTTAAAAAATTCTGTAGGCTTAATAAAATTTAATTGACTCTTAGATTTTCTTTCCTACATAAAAGTTTCAACTTGTCTGGTTCTGTCATCAAAACTGTATTAGCCATTTAAAATACATATTAAACATAGATTTAACTTGGTTCTTAAGACCATTTTTAGCGAAACCAAGTGTGATGTATTTGTTAGATACAGATGAATAACAGGTTGTAAATTATTACTATAACAAAATGTCAAAATTATCAGGAACATTAATTTTCAATATAAAGACTAAAACATCAACGTTGTATCGATTTTTCTTATTAAACTAAATATTACACTATTCGAGTAATAATACACTAATTTTAACAGTAAAATATACCGTAACGTATATTTAATAAAATAATTTACTTGGAGAAAATGCTATACATTTTGTAGATGGCTTATCGGATAGTCTGATCCAAGGATTAAATACATCTCTCGAGCGCGCAATTCAACTAATCGGAAGGAATTCCGCATTCGGTCCTTCATCACCGAAAACTAATAAAAAAGTCCATGTAATTCGAATGCAAGTATTCGTATGCAAGAATATCAGAGTAGCTAACGATAAAAAGCGAAGGACAAGATGGCAAGGTTCGGTGGTCGGGGTCGGAACATCGTATAAACTAAAAGTTGGAATGTAAAAATTGGTCGAGTCGCGGTCAAAGTTAACTCGTTGTAAAATTTGTCGGTGCTCTAAGCTCGGAGCTGAAAGCCACGCGCACGCGCGAACATTAGCCAAGGAAAAAGTTCCGAACGGGCCGGCGGTATGAAAAATTCATCCGCTGGTCTTAAAAGGAAATTTGCGGCGGCCGTGAAAGTTGCCTCTTTCCTGGCGCGTGGGAAAAAGCGACGATAACGCCAAAAGCGCTCGAGCTCATCAGTCGCGATAACAAGGTCTCGCCGTTATTGTCCCCATAGACAGAGCGGCGCGAGATGGCAGTCTTCTGTCTATCTTTCTCTCTTTCCCTCTTTCCCTCTTTTCTTCTTAAGTGGCCGCGCCGCGGTTGTCCCGCTCATTAGGGGCGTCGGACTTTATCGAGCTCCGCGGTCGCCGGGACATATATCGGTGAGGTTTGGCGGGACGTTTATTGCGACTAGTTTTGGCATTTTTACGAATGGCTTTAATTAGCGCTCGGATTTGTAGCTGAGCATCGACTTCTTCTTCCTCCTTCTCTTCCTGGCGAGCCACGATTAAACCAGAGTCCCTCCAATCCTACGGCGCTTAATTTGAATTTCGCAACGGATCACGCGATGAATGATATTTTTTTTAACGTGGAGCGCGAGAGAAATCCACGCCGTGATTAAATTTCGTTGAGTAATTTGACTCGTTGATTTTGTTCCGCGATAGGCGCACACTTATGTTGTACAAGTGTAAATAATGCATAGTAATTATTCTTCTAGTTTGTTTTCAATTACCAAGAGTAAAATATCAGTTACGATAAAAATTATTCCAAGTCCGTGTTATGATTTTATACGAAATTTTGAAATTTTATTATACTTTTCTATGTTTCGCCTCGTCGTTGTTGTTATTATTATCAAACTTTTATTAGCTAACGAAACAAAGATTTATCCTTTTTAAGTATCAACCAACTTTCTGAAAATGTTAAATACGAAGAGCATTAAAATCCGACGGAGTTGAAATCCATTAAAGACTGAAAATAAAGTATCTTAAGCGATACGATACAAAAATTATAAAAGACGGGATAATAAATTTCTCTTTTCGTTCTGCTTTAAAATTGTAATTTTTTATTCAAATATGATTAAAAAATGTATAAAGTTAAATACCGTATTTCTAATTTCTCAACATAGAGTAATTTTTAATTTTTTTCGAACGTTTATTATTATCGTCATCGATGTCGATACCTACAATTTTAGAAAAGAAATTAAAAAAATTAAAGATACATAAAATTATTTTTCTTTTGACAAATTTGAAGAGTCCAGTTTTTCTTGTTTATACGACGCTTTTACTCTCGTTTTTAATAAACGATATAATAAACGAACGATAATGTACTTGTCCTGTTAGTTCGAACGTAAATATAGTAGAAATTAAAATATTCAATTTTTTTTCTTTTTTTCAATGTTGCATCTTTATCGAACCGCCGGTCCTTGTATTCGTCTAAGCTATCGACTACTCTTACGACGCGTAATTATATTAATTTTTACAAAAACGAGGCAACGAAGAAAACGATTCTCGTACGCGAAATTGCAAAATTGCAAAATAAGGATATTTATAAGAAAGAAGACGCGGTGTAAGATATCGGTTATTTAGAAGAAGGTGATAAAGAAGCAGAGGGAAGAGTTGGTTAATTTTTCCGCATTCCCTCCGTAGCCCACACTGATCCCTTCGCCTTGTTCTCGCCGAGGTGCGGAAGAAACAAAAACGTCGGCTACGGGATGCACATCGCGTATAATACAGAGCCGCGAGCCGCGAGCCGCGAGCCGCCGTCTTATCTCTGTCCCACTCCCTCAGCAACCGACTGATTTATGTCGCGTGGAGGCGCTTCTATCGGATCAACTCGACGGGATCCTCGAACCATCGCGGACCTTCGCCAGGGCGTTTGTACAAAGAAGCCCTTTGAGAACCTTCTCGAAGCGCATCCGTCGGGTGACCGCGAGTGCTTCCCTTTCCCAAGGGCAGTTTTCCGTTCCCGCTTTTTCGCTGCGGGTAACGCATTTCGCGTTCGAACGCGGCTCGGTTCGAAATCTCAAACAGCCGGTGAGTCCGCTTCTTGTACCAAAAGAGAAACAACTCCGACCGATTATTGGATTATTCAGGGAATCCGCGGTTAAATAAGTACCATTTCTCGTTTCGCGACTTTTTTAACGCTGCCCTTAAATTTTATTGTTTTGAATCGTAACTTCAGTGTTTTCATATTTTCAATTTATTCGATTATTCTATCATACTCGTTAAACAAAATGTCCAAAATACCTTAATCTTTTATCATATTAAATAAATTGTTTTTATAGAAATTTGCGACGTTTTAAAATGGATCTTTAAAAAAAAATATCATAATTTAAAGTTTAGACCCTTGACTCGAAAATTTAAACGAGAGATTTGCCAATACCGAAATTTCGCATCGTTACAAATCGAGTAACGTAACGCAGCAACGCGATCGTAAGAAACGAATGGAATTCAAAATATTAAGCATTAGCAAACCAATTTAATTCGATAATTGCGATGGAAGGAAGTTAAGAAGTTTCGATCGTCGCGTCTTCGACGAGTTTTTCTAAAGTTTTTCTCTTACCCACATTACTCTAAATATCGTTCTTCGATCGATCGACAACTACGCTCGATATTTATTTATAACTTCCCTTCGAAATTACCTTCATCAGAAATTTTGATTTCAAATTGCGAGCTCGACGAAACGCGAACGACTTAAAGATCGAAGCACCCGAATTTTTAACAATGAGCTATAAACAAGGCTCGTAAGAAATATAAAATCGATTATAAGCACACGCGCGTAAGATTCCTGCTCGAACAAAATTTAAATAACAACCGCGCCTTTTAATGCACTAATATAAATAACGTAATAAAAAGTAACTCGTATATCCCGAGTCGTCGGCTCGAAATTCGCGTGGCTCAACGGCGGCTAAACGGCGGCACTCCGAAACGGCCGCTCCACCTTTCCACCTTAATGCGAGCCGAGCGAAATTGCACTTTGTCGAGACGGACAATTACCGCGATGATAAACTGCCCGCTGAAAGCGATCGGGTAAGAACACGCGCGAAACCGGGAAGGGATAATCCATTGTTCGCGGGACAATCGGAACCACTTAATACGCGCGCCCCTCGATATCGCGGTCGGCTGATCTCCTCCCCGTGGATAGCGAACGACGAAGGACAATCGGCGAGGCGATGGGCATCGTCCGGACCGCGGAGATCATTGTTCTCGTATCGGGCGCGAGACTTTTCCGCTGACGGATGAGGAGCTATATATATATACATAGCCACAAACCCGCGAGTTCACGATAAATAAAACACGATAAATCGAGTGTCCTCGTCCTTTTCGGTAATTACGATGCGATGGATTCGAAATCTGCACCGTTCGCTAATTTCCTTCTCCGCCAAGTATCGTCTCCTGTCGGAACGCGTCCAACCCGGTTAACCATCGAACCGGTCGAAGTCGCGTTCCTTCGATCGCGGAGTCCCATAACCGCGTCATTCCTACATTTATCAAAATAAAATGGCGAGACTCGCAGCTTTATCAAAGGAAAGAGACGAAGCGATTCGATCTGTTCGAGTCTCCGAATACGGGAACGAATACGAAGAGGTCTTGGTCCGTCTCTTGATAGACTCTAGCATTCTTGAATAAACGCGGTATCTTCGAAAAGGATCGCCTTCGTGTTTCGCTATCGGATCGAAAATCGTCAATTTTTCCGGAACGTCGTTATCCCGATCGCGAAACGCGCGCTCTCGGCGCCTCCGAGCGGCGGATATAAAAAAGGGTCGTTTCGAAATGGTCGTATCTCCGGCGGGAACGGAGCGCGCTTGAATCTCCGGGTTGCAGAGGTCGACCGAGGTTGACATCTTGAGTCGGTATCGGGACGATAACTCGACGACGGGTAGTTTTCCGCGTTTCGCGATGACCCAGTTTCCGACTCGGCCGATCGAATCTCCCTCGGAACCGGAGGAGCGTGGGCCACTCAAACTCCCCGATTAAAGTCCGGCGAGCGCGTTTAATTGTCGCGCGGATTACGAGCCTTACGAGCCGCTGACGAAACTCCGAGAGAGCGTTAAGTTTACCTCTTGCACACGCATGTTTATATCGTTCGAGATCTTTTATTCTCCGACTCTCTCTCCTTTTGTATGAATCACGTTGATTTTTCCGAGCGGCTCGATCCGCGATACGCGAGAGTCGTAAAGAAAGTCTCGGATTCGAGGAAACTGCAGTTTCGGAGTGCCTACTAATTAAATGCAAATCGCGATAGTACGCTACTTTTACCATTATAATTATTATTATCATTTTTACTATTATTGTTATTATTATTACCGTGGATACAGTCACGACGACTGGAATAAAATTTACGATGTTGAATGATTTTACAAACGCGTTTACGATTCATAAATTAAGGAACGAATCGAATGACTATTTGAAATTAACATAAATATCAAAATAAAAAATTTTAGCTAATACTTAGGAATTTGAGATACGATCTCGTTTTAATTCGCTTTTCAGCTCGCTAATTTTATTCTTTATTTTAACGCTCGTAACGGTCTTGGAAGGTTCGTCTTTCGCGAAGGAATATTTGCTTACACCGCGCCGTAAACTAAACAATATATTAATTTAGCTCGTAATAGGAATCATAATAGGAATCATAATAGGAATCATAATAGGAATCATAATAAGAATCATAATAGGATCAACGATATCTACGTTTTTCGATGTATTGGAACGCGAAAATATTTTTACGCGTTCGTATATCGTAAGAAGTAAAGAAATTAATATATTAATTTCTTATTCTTGCATAATTGCGTATACCTGATTCTGGTACGTTAAATTCCCGAAGTATAACACCGAGTTCACATTATATATACACTAGTCTAATATCGCTCGGACATTATTTAACGGTACGTATTAAATTTATGACGAGGTATATTTTCTAATCCGTAACTATATTACCGATCTTTTCAAACTGGAAAATAAAATAAAGAAATTGCGGTTATTCGCGTGTTGCCGATGTAAATGATCGAGATAACGCAATTGTACTTGATAAATCATTTTTAACAAAAAATATTGTATCTCAACGTTGAAAAAAGTTATTCGAATTTCAAGGGTAAAATCAATTTGAAAAGAGTTCCGTTAAGAACGGCGAAAAGGACGAATAAAGATAAAAATACCATTTCATCGTTGATGATCGTCGTTAGTTTAAACCCTCCTTCGTGATTTATTATCGAAATCGAACATGTATATAAATAAAAAATAAAAGTATAATTTCATTCCCTCTATAAGGATACTTGCAAAAAGAAAAATGTCGGAATGGCTCGATCTGCCAAAAGTCTCGGGTGGAAGGAAGCGAGATTCGCTACGAAGGAAGAAGCAAAAGAACGAAAATAGAAGTATAAAGAATCGCGATCCCTGGATCTCCAAATCAATTACGGAGGCGCTCGAACCTAATCATACCGCTTTTGCTTTCGCGCTCTTTGCAGCGCCGGACATTAAAAGTGGTTTTCGCGCGGGAATCGCATACTTATGCAAATGAAGAAAACGGAAGAACCTTCCCACTCGTGTAATGTGCATTTAAGTATACTTAATGGGTCTCCTCGGTTGGCTTTTGTCTTTTTATCGATCTGTACTAACGCCGCTGTCATTTTTTTCGCTAGCCAATTATTATTTTCAGCTGCGTTCTTTTTTCGCGATGGTATCGGGTGTTCCGATATTAAATCGATATTAAAGTCAACGAGATAAAATCGCGACAATCGATCGAATTCCAGTCGTTGGTAAACAAATTTTTGCTTCAACTTTTGAATAAACGGGTACTGTTTATTATAACTTGGTTAACTAACTGAAATGACTACATAAATTACTTCGAAAATACGTATCTCTACACATTTTTTTAAAGTGGTTGAAATTATATTTTTATTATTACCGTTTGATTGCTTTTGTATACGACTGCTACGGTACATATCGCGTTAAAACAATAAAGTAAAGGAGAAAGTACAGAAAGAACGTAATGGACTTGGACCAATTAAGGCTAGCGAGAGTCCGCTTTGTGTATTGTAGTCTATAAGTCTGTTAAGATTTCTTCGAGAAGACAATTGGCACTCAATTGAGTAAATAAATAGCGTATAATCTTACATTGTAATAAAGTTCCGCGTCAATAAAATAATCTTTTTATTGTAATAAATAAGAGTTAAATATGTGCCGTGCCATTATATTTTTAAATAAACTAATGAAAATAAATTATTCATAATTTCTACGTTCGTTCGATCTACGAATAGTAAAATCGATTATAGATAATTTTGAGGAAAGCGTACGTTGAAATATATATGCTATCATCGTTGAATATTAAAATATTTTAACATATTAATATTAGATTTATACGATTTATCGTATCGTATTTAAAATATGCATCGATAACGTATAATATGAAAAATATCGAATACAAATTTATAAAGTAGTTTCAACGTTTTAAAATTAATTCTAATTTTATATAATTTTATACGTAGATTTTTAAATTTTCGTTCATATCTGCGTAAATATACGTACAATTTAATTTTAACTAGGCTAAGGCTTCGCTTTATACGCACGATATTTAAAACTCAATAAATTTGTCGATACCGTTCGATCCTAATTTTAAATGTTTAATTTTGGTAATCATCGAAAAATATATTTAACGCGCGAATAATTTTCGATAGAATCATTGCACGCGTATTAACATTTGTACGGGTAACTCGTTGAAAATAGGTAGATCGAAAAAAAAACACTCGGAGTATCGATAACGAAAATTATCGTAACGGCCGCATTCAATAAATTTTAACGAAACGAAGAAAACGAAAATCCGAATGGAGGTGTTAACGACTTAGGGACGTATCTCGAAGCATCGCTCAAAGTCAACAAATCGGAGTTTGTCCGAACGTATCGAGTTATGTCAAATTTTTGTATAATAAATCAAAGGAAAGTACTGTATAATATTAAATCGTTTACGAAGTCAGCTAAAGATCTTATCTCAGTGAAGCTTATTGCGCATCCCTAAGAAACAAACACACAAGGAGGTTATCGAGGTAAGCACTCTCGATCTATCGGTATACACTTAGAGCCGGCATTTTCTCATTTTCTCACGCGCTCGAAAATGATACCTTCTTCGCGGTATCGAATACAAATAATGGGCGAATCATCGGTTTTTTCCTTTTCGCACGGTCCTTTAACGGCTCTTTATCCGAACGAATTCGTTTTACGGTCAGTGGACGAAACGGCGATGCTCGACTCGGGTATTTCCATGCGTTGCACCTTTACCGATCGAGTCTGCAACGCTTCCGTGTGGATATCCTATCGATCGCGTTCGCAGCGTTGCAGCGTTGCAGAGTTGCAGAGTTGCAGAGTTACAGAAGGTACGGCACCGAAACCAAACTGTTCGATCGTAGTATAACGGTTCTCCTGCGTTCGATGCCGCGAACGTTATTTTTTCGAGACCTCCAAGTTCCGCGTACGGAGCTAAAAATTTTAATCCGGTAATGTAACTTTTCATTTTACGAATGTTACATACCCTGGACGAATAAGTTTACGAGCTATCGATGAGGATCGCTTACTTCTATTTTCCAAATACATGGAATGTTTATGTTTTTCGATGAATACTTAATCCAAAGGAAAATTGTACACTCATTTTGTAATATTAATAACAATGAGTAGGTAGCGTTGATAAAAATGACTTATCAATGGATGCTTCGAACATTACGAAAAATGAGTTCATTAAATAACCGATAATGTATAATTTTGAAACATATTTTCCATAAATATGTTAAATTATTTTAATACGCGAATGCGCCTTGAAAAGTTTTCTCGCAATTCTTTATTTCTTTGCTCTCCATCCGATGTTAATAAAAGTTTTTCTCTTGCTAATAATACGTTACTCACCATTAGAAAAATCGATTGTGCAGCTCAGAGCGAGCAATCGTGAGCACGCATTTAATAGCAAATTCTAATAGATTATAGAGTACTTTCTTTATAAACGTTGATATGCCTGATAAATCTTCAAAATTGAAGAATGGTATGCTATTTTCGTTTTGATTACAGTGCGAAGTTACTCCATTAAAGTGATTATACCAGTCAAAATGAATAAGCAACAGTATTCTCACTTCAAGAAATTTAGTGAGTTCGTATATTAACATTTTTGTGGTAGCCTTTGAAGAACTCTAACGAAGTAATATCGTGACACGAGCTAACTTCGATAAATCATAGGCGTAATAAATAAACCTTTTCCCTAAACATCGGATGTAAACTAGAATTAATAATTTTTCATTATCTTGGCTCGAATAATATAAAAACGAAAAAATTGTCTTCTACAAATAAATACGATGGATAGATGATAATTTCCCAATTTTATGAATATCGATACGAGAAAAAATTGCGCAAGAGTAGATTAATAGGAAAAGAACGCTCCCTCGGATTCCAAAGGATAATGTATTCGAAACGTATTCGATTCTATCGACGATGGAAAAGCATCGAATAATCAAACGGATGATTTCGAATCGAATGCTAACGGTTAAAAAATTATTAGCCATTTTTATTATTAAACGTATTTCAAAATCGCATTTAATAAATAACGAAATCGATGGAAAAGTGTTAACGACGTTGCGCTTGAGTCTAGAACCGAAGGCTCGATTCGAATAATATTACGATAAAATAAATAATTCTGGACCGATCGAAGCTTTCTTACAAAAGAAAAAAACTTAAAAAAATTCGAACGAAATTATTTATAATAAACTCGTTCGGTATGTTATTATTCAATTACTTTATTAATCCATGCAATTATTCATTGATAGGCATCGATTCGAGTAACATAAATCAAGCATAAATCAGATGATAAAAATTACAAGCAAATTTGGGTGCACACGGGTAAGAAAAAAACACGTGTTTTCATTTCACACTTTCACCATGCGTGCAATTATCTTACCGTGTCAATTCGAAGACACGAGGTAACGGTTAATTATGAACAATTCCAAGCCGCCTGTCAGCGTAATATAGTGCGCACAACAAAGAGATGATTGTTCGCTTTAAAATTGCATCATCAGCGTATATTAAAGTGTCGCTCTTTTCCTCGCGTAATGGATAGTCTGTTTTTGATAATTAAGATTCCGCGGCATCGCGAACGTTTCTACCGCATTTAAATTAAATCATAAATTTTTCAACCTACTAAAATTCAATTCAACCTACAAATGTTGAACGTACTTAAAACATATTTAACCTATATTTCATTATTATTAAAAGGTATTCGTTGCTTCTATCGCGTTATAAAAAAAATGTCATTTTTACTTCGTTTCAATTATAGGAAGACTCAAATTTTTTCTAAAATACCAGCAGCTCGAATACCTTCGGAGATACTCTTCTCGTGGTATCGTTTGTTGGTGTCGTTTGTTGGTGTCGTTTGTTGGTATCGTTATTTGGAGCGTTACAAACGTCTCTTTCGTTACGAGCCTCGCGTTCGAATAAATGATAAAGCGTCCACTGCGATAAAGGACTGATTGGAAGTCCGCGCAATGACAGCGTTGTACGAAAGTTGATTAGCGACGCGAATGGGATAAGAGAAGGCGGAAGCAAAGAGCCGCTGGAAGCAAAGAAAAAAGCAAGTTGCGCCTGTTCGGCAAAATCGCTCGTTCGAAATCGACGGATCGAGGGCAAACCACGGAAGCATTTTCCCTCCGCGTCGAGGAGGTCGATTGAGTAATTTTCGCCCACGACATCGACGCGTATCGGGTTTCCAGGTACACCAGCCTCTGCCCACGCACCCCCGATATTCCCACGAAGGCTCCAGAGAGGATATTACACCCGGCGCCGACGTCTAGAAATCGAGCGGGGGAGGCGTCGCCGTGATCGATGCAAGCAACCGTACCGATCTTGTCCTCGTCTTTCCTGTTCTATATTCCACCGGTGATTGTGCGATTCTCGGTATTGTCGAGTGAGTTCCCTTCCCAGAAGTCGGGCTTTTCGAGAGGTACTTTCTTCCGAAACGTAAGTAGTTGCTCTTGCGGATTCTTACGTAATACTTGTTTTCGAAACGAGTACAGAGTACAAATTATATCTTTCAAACTTTTCGCGTATCCAGTTCCGTACGAACCTCGGTTCTATATTTCCGTACTTTTTTCCAGCGTTCGATGGTTTTTTTATGTCGTTGAGATGTTTCGATATTTGTCCAAGAACTCGAAAATTTCATCCTTTGTCCTACAATTTTAATTTTACGTACGAAGGGGATTCGTTACTTCTCTTTTCATCTCGTGGGATCTAAGCGCTTCGAACGAACCATCGAAATAATATCTTGCCACGAGACGATACGAAAATCCGATTCCTAAAAAGATAATTAATCGTAATTTAATTTTGAAAATAAAATAAAAATTCTCATTCCACGATTAATGTAAATTTCAAAGTAATTAAATTATAATAAATTAAACTTGGCGCTAAATTAGCGAAAAGATACGCTAATACGGATTAAATCATTATAATTTAATTCGATCCCCGAGCGACTTCGATAAATTAAAATAAACGGTAATAATATTTAGCACATTAGAATGAAATCTAATCTAAGTATAAAGATAGACACGATAAAGACGGATAAAAAGTGGAGATAATTCCTAGAGTACGAGGTCGGTAAGCATAAGTAAGTTGGCAGAATGAAAACGATAGAATTCTTCGGGAAGATAAAATCTTAAAAAATATGAGTTTCATTTATAAAGAACGCCCAACCGCGGTACTTTGGACGCGTAGCTATTGTTCTCGACTTCTGGAAGCTTTCTTCGCGAACGAGACACTCCCTAGAATGCCTCGATCCGCGTGGCGCCTACGCATTTTCCTCGAACGCTTCCAGGCGAACTAACCGCGTCGGAAAATAAGTGTAAGAGTCCGGGGAACCGCGCAGGTGGTTCTTGGTGCGGCTCGGTGCGGCTCGGTGCGCCTCGGTGCGCGAGGGAGAGAGAGAGAGAGAGAGAGAGACACTCGATCTTCGTTCAAGTTACGCTACCGCGTGCACGGATGGACGACCGTAAGATAAACGAATAAAGCGTTCGCGTGTCGTTGGTCGCGGGTTTGCCGGTCGCTGGTTGCCGGTCGCGGGTTGCCCGTCGCGGATCTCTAGTCGCGGGTCGCGGATGCGGGTTCGATTCAGCGAAGCGAGAGAGACGGATAGACGCGGGAGGATGAGAGAGACGAGGAGGCGGTCGCGGGATTCCGCAACAGGTGAGTTAAAGCCAAGTGCGCCGTGTCGCCCGAGCCTGCAACAGCTTTAATTTATGAAGGAGAAGACTTAATCCGTGAATGCTTATGGAAGGTAACGTCGAACCTTTACAGTCCTTACGCGAGTCGATGAACAGCGCGATTTTACCGGTTACTTTACCTTTACTTGCTTCGTTCTTTTCCATTTTTTTCGCAAATAACGGAAATAAATATGCTATGCGCGCTGAATTTTATAAGCGCGAACGAAGATCTCGTTCCTTCGTATAATATAAACTATACGAAAATCCACTAAGCGAAAACTCAAAACTCATCGTTACACAATATGTAAATATACTTTTTTATTTCGTTATATATTCATAAATTTACAGTTGTATCTCCATAAAAATTATTATTACTCCGTTATGAGTTACTTTTGAATAATAGTGAATTAGAGTTACATTTAAAATTCATTATATTACGTTACACGTTTTCCTTGGAAACAGAATTATATAAATTAAGCTTTCACTTTCAAGAAAAATATACCGTAACGTTTCTTAATAACATCAATTTTCCTAATATATTACAAAAAATGAGAAAGATGTAACGCGATCTTGATCTACCGTATTTTATCAACGTTACCCTTTTACAAATTTATTTAAAACAATTTGGTAACGAGATTCCTTACGTTACGACCGTATATTATTGGAATAAATTTTTAGATATACATACATGCGATATATAATTTTCAATAATTTGTATCAACGATTATTATTCAGAAAATTACAAAATAACTTGAACGGTAAAAGCACCGGGATAAAATATTTTTTAAAAAAAGAAAACAAACAAGCGAAAAAATTGATAGATTTAATGCATCCAAATAAAGTAAATTTAAAAAAATTCGAGTTGTATAAATTTTTATTTAATCGAAAAAATAAAAATTAAAATGAAAAAGAATAATTACAACTGTACAAAGATATAAATTTTCCTTAAATACAAGCTTAAATATATTATCCAGCGAAACCCACGGTTAAAAAAAATTGACTTATTAGACAAATCCATAAAGTATTACTCGCGCACTTTGTGAAACTAATCTCCATAAAATACCGAGGAATTAAAAGTATAAACAAGTCTTTGTTAATGTACTCCGTAAAAGATACAATGCGCGAGAAGGGAGAAAGATAAACGCGTGTTCAGCAGCACAATAATAGAAACTAATAGGATTGTGAGTAAGGGTACTCTTGTAGTTTATTCGTTAAATACCCAATACCTCGTAAAATATATCCGCGGGCTAACGTACGATCCTAATCGCAAATCAACCGACGCTCGTTATGTACTGTGACTTCTTAGCAGCTCGATTATCCTTCAATTAACCGGCGGAAGAAATTTAGCACGAGTTGCACATAAATCCGTGGATTAACCCTAGCTTCAGGGGCGTTTATCAATTTCTACTTCAAAGGTAACGCGTGGCTCGCTGGAATACGTTTTTCAGATTTGCCGCGATCGAGTGGAAAGCTGCGTTCCGGTACCCATTAAATAAGAAGACGGACGAGGATTTCCAACGAGCGACTCCAAAAACAATTTAACTCACGGAAACTCTTTGTATTTTTCGCTCTCTAATCGATCCGAGTTCTTTTTTTTTCTCGGGTAACGAGAAAAGCGTTCAAGGCGAACCAAAGGTCTTCGTTCCTAAGTAAAAATTTATACGGTGCGACTTCTGAAAATACGTCGAACGCTTTCCGTGTTTTAAGACGGATTACTTTATCGGTGGGACGCGACCAACGAAAGATATAAATTAAAAAAAAAACGCCCGTGTCCAACCGAGATAAAAATATTTTTGAAAATTATGTAATCGTTCGCAGGAGGAAAATGATTCTCGGTCTAGTATCGATAAGCCGGTAAAAGATAACCGAAACGCTGTAACGCTGTATTGTTATTCTAGGCTTTCGGCTTTCGATAAAGCGGCAATCGTACTCGATATCTATTGCGCGTATCGATGAAAAAAAAATGACGCAACGGCAGAAGTTGTCGGAGATAAAATGTGCTCCGGTAGGTTTTTCACGTTTAAGAATCTATTTTATACAGTTTGTGCTTACAGTTTGTACTTAAACGCGGACAAATTACACGTACACGCTTATAATTTAGCGCCTCCGTTCGAAAAAGCTCGACAAGTGTGCAAGTAGAACGCGAAAGAAGACGGACGGAAAAATCCGTAGCCCGTATCCTCAATTTATTAGCCGCACGTTTATTGGGTTGGCTGTTCTGTTTGGACGGTGTTGGTAAGCAGCGTCGAGCGCAGCGATAATTCAAGCTCTCGGCGTTATAATTGGAGCGAAGGCTCCAATCCAATCCAATCCCCTACGTCCGTTTATTCCCGGTTAGTCTTCGCGCTCCGTTTGATTTTCGATGCCGCGATGGGTCGCGAGTCGCCCCGCGAGTAATTCGATACCTCGGATGCTGTCCACCATCTCCTCCTCGCGAGGGGCAACAATGTTGTCGGGCTGTAAATCGCCCGGGTGTAATCGCGGTCCGCGGCTCATCGCTTTAATGCCCTGCAATTTACGAGAGCAAAGGCGCAAATCGCCGCGCGTTTTACCGCTCAATGAAATTGAGGTCCGAGTCGAGCCGAGAGCCGCTACATACACGCATAAGTTGTTGGTACCGATAGGCTGTTGAATAAATCCCTCGAAGCCGCGCGCGAGTTCGATGTCAATCAGCGCGGATTCTCGGACGACTCTCGATCGTAGGGTTCGTCGAGTTCGTCGAGTTCGCCCGTTTCCCGAGCATTTACGAGTCGGTGCGGCACTGCGAGACTGCCTTAACTCAAAAAAGCCATCCGCGATCTCGCGACATCTTTTCGACGACGAGTTACCTTTACGTTTCTTCCACGCGTCGAGCTCCGATATTATCCGATTCGTCGGAGTTACCCTCGCCGAGTTACCCTCCAAGGAAACGAACAACGCCGAATTCGTTCGAGAGACGAACACGTGTCGCCGATCGCGCTCGGAAATAGTCTCGATCGCCGGATCTCGCCGATACCGGTGCGACCTTTCGAAAACAAGATCGGAGTTGATATTTTAATATTTTGATAAGCAATGATCGGAATTAAAATACGTATTATCAGAATGCTTTGATAATTTAGAGAATTAGAGAAACTTTATCGAATCGTATTATTTTGGAACGAGTCGCTCAATTTCGTTCGGACGTAAAGTTAAACGTAAAGTCCGCGGATCGATCGATCGATTTTTCGAGTTACGGGGTTACAGGAGTGCCGTGAATATTGTCCGGAGCACTTCATCTACTCGTTGAAGCGACTCGCGCCTAAATCGCGCCTAAATCGCGCGTCTCTTTCGGGAGGAAGGATATTCACGCTCGCGATATCGGATTCGGGAATACAGAGGGTGACGTTTTCCTTTCATCCGAATCGCGAATGAGTTTTTCGTAAGCGGGAAAGAGAGAGGAGCGTTGGGAAATTCGAAGTGCGTTCGATGGAGGAACATCGAACGAACGCTCGACGCTTTTTGTAGGATGTGTAAACCCGTGCTCGCAGATATTTAAATTTTAGAGTTACGTATGCGAAAATTACACTACTGTTTTATTGCGTTGGAAGCGAGATTGATCGGCGCTGTGCAATGATTAAACTGCGAGGTAGTTTCTTGCGCGGAACGCTTATAAATTGTGACTGTTACGTAAGCGATGCACCTTCGGGATATCATTTTAAATTACGCCGTCTTATTATCCGTACCAAAAGAAAAACGAATATATCAGAAACACTGACTGTAATTAAATTAATGTTTAAGAGGCTCGAGTAGTCGAGATAAGAGCACGTGGAATTTTATAATTCCTAAATGCGAAAATATCAAATTACATAAACATTTTACGTGTACCGATTCAGAATTTCTCGAGACCACCGGTAGTGCCGAGATGGGATCTGGATTCTCTACGGAATAAAATGTTATAATTCCCAGTCGCTGCGTTTGTTATTTTTATTTTGGTATTTTTACTTCTACCGGTAGTTCCGTTCATAAATTTTATTCGGGAAAGCGTAAGAAATCGATCGCCCTTTTAATCGGATTGTGAATAATTGCTCCATCAAACTATAGTTTAAGTCTAGTAATAGTTACGAATCTTTGCTCGAGTCTCGTATCGGTACCATAGTCCCATAGATTATCTAGCGTTGAACATGGAAAAAGAAATCGCCGAAGCGGACATTGTATTTTTTTATTTGAATTTTTAATCGAATAATTCATGTTTACGAGTGAGACAATCGATCAATGTTCAAATCGTTCATTCCATTTTTCTTCTAGTTCCCTTTTTATGTTTGTTCTTAACCATAATATTTATTAATTTAGATTATCCTGTGCAAATAAAATTGTAGTATCGTTGGTCGTTGGTAGGCAAAAGTTAATTTTTGATCGTAACGCGTACCGATCTAAACAAAAAACGTTGAATAATGAAATATTTGCTTCGAAATTAATTTAAAGCGACACCTAAGAAATAGTACCGAATGTACGTCCATTGTTTCCGATCGTGGGTGTCGCGTCAACGGCACACCGCAAACATTGCGATAAATCGTAAGTAAGAAAACCTTTCGCGAGTACAAAGAAATAAACACTGTGCGTAAGTATAACGTGAAACATTGTAATGGAAAATGAAAGCGTATTTTTAAGGGAAAGTATACGAAATATTCTTTCAACATCTATTATCAACGCGTTGTATTATTACAAGTCTTATCTTAAATAATTATTCGATATCGATAAAGTTGATCCAACGTTATCTCAGCGATTCGAATGGTTTTGATATAAGACCCGCAACGCAAGATTTAGAAAACGCGATTCAAATTTACTCTACAAATTTATCTCATTAGCAACCTTAACTAAAATATTAACTTAACATTCCCCATATCCATGAACAAGAAGTCGAACCTTTACGGCGCGACTGATGATCTGCTTTATTTTGTTTCAGTGTCGCCAACCTTGCCGCTGTCGGACATGGCGAGAGAGAGGGAGCATCACGAGAGGGAGCGAACGCGACGGACGGCGCCGATCGGAGCTCGAGCGTCGGACTGCGAACGCGACAGGGAGGCGATGTCGAGGGGTCGGGCCGAGTGCCGAGCGGACCGGCAACGAGAACGAGAGCGTCACCGGGACCTTTCCGTCTGCGCCATGGAACCGCCTGATCCCGTCTTCGTGTCCTCCTCCGCGGCCCTCCTCGCCCTCCAGATCAAGGAGGCCTCGCTGTAAGTTGCATTTTTTTCCCTCTCGAACACTCTCAAACACTCTCAAACACTCTCAAACACTCCTTCTCCTTCTCCAACATTTCCTCGACAACACCGAATCCTTCTTAAAGGAGTTGTCCTTTAATTACGCGATGCGCCCTCAAACGCGTTCTTTCAATTTTACTCTATTTTAATCTAGCTCGACGCTTTTCGACCTTACGATCTCGAATTAGACGAGCCTCGTCTAATAAAGAAAGAGCGTTATCGAAAAAACTGGTATCGCGAATATCCTTCTTCGACATTCGTTCTTTTTACAGGAATACGCGCAATCGGTGCGACGTACAAATAACAAAAACGCGGAATTTACGGCAACGTTAAAGTTTAGTACTTGGCGATTTGTAAAAAGCGTAGGCAGCGGTTAAATTTCCAAAAGAATCCGGTAGTTGTTTGAAAAAGTACTTCGCCTCTACTAGTCGTCTCTTTATCACCGTTCTCCAAAGATAGCAAAGATGGAGTCGATTCGCGGGGAAATTTCTTGATCAACCGAGGAAAAGTATTCGTCGCGGGGGACATTAAACTCGCACCTCTCGGGTGACTGCACCGACGGAGAGGATTGAGGTCTGTACGAATAATTGTCGTTTAACGAAGCCGTGGATCCAGCACCGTGAAAGACGAGGAGGGGACAACACACCGGACTAATTAGGCCGAGGATACGCGTTTGGGTTCGCGTTCGGGTTCGCGTTCGGGTACGTGTCCGGGTACTCGTACTCCCATCCTCGAGACGGAGCATCGGTCGCGTAACGGGTCACCTCGCGATGGGGCGCGTGATCCTCGCGACATAAATCCCCGCTGGAGGAACACTCGAGACCCGCGTGTCCGCTCCTAACCAGGACTCCAACTTTACGACGCGACCGCTTCCTTGGAGGCCCCGGAGTTGGTCCGTATCCGTCGGATCTCGGTCGTATCTTCCTTTCGCTCGACTCGTCCTCGACTCGCCGATGATGTGGGAGACGTCTCTTAGTAGGTACAACGGAGGCGGGAGTAGAGGCAGTCGGATTTGGACGAAAAAACGGAGAGAATTATGACTCGCTTACGTCGGAATGAAACTTAAAGGATGCCGAGTGCGGAACAACGGCCGAGCAAGATGTCGACTTATTTCAATAACGATTTAACTCACAATTTTATCCTTAATAATGTATTCGCTTCGGTTAGCCTTACATTTTTTAAATTAAGTAAATACTATCGTAACTTTAGTACTTTGTCAGTACTATTATAGTCAAGTTTCTTACGTGTATCTTTAATGCTCCTCGAGTAAATTATTTGCGTGCTTATCGGTTTTGGTAAGACCATGAATTTTTAGCCCAATGATTAACGTTTCCGTTCACCGTAATATCGCCAATTTTAATACAAGCTTAATGAGTCTATTGATACGTTACAAAAATAAAGATGACTAAACTTTTTATTTTTAAGAACGATAACAAGAAATTACGAATGTAAATGAAATTGTATTATATTATCGTATACGCGATTTTCCGGACTAAATATTTCTTTTATTAAAATAATTAAATAATTATCTAATCCGAAGTAAAATATTTTATCCCATATACCTATGATTTCTTAATTTATGAATACTCGTCGATCTTATTTGCAATTCTAAACTGAATCATCCGTTGAGTCAAAAGTAAAATAGTGCGGATATTACGCGAATTCTTATATCATCTTTTAATCGATTTATTGCTTTATTGTATCATCAAGAAATGGTTATTGCAAAAGTTTCTTATAAACGTTAATTATGATTTGCTATTTATGAAATTATCGATGCATAGTTTATTACGCAGGGTCAATTCTTTGCTGAATTTGAAAATATGCATTTGAAAAAAGAAAATTTTTAACCACGGAAATTAGTTTACGAATAATAACTGTACTAGTATTTAAATTTTTATGACATTATTAATGAAATATTGTGTCAAAAGGAAATATAACGATACTTTACGAATAGTCCATTTCCTTAATTAAAATTTTAGTAAGATCCTGTGCTCGGCTTAACTTACAAATTTTATAGTTATAAATATTTGAAGAACAATGAATAAAAGCCGCCATCGTAATTTATACTTGCAAAATCAAGGCTAGCTCCATAATTATATTTCAGATTTGATGAGATGTTACATTAAAGTAAATATGTGCGAGAATACTTACTATCGAGTCAATAATAAATTACTTTTTCAAAGGCATTCTAAGAGGCTTCGACCGACTTGAATAAAACCTCGATCCATAATGCGTTGGTATTCTTTTCTTTACCGACGAAAAAAAATAATTATTGGTCTTTATTTATATTCCCTTGTACTCGCAAAGTTAAGTATATAATAGCGGGATGAAATATACAACTCTGAAGAATAGGAATCCCACTGCTCGACGATCCATTTAGAAACGATAAAAGTACCCGAGCCATAAATGGAGCAAGATAAAAAGATGAAAAATCTCCATTGACAATAATCAAAACATCAGCTAAGTTTTTTCTAACCGTGCTATTCTTCGCATCGTCGCTAAGTAGACAACGAAATAAACTCATAAATCACAGTTTCCAATGCGCGAGACTCGAGGAAATTTGTCGCATAACTCGCTCTTCTCGTACGTCCGGTTATTTTCTCTTTCCACCGTTGATCGCGTCGAGTTTCTTCGGACTCTCGCGAATCACTCCCTCGTCGCACGGGCGCTTCGAGAGCGATGAAAAAAATGACCGGGATAGTTTTAACGAGTGAAAAATGGAATAGGGAAAATCGGCAATGCGCTGCCGATAAATCAACGCGTCGTTTTTACGTCCTCGGCGTTTCGCGGGATCCGGAAAATACGTCACGGCGCGTCTCTTCGAGGACAAATCGTTGTCTTTGATTCACTGACAAATTTCCGCAAAGAGTATTCACCGGGGATCACTTCGAGACACGTTGTATCGAGTTAGACGCGAACGCGAGTTCATAAATCAAAGACGCAGCGTTGATTGAGCAATTATAGATCGATAAAACCGATTGGTTCAAACGCCATTTTTAAATGCATTTTTCTCGTCGAATCAATTCGACGGAGATTAGCAAAATTATCGATCGAACGGAAAGCAATTTTTAACAAAGGTGATTACGAAGCAAAACCGTATCTCGATAGTAGTAAAAGTATGCGTGTACAAGAGGAAACGTTCGAATACGATTTTCAAGATGAAAGTTTAACGCGTTCGCGTTCGATAAATTTGTTCGTTCGTATTTACGCGCGACAAATTTACTAGTATTCGTCTACAAAAATTAAGCGTGATCGCAGCTTCGACACGCGGAACCCGTTTTAAATTTCTACGGAGAGCGCATAAAAATAAATATCGATGAGCAACGAATTAAATATGCCACAAAGTAAATAAATACATTTGGTACGAACGGATAAACGCATCGAGCCGAAGTATAACAGTTCGCTTTCGGTCCTTTAAAGTGTTCGCGTAATTGCAGGGATCGCCTTAAAAACACCTCCTCGTTAAATTAACAAAGCCAAATCACCCATTGACAGTAATAAACCGAAATCATCGCGTATCTTCGGAATGATATTCCAGAGAACGCCTCCCGAAGGACCAGAAAAGAAAGGAAAAAAATTGTCCGTACACGGCATCGAATTCCTACGAATGCCGTTATTAGCGTGCTCGTAAAGTAACACGTCAATATTATCGTCAATATTATCGTCAATATACGTGCGTCGCCGTTGCCATCTCATTTTCCAATTCACGGAAGCACCTGTACCCGTTTCTCATCCGAAAAAGAGATTAAAAAAATATCCTGCTTGCGCCTTTATCGCGATCGTTCGTTTCGTACGATCGTTCTTTATGACGTACGATGCGTCTCAAAATTACGCAAGACTCCTCCATTTCGATAACTAAAGAACTAAAGAGGCTCGACTTTCGGGGCCATGCGAATAACGTCTTCTCTTTTTCGGTAATGCGTAACGATTCACTCGATAATTGCGGAGCGTAATCCAAAATTCTCGATGTCGAAGACCTGCATTTTTACCCTCGATCGCGTGCCTCGATCGTCAAGGATGATTGGCTCGATGACATTTACATTTGCGTCGTAATTTTATGTTAATCACGATGATTTAAAATGCCTTCTACGAGACTTTTTTCGATATAACAATCCTTTCGAATTCTCCTCACTGTAGTAAGACGTACCGAGTAAAATTTTTTATCGAAATTACTCCAATTTTATACTTTTCAATTACTAGTGTATATTATTATAGTTTGATCTCACTTTAAGTAATCGGTATAAAATTTCAACAACTTTGAGGCAAAAATTTTTACTTTCAAATCTTTACATAAAATACTAGTAGCCAAAATAAATTCTATACTTAACAATTATTATAAACTACAATAATGTATTGTTGATCCAAGAGGTTCGAACATCGATACGTTTAAATGTATATTAATATATACAAATGTCAAGGTATAACATAATTATATCAATGTTATAACGTATTATAAAGATTAAGTATTGAAAAGTTAAAAAAAAATTTTTTTCCTTTTCGATTGTTCTTAATATTTCTTAATATTCTCAAATTTATTATTAAACTACTAATAGTTTCTTAATATTCTGCATATTTTTGAAAATCAATGATTGCAATTCTAGAAAGTCGTAACCGATTATAACTTATTTTAACTTTTACGCTTTTAATATTAATGTAGACGATAATACAATGTATTTATTTTAATATTTGTACAATTATGTTTACACTTTCCAGTAAATTTACCTTGTCTTGCCAAGTATTGAAATCCTTGGATAAATACATTATAAAACTAAATCTAAATCAACTTGATTACAGCTAATAAATTTATGCATTCAACGCGAATAAATTGTAATATAATCTCATATTTAAATCCATTTCTAATGAAATTAATACCGACTTACATAAAACCGAGAAATTTTCTAGTATACGATTCATCTAATTGTATTATTGTTCAAATGATGTTCATATATATGCATACATTCGTTAAACTTTATAAAAAAATTTATTGCAACTTACAGTTAATCTTATTCACTTTTCTTTACAAAACGTTTTAGCAACGGTATAAATAACCGAGATATACTTCGCGCAACAAAGCAAACGATGTTATTTCATAAATTAGTTTATGTTAATCTTGCGAAAAATAATAAATCGTTAAAAAAATTATCCTTTGACGTTCCTCTTCTTTCCAATGGTCAAACTTGAAAACGGGAATTTTATTTTATTAGAGATAGTATCAAAATAAGAATAATTGATATTAGACTAAACGTTGAACTTCGTACATGGAAACATAAAAATAGTAACGAATGAATGAATGTGAGCGATGTACTATTCCAAATTATTATTTCACGACTTTAAAATACTTTCAGTGACATTTCATCAACGAATCTTTTCTTTTCTTTTTTGTTTATAAATACTAAACGCGTTTTTATTACGAATAAATCAATTAAAAGCAATTTATCGCAATTATAGACATCGGTTGAATTATCGAATAAACGTTATTTATTTATTATAACTACAAAAAAATTTATAATTATCGATAATCGTATTTCACGTTTTTTCATCGCGATTTATCGTTTCCAATTTTACAGTGTAGCCGTATACGTAGAAATCTAATTACGAATTTTTAAATTCTAAAACTGAATCAAAACATTTTTTAAATTAAACACAATTATTTTTCAATATTCGATACATTTAATACAATTTTAATCAGATCAAATGGTGCATTTTACTTCTTAATTGAACTGAATAAGAAATTTGAAAAGCTTATTTGAAATTCATAGTTACACTTATCGTTAAATTTTTTAATCATTTAAGGTTAAAAATAAAAAATCTGCCGTGAAAACAAAGATGAAGTTGTCTATATTTAAAGATAATTTATAGTATCACATAAGGTTTAAAATAATAGCTATTTTTACACAAGACTTATTTTGCTTTACAATAAAAATTACAATAATACAAACTTGTACTCGAAGAAAAAAATTTTATAAACCTTGTAATACTTTCAAATTTGTCGATCAAATAGACCTGATAAATTGGTTTTCGAAAACAAGAGCAAAGGAGTAATGAGTCAAAAAAGAATTAATAATCTTTTATACACACAGCAATTATTCATCATTGTCTTTATATAGCGATTGACTATATTTCCACCGCTGCACATTATAAGCCTAAGAACGCGTTGAATGCATCGACATTGTACACGCGAGCGTATACATACCAAAGGAAGCTGTCGAAAAAACTCTCTAAGGCGAATCAAATGAGATTTTCATTTGCGAAGATAAAATAAAGAAAAAAGTGATCGCGTCTGTCTTATGAACCCGTGGTTGACGAATCAAGCCATTACTATTTATTACCTTTACTACTCCTTTTCTCTCCTTCCTCCTTGTAATCTTATTATCGCTTCAATTTCTTTTCTTGCGTTGTCATAATCAATGTTGACTTCGTCGTAATTTCATTCGTATTTAAATCAGCATTGCTTTGATATGCATATGTACCAAAATGCGTGCTTGAACAATTACGAGAAAATCGTCGATACGCACGTATAAAAAATTCTGCCAATCGTAAAAATTTTAACGGTGTATAAATAAAATATAAGTTTATTACATTACGTGCATATCTATAATTAAGTAAAATAAGTAGAAATAATATTTAATCTTACAGAATTTTATCAAATTTCCAAAAATCTTAAATTTTCAATAATATTTAAACAGGTATTTAATATTTAACTTTATTTTTAATCGATTTAAACATTTTAATGATTGAAATTAAAATTACATTAATTAAATTTAAGAAAACTAAAATTAAAGTATATGAAAATATACTTAAAGCGTTGCCATCGATTATGTTATTTTGAGGTAAAGAAAAAAGATTTTTACAATTACTTTTTACAATTTTAAAAACTTTTTAAATAAAAGAAATAATTACAACGTACAATTAAATAAATCTTTAATATACTACACTTATATAAAGTTTTTTCTTTTGTGAGTAAGACATATCTAATACAAAAAATATCATTATTTATTTTTATAGTAGAGTTATAAATGATACGCTGAGAAATAATTAAATCTTCATACTTCGATAATAATTAGGTGAAAAAAAATTTTTGCCAGGTAATGTAATAGTTATTAATAAACTTTAATAAAATGTATGATTTTGTCATACAAAGATATAAAATTGACTTGGACGTAAGATATTATTTTATTTAACAAAAAAGCTTCGATTTTTTTATAAACGTCACTTAATATTATTGATATGATATAAAATAATTTAATTGAATCTTCTAAATTTACGATAATTTAAAAGAATGAATTATTTTTTCTCTTGTTCATTTTTATTTTAAAATGTATAATGAAATTAATATTGATAAACAAATATATAATTTTTTCATGATATCGTTCAAACATTTACATAATTAGTCATTCATATTTAATAAAAATATTAATAGCACTTAATCATCAAAATAGTTTAAAAATATATGCGTATAAAATTATAGTGCAATTAAAAGAAAAATATCAAAAATTGCATAATCATCGGAAAATGAAATTCTAGGCTTCAACATTACAAGAATGATTAAATCACGTAAATTAGGTTTGTCTGTAGAATGGTTATTAAAGAATAAAATAGAGACTCTTAAAAGAACTGGAAAGTACGGAACTTTAAAGTGAAATAAGACAAAGATGTGAATGTAATATCAATTAGGCTTCAGGAAAGTAGGGTACGACCAAATATGTTTAATAGATTTGACGATTAAACGAGAATCGCATTATTCTTTCAAATAGTTTCTTATTTTATATATTGTTGAAATTCTTTCAACTTCCAACATCAATTACATAATAATAATTATTATTAAGATTGTTACATAATATTAAATAAATAAGTAATTAAATAAAACATGGACTTTTATAAAAAAAAATTTTCTCATAAAAGTTAGCGAAATTATCATCGAATCGAATTGTTTTTATTTATATTTACTTATTTTTACAAATGATTATTAAAGGCGCGTGGTAAAACGTACTCTATTAATTAATAAGGAAGATCCAATTGCAACGAATGTCAGAAGCACAGGTCCAACGTCAGGTCCGTCCCAAGTTTTTGCAACCTTGAACGTTTTTTGCCCTCAGGGTGTTCCATAACAAGCGACCCGCATTAACGCCGGGAATCGGCCTCGGCGGCAGAGGAAACAACGCGGCCGTCGTCGGCGGAAATGGCACGAGCCTCGGTGTCGTCGACGGAGAGTGCGGAGACGCCCTTAAGCGACGCAAGGTCCACAGGTGCGACGTCGCAGGCTGCGACAAAGTATACACCAAGAGCTCACACCTCAAGGCCCACAAGAGGACTCACACCGGTAAGTCGCTTCTGTCCGTCCATTACAGTTTGGTTACAGTACAGTGGGGTTAGGTGAAGATCAGCCTCGAGGGAAAACTGCCGAGTCCTTTTTCCGACGAAAGATAAATTCGCCGATTACTTCATCAAGTTTAGCTATAACATCTAAACTTTGTGGCGTCGTCTTTACATTTTAAGCCGATCTTATTGGCGAATCTCGATATCTATTTGATATTATAAGAATCTTTTGTCACTTTCAGCGAAGAATCGAATATAAATTTAGTACCTTCTTTCTTTTTAAATTTTTACTCGATATCAGATTATTTTATTGCTTTCCTTTGAGAAATTCCATGAATCGATCGATATAATTACCACTCTTCAAATACTTATCGCTGATAATATGTACTGGTTAAACTTTTAAATTTAAAGAGTATTTTAAATAAAATTACACGCTGTAAAATAATTGTAGATGAATATAAATTAACGTTTTATAATCGGTTATCTATTTTAAACATTTTTGATACAATTATTTCTTTAAAAACGTAAATAGTAATTTGTTATTTCAAACAAATCGATACATTTTCTTTTCATAATTAAAATAGTTCAATTTATATTTATTTAAAGATGTAAAATATATTTTTCTCTCTTCGTTAAAACTTTCGAATTATAATCGAAAAAATAACAATCTTTATCAGCCAATAAGAACGGAAAATTACAAAAATATTTTATTAAATTAAGTTTCTAAAATTTACGACGATATATTTTTTAACGATGTCGAAACGCTAACGCGATTTAGATAACTAAAATGTAATAATACGTTACAATAATTTTCTTTTCGTAAATTTATAAATTTTTCATTAGTATTTTAATAATAAAAAACATTGTAAAGTAATATCGGTAGATTATTAATAATATAAATATAATAAACTGATGCGATAAGATTAATTACATAAAATATTAACGAAATCGTGAAATTTTTTCGAAACGTTTTTCTAAAAATTGATACGAGTTTATATTTTCCTTAAGTAATTATCTATAAAATAACGCATCCCTTTTAAACTTAATAGAAGAAAAATAGAAGAATAGAAATAAATTAAATTATCTATTGTGTAAAAATGAAATTGTCATCTATAAAAAGCAAGGTAATAAATTAAAAAATGATTCATGAATAATCGTTACACAAGAATATCTTCGGTCTCATTCTCACGCGCAATACAATTAGTAAATATATACATACATATTGTAAAAACGTTGCATATTTAAGGAAAAGCTTGCATAAATCATTTCTGTTGAATAAAACCGAACGCAAGTTTGAAAGATAGTTCCAATACCTTCTTCGATGAAGATACGTAGAAAGGTTTCGAAATTAGCATATTTAAATGAATTTTCTAAAGATAAATTTCCAAAATAGTACAGTTAATCATTATTTTCCATTCTGCAATCTCGAATACAATAATTCATTACATATCAGGGTTTTTACGGAAGTGGCAGCTCCGTAGATCATGTCTATAAAGAAAAATTGTCTTCACGGCACTTAGACCGCTTTCAATTAAACTTGTTACGTGCGAGTACTTATAGATCAACGACATTCAAAATGAGTCTCCTGGTAAAGATCGGCAAGACAAGTGCAGCGGCGAATCATTCATGTGCACCTTTTTCTTCCGTATTCCATACCAAGACGTACGTGTACGTATGCTACGCGCGTAATATATATTTCATTCGGGTTTTCGCGCGTATAAGCGCATATAAGCGCATATAAGCGCATATAAGTGCATATAAGCGCGTATAAGCGCGTATAAATATTACACTTCGCAGGCGTGATTTACGCCGACGTTGCGATAAAATCCAAGCCGCTAGGTGTGCGCATTTTGTCCCGGTACGCCTGCTGAGACACTTCGGCTGTACTTTATTCCTACGTTTTACGTACGCGGGCATAAGTTTATTTAACGGCTCAATTTTTCTTGCATTTTTTAAGAAAAGCGCAGGAAAGAGAAATGGATAAGGAGGGAGAGAGAGAGAGAAAGAGAATTACGGTAGAAGAGTCGCGGATTTTGATGAATTTTAAGCGATTACTGTATACAAACGCTAGTCTCTTTATCGGTACTATTCCGTATTCCGTTTATAAATAAAAGTCCTTACATTTCTATTTATCGACCAAATTCTTCGCGAGAATTTTTTAAAGATCGTATTTTAAATAAATAACGACGAAGATAACCAATTTTGTAATATTAAAAAATATTGCTTACGATCGAACGTAAATTCGTAAAGAGTTCGTAACGCGTGTAAGTACAAATTTTATAGAATACGCATTATTTATTACGAAAAGAAAATCGCAACGAAATTCAGTCGTTCGTTTCATTTCAAATTTCATTCGATACAATGGAACAATCGGGAAGCTGAACTTTTTATACGTTCGTGTTTATTTCTACAGCATCGCGTTTAAACTCGGTGAAACGGACATCGATATTTATTAATATAACACAAATGAATTATTTTGATTTTCGCAATAATTTTACGCGTCGGAAGTTTCGGTTTTATTTTATCGTACGCTACAAACGAACGAACGAACGAACGAACGAACGAACGAACGAACAAACGAAAGATTTCTCTAAAAGCGTAATAATGTCCCGAATAGGGAAACTCGTAAAAAAAAAATGCGAATTATGCTTCGGGTATAGATCGTGAACCGTATTCGAAAAAATGACTTACCACCCATTGTTAACATCTCAATGATTTTCCGAATGTTAATTAACTCCGAATGTCGAAACACGAACAATGACGAAGTCACGAACGTTCGCGAACGCTGGTGTAATCGCATCGCCGGGGCGCAGACGTTCTTTCGAGGAAAAATGTGATAAAGGACGAAACTCGACGAAACTCGACGAAACTCGACGGGTCGAGTCGGTGAAACAATCGCTCGGACAATTAGCTCTCGCTTTACCCCGGGAAAGGGTTACGGTCTCTCGGTCTCTCGGTCTCTCGGTCTCTCGGTCCCCCGGTCTCTCGGTCCCCCGGTCTCTCGGTCCCCCGGTCTCTCGGTCCCCCGGTCTCTCGGTCCCCCGGTCTCCCAGTCCCTGGAACGGAAAACTCGATTACGTTTTTTCGAGGCGGCGTCAACGTTTTGTTTTTTCCTCCACTCGCCGTCTACCCGTTTTCACCATTCGCTTCATTATTCACCGCTTTCCTCCGTTTTTCTCGACTCGGTTGCGCACTCGTACTCTTGCACCTCGCGGCCCTCACCTACATCGCCCAAGTAGAACCGTAGAACCGGAGCGGCGCGTGCACGAAAATTGGATTTTTCTCAGAGGAGTCGTCGTCGCATGGCTGCGGGAGATTAGGCTCGGCTAAAGCCACGAGCGCCTTTTACGGGGGTCGTTATTTTTCTTGGTTGTACCGCGGTGCGCGCGAATAATGGCTTGTCACGCGGTGTTGCATTTCAGCCTTGTCCTTTTTCTAATTTAGAGAAGTTACCGCGGTTTATGCGCTCGACGGCGAACGCAACATATCGACCAAAGTACATAATTTAATTGCGCAACGCGAGTTTTTTTCTTGCCTTTTTTTTAATCGAGCTCCAGGTGTAATTGCGATGTACGATTAATACGAAGCGATTCGTTCGTTTAAATTGGTAATGCAGCCGTTCTACGAGAAAGCTAAGAGAATCCTCCAAGCTGGATACAAATTTAATCAACTTTATCGTTGTTGCGCGGATGTTTGCGGTACCGATGATAAATTTGTATATCATATCTGACGAATAGTAATCGGATATTATATTTTTTCCAACCTAATTACGAATTATTTCTACTTACGAATATGTTAAATTAAAAAAATTCTTTTCGTTAAATTCTTGAGTTCTTGGTTGATCGGAGAATTTATGTTTTACAATTTTAACGACCCTTTTCAACGTTTCATACCCGATGTTGGATGCATTTCTCGCGTAATTAAATAATCTTTATCGTCGATTTATCGGTTTTTCTATAAATATAATACTTTGTAAAATGCGCTGCAAAACTGGAAACTTACTGCGTGCGTGTAAATTTTTTGTGTAAAAAATCCTTGATTACGTAATTAATGGTTTCCGGATTCGAACACGACGACGAAAACAATCGCGTGTCCTGTGATCTAACGGAAAAAGTGCGAGAGCGCGGGTGTGGAAAATTTCCGGCCTTTCTGCATCTCCAACGGTGCAATGGAACGTAGAGGGCGTTCCTTTTATTCGAGTACATATAGTTTCAAATTGTCACGCAACGTACAAAATTATTTTATTTTAAATCTGAAATCGCTGGACGTATCTCGGTTTGATTGCTGTTGTAAATTTAACGAACAATGGTTTTATTCCAATTAAAATTTTACTAGGGGTAATTTTTAAAAACTGCACGCTTAGAGTAAAACATTCGATATAATTTAAAATTTTAAAATAACTTTGGATAGAATTGTAATTTTAACGAAAGAACAAATATCTTGCGATACATTTTTTCAATTTGAAACAACAACTATCGTTTCAACAATTAACGTGTTCTTCTTTTGAAAAAACAGGATCATTTCTCGGGAGATGAAAAATTTGTTTAATTCTGTACTCGTGAAACGATCGAACGAGCAAACAATTTTCTTAACTTATCTGCCGCTTTTTATGCGAGCGCGATCTCACACGGATGTACTCGTCAAATTTATCGGAACTGTACGCGATACGTAAACTTCTTCGCGAATAGAAGTGTACTATTATCTAGTATTAGCCTGTTGCACTCGTCCCTGGACGCCTTGAAGTCGCTATGAATAGCGAAGGCGTAGTTCTGAGAATGTAGTCCTCTTTCGTTGGTTCTAAAGTATATTAAGGAAATAGAGGTACTCAAACCAAAGGTAGATTATATTCCATGATTTGCTATCTCTTCTGACCCGATTCAAACTCGTATCCAGCATTTATTTCAAAGCATTCGTATATATTGAATTATTTTTAGGAAGCCTAGGAGGAATTTAGGAGCAGAAAGGGGATAAAAATAGAATAATTAATTATTTCAAATGGAATTTAAAAAGCGATGCAATTTTAAATAATTATTTTTAAAAGTTGAGAGATTAGTAATAAAATGAATATTAGTTTCTGTATGATTTATTTATTTTTCTATGCTTCAAATTAATCGCTGTCAATGCTACCCTATGCGAGTACAATTATTATCTACATCGATTTATGTATACTCTTACACTTGAGCCTATACAATGTCAGATAACACACGTGTATTCATAGAGATTACGTTTCAAATCGATACGTAAGTCGTAAATCAAATCGGTTTGTTTATGATTGTACACCTACGTTGTTTTGTATACACCTCCTTTCAAAGTAGTACTTAAAACAATGAAACGTTTAGTTTTTCTAAATAAAACATTATTATTTTAAGCGGAGTTTAATCGTTCCTTCTTTATCCAAATGAAAATCTTGTATCAATCTTATTTAAATAATCGTTTAATATAAAAATAGATAAAGTTTAGATTGAAAATTATTAACTAAATTCACGGTTTATAAATAATAAAGAAGCAAAATCCATCGTAATAACATTTTTGTTACAAAAGTTAAGACGTTATCGTTAAAGAAAATAGCACTGACTCATTTGATAATCATGTTTACCTTCCGTTCAATTATGTAAATCACGAAGAAAATAAAATCTTGACCATGTTAAATTTTGAGCCTTGCGTCAAACTTGTATGAGAACCACTCTAAATTTACGTAGCGTGATCTGTGATGGACAGCTGATGTCTCGACGGATCTCACATAATAATTAGGTTGAATTAACTACGATTATTACACATCCGAAATCTCGTCGATAATCCACAACATTAAGGAGCTCACGCGACTTTTTCCTCGTCATATTTAACGGCTGGTAAAAGATTTTTGCACGATTATATAATTCGTGACGATAAACGTTGACGCGATTTTTTTCTTGTCGTCGTATTTGCCCAACGGCACCTTATTCACATTATTAAATTCAACTAAATATTACCTTCTGTAGTGGTAAATTTTAAATATTTTTACTGTGTAAAAAACATACTGGAATTTTAACAATATTCTCTTTAATTAGTGAGTTTTTTTTATAGGAAAGCACATTATTTTAATATTAAAGTTTCCTCAATTTTAGTATTTTTTAAATATTCTTAAATTATCTACACGATAATAATTATAAACAAAGAGTTTTATAAGAAAGCTATGCTTAGAGTAAAACAAACTTGTTATAATCTCATGATAAAAAATAAATAAAAAATACGAGCGAAGCAAATAAGTTTAATTTTATGATTTCTATAAAAATCGCAGATTTTTAATATAATTTGATACTTATTAACTCTTAAAATAATTTATCGATAAAGGAAAACTTTTGTAAATCTTAATTCGATTATCTGTATCTTGTAAAACGTATAGTCATTAATCGATAATTATTTTTTTGTTTTTAAGAAGAATATTTGAAATTACTCGTATTAGTGTTAGTTTATTAGCAAATTAATCATTAATTTTAAAATGATAATAATTTAAAAATACAAGTTGTGTAATTTTAAATGTTATATTTGTAAATTTTAGTAGAAATAATGGTCGAAGAAAATTATAATATAAAAAGATAGATTTAAAACATAAATTATTATAGGGTAGCTTTAAAAAATTCTCCCTGATAAAAATGTTAAAGCTAAAAATTCTTTGTATTATCGTAAACTATTTATTAAAGTATATACGTGTGATTCGAGTAAATAGATGCGATGTATCAGATATTTAATCCATCAAGACTACCAATAACTACGCCGTAATAAAAATTGAAAAATAAATAATTACATTATTAAAATTTCGATAAAAATGTAAATATTTTATTGAATTGCAAATTATTAATGTACTTATATATTGTTGATTTCGAAGTTACATAAATCGATTTAATGAACTGACAAGCTTAAGTTAGGAATTAATCTGTAAACTCATGTCTATATACTTATATAACAGTATATATACAGTATACATACGTTACACGCTTAGAATTTTGTACTTCAAATGCAATAATCGCTTGTGTAAAATTTTCATCCTCGTAAGAAACTTCCGAATACCATTATAACGAAATAAATTTTACAATTATTAATACGCAAAAGATAATTATTCTGTCAAAATTAATATTAGTTAGGATTAAAAGCATACAAATACTACTATTCAACGGGTAAACTTAATCCAAACAGCTAAATTATTTTCATCTAGACAAAGTTATAATGTGCATTCAATTTCTCGTGGAAAGAAGAAATAAAGAGATAGGGAGAAAAAGAAAGAGAGACAGAGACTATCAATACTTGCATAAAACGTATTTGAAAAGAGCCGTAAATCCTGTAGAGTAATTGACACGTGTATAATTCAAAGATTACCCCTTTATTTTGTACAGCTACCACGCGTAAAGTATCCTAAGGAAAAATATCGTCGGAGAAGGAGCGACGAAAACCGGTTGGCGCGATTACAATTAAATTCGCGACCTCTACATTTTCACCCTCTCCCCTTTTGCGAATCGTAAATACACCGAGAGGATTCAGAGTACCAGGAAAATATACAAATTATTATTATCACTGGCAATGGTTTTAGGCGTCGTTTTTCTAGATGTTTCGAGATAATTATTAAGAGTCGCAAAAGACGTGGATTTCATACCATTTTTATGCAGCTTTATGCAGCTTTTCAATCGTAACGCGCGACAATTTTATTTCATTACTTCAACGTGGACATATATGGTAAAGCTGGAGTAGTAAATATCGCGGGAACGGTTTTTCACTTTTATATTTGTCGCGTAAACGTACATTTGTTGCGGTAGGTATAACCGAATATCGTATTATAAGTTGGCGTTTGTTCCTCGCTCATTATCTTCCATTTTGTATCGAAATTTTCTACCGAAATTAAGCTTTCCAACAGAGTCGTGTATTTACCATTCTACTCCAATATAGAAAATTATATCTAATTTTGAATAAATCAATCACTTAAACCCCAAATTTAACCTTTTATTCGGTCTAATATACCGATTATCGAAGCGTTGAAAATTCCTACGCGGGTACTCACGCGAGGGACGAACAAAATGGTCGATTCATTGCACGATTGGATTTTGCGTTCCGAGTAATTATTGGGTAGAACGTACAATTTTTTTAATCGGTACGAACCAAATTTAGATTAGTTCGAAAATTCGAGTCGCGCGATACCGAATAGCGAAACTCGCTGTCGGTATTGTCGATGAATCTATTTAACTAGGAGAATCCCCTCGAAATCGAATAGAAAAACGTTACAGTCCGAGTTGGAAACTCTCGCGGAGAAGAAATAATAAAATAATAAAATAATATGCTCGAAGGAACGAAGAAACAACGCATCCTTAGGTCGACACGTCGATGCAGTCGATCCTCGGAGTCACGCGCGCAAAAAATTTCAGACCGGGGCGCACGTAGAGAACTCGATTAAAAATTCCTCGTGCAGCGGCTCCTTTCGAGGAAATCGCGTGGCCAAGGTCGAATAAAGACCCGCGAAAGTCTCTTCCGTGATCTTTGAAGGTCGCTCGAGTCCGAATCCTGGCGACGAGGTCTCAGGGCGGGGGCGTATTCGTATCGTTCGAGTCCCTCGGGGGAAGCTGTAGAATAATTCCCCGAGACCCTCCAACGGGTCCAAAGCACGAGTACGCGATAATTTATTTTTGAACCTTCGGTATCGGTTCCTCTTATTCCCTTATTCCTTCTCGCGTCTAGGTACAAAAGTTAAAAATTCTACATTGCGCGCAACGCCTTTACTCCGCGTTACGAGTGTCGTAAATTCAAACTAGGAATGAGTTTATTTTCATGGCTTCTAGCTCGATAAGCAAACCAGGAGTTTCGTTTATCTTTGTAAATAACGTCCGACGCGCAAAGACGACGGATTTTAATTTTTCTTTTCTCGATCTACTCGGGTTAATCGACGCGATAATATTTTTATGGAAAGATAATTACGAGGCTGTTTTTCTTATTAATAATTTTTAATTCGCGAATTTAATTAATAAGAGTCGTTGCGATCGAAGTACATTTAACACAAGTACATTTAACGAGTCTGACTCGCTTAATTTACGATTATTTATTTTGCGCGAGTACACGCAACAAAATCACTGAAATTCTACTCAGTGTATTTATCTTTACAATTTCTCGAGCCTCAAATTTAACTATATTTAACTATAAAACGTGCTTTGCTTTGAAAAACTTGTTTTTCATCCGTACGTAAAAAAAGGAGCGCGAAGACCTCGATTACGTACTCGGGTAAGATATTCTTAATTGACGATGAAAGGAATATTTTAAAATTGTTTTTCGGAGACTCGCTCGAGCAAATTGGATTGGTCCCATTACGTAGTCGTATTAAAGCTTCCGTAGTCGATCGATCGGTTTAATTTAAAATTTATTTGCACCGGTTATATCTTTTCGTAGCGTAGGTTGACTCCTCGAACGCCGTGAGGTCGAAAAGAGGACTCGAAAGGAAAAGTTGGCGCAAGCTCGAGAGTCGAATCGAGCGGTCGAGCGTGGAGGTTTGGCGATGGCGAGGGTGAAGCGGAGCTCCAAAGACGGCTCTCGCGACGTTGGACCACCGACGCTCGTCTACGGGAATAAACTTTTAACTGCCCCTCGCGCGAACTCCGCGAGATATCGCGCCTGTATTACGATCGCGGAGTCGCTTTTACGGCTCCGCGAAGAGTTTGGTCTTAGGCGCGAGTAGGACGCCGAGTAGGACGCCGAGTACTTCGAGTCCGGTCGTTTCGCGCGTAAAGCGTCGCCTTTTAAACGAGATTTTATGGATTTTACGTACTCCAGCTGGGCGGCTGCGTATCCGGCTTTTTTCCCGTAGCTTTTTGCCGGCCGTAACGGCGACTCGGAGCGTTTTACGCACGGTAAATGTCCCAGTTACCGATCGTAAATCGGACATTGAAGTTTCGAGCATCGAGCGATCGGCTGGAGAGTCGAGATCTCGACTCTCGATTTTTTCTTTCACCCGTGACGCTTCCTTAACCACTTGCGAAAATTTTAAATTTTCGTTCGAATTTATTAAGGTAGGAAATTAGCGATTTTTGCGAGGCTTCTGCAATGCCTTTTCATTGCCTTTTCATTGCCTTTTCATTGCTTTTTCATTGCCTTTTCATTGCCTTTTCACAGCCAAGCTAACGGTTTAGCGAGTACTCTTGTAAATTAGAACGGCTTCGTCCTTTTGCGTCGAGGACTTTTTAGTTACGCTACTTGGTTACGCTTTTGTTACCTCGATTTTTATAATTTTGATACAAGTGATCGGTGAGATTTAGAGACGAGTTTTCGCCCGTTTTACGTTTGGTTAACAGCGCTAACGTCTTAACAGCGTAATCGTTAAGGTTCGCGCTTCGATAACATCGAGCGATTTCCTCGTGTAAATAAATCGTTAAGTCTGAATATAAGAACGAAGGAACGAAGGAATCTACTCTCGCGATTAAAATTCAAGGGAGGAAACACACGCTTCTCTGATGTTTTTTTTTCGTGCCCGATAACCTATTTTAGGCCTTAAAAACCGTTTTTATTTATTAGATCTTATTTATTAAGTCTTATTCGTTACTTCGATTCGCGTACAAACCACAGAAAAAGAAATTAAACGCGATATAACATTTCGAACCCGTCGTGAATTAGCGAAGCCTATCATTCCACGTTCTTCTCGCGCGCTTATGAATCGAAGAAGTCATTTGGGCTATAGTATAAATAAAAGAGCCCCGGAATGCCACTAGCGATATTTTATGGCGAGTCACCGCGTTAAAACTAATGAGCTCGGTGTGATACCGCGCTGAGCGTTTCTGAGCGGTCAGCGATCGATCCAAGCCAGACGCATCTTTTTAAAAAAATTGGGGCGAAGTATATTAGTAATCGCGCGATTAATCTCGACCCTCTCCTCGTGGAACGAGCGTCGCTCAAAAATCGCCCGCGAGAAATATCGACGGGGTCTCGTTGGGCCTGAACCTGGCCTGAACCTGGCCTGAACCTGGTCAGGACCCCAGAATCTCTCTTGTGGATTTAACATTATGCAAATTCGCTTCGATGAGGAATAAACACATAGTATTCGGTGTTTTCGAAGATGTACTCTCGAAAAATATCGGCACCGGCGTTCGCGCATTTTTATGAGCTCGAATTACGAGCCGAGCGTACAACGCGGGTATAAAATTATTATACATCCTTATTGCACGTTGCGAGTCGGAGGCTGTACCCGAAACCCGGTGCCTCCAAAATTTGTGGCTCGTCTGTAAAAAGCGTCGGTGGAAAGTATTACGATCGCGTCGAGTTGCGAAAAAGTGGTCGCTGATTGATAATAAAGAGCGCCTTTAATCTTTTTCATCATTTAACTTGTGTTATGTCACACTTGTACGGTCGCTATAAGATTACGCGTGATTTTCGATACCGAATATTACACGACGTAAATTCAACAGCGACTCGTAAGCGCTCTCGAAAATTCATGGCTTTAACGTGGAAAAGTGTATGCTATTATCTGATTATTGAAAGAGTCGATGGAAAAATATGCGAACGGTGCAGCGAAAATATTTTTCACGTCTACTATAAAATGACCCGTAACTACGCGATCGTGATTCAATCGACAACGGAATTCGTAGCATTTAAAATATTGGTTCGTTGCTATAATTTATTTGTCAAAAATTGAAAAAATATATTTGAAACGTCGATAATATCTTGCTTTTTATTGTTATTTGTAATAGTATCGGCTGTGTATATAATAGATTATGATTAAAGTAGGTTTAACAAATTTTTTTACGTGTATATCAATTTTATTCCATGCTTATATTTCATAAAAATACACTATTAAAAGTAGGGTAAACATGAAAATTTGGAAAAATTTTTAATATATTACAGAAAAGTAAGTATTCAGAAATTGATTTAAAAAGTAAAAGAAATATTTTTTATAATAATAATGGAATTAAATTAGAGAAATGTATTAAACATTCGTATTTTTCTCAAATTTTTTTAAAGTATATTTACTTAAAATTTTTTTTTGAAATAAAAACGAATAAGAATGTATTTCAAAAACATTATTTCTGTAAGGTTAAAATTCATAAATCTCGTTTTATAAAGTTCGGTATACTTCCAATGAAACTGTAATCGTAGTAAGCAATACAATTAAAAGTAATTTTATTTAAATATTTGTTCGATTGAGAAAATTCAACTAATATGTCATCGAAAAAAAATTAATTTTAATATCTGAAATTTCAGACGTAAAATATATATATTTTTTAAATATTAAAAGATTAAAATTGTATAAACGGGTTGGAAATATTAATTTTTTAACGGTTTAAATTAATATATAATTATACTTTCTACGAATAAACTATTTTATACAATCTTTTTTCGTAATAAGTATATTTTAATTATTATTTTTTTTATTTAAATATATCGCGAAGCTGTTTACTAATCTGTGCTGAAATTTTTATATCGACGTTTTAAAATAAAATGATTATAATTATTTTAATTTAACTTACCGAAAAAAGAATTAATATTCAATTGTTTTGATCAAAATATGTAATATTTATGTCAATAATTATACAATTCGTATACTATACTATATAATACGGTTAAAAAAAATACTGCATGTACAGAAAAATCTTTAAATACTATGATTGTTCCTAATAAATATATTAAATTATTAAATAATGCATTATAAAACAAAAATGATTTGAAAATCGATCGATGTATACATTAAACTGAAAATAATCGTTATATCAAACATTTTATAAAAAAAACTACTTTTGTTGATTATAATACGTACATCTATCAAAATCTATCAAAATACTCATGTCTAAATACATCAAAAATATAAATTCATAGTATCCGCATAAAAAAAGTTATAAAAATCATGCATATATAATATTGCATATTGTAAAGTTAATATAAAATTTATATTCCGAGTGCGAAAATGAAATAATGGATCGAGTACATTTTTGCGGTGAAGTCTATTATAAAAAATAGTAATTCAGTAGTATCAATCGAGATAATTAAAAAGAAGAAAAGAGAAAAATCCATTTAAATAGAAAAATTATAAATCATCGACAAAAGACTTTTCGCTCGGACTATATTTTCTTTTTTATGGGATGGGCATATATATATATATATATATATATATACATATACGTTCCGTATATGCATGCAGTCTTAAATACCCGTACGGACACCCGTAAGATTAGCATTTGCAGAAGACCGGAAATGCATCTGGGCTACTGCCTATGATACTGATTGCACACTTTGCATACGCGAAAGACGAGAGCCAAACCCACCAATTACCGATACCGTAGGCCTTTGCGACAATAACGAGAGTTCACCGAGTATCCAAGAGAACCCAACATCCGAGTGCTACTGCCAGTCGGACACGACTGTATAAATTAACTATCAAATGCTAAATATTGGCCGATTTAACGAGCTCATCATGTACAAATTTGTTTAAATAAAGTTTTTCTACAGACGGAAACTATTCTTTCTTTTTTTTTCTTTTTTTTTTGTAAGTCTTCGCTCCTTAGCGAATTTCTTTATAAAATTACCGAGTCAATTGTTCGCAGTATATTTTTATTCAATTTTTATAAAGTCTTAACATCCATATTTTATAATTTATACGAAAACATATTTTGAATATAATATATCGAAGATTTAACATTAGTTGTACTAAAATAATTGGCAAATTGTTTATATTGTGACATTACGATTTCGCGCAATTACCAAGTAAGTTTTGGTGACCGATGGCTGAAAAATAATATATTAAATTTATTTCCAAATGAATAGAACCATTCGGATGTGTATTCACCATTATTTCGATAAACCGGTAATTAAATGTAAAATTATATTAAATAGTTGTATCTTTTTAGATAAGTTGGAGAATTCTTTTGGAATATCAAAACCGAATGATTTAAAATAAGAAACGAACGAGTAGTTTTTTATTATAAGTAAAGAGAATTGATTTATTGTAAACATATTACAATCTTAAGTAAAAAGTTTGATCTCATATTCTTATTAGATTTTTAGTATACCATTAGCCATTCGAAACATTAATTTTATTAGACTAAATTTTCGTTAACGATAAGATGTGAAAAAATTACTTAATTTATAATTTCATGAAAAAAAATTTAACGTCTATCTTCTTGAAATTTGGCATAAATTTGAAACGCATCTTTGAAAAACAAAAAAATGACGATATAAAATTTTGAACCTTTAAGCTTACCATTATTTCAATATTGCGTTTATTCTTATAACATAAAATGTTTACAAATGAAATACAATTTGTTCTTCGCAGTTTCACCAGCGTATAAAATATGATAATTAACTTTATAAAATTAGATATATTTCTTAAGTTAAAGTATTTTAAAATCCTGAAGGATCGGTCCTATCTTCATCGATATATGCAGCAATCAACGTAGCGTAATTGCTCAATAAACAAAAATCGAGATCGATTCCCATCGATCGACTTGCACTCTCGCTTCGTCCCTGCCCTTTTTTCCGTCAATCGTCGTCGGTAATCGCATTGTCCCGAAACGAGATCGATGCATCCCCAGATAAACTAAATCGACTAACCGGTTTCTCTTTGTACATTCTCTTTGCTTTTGTCTTTCTCTCTTTATCTCTTTTGCCTTCGTAGTTTAACGTACTTACTTTTTAATTTGCCTTACTTCGTTGAACATATTTAATTTAAAAAAAATTATCGTACGATTCCTGCGATAATATTGAAATATATACAAAGTTAAAATATACAAAGTGAAATACGAACGATATTCATTTTTGTATTTAAATTTTAAGACTCGTAAAAATTGAACGTACGACTATCCTTTACGCAACCTAGAAATATACAAATAAAAATTAAATTAAAATTAAACGAAGCGCGTTAAAAAATATTATTCTTTTAACCAACTGTATTTGAAATAAATACCTGTTTTAGGTTAGCAGTTGCTCGAATAATTTTTTGTTACGCGGTGTATTAAAAATGAATATATTTTGGTTAAAATGTTTAATAATTGTATCGAACCTAATGGATTACTCGTTTAAACGTAAATACACCTATCGGTGTTACTTCTCCGACTGTTTCGCAAAACTTGAAACATTTTAGAATACTTTTTTAAAATGTTTGGTAAAATACAATGCGATCGATATAAAATCGAATAAAAAATAAAAAATTTAAATATTGACAAATAATAAAGATATTAGTTTCCGATTGGAAATGTTCGACGTTTGAGTTCCCACGAATGGAAATTGAAAAATACTTTCATATTCTAGAATCTGATTCGGTGTTCGAGAATAAGCATATTTCCTACATTTCTGAATAAAAAACAAAATTTGTTGCCTATAAAAATATCGGGCTTTCGACGGATCCAACGAAAGCCTAGAAACGATTTCATCGTATCGATATAAAATATAGGTTGGAGCGAAACACGGACGCGAATAAAGCTACAAAAGTTGTCGACGAGTGGAAAACTCATGGAAAAAGTTGGTCGAAAATTCGTGCGGGAAGAGTCAGGTGGAAGGAGGGAGGGAGGGTGACGAGGGTGACGAGGGTGACGAGGCGACGAAGCGGCGATGGTCGGACTCGGAGTCCCTGGCGCGAAGACGAAGATGAACTGCTCGGGTGGCTCGATGTCACGCGCATGCGCGAGCGCTGCCCTCATTACCCTGGGATAATGGACCCTCGTCGCTGATAGAGAGCGACAAGTCGGGTCGATTGATCGATACGCTCGCGTTCTCCCACGAGGACGCGGCGCCTTTTATCGGTCCGTCGAGATCGCCTCTGCCGATCGCGCCTCTCGGGGCAGGTGCCCGTCGCGACCCCGTCCGAAGAGCCGAAAAAACGAGGGAACCGACACGCCTCTCGCGATCCAGCGATCCAACGATCCAACGATCCAACGATTCCGCGATCCTGAATAATCGAGTATTCCAACGATCCCAGCTGCCCATTCGGGTGTTATTAGCGAAATCCCGATCGGTGAGATATTCCCGCGTATGTGTATCGAAAAAGCTCGTTAGCACCGACGCGATAAATTTACGGCATCGAGCTTTTAGCTTCTTTCGAAAATCTTAAATTTAATCTTACTTTAATAGCTATTTTGTGTTTCGATGAAAATTCCAAAGATGAAAATCGTACTTCACCGCAAAAAGAGAGAGATCGCGAGAGAAATCGACACGTAGCGAACAGCGAAGTATACCTTGAAACGTACTTCGATCGAGCAACGGTTATTGATTTTCAAAAACGTTATTTTTTTTAATTACGCGTACGGTTGATAGCTCGGAGAAAACATCGCTCGAGTTCGGAGCAGAGTCGGAGCTTCTTCTTCTTCTTCTTCGCGTGAGCGTAAAAAGGGACGGCATCGACCGGAGAGATAGCGAATACGAGCTAGAAAAAAAAAAACAGCGATAAGCTCGAGCGTATTAGTCGGTTCTTTTCCTCCGGAGCGCCTTTCTCTTTTTCTTTTTCTCGAAAGAGAGCCTGCATAAAATAGCGAGAGGAACGAGGTACTGTACTTTGTTCGGGCCGTAAAAATTGAAGCAAGTGCCGAAGGAGACAGATCTCGGGGAAGAGCTGCGACTCGCGACAGCTGTCCGTCCGCGAAAAAGCCCGAGGCCGCGATAAGCTCCTCTTCCATCCAATTGCAAAGACTCCTCTATCAATCTCCACCCGTCCTCGGCATCGGAGCTCCTCTCGCTCGGCTTAACGAAGCTGTAGTGTGGGCTCCGGGGGCTCCGGGGGCTCCGGGGGTTCCGGGGACTCCGGGGACTCCGGGGGCCCCGGGCGCACAATACCGCTCGAGATAGCGCAGGTTACGAGGCCGCCGGCGCAATAATTGGGTGTGAAGCCGGTCTACGTCTACCCCGGTGATGATATCGAGGTCTCTTTATACACACGCCCGGATCGATGGCCACCGACGCCGTGCGAGAGATCTCGAGCTCGTCTCTTCTCCCTCTTGGCACATCCGTCTCTATTCCCTTTGTACCTTTTTTGTAACTCGGGAGGAGGAGGAGGTGGAGGTGGAGGTGGAGGAGGATCCACCTCCGTTCCCTCGGCCTTCTTCTCCCTTTTCGTCCGGCTTCTCTTTGTTGCACCGATTCTCGCGTCGAACTCCACTCGTTCCTCGAGAGCTCGTCCAACGCGCTCTCTTCAAGGGAATCCACCTTCCATCCGTTCTTCTACGATCGCCACTTGTACTTTATTGCAGCCTAAGGATAAAGGACTCTTCGCTCCGCCGTGCAAGGATACGAGTTTCGAGGAGCTTTAAGAGGACATTGAGCAGTCACAAATTTAAGAGTGCATTCTCATCGGTACGATTACTTTGGTTACATCGCTGTATCAAATGATCGATACCATCGAATTTGCATCTCGTTAATTCGATACAAAGTTCCTTTTCTATATTATCCTTAATTAAGTTTACGAAATTCGATGCGAGATTAAACGCGACGTGCGATAGTCGAGTTTTTGATGTACTCGTGAAAACTATTCGTTACTGCTTATTCACGAATAAAAAGTAAACGTTTTTCATACGGTATTATTTGGATCGAGCTTGGACACCTGTCGATACTCGGGTCTGAACGCTTCTTAAAAAAAATTAAATCTTTTAAAAGAATTATTCGTCGTTCGAAAGTAATTCTAAAATTTTTGTTTCGCTCGTGTATTTCGATCGTTTTTGTAATAAAAATGTTGCAATTATCTTTTGATACGAAAGCAAGGAACAATTGTTGTAGAACAAAGAAAAAAAGTACTCGTTGAATTTATCGTTCGTTTTCTAAAAGGCAACAGGTAATCCTAAAAATAAACGACGCGCGATTTTCCGTTGCTGTGCGATCGTCTCTCTCTCTCTCTCTCTATCTCTCGTTCTGTTTCTCGTCGAGCTTATCGGAGATGCTGCCGGCAACGGTGCCGGGCAGCTCAATAACGTATATCGGACCCGAACCGATGATCGGTGATGGGCCCACGGGATGACACGACGAGACACTTGTCCCGAGGTCCGGCGATGGCGCTCGCGATAAGCGACTCGTCGCGCTGCCTCATCATCGCCGAAGGCTGGAAACAAATGCGACGCAAAGATCAGCGCCAGGATAAGATCGAGCGTGACAGGTCTGTTGGAAGCGCGTCGCCCTGACTCCCCGGACTCCCCGGACTCGTGCTCCGACTCTTACCTTTCGCTTACGATCGCCGATATTTGTTCGGCTTTCGCGAATTCTCCAACGAAACGTGGGTGTATCTTTTATTGGGATTTTGCGAGAAATTCAAAATCATTCCTGTAAAATGCAATTGGAAAAATTTGAGACTGGTCGAAAGGAGCGTTCGTTTACGGTCAATTTATTTTCACGTTGGCTCCTCGTTGCGAATTTACGATTTCATCGATGTTGTTGAATCAAAGTTGTTTTCTTGACACTTTAAACAATAGTCGATTATAACTTTACAAAGGCTATTGTTAATTATATTTTACGGAATAGTTTGATAAGTTGTACGGGAGAAGTAACGGGTATCTCGTTAAATTCATTCTTCCACGAGTTTTTAAACGTTGTTGCGTACGTAAACTCGCAACCGCGGTAAAATCTAAGACGATCGTCATTTCGTAGTAATTAATTTGACCTTTGTATAATATTGTATCCTCCGCGATGAAAATATTTATTTTTGCGAGTTGAAAATCTTACGGTTGAATTTTATTATATTTTGTCGAATACGGATCTCTTCGAGGTTCACTTATGGAAAAACTTGGATAATGGTAAAAGATTTGTAATGGAAAAGTATTCCTTATTTAATCAAATAAAAGACATTCGAATATAGATCCCACTAAGCGTTTGGCATGAATTTAAGAGGAAACGTAATTTTAGTAACCCTGAAATTCTGTCGACAGGTGAAAAGCCGTACCAGTGCACATGGGAGGGCTGCACGTGGAAGTTCGCCCGCTCGGACGAGTTGACGCGGCACTACCGCAAACACACCGGCCAGAAGCCTTTCAAGTGCCATCTTTGCCAGCGTTCGTTCTCGCGCAGCGATCACCTCTCGCTGCATATGAAGAGGCACTGATCACCGTAAAGGAATCCGGGGGTGTGATCGCGAGCGAGCTTAATCGTACGTACATTCGGGACCTGAAGGCTCACCGTGAGGCTGCGAGGGGGGATCGAGACAGGGTCGAGGCTGAGCTGTCGGCTCGGGTGGCCCGGAAGGCGGAAGTCGAAAGATGGAAGTCGGAAGATGGAAGTCGGAAGATGGAAGTAGGATGGCGGAAGTCGGAAGATGGAAGTCGGAAGGCGGAAGTCGGAAGGCGGAAGTCGGAAGGCGGAAGTCGGAAGGCGGAAGTCGGAAGGCGGAAGGTAGGTAAAGGAAGGAAGGCTAAGCCGCCGAGGATCCGGGCCACTCGTGGTACAGCCGTACGTTGACGCAGCATTCGAGGGAGGTTCGGAGGACGAGGATGGGAATACCGTGGAAGAACTTTCGTTGCTTCTGTGATTAGAGTAAAATTTCGGCCTAAAAGGATTTTAGAGATTTGAGAGGTAGCGGAGACCGGAGGAGGACACGCGAACTCTAACGCGTCGATAAATTGAATTTATTTAGGGAATCGATCGAATCGAGCGAATCGAGCGAATCGAGCGAATCGAGCGAATCGAACGGATCGAAGGAATCGAGACAGGGAACAAGGGATTGTCCGCCCCGTTCCGATTCGCCTTAAGGAACGAGACAAAGCGCTGCGGGTTCAGCTAGACGGAGTGAATTAAAAGAGCATTATCATTATTATTATTATTATTATTATTACTACTATTGCTATTATTATCATTATTCTATTATTACTTTATCACATTAATACATTATTACATTATTACATTATTACATTATTACATTATATTATTATTAATATTCTATTATAATATTATTATTATTACATTATTATTATTATATTATATAACTATATTATTATTATTATTATTATTATTATATTATTTCTGTTTATTAGCCAAGTTTACTTTGTTGAGAAATTCCAATTCCTAATTTAAATGCATCGCAATAAGGGCCAGCTCAACTAGTCTAGAGCAAACGCATCATTTTTATTTCTACACGAATAAATAAAGTAATTGTGAAAATGAACTTAGAGCCAGTAAGCGCCTAGGAGCTAATTGTAAACTGTTTATTCCTTAGTGAAATATTATTGATAATGGGATAATAAGAGAATATATATTTAAAAGTATAAAAAAAAAAAATATGTGGATATAAGATATATGATAGTTAACGCGAATTAAATAGGAACTCCGGTGACGGAGCTTGGGACTTAGCATGCTCAGTTAAACAAAATAAAAAAACACTATCCGAATAATCGTGATCGCGAGCGTTTCTACTACGAGAAAAACACGTATGTGGATATACATATGTATGCATATACATAAAAAACGGTGAAAACTTTAGAAGCAATTCAATTTGCCATGTGTGTATATTTTACGTTTCGCGCAAAAGAATTTCGCGTTTAGAGAAGGACAATCAGCCGTCGACTCGATAATGCGAATAATTATATTAAATAGAAGAATATCGCGTACGAAAAGAATTCGATGTACTAACCGAAATTTTAACCGCTTTTTATTACTACCGCTACTCTATCCATGTAAGTGCGAGAAAAAGAGAAAAGGAGCCGCCGATGAAAGCGAAGAAGGTGTAACTTGAGAATGTACCTTGATCGATGAAGGATCAATCGGATAAATTAGATCAATTTCATATTTCAAATTCGAAAGAAACATTTTTGCATGCTTAACTATAAAGTAGATTAGCGATTTTTAGTTGGTACAACGAACATACTTTTCGCACGCGTAAAATGAAAAAGTGTATCGTTGTGAATATTGGAATAATTTTACGATTGCGAATAGCCAGTATTACCCACATGCCACGTGCAATGGACGTTATCACTGTCGTACGGCGATTTTTCGCCGCTCCGTTTATTCAAGCGCATCCGACTAAGTATATTTAACCTAAGAAAAACACGATTTTTCTTTCTCGTGCACCGTTGCTCATTTCTATGTAAAAACGTAGAAACGTAGAAACGTCGATGACGCTAAAGTACGAGGTACTCGATCGTAGAAAAGAAAGAAGGAAATTTCCCCTGTCGCATAAGAGAGGAAGGATACAAAACTCGGAGAAATAATTAAAGTACACTCGAGCGCAGCGATTTATTAAACAACTCGTATCCATCGCAAGGCCACTACTTTCGTTTTAAAAACTTAAATGAGCGCACGATAGATATTTCAACAGTGTCAAATAAATGTAATCGTTCGAGAATCGACGGATCGGATCGTATATTTTTGTACGAAAAGCTTTTTCTATCTGTCGTGGAATTGTGGAATTGCGAATCGTTCGTTAGCGAATAAAGTTCTTGTCGAAAGATCTTAATTGTCGTTCGATCGTAGAAGAATTGTAATTATCCGTCGACTCGCGAATACGATTTCGAAAATACGGTTACGAATCTTCGATCCGCGGTTGCTCCGTCGCACGCGGAAACCAAACGAGAAAATAATCAACCAACTTTTAGCGTTATTCGAGAGATGTTCATAAAATTAAATTACGCAGACCGACGCAAACTTCACAGACGAACGGTAACTCCTATTGCAAATATTTTAGAGATAATTTAGAGAGGAACGATAAATATATCGTAATAAATTGCAACTTCATTTTTTCGTTTTTCAAATCCGTTTTCGAATTAATGATATTTCATCTTTGCAGCTAGTTAAAATAGATAGAGTACATTTCGATTTCGATTTCGATTTCGATCGATCCAAAAAATTTCAAGCGAGAAAGTCCATTGAATTTCATAGATTTGGACGCAGTGTCGGTCGGTAGAACGAAAACTTACTTTAAAAACTCAAAAACAAATATCGGCACAACTCCTGTAACCACCGAACGAGTCCTTAACTTCTTCGACGCAATTGTAACGCTCGAAGAGGTTCGGTTACGGTAGACCGGATAAAAGCACTACCGTAAACTCGAAATAATGAAAAATAAAAAACGAGATGCCAGTATGCCATAGAGCCAGTTTATGTCACTGCGACGTACGAAAATTAAAATTATATCTTAGGATTAGGCGAAAGTACGGGGGAGGGATTAGGAAAAAAAAAATGGAGGTCGTCGCGCTGCATTTTTCGCAAATGTGGTTTATTACATAGATATCGTTAGTGCCTTCGCGTGAACGGTGTGGGAAGAAAATTTCGCGTATTTAGGCCTTAAGTTCATAATAGTGCCTTACGATGTATGAATTCTGCGCGTGCGCTTAGAAATGTTTGGCTGCCATTATCGATTTTCGGCCATTGTTTTCTCTATGTTCATTCCTTAAATGCGCTCGATACAAAAGCAAAGAAAATTGCAGGGAAACTATTACCGAATTATGAACTTAAAGCGTACATCTGCGATGACGATAAGATGATAAGAACGTCGGTTTAACAAATATTAATCATCAAACTAAATTTTTATCTCTTGTAAATAATTATATTAAAGAATATTAGTATATATAATAATTATTCGTGATAAAATTGTTAAAAAATTAACTTTATTATAGTTTATGCTGAAAGCATAATATAAATAACGAGAATGAACTATGGCACCTTCTTATTAAAAATCTAAAAATAATTTAATATATTACATTTGAAGATTAATAAATATATTGATAATTATCGTTGGTAAGAAAAGTTGCTTATCTTATTGCTGCGCAGCGTAATTTGAGCGTTGAATCTAAATTCGAAGCGTTAGTCGTTCCTAAAAAATGATGATAAACTTCATCTTCTAAGTTTTTATTAGAGTTTCTTTTTTATTCGAATAACGCCAAGATCGAAAGCGAAGGTATCGAAAAATTTAAATGCACGATTCGTTATCGATTCGAATAATTTATCGAATGCGGATTCGAATAAAAATTGACGGATAAAATTGAATGGAAAGCTTGAGAGTCTCCGTGGTTATGATTAATTTAAAAGGAAAAGCAAAGGAGTTTGAAATAAATGGGAAAAACTCGATTACCCTCGTTATCGAGAATATTTTCCAAGTGCCGCATCATCGAACGAAACCGAGTGGAATCCGCTGCAACTCGAGAGCCAGGTAACTTTACGAATTAAGCACATAATGCGCCGATTCTCACACGCGGTCTCGGGAACGGCATTTCCGGATCGATTAACCCCACCACGGAAGCTTTCGCGGCTCGAACGACCATTAGTGCATCGCCGGTACGGGGGATCGGGGGATCGGTGGATCGGAGGATGGAGGATCGGGGGATCGGTGGATCGGAGGATCGGGGGACCGACGCTTAAGCCGCATTGTGAGATTCAATCTGAAAATCGGTGCGACTCTCGCCACCCAAGAGGCCAAGGCTCTCGGACGCACCTTGATGAGTGATACCGTTGCTGGCTCGACGCGCGAACAAGCAGATCTATCGCGCACGCGCGTGGGCTTTGGAAATCCGAGCTCGCAAAACCCAAGCCGTTCGATCATAACCGCTCGCTGGCTTTTATTCTCCCGCGGCTTGCATATTACGACTGTTTTATCAGTTTCTTACGATCGCACGTGATCCGAAGGACTCGGGACGAGTGGGACGAGTGGGACGAGTGGGACGAGTGGGACGAGTAGGACGAGAGGAACGAGAGGAACGAGAGGAACGAATACGGCCTCTAGGCACTTGGTTGACATACCAAACCCGGGAGACGATTTTATTTATCTGTAAATTAAAAACAAAATCAATTTAACGGTCCGGGTATTATTTTCATCGATCCGTGCGATATGATAAATTGTACATTGAAATTCGTTGTTTTTATATTTATCGCTACTTACAAAGTACTTTGTACTTATTTAATATTTCCGATACCCTTCGATTAACGAACCGTTAAAGCTGAATGTTTTTTAATTTTTTTTTAATTCAATCTTACCCATTTTTTATGTCCAAGTTTTCTTTCAAAATTTAATAAAAATTTAGAAGATATCGCTAGGTTGTAAAAATTGTGCAGTATTTATAGTTTAATAATATTCTAGGAAACTTTGAAAAACAATACATTTCAGTGCCTTAATTTATGAACAAAACTGGCATTATTATTATTTATGCTCGTTGGAAAATTAACGAGTAATAAAATTATTTAATAGTCAAAAAATTAATTGCCGTGAAAAATAAAATAAAATGAACGGGCAAATTAATTCGCAAAAATTTTGAAAAACTTCTGTGAGTATTTGAGTCTAAAAATTTGACTAAAATTAATATTCGAGAGTATATTTTAACTAAAAAAAATTTGAATTCGTTTTAGAATTCACTAAAACTTGCGTCTATTATTCGTACTACCGATGCTCAAAAATTATTGGTGCTTTTACCGGAATAACTGCATAATTAGATATATTCCTTTCTTTTACTACATAAATTATGTTAAAGTAAACTTATAATAATAACTATATTCTAAACTCATATCATTTTCAGTAGATTCAATCAAAATCTTAGGGTGCATTTTAAATTTATCAAACTTAAATTTTGTGCCAAAAGAATAAAACTAGATATATAATTAAAAAATTATCTTACCAACTGTAAATTCGGCCAAAGTAGAGTCGCTAAAATATTAAAGCGAAAAAAACTATAAAAATATTTTACTATAGTCTCATCACACGAATGTATGAGCTAACACACAAATTATGTCATAATCAATATCTAAAATGTTTTGTGTTAATGTGTTATTGGACGAGCAATTCATTTTGGATAGAACTCGTATAAATAAAATTTTTTAAGAGCATTAATATTTAAAAATCTGAGCAATATTCGTTGTATGTCAAATAAATATAATGTAAAAATGAATAAGCAAAAGGTAAACAAGGCATTTTTGCATTGCATAACTGTAAGTCGTGCTTGGCTCGATCACGCACACACACACACACACACGTACACGCAGAGAAACACACCCCATATACACCCCCCACACATCTACACACACATATATATATATATATATATATCATATATATATTTAAGATTTTCAACTAGCGAATGAAAAGAAATAATACGATCCGCGTAGCATTCGAAGAAAAAAACGAAGGATAGATTTTGTTTTCTCTCTTCATCGAGCATCGATGAGAAATTTTCAGTAGATTGCCTATGCAACAATGTATATAATTTTCACAAATATAAGTATAACCAATGGGGGCCAGTAATTCTCTCGGATCTCGTACGGATTTATGTATTGCGAGGTACGTTGAAAGTTCCGCGAATATTTGTCTACTTGAGACATCGTTTTGCAAATAATGGTTTAGTAAATGCAATACAATGTAATTATATTCATTTTTAAGTAAAGTCTATTTATATATATATATATATATATATATATATATATATATATATATTATATTTTCAAAATAAATATAATCGTAACGATGATTTTTCAAATTTTACAAAATTTTTATCGTTTCATCGATTATACATTTTTAATTGATTTTTAAAGTCACGGTAACATAAAGGATATTGTTTTAAAATTGCACAATGATCGACATCTTTTCCATCGAATCGACGATACTATCGTTTTTGCCGCTGTAGAATATTGCATTTATAAAACTCTTACCATAATAAATAAATTAATAAAAAAAATATATTAATATAAAGAGAGAAAAAATCACTCAAGTACCATAAGTGGAACTTTTGCGTACCATCAACTATTAAATCTTAAGAAGAATATATTGTAAATTTATATATGTCGCGCATAATTATAAATATCGATAAAGTCTTATCACAAACTTACTGTATAGACAGAAATGGCATTATTTCGCAAGAACACTTTTATTTTTTCCGTTTTACTCTTAAGTTATAGAACTTTAGAACTTGTACAACATACTTCACGATGCAATACATCTCTCTCCTATATATCCTTCATCGTTTTTTTCTTTTTTCTATTTCTGTCTATATGTTTTGATTTTTGTACGCAAGCATGCACAAATGCATAAGGGGGAAGAAACTTTATTGCAGTAGGTAAAGAAAATATATTTGCGTATAGTGAATCTTTTTTTTTTCTATAAATATAGTGAAGTGTTCGAATGTGGATCAAAATTTATAACGATGTGATTTTACTAGAATTTTGCCTACTTGTGTTCAAATGTTCATAAACCAATTTTTATTTAGTGTCGAACACAACGCATAAAAATTCTTTGAATCCAGCTATATCGCATCAAATATTATAGCAATATTTAATATCATAAATATATCTTTATTAGAATGTTATTATTGATTAGCGATTCTGTGAATTGAGCTTCGAAAAAAATTCTGTTGATCTACTTCGATATCCGACCCAAATTCGAGGACTTCGCCTTACATTATATAATATAAAGTTGTAGAATTTAGCAGTTCAAGTAAAAAAAAAAACATATAGAATGTAACGTTGCGAATGCGTCGAAAAAAAAACAATTCGCAACGATCGTGTCGGATTCGAATATATTTATTTATTGATTATTGGCTTTGCGATTAGGGCAGAGTTGTGTACATTGACGGCTTAACGAAAAAATAGATATGTTTATATATATTTAATATATAAATATATATAATATAAAGGTTGTCGAAGGCGCCGACACGAAGTTTTTTTTGTACGAGGGGCATATGTAATCTCTGATACTGGTTCAGCAGATATGTAAAAAATATCCCTTCGGCGAAAACGACTATATTCCTATAGTTTTTTTCCGATGAGAATGAAGGATTTAATATATCCGTACGTTGTATAATAATTCGTATTTTTAGTATAGAAATGTATCGGGCATCTAGAAAGATATTATTATATCGACGCATGTTTACTACGACTATATGAACAAACAGCTTCACTTTTATTGCGAAAATAAAGGAGATATGACGGTTAAATATTTTAGATAATATTATGATTATCATTATCCTTACTGCTATCATTGGTACTATTATGTTTATTATTAATATTATTAATGTATTTGGCAGGGTTATGACAATTAAAATTCATATAAAAAGACCGATTCGTTAAGTTTATTTTTGTACCCTTATCTATTTTATATTCCTTCTTATCCCGAGGCATATTTTCATAGCTACGTTTCTGTATAAAAGCGGTACAGAATGAATATAACGTTAAAAAAAATAAAATAGTAACGGTCGATGGATCATTATTTTATTCAAATAATTTATTTATACGTTAAATACGTTGCAATTAAAATAGAAATTTTTAAGTATGTATCCATAAAATACATAAAAATAGCTATGAATAAAACATGCTTGTATATTCATTGGACACTTGTTACTCACACACGTAAAAATATCGATATTTTTAATTTTTCTACCGAGAAATTCAAACTATTCAACTACTCTCAAGAATTCTAATTAATCAACTCGAGACTTTCCATGGAATATCAACAAACTAAAATATTTGAAAAAATCTTCGAAATTGTAAGGTAAGTTTAAATTAAATTAATAAAAAAAGAAAATCTTATTTGATTGATAAAATTGAGCGTTTTATCGATAAATTATTCTTGCATTATTCTTGTATTATGCTAAATTTTGATGAAAATAAGGCACTAAATATCTCGAAGACATGAATTATAGATAATAAATAACATCAATATTCCTCGCGCGCTTTGAAAAACCTCGATCGCATAAAGCTATTCATATTATAAAATCAATTAATTGAAATGCGTTTTGCTCCCATAACATCGGCGTCGACGCGAATTCTTCCTGGCAACATCCGCTATAAATTTCCCGACGGTCAGTTAACTGCAACTGCCTCTCGTTCTTCCGTCAATTTTGCAAAGCTGAGTTCTCCTCCCGCCGTAAATCTCCGGAAAAGTTTCGTACGTGGAGGAACATCGAACGCGAGTCGAGCACCCAAGACGTAAATCAACACCTCGAGCCAAGCATCAAGAGGAGCTGTTTATTCTAGACGACTAAGGCGAGATTGACTAAGGCGATTGATTTAGGGCCGTAAGTAGACTGATGTTAATTTTATTGATACAAATGCAAAGGATACCCTCAATTACCAAACTTGCATTACGTATTTCCGATTTTACAGGATTCCATTTTACCCAGAGTCGATAAACGTTTTTAAAATATATCTTAAGTACCTCGTCCATCTTTTATTTTTAGTATTTATTTCCGCTATAATTTTAACCATTATTCCGTTTGTTTTTCTTATTAAATCGATAGCGTTTAAATATTATTACTCGAGTATTTTTCATTAATTATCATTTGCTTTTGGTAAGATGATTCATTGTACTTTCTTAATTTCGTTTAATGTTTCGTCTTCTAATTGCAATTTATAACTTCGGGTCATTTGTACAATTCATAAATTAAATTCATAATTTAAATCTAAATTATAAATCACAAAGTACTAAATAAAATATGGTTGTTAATTGTAATACATTACGTATGTAAGTACCTAAATAAATGTGCGGATTACTATCTAATTTCATTTACAGTCTCATATCGATATAATTGTACCTTAATTGGATAAAATTATGTATTAGTTTCCTATCTTGTAAAATAATATACATTTATTAGAGAAATCCTTGTTGCTTTTAAATTTTTAATGTACGCTGTACTATTTTAAAAAGTGTATCGTGTTGCTACTAATATAATTAATGAAAAATATAATCAATAAATGATATTAAACGAAACGTATAAATAATTAATTGTAATGGTTCAAATAAAAATTATCAAAATATTTACAATCAAAGATTTAAATTCATTGATCTTCAACATATTATTTTATTTTATAATATCTATATAATTACTTATATAACTAATAACTAAATATAAAATTAACTCTATATAACTATCGAAAAGCGATTTCCATATTTTTAGTTATACGGATTATTATAATAACAATAATTAATTTGCTAAAGTTCTTTTTGTCTAATAAATAATGTAATATTATATATTTAAAATAGTAATAAATCTTTTTATAAAATACCTTATTTCTTACTTTCGCATAGATAAATATATATATATATATATATATATATATATATATGTACACATATATAACTTTTATCTGATATTGAACTGTTTTGAATGCAATACTAATGTATAAAGTAGCAATCATCTATCGTGATACTCGGCTGAATAAATACCGATTCATTTGATTTATGCGATATTTTAAAGGGATAGATCGATTCGATAAAATTCGTAATTTTCAATTTTAATAAAAATAAACGATATGTGTTTTCCTTTCTATTATTATGTCCGTAAAATTGTTAGAATTTTGTCAGGAGAGTATTATAACTATAAATATATTACTCGACATATTTTTAATTGGATTCCGCCATTACTTTTTAATTCATTATGATCGTAAAAAGAAATATTAAATATAATTAATTTTTTTATTTTAAATTATTTTTCATTTATAAAGATCGATCTTTATTTCTTTAATATATTTTTAACATATTTTCTATTTCAAAGCATTCTTTTCAAAATTTTTTAAATTGTAATAATCAATTTTTTAAAAATGATTTTAATTGCTTAAAGTATAATTTAATATGTAATTTATTTGTCTAACGAATAATACTATCAATGTATGCACAATTAGATTCACTGTGATGAATAAATTATTATTCTTGTATCGGTAACTGCAATTTCATACATACATATTTATCATAATTAAAATTTTGTAAGTCTTTTATGATTTTTGATAAAAATATTACAACAATATAAATAATAAAATTTCTAAACAATTTTAACTTAATATAAACTCCGAATATTGTAGTATATATATATATCAAATTTTAATTTTAATCTGGCGATTTTTATTTTTCATATTGAATTTTAAAAATTTGTTAGAAAATTTTGTGTTACAGTATTTTTTTTATACTAAATTTAGTTGTATAATTTTATATGTATTTAACTTTAATGATTAGTTATAATAATATAAATATTTATAAAAATTGATATCAATAGATATAAATACATTTCGATCATTTGATTACAAAATGTTACATATATTTTTTGGAGCTTTTCCGAAATTTATTCATCGCCGTAAAAATGTAATTTAATTCGTGTTAAAAAATCTTGTGATGAATGCTTTTAATTTTGTAAACAAAATATCAGATAGCATTACATTTTTATGAAATAAATTCATGCCATACCTACCATAAAATTTTATTTCAAAATCATTTACATTAAAATATACGTCTGAAACATTTAATAATTTAACGATAAAAATTATCGTTAATAATATTGTTATTAAAATATTTTAATGAAAGTAAATAATAATTTATTTACTTATATTTTTTTTCTTTAATTCATATGAACTGAATTAAAAAAATAATCTTATATTTATAAAATAAATACATAATTAAAACATCTAATTTTATACATTATTTATAAATAAAGATGTAACAAATTTCTTAATTTTTTTTAAAATGAAAAAATGCATAAAAAAGATCAATAAATAAATATATAAGCATTAAAGATTGGATCATTGATTCAGAAATCATTTGGAAGTTACGCCAAAATTATTGAAATCTAATAATTATTTTTTAACGTTATTATCAAAGCTTTATAGATATATTATAGATTATTTGTCCAACTCTTTATACGATTAGAGATTTAAAATGACTCGAAAGTTGTATAAATATAATCTTAATAAAAAATCTTCAAATATCACAATATTTATTTTATCAGTTTTTAAGTCAAATTGGAAAATAAAGCGGTTGATAGCCGTATCGGAGAAAAGTGATCATTAATTAATATCTAATTATCTCAAATACGATCGTAGAAAAAATACAAATACAATACCATGTATATTATACCAAAACCGTCTATCAATATCGACTGTCGAATGCGCTTAAAGCAAATCACTATGCCAGAATCGATGTTTTTTGTTCAATTTCAGCGATGGTAAGCAATAAGCTCATATCTAAATAAAAAATCAACTTAAATATAAACTTTAGATAAGCTTAAATATAGAATAAAATTTTATACTTTTATAATCTATACGTATTTATTTAATTATCATTAAAACATATCATTAAAATTTGATTTATGTATCGCTAACTTGTATTTAAAAATTTTAAAAATATTACATATAAGAACGATAATTTTCAGTACTTATGTAAAAATCATCGAAAAATAAATACAGTATTCGATAGAATGTTCCAAATCTACGCTCCAAATTATGATTATCCAGTTTAGCTCGGATGAGAGAGGCTAAATAAAATGTAAGCGTCGACAACAATTGATCAAGTAATCGTAAAGTGCAAGTAATCGTAAAGGGCTGAAGAAATAAACCGCGAGTTGGTTGGGTAGTTAGGCTCGTGACGTTTGCTCGGAAAGATTGCTCCGAAAGTTTGCTCCGAAAGTTTGCTCCGAAAGTTTGCTCCGAAAGTTTGCTCGCCGCGACTCGCAGATCGTCGCGCGCGTTTCAATTTATCCCGTCGTCAATAAAGCAGTAAACAATTAATTAAGCAATTTATTAAGGTTTTTCCACGAAGCCGCGTAGCACGCACTTACACGGAGCATTTACACGCGCATTACAAATGGTCGCGCGGCGACGACGCATAATTTATCCCTACGGGCGTTCCATAAATCTGCCTCCCTCCTCCAACCAACTCCGAGCCAACCCCCTCGCGTAATAAAATGCCGGCTGACCCGGCTTTATCGCCTCCGTGTCGCGCGCTACATAATTAATCGAACGCACAGCTCAGGTGCGCGATGAAACGCGCCGCGTCGAGAGGGAGTCGCGGGGTCGGGGATCGGGGGTCGGGGGGGAGGCGATAAAGGATAAAAAAATAAAAAAACGAGCCGTAAAGTCGCGTGCGATGCTTGTATTTACCACCGGCCGTGATTCCACCTGCGGACGCCTCGTTGCCTCGTTGCCTCGTCGCCTCGTCGCCTCGTCCGTCACGCGGATTCCTCCGGTCGACGTGGCTTTCCGTCCACCACCAGAACTCCATCCTGCGTCCAGCCATCCTGCCTTACTCGACCAACAACCTTTCAATCGATAACCTTCCCCTACTTTTAATCCTCGCATCCTTCTCTTTTTCTCAATAAAAGAGAAATTATCCAAGATATATTACGTTGTTTGGAAAGCGGTTTTTCTTACTTTTCAATAATCGCTCGACCTTTCCATTAGTTTTTCAAAGCTCGACGAGTCTACGAACCACTGACTCCGTTAGGTCAGAAGACAAAGAAGTCAAAGCCAGAATATATATCGGTGAGAGTAATTGAATCTGTCGATTAATTTTATGCTCCCTCTTCTTTACTTAAGTATTTTCGCATTATCAATAGAATGTTAATTTATCATTTCATAGAAATAATCGGTTTTGCCTTGGCTAATGGCCGTTGGAAATTCAGTAACATTTTATAATGTAAGCGTAAACATAAACGATAAGAAAATCCGATACTATAGATAGTTTCTATTTTAAAATATGTTCTTCCAGTATACAAAGAAAAAGGTATATTTCAATTTCAAACTTTGATGTCCGTTTTTATAAGTCAAAGAAACCGACTGTCGAGCGTCAGAATTAAAGATTTTTACCAATTACATCGATGTGAGTATTATAAATTATATATTTGATGTTAAATTTACGAAAATGAATGCTCTCTGAATATTAAAAATAGGCTATAAAAAATTAATTTTACATCTAGTCTAGTGTAAAGCATTCGATTTTAATAAATACTTGACTTTCTTTAAACTTCACCTGTAATCGATGCGTTTGAGTTAATTTCTATCGTTATTCACTATTTTTATAAAAATTTTCCAAGGCTAATCTAAAACTAGTAGTGGACGTTCAAAGTCACTATTATCGTCGATTTAACACGCGCATATAAAATATTACACTCTTTATTCCTACATCTTACTTTGAGCGCGAAAAGCCAGTTGCGATAAAAAATTACTCTTCGTATGTACGTAATATTACCGCAATCCTGGGTAACCGCGTTTCTTTATCGCATTGTGGTTCAACCAAGAATATCGAATGTACTCTCGTCTACCTTCCCGGTAGGATTCTCAACGGTTCATGTCTAAAAAAATGTATTCCGTTGGAATTAATCAATAACGCGCTTATTGATACATCCATAAGACGCGTACACGGATATAATCTCATAGCATTCGCGTTTTATAGAAGCAAACAGATTTTCTAGAATTTTATATTATCGCGTAGCGAGTATTTATCCGAAAGCTCTCGGAAAGACTTAATCCTAGAAAAATTTTCGGACAATACGAATCCCATCTTCCGAACGAAGTATGGTAATTTGTTCCATGCATCTTTTACCCGTCGTGATTTTAAATTAAAGGATAAAATATTATTTTATTAATAGAGTATATTTGACGTATTACCACTCGTAAATATTTTTTGTCAACTACGTACGTGGAACGGGTAAAACTCTTCGATCATTATTTACCTTACGAGTACGCGATATCAAAATCAAAATTCAAGTATTTTTCTTTCGAATTCTCGATGAATGGTGTAACGATAAAGAAAATTTTCCTTTATCTCGTTCGATTTTCTTTTCATAAATGTGTTACATTTTCGAAAACAATTAATCCACAAAAAAACGCTACGAGTATTCGTTATCGATTAAATCCGTTATCCGATCGATGCTTGAAATTTGTCGTACTTTGGTAGAACTGGAAAACTTGTCTACCTTGGTTGGAAAAATGGTTTCAAACGCAAATTGTAGCATTTGACTTAGCTTGGTGAAAAAAAGCAATGGAAGTGAAATCGCCCGTTACGCTTGCGTGCGATAAAAAATGTCGGTTTCGATGCGTCGAATCGAAAAGAGAGTGAAAAATTCTTTCTCTACAAAAGATATCCCAGGATGAAAATTAAAGTTACACCTCTTCGTTCCCAGTGCATCGGGTATCCCGATTTTATACACCCTAAACTATCTCTGGTTGAGCTCGACGGTGTACCTTACGATCGAGCAGGACACACTCGTAAAAGGTAAAAGAGGACCGACCGCAAAGCGTGAGTTTATTTCAGCGCCAGAATTATAAAACCGTGCGATTCGCTTTTATTCGCTTTTATTCGCTTTTATTCGCTTTTACTCGCTTTTATTCGATTTTACTCGCTTTTATTCGATTTTTAATACAAGCAGCGTACCAATGTCGTTGGAAAAATATCGCCGAGATGTAAGTAGCCTGGAAGCCTCGAGTATCGCGCGGTTCACTTTACACGCCTGATTTGCATTTGCAAATACGTAATGTTATCAGTTCTTATAAGCCTGCTACCTAATTGGATATAATAATGTTCGTCAGATTTTTTCGACTCCTTCGTTTTATATTCAGAGATCATGGCTTCTGTAAGTCGTCGTGATTTTTCGTAAAAACTAATTTTATCGCTGCGCGAGCATAAAATTCAATTGATATAGGATACTTGGAAAATTTCAAAGACAAGTTTTCAGTTAATGAGCGCACTCGATCTTTCGTAATAACAATAATACAACGACGTTTACAACCCATAATTTAATTTATCCCCGTGTTAGACGATATCTGGCTTTTTGCTTTTTCATATTTTTTATGATACTTAGTATTGCGTGAGAAGTTCCAGGAACGTTTACAGCATAATCAATTGTCATACATCTACCGAATGATTTATATCGTGGCACTTTGCACAGTCTCCGAAATGATTTATGTTCGCAAGGAAAATCTGGATCAGTTACCAACGAACGTGATTCGAGTCCATTTTTAACCTTAAAAATCAGTTTATGGAATTCTATAACATCTTCCGAGTGCTTCTTTTTCCTGCCAAAAAAATTTATTCCCGGAAATCACTTTTCATTGAAATTATTATCTTATTTTACTAAAGATGTTTCATTATAATGAAAAATAATGTTTAACAGGCGATGGAATTAGTGTAATTACGCAAAATATACATATTTATACGTTATCGAGTATGTAAATTATTTACAGTAATTTGCTATAAATTTGACCAACAACGTTTTTATTTTACTTAATTTACGCTATATGATTTTTAAACATATAAATTTTTATAAATATAGTACAAATTTATAATTTTTTATTAATGGAAAAATTTTCTCTTCTAATTAATTCAAATTTAAATCCAACTCAATTTTTATTGTTGTATCGTATAAAACGATGTTTCTAAAATTGCTGCCTTATCAAAAAAAGAAAGTTGCGTATTAAGTATACACGTAACTGAAAATTAAATTAAATGTATTAAGTATTCTAAACAAGATCATTATACTTACAAGGCATCGATTGCAATCTGTAAATAATTACCGTATACATGCACATTTTACAAAAAATATAAATATTGCTTAATTTACCTCGAAAGGTTAATTTTAAATTATTTAATTATCATTTACACATGAATAAAAAGAACTCTGAATCTTTCTGTAATTAGTATTTTAATTGGTAATTAGCGATTCATTGTATTTTTTCTTTCTAATAAGAATAAAATTACATTTACATATATATGTATTGATGCATATAGTAAATTACATAACATTAGATAAAACTTTTTAAGAATAATATACATTACCTACAACAATGATTTATTATGATATTGTAAATGTATAAGAAAGTTGAAGAAATATAATAAATTTCGAAAAATATTCACTATTGTTGTCGAATAAAATATTTAAATTGTATTTAAATTGTATTGCAATCTTTGCCAAGTTTGAATTTGCGACCTCCTTATATAGGATATAGACAATTTAAAGTCAAGACACAATTAGTCGGGAACGAGGCGTTAAAGCAGGAGCATATGAAAATACTAAAAAATAAATGAGAAATTAATTCGCAAAAAAATCAAATCCATTTATATATTCTTGGTGAAAGTATTCGTTGAAGTTGGTTTGCCTTTATCCGTAAAAAATTATTGTTTCAACTCACCGACAATATTAAAATAAAGAATTAAGCATTGAAACGAAAAAATTAATTATCAAGATTTGTATATATTACTAAAATTATAAACTAAATATTATTAGAATTTATAAACTAAAACCTTTAAAAAATTTTTTTTCAATAGAATAGATTGACATGGAATTTTTAGATTAGTTTTATTTTATTTTATTTTATTTTATTTTATTTTATTTTAAATGTTATATTGACATTCATTTAAAATAATTTACCTGTAAAATAACAAAAAATATAAATTATTAAAGATTTTCATTTTATTATAACAAAACTATTTCGGTTCTTGATAATTTATTATAACTTAAAACTATAATTATATATCTAACTTCATTCTATTTTGGTAATAATATAAATCGTATGTGTATTTTAGATAATTTTTATAGATATTTGTATTATTTTAATATACAAGAAATAATGTAATCTATATAAGAAATATTGAATAAGTAACATTTTAAAGATAAGACAGTAAGAAATTAGCTTTCATTTTAATTTTTTTTGATATTTAAAAATTTTTCAAACATTTCTAGATATTAAATAAGTATATCAATTTTTGTATATAAATTATATATTTTTTATCTTTATAATTATATTTTCATTCGACGACTGTGAATTTATTAAAATTGAATTATTAAATTAAGTTTTCCTATTAATAATTTTGTTATTAATTTTTATTTTTTTTAATAAATAATTCGAAAAATTCGAAATAATATTATATAATATTAATAGAAAATTTTAAAAAATATTCCAAATACTAGACAAAATTATTTACAAAAATACTTTAATCTTATCGAATAGCTTATTAAAAATAAATCAGTAAAAACAATTTATTTGTAAATATGATAGTAATAATTTTGTAAATAATATTTAGTCATAAGTTTAATAGGAAAGCTTGACGGAAATATCCAAAATAACTCTATCAAGTCTCGTTAGTGATCGTAAAACTAACTTAAGATTATAATAAGACTTTGTTGTATTTTGAGAGATTTGAATAACTGGAAAATATTTTTGTGTAATAAAGTGTTTCTTTGCTTTATAAAAGATTTTTCACTATCTACGATAAAAAAAGATAAATGATTTATAAAAGTTTAGATAAACACTCAAATATACAAATATTATATTATAGAAATAAAATAATCGTTTAATTTTACTTAGTAATTTTTTATAGAGTACTTTAAAGTATAAATAACTCATAAAGTGTTATAAAAAACATAAAAACATAAATTTGTATATATTAAATATTATTTAGATTTATTTTAATTCTTCATAAACAGTAAAAGTTATAAGCATATTTGTAAAAATGTAAGTAGTGGTTTAAAGAATCTTCTATAATTTAGAAAATACATATATACCATTTTCTAACAATATTTTATTTTACTTTTTATGTTTTATAAATTTAATTTTTTTTATAAACAATAATATATTAAATTAATTTGATTCATTACTTAATCTGTAAATTTATTCTTTCCATTTTCGCATAATATTTACAAATTAAAAATATTTTCGATACTTTATGTATTTCTTTATCATAAAATTTAATGCTAAATTCGAAATCAAACGAATGATTTTATTTTGAATAATAATTTGTTATTAAATTATATTTATTTGAAATATTGAAGAAAGTTGAAATATTTAACTTTTCTCACGTTAACATAATTCTATTTTTATGTATATTGCGCACTATTATTTAAAAAATTATATTTATCTTTTAATATTATTGAAAGTGAACAAATTTCTATTACTTTTTTAATATTAATGACTTTCTATTAGCTTATCTAAATTTCATCAAGACATAATAATATAATATTATCCATTAAAAATTAATTATACTTAAGTGAGAAACATAGTTTAAATATATGGTAAATAAAGGTATTCGTAATAAAAATATCAAATACAAGTAGTTGCATTAATTATAGTAATACCAGGATGCCATCTAATACATTTGAGTAATTAGAATATTAGTTATCATCCAAGAAGAAGCATTTAAATATTTTAAATTCCATTTTATAAAAACATAAGTGTATGGAAATATTTACTACATTTATGTAGCTCTTAAATTAAATTCATATATATGTCCGTATTAAGAATGTTCATTATTAAGAATGAATCAAGTAGAAGCAAAAGTCAAAATAATTTATAATCACCGATAATTCGTTGACTTATTGTACATATTAGCCGCATTCATTTCTAGTCGTACTGCGAAATGTATATGGTACAAAATCCCAAAATATAAGTAACTACACGGAATTCATAAACATCTCTTTTTTTTGTAAAGGTCGAGAGACTGAATAAAATAAACATAAAACGGTCTTCTCTATCGACATTAAAAAGGTTAGAAGAATCGAGGAAAAGTTTACACGCGCGTTTTGTATATTTTAAGCATTCGCGTGTCTCGTGTAACAATGTATTTTAAACAGCCAAATAATATATTTTATGCCCAATAAAATATACTTAATCAATTTTACATAACGAGATTTATTTTGTTGAGCAATACATAAAACTGTAAACATTTAAAAATAACAAAAACTAAATATACTTAAATCACTTTTCATGGTACAATTAAATATAAAAGTTTATTGTGAACAATGAAATAATGACAGAAATAAAACTCTTTTTTTATTATGTGGTTTCACAAAGAATTTTTTAAAGTCCACTCATTTTTTTTATTTCTTTATAAAGTTTTTTTTAATACAACAGTGTTTTAATTGACAATATTAAAAAGTACTTACATTTTTTTATAGTTTTTAGTATCTCATAATACTTGTGTAAGACTTATAGATTTTTATGCAGAGTTTAATACCAAAACTTGTAATAAAATTAATTAAAATGAATTTTACTCAAATACATAATGAATTGAAAAACTTAAAATGATCCGATATTCTTTAGTTATATTTTATTTTCCAATGCTATAACGACATAAAAGTATTAATTTTATGAAAACTCTATCGAGTTATTTATATTCTTTATGCTTTAGTAGTTTCCAACGGACGCTTATCTTTTATAAAACCAGTAAGATAAAAATATAAATTTAATAGAAATAAGATATGCGAAAATATAAAATAATATATAAAAAAAATTCTTGTATCGAATACATAAGTACGATAAAATTATAGTACTCGATTTTGGTCTCGTTACTTTTGCAAATGTATCCACGAATGCAAATTTTCGAGTTTTTCAAGATATCGTTCTTACGATTTAAACAAAGATCCTTATGAAATACGCGAACCTTATATAGAGCTTCTTTCTCGTTACGAGACGTCCACGCGTGCGTTTGCACTTTACAAAGATGTACTCGATACAAACTACGAATTCTCAAGACCAGTAGTTTAAGCGTGTAACATTGCTAGATGTTACGCTGATATAGAATCGGTGTTTCACTTTTACAAAGTGCTTACCGAAAAAATATTTTAACACATTCGAGAATTTTTATTACGAATCAAACGCAATAACGTACAAATAAATCGAATCGAACGTTATTTCTTAATTATAATACTTTCGCGTTTACATAACTGGAACGGATAAACTTTTATATAAAGGAAACCTTTTATTCTAAATGCAAAAGTTAAGTACAAATTGTGATGTTGTGATGTACTTGTAAAACTGTGAACAATTGTAAATTTACTCGTACCGTTAAAAGTCTCGACTTTACAAGCTACACTGTAGACGAGGGTTACACGAAATAAAAAATACGACGTTGGTTAATAACGGAAAACTAATAAATCTTGGTTAATTTGACGAATAAAAACAATTTACACGCGCATATTTTTTCCGTGTGAAAATAATAGCCCGGATTGGGTAAAGTTCGCGTTGGGTAAAGTGTCGTGTAACACGGTAAGGTTGCGTTACATAAGTCGTGCTCGGAAGCGTGCCGATTACGTAATCAAACTCATGGTAATTTCTCATAATTAGTCCCTCGATTTTACAAGAATATCGTAGATACGATTAAAAATTCTCGAGGAATCGGCCGCGTAGGGAATCGCTAGGGTGTTTTCCATACAGAAATCCCAAAAACGAAGGTAAAAATGGTAAAAATGTCCGGGAGATCGTTATCTATCGACAGCCGATATAACCAAGCGGCGAGTGGTCGCATTGAAAATAAAATAGGAATGTCATTTACGGTAAACGAGGATAAACGATCCGGTAAATAATCGCGGAGTCGCGAGCGAATCCCAACTTCCCGAAAGTCGTCGAATAGATGCGCAGGCGGCGAACGAAAAAGGAAACGAAGTTACGCTCTCACGAGACACCGACGAGAATGAAGATTTCCCGCGCGTAAGTGCCGCGAGCTTTCCTCTCTCTCTCTCTCTCTCTCTCTCTCTCTCTCCCTTCCTTTTGCGCGCGTTGAGAAATCGCGCTTTTTGTGGGCGAGCGTCCGAGGGTGATGTATTGCGACGCGAGCCGACGTCGAGATTAAATAATTTAGATCGGATTCGCGAAAGTGAGCAGCACGCGTATAAATTTATTTCGTCATTGGAAAATCGAGCGCTTTTCCCTTTTTTTCATTACAATTTATGTAAAAGTTTTCAAGGTTGCACTTTTAGAGACCCGTTGGATGCGAACCTCTTCCAGTCTTTTCCTCGACCGCTGAATCGTAATTTCTTCTACTTTATTTGTTACGGATAAGCAACAAGAAAAATTACTTGGACACCGTGTCGCAACCTAGCTTACCTTCTTTCCCATCGGTCTACAACATCTGGATGCAGCGGCAGGGTTTTATAAATTTATGGTGTTTCGATCGTTCGTTTCTGATTCTTCTTCGAGCCAAAATTGATTGACTCGCGCGCTTTTGTAGGCGAGTAGTAATTCCGTTCGCGTAGCCGATGAATCTAATTCGCATAATTCGTATGATTTTTTGGAAGCATGTATTTGGAAGCATCGTTACCATTATCGCGTTGTTGTTACGATCGTTGCTCGTCCAAAGAGAAGCACGCCCAAAATATTTCGAACTAAATTGAAATACGGATACGTACCGAATTACTAAAAGAACAATCGAACGAGATAAATTATAAATCCACTCGTAATAATCGATCAGCTTTACAATTAGAGACTAATGCCAACACTTTTTTATCGTAACGCTATATTTTCAAGTTTATTTTTATAATCCTTGCTCGTAAAAGTTTTATCGCGATAATTAAACGTATATAGTTAAATATCTCAAAATATAATTTTGAAACCGAGGATAACATTCTTGCAAAATATAAGTAAAAACAGAAACTCGGTTGAACGATGGTAAAAAATGTTTCTTCCTAGAACCGTTATGTCAATATTGCGATTTATAAGATATATATTTTCGAATGATCCAATAAAGATAATAGAAACAAGCTTAAGCATCGGCGAGAAAAAAGCGGCGGTGGGGCGACAAAAAGCAAATTCCCACAATGCAACGGTAACGCGTTGATCCATGTATGGGTTGCAATCGACGAAGGAGAGCGCGATCGATTAGCGATCGAGACTCAACGATCGATCGAGCTCGCTCTCGCAGATTTCACGTAGCGCTTTTTACGCGATCAGCGCACCGCTCGATGATCGATAGACTCACGGACCTTATGATAATAAGGGAAAGACCTCGTTCTCTCTTTCTTCCTCGCTTTGCTCATTCGCGTGGATTAACGGAAGAAAATCGAGCGGCGGATCTTAATGGGTCGCTCGAATGGAATGTCCGGACGAAATTCCAACCGAGTGCGCACGCGCACACGCGCACACGCGCACACGCGCATTCGCTTATAATTTACGAGCGGCGATGCGCGCCGTCGAGATTCCATGGAATTTTCGTGGTTTTATCGTATCCGGGGCTTTCAAAAAGAGAAACACCTATCGGAGCCTTATTTTCATACCGTAGGCTTTTTATCGGAGATTAAGTCGTCGGCTCGATTTGTTGCGTAATGCCAAACGAAACTTTAAAGAATGAGCAACTAAATCATGTAATTGACATTAAGTGAATGCTTTCAACTTATATGTACTGCGCGATTACAAAATTTTGAATAACGCTTTTAGTAAACCCAATCTACTCGTAGCCTTTCCATCATTTCTGTATTTCTTCCATCATTTAATTTTTGGATCATTACCGAACGAAAATATTTTAATACCTATTTCGTTTATTATTTATAGAAATTACACCGCGAATACTTTCATAAACAATTATTTGAGTTAAAACGTGTTTCTAATCAGATCTTAGAACTTACTTATAAGCTGAAACTATGTGTAAATATTATTTTATGCAAACAAGAGTAACACGGTACAAAGGATAATATATCACAGCTGATAATCTAGTACACTTTTATTTATACAAAAGCGTATAAAAAATTCAACGTGTAATTATATATAAATAAAAGTGTGTCATATAAACGATTACGTCATTCTGTACAATAAATACATATATGGAAAGGAGGAATCTGTAAAACGATGTCGGTGATATATCTGATATAATCCTAGAAAAATGTCGATAGGTCGCATTTAAATTCATCGAAAAGGTCTATATTTCCAAGGTGTTAATTTTTAATTTAAAAAGTACAGTCATTCCATTGTTTATCGAATTTTCTAATCGCCACTAATATAAAAAATTCAATGAAAAATAAAAGTATATCGTGATAAAACAAAAATTAGTTTCGATATCAGTTAAAATATACGATTATTTATAGTGGAAAAAATAATTATTTCTGAATATCGTTTGAATTCTATTCCGAGTATCTGGTAATTAAAATTTTTGTTAGAAAGATAAACAGTATCGAGTAACTTCGGTTGGAGCAAATTGATAAACTAGAACTATTGCACTAATGATATTTCGGAACTATCGGAGTTATCAGTGCGATAGTTGATTCGCTACGAAAGTACAGCGGGGGTTGTTCCAACTTCCAAGGTAATAAATAATTTATCTTACGCCGTAATAACTTACACACGGTTAACGAAGGTGAATCCATATTAGATATATATCGCTCGCTTATAGTATGGCTTGGTGAATTTTTATATCCGAATACTAAAAATCAGTTGGCGAACTGATCGTACTCTTGTATTGAAAAATAATTATCGAAGCTTTATCAATGGCCAAGGCCAATGTCTTAATTTAATAATATTACGACTATCGCGGTTAATACGATATATTATCAATAATATATAAAGTTAATTGTGCACTCGATGTAACACAACTTTATCGAGAATAATTTCCTTTTGTTCAACAAGTACTAAAAACATTAAAATTTAAATTATTCGGTATAAAAATCGGAAGAGTGAAAAAGCCATAATCGCGTGAGTGAATTTTTATGATGCATTTCTTTAATTTCTTATGCATTCGTGCGTGAAGGCTTTTAATTTAATATTCAAATTTTTTAAATATTTATAGTTATACATAAGTTTAATTACATTCTCTGAAATATTATGCGTATTTTTTCAACTCAAGTTTTCAAACTTCAAAATAGTAGCTTGCAATTAAATTTATCGTTCGAGTGCGAAAGGAATTTTTTCCTTATTTAAAATATAATTGAATTTATTGTCGTATCATAAAAGATTTTTCTCGGTTTTTGTCCAAAATTATGTACCATTATTCGTAATATCTTTGAATTTTCTTAAAAAGAAGATCAAATTTGCATATATTAATTAAGCTCCAAAAAATAACTTGAACAAGAAATAATTTACCGTATTCTGCATTGGTTTCATTTTGTTATTTCTTTTCTAAATAGAATCAAGCATTATAGTATTTGATGTAGATAAATTTTGAAGTAGAACCGGTAGTATTTTGTAAATGATTTCTTATATAATTCGATGTAACCGCCGTTTTGTTACGATAGTCGGATCGCATGGACTTGGAGTGCGTTTCTTACGGTCGAATATCTTCGTTCGTCATATAGATAAATAATTAAGGATAACCATAATTAAAGTTAGTGTATCCTTCGAGTATTGCGGTATTTGACAAGATCAAAGTAGACAAGCTTTCGAATCTCACGTTCTATTTAAGAATGTCGGAAAACAAGTATTCTTTACAATTTATGGCATCTTCTAATAAACTTGTAAAAAAATTTGCTAATATTTATTATTACTGATAAAACAACTAGAGATAAACAGTGAGATTCGATACTATAGGAATATTATTTCAATTAGATTTTCAAGTTCAAGCAACATTAGTATTTTCTTTTATTTTTATTGTTAGTTTTTATCCATTTTGTTATTTTAAAAAAAATTAATTATACATACGCTTGCGATTCATTTTTTGGTACTAGTTTTTACGCTATTAAAAATAAGTATTTTAATCGTATATCTAACCCCAAATATAATTCAATATTATCTATATTTGCATCTTTAAAATGTCTTAAATTAAACTTTAATGCTATTTTATTATCTCTCGAAATAAATATTTTAGTTTTAATAAATAACTAACTAACCGTTAACCTAACTTATATTTATATATTTATTCTTAGGCGCGTAATATCGAATCGCCTCCCTTCGATAATATCTAAAATAAGTTAGAAAAAATATAAAATGTAATATCCTTACTCCACTACCTTACAAAACACGAATATCATCGATAGAATTTCTTCAAAAAGAGTCATCACATTTAAAGGAGTAAACATTATTTAAATTCAGAAAATTAAGTATTATAGATGTAATTTGTATCATTTTCTAATTTACTTATTTCTATGAAAATACAACTCTCCGAATACTCATAATAAAATTTCTTATTTTAGAAACTGTGTACGTTAAATTATTCAATGCAAATAAATAGTAAAGTACTAGATTTGTAAATTATGGTGTAATTACGTACGAACCAATATCAATTTAAATCAAATATTGAATATCATTAGTTAGAGATATAATTACGGTATTTTATCTTGTATTAAATTTCTCAAAACTTGTTATAATTTTGCAATTATTGAAATTACACCGTAATTAATACGATAAAGAATAGAAGTGTGAACCATTTTACGTATTATTTGCAAAGATTTAATTAATAAATTGTTTGGTATTTTAATGCATCAACCAAAAGAACGTACAAAATACGTTTAAAAAGAACAGACCGCTCAAATATAAAAGCGATAATTGTAAGGGAGAAATTTGAAAACTACCGCGCGCAAATAATTTAATAATGGTCGGGGTATCGTATTCAGATTTGTAATTGTATTTAGATCGCGTATCCTGAAACACGCGCGAACTCGTGTCGAAGCAAACGCGAATACTTGGGCGAACGTTAACGGAACGCGCTCGAAACCGTCGTCGAGCGAACTCTCAATTCTCGTAAGTGATTCGTTAACTGGGAACGTTGCTCAACGCTGGACGAACGATAGCATCTTGAAGAAATAAAATAGCGATCGTTCCTGGCCGAGGACTAAGAGTCGGGCACCGTCGAAAGAAGCTTGGCGACGAAAAAGCGTTTGCTTCGGAAACGTGAGCGTTGAGTTGATATGTGCCTCATTGCCGCATTGCCGCATTGCCGCATTGCCGCATTGCCGCATTGCCGCACATGTTTTCATAAGCGAACCAAGTCTTGCCACATGCGAACCGCTCTCGTGGAAACGCCGCTTCTACTTTATAGCCAAATGTAAAACACTTTCTGGAAAAATCTCGAGCGGGTCAATTGGTTGTCGATCGCGAGAGATAACTTACCAACGACTGACTATTTTTTCCCGCCGCGCGATCTCACGCGAAATTATGGTTATTTTTCTTACAAGATTTTACCTCCATATTTATCTTCTAATTTGTACCGCAGTTGTCATTGGGCTCGAGCTTTAATATTTCAACGTACCGGTTAAAGTAATAAAATTCACCTTGCTCTTCGACTCGTTTCGAACGTTACTTATCCAATCATCAACCAAGACAATTATTATAAACATAGCGTAATTACGGATAACTGATTTTTTATTTTAAATGCTCATCGAGTGTACCGATACTATATAAAAATAGCACGTGTTGTCTTAAGTTTAACAGCATTTATTAACGAGATACCGACATCGATGTGCAAAATGCAAATATTGAATAATATATTATATAAGAATTTATATAATGCCATTAGAATAAACTTGAATGAATTTATCGTGTAATTTAAAAAAAATGCAATTCAACGTTTTGTACAAAGGTATTTAAATAAAAGTTTATCTTTAAATAACAATTTATGCAAATTATTTAAAATAAAATTTAATTTACCGTTCGTCAAAGTTCTTGAAATATATTAATTACCGTATTTTTTATAGAAACTGATAAATTGACTTTTAATATTAGTCAAAATATCGTACATGAAGATTATATTCCTAAATAGGTTCGTTCTTGATTGACGAGAGATTTACTAATTTCGTTACGAGCGTCGATTCATTATTCATGTAATCATTTTTATTTTAACTTTATAAAGTCTACTTTTCGTATTTTACAGTATTAAAAAATAAAAATTCAATAATACTTTAGAAAATTAAAATATCCTCGATTTAAATAACATAAACTTTATTCGAGAAGCGACTCGCTGCTTCCATTTCTAAAGATAAATAATAAAGGATAATTAACTTTGCAATATTTTAAAAACTGTAATAAATTTAAATGAAAAAACTACTATTTAATTAGTCCTTTTTCTTAATATAAAAAAATTTTATTCAAATAAATTTTCTAAGCATCTTCGTAAAAATAGGATTTATTTCTTAATAATAATCAATATAAATATGAAAGCTAATCGAACAAATGTATATTTTGGATACAAAATTTTCTTTATTTTGTAACTACATTTTTGAAACTGAAGTAATCTCTGTATAATAAACTAATTAAGCAGTTATGCATTAAAAACTTAATTATCAATAGTTTATAATTTTTATAATCTTAGCTTTTATTTAAAAAATACGAATAAGATCAAAGCTCTATATTATTACATCAAATTTATAAGAAATTGATATTTACCAAAATTTTGTTTACGACGCATCACAATTACACTGTCGTCCAATGTTTGAAATTTTTAAATATAACGAAATTGAAGTATTCGATCTAAAAAATTAAAAATTAAAAAATAAGATTCTTCTCCAATAAAAAACTGATACTCTTTGTAAGGTGGTCTTTACATAGATGTAAGCCCGTCAATACACTTCTGTAAATCCTCGTAAATATGTTGCGAGTTTAAACGATCACGTTTAAGCTAATGATTGATTTGCGCTTTTTTTAGCATCTCTCACACTCGGATAATTACGCTTATACATCGAGACTCTTACACGAGTGCAAGTACAAGCGCAAGCGAGAGCTCAAAGGTCGTTGCGATTATTTTATCGAGACGATACTTAACGGCGCGGTAATTGAATGCAACTGTACGAAGTGGGAAATACGATAATGCTTATTAGCTAATGCTATATTGATTTCCTTAACTACGCGCTCAACGTTACATTATTTAAAATGCAAAATACTTTTTTTATCTAGGATAATAATCAACTTGGATTAACTGCGATGTAAAGTTTTTCAAGAGTTTTATTACGCAAATCACTTTCTTAACTTTGTTGGAATCAAATCGTTATTCTTTCGAACGTGACTGAGTTTCACTAGAATTATTGTTGATTTTTTTATAAAAACTTAGTTTATCGTTAACCGACGTTTATTTATATTTTTAAATCTACTTGTATCACAAAAATATATTATCTTTCATTTTTTAATATTTGAGGTATTTATACTTAAATTAGGCAATTTATTTTTGTATATTTTACTATAATTATCATTTAATAAAAATCAAATGTACACTTTTTATACTATGCATTTTGTGTATGTAAATAAAACCACAAAAATTCTATAAAAAAAAAATTTGTTCCCCCGTAATAAATTCTTATAAAAATCTTAATTAAAAAAAAAACATAACACAAATAATCTGTAAGACTGCGATCGATGTATATAACAACATATTAATCACAAGTAATTATTATATGTAATATCATTGTTTATCGCGATTGAAAAAAAACAATATATTGTATGAATATTGTATTTATTGGGTCAAAATAAATATTAATTTTTAATAATAAAAATATTTAAAGAAACTAATTTAATATATAATTCAATTAAGTATGCGTTTGTTTTACTTTCAACTTTCATTGTGGGTAATAAAATTTATATAAATTACGTATTAGAATAATTACTTAATTTTGGAATAAACAATTGATATATAAATTTATTCGAATGATTTTACCGATAAAAGCAGATTGAGTTACCGTCTCAATATTCAATTAATAATTTTTGTAGAATATTTTTAAATAATTAAAAGTCATTTTTGTATTTTTTATAAAAGAAACGCGATATAAAAATATTAATTTATATTAAATATGCTATAAATTAAAAAATAATTATTCTTCAAATATTTTTGGAGGTATAGAATTTAAAAATCATAAGTTCTACAGAACCGTTTAGATAATATTTTTATATAAATTCTAAAATTCAATATTTATATCAAATAGCTTTTCAAATCTTGCACATTTTCCATTAGTTTTTTAAATTATTTGCATATTCGACTTTATAATATACACCTACATATCATATTTCTATCCGATAGAAAATCGCCAATAAAATTCACTTATGGTTAAATCTAAACTGCGTTTACCGACTAAAATTTACATGACTAATTAAATGAATACAATTACATAAATTTCAGTACTTGAGTAAATATTGCTCAATAATAGAACTAATTCTCGTATCTCTATAAAAGTTACACGATCTTATTAAAATTCTAGAGCTATATAATTTTTTATATAATAAATGATTTATGGCTATTAAACAATTTCTATAAAAATAAAACAGACATATAAAGTCTGATATATCAATTAATACAACTATTGGTAAATCAAAGATTTATTACATTATACTATTAAATTTTCTAATTTGTAATAATTCCATTTACAATATTCGATCATACTTTGGTTCTATAAAGCAAAATTAACTGTTGTCTTTCCCGATTAATTAGAAATTTCGTTTAATTACAATATATATATATATATATATATATATATAATACATACTTTATAATAAATTATTTGCATAGTCTTTTTTTAAAATAAAGTACTCTACCATGCATTTAGAAAGTTAAACTTTCAAAGAGGTTAAAGTATTTTAAAATGTTTCAAATTTATGACGAATATAATTATTATTATGGTTAAATGTTTCGACGCCAATTTTATATAAAGAAGTTGCTAATTACGAAAGTAGCAGTTATTTAAACAAATTTTTATTAAAAAGTAATTAAAACTAAAAAAAAAATCATATATAACAAGTTTTACTCTCGGAAAAACAAAAAATTAATTATCAAACAAAATTTATAATAATATACCCAAGAGTTTTACGTATTTTTGCAATTAAAAAGAGTTACAATCATTGCAAATAGTAATCATGTTATGCTGACATTCGTCGACTGGTAGTATCTTATAATTATAAAGCAACGATCCATCTTGCATGAAATTTGATAAAATTAACTGTTAGACTAATTTTTTTATATTAAAAAAAATGAAATTTACAAATGTATCACATTTACCGATTCAATTTTTCGTAATTTTAATTAAAAAAAAATAACAAACGATTTGGCTTAAGTAATTTTTACCAATGTGAATATCTACCAAATTCTTTTGACGTCTCTTATTTAACAGGACGCGAATTAAAATGCGTTTAAAGATACAAAAGAAATTAAAGTTTTTTCCGTAAACGTAAGCTTTAATTTTCCGTAAAATAAGCAACGCGAAACAAATTAAAAAAAAACTTGTTCTTTGTTTGCATTAAAATTTAAAATTGGATTCATTAAAAACGAAAAACTTGGATCTTTACTTAATGTTTATAGTATTACCGTGATATTACGATTTGAACGGATATTCGTTGGAATAGATTTAAAAATGTGCTCGTCCCAACGTATCGCTATTCCATCCGCGTGCGTTTGCCTTTAATAGCAACAGTGCCACATTATCTCTTGAACGATAAATTATCTCACCCCTCGTACCTATACCCATAAACATGGAGCTATCAATTTTCCGTTGGATAAAATTGAATAACCCGACCTTCGGTCCACTTAGCGAAAGGCCAGATTCTCCTCTGGATTTCCCTCGCGTTTTCGGACTCGAGTTGGTCGGATACACGGGGTTGCGATCCGCAATTACACGACGTGAAATTAATATCCCAAGCACTGCTATATTAATGAATTAGAAGTCTTGGGAGCCGCGCGATTATCGGCCGCGAATCTTTATAACTCACTCGCACGCGCGAGAAGCGAGGAGCGCTTTAATCGGCGCGCGTCGATTGCCGATCGTGTTGATGTGATGTAGTAGTTGGCGAGAGATTAGAGTTTCTTATGCTCGAGCATCGAGAAAGTAATGCGAGCTGCCTCCGGCTGTTCTTAACCTGGCTCGTGGGTTTCGGATGGGTGACTTTCGTTGAAGTTAGTCGGATATTCCACGTCGATTATCAACCCGATATTCGAATCGATTTACAAACCGATTTTCAAACCGATTTTCAAACCGATTTTCAAACCGATTTTCAAACCGATTTCCACATTTTTATAATGAAAAATAAATAAATCTTTTCATTTTCACCCAACTTAAAACATTCATCAAAATCTGGTCGATATTTCTTTTTTTAATCACACGTTTTTTCACGAAAATTAAGTACTTTGACATTTTTACGTTCTACATAAGATACGTACGAATAACTTACGCAGCTAAATATTTAAGCCTGAATACATTTAAATATCCATCGAGATCGAGCTCGTTTCCCAAAGAACTAGATTCAAATATATACGCTATACCCACTTATAACCCAGCGAAATCATTAAACGTCGTTAGGATTCTGCTGTTTAAATTTACTAATTAAACTCTTTAACGGTTAATAAAATCTTTGCTATGGTTAGTTTTTTCTAAGCAATAATAGTATAGCTTATAGAATTTCAAGTACTATCGATTTAAAATACTGTCAAATTTAGAAAAAAATTGTTTAAAATATTAACGGTTTCAATTTCATATCGTAATCACAAACTACTTTTGTGGTTGAAATACGTTTTAAAATATAGCTACTTCGGGATTCAGTACTCGGTGAATTAAATAAAATGGAATATTGTCTATAAAATTATGTTTTAAGAATCGTAACTAGTTCATTTTTTCATAAATTATTTTACAATTTTCTGTATATATAAATAAATACTTATGCGAATTATATTTATATTAAAAAATATATTATCATTGATAATAGTAATTTCTTGATGAATTAAGATGAATTTAAATAAATTTTTTAGTGGTACTATAATACTTTCTTTGTAATTGATTGGATACTAAATAATTAATCATTATAATTTTTTTAATGATAATTAAAGTAATCAGTTTATATTTTTAATATTAAAATAACGTGAAATCTAAAGAATATGTTAATTTAAAATGTTAAAAACTTAACGTTTCTGTATCATGAAAGCAGTTATACAAAAATATTTATAATTTTTAATATTTTTTATAACTTTACGTGTGTTAAATAAATTATAAATTAATTATTTGATAATAAGACATCTTTCCTAAATATAGATGAAAGTCTATTTTAACCAAAACAAAAAATAAAAGCTATAAGTCAAAATTTAATTATTTAATCAGTTAACGAATAATTTTTTAAGAAAAATAAGAAAATAATAATAATTATAATAATAAGATATTATGAATAATGGAAAAAAAAATTAAATAGGATTATCTTTATATTTAATTTCGCATATTACATAAATATGATAAATAAAATATAGGAACAAATTTTAATTTTAATATTTTTTCTGTATTTCTCTTGTATTATAAGAATCAATTTTATGTCAAATTAATCAAAAATGCAAATAAATATTACTTTATTTTAGAATATCTCGCTTCTAGGTTTTACAAATTTTTCGTTTCGCTTAAACTCTCTCGCGTGTTTATACATCCATATATTGCACATTTAATTTACATATAAACGGCAGTTTCGATAAGATTTTTCGAAATATTCAGTCTATATAAACAAATTTAAATTATATAGAAAAATTAAAAATTAAAACAATTTAAATAAATTTTATTTTTATCGAAAATTAAACATTAAGAAACAAGAAAGTTGACTTTCTATTTAGCAAGTATGTCTCGTCCGAAAAATGAAAATACTTGGATTAATTGGCTCTTTTCTAACATTTATATTCCACGCTCTACTTTATGCCCCATTTAATTCGATCAGATTTCATTAATCAAACAACGTTACAAAACTGTATGAAACTATGCGCGCATTTGAGAAAATTCTCGTTGTGTCGAGAAACACGGATTAAAAGGCATTTGATCGAAGAGGCAAGGAGATTTAAAAAAAAAAAAAAATGCGTTTGTATAATTGAAGATACGATAAAAATTGCAAAAGATGTAAAAGCAAGGACGTGAGAGATTTTCCTCCCTCGAATTTAATAGAAAAGCGAGTATTGAGAACGAAAGCAGCGAACGACTCCCGAGGAGGCTTTGATTTCGCTCGGATTTAGTATTCTCGAAGCGCGTGGTAATTGGTTCCGTGGCCAGTGGCCGGTCGGTCAACGAATCCCTCGCGAAATACGTGCGCTAGGGATTTACGGCTGCTGCGATGATTCATTTAACGTTGACGAGCCGTGAGAGAGGCGGGACGCAACGATGCGGAAACGTCTTGTTAAAAACACGTTAGGGGCAGGAGGAGAGGCACGAGGAGAGGCACGAGGAGAGGCACGAGGAGAGGCACGAGGAGAGGCACGAGGAGAGGCACAACGAGGGGTACAACGAGGGGCACAACGAGAGGCACAACGAGGGGCACAACGAGCCGCGCATCGAGACCCGCATCGAGACGCGCAACGAGGAGGAAAAACTTGACGCTCCATGTGCTAACCCCGAAACATTTTTCCCCACGAGAGTATCAGATTTTTCGCGATTTAATTGCCGGGAAGTGTGGCACGACTGCTTCGCATTGCTGCTTGTTCCAAACAATTATGAAAATCGAATAATGGAATAATATATATCAAGCGCTTAATAATACAGGCCAAGTCAATTTAATCGCGCAAAAATTAGGTACTACGTGCGAAACTAACCTAAGTATAATATTTACTTTCTTATATTTTTACTTTAATGCGATACTTAATTTTGTGCGCGAGTTAATTATATAATTTTTTTCACTCCCTCGAGATTTGACAGATCCGATTGTTTTAATGATTCATTATTTGTCTGCGAGAAAACGTTGAGTTAACTGCTATAATTATACTCTTCCGAGTTATCAGAGAACGCGAACCTTTTATTTTTACTCTGCAAATTGAAAGAAACTGGCACGTCGTTATTAATCGTTCCCACACTAAATGTTTACCATATTTTAACCTTTTCAAAGCTTTTTCTCCGAGCACTCATCCTTCACAATGTAAATTTCAAAAACAAGCAACTGCTTCTGTTGTCGTATAAATGACACATTCTTGATAATTAGTTCAATGTTGCTTGAATCATACTTAAACCGCGTTTAAACACTGGTTTCAATGATCGAATCTGTATTTCAATAGAATTATAAAATTCGTATAAAATACGAATCGTTTATCGTGAATCTTTTTGTTTTTAAGTTGAAAAAAAATTCGCGTTTAGGTATTAAAATAACGGATACATCGAATGTAATAATTCATTACGTACACGATTGGATCGAAACCTTTATTTGCGAATATAACTTAAATTGATTTTATTATTAAACAGCGATCGATTATCATAAAATTTTTTCTACGATATTATTTCATTGTACATTTATACTTTTCTTATATCTCGAGCTTCGAATAATATTTAAGAAAGGTTATCGATCTTGATCGTAAATATATCATTTGTTTAATCTTTGTTTAAAAATATCATTTCACGGATAAATCGAACGAAGTGTCGCTAAAGAAGTTAATCTTTGTTTACACGTTCTTTCTCAATGAATCTTCTCAAATGTAATAGGTTTTATTAATACTTCGTTTACATTTGATCGATCGATTAAGTAATCGAATAATCTGACTTGATATACACCGAGCACTTAAATATACCGAACGTTGTTTTATGGTTCTCCATTGATATTTAAAATAATTAAATAAAGTTTGACTTCCACTTTTTATACGTAATTCTACCAAAATGCAATATTTATAAATGTCTATGGTACTAGCGTTTCAAATTTTTATTTTTAAAATAGATCTAAATCTTCGATCGAGAATATTTAACAGCTTTTTTTTCTGTGCTGTAAATAAAAGTGAATACAAGAGACTCGACAACATCAACATCATTAATAAATGTATGGATAAATTGAGAAGCTTATATTTATACCCTTTTGTTATTTTATGACTTATAATACAAATGGCAGTAGACATTAGTCGACGACTAAAATATTATTACCTTAAAATAAGCGATTTTTACTTTAAAAAAGAAACAGTTTCGAAAGCTTTACCGGAATGCTTAATTACATTTTAGTGATAATAAAGAAGATCAAAGAAAATTAGTAATTATAATTAATAATCAATGGATTCTTTTTACATAATTTTTTATATGTATATTAAAGAATTATTGTTATTTCTATATATAAAAAAGCATTTTTCGATGTATTAGAAACGAATATCTACTGTTTGAAATATACATTCATTTAATTTTTCATTTTGCATATTAGTCAAATTTTTTATTTATGTATTTATTTGACGATATTTCGCTATAAATATTTCATATTAAATTAACGCAAGCTATTATATGTTTTTAAAAAAATTTCGACTAATTATGGATTATTTATTAAAAGAAATATAATATTTTTATTTAATTCATATCGTATGATATGATAATTGATAGACTCGATATTATTTTTATAAGATTTTATTATTAATATACAAGAAAAAATTTGTAATAAAATTAAGTCTGACTAGTTCTAGTTTTTATTTAATCAATTATGAATCTATCATAAATTTAAGTGTTCATATTTTATGAGTTTAAAATTAGTGCAATAATTTATATACAGCTTTATTATAATTATATTTATACAGATTGAAAATTATTAACGAGAGAAAGTTTTGCTCTGTTATATAATTCTATTTAGTTTTAATACTTATATTTGTACCTTTTATATTTATATTTATAAAATTACAAAAAATATAAATTTTTAGTTATTATTATATTTTGATAAATCCTAAACAATAACCTATATTTGTATAACGAATCTTAAATGATACTTCCTTATCATTCTATACGACAAATGATTGATCTATGGTCATACCTCAGATCAATTAAAAGAAATCTATGAGACAGTTTAGTTTCTGAAATATATAAGTAGATCATATATCTATTTCAATCTATACTTTTTCAAGCCTTACAAAACATGCATGTTAGAAATTATTGACATATACATAGTAAATAAAAATTAATCAAAGTTTTTATTTTAGTGAAATCATAGTTGGAGTTTTATTTTATTAAATAAAGATTTTTATATCAATATTGTTTATAAAGGTTACTATTAATTATTATGCATTTTTTATGATTATTACTCTTGTAACTTTGAAAAATTATTTATTTATTAGTTTAAATATACCTTTATTTTCCTGTGTAAGTTCTTTTTCATTCTAACTGAATTATACTGAAATTGGAATTTATTTCTTGTCGAGCTTGACCTAATTGTTATTTTAATTAAAATAAAGTAGAGGGGTTACGTTTTATTTTTAAATTAAACCTAAATGAATCTACGTATATATTAGTTAACGTATTTGGTATATTATAATTTATTTGCTATTTTAGAAAATATTTTAAATTTTTTATAACGTTATTGTTTAATATAATCTTTTACTAATTATAAATATCTGTAACTGCGTAGAATCCATTTATCATAAAATTACTACTATTTAGTTCATATTGAACCCATTAAAATTTTTATACAAATCTTTTCTTTTTAGCTTATTATTACCAAAGTATCGCGATTAACATCTTATATTTTAATTTAATTACGGAAGGCCTTCATTGTGTATAAAATAATAAAAACAATATTTTATCTTTTATTAATAGATTCTTCTTTTCTAAAATAATAATTAACTACTTAAAAAATAATTACAATAGTAAATCATAATATAAAATAATTATTTCGAATGTCAATCTTTTAATGTAAAATGAGAAAAAAATTATTCTAGATATTAAAATAATCAAGTTTTAAATAAATATTTTATATTATTAAATTAATTTTAAATGTAGATAATTTATAAATATTTTAGTATTGTTACAAAAAAAATTTTTGTATTATTTTTCATAGCATATGACGTATTTATCGAGTGTACATCAAAATAAGAAGCCGATTCGAAGAAAAAAAATATGGGCATCCAATTTTCTTTTAAAATAATTTGTATTTTTAATAATATATAAACTAATACATTATTTTTTAGTATATTTAATTTATGCTTTATTATATTGTCAATTTCGAATAAAATATCATAGAACACTTGAATCTTGTAAATTTTAACTTTATTTATTTTTGTTTCAAATAATGATTTAATCAACATTCTTTTTGATAAATTATGATTGTTCGCATCGAACACCACATATAAATATCATTCGATAATTGTATTAAATATAAAAATTTAATTTATCTTCTTTGTTTTTTTAATTTTTGTTAATTTGTAAATTTCATTTATGATCAATTTGAAATTATGACTTTTATCCAAACACTTTCTATAATTATGTTTTTATATTTAAAATTTTTATGTTTACACACTAGAACCTTAAGAACCTTATATTTATTTATAAATTACAATTAAATTCGTTGAAAAAGCTGTATTTATATAACGTAATTAATATCACTATATTTAAGTTTCATAAACGGCTCTTCCAACTTATTATTAAAGATTTGAATTATAGGAAGTTATCTCTTTCCTATGTTTATGCTGTCAGCTTTGCTATATATGGACTCTTCTCGATATCATCAATAGTAATCATAATCGCTCAATTTCAATAAAAAAAATTTTAAATGAAAACATAACAATTTTCAATAATTATTATGTTGGAGTCAGGTATTTATACTTGTTGTATTATTTCGCAATTTCATTAGCTTTTATGAGCTTTATCTCATATTTACCTTTTTCTAAAATTTCCAAAATTTTCTAAATTAAATTTTATTTAATTTTTCTAAAATATACACATTTTAGAATTTCCTAAAACCATTGATCTAAGATTTGGTAAATTTATTGTTTAAAAAACTATACTTTTGGAATCGCTTGACTTTACTGGCTTTCAAGCCTCGGAAAGACTTTATTATCTACTCTTTTTCTTCCTGTACAGGTAGACGTACATCGGTAAGTAAAATACTTGCTTTTTCCCTCGCTCATCCTGTCTGTCACTCAATGCCATGTGGTACCAAGCAAAGGCATCTGGCATCATCACCTGATGGGAAAAGCACAGAGGAGCAAAGACGATGAATGAGTACATATTTCTCTCTTTCTCTTTATAAACTTTTATTTATTACACTTATCGTAAATAAGGGTATAAACTATATAAATAATTAGCTCTATCTATGTTATTATTACATATTTTTACTATTTATTTCATCGCATACGAAGTAAAAAGTGAAATAAAATCACGATAAAACTTATACATTTTTCTTAAATATTTTACAGTGTAAATATGTTGGAAATAAAATTCAAATTACTACACGACACATAAATCTACTAATTTTGTTTCTTCTTAGTCTAATTTAGGACATAACGAGATAAACTTATGTATAAAAGCATCATCCAAATCATTTATTTTATAAATCAATTTAAAATTTTCGGTTTCTATATTATTTTTAAATCAAGTATTAGAATCGTTTAAGTTTGACTATTTATTAATTATACATTCTTAATTTTTTTACGGATAATTTATTTATATTTTTTTTACGGAATATTCTTTACGGATAATTTAATAATATTACTTTTATCAGTGAGGCTGTATTTTTTTAGTTTTACAATAATTTAATGCGCTTAATTTTTATATATTGTATAATATAGTATAATTTTTTATATATTGTTCATTGCCTATTATTTTAGTTTCAGAGTCAGTTTATAAAAACGTAAAAATTGTGTTTTCTTTCATTTTAAAAGTTTTTTTTTTAAATTTGACTTTAAATAATATTTATAATGATATTTAAATACAAGAGCTGAAAACTTTGACGCATAAATCAAGAATAAATAGGTTTACTTTCGACTCCCTGGAGTACTTTATCCGACTAGTGCAGAAGAAACAATATTGCGATAAGAAAAAGTGGCAAACTCGTCTCTTGGCTCTAAGATGTTCACATGAGTAGCTGCTACCGTAATCCATTACATGGTGATATTTAGCATACTCTATTGGAGAGCTAAGAAAAGCATTACAAGGTACAAGCTACTTTTAATTTTTTCCATACTGTCATTAAAGCCAAGACATTAAACAATGGTGGGAAATTTTCTTTTAACTAATATTGCACGTTTCGTATTATAAACTTACAGTGATATTTTTCGAGTATCTTAAAAAACTTCTAATAAAAATAAGGTACTTAAGATCTTATTAAATTCTTAATATTTCCTTAATGAAAGGTATTTATAATAAATATTTTCTACCGCTCGATAAGTTTCAAGTAAAATTTAAAAATATGTCTATTTTATTTTGTAATAATAATTTCTTTGTACGGTTCATATTTTAACTTGAAAGATAATATTGTACAAACTAACATCGCATTCTATCCAACGTAAAACTTTTTTTCCCATAATAATAAAATATAAATCGATGAAAAATCAATTTTGTAAATAGAATAAGAGTTTTTATCGTATAAAATGATCGATTCTTGCGTAAATACTATCAATGTTGGACTTACGATGATAGTAAATAAAAAAAATTAGAAACGTTCGAAGATAAATGACTTATCGATTAGAACCGTTAAAATACATTTAATAAACAATTAATAAAAAGTTATTTTATTATATTCGTTTTATTATATACCGTTAAAACATTTAATAAAAAGAAAAAGTATATATTATTACAAATAGTAATAATAATAATAATAATAAATACGTTGCTTCGTATTATTTGTAAACCTAAATCTTACTTTAATACCCACATTTATCGATAAAATAAAATAAAAATAAACAAACACACGTAAAATGTATTAAAAAAGTAATCGATCGAGAAAAAATTCACTCTTCGAATAATAAGAATACGCGTAATTATAAAGGGAAACTCGAGAATATCGATTCGTTGGTTCGTTTTATCGTTGGACAGTAACGATTAATTTACCATTAAAATTTAATAAATTCAATATGAAATCTTCACATAAATAAATAGCGTGTAGATGTTACGCAAAGATGATTTTGGATACGCAAAAGAATTTATCGATGCTTCAACGAGAGTTTGACGGAACGTCGTCGAAAATTGGCAATCGCGAAATACGCAAATATAACTTTGTCTAGACTTTGGCCGAAATAAAGAAGAGCGATTTGTAGGAGCGCGAGAAACGAACCGCGTAAGTCAAACGAGGGTACACGAGTCGCGTCCGGCAGTTTGTGAGTTTGGCAGCTTGGCAGTTTGGCAGCTCGACGGCTCGGCAGCTTCGCCTACCCGGGATCAAGAGCACCGCCTAATGTCGAGCTCACGATCCGAATCGTCGCGCGAGCATACATTAAAAAGCGGATCCGTATCACAATGGGCGTCTTCTTACGAGCGCTGCTCAGAGACGCCAAGGCTATAAGTCACGCGGACGTGCAACCAAGTTCGCGCGTTTGTCCATCGCCGACTGTCCACGATTGAGTTGCATCGCCTTGGCCCTTGGCGCCGGTGATTTAGCGCGTCTGCGTAGACGCCGGAAGCGCGTACATCGTGGGTTTGCCTCGCGACCCGAATTCGAGCTCCCGCGGATACTCGATGAGTTAATAACCGTTGTAATTGGGTTAGCCAGCGATTGTTAATGAATTTTTCCTCTGGGATAGACAACTCGATTCATCTTGGGTTTCTATGCGTAACGGACCGGTGCTTACCTTTGACTCGTGGGTTTGCCTCGCGACTACGCTTCGAGACATTTTCGCGTGCGTCGTTTACGATTTTCAATTGTTGTTGGAGTTTCAAAGACCTTCGCCGTTGTTCCGCGTGATTTGTAGCTCTGATTTCTCATGAGAACTACCTACGATTTAACTTGGCTGTATCTAACTACGCGATTGTTTAATGTACCCGTCATATCATAGCTGCGAGTTGGCAGGAAAAATCCTTTGCGTAGCTTTAAACGAACCGCGTAACGAATATTCGCTCCGTTCCCTCTTCTTCCTCTAATCAAGAGGAAGCAATCCTCTTAATTATCGATGCGACGACGTTTCGCCCACTTTATTCGTGCACATAGTTCCGAATAGGAAAAGCGAGTCGAATATCGGAATGCATTTAATATTTTAACGCGGAAGAGCATCGAGGAGGAAACTCGCGCGAATCGCGAATCAACGGACTTGGCCGCGTCTTTGGCTCGATCTAACTCGCAACGATAATAAGTGAACAGCGGTCGCACGCGGTCGATGTTTGCATGCACATTATATTCGCCCCGTGACTTCGATTAGGTTAGTTACGCTTAAATGCAAATCGATCAACTTTAATCGATGTTTTTAAAGGAGCTCCTTTGCCTGCGTGTATGGATAATGGCTGGATTCAGCCTATTTGCTTATCACCGATGAATATCACCGATCAATGGAAAATAAAAATGGTCTCTCATCTTTGTAGTCACGCGACTTTACTCGCGAATCGATCGATCTACGTTGTTCTTTTAAAAATGGTTCGCGTATATTACGCGTTTATATTACGCGTACTGGATAACTATTGTGATCGCATTTTTATTCAAAATTTTTAATTTCAAGAAAAATTTTATAAATGGATCGAGTTGAATTTATATTATCAACGAATGATAATTCCCACTCGTAACGATATACGCGATCGTACGCGCATCTGTAGACGCATCTGTAGACGCATCTGTAGACGCATCTGTAGACGCAACGTATATTATATTTTAATTTATTTCTTCATATAATATAAAAAATATATATTTACGCGTATAAATTTTATTAAGTTGGAATTTTTAATGTATTATAAAAAAATGTTTACAGGCTTAATATCTACACAAAACTTATATATTACTTTCTCTAATTTGAATAATATCAATTACATCCGTTTAAAATTAATTTGAATTTGCATTTGAAATCATAGAACGTTAATTAAAATTATAGTATTAAAATAACAGCTGTCTGTATATAATAAATTAACCTAATTTATTTACAAATTCATTTCCCGAATTCTGTTTAAAATGAACGGTATAATAATATTACGGTACATAAAACTATTTGACAAAAAGAAAGTGACTACGGAGCGAATTACATTAAAAAAAATACATTCGAAGTTAAAGATTAGAGTGAGAATATATAACGATAAAACAATGAAATTTCTTTTACAATGTATTATTGTTAGCGTAGAAAAATCTTTTCAAATATTTTTTATTTCTATACCAATAAACTTTAAAACAAATGTGTTTTTACTTCCTGGAAAATAACAGAAGAAAAACTAGATTAACCGTTTAGCTAAACTATAACTTTATCTATAAATTTTAATAATATTAAATTCTATACATTCTTAGAAAACAAAATTAATATTTATTAATTGAAAAAATGAAATATATATGATGTAAAAAATTAGTTATAAATGAAAGGGATAATTTTTCAGCATATTATGAAGAAAAATACTGAATCTTAAGAAAATTTACGTTAAAACTGTTTGAAAATGATGTAATATCGAAAAAATTATTGTATAAATGACAAAATATTTCAAAAATTTAAGATTGATTACATAAATATTTTATTAATATGATAGATGAGATAATAATAAATATTTTCAGGAATATAAGTTTTTTTTATCGTACAGTATCAGTTTACAGTTTACCAGAACTGATAAAAAAAATGAAAAACAATTGAATTACCCTGCGATAAATTATTTAAAATGTACGTCAAATATTTTTAAAATAATCGAAGAAAAATATAAAATTATCATCGTCAAATAAATCAAAAATTTACAATAAAATAGTGACGTAATCTTTTATTTCAATTATGCATTAAATGTACCGCTACCAAAATTAAACATAAAAGTAATAATCTCTGATTCGTTTTTTTTAAATAATCGATATACACGTAAAATTAAATTTAATCAGATATTGAATATATATATATATAATTACTTAATTCCAATTATATGAAAAATTCTGAAGTTTATAAATTGGTATCCAAAATTATTGTTTTTAATACTTTGTATCTGTAAAAAGAAATTTATATTAAAAAAATATTCGATTCATGAAATTAAAATATCTTGATTGCGAAAAACTTATATCATTAATAGCGTAAACCTAGTTATTTTATATATATTTAAAAACGAAATCATTAATTTTTACATTTTAAATATGTTGTTATTAGTATTCCTAAAATAAATAAATGCAAAATAATTTTTGATAATGAAACAGCTAATCAATTTTATTGAAGAATGTATATTATATTTAATTGATTTTGTTACAAATTCAATTATATTCACATGTAAGTGTTGAAATAAAATGTATATACAACGAAATTTATATATAATAATTTACGATACTTTATAATTTGTTAATTATCGTTATTATAATAATAAAATATTTTCCGTACGAAATAATAATAAAAAAATATTATAAATAGAAATAACTAAACAGAGTACAAATTCTTAATTTTATTCTTTTTGTATCAGACATTGAAATTTAATTTTTTGTGTAAAAGGATTTAGGAAAAATTTTTGAATAATTGATTAATTAATAATTTAATTGATCTACATTAGGTTAAAATATTTCAATGTAAAAGTTTGTTATTTAATTTCTATGGTGTTATATTAAAAAATATTAAGTAAAACTCACAAATTATCAATGTTTTTGTACTAGAAAAAAATGAAAAACAAATAGAACGATAATTAATATTTCGTTTAAATTATTTATAAGATATATTTTAGTTCATATAAATGTTTATATATTTATCGGCGAACTTTTTAGAAATTTATAAAGCATAATTTGAAAATTTAAAGTGTTTATAAGAACTATTTATTATTTTTCAAATTTTGTTTTTAAAGTAATTTTAAAATACATGAAACAATAGTTGAAAACTAAATTTGTAACATTTTTAAATATTGTACTTATATTTTTTATCCTAATACACAATATGCTTATACGTGTAACATAACAAATATTTGAACCAAATATTTTTTAAAGTATTTATAAATATTTTATATTCATAAATCAATCGAGTTATTAAATATATTTGTTAAAATATCATTTTTCTACAGAATTATTATTACTTTATAATGGAAAAATGTTGTTATAATTGGTATATAAATATTTAAAATTTATCCTAAAATGAAATATTTTATATTTTCTTCTAAAAACATATTAATTTACCACAAATGAAAATATAATATTTAATATACTATTTATTATCTTTAAACAAATATTCATTCATTCGTATTTAATTCCTTGCAAGTTAACCGTTAATATACGGAACGCAATTCAAAGACTTTCTTTTCTCATTGCACAAAATAACACACCCGTTTTAAAAAACATATTGAGCACATCTACCAGAACAGATATAAAGTCATAAAATAACATGTTCGGATGACATGGGTTCGCAATTTATACTAATATTCAAGAAACATTAATTAACAACAAATTCAACCCAATATCGCTATCTAATGTATCATAAGTATGGCAGCTCTCGAGAACGATGACATTGATGAATTGCACTCAACATAAAATAAGATAAAATAAAAACTTCAACCAAAAAACAGTTAATAATATATAAAATACACCATCACAAAATAATAACTCAAAATACAAATGACACCCATGATACAGTATTTAAAGGTATTTAAAAACCTTAATAAAAATAATGAACTCGGTTATTAAAACAAGTAATTTCAAGTTCAAGATGTAGATTATACTGTACTAATTAATCATTACGTATGACAAATTGTGGTAAAAGAACAGAAACTTTTAAAGCTACTGACGCTAAATTCCACATGTAAATATTCAAACTTACAAAACTCTAATGTAAAAAAAATTAATTTATTAATTAAAAACTTTTTAAAATACGTAATTTTAACTTATTGAAAAATTGAAACAAATTTATTGAATAAATTTCTGTAACAGGAAAATTTTATACAAAATGTTAATGTATTTCTGCAATAAACGTATTAAAAATTTTAAGCAGAATAAATAATATAGACAATATAAAAAAATAAACTTATTTAAAAATTCATAAAGTTAAAAAATATAAAAAAGATTGATAAAATTAAACAACGGAAGAAAGTATAATTATAATTAAAAATAAATCTACAATAATTGTGCAATGATTTATAAAAGATAAAAATAATACAATTTAAAAACGCAATCTTAAATTTCTACAAGATTAAAACATATATCAAACCACTGACGTAATCAAAAATATATCGATTATAATTGCCTTTTAGAAAATCTTAAGAAACTGTACAAAATATTACAAATTCAATACTAAAAAATATTTCTATATTCGTTAAATAATTGTTATAAATATTAGACTAAAGGTTTATACTATTTCGAAATACTTGAGCTAAATTAATATTTTTATAAAAATTTAATAGAATTAAACTAAATAATATTTCAAATAATAAATATCTCCATCATAAGAATATAAATGAATATATAATATTATTATGAATTTTATCTTCGATCAACTTTAATCTTTAATCATCACTTTATGATAAAAATTTGAAATATAAATTTCGCAGTACTCTATAAATGTCGAAATAAAATAATTTATCCCAGTTCGATTAAATTTAAATAAACAAGGCTTTAAATGTTTTACCAATTTTAATTCGGATTTAAATATACGGAGAAACTTGTTTCTATCGGTGTATCCTCAAAATGTTTTTTTTTGCAAAATATTAAAATCATTACAAAATATGTAAACTATATAATTTATAAATTAGATAAAAATATACTTTAAAATATTTATAAAATATTAAAGTAATATTCTAAATAAACTACATATCGATAGCAGGTAAAATATTTTTATTACTAAATTTATTTCTTTCTCGAAATATTCTATAAAAATTAAGTTAAGTTCTAAACATAGTGCGAGTTAATTTTATTCGATACAATTAGAATTTTTATCATTGTTATTACTATTATTACATATAAATTAAAGAATGAATAATTGTATTATTTCTGTTTATACATACTGTAGTTAAATATTCTTATGTTTCAGTTTCCTTACAGATAACTTTCTCTTTCAATAAAGAATAATTTTTAATAGAACTTCCTTGTTTCTACATTTGAAATTATATGTTAACCGAATTTGTATATGTTATTAATTTAAAATTATAACAGCAATCAAATATTTTTTAATTAATTGTATTCACAGCGATTTCTAACTTGTATACAATGATTTCAAATTTTATAATAGAAATACTCGACCGTGTAAACTCCATAATGTTTATCTTTTAGAAAGTGAAAAGAATAATCTATTTCTTCATAATTTTAAGGTTTAAAATTTCAGATTCATTTATGAAATAATTCATTTATACATCTAATTTATTTATATATCTGAATTTGAAATACGTATCGACATTTTTCATTCGAATATCATTTTTATATATTTTTCTTATTAGTAAACTGGCAAGTTTCTATTAATCTTGAGATATACACTGATTTATCATTACAACTCCTACAATTATTGATTTAATAAACTTATTATACTTATACTTTCAAAAGGAATTTATTAATTGTAAACTACACAAAAAAAATATTTAGAAAATTTAAAAAAAATAAATGATTGATTTAAATTATTGTTTTCAATTATTAATAGAATAATTAATGATTAATCTTGTGTTATTTGATCTAACTTTTCGAAGATAATTCATAATTATTCTTATAGCTACAAATTATTAATGAACATATACTCGTATTACTTTACCGCAACAGAAACTTTCTAGCAACTATACAAAAGCGTGAATTTATTTCGTTTTCTAACAAATTAAATAAAAGTAAGTATTACATTAACGGTCAATATTAAATTTTGCTTATTTTATATTATTATTAAAAAATGTATAAAAATTCAAACAACTTTATACTAGAATGATTTAAAAATAAAACATTATTCAAAATATTATTAATTTTCATATGTATATACATTTATATAATATAAGTCTGTTTTAAATCTTTATGCATATAATTTCATGAACAAATATATATATCCATTATATTCTCAAAATTAAATTAAAAAATCTTATTAATAACATTAAAAAAAAATAATATTTTATGGGTATTAAAAAGCGTAATATGTTTTATAAATAACATTGAAACCTAAATTTTTATGTTTATCAAAAAGAAAATTTATATATTAATATTAGAATTAATATTTTATTTTTAATATTTACGAATATTGTAAAAGTTGATTACCATTAAATAATTATTAGATTAAATCGTAAAAAAATGTTTTTCCTTCCACAACTTTCTAAAATAACAAAGATAAATTTTTTAAAATAAAGAAATTATAGATTACTTTTACGTAAATATAATATACATACTTTTATTTTCAATTTTTTTTGTAAATAATATTCAATATTTATTAGTATCAATTAGTTAAATACATACCTTTCATAATGTTTAAAATTAAAAAATAAGTTAGTAACTTAAAAAGTGAAAATTTTATTATTCAAAAAATTAAAGACAAATTATAAAATCTTTTATCGTTGAATAAATTATAAATTTGTTTCACATATAATTTATTAAGATTATTAATTTCATTACATTTTCTTATAAATATTATACCTTAACCGAAGAATATAAAATTTAAACGAAATTTATTTTTATTTATCGTTTTGTAAATCTTTATTATATAACAATATTTGAATTTTGGAATTTTAATTTACGTAGATATAAATAAAAATAATATAGAAAGTAACGTCTTATAAAAATTGTCATATAAAAATAAAAACCGTTCAAATAAGATTTAATTCAATTAAATTATCTTAATAATATTTTTTTAAATATCAAAATATCAAAGATATTTAATACGATATGCGTTAAAAAAAGTATTTCGCACGATTAATTTTCCACGGTCGAAACGAAAATGTAGAAATAAATTATTTATTTCGTTTTTAAAAAACGATAGAAAACTCTTTTACCAAAAGCATTAATTCAAAAATTTTTGCGTTAATTTTAAATATTATAATTATTAAACTGATTCAAATAATATAATATAATATAATATAATATAAATTTAAATGATACGTTTTACAATCGATATACAAATGGTCAACTAAAAAAAAATCTTTCGGATAAATACGTTTAAATATTAATTTGAAATAAAACGCGATGATATTTAAATGACTTAAATTACTTCCGGTACATCGAATAAATAAAATAATCGATACTTATAATAAGTTATCTTAAATTAAAAAAACGAGTAAATAATTTAAGCTAAATTAATTACTTTTTAAATTAAAAATCTTTCACCCGTCACTTTGATCGGAAATAACCGTGAAATTATCGTTGGTTAACGGATTAACAGCAAAATATAAAATTAAAGAGCCATAAATAAAACGAAATCGTGCATGGAATCGTATATTCCCACAGGCAACGATATTTATTTGTTATCTATTTATTTGTAGGCATGTTTTGACGTAAAGGTACGGAAGATGAATGACAACGACATACAACCTGCGATACACTCGTGTACGTCGGGTCCTCGCCTCCAAATGATTTTACGCTTAAGAACCTTAAGAAATTCTGCAAGGTGATACACGAAATACCGATAAAAAATGAAAACTGTAATTATTGTATCGAGAGTCTTATATCGTAAGAGCTTACTATGAAAACTTTGAAAAATTTGGAGAGGTTATAAAGAAAGCGTTGGAATAGTTTTTTGGCTCGGATGGAAGGTCGGAGGTAAATAATCGATAAATAAAATGGGTCCATTCCTAGGACATTATTAGTTAAATATGTCACATGCCTCCGTGGCGCAATCGGCTAGCGCGTTCGGCTGTTAACCGAAAGGTTGGTGGTTCGAGCCCACCCGGGGGCGATTTTTTTTTTCCCCTCGGCGACTCACCGACTCGCAATTTCGCCACCAGCTTCGCCTCCCACTTTCCACCCCACTTCCGCCTTGCCTTCAACTTTTACAACTTTTACAACTTTTACTACTTTTACTACTTTCGTAAATATACCGCTTTTTTCTTTTTTATCCACCTTCTCGTTGACATTCTTCTTGCTTTTTGCTTTTGTCCTTCTTCTTTAACCACACCGACTTTTTCCCTCTTATTTATCCTCCAACATTCCAGATAACTTTTAACGTATTTCAATCAAATTTTTATAAATTAAACTATGCGTAAAGATATTTTTAATAAAATTTAAATGCCGATCGATGTACGTGGCGACATCTATTCAAATAGAGCCGAACCTTACATAAACATTTACTTTCGGTCAATATTTTCAAACGATCTTCCGTAAAATCTAATTCCTTTGCTCCTTTCGCTTAATTTAGATAAAAAATATTCTAAATAATTATTCAAATTGAAAACGCTCGATTTTTATTAAAAGTAAAATAAGGAACATTTATTTGCTACACGCGAAATACAATTATTTTTAAATAATGCCAATTCCTCTCGTATTTTTTACTTCGCGTCTCATCGAATAAATATATTTCTTTTCATTTTTAAGTTGTTTCCTTAAAACCGAAAAGCGATATTTAAATATGTATAATTATGTTGATCGTATAAATTGTTTTTTAAATTCGTTGAAACGTTTCGCGACTCGCGTTGATTTTTAAAATTTTTTCGAACGACTGTATTTTATTTGTTAAAATTATTTGATAAAAAACCTTTGATTTTTTAAATGTATATTTTTCTATTATCTACATCTATATAAATTTATGCTTATTAAAATCTTTATCTTAACGATTTATTTAAAAGCTTGTTTATTAAAATGTAAAAAAATTTTATTACGAGTTTGATAAATCTAATTTTCAGAAAAATTAAATATATTCGGTAATGTCTTATTTATTATTTTATTAATATCTTTTTCATATATAAACTTATTAATTGAAAAAAAATTTTACAAATTTTTTGCGATATCTCGCAATTGTAATAATTATAATATATAAATTATATATTTATATTATCATGTAAATCCGTGAATACAAATTTTCTTAATCTATCGCACAAAATCTAAATTCTAACGCATCGGAGGAATCTTGAATACAAATTTTTCCTACGTCGAATATACGTTATCCCTATATTTATACGTACATTAAAAAATGTTTCCATCCTACTTTGATAATTCTTACAAATCGATCGTTACTTTATCGATTTACTATTTACGTTTGGATTTCATTTGTACTCTTCGACTTTTACCAGGTCTTGACTTTGTTGCACCTTTAGCTTTGCTGAACTTTCCAGTTTTACTATTAAATTTTACAGGTTTACCCGGCTTTCCAGGTCTTTTGTACTCGGAAACATCGGCGGAACTGTCTCTCGTGTTTTTCTTCATACCTCGTTTCTTACCTCCAAAGCCAAACTTTGAATTTCTCATTTTTCTTTTATCCAGAGATTTTTTACTGGTGGCGTATTCGTTTCTCTTTTGAGAAACTGGTTTTTTCTTGTTATCCAAGAAATCCAGATCGGGCCTCATACCTTTACGATATTTCTTTACCTCTTCCATCAATCTCCTCTTTTCGGCATGCTTTTTCAAAGTAGCCTCAACTTGCAATTGTTTCGCAATTTTACGTTGAGTTCTCATTTGTTTAGCTTTTTCGGAACGTTGCGCTATCGTTTGTTTTTTAACAAGATTCGCTTTCACTTTTAGCATGTGTTCGTCGGATTTAGCCATTTCGGCGTAATAATCTTCCGGTCTCTTGGTAGGAATATTCAATGTCTTTAACCTGGCGATCGCTTCGGTAACCGCGCTTTGTCCTTGCCTGTGAAACATGGTTTCCCTTTTAAAATCGTTTAAGACCGGGTCCTCGGACGGACTAAATTGAGGTAATTTTTTATTTCCTCTTAATTGTTTATCGCGACGAATTTGTTGCTCTTCCATTTGAAAGGCCAATTCGGGAGCTAAAGGTGCCGGGCTATTGACCAAAACAAGGCTTTCGATCCACGAGAGCTTTAGATTAAATTCGTCTAATTTTCTTCTCAGTCCAAGCTAAAAGCAATAAATATAAACATAAGAAATTATATCCAAAAAGGAGTAAAACAAACAGTTGCAAGTATTAAAACTATTTGAATAATTTACTTAAAAATAACAAATGTTCACATAACGTATTCATATATAAATAAATCGAATAAAGTTTTTATTACTCACTACGTTGTTTTTAAAGTCTTTCTTCTTTTCTTCCACGACGTTTAATCCCGGTTTCAATAAACCTTTGGCAAACGCCTCTCGCAACTAAATAACACGTGAAAATTTAAGGTTAAAATTCCAAACTATATTTTTAATGCGAATAACGCATCGTAATTTATGGCAACTTACTTCTTCCTCCGACGAAACGGATTCCGAATCGGATGCACTCGACATTTCTCAAAAATCTAATTCCTCTTTGAACGAATATCAACGTAATCAAATAATCAACATAACTGGCCACTGGCAAATTCGTTTCCACCGTAAACGACTACTTAAAAACGCACGCGGTCCAAGTTTACCGGAGCATACGGTATTGGTATATAATTTATACTAGCGTCTCGCGGTGGAAGAAAATGTAATTCCGTTCAAAATGCAAAGGAGTAAAAGCGAACCGATGGAATCGTAATTTTATACGCGTTACACCTAAATGCGGTATAGGTATTAAAATTCTTTCGGGGATAGGTAAAGAACGAACGCGTCCATTTTAAGATTATTTTTTATTTATCTAATTCGAGTTGAATTTTGCGGTAACTTATAATTATCTAACCATAAAACGATCGACCTTCGTTATTTTGCAGAAAATTAAATTAAATTAGAATTATTACTAGAAATTCGCAAATTATTCAAACTAATAAAATATATTTGTGCTTCGAACGCTGGGAGTTGCCCAATGGAAAAGAATTATATTATTCCGCAACGAAAAGTCGTTGGGTTTAATCACGATGTAAGTTATGCGTCAAAATTCGCCGCGGTTCGCAACAATGGCATATATACATATATATATATATATTACAGGGTGTGCGTATATATATATGCGTACACGCTTGTGTGGGTGCGTACGTAGATAGAAAATATACGCAGCAAACTAATACCGATAATAACGTTTGCAACGCGTTTCCATGTACGTATAAATAAAAATTGGCGATCCAACCGAGTGCGGTAACGACGAGCGGCTGGCCGAATCGATAAGGCTAAATCGACGTCGCTGAGTTTGGGTGGTGCAACATTTCAACAAACAGTCGATTTCGGAGGAAGTAAATTAAAGCGATGCTTCGGAAAAAAAAATCGCTCCCGGTTTTCGACTTTCTACTTTTTCGGAGGAGGCCCGCATCGCTACACCGACAGCGCCGCTACGTTACTCGTTAACGCGATCGTCGTTGGCCGCGAGTCGAAAAAAGAAATCGGAAAAAAATGCACGGGAGTAGCGATCGTCATTTCTGCGGGGAAATGCATTCGCGAAGGAAGTCGGATGGCCCTCAAGATGGAAAGGACAAGAGGAAATTGGAGTAAACGGGAAAGAGGACGACGCGCCGCGAAAGAGTAAAGGAGCGAAGGTCCGAGGGAGTCGAAGGAGTCGAAGGAGTCGAAGGAGTCGAAGGAGTCAAAGGAGTTAAAGGAGTTATAGGAGTTTAAGGAGGAGTAAAAGCGTTAAAGAGTAAAAGAAATAAACTCGGGAGAAGAAAGGAGAAATAAAGAGAAAGTGGGTGGCGGTGCATTAACGCGCAGAAGCGAAGGAAGCCCACGTAGATGTTGTGTGCGCTTGCGTTTGTGTACATTTTAAGTATTCACACGCATCATCCGCCCTTCCTATCTCCCTCTCGCTCTTTCTCTCGCTCTTTCTCTCGCTCTTTCTCTCGCTCTTTCTCTGGGTAATTCTCTTGCTCTCGCTCTCTCTCTCTCTCTCTCTCTCTCTCTCGTCGGCGCACACAAGGTTCGCGCGCGTGGAGTCGGTAGAGGTGCAGTCGCGGTCTCGGCGGTGCGAGGTCCTGTGCTCCGTGCTCCGGTGCTCCGGTGTTCCCGTGCTCTCGTGCTCTCGTGTTCTCGCGCTCTCGCGTCCTCGCGGTCTCCTGGCCTTTCGACCTCGACCTCCTCCTCCTCTTCCTCCTCCTTCTCCTCCTCCTCTTCCTCCTCTGTCTCCTCCACCTCCTCCGAGCGCAGCCTTCTCGAAAGGGCCTTCCTGGCTGTCAACGTAGGCGGTAGCCCGCGCGCAAGAGTCGTGTGCCGCCGCCGAGTCAGCTATCCCGATTCTCTCCCGCGACCCTCTGCAACTTTCTCTCTCCCCCCATCCCCCCTCCCCCTCTCTCTCTCGGATCGCGAACTTGCGACTCGGGAAGAAGACGGGAAGCGAGCGAGAGAGAGGATAGAAACGCGCGCGATATTTTTTCCTTCCTCTGGTACTCTTCGCCCTCCGCCCTCCGCCCTCCGCCCTCCATCCTCCATCCTCCGCCCTCCGCCCTCCGCCCTCCGCTCTCCATTCTCCGCCCTCCGCCCTCCGCCCTCCGTCCTCCATCCTCCTTCCTCCGTCCTCCTCTCTCTTCTCTCCACTTTCCTATCTCCTCTCTCGGAGAGCCGACGTCGCTCTATCGGCTGTAGACGTCACGCACGGGAAATAGTCATGGCGAATCAAGACACCGAACCGATGTCACGTCTACTCAAGCTCGCCAAGAAATTCAATTGCTTCTATCTGTCAGGTAAGTAACCGATGGCCGTGGGCCCGAAAAATATCGATCCGGATTCCTCGCAGCCCTTCGAGATCCACGAAAACGCGAAATCCCTCGGCTGCGCGTAAAGGGTATTGATTTCCCCAAGAGTTGTTGTTATGCATTTCCCGGACAGCTTGGTGTGCGTGCGTGCGTGTGTACGTGCGAACGCAATTTACTTTCGATGCTTGTTTGCTTGTTTGCTTGCTTTTCTTTTCCTTGCACGCGCGTCCTTGGCTACCCGCGCATCCACGCATCCACGCATCCACGCATCCACGCATCCACGCATCCGCGCGTCCACGCATCCACGCATCCACGCATCCACGCACGAACCTCGCCACGCTAAAATATGCGCGCGCGAGTGTGGCTATTATTATTGATGCGTGCACGCGCGTATTTCCCCGGGCGCATTACGCGTATGGTTGTACTTTGCAACACTCGATGGTTGGCCTTTTCATTTCCCCGAGAGAACCCGAGAAATCGCCTTGTTTTTTCATCGAGTTTTTCCATCGAGTTCTTCCCTCGAGTTTTTCCATCGTTGGGCTCCAGCAAATCGACTTTCGCCGATAACGTTATTCCCGACGTGTTTATCCTTTGGCTTTTACAAGACGCAAAAATGCAGCGTTGTGTATAGAAGGGAATTCGATTGGCGTTAGTCATCCATTTTCAACTAGTTTATTTTGAATACGATATTAAACTCGCTTTATCTTCTTGTTTACCGAGAATTATTTCTAATTTTTAATAAATATTGTGACTCGTCGTTACCGTTGAACGCTTTATTTATCCTTTCCTTTTTTAAACCGATAGGTTGCACCGATGATACAAGGCAATTATTATTAGCTTGTACGGCAACTTTATTTTTGTTTCAAGAATTTTTACCATAAAAGTCTACATTTTTCTTTTAAATCAATTTCTCGTTTAAATTAATTTTGCTTTATTATTAATTATATCTTGCCCGAATAATTTACTTATCGTAACCGAGTCTGTTGTAATATTTTTTAATCCTTCTACGATATGGGAATATTTTTTGAAAATTAAATTTTAGAACTTTTAGTAAAACGCATAGAGTATAATAACAGGATTCTCGAGACATTGGATTAAATAGAGTCTGAATTTAGGAAGTAAAAATAGTAATTTGACGCAGTTGGGGCAAATATCTCGAACGTTTGGCCTAAATCCAGAAATGCATTTACACTTTTCTTATACTGTCTATTATATTTGAAATATGTTAATAACTAAATGTTAATTTGATACGCCGTTCTTTCTTTGCTGTAGGTTTTCACGCGGGCGATTGCAGAGCGTTCGTCGTCGATGGACAACAAATAGGACTCGTTCGACCGGATGTCATGAAAGAACTGTTAAATCACCCACAAGTAAAATAAAAATTAATTTCTTTGGATGCTAATCGTAAAAAATAATTGATTTTTTTTTTCGTGTTTACATTTTTAAAAATGGTTAATTATAAAGAATAATCTTCTGCCATGTTTTAATTAAGTTTTTTTTTCCTTATGCTTTTTTTGCAATTTTAAATACTTATTTGTGAGATATTTTAAAATAGTAATCGCTTGAGTTTTAATTCCATCTATTTTACAGAGCGAGTAAAACCTCTAATGAAAAAAAATGAATCGTTTCTCGATATTAGTTAAAATCTATTTTAAGAATTCCTTAAATCTAAAATCTTACGCTAATTCTTTGCTCTATTAATAATTTTTTTAATACAAATATTTGAAACAAATAATTTTACGATAAATCTAAATGTTATAATTAGTACCAACGTTCTTTTATCAATATTATATAATCTATGGATAAATTTTCTTGCTGATAAAATAGATTAAAATAAATATTATTGCGATATTCTACAAAACTTTAAATTACAAAAACATCGCTATCTATTAGTAATATTATTAGTATTATGAATAAAAAATATAGTTTAAAAATAATGTAAAGAACAATTTTTTAATTCACAAGTTTTTATAGAATAAAAATTTATCGTTTCTTGATTTTATAATTAATAAAGTTAACTCTTTAATTAGGTATTTCAAGTACATCCAGAATATGTACAATTGAACCCAGCTTTTAGAGATTACGCCGAAAGAAGCGCTAAGGTTGACGAAGTACTCAGGGAGTGGCGAGGAGGTGGAAAATTCATCGCTTTGCACGGTTGGCGAGAAGAATACTACGATGTCCGTGCACAATTTAACACTCCACCTTTGTTCAAAATGGACCGCTCCGCAACTTGTAAGTACGAATAAGTTCGAAAAAGAAATATTTATAAATTGTGAAATGGCATTAGTATTTTGTAAAAAAAATTTAATAAATTATTCGTATTTATTATGAAAATATGTATACAATTTTGGTAAATAAACACAAAATTATAAATGTTTACCTATAGTTTAAATTTTTTCTGAATTTTAGCTCTATTTGGAATTAGAAAGTACGGAGTAGATATAAATGGTTACGTTATGGATCCAGTTAAGGGTTTATCAATATGGTTACAAAAAAGAAGTCCAAATAAGCAAACATGGCCAGGGTATTGGGACAATTGTGTGAGTGGTGGACTAAGTGTAGGTTTTGGCATCAATGAAACTGCAATAAAGGAAGCTGGCGAAGAAGCTGGTATACCCAATCACTTGCTAACAAAACTGAAAAGCGCAGGTTGTGTGTCGCTATTTTTTGAGAGTGAAAGGGGATTATTTCCCAATACAGAATTCGTGTATGATTTGGAACTGCCCGTGGACTTTGTGCCCAGAAATAGAGATGGAGAGGTCGAAACCTTTGAATTACTGCCCGTTAGTGAGTGTCTTGAAAGGGTTCTTTCGTCGCATTTTAAGACTACATCCGTTCCAGTTTCTATAGATTTTTTAATAAGACATGGCTACATTACTCCGGAAAATGGTAATTCTTTTGTACCTAATATTTTTTCTTTCGTACTCACCAATCTACGATAAAAACTAATTACTAAATTAAAACATACATTTCTAGTCTCCATATAATTTTTATAGATTGTAAACATAAAATTTTAAATTAGTTCAAAAGAGTAAAACCGAGTAAAACCGAGTAAAACTGATAGTTTTGGCTTTTTTATTAAAACATTTTAGAAGAAAAAATAGAAAAAATACTTTATAGTATTTAAATTACAATATAATATAGTATGTTTCTTCAATTTAAAAAAAAAACGATACATTGTTAAGCTTGTAAATTATGCGTCGATAAGATTTACTAACTTGCAATTTTAAGAATTTAAAGACACGTATATAACTACATTGATAGTCAATATTTAATTTAAAAAGCAATTTATTTTTAAATAATTTTCATAATTCTTATACAGAATTTTTTGTATAATAAATAATTATTCTTAAAAATATATTTAAAATATACTTAATAAAATAAGTTAATTTTTTAATCGATAATAGAAACACTGTAACAGCTAATTATTTTTTTGGTAACTTTCAGAACCTAATTTCATTCAAATAATGGAGTTATTACATGTGCCGTTGCAAACAATGTATAATCAACCACATAGGAAGCACAAAATTGCAGCTAATGGAGAGGCAAATGAAAGCTTAGAACGAATTTAAATTATAATTACTAGGTACTAATTCCAAACATAATAAGGATACATTTTCTAAGAAAATAATAGAGTATCCTTATTTTTTTTTAATGAGAATTTCTTTACTTTTTTTATTTTTCATTACAAATTACATAAATTGATTTTTGCAAAAATATTTGTATTTCAGTTTCGTGTTTCAAGATTCTTAATTTTGACTCTTATTAATTATTTTTATTTAATTAGTTCAAACATGTATTATATAAAAAATATATTATTCCATGATTTTAAAATGTTAAAATGTTTTCAACTCTTAAGAAGAAATTTTTATAATCTATTATTTTCCAGCAATGTTTTTAGCTGGGTGAATAAAGAATGGACTTTTGTGTGATATGAATGAAATAATAAATAAAGTTAAAAAGCTACCAATTCATTAATAACAAAGTTGAATCAAAAGTATATACATTTAATCAGGCGGAGTAATAAACTAATATATTATTTAACATATATTTTTAGTAAAATTAGTACTTAAGCTACTTTTAATTTTAATTAATTTCGAACCTTGATTCATATTACTAGAAATTTTATTTATATTATTTATAAAATGGCTATAACTGTGTAAAGAAGATGAAATTGATCGTTGAATCTTTTATAATATAAAATTGAGAATTGTACTATAACAATATGAATCAAGATGTCGAAAAGTAAAGTATTACTATGGCATTCCAAATAAATCAGAGTAAAAGTATTACGCGAAATCATATTTAATTTTTGGTGTAATACTTTTCAGAAAGCGTTTAAGGTGGGTCTATAAGTCAAGATTAAAACATCGATAGTATTTACTTATTCTTTACAAATTAACGTTACTTTTCCTTAATCCTGAAATAATATGCTTTATATTCAATTTTAGCCATAATTAATTCTATAAGAAAGCATGAATTAAATTTATGTAAATAAATTAATATTGACAAAATAAAAAAAAGTAACATGCAAAATTTTAAGTAAATGTGTATTTTTACATGATTTAAAAAATATTAGAAAAAATGACTGAAAATTGGTAATACCTAGATTTACATACTTGTCGAGATAAATATAAAATATTTATAAAAATTAGTATTGAATTTTAGGCTTCGTAATATATTAATTACAATTTTTGACTGTAGGTCCTCTTAAGCCCTGTAATAATAATAATAATAATAATAATAAATAATAATAATAATAAATAATAATAATAAAAACACAAATCGATATAAAGTCCATTCGCAGTATTATGTAGGTGAATTTCTTATTGGAAGTTTTAAATATTAGAAGAAGTGAAATAAATCTATATTGTGAGAAATGTCTTTTATAATGTGAGTTCGCTATTATAAAGCAATGAATTGATTGTAGTATTTTTATTAAATGAATAGTTTCGCAAGAGAACTGCAAAACGTGAGTTGTAATTTATTATATACTTGATTAGATAGGATTATTTTTAATGAACTCAAAGTTCACACAATAAGTCAATTTTTCAAGAAAAAACTTACTTCAAAGTTTTTTAATTTATATTTAAACAAAAAATTATGATTATTCGTAACGTCCATTTTTGAGGAATAATTTTATATATAATTTATAAAAAATCAAAATTTTTGAAGATATTTATTCAAATAAAAAAAATTAAAATAATTTTGATGCGCGTAAAAAATTTTAAAACTAACTTATTTTATTTTTACGAATAATATGAAAATGTATAATATAAAAAATATCATTTTTATCATTTTATGTAATAAAAAGTTGATAAAAAAAAAAACATCTGAAAATAGTGTTACTATTACTTGTTTGTATCAATTATTACAAAAACTTCGATAGTTCCAATCGGAATAATAGTTGAGATATTCTAATAACGAATGTTTAGATTGAAAATAATAAAATTTAATAAATAAATTTTTTTATTTAATAATATAAAACGTTAAAAGTAAACGTTTGATGACATACATTTATACGTTAAAAGTTAAAACAAAATGATTATAAATCATACACATATACATAAAAAATACGTTTCTCTACATTATTAAACAGATTACATTAGGTGCGCTAGTCATTTTTAAAAAATAGTTACTAATTAAAAAATTTAATAATACATATTTTGTATCGAATAAATATTAAGTAGATACGTTCTTTAGAATTTATCGATTTGTATCTAATTATAATACATCACAACGATAAAATCATATAGAATTTTGAAATATTAAAAAAAATTAGTATTTCTATTAAGGTGTTATATTCATTAAAACATTTGTGTTCATACAATACATAAGAAACTACGTTAATCTGCCTATCTACTAAAGTTAATCTATTATATTAAATATAAGAGAAAAAATGAATGATTTTCAAGCTATTTAATATTATTTTTTAAATACATATATTACATTAAAATACATACTATATTCTGTTATAAAATTTTATAACTTATCTTTTTGTAATACTTTTCTTGTTACAATGCAATAAAAGAAGTTTTAATGATTTTAAGCAATGGTTAAAAATTAATACTTTCAAATGATGCTGCGCACAATTTTTAAATTTGCCCTCGCTAATTATTGTACTTATCTAGTTAGTGACTATAATCTATATATCAAATTGTGATACAAAAATATGATATTTAAAATCAAGCTTCATATTATAAATAATAGCTCGTTTTTATTATTTAATAAAAAATATTACATGAGAAATACGTTAAATGGTCTCTTTATAATCATTTTCTTAAACAAGGCTCTTCAGTTGTAAAAAATAAATCCTTTGTTTTTATGTTTTCCCTGACAATTGAAATGTTAATCTTTATTGTTTCCAAGTTTTTTTTTTCGTTTAAATAACTTTTACCTATATTTATTACGTATAACTTTTATCGAGAAAAAGAAATATTCTTTTAAATTTACATTGTGAATACATTTCATATTGATTTTAAAATGTGTAACTTTTTATCCAAGTGACTCATAAAACTTTTAATTGCGCATTGATTAAATATTACAGAGAAATAATCGCTAAATAAATTTTTCTAATTACTACATACACGCAACACACAATATACACATAAATATATCAATATGTAATAATATAAATTCTTTTAAGTTATTTTATATAGAAAATTTATAAATTAAAATTCTACATTCGTTAGTCCAAACTTAATAAATTTTATAGATCGAATTTATACATTAAATTACAATGTAATTTTACAAAATAACCGAAAACCTTCTTTGAAATAATACAGCATTCAATTTATAAAAAATAATTCAAAATGATAATGATTTAAATTAAACTTATTCAATTTATTTTATGATATAATTAATTAAATTAAAAACGTATACATTTTTAATACACTTAAAAAATTATCTGTTATTTAGTCTACAACTTATAATAATAATAATAATTAACAAGGTGTTAGAATTCTAATGGTCACGTAAATATTAACAGCGTACTTAATTATATTTTACAGGTGTATTCTGCAAGAACATTTTTAAATTTATTGTTATATTAATGTAAAATATCGCAGTAAATATGCAAACTTCATTTACAAAATATTTTAAATAATAATTCAAATTGATATTGTTCTTTTATTAATCGCGTTGATATTGTTACGTATAAAAAAAATGCAATTGTAGTTAGTAAACACTATGCTTTGACATTTTTATATTATTGTGTGAAATAATAATGCGATATTATAAATAATTAATGAAAAAAATAAATTGTACATAAAGAAAAATAAGTCATTGTATAGTTTAGGTCTTTGATATATTTGAATTATTAATTTATCTTCTATCAGTGTCGAGTACTGTATAAACAACGAAAAGCATTTTTATTTATATTTATTGGAAGATATTGTCAAAAATTACGTAATTTAAAAAAGAATAAAAGTTAAACATAAAAAGGATATAACTTTCTTATATTGGTTAAATTTATATAATGAACGTTTAGGAAATGCTAATTCATCCGCTAGAAAAAATCAAAAACTTAGTAACAGCAAGAAAACTTTCTACTGTTTATACTCAGCAATTAAATAGTTCTTAACTTATGAAGTAATAAAGTCTTATTCAATAAAAATTTATTCTTAAAGAAAATAATAAATTCTTTAAGTTACCTATCCAATGCTTGTTGTTGTAATTAATACTTTGACTAGGATCGTTTGTTTGTGGATGCTTTTAATAAGCTAACGAATTTATGCTTAAATATAGTTTCATGTGATACAATAAAAAGCATTGAATTTTATTTATTCCTTTAACACTTATTTGTATAAACATCTAATAATTTATTGAAACATTAAATTATATAAATATATATGATCTTGAAATAAATTATTGAATTGCGATTTACTAGTTATTTTTGTGAATCTGTTGAAACAAAATAAAAATTGTCATTTAACTGTAAAATATTGAATAAATAAAATCAATTTAAATAATATGACGATATATGTCGATTGATAGATATAACAAATACCACTGGTTCTTTAAAAGTTCCCTAACGAATTAATAAAGATATATTTACTTTTATAATTTTTTATTTCGTTTTAAACTAGATTTAATAAAAATCATTATTTTAATCGATAATAACTTTCAACAATTTTTTTATAATTAATAACCTTGTGTTTCTTAATATTTTTCAAGATTAAAATGAAGTTTTTTATTTTTAATTTGTTCATTATTTGATTTCATTTTTAATTTACTTCGTTCATCTCTAATATTACTTCTTATTAATAGTTAAAACTTAAATAAAGAGAAATTTTTATTTTAATATTTATACAGAATTTTAATAATTCATAATAAAAAAGAAATATTGTATTTTTTATCGAACAATTTTTGTAAAATCAATTTTTATTTATTTTTATTATATATTTTATATTTCATTATATTTTTATTATTTTGTACGGCCATAATTTTATAATGCGAAGAAAACATTCCTATACAATTGATTTTTAGTATGCAATGAATATGAATGTTTTTACAACTATAACTGGTATTATTTAATCGATATCAAAAACGAATTTCTTCATTGTATAAGATTAATATTTCAGCCTTCAAATATGTCAATGTACTCAAGAACTTATGTTTTAAATTAATAATTATTTTTTTATAAATCAATAAATAGTTTTTAAATTTTTTCTATAAGCTAACGTTAAAATAAACTAATTTCCATCGAGTCAATTAATTATAATATTTTTTCTATGTTGATATTTTATTCGAAAATTATTTCCCATATTTCTTATTGATAAGAATATATAAAATTTATATATTATAAATATTATAATATTATAAATTTATATATTATATAAATTTAATTGTACTTAAAAAATTAATTTAACATTATTTCTCAAAGTTAAATGAACGTTGAACTAAGCGAATCTTATAAAAACCTCACAAAAATTATATACATATCATTTAAAAAGTGAATATATTTTGACATTTTTTAATCAGAATTAATATTAAAAATGAAATAATGTATAACATTAGGTTTTTATATTAATATTTAAAATACTCAAATGAAGATAGAACAATAAACTTACTATCGTAAAAAATTGATTATATAAAAGCTGATAAAAATCTCGTAAATATAAATAAATTAAATTTCTATTTATGAAAGTATGATTGATACGAATACATTTTTATGACTCATATGCAAGAAATATAACATTATCTTTATACTTACGGACATTATTGTTGAATACCAATATTATAATTAACGTTTTATCGGCTTGAATTTTAAAAATATGTTTTTTATTATCAACGGAAGACATCCATCAATTAATTTGTACGCAATTTGATAAATTACAGAATATTTTTTTTGTATTTCTCTATCCATAATAACATTATAATTCGCTGTTTAAAACTTAAAAAAATACTCCTTCATATAAAAATATTATTCGCACACATACAAATCAAATCTCAATTTACTTTAAGGTTTATGCAAAAAAATTTTACATCGCTATTTGATATTTATAACGCCAAGTCATTCGGTAGCTGTTGAATATATACAACGTTAATTTTATTTTTATTCTTCTTTTTAATGATAAGTTTCTGGGATAATTTAAGTCAATTTAACTGATAATTGTTAAATTATCATTAGGCTTGGTGTTTTTAATTGTATTTGAATATGCACTTGCATGATTAATTTTACATAAATTTGATTGTTACAAACGTAGAGAAATTATAAATAAAGATCGCGATTATTTTTTAATTTAAATTATAGTTAAGTTAATAAAAATATTAATAAAAAATTTTATTTTAATTTAATAAACTTAGACATACATTTTAATAAAACAAAATGAATTAAAACTTTTTTAAAACTTCGTTTTTATCTAATATTAATAATATACGGTTAATTAAAAAATGGTTTTAATAAAAATACAATTACATTTTATTATTTTACTTATTTATGTATAATGGCTAGGCTATATTTTATTGGATTAAAAATACAATTTGAAAAACATTTTTTTTTCCACAACCAATATTGTATTATTCTATTAATAATGACTCGCTTTTACATTTAAAAATATAAAAAAATGTTTTTAGTTTTTAAAGAATGTAGCCATTTAATAGTAAGAAATATTAATCATAAATAAAAATTTAGATTTGGAAAACATTAAAAGTAGCAACGTAAAAAAATCAAAATTTTCAATGTTATTTTCTCATTTATTATTAAAATTTAACGATATATGTATTATTTTTTAATATACTTCATTAATTTTTAAAAAGCTCATTTTTATTTGAAAAGTAGCTTTACGAAACAAAATCTCCTAGAAACATTTCATTAGGGTCACTCATTGATTTGGAATTTACAATTATGGGATATAATGAATGTATTTACTATTTTTATTTTATTAATACAAATAAACTGTGTAGAAAATCGTTAGGTATAAAGTATTGATATATTTAGAAAATAAATGATTTATAATATAATAAATAATTATATAAATTTTTAATAAAATACAATATATCTTTTGTTTTAGATTACGTATATCAAGAAAACAGAATTCATTTTTTTTCTAGAGATACGTATACATTTAAAATAAAATATAATTATTTTATATATTAAATGCATAGCTCTTCATTCAAATATCTTAAATTTTAATATTGTTTATAAAACAATTTAAAAATCTATTGCGAATATTTTTAAAAAATCATCAGCATTTATAAATTCTATTAAAATTTTATATTGGAAATTATCGCGACTAAATTAAAACACATTTTATATTTTATTTTCTGATTATTCTTGATTCTCAATTCTCGAAAATTTTTTACATTCGATATTAGTAAAACTGGTGCAATAATTTGCAGTAAATAATAGTCAAATTTGCTGCGTTTATTCGAAGTGTATTTTGAACGCTTGTCAAATTGAAAGAAATTATTTAATAAAAATATTAAAATTAAAAAACTCTCTTAATTTTTCGACAACTTTGCTGAATAGACTATATTTTTTTCTTTGCAATAATAACTTATTGGATTGTTTACTTTTGACTATACTACGTATATTTTTTCTATTCCATTGTACTCAATAGGTTCATATTTACGTGTATGGAAAAAAATCTTTGTAATGACGGAGAAAACCCATGAATCATCGAGTTATTTCGCAAGTTCAACTCGTATAGAATATTTGTAGAGGTTTTACGATTAAATCCAGATTTTTTTAAAAGATTTTAAAATTGGTGAACCTAAAGAAAAGTCTGTCGTATTATTATAAACATTTTATTCAATTCGGTCGATCGGAAATAAAGTAGTTTATCTTCTTAGGTATTTATATAAAAATGCAAAACTAATTGCAGCTCACGCGGAATATGCAAGTTTCTTAAACAAAAGGGTATAGATACGAGAACTGATTTAAACTCGATAAAAGGTTTTACCCAAAATATTGCTAAATATGTATGCAAGTACGCAAGACTCCAAATAAAGAGCAGATTGGAGCAATCGAAGAATATTTAAAGTAGGATTTAAAAAATCCAATAAAATAGTAAGTAATTTTAAATAAATTATATTACAAAAGCCAATCTTTAGCGTTTTGAATATTATTTGTACAATAGTTGCGATATACATTTGTAGCATTACTATAATTTATTTTTTAAATAAATATTTTTTATACACATGAGAAAACGTAATTATATTTTAATACCAACTCGATAACATACTTTAAATTCTCTTATTTATAAATTAGTATGTCTGTTTTGTAAAATATGTAAAATATATGTTAATATATTTATCATGTTTTTATTTAAAATATTAGATATCGAGAACATCTGTAAAATTACAACATAAAAGTTGGAATTTGCTAAAAATAAATCAGACGAGATATAAAAAAGAATATAAATAAACTTACAAATAATTTTAAAGAAATTAATCAGTGAATCTTTGATGATAAAACGTGAAAAAGATGAATTGATACAAGTGAAGATTAAAAATGAAGTTATTAATGAACATCGAAGATTGAACATATAAATGAATCATCAAAAATATTATTAAAGACAAGTGATATAATGTTACAAAAATTAAAATAAATCGGAACTTAATAAATACCAAAATGAGTTATATATTTTACATACAAGAAATTCGTTAGAAACATTCGTACATAAAAATAGTTTTAATGACTTAGATAATGAAATATTAATAGATACTAATAATCGTAAATGCAGAAAATTTAAACTACTAAACCATTCCAGACAATTTGTACATTTGTTAGATGACTATACAACGAGTAATATATTATTTATATAATTTCAAAAAACGATTGGAAAATTTTATATTATAATTAAATATTATTTTTTATAAGTGTATCATTTTTATTTACATTTATTTAAATGATTGTAAATAATTATATTTTCCTATTTGCTTCTTTTTAAATGTAAAGTACCTTATTTATAAAGGGTTATTATACTAATGAATTAGATATTTTAAATAAATTTTTTAAATTTTTAAATATTTAAGTAGAAATTGCTGATAAGTCAGGAAACAAAGTTTTAGAATATTATGAAGAAATTGTAACAAAAATGATAAAAAAAATTGTATTAAAAAACTATTGTTCTTCGATATGTTAAATTTACAAGATATAATTATTTTTTCCTAATTTATAAAATTTTAATGTTTTTGTTTTTATATAGAATTCCTTGATTTATATAATTAATTATAAGCTTAATATACAACATTAATAGAGTTAGACTTATTGAAAATTTTGAATTTAAATTAAGAAAAAATTAGAAAAAGAGTATTTTTCAAATGTAATAATAAATTATATGTAGAAAACAATTGTAACGATGAAATCAAATACTCTAACATAGTAAATGTGACTTATATTCAGGTGGTAAAACTTATAGAAACTACTTCTTTTGCAAGACCAAAAAAAAAGATATTACGATGAAAGCTTTAATAAGTATAATCATTGTAATTTTAAATATTAGCATACGTATTTTATTTTTTATTATTTTAATTTAATATAGATTGTATTCAACTACAATTGAAATACTTATTAAGATATTTTTATAAAATTATAAAAATATATAATTAGTGGATAATAAGAAAGAATTATAATTTATATATTTTCATTTTAATAAAAGTTTATTATAATCTTACTAGATCTTTTGTACAAAATATGAGCAGTAATTGTATAAAATTAATTGAGTTGGTCTTATATTAGAAAAATCTTACAATAGTTTATCGTCAAAACAATATTTTTAATTTTTTAATTTTAACCAATGAAATAATTTTACTAAAATTAAGAAAAATTAACTTTTAAGTTTAAATTAGTCATTTTTTGTCAGTTTAAAATTGTGCTCATTCAATCGTCGTTGAAATGAACGATAATATACAATAAATATATCAATACATTATATTTAAAACATCAAAAATATATTGAATTTAAGTGTAAATTTTAATGCACACCTTTTTTCATATATGGAATATTAAAAATTAAACTAAATATACAAAATTTAACACTACCGTTATAATAAATTATAAAATATTTTTGGGATGTATAGAATAACTTATAGAGTAAAACTTAAACACTGATTGCAGTATATAATAAAATAAAATCACGATCGACGTATATAGAAGTAGAAATTAAGGAACGTGTGCTTCGATTCGACGATTCGACGATTCGAAAAATTCTACGCGCTACACATCATACAAGCTTCACGATTTTCCCGAGAACAAACTAACACAGGATCTTCTTCTTCATTATTTGTCGCAATACCATTCGTTTCTGGCGTTCCATTTGTCAAAGAATTCATAGATTTAAGCTTTGATTTGTCAACGGTGAATTGTAATGCATTCGCTGCAGGTTTTGTCCTTAAGTAGTACATGCCAGTTTTCAAACCCTAAATAAGAATTTTAAATTATCAAATTTACTTCATTTGTTTCTAATTCGTACATAAATTAAGAAAGTAAATGTTTATTTTATATTTACCGCTTTCCAACCATAAAAATGCATCGACGTAAGTTTTTCGGGTGTTGGTTTAGCCATGTGTACGTTTAAAGATTGAGATTGATCGATGAACGCTCCTCGGTCGGCAGCCATTTTCAATATTGTTTTTTGGGAAATTTCCCACACGGTTTTGTACAATTGCTTTAAATCATTCGGAACTCGATCAATGTTCTAAAATAATTTAATTCACAATGTAAAAAACTAAAAAATATATAAAATATATACTAAAAAAATAGGTATTTAAGAAACAATATACTTGAACAGAGCCATTGTTAGCAATAATTTCATTTTTCATTTGCTCATCCCAAATATTTCGATCCGTCAAATCTTTTAATAAATGAGGATTAACGACTTGGAATTCTCCTGAAAGGACGCGTCTCGTGTAAATATTGCTGGTGTACGGTTCTATAGATTCGTTGTTTCCAAGTATCTGAGCGGTAGAAGCTGTTGGCATCGGGGCAAGTAACAACGAGTTGCGAACACCGTGTTTTGCTATTTTACTTTTCAATTCGGCCCAGTTCCAAAGATCCGTTGGAGTTACGTTCCACATGTCATATTGTAATATCTAACGATAAATACATATTATTATATTCTTATAATTTTACGGTTAAAATTAATTTGATACCGCTCCTCGATATTTTAAATATATTTGTATATTTACGTTTACGTGTTTTCTTTTAACAGTGATTATTATAAAGATAAATTAGTATTTCTTTGTACGAAAAAATGCGTAATTGAAATATGTTGACTTACACCTCGGCTAACCGGTGAACCTTCATAAGTCGAGTACTTTCCTTTTTCTTGAGCTAATTCACAACTGGCTTCTAAGGCACCGTAGTACAAAGTTTCAAAAATTTGAATGTTAAGTTTTTGAGCCTGTTCGCTTTCAAACGGATAACTCATTAACAAAAACGCATCGGCTAATCCTTGAATTCCAATACCTATTTATTAAAAAATTAAAAAATTAAGTGCTTTAATAAAATTAGCGTTAAATAAACGAAACTTGTCGTTTAAAACTTTACCTACCGATAGGCCTATGTCTGAAATTGGATCTCTCTGCCTCTTCGATTGGATAATAGTTAAGGTCGATTATTTTATCCAAGTTTCTAGTAACAACTTTAGCAACTTCTTTTAATTTCGCAAAGTCGTATGTTTTTTTATTAATATTAACAAACGTATTAACAGCAATGGATGCTAAATTACACACTGCAACTTCGTTAGGAGAGGAATACTGAACAACTTCGGTGCATAAATTACTACTCCTAATAGTACCAAGATTTTGGTGATTTGATTTTCGATTGCAATGATCTTTGTAAAGCATATAAGGAGTTCCAGTTTCGACTTGTGACATTAAAATAGCTGTCCATAAATCTCTAGCTTCGATTTGTCGTTTAAACCGTTTCTCTTCTTCGTACCTGATGATAAATTTCTTTCATTGTACAGATATACTTCAAAAAATATAATTTTAGAATAATTTACTTCTGTATTTTTTTATCATTTAAGAAAATATAACTAATAAATATTAATAAAACAATTAAAATTGATTTTAAAATTGAAAAAGAATAAAGTTTACCTTCTGTAAAGTTTTTTAAATTCTTCTCCCCAAACATCTTGTAGCCCAGGACATTCGTGCGGGCACATTAAACTCCATTTTCCATCCTCTAATACTCTTTCCATAAACAAATCTGGGATCCACAAAGCATAAAACAATTCTCTTGCTCTATTTTCTTCCTTACCTATATTTACGATGATACAAATAATATATTTAAATTAGTAGAATAAAAAAAACTCATATAATTTTTATCTTTATGTATGGTAAAAGTTTAAAAAATTGTAAATTTGAACATGAATTGTATCAATTTCATTTTTTAATTTTTATAGGTATTAATATTACCTGTATTTTTTTTGAGATCGAGAAATTCAAATATGTCCGCATGCCAAGGTTCTAAATATATAGCAAATGCTCCTGGTCTTTTATTTCCACCTTGGTCGACGTAACGCGCCGTATTATTGTAAACTCTTATCATAGGAACCAAACCGTTCGATATTCCATTTGTACCAGCAATTCGAGTACCCTTAGCCCTAATAGTGTGAACGCTCAAACCAATACCGCCGGCAGATTTGCTAACTAAAGCACATCTCTTCAGCGTATCGTAAATTCCTTCGATACTATCTTCGGTCATCGTGAGAAGAAAACAACTACAATTTTAATTTAAATTGAATAGAAGTAGCAAAACTATATTTTAAGATATATAATAAATTGATTTCGAACAGTTGAAAGTTAATCGATAAAGGTAAAAAATTGTTGAAGGTGATAAAACGTAAAGATTAAAATAAAAAAATTATTTACCTTGACATTTGTTGACGTAGAGTACAAGCAGAGAAAAGCGTTGGCGATGCATGAGTAAAGTAACGTTCGGAAGTATAATTATAAGATTCTATAACTTTTTCTAGATCTTCTTTGTGAATAGCGACTGCGACTCTCATAAGCATGTGTTGTGGACGTTCGACTACTTTGCCATTAATTTTCAGCAAATAGCTGCGTTCCAAAGTCTTAAATCCAAAATAGTTATAACCGAAATCTCTGTCGTAAATAATAGCAGAATTTATTTTGTCTTTATGTTTTTGAATTATATTATGATATTCTTCGCTTATCAATGGTGTATGTATTTTGGTAACAGAGTCAGTCATATAATATAAATCGGACATTACATCTGAAAAATTATATTTGATTTAAATTTTAAGCTTAAGCATTTAACTACCGATAAAAATAAAATAAATATTATTACCGCTGAATACTTTTTTAGTTTCCTTGTGTAAATTGGATATCGCTATCCTTGCAGCTAATATAGCATAATCCGCATGTTTAGTCGTCATGGTTGCTGCGGTTTCCGCCGCTAGGTTATCAAGTTCCACCGTAGAAACTCCCGAATAAAGTCCATTGATAACACGAAACGTAATAGCAGTCTGAAATATAAAAGATTATTTGAATCGGATGATTTAAATATAAAAGTATTAAAAGTATAGAATTTCAATCGAACTTATTTTCACTTTTATACTTACAGGGTCAACGTAATCCATGTCCAAGCCGTAACATAACTTCTGAATTCTAGATGTAATTTTATCGAAGTGAATTTCTTCTTTTTGTCCATCTTAAAAAATTAAATAGTTAAAAACGTTATCGACCGTGTCTAGAAGAAGTGAATAATTTATTGTTTAAAAGCTCCGATTTTATGCGAATGAATTGGTACGTACTTATGTATACATATGTACAAATACGGAAAAAATAAAAATTTCGCAAATATTAAAATATATGCAAACGTGCTTAAATTACTAATAATAATGAAAATAAAAAAAATTTTGCAGGAATGAATTTTATAAACCGGTAAAAGAACGAATACACAAATAGCGATAATTTTAACCTATACAAATAATAGTTGTACTCACTGCGTTTGATAACAAACATTTTCCCCTTAGCAACCATTCTTTAAAAATTTTATAAATTACACGGGTACAAGTAGCAACAAGGCAATTAAATGCTAGATCGTTCAAAAAGCTCGCCACAAGAGTAAAATTCTCTTGATCGGAGTGACGTTATGTCGTAACAATGAGAACTGGGAAAGAATCAAGAGTCGTATTTCGCGGGAAAGGGAAGAAAAGTTTCGCGCGTAAAACGAGAAATTTATCGATGATTGGTAGAATATTTGAAGAGTTGATAAAGGATGTGACGTAAACGGCCATCGCCGAGCTTGAAAATATAAATTCATGAACGATAAGATGGAACAAGGTGCGTATAAAATTAGACAAGCCAAATACGATAATTACAAATTATATTTTTCTTCCGCTTGAATGAATTTATATCGCTTTCCGTCTACTTTAACACGGCTTTCGTTATTCCGTGCAGAGTTATTAAGAGTTGATAAAAGCTGCTAAAAGCTGATGAAAGCTGATGAAAGCTGGTGAAAGCCGATGAAAGCTGGTAGGTGGCGCTGTTACGTAAATTCTTTGTAATTCGTTAGCTACGAAAAAAGTCTTATTCGAAGATTTATTTTCTTGCAAAGCGTTACTTTGTTTTTTGTATAGCTTTATCTCACATAAATATATTTTTTAATATAACATAATTACGATAAACATCGCCTTTTAAAATTTTATAACGTGATATTATAAAAACAGGATTTTAAATTCTTAATAATTTACATAATTTGTATAAACTTAATTTTTGTTAAAAATTTTATATTTTAGAATTAAATATTTAATGCTTACAAATCTTAAATAACGATAAATTTATAAAATATTTTAAATCATCAGTGTAACTATATAAAAAACTTTTACGTAATAAACGCGGAAAGACTAATATAAAACTTTCCAATGTTTTTAAAAGTATTTTAAATTATTGAGTTTGGGTCAAATTTTAATTAAATTTCAAAAAGGAAACTTCGTGTGCGATTGAATGTTATTAAATTAAATCACAATAATACTATTAAAAGCATATCCGTAACGTAAACTAATATTTCGATCGATAGGTACGTAATTGAATTTATACGTTGATGTAGATAAATTTCGCTAACTTTTTAAAAATTCTAGAAATGGTCACTGTAAAATTAGATGATAAATCATAATTATTTAATCATTTGAGACGCTTTTTGTTGTTTCATACGGTAAAAAATTGAGCATTAGATTAAATAATTGCTCGCGTGACCAATATTACTATTTATTTCTAGATTATATAAATAAAATTAATATACTTATTTATATACATTTTTGGTACATGATTTTCATAGTTTATTCGGTAATTGGAAAATGTAGCTATATAATAATACAAAAGAGATGTAAACCTTTTTCGTTATATTTGCCGTTAAATAAAGAAAAAACAAAATAAAATATAAATAAAACAATAAAACTCATTGAATATAGTTATGATAAATAAAACAGATGCTTAATTTTTTAAAGATTAAGAAACTATCAGCTTCTTTCGACTAAAAACTTTTAAATTATATTAATATCTTGCAAAAATCTAATCGATTTAAAAAGAGTAAAGGTTATTTCTATTCGGAAAAATGACCCATTATATCGAGAATTTCATTTTGTTTTATAAAACGATTTTGGAGTGATTTTTCACAATTTCAAAAAGCAAAATAATAATTTAGATTTTAATTTACCATCGTTCGTATATATTTTAAATTATTTTGAAGATCTTCTTGTAAATAAAATTTTTGATGTTACATAATACAGGCAAAAAATGCAAGATTATTTTAAATAAATAAAGATAAATAGAATATTATATAAGGATCTGTTTGACAAAATTAATTTAATACCAAAGAAATGATCTATAAGAGCTTTTATGGATACAATTCTTATGAAATAACCAACTAAACCATGGACATGGTATTGAAAACTGTGAAAATATAAATATAGATATTCTGCCTTAAAATATAACTAAAGATATAAAATATAAATAGTAGATATAAAATTAAAATGTCTTTCATTCAAATATTAAAAATTTGTTGATTCGTAAGTAATTTAACTTATAAAATATACTTAAAATATTTTATAAGTCATCAATTTGTTTAAATAATTTATTCGTAATTTATGTGGTTTAAATGCATCAATCGATTAAAAAATTTATAATGAGAAAGCATCGTGTTTTTATAAATCTGGATGATACAACAATTGGTCTAATGACTATAGAAAATATATTTAGCGAAGATGTAGACAGTTTAGGTAAAAGAAAATAAAAATTATAAGTGCTATTTTTAATTATAAAATTATAAAAGGTATTTAATAATTATTTATAAGAATACAGAATATTTAAGAATGAGGTATTACTATTATTTAGTAAATGTTATCATTAAAAATCTTTCACATATTCCAAAGTATTTTAAAAAATTAGTACAATAGCATATAAGTTTTAAGTATAAATAAAAAGTAAAAAAATAAAAAATCTAATAATTCCTCGTATTTATGCAATTATTTTTGATAGTATATTAAATCATGAAATGTATAATACAAAATAACTTTCAGAGTATTGTATAGTGTAAAACTTTTACCGCTAATATTTATAAAAGAAAATTATAACAAATATCAATCATAAATTAAAAAGTAATTCTTTCATCTTATCCAAATATAATCATATGATTATGTTCAAAATTGATTTTGATGGGTAATACTACATTTAATAACACTATAAAAACATTATATTAATCATATAAATCAATCTATATGTTAATAATTACTATAAATATAATAAAAATTATATGAAATTTAAATTTAGATAATGAAAAATATATTATACGATTTAGAAAAGTTATTATTTAATCAAATAATTATAAGAATTCCATTCATATTACTGACAAATTTTGGTTTGAAAACCTTTTAAATACATCAGATTTATAGTAGATCCTGAAAAAAAGAAATCAGTGTATGAATTTAAGAGAAAATAACGAGGATAATCGACATAACGAGATGTTGGAGTCACATAATGATTGGTATCGTGTTAGATTGGCAAATCTCAACGCCAAGAAATATAAGTAAAAAGAACGAGGAAAATCTATGCTTGGCTTCTGTATGAAATGTCACAGAAATACAATTAGTTAATCTATTTTAATCGATCATTGCAATACTATTTACAGTTTTAATAAAAGGTATGTATTTAATCGATTTGCAAAATAACTTCTTGACACTTATAAATAATATAAAATTTATACTCTAACGAATATTTTAAAACAACAGATAATAAAACAATTATTTTCATAATATGGGGAGAGATAAATATGGGAGAGATACATACTTAAGAAATGGAAAAAAGTAACTTTGATAAATAAAAATGTGTAAGTTATTATTAGCTTATATTTATATTTTTGATAAATAGTGCATGTTTTTTTTATAGATTAAGTATCGTAAAAATAATTAAAAATAATTCAAACATACGATTCAAATTTTTGTTTTGTTTTGGGTTAAATTTTAACGCATGCGCGCTTAAAAATTCTCGCATTGAAAAGGTCTTAAACTATAGCATAAGCAGGTATGACATACAATTAAAAATATTTTGTACACTTTCGTAAAATTTTTTCAAAGTTATTAATCCTTACAAATTAATAATATTTCAAATATAATTTTTTAATATTTGCTTCATTCCAAAATATTTAACTCTTAAAAAATATTGATCATACATAACATAAAATAAACAATAATAAAAAGTCGTAAGTTTAAAACAAACACTAAATATATCTATAAAATATTTAGTAACTCTTGTTATAAAACGGTTATTTTTAAAAGCATAATTTATAATAAATATATAACGAAAATAAAAAAATTCACAAATTAGAAGTTTACCAGTTGTAGGTTAATTTACAATTATACTGGTGTAGTGTTACATTAGTACAAACTTGTACAACTAGAAATTAACTAATAAGAACATTTAGTAGCGTCGTTGCTGTCAAGTGCACGAGCTTCAATAGAATTAGAAGGTAAATTTTAAATAAAATTTAAATTATTATTTGTTAGAAATATAATGGTTTAAATAATGAAAGTACAATAATGATTAAAATTCTTAAAATTTTCTTTTTCAATAACATATTTAATTTCATAAATCTTTAAGTTAATAAATTTTAATTTTATATCTTTAGTCGAACTTCTATTATTTTGTTTATATAAAGTAGTGAATAATGGAGAAAGAAACGATAGACGTTAGCGGCGAAACAATAACCATAGAAGAAAATCAAGATAATAAAAAAGAAATAATTCATCAGAGTCCCCTTCCGATCGTCCGAGTCCCAGTCAAACATGCAAATTTAGGAATAAGAAGTCATGCTATGTACATAAAAAGATTTAATATTTTTAATAAGATTTAATATTTAAAATATAGGATATTACATAAATTATACTTTCAGGGACATGAGTACAATGGTAGAATTAACATCGTTCAGTACCTTAGGAAAAATTCAACCTTTTTTAGTAACTATTTCCGCAACTGCAGCTCTTCTTGTAGATTTGCATTGCCATCTTACAGATAAGGAAGTTTGTGGATACTTAGGAGGACATTGGGACATCAATGCACATAGTAGGATACTATATATATATATATATATATATATATCAATATTTATAAAGTATATTTGAATAAGTTGTATGAAACATAAAAGAATACATATGTTTTAGAACTTTGAAAATTTTGTGCAACTAAAATAAAATATGTAAATTGTAAATAATTTTATGAAAAAATATACTGTTTATAATTATTGCAATTTTTAATCAGATTTGTCGATACTCGGAGCATATCCGTGTCGATACGCTGGTAAAGATAAAACAGCTGCTGCAGCTGTGGAAGCTGAAATATCGAGAGCTATGGAATGGAAAAGAATGACTTTGGTCGGATGGTATCATTCCCATCCTCGTTCTCATGCTTCTCCATCTCTGCGGGACGTCGATGCTCAACTCGATTATGAAATTAAAATGAAAGGACCTAGCGATAATGGATATACTCCTTGCGTAGGTCTTATTTGTTGTAAGTCAATGAAATTTATATTCAAATTTGCATAACTATTATTTTAAAATAAAAAATTTCCAAACTTAATTTTGCAGTTTAGAAACAATGAATAAAAAGAATAATTAATTTATCTAAATTTATAGCATAAATTTTATTATATAAAAAGTACTGAAATGTTTAACAAAAATTATTAAGTTTATACAAATTATGTAAATTATTAAGAATTTAAAATTCTGTTTTTATAATATCACGTTATAAAATTTAAAAAATCGATGTTTATCGTAATATATTATGTTATATTAAAAAGTATATTTACGTTAGATAAAAAATAAAGCTATACAAAAAAATAAATTAACGATTTGCAAGAAAATAAATCTTCGAATAAGACTTTTTTCCGTAGTTATTTAAACTTTGCACATTTAAAACTTTTTGTAAAATTTTGAGGAAACACATATTATTTTGTTATTTCAGCTCCATATAATACAGATGGAAACTGTTACGAATCGAATTTTAATGTCTTCTGGTCATTGCCACCTCCTGAAAATAGACCACACGAGTATCCTAGACCAATGCTTCTGAGTTACACTTTGACACAAGAACAATATATTTCTCAAGATGCGCTCGAAGAAATCGTAATCTAATATTTAATATTTAAAAATCTTAATTATAGTACTATTATTATCAAATTTAATATTTAAAATTTTTCAGAAAAAGTGTATAGAATATTATAAATTTGAAGGAGGTATCGACTTTACCTCTAAATTTAACGGTAACATGACTTATCTAGAGAGATTAAAGGTATTTAATACAGTTATCGTAACCTTCTATGAATTTTTTAACAGATTTAATTTTTTTATAAAATTTTATAAGTATAATAGATTATCATTAAAATTTTTAATTCGTTTAAAATTTGCATTTAAGTCAGGAATTGAATTACTTAATATATAAATAATACGTAATAATAAATTGCAGAGTTCTTTAGCATCGAAACTTCCAGGACGAAATAATAGAACAAACGGTTCTTATTGGGATTTAATAAAAGAAATGATCGCTCCTGGTTACGACGATGGATCCGATTCGCCATTCGTGAACATGAAATTTCCTCTCATAAATGATCCGATTTTACAAGCAACTGGAATAGCTCCAGCTGCTAACGTGTTCCTTACACCTGTTAACTTCAAGCCTGAAAACTCAATCTCAGCCGTCCAAAAGGCATACGCACTGCAACAACAGCAACAGCAATCAGAGAATGCATCGGAAAGTAACAATCACATTAAGGATTCCAGTCCGTCGAAACAATCTTCTCATATAATCAATACTCCCGATGGTATCCCGACTTTCCGTACTGGTGAACTAACGGTTTCTCTCAAGAATGCCAAAAATGATTATGACTACAGTCCAACGGATTTCACTAAAATAGAATCCATGAAGGGTCGAAGTGATTATCCGCTGGCTGACTTATCGCAACCTATGAAATTTCCCGATATCTCGAAATTAACGAGCTTTTCTCCATCAGAACTTGCAAAATTAACTGGTTTCTCACTCAATGACTTTACAAAAGCCGCGTCTTCATCGGCTTATGTTCGAAATATTGCAAGTTTATTCGGGCCCCTTAATAAAAGTATGCCGGATCCAAATGAGAACGAAAGGAGATCGAATGATTTTCCCGACATCGGGACACCTTTTAAGCCTCCAACTTCTTCCTCGCCATCGCCAAAAGAATCCAATCGAATAGCGAACTCGACTTTGGAGGATTATTCTTCTACTGAAAAAAAGAAATCATTGGAACCCATGGATACGTCGAGTAGTTTCTCCGGTACCGAGGACTTGTCGATGACTAACTCAAAGTCTGATTTTGGTGCTATGATCGACATGACCACGAAGAAGCAACACCAACACTCGATCGACTCTGGAGACTCTCTGAATCTGACGAAGGATCGTCAATAGCAAAGCTAAGTGAATGCCAAAGTCCGATTTTACCGCCCCTTCGATTTATAAAACTGCATCGTTGTTATTATTCGAAAATATTTGCATTTAAATGATAACTTTCAATGGTTATATATTCAATGGTTATTACTCGTGTATAAAATTGAAGTTACTACATACGAATGTCGAAAAAACTTAATTTTATTTTGAATTTAACAAATTTTTTCATTGCAAATCTTATTTTATTGCTTGCGTAATTTTATTTTTTTTTTTATATTATTCTCTAAAGTCAACTAATATTTTAATATTTTTACGGTACTATTTCTTCTTTACTCTATTTATATTTTCACAAATCGTTCAATTATCTCACAATCTTTTAATTGAACTTATCGTTCACGTCATATTTCTTTTTTAAATATGGATAATGGAATTAATATTCTTGACTATTTACTTAAATTATTATTATTAAATAAAAACTAGTATTTAATAAAAAGTTTCTTCTGACATTTTTATGTATATCAATACCTTCGATTATTTATTTCTGTTTAATTTTTTTTTGCTAAATTTACCTAATAAAAAGTGACCTAATAAAAAGTTTAAAAAATATTAAACCTTTTATACCTTAATTATTTAGAATTTCTTAAAAACGGTATAAAAACAACTGAAATAAATGCCACGTTTACCTACTTTCTTACTTTTGATTATTAAGCATTGATTTTACGTATATGTGTATCTAAAGAAATCGTAAAGGATTTACTTATAGGCTATTTGCTGTATCTCGCAATAATAAGAACAACAGCTAAATACTCTTTATTTTATTATAACAAAAAGTAAAATTCTATAAATTATAAAGACAATAACCATGATCATAAAAATTGTAATGCACTGTATTATTTTGGCTAGAGTATAACAAAAAGTTCATAATTATAAAATGTGCCATAAATAGTATTAAATCATCCATGTTATGAATTTTTGTAGCCTTTAATAATAGAGAAAAATTTAAAGTATAATATTTACTTTACAATTTGTTTATAATAAATTTTAATTATTGAATACTGGTGAGATTGATTATAATCTTCAGTATTTATTCTATAAACCGAAGAACTTTATAATACGTTTTGAAATTTCAGTAGAATTTATATTACATCAATGTTAAAGAAATAAATAACAATAAATTTAATATAAAAACAGACATTTTAAAAATTTAATACATATCGTGTTTCGTGGTTAAGTGTTTTTTTTAATTTATTTTTATTTTTATATATTGAAAAGGTAAACATGTGTATTTATTATTCTAAAAATATGTGTTTTTATTAAATATTTGAAAAAGATTGATTTAAAGTTTAATCATCAAAAATTAAAATAATGTAAACATTAATCATTTGTTTAAAATAAAGGTTTATTAAGAACTAACCGTTTAAAGCTCTTTTAAAAAATAAATCTTAAAACTTTGAAAAAATTGAATAAATAATTAACTTTTTATATCAACAAGATAATAAAAATAAATTTTGGTAAACGATTATTAGAATCAAATAATTAAATCATAACAATGCAATAAATGAACAATGCAATAAATGATGATGATATTATTTTTAAATTATAATTTAAAATTTAAAAGATTTCTAAGGTAAATGCAAATATTTTAGAATATCAATTGTGCAATCAAGTTGCAAAAATCGAAGTGCCGGTAAAGTAGGATCCGGATAACGCTTTAGGATCATCGAAATATTACCTAAAGTGATTTTGAACTGTGAATCATACAAACTTTCTAGTGTGAATAATATTTTATATTCAAAAATTGGGAATTTATGATCACCCTAAACTTTTCGTATGTGAAATATTTAATTGTATTAAATAATTTTGCAAATAGTGAGTTAAAGGAAGGAGATATAATTTTAGTACTATTTATGTTAAATTGTATAGTTATATACAATCATAGGATTTTAGTTAATTATTTTTTAATGTGTAACTTTTTTACATGAATCTTTTTAACTCCATCTTTTAAAGTATTATTATGTACTTTATTAAGATATTACATCATTGTAGTTCAGTTTTTTATTTTATGGTATTACGATTGTGATAAAAATCACAGAGATCTCGTCTTTTCTACAAAAACAAATTTATAACTGAACAATTTTGTTTAAATATGTTTAAGTGTAGTGTGAAAATTGTATTAGTAAATTTATATTGATTGGAATGTACTTAAATATTTTAACTATTCAACATTAATTTTATCAATTCATTTTGTTTATCAATGCCATACCTTTTTATCGGTAATAGCCGTACAAACAAATTTTTGTAAGAAACTGAAGTTTACGCGTGTTGTTAAATTTGAAACTGTATTATAAAATAGGATAATGAAATTTTTGAGCTACTTTATTTAATTCGAATTATAAAGAAGCGAAAAATTCAATACATAGTTCCAATTAAATTATTAGATTGAAAATAAAATTGTACATAAAATATATACAATGAAATAATTATAAATAATAAATTTTACAAACTTCTTACAAAATATAAATTTACTATATCATATTGAATAATTTAATACAAATAATCATATATTTTACGAATAAATGATAACTTGTATCCTTATGTAATCAAGGAACAATTTTTCATCCAAACATAAGTTAATTTAAATGAACTGTTTCTAAACAAGAACCTGTGTTAGTAATTGTAAAATTGAGCGCAATGTTTACAAGTGTATTCATATAATAACTTCACTGTATACTGTATAAAGTATAATAAATAGCGATTACTATTTAGAAATAATAATTAATTTTTATAAAAAGATAAGTTCAAGAAGAAATAGAATCTAATATTTTTTCGCCCTAATAACAAATACTTATCAAAATTTAATACAATACGAATTTTTTTAATGTTTCTATTTTATAAAAATGATTAAATTCACATTAAATGTAATTTTTCGTAAAAACTAAATTTTTATATTCGTAAACGCATTAATTTATTGTCAAATTGTAAAAATTTGTATAGGTTTAAAGAATTTTACAATAAACGATTAACATTGTATTTATAAACAGGAAACGTTTATTTAATCGTATATAAGATTTTATAACGGTAAAATAACATTCTTAATTAAAAATATTGCACATGTTATTATAAAAACTCAAGAATTCATAGATTGTAAATTTGTAGTGCATATCTATTCAATATATCATCAAGAATGAATCAATATAAATTTCTGATTCATAGATGTTCAACATGGATTTAAGATTGTAACGAGTAATAGATTCGGCTCTAGTCAACGCAAATGGAGAATATCCTAGATCATCTGTCGGATATGTTACTTGGGGCTGACGAAAGCCTTGGAACAGATGCGATATGTGCTTTAGTAATTGAGTGTATATCTCTCATCCGATTAAAGCAAAATTTATTTCATACATTAACCGAAGACGCTTTACTTTCTCTATCTTTCTACTTTCTTTCATCCTTTTCTCCTTTTTCAAAATTTCAAATTTATTTTATTAAAAATATGGATTATTTTCATAGTTATTTGTGTAAAAATACTATCCAAGCATCATAATTTTACCGAATGTATAATTATAAATAATTCATTTTTTTATTTGATATAAAATATTTTATGGTCAAAAATAATTTTTACAATAGTAAGTTTCGATTTTTACAAGAGTTTTACTCGCTAAATCTTAATAATACTACTAACAATATTAAGATTTTAATTCTTTAATAGAAATTGTTAATGAATTTTTTTTTTTTTTAAATAAACTAAATTTTGTAATAATTTTTTCTGTACTAGTTTTTATTCTTGTCTAAAATATCTTTTCTTTAATGTATAAGTACATATCATATATTATAGTATCTATTATTCTTTTATCGTGTTATATAAGTTGAAAAAATATTTTACAATTTTTTATAAATTCACAAAATTATATAAAATTCTTACTATTTAAAAATAATTGACATTTTTAAATTAAGATTTATTCACCTAATTAAAAATTTTAATATATTGATTTTTAGTTGCTACATTAAAATATTATAACATAACATTCAATATAATAAATTTTATTAATTTAGAGTTTATCATCTATATTTCTAAAAAATTATTTACAATTTTAACAATAATTCGAGTCTCATATTATAGGTGATCATAAATTTATTTAAATTACAATAATAATTGTTTAAATAATTGAAAGAAATTAAGAGCCAATATTTTAAATATTTTACATACCTTGAAATATGATATAATATTCTAGACTTTTTTATGAGTTGAATAAATCAAGTAATATCTTTTAATATATAAAAATAACTTTATGAATCTATAATCTTTTTTTATGAAACATAAATAATATATACATTGAATTTAATTTTACTGTAACATTTTAATAAAATATCCCAAATATTTTTAATTCATTCATTCATTTTCTATAAATAGTATCATCGGTATCGAATCGCCTTAACAATAGAAATTATATTCTTTGTATCTTTGAAATTTTTAACTTGTTCAAATTATCAATAAATTATAGAACATTTATATTAGATGTATTAAATATTCTGCTTATATTCTATTTTAAAATCTGATATCGAAGATATGGTAAGAAAAAAATTTAGGTTCAATAATACTTTCTAGAACTATTTATTTCGACTAATTGAATGAATACTTTTAAGATATATTTCATTGCAACATTTATTATTTAATATGAATATGTACGCCCACCTAATTTTCTTATAATTAACTTTAAATATTATTTAAACTTTATTTAAAATATCAGAGTTCTTAATAATTAAAAATAAAAATATTTAACATTTTTTTAATTTAAACGAGACGCAAAACTATGTAAATTTAATGTTTAGGGTTTTAGTTCTTTCAATATAATATTAATTTCCAGAAAACTAACAATTAATTTTTATTTCTTCAGATTAAAAGATTTTTTGAATATTTAATTTAAAAAAATATTTTTTAATTTTTTTACAAATTTTCTTAAAAGAATTATACCTGGTGAACAATTAAAAAATTTTATTTTTTAATTTTAACATTTTCTTTCAATATATTATTTTTAAAATATTTTCTAAAAGATTTGTTAGTACTTTACAGTAATCAAAATTTTATGTTTAGTTATTATTATGAACTCGACTATATTCAAATTTTTTTTCGAAATAACTTTTTGAAAAAATTAAAATTCGTATCTGTGAAATTTTCAAAAATTTATGAAATTAATTTGTATAAAATTTTATATATTTATTTTCATAAAAAATTGATTTGTTTCATCAACCAATGACATTAAACAAAGAATTGATTTTATTTTTTAAATTTTTCAATTATTGTCATAATTAATTTTTTATAAAAATAATATTGTTTCTTGTTATTTGTGATTAATCAATTCGAAGAATTTATGGACACCGTAAAACATGTATGGATCTCAAAAAAGTACCTTCAGAAATCAATGGATGTGATGCCATTTTTAATATTTTATAAAAATATATTGCAAAGTTTTCTTTCATAATTTTTCGATATAATATGAAAAATTTCAATAAAAATCCTTATTTTTTTAAAAAATTCTGAATAAATTCCAATTTTTTGAATTTTTATGATTTTTAATGAGCTCTTAAATGATGGTATTGATAATTAGTATTTGGGAGAAAAATTGATAACAGATTTTATATTTTAATTATTTTATAAATTAAAAAAAAATTATAAAGTATTTAATTTAATTCAGATTTATAATATTTTGTTATTTAAGAGAGTAAATTAAAAATGTAATAATTAACGTGAAAAAATATTTTTTACAATAAGTTGCAAATTTTTGTCTTAAGTTTTTGAATTTGTCAAATTCATGTACACTAATGCTTTTAAAAATTACTCATGTATTTATACTAGTTATAAATTAATGATCGATAGCTAAAAATCGAAATTTTAACAAATTATTTAATATAAATATTTAAAAAACGATGTTTTAATGTCCTTCTCTAAATTTATCTAACATCGATAAATTAATTTAGGAAAAGCGTCGATTATCAAATGTTAGGTAAATAAAAAATTTACCAATTAATAAAATACGTGAATTTTACAATCTGTTTTAGACAAATGACTCATTCTTAAATATTTTACAATTATAATCAGAATCAATTGAACACTGGAACAATGCATACTATGGTGGTACCATGGATAAATATACCCAGAGGCACATTTCCTGATCGGATATCGTGATTTCTCAAGCAAGCGAGACAGATCGGATTCGACTCGATTGGATTGAGACTACGATGCCTCGTAGACTCAAGTTGATGGTTGAAAAAAAAACGGAAATCGCATTACTCGTGTATCATAGTATTGCGTTCGCAGCAGGTGAGAAGTACAAATCTTCGAACCGAGGCGGTAACTAGATACCTAAGGGTTACCTAAGGATTACCTAAGGATTACCTAAGGATAACAGCCGAGAGGATAATAGGCGAGACTCGAGGGAAAAATATAAAGAACGATGCGTAAACTGGTGGCTGACGACATCCGTGTACCACGACCCTCTGACTCTTGGCTATTCGACCGCATCGCCGAGTTCATCATACTACACGACTTATATACCGTAGTGAAAAGAATACCGGTTTTGGAACTCGCTACGAAACCGATATTAATTAACGATCGTTCCGATTGACCTCTTTATTTAAAAGTGACCGTTTCTTTATCGGAAAAGACTATTCTTACTAAGGTGGAAGTAAAAAAGGGTTAGAATTAGGCACGTATCATTGCGAGCGCATTTTACCGAATGGTACGGTTCCCTTGATGTTACCGGATCAAAGCATTTTCGTAGAAACAGTTATTCGTCGCAAGAAACGATATTTCGGCGAAGTCTGGCGGAAAAGAATTCACCCTAAGCTAATGTGAATGGAATAGATGATGAGAGTTTGGCTGTTCGTGATTTCATTCAACGTGAAAAGGTTTAGCCTTCTCCAAATATATATATATATATATATATATATATATATATATATAACGTTATACCAGATTTGATAATAAAATTATATTTTAATAACTTGCAAAATATTTTTATAAATCTTGATATATATATTTGAAGCAATTGATCTATTGTAAAAAATTTAAATGAATTAAAATACAATTTTAAGCGATTAAAAATAATATAATATTTTTAAGTTGTTAATTTTGTTATCAAATAAATTGTTCAAGCAATTACGCATTAATAATATGTTAATGTCGTTAATAATTACATGTTATTCAATTTAACTTTTATTATTTCATTTATAATAACAATGTTATTAAAATCTTAAGCCATTATATTTTTTAAATTTATTAATTTTTATAATCTAATCAATATATTTTTATTAAATTTTTATATTAAATAAATTACAAATTACTATTTTTTCATTATGCTTTATCGTAGAATCATAATATTAGATTTAACGTGTTTGAATTTAAACAGAATTGAAGATCATTTATAATATTCTACAAATTCGATTTTTACGGTATGTTTATTGTATTTAAAACGTCATATTAAAGCATTTATGTTAATTTACCTTGTTATTTTTAAGAATAAAAATAATTTATGTATTAAATTTATTACGCAAATTTAAAAAAGGACTAAAATGTTTAAAATAAAAAATATTAATTTATTATGTTATTAAAATTTAATTTTCTTTGTCGTCCGAAATTATATTTAAAATTACACCAAATCTATAGACAATTAATTGTACTTGCAAATGTAATTTTAAAAATTATTATAATACATCGGTAAATCTTCAATTCATGTAAAACCACAAATTATACGAATGCGTAAGTCTTGTTTACATGTCCAAGTGCAATAAAATTAACTGCCTGTACCAACACATCCTTTGAAAGTCTGCATCACAATTGACGATGACCTTCGCCTTCTAAATACGAATTTCAAATAAACTCATAAATGCAGTTCTTATTTAGTATTCAGATATTGTAGCACCTCACGAGATATTTGATTTCACCGTATGTATCGTACGATAACTTATTTCGAAAGGTAGACATATAGTCCAGAGGTCAATGCCACCCGCAGGCATTGTTTAATTTTAGAATTATTTCATAGAACAGTATTAGTTTTTAATTATTTAAGAATTTTTCGATCCTTTTACAAAATCAAAATGGTTTTGCAATTTTCATTGAATACCGCGATGAAAGCCAAAAATACGAAGTTTATTCGAATTAATAGTGCGATGAAAAATCGAACATTTTTAAATTCATAGCAAACGTTTAAATATTTATATAAAACTTTGAAAGTTTCTTTCATTTTAATTTTTCAATATTAGAATTAATATGTTTAGAATAAGTATTTTTTAAACTCTAAAAATTATTCGCATTCAAAATAATTGCAATATTTATAATAACTAAATATCAAAAATTTCAAATATTTAAAATATTAAAATATTACTTAGAATATATATATTTATAACTTTAATATTTTTTTTCGATAAAATTTCAAAATCAACTATAATATTTTAAATATGCAAAGTTAATTTTGTATACATTATTTTTGATGCTTGGGAATATTTTTTAATTACATAACATTCGAACTAATATACGCATATATATATGGTAGTTTTTTATTTTATGCTTTTTTAGAAATGAAATATTTAAAAGTAAAAGAAAATTTAGAATCATCGATTACGAATTCCGTGTGAAATTTTGAAAAATATATATTTATTATTATTTACAATCGACTGATACGTATTAAATTTAATCTTTATAAAATCTTTTAAAAGTATTTCGATATTTAAGATCAATAATTAGAATCATACTTTGGATAGATTTATAAAGTGATGTAATTTATTAATATATTATCTATAGTAAACCATAAGAATAATTTAATATTTCTTAATAAAGATTTGATTATAACTAAATAAATGTATACGAGTATTTCATTTATCTTATTGTACATGTTTAAGCAAATCATCAAAGTGAATATTTTTGATTTTTTATAAAAATTAAATATTCAAAGAATTTATAATCCAGAGATTATAAATATACGGATAAAATAAAAAATCCGAATTACTTATATAATATTATAAATTATTAAATTAAGTTTTTATTAAATTTAAGCATTTAGAATCCGATAATAAAGTTTTCAATTATGTATGTATATAATTTTAGCTTGAATAAATAAAAAAGTAAGATTTAAATATTATTAGGATTTAAAAAAAGTATACATTGATGGATTTTATTTATTTGCTTAGTTGTAAGAAATTATATATATATATATATATATAGACAAAAATGTACTTAATTTATATACTGAAAATGCAACTCGGTAAACATTATTTATAATTGTACAAGATTATATATTGCAGTGTAAATAAATCTCGTATTTTTGGTTTAGTTAAAGCAGTTTTCGTACGGCTGGACATTAGTATCCGTAATTAATATACATTTATATGTAATACAAATTCTTGTTACAACGTTTTATCGTTAGCTATCATTTTTATAGCAAATTACTACAGATGATTTATCGTTGTATTTATAATTTAAAATTTTAAGAGTTTAAAAAGACGGATATATATTCTTATTTTCAGCACCAAGCGCAAGCGAATGAAATTACGTAGAATCTAAAATTCAAAGAATTCCTTTTTCTCAGGAGAGTTTGCCATTGAGTGATAAGCTGCACCTTCTTCGAGGTAGCTATACTTTAACATGATTCCAAGCTTGTACTGGTTGTCTTAATCCTCCTCTTGTTAACGATGAATTATCGATAAAACAAATTATCTTACCGTATAATTACAAACCTTATATCAAGAGATTGACTGTGTGAGAGAGAAAGAGAAAAGGAGGGAGAGATCGAAAGGGAAAGCTTAAATTGGTATGTATCTCAGACAATTGAAAGGACTGTGATTTAATGAAAAAGACTAAGGAATAAAATTTGTATCGTGCTAAATATTATTCACAACATAGCGCGTACTTGTACATATTTCTATTTTTAAAAAGTACTTCAAACAAATTGCTAAACGCGTAAGTTTAATATATATAAATATTCATAAATATTTCATTTTTTAGTTAATCCTAAAATTTTTCAGATTCGTATTGTTATTATTTATTACAAGAAATTACAAGTTTATATTTATTTAAACTTCCGATAATAAATGTAAATTTAAATTGGCGGATTATTTTCTTTTGACGCATTTAAACTTGAAGTTTAAGAGAAATTTTCGTTTTTAAATGTTTAAATGCGAGTAACTTTATACGATGCAAAACAATAACTTATTAAAATTATTACAATAATTTTCATAATTATTATATTGTTGATTCAAATTATTAAAAAAAATTTTACAAGTAAATTTATTTCAAATAATATTAATTTAATTATCAGTAAATATATTGTATCGTGAATTTTTAATTATTAATACATGTATTGTTTAAGTAATTATATCTAGAAATGCTAGTGTCTAAAGCTACTCTTTATTACTTGTATTTTCACAAATTTTTTGGGTGAAAATTATGCTTCAATAAGAGAAAAAATATAGCTATTCTAATACATAATAAATTTAATTAATTTCCAACCATTTTTAAGCGAATGTTTACTTTGGATTCGAATTAATGGTCAATCATAGTTTATACATCATTTATATACCTATAAATTGAGAAAACCTTTGCTATATTTCACTTTGAATTAAAATATCAGTGTCTTTATAATATTCAAAGTATAGTTTCAATCAAAAAGTAGTACATAATAGTCAGATTATTACCGATTAACGTGGAATATTAATGAGAAATACTTTTTTTTTTAAAGCTTTGCTCGAACGTTTCGGAATTTCATGCCTTGTATAAACGCGTTAAGTATAAGCAGTTGCGGACGCTAAATATTATCCGCTATATCTTATTTGAAAAAATAAAAATATATAACTTTTGATGGTTCGGTGTAAAAATATTATATTTTAGATAGTACAATATATAAAAGGTGTACAGTATTAATAATTCATATTCTTTGAAAAATAGACGACTAATTTGGAAAGAAGTTCAGAATTTTGGAGATTCGGTGGTTTGGTAACGCATACTTTAGGTATTATATACGAGAAATATAAACATTTTAAATTCTACAATCTTAATTTTTTAAGGGCAGATAAGAAATTATTGTGAATTGTATCGAAATACCAAGTTATACAATAAAGTTTTAATCTACTCGTTAATCCATTTAAGAATAATTTTCATCTTATTCGATTCAGGAATACGTTACGACATTATATTTATCAAATATTGAAAATCGAAGGATTTACACAACGAAAATTAAGTACCACCTCACAGAAAAAAAATCGAATCAAGTTATTCGACAATTTATCGAACAAATTGTAATTTAGCGCAGTCGTTACGATCAACGTTTTGAAAATTCTATTTAATAGGATACAAAAATTACGATTCAACTTTCCATTATGAAATTGTATTTCGAACAAGCGACATTTACATTTCAGGTTTCGCATCGCTCAAAAGCATCGCTCAAAAGTATCGCATTTAAATTTTGGAAAGATACCTTATCCAATCGATCGTTTAATTTATTTTTCGTGATATTCGAATTCTCGCGGCTTCGATTCATTTTCCAAAGCAACGCTATCCTGCCTCGATCACGAATAAAATAAAGTGTACGGAAGTAAAGAAAAACCGTGGAATCGGCAACTGCAAATTGCACTTTCCATCAAATTACCCAGGAAGCGAAATAATGTAAAATTGACTGAAATTTCCACCGCGGTCGATTTCCTCCCGGGCATAAAATCCCGTCCGCGGTCGAAGGTCGAACGCGACTGTTCCGACTCCCCCGTTCCGATCGCGACGTTCTAGGAGCAGATGCGCCCGGTGAACTTTGAACCGTCCCGATCGCGTGCGCGGCATCCAGCCTCCGTGGCCGCTGTTTTCTCGGGTCCCGAGGCGCGCGTAATACCTCCTCTCTCGCTCGCTCGCGTACCCACGGTGAAAGTAAACACGAATATAAACCAGCCACACGGTGGAAGGGGACCTTTATGCCCGCCTCTCTCTCTCTCTCTCTCTCTTCCTCTCGAGCCCGCTGTTCCCTCCTCGGGCAGGATCGAGAGAGCGAGCGAGAGAGACGAAGAGAGCGACGGCGCGCGGCAGGAGTCGCTCGGATGGCTCGCGGATAGACTCGGCAGTCGTTCTCCTCGGCTTTCACCTGGCCGATCGCCGCGCTCGGCCGCGCGTCCCGACGCACCTCGGCGCGACTCCTCTCCGTCCTCGCACGTCCGCAAACGGGACGAGAGAGAGCGAGAGAGCGAGAGGGAGATAGAGGGAGAGAGAGGGAGACGGAGAGACCTCGACTCGGCGCCGGACCATGAGATCGACTGGCTGAGGTCTTCTGCTGCTCTTACAGCTGCGCGAGTCACAGCCTGGGATACGGGGAGAGGAGCAGCGACCAGCTGGTGAGTTCAATTCTGGGCGAACGCGCGCGATGTTTCGCGTTGGTGAGAGAAAGAGAGACCAGCGTCGCGAGATCCTTTTCGCAGGCTGGCGGCCTGGAAAATCGAACGACGCTCGCTCAAGCGATTCCGGGAGACCCGATGACGCGGGTCTGGGGCTTCGGGCGGATGGCACGTATAGCGACGGCGACGGCAGTACGCGTACGCTTCCTGGTCGGCGATTCATCGTCCCTCCGTTACCCCCCGAGAAGCTGCGCGAATCGTCCCCGAGAGCGACCGATTTCTTCCGATCGGTTGCGTACGACCCGCGCGAGAGATCGATGGAAAACTCGTTTTGATTTTCACCGAGATACTCGACGGTGTTGCGAGTTCGCAATGGGAATTTCGCACGGGAGCCGCGTTTCCCAGCGGCGGCTGTGTATAAGAAAGTCGAGCGGCGAGAGTCGATAGGAAAGGAGGATACGCATGGAAATGATGAAAATACAAACTAGTTTTCGTTATCTCGCGCGCGGGCTACTTTATTCGAACGTTCCACGTTGCGGGATCTTACGCGTAACGAAATATTATCCGGTATCCGATTCAACGGAACACCGCGAGTAAATTATCGCCGATTTCCCGCTGATTTCCCGCCGATTTCCCGCCGATTTCCCCCCGAATTCCCCCCGATTTCCCGCCATTACGTAAATACATCGATCGTACCGAGGCAAATCGTGGCGAAAATTGTGTTTTCGAATGTAAATAAATGCAAAAGAAAGCGAGGCGAATTCCGAAGACCGCGGCGTGAAATGTAGAGCTCGCGTTCGATAGAAAATAAGGAAACGCGCGATAGGAAACGCGATAGTCGCGATGCAAATGAGAGAAATTACCGAGTCGAAGATTATGTGGAACGAGGAAAAATCGTACTCTGGATAAGGAGGAGGAGGAGGAGGAGGAGGAGGAGGAGGAGGAGGAGGAGGTGCCGAGTTTCGGTGCACGTGCACATGTGTATCAAGAAAGAGGACGACCGAACGATGAGGCTGTCGGATTTCACCGTTAGGTCAACCGTTCGAGTACGCACCGCTCCTTTTTAAAATGCTTGAGCAATTTAGACGAGGATAGAAAGTAATTGCCGACGATGCGTCCGATCGTCTGTGCCAAGTGTACCGATTCGGTGCTTCCGCGCTCGCAATATCCCGACGATATTTTCGGCGGAACTTGGACGGAACTCGGACGAATACTAAACGAAACAACATTACTCCGATCAACATTTTAGCCCCGTCCTCGCCAATTCCTCGCCAATTCCTCCCCAATTCCTCGCCAATTCGTCGATCCAGCGCTCTTCTAAAATCTTCGAGTATCAGATTCCATCTCAATTGACCGAAATTTTACTAAAATAAAATGCTTATCGTCTTATCCGTTCTCAGTAGTAAAAAACCTGTTTGATCGAGCGAGGCGGCGAACTGTATAAATAACGGGTTTTTGTTTTTATTTTTATAACGCTGCCTGATAAATGTTTCCTCTTTCTCATTATTCACTTTTTTCGACTCGAATACGCTATCTCTTGGCAAATTATATATAAAGCGAACGCAACGCGAGAAAAATGCTTGCAATCTAATTTTTTCGCGTAAATCTTTCGAGATATTTGGTACGGCGGTCGATAAATTACATTTGCGTTAGGTGACGACTTTGGAGTGCACAGCGAGAAATTCAATTCGTCGTTACAACTAAAAATTAATACGCGAACGAGTGGATTTATCGAGACGAATGAAGAAGCTTGCGATAGTCTATGATTGGGATATTAGCTAACGCGTTATAAAACGAAAGGAGCGAGCGATAAAGAATTTGAAGTCAGCGCTATGAAAATTGCTTTGCTATTAGCAATGATGAACGCTTACGAATAAATTAATAACGCGACTTAAACGCGATCCGTAAATGTAGAATAATCGCTACAAAATATAAAATCGAACGATGATTCATAGATGCCAATAGATGACAAAGTTTAAACTAATTTATCGATTTTTATCATCGTATTTTGTGTTATTTTTAGAAAAAAGTATTTTTTACGCAACGCTCTGCAAATTAATCGAAAATAAATTAATTATAAAAATCTTACGATCGCGATAAAATTGCTATCGGAATTAAACGCACTCGTACGATTCGAATAATTTGAGTTTAATAACGTAATTTGAAGATTACATCGAGTCGTCAGCGCCGTTAAGAAAATTCCCATCCAGATGTTTTGATTTTTTTCGTCGATTTAAAAGGTGAGCGAACAACGATTTACAAGGTCGAGCGAAGGAAATCAAAGTTTTTCGAATCTCGAGCGCAAAGTCTCGTGGTCGTTACATTAGAGCGCAATTAGACCCACTTACAAAAAAGCTAATAATATATATAATACGGCATCGATCACATCGCACTAAAAACAGGCGGGAATTTGACGTCGGTGGCCGCCACAAAGTGAAAGCGCGAAACTCGCTAAACCCGAGCTTTACGAGTCCACCAGTATAAAACTATTGCGGGCGCCGTCATCGACGCCATCGACGCCATCGACGCCACCGACGCCACCGACGCCACCGACGCCACCGATTCTCGTAAGACCGTCGGACTATCTAATAATAATATCTGCCTGTATTTATGGCTATCTAATAATCCATTATTTTTATGTTAATGGAACGCGTGGAAAAGAAGGTTAACGTATGCGGAAAAATTTTATATACGTAAAAAATTGGTTTGGTTCCCCGTAGAATCTCGTCTGTTTCATTAGGTTATAATTATCTTATTACCAAATCCTTCTTTTTCTCAAGGAAATTCGTGAGTTATTACACGTAGAATTTCTTTGACTAATGTCCTTTTAACGCTGTCCGAGTTTGCGTAAGCGTTGAATCGTAGATTAAATTGATAGGTAGATTACTTTATTTGATATATCACATATGGTAAAAGTATCATGAACCAAGAGTGTCTAGTCGATATTGTCAATAGCTTGTATTGGAATGCAGCGTAAAAAAACTTAGAGCTAAATTCGGAGATGACGAGTACTTTATAATTTCGAAAGCCATATTACTTTTATATAACGTTTTACTCCGAAACTTTTAACACTTTTATTTTTCAATTTTTAACTTGGCGCGGTCTCCAAAATTTTTATAGTATTTTTATGTACCTTGAAAAAGCATTTATCTATTAATTATGAATTTATGATGGGTTTTTTGTAGTTTTTTCGTATTTAAACAAACTATCGTTACCTAAATATAACACTGATCAAATATAATTTGTATTTTAAACTAAATTTTCATTTTCTACCTTTTTAAGTAAATTATAGGTACTTTTGTACTCGTTAAGATATCGCACATCGATTCGATGGATAGTACTTTATTTTTTTTTATTAATAAACGATATCGCGATGAATTATTATAAAATTTTTTTACAATAATAAAACCACAATTATCGTTTAATTCTTAATTGATATACGATCTTATCAATGTTTTGCAACATTATTATAATAAAGAAATATTTTTTTAAATATTATGGTAAAATGTTATTCAACCATATTGTAAAATTAAAATTTTTAAAAGTATCGAATTATTTAATTTTTAACAATTAGATACTTCAAATTTTTTTAAATTTTATGGATTATTTTTAAATATACGAGTATCGATGCATATTGAACACATTATTGATTTGAGAAATTTATGTACGTATTACATTATTCATTGGATTTATATAAGTTATGACCTTTTTATATGTCTTTCATACAAATTTTTAAAGATTGAAATTTTTTTTATAATACTTCCATTTCGTTATAAAATACAAATCTATACAATAAAGGTAAACAATTTGAATAATATGCGAGAAATATTTTAAAAGGCAAATATAAAATTAACTTGTCATAGTGTGTTTCGAACAAGTTTTATTTAATAATTCATCAATATTCCATATTAGTATCTAATTTATTTATTATAGAAAATTTTAAGGCAATTTATAGAGATCTTTAAGAAGTTCGAAAAGTTAAAATCGTCTTTTGCATTTTAAATGTCTGTAATTTAAAGAATGTTTTGGAACTTTGGAAACAATAAAACCAGGGAATTTAAAACTAATACAATACTATAACATATAAAAAAATCATTTAAATTTAACTTTATTTAAATTACAAATTTAAACACGATTTTTAAATTCAATTTTTATTTTAAAAGTTTTCATAGACAAAAATAACTATTGTAATATTTTATTTTATTTTATTTATTGTATTTTTTTTAGTTTATTTTATTTTAGTTTATTGATATATTTCTTATATTCGTTTTTTAAAATTTATTATTAATAGATAACATTTTTTATAGGAATTGACTTTATCGACGATATTTTTTAGAGACATTTTATCGATACTAGTATTTAATAGCTCGACAAAATTAAATTTTTATCGATTTTCGCTACGCGAGAATCCTTGCTATATATTTTTCTATAATATTTTATATAAACTTTCAAATTAGAAAGTTTTAAAAATTTACGAATGTCGATAAAAATTTTATGAAAATATTTATAAATGCATTTTTATAAAAAATTTGAATTTATTAGTTTTATTTTGTACGTGATTTTTTCCAGGATATTCTTATTTTTAAATATATTTTGTATCAAATTAATACGAAACATGGTTATTAAAAATTTATCAAAGGCATAAGTCGACCCATTGAAATTTAAGTAACCAAAATCGTTAAAGTTTCCGATTAAAAATATCATGAAATAGATTTGCGTTTATGTATTTTGCTATATGTATATATACAGACATAATCTCGTATATAGACATGTATATCAGTATGTATGTAGTAAAAAAAGAACAGAGTTTTTTATTATCGATCGATAAACTATATATGTACGAAATAAAAAATGAATTACATATTTTGACCACCATTAAAATTTGCGACAGGTTTTAATAAAATCCGCCGATCTAAACTTGAATAAGCTTACATAATATTACATAATATGCATACGAATTGAGTCGTACACCTATCGACGAAATGCAGATGCGGCAAATCGAATGAATTTCCGAGAAACTATAAAGGGTACGGAATACGTGGGAGGCGTTGTTACGTTGTTACGTTGTTGTTGTCGCGTCGGCCGGAATACATCTGTAGGTATCGATGGATTACGAAATAATATGACGCGTTTTGTGCTCGGTCATCGAGAGTACGCTAGACTCCCATTTTTTGCCTGGCTTCTACCGATTCGAGAGTGATTCCGCAGTTTGAATATCGTGATTATACGGGTCGAGAGAACGGGAATAGATACGATCTTGAACCTTTCACGATGAGATATGACCAGTTAGTGCTTTATTACCAGAGAATAATTGTTCTTTTTCGTGAAAACTTGAGCAAGGCGAGGTCGGCATTGCGTAACGATCATTTTCGGAGGTTCTTGCGGCACGGATACTATTTCTGATGGATTCCAACGAAACTTTTATACCTCGCGCGCGGTTTCGAGGTTTCGGTTTCGCTCGATGCGATATTTAATTCGATTGTTTTCCCTCGAAGCGGAATTTTTATTCTTATCTTCGAGGTATAATCTTTCCAAAGTTTATTATTAAAGCATTCGAATGGATCGCTTCCGTCGCTTCTTACTCTTGTATCCAACACTTTTTAAACATATTTCAATAATTTTTTCATCGTTAACGCGTTCGAGTTTAAAGCTTAAAATTAACAAATTAACTTAGATGCGATCGATCGATCCTTCGTTACAGATCGTTGTACGCTATCGTTTACAAATCTAGAGTCGTACCAAAGTAAAAAAATATAACGTAAGACTACCACAACATTTGATCGGTTACAAATTAATCGCGTTGTTTTTATTTGATCAGATTAGAAGTTTAACGAATAACTTGTATTGTATTTAATAATCGATAATTAGTTTCAATTAATGTCGACAGTGACATTTCACATTATATTTGTATCGATAAAATCTTGCGCGTTCAACGAAATCGGTGATGCATAAGATAAGCTAACGTATACGTGTAAAAACCATTGTTTGGTTTGGACACCGGGAAAGTACGGACAGCGAAATGGTTCTTTTGTTCCGAGACTAACAATCGTGATAAAAGATTAAAAAGAAACTTCTCAAAACTAGAATTATTATTCGTTTGGTAAAAAGGACTGTTAGGAATAAAATCTAAACCTCATAAAAAAAAGCACTTATCTCGTAGGAGAGAAAGATTTTAGAAATAATCCCCTGACAACCGGAGGAAAAAATCAACCTGTCTAACTACCGATCCTCGGAGGCAAATCCGCCGCTGTAAAAAATAAGATTCGTTCGTTTCGAGGTTCGCCTCGTCGTTGACGAAGGAGTCCACTAGCCGATATCGCTTGGTATTCGAGAAAGATCGTAAGGTCCTCCGATGCGGGAAAACCAACTGTCGTATCGAACGCTCGGGGTTACCGATTACGAAGGAACGATATTCGCGTAAGCTTCACGGCCCGTCACTGGTGCAAATTCTTGCGATCGCGGGGCGACCTTCGGCGAATCGCAGCGCGAAGAAGGAGAGAAGGAAGGAGAGAAGGAAGGAGAGAAGGAAGGAGAGAAGGTAGGAGAAAAGGATGGAGAAAAGGAAGGAGGAAAGAATGGAGAAAAGGATGGAGAAAAGGATGGAGAAAAGGAAGGAGGAAAGAATGGAGAAAAGGATGGAGAAAAGGATGGAAAAAAGAAAGGAGAAAAGAAACGAGAAGAGAAACGAGGAAAGATACGAGAAAAGAAACGAGAAAAGATACGAGAAAGAAAGAAGGCGGCTCGCGTCGAGTTTTATTATACACGCTCGTTGCTCCGTTGTCGCCGAAGTTGGGCAATGGGCGGCGACGAGGACCGAGCCCCGTTCGTTTATTTCTTCGAGGTCGATTAGAGAATCACGTCGCTCGGTTGCTCGTTAAGAGGCTTTCCGAGAGACTTCCGTAAGTCGGTCGTGGGAATATCGCCGACTACGCGTCTTTTCTTTTCTCCATTCTCATTTTTCCACCTTCTCATTCTTCTCAAAATCATCCGAACCTTCGCTTTTATGCTTTTCCACTTTCCTGACCAATTCGAGCGAATCGATGCCGATCGCGAATTTTAGACGTTAATTGCACCCTTAAAAGGCCTCTGACAATTTCCGTTATTCTTTATCGCTCTTCGCGCTTTGTTAAAAGGACAGCTGATCGATCGTGACGCGTGGATCGCTTACGATTTTTTTTATCCTTCTGTTGTAGGGATTTTGTTCAGGGAATAGAAAGAGTTTAACCTTAACACGATTCCTTTTCAATTTTACACCACTTATTTTGATGGATTGCCTGCGATTTTCATTAAATGCTATGTAATTTAAACTAAATGACAGAGCGATTATTACGTTTGTATCGTTATTCAATGTTGTAACGATTTTTATAGCTTACTTCGCCAACACAATGTAACCTAAAGTGGAAAGTATTTGATACGAATACAATATATTTTTAATATTGATAATAAAACGATTACTGTCCTAACATTTATTATTTGATAATATTCTGATACTTCGATTAGACTCGCCGATAATTACATATTAAAGGTTTTATATTATATTTGATCACTGAAGCTTTATAACCTCCTAAAGTATACATGATAGAATAATTAATGTTTTCGAATCTGTTCGCGATAAAAGCGTTGTTTTTTTAAGAATTGTGTTGTATTTCATTGAATATGTAACGCCATCGTCCGATGACTATCGTTTTAATAAAATAAACATAAATTTAAACGTTTGAAAAAATACTTAAATAGTGATAAAGTATTTTTTAAAAACTTTCTTTCTCTATAAAGTAAATATTCAAGGTCTGTTTTTGTACTCGTTATAAAAAAATTAAATTATCTATATTTAAATTCAATATAATTTACGTATGTGCATTTGATATTAACAATAATAGGAATAATAACAGTTCCTTCGTTTGTTTATAAGATTTTATTTATTAAAAAAGTAAGTAACTTAAAAGTATTTAATAAAAACTTAATCTTTTATTTTTACAAGGTTATTTTCATAAATACATAAAATATGTATAATAATTTAATTGAGTAATACTTACTTATTAATACTGATCCGAATACTTTTTTAAGTACATAATTAATAAAAATCTTAATTTGAAAAGTAAAAATAATATATTACATAATATAATATAAATATATAGTTTAATCTGAAAAAATTATTATTTATATATTTTTTAAATTATCGTTAGTTAAAAAACTTTTTATTAGTTTATACTTCAAATCTATAGTTGTATAATAATCCACATAGCAAGAAGAATAAAATTCAATTAAAATGAATCTATAAAGTATCTAACCGTTCATAGAAATGCAATTAAATCATTTTTAAAACTCAATTTTCATTTTATTATTACTTTCACATTTTATATTCGGTAGATAAATGATAAAATATTTTTCTGTTTATAATGTTTCAAATTAATTGAATGCTTTCTGATTATCAAATAGACAATACATTAATGTTTTCAAGTATCCATTAATCTTAAAATACGCGTTCAAGTTGATGTTATAAAAAAATTTAATGACTAATTACGTCATGAGTAGTTTCTCTCACCCAGAAGAATTTTTTTTGTATCATGCAATTTAATTAATAAAAAATCCATCATTATATTTAATGTATATGATAAATATAAAAAAATTTTTATAAAATAAAATAGTTAAATATTATTGATTTAAAATTAAATTATAATTTTACAAAATTGTATTTCAATTGAATTATTATTATTGTCGTAATTAAAGAATAAAAATGGTATAAATACCTTACAAAACAATTATAAATGCCTTATTTCAAAGAACTTTAATTGAAATTGAAAACAATAAATCTTATCGAATACAAATAATAGTATTTTATCGAAATCTGATCAAATAGTTGCAGAAAATGTAATGAAACTGAGGAAGTTAATGTAATATCTATAGAAAAATATATCTAATATCTAAGAAAAATATCATTATATTAAAAAAATTTTTTCTTATTACTTATATTATATTGAAATATCTAATATTATATAATAAATAATAAAATTATAAAATACACATAAACTATCATATACAAATAAACATGAATTAATATCAAAAGGATATCAAAACAAAATAAAATGATTGAAAATATATGTTAAAAATGAAAAAAAATTGATAGATTATAAAAGAATTATATTTTTATATTTGTATTATATTTTTATTAAACTTATCGTATATCATTGACTTAGAAAACTTTTTTCATTAAAAACTGAAGAAGAATTTTAAAAGAATTAATAAATACACTATAGAATTTTAAATCATATTTTTTTTTAATTTTATACAGAATAATAATATGTACGTAGATATATTTCTTTTAATTTAAAATTTTTGTAAGATACAGTAATTTCATAACAATATAGTTAACGCTATTATTATTTAAAATATTAAAGATTTTTGGTTTAAGTGACTATTCATTTCTATTTACATTTTGATTAATTTATATTTATAGAAACATAATAAATGTATTAATATATAAATAAAAAGAACATTTAGCAATATTTAGTTTTTTATATAATATTTTATATTACATTTAAATTTTTTAGTAATTTATATGACATTCAAAAGAATTTTTATTACAAAAAACCTTTAAGATAAAAATTTGTTTTTCTTAAATTACTTTTTTTAGATTTAGAATAAAAAATAATGAATACAAAATAATATTTGGATTTTCGTAAATTTTTTAAAATGAATGTACGAAAAATTAAATGTTTTCATCAATTTAATTTACGGTTGTTTTAGTATTGATTGATATTGCTTTATTAAATTTGATCATTATAGATTGGATAATAAGTTACATAATTTTGATACATTTATTTATTATTATATTCGAAATTAAATTCTTTGTTATCCAAAATAAATAAATACACTGACGTAATCAAAACTTTTACCGAAATAATTATTTGAAATTGCTGCATTACTGAATTTAAATTTCGTTTTAATTTAATTTTTCGTAATATTCATTTACAATATGTCTTTTATACTATTTTTAAAGTATATTCGTATAATGCATAAAGAAAAGTAGCCAACTTATATTACTTTTCGACCAATGGTATACCAAGTATTTTTAATGTAATTTGAAAAAAATTCAGTGGGAAATTAAAAGAAAATTCATATATTCATAGAAATAAATTATGATTCGCATTTACTCCACTAATTTCGTTCCAAAATACGTATTATATGAAATAATAGTGCAAAAAATTAATAATAAAGTATAATTATAATGCAAGCTATGAATTAAAAATATAATTATTAGTATTGTGTTCTCTATTATATCATCCTTCGCTATATAATCGTAGTCTACAAAATTACGCGTGGTTTTTCACAATATTACGAGATAATACATTTCATCTACATATGCTCGCTATAATAGTTCGGATTAGCTTGTAGATCGTAATATCTGTATTTAATTAAAAAGGCTTAAAAAACAGAAGTTATCGAACTTTACCTCGATCATAATAATTAGAAAATAACAGAGCACCTAATATAAAACAGTGTAACTAAATGAGTTTTCTTCCCTTCGGTAAAATCTGATTTGACGAAAAAAGGGAGACAATACTTCGTCGCACAATAATAGACAATACTATCGCGAACTAGATAATCTCCCACGTGTAAAAAATAGGTAACAGTCGAGGAGAAAATTCTACACACGGTGCTGCTAACAGCTTTGCCTTTTAAGTGAAGACGGAAATTAAATTAATGCGTTGAGCCGAGAATATTATAGATTATCGAGATTTCTGATGCCACTGTAGATCATACGGTACTATTATCTTTATCGATTGCAAAAGTATTTTGCTTTTAATGTTATTAATAAATATTGTTATATTGTAAATTAATTACATTTTTATGGAATGAGAAAAAGGCTTACGTATTATGTTTTAAATTATTCAAATATATTAGACCGTATCAATCATTTTTCTTAATAAGTATTGAAATATATTAATATTTCATTTAATTCAGCAGTTTTTTCTCTGTATTTAATATGTATTTGTTTTTTGTATCGATATATCTGAAATATCTTAGTAGTCTTAAACATTAAAATTTTATGGATCATAATTCGTACAAAAATATCTCAGCAGAATTAAATTTTAGAGAAAGTCCATAAAATTAATTCGATTATATGTAACGCTATGTATCTTATATTTATCTCGATGATTATTTAAAATTATTTTATGGTGTACAAATAGATTTTTTGTTTTATTTCATGTAAGCCTAAAATTTAAAAAATATATAAATATACATTTTTCTATAAATATTATAAAAAAGAAAAACACACATTTTGTAATACATTAATTTGTGGTATTTTAGTAGAGCTTGAAATAACGATAACAAATATATATTTTTTTCTTATGATTGAATCACAAACTTTTATATTACACTAACAAAATATAAATGTATATAGAATTTTATAGAAATGACCTATTAAATGAAAATTTATCAATAATACGATGCATATGTCAATTTTGGAGTAGAAATTTAAAATATGTAAAATTTGTATGCATTTTGTAAACAACCCTATTAGGATAGGCATATTCAATTTGTAAACAGTTGAATATACAATATTTATTTCATTGCTTGCATTGCATAAAAGTTTATGTAATCGTAGTTAAGTACGCAATGAGTTAATTGGTGCGTAGAGAAACAAAAGTATTATTTTCTTGCTTTAATAAGTAAAATTACACTAATTTTTGTTAGAAAAATGCATACTATAAGTTAGTAAAATTTTAATATCGGTAATTTGTGTAAGTTAAATTTTTATCATTATTGTACTCCATCTAATTTATAAAAAATTTAATTAGTCTTGTGATTTCTTTCGTACTTTTGAAATTTACTATAGAGTATAAAAATCTATAATAAAGTTTATGGAAAATGTATAAATTAGATATTTTTCAATTTATTTTTTATACTTTTCTTTTGCTAAAGTTAAGTATTCTCAAAAACATTATGGAAAATTTGAAATTACGTAAACATTTTTCTTAGATAATATGAAAATGCCCTTAAACATAAATATCTAAAAATCTCTAATGTTGTTTAATTTTTCACATATATAATTATGTTGTCGTAATTAATTTTGAATTTAGATAAAAATCAATTTTAAATATCACTAAAATTATAAATAATTACTTTATTACTATAATTATTCTACATTATTGATTTATTTAGTCATTCAGGAAAAGATAAATAACAAGAATAAAATGTTTTATAAAAATAATTTGTGTAATATATTATAAGCATATAAAACTTAACTCCTTTATTTACTACTAACAATATTTTGTAGTTTTCAATAAATTATTTTGCAAAATACGATCATTACTATTTCATTGAACTTAAATTTTCAATTATTAATAATTAAGACAACATAATAAATATATATATATTACAATTTCTTAAAAATTTATATACAAGGGAAATTTTGCAACTATTAATAATAATAATAATATATAAAGCAAAAAATTATTATAATATAGAAGAGATTTATTATATTATTTTTATCTTCAGGTTTTTAATTAATTAAAATAGATAATTATTTTAAAAATACTGTAATTAATAGTTAGTTTATTCAGAAAATAATTTCATACATAAGAAATTTAGTAACAAATTTAATTATGTCGAGAATATTATTTATCTTAGCGGTTATACGGAGTTACAAATTTTATCAGACTTAATGAATAAAAATTTTTGAATTACATAATAAAGTATCAATTTACAACAAAAACTTGTTTATTAAATTACTTTGATCAATATAAAATAATTATTTCTTTATAAATATTTTTTTATTAGAATAATTCATTTAGAATGAAATGTAATTAAATATAACGTGAAAATTATTTTAAAAATATACTTTTAATAAGCAATAAATTATTTATAATAGAAAGAATAAATTATTATTTTATATAGTCATAGTTAAAATTAATTTATTAATAAGAACATATTATATTTATATTTTAATGAATTGATATTTATATTTTAGAATTACCGTAATAAAATCTAAAAAAATACTCGATATCTCATAATAGTAAGATTCTCGTTTTATATAATTGAATAATATATTTATTAAAAAGCCAAATAATATATTATTTATTTTCAAATAATATCCATATTATTATACACAATAAAATTAATATTAAAAAAATTATTAATTAAAAACAATAAGTATGTAACCATATTATTATCTAAAAGTTCTATCACACATTAAAAATGTACTTAAGCATTTCCGCATGTACATCAGGCTTATAATATTCATAGTGTGTTTATTTTTATTTGTATTCCAATAACTCTTTTTGACACTTGATTAGTAAACTTCTATTGTATATATTCTTCAATCATTTTATCTAATCTTTGCTAATTTCTTACTTATCTTATATCTCTTATGGTACTTATTTAGTCCGTCATAATTTTCTTTTGTACATTTATTTTTTATTAGATAATAATCTATTCATCTTTATTTACAGTTTCTATTTTATTCGATAAATCATTATCAAATATTTATTTTGCTTATTTTCTTTCTACGTTAATACTACATTAATATTCTATAATTTATTGTACTTTATACGCGTTTACCCTACAATGTCAGTTTCGTATTTTGTAGTTTAACCTCTATAATTTTCTTTCTATAACTTATTTTTTTCCTTGCATATTTTTTCAACGTCATTTTTGTCTTTATTAATTTTGTTTGTTTAGTTTTTTTTATTTATTTTTATAAATATTTTATCTTAGACAAGAAATACTGGTTAGATCAGCAAACGTATAATAAATATAAAGGACGTTAAAGAAGCAACCGATAAAATTTATTTTTCTCAGCGAAACAGTGAAAATTCAGTTCAATTCATAACGCATTATCTTAAAAAGCATTAGTAGAACCGAGTAAAAGTAAAAACCAAAATCATCTCAGCCACCGAGGCATTTCCCAGCGATGAGCCGCAAGGAATAATTAGAAATCGCATCATCGATAAAAGTCGCATCCAAGTGACAATCCATCCATTCTCGTGTCACAAATCGTTTCTGTTCATCAAAGTCATATTATCGAAAGGTGTTCGTACAAGTACAGTCGGTTGTATTCCTCGATTTGAGAGGCCGATCGCTCTTTACCGCCATAAAAACTTTCACTGGGAGCGTTTGTACTCGTTCGATTCCTCGCTTTTAATGAAGCGTCGGCAACTCGAGTAATTATCAACGACAACTGATTTGTCCAAGTCGACCGACTCGATCTCACGCTTATTCAGCGCGAGACTTTTTTCTATCTTATAACGAACGCACGCATGCGTAAGTTTTTCAGGTCGATAATTGTTTTCTTTTCGTATTTTATTGTTGTGGACATACTAATCTTACCAGATTTTTAGCGGTAACGCCAAACGTTTAAAAATATCAAAGTCAACGGTAAACGAACTAAAAACGATCGCTCCAAATTTACGAGTACGTAACGAACTAGCGGAAATACCGAAATGGAGAAAATAACGAACACTTTCTTAAGATGTGAAGCAATACCTTTGCTTTCTGCTTTAAAAATTTAATAAGGAAATTATATTTCATAACGTCGTTTATATACGAATATACGAAGAATGAAAAAACAAAGAGAAGTTAAAATCTTATTTTGAAAATTGCAGGAGGTAGAATGCTTGTAAAATGCAATGAGATAAGTTGGTAAAATTTTGTCGCCTTTGTATCCAGTATATGCAGCGATAAAGAAACCGAAAGAAGATTCACGAGCAGTTACAATCCATTGCTTTAGGCGCATTGTTGCTCCCGCCTCGGATCGAAACAGGAATATAAATATATATTGTCGAATAATCACGAGTAAAACAGCGGGCGGTAATGCGATGTTTTATTCAATGATTTTGTCGAGGATTGCAGCGGTGATACTTTGCGTTACATTTTACGCAATGACGCCGCGATTATGCTATTGCTGTACTCTTTGCCGTGCAAGAAACATAATAGCCCTGATGCATTTGAGGTGATTCTTCCCTCGCTTCTGCTTTTCTACAGAGTCATCACGATATTCGAAAAAATTTATATTTTCCACATTTTTTCATTTCTCTTCTTATTATTTCAAAACATCTTTATCTCCTTTGTTATTTCATTTTCAAAGCTCATTTTTAAATGTAAGAAAGAATTTTATATTTTATATTATATATTATTTTAACTTAGAAAGTACAATATTATAATTGTATGTTCTCCAAAAAATAAAATATATTTATTTATTTCTTGTATTTATATAACTTAATTCATCGTGTGTTTTTTTTACCAAAATTCTATTTTCAAAGTATCTTGTTTATATTAGATGTATAATTCACAACGTATTTATATAAATAGAGACTATTTTATAGTTCAACGAGAACAATAAATAAGTTAAATACGTCTTTAAGAATTACAACATCGTATTATATCTAATCATGTATATGTAATCATGAATATTACATTGAATAATAAATAATTATAATATGTTTCGTAAGCTTAATTGTTAGCTTACACGTTTGAAATAAATCTATTTATGAATCATCGGTTGTCGTTACGCATATATTTCGAATACTTAGGAAAATTTTATATATTTATAAATATAAAAGAAACTTCTCGAATTTTATTTTTTATATTGGATAAAACTAAATATTATTCGCGGGTTTTGTATATTATTTTAATCATTAAAATAGATCAAGATCGATTAACGGTGTAGGGATACTTTTTTTAAAATTTATAATAAATTTAAATGCAATAAAATCTGTAGAAATAATAACGATGATTCATAGATTCTAAATAGTTTTTATCCGACACACGCTAAAAGTGGGCAAACCTACCATTCACAAATATCAATAAACTTGTAGAAACTAATAGCTGTACACAATGTCTTTAAATATAACTTACTTTATACATTCGGTATACTATTTTTATGCTTTTGTACTGTACAATTATTACAAATGCAACTTTGGTGAAGACTAAAATAATATAGGTAACAAAATTTGTTTATTTTTTATTAAAATATTTTTTAAAACGTTTATGTAAAATAGATAAAAGTATATCTGAATTATCGTTAATATTTTAAACTAATAATATATTCTATTTTACTGAATAATAATTTTCATTAATATCCTTTAATTTTAAAAGATTCGGTTGCTCGTTATTCGAAAATCACATCTATGTGAAGTCTCGTCTTACCAAGTCGGATGCTTTCTACTTGATGTGCACGATTATGCCACAGCATTTAATTTTTTTAACTGCATGTATAACAATTATAAACACGAATTATAAATAATTTTCTGTTTGATAATTTTTTTCTTCTGATTTTATAAATTCATCGTAAATGTTTGAGTAAAAATTAAAGTACAATTAAAAAAATTATAAGAACCGTTTTAAAATATTTTTAATAGAGTTGAATTAATTAAAATTTATTAAAGAATTATGCAATCGACGCTAACTGTCAATGTAAATAACGTATTAGTTTTGGTTTATAAATGATAAAGTAAATTTTATTCGATTTGGATAAATAGTTCAGTCTCGAGGAAATATGCTAATTTGCAATTATAAAATAATCTTGATATAAAATGAAAAAGAATAAAAATATGAAAATTAGGTAATTATTTTATAAAATAGCTTTCATTATAATTATAGTATTATCTATCCCTTTTCTATTTTTCGTGTTGTAAAATTGATTTTCTTTTATGCTCCGAACAATGGTATCATTATTCAGGCATTTCTCTAATATGAGATGAAAGTATTCCGCGCGCAACGTTTTTGTTTTGAAAACACAAAAAAATTGCACACATTAAAGATCGTTCCTTACATCATTAAAATTACCATAATATATAATCTCTCTAATTTATAAGAAAAGACCAGTGCACTTCTCTGTAGAGATTGAGATACTCGATACAGAGTGAGAGAGATTCGTGGTTGACTGAACTCGAAAGCAACTCTTAATAAAAATTGGGCCCCGAAAAATAGTTTTCAAGGCGTCTCGTTTATTCTTGTTGAGTCGGAGGGGATAAATTTTGAGGGGAAAATGCGCAGTAAGTAAGGAAGTTTGCAAGACGTTAAAAACTGCTCCTCGAGTAGCGAGGGTCAAAAGACAGGATCTTGCTCAGTGAGCCGAGAAGAAAGCGAAAATCGAACGCCGCGATAGAAGGTGACGGACCGTAAAAAAGTCTGCGCTTGCGCATGAGTCACGCCCCTCGTAATTCTGCAATGTTACACACATTGTCCAGTGCTCGGGCCACGCCATGTAACGACCGCCCATGCACCCGACACTCCACGTACATGGCACGTACGCGGGCCACACGTCCGAGCGAGAATTACGAAGTGAGCTGGCATTTAAATGTCGATGGGGAACGAGCGAAAATTATTGCGCAACCGAGAACCCAATTCAGGTCTGATCAGCCTAGGACCGGCGTTTTTCCACCGTTCACCGCTCCCTAGAGTAAATATTGTCCCCTCCCCAGAATAATCTTTAACAACAATAATAACGATCTTTATTACATCTTCCCTTTTCTTTGCATTCCAATCTAAGTCTAATACCGATTTATATATTATTATGCTAATTAACGAGAAAGGAGTTTTTATCTCAAGGGAATGCGGATTGTTAATTCCATGACTTTTAACTTTAAAAAGCGCATCTCACATTTTGAAGGATGTATTGGTTTTACACGGTTATTCAATGGAAATCCTCTTGCACTTTCTAAACGCTTTATGTATACGTGTACACACATCTGTGCATACACGTTCGATCAATGCTTATTTTTTAATTTTGTTTTTCGTCGAATCCATCCAACATATATAACAGCTTCGAGCGTCAATTTTTATTAAATATTCATCGAATTATATAAATAGTTTTATTCTAAAAATATTGTGTTTACACCTATACTTGCATGAACTTGCGTCTTTCACAACGCGGAGACTTTAACGACGGCATACACAATCTTGTAAGTAAATTCAAGTCTGTACACATGGTAAAATATTCCAATTAAAATATAGCGGAAAATATGCTCTATTCAATATTTAAAGTTCAACGTAAATATATTATTTTCTTTCTTCTTTTCAAGTTATTTATTAAAGAATTGAATATTAATGTAAGAATAATCGATGTTTTATAGGTATATTAATGGATGTGAAAATCTTTCTTCGTGTATCGAACGGTGTTATTTTACAAATAGAATATACTTACGAAGAAAGAAAAACTTTGTTTAAATAATAATACCAACTCTATATTAAGATTTTTTATCTTTATTTTTAAGAAAATAAAATATCATTATAATATTAAAGAAAACGGTGGTACGCTAAAAAATTGTTTTATATTTTAGTCATAAATATTAAAAAAAAGTTTACTATCTATTTAAAATAATTGGTAATATGTATTACATAATATTGATGTACACTTTTACAACTTAAATTAAGCCATACGCTAAACTAAGCACACTAAAAACGGTGACCAACTTTACAAAAGAAATTTTAACTAAGTTATTTAACGTGCCCATCAAACTATCTCGGTTGAAACCCTGGAATAAAAAGAGCCAAACTAATAATTAAGGTTTTTTGGGGCGTCCTAAATTTCTCTACATTCATTGGTTAGGACGTAAATTTAGGTCATTTGTAACTTTTTAGTTTTACTTTTTAATAAGTTACAATATAGCACTATTGTAAATTTACTATTAACGATAAAGGATACCATTTCGTAAGAAAAGTAAATACATTATAAATAAATTATTAAAGTTTAGATTTTTTTTGACATAATATATTAATTTACTTGGATATTAATAATTTTAAATGTATTTAATAAATTTAGATTAATAAATAATAAACTTTTAATTTTATAATGATAAATTTTAATCAGCTTTTTAATTCTCTATCGTTTTGATTTCACAAGCATACTTCAAATCCGTAACACATACTTCATATTAAATGAATTTCTCTTCTATCTTTTCTTTTTTCATTTCTCATATATAATCTATGTATCTCTATCATTTCTATAACTGACATTAATGCGTAAGGTGATTCTTGCAAACGAGTTTTTTTACTGTGCGATTAAATTTAGATATCCACATAGATGAATTTAATTCAAATTTTATTTTTATAACGATCAAGATTTTTTAAGTTTTAAATAATTATAAATTAAAACATACTAAAATTTAAAGTTAAATGATTTTTTGTAGGTCTAAAATAATTTTGAACGATATAAAACTTGAATATATGAATTTTAAGATACTACTCTAAATGTACGTGTAAACAAAGAAATATTTCATCAGCAACTATCCATTAAAAATTCATAAATAAAATATAAAGGATAAAAAATATAATATCATTATATTTTATTATTGAACATAAATTATAATTCAATCATAAATTTTATTATACGATTAAATTTTCAGAGAAAATATTAACCTATTCTACTTTTATTAACTAGATCTATTAGTATTTAAAATAAGGTCATATTCTAATTACACATTATATATTTAAGATTTTTCATTATCATTATTATTACTAAACTACTTATTAACATAGAAATAATTTATCGTTAAATAAGATAGTTATATACTTATAAGGTAAATCTTGAAATGATCAATTAGCAATAAACTGAATATTAATATTAAAATATATAATTATTATTTAGTTTAAAGTTTAATTAATTTTCTATTAAATAAGCAATCAAAATATGTAAATATTATAATAATAATAATAATGAAAAAATTTCCAATTATCAGTTTTAAGTAATTTTATCAAAATAAAATTTGTTTCATAAATAAATCATTATTTACCAAAACCATTAATATAGAATAAAAGATATGAGTTATATAAGTCAAAAAGTGAAGTTAATGTTTAAAGTGCAATTTTTAATTATCAATATTGAAATAAGGTATATTACATCGTTTGTTACTCGGCAACATAGTTTCATGTTCCGAAGAAGTTTTACTACGCTGAGGCGGTCATACACTTTTTGTGTTGTTGTCGTGAAAGTTTCCGCGCTACTCCATATAACGAGTCGAGGCTACTGCGAATAATTCTTTCCCCTTTGAAAAAAAAATTTTTTCCAAACGAGTAGCGAAAACAATCAAACTTATTACGATGCAACCAAAAAAAATATACAAAAACGTGCCTGAAAGCGAGTGAAAATCGTCGCGTTTAAGCGAAGCACGAAATTGTTTTTACTATTTGCCCTACGTTGCAATGCGCTAACGCTTTTTTGATGAATAAACGCCAGTGATCGTAGATAATTATCAAAAGAGGACAAAATTACTAAGCTCGGATGATTATTTTTTTTTATAATGACTTATTTTATCGTATACTCCAAGTAAATTAACACAAAGTTTTTCTGATATTTGAAAAATCGATTTTCCAAAACTCAACATTCGTAAGAAAATAGATTTATATAAACTTAACTTTAATATAATTAAAACTTTTGATTATTAAAAAATGTGTGCGCAATAAATAAAAAATTATTTCGTTATTTTTATATTTATGTTTTTTACTCATAATAGACTAAGTTGTAACGAGTAAATCAAGTTCTAAAAACATGTACGACAGTATTTTTGAAGTATGTATTATTATCCTGAAAATATTACCTTACTCGAGTTTCCCTCAACTGAATTTTAGTATTATACAACACTAATAACACTCTCAATTTGGGTGTTATTTCAGTAAATGTTAACTGCGAGATATAAAAACGAACATTTCCCGAGAATAATTTTTAAAGTTTTTTAATGAAATAAGTGGCCAAAAAATTATATTGCTTAATATTTCATTTTTATACAAGGTTATAATTATTAAAGTAATAAAACATTGCTTTACGCGAAACTAACAATTTGCGAAAAAAAAGGTAAAAAATACAAGCATCAGAGGATAAAAAAAACTTTCGTATTTCGAATTATAGAAAATCATTTAAATTCGATTAAATCTCATTATCGCTATAACTTAGATACGCTGATGAATATTCAAGCGGCAGCGTTTCATACTTATCTCATTCAAACGTTTCTCTCAAATAACTCCCACTGCGGTGAGCGCGTATACCTACTTCGGTAAACAGTTGGCGTAGCATAGAAAGTCGAGAGTCAACTCCGTTCGCGGAGTAACTAATAGAGCGATATTTAAAATACCAATTCGTAAGTAGATCGTAAGATAAGTATATAACGAAGGGATCCCTTAACCAGAAACCTCGCATGTGTGACGCCTTAAAGAACCAAAAGGAAAGATACGAAATGAATGACAGAAACTTGGCTACGTATGTAGGGCAGTTTCCTAATTAAGTCGTGATATCATAATGTTCTGTTAGCGCTCCGTGCATATCTTAATCGACTCGAAGGTTATTTTCTTCTAATTTTAATCGAAAGTACGTATAAATAAAAATAAATATTAGGTCGCTGCGATACAGTGTCGAAACTCAAGAGCGTAAATTTAAGCGATTTTTTTTTTTCCGTATAAAAAGGATCGTTGTAAAAAAACATTAATTTTTGATAAACGTGTAACAGTTTGATATAAAGTTGATTCCTTCGATATTCGATTTAAAAATAGTAAATGGTACTACATACACTTTAAATGGTAAAATTACGATAACGGTGCTAGAAAATATTTTTTTAAATTGAGACTGAAAAATAGACCGACTTTTCCGTGGTTGAGAATTTTGAATATTTTTTACTTTTTATACACTGTATAAAAATGTAGTTGTAACGCAGTTTTTACGGTACCATTTGAAAAAAGAAAAGAAAAAAGAAAAGAAAAAAGAAAACACGTAGTCACGCATAATCATTAAACTGCTTTAACAATCGCTCCGAGGAAGAAAGTTATTACATTGCTACCTTTAATATCTTTCAAAACTTATGTGTCCGCGCTCATAGTTACGACACAACAATGGTAAATAAACTTCTTTATATCTACGTCCGTAGAGCCAAGGGAATGAACTTTCTTTCGACGAATCTCAAAATGACTAATAGATCGGTATTCGAATCGCCGATTTTAGAGCTCGGTTCGCGCGATAAGAATTCCCAGCTCGAATCGAATGTCCACTCGAACCAGGAACACCCCGGCAATCGTAGAAAAGGAGTCGGACAATGAAACGTCATTGCACGTACACCCACCTACGTAAGTCTACGTAAGTCTACGTAAGTCTACGTATAGCAGAACTCGAATCAAAGCCAAACACCGTAAGAGCCCTGAGCGATGATTGGTTATTTCCATCGATGTCCCTTTCTCCCGTGCAGCTGCAAAACAAAACGTTTCGCGATCCGCTGCCACCGCCGCCTCTGATAAAATAAAAGCCACGGTTGCGACAACCGCTGGAACGAAAAAAAAGAAATCGTTATCTCGTGCGTTCGATCGACTTTTGAAAAATGCCGCTTTAAACTTACGCGCATGAATTGTAACGCACGGGAGATAAACGTCGCCCGAACTCGTAATTTCAGTACCAGCCTTGCACATCATCCGAGAATTTTCATGGCTCGTGAACGCGATGCACTTTCGTAAGTACCGGGACACGCTTATACCGCCAGGGTGGAAGCGGTCCAAACACGTTCGGGGAATTCGTACCAGAGTGGTTCAGAATGGTTCAGAGTGGTTACTACTTTTTACTTTTCCTCTTTGTCCGTAAGACGGGGAGGCATTGCCTCCGCGGGATGTTGCGATATGAGAATTCGCCGTTCTTGTTTCGACACCCGTTAACGGCCAAGTTATAATCGAGGATTGTCTTGTATCTACCGAGAAGTAAGATCGTACGTGTTTATGATTTTGCAAAGAAGGAAAAATGAATCTTGCTCGCACTTGGATCATTAAAATTTCTTATTTTATCTTTAATTTCTGTTACCATTTTTTCCCTTCTAATTTTTGCAATTCTTTCGAAAGAGGGAAAATTCAATGTCGATGGTTGAAACGTTCGAAAAATTTTACATTTCTGTACGATTGTATTATCTTCGCAAAACTGCACATGGAAGCTACTTTAGTGAAATTTGAATACATTTGAATGAATAGCTCAAGACTCGTAATCGATTGCTTACTTGTTTCATAAGATAAGATTCCAATTTGTAAGCGTTAAAATCAAAATTCCTTTGAAATACATTTGCCGTATACTTACGTTAGTTCTGTTCCGAATAATTCATCTTCGAAAAAATTACTACGTTTTCTCAAATTTCGATTATTTTTATTATCGTACATTTACTTTAGGAATAAATGTGAAATAAATTTATAAATCTCGTTTGAACAACAACTATTGCTATTTTATTAAAATTTATACAAGTGTCTAATATTTATATCAAATAATTACATAAATTGTATTAAAAATTTCATTATTTTCTTTACCATCTTCGTTCATTGGAGCGATACTCTATAAAGTTTAGAAAGTGAAAATATGTAACGAGCGATTTAAATAATTTTACTTTCGCGAAAAGGAAAAAATGAAAATATGTAAATAGTATTAAATTGGAGAGAAATACCGTAGATTTATACGTTACTTCATGCAGAAAATTTGTGATATTGTTTCACGAATTTCTACTATGGGTTTTATACCTGCAATATAATTACTTCGTGTGCAATAAAGTATATTTTCTAGTGATCAATGACATATTTTTTCAATATTTTTTATAAGGATAATTTTTTTACTTTCTACGCGACAAGCGGTGGAAGCAAATGACTTTCTTTAAAATTTTACGATAATATAATAACACGGTATACTACTTTTGAAAGATATTTTCTACGCTTTTAAATGGAAATACTACGATTGTCAAGTGTACACTCGAACTCGAATTCGAAAAATGTATTACAACGATTAATACTACAACTAATGCCGACAGTTTAGAGGTGCCGACACGTTAGACACCTGTGAATGTTTTAAAATCCTTGTAGCGTCGTTTAGTTGACTCTGAAAAATCAAGGTGTACATTTAAAAAAAGAAGCCAGTTGTTCCACGACTAAGAAAACTTTCATTCCAGTCATTAAAATGTCATATACAACGAGCGAGTCGTTTCGGCAAACACAAAGGAGGAATAAAAGAAAGAAAGAAACAAGCACGCGAGCAGAAGTGCTCATTAACTAAGTGGGGAAGAGTCGCGTACACATAATCTCACTCTTGGGGAGCATCATCTTCTCGTTCCAAGTGAGCGCAGATACGACAAATTCTTCAAGTTCACGGCTCTCGAGTATCGCGTCGCGCCGCCTTCTCCATTCGTAGTTTAGAGTTATCCACCAGCCTGTATTTATTCTGTATTTATTCTGTATTTATCCTGTTTCTAGCCCATTTCTAGCCCGTTTCTAGCCCGTTTCTAGCCCGTTTCTAGCCCGTTTCTAGCCCGCTTCTAACCCGCTTCTAACCCGCTTATAACCCGCTTCTAACCCGCTTATAACCCGCTTCTAGCCTCTTCCTCGCCATGCGTGAAAAGTCGGGTTTTCGCGGGTCGCGTCGCAAACGCGTCATCCGGGATGGGAAACTCGGCCCGTGGATGGTGAGGCCACCGTACAAGAATCGTGTGGGAGGTATTGTGTGCGTAAGAGACGCTCGCGAGCAGACCACGCGAGATTCGCCCAAGAGAAAGAAATAATAAAAGGCGGCCTTGAGCCTAGTGGATTCGATTTATACTTATTGCGGTACAAGTTTATTTTAATGCGTACGTTCACTCTATTTGCTTTGTAGCTGCTTAAATCGCGATAATATTATTTTGCAGAAAGTTATGTCTCGGAATAATTTTAATGCTCGCGTATTGCACCTATCAGTTTCGTTGCGTCTCGCTAATCCGCTATATTTAATTTATCATTCGCGAAGTTGCGTTGTAATTTAGTCCTCGTTCAAAAATAAATTATTAAATAATTTGAAGCTTCTGCGGCAGGTCATCTTAAAGAGTTATTTAACGTTGCAACTTTGGAAATAATCATTGATGAGTACACGTTTTTTTAAACGCATACGTCAAATTTTTACCGCTCGTTAATAGTAAATTACTGGAAAGTAATGGTTTTATAAGTAATTAGCTTGGTATACGAGGAAATCGCAAGGATCAATTTACGTAAAAAATCGAATAAAGAATTGCGATACGATATTTAAAGAATCAAAATAATAAACAAACTTCTTAATTAATGTGAAAAAAAAAATTATATTCTTATTATTAATCTTACATTGTAGCTTATAGAAATATATTAAAGCCTAAATTCATTAAAAACTTTTAATAATAGCTGAGTTAACACAATTGTTACTCGTCGTGTTGAATATTCCGAGTGAATCTTGTTTGTGCTTTTAATAAATACCGACCATGTCTATAATAACATAATCTATAATTTTATATTTAATAGCATCATTATATTTTAGAATGGTGTAATCGAATGTATTAATTTGAAAAAATTTAAATATGTTAATAGTAATAATATAAGTTCGTTACATAAATCTGTGATGTTCGAACGTACGAAGTGATGTATAAATAATGTATAAAAAATATAATTATTAATAAACGTGATAATCGTATAAATATAACCGATGAAATATTTTTTTTAATATTGAAAATTAAAAATTATAACATTATCATAAATTTAATAATTATCAAATATCTTATTTTTATTCCATATGATTATACCGAATACTCTTAATTTCTTGAAAATCGAAAGTAGTGCTCATAAAACTCTTACTTTGAATGATTCACTTACTTCCACAATATTTCAGTAACTTCCTATTTGAAGATTTTTATAAGTTCCTTGTAAAAATTTATAATGTACGATTCACGCATTGTTTTTACACTACAATCGTGAATAGGTTAAGTTCTAATTATAGCAAAAAGTAATGTAAAATCTTCCAACGATACATAAACATCGAAGTTGGTAATTATAAGTATTTTTAAAAAATGAGAAAAATGCGTGCGTGGAATGCTGTCGATACATTTAAGCATACTTAAATAAATTAATCGATAGAAAAAATAAACAAAATCTTAATTTAATTCATTCGATTGCGTTTATAATTTTATTTCTTATAAATAGAGACGTATCAATAGTTATCGCATATTTAAAGTGACGTTTTCTGCTTTTTTTCCGTCAATCTTCGATTGCACAATCTGTACTTCGTTATATCATTGATTTCATTGATAATGCAAGAAAATGTGGAATTTGTTGCGTCGCGTAAATTTAATCTCAAAATTGATAGATTATGCCAGTCAAATGTGTTACGCAATTATGCACGCGATAAAATAAAAAATATTTCTAATAATATACATGGAAAAAATTGCAAACTTGAATTATAGCTATTACGAGAAATTTATAATTTACGTATAAGCATATACAAATTTTGAATAAATTTTCTTTTTCTTAAAAATATTTATTCGACACGCCGCATTTTGCCCTTTTATCGTTTCCTCCTCGTTAAAACTTTTATTCTGTATATAATCATGTAATTATAAAAGTTGTTACAAAGTAAAATTACAAAATAGGTACTTCCGAGGAAAGCGTAACTTATCGATGATCTTTAGAGTTTTATAACTAACAAATTTTGCCATAAACCCAATGAAAGAAACATACTTTTCAGCAGATTCGACTTTGCGAACGTTGATTAAATTTGCTGAAAGCCACGTTAAATCTGTAGCAATGGTCGTATAGGTGATTTAAGTTCGGATAGCGTAGGTGAGCAGAGTACTGCAAGACCCGAGAAGGATCGTAAATTCTGCAAAGAAGACGCAAATCGATTGAAATCGTTAATACAATCGGGGAGAGTTGCGAAAGTAAAAGATTGCGCATCCTCGGCGAGTAGAAGTCTAACACCGCGGCTACGGGAGAGATCCAAGTATTACGCGTTTGAAACGATTATCTTGCTTCCGTTTTTCGCAACGAACGTGGCCTCGCTCGAGAGTACGGATGAGTGGCGTCGATATGCCTTCTTCGATCCCTCGCCTCCTTTCACCGCTCGCCCTCTTCGAATGACGCACGAGAATCCAGACTACCGAGTCGATTACCGCTGATCGAGCGTTTCCGGTTCGCTCGAGTGCCGAGCGATGCTCGTAAACCGATGTACTTTCGTCAAATAAGGATACTCGAGAGCCGGAAATCGCAAGTAGCGCACGAAAATTAAAATCAAAATCCGGGAACGCGTTCCCTTAATATCCACGGCTTCGAGGCGTGAAAGTTCGGGAGCCTATCGCGATAAGTTCGGTAGTTTAAATCACGCCGCGCTTATAAACAACCGCCAGCGCTTTTGTACCTCCTTACGAAAACCACTCGAATCCTCGAACGACGTCTCCAAAGTAAAACAATGAAAGGAAAAGAACGAAAGGAAAAGAACGAAGGTAAAAATGAAAAAAAAACCGTAAAAAAACCGAGAATAAATATCGCGATTTCGCCAGAGAGACATTCATTGAAAAATGACAATTGCACCGAGCGCATTCCGCGCGTAGCTGCGTAACTCCGTAGCCGAGTGAAAATTAAAAGTGGAACGTTGCTCACGGAATCGCGAGAAAAGCAGCGGCGATTACCTCGTTTCCCTTGCCCCTTCCTAAAACCCGGATCACGGATGTCGAGGCACAAGGCCGCGCGTGTCGTCCCTTCCTTTGTGCGAACGAGTTATTTACGCGCGTAGCGGGAAAACGGGGGAAGCGGCTTTCAAAATTACTTTGCATCTCTTCGATGTAGTCGTGAAATTACACCGAAGGTCCACTCTCTTTCTTCGTTCTTTCTTCGTTCTTTCTTCGTTCTTTCTTCGTTCTTTCTTCGTCTCTCGCGCTTCGATCGCGAGCTTTGGAGGACTCTTTGGTGATTCTCGAAACCGAGAGTCCGACGGTTGCTTTATTAATGTACTCGCGCGCATCGTCGGAAGTATCGCGCGTAATTAGTTTGCGAGCGATGTTTATCGGGGCCCGTTTCTCGTTCCTCGTTCCTCGTTCCTCGTTCCTCGTTCCTTCGGTTTCGAAGCTGGGCGATCCAAGTCGTTTCCGCGAGGATGAGGAATTTTTGCGACGCTCTTGAAATTTTCCAAGAAAATATTTCGAACGAATAAATTTCAATTACGTGGAAACCGTAAAGCGCCGGGTAGAAAGGCGCGTATCCGCGCACGCAGAGTAATCTCGTGGACAGTCTCTCGTAAATAGCGGTAGGCGCGGTATACGGCGATGGAGGCGATGGAGGCGATGGAGGCGATGGAGGCGATGGAGGCGATCGAGGCGATCGAGGCGGTCGAGGCGGTCGAGGCGGTCGAGGCGGTCGAGGCGGTCGAAGCGGTCGAGGCGAAAAAAGGAAGAGCGCGCGAAAATCACGGAAACGTCGATGCTCCGCAGATTTAAATACACGACCGGTGGGTTTTGCGTTCTGCTACGAGGAAGTTCTCTTACGCGCCTTTATTCTTTACGAGCGAGGAGTTTTCACGGGACGAATGAGATTCTTGCTCTACGTGGAAGATTTTAAATAACGATCGCGCGGGTTTGATATAAAAGGGAAAGCTTTGTCTCGTTCGCCTCGCTACCTTGTTTTTTTTCTTCGCTTACCGGAATGCCTTTGAAAGTGAATCCACTACGTAGGAATTCGACGGTGAATAACTGAAGCGGTATTCCTCTAAGTTCTTTAAGGGTATTCGAGTGTATTTTTAGATCCTGGGCGTCTTCTTGCGTATTTATTGGATGGACGAGTATTTTACTTCGATAAACGTCGTTTCTGCGCGATTGTTATGGAGATAATAAAGATAAAAATACATGCATTTTAAACGAAATTACTAACGCTGAAGATATTTCTGCTTAATTGTGGATAGCCGCGATGATTAATCAGATTCGATTAAAAGTTCGAGGATTTTTTCTTAATATTACGTAAACGGCATTGTCGTGTTTATTTTAAACGTGTCCGTAAGCACCCACTCAAAAACATACGTAAACACCATTATATATATCAACTAAACTAGAAAACCGATAAAATTCTATCCGATAAATTTGCATCTGACAATATTTAGTTTAAAAGTAAAATATATATCCTGAGTCTTTGAGCTCGTACATTATATAACTGTATTCGATTTTATTAGTGTATAACTAACTATTGTAAGTATCCTTATCAAATCTATTGATTCTTTTTCTGAAATAAATATTAATATCCGACTCGAAGCAATGAATAGATAGATATATAATTTCAAACATTTATCACGAGTTACGTGAAAGTACAAACATACACGAAGATTAAAAAAGTTAAAAAATTTATTAAATACCCGTTGATACTATAAATATTATTATCTATGTACACAGAGAAAATTACTAAGTATATTATGTACCTTTCCTCAAAGATATTAGATAATAATTAAAATAAAAAATATATAAATAACCGGTTGTAAATACCTGGATTTCGCAAAAAGAACATTCGTGCGTTACGTCTAATTCTATAAAATGATTATGCCATTTGATAGGTACACAAGAGACGAAGCTACTTTTCTAATAATAATCGCCAAATTTATTATTATAATTGTATACGAGAAAGGTGTTTTTGTAAATTCTTAACTTATTATTTTTAATCTTCGACGTTCGTCGTGAAAATCATAAGTTTTTTCGTAAAGATAAAATTTAAATTTTTTGTTTTTTTTACCAAATAAAATTCCTCTCTTGCTTTATAAAATAATATACGATTTTACCAACTGAGTATACGTTAAAGGCGTTTTTTAAATTTTTATATATTAAAGTGTTATACGTAAAACATTAAATTAATTAGAATTACTTAATTTTAGGTTATTCACTCGTTGCTTTTGCGAACGAGATTTGAAATTTTTTTCGTATTGAAATCTCGACCTTAATTTATGCTTTTTAAAGTATTGAAATTTTTAAAACTTGAATAAAATTAAAAAAATTATCTCTTTTGTATATTATGTAATGAAAATATTATATTATATTTTACATGATGTTTTTGAAATGTATATTATAATAAATATCGATACAAAAATATTTTTATTTATAAAGTGTATAATTACATTTTATAATATTTTAAGATAAAATAAAATTGGCATGATTTTACAATATTAAAAAATATAACATAATATGTTTCTTCTAACAATAATTCTTTAATTAATTTAAATGGATTTTTAATATTTTTGAAGCTGTTACGAGGTATTTCCCTCTTTTTACAAATTCTCTTATCATTGCATAGATTTATTATCTATTTAATTTTCCCTTGAAGCTTCAAAGGCTAGCATCGATGCGTTTTCAAATTTTGTTGAAAAGTTTTAAAAAATATAGCAAACCACGGCTAAAAAATTGCCGGGAATAAAAAAAGTAAAAGCCGACTACTTTAGAACAACGTGCCATAAACATTACGCAAAAAGACACGAAACTCTCGTCCGCATGTCACATTATATACATACCCTTAAATCTCAATTATTCCCTACATGGGGTATGACCTTCGTTAGATGCGAAGCACAAAGGAAGAGTTCGTGAGCAGTATATTTTCCTCGGCGTAGTCCACATCGGCGTTACTTAAAATAATGACCTATAAGTTACGGGAGGCTTCCATAAAACTCCTGGCAATACATGAGCCCTTTAGCAAATTATATATGCACAGGCCAAAGTATCTTATTTGCCCTTACTTATAAATAGTAAAAAAATCGCAGTCCTGTCACGTTATAACTTGCGGAGCAATCATTTATCCGAAGAAAAAATATTAAATGGTAAAAAGTGTAATAAGTATCGTAGTTTAACAAATGCCTTAAACATGCGAAAAGTGCAACTTACAACATTAAATCATTAGGTACTTATGTTTTTTTTTGTAAAAATGATTGTAGTCCCAGTGCTTTAAATATATCGCGTTAAATACGTTTCGTATCGCCTGAATAAAAATAAAATATTAATGGAACGCGATTTTTATGTTTCGTACAAAGTATAAAGTCTTTTTTTTAAATATTTGAGTGCTCTCGGGCAAATTTTACAAATCAGTATAATTTTTGTTGAAAGCATAAAAAAAAATTAAAACTGATTCTTATTGTATACTTACTTTAACCAGTATAAAAATAATAAAAATATTTAATTTAAATATTGTAGAAATTTATAGAAATTTTCTTTCTTTTTTCAGATTTTTTTTACAAATCTTTTGCAAATCATTCGATACATTTAATTTGAACTTTACAATTTTTCAACTAAAAAATTAATTACTATTCACGCGCAGATATATTAAATTAATAATTAATTTAAAGCGTTTGCATTAAAAATTAAAAAAGTCGTTCATAAATAATTACAAATAAACGATCGAGACGTTTCTTATTTTTCAGTAAAATATAATTCGCTTTAGCCAACATTAAGTTGTCGTTTCGTTCAAAATTTATATAAAATGAAATAAAAAATTATTGCACTTAATGGCAATTAAATATAAAAAGAATTTTTAGACGAATATAGTGGTAAAACAACTTTAAAAAATAGTATTTTTTAAGTAAATTATGTAAATTTATGTAAATTTAATGTATTTGAGTAAAAAACCTACTATAAATATTGGATATTGCTTGAATAATACTAATTTATCATAATAACACATTTTATAGTTATATAATAAATAACGATCGTTGCGCGTAAAATGTTGTAAAGCTCGGAAATTTTATTTAAAAACAATTCTATTTAAAATTTTCACTGGAAATTATAGTCATTTAAACAAGTACCAATGAAAATAAATATTTATTTATACATCTCAATTAGCGAAAAAATTGAGTTACTTTAAGTTTAAATTAAGAATATTTTCGTAAACCTCGTAATCTCGATGCAGAGATTTAGATTAGCTCAAAGAAAACAAGAACATTATCTTCCGCTTTTTTTGAAAGATACAATTTGATCGAGTAAAATAATAATGATAGTAGTAATAAAATTGGAAAAATTCGCGCGAATGAAAAAAAAGATTAATCGAGCGCGGAGTAAAACTGATGGATCGGTAAAAGTCTGGTCCAACGCAGAATCTTGTAATTCCCAATAAAGTTCCTCGCGCTCGCTGAAAAAAGGATACTTAAAGTCATTTATGCGGCCATAATTTCTTTGCTCACGCATTATCTCAACACTTCATAAAAATAAAGGAACGAATTAAAGGAGAATAAAAAGGTGGTGCATCGAACGGCGGCTCGACGCGATAAGTCAGCGCTCGAGACTTATTTCCTTGTTTTGAAAATACGCGGAGGCGAGGGCTAATCAGCAACACGACCGAGGGCGTAAAACGTAACGTAAAGCGCTCCGACGAGGAGGCCGTAAAGTCGCTCCAGAATCCCGACTCGTTCGATCTCCGGGAGCGTAATCGCGTTTCCCGACGTACCGTAAATTGTAAATTGTAAATTGTAAATTGTAAATTGTAAATTGTAAATTTGAAATTGCAAATTGCAAATTGGAAATTGGAAATTACAAATTGCGAATTGCGAATTGCAAATTGCGAATTGCGAATTGCGAATTGCGAATTGTAAATCCCCGGGGAAAGGGCGACGAGGTACGTCCACGCCTACGCGTTCCAGCCGGGAGCGAATAGGAGAGGCGCGAGGGTGAACGAGCCGCGGGAATCCACAGGTGATGACCTCAGCGGCGAGCTAAGGCCGGGACAACGTCCTTTTGAGCCGGAGAAGTCAAGGGACGCGTGGCGACGGCTCGCGCGAAATTCCCGACCATTTTACATTCCGAGCTCTCCTCCATTACCTTTCTCTCTTTGTGCGTACGTGCTCGTCGACGCCGTTCACGTCCTCCAGGGTGGGGATCTTCCGAGCGAGTAAGTCGAGACTCGTCGAGGCTCGTCGAGGCTCGTCGAGAGGGTGTCGCTATCGGAGTGCGTCAAGCTCGTAAACGGGGATGGCGACGTTTCGCGTTCGAGAACTCGACGCTTCTTATCGGGAATCCGCGTACATTTACTTTGACTCGTTTTACATTGTTTTCCAATTCATTGAGGGAATTCTGTTCTTATCCTTTATTTTCTTTGCGAGTAATGACTTGAGTGAAGTACTCCTTGTTTCGAAGTGAAAAACCAGTTCGCTGTTACTTACCCGCGTAACATTAATCCTGCCTTTAAATTTAAATCGCTTCTAATATTCGATCGTACGACGCGTATCGAAATATTGGCGAGCGACAAAAATTTATTTTTCAAACATATTTACCAATATTTATTTCACAGTTTAACAACATTCGTAAAAATCGTAAATTACGGTACCTTTAACGTAGGTAGATTTTTATCGAACTCGATTTAGATCCGATTCAATTACAATAACATAAAAAATTTAAACAGTACCGATATAATTTATGTTCTTGCATTATCGGAACTAATTAATATAAACTTCACTTATCCTTGGTACTCTGCATTCCTAATTATATTAATCTAATTCGCTTTCCAAGAAAACTCGTAACTGTCAGATTCGTCGTTTAATGGATAATAAAAGAGAAAGATCGTAATTAGTCGTTACGAGTATTTTTTATTATAAATTTTTTTAAGAACGCGTAGCTTAAAATATTGTAAATATTTCAGGCGCTCACAAATATATATTGTATTTAATTTCTTAAGGGATTTCACCTTAAATATTAAATACAAACTAACGCGTACTTGATATTACAGATTTTATCTAACTTTATCTATCGAATTTAAGAGATCTAATCATTTATTAACCACATCATAAATCAAATCAATTTTCCACTAAATAAATAAACTCCATAAAGGTTATATGCGTTTGAAACATTAAAACAATAACTACATTGAAACGTAATAGAATTTAAACATTGCTTTTATAACCGAACCGTAAAAGATGCTTATTATTTTTTTTCCTTGGCGCTTCGAAAATAAAATTTATCGTTCCAACGGTATTGGGAAATTCGAATCGTTCGCAATGCTTACAAGTGATTCCTCCGCACGACTCGATAAATGATGAGAAGAGCAGCAAAGTCTCATAAGAGCAGCAGAAATGCTCATCGCGCTTCTTTTGCGTCTTGCTCCATTTGTACCGGTGGTCGTTGCCCGGAGATCAAACGAATGGAAATCGTAGTGATTTTGGAACCACGTAGATTTTTTTTAACCGTTTCTTGCGTAAACACGTGGAACTCGCCGTTTACGAAATGCAGTTAAGTGCACGATATACATTCACGCGTCAAACCTTTGCAGCGTTTAAACGTGTCTTGTAAAAATACGTTCGGTTTGCTATAAGATACGAAGCATCGCGTTTAAAAGCTGCTTGATTATGCCTTTACTTATTTTATCGATAGAACAAAGTATGCCTTGATCAATATATATTTTGTAGACCTTTTTGCCGAATCGAATAACGACGCCGTATCGCAAATTTAGTTTCGAAACTACGACTTACGAAATATTTAACAAATGACTGGAAGTATTTCTTTTAACATCGACAGGCTAAAATTTAAGATACTAATAATATTTAATCTTGGTATTTTATAATAATTTCATAATTTGCAGATTTGAATAACTTTTATTAATGATTTACCAATCGTTTAAAGCAGTTTTTTCAAATATTTCGATGCGGGTTTAAGATATAAGAAACGACCGTTTCAAATTTTTACAAGGATTCGCAAATAAGAAATTTTGTATAATTTATATATAATATTTTTCAAAATTCGTTAGCTACGAAACCTAATAATTTAAACGGTGACCAAAAAACAAAAAATAAAATAAATAACTGATTTATCGATGGATCAAGTAAATCTTAGCTTTTTACGTTTAAAAATTTCTTTGTAATTTAAACCAATACGCCTAGAAAATTAATTATATATTTTAATATTAAAATATATTTTAATATTTTCTAATAACAACAAATTTCTTAATAAACGGATTATTCATGAAACTATAATTGTGATTCATACAACTATGATTCATTCGATTCGGTACTCACTACTTCCATTCACATTATAAATCGTATCCTTCAATGTTATTAACCTCGGAACGTAAAAATTTTAAACTGCGCTACGTATCGCAAGTATCAAATACCAGGCCCTAAATATAGCAACAAAAGATCAGAAACTCGTCTGGTTATCTTTGCTTTCGTAAAAAGAAAGAAAGGCAACACATCATTGTAATTTTAGCATAAATTAAAGCAAATGGATATCGTATTCGTTCAAAAGAGAATAACAAAAGAAAGCTTCAACGTATTCTGCTAAGAAATATAGACGTGATAAAATAATGGGGTAGCAATATTTAATAACAAGTTCACAGTAACACATCGAACGAATTATGAAAACGTGAAAATCATATGATTCGGTTGAACGGTAAAAGTATTCATTACTTTTATGTTTGACGGTTACTAATTGCCAATTTAAAATAGTATATGATTAGTCTCAAACATAATTACAAGTATTTTAGAAATGCTTTAATATTATCGAAGTACATTTTTGAATATCAAATATCTATTAACGATATTATACGTATAATGGATGATATTACCAGTATCGTTAGTACTGGGAATGTCGCAAAGTACAAGATTTATTAAATTTGATGTAAAATCATTGTTTTATCATTGCGCTTCACCTTGCGCGCTCATTGAAATAAATTAGCGTTTATTAATTTTATTTTTCAATCGAAATAGATTATTTTCTAATCCGGATACCGCGCAATTTTCCGGCTTTCGTATATATTTTAAAAATGAGAAAATGGGTACCTTAACGTTATACATACATTTTATGCACGCACGCATAAATATATTTTGTATAAATCTAAGAATTTAAAAAAATAAAGCATTTCAAGAATTTCAATAATTATTTTATGTTTTATCGATTGACAGAAGAATTGAAAAAGCTCATTTATTAGAAGTACGCGGCTCATAATTAAGATATTCAAGTTACACTATAATTGAACAAAGTGAGAAAATTTAAATATACCATTTTAAATTTACATACATTCTTGGCACATTTACGCGAGATGTTTCTCTTAAATTACATTTAAGCCATTTTAAGTAATTACATCTTATACTTCGGATATGTGCAATAAATATCAGAGTCGAAAAATCCGTATCAAGTTTCCATAAGGAGAAGTGAATCATCTTTTTCGAGATGGGAAAATGAAGGAGCAAGATCATCTTAAGACTCTCGAGAGCCTGGGAAGCGACTTCTCGAGGGAGCTCGAGGGAAGGAAAGGCGCAGAAGTGCAGAGGTGCAGAGGTACAGAGGTGCAGAGATGCAGAAGCGCAGAGGCAAAGAGGCGCAGAGGCGTCGATTCGGAGCGCGATTTTCCTCGATTATCCGGTACTTATCGGTGTGGTTCCTGCGCGGCCTTGACTCCCGACTCGAGCGAAATTGACCTGCGCTCGCCCAGTAAATCCTGGCGGCGTTCGTTTCGTACGCAGCCGTCGAAAGGAAAGGGAAAAAAGGAGCGAGACGGCGCGAGGGCGGCAACCGACGACGCCGCCGCGACTGGACGTCCTTGCCGCGTTATCCGCTGGGCGACACGCGTTCGCCTCCTTTCACTTTCCGCCACGGCGACGGGGGTCCAGGAACCCGCAGCCACGAGCCCCGGATCTATGTCTCGGCGCGCGCCGCCCGAACAAAAGACAACACCTTCTCTCTCCCCCCGGCTCCTTTATTTATCCCGATTTTTTGCGGCCGCCTTTCTTTTTCCCTCCTGGCCCCCGAGCCGCGTTCGCCTTGCGCTTCTCGTCGCTCTCTTGTTCTCTTGTTCTCTTGTTCTCTTGGTCTCTTGGTCTCTCGGCCCCGGACTCGCGCTGTGAAGAAGCCGTTCTCGTTCCTCCGTTCGCGGACCGATTTTTTCTTTCGCGGAAGGTCCCGTATCCGAGTGCGGGAACGGAAGGGCGGGAAAGGGAAGGAAAGGGAAGCGAAGGAAAAGGAGCCTCGCTCGGACGATGCCTTCGAAAAGCTTCGCATTTGCGCCTCAAGCTCCTTTCGAGCTGGAAACGAGTTTTAAAGTATTCGTAATTTAATTAAAAGTGAGACTGGTAAGTGGATATTTATCGCTCGGGGGCCTATCTTTTATTATAGCTTTAATGTCTTGATTTCGCGAAACCTTGCGCCGTCGTCGACGTCGTAACTACGCACCTACGGCACCTACGGCACCTACGGCACCTACGGACAATGCTCGACCCACGCCGAGTCACGTATTTCCGATCGACGATGACCGATTAGCGCGAAATCCCCTCTAATACAATCGATAAAAGTGCACCGCGTAAATTTCAAGATCCGCTCGATAAATTCCGTGTCATCGAAATCAAGCGACTTTTTCGATTTGCTCCGGTGCTCGAGGTGCTCCGCCTGTCGCCCTCCCTCCCTTCCCCCCTCCCCCTCTCCCCTTCCCCCTTTCACCCCACCTGGTAAACTCTTTCACTTTTTCTCGCGTGTACGAGAGGAGAGAGACCGTTGACCATCGACGCGCGAACCCATAGTCGGGCATAGTAAGCGTGCCGCTCTAGTCCGCGTCGGAGGGCCGCATTTTTCGTTCTTTGACAATTACGTTATATGCGAGCTTTTGCGCGCGCAGCTTGCGAGGGTGTCCAGAACGCGGGATTATTAAGCGGCGGACGTTTTCTCTTCTTTATTGTATCGCGTATCCATTGTGTTTCGAGATAAAGGGTTCGAGACGCTGCGAATCTCGTTTAGTGAAATGGGTTTTCGCGTTTTTTTCTTAATCGTGAAATGTGTTCTTGTGCTTGGAATATAATGCGCCTGGTAAATACTTGGACTGGCGCTTTTGCTCGAAAGTTCATTTAAGGTAAGGTAGCTAAATTTATTCCCGAACTTCGGAGTATACAATGGGAACTTGAATTCGATGTTTATTTGGTCGGTCCTTGTTATATCTTTTGTGTAAATTCTCCAAATTTCTTTAATTAACTTGAAAAGTTACGAAGGTACAACCGTTTAAAAGATATCCTATAGTATAATATTGTCAAAATATTACATTACGCGTCGCGTTAAGATGTCGTTATGTTATGCTTTTCATAAGACTATGGTAAATAATTTTATATAGAAGACATTTTTTTTCACGTATAAATATGGGAGATAAAAATTTTAATTTTTCTTCCTTTAAATTTAAAATACCTTAAATCTGGTATTATAATTTTCGCGTATTAATTGAAAAGCTGATTCAACCGAATGATCAAATATTTTAGGTTGATTATTATTGTATTAGTGGATAATTTTTTAAATAACTTTTTGTAAAAATATTTGTAATTTTTATGCGATTCGCAGCGACAAGCGAATAATATTTTTTTGCCGTCAAAGTTTTAATGCGCTAAAGATAAATGAAGAAAAAAGCTTTTAAAGTAAAACTCTTCTATGAAATAAAAACTTTATTATAATACCGAATACATTATCGTTTAATATTTATTTTTTATCGATAATTAAAAAATATTTTATAATAATTTAATTTCCTCCCTCAAATAAATTATTGAAACTAAATACCAATAAAAAATTATAACGATATATAAAAATATGTTAATCCCAATAATCCGTATTTATAAGAATTAAAAAAATACACGGGACTTTTATATTTGCATTCGCTATTACTCAAGTACTAATTTCACTTAAAGTAACTATGCAATACAGAATCGAAGATAGAACACATAACAATTAATTTTAGAGCTTAGATTCTATACAATTACTACCAATCGTGAAAAAATCTTTGCTTCGATTTATAACAGAACGTAATGTATGTCTTTACTAAAATTAAACTTTTTGTTGAATAAATATGCCATTATTTTAAAATAAAACGTTAGTTATAATAATTTCTGATATAATCCAAAAAATTATCAATATTTCTTATAAGATAAAAATAGACCTTATCTGGATATTGTTATTTCTTATATTTCTTAATTTCATATATTTTAACGATAGAATCTTCGTGTTAAAAAAACTACGCTAAAATAGATTTCACGAATATTTCTACATTTGCATTGATTTTCTATGGATAAAAAGCATAGCATCGTACTTTTAGAAAGCTACTTTTACGTTTTTTAAATAATAAAGTAAAAAATTGAGTCAAAAAAGTGACAGCGTAATTATTCTATATATAATTTGAGAAAATTCTTATTTTGTTAGAAAACAACTATGAGGGATAGTGAATTATTTTTCCGTATATAATTGAACGTGAAAAATAACTTAACGACTTAAATTAAAATTTTATAGTTACGTACAAAACATTAATTTTCTAAACTGCAACATTGAAAACATTAAAAAAATGAAACCTTTGTCGTAATTTCTTATAAATACTTCATAAAATACTATAAAATTAGTATTTAATAAAAAGGTAGAGAAAAATGTGTATAATATTTTTATAAAATTATTCTGAAATTAGAACATTATCTTAAAAGTACCTAATTAGAGAAATTTAAAAATGTTTTTTTTATTTCAATTTTTAGTTATTCAATTGACTAAGGTATACAATTATTCATGTAAAAATAAAATACAACCTACAGATAATGATATTATGAGTTAAATTTTAAAAAGTGATATAAGTTAGAAAAAAGGATGTTTTATTAAAATAGATAAATTTATTATCATTTAAAGAAATATCTAATTATACAAATAATATAAAAAATAGGTTATAATTAAATATTTAAATTTTTAATTGACTTGTGTTCGTTAGAATTTTTGTATTTAGTTTTTTTGAGGTATCTATATACAATATTTCAATATAATATTTCATCGTGCAAGGCTATAAAATATTCATTACCGTTCATTGACAGAGAAAATTATCATTAAAAAACGTTAAATTACGAAGCTGTTATTCAACAAAAAAACCGTTTTCGTAATAAATAATGAATTCGGAAAAAGATCGATCGAATAAACCGATATTCCGAGGTTTCTTTAAAAACTTCCTTAGAGATCGGCTTCATCAAGAAGATTAAGTGATCAGGAGTAATTGCTCTATCGATCGAGTAGTTCGTTCATGAGTCTTAGTTTCGCAGGCCGCAAGCGATAAAAAGAAGAAACACCGTATTGAAAAGACAGAAACAGAACGAGGCTCGGGCTAGTTAAGTCAACGGAATCGCAAGAAACAATTTGCTGGAATGGCGCTTCTTGATTTCACCAATAGTAGCGATTTACATGTAATGCCGGCCGCGGGAATAGAAGGAGGGGAGGGCAATTGGACCGAGGCGTTAAGATGTTGCGCTGCTGCAACACAAGCCGTTACGCAAGGAAGAGTATCGCGGTGTTATAGCGGAATTGCAGATTGCGCACGATGCGCTTCTCTCTCTCTCTCTCTCTCTCTCTCCCTGCCCCTTTTCTCCTCCTCCTCCTCCTCCTTCTCCTCCTCGTCATCATCATCATCATCAACTCGTCTCTCTCTCTCTCTCTCTCTCTCTCTATTTCTCTCTACGTGTTCGTAAGCATCCATAGCACTTTTTTGCGTGAGACCTAGTAACACTTATGTTCGTGTGTCTATCCCATCACCGTCCTCATTGTGTTTACCGCAGCTAACCGATTATACGAGCGATTGACTCCTTTGTTTTCGTTCACACTTCAACTACACTCGATCTTTTATTTTGTTTCATATTTTTTTTAGATTGGTAGATGAACACATCTTTCAGAATGCTTGTCTTATTAACTGCGCGTATTGATTACAAAATTTATATGATATTCTTTAACTTTGAGCAATGTATAAGAATAGCGATATTCGTAATATTTTGTTTCTCTTGAAATTGACTTTTCAACGCTCAATTTTATTGCGTATATTATATAAAATAAATGATCCAAATGAACCTTTATAGAAAATATTTATTTCGTTATAATAAATATCAACGATTAAGTTTATCCCATTAAAATGATACGTGTTTCGAATAGAAAAAATAGTGTTTCTCTTTATTTTTTTGCTCTAAATTTATTTTCCTATTTGCCCAAGTATAAATATCTATGTATTTTATTATTATACAATAAGTACAATTATTAGCAACTTATTTTCTAATAATCTCATTCATTATTTATAATTTATTTATATACATTTTTACAATAATTGTCAAAAATCTTTTATCGTTAAATTATTCTAAACAATTATATAAAAATAAACAAATACTCATAAATAAGTATGAAATACTTTTTACTCATTTTTAAATACCAATATAATATTTCATATTTTGATTTTCATAAAATTTATGATATACTTTTTTATATATTCTGATATTATTAAAAATTAATAAATGTACAAAAATATTTAAATATTTAAATACCGTTGTTATACAAAATTATCTTTATCGTAATATACATATTTCAAAAGCTGAAGTTAACCTGAAATACTATTGGTGATAAAATATAATTTATTAGAAGAAATTCTATGCTGACAAAAAGTAAATACCGATCAGCTTTGCATTATAAAATAAAGAGAACATGTATTTTTTAATTTGTCACAATATTCAATCATAAAATATATCGTATTACTTGTTTTATAATGTTATGACATTTCGAAATTTACAAATGAATTACTGAAAAAAATGAAAGTAATTTAAACATTATAATGTACCAAGACAGATTTATGAAACTACCAAAAAAATTACTTTTAAAAAGTTAAAATATGATATTGTACAAAGTGAGACACTAATATGGCTTAAAATTTATTCTCGCGCTGTAAATTTTCGAGTGAACTGGAACTTATTTCTCAAAATTACTTATGAAATCTGTATTATTAGAATTAGACACTGAATCGATATTTTTTATATTTACATTTTATTTTTTAAATTTTATTGGAAATAAAATTTAAAGAATATTTTTAGTCTAAATTTTTTTCATTTAATTATATAAAAGATGACAAAATTTTATTTTATTTTATTTTTTCATCTATTTTTTTAACGAAAGATTGATACAACTGTAAACCTCAAAGTTAAAAGAGGTATAATAAGTAACTTTTACTAACTTTTCGTTATTTTTTGCTTCATGAGCGGAAATATCTATTAAATTATAGTATACGTTTCATCTGTAATTTTTGTATAGTGAAAACGTTATACAATTTTACAACGTTTACAATTCTAAACCATAATTTAAAGATTATGCAATTGTTACCAAATGTTTAAATAATCAAAAAGGTTGTCATAATTGTTAACATATTTCTCCCACGTTGCTTTTTAAAATCTTGTTCTTGCAAATTCAGCTTCATATTCTTAAATTAGTAATTACATATGATAATATTTTAATTACAAAAAATAAGAGTAGCTTTGCTTATATTTTTTCAGTAATTAAAATAAAAATAGTTTTGAAATGTATTATCAAAAATTTATTCATAGATAATTTTTATTATAATAAAAAATGTATATTAATTATTAATTATAATAAATAATCGAGCAACATTAATCATGATTTTATATTTAATTCAATCAGAAATAAATTAACGTTTTTATAGGAATAGAAGAATCAAATAAGAAATCTGATATATTAAATATCTAATTATTTTAATAATATTTTATCATCATTATAGAAATGTTTGAAAATCGGTCAAAATATTTGTAAAATTGGCAGAAAAAAAAATAAGAAATATAAGAATGTCCCTTTGAAAGTATAATAACTCATTGAAAATAATCAAGATCTTACAAGTCCATAAGTAAATACATACTGGCTCTATTTATAAAAAAAACTATATTTTTATTGAGTAATCGTAAACAAATACGGTATGCATTGATTGCGCAAAATAAGTGCACAGCCTTACCTACTGGAAATTTAACATACAAAATTATTATAAACTGGAACGATCGTTTCGGCTATCGAATTCTCGCCAGGTAAAAATCGATATACCCGATTGCTTTTGCTCCATTTCTTTATGAAAATTTGTTTACTTAATTGGCTGCGCATAATAATTAGAGTTTGTTTCGCGCAATTTAAACAATCGGAGTAAGCTATTAACTCGTTCTTTTTAAGTAAAATACGTTTTCGTTCTTAAAAATACCAAAGTAAATGTAATCGGCTATTCTGGCTATTCACAATACACACGGATAATTATATTCAATCTACCTTGGAATCTCGATGTTTTTATTTTTCAAAACGATTTCTTAAGCGATAAAAATACTTTAAAGCAGTTATATTTTGCATAAGTACAATAAAAAAATTCAAAACGAATTTTTTAATCCACTCAAAAATTCAAGTGGACATTTCAGTTGTAAACATCCGAAACTAATCGGTATGCAAAAGAAAATTCGTTCCTTCTTCGAGATCCCGATTCAACTCATTTGCTAAAAATGTGTAGCAATTTAGAAAAATACGCGAGTCGTATAAGCAACAACGCTAAAACCAATTTCCTCTTGTGTAATTCCAGCTGGTGAAAAGCAAGGATGTCGAAAGGCCATCCACAGCAGCAGAATGGTTCGGTACCCGGTGGTGGTGGCGGCGGTCCTGACGACTTTTCGGACGACGAAAGTACGCCACTCACTCAGGATTATGGTGGCAGGTAATATTCTTTTTTTCTTTTTTTCTTTTTTCATTTTTTTATCCAAGTACATTTCACATTACAAAATCTCCGTGGTAGATATTTTTTTATAATATAACCGTGGAAGCTAATAAAATGGAAAATCCTGTTGAGATGAGTTTTCCCCTTATCTTAAGAAATTCATTCCTAGATTATCTTGATATCGCCTCGAATAACTTTTACTTTTTGTCCTGAGTAATGAATTTTCGTTTATTTACCTTGTATACGTGATTGCGTGAAAAACGCGTTGTTTTGTACAGCATTCGTAATAAATTAAATGCGAGAGTGTAATTTATACATTTAAACTCGTCTTAATTTATGTATCTTAGTTCAAGGTTAATTTTGGATTTTAGATTTTTCTATACTTTGTACATAGGTTGTTTGATATTTTGTAGATATTCTCGCTAAGTATACATAAGCCTTTCTTGATTAATCGTCGACTCGATAATACAGTATTTTTAATTCAAAATTACGAATCTCGTTTGAAAATGTAAATACATATTCCACGCGTTATCGTTCAATGTTAGTACGAGCAGTGAAACGAATGAAAGAACGAAGCATCAACTTTCTTTAATTACCGCATTCTAATATATTTATTATTTTCGTAATAACTTTATAAAAAAGCCAAAGGACCGTTGTGGAAACGAAAGGATGGGACGTGTTTCGAGATCCACCGCCAAAGATCGATTCAGGCTCAATGGCGAATCAGCGCTGTCTCGAAATCACCGTCCAAATAACAAAAGCCGTCGTCTACCTTCTAGTCTTCGTCATAGTACTCGGCAGCGGTGTGATCGCCAAGGGGACGATCCTCTTTATGACCTCGCAACTCAAGGCCGACCGCACAATCGTATACTGTAATAGGCAATTGGGTAAGAAGAATATACCATCACTTTTCCCTAACATTGTCTCTCGTTAGATCTATAACTACCATCGATTTTTCCATGCGAGCGTCTTTTTCTCTTCTGTTTGTTAAATAAATATCTGCTATTGGGTGCAGCTTAAAACAAAATATAATCAACGGGTCGTTTCGCTGTCGTTGCGATATAAAAAAATCTTTTTTAACGTTCATTCTGAATATTATTATTTCTGAATATATTTTTTGACTAAACTTATATAAAAATTAGAGTTATAATTTTATTATAATAATAATAATGATAATAACGCGTAATCTATATTATTTATATTATTTATTTAACTTTTGGATCATAAGACTAGATATGTATATAGACGATACAAAATAATAAAAAAATTTGAATTTGATTAATACGAATATAATATCAATAAATTAAACATAACGATAATAGATATAAAGAATAAAATATGCAAACTTCGGGAAATTTCAGTCGCTCAACCAAAATTTATTTTTAGCTCGAATTTACTTATTCAAATCTATATATAAAAAGTTACTCGCTTACATAAAAATTCTTATATATAACGTAGGAATTAATAAATAATTTATTGTTTGAATTTAAAATGTATTTGGAAAATTATTGATAATGAAGGATTCATTAAAATATCGATACCTATAATTACTCATTGGTTAGTCTTGTATTACATTAAATTCACATAAAAATACTGATTTATAATAATCGTTTAAGTACAGCTAATATTGAGATCTTAATGCAGAAATAAATCGATTTTGTTATTAAAATATAAAGTTTCATAATATAAGATAAAACATTGAAAAATTCAATTAAAAATATTTCGAAAGGTAAAAGACTAAAGTTATTTCATTCATTTCGATAAAAAATAATATTTTTCATTTTATAATTTTTGTTTTAATCAGATCTTTATAGAAATATATTTTTATAAATATTTTTAATAATTTAAATAATTTATAGTATCGCGATATTTAAAATGAATTCATAAATTTATTACCAATGTACGATTTATTACGATATAGCTTACTGTCAGAAATATAATGATTTTTAGATTTACTTTTTTATTTAATATTTCATTTTATATAATATATATTATTTAAGTTTATACTTATATAGTTTAATTTTAAATAATTTACATTTAGCTTATTAAATTTAAAGTTTAATTATTGATATTCCTTAACTATAAATTACATATACAAAAATGATAATTTTTAATTTTTTATGTTTGTTAATTAATCATTCGGATTGTTCTCAAAAAAATATTTATAAATTAACCTTTAATAATAATATTATTATAAATATTTTGTAAAAATATAATGATTTAATTGATTTTAAAAATTTACAGCAATTTAAAAGAACATTTAATATATTATATAAAATATACGCGTTTAACTTTGAAACTTATTAAACAATTTTATATTGAATCAATATATTGAAAATTATAAAATTTCGAAATAATTATTATCCAAATTTTTATTTCTAGCGAAGTATTTTAATAAAAACAAAAATGTTATTAACTTAAAAAACGTAACTTAAGAAAATAGATATAAATATTTTTATTACTTTTATTTCTTTATTTAATACAGTTCAAATAAATAATATATATAGACATCATTTTATATAAATATTTAGAGGTAAAAAAAAATTCTGTCCAAATGAAGTAAAAATTAAATTATCTTTAATTAATAATTGAACTTGAGCCATTATTCAAATTTGGAAATCTGACATGATTTCTTTATTATATGATATATATTATATGCTTTATTCTGTGTAGCGGTAAGGATTTAAAAATCGTTCGACGTCGTAACCAAATATAAATATTTATTTTTCTTTATTCCGCTTTCGAATCCATCATTCTACATTGAAATTGCTATATAGGTGTGAAATAAAAGATTTAAATCCTTCTACTATTTCAAAAAAGAATAGTGATAAAAAACCAGTAGTAACTTAAATATTTTACAAAGAATTTAGTATTTCTTACAATAATTTAATGGTACACACAAGTTTTTATTTAAAAAAGGAAACAATTGATTGATGTATCTTAACTGATTCATGATTTTATTTTAATTTTTTAATTTTAACATTAACTGACAAACAATTTAAAAACCTTTATATTTATGTTACTTAAATGCTTAAAACTACTCAAAATGAATATAGAATTCATGATAATTTAATGAATATTATATTTTAATTATAAATATGTAATTAAAAATTTATAATATATAAAAAATATTTATATAAAAATATTCAATATTTAAAATAAAACTTTCTTTAAGTACTTATTATGTTTATTTTATACATGAAGATATAATATAAGTACTTTTGATCAAATATCATAGTATATATATTTAATCTTTTATTATTTAAGATCTGTAATTAGTTATTGCAAGTGAAATAATAAAATTTTAAATATATTTTTTAGAAACTTTATTCTCTTAAATATCAATTAGTTCTATATTGAACAAAAATTTCATTGAAATACGTCCAATATAGTTGTATAGAATAATATCTATTCATATACAGTACAAAATAATCATCTCCTCAAACGAATAAATATTTCAATTATAAATTCAAATATAAAACGACTGATTAATTGATTATCATTTATAAATGTTTATAATCGCTTATTGATTATTAATTATGACTTAAAATTTTTTATATTACATAGTAATAATCTAACATGCGGTTGGTGACTGTAGACAAGCCTTTTTTTATGAGCTCGTTTATTTTTTATTACTTAACATTTTCTTTGTATTTCTCTCTTTCTTTCTCTCTCCCTCTCTCGAGTACACGTCGGGTGCCTATGTGTGCGCGTGTGTACGTATGTATATTATTTTCTCGCTTCAGCTACTTTTATATTACTCTTAGCATTTATGTGTTCATATGCAATGTAAATCGAAAACACTTCAATGGATAAGTGATTATTTTAAAAAACGTATAATTTAATATAATTTATTATTTTTATTGTTGTTTAATTTAGCATAAATGTATTTATAATTATATACAAAAAATGCTACCAATTGTTTTACAAAAATTTATAAAAATTTATAAAAATTATAAAAATTTAAATATTTTATCAATTTAATCTTTTTAAATGATTTTAATTTTATAAGCCATTAAAAGAACTTCGTAATATTAATTTAGATAATCGTCTATTAAAATGTAAATTGTGTACACTAAACTTATCGATAACAATTTATTCACAGTACAACATACAGATTTATTCCTTCAAAAATTTATATTACTTCTATTTTTTCTATATAATATATGACTCGTATTATATAAATAAAGTTATTGATATTTGTTTCATTATAAATCAATATATATTTAATTGGTTATACAAAGCAGTTGAGATTATTAAAACATTGAAAAATAAATTTAAATATAGTATTTTTTATATATATAAAATTATTATTATGTAAAAAAAATATCTTTTTGTATTAATAATAATTAAAATTTTTAAGATTAATAGTTAATTTTACATATTTTAAAATAAATTTAATTTGAACTTTAAATTAAATTACAAAAAAATAACGCAATAAGTTCACTATTTTATTGCAACATATTTTCTTATGAGTTTTACACTGATCATAATATAACTTACACAAGCAATGCTATCTTTATTAATAATCTACATAATACTTTCTAGAATAACAAGAATAGGATCGGTAAATCATATTTTCATAAATAATAATCGTTTTTAAAAAATTTGTCCTGAATAACTTAACTTTGTTTAGTGATTTGTCGATCAAATAAATTTCATAGAAAGTGAAAATGAAAACAGAGGAGAGAAACTCCGACTGTTATATATACATCTTCAAATTTAAAAATAGCATCGTATCAGATCTTATAATTAACGAAGACCAATAGGTATAAAAATAACGAATACATAATCATAAATTCAGATAAACGAGTTTTAATATTTCAAAATATACAGCAAAATATACAACTTACCGAGCAAAGCTTCTAACTTACAATACACTTCAAATAACTAGTTGTTTTTTCTAAAAATAAGGTCCAGTGTTTGAGATAGACTATTTTATTTTGAAAATCGATACATGTACTTATAAACTCTTTATAAACGATACGATATTTATCAATACATTTGCTTCTAGGTCGAGATAGGCAATTCGTGGTAAAATTACCAGAAGAGGAGCGGATAGCGTGGGTCTGGTGCATCGTAATAGCGTTCGCTGTACCGGAGATCGGAACGCTCTTCCGCAGCATCCGTATGTGCGTATTCAAGTCCTGGAAGAAGCCTCTGTCCTCGCACTTCCTCCTCGTTTTCGCGATGGAGACCTTCCACGTGATCGGACTGGCGTTGCTCTTCCTGGCCATACTCCCGGACCTTGACGTTGTCAAAGGGGCTATGCTCACCAATTGCGTCTGCTTCGTTCCTGGACTTTTAGGTAACCTAGACTCGAACGACTCGCGTTTTTACAGTCTCATCAAATGTCCAAAAATCTAAATGTCCGTCTTAATGAATTTCATTTTTACAACTTTTACATAATTTGCATCAACGCGTTTTATCTTTCATTAGCTTCTATAACTATTAAATAAATTACTCTTGTTTGTAAAAATAATTTGGAACATACGGAGTCGAGATATCGTCGTTTATATCGAATATATAAAAATGGCAATATATTTTTAACTTTGATATAATTATTAATTTTTGACATTGGTATATATATATATATATATTATGATCAATAATATATTTAATAAATAAGCAAAAATGTATAAATATATCCAACTCTACGTTAAAAAAACGAATCGTATAAATCGTTGCACAAATTTAGATTTTATAAAATGTATTTTGTAATATAGATTTTACAATTTTTAATTTTAATTATTTATAATTTTGTCAAATTTTTATATCCCAATAAAAAATTACAATGTAATAAAACTTATATTTAAAAAATATTTAACCGTTTCTCGTAATAAATAAAGATACGGTATGTATGGATAAGGATACGCGACAAATACCCGGATTCTATGTTTACAGGACTAATGTCTAGGAATAAGAATAAGGACGAGTCGAGGCGGTTTGTGTTGGTACTGGTGGACCTCGCAGCCCTGGCGGCCCAAGTGACAGGATTCGTGGTCTGGCCTCTGCTCGACACCAAGTCACCCTCGCTCTGGCTTATCCCGCCTGCCCTCATACTTATCTCGTGCCGATGGTGGGAAAACTACGTATCGATACAAAGCCCCATAGGTACGAGATAGTTCTCGGCTATAATTAATTTAACAACGTTCTATTTCAATTTCTCTCCTCTCGGAGAAATAAACAGAATGTCCGTAGCTGTAATTATACTAGAAATTATAGTATTCTTTTACCACTGATAAATATTATATACCATAGAAAACATTATTTACTGCCATAAAGTAAAGTGCCAATATGATTTTTTCTCATGCATTTTATCTCGAGTGCAGGCTATAAACCGTGAATATTTTTTACGATTGAAATTTTAAATTCTACGTTAAAAGCGTAAGATTATGCCTTGCTTGGTATAATTAGATACTTTACAATGTTATGTTATTGATTTTTTTATATTTGATAAGCTTATTGCGCGAAAAAATTGTGAGTCATAAATGGGATGTTTGAAAAAATATTAAATATTAAAAAATTGTAGAGTCAAGAATAAAACGCACCTTAATTAAATACTATTAAATCACACTGTTCCTGTTTTTGTAGCTCAGGATAAGATATTTTCGTTACAGCGTTGTTTATACTTCGAGTAAGTTATGCTCTGCGATTCTTTTCCTTTTCTCGATTCTAATCTCTAGAACCATTATTTTCGAGAGTTAAACGCGTAGCCTAGTTCGCGAAGAGAACCTTGATAGCAATTATATCGACGCCTCGTCTTCCGACAGGTATCATAAAAACACTGAGCCGTGTGAAGAAGGATTTGATCCTGACGCGGTACTTCACCTACATTTTCGTATCGGTCTGGAAGATCGTCGCCTTCGTGATAAGCAGTCTGGTGATCCTGCACTTGAAGGGCCAGAACGTCGGGCACTTGTTCACGATGCTCGGTTCGGCCTTCGGCGACCACAAGATTACGGTGCAGGCGGTGAGGCCAGGAGCCGGTGGAGCCATTCCCGACCTCTTAGAAATCTTACCGAACGGCGAGACCGAAATCGTTAGCGCCGACTTTCACACGCCCGTTTACGTACTGTTGCTGTCGATCGCCGGGGCTTACTTTATGTACATTTTTGGTAAGTATTACACTTTGATCTCTCTTTCTATTTTTCGCGTCTTTCAAACGTAAACGTCCGAGTAAATCATACGCGTTATATATCATAAGTTTTACGACTTAACGAACGAACAAGAAACTAAAGTTTAAAACTAAATTTATCGCTAATTTACGTGCACATATTAAGAAATTTAATTTAAAATGCTAAGGTGGTTGATGAGATTATTTATTATTGATAATACATCTCTATCGATATCGATATCATTTATTATATTATTATAAATTCTTTTTTTTTAATACAAAACTATATTCATGGTAATTAACAATAGGAAATAACGCATCAAGCTGAAACATAGTAAATAATTTTGAACTTTATCGTACTTTATAATTTGAAATAGATTCGTTCCGCAGTTGTTTTTCCGAAGTTTCTTATATTTATGCATAAGTAAAATTATAAAATAAAATTATAAAACACCGATTCACCTATTTTCACAGGGAAGTTCGCCTGTAAAATTCTGATTCAGGGCTTCAGCTACGCGTTCCCGGTGAACCTCACCATCCCGGTGTCGATCTCGCTCTTGATAGCGGCCTGCGGTCTCCGAAACGGAGATCCCTGCTTCTTCCATGGCACGATTCCCGATTATCTCTTCTACGAGTCCCCGCCCCTCTACTTCCTCAACGATTTTGTATCGAAACAATACGCTTGGGTGTGGTTGCTTTGGCTTCTTTCTCAAACTTGGTTCACCCTTCACATATGGACACCCAAGTGCGAGAGGTTGGCTGCGACGGAGAAATTGTTCGTTGTACCTATGTACGATGGTCTCCTCGTCGATCAATCGATGGGACTTAACCGGAAGAGAGATGATCACCCGGAAGTCAAAGTTGAGGTAAGAAAAGTACTACCGTTTAGTTCATCGATTTTCGAGTTCCCGTGCGTAAGAAAATTTAATTGTTATTACGCGTTTATTTTTGTTTTTATACAATTCGTTTGTATTCCTTATTTCAAGCTTCAAAACATTATTTCGCTAATTATTTATAATAATGGCAATCGTACCTATAAAATTAGTGAACTTCTATAAATAGAAATATTTTTTTGCATATTCTTCTAATAAATGAATGACGTTTCAAATTATTTGCACATTCATTTATTTTATATTTTCAATTGATCGCATAGATCGATTTAGCCTTATTTCTCAACCTGTATTTAAATTTACACTCACTTTACTTTATGAAACATTCAACCAAGGTTATATAAAAGTTTAAATTCAGTGGCATATTTTTTTTAAAGAATGTTTGCATTCATTGAATTTCTGCATACATTAATTTTAATTTTAGTATAGTTTATAAATTTTTGTATTCGAAAAACGTAATATATTATACAACAATTTTTAAATATAAAAAATATGTGTTTTATAAATAAAAGAAAATAATAATGTATGTAGAATTACAAAAATTATAGAAACTATTTAATATTTTCATACAATATAATTATAATTTATATAGATAATTTAAAGAAATTCAAAAATATTTATACTAATTTTTTTATCTTACAAATATATTGCTATAGTGAAGTTTAACAAGTAAATGGTATTGTATAAAACTTTTAAAGAAATATTTTAATAGTATCGATAAATTACATTTGATATAAAAAGAAATACTAACGAATGACATATTTTATGTATTTTCCAATGTTAAATTTATTTAAATAAAAAATTATATTCACACATATAAAAATGATATATTTGTACGTAAGAAATAGTTGAAAATAGAAAAAAGATTTTATGATAAATAGAAAAAAATTTAATCAAATTATAAAAAAATATTTTATTTATAGATTCACAAATTTTATGTATCAATGAAAATAATTATAGATCGTATAAGAATACTTTAATATTTTAGAATATTAAAGAAATTTTTAATTTAGAATTTAATATTCATTAATTTATAGTCATTTTATAATATATAGATTCTGCTTAAATCATATATTTATTAATAAATTTTAAGAAATTATATTTTTACGCCTATTAGTAACATATCTTAAAACGTAATTACATTATCATAATGGAAACATCGTAAATATCAGAAATGCCTGATATGTACGAGTACTATAAATTAAAAAATACGATTTATACATAATAGGCTGGTAACATTCACCTTTGAAATTTACATAAATACCTACTTATAGATAATTATCAATGTACAAGTAGAAATGGTCTGTACCAGTCAGGCGTCGATCTATAATTTCACATTGTAGAAACTCTGATTGCATTTTCCATAATAGCAGTGTAATGACCAATGTAATTCAACGTTTCGATTAAATCTTTTAAGCGTACGTCCATACATAATAATAAAATGCAATTAGCTATTATTATATTAGAGTACATCAGGTGTTTTTATTCGTCATTGAACGGAGTCATCTTTTAATAACCGAAAACCATATTCGTAAGACACCAAAAATTCGAATTTTTTAATTTTGGATTATTTAAATACGATTAAAAATGTAATAATCAAAGGTACTTTGGATCAAAAATTAAAACATCTCGTTTAGATATATTTTTTAAAATCTTGTTCGATACATCTTCTCTTTTACGACGATCGAGAACTACGCCGATAAAAAGTAGTACAATCCGCCATAAGCATACGCGATATATAGGTTGAAAAATAGAGAAAATGCAACTATAAAAGAACTCTGTAATTAAGGCAATTACCTCGGCTCTAACGAACTCACCGCAAAATTAGCCATGGAAAAATGGAGTGGAACTCTAATCGCGTGTACGCACGAGTACGGGTACGAGAACGGGTACGAGAACGGGTACGAGAACGGGTACGACTACGGGTACGACCACGGGTACGACTACGGGTACGAGCACGGACACGAATATCCTCGCCGAAACGATTATCCTCGCGATCGGGGTTAGGGAAAAAAGTCTGCGGGAGAGAGAGAGGGAGAGAGAGAGAGGGAGCGAGAGAGAGAGAAGGTGCGGCGCCATTCCTGTGACGCGACCTCGATTTCACGTGCCCGTAGGATCTGGCGGAGATCGAGAAGGAGAAAGGCGACGGGGACTACGAAACGATTTACGAGCAGACCGACGGCACGAGCACGCCACCCTCCGCGGTGAAGAGCAGCGACCACGTGACCCGCATATACGCATGCGCTACCATGTGGCACGAGAACAAGGAAGAGATGATCGAGTTCCTCAAGAGCATCCTCAGGCTCGACGAGGATCAATGCGCGCGTCGAGTGGCCCAGAAGTACCTCAAGGTCGTCGATCCTGATTACTACGAATTCGAGAGTAATTCACAACTTGCTTTTTTATCCTCTTTCTTATGCCTCTTATGCCTCTTATGCCTCTTATGCCTCTTTCCAACCGTCGCTCTTTAACTCCACTCGTTTTAAACCTTTCATTTTTAAATATTCTGTAATCTGTAATCTAGATCTACATTGATCGGTACTCAAATATTAATATCCTTTATGAAAATTTTACCTTACGTTTATTTGGTTCCTTTTTTTTTAATAACATTTTTTATAGATAGCTTTCATTTCGTTCGTATCGTTAAGAATATCTTTTATACGTAATATTAATAAGAACTTTTTTATTTTTGTATTTTTATATTTCATGATACAACGTGTGCATTACATAACGTGTCGAAAAAAATTAAAGAGCAAAAGCACTTATCATTGCTGATTTCGAGTTCAAACATCTGACTATATTTATCGATTTAATAAGTAATTAACAGCTTTGATTTACTATCTTTATATATGTACATAAAAATAATTACTTTACTATGTAATTCAAATTAGACATGCTTTCATTATACGTGTCCGAATAATAACTATATAAGTAATAATTTAATTATCGTGTCGTCCCAATAGCTATTATTATTTTCGTATATTTAATGTTTCATCGGAAAATAATCTAAATTTAATTTCAAGAATTCTTCGTCAATATAGTAGTTTTTAAATACAATAATTTTCAAAATATTATGTAAAAAATTATTCTCGAAAAATAAGCAACTAAATTTACAAATTGAATCGATAAAACTAAGATTGCAATGAATTGATTATATTGATTTTAATATCGACAATTCTTTTGAAGTAACGATGTGCAACGGACACAAAACCATCTCTATGTAAAAAATATAAAAAAAATGATTTGACTCAAATACGAAAGCGTAAAATATTTTTGAAAAAAAAGAATCAGGTTCTTAAGCCTCCGACAAAGTTCGATGAAAAGTTACGGGATCGGTCCACTTTTCCCCGCTAATTCATAGGCTAATAGGATAGATGATGATAGGATAGATGATGATAGGATAGATGATAGCTGGAATCGAAGTAACGAGGGTGCAATAATTAAAACACGCAGCTCACATATTCTTCGACGATGCGTTCGAGTTGGCGGACCACGACGAGAACGAATCGCAGGTGAACCGCTTCGTAAAGCTGCTGGTCGGCACCCTCGACGAAGCCGCCTCGGACGTCCACCAGACGCGAATGCACGTCCGAGCACCAAAAAAATACCCGACACCCTATGGAGGTCGCCTCGCTTGGACGCTGCCCGGTAAGACGAAAATGATCGCTCACCTCAAGGACAAAAGCAAGATCCGACACAGAAAGCGCTGGAGTCAGGTATGTCGAAAGTTCTGACGACAATTTGCGTTTATCAATTTCTTTTATTAAAGAAAGTTGGAAAGTTACGAGGACAAATTTTTATAGAGGTATGAATTCCACCGTACAGTTTTTTAATTAACGTAGAAATTTCGATGAATCGTAATATTTTAAAGAATGAGTACGCGAATCGAACGTAGAAAAGTTTTAATTATTCGTTCGATCGATCCGTGTTATATAAATATATATAAATAAGTTAGTAATAATGATGTTAAAATCGTTCGAATAATTTAACAATAAATTCTTGGAAATTTTAATAATATAAAAGTAACCAAGATTGATTTTATTTATCATTTATGAGTAATATATCACGTCTAACAAAACGTTTATGTTGTGTCCGTTTTATATTTGAAAGCACCATTACCGTTTATATATATTCCAAGAAGAAAAAATGATATAAAATTATTTTTATGCGTTTGCAGATCATAATTGTAAGAAAAATTATCAACTATCTAAATTAAACCCTTTATCGCGTTTAAGACTTATTTATACTAATTTTACGAGTCCTATAAATGAATTACAAAAAACTAATTTTTTTACTTTTTTATCTCGGAACAAATTTCAAACTTTAAAAATCGATTGATCAACGAATAAGCAATATCGCGAGTAAAATAAAGGGAAGATTTAGAATGTAAATAAAATGTAAAATGTCGGTGGTTTCTCGTTAATAGGTAATGTACATGTACTACCTCCTGGGACATCGGTTAATGGAATTACCGATCAACGTCGATCGGAAGGAGGTGATCGCCGAGAACACGTTTCTGTTGACCCTGGACGGTGATATCGACTTCCAGCCTGCAGCGGTGAAGCTTCTCGTCGATCTCATGAAGAAGAACAAGAATCTAGGAGCCGCTTGCGGTCGAATCCACCCGGTTGGTTCGGGCCCTATGGTCTGGTACCAGATGTTCGAGTACGCGATCGGTCATTGGCTTCAGAAGGCTACCGAGCACATGATCGGCTGCGTACTTTGCAGTCCAGGTTGCTTCTCGCTCTTCCGAGGCAAGGCTCTCATGGATGACAATGTCATGAAAAAGTACACGACCAGGTCGGACGAGGCCAGGCATTACGTGCAATACGATCAGGGCGAAGACAGATGGCTTTGCACTTTGCTGCTTCAAAGGGGGTATCGGGTGAGATTTCCTTCTTTTGCTTTTCTTTCAAATACAATATTTTTTACCTCCATTTTTCAAAGTGTTTGCTTTTAGAAAATTAGGATATTTGTGTCTCGCGTCTGTAGATGTAAATCGTTGCATTTTTACTTTTTCTCATTATCGATAACGTATTAAAATAACTATAAATAATAAACATAAACTACTTTCTATATGATAAAATTATGGAACTTTTTTATTTTATCGTTTATATAGTATTATCATATATCAGTCGTAAGAATGACTTAAATTTAAATGTGTACGGTGTTAATTGTAAAGTTATACAAAAATTAATTTCAATAGGTTCGAGTATAATAAATTTTAAAAGATTACTATTGATTAATACAAAATCAGCTACTAATAATAAACGCAACTACGAACATAAGTATAAAAAATTTATGATACAGAAATAATTGATCGATTTTTTTACTTATAAAGTTAATTTTAATTCGCTAAATTCCAAATCATTAATTATGCATAAAACTTTATATTTTAGGTTGAATATTCAGCAGCTAGCGATGCGTATACTCATGCACCAGAAGGATTTAACGAGTTTTACAATCAACGTCGACGTTGGGTACCTTCGACTATAGCCAACATTATGGATCTTTTAATGGACGCCAAGCGAACTATAAAGATTAATGATAATATATCGATGCCTTACATCTCCTATCAAATTCTCCTTATGGGTACGTTAAATAAAATACAAAAAACATACTTTACCTTAATTAAAAATTAAATTCTAAAAAGAGTGTTTACATCAGGTGGTACAATATTGGGTCCGGGTACGATTTTCCTTATGTTGGTGGGAGCTTTTGTCGCTGCCTTCAAGATTGACAACTGGACTAGTTTTTACTACAATATTATTCCTATTTTATTATTTATGATTGTCTGCTTCACTTGCAAAGCGAATATACAGGTAAGATACGTTTTAAAATGATAATAAAATAGTTATATCGAAAATGCATAACATAAAGATTTTTTAAACGAATCGTATATTAAATATAAACTAGGAATTACGGATGTAACGATACATTTTTATTATCGTAAATATATCGTTAAATTTTTTTTAGATATACAAATATACGATACAATTATTTAAAGCAATTTTTTCCAATATAATTATACATACATAATTTACGATACATCGAGTTAATAAAAACTTGATTATTTCTAATTTATTTCCTGAAAATTAATTAGAATATTAATTGGAATATCGAAATATTTATAAAACCATGATATTCACATTTATATTCCCAAAATAAATTAAACATAATTAAAAAATAAATTTTCAAAGTATTATTTAATCATAAATATAAATAAACGAGTCGGTATAATTTATTAGCCATAATATTTGAACCTATTAATAATGCATAAAGCAACGATAACCGATCGAAAAATAATTAAGATTATTGTATAAGAGAATGAAAATATCGAAGAGTTCACTTTTCGAATATGCCAAACATATTCGCCCTCTCGTTAAAATTATTTATATTAAAAATAAAAGTATCAAGAATTTGAATAATTGAAATCTCGCTTACTTTCAGCTACTATGCGCACAAATACTCTCAACGGCCTACGCGATGATAATGATGGCCGTAATTGTGGGTACGGCGCTCCAATTAGGAGAGGACGGAATCGGTTCGCCTTCGGCAATCTTCCTTATATCCTTGTCGAGTTCCTTCTTCATAGCAGCCTGTCTGCACCCGCAGGAGTTCTGGTGCATTGTACCCGGCATCATTTATCTCCTATCCATTCCATCTATGTATCTACTGCTGATCCTATACTCCATTATCAATCTAAACGTTGTCTCCTGGGGTACGCGCGAAGTTCAGGTCAAGAAAACGAAGAAAGTGAGTTCTTTATTTTATTTCGTTATTTTTTAATGCCGTTTTCAATAATTAAACAGTCGATTATTATTAATGCGTTTACTTGCGTATACTTTACGTATTATTTTATTAACCGCACCAAAATTAAAGAGAAAAATACCGGTATTGCCAAACGTATGGTTTTTAATTTTATAATTCTCTGTTTAACTACTCGCAAAAGATATTTTGAAAATATTTATTAATATGTAGTACGTTATTTAGTTAAATTAAAATCTTAAAACATTGCTTTTGATATATATTATTCTACGTTCTATCGTGCGTAAATTTGTATTTAATTTTTCGATGACGCTTCAAGATATAAACACTTCGATATTTAAATCGTAGTACTACTGGAAATTGTATCGATTGATAACGATATTGTTAATGATAATAATAAAAAATAATAACACCGGTAACTTACGATTAATTCGATAAATATTCTAATGAATTTAACATAATAATTTGATAACATTGAAATATTTGTGACTTAGGAACTAGAGCAGGAAAAAAAAGAAGCCGAAGAAGTAAAGCGAAAAGCCAAACAGAAATCCTTACTCGGCTTTTTGCAAAACGGAGCTGGTAACAACGACGATGATCAAGGCTCTATTGAAATTTCCTTGGCTGGATTATTCAAATGCATGTTATGTACCCATGGAAAACCCTCTGACGAGAAACAGCAACTCGTCGCCATTGCCGAATCTCTGGAACAGCTCGGCAAGCGACTCGAAACCATTGAAAAGTTCGTTGCTTATTTTTATATTTGTGTATTCGATTTACACTTTTACATTTTATCTCTTTTTCATTACTTTTTTCGATTTTATTATTATTTTTAAATTATTACGAATAATTAATTTTTGTGATTATCTCCTGATTAAAAAAAATTTATTTCAAAATATAAAAGATTTCGATAAAATCAATTTGAATTTGAATATAAACGTAAGAAAATTATCGCAATAAAAAATGAATTTTATTACCAAATTTTGCTAATCTTAATGCTATTGGTATTGTATGTGAGGAATAGCGAAAACGTCGTATAAAAGTTTTTCCTCTGCGATTAAAACGACACGATTGACCAAAAAAATAAATCGATCGACAGAATATACGTCGCATTTACGAATCCCTTATCAAAGTAATTTTCAACGATGTTAAAAAGTTAATCGTGATATTTATAAAATATTAATAAAATAATTGCACGATTCTCTAAGATATCAATTTGCCAATGCTTTCATTATTTTCATAAAGTACGACGGATGAATGCAAAAAAATAGGTGAATTTAAAATTCATATTTAAAATCTTAAAATTTATAAATATAGTATTCGCTATAATTTTATTTTATATAATTTTATATCGTTAACTTTCTAGATAATTAATAAATATAATTTGTTAAAAAATACAACTTGGTTCTGTTCAAATTACGCAAATACACTCTACGTTTAAAAAAGTCGAAAAGAGAATTATGAAAATGAAACACCTCTACACTTCCCTCAGGGCGGTGGATCCTCACGGGCACATGTCCGGAGGTCGCAGACGCGCTTCTTCGGTGGGTTCCCGCTCGGCAGATCACTTAGGGGCGATCGGAGAGGATCCCGCCGAGGAGGACGGCCGCGACAGCGAGACCGAGACCATAGCCAGCCAGAACACGGACAACAACCGGGAGACCGCATTCCCGTCCCGGCCTTACTGGCTCGACGACGAGGGTCTCAAGAAGGGTGAGGTCGAGGTTCTGTCTATGCAGGAGGAACTCTTTTGGAAGGACTTGCTCGAAAAGTATCTCTATCCTATCGACGAGGACAAGACTGAGAAGGTATTTCATCTTTCTTGGTACATTGTGTGATTCGATTTTTGCTTCTAATTTACTCGAGCCGATTTACTCCACAATATTTCTACGAAAGCAGGCTTTAATATTTTCGTAACGAGCGAACATCGATTTAAGAGAAATTATTATTTGCTTCATTGAGCTGCGTTACATATTTACTTCAATTTAGTTATTACGAATATTCAAATTTTGGCTTTAATTTTTTGGTATTCATTTAGCGAATGGTAAATTTTACGATACGAAATATTTATTCGATTATATCGACTTATCGATACAGTTGACAAAAAAAGATAATATTTTATTTAAAATTTTTTTTTTATTTGCATTTATATATTCGCGCAAACTTTTACTATAATATAAATCTAATAAGTTTATTTTTTTTTAATAATTATCCTGAAATCGGAACGACGGTAATTTCATATCTTTTTTAAATAAAATGAAGAAGAAATATCGAATCACATAATTTAATTTGTTTCAATTTTTCCCCTTTACGACCAAAATTTCCGTCATATTTCGAAAAATCGGTCGAATATCAAAACAAATAGAATCGGTTGATACAGAATAATTTTCTTTTTTAATAAAATGTTATTAATTATATCTTTATACTATATTTTTATACGAATAAATTAAAAATAATTCAAAATTAATTATTCCACAAGATCCAACCCAAATTCAGCATAAGAGAGTAAATGATTTGAAAAACATTGAATGTAAGTGATCAATTGAATTTTTATTAAATTATTTTATTCTTCATTATTTACATATTAATTTATATTTATAATTAATAAGGCATTTTAATAATTTAAATAGTTTATGAATTTAAAGATGTATATATTTTAAAATTATGAACGAATTAATACTTGGATAGCAGTGATTTTAAAAAGATTAAAAAGTACAAGAATAAACGATTTGTTTCAAAATTGATAAATGTTGTCATTACTTAGTATCGGATCGAGGAAATAAAAGTTAAAATTTGATGAAAAATCTGTTTGGAGTAAACTAAATACGTCAATGAAACATTTACTCGGCATGCTTTTGTAATTTAAACCAAAGATTAATCCTAAACTCGCCCTTGCCCCATTTTTGCGCCGTTCGTATCGCAGGCGCGAATTGCCAAAGATTTGAAGGACCTGCGCGACCAGAGCGTCTTCGCGTTCTTTATGTGCAACGCCCTCTTCGTCCTCATCGTCTTTCTTCTCCAACTTAACAAAGATCTATTGCACGTGAAATGGCCCTTTGGTATCAAGACGAACATCACCTATGACGAAAGTTCCCAAGAGGTAAAAATGCGCTCCGCTTCGCGACTCGTGCTTCCTTCGATTAGCCGTTCTCGTGGATTCCTTCGATTTTCACTTCATTTTTCCACGCTTTCAATTTCTCTGACTTTTTCGTGCAGGCTCTTTGCAAAGAGGTGATTTCTCTTTATTAACTATTACAATCATTACAATGTTTCAAACGCAAAACGCTTAAGTTAGTCCAACCGTTTCGAACGATATTTTTATATTTTAGAATTGAAAAAGGTTTAAATTGAGAAAGGTCAAAAGTCTGATAAACGATCGATAAACGATCGATAAACGATCGATCGAACTTACGAAACGCGATCCACGCGACGAAAAATTTGTCGATCGGGAGCGAAACAAGCTACACTTAAATTCGAATTAAAAATTATGCTACCGTTCAGCTGATTAACTTGCAGTTTAAACTTACACGTACATGCACGAAAAGGTCGAGTGTTCACGAGCGTTGTGCGGTAACGAAAGTATAAAATACAATGCCGATGAAATTGAGCGTCGAGACGGCTATGGAAAAGTAGAGCACGGCGTCGTGAGCGGAGCTTAAGATTACGTTACTAATGAGACATCGTTTTCTTTTTTTTTTTTTTTTGCTGCTTTAAACGCGATGCACAGGCAAGGATAGCAGCGGATCTGATCGAGCTACGGAATAAAAGCGTGTTCGCCTTTTTAATGTTCAATGCCTTGTTCGTACTGATCGTATTCTTACTGCAGCTGAACAAAGACCAGTTACACGTCGTGTGGCCGTTGGGCGTCAAGACGAACATCACGTACATCGAGGAGACATCGGAGGTACTGGCTTTCGCCGAGTGTGTGAAAGCCTCGAAATAAAAAACAAATCTTAAAGCTACACATCGGTGTTCTCGAGAGTGACTAACCTAGTGACGAGGAGTGCCTCGTTTGCCTCTTTTCGTTTATTTTTCTTTATTCGTACGATCGAACGAACCTATTCCAAAGATAACTTCCAAAGAAACATTTTACAATTCATTTTACAATTCATTTTTCAATTCATTTTTCAATTCATTTTTTTATTTTGTCTAAAAAGTTTTTCATGTAAACGAAAGTATAATAAAATGTTTTTCTAATTTAATATTTTTAATCTAAATCGAGCATTTATTGGATAATATTTGAAGATATTTGATAATATATCGTACTGAAATAATGTATCGTCGTAAAGATGAAATATCCCTCGAAAAGTGTAATTTTCATTTTCGATTCAACTCAATTTTAATTATTTTAACTTTTGTTGATAAATACCAACAATTTAATGTTCTATACGTCGATTATGACTTGCAATTATTTTTCTTTAATGTATACTGCGAGGCACTCGTAAAACTGCACTCACTCTTCTTGTACACAAATTCTATGGTGTGTTCTAAATGTCAATAACAAAAAAAGGTTCGACACAAGGTTCATTAATATAAAATACTGGCTTCTGGTATGAAATGACAATGACTCACCTTTTGTCTTCATGGTCGCAAGTGTATACCGAAAAATGATATATTTTTCAATATGTCCTAAATTATTTGTACATATTCAAAACCTATCTTCATTTTCATTCACCTATCTATGTGACATTGAAACAGCGAATTTAACTTTTACTTTACTCTCATCGTTTGTTAAATTATGTTTACATTTTCATTCGTTCATTATTGTTTATTATCGATTCTTTAATTATAAAATATTTTATCGCTTATTTATTCTCGCTGATTCAATGTTAATTATGCACAATCTATCATCGCAAAAATCTATTCCGTTTTCGTTTGACGAAACAGTCAATCGAATCTCCAATTCCGATATCTAAAAGAAAGAATTATTTTACATAGTGGCACCAAATTAAAAATTATTACCCAAAAAAACATACTAATGGGGTTTTGCTTGACAATCGAGTGAATTCTTATACCAATCCTTTACTTTCTGTGTCTCTGTGTCTAACTCTAATTAGACCCGCTCGTGAATAATTCTTAATATTATACGGAGGATGCACTGGGATGGACAATTTACTTCTGCGATTCTTTGGAGATTTGTATGATCATAATTTGTGTTATATATACATACATACATACATACATACATATATATATATATATATATAATATTATACATATACATATATTGTTACTTACACCTTCGTGGTGGGCTTAGGTGTTCTTATTTGTAAATATTAAATATGTGTTTCAACATGGTACTAGAAATTCGTGAGCATCTTATTATTATTATTTATATTTACTAAAATATATATTGAAATGAAAATTTCACTTATGCAATTTAAAAGCAATTTACTTTATTATTTTATCAAATCTATGCATAATTTATTGAAAATAATTATGAAAAATTATAACTCATTATTTACAATTCATCCACAGAAATATTAATATATACTAGAAAATATCTAATTTTTTAAAATCATTTTTGCTTCGCGATATTAAAATTACATACTCGTACATATAATAATCGTTACATGTATATTTTATTTTATAATAAAACAAAATAATAATTATAAACATTGCTCACGAATACATAATACTTAATAATATATAATAAGAAATATTTTTAATCCAATCGAAATTTCGTAGCAATTACAGTAATAGCAGTAAACAATAAATTCATATTAAGTAAAAATGTCAAAGAAATAAATAACAGTACTATGAACTATAACTTTTAAACGAGATTTGGATTGAAAATTTAATGTTTATACCAAACTAACGATTTTTTCATTTTTTAAACTAAATTTAACGTTACGCATTCTTTATTCTAGGTGCACATTACTAAAGAATATTTGCAACTCGAACCGATCGGTCTCGTCTTTGTATTCTTCTTCGCTCTGATTCTCGTCATACAATTCACAGCTATGTTGTTCCATCGCTTTGGAACGCTGGCACATATTTTAGCCAGTACTGCACTCGACTGGTACTGTTGTAAGAAGGTAATCGTTCACACATTTATTTATCCATATATCAAAAATAAGCGTTGTTTCGTTTGCTTCGCTGATAGCAGAAAGGAGCGAAATTAAAATAAACAATTTGATGATTTTAACCGAGTAAAAATTAAAAATTAAAGATTAACTTTTGTGTTATCGATACCAGAATAACGTAAGCATTAGAAAACTTTCTTACAAAGTGAAACCTTCTGATAAAGTTAACGGACGTAACCAAGAAAATATGAATAAAATAAAAATAAAATCCTTGAAATTTGCAGTCGAAGGATCTATCGGAAGATGCGCTACTATCGAAGCACGCGGTTGACATCGTTAGGGATCTGCAAAGGTTGGATGGCATGGAGGGCGATTACGACGAGGGTAGCGGAAGTGGACCGGGAAGACGCAAGACCATCAGAAATCTCGAGAAAAGTCGTCGGAAAACGCAAGCGATCAATACGCTCGACGTTGCTTTCCGACAACGATTCTTTAGTATGGCTGAGGGACAAGGTAACGCAATTTTTCCGACTGTTTTTCCGCTGTTGCGAAAATGCGATACTCGTCCTCGCGCATTTTTTCCAACGGTGGAAACGAGTAATTAACGAGTAAAAAGTGGATATTCCACTTGGAATTTTATCTACGCACACGAATTCAAAAGACACGGAAGCATTGCTTACTATTTACTTACAATTAAGTAATAACATTTTCACTCAAATTCACGCAACTCTTACCCTGATAAAAAGTAATCTAAAATATTTAACTACGAATGAACAATTTTTTTTACTTCATTTACTTTATTTTTTATCATTTTTTTATAAATATTTTTAAATAGATACCATCCCTAATTTTAAATTTTAAGTTAGGTGGAACGGTTAAAAAATCATAATAAATAGATATAATTATAATCAACTGGTTATACATTTAATTTTAAAAATGAAATAAATCCCATTTCTTTTATTGCTTTTATATGATCGGTACGTATACGAAATATCAAAGAAACATAAAAGAAATTTGCTAATTCGTATAAGATCTTATTATATCCGAGTGAATATAAATATACGTTGACGAAAGCTTCGTTAACTCTATTCTAACTGAGATCGCGTAACTATATTTCTTATAAATTTGCATTGTATCAAAATTTTAAGCTTTAGAAAAACGTATAATATCGGTTGCTCGACACATAAGGTCGAAGGCTCGGAAGCACTTTTTTCGATTTCGATTAAAAACGCCGTCATTCGGCAGGTCTTCCCCGAAATATGTCAACCCGGCGTTCGACGAAGGCTTTCAAGGCCTTCGAGGGTCGCCGCAATAGCATAATGGCCGCCCAGCGTCGCAAGTCCCAGATGCAGACTCTCGGGGCCAACAACATTTACGGAGTCGCGGGTAACCCGCTCGGAATCCAACCCCGACCGACTCGAAGCAGCCAGATATCCGTAAAGGACGTGTTCGAGAACCATGGGGCACACTCGAACGCCGGCTACGAGGCGGACGAGAGTCCCAGGAACAGCCTCAGGTTGCAGCCGCTCGCGGGCCAAGTCGGCTGGCGAGAATCGAACTCGAATCTTTGAAGAGGGATGATCACTGTAGTTTGATGTACCACTGCCGACGTCGGCAGTATTTTTAGATACCGGGAACGCGTTGCCAATTCTCGCAAAGCGAGGAGCCGAAGGAACGAAGCTTGGCCGCAACGGTTCCCAAGGGACGGTGCAATTTTTCTTCATTGGATCGATGTGTTCCAAGTTTCTTTATTGTTTATTTGACTGTATACGGTGCTTTGAAAGATTCGAACCGAGTTGAATGACGCGACCGATAATTTCCGATCGCGTTCGTTTCACTCGATATTATTAGAAAAAATATCAAAGAAAATTTAAATCATTCCCTCGGACTATACTTCCAAAGAAGTATATAGCGTTATTAATTTATTGTAAATTTAAATACATCTTTCAGTAAACAGCTACCGGCTATACAGAAACTTTACATATTGCTATTTAATTTAATATCGATAATGATACGTGTTTATCCGATTTTGAGGATGTTTTATTGCAGTGATAAAAATTACTTATGCCCGATGCTTTATTTTACACGAGCTGTAATAAAATATTTAAAAATATAAATTTACACTTTTTAATAAATGTATAAACGAATACTTATAAAGTATACTTATATTTTTCTTCGAATACTCCGTATTATAAAATCTTTAAAATTTATAAAATATTTAATTAATATTTCGTCGATGTTATGGTATGTTTGTGATTAAAAATACAGTGCCAGGATACACTTGCAAACCGAAAAATGTAAACGAAAGGCAAAACTGTAATCATTTACATTGCAAACATGTTATCATAATATTCAATATTTTTATATAAGTTTTTTTCTTAATAAGAACTAAATTTCAAAGTGATTATCGATTCAAAATTATTATCGATGAATAATATTAGCATAAAGTCGAACATACAATTTCTTTTTATTTATAAAATAAATGAAAAAGACAAAATATGTTTGTCGAATTTTGTAGTAATTTTGAATAACTACGAATTTCAAACCAAGTACTAAAATGTAATTAACGATAAATAAATCAATCAACTTTGTTTTCTAAGCTTCTCTATAAAATAAAGAATTAGAAACAACCATGTAAGTTATCATGTAGTATATTAAGAATAAACTACTTCTAAATGGAAATATTTATCGTAGAAAAGTTAGATACTTAATTGAAAATGGAACTCGTTTCGAATAAATATACGAATATTTTCGATTAAAGAATAAAAATTTAAAGTTTGGATGATTTGATACAATCGAAATGAGAATTTTACTAGAAGAAATAAATCAGATTTAAATTAAAAAAATTATTTTGTAAAAAGAAACGTACTATGATATTTAGATTATTACCGTACAAAATAAGTTTTGTCAAATATACACTGTAAATGTATGTTAATAAAAATGTAAAATTTCTAGTTGATTGCAAACGGGAAGATCTGTATAATTGTGTTAACATTTGGATGATAGGATATTGATAAAAATATGTGAAATTGTTATTGAGATTAACAAGGAGATTATAGCATATAAGTTTTTAATTTATACAAACCAATAAAACTAAAAAAAGTATTCAGTGGACGGTAAAGAAATTCTTGATTAGACGAACTTAGTTCAAGTGCAATTGGAGATTGATATTGAATTGTTGATATTATTTTTCTTCCTAAAAGGAACAATATTTATAATGAAAGATAAGAGTGTAAGACATTGTTTTGACTTTCACTAGCGCTATCTCAAACGACTCTCTTATTATACATGACATAAAGGAACAATCTGAGCGATGTTTTTACCGATCGTCCTTGTTCTTTTTTAGATTATCTACATGTGATAAAGCGGATATCTTTAAATTATGTGCGTGTACATCATCGATGAATGTACAAACATGTTGAATTATTTTGTCAGTGTTGTTGACAAACGAAATTTTTAGTTGTTTTGTAATAGAAAAAAAGTTGTACGATTATTTGTAATTAATAATGTTTAAGGATTATAAATATAAATTTTACATACCTAGATAATTGTTTTTTACTTAATTTTACTGTTATCGATATAATATTTACAAGACAAATCGTAATATGTTTTTTAAAGTTTATTATCAATTATGAAAAATTGCTGAATAATAGAGGACGATATAAATGTTACGAAATTTAGTATACACAAAATATTAAAGTACTTACATACAAAATTATATATCTTTTAAAAAATATTGTTTTATAATTAACAAAGCAACACTTTATTTACATCAATATTCTTATTTTAAGGGAATTATTTTTATAAAAATATGGTGTATTATATATATTTACGTTTAAAAATTTACGTTTATCCATCTTTCAAACAGTTTGTAATTTAAATATATTTTAATAATTAAGACTTTGCGCTTCCCGAATAGCTTCAAACATTAAAAAAATATGACCCATCATCATATAATTATTGATAATATGTCGGTCGGACCAAGTATATTCAATTTCTGGAACAAATCCTAAATAGGCGATCCAATACGGTATATATGCCAGTGAACAATAATGATTTTCATTCATCCATCTAAATTTAATTACAAAAAATATGACAATATTCTTAAAATAACAAGAATAAATGAACCAATAGTAATTATATCTTCAATATTTTGTATAGAAATAAATATGTGGAAATACAATTTAAATTTTGTTTAAATTAAAATTCAATAGTAATCATTAGGTGATTTTATGCAACTTAGCGTTAAGATTCACATAGTCGTAAAATATATACTAATTAGTTCATTTATTTTATTAATATAACTTCGCATTCAACGGTACCCAACAAACACTCCATTTAGAATCCATAAGAAATGAAAAAGTGTTTCAAACGATTGCTTACGATGGTTCATTAATCGTACTTGAGCAATTTCAATAGATATCAATGTTGTAACAACAATAAAACCCATTTTTCTATTTTGGTGAGCTTCGCATACACCATAAATTAATCCAGACATACTAAAAATTCTACAACATTTTTCGAATAGAGGAGTAGTTCTTGATTGAATTTTTTCTTCGCTCTCGTCAGCAATTTCTAAAGGATGTATGGCTATAAAAGCAATAAATTTCATTATTTCTTTTACAATTTATTACTTTATTAATGGAATAACACTAATATTTTCTTTTTCCTGGGTAGCGATGAATAATTCAAAAATATTAACGATTATTACTCGTGAACGTAAATACTGAATCGATACAATTACAATCTTTCTCTATGATTACAAAATAATTTTTGCAGAAAAAAATGATACTTTAAAAAATATTATTTTTTTAAATAATAAATTAACATAACGTTTTATCTATTTGTATTTATGATTATGAAATATTTACTTCTTTGAATAATGAAATTATGTATATATATATAAATGTACCAATATTATTCCATTGATAATAAAAGAAATTGCGAAAAATATAGGACCAAAATTGTATTTCCTTAATGTTTCACTTATTTTATAAAACTTAAATTTTAATATTAATATTATTAGTACAGTAAAATTTTCCAATACATATGAATATATATTCGAAATGTTTAAGATTTTGTAGTAGTCGAATTTCAATATATTCAAACCTATACAAAACATAAAGAAAACTGATTCATTCTGTTTATTTCTCAAATGATTTAATAATCTTGTATATTTGTCATTTTATAACTATGATGCATCTAATTCTACAGAATTTTAATATTTCTCTACGAACCTTATATTTTTATTAAAATGTTATATTACAATATAATTTAAACCATTGCACAATAAATTCAAGTAATATCCATAATTTATTTTTAAATTATTTTAAATATAATACTTACGGTACAGATTATGAAAATATAATGGAGAAAGAAGTTTAAAAGTAGATCTTAAATTAATTGCAAGCACTCCGATAGATGCAGTTATAATTTCTGGTTTTATTCTTAAAAAATTTTCCATTGACCTTTTTCCTGCAAGATAAATACTACAGCCAGAAGCCAAAAGAAGTAAACAACACGATAATGCTGTATCTAACAACATAGTCCAATTTTTTTATTTTAGTTCAATTCTTATGCAAAAAATTTTAAAAACAATTGTTATATAATTATAAAAAATTGTAACATAATGATTAACCTGTAAATAACTAAAACTAACATTTGTTATGACTGATAACTTAACCTGATTTTGTCACATAAATACAAAAATGCCTTGCAATCCTACAATTAAAGTACATTTATAATTTATCAAAAAATAATAACACACAATATTAATGTAAAGTACAACTTAACTTTTATTATTAAAGACATACCTATTTTTTACAATTATATATATATAATAAAAATAAAAATTTTAGTAAATCACGTCAATAAAGCAACTTATACATTATTTTTATTTATAATTATTAATTTATTAAAACTAAGTTAAATCGAAAATTAAAAATTATCAATATCTTCGATGATTTTTATTTAAATATAGAAATGTTGCAACTATTATAGAAAAATACTAAACTAAAGAATTTAAATTATAATTTATGTACACCTTAATTCTAATCTCATATAAAGGTACGCATTTAATACAATTCCGTTGACAAGTCATTTATACATATGAATCGTAAGTTTTTTAAATAAACATCTAACTTATACGATAAGCAATAATATTAAAAATTTCACTGCCCTTGAAATTTGAATAAAAATATCGAATCGGAGTTCTTTTCTCCTTTATACATTTAGTAGTAATTAATGAAATACAAAATCATTGAATTTTATTAAATAAGCTACTTTCAATAAATAACGTTACAAATTTATAACTAAAAAAATTTTTAATTGACTTAAAAATTCAATCGATCGAAAAATTTGATGGAACGATAAAACTTGTATAAAAGTAAAATTGGTTTAAGACTACGTAAAAGAAACAATAAAAATATAAAAAGTACTTACTAAATTCGAATTTATTATATTTAATATTTAGTTATTTAACATTAATAGTTAAATAAGTATCGTTTCAATCACTTATAAATAACACGTTAAAAATGAATATTCGTTCATTATTTATTAATATAATTAAAGCGAAGAAGCTTTTAAAAAATTGTCCGCAGGTATCGACGATCCACATTACAAAAGGTCACTTCTCGATTCGAAGATGATCGTAGTAACGCGCGAAACCTTTGAAGAATTCTTATCAAAAGTTTTAGGAAGCCTGAACGGAAGCCTGAACGGAGGCAGATAATTATTTGCGACCGCCGCAAAGCTGCTTCCAAATCTTCTTGAAGAATCGCTCGTAGAATCCGGTAGCGGTCGACTTTGGCGCGTACCTGTAAACAATGTCCGTGATCTTCTTCCGCTCAACCTCGGTGACCCAGAGCAAAGGTGTAACGTCGATTTCACCCTTCTTCATGATGACGCTGACGTCCCCGCCGTATCTTAAAATGAGTTCGGTGATCTCTCGCTGACCCTTAACCGCGGCGCAGTGCAACGGAGTAACGCCCGTTTTGGTCGTTGCATTAACGTCGCTTCCACACTTGAGCAGAAGCTCGACCACGTCTTTGAGCTTGCGCTCGACGGCGATGTGCAACGGCGTTACCCCGTGATCGGTTCGGGCGTTCGCATTCGCCCCCTTGCTCAAAAGCAGATGCACGACTTCGATCTGTTTGGTCTTGACCGCGTAGTGCATGGGTGTCTTTCCGTTCTTGGAGCGGGCGTTCACGTTCGCACCCTCGTTAATGAGTACGCGGGCGATTTCGTAGTGCTTGAGGAGGATGGCGATCACGAGAGGGGTATAATCGCCTTCCATCTCGGTATCGACGTTACTGCCGTAGTCCAAGAGCAGCTCGACGATGTCGCGTCTGCCGTTGGCCGCGGCTACGTGTAGAGGAGTCGGACTTCTCTGATGATACCGGAAGTGCTTGTAAATGTCGCTGGCGTTGGAGAAGCTGCGATTACGGTGACTCTCGTGCGCGGCGAGCTTCGGGTGCGGAAGCGTCTGCAGGTTCGAGGGAAGCGCGCGGAACGTCGACGAGCTCCGGTAGCGACAGAAGAGATCGGGTATCTCGGAGTTGAGGATCGTGTCGTAGCCAAGCTGCTGTTCCTTATTGGCATACATTCGGGTGTTGACTTGAGCCCCGTGTTTCAGAAGGAACCTCGCAGCTTTCTCGTTGTTCTCTAGTACGGCGATATGCAACAGTGCATTTTGATTCGGCGATACAGTTGCCATTTTCCTTCCCTTGGGTTACACCGATAACCTTCTAATTCCTCTAAAAATTCTTAAAAACCGATGTCTTTGTTTTTTTACGTGATTACGTCCGTTTAAAGAATCTGCCAATCTTTCAATCTTTTCAAACAACGAAGCGAGTATATGTGCGATTGCGCTTGAAATGGTACCGTTTGACTCGAGCGATGCCAAGCGACTGAATTTCAAAAAGCGAACTTGAGACAATGCCCGAACAACCGACACAAGTAAGAGGGGATTCTGGATTTTCCTGTTATATTCTAGTGCAGCAAATTTCAATTGCACGCAGGTCTGTAGAAATGTGGAAATGTCGTGGCCAGAACTCAGTGGTGGAAAGAAATCCGTTTCGAGCGATCGCCGATTCTTGGAACAATAAACTTATTCCAGTATAGGTTGACGTATTGTAACGCGACGCAGGTATGTTATGGGACAGAACCCCTTTTGTAAATCTCAAAGTCCGAGTATAATTATCAGAAAATCGGCGAAGCCACGCAAATTCGATGGTCAACCGAAGCGTTTGCAAATACCGTCCTGGTAAATCACTGCTATTATAAACCGCTTAACGATTTTGCAAATGGATAGAGTTTTTCCAGAAGAATATAATTCTTTTTTATTTTATAGTCTACAAAGGATGACTAAAACAGAAAATTATCCATCGACGATTAGATCTTACCTCTTGCGCTTACGTACTAAAATAATCCATATTTTATATTATTTAAAAAAATTTCAAAAGATCTTTCAAGATATCATCGAATCCTTCTGCAAATTAATTTGCCAATTTTCACCATTCGCATCATAATTAATTTCAAAAATGGTCAATTTTTTAGAGCTTTAAAAAAAGTCAGGTAGTTTTATTCTGGTAAATATATTTTATTAATTGTAGATAACGAATAAAACTAAATAAGAAAAATATTCTATAAATTATATGACAAAATTGTAAAAGATTTTTTATAAATTACAAATTAAATAATAAATTCTGTAAAATCTCTACATTTAAATACAACTAAAACATCGAATAAAATAAAAATAATATTTCCAAAGTACGTATACCTAACATTTTTAATTTCTTTACTTTATGTCCGTGTTTTACCAATGGTAACTTGTTTACATAATAACTACATGTACGTCTAATTGCACTTACGTATGTATTTTAATGTAACTATTTTGTATATAATTTATTAATTTTGTATTTTAAAATATTTCACGAATTTTATTCGTAAGCTTCTATTTGCAAAATATAATTATACAACAAAATAAATATTTGGTATAACGCATTTGATTTTACATTATAACTCAAAATTATCAATCTTCATAAATCTATATATAAGGTAAGGACCGTATTTAACTAAACAAAGGCACGATCGTTACAAACTGATTAAATTCTAATTTTTACAAAAATATAACTTTGTTCTGAAAGGGATATTTTACAGTTGTTGTAAAAGATTCAAGACAAGTAGCAATCAGTAAAATGAAACCAATGAGGAACTAAGAGTGCATAATAATTTAATTTGTCTTTAATATACAAGAAAAAGTCGAAACTTATTATATATAACTATTGTTATATGTTAATTAATGCATCTGGGTCATTCTAGAAAATACAAACCTATTAGAACAAACGCCCACTTGTGTATTATACATTACAAGGCGCTTGCAGCATAATAAGTTTTTAATGAGATATCTCATAATGTTCTTATGAAGAACTTCGACCTTATAAGGAAAGATATTATGGAAAATAATTTAAATAATAAAGCTTTAATTTGCAATAACAAAAACATCCAAGATTTTTTCAAATATAAAAATATAGCATTTTTTAATATTTAAATATCTTCAAGATTCAAATACATCCAAACGTTATAAAAATTACTTTTTTGTTAATATATAATAAAAAATTTGAATTTCTTATATATAGCATTATAAAAATATTTTTGACAAATTAGAATCGAATAATTCTCTTTTTACATTAGCTCAACATAGTTTTTCATAAAGTACCTTTTGAAATAAAAAAAAATATTTAATTACTTATTGCGATTATTTATATATAATTTTTATTAAATTTCTGTTGATGTTAATACAATTACGGACTTAGATTTGGAATCGTTTCTTATAGACATTAAAAATTCCTGTATTTAAAAAAATTATTAAATGTAAAATTATAAAATAAAGAAAAATAGTTAATTTTTTATTTAATTATTCTAAATTTACAAAACAATGTAATTTTTATGTGTATTTACTTACAACATATTACAGTTAAAAAAGAAAAGAAAAAACTAAATATTTGTAACTTATAAGCATATACAATAATTTATATTTGTAAAGTAAAAACATTATTAAACATGTTCCCAATACTGAGTATAAAATATTCAAATTACTCTATTCGATTTCCATAATTTCAAGATTATAAATATTAACATACAGATGCTTAAAAAGAATAGAACTACGGTACCGAATAAAATACACGATAAATATTACCAAACTGTACATTATAATATTAATAACAATAAAAAGCATATTTTTTTCTTTTTTAATTAATATAATATAAATATAAATATGTTCTATTTATTAATATTTATAATAGCTAAATCTAATTACTCTTACTGAATAACTTGAATAAAATTTCTATTTTCATTGTAAATGCATTTAAATCCTTGAATTTATTAATATATTTATAAAAAAAGCAAAATTAAAACTCTTAACATAACATATAATAGCAAAAAAGTGTTTATTATTATTGAAGAATTAAATCATTTCAATTTACACATTGATAATAATATATTTATTGATTTATGACTGTGTTTAATAAATAATACAAATCCATTTAAATAAATCAAAAACATTTATTTCTGCAACAAAGTACAAAAATTATTACAAAGTTTTATTAGTTTCCACTTAATATGATCGATAAAAATTATACATAATCATATATGATAACAAATTGGTGCTTTTAATTATAACACGAATATTTAATACTTTATTTATTTCAATTTTTATAAAAACGATTTCAAAATATATCCTTTAGAGTCTGTATACTATAAATTATTCCACCAATATTTATAAAAAAAAAAATAAAATTTTCTATAAAAAGTCTACTTCTATAAACTTAATAATTGTTTTTAAAAAATCATTTTTTCCTTACAATTATTTTTAAAATTTTAATTCAATACGAATTAAAAATACATTTACGTGTTTTATCGATATATATTTATTCTAAGAATTAGATTAGTTTTTTTTATAATATCAGGATATTAATAATATATAAAGATTTATGTTCTATACTAGATAAAAAAAATTAAAAAATTTTATAAAAAATAAATAGTTTCTTCAAGATATAAACTTTTTCTATCATGGAATTCATAAGAATGCGTAATACATTCGGATCTATTATGACCAAAAAATTTTCTATTTATAAATCATATACATTTAAGTACAATATTTTTTTGTAATTTTGGTAAAAAATAAGCGTTAAGTTGATAAATATTGCAATAAGGTAAAATAAAAAATGAAAATGACTCTAGATAAATAAATTTTATATATTCTTATATTTCTTATAAAATGTACTGGTCTTAAGTGACTAAAGATATGTTAAAAAGTTAGCAACATCTATAATTGTATACGATAAAGTACTTAATAAATTAATAAGCATATGTAAAAATGTTATATTAATAGATTAAACTTTTTAATATATATATATATATATATATATATATATATATATATATGTATAGTGTTTTCTTACGTATATTTAAAATTATATTTTAAAGAAATACAATATCAACAAAAATTAGTTAAAAAAAAAATTTTGGAAATTTTTATCGATATTTTTTAAAATACCCTGATCTTTCTTGTCGCTTTAGTTTTTTGTAATATAAAATTTCGTATGATAATTGTCATAGTTCTATTGTACTACATAAAAAAATCCATATAATGTATTTCCAGTTTATATTACACGCTTGTGACACTGTTAATTATTCTACTATTCCTCTCCCTATAATGAGTAATTAATATACTTATTGCACGCTAAAAATATGTCTTATTTTGTATATTATCTTAACTTGAATAAAATAGTGTTAGGTGTTTAACATTTTTTACGTCCATCTTATAAGCTCAAGAATGGTTCTGGGAAGGTATCAAAATAGCTTTCAAATTATCGCTGTTAAAACAAATATTTTTAATATTTATAAAAGACGTATAATTTTTTTAGATATTTTTAAATCATAATTTTTCATTATTATACAGTTTTAAATCAGTACATTAAAATGTATTGAGTATATTTATGTTTACGATAAACATTCAATAAAAAATATGTATTTTAAATTTTATAAATTACTTTAATTTAATATTTTCTTCGCTGGCACACTTTTAATTTTTGTCAATTGATATCATTGAAATGTGATAAATTTGTAACAATTATAATATTATTCCTAGATTGAACGATACATTTTTTCATAAAAGATTTTTAAATATTTTTATTATAAATAATCTTCTATTTATTATGTTTTATCGTTTTGAAGTGATTCGTTAAATTGTTTACTATTATTTAATTAAAATTTATTTTTTATTATTCTTTCTCTATAAAATAACGCAATATTATTTGTATTAAATTTACATTTAATTAAGAAACCTACTTATATAACAATTATATTAATGATTATCGTTTGATTTTCGAGTAGCCTACGATAAATGAATATTAGAAAGAAGTTTTATAAAAACGGTAATTCAAATTATATTTTCTTTTATATGAAACAATATGTGGAATACTTTGTATTAGCTTTCGTTTGTATTGGCACCAAGAATATAATAGACTTGTTTACACATCTTATATATTTAATTGATATTCATAATGTTTTGATACAAAAATATTTTTTTGGTAATGTTCTTTATATTAATACCAGTAATCTGTAATCTTGAACAGTTTATAAATTTATTCAATCTTGGAAAATTTTTTTTAATTTCATATTTTTACACAAGAAAATTGAAATCAAATCGATCGCTTCTACATAGATAAATGTGAAATAAAACAAGCTAACACAATTGAAAAATAAATTAAAAACATAAACCATGGACTAATCGTTATATTACATTTTCCGGATAAAAATTATGACGGAAAAGTTGGAATTCAATTTATATCTCAATTACATAATCTTGACTAATTTATAACTAGGAAATGAAAATAATTATTTTAGTTCCTACAAAGAAAAAAAATAAAGTTATGAGTATCTATTGGTATATATTGCCGTTTAAATTGATAATATTTGAAGATGAATGTTTGGCAATTAGATATCGTTAAAACTAATTAGAGTACTCAACTTAGAAAATTGTTAAGATCAACTGCAATAAATTCAGTAATAACATTCGCATTTGAAATAAGAATATTCGTAAAAAGAATTTCATTATAATTTTTGTAAAAGCATGAGATTTCACACAGATGAAATTTTTAACTAACATATCGTGTAAAAATTACATAATCATTTAATCGTGTACGTAAACTTTATTTCATCTTTGCTAAAATAATTGTTTTTAACGTAAGAAACGATATTTCCGAAAAAATTTAATGCAATGTTACAATAATAATTAAATCAAGTGCAAATTAATAAAAGCACATCACTGATCTAAGATCGTAAAAAAATATATATCTTTAAAATACACTATAAAAACATCGAATAAAAAAACCAATAATATCAAGTACATTCACAGCAAAAAATATAATAAAATCGAAAAATAAACGCGCGATTCACAATCATTTTATCGTAATTATTTTATCGTACGCCACACAAAATAATCACTCATTCGAGCACACGAAAGAAGGGAAAGTGTGTAAATTAGCGAAATCACCTTCTACCGAAAAAAAAATACACGCACACGTGATAAAAAAGGGTAAAGACGAAGAGGATATTTTGGCGGTTGGAAGAGTCGCGTCCTCCGTTAGAATCCCCTTGGAAATCACTGACTGTCCGAATCGACGTGAAAAAGACTTTTCCTCACTTTGTTCTTTCCGTAAAGCCTCATCATCGTGGAGTTATACCACCAGCCGACGAGACTCACTTTAGAAATGTATCTCGACACGAGCTCCCAGGTCTTCTTCTCCTCCGCGTCGGTAATCCATCCGAAGGGCGCGAGGTCGAGGACTCCATGCTTGATGATCGAGTTGATGCTCGCTCCGTTTGCCAGGATCGTTTCAAGCGTCTCCTTGTGTCCCATCACAGCCGCGTAGTGCATCGCCGTAGCTCCGCTCTTGGTCCGCAGCTCGTGATTGGCTCCGCCGTTGAGCAACACGGAGACGAGCTCCTTGTGCCCGGCCTCGGCGGCGATGTGCAGCGGAGTAAGACCTTCCCTATCGGAGGCGTTCACGTGTCCGCCCCGTCTGAGCAACATCTCGAGCATCGGCTTCTGCCCGGTCTGAGCTGCGTAATGGAGTGCCGATTTCCCCCAGATGGTTTTTGCGTTCACGTCGGCGCCGCGCTCCAGGAACAGTTGCACCACTGCGTTGCGCTTCGAGAGCACGGCGATTATCAGCGGCGTCTCGCCACCCTGCATCTCCGTGTTCACCTCAGCGCCCAGTTGCAACAGAAGCTCGGCGATGTCCTTGGACTCGATGCGAGCTGCCAGATGCAGGGCGGTGGTCGTCTTGGCGTCGAGTTCGTCGTCCGGTGAACGCTCGGAGTTTCCGCTCGCGTGGATGGACTCGAGGTGGGAACGATGTTCGGTGTCGGTGAGGAACTCGAGGGCCAACTCCTTGTTCACGGCCCAAGTGTTCACGGGTACCCCGTGCTTCAGTAGAAACTTCGTCACATCGAGGTTTTCCTCGATCACGGCCAAATGCAGGAGGATGTCGTTGTGAACGTTGTCGTTCAAATCCGTCATCTTTGGTGGGATCTTGATCCTTGTCTTGGAACGGCACGACGGGAAAAAGCCGCCGGGATGGTAAATTGGGCACTATTTTAAATCGTGGATATAAATACACGATGCTCGTACGATGTCTCGTTGGAAACTGATGATGAGCCACCTGTGCTCGAATAATTTGTATATACACTCGAATTTCCGTTGGGGTAGGGATAGAGTTCACTACTCACTATCGTGAATTTTCACACTGTAATTAGAGCGGTAAATATTTATTCTTAGAAGTTGCAGGTGTTGACGTTTATGCAGGTACTTTTTGAAGATTAATACGAACTTAGAGAAACGAAGCCGGAAAAAAAGAAAGAGAGAGAAGAACAGGTAAATTTGCACAGTACCCCTTTTGAGTTTCACGTTAGTTCCTGAGGAGATATAATTCTTGGATTTAAGGTGAGAATTATGCTTTCTGGAAAATAAACGGTATATTTGGCAATCCCTCGATGCGAAACGCCAATACTTTCTAAGCCTCGTTCTATTTAAGGATAACATCTTTGTCTTAAATTTTAATTTTACGCATTGTACTATTCAACATTTCTAATCAAAATCATTTTAAGTCACATATAAAATGATTGTAATTAATCTTAATCTGAAATATGTAATGTTGAACGCAGCAACATTTTAACGCATTAAAAATTATGAGTAATAATTTTCCTTTTATTTTGTATGACGAAAACGTTTACCTTTCGTTTTTCGAAATATTCCATCTCGGCGAATTAAATTAATGATATCAATTATAATCAATCGTATAAGTACATATAAAATAATATCAAATTAAAACGTCTAAGATACGCTCTATCACAGTTACGTTTATTAACAAAGTTATTATAAATTTATTATTATGGTTTTATGAATGCCAAATTCTTTTTGGCTTTAAAAATTATACGTCTTTTATACACCTACGAAATTAAAATATTTTGATTTAAGTAACAATAAAAAAAATTAGTAAAAAAATATTAGGAATATTTATTTTTCTGTATAGATAATCTGCTATTATATAATAATATCTTATTATTATTAATAGTCTTACAATTTATACAAATACAAAAGTATGAATATAATAAATATCTGTAAATATATTAACAGTGTATTATTTCTCTTAATTAGTCATTAATAATTATGAATTATTAAATAGACTAATAATTAGAACATTCTTAATTATCCTTGCATAGAAAATTTTATTAAAAACAAACAAAATCTGTATGCCTTCGGTAAAAGTAATTTTTTAGTTCAGTATTTTAGGTCGTTATCAATTTGACTATATTTGAAAATTACATTTAATATAGTTCGAATAATTTATAACATTAAATTATATTTATTTTAATAGATATATAAAACAATTTAATGGTTATAATGTTAAATTTTTAATAAAATTTTCTAATTGATATTTGTATCTACACATAGCTGAAAGAGCCTGCTATTTATTAATTTATTTTGTAAAAGGTACAAAAATGCAGCGATGAGTCTATTTTGGTTGTACAAAGGTCCTCTGACCTCTGAAAGTCTTTAATAATGAAGTGCAATATGTACCTTAAGCTCTATCTTTTGCCTAATTTTATAAATTCTATAAACCAATTAACCATTAACCGATAATGTTTCAGTTCTAAAAACTTGTGTAATTGCACGATTATCGGAGTTTTGTTGTTATCAAAGATATATGAATAATCTATTTTTTGAACTATTAGAAGGAGTTATTATAATTTTCTTCTAACCTAATACGAAACATTAACGCTCGGGCAAAAACCACCCTAGAAAGTTTCTTTTTCGTTTTTTTGAAACTTATTTGATTTTATAATGTCGCAAAAAATTAGATACAAATGGAAGATTATCGAACTTTTTTGATTAGTTTAGGTCTGCAATTTATAGAAAACTACTTTCTTTAGTATATTATTATAATTCTTGATTTTATATTAAATTTTAAGTATCGTGATCCCCCCTTGTGAATATTTTTACCCATAAGTCTTTGGTCTTAGGTAAATTTTTTTAAGTCGATTCCACACCTTGAAAAATCAAATATACACTACAAAATAAAATTTAAAAGTCTTCTTAGATCAAGGAAAACTTTTTTCGAATTATTTATCAACAACTGTAATCGAACATGAAATTTAAATATTTATAATTATGTTCATAGCACATATAAATCTCTCATTTAAAAAATTGAACATTAGAGATGTTATATTTATCGAAACTTTGAAATGCTACACCGAGAGAAACGTGTAATTCTTAAGTTTTATGAGTTTTGAAAAACATTTGAGCATTGTAATTTTAAAGATAAATACTAAAAATTTGTTCTACGATTCAATACAAATTATCAATATGTCATGGAATATTTAAGTCTTAAATTTTTTTCTAGCTTACGTTAAAAAGAGTAAGTTGTACTAATATTCCATTCCTCGAATTAACTGTATTATACACTTATTTGATTTAATAATTAACTCAATAATTGCAAACTACGATTCAACCTGTTGGTACGTAGGCTGAAAAAAAATTACGCGCAATTTAATTTTAATAAAAAATTATTCTATTGGTTGCAATAAACTTTTCTGACTAGAAAAACAAATTTTATAAAGCCTAAATCGTCTCTTCTCGAGCACAATTAATTAACGTAAAACCGCTCAAACGTTTCTTTCGTTTTCAGTGTAACGGTAAGTTGGGTCCCGGTAAAGCCCACATTTTTCTCTTTGTGTACACTATTTTCTATACACGTATCCTTATAAAAATTGATTTTTCAAGCTTGTAAGGCGACTCTGTTCCCGTACGTTTAGATGCTCCCTTCCTCGCTTGCACGCAACAACCCCACCCAATAGACACCTGAGCTCATAAGCCCATTATCAATGATTATCAATCTTCAATCGCACAGGTATAAAATGCGATCGAGCGATCGAGTGATCGATTACGATCTTAAACCTCCTTGAGCGTAGCGAGAGCGAAGATTTCAACGAAGCTCAGGCTGTACTGCGACAAATCGACATAGGGGACTTCGTAATGATCGCAAAAGTCTTCGGAGACGTAACGCGCGACAGCGAAAGAAGCGCCGAGACTCAAACCGCCGTAGTTATCGTTCCGCACGCAGATCGAAATAAGGGCGATCGCCTGCAAGGCGAATATGACGTTGGTGAAGTTTTGAAGCTTGGAACGGTCTTTGATCTTCGCTGAGCTGAGTTCGATGACGGATGGGGAGAGTCCGAGGGCCAGGAGAAGGAAGCGGATCTCCTCGCGGACGCAGTACTTGAGCAAGACTTCCGTTGTGAAGAAGGCGAAAGGCACAACTTCTATTACACTTGAAAATAATTCGTAGAAGTTTCTGAAACGCTTGGTAATGCTCGGTCCGCCTGCAAATTAATGTAATTATCACAAGAATGCTTGGCGTTGCTTTATCTTATAATCGCTTATTGAAACGGCAAAGAGACATTTTTATTGATTGCGTTAATTAATTAATCGTCGACAAGATCGACTTATGATTAATTATCTTTTTATTTAATTAAATTATTATGAAATAGACGCTGTTATTCGTTATTAATTTTAAATTTCGGTAATATATTAATTTAAAACGTAACTAATTGAAAAAATAATTGCAATTAAAAATGGAATAAATCAAATCCATGAAAATTATTACTAGTTCGTTACCAAGAAATGTTTACTTTAATTATTTTATCAATAATATACGGTTAAATTTTTTTTAATTTTAATAATATATACCGTTACAAATGTTATATTTTACACGCATTCATTTTCTAAGTTTTTTATTATTATTTTAAAGCAACGACAATAAAATAAATTAGTTAAAAATAATATTAATTTTATTTATATTAAGAATTTAATGTATCGATATAATAAAGCGAAGGTAATAAAAAATTTATATTAATTATTTTTATTAAAAAGGAAAATTGTTTTATTCCTTATAAAATAATCATCGTTACAATCGTTAATTATGATAATAGAAAATTAGATTGTAAGAAAAAACATTTAAACTTTCTACTACTTATTTACCAAATCTGTTTATAAGTAATAAAATAAATGTTCGAAATAACTTAAATTAAAAAGTGAAATGTAACTTAATGTAAATGTACGAAAAACTTACCAAATCTAAAAATTCCTAAAATAGAATGTACAAGGAGTATTTGAAGAGCGCGAACGGCCCATCCTTGTTCGGTTGCTCTAAACGAAAAGGAGTCCTTAAAAAATTTCATACAAGCAATCGTAACAGCTAGTTTTACTAAATGTGCAATAACGGTGCCTAGATTAGCCATTGCGTTGAATTTTGGAAGAGCTCAATTTCTATTTTTGACTCGTAAGCTTTTATGTATCATTTATGAAATTTCAGTCTGAAACCTTTAGTACTACTTATGTTGATAATTTCAGCAAAAATATCAATATTTTGGAAGTATTCTATTTATTTTTTATCACATCGCTCGTAATATATAATTATCTTTGCAGCAAATTTATATCCGATACATAAACCTGAAAAGACACAAAAAAATTTAATTAGTTAATTACGATATGAAATAAAATCTTAGAATAAATATTGTTTCAAGATAAAATAATTATCAAATAAAATAAAAGTTAGTCAATATTTTTTAATTAACGGAAAAACTGATTTAAAACGAATTAATAATATTTTCAACGCTAATAAACTAATATTTATCTTTATTAATTCATGTGCAAGTATTTAAAAAGTCAAAATTAAAAATTTATTTTAAACATAAAATAATACGAAATTTATCAATGAAAAATGTAATAAAGATTAAAATAATTTATCAGTCATAATTGGGTATAATATTGTTACCGATAAATAATATCAAAAGATTCGAGTTTAATCTTTTGGATCATTAATATATAGTCAATTATTAACGTTTAAATCTAATATTTACAATATAATCTACCGTATACCAACGTAAATATGTACTTAATTTCGAAATAGATAAAAAAAGCAAAGTTTGCGTTTGTTAAAAAATTTATAAAAATAAACAATTACGTAACGATAACCTACGCATTTTCAACGATGGAGAAAAACAACATTCGGGAATAACGAGAGAATTGGATAAAAGAGGAAAGGGAAGCGGAAGCGAAACGATAATACAAAGCGATTATTAGTTAATATTTACGAGTCTTTTGCGCGCGACACCAAACTCCACGGCAGCTGCGAGGGAGGAAAAACGGAGATGTCTCATCGCCAAAATCGTCCCGCGACTCGACGACGACGCCGAGACGTTTACACAACGCTCGCGAACAACGCAACTCCTTTTTCGCGAGAACTTGGTTGTCCTCTCTCCTCCGCGTTCTCTCCACCCACTTAGCGCCGCTTCTGTTTCGCCGTTGGTAGAGAAATACATAAAAAAAGAGATAAAGTAAATACGACACTAATTAAGCGGACGACTACAGCTGTCGTCTAGCGGCCGACCCGCAACGCGACGCCATGACGCGCTCGGACCTAATCACATAACCTATTTCCCTCGCTTTGTATCAGAAGCGGCGCTAACGACGATAACGACGACGACGACAACGACGACGACGACGCGATTCGCTTCCACGTGAATATCTAGTCAATGGAATTCATCTCTACACAGACGCGCGTCGCCTCATTCGCCTCGTTTGCCTCCTTCGCCTCCTTCGCCTCGTTCGCCTCGTTCGCCTCGTTCCACTCATTCGCATCGTTTGACATTTTTTCCTTCTCCGAATCTAGTGTGTGCCAATAAATTAAACAAGAGCATAACGAACACTGGATTTTTAGAATAGCTTTAATACCATCCGATCGAAATACTCGGGGAGTACAAGTTTTTCAATGATAGAAAAATAACTAACGTACATAAGTTTCGTGTTTTATTGCTTTCAACAATCATCATTTATACGACTTGTGATATTATTTCAATCCATTTTTTTTCATTATAATATTCGTACAAGGCTTTTTCACCTACGTTATTAAACAAACGTTATAACTTTCTTATTCTTCTATAGATTTAATTATTGATTTTTAACATAGTTATTGATAAATTGTTAACGCGGAAATAGATTTTTGTCGCTATGTTTGAAAATAATTTGAATATTTATCTTGAGGCAAGATCGATGAAAATATGGATCGACAAATATATATTACTATCGTTAATATAAAAAATCCTTAATGTATCAATTAATATTTACATGAAAAAAAGTAATAATTCTTAAAGAAAATGATTATATCATTTTTCAATAGATATATAATACAACGTTTAATCGCTGAATAACCTTGTTAAACAATAAAGTCGAATAAAATTTTTATCGCACGGTGCATCCATTAATCTTTAATATCACATTTTTTCAATATTCTGGAGTAGTAGAGTTAACGTGAATATTTTATACTGTACAGAAATGTTAAAGTCAGTCTTATAAATAATCTATATTCTTAGAACTTAATATTTCATCCATAATACATATTTAACGGTATTATTTTAAGATACAACTTAAAATGAAAAAGGTTATTACTTATAAGTCATATTTGAGAATTATGATTATGCTATTTGTTTTATATCGAGTAAGTATTCATTTATTAAAGGTTTAAAATAAAATTTCTTTATAAATTAAAATTTATATTTTAATATAGATATCAATATTATATTATATAACAAATTATTAAATTTATACACGTGTATTTATTGTATACTTTACTTGTAACAACGCATTTATATAAAAAAAATTTTAATATGAATATCCATTATTACATTCATATTTTATTTTTATAAAAATATAGAAAATAAATTATGCATAAAATACGTTTAAAAAAATTTATAAATAATTTCGAATGCCCGTACAATATTCAATTATTTATTCGTATTTTTAAGACGTACATTAATGAAAAGACAACTCTCGTATAAGCGAGAAATATTTATCATTTTCACTGATTTAAATAATAAATATAATGGATTTTATAATATTTTTACAAGAAAAAATTAAAAACTTTTAGGTTCTAAAAATAAAAATAAAAGTGTAAAATCGTATCGAAAAGCTCAATTGTATACAACTATTATATAATAAATACAAAATAAAGTTTTTTTCAATATTTTACATGAATTTATTATTGTATTTATGAAATTATACGAATGTGAAAGGTTGAAGCAGTTAATTAATAATAGTTTTATAATAAATGACAAATCTAATATTATCCTACAAAAGTTGTATTATCTTATAGAGTAGGTCATGTAATTATAATGTACGACGATGTTAAGATTCCTTCGGCGAAATCAGAATTTGTTATAAGTATGGATAAACGTTACTAGGCTATATTTTAATACATTTCTACACGGAACTTAATTAGATTCTTTAGGCGAACTTACGCGACGTTATAATTAAATAGAATCGAGTTAAAATTAATAATCGTTTATCGTACGCGAAAAAATGTTAAAAATTAAATTTAAATATTTCCGTTTATCGATTAGCTAGAGAAAGTCGAATAAATATTTATAAGAACGAAGTATATTTTATAGCGCACTATTCGTCTTTTAGACATACGATAAATTCTTGTATAAATCTTACTACTGAAATGGGTTTTAAACCATTTTTCTCGCATAATTGACGCTTCCAAATGCAACTAGAAGCGAAGAAACGAAGAAACGAAGAAACGAAGAAGCGATAATCCAATCGGAAACTATAAAATCGCATACCGAATAATCTGGCGCCTAGAAGATACGAAGTACTTCTACAACACAGTACGCGACACTTGGAACACTTGGATCGCGAGTCCGTAAATCCCGTTCGGAGACTTATTCGCTCCGAGTCCGAAAAAACAAGAACGGCGACGGCCCCGAAGAAAAACGCGCGAAATATTCAAAGGAGTCCAAGGGCGACATCTGTCGGCGGGCCCGAGCTCACGAGAATCATAACCTGTCGTAACTTCCGAGTCGAGTCGGAGGACCGTTCATTCACCGCTGGATCAGCTGTTCGTCGAGGGCAACGTGTCGTCCCGGCGCCTCGCTTCGTCTTCCTCGGGGTGCAGCCTCTCGATGAAAGAATGACAGCCGCAGGCTCGAGGCCGCGACTCTCCTACTCGGGTAAGGTCATCCTCGCCCCGATGGTGCGGATCGGTACGTTGCCGATGCGCCTCCTCGCGCTCGAGTACGGCGCCGACATCGTCTACACGGAGGAGCTCATCGACTGGAAGCTTCTGCGCTGCGTGCGACGCGAAAATGGTGAGTGCTTGGATTTTCACGCGATGTCAACAAGATTCTTCGATTCTTAAGGTATTGTCCTCCCAGCGTTCGAAAAACGTGCGATCGAACAACTGCTTTTATATCTTTTGGAACGCGAATTCAAAGACAGAAATGCCGAGTAAACTTTTTATTTGTACGCGTTCGTCTTTTGTTGCAGCTACCGTGAATAACGTTAACGGAGAACCGCTGATAAGACAAAAAATTCATTTGCAATCGAAATATAAATATTATTTATGGTAATGGTGACAAGTTTGTTACAATTAATTGTTACAATTTAATTTTTACCTCAAAGTAAAAAGTCACAGATATAAAAATTATTCCAATTTTTTCGCAAGTATAGGTTTGATGGAAAAAATAAAAGATTAAAAGAGATATAAAAATGTATAGAAATAGAAAAGGCGACGGTCGGTAACGCAACGATGCTATAAAGCGAAAGATCAAACGCGTATAGGTTATTTGGGTTTTCTGTACAAATTATTAAACGTGCGTTACAATGTCGATGACAAATGTTCGAGTAGATATTTTTTTATCATAAAATTACCGATGCATTCGTCAAAAATGTACATATTTTTATTCATTTCATCGATTCCTTTCTTCTCTTGGACAGAAAATATAAATTATTTGCGTTATAAGACATTAAATCATAATCATTGTAATTAAAAGAATTATGTAGCAAGAATAATATATGATTAATTTGTAATGCAAGATTAAAAATTTCAATTTCTTTTATAAAAAATAAAAATTTATTATAAAATTTTAAACGATATCGTTATCATAATTTCAATTTTTTCAATTTAACGTTGTTGTACCGCGTTACTAAAAACATTGTTATCTGATTAACATCTATAATTTACATAAAGCTATTGTTTTTTTGACATTTTTATTCGACGTTAATATTTTCTTAATTCGAATTGTATATGTAAGAAAATTATTTGATGCATTTATCGATTCATCTATATTTTAATTTCAAATCAATGGTTAAGAAAAAAATTATTCTTGTACAAAAAAAGCAGGATAAAATCGTCGCAAGTTGTTTCTTGCATTTATCGTTCCAATAAAAATATTCTTTCGAACACCAACGGGATAAAAAATTGAAAAAATTGTAAATTAAGATAGTCGTAAAACATTCTTCATAAAAAATGTACACGCGTCAATCGAGAAAGTTCGTTAAAAGTGCAATCATAAAAATGCAACGAGTGAGTGCGATAAACAAGAAAAAAGTTCGGAAAATGGGAGGAAGAGTTTGCGCCTGAGCGAAAAGCCCCTTTGTATTTACCCATAGCGTCTGAAGAAGGATGTAATCGACAGATGTCCTGGACACGGTAGACTACATCGACAAGACCGACGGAACGGTGGTGTTCCGGACGTGTGCCCGGGAACGCGAGCGGGTGGTTCTACAGTTGGGGAGTTGCGACGGTGGACGCGCCCTGAGGGTGGCACGCCTCGTCGAGGCCGACGTGGCGGGAATCGACCTGAACATGGGCTGCCCCCGGCGGTTCTCGGTCCTTGGGGGTATGGGCGCGGCCCTCCTCGGGCAACCGGAGAAAGCCCGGAGTATGCTCAAGGGACTCGTCGAGGGTCTGAGCATACCCGTCACCTGCAAGATCCGTGTCTTGCCGAGCCTCGAGGACACCCTCGAACTCTGCGACACCCTCGTCTCGACCGGCATCGCGGCTATCACTGTTCACGGACGGACCGTCGACGAGCGGCCGCAGCACCCCAACAGGAACCACGTGCTCAGGAAGATAGCCGAGCACCTCGACATCCCCGTCATCGCCAACGGCGGCTCCAAGGTACGTGTTTTCGAGTTGTTTCCGTTGAGACCGATGATAGAGGGCGAGCTTTCGACGCCCGCGCGAGTCGTTATCGCGAGATGGGATCGGGTGAAGCCGATAAGACGTTGAAGACTTTGTACGCGTTCAAGTTCACACTCGTTTGGCACACAATACATCGTTGCGATGTATTCGGGTCAAAGTTTGATCGCGATCGCGCGATGCGGTTGCAACAACGTTTTCGTCGACGATGTCTCATTTCGGATCGGTGTTCGATGTCCACTCATCGAATCGTTATTCGATGATATAATAATAATAAATATTTTTACGGCATAATTATTTGCCGAATGTTGGTTATTGCTTAGAAGGGATACTTTTGTTCGCAAGTTTTATAAGTTTGAAACTAATGTTTATGCGTCGGAGCAAAAGGGATAGATTTAAATTCCCGAAACATTTTATGCCAAATTGCAAAAACGGTCTCAAAAATGTAAAAAACATTTTCTTATGGAATACTTAAAACAATGTATTTAAGGATTTTTACTTACAAATCTGATAATAAAGAAATTTGAGCACGATAAAGCCTTTTTTAACGTTGAAGTTGTTTGGATACTTTGTAAAAACGTAAACACAAATATATCTAATATTAATTTCTGTAGCAAAAATATTTGTAGCGATGATCTTGATCGTTCGACGCTTCGTAATTGTTAAACTTATCGCGAAAATATAATTAAATGATAAATTTATTAACGTTCAAAATAATTTCATACGCGAAAAAATGAAATATGATAGAAATATATGTGACATAAATACTTGTGCATCCTATTACTTTTGAAAGTAAAAATAAATTCACTTCGATATTTACGAAATGTGTGACTCAACGTACAAAATTATTTAAAAATTCTTTTTCAATTATTTAGGTCTGTGGTATTTTATTTTTCGTATGTTATTTGGTATAAATTTTAATAAAACTTATAAATAGATATATAATAAAATATAATAGCGTAATAGTAAATGAAATTATAGAAAAAAAATATTCGGGAAAATTCAACGACTCGTTTTTGTCTTTCATGGAAATTGAACATTTTGAGTACTCGTTCTCTCGCTATGTATAGAAAATGATATTGGATTAAAGTACGAAAAAAATCAATGTATTGAAATGTAGAAGTATTATAGATGCATTAGTATTCAACGTATTATCTTCGTAGAAAACTTCTTTTAGATGAATCATTTTTAAAATATATATACAATTTAATATAAATATGTAAAAACGCACAGATACTAATTATTAAATAAATGACGTTCATATAATTTTAATATTAATTTAAAATTGTCTATAAATAAACAAAAAATAATTTAAAGAAAAATATTACCTTATAAATATTTAAAATAGTTTCAGTTTGTAAAGTTACTTTAAAATTATTTCTATAAAGTTTACATTATAAAAATTGTAAAAAAGTCTTTAATTTTCTTAAACAATTTTGTTTTCCGTAACTTTTAGTAAACGAGATTAAAAAATTTGTTTCTATAATTCTTTTATTTGGAACCGTTCGAAAGCTGAAAGAAAAAAAGAGAAAGAGAAAATATGAAATTTCAATTTAAGCCGATTCATAATTGCGTCTACTATAAGTTTTAAATGAAAAACTTTCTACCGTAAATAATGATAAATACGCCCGTATTTTACGTTGAATTGTTAAATACGCAGGTTTCTTTGGAGTTTTTAAACGAAACGTAGTGGATTTAAAAAAATGCTCGTATTCGGTAGCTTCAATTGGAGGAGAAGCGAATACGTGATAAAGAAGCTCTTTCCTTCTCTAAAATACAATTTCTAACGAACTAAAGTGGGTTTCCGGTAGAACGCATTCGTTGTCGAATTGTTGTTGAACGTTGAGTATTTCCAATATTTTTCAATACCAATCCAATACTATTTCAATTGACTAAATGAAATTACGCTAATAAGGAAATAGAGAAAAGGGAGGACATATTCCGCTTCAAGGAAGAAACTGGGTGCAGCAGCGTAATGATCGCGCGCTCGGCCGAGTGGAACTGTTCTATATTCCGGCCGATGGGGATGCTACCCATGGAGCACGTGATAAGGGACTACCTGAAACTGGCCGTAGATTACGACAACCCTCCGAGCAATACCAAATACTGCGTGCAGAATATACTGAGGGACCTGCAAGAGTCACCGCTCGGCAGAAGGTTTCTCGACACGCAAACCCTCGAGCAAATTTGGTGAGATTCTCAAGAATCTATATTTTATCTTATAAACTTCCGTTTCCTAAACTTCCATTCTTCTCTCGCGAATGCACACATTCTGCGAATAACTATTTTAAAACATACGCGATTCGTCTCGTTTTTAGACTTACAGTAGTAGTTTTTATAGATATCGATAATAATGCAAGTTGGAACTTATTTTCATTTGTATTTCATAATAGTTGCTTATTTTATATATTTCTATATTATCGGTTTACTTTAAATATTTATAATATTGTAATTTTAAAAAATTTCCAATTAAATGAAAATATATTTTTTATGTAATTTTTATGAATACATTTCAAATTATTACAAGTTTTTAATTCTTTAATTTATTCCGAAATTTCATAATAATTTTAACTACGGATATGAAAACGCATCGTGTGCATCAATTTCAAAATACGTATAGGTAAAAGGAAAATAATCCCAAATATTCAAAGATTGTTCGCCTTCGTTATTTCATGCTCAAATTCCAGCTGAAATAGCTCGTTAAATTTAATTTAAATTATATTGCCCTTCATCTTATTACTGTAATTCTTATTAAATTATTTCATATTTATGATAACACAGAATTTATCTATATATATATTTATAAATTTCTAAGAATACTTACTTTGTATATAGATTTTTTATGTACTCTGGTAAATAACTATGATTCTTATTTATAATATTTATTTGAAGTATAACATTTTTCGACATAATAATAATAATAATAATAATAATAATAATAATAATAATAATAATAACAACAATAATGTTACTAATATAAAATATTTCTCAAAAAACAATAAAAAATATACGCATAAACTACTTGAATTTTAATTTTGTCTACTTAAAAACCAAATTAACATAAATTTTGAATTCTAATTTTGTATTTAGAACCAATTAAAAGAGTTATAAAATTTAAATAGCTGTACAATATATAAAAATCCTCATTTATTTTATGACAAACTAATTATTTCTGTAATAAAAATAAATTATGATAATGTATTAATATATTAATAACGCATTAATTTTATTAATAAAAATAATTTCTATTTATTCAAAAATTATAAAATTTTTACTTTAAGTACTGTGTAAATTAACATTATAATGATATCATTAAGTTTATTACACTCGTTAGTTATTCAAATATTATTTATGGAAGAATAAAGTTGCTACAAAAAAATAAATTTATGAAGTCAAAATATGCAATACAATTATTTATATTATTATGATTAAAGTTTACACGATAATCCTTCGCTAGATACAATAAAGTTAGAATGTAAATTTTAACGAAAGTATTTTAATTTATCATAATACTTTGTTTTATATTAACATCGGAAAAATTACTCTATAATTATTATTTAGTAATATTTTATTTAATAATATAACGATAAAAGCATTTATTCTTAACAATACAAAAATCATTTCATTACTTAAATTCTTATTATTTTAAGAAATTTCCGATATTTAGAAATTAGATTTTTAGAATACTGCGAAAGGCTATGCGAAGTAATTTAAGGTTGAATTAAAGTTAAGAACGTTATTAAAGAATTCTTACTGAATAAATAACGCAATTGTTTACTATTATTACAAAAATTAAATAAATTATGAACTAGTTAAGCAGAATCCAAGTACCTTTAAAAAAATAGTATTTTAATAATGTTCTTTTTATAATTTTTCGTCACTTTTAAAATAATAAAAGACATTTACGAATATCAAAAATTATATATACATATAACATATTAAATTAAATTTTATGTTTAAAAAATCATTGAAAATTAAAGCATTTACAAAATATTACAAAATAAAGAAAACATTAATTTAAAAATATAATATACAAAAACATGTATTTACATATTATATTTTGGGTGTAAATCGAAAAAAAAATTTGGTATAGAATTTTATATAAACTTTAATTGAATATTAGACATTCATTCAATTATAGTACACATCTAAAAATAATCAGATATTTTCATAAGCAGATATTAGCAGTATTAAATATAAATGTAAAATATAATTATTGTACTTCATAATTTTTTAAAAATTTCACGTTTGTTTTCATTTATTAGTATTCAAAAGGGTGACAAAACAATATTAATTCGTTAAAAAATTTATAAAAATTGAAGAAAGATTACAACTGGCTCGTATTACCTTTAATTGTTCTATTCGTAGTAATTATAACACAAATGTGCCAAATACTTCTCGTTACTAATTTAACGGTGAAACGCTCGTGTTAATTTAAAAAAGAACGTTACGAAAAAAAACTAAAATCTTTTATAATTGAAAACAATCCTTGAATTCGAAGGTTCGATAATCTTCGTTTATTGTATTCGGAACAAAAATAGATCGATCTGATACATACGCACCTAAGTTTGAGTAAAACAGCTTTAAGTTGCGGTGACAAATTGTCCGTAGACGTGCACGTGGTTCTTTCTCCACGGCACACTCGTCGATGAGCTCGTCGATGAGCTCGTCGGTGAGCTCGTCGGTGAGCTCGTCGGTGAGCTCGTTGATTAGTAATTGAGATCGTTGGATAATTAGAGGCGGAAACGCTGGACAAAAGCCAAGGTTAGGTGGCGAAACGCGGACGAACGAGGATTCGTAAAAAAGTTTGTAAAGTTGGCGGACGTTGCAGCGAAGTCTGGGACATGAGCGACTACTGCCGCGGCAAGACGCGCGAGTACAGGGAGAAGGGCTTCCAGGGCAGATTCGAGGTCGTACCGGAGCGCCTCGGCCTGCTCGCCGGTGGCGGGGGCAAGCGCAAGCTCGAGGAGGAGGCGGAGGACGTACACCTCATGTGCTGCGCCTTCCTGCGGAACAAGTACAACGACGAGACGAGTCTCCCCAAGAGCCGACTCGTCAGGTGGACCGAGGCCAATCGCAAAAAGCTCCCCTCCTACGTCACCGTCCACGAGGAGAAGCTCTTCCGTTCGATCGTATTCGTCGATGGGAGGAAATACGGATCCTCCTTCTGGTGAGACGAAGATTTTTCTTATCTTCTTCCTTCCGTGCGTGGGTCGTTCTATCGTTGCTTAAGCTTCGAATGAAAATCGAAAAATATTTTCTGAATTATGGAAGGAGCTCCGTTTCCTTCGAATTTTTTAATGTGATTGGATTTAATTGTGAATGGATCCGGTGATGTCGGAGCGAGTTCAAAAATATTAATTTAACGCGTTATTTACTTTTACTCGTACGAAAACAAAATTTTATCCGTAGCTCGCGATATCGTTCCTATTTGGTGATGCGAGCTTTTCGATCGTTGCGGATGCCATTAGAGCATTTTTAAACAAATTAAAATTAAAACTAAAATGATTACTATATTCGCGCTATCGTTTACAAAATATATACTTGAACATATCGAACGCAGAATTAAAATATTGGACGATAGTTACGTCTGATTAATAAATGTATTTTAATTCTTTGCAACGTTTTTATTATGTATTTTAATTTTATGTACCAATTTACCATCGATTATACATTGAGCTTACATTATTTTTCCAACTGTACCTTTCGCACGAGTTTTATTTATTCCAATCGTATTTTTAATTCAATGTCGTAACTTAAAAATTTAGCAGATTAAATGGAAATAAATATTCTTACTTTGATTAAAAGGAAACGAATATAATTGTACTATCGAAATTATTAAAAATGACTTCGCTACGAATGTATCGTTAAAAAATTAATTCTATTGTTTTCAGGGAGAAGAATAAAAAATGGGCGGAACAAGGAGCAGCGCTGGTTTGTCTCTGTGCATTAGGTATAATTGATTCGGAGTCGCTCGCCAAAAACGGCAACCTATTAGTCTGACATTGAGTGACCCGTTACACAAAATCTATATCCGATCGTTCGTTGTACATCAAGCCTCGCACTTTTCCACATCAATAATAAACATTGCCATGATTATAATGTAAATTATATTTGAAAAATATTTTATATCAAATGTATAAAAACGTTAAGTTGAAAAATATTTTTTTACATATAGTTAATTAATTATACGTATATCAATACGCATACATATACATGTTTATATATATTAAATTTATATAAATTATAAAAATAATGAATTAAGCTAGTATAGAAATTGTTATTATATCGAGTAATTATTAATATCTTTATACTATAGAAAATGCAATAAAGTACATATATTAGACATTTTATTTAAACATATTTTAATATAACTTAAAAATAAACTTCTATAAAAGTAATTTTGTTTTACTTGTCGTTTTTTTTTTACCACCACCCAATATTTTAATCAATGCTTATTTTAACTTTAATAAATAAATACAATTATATAATTAATGACTCATTAAAAAGTTTCAGATTATAATTTTTAACGATAACTTTAAATCAATTTTCAAAAAAGTCTTAAAAATATATTTCTTTAAATTTGATATTAGAACTTTCAAAGAAAATATCGAATAAAATTTCAATATATTTTTAAAGATAGCATATTCGATAAAATTTGATGTAATAATATAAAACTAGTTAAAAGGATTAAAATTCATAAAATTTTGAGGTAAAATAAATACAAGATTTCATTTAAATAAAATATCGATTCCTTGCACTATTCGAATTTAAACCTATTTAGCCGATACATCCAACTTAGAATTCCTCGTGCATCGAATATTACAGTAAAGATCGGTATCCTCCATAAAAATACAGCCGCAATATCCAATACCCAACGATGAAACGTCTCGGTGATAAAAAGCTGCTCGTTCGAAATAAACGTTTTCGTCCAGGACACGTTGCAGTGCAGATAAGCATAATTTGCACTCCGGCGGTGTGTAATCCCCGAGGATAAGGTCAGAGAAGCGCCGTGTATATTATCGTATTTCACCGGCTTATCAACGATAAGAGTACGATCGAAGTTCCGCGGAGCCTGAGATGCGCTACTGACACTGTCACTCGAGCCATGGACGGAAGTCATTGGGGAATCGCAACCGACCTCGACTGCGATTACAAGGACAGTAGTCTCGCGACCGACGATGAGGATCAGGAAGATGGGTGAGTCGGTATTTACCAGCGCCGAATGCCATTAGATTTTATTTTTACTATCCCTGGTTATACGATCGCGTCGAATTCTTCTAATGACGCGTGCATAAAATTAAGAAAATGTGAAATTCGCGCGTCTGTATATCTCGGTAACTAATCTATATATCGAGGAGCGTTTATCATCTGTTGGAGACGTCGAATTTACGATGCTCGTTACAACTGAAATTCTATACCAAATACACATGTGTATAAGATTAAACTACCGACTATATCTGTGCCATTAATATATCAAAATTCTCACGCTATGTTTTGACCTGCATAATATTGATTATCGTGAGTAAAATTCTTGTAAATAGCGAGAGAAATAAAAAAAATTCAAGATCATTAAACGTTTACGTATTCGTTATAATTAAATTTTAATCATCTTTCACTTCATTAGTTAAATTTATATCGAAAATTTATATTAAAAACATTCGTAATATAAATAATGCGTTGTATCCATTATTAATGGTAATAAAAATTTCGATTTTTATTGCTTTTTGGAAGCAATCCAAAATAGCTCGTTTGAAATATTTATGAATTTCTTATTTTATTGTGTTGAATTTAATATTTGCATAAGTTCAATTTTATTAAAAGGAATTTAATTTGAATTTTAAAATAATAAAATTAATGAACATTTTTGTATTTATAAATTTATAAACTTGGTTTAAAAAAATGTAAAATTAAAATTAAAATTTATAAAGTTGGAAGTAATTTACCGGTGATATTTAATCTGAATATCATACTAGAACCTTAAAATGTACGAGATAAGATTTTTCTCGTTATTAAACATAAGATAAGTTATTTGATAACGATCAATGCATAAATCACTGCTACTTTATTTATTTAATCAAATAGCAGCTTTTAAAATTAACTTTGAAAATATCAAATATCAAAACTTAATGGTACTGATTAAGTTAATAGTATTGAATGTTAATCACATCAAAGTAATTACGTAATTATTTAAACCTTTTAAAAAGGTACTGAAATAGACTTAAAGCTGTAATATCTTAACATCCATAACTTAACTTTATGGATACAAATTTTGAGAAATCAAAATAATAATTATGCATAATTATGATTTGAACGTGCCCGCGATTTTGAAAAGTATATATTTAGCAAAAAGCAACTCTATACGTTTGTCTTAAATAAATAATAATTTTTTATTTATAATTTTATAATTATATTTGAAAAATTCTGTATTTAAATTTGAAACAATAACAAAAATATAGAATTTAAAGAAAATATAGTTAGTCATTCAAGATGATACATTATTTTATTTATTAATGTTTATTTTTTTAAATCAAGTAAATAGAATATTTATTCGATATGTTTTTTTTTTCAATCATAATAAACATTGATTTTGCATTTAATAATTACTTATGACTAATGTGTTGTTACATAAAACAATCGCCGTTTTACTGTTATTTGTTTTATTTTTTTTGTGCTTTAATTAAGATTTTTTCTATGTATGAGAATTTGTTACTTGTTGTATTATTATTTTTATACAGAAAATGGGTAGTATAAAAAAACTGTACGTTCTAGTAAGATAATACATAAACATGGTTATGTGACTCCAGGCACTATATTGATTTTATGTACTACACCTTTATTTCTTCAGACTATGTAAAATCCAATAATTATCTTTTCTTTATATTAAATAATAAAAATATATTTTACTTTATAAATATTAACAAAAGGTTCAAACTTGTAAATTTCTATTAAGAATTTATTAAAAATCAATGTAAAAGTTAATATCGAAATATATAGTAATATAGCAAAATATTTAATGGAACGTTTTACTTTTAATTATATCTTTCCTTTATCTATTATTTAAAAATTGAATTAATACTTTATGTAGTTAATTCTACCAATTACATCGGTTAATATATTCAATAAATTAAAAAAATAACAATTTAAATCAATAAATAAACAAATTCATAACTAAAATATTCAATAAAATGTTGCTGTTAGGTTAAATTATAATTCAAATATTTGTTTTAAGGAGCTCATTCAGAAGTGCAACTTTTTCGTCTCTGAAATTATATATTTTACTAACTATATAGAATCATATTGGCGTGAAAACAATCGCTTTGCTTGAAAGTTATAAAACTTATTATTAACAATACTTAAACCTAAAATATTTTCATAAATTTTATAACCGCGTTAATAAATATTGGTCTAACAAATAATTCATTGGCAATTTAATACTCGGAAAATTCAAACCAATTTGACTTTATCGTGAGTCCTTCCTAGACCCAACGAAGAGATTCTACTATGGGACTCGTTTAAGTGTACAATGCCGCAGCCTAAGTCAGGTTCGATGGTGGAAAACCGTTGGTACGAAGTCATTTTGCGTATCATTAAGATCCTCTTGTACATTTTCCTCTTTACTGTGATTCTTGGCGGAAGTATCATTGCTAAGGGAACCGCCTTCGTCGCCACGTCACAACTAAGCCAAAGATCCGTTCGTTATTGCAACTATTACCTTGGTAATTATATTAGCGATATTATAATACCTAGATTTATTTTACAGTGTCTGAAATCTTATGGTAATATTTCCGCAATCTTTTAATGGGATTACTTATTACGATGAAAATGAAGCATAAACGCAGACACCCGAAAATAGGTATATAAAATTGTTATGTAAAAATTAATGAGGAGCACGTCAGTGAATTTACTTCCGCTTAATTTTTGTTAAGCATCCATTTATATTTAAATTTGCAGAATCATAAACTAAAATATTTTCATCGTGTATCGTAACTTGTGTCATAAATTTGACTACATAGATAGAAATAGCATCGCATTTATTTTCAAATTACAATATTCTTTACATTTTATTTTTTTCATGCGAAGAGATTTTAATCTAGTTTATCCTACAAATTTATTGTAATTTTAATTTAAAATCATTTCTAGTGTATATTATACGTGTGAAAATTTGTGTTTATATTCTTCTTACGATCGCGTTTTACATGTTTTACGTTGTAACTCCCTTAATATGTTTTTGTAAGAACAAGTTACTGAATTTACGTGTTTTCGGCTCAAACTTATAGTTAATAAGTTCAGCGTCGAGTTAAACTATGTATACAGAAGAAATTTCGTAAAACCTTTCATCTTTTATTTGAATACTGTAGATTTAATAAATACTAACGTTATGTCACAAATAAAATATTTTTATTAATTTAATCGATCCATTATTATAATTTAACGTTTATTTAAATTAGGCTTACCATTGTTTAAAATATTTTATACTTCCTGTTAAAGTATCCATTGCAAATTATAAATAAAAATATAAATGTGAATTACTATATCTTTGGATTTAAAAATAGTATCTTTTGTTTAATATATTTTTAATCGATTAAATATTGATTATAAAGAAATGGACTCGGAGTAATTAAACTTTATTAACAAATAAAATCATTCGAAACTTTTATTTTATCTTAATATTTATAATTATTTTCTTTTCGAATAAATAAGTATCGATTTAAAAGACTTATAAATTTTCTCGGATATAAATTTTGTAACTCGAATATATTAAATGTGTAATGTAACCAATGTAAACGTACATAAATGATCAAACTGCAAATAATCGATGATAAAACTATTTTGTAAATAAAATGGATCGCATTGACTTTTAAAAAATATAAAAATATCTAAATTTTATCTTATATATAACACACATTGTCATGATTGTGTTTTTACATAGAAGAGAAAGTATATTAAGAAAAATTAATGGTATTATACGAAAAAATTTGTTCCTATTTTTAAACAATTTTTATTTGATTTCATTAAGATTTATAATACATTAATCGAACGATCGTATTTAGTTTTTAATCCAATTTGAACTTGATCTACGTACACATATAATTATAAATATTTCTACGTCATTATTAGAATAAGAAATTTTTCAAGGTAGCATCTATTTTTAAAGAATCTAGTTTTTAGTCTTTCCAAAAAAAGTTCGATCTATTCTTGTAGTTTATCTTTATGTAACCGTAGGTAATGCCGCAGGCGAACGACATATTTACGAAGCCAAGCTGACGGGGAACGCGCGCATATCCTGGATCTGGTGTATAATTCTGAGCTTCGCGGTGCCGGAAGCTCTGGACTTCCTGTGCTTTCTGTGGAACTGCTTTTTCGTCGACGTCAAGTTGCCCAAGACGCGTCATGTAATCTTGATAAGCGTTATCGAGATTCTGCAAACTGCGGGTGTTGCGCTGCTATTCTTCGTCGTTCTACCACATCTTGATGTACTGCAAGGGTTAACCTCGCTTACCACCATTTCCGTTATTCCTAGTGCATTGGGTGCGTCTTTGGGATTCGGAGGGATTCGAAGGGATTCGGAGTCTTCGCGGATTCTTCATTTTTTATTTTTTATAGATTTCACATTTTTCGCATTGATCGTATGCTCTTACGCTTTCTAGCAACTGCATCGATAGAGGAAAATTCTAAATATATGCTGTAACGTTGTATTATCAGATGACGTAATATTATCACATCTAATTTAAATATACACATTAAGAATTGCTAAGTAGTTTTCCATTTCAAAAAGAACTTCATCGTTGACGTTTTTATTTGTGTGATAAAAACAATGAAAATGATTGCGATGAAAGGTTTCATTAAAAGGCTAAAATTAACTTGTAATGTTTTAGATGTGTACCAAAATAATCAATCCTCTGAAAATTAGGCTAATAGTTTTTCATCGCGTTTAGGAAAAATTTTTTTTTCGATATACTTAAATTTTTATAAATAGCTTTATATTTTAATATCAATAACAATAATATTAAACTATGAAACTATGCGTTTCATTCTCTATTTTATTATTAACATTAACATTGTTACATAGTTCGGACAAAAATTTTATGATAGCCATTTAAAAATTACATTAAAGATGTTTGCAAAATAAATTTTTAAGTGCGAACTGAATTTTTAAATACGAGTTTGCAATCAAAATTATTATTGAACGATAAATAAAATTAGAATAAATTCTCGATTAAAGTATTTAACGGTATAGAAATAAACAAAATTAAAAATAAAATTCGACATCGTTATTTAAAATTTTTATCAATTTTTTTTTATTATATTAGAATTCGTGAAGATTAAATAAGAAGATTTAATAAAGTCTAATTAATTTAATAGTGCCGTTATCGTTTCCAATCTTCGCGATTAAATTCATATTTCATATTTAAATTTTTGACTTATTCGTTTTTATGAAAATACGAAATAATAAGACTAAATTAAATAAGAGTAAAATATTTGAAAAGTACGTTTAATCGTTTCTTTTATAATTACAGGATTACTATCAAAATGTGGGTATCGCCAAAATAAGTCAGAATTCTATTTCTACATATTTGGAGATATTATAGCTTTCTTATGCCAAGTAGGTGGCATAATCTCTTTCACTTATATAGCATTAGAAAATGAAAACGGTTTGTCACCTTGGACTCTTCCAATTGCTTTTATATTATCGTCTCTACGCTGGTGGGGAAACTATGTGTCGAACGACAGCAGATTCGGTAATTATATTTAAAATCAATATATTTGTACAAAGAAAAACGTAGATAAAGATTTTACTCGGTCGAAAACCGATGCTTTGAACAAAATTGATTTTATTCGTGTAATTAGAATAAAAATGATTTGAAATAAATTAAAATTTAAATGTAAACAAATAAATGATAATTAATTATCGTTTACAACTTAATTATTATTAACAATATAAAAAATGTAATTTAAACTCGGGACAAAGGTAAGGTCTCGAAGGAAAAACTGTCGAATATTGTAGTTACCGTAATATCGTGAAAAAAAAATAATAAAACACGATAATAAATGGAAGCAGGATGAGAGCGGGAAAATTTTTGCAGTGCACGCATAACATAATGGTGACCCTAAACTAATTTTCCGGAAATACGCGGAACTATTCTGCGCCTTAGCCGAATCCTCTTGGGGGGATAAATCCGATTGGCCTTACGCCCGAGAGCCGCATGAATATGGCATAAGGCACGGCGATTCCGATCCCTCGTTCGAAATCGACCAGGTCGAAATGTTATTGTCTTTGTACTGGGACGTGGATTCGTGGGGCGGTTCCTGGAATATTTTATGACGACCCGGAGGTGCGGAAGCGCGCGCGTGAGGATCCAGCTAATAACAAAGCTACGCGCTCTGGAATTGTTATAACGGTACAAACCCGAAAAATCCGGCAGACATGAAACTCGGGAAAAATATATAATAACTAATCCCTGGAGGGAGACGTTCTCCGACCTCGTACTTTTCATCGAGATTCGTACGATACGCGGGATAACCTTTTTGCGAGCTTTTCTGTAACGCTTCCGTAACGCTTCCGTAACGCTTCTGTAACGAGTTCGATACGCGCCTGTGCTTCATTTTTTATACTCTGATACGAATTGCAAATTCTCGTGATTTCAGCTTTATTTATCCGTTACAGATATTTCCAACGTTAACATAAAGAATTCAAATGAAACGTCGTCGTTTTGCAGAGAACTGTAATGTACCGTTCATTCTCAACCGTTTATACGTCAAAATATTTATAAAGTTTTATGGAATATTATTAATCATATGTATAGGAGTTATTAACATGTATATGTTATTTAACATTGAAATTTAATTATTTTTTCGTTTTATTTACATTAGAAACAAGTAAAATCAAGACTTGTTATAAATTATGTTTTCTTTTGTTATAAAATTTGCTTATATTAGAGGAGAAACCAACGAACACTCGTATGTAATAAAAGTAAAATTAAAAATACATTTACAACGAATCTTTATTTATAAATATAAAGAATAAAAATTAAATAGTAGTTTACGCAATAGTTTACTCGACTTCTTAATCTGTAATTACAAATGCACTTGTTCGTGGAAGATATTTATGAAAAAGATATAATTAATATTTCGGATTACAAAATAATTATTATTTATATTATTTGGCAATACGTTTTAATATTTTAAAATTACTGTAGCGTTTCAAGTTTGTACAAAATTTTTATTGGATTGCAAAATATATACATACAGAGTTAATTCAGGATATATATTTATTAAATTTACTGGAACTTTTTGTGTATATAATATAATTTTTAATTATTAGAATTTTATATTTTAAAAAACTTACATTATTTTATACATAATTTACAAATGCAATTTATAATTAAAAATGCTATAAATATAAACTAAAATATATATTTTATTGTCAATTTGTCTTAAAATATTTTATTCAATAAAATATGTCTCTAACTTTTCTCTCTAATTTTATTTAATGTTTTATTTTTAAAGGTTTTATCAAGTATCTTGCAAAATCTCGAAAAAATTTGCAAGCGCATAGACCAGTGTTAATAGGTTACACATCATTACTCCGAATTTCAGTATTTTTAATGTTTTCGTTTTTAATTAGTTTTTGGAACGGTGTGCAACCTAATACATTTTTCGAAGGCTTTTGGATGAAGGACTACGATTTTGTTATCAAACTGGTAAACGATTCGTTTGTAGAAAGTTCTATCGAAGTTACCGCAAATTTACGTGGAGATCGATGGATACCGTTTCGTGTATTTTTAATTCACGTTGCATCGAGCTTATGCGTTTATAATTGCGGTAAGAATGATTTGTTTAATATAATTACTCGATAGTATTACAAAACTTTGTCGCTTTATCGATCGCTTGCGTATATTTATTTAGAGTATATTATTGAAAATCGCGTATTTACATACATATTATGCAATAAATAATTATTTTAGCATAATATAAATATTTTTTATTAAAAAATTAGATAATATATTTTTAAAAATATCAAAACTTTTAATTTATCTATTTAAAAAACTCTTTTTAGTCAAATTAAATATATATAAAATATTGTTATGATTATTATAATTACATACGTTTAGTTTGAATTTAATTTGTTAAGTTATCGAATTGCTCTTTACAGTTGCTTAAAGTTATTTAAATTTTATATCTAGCAAAAAAAGAACAAAACAACTGTACGAAGTAATAAATATAAGTATCTCGTAATATATAATCATATTTATATTTCACATACCATTGCATCGAATAATAATTTGTTAAAAATAGTAAGATCTAGTAAGACTATTTATTTTTAAAATACGAAATAGCGTATAGATTTTAGTCACAATAGCGAAAGATGTAATTTTAATAAATTGAAGCGAAAGGAAATTTTGACGTATACTATATTTTGACGTACGTTTTAAAATTAATTTAAAAAACTTGTAAAAGCTTGTAACCGTTCGAAAATCGAGCAGGAAGTTTAATCTTTAATTAAAAAATAAACGAATCCAGGTTAAGACTGTAATGTTCTGGTTTCGCAACCGATGCATGAAATTAAAAAACCCCTCCAGGTAAATACGCCTGTAAAACCCTGATGCAAGGGTTCGGGTTCGCACTGCCTTTGAACTTGGTACTCCCGGTGGGCATCGTGAGTCTTTGTTCGCTGATTGCCCTCCGCATCCGGGACGAGTGCACGTTCCACGAAGTCGGAGTTCAGGGTGCACTCGATTACCTCTTTTTCACGGCGCCGAGTCTCTACGGCTACGTCACCCATTGGCGCAATTGGCTCTGGATACTTTGGTTGCTGTCTCAGGTTTGGATCACGAGGCATATCTGGTACACGAGGAACGAGAGACTTGCCACCGCTGATAGGATTTTTGCCGTGTCGTCCTATGACACGCTTTTCGTGGATCAGTCTTTAGCCATGAGCAGATGGAGAGAGGATTTCAACGAAGAAGACTCTTTCGACAAGGTTCGATCTTGTTTGTATATGCAGCTAAAGTAATGCCCTTTATGATTCAATATTTTTCAAAAAAAGAATTACACGGTTATTGTCGCTTTCGGATATGGTTTTCGATAAATTTTCAAAATTATCGTTTAAAAATTTGTATAATATTTTACTTATTTGTAGATAATTATTGATTTAAATTTCATTAAAATGTATATTAGAATATCGTTTTTTGTTTTAAAATATATATTTTGTGAAATTCGTATGTCGACAAATAAAGAATTGTCTAATATGCGATTGCATAAATTATGTTTTCTATTTTGATAATTAAAAAATTTTTTAAATAACACATTTTTCTTGTATTAAGTCTGATAATGTCGAAGAACCAATAGTAATTACCAGAAACTCGTCTTCGATAAAAAATCAAGATCTAGTTACGAGAATTTATGCTTGTGCAACGATGTGGCACGAGACTCCCGAAGAAATGACAGATTTTCTTAATAGCATCCTACGATTGGATAGAGATCAATGTATCATGAGCATACTCAAAAAAAATTATCGAATCACATCACCCGATTATTACGAACTTGAAGGTAAAATTTCGATATAGCTTAAATCTTATCGAATTAGTTTTTCTATAAAAGTTACGTACATTTTAATTTAATTACCAAAATTTACATGTTTAATTACGAGTCTACAATGTTAAGATTTTTATACATAATCGATAGCAAATATACATTTTTTACTATTGACATCATTTTACTATTTTGTTCAAATTTTCATATATTTATTTTCCTTATAAAATAATTATATTCGTATTAAGTATGGTTTTATACATATTAAAAAATATAAAAAGATAAAAATAGATATTCATACATGTTTTGAAAAAAACGCGTTTTGTTACTGAAAAAAGCATATATTTACTTTTTTGATAATATCTATAACATAATAGTATATAATATAAAATTAAATGTGACCTTACCGTTACATAAAAAGAATAAAATTTTACAATATTCTTAAGTCCACATATTTTTTGACGATGCGTATAAATGTGCTCACGGATGCAGTCGTCGATGCCTCCACGACGAAAATAAAACAAAGGTGAACGACTATGTGGTGGACTTTCTCAAAACTGTGGAAAATTGTATTCGCATGCAAAATTTGCGACCCTCGCCACCGATCAAGTATCCAACACCTTACGGTGGGAGGCTCGTTTGGATTCTACCTGAAAAGACCAAAATGTTTTTGCATTTGAAAGATAAAAATAGGATTCGCACTAAAAAACGGTGGAGTCAGGTAAGAAGTAGTTTAAGAAGTAGTTTAAAATTCTTTGGAATATAAAGATAAAATGAATACAATTTAATTTTATCTATTTAAATTTATTTATAATCGGTTATTTTATATTTATAATACGAAAAGAAAAACTAATTAAGTTTATTAAATTGTTTATCAATATAGAAATTAGAAATAAATATAAATATTTTATTCTGCGTGTACAAAAAATTATCAAGTGCAATTTTACGCATTTATATTTAAACAATTATAATATACATTAAAACTATTTTTTATATTTTTCAAAATATTTTGAAATTTTGTATTTTATCTTCTTCATTAATATTGATTAAAAGTTAATTACGACTAATTAAAAGATAATAATTAATAAATAGTAATTCAGATACTTAAAAAAAAATTAATTGTATAGGATTGTAACTTTGAATAGTATTATTTATAATTAAAATTAATCCAATGTTAAAATTTTTAAAATGTTGAATAAATTTATTTATAGGTGATGTACATGTATTACTTATTAGGGTATCGGCTAATGGAGTTGCCAATAGAAGTTGAACGAAAAGAAGTAATTGCTGAAAATACATATATTCTCACACTGGATGGAGATATTGACTTTAGACCAAACGCCCTCAGAACTCTTATCGATAGAATGAAAATTAATAAAGATTTAGGATCGGCTTGTGGTAGAATTCATCCTGTAGGAAAAGGTAATTAACTAAAAGGTTTTTTTAAATTTCTTCAATATTTTATTTAACATTTATTTATTGTATTTTATTATAGTTAAAGTTGTTCAAAATTGTTTTTCTTAATACATTATGGTATTTATTCAAATAGATATTTTTAAGGATATTATTTATATATTACGTATTATGGTTGAAAAATCAAACTAAAGAGTAACAGAGTTCCTGAAAATCGATTACTCGAATAAAAAAATATTACATTTAAATTTTGTTTAACTTTCTAATTTATTCTATAATTTCAACGAATGTAAGATAAAAGTTTTTATTTTAATCGTATTTATTCCATTAAAATACCATTTTAATAATAATTAATAATATCTAATAGTTAATTAATAGTATTTCTAGTTGGCGTTAATATTCCATCGATTATTTTAATTAAATAAGTTTTTGCACGAAAGAAAAATGTTGTTATTCGAAGCATTTTATTAAATGTAAAACGATGAATCGAAATAAATAAATTTCAACTATTTTATTATTCGCAATCATAGTTCTGCAGTGCTTTTCATGCAGATTTATACACTTTACTGGATAACCCGACCCATAAATCCAAGCAGTTAGTAAAAGACGATTTTATCGTTGAAGTTAGCTTTATTAGTTAATAGATTAGCGACTCTCGAAGAAAGTTGGTCGGCGAGGAGAAGGAAACGAGGATGACCCGAGTTAAATAACTTAAATAAGTAACGTGTTCCAGGTCCGCTGGTGTGGTTTCAGAAGTTCGAGTACGCGATCGGACATTGGCTCCAGAAGTCGTCGGAGCACACAACGGGTTGCGTCCTTTGCGCACCCGGATGTTTCGCCCTCTTCCGAGCCAAGGCTCTCATGGACTACAACGTAATAAAGAAATACGCCACCGTACCGACCGAACCGCGACACTTCATTCAGTACGACCAGGGTGAGGACCGCTGGCTCTGCACTCTCCTCCTGCAGATGGGATACAAGGTCCGTCCGTTTGAAACGTACGCTTTTCGGTTTATCTTGCTCTCTTCGCTCTCTTCGCTCTCTTCGCTCTCTTCGCTCTCTTCGCTCTTTTCGCTCATTTAAGATTACTTCTTTCAAACGGTATTCTTGAAAAACATGATTTTTCAACTGGTGATTTTCATTATCAGCTCAACCTTAGTTACGACTAAGGTACTAAGTTACGAATTAAATATAGAACGCGGTTTTTTTGCTTTGCCTAGCGTTTTATGGTTATTCAAATTAAATTAAAATCTTACATCGTGACAACGAATTATAAATTATTCTCGAACAACGAATAACGAACGAACGGTATTACGGGAGTGACTAATTTCAGAATTAAGCTCTTCGGAAAATAATAATATTCGACGTTGGACTTTGAGTATTAAGTAATGGCTCTGTACCTACTTTCGATTATAACTTTCCAATTATAACTTTGGTTGCTGCGACTCGTTCGCTAGTCAAATCACGTTTACGACGAGCGATAGGATTACAAGCGTGACGACAAAGGCTTGTTAGCGTAAGAGGAAGCGAAATACTACCTAAATGCTTACAATTCGCAAATTGAACATTGCGTGTAAAACAAAGGTAAAAGCGAACAGACACAAAGATAGTTTTATGTGCATACTTACACGCAATGGTTAAGTAATGAGTATCATTGCTCTTTCTCGGGCAGATACTTTAGAGAAGAGATATTTAGATAGAAATCTTTTCCACTCTCCTTACTTACAAATTCGAGAACTTTTTATAGTTACGTATTATTTAATTTTATTTTTTATATCCTTTAAGAATTTGAAAAAATTTTAAATAGACGTTGAAAACTTTCTACTTGGTTATATTCCAAAAAACGTAATAAAGGATATATTTAATAAACAAAATTTCTGTAAATTTAAATCAATGTATTTAAATTTAAAAAATTATGAAATTTTCATTTTATTGTAAAAACTATCGGAATAATATCGGAAAAATCAATGAAAACATTATTTTGCATATAATAGGAACGGATTTTTAAAACGAAGACTTCGTTTTTGAAAAATGGTAGAGACGTTTTATTACTAAAATATCTTTATATTACGATAAAAGAATATTGATCGCTTAGGGATTTAAGCTTCAATTCAAAATATTATATTTAATATATAACAGTTTATAGTATTTAATAAAATTAATAAGATTATTTTTTAGCTTCGTATGTGTTTCATAAAGATTGCAGGCAAAATTTTTCTTGAAATGTATACATAAATTAATCGATGTACTTTTTTATTTCAATTTATCACCTATGTTTTTCTTTATAAACTTATTATCTATATTTGTTTTTTTTGGCACATTTTAGGTTGAATATTCAGCTGCCAGTGATGCATATACGCATGCTCCCGAAACATTTACCGAATTTTATATTCAACGACGAAGATGGATACCATCGACGATTGCCAATATCTTCGATTTACTAGAATCAGCTAAGCGAACAAAAAAAGTTAATCGAGATATTTCCATGATTTATATATATTACCAGTGGATATTAATGGGTATGCTATTTTTAAGGTATACATTATTGATATTTACGAGTACAATTTAACTTATGCATCTCATTAAGAAAAAAATGTAAATATAATATTTTACATTTCTATCAAAAATTTAAGTTTTTACGATTATTGGTTTTTTATGTGTACTAGAAAATGCATCGAAGATTTCCCAAATGTACGAAACAATTTATTGATGTAAGGTAAACAGAGGAATGAAATTCCGTATAGCGTTCTTTTAACATTTTAAGGTAGATTAATATTTCGAATATTTGTTTGATAAATTTCTTGAAATATTATTACAAAATTTCTTTGAGTATTCCCTGTTTTATTATTCAATACATATTTTAAATTAGATCTGTAAATTAAAATTTATACATCTAAAAATATATAACAAAATTAAATTAAATTAAATTATTTATTCACGTTTCATTAATTTTACTAAATAAATATACAAGTTGGCATCCGTTGAAAGACTTTAATATAGAAACATTTATAAAAGAAGATTAATTTTTTTATTAAATTATGGTATTTAAAATAATATTGTTAATAGTTTGTCTCTTACCATCAAAAAATGATTAATAATAAATTGGAAATTGCTATTTATTAATAATATAATAAAAATATTTAAATTAATATTAATAAAAACTATCCATATTTTACTTTGGTATAAAAAAGATATTAAAAACTTATATTTTTTTTACAAATAAATGAATATATAAATAATAAGATATTTATTATTAAAATATTTATTATTAAATATATATTATATTCATAAATGTTAAATAATAAATATTTTCAAGGAAGCACAATCTTAGGACCAGGAACAATATTCCTCATGCTTGTTGGAGCCTTCGTTTCCGCTTTCCAGATTGATAATTGGTCTAGTTTTTGCTACAACCTTACTCCTATTCTTATATTTTCTCTAGTATGCTATTACTGCAAAGAAAAAACACAAGTAATTCATATTATTTTTATACATACTTTACTTATATGTTTATATTATAGAAATTTAAACTTATTCAATTTTTATTAAATAGCGATATCGAAGCGATCAATCCAAGAATTAGATAAGATCAACTCATGTTTTTAAATTTATTAAAATTGAAATTAATTATTAAAACAGATGTTATTATAGCATTATTTAGAAATATACATATACGTAAGATGAAATGGAATAATTTTTTTAAATGTCGAGTAATTTATTCTAAGTGTTTTAAAAGAATTTTTATTTAAACGAAAGATAAATAATAAATTAAAATATTAGAAGTTTTTCAATTAGTTTTAAATTAACTAGTATAAACTTTATAAAAAACTATATTTAATTAATAATGTATAAATAGTGTTTCTAATTAATACGCTAAAAAATTCTTTCTTTCTTTCTAAATTATTAATATTTTTCAAAATATTTTGAATTTATAAACAATTAAAAGTTTTTAATACTTGTTTCTATAGCTTAAAATATTAAAGTAATGTTTTTTTATTTTTAAGCTAAAATGATGTTAAACTACATCAATTACGTTGACAGATTTATTTTTAACAGTGAAAATTTGTAAGATTACTAAATCTATATTTATATATATATATATACGTTAGAGATTTATATATATATATATAAGTTATTTTTGTTTTATAATAAAATAAGATTAATTAAAATTATAGATTAATATACGATATTGAAAACATTCATTGGCTTCTTACGTAAAAAAATTATGAATAAAATGAATGAGATACTCGGTAATGGTGTAGATTACTTTATCAAACTAAATTGTTTTAAAGATTTCTATTAAAATATAATACAATTACGAAAAATTGATAATAGACGATTGTTCATAATATAATAACGAACCATTAAAAGAAATCATACCAAAATTGAAATTATGAATTAAAACTGCAAATTTTTCTTTGAATAATATTTTAAGTCAAAATGAACGTGTCAGTTAAAAATATCAAAGATCGTAAAGGTGGGTAATTGGAAAGCTTGAAATACGTATGTATTAAAAATGTTTCTAAGGCGAAAGCATTACTAGCTAAAGATCGTAAACGTAAAACTAGTTAAAGGTTGCATTGAGCGTCCGGTGAGGCTTACTCCCAGCTTTTATCATGATCGTAACTGATCGTAACAGTAGGATTCCTGCATCCGTAGCTTCTGGTAGCCGGTGTAATCACGGCGATGTACGGCCTGGTGATGGTGGTCGTGCTCGTGGGCATCATGATCGAGATAGCGGAGCACGGATGGTTGGTTCCCAGCACGTTGCTCTTCTTCGTGGTCGCGGGCGAGCTCGTGATCACCGGCCTGTTGCATCCGCTCGAGTTGAGTTGCCTCGGTTACGGTGTCATCTACTACGTTACCGTCCCCTCCATGTACATGCTGCTCATCATCTTCTCTCTCTTCAACATGAACAACATCAGCTGGGGAACGAGGGATGCGTCCAAGGCTGCTCCCGATACGCTTGTAATGTCGACCTTGTAATGTCGTGCTCTTCTTCTAACGAAACAGGTTCCCTTATGAGCACCGGTGGATACGCTACATCAACAAGATCTTGTTTCGGCTCGCGTAACGTTCCATTGTGTTATTTTTAAATTACGTAATGTACCAAAGAACCCGATGTCGAATATTTATGGGAAGTATTTTAGCGTTAACTATCGATTTATACGCGTATCACCGATTAAAAGTTAAACGAAATCTACCCAAATATCATTTTATTATCCGATTGGAACTATCGCTGCTCGACATCGCGATTAATTAAGTAAATCTTGTCATTTTATTGTAGCAGGAGTATAATTAGAATAATTATTAGTCGAATATCGATCGATCAAATGATTCGTTCTTTATTTGTTATTATTCTTTTATTTCAAGGAAGGAAAGCAGAATGAAGATAGGAGTAATCGGTCGAACGAGGTTTCGAATGTAAAAATAAAAAACGAGAGAGGATTTGTCGAATTTTCTATCGGTAGATTATTTCAATGTATACTGTGCATGCAAAAACAACAACGCAGGATCGATGATCGATCGATGGAAATAAATTCAACCCTGAGGCAAATCGGGGTACGATTGGATGAATTAAAAAGGTTTGTTAACATTATTTTCTAAATTAATCGGTATTTAAATAATTAAATTTAAAACTGTTTTATGTTTAAATAGAATTCTTAAATAAGAATATCTATCTTTTGATAGTAACATAAATTTGTTCTTTGCATTTTTTAATTTACAATTCAACTCTGTTCTCTTATTTTGCATAAAAAATTTAATTTATCTTACTCTTTACTATATTAAAGAATATTGGTAAAAAATAGATAAAAAATTCTGTAAAAAACACGAGTATCTTAAAAAAATGTAAAAACAAACTTATAATTGATAAATATTTTTTAAATATATTTTATATATTCAAAATTATAGAATACACGAGTAAATAGAAATTATACGAACTTGTAAAATTAAGCTTAATAAATTTGTAGTTTATATTTACAAAAAATGTGTTACAAATTAATAAATGAATGATATTTTATATTATTATTATTACTTGTACTAGTATATTTAAAAATCGATGCTGAAAACCGGTTTTTTTATTTCTACTTAACGTGCAACGATTACATTTTGCAACGGGAAAAATATATGCAAATAAATGTAAGGAAGCTCCGAATAAACGAAGCAGCGTTTATAGAGTCATCGATAACAGTTCCCAGTTGACGCGTGAAGTGAATCCGGTCCAACCTGAAAGTGTCATAGAGAACCGCGAGGAATCGAATGAGGCTTCCTACGAGAGTACGAGTTCTGATGTGGACAGCAACCTCGAGGACATTGTAGCTGCTGAGCAAACCTCCGCACGAGAAAGCAACAACTTCCTTGTATCGCCAAAATGGTTGCACGATAAGAACCTTGGCCCCGGTGAAGTTGAATACTTAAACTCAGAGGAGGAAATATTCTGGAAGCAGTTTATTAGGGCATATCTTGACCCTATCGACAAAGACGAGAAACAAGAGGTATTTTAAAACTTCTCTTCAACACTGTGTTAGTATTTCTCAGTTCAGCTATCGGAACGCTTTTACTGAAAATAGAGTTAAGTGCAATTACTATCAACTTTGGACGAACAGTTCGAATAATAGTTTTAAATGTCGAGGTGGTAGAAATTTCCTCTTATTCTCCTTTTCTTTATTCCTATCAGCTTCTCCCTCGATTCCTATATATATTTCTGACCTGTAAATTTGTTTTATAAAATAATTGGATCCAGAAATGCAATAGCTAAAATAATATAAATACATTAAATAAACATTACGAAAAATATATAAGCTTAAAATGATTTTTTGAAAATTACTAACAAAATCTGATATCGATTCTTTTTGTATTCATACTTACAATCACGTTTTTATGTTTATTTATATATTTAAATTAAATTAACAAAATTAAAATGTCTTCGTATCTTGTGTCTTATAAAAATGTTCGATATAATAGAATACATATATTACAAATATTAGATAAAGTCATAACTCCAAAATTCAGTATAAAAAATCTCTAAAATTATAGTATAAAATAAAGATTAAAATTTTAAAAGTTTTTAGAAATATATTTGATAAAAAATAAGTCAAAACAAACTAGAAAATGAAGCAAATTAGTAATCGATAATCATCGGAAGATATAAGCAGAATATACATTGGACAATATCGCAAAGGTTATAAAATTACTTAATAAAAACGTGCAAGCAAAATAAAAAATAATTGCACAACATATATAGTTTTAGAAAAAAGCTTAAAAGTTTTCAGTTAGATCAAAGTAAAGATAAGAAAATCATGTCCAATTCGAACTAATTGAAGTATGGTATCGGTAAAAATCTAACATGTAAATTTAACGGAAAAAATAAAAAAAATAAAATAATTTACAATTTTAATTTTTAACAAATTTTTCGTTAAATTTAATTATATTTTATTTCAAGTTAATTTTACGAAATAAAAATTAAAATGATTTAATTTTAAAATTTATTTAACGCTTTTTTATATATATTTTTTAAATATATTTTTAATAAAATACAACTGCAATACTTAATTTATCAGGCACAAATAGCTGAGCAAATAAAGGAATTGAGGGATCAGTATATTTACAAATTCTTCATGATAAATGCGTTATTTGTTTTTATTGTTTTTTTAATGCAACTTAATAAGGAAATATTACATTTTCAATGGCCTCTTGGAGTAAAATATAATGTCTCGTACAACAGCGATGAAATGGAAGTAAGCATTGGACTATAATTTTATTTCAATTCATAGTTTTGGGTTTAGATAATAATATGACTAATTTATGCAAAGGTTAATATTTCTAAAGAGTATCTACGTTTGGAACCAATAGGTTGTGTCTTTATTATTGGATTCGTAAGTATCCTTTGCATTCAATTTGTGGCGATGCTCTTTCATCGATTCGACACATTTTCTCATATCATGGCTAAAGTTACATTGGATTGGTATTGTTGTAACAAGGTTAGTAACTTCATTTTTAAACGAGTAAAAAAAATTAAACCATTATTACCATAATTTAAGTTAATATATTACTGTAAAAAATTTCATTTTCTCGGTACGGCATTCAAACTTTTTTTTTCTCCCCAGTTCATAATATTATGCAAATGTATTCCGTATATTATACATGTGTAACTCGGCTACGATCATTTTCTTTTAATAACGTAGATATTTAATAAATTTTCAATGGAAAATTTATTTTTGTACAAAGTATGAAAACTTTCTTTTGATACGTGGATTATAAATTTACTTACACAGTCTTGACACTTTTCGTTCATTTTTTATACGATTTAAAAAATATATATATAATATATTACTTTTAAAATTTTTTACGTTTCAATACATTGCTCACCTTAATTCAAATTTTTTAATTTCTTAGCATATAATAAGTCAATAACGGTATAATTTAATTTTATTCTTCCGTAGTTATACAAATATGTATATAAATTTCCTTCTTATTCTCCGTTTATGCGTGCGAGACTTTTACGACAGCGTCATTACAAAAGTTCTACTTACGCTAATTGAATTTGAGCACTGAAAATTGAAACTGCCTTTGTATTCATAGACGATAAATATAGTAAGATGGTACGTTTACATTTATAAAACTGCAAAATTCAAAGTTTAATCTTATACTACACGAATCTCTGTCGATACACTCTTCAACATATATATTTTATAGCAGATTTTATACACTACAAAAAGTTAGGATTCGGAAAATACACATGCAACATATAAATACATATTTTTAAATATTTAAAAATTTACTATATACATCACACGAAAAATAATTAATTTATATTCAAATTAGCGTTTGAGAAAAACAGTAAGAAAGACAGACTTTAAAAAAAAAATGAATTAATCGACATAAATTAACTATGATCTTGCAAAAAAAGTATAAATCTACTATATATCTTAAATAAATATTTTGAAGTTAAAATTAATCATTTGTCTTATTTAAACTTTAAAGGATAATAATTTATCGGAAGATGCAATTATCGAACTACATTCGGAAAAAATTAAGAAGGAACTGCAACGTCAAATCGATAGAGACGCGAAATCAGCTTTCGATCACAATAACTTACTTCCACCGAGAATGCGAATGACTGTACATGAAACTATATCAGGAAGCGAAAAAAAATATTCTTGCGCCAGAACATTCGGAACGACGGTTCAGGATAATCTAGACGATTATGTCGAAAATGGTATTTGAAATTGATAGATCCAATTTTTTTCCTTATTTTTAATTATATTTACTTCTATTTAAACCCACCATTAACCTTTAAAGTGCAATTTATTGAACATAATTTTGTAAATATTATGTTATAGTTAAAAGGAAAATAATATTTATAATATTTTATAAGTACTAACATTTATAAACTTTAAACGAAGATTTATTTGTTATACATTCTTATAAATAAAAAACTAAAAGTAGCTTTATTTAACTAAAAGATTATTACAATTTAATAAAAAAAATATAAAAACATATTTCTTGATAAAATATGGTATAAATCAAACGAAAAAATTTTGTCAATAATTATAATATATTAAATAGAAAACCATAATATTAATTATTAAATTATTAAATAAAAAAATTAACGAGAATATATTATTATTAGGTAATACAAACTTCGCGTCGAACCGAATATCCCGAATGACTTTGCAAGCTTTACAAAGACGACGTACAACGATTTTGAGGGAAGAAAAAGAATCGCAGCTAATCAAGAACGAGTACGATGATAGAGTCTGTGAAAAACCGGAAAAAAAATCGAGGAGAACGTCGCATGTTTATGAAAATTCTGCTTTCGCACCTGAAGAATTTATACACCAAGAAACTTGATACCAATCAATAATAATAACGTTAAAAATATTTATATAAAGTTATAATATTATTTTTATTCGTTAATTTATTTATCATTCCTCGGAAATCATTCGATATATCCAGACGTACACTTTGGTAATCCAATATATTTTATTTCGTTTCATAGAGTATATCGTCGAAGCAACAAAATACCTGAATCCCTAGAAAAGAAAAGTACGCATTATTTAAGAATTCCCTGTATTACCCTTTGGCCAACTTATACAACGATCGAGTCAATGATCATCGAGGATAACAATCGGTTTTAGAATAGCAAATGCTTTGAGCTGGGTCGGAGCTTACAGCGATCCGATCGTGTTCGATATTTACGATGTACAAACGAGAAAAATATCGAACGTCCGGAAGCGTCGATCTCGAATGAAATATCAGAATTAGGTTACAAGAGGATTTCTTACTTCCGAGAAACGATTGAGAAGATCGAGCGGATGGAGAAGCCCGAAAATCGTTTAACTAAACAGGATTCAAAGTGTCGCTCTTTGGTAATCAGAGATGTTAATTTCGGATGATATTAATGTATTATTAATTATTTTTATCGTTTTTTCACGACGTAACCAAAATACAGTTTTTCTCGCGCTTGGCTTGCTTTTCATCGAGCCCGTGAAAATCGTCGGTCGCGGAAAGCGCAAGGCTGAGCCAAAGAGGAATAAGGGTAAAAAATTCAAACCCTCACGCGCTAATGGTTACATACGAGCGATCGAGTAAGAGAATAACGAAAGCGTCGAATTGGTTTCCGCTTTTACGCGGATTAAGAAACAAAGCCTCCACAAGAATTTCTAAGTCACGATTCTCCTCGCGTTCGACTGAAAATGCAGTTCCGATGATTGGTCACGATGCCATTGGCGAGAGAAAAGAATTGTGACTGGAATTGCAAAGAATTGCGAGGCTGGCATTTCTCTCATATTTCCGAACGGTCCTGGATTATTTCTTTAGCGAATCTGGCACAATGGAGAGGTTCCGAACTTACGGAAAAACTTTGTAAAATTGCAACTCAACGAGTTTTCGTTTCATTACAGAGTAACATTGTAAACCCATGTATTCGTATATACGTGTACATTATAAATACATTACATTATAAATATATCGATATAATAATCTCGCTCGAAAGGTAACTTTATTTCCTTGTTACAAAGCTGTAGTACGGATATATGCAATCTTTAAAAATGTATTACATTTTTCCTTGTAAAAATAATACCGAAACGTAAATTATGAAACTTTTTATTTCGTTCCGATTTTTAAAGTATTTAAATAATTACTCTAAACGCTACTTAAATTAAAAATAATTCTTAAATACTATAGCACTGATTTTTACGAACTATAATTTTTATATTTATTTCACTATATAAAGTATACGATCTCAAATTTTTTAAATTTCAAGTTATGCATTGTAACTAAATTATTAATAGATAGCATTTTCAAAATGAAATATTTGAGGAAAAACAACTCAAAAGCGTATTTTAATAAATTGTTTCGTTTTTGTTCGGCAATTATTATAATTTTATCGCATCGATAAATTAAAAAAATTAGTTTTTAACGTTGTAATAAATTTGTAACTCGAAGATAAAAATGTTATAAACACGTTGATATAAATTGATAAATTGTAATAAATTGACGAAAGTAATAACGTGGTTATTTGTTTAAAATTTTTCTTTTTCCGAAAAGGTATATTTAGAAGATACGGTCGTTATTATCGTTTAGCGAAATTTAGCGTAAATGTTTTTCTCCGGAAATGAAGACTATACAAGTTTTCGTGGAATCGGAAGGTCGTACCGAAGGAGCGTTTTCCCGATATCGTATACCGATATCGATAACGTTTCGTACGTGGATTTTTTTCGCGCCGGATTAAAAAAAGAACCAATGGGCGTTTCGATTGTAAACCATCCCGAGGCTGAGAATTACAGTCGCTCCGTTGCGTAGGATCCTCGAGAAAAATTTCGACCTTTTCTTCTGACAGATCCGAGAGGCGCCGTGTGCTGCGTATTTATAGCCGCAGTTCTGCCGAAACGCGACATTATAATTTTATATATATTATTAGCCAGTTTTAGCGAGAGCAACCGAACGGTGCGGAACAGATTAGTGAGTTGCGAGCGGAGCATCGGTGTCGAGGTGGAAGAGTGGAAAAGAACATCCGATAATTCGTCGTCGAGTGTTTACGACGGCTCCACTCCATCGGTCCATCATCTGTTTTCGATCCGCCCAAAAATTCCAACCCCTCGAGAAGTACAAATGCCTTGATTACTTTGTAGCGGGCGCTTTTCAGCAGTTTTCAAGGTAAAGTGCAACCGCATAGGCTTACTCGATCTATAGTGTGTGTTGTCTGCCTTCTTTCTCTTTTTGGCCTGAACCGACCGTTTTTTAGTCGTTGCCTTGACTCTCTCGCACACTGACTGTAATTCCTTTAAAGTCTTGAGTTCCTTTAAACTACACTTGTCTGTTTTACACTTTAAATATCTTCTGTTTTTAGATATTTTTGAAGATGTCCAAATCTGATGGACCGAAGCTCGTCACAGCCTTATTTTCTTTCAAGGGAAAGAATAACGATGAGGTAGTATTATTGTTATGCACGCACGCACATTATTTGCTTGTACTTCTAATGCGTAGTGCACTTGGCACACTTTTTTATCTTTGTCCTTTTTTTGATCTACTTCGATCTCTTGCGTTTGCCCTTAATTCTTATCGATTCTGCTTCGTCGTTTGAAAAGACTTTTTTTTTCGTTGATGAGTTTTTATTTTTTTTAATTTGATTAAAAACAGCTTCTATGTACAAAAGTTAACTAAGTTTTCTATTATAAAACGAATAAATTATTAACTTTTATACATTTTTAAAAATTACTAAGCTTTGTTAAACGTTGCTTAGGATTCGAATCGAATAAATTGATATTCGAATAATTATCTAATATATTCGATTTGGCCTACTATGTATCGCAGACTTCTTAGAAACAAATTATTTATATCTCTTATACCCTTCCTAAAAGTTTTATTCTAACTTAGAAATATATAGAAATATAAATAAAAAATAGATTTTTTTCTAGATAATAATTTGAATTTGAGCAATTTATTTAATATGTTGAAAATGTAGTACCATCCGATATTGCTTATATTTTAAATTTCATTTCTGGCTAATTAGTATTTTATATTAAAATTGTACATCGGACGGATACTCTATATTTCTGTGTTCTAATACCGGCGTAGCCCTACAGTTAATTATTATACAAGGAAATATTCTTATTACACGAGCATTTTATCTCCGATATTAATTAATTAGTTAAAAATTGTATCATCTATATTTTTATTAAAATTCTTTTATTTTATATTTATCTTCAGTTGTGTTTCAAAAAAGGTGATCTTATAACGATAACACAGACGGACGACGGGGGTTGGTGGGAAGGAACGCTTAACGAAAAAACCGGCTGGTTTCCATCTAATTATGTCAAGGAGTATAGAACTCCAGGTACATCTTTGCAAAGTTTCAGCTTTAGCGATTCAGGTATTGATACATCTAACATTACTAATAAGGATGTTGTATTCGATGTTGTAAGAGTTTACATTTAATTTTTATTTTTAATACTGTTTTAAACTAACAAAAATCATTATTTAATATTTTTTACGATATTTACAATTCAGTATTAAAAATACCGTTTAAACATTTGCTTTAGCATATTGCATTTTATTTTTTTATAACTTTAACGATAAAAATAACTACTTGGTCGATCGTAAATATAAGCTCCTAATCAAATATAACAACTAATTATTTGCTTTTTGCTTACAAACAATATTATTTAAGTACCGTAAATAGTTTACTCGAGTAATAATTTTTTGCAGAGTCGGGATCTACACCAACTAAAGTATCACCTGAAAAAAGTTCACCGGATTCCCCGATTCATCTAACATTGAATCGAGATATCGTACTGAAAGATATAGTTGATTCCGAGCGTGCTAATGTTGCGGAGCTACAAGGATTAGTCAGCAATTTTCTCCAACCGCTAGAAGCAGCTAATATGTATAAGAATATAATATTTATAGGTTTTTATAAATAACGAACAATATTATTTACAGTATATTATAAATTATAATTTTAGTCTAAAAAAAGATGAATACAAACAATTGGTTGGAAATATACACGAAGTCTTAGAGACTCATCAACGCTTATTAGCCAATTTAGATAATTCGTTACCTCAAGGGCCCGAAGCTAGAATAGGAAATATTTTTCTCACTTTAGCTCATAAATTAAAATCCATACACACAGTCTATTGTAATTGTCATCCTCAAGCAGTCTGTATTCTAGACCATTACAGGTAACGTAAGCAAATTTAAAAATTTCTTTAAATTTTTAAATATTTTAAAAATTGATTTAAATTTTTCTTTTTGTAAATACCCGTAAGAAAAATAATATAAAGTATCTATAATCAAGTTTTTAAAGCGATGAATATTACTTTAATTTAAATTTCTTAATATCATCTTGTATTCTAGGGATGAATTGAACGAGTTTATGGAGCGAAATGGTGCAATAACTCCTGGAATATTAGTATTGACTACTGGACTCAGTAAACCTTTTCGAAGACTAGATAAATATTCAGCAATGTTGCAAGAATTAGAAAGGCACACCGAGAAAAATCATCCAGACAGAGGCGATACGCAACGAAGCGTTAGTGTATATAGGGATATTGCTGTAAGTTCAATAAATAAACTATGAAAGTTATTTTTGACATATTTATTCTAGATAATTTAAAATAAAATAGAAACTTCTAAATTGTGTATTTGTACGATATAGAATCGTTGTGCAGCGGTAAGAAAGCAACGAGAGTTAGCCTTACAAATTTTAACGAGTGGCATTAAAGGATGGGAGGGTGAAGAATTAAAAGTTTTAGGAGACATAATTCACGTTGGCCCTGTGATACTTGTCTCGGGAGTTGATAGAAGAGATAGATATTTTGTTTTGTTTCCCACAACATTACTTGTATTGAGTACAAGTGCGAGAATGAGTTCATTCGTGTACGAGGTAAAGTTAAATTTATCACTCCAAAAATATACAATATAATTTATCAAAATGTAATTTTTTGATACATATTAATTTTTTATGATTCAGGGTAAACTTCCATTGACTGGAATAAACGTTGTAGCATCGGAACAATCCGAAGATATCAAAAATGCCTTTGAAATATCTGGTAAGCAAACAAAAAAAATGTATAATTTTATCATCACGTATAATTTTAATTTAAATGTCATGTACATCATGTATTGATATAAAATTATCGATCAAGATAATTTTTGAAGACTTCCAAATATTTTTTACCTTTGGTTAATTTTACCATAATGCAAAAAACAAGCAAAATCTACAGCGGTTAAAATTATAAATAAATATTAAATAAACATTGAAATTTTAAGCTTGAATATTAAAATATTAAAGAGTAGCCTTTAAATCGTCGAACCGGTTGAAAATATTAAATCATTGCACGGAGAATAAATTTACAGATTTTACTCGGATTATATATTTTATTAATTATTTAACAATATTTTGATTAAATATAATTAATAAATTTGAAAATAAACGACGATTGCTTAACAAAGAAAATATTCGATTGGCCGAATTCGATGAAATTTTCGGGTAACGTTAAACAAATGTACTTTACGACTATTTATGAAACTAACTGGAGAAATATCAAGTCGGAGGTAAGGGAAAAGCAGCTTAAATCTCGAATCGCGGAGACCGAACTCAAAGTCATCCGGTTAAGAAGAACGGGTGTTTGGTTTGCGCAGGTCCGATGATCGAGAGCATAACGGTGGTGTGCCCGAGCCGCGAAGAGCGCCAACACTGGATCGAGCTCCTGAGCTTCCAGGAGCAGTCGACGAGTCGGGGCTCGAACCTCGGCCGATCGCCCACGAGCGTATCCCACGTGAGTTGTTGCATCCATCCACCTTATACGCGGCTCTCGCGCCTCTTTCGTCGACTCGTGCGCAAGCGGTTGATCCAGCCGGAGCTGCTCAAGCGACTCCTCTACTTCCAGTACATATGTAGACCCAACCTATCTTCCGTGCGCTTGCGCCGCTGCTGCCTCGTCTCCTACGCCCTGCGGCCCAGCTCCTCCCCCACGCGGCCCGCACCCCCGGCCCCCCGCAAGTCCTCGACCCTCAGGCTCGACGTGCGCTACGTCCTCGACGAGGCGGGCGTCCTCGGCGCGGGTACCGCCTCCGTCGGCGCCATCCGCGCCGAGGCGCACAATCTCGCGGAGGCCGCGAGTCGGAGCCTTCCGACCCTCGACCGGACCGCCCGGCCTTCCGCCCGACCTTCCGCCCGGCCTCCCGCACCCGCCGACCCCGCCGACCCCGAGGACGCCAAGACCTGGCGCTCGATCGGGATCCGACCGGGGCCGCGCGACCCGAGGCAACTCGGCCCTCCGATCACCACCGTCGCCAGTCCCCGTTCCTCGGACTCGGGTATGGCCGACAGCTTCCAGTACCACTCGACGGAGCTCGGCTCCTGCTACACTCGGCTCTGCCGGAGCGAGAGCGAGAACGACGACAAGTTCGAGAACCAGTGCATCTGCACGTCGCCCTTCGGCTCCACGCCTCGACAGAGCAGCTGCGGGCGGCTGTTGTCCGCCGACGACAGCAGCGAGGATGAGGATGAGAGGGAGGTGGTGGTGTACCAGAACGAAGAGGAGGAGGACGGCGACGACGAAGACGAAGGCGAGGACGACGACGAGGACGACGACGAGGACGACGGAGACTACGACGAAGACGAGGACGACGATGACAAAGACAACGACGAGGACAGCGACGAAGACAACAACGACCAACACCGCCACGACCGCCACGACCGCGACGTCTACCATAAGGTCGCGGTGAAGCAAGACAAGGTGGAGCTGCCGCGAGGGAAGAGGCTCGTGGAACGTAGACACGCGAGCCAACCGTCCGAGATGACGGCGCGCGACAGAAAGGATCGCTCGAGGCGACCGCGGCGAAGGCACGAGGGGCCCGACCCATCCGAGGGCCCTCGAATCTTCAAGTCGGGCCTCTACGCGCACTGGTGGCTCAAGAAAACGATCCCGATGAACGATCAAGGCAAGCTCTTCCATGGCATGGCTGCGTTCAATCGTTCGATAACTCGCCATTCATCTCGGTTTTTTCATCTTTTCTTTTTCTTTTTTTCTTATACGATCAACCGTGTTTTCGGTCTTATCCATTAATTTTCTTTTTTTTTTTCATTTATACCTTTTCATGTTTATTAAAAAGTTTTTTGTTTACTGTTTGATAACCACCCGAGGTAGATTTGAGTTTGGTGCGATGAGCAAAGAAGAATTAACGTGAAATATAATCAAGTCGATTTAATAAATTCAACAAATATTTAGCGGGATAATTTATCGTCCTAAAATTTTAACGCGTGCGAATGTACTTAATCGCTGAAATTAAAATTAAATGATGTTTTACTTTTAATAGCCAAATTTTAAGACTTATGAAAATTTATAAACTGATGCATTGCTATATAACTCATAATCATACACAAAAATTGTGATTAGCACAAATCAGCCTATTAAAAAAATCTAATTCTCAAATGGAAAAATTTCAGTTTGTACGATAAATCGTTCTTTCAACTTAATTAATTATTAGTAATATTCAAAACGGAAATTTAAATCAAGTATTTAAAATACAATGTAAAAATTTGATTATATTTTATTAAAACAACGATTTAAAATTTTTTTGCGTCAAATATATTTATAAAACTTATATAAAAAAATAACTCGATCTTTTCATTACGGTTCTAAATTAAACTTAATTAAATGGTACAGTTTCATATTGATCGTTAAAGAATACTTCGATAATCGATTGCAGTATATGATTACTTGTAATTAGAATACATTTATTTAGGAATATTGACACGAATTTTACCTTTACATTAATAAATGTAGTAAAATGATTATGAATAATATTTTTAAATTATCTCATTCATTTTTATAATAAATGTAATAATTAAATTAATTTAAATATAAAATAAATATTATAAATAAATAATTTATCGATAAAAATACCGTCGTTAAAAACTTGTTTATTTTAAAATAAATATTGAATTCGTTTTCAATTAAACTGTATCGTAGCGAAAATTTTCATTTAATTCTTTTTCGTTTATTGAGCTGCTACTAATTTTTATTATCGAATTCATCACCGCCAAAAACAGTTTTACGCCGCTTTACAATTTTTTTCTTTTTCACACAGCCATGTTGTGAGAAGTATGCTTTTGCTTTGTCTTTACGTTTTTTTCTACTAACTGATCAAAGAAATGGGAAAAAAAAATTATCGAATAGTCCAGTGTCTCCATTATTTGGAGATCGATGCGACAACACTCACAGAAATATATGGAAAAAGTTTAACGTTTGTTCGAATTTACTAAGAATTTATGGAAAGAAACGAACATATTAAGCAACAGTTACATAGTTATTAATGAAACTCATTAATAAGCTTCATATTTTAGAGTTAATTATTCGAATTATTGATTTATCTATATTTGTATTTATAAGTATTATGGTTCTTTATTTCGTTTTATTATGTTAGTTCTCTGCGCATAAAATTTTAAGTCTTGCTGAAGTAGTTTTTTACAATTAAAATGAAGGCATGGTTACCGCACTAAAAAAAAACAAAGTGCTTGTCCCAATTTCGACACGTCCGATACAGGAGTGATGTAGGTGACTTTATTGCCGTAAGAATTATTTCAAATCAATTGAATAAGTACACGTTTTGTTGTAAATGTGAAACATGGATAAAAGTTTTAGCAATAAAATATTTCCATGAATAAAGTTTGAAAAAATTTTCCCCAGGATTAAGCGTAAGTCCGTATTTAATTTATGTAAATAACAATTTGAGTGCTACATTATATTATTTTTAAATTTTTTATCACCTTAGTTTTATTTAAGTTTCTTGAATGTACACATTGCTTATCGCAAACATATCATTATAAATTTTATATAAATAACGAAGCATGTTTTCATATGTAACACTCAAAGTGTTGAGTCTTTATAATTATACATGATTCACATAAAACTGTACATAATGTGTGATATAATTTATAAAGAAACTAATTTTACTAACATTTAAAAAATTGTAACATTTCACGTAATATGGTTACACGATTATTGAAATATCGCATTTCCCAATAGAAAGTAAATCGAATGATTGATAATCGGGACGACCGCTTTAATATTGTTTATTCCATTCTCACGTTTATGTTTAAAGCTGTAATTCGACTGTCGCTTAAACATAATATTTGCAAGCATCCCTCGATAGAAAGTTTACGCTCGGTTTATCATAAACATTTTTGCCTTTGCGATTGCGAAACTTCTGCGATGCTCACTCATTTAATACAATTTATTTACATCGTTCGATTTATAACGAATAAATAAAAAAAGTGACCGACCGGTCGACGAGCTTTAACGATTTGTCCTTCGTGTTTCGTGCAGTCGAGCAGTCAGAACTTGAAGCTTCAAGCAGCAGGAGGGGAACAGTCCTCACCCCCTAGGATTAAAACGCCTTGGAGCCTTGCTTCGCTTAGACCGGCACCACCGATTTACGCGCTAAAGACTTTTGGGAAACCGGACGCCATGGAGACTTGTCGATCGACCAAAACTTGCAGTGAGTATAAACCCTGGCACTCGCTTCCTCGATACTTGCATGATTTTACAAGCTTTCATCCGGTCTTTTGCGTAATTGTACTACATACGCGTACTTCAAAAGACCGAGCACATTGAGCTTCTCGCATCTCGGGTTCCCAAGCAAGAGAACACAACAAGTGAATAAAACAAGCTCGAGTAACTTCCTATACGAATATAGAGTTCTCGGTTTCTTTTTCGAAAAGCGCTTCCAAATCATTTTCAACTCCAAATAAATTCATCGTTTCGTGGATGTAAGATAAATCGATATGAGATCAAATTAAAAGGATATTTTTCCTTATTTTACATTTTTGTACACGATAATTTTATTGCCAACAATTCTAATATTTTATAAAAACAGAAAGAGATAAAGTAAAAATTTAGGAGTTTTAAAAATAATGATATCGACTTAGTCATTCGCGTGTATATGATCTTTTCCTAATTGAAATAATTTTATCTCGAGTTCATATCGTAATGTATTTATTAAAAATATATGAGATAAGTGTTATTTATTAATTTTATAATTTATATTATATCAGTCGACGATTGAAAAACGCAGAAAACAGTTTCTTTCTTGATATTATATTTATAATTGATTAAATCGTGTTTGTACATTATTGATTCATGTTGCAAATGTTCCAAATCGTTTCATCGTAATTTATTGACAATGATCGACTGTGACAGACTTATTAAAAACAAATTATACGCTTATCGATCGAGTATAAGTAAATCTTCTTTACCAATCTAAAGAATTAATTAATTCACAGAAGAAATCGATCAAATTCATTATTTATAAATACAGTAAACAAAAATTTGTAAACACTACTTTTATCTTAAATTTTATATTGGTATTTATATTCAATTTATTTATAAAGAAAATAATGCATTAAAACATGTATGAAGTAATTTTCTTTGCAATAAAAATATTGGCGATAATATAAATATTTATGTAGAAGCAACCTAAAGTTGTTTATGTACTCTTATAAGTAGTTCCGCGTGACTCATATTTATTTGAAATCTAATTTTCATGCTCTCGTAATTAATTTGGCATGTCGCATAGATAAATATAGGTTACTGGAACTTAGAGCACTGCATATATTGTATAGTGGTTACATTTAGAAATTGCGTTACGTTGTTAACCGATATTAATTGTCGAAATTAATTGTCGAAATTAATTGTCGATACTGAATAAAATATTAATATTTATTATTTCTTGTATCATATGTATCTAAATGATTTTAATTTAGAAGTCGAATTTTATTTATCGATTTTAAATCCATATAGTTATTAAACGAAAATAAAATGAAAATTATTACATTTTTTTAAATTTAGTGAAACATACTAAGCATTTATTTGATTTTTCTTACATATAAACGAAATATATGTAATAATAATGAAAAATATTATTCCAATCAAATATATGATAAACTATATATTTTTACATTATCATTTTTTGAATAATAAATCTAAAAAAACTTTTATTAAATTTTGATCTGGTTTAATTGGTTAGATATTTTCTTTTGTTGGAAAAGTGATTATTCAAATCAAAATTCAATTTAAAAATTAGATTTCTTTAAATAATCAGATTATAAAATTTTTTAATGTAAATCATTCTAAATTTATGTTAAAACAATATTCTTTACTTTTAATAGTTTTGATAAAAAATAAAAAAAAATAATATATAATATATAATTATAATATATAAAAAGATAACTTTTCTAACTGAATGAAAGTTTTAAAGTTTGTAAGAATATAAGAGAATATAAGATTTAAATATCTGTGCTCCGAAAGTTTCTTCGATAAACTTGTAATGAGTAAACAGATAACATTTGCATAATTTATGAATTTTACGTAATAATATAGACTTACATATCACCAAATTTTATCGACAGTTTTTTTTTCTTATTAAGGAATCAGTACTGTTACTAATTTTTCTCTAAACGTAAAATTAATAATTTTCAAGACAACGTGCTATAAATGCAAATAGTCAATTATTAATAATTTTATATAAATTAAGTATTTATATTATATTACAGTCTTTTTACAGAAAACAAATTCAACATTATCAATATAGACATTTTAAATTATTACATGCAATTCTGGATCCAATTGATTTTAATAGTAAATTTGGTGAAAGGACCGACATCATTTTCTTTAAGTTAAAATATTCAGTGTATAATTATATTACCCAATAATTAAAAGATTTTGGTATGTGTTAGAGAAATTATTGGTTTTATATTATTTTAGAAAATTAAAATCAATGGTAATTCTCATAATTTTCCAAATATTCGAATATGTTTCAATATTTATAATTTTTTATGCTATGGAAATCTGATAGTTGTATAAAAATAAATTTTTTAAATATGAGTATTATCTTCAAAATTATAGTATGTAAATTATAAAATAAAATGAAGTGTAACTGTAACTTATAGTACTAATTAAAAACGTATTTTTATTCATTTCTTAGATGAACGACAGTTTGAGGAAGATGCAATAATTTTGAGAGTGATCGAAGGATATTGTTTGTCGGCAAATGCAAGGTTTACAGTACATTCTGGTAAGTACTATTCGTACAATTATGTTACGTTGATTTTTTGCTTGGAGTTTGAGTATACAAAATTTGTTTTTATTGCTTTATTATTTAACACAAAGCTACTAATAGTTCAGTGAAATTTAATAACTCGATCAGGATTTATAAATGCAGTAAATATCATTATTCTAATATTCTAACTTGCATTTCATGATTTCACTGAATTACACAAATGAATTGAAGCGTGCGTATGTGTGTGTTTGCTTTTTTCGTCGTAACAAACCAACACTTAGTTGCTCGACTTATCGACACTAATTTGATGTGGTGTTTTTGGTAGTTATAGAAAATTTTTATTCGATAGTTAGCTGGGAGGCAAATCCTTTTCAGTGTACGACAAATTTTTGAGAAAAAAAAAGCAACGAAAAAAGGAACACAAGCAAAACTATGAAAAACATTCTCATCATAAAACATCTGTTGTGCATCAACATAATTCATACAAATTACAATAATCTTAATGATGATGTACAATTTCAGCTATGTTGGATTTCGACCTCCTTCATAAGGTAAACGATAGAGAATCGTTTATGAATAGTAGAATCGGAAATTGGGATGCATACGATGACAGGTATGTAAGTTTTTAGCTCAGTGTTGAATATTAATATTTCATTTGCAAGTGTGGAATGTTTAACTTTAATTCAGAAAGAATTGTGTTTGTATTGTTTGCATACTATATTTGTAATCGATTAATAGATTTTTTAAAATAGTATTTTCATTATTATTTGCTTGTAAATAAAGTGTATATTTTTAATAGAGCTATTTTATATTATTTTATATTATTTTAACGCAACAAAATTTATTCATCAGATCTCTAGTTATTAAAAATGTTTTTAAAAAAGCATGAGAAAAAAGGTAAATTCTATATAATTTCCAGGTGATTTTAATAAAATAATGCATAACATTAATAACAGATTTACACACGTTTTCAAAGGGAATAATAAACTTAACTTACATAATAAAAGGTATAAATTATAATTTAAAACTAACAAAAATTTTTAACAAAATACGTTTTAATAAATATGATTAACTTAATCAGTTTTATTAACTATTACAGAAATATATTTATATTATCAACTCTTAAAAAAATGCTTCCTTATAAGTTATATTACATGTTTCATAATACATTAAAAAAATGTTTTACCACATTAAAAAATAAAATAAAAAATATACTTTAATACCATACAGAGAAATATTAAATTTTACTATTGAAAAAATTATTTATCAAATTATTGAAAACTATTGTACGGATAAATGTTTTTATAACGCTATAATTGTTTATTTGTTTGTATGTGTATATTATAAAAGTATAAAAAAAAGATGATTATCTACATTATTACGAAAATATTATTATTAATTCTGTAATTGAACTTACATTGTTCATTTAAATTTTTCATTATTTTCATTGTTATTTATCTAAAAACTATTATATTAAAAAATTTAAAACAAAAAATAAATATTGTAAAATTAATTATAAAATATAGAAATATAAGATATTCTTTTCATATTAACGTTTTTTTCAATAGTATTTTTAATAGCTTCTTCTCGTTTATATATAATACACTGCTATCATAAAAAGACTACTTAATTTTAACTGCTAATGATAAAACTTATGTTTTTACTTTTGTTAGCAGGTGTCTGTCGGAAACTGTTAAAGCCTTGAAAAGTCAAATGTCAGATCTACAGTTACAAGTGGTACAATTGTGCAAGCAGTTGGAAGAAGAACGAAAATCTCGTCTGTCGTTGGCTGCAACTGTTAAGCGCAGTATAGCCGTTATAGATGGCGTCGTCCCCTAGTCATTTATATTGATGATAACGAGAGATACTTATAAAAATCCTTTTAACAATTTTTTTTTCTCTAAGTAGAAGAGAAAAAGCATGCATTTGTTAATTATAAAATGCATTCAGTTAATTCCAATTCACTATTATTGTTTTATAAACAAAATTGTCGATACTTTTCATTGATAGAAAATTTAAGACCAATGTCTTGTGACAATTATTCGTTTTTAAATTGTACGCTTACGTTTTTCTTTTTTTATAAGTAAAAGAGTATAATAGTGAAATACACGTATTTTGAATTATCAAATTATTATCTACAATCATTTTAAAATTTATATTTTTTAATAAAGCATAGTTTAAATTTTCAAAGTTTTCAAAACAAATGTTTAAAATTTTTCACAATTACATTAACATAAAATGATAATTCAAGATTCTAAAATTCATCTATAAGTAAATTTACTAATTTGTAAGTATTTTAGCTACTTATCAATAAGGCTTTTACACCTTTGAGATTTTATAAAACAAAATAGCAAAATAGAAAACAAAAATACAAAGAAATAAATTAAAATAATAAGCGATTGTGCTAACAATGTGGTTCAGTCTGCATTCCAAAATTACAAGCACAAATTATGAAGCGGATGAGCTATTTTGAGGTTGTTGTACAGAAACGTTATTCGCGGCCATTTGCTGCTGTTGTTGCTGTTGCTGGAGTTGTTGCTGTTGAGGTTGCTGCGAACGTCCTAAATTTGCAAGACTGCGCGAGTGTAGATGCTTATTCTTGATACGCTCCAACTCGTCTACTCTACTCCGCACATGCTGTAATCTGTGCCAAGCCATTTGCAACACTTTTTGACTTTCATAACCTGAACCTTCGTGCGGCTGACCTAGAAAAAATTTTATTTTTTAGTAGATTATAAAAGAAATCGAACAAAGTATTAAAATTTTATTAATTTATAGTTTAAATACATTATTGTACGCTTATATTTCAACACAATTCAAAACATTTTTATCTACTATAAGAGTTTACTTAATATTTTTTTGATAAAGTTTATAAAAAATATATAAAAATTAATGAAGTATTATTTTATCTCTTAAAAATATGCAATAAATAATAAAAATAAAATATAAATTTTATTTTACTCCTAACAAATATTTTGTTTATGTAATTTATTTTTTATACATTAGTTAAGGATTCCTTTACATTATAAAGAATTTGTATCGTTTAGTTATTTGTTTGATTAAAAAGAAAATAGACTAGTAATTATTGGTGATTTAAACATGTTTTTTAAATCAAGAAATATTTTATATTATATTATTTCACTTCAATTATATTTATGAAACAAATAAAAATTATGAAAATTAAATATATTATATAAAGTTAAAATCAAGAAACGATAGTTGTATTGAAAGTTAATCTTGTATTAATACATGTAAAAGAGTAATTATGTTACGTTATTTATTATTGATAAACCTAATCATTTATATTTCAAAAATTATTATATTAATACTGTAAAGGCACTAATTAAAAATTTATACTTATTAAAATAAAAAATAATTGAATTTATTATTTATACTATTGTTTTAGTGTAAAGATACAAAACATTGATTTACAGTTTTTCAAACATAATAAAAATATTAAATAAAACTGATTTTTATGTTGATATGTAACATATACTAAATATATAAATAATCAAAATTTGTTTAAAACTAAGTATATAAATAGGTAATTTTTTAAAAAAAATTATATTTGAATAAAAATATTTTTAATGTAATGTTAATAATTTTGTATATTATAAAAAACATGATATGAAATAAAAGACAACAATATAGTTATTACCTGTTGAAACCTGTGTCAAATAATTAATTTGTTCACTCAATTTTGATTCTACAAGTCCTAAAGTTTTTATAAATTGATGAGTTTGACCTTCTGCTTGTTTTGAATTAGATTTATCTTTGCTAAGTTCCATAAAAGCTTGACCTGCACTTTGTAAACAAGTAATTATATCTTTTTCGATTGCTTCCAAAATTTGAATTCTTTCCATTGGAGGTGACATTATGATTTGTTTATTAATTCTGTAATTAAATAATTTAAAGTTCTTTTTATTACAAATTATAATAATTAAAATAACATTTTCATTCATAAACATTCAATGATTATAATTTATATAATAAAAAGAAATTTAAATCGATTAAAATATATTTATTAAAGAAGAAAGATATTTGGAATGTAATTTTAATATTCAATACTACAACTAAAAATTAGAATACAAATTTTTTTAAAAATTAAAAAAATTATATGCAATCATTTAAAAACATTTTTTAGAATAATTTTCCAATCAAAGAGATTCATAAAAATAATTAATTGAATTTTTTTTTATAAAAACATTTAATTTACAAATGATTATAAACATTAAATTCATTAAAAGTATTTCTTATAAATTAAAATTTAATGGGTAACATATTTTTCAATAATTTTATAACTTTAAGGTTATGTTTGTTAAAAACAATCTACAGGTTATATTGCTGATGTAATAAAATCATATGTTAAAAAAATTAAGAAGAAAATAAAACAATAATATTTTTATTGAAATATCTATATTTATGTATTCGAAGAAAAATAAAGTATCTTTATCTTTGAATAAAAATGCATCCACATTAGCAAAATCTACTTACTAATGTCTAAAAAGAAATATAAACTATCGAAAATAATGTACAACCAACTTAAACAATATTTACCTTATTGACAGTAATATAATTAACAAAATTATGAATAACAATTAGAAAATTAGTAAATGACAAGAAAAGTATGCACTAAAGTTAAGTAAACAAATTGTAATCAAAAGCAAAATGATAATTTTGCTTGTTATTTATGTAATAAAAATGCAAAATAAGTTCGCAGTTTAAAGAGACACGAAGAGATTGTAAAATAAAATAATAAAACTATCCAATCAAATTTCAATTTAGAAGTACTGTACCAACTTGAAAATGACGGTCAGATTAGTCAACTTTGATTATTTCGATATTTAAACTGGATTTTATTTTGAAAAGTAAAATATCAATTCTATACTATCTTCGATGAACAAATATTCTTTTACAATTAAATAAAAATACTTTCGTTGTTTCTACGAAATAAAAATTTAATTCAAATTTTAAGATCGATACATTGTAGTTTTAAAGATTCATTTTAAAGATAATCAGAAAGAAAAGATTACGTATTTTAGAATAAATAAATATTAGTATAATATAATTTACGATGCGGAATATAGAATTCGTTTAATAAAATATCTTTCTAATCGAGTTTAAACGTATCTCTGAAATTGCTGGTTCGTTATTTAAAAAAAATATTTGCAACGGGAATTACCCGTAACGCGACGATTAACGAGTTTGAGACCGTCAATTACGGTATACCAAAACGGAAATGAACACTATTTCTTATTGGCTATGCCAAATTAATAGATTCGCACCCGCCAATTTATAAGAATTAAAATTCCGAGTTTTTCTCGCGTTGATGCATTATATACAGATAAGCGTGTAGCTGCTAAGAAAAATGGAAAAGGGACAAATAATAAAAAGAAAATGGAAAAGGCGCGAAAGAACGTAATTAAAAATGATGGGTAACGTTTATACCGCAATGGCGAAATCTAACGGGAGAAATGGAACGAGGAATGTGGGAGAATTTTCGCTTAGACCCATAGTCGTACGTGGTCTAAGCGAATTTTTGTAGGAAATCCGCGGCGTTGGGTTACCGTCACTAGCGATCGTGGCGGCAGATTTACAGACTTTTGCGAAACCATTTTACAATTCTCGATACAATGATTGTCAGTGAATATTTCAGAACGGCATTGCAGCGCCTCTGAAGGTTTACGTGTAAAAATTTGCATGTGTTGTATCTATACACGCGCATCCATAGATTTCTTTTCGGTCTCGATAGTTGGACGCATACACGAATACATCTGTATTATGCATATATATGTTTGTATGCACAGAAATATGTAGTTAGATACATATGCATGCACAGATTTATATATATACATATTGATAGAAAGAGAAAGGGAGATAGAAAAAGTACAAGAGATCAGATATATATATATATATACACATATATATATATATATATATACGAAAGCAGATCATCGCCGAAGCACTGACGCGCTTTTTTAAGAGCGCGTTTTTTTTCTTTACGGTTTGTATCTAGTCGCAAATGGTGGATGATGCTTTCCTGATGTTGTTCACTCATTGATTGTGACCGAGCGCACACACGCAAAAAGTAAGCCCAAGTAATACATCGAGATACAACATTCCATATACGTGCACGTAAACTCGCTTGGAAGAAACACGCCGAGGGCAAATCGAACTTACATTCGAGAAAGATACAAACACAAGATAAAGCGGTTGTCGAGTGTAATATTTTCGTGATAGCGGCATCAAAAAATGGTGAAGCTGCCAAAGAGATTTAGCGTCGGGGAGCGGGTCTTTGCCAAAGTTCGAGGTTACCCGCCTTGGCCAGCCAAAGTGAGTACAGTTTTTATTTTATTATTTTCATTCCTTTGCTTTTTCTTTCGGGCTGTTTGAAATTTTTTAGATTTTTGAGAAGGAGGTTGCTTCGATTTGAAAATTCCGAGCTAGGCAATTTTTCCTTTCCGATGAGATTTACAGGATTACCTTTTTTTTTGTTTTGAGTTTGCGAATTCTGGATACTTTATCATGGGATGTATACATAAAGTGTGCAGTCCGAAGAGTTCGTGGACTCGTTTAATTAAACGCGTTAAGAATAGCAAAAACGTACATGTTTTGTTTGGTCGATCGTAACGATGATTTAATTTTTTATTTTTACATTTTCAGATAGAGAACATCACCGACCCAAACACGAAACATGCAAAATATCATGTTGTATTTTATGGAACTAAAGAAATGTAAGCTTATCTTGAATTTACGTAATTTATTTTACATGTTATTATGTGCACGATATCAAAAAGTTGCCGAATCTGTGCTATTAGTGCTGGGTATCATAAATATGTATATGTACAATATGTGCTCGCATATGCGTGTGTGTATTATATACACGAGCGCATCTTGCATGTGTTTAAATTTGATATATTATATATATATATATAATCCTAAAATTAAGTTTATATTTATGACCTAATTTAAATGAATAGAATTTATATATAAATTTATATATTTTTCTATATTTTTTTATATTTTAAATTATATCGTTATTTTATATTTAACAAATTATTAAATTTAATAATCGATCTTGCGAGTTTAGTTAGGTTTAAAAAAAAAAAAAACGTGAATAAGCTGAAACGTAGCGAATGTATTTTGATTTAAAATATGTATTAAATATATATAGAATAAGATTTAAAAACAAATGTTTTAATTTTATTTAATAAACGTTACCGCGAATGAAATAATTATGTAACAATGTCTATAAAACTGAATTTATTCTAAAAGATATTGAAAGATTTAATTTACCGATTTATATAATCAAAAGCAATTTAGGAAAACGATTATGTTGTATAAATAACGTACCATGTATTAATAGTAAATATAATTTGAAGAAATTAAATTGATTCGATACAGTAAAAATGTGAATAAAATGTTTTAAATATTTTTAAATATTTTACAGTTTATTAATTTTTAATCTGCATTTTAAATTTATTAAATCGATAAAATAACTTACAAACCTTGAAATAATGCAAATTTTTTGTGCATCTATAAAAGTATGTTATAAATATTTAATTTAATAGATTATTTAATACATATTTTGTGATAAAAATATTTCTAAATTGTTTTGATCTGAAAATAATTATGAGTTTCCTAGGATTTGTGAATAATTATACTACAATCATAATTTTATTATAATAATATAATTTAACGGATTTATGTGAACCATGTACACCTACTATAAATTTATTCGATCGTTTATAATAACATTTTATTGTTAATAAACATTAAATAAATAAAATAAATGTGATTTCAGCGGTACTTGTAAAATTGAAGATCTCTTCCAATATGCAGATAACAAAGATAAATTCAGTAAAACGGTGAGACGAAAAAATTTCCATGATGGTATACAAGAACTCGAGGAAGATTTGAAAAAAAATCCTAATCCTGTCTATGGTGATTCTTCGAGAGGTATGATATTATTCTTAATAATCTTAAACATTATCATTGCCTTATAAATTCTATATATCATTAACACAGATTCGGATGCTGCTGAAAATGTACCTGAAAATGCAACGGAAAATAATTCTGAAAAAGAAAGTGACAGCGTTGCTCCAGCACCAGTTGTTAAAGATGGCGATGATAGTGGAAATTTAATAATCGATGAAGGTGATAAAAAGAAAACTGCAAAAAGAAAATCACAGCAAATAGTACATAGCACACCTGTAAGTTCTTGTTTTTAAATAAACAATTTATTTTTTACTTTTTAGTATCATCTTATATTTTTTCATAAATTATTTTAAACTTTTTAAATTTTGAATTGAAATTCTATTATTCTGCACGGGATTTTTAAAAAATATAATGCAGCATCTCCAAAATTAAATGTGTTGCCTTTAATGCCCTGAAATGAATTTAGGAATTGCCGACAGGTCACTATTGAGCCTATGTGATTTGTGCGATTACTCCTTACATGTATTATTATATTTTTAAACTAAGCTTAACGAATATTAAATGATTTAAATGTCAAAAATGAATACATTTAAAAATTATTAATTTATATTTTTATAAAGGATATATCTGAATCAAAGAAAAAACGTGGACGAAAAAGTATGGCATCGGTTTTAGCAGAAAATACACCAAAACTAGATGTTTCTCATGATTCCCAAGATGAAGACTTAGAAAAAAAAGTTGTTAGTCGCAGTGGTCGTAAAATTAAGCCTAAAAGATTTCATGACTTTTCTGATGCAGAAATTTCAATAGATTCAAGAAATGGTAAGTTAAATTTAATTGACGAATATTATTCAATTATTTAAATATCAAATAAGTTAAAATAATAATTAAAGTACATAAGATTTTTTTTAATATTTATATTTAGTTTATTCTAAAATTTTATTCCTTTTATTTTATCAAAAGAAGATTTAAATAAGTAATTAATATTTTACTTTGATCTTCTGATTAAAAATATTGATGTTTAAAGGTACGAGCTGCATTAAAAGTAGTCCTATGATGTTGCACTATACAACGAAGAAAGAAAACGATGAAATCCGAAAGTTAACGACAGAAGAGTTGCAAAGATTAGTGCTCTTAGAACAGCTATGCTTAATTCGTTTACAAATATCTCAATATACCGATAGTGCATCTATCATAATAACTTAGTTAAACTTTGCAATTTCGCTGTAAATTAATTTATTTTAAAAACGTACAATACCTTAAATTGTACAAAAATTTGTTTTTTATTACGATAATTAATCACTGTAGAAATATAATATTATTAATTTAGAGTAAGAATAAAACTATTCTTTTAAAAATTACATAAATATTATGTTTTTTGGGAAATTTATTTAATAAATTCTAAATTATATTTATGAGTAAAATATGGTTAATACATCAATAAAGAATGATTTTCTCGTTTATAAATTTTTATTTCTTTATTTAGTTTATAAATGTATTTTTATCAATTTTTAAATGAAAAGGTTTTTAGAAATATATAAACAAAAATTTTTAATTGGCAATTATTTACAAATATGTTATAGATCAATCTGCACGAAATCGATCGAAACTTAAACCCGAAGAATCCAATGAAAATCAAGAAACTCTAATTACGCCTATTAAAAAAAGAATGAGTATTGAAAGTAAGTTTATGAATTTTTTTTTAATTATAAACTTAATTTTAAATAAACTAAACAATTATTGAAAATTTTTTCCACTACTTTATATATCAAAAACCTTTGATAAATATTTCTTTAATTTGTAAATTAAAAATATTTCAACATTAATTGAATATTTAGATTATTCATGTTATATAAACAAAAATTCACAGAGAAAATTAGAAGCATAAAACGTACTAAAAATTCTATTACATTTAACAAAAATATAACACTTCAATAATAATAAGGATTGTAAAAATTGTAATTTAAACATGAAGCAAATATTTTAAATATGCATTAACATTTTGATTTAAAATTACATTATATAATTAAAATGTTAATTACATTATAATTTTAAAATGATTGTTTAATGCATGAATTATTAAGCAATATCTTCCAATAACCTTTTTTAGTTTTAAAATTAAATTTTACTTTATTCACAAAATTTACTACATCTTAAAATTTAAACAAAACTATGTGATAATGATTGAACAAAATAATAAAAATTCAACTTAAATGTTTAACCTTCATTTTGTCATTTATAAATTGCTTTGTTTTGTTTTGTTTTGTTTTCACAAATATGAATATAAAAATAAAAAGAATTTATTTAAATGTTTTAAATATAAATTTAGAAAATTATTTAACTGAATAATAATAAACATAATTTATCATCCACTATGTACAATATTTGAAAGTAATGAAAATCAATAATTTTTCTTTAAAGTTAGTTGAAAAGTTGTATAAATAAATTAAATTTTAAATATTTTATAAATATTTCTTATTAATCGTTATTTTCTAACATTTTTTTATATTAAAATAGAATAAAGTATTGTAATATCAATGGAAATGTGTATAAAAAATAATTTTCTCTTTGGTTATAGAATCAAAATATAAGCATTGAGTAGAGTTTTAAATATTACAAAACTAGTTAAATATTTACTTGAAAATTTTAATACTTAAAAAATCTAATATGAAAAGAATTATGTTATCAAATTTAATTGATATTATTAACTATACATAAAATTAAGAAATTTAAAAAGAAATATTAAATATTATTTGTATCGTTAAAAGCAAAAGTTTTATATGCAAGTAAATTAGTTTTAAAGTTATAAATGCATATTTATATTCTTTAAACTAAATCTTAAAAAGGAAATATTATAACTTTAACATAAAAACCAAAGATTGTACGCAATAATTTAATTAAATATTTAATAGAAATATAATAAAAATTTTGAGAATATAAATATGATATAGAATAATGAAAATAAAACATTTATATTTTCATAAAGTTGTATTCATTGTTTAATCTGATATTAAATATTTATAAATGCAGAAATTAAAAAGAAATTTTATTGTTATTTTTAATAGAATTTTTAAAACTTTTTTAAAACTACAAATACAATTGATTGATTACAATTCATTTTTACCAAATTAAGATTTATCTTACAATAAGTTAATTATGAAAGATTATTTACATTTAAATTATTAACTTTCGAAATTTGAAAATAAACTAGTCATACACATAAGTGTTCTATCTTTAATGTATTTTCAGGGTTTAAAATTGCATTTTTTTATTTCAATTGAAAAATGACTTTGTTAATAATTATTAACATTTACAATATATGTAATTATGAAAGGCTTGTAACAGGTATTTGTTAACGCTACAATAATAAGATTCAGAAATATTTTAAATAATAGCTTTCGATGAATTACTATTTTTTCAATCTCGATAGTTTCATGTACATAAACATTCAAATTATATAAAAAAAATTGTTTTTATCAATTGCTAATGATGATATTAAAATTTATTTTTATTTTTAATTTCTGGATTTTTATCAAATTTTATGTGTGTCGATGTTTAAATTTATTATAAAATCTACAATGTTTTTATAAATCATTGATTAATACAGTATCTAGTTTAAAAATGAATAAGGAATAATAATTGGTTTTAAATTTTTTGTTTATTATGAAAATTGTCGAAATTTTGTTCATAAATTCTCTACCAAAATATTATTCGATAAATAATTTTTCAAAATTTGAAATTTTTAAACTCAATAATTTGGTTTATTACTCTTCATATATATATATATATGTGTGTGTATTTATAAAATCATAAACTAGGTCTTTATGTTTTTTGCTAGTAATTAAATTTTTTATAAATAACAATTTTCCGTTATGTAAAATTTTTAATATTTTTATTACGAATGCAACGATAATTTCACAACCATAATACAACATTTTTGATCGCCGTCAATGTTTTTAATTAAAAATGTTCTTTAAGAAGCTTATTTAATTACTTTTAGAACATAAAATATAAACATTTTATATTTATCGAACATTGATGTTTCTTAAAACTTTCAACAAAATAAATCTGTCGCATATCAATAAACATATATTTACCATTTTATCTAAAAATAAATATATGATAATATAGTAATACAATATATTTCGTATAAAAACTAATATTTAAAATTTAAAAGTGCATATATTATATATCAAAAACAACTACAATAATTACCGTGTGTACAACGAAATACCAGAAAATACGATGTGGACGGTACATCGCATTATATATTCCATCTTTCGATCGAAACGGTGGACGCGAACTTTTAATAGCGAATAAGTTGACAACGAAAGTAAAATTAATTCATGGCACCGACGATCGTCAACGAAGATTTATTTAAAAAATTGAGATTTTGAATCGAGATTGTTTAAGTTACAGAACCGTAATAACTAACATGGCATCAACTAAATTAAATATGAAATCACCATCATTTTATTTATGCTCAAACGATAAAAATAATTCGTTACGCTTCACCGTAAATGTTTGTATCACAACTTAAGATAAACTATAAATCGTTGAAAATAATATTTGGATCGTTTGGATAAGGTATTAGCAATAAAAATAGTTACGAATCGGATGTCGCGAGAAGTCTTACGATAATTTTACGGTGAGAAGCATAAAGGTTACAATGTATCGAAAAAGAGAAAAAGACAGCGGAGGTAGCAGGTGAAATAAACATAAATAAAAAAGGGGGGAGGTGTAAAGTAGAAAGTATAGAGTAAGTGGCTTCGACCGGAGGAAGCCCGCGATCGAGGTTGCGACGACGGTGAGTTAGGAGTAAGCTGAAAGATGCGTCAACGCCGGTCGGCGTCGCCTCCTGTGCTGATTCTGAAAACTTCGCTTTGCAGGCAAGATCAGCACGGACGGCGGATTAATAAACGAGAATATCGTAGACGCGAGGGCGAGCCCCGGCTACTCCGGGCGCTTGCTGCTCGCCCGGACGCGCACCGGTGTTCCCATAGGGATTAAGCTAGACGTTGACAGGCCCGATAGGTTTGAGAGCGAGGCCGCGCGGGCCCGATGGGACCTATCCGTCGCCCGCAACGCCATGCGATTGAAAGAGCAGCTCGAGAGCGGCGATATCGCCACTGATCTAATCAAAGATTCTTTAGACTTCAATGTGCATGTTCCAGAAGACGACAGGAAAGCCCACGCGAAAGACGAGGCCGAAATCGAGAATCAGAAAAGGTTGAGGTAAGAGTCCAAAGTCTTTTAATATGTCTTTTATACTCGCCGTCTTTACAGTTGTATCGGTTGTGTTGTATCGGTTCTATACGGTGACAAATTGATCGTCAAATAATATTTACGTTAATTGCATCCTTAAAGGTTACCACTGTTATAATATATATATATATATATATATAATCATTTTTTATAATTTTATGTAATGGTTCTTTCAAAAAATAAACCTAAAATACCGCCGCCAAAGTATTTGATAATTCTCCTATCTTTAAATATATTTAAAATTAACGCATCGATAATCGAGGCTCGGGTGCAACATTCAACCTTCGATATAATTCCTACGTTCTCGACAATAAAGTTTATTTCGTTTTGAATTCTAATAAATTAACTCTCGATATAATTAAATAGTTGAAACGGAATTTTAAGAAAAATTTAATTTTAATAGAAAAATACGATTTCTGTACTAGATTCTAATACCATTTTTAATTCATAATTTTCATTCGTTTTAATCGTAAAGTATACGTAATACCGATCTAAAGTTGAATTTTAATATATATACTTGGCTAAGAGTATAATTGTGCAATTTAAAAAATATATTTTATTTTTTATTCGTAACAGGGCATTACGTACCGAATCACACATAATGTTTTTGGATACACAAATAAGATCGAGTCTGGGTCTTGATCAAGCTAATGCCGATGAATGTTTGGAGGCAATGGATCAGGTATTGGAACTTCAACTCACTCCGTTAATGCTTAAAAAACACTCGCATATTGTTGAAACTATCAAAAGGGTAAGTAATATAATTCTTCTTTTTTTAAACAAACAAATTCTGTTATCTAAAAGAAACTTTTATTTTTAGTTGAGACGGTATGTTGGAAATCTTAACGATTGGAAACTGACCGAAGAAGAAACGGTGGGTATTTTTTTTATTTTGCTAGAATTGTAGTAAAATTTGCAAGCTATCGATATTCGTAAAATTAATAACAAATTTTTTACAGATTATTTTTAAACAAAAAGCGGATCAAATCAAGAAAAAGGCTGAACTTATTTACAACAAATTTAAAGTAAGAATCCTGTATATACAAAATATCGATATTTTCTTTAATATTGGAGGGTTTTATTTGAAATCATTTATTTAAAATATTTAGGATGAAAATTGTTTACTCGAAGAAAACTGTATTATTAAGATGAATTAAAACATTTTCTGATAATTTATTTTAACGTATTAAGTTAATTTTGTTTGAAAGACCAAAGATTATTTATTTATCAATAATTTTTTATAAACCAGGTTATTATACACTATTTTATGTAATTTTGTAAATTGGGGTAATATATAATTTGTAATATTTGTTACTGCTTATTAGTTTTGAATTGTGCATTTATATCTATATGAATTAATTAAAATTATGTTTTCCATATTTAGTCATTGTTTACTATTCCGGAAGGCCAGACTTTTTGGAACGTTTTTCTAGAACAGCTGGAACATTTTCAGCAACAAACAAAAGATATGACGCGCGAAGAAATTTTTTCTCTTCTAGTTGATCCAATAGGTACTTGAAATACTTGTTAAATGATGTTTATAGTTACAATTTTCCATAAAAGTAAAAAATGATGTGTGGAATTATTGTATAAAATTATATTAAATTAATCGTTTAATAATAAAATACTAATTTGTATCGTCAATTTTAGAAACAGTTAAACCTGTTGAAGAGAATAATATAGATATTGCGAGTCCTGTTAATAGTGATGGACCTGCAGATTCAGCATCGAATAAAAACACTTCTGTGACAGAATCTGAAACTAAGTAACGTTTGTGAAAATTTTATATTTGCCAACTGGACTTTTCTTTTAAGTGTAACGAGTTCTCGTCATTATATGGAAAAAGGTGGTTTCTTTATACTGACGATATTCGGTTTATAAAATGGAAATTAGTTTATTCATCGTAAATTAATTTCGTATTTTCTGTATAAATCTGAATTGTATTGTTAATCAAAGAACCCTTTTCTTCGGTAATTATAATCATGTGAATTGTACTTTCAGGTATAGAGATAATTTAATTTAAATTGAAAATTAATTTTGATTGGCAATTTTTTTCTATTAACTTATTTATGCAAATTAGTTGAACTTAAAAGAGTTAAAAAATAACATTTATTATCATATATCTGTAAAAATTACTTAAAATAAATATACTTATTGATTTTTATCTAAAATATGTGCATATATAAATAATTAAATATAATGAATTTAAAGAAAAAAAAATTTATATAATAATTGAAAATATAGGTTATACTAAATCAACATGTAAATTTAGGCAAAATTTGTAATAAATAACACAAATGAAATTAATTGTGAATCAAATTACAAATTATTCTAATTTTTTATTTAAATTAAAGAAAATAACCTATTCCTGATTAGATGTTATTTTTAAAGATCCGTTTGAACATTGTATTCATTAAAGGTTGAGAGTACGTTTTTTTTATTTTTTTTATTTGCGTTGTTTAAAGTTAAAAAGTCTCTTAGGCAAACGTTTAAACCAGAGTTGCTGTATATGGGATTTTTTTCGATTTATATATTTTTAAAGCAAATATTATATCACACAAATTTTTTAAAATTTGTGATCCATTATTTGTCAATTGTAGTTCATAAGTAATCTATAATTTTTAAGAAGTCATCTATAAGATTTTAAGAACTTAAAAATCTTTTAAGCCTTATAGTTAAAAAATACACCTTTAAAGGACAATTTGAATTTTACAGGATCTATATATTTTTACACATTTAAAATTAAGCAAATAAAAAATCCTGGCAGCACTGCTTTAGGTAAGCCAAAGAGAATTATAATACTTATTCATCCAACAAATTTCATTGTAAACTTTATCAAACTTCTAGTGTATTAAGGATGTCGTGATATATATTTACATTTACAATTGATCGTTTGTATTATAATAATAATTCATGATAATCACAAATTTTGTCAAAAAGTTTGTAATCGATAGATAATGATCAGATGTAAAGGTTAATATTTTTATTTGAATTTATTATGATTGTGGTACATCACATCAAATTTGTCATTTGTAATGTAAATTTTTTTAATATTTCAATAAAACAAATATTATTTTTTACATAATCTCATATAAAAAAGTACTCTTAAATACTTAAAATAATATTTGTTTTATGGACAAATAATGTAAACGAGAAAAATATACTTTATTAATCTAGCGGCAATGAGAAAATTGATCATTATCCTTCATTTACAAAAGGTGAACAATTTATATAACATATAATTCTAGTTGTGTTCTCGTAACGACATTTGCAATTTCTACTTATGTATATTTTTTCTTTCATTCTTTATGACGACTCCTCTCGTTTATAACGGCAATATGAGATAGTAGAAAATTCGAAACTGTTAAATTTATCGAATTTTGATACAACAAACAAAAAGAAAAAATAATAATAGCTTAAGATAAGATAATGGAAATTCGATTGTCATGCCCTTCGAATTAAACCTGTACTAAAGATATTTTGAATAAAAACTGTTACGAGAGAGTTGTAATGTATTTTGTAAGCGTAAATAAAATTATAGAATTTATTTACTACCTAAATTATTCCTTTTTACTTATTCCAATTTGTAAAATTCATTTCTTTTCAGTTAGTAATAAAAGGCTTAAAAATAAAAAAAGGATAAAACTTTGACAAGCTGATGAAGAACTTTTTTTATTTATCATAAGAAAATTAATTTAAAAATTGTTATAAAATAGTGGTAAATTTATACTTAATGTTAAACAATAATTATGTAATCAAATTTTAATACAAAATTATAAATCTATTGAACACCAAATTTACATTCTTGAGTATATTAACAAATATTTTTTAGATGAAATAATAAAAATTTTATTCTATTTTTGTACACGATTTGTTAGTAAATTAATAATTAATAAATATTTTTCGATAAAAATTTTCTCGTTGATATCGTTTATTGTAAAATATACTTTATGAAATAGATTATGAATTATAAAATATTTAAGTGTATATGTTTAAAACCCTAGTATTTACGTAATTAAAAATAGTTTCAAAATGCTTCGAACGATACTTCAAGTAAAGTCTGGGAGTATTCAAAACTTAAAAAAAAAATTAAATTGGTAACCATGATATTTATAAATTTAGTCCTTCGAGTATTTTATCTCGACGTAAATTTAAAATTTTACGAATGAAAAACTGCCATTTTCTATTACAAAAATGAGACTAGCTTTGCATAATCGTCTAATTGTTTTTCATTCAAATTTTACTAATTCAATCGATTAATAAGGGGATAAACGAACAAAAACAATTTGATTTTTAAATTTTAGATAACACGGAGACGAAAGACGCTGATCAATACAAATGGTAAAAATATTTGTATTGCAGATTAAAAAAACTCCAACGATTGGTCGCATGTCTGATATTTTTAAATATTTTCAATAGAATAAACGAGTTTTCTGCATACAATATACATACGGTATTTAAAAAGCTGTTATTTTTATAAGAGAATTTATAATTATTGTATCGTTTGCTTCACAAGTATCCGTAACCTTTGCATTATTTGTATTGTGTACATAAATAGGACTGAAATTAAATAAAAAAAGAACACTATTTTTTGCCCTTCTTCTTCTTCTTCTGAGCATCTGGCCAGGGAAAACCTCTGCAAAGCAACACGTCCATAATATTGTGACAAGTATAGTAGGCATCATTCATCGCTTCATCGTTGAATATGTCCATACCAAATTTCATCTTTCCTCCGCTGCGTTTTTTTGAACCCTTCGATGTCTTCTTCGGAACCTTTGCTTTATTTTTACCTCCATTGCCGTTCTTCTCTTTCTTACCGTTTTTCTTACCGGTTGATTTTTTTCGACCCCTTCTACCCATTTTTATCGGTAACTACCTTTCAAAAAGAAAACAGTACGTACCCTTTATAAAAATAAATATCATATTTAAGAAGAAAAAGAAAAGAGTGTAAAGACAATTTTTATCGTTCTATAATTTTCTTTATACAATTTTTAACTTTTATAAATTGATATTGCCCAACTATTGATAAATAAATATTGTTTTTATCCTACATATATATATATTTAAATTTCTAAAATGTAGCTGATTTTTCACTTATTTTTATGAATTTATAAATTTTCAAAAACGCGTAACAGAGAAATTAATATTTCTATATTAAAATAGTTATAAATGAAATAGTTTTATTTAAATTTTCGCGGATTAATACGTAGTATCTATAACAGTTATATATAATGAAAAATAATCGGTTGGTTGCGGATATTTTTCGCAGAAATTATTTGTATATTCGAATGTTCGATCTTCGGTTAAAATTATTTGTCACGCACCTTACCATAACTGCATGTTTTTTCGAATAAATTACAATGCGAGTCGTTCTTTGACGTTTTACTTCTTTTGAATCTTGAGCCATTTAAAAGTACACGCACCATCTCAGGTATACTTATCAAAGACGTTGCTTAATGTTTCGAAAGTTTTTGCCGAGTTCTCTTAAAATTTACACGATGCTTTTCACACGCTTCAATCGAATAATAATAAAAACGTACTACCATTTTTACATTAACAACTATCCCGAAAGCAACGTATTATGCTTTTCAAGTACAACATTCGGCAATAAACTGAAGAGTTCCGGTAATATAAAAAAACGAAAGTACAAGTTGGGAATATAATAAAAAATCGCAGTCTTTATGAAAACTTCGATTAAGTCTCGCAAATAATAATATTACGTTTTAAAGAAATTTAAAAATTTGATAATTTATATAATATATAATTTATGTCATATTAAAAACGATATTTTAATATTATCGGTGTACGTAATCTACAGTTTTTACGTATCCTCGTAAATAAACAATAATTGACTGAATTACGTGAATTACTTACGAGTATCATACCATACGAGATTCAGAGAGTTACATATTTTACGTGCAAAATAAAAATGATTATTGATTATTTAATGTACTAATAAGAAAGAGTCGATTAAAATTTGTTGTTGTAAATTAAGATTGTTTATTGGAGGATTCATATTCAATAGATAAACGTTCATTAAATTATGAAAGATAGATTCCTATTTATTATTAAGCTAATTCTTCATTGAGTTCGAGCAAAATAATTAGTGAGCAAAGAATTCTTTTCATTGACCCAAAATCATTTCCAGATTTGATAACTGGATACTTTATGGTCGAAAACAAGAAAAACATTTAATTGACAATTACTACTTATTTACTTTCTCAAAAAATAAATTAGTTCTAAAAATCATATTCTTGCAGTACGTTAAATATAATTTTCTCATACAAAATATAGAGCGATGTTGGCATAATATAAATTGGAAAAAACACATATGTCCATGTTAAAATCTTTATATGTGAAGATTAATCTAAATTATTTACTTCGATCAACCGAACAAAGTTAATGTCTATTTGAAACATTAATTATAAAGTATTATTTCATAACTTGATAGTTTTAGAATTCATAACGTAAGGTAGTTATTTAAACAGCAATAGCTGCTTATTTGATATGTAATTATTATAGAACTTAAATGTAGAGAACTAGTTTTTCACCAGGAAGAAAACTAACATTATTGACAATGCATAACGTGTATTTGATTAGACAAATTATACGTGTTTTGTAAAAGCAATAAGTTTGTTATTTTAGAAATTGTAATATTTCTTTTATACAACATTTTGTTTATGTACGTACAAATTTCATTTATATTTTAGACGCTATAAAATATCTGGAGATAATGTATATGATGTTATTTATTTAAATAATTATATAAATATTAAATTTTTTATAAAAATAATAACTTTTTAATAATTTATATTTTTAAATATTAAAATTGCGACAATTTATTTCATATTTTACATTATTTTACATAAATAATTACATATGTAAAATTATACAAATATATTTGTTTTAATATAGAAAAAAGTTATAAAATGTTAATCCATAAATTAAAAGTACAGTGATTTAGGTTTTTAATCAGTTTTTTAGATTTTTTTAAAATTTAGGCAATAAATAAAAAATACTTTAAAAAATGTACTAAAATTTACTAAATATATTTCTTATTGATGAAAATCAATATTCAAAGCAATTATAAACATATATTTATAATATTTAATTTGATTGGATTTTATATTTAAAGAGTTTTACGAGGAACATTATTTATCAATATTATTATAGTAACGTGCGATTTGATTATTTTAAATACATACTATGTTAATTATATTTTTACTTCGTTAAAGTTACGTTTATAAACAAATGATTTTTTTTAAATTTAAAAGTTGAAACGACGCGTTGATTTAATAACATGTTTATCGCAAAAACTTATTTTTTTACTTTTACATCCTAAATTTTAAACAGGCATTTAGATTAACTTGAAAAAGTATATAGTATATATAAAAACAAGTTGTTCTTCTATAAATTTCAATTAAAACTTTAAAAATTTATATTTTTTTAAAAATAATAATTTCTGAATTTTTAAGACTATATTGAAATTTAATTTTTAACGAATAATAATTTTTATTTATTAAATTTTGTTTTTTTATATAACATTTACAATATAATGCGTCAAATAAATATATCTTATTTTTTAATTGTTGAATTTTAGAAAATTACAAAAGTAAAAAAGATTTATAATATAAAGTTGTTTAATGTATTTGGTATTAATAAGTATTGAATAAAAAGATGTATCTTCATTTACTTTGGTTTTTTTACGCTATGTTTCTTAATTCTAAACGAGTAGACATGAAATGATAAATTTTATACTCATAAGTATTTCATCATTATTATTATCTTATCATTTTATATAGTTTTAATTGCCAATAAAATTAATTTTAAACCTACGGAATATTCGAAGTCTAACGGTTATAATGAAAATAATAAATGTAAACTTATTTTTAGATTCTTTTAAGCAAAAATAATGTAATAATTAGTTCTTAAAATGATTTTTTTTCACTACATAAAATGTTATCCGTTCGTTATCCCCATTAAAAATTCCACCCCTTCTTATACCTAATATTATAATTTGAAAAGTATATCTTTCGAAATACAATAATTATCACTAAATACATTTAGTTTTAACGTTATTTACCTATGTTATAAGTTATATTTTATATTAATGTATTATAATTATTTTTCTCAGTATGAATTATTAATATTTATATTGTTGGCTCATTTTTGTTATTTATTTTGTAAAGTTTTTAAAAATAATTTGTAAAATAATGTTTATCAAGAACAATAAATCAATTGATTACATAGAAGAATCGTAAAAAAACTCACCGCTTATTAAAACATCAATAGGTCAATGTTGACGACAAATTCGTTACTCTCAAAGGTGAGACGGTATAGTTCGTTTATACTACCACCAAATAAATGAATATTACGCGTGTACAATATAGAGCTTAACAATTTCTAGACAAAATACTAAGCTTGGATCGTGATTGTCGCGTGGGTAACATTGTTACTAAATATACTATTCAGTTTTAGGTACTTACGTCGTCATTGTTGAATCGATAAATGGCGTTTTTGCGTGGATTGCGATGAACTATGGTGCTTAAAACTACCCCCGGATATATTCATATTTTTATCGTGAAATTGCTTTATAAAACTTTTGAATTTATTTATGAATGCCGTTACATCGGTGAATGAATTTATGATCTCTATTACTCAGAATTTTAAAATATTTTAATATAACTAAAATAAGTAAAATAAAAATATTAGTTATTATTACATCGATAAATATTATTTTATACATTATTTATATTAATTTAGTTTACATCGGATAAATTATTTGTCAAATTTAGTATCTATGTCAGAAGATTTTTAAAGTATTGGAATGTAATCCGTGTAGTTGACTGAGTTAGCATTTACAAAATTTAGTATTTCTATTAAATCTAAAAATTCATGCTTGTATCGAAATAAAGTCTTATAATTTCAATTTCTTTTTTCTTTTTAATATAAATCGTTTAAAGTATACATACGTTATAAAAGAATTATATATGACCATAATATATATAATTTACCATAATATAATTATGTTAAATTAACTTGTTAAAAATTCAATTTAATTTAAAGAAACGTTATATAAACAGACTATTAATTTGAAAATTATTAAATATTAAAATATTTAAAAATATTAAATATATTGTAATTATACGATATGATTTATACAAATAATAGAGAGTATGGTGAAAGTACAAATTTCTTTTCAAATTAAAACCGTCACACGCAAAAATTTCTTTGATTAATATATAATCTTAAAATAAAATAAAATTGTTAAAGATTATATGTTATTACTATAAATTGTATAAAATCAATACAAAATATTCATCTTATATTTATAATTAATTTTAAATTATATAAATTGTTTTCTAAACGAAGATGAAGAAAATTTTATTTAATCTAAAACCTTCCCGCCTTAACTTGTGATATTAACAAACGAATCACAGGTTTAAATAAAAATTTTTACAAAGAAAGAAATTTAATAAATCATTTAACTTAATTTTTCAAATATTTTCTTATTTTATAAGTTGTATTATTATTTAAATAAATAAGTTACATTTACATACATTATAAAACTAGATATCGTTTACTTTATAATAATGTAAAATTAATGTTTTTAATAAAATAATATTCAAAATGATAGAATTAAATATTTTAAAAAATGGGTTCTATTAGATCATTGCTAATATTATTAGTTAAAATTTTCCTGCTTCTTTCGATTTGTATAATTAACGTATATATATTATTATTAATATTATATAATTATATACTAGAATCTTACAAAATTTGCATACCAGCATAGAAAATGTTTTTCATAATGATTTTAATTAAATGGGTTAATAATTCAAACAATACTATAAAATGTAAGCATTTTAAAACAAACTAATTATACCATTAGCAATTTTTTATTATTTAAGTATTTATATTCATGAATTACAAACTTATTTAACGAACTTTGACGAAAATATATCTTGGATACATCATTACAAAATAAATTCAATTTCATTATTTTTTTAAAGTAGATTCTTATATCTATTAAAATTGAATAATAATAATAATGTAAGTAAATAAAATTACATTTACAGATCTAGTTTAATTAAAAATTTCAATTGTTTTATAATATATACTTGTATAATTTATTGGATAATAAAGAAAGTTCCCGAATTATAATTCTTGGATGAAGTAGTGTCTTGATAATAATCATTTTTAGGTCGACGTTATTTTTAGGGCTACTCGAAACTTCGTAGACTTTTACTTCGTGCATAGACAACAGGTGATCATAGTAATTAGATTCATAGCCATGTATTTTAATTTTAAAGAGATGAAATTTCGATAGTCCTTGTCACCTTAAAATTTTATAATTTATGATAATATTAATTAGTTTTATATTTGTAACTTAAAGTTGTAATTATAATAAAATATAATTATTTAAAAGATTTATAGAAGTTTACTTGTAAAATATTAATTTATTAAAAAATGCCCGATAAATATTCAATGCAGAATACAATTTCTCTAAACATATGCTAAAGACAACGTCATCGAGAACTTTCAAAAACGTTTAAGGTGAAAGAGAGCAGCTATTTATTTCGCAGTTTTTTATGATTTTAAATTTACATACGAAAATCAAGTTTTGTTAACAGTAATTCAAAACTGACTAACTTCAATCAATTTCTGAATTATATGAAATTTATAATATAAAATTTCACCTTTTACGAAGTATTGTTTATCATTACTTTCTACTGCTTCCATAATTATGCATGATATACTAGATACAATAAATTATTGATTATTCAAAGCGGGTTAGTCGAGCAAAAATATAGAATTTAAAAAAAAATAATATTTATTGTTAATGCAAATTTATTAAATTATATGTTTCACTCATTTATTAAGTGCATTATTTTTTTTATATAATACAAGATAACAGTGTAAATGGGTTATTTATATTAGAATATTATACGAAAAACGTTAATATTTGAGAAAGCATTCTTAAAATTGCTAAATAATTAAAAGTTTAAATATTGTTTTTTATCTTTATAAAACTTTATGTAATTTAAAAAATATTTAACAATTAAAATAATTTATTCAAATTAAAAATCATTATTTTTTTTATTTTTTTTTTAAGTAAATCTTTAATATATATATATATATAAAATATTAGTTATAAATTTATAAATATATTATTAATAGTTCAGAAGAAAACTACACACGACCAAATTAGAAGATCGATTTCCTTCTTATAATATATTGTTTATAAAGCAACATTTTAAAACAATTAAAAAATTTAACTTACAATTAAGTAATGTCTATAAAATTGATAAAAAATATAATGAAAATAATTTGTACTTTATAATTCACGAATACAGCGTTTTTTATAAAGCTATTAGGGCTAATATATGAAAAGAAAATACATAAAATAATAAAAAAATTGTATCTAAAATATTTATTTGTTCAATTTATAGGTATAATATTAAGAGATATTTTTAAATTAAAATCGAATCTTATGCGAGACAAAAGTGGTAACTTATCAGCGAATAATAATTATTTTCTTAACTCCAAGAGGAATCAAATCGACGTGCCATTAAATTTGTATACACGCCAGATAAAAACAACTAGAATCAAATCTAAACTTATAAATAATAAATGCAAGAATATAATATTTAAAAAATATTTATTCTTACTATTAAATTAAAATAATATATAAATATAGAGGTTAACGATTATCAATTAATTTTAATAATTCCAATTTTCTTTAAGAAAATTTAGGAAAACAAGATATGGAAAAAGAATCATCATATTTTACTATTTTAAATACATTAAAAATTATATTTAATTCATTGAATATATAATAAGAGGAAAGAAAAAAGAAATAAAGACACTATTTATTATAAAAAATTATAAATAATATTGCTAAAGAGAATAGCATGGTGATATAGTAAGGAAATACGAAATGTGCATATAAATAAATATAATTTTGTAATAAAAAACTGAAGTTACGTTTAGTAATAAATCAACTATTTCTAAACTTAGCAATATAAAACAACAAACATTTTATGGAGTTTCAGCATCGAAATTTTAATCAAAAATATACGAATACATTTTAATGGTAATTACTATTGATTTCAGCCGAGGAATAGTTAATTAAAAATTATTAAATTACGAATAGAATATAATAAAAAATGCATGATCATTTTTTAATTCAAGTTAATTCAATTTTTTAACGATACGAATGAAGTATTTGTATGTATAAATAAAGTTGATTTAACAACAAATAATAAATATTACCGTGATAATATAATCATAAAAAACATATAGTTTGTAATCGAATATTAAAAGGAAATTATTTTCACCAGACACTTGTTTTTATTTCATCAATTAGCTGTTAAAATTTTAATCATAGTCATGTAATTTAAAGTCGGAATTTCTCAAACAATAATATTACTAGTACTTTTATATAGATGCAAAACATAAACTACTTTAACATTCGAGAAAACAGGTTTAAAAAAAATATTTACTGAAAAACAAAATAAGAAAGCGAAAACTAAAGGAACTTAATTATGAATTAGAAGAACTTTATATTTTAAGTAATAACGTTAGGATAATGAAGCCACATTAGATTGTGATTAGCGAAATGTACAGCGAGAGTCGAAAATAAATAAAAATAATATTTAAGATTGTACTAGAATAATCATGCAATTAAAGATTAAGATTTAAATATGTCAAGATAAAATTTAGTTAGTAAAATTAATTGCAAAATAAGTAGTATGTGATTAAATATTCAGGATATATTTCACTAAAATTACAAATTTTGATCGTTTAGATAATAATTTTTTCAAATCGTAATTAATTTCATAAATAAAATCACAATAAATTTTTAATGGTTAATTATGATAGTGAATTTTTAAGGTAACGTTTAAAATATGTGTTTCTGTCAAAACATCATAGCATAAATTTTCGACGTATTGCCGATTTGTGCTGTTTGTAAAAAACAGTGGCATTATTTAAATTTCAAATATACGTATGCGTAACACACGGATTTTGCGTGGTCAGTTATTAATATTTGATACGCTCTGTAAGTATTCCATTAATTAAATTATAAGTAAACTATTCGTGTATATCATAATATCCGTGTACTTTTTATAAAACTTTTATTATTTTTATTAACGTGAATCGGTCGTAAGGAATTTATCGAAAGCGTTAAAATTTATGTTGTAATATAAATCAATCTAGTTTGGTTCTCTGGAAAAATAAATTTGATTTAAAAATGTAGTTGTAAATGAAATTAAATTGAAAAGCTAAAAATAATATCAACAATTATAATAATAAACGTAAATGAAATTGTTTCCGTTTATATCATTATTGTTGTATTTATATTCATCCGTAAGATTTATTTAGATATAAAGTTTATCAAAAATATTTTTTAAAACAGTTTCTAACTTATTTGTTTAATGCATTATATTTTTGTTACAAAACTATAATTATTCGATACGATAATTAATTAAAAAAATAAAGCGTACAGTATATTTATATTTATAAAATTTAAAAATATGGCAAATAAACGATTATGATAGTTTATTTAACTTTACGTTAAATATTGTTATCAATTTAGTTCGTTAATATACATAAAAAATGTAAATAAATGAACAACGGCACTTTCAAGTCGAAATACCAAATCGATAAATATTTAAGATTTGTAGCAGTCGATCATCGAATGTTTAGAAAATAAGATAAGTTAAAAAATCAAATATAAAACTTCTCTGAAATTTCTCTTTAGCAGGCGTTTGTCTTGGATATTCGCTTTAATCGTAATTCATAAAATGCAACAATTGTAAATTTAGTTATCGATCGTTAAAAAAGTATATTTATATTATATTATTTTGAATCGATGTATTTTAAAGATAATTTTGTCGCACGTTAATATCATGGCACGTTTAGCAATTCAGTTTTTCGTTTATTCGGTACAATTCGGTAATTTTCCGGTAATTTTCCGGTAATTTTCCGGTAATTTTTCGTAAATTTTAATAAAAAATCGGGTGATGAGGTGATATTATTAGACAGAAGAATTTAGTCGGGAACGCAACTGAAAAAAAAAGGCGCGTCGACTGCCGAACGTATCTCCCGTCGGTCTTCTTCTTAACGAAACACGAATCATCGAATTTACGGTCGATGCGAGCGATCGGTGGTCGGGGGCTTTTAAAAATGGGAAAAATGGCAAAGAGCGGTGCTCGGGTAAAAGCGAGTCTGTCGACTGCGGACACGAGGCGTCTCTGCCGCCGCTTGCGTTTCAACCATATCGCGGAGTCGGGGACGTTCGTAGTTCAGTCAAGCGCCAAGACCCGAAGAGCGTTCGTTGATAGTCGGTCGTCGAGGATCCAGAGTAGACGCGCGCGATATCGACGGTAGCGATCGAAGGATCCATCGATCTCGGGGAACAGTGCTTCTAGGGCAGACTTAACCTCAAAGCTCGCGCGCGCCTCGAGCCGCCCGAAAAGGGAGGGAGAGAGAGAGAGAGAGAGAAATAAAAGAAGGAGCACGAGATCCCTTGTGCGCGCGTAGGAGAGGAGCCGCCGCGCCCTACACCTCTCCTCTCCTCCAATCTCCAATCTCTCCAACCTCTCCAACCTCTCCAACTTCTCCAACTTCTCCATTCTCTCCATTCTCTCCATTCTCTCCATTCTCTCCATTCTGTCAATTCTATCCATCCTCTCCATTCCATCCTTCTATCTATCTACTCATTCTCTATTCTCTACGTTTACTCCGTTCTCTCCGTTCTCTCCGCTCTCTCCGTTCTCTCCGTTCTTTCCGCTCTCTCCGTTCTCTCCATTCTCTACATACATTCTCTCCATTCTCTCCATTCTCTCCATTCTCTCCATTCTCTCCATTCTCTCCATTCTCTCCATTTTTCATTCTCTCCATTCTCTCCATCCTATCCATTCTCTCCTGGGCCGGGATCCGAACGCGCGCGCGGCTTTATGGAGCGAGACGTCTCGGTGGCAGCGCTTCAAGCCAGGCTGTAACCCGCCCGAGGAGTCGGCCACGCAGTTAACATGTCGACGGCGCTGCTGGCCCTCTTCGCCGTCATCCTCTGTATCCTCTTCAGAATACTCAACGTGAACAGCGCACCCCAGAAACCAACGATCGTTTGCAAGGACCAGAGCTTCTTGGCCACCATCCTAAAGATAGCTCCGGTCATCACCGAACCGTGAGTACAAAGTGCATTCCGTTCTTACCCCCGTATCGGCATTTTTTTTTATCTTTTTCCTCTTTTTTTCTTTTACGCGCTACGACTCGTGCGGTCTCGAAGGTTATGTCGCTCGATCTTGAGCTCTGGTTCTTCGACAACGTACGTCGAACAACGTTTCACGGGTGACTTTATGCTTTCTTTTGCTTTCGTGCTTTCCTTTGCTTTCCTTTGCTTTCCTTTGCTTTCCTTTGCTTTCCTTTGCTTTTTTTTCTGATTTTTTCTGGTTTTTCCCAGTGAAATCTAAAGGAATTATCCACGCCCGTGCCCTTGTCTTACGAATATTTTTTTTGGGCGAACTCTTGAAAGTACGGGAAATTTAAGTTCGTTACCGAAATACTTCTCGAAAGAAACGGCAATAAACGTATAATATATTTCGATAGAAAATTATTTATTATTTATTTATTATTTATTTATTATTATTCATCGGTAGCTTTAATTTAAATTTATGTAATCTTACATTTTAACTAATAACGATATTTACGACTGCTTTAACATCGAAAATATTGTATTTAAATATAAGTATTATATTTCGGTCTTTGAAGTTATAAACTTCGTTATCGTATTAGTTGTAAAGGTTAAAATATGTTATACAATTACTTTGACAAATAGTTACAAGCGTTAATTAAATAAATATATGTAAATCGTTAAGAAATTTTCACGCGCTATAATAACGTCCATGCAAAATGGTTAAAAATAAATTTAAATAATAATATCGAATTAATCATAAAATAATAACACCTATTTAATTTTTTTTTTTGTAACCTTTTCGACTTTTTGGACATAATTTTGTGGTATATAACTATTTTTTATTATATAAATTCTTAGGAGTATCGATAACGTACAAATTATCCCGATTCAACAGATAAATCAATTAGTTGTTTAAAAATAAATATCGTTGAATTATTTTTTGTTTTATAAATAAATTTTAACCTTACTCAAAGATTATAGAACTATCAATGTAAAATAAATTTTTATTAATTTCAAATAAAGCTGAGCAATGATCATTTGTAATATTTTAATAACATCTAAATATTTACTAATTAGCGGTTTTTTATTTTTTGTCTACTTTTGTTTACGAATTTACATTTCTTTTATATTATCGAAATAAAAATTCAGGATTGTAAATTTATTTTATTTGTTTTTTTATCAAATGTAATAAATTTATAAATATATTTTCGGAAGTGTTGCGAGAAAGTATAGATGTAGTCAGTGAGCGATCGATCGGTTTGCTTTCTAATATACGTAGTAATTTCGTCAATGAAACTTTATCATTTTACTTACGCAGAAAGTAAACTAAGATATTAACCACTAATTAAAGCATATATTTGTAACAATATTAAGAATCGTTTTATCGTACTTAAGTATTTATTAAGCAACGTGATAGATTATATTTTTTAATGAATAAATAATTGTCAGTGATTATTTTCGACTTATCAAAGATAAGAATTGTCCATATTTTCGATTCGATTTCCTTATTGCCTATGGGTAAATGAAAAAATAATTTAGAATTACAATCATGACGTAATAAGTCCTAGTGTTTCATACTCTGGCTATCTTCTTATATTACATAAATTTTTTTACAACGTCGTAAAAATAAAATGTGAAATAGTGATTTTTTAAAGAATACACAAATGTACGTATATCGTTAATTTCTGTAATAGAAAATAGAATTAAGTAAAATGTTCCGTCGGGTACAATCCACCGACGAGTGTCTGTCGTTAAAATCAGTTTTTTGATCTTACATGTACATCACACTTTGCTTAACCTTGAAAAGGCATGGCGATCAATGCGGGAACAGAGCTGGAAGAAAGCGTAGGTGTACAATATGTACGTATGTACATCGAAGCCCAGAGAGATTTATTTCTCAAACAATTGGTAATGATCGAAAGGGAAATCAAATTACTTAAAGGGGGGCATTGTTATCGATGTGCACGGTATGTGAATAATAATCGTTCGATGCGCTCGTACAGAAATTTCGTAAACGATGGAGTCCTTTGAGGTTAGGTTTACTTCGATATACGGTGCTATTACAAAATAGTAGGCGGAGTCTTTCAACGATACTTTTACTAAACTAGTTGAATATGTCATCTATTTACACCTTCATTTTTATGCACGAGGTATCAAGTACAGTTGCAACTAATTATAATCACTTTTTACGGTGAGATTTTTAAGAAATGTCGGTGAACACTGATTATATAATGTGCGTAATATTTAACAAAAAGCAACGTTGGGAATTTTAATTAAAACGTAATTTTACATTTATCTTCGTAATTAATTTTAAAAATTAAATCGAGTATACTTGATTGGGTTTTTTAAATATAGATTATGCAAATATTCTTCCAATTTTCATTTATTTATGTAAATTTATTAACATTATTTTTTTTGAGAACTATTTATTTTTAGAAAATGGTTCATTTATACAATCGCTAAAATTTTGTAATAAATTTTAACGTACTTGGTTTAAAAAAAGCTATTAATTATTGAATTTTAATTATATATTTATAATAGGAATATTGTAAAAAAATTATTATTTTTACTGTATATATATATATATATATATTTAGACAAATTTGTTATTTCTATTAAATAAAATTATGATTATTTGACAAAAAAATGTTGTTACATGTACTTAATTTGTTTCGATAGAAATTTCTCATTTCGTTAAATATTTTTACATAATTGGTAAATTAAGGCAAATATTTTGTAAATTCTGTGACATTAATAATGGGTTTGGAAAACCATTTATTAACAAATATGTTAAAATACTTATAATAAAACCCTTTTCTTTTTTTAACAAAAAGATTAAAGAAAAAAGTTGTTTTAACCAATACTTTTACGATATATTATTATTTAACAAAGATTCGAAATTTTGCATTTCGTGCAAAGACATAAAAAATTGCTTCAATTAGTGTACAAATGTTTTTTACGTGTAATAATTTATTTCCAATTTTGTTTAATTACATTTTTATATATCATGATAGTTATTGATTATAACTAGTAAAGTTCATTCCACTTTAGAAAAAAATTATATTTTTAAAAATGCATTTATAATTTATCGTTTAAAAATTTGAATTTAATTAATATTTTTCGTTCAAATTTTGTTTATAGAGTCGTCTAAAAATATATTCAGGAGACATCTATTATCGTTTATTAATGCATTCAAATTTTAATGAAATCAAAATTTATGACAAACGAAAAAATATACCTTAGCTAAATATATTCTACGTTTACTACAGAATTGCACAAGAGCAAATATGTTAAAAAATTTGTTAAAATTGTAAATTAAAACTATAAATTCAATCGATGGATGAATGAACAAATTTTTTAATCAAATGCCTAACACTATTTATAAATTTGAACAATTTGTATTACGAGAAAATTGACGAGTTTATAATTTTTTACAAGCTGCATTTTAAAATCTATATTTAAAAAACATCTTTTACTATTATTGCAATTAAATAAGTGTGAAGAAATGTCGATTCGCTCTTATCTCGCTTACGGTGAGTTGTAGTTCGGAAACAGTCTTAGACACAATTAGTATCTCTTCCTCGGCTATAATATATCTTAAACGACGTAATCGTAGTGCTAACGATAATAACATAGTCGACGAAATAATTTAATAATGTGATCGACACCAAACTCGTAATAATCAATGTTAATAAAGCAATAAATAATTATAAATTTAAACAAGCTTCCAATAAGAATCCGTCACTCGCGATAACAAAAATCGAAGATGAACTTAATTACTAGGTATAAAAATAAAGAAATAAAAAAGAAATAAAAAAGAAATAAAAAAGAAATAAAAAAGAAATAAAATAAAAAATATGTGGTAAAAATGACATGCGGCGCATGAATGTAGTAAATGTAGTAAATGTAGTAAATGTAGCACATGAATTTAATAAAGAAGAGAAAAAATTATTATCGATCACCGCGAGTATTAGATCATCGACTCGATTCGCCACCAAGGAAAATCCGTTCTGCGTTCACTGCATGCGATACGTAAGCGGATGTGTGTGTGCGCGCGCGCGCGCGTGTGTGTGTGTATGTGTGTGCGCACGCGTGCATTTGGCTAGCAAGCACGCGTGAGTCAGAACTGCCTCGTCTCGACGAAACGATATTATTGCGTTTGCCAAGGAGCGAAAGAAAAAAGAAACTAGGAAGACAAGCGCTCGAGTATTCGCACTCCTTCGGACCTCGGGATTTCCTCGGGCTTCGACGGATCAAACGGGTTCGCTACTATTTTTAAGGTCTCGCCGTGGCACCACGTGTCCACGACAATAGGATTTGCTCATTGTCGTCGTTCGTTGTTTCTCTTCGTGTCCCTTCGTATCCCTTCGTATCCCTTCGTATCCCTTCGTTTCCCTTTGTTTCCCTTTGTTTCCCTTCGTTTCCCTTCGTTTCCCTTCGTTTCCCTTCGTTTTCCTTCGTTTTCCTTCGTTTTAATACTCTTGTATCGGGGGTATTTTTAATCTTAAGACCAATGCGCTTCGACATATTTATGCATTATTTACTTTCAGATTTATGTAAATTTTTCAATTTTATTTTAGACTCATACGAGAATAAAGTTCGCATCTTACACTTGTTCGAATTAAATAGTGGCAAATACTATTTTCATTGCAATTAAGTTTATCATTGCAGCTTAACTTTGTTTCTCTCTGTTTCGATGCACTTTATATTTCGAAAACTTAAAATTCGTAATTTTATAAATGATGCTTTTTATAAAATGCCTTTCATAATTCTTCAAATGTTTATTTTGACTTCATTTAAGAAAGAATTTTACAATATTTTTCCTCGATAAAATAAACATTATTAAAGTTTTAATAATAAATATTTTATCTCGATGACATAATACTTTTATCGTTCGGCTATCTATAAATATACACGGTTTTATTGCACTACATTTCAGTAATTTTTTTATTATAAAATCTAAAGCTTCGAATTTACGAATATATGGGAGTTTTTTAATTGTTTTTATGGGTAAATATACTATATATGTTGCTCTACCGACAATTGCGCCCAATTTGTGCCGATACATCATCCAAGTCTTAATTTTCAATTATTATTTACTACGATTCGAAAAAATTTTGTTCATCCCAATGATTTCTATAAATAATGGATGCATGCGTTCTTTGCAGAACTTCACATTTATAATTATATCGAAAGTTTTGTGCTTTCTTTTTAATAATTCAAACGCTGGTCGCTATTCAAATAAAGTATGAATGTCTTGTCTAAGTAAGAGCCTTTTATAAATAAAAAATACGAGCTGAAAAATTATTAAAAAATTATATTTTTTGTATTATTAATGCAGAGATTGAAAAAATCTCAGACAAACTAAATTACAACGTTAAAAAATACGTTATCGAATAATAATGTATCTCCGTGATAACGATTGGAAAGTTTTCCAAATACTAATCTATAAGCTTTAATTAAAAATATAAAGAAAACAGACTTGTATTTTGCATGTGCGTAACACAAATGTAGCGCTATCTGCTGGTAAGTTTAATAATGTAATGGCTCCTGTAGACACGAAATGAAAAATTAATTGCAAAATAAATAAAATTTAGGTTCTCTCTACATTATTTCTTAATTATTTTTATTGTATTTGTATAATCATTATTACAGGATAAATGCATTCGATGGCCACAAAATTTACAGAAAACTTTTTTTTACGGAAGTTGCCATTTATTATTTTCATCTCGATAAATTAAATGGATTATTGACATTCTATTAATATGAGAAATAATAGAACGATAATAAATCCATAATGTTAATCAACATTCTTATGCATCGCTAGGGTTCTTTTTACAATTAAGCTTGTTAACGTTATTGTTCTCTGTTAGTAGATTCTCGCATTAGAAAATTAATGGTCGTTTATCAAATAATTTTTATACAATGAGCATAAAGATTATTGAGTAATTATATATTCATTTATCATTTACGTAACGCACATATTTTAATGCAAACTAAGATTTATTGTACCTTCCGAACGAACATTTTATTTCAGGTTATAAATATTTCTCTTCCGAAAATACATGTAATAATATGTTGAATTTTCATATATTTATATATCTTAATGGGTCACATAAGTGTCATTGATATCGATGACGGTTTTTTTTTGTACGTCTGCACATTCCGAATTTATTTTTTGCAATATGTACACTGCTCCAAATTCTAATATTTGTATTGCTGAGTATGGGTATGAATCAGCGCCTTCTGTTGTTGGTAAGCTCAACTAATGGGTCGTTTACCCACATACATTTATTTGGAACAAATGCTTGAACAAGCTTTTACTAAAATATTGCACCAAAATGTATTATAACATAAAGATTATTAATAACGGAGAAATTTTTCATACTCCTTATTTTGCTTAAAATTAATCGTTACTATTAAAATTTCAAAATATTTCACATGATATCTACAAATAATAATAAATATAACAGAGATATAGAAAACAACACAAGAAATTTATAAATATTTATAAAATTAATATTTATATAACATAAAAGTTGCGTATTATGTTAAAAAGTTTCTTATAGTACTTAATAAAACTTTTTGCAATTTTTTAAAGATCGTTACATTATTAAATAAATTTACTTGTTAACGTGATTTTATTTACTCTTGTCGTTATAATACCAATTTTTTGAATTAAAAAAATATCGATTAGTTATTAAACTAACTTTTTAAATATTTTTAGTGCAAACGAAAAAACAATTACTCGATGCATCAATTGGTCGTGTTATTCTTTGATGCATTAATGATTCGGTTTCTTTTTCTATATTTTATATAACAAACCAGATTGCAATTAATGTATAATGTAGAATTCTAACGTTCGTAGTATAATAATTTACTTAGAAATATAAATATCGTATTTTATCGTAGAAAATGTATAAATATTTATAATTATAATTAAATGATAAAGTTGAGTTGTAACACTCTTAATATAATAATTATAAATAAACCGATAAAAATAATGATTTAAACCTTGTAGCAGTGAATAGTATTTGAAATGGTCCAATATGTGGAGCACAGTATTTGCGAAGAAAGCACAATAACTGACACACATTCGTTTAGTTTTTTAAAAATATACTAGGTGACTTATTAACATTTTTATACGTTAATTGATACCTAAAAAAATTTTACGAGTATATTAATGCAGAAATTTTAATTGACAAAAAAATTAAAAATTAATAAAAGTATCATTAGTTTTAAAGATAAAATAGAAATGCTTAAGCAAAAACTAAATATATCCTGTAATATTATTCATACATATGTAAATTTTGAGGAGATAATATAATATTTATAGTAGATAGAATTTGTGATTTGAAAAACTTAATTATTTTAATTTTGCTTAAATTATTTTTATCGTATGAAATAATATAAAAGAATTAAAATTAATAACTTATATTAGTGATTGATAACTTGTATTTTAAATAAATAAAATTAATAAATGTGAAAGTACAAATAAAATTTCATTGAATAATTCATTTTATTATTAGTGTTATAGGTATAAAAATTAAAATATCATTTAAGTTATATGTACGTTAAAGTATATTATTAATTTTTTTAATAACCGACATGATTTTATTTCTGGTGTTTGAATCCATTTTCTATAGTTTTAAGATCGTCATTTATCATCGTTATATTAACTAAAAAGAAAAATTTATAAGGTATATTACATAAAAAAATAATGTTTAAGAGATTAAAAAATAAAGAATATTTTTAACAATCTATAAATCTGTATCCGTAGATGTATAAAAAAAGGAATCTTATTTATATTTTAAGATAAGTTTTATATAATAATTATATCAAGATACACTAATTATTTGATATTTAAATTCAATGATAAAATGGATACTAATTTACTAGATTAAACAATATTTGTTAAGGAGTTTATAGTCTGAGGCTCTACGAATATCTTGAAGAACAATCTTCGATTCAAAGAAGAGTATAATTTAAATTATAAACAGTATTTAAAATAAAAACCTTTATTTTAGAGAATAAACAAAGTGTAACTAATTATATTAAAGCAAATTTATTGATGTATGTAAATTGTAATTTAAAATGTGTCTTAAACTTATTACGTATTTTATTGACAATTGACTCTTAAGATATAATATAAAGTGTATTTATTTGAAAATCAAATTTTTATTTATTCTGCTTAAGAATAATTATCATATATTTATAAATAAAATTACAATATTACAGTTAAATTTTAAAAGATGCTTAAAATATGCATATATAGATTTTTAAAAGCAAAATAATTTTCTACTGAAATTGCACTAGAGCGTCATAATAATCTAAGAAATTATTCTTCTAACTATAAATATTTTCAAAATTTTTAATCTGTTAAGTGCAACAAATACTTGACATTTTGCTCTTTTTATTTCGATAAGAATTCATTTTTTACTCGGGAAGAGAGAAAATCGATTTGTATATTTACCTCTCCGAGTGTCTTGTATACTATACTCAAATGGAAATTATGGAGGTATATTTTCAAAATGTTGATTTATACTTGGATACGCATGTGTGAATTTTAGAAAAAAATTTCCATAAAACCATCTTTCATAACTTGTCTAGAATAGATCATGTAAAAAATTTAAGTGAACTGGATAGTCGTAAAATTCATAATTTTAATGGCGTTATTGGAAAGTAAAACTCTTTTCAAACGTGATGTTTGATATTTATACAGAAATTTTCGAAATAATCAAGATTGTTAATCTATTAGTCAAGAAGACGGAAATAGCACGCGAAATTTACAACAATTTAAAAGCATTTAAAGCGATTTTTACTGTAACATTTATTAAAATTTAGATATGATAATTTTTGATTGGAGGTTTAGATTAAATATAAAAGCAGAATACATGAAACATGTGTCTTTAGGTGTTGGACAATTTTAAGTTTTCTATTTAACTTCTTTAATAAAGTATTAGAACTTGTTAAAGATTATTATTATATTTTATAGATTTTTATTTTAGATGATTAATGTGTATCCGTGTGAGTGTTTGTACACGATTTTTCATTTGTGTCATTTTCACTAGATTTCTTACGGTAAGAATGACATCGGCCTTCGATTCGTGTTTTGTCGATGCCGTTTTATCTATAGTTTTTATTTTTTCTCAATTCAGATGCATATATTCTATCTCTCACTATCATTTCCATAATGCATTTACTTGAATATCGATTTTGTTCGCTGAAAATATTCAAAATGTAGACGTGATATTTTAGCATTTGAAAATTTTCTATATTATTTCTTCATGATTTAATTTTACTGTACTTACTGACCTGTTTTCCAAACAAAAGCTACAAATAAACGCAAGGATACGCCATAATCATACTTATACGATGCATGTACATATTTATATCGCTGTATATCGGTATTTTGATTGTTTAGTTTTTTCGCAATTCATAGAGTAGTTATAGAATTTTTTTTACTTAAATAAAAATAAATTTGTTTTTGTAAAATATTTAACTAATATTTAACTGACTAGATGAAAGCTATGTATATATAAGAATAAAAAAATAAAAAATTGTACACGAGATGACCAAGAATGAAAAAATATTAGCTAATTAAAATATAATTTAACGATTTATTTGTACAGTAAATCAAGTATACCGTAAGTTATAATTATGTTTCTAAAATTCTACAGTTTTAAAATGTTTCAGTAATAATGTAATGATAAACTTAAAGATAAGAAATATGATATCATATCATTTTACATCTGAGTGGAACTACCATCGAGTTAGTTCAAGTATATTGTTAACACATGGCTGGTAACCCAGATTATTTTTTTGTATCTAATATAATTTAATCCAAGTATTAAGATATTATATTTTTTTTATGAATTTTTTTATGATTGTATTTACATCATGTTATTATACAAATTTTTTTAGAATCGAATATAGATTTATAATAAATCGGTAAAAGAAGAAATATTGGAAAGTACTTTTTTGAGAAGAAATATATATTGCCAGAAATTTATAAATCAAGTTATTATTAAACATCTTTTATTTTGTAGTTTAGTAAATTTAATTAGTAGTCACTTAGAGTAATTTATCAATAAATAAAATATAAATTATAACATGATTTTTTAATACTAATCTTGATCTGGACCAAATTATTATACATTTATAAAAGTATTAACGATCATATCAATGAGATTAAATTTCAAACATCACATAAATCTCGTTGGAATTTAAAAGTTATTGTTTCCTTCCTTATACATAACACAAATTTATGGTAAAATTATATATTTGACAAGAAATAAATGTTATTAAATATTCGTTCTACTTAGTCAGTGAACGTTGAAACTTCGTAAAAACCGATCAATTTTATTCTTCTATTGTAATAATTTCAAATGACTATTGCGAATTCGTAATAACATTATTATTTATAAAATCATTAAATATGTACCTTGTAAATTATATATTTCTTAAATAGTGAATACAAAATGAATTTTATACATTTTTTATCATTATTCAAAATAATAATAATAAAAGTTATAAGCTATATGTTATAAAGATAAAGAAATTTTAAGTGAATTTTTATATTTATGATCATGACTGACAAAAATGAGTGGCTGGAAATTTTTAAAGTGAAATGTATGAAAGTACGATTTTGTCCGAACTTTCACTCACTTCTATAGAGGTGTTAGAATTAATTAAGTTGTAATATTTGTTTTATTTTATGCGTTAATCATTGCATTATAAATAATTAAACTTAAATGTTTTTTAATCGAAGTTAATTTAGACAATGAGTATGGAAATAAAAGATCGTTTTATTTTCATACGTTACAGTCATGAAAAATATTTCATATAAAAAATATACCTTTAAAATTTATTATGTTTGTTTATTCATAAGTAATATTTTTAATGCTGCGTTAAATGTAGTTTTTCATTTAATTAGTCTAAAGTAGTGCTTATTAATACTTGTTAAATATTTTTTTTAATTTGAAATAAATTTAAATATATCTTCGAGAAAAGAAGTACATTATTTATAGTTAAATTTAAACGATATTAATTTATCTATATTTTATTCGCTATAAAAATAATAATTAATATATCACAAAAACAATTGATTAAAAAATTTAATATATAAAATCTTACAAATCTATTTGTTCTCTCATTTTTGAAAAAGAAAATTAAAATATAAATGGAATAATGCTACTCTTTAAAGTAAATATTTTATTATTTTTCTCTTTATATTAATTTAATCAAATTTATTATTAAACAATAATTACAGTCAACTTTTAATAATAACATACAATATATAATATCTAGCTGGAATGAGAACAGGTAAGTATTATGTAGATAAAAGGCTTGATTACAAAGCGATACATTATACACCGTGCAAGTATAAATTTAGATTCATTTATCAATCAGTTTGCTAAAAATAGAAATTCTTGTGTACTAAAATTGATATAATCAAAACTTTATTACACATTACGAGGCATACTTAAATTACAGAAAATAATACAATATTTACATTTGAACGACGACGCATAACGTATTTTTTTTTTTAATCATATCCTGAAATAGTATTCAATTGCCGTTTTATTTAATATTAAAATAAAATTTTAAAACAATAATAGTTATATAATATATTTTATATAAATAATAACGATAATATTTTACATTAAAATTTATAAAGCATATGCATATATTTATACGTTCATAAAAAATATACATTCAAAATATTGTTTTTTTAATCATGTATATAAATTATCTAATTTTAGATTTCAGTAACAAATGAGTGGAATCACAATTTAAAATTGATATAACTGTATAAACTTAATCATTTGATTACATTTGTATTTTTATACAATTGAATTTATTGTTACATATGAATTAACTGTATTTCCATATACGTAACTAAAAAATGTGATAGCGTTAGTTTAATTAAATCACTCGATTGGAATGTAGTCTAACGTCTATGATTTTCTGTGCTGAGTTTCTTATTTAATTATTGAATTATTCTTTCAAAAAGGAATGCACGATGATTATATCTACAATATTGATGAGCCCGAGAGATAAGAAGGAGTTACATTTAAATGGTACAAAATATGCAAGGTAAGCATTACCTATGCATTCTCGTACCGTTGTCGAAAATTCTTGCACAGTTTGCATTATAAAAACTGACGATGCGTTAGTAGGTAATGTGATAAGAATTCCGCGATACGAATACTTTCATTACCTTTACCGATGTACAATTTATGAATTCAAGAGATAGCTGTACATTTTTTTGTAAAGATGGTAATTTAGTAGATCACTTTTGAAATAAAATGTAAAAAAATATTTTGTCTTTTCAACTTATTCGATATTACTTTGTTCATAACTTATTTTTTAACCTATATATGCTTTTTAATTCTATTTAAATATCAAAATATAAAATCTATTACTTTATGTAGGGTAATTCGATAAGTCCGAATTTTAATCCGTATTTCTATAAATTAGTAGTTTAAAAAAGGATATTTACAGCAATTAATAAAAAAAGTGTTGCGATAAAATTTATGTTCAAATAATATGTTATTGACTAAATTATTCATTGAAAAGTATAAATAAAATACACTCACTTATTATTTGATTTATTATTTATTTTAAAAAATAAAATCATAATTATATATATGTTCACTCCTAAAATATATTTTTTATTTAAATATAAAATGTATTATTTATAGGGTAATAGTGATTCTAGATTTTCATTATTGAATCATAAATTTCATATTCTTATCGTTACGCATAAAAATTTTTGTTATCATTTTCATGTAAATATTTTATGATTTGTATTTTTTACCAATTATATTTTAAACTATTTTTAAGTATTCATAAAAAGTAAAAAAAATACGTCAAATGTCAAAAATGTTAACGTATTTGTTTTTTAAACAAGTAATATAAATTAAAAGTCTAATTCAACGTTTAGAAAAAAATTATAAATAAATTATTTCAAGGTAAATGATCTGTAAAATAATGTAAATTCAGTACCATTAAACAAGAACATTATTTAAAAAATTCTATAAAATATTAAGTTTTAATAATATTTATATATAATAGATAATAATTTTTTACTTATATAAGATTTTTATTTTACTTAAGGTTTAAGTGGTAATGAACTAGACATGTTTTGAAGTTGCGATGATATAACATTTTTCTCATTTATTAAAATAAAAAGCAACAATATATAATTTCGAATATTATATAAACATAACTTTTGTGTTATTAATGAATTAATAACATTTTTTATTTATAGTAAAAACTTATCAATAAGTTATTTATATTATTATATCAAAGTTAAATATTTTATAGATTTTATGGAAAAGGAAGTATTCTATTTTGAGAACTAAAATATTGAGTTGTGTAAATTCATACTGTTTAGTGAAATATTGTATTTTAACGTGAAGCATAGTTAGATTCGGAATAACTTGGAAAAGTTATGATGTTATAGTATAAAAATTTGTGTCAAGTCATTATCATAGTATTAAATTTAGTTCATAAGAGAAAAATTAAATAATTTAAAAATGATACTGTTAATATGTTCATTCGGATTTAAAATATAATTATACAGGTTTTATCTTATGTAGTTTAATTAATTTTATTTACAGATATTACTGTATTTATTTAAAATTATTTTTACTATACTGTATTGTATTGTTAGTTTTTTTTTAGTTAAGTAATTTATACTTATCAGTTTATAATATAAAATTTCAAATAGAAATATTGAGTTCTAAAAAAGATTAAAATTTTTTTCTTTTATATACATAGTATTAACGTGGTTATCCGATTAATATAAAGTTATTGGTACAAATTTGTTTCTTGCAACTTTCACTGAAAGAATCCTGAATTATTCGCAAATGAAAATATGATATGTTCTTGTATATATTTTTGATTTACATTGAAATTAAATTGGTTGTGAACATGCACTGTAATTTTATTTAAAATTATGTTGTATGATTCATGAATTAAAATAATTTTTCTTGAAGAGCAGTCGACTTTTATATATAAATATTTAGATTTATATATGATTTTATGTATTTATTTTTGCAAATGCAAAATAAAATTAAAATCTTTTTTACGGTAAAATAAGCCAACACATTTAATTCCTTTTATTTTACTTTATGGAAAATAGTTTAAAAATGTAATTTATATGAAACATGAATTATTAACAGCATATAAAATATTTTGAGAACGTCCTATTATTTTTCTCGTTGTTCAACATGAATTCTAAATTAATTTATGAAAGTGGGAAAGTGATCATCAATGTCCGGTTTGGAATTTTTAGTATTGACGCGGAATGTTGAAATAAGAAAGGCATAAGACGAGAAACCAGGTACCGTTAACCCAAAAAAAGTTTATCTTGCAATTTGATGACATGGTTAACTTTTTTGAAAACAATAATCGCAAAACTTTAATTTATTTTATTTACTATTTTTTCGAAACATAATATTATATTGCTCGGATATGATAATAGAAATAGCCTATCGTTTTTTATATAATTTAAGTAATCTGAACTATTGACATAGATTAGTTGATAATTCTTAAGAAATAATTGGTAAATTATTTAAAATTGACCAATTTAAATATAACTTTATCCATTTTTTATATCGAATAAATAACATTGCTTGGCATGGTTAGGATTTAGGGCAACTTTTATTTTATTTTCATAATTAAAATATTTTTTATAATCGTTAATATTACATTAGGTTTTTTTATATTTCAAATAAATCTTCTTCAAATAATAAATGAAATTAATAAAAAAAATTCTTCCTAAATTATCGAAATATATATACTTTAATAAGTATTCTACGATTTCTCGCGAGAGAAATGTTCGAAAAGTTCTACATTTCTTACATTCGAAGGTAAGGTTCGTCGAACCCGCGAAAAAAAGTAAAATTTTTGTGCCATCGGAGAAAGTAAAAATGTTGGTTGTGCTGCTTATAAGATACATATTTAATACGATTCGATAGAAACTGTATTCTGTACACTGAAAATACTGAAAATGATTACAGCTGTTCTATATTTTAAAACCAGTTTTATCAGTATCGTCTCATTTTATCGATAGATTTTTAAAAGTCTTCAATTTAATAGCAATACTGATTAGTTATATATTTACCAACATCATACTTGACTTTTAATAAAAAATTAAAAATCAATAATTAATCAATTGAGATTTAATAAAATATAACAAATGATTGTAAAATAAATAAAATAAATAATGATTCTGTTTATTTTGCAGCTAGAAAGATTAAAAACTTATAAATATTGCTTTAAAAATTATATATTTTGAACGTTTGATAATATATAAAATATAGTTTGTATTATTGCATTATTAGAAAAACTATAGACATAACATAATTTACTAATATATAGAAGTTTTCAAATTAACACATAATTGAAAAATATGTTATAAAAACTTTCTTACTTTGGTTTTGAATAATTATAAAAAAAAGATGAATTTAATCTTTAATTAGAATTAAATTGTTTCGTATCAAATTTTATATTATAATCGGTAAATATATAATTTTCATATTATATAAATGCACGATGTTTTTAAATCAATAAATACTAAATAAAACATTTAAATGTTTATTTAACACTTAGTTTATTTTAGTAATTTCCAAGTTTTTTATTTTACAAATATTGAAATAATCTATTTAGAATATTTGCAAATTTTATTACGTATATGAAAGATCTTTATAAAATACATATTATTATATTCGTAATTTATTTGAACATTTGGAATATTTTATGCAAAATTTTGTCAACATAAACATAAACTTAGAGTCTGTTTCCCGAATTTAAATAATAAAATTATTTGCGATGATTATTAATTAATATTTCAAATAGTTAAAATAACTTTCATAAGTCATTAGCACAGTTATAACAAGTATAAAAAGAAAAGTTTTAAATGATTTGAACGCAAAATAAATAAATGTAAGTTAATTCGTAGAAGAAGTACTTATAGACAAATTACAAGTCGAAATCGATAAAAATGACCTAGACCTTGGAAAAGAAGCACACGCAACGGTACCTAAAGACCTGCGTATCACTAGCATATCGTTCGTTAAAATCCCCTTCTTCCTTTCCATTTTTACCTATTTAATGCCAATATTTTAAACGTCATTTCCTACTTTCTCTTCTTTCAATTGTCTTTCTGGAGGTTTTTAAGTTTTTAAACATTAGAAACGATTACTAAAATAAAAAATTCATTAATTATATAATTATCTACATAAGAGTATACGCAATGTTTATATATCAGTATTTTATTAATATGTACAATATTAACTATTTATTGTTAATAACGGGAAATTTTTTATTTAAATTACACTTGCAGAGCCAAGGCTAATTTTATTTATTAAAACAATGTTGATAATGAAAATTTTATCAAATATATTATATTCATACTTGTTTCAGTTTATCTTATAGTATTTTAAAAGTTTAGAATTATTAAGGTTAAAATTATGATTTGCATAAAAATTATAAATTATTATATTTTAAAGTCATTTATAATATTATGTATTAATTCTGATTTTATAATTTCAATGCTATCGATACAATATATTCAGATAGAATAATAAAAAAGATTATTGTTGAAAAATGTACTAATATAAAATAAAAATTAACATTGTAAATTATAATTGTTTTCAATATTCGTAATTTTTCATTTTTTTTAAATTATAGCGGTTTATAATATATATATATATATATATATATATATATAATATTGTGTTATAAGACACGGTAAAAAAAAATTATAGAATTTTGTAACGACAGATGTTTTTATATTCTCTATATGAAATTTAAATACAATACTTCAAATCTATAAAAGAATTTTGATCAATTTTTATTTACAATAGAAAAAATTTATTATAAACTAAAATAAAATATTAGCATACAATTGTTTTTTAAAATAAATTATGAAAATGTAAAAGTAATGATATTTCACCTATAATAAGAATTTTAATATTCGTGTCATTTTGTTGGTGGAAAAAGAACATTTATTATAAATGCTCCAAGAAATTTTCAAGGATTTTTATTTTTTCTTAATAGATAAGTGCATTGGTATATTGTTCTAAATAGATTTTTAGTATAAAGTAATAAAAATAAATAATAATACATTTATCTACATTATATTAGCAAATATATATTGTTTAATTAAATAAAATAAATATTTAATTTCTAAGGTTTGAGAAAATATCCAATTCTATAATTTAATGGAAATGTGCGTTTACATTATTCATTTATGTTGAAATGTTTTAATTTTGTACAGACAAATTTTTTAAAATAAATCGATATGTTTAAAATTTAAAAAATTCTATTTTAGATATAAACCAACGAGATTATGGGGATTCAGTGGTCACGTGCAGACAATTGTCCACAGTATAATTGGCAGAGTTCGATGCCCATGGCCAATCGGCGAACGAGTTTACATTGCACTTCAAGATGAAACAACACTTACATATGACTTGTACCAACCTTTAAGTATCGGACACGAAGGTAAATATAAAAATCGATTGCTTGTACATTACAAGTTCTATTTTGGATAATTTATTTTTTATCTTTTTATATGTTACAACTATACCAATACTACTTTTAATAATAGATTTTAAAGATTTAAAAATAGATTATTTGTATTCATCGATTCTTTATTTTTAATTTAAAAACACGCGTTAAATCATTTTTAAGAATATTAAAATAGAATATTAAAATAGAATTAAAATATTTTCAAATAATACAATAAATAATACAATTTATTTTTAGATTTTAAATTGAATCGTTGGTCATAAAGATTTTTATTTATTATTATACATTGAATGAAAATTATAGAATCGAGTGTAGTAATATTATTAATAAATTATTATATTATATTATTCATGTCATTATACGATCGAGTAAAGAAATTTAATTAATGGTTTTTCTGTAAAAAGATGTATTTTATATAAATTAGCAGAAAAAAATAAAAAAAATTTCATATTTTTCTTATAATCGTGTTTGTAAGAAACGAATTCAACTAGCGTAAAAACAAAGTAAATTCGGATGATTTAATTTGTCTTAATATTATGGAAAAATGAGTCTTTAATGCTTTATATTGTCATTATAAAATTTAAATTACAGACGACGTTACTGTATGTATTTGTCCTGGAATTGGAAATAGCTCCGAGAGTGTCTATATCAGGACATTCGTGCACTTTGTTCAATGCCATGGATATCGATGCACAGTTCTTAACCATGTGGGAGCTTTATCCAGTGTCAAAGTTACTGGACCTAGGATTTTCACTTATGGTTTGTATTGTTTCACTTATGAAAATTAACATTTTCTAGAACTTTTCACGTAAAGAAATTAAATTTTTCGGTTTGAAAAGAAAATTATTGATTAAATATCTTGTACATTATTCTTTGAATTGGTTTAGCTTTGGTTCAATTCTACCTGTATATATAAACTATTATAATCATGTTTTTTATTAATTTTATTTTTATGTTGATCCTGCGCAATATTAAAAATAAAAGGAATAAAATAAAATAAATTATATTTTTATACTTTTCATTATAAAATCTTTCACTAATATAAATACTCGTAGTCGTGTATTGTTTATCAGGAAGATCCTTGTCCGATTTAAAATGAATTAATTGAAGACCATTTATTATACAACAATGAATGGTCGAGAGATTTGTAATCAAGGACTATAGACATAACGAGACTATCGAGTAATTTTCTTTATAAAAATACGACATTTAACAACGATGTTTTTGCAATTAATTATAAGACTTTCGATAATTTTATTAATATATTTATAAATTTTTCTATGTGTAGGCCATACCGATGATTATCATACAATGCTGAAAAATTTGTTGGAAAAACACCCAAACACGAAAATAGTATGCGTTGGATTTAGCCTTGGTGGCAATTTAGTCACTAAATACATGGGTGAACAAGGAACGAATAAACTTTCTAACATTATCGGTGGTATCTCTATTTGTCAAGGTTACAATGCCGTCGAGTAAGTAAACATGTCCTTATTACCTTCGACCAAATTCTCTTTAAACTTATTAAATTTGAATTCATATTTTAGAGGTCAAAAGTATTTTAAAGACTCGACAAATTTTAGAAAGAGATACTTCTACATTATGTCGGAGTCTATGAAAAATATCATTTTAAGGCACAAGAACGTATTACTATCGGAAGAAATTAAACAAAGGCATAATCTTAACGAGAAAGATATTGTGTCTGCCACTTCATTGCATGAATTAGATGATGCATACACGAGAAAAGTATATTTTATTAATTTATATCAAAATATACTCATTCTGATTTTTATTATTGAGCGTATTTTATTAAGCGTATTTTTTTATGTAGGTACACAATTTTAGATCGGTAAACGATTTTTATAAATGGAGCAGCTCTGTATTTTATCTTGACAATATTGCAACACCTATGGTGTTTATTAACGCATTAGATGACCCTATTGTTCCTGAATCATTACTCACACCTATCAAAGAATTTGCTGGTATATATCATTTTATTTTTAAAACGCTAAGAAGAGTTTAATATTTAATTTTTTCATTTAGATATTTGACAATATATTTATATCAACTATGTTATAATATAGATTAATATTAGTTTATAAATTAATATAACATAATATTTAATAATACAAATATAAAGTTTGCAGATTTCAAGGTGTTTGCATAAAATTAATTTATCGGTAAATCCTTAGATGGCTTGATATTTTGAAGGCTTTGAATCATAAATAGTATATTCAACGATACAGAATATTGATAGTCATATTTTTTAATAGTTAGTTACTAAAAAATTTATATTGATCTCAATATATAATAATGATCTCAAAACAAATATATTTATTTCTAACAAAATTTAAAAAGTGCATCGTCGAATCAATTAAATTCTATAAATAAATTTCGATGTGTATAAAGTGAAATACTAAAATTAAATAAATACATAATTATATTGTTTATAATAATCTATAAGTAAATAAGTACATACGATAAATTAGCAACGTATTGGAAATTTGCGTATGGATTTAAGAGTGTATACGATATGCGTTTTGATAGCGTTAATAAAAAACATATTTTTATTACAGCAACAAAATCAAACTGTCTGTACATCGAATTGGCGCACGGCGGTCACTTGGGATTTTACGAAGGTGGTCTTCTCTACCCAAACCCGATCACCTGGCTAGATCGAACGCTCGTCTCCCTCGTCGGCTCTCTGACGTTAGCCCACGCCGACCGCGCTCTTAAGGCCTTCTAAGCACAACTACAAGGAACGAAGTTTGTTTTCATTATTTCTGCAATTTACGAAGAGCCTCTCAAGCTTACACGTAGAATTGATAGAGGCAAACGATGATAAGACTGTACAAAGTCTTCTGATCAAGCTGAGAGGCTTGGTTGCGGCGTTTTTGTACTTTACATGCGAAATGAGATTTTTGGAATACATTTTTTGAATGCTTAAGGACAAATAAGAAAAAGAGAACATGATATGTTAATTACGAAATGCCATAGGAGAGCGAATTTTTCGCTTGCGTTATATTGTAAATCACGTGTGTTTTTTCAGTGTTTCGATGCAGTATGAAAGAGATGGTCGAAGAATAGAGAGAAAGGGGACAAAATAATTTTTTTGCTCAAGCGTTAGAGGTTTTATTAAAAGTATCACAATTGTCAATTATTTCATTAGTGGAATACTATAGAGGCAGTTGTACTTTGCCACGATTTCTTTTTATAGATTCTGGCATATTTTTAATATGACTGTATATCGATGAATTAAGAAAATATGCATAATTATACATCATCGAAAATAATGTAATACAGAATTAATTAAAAAGAAAATATGTACACGTAAGAAAGACATTTGAAAAAAATTTAAGCTCCTTAAATATAATTATTTATAATAAAGATGTATAATTATGAGTTATTTTTATTACCCTGAAGAGACAAGTTGAAGTTTCTTTCAATTTTCTGCTGTGATTATGATCGCGTTTTCTTACTTGAAAGCAAAGAACGTTTCCAATGCAATATCATAATATCGTGTATGTATGTGTCCGAGTGTATGCATGTATGCATTTGCAGTTCCCTTGATGTTGAATTGTTGTTATATTAGCTGATGGATTGTTGTCGAACCATTCCTTGTGGTGCTTTTTCAATTCTTAGATTAATAACAACGATCGGGTGATCCATGGAAAATTCATCAATTTAGACAATTTAAAGTAAAAACAAATCTTATGATTCATCATCGTCGTCGTCCTTATCACCGCCATCGTTACACAAAAAAAATTTGACATATAATTGAAATTGAATACTAAAGTGCTACAATTTATATTAAATTTATGAATTTTTTTCTTTAATCAATTTGATAGTTAGGGAATGTGAGAAAATTCATAATAAAAAATTAATTTTATAATTTTATATGTTACTATTATTGTTACTTATATCTTGAACTATAAAATTAATGTTTAACTATTGTTACATTGTAAATACTGGTACAAAAATGTATACAAATAAGAGTAAGTAGTTGCTTAATTCACATCTTATTTTGATTGAATTTCGTGCGAATCTAATTTATGAACGAATAAAATGTATGCACAATATATTAATTATAGAATATTATTTTTTTTTAATTCAAATAAAAATTTTTTCCCTGTTTTTACTCAAATTTTCAAAAGAAAATTATCTAGAACATCAATTAAGTAAAGAAAATTCACAGCGAATTTTGTAACCGTATCGATTAAATTAAATTATTTGTTAACTAGAAGTGTATATTTTTCCACGCTATGAGGGTTAAAAATTAAGGAGCAGAATTGAGTCTAAAGCTCAAAGTACACTTTTTTAATATATTGATTTATATTGCGATTATACAACTACTATTAATATTAACTTTATTTTAATTGACTCTGGTTTTTTAAGAATATAATTAAGTGCAAATTTGTATGAAGAAATATTAACCTTAGTTTTTGCAAGGGTTTTTCATCGAAGCGACGGTAACGCAGTTTTATGCGTACAAGAGAGTATAACTCATAGATCGCTTAGATTTGCACTATATTATATGATAATACTTATTTTTTTCAATTTCTGTGTCATTTAAAAAATTCGATAAACATGAGAATCGGATGATTTTTACTCATGATATAGCATTTTTTGTCAATAGAAAAAGTGAAGCCAAAGGTTTAAAATTATGTATACTGAACATAAAATATTATTTATATATTTATACGTCAGTTTTAAAAAAGGTAGATAAATTTTATATCGTTTAATCTATCGGAAATAAATTTTAAAATAGCTTTGACGAAGAAGTCAAATTATTTAATATCAGCAGTGACTTTAATATGCAAAAATATCAATGATCGACTGTGTTGCAAAAATATACAAAGAAAAACTTCCGATAAATGCAAATGTTTGACATCAATAAATTTAGTAAACGTCGACATTGTTTTCGACCCATACAGACATCGTATTATAACCTATCTTCAATTGGAGTTTAAGCTGATGTGACTTACGGGTCGATTCTTAAAACATTTTGTTTCAAGAATTAAACTTTATTTTGTTTCTTACAACGTTCAAAGTTTTATGCATAAAAAAATGATGTCGCTTTTATTATGAGATAGTCACAAGTGTTTTTATGCAAATAAAGTAATGGTGAAGAGAAATAAAAATATATATTGTTTATTTTGTAACCCTATTTGTTCCCCATTATTTTATATATTTTAAAAATTTCGTTACCTTTCTGTAAACTTTGTAAAATTTATTTTAAAATATTTATCGAAATAAATTTCAAATTACTGTAGGCCAAGAAATAAACTTTGATGACATTTAAACACTATAATAATCTTTAATAATATTGCTTTTATTTTTAAAAAATAAGTTTTTTTTAATTTATATTTTCTTTTTATTTATATATATATATATATATATATATATATCATTATTAAAAAAACCTTCAATTTTCTTAGAAAATGTTTTTTGAAAATAAAAAATTTTAAATTGAATAATATAAAAATAGTTTTATAACCAAATATTCAGATATTGTTTTTTAAAATAGCAATGTTTATATATTTACAAACAAATTAAAAAATCATAACATTGAAAATAAAAGTATTAATATATTTTTAAATTATTTACGTTTTAAAAAAAAAATATATATATATAATTAATTGCAATTTACATTTAAAATTTATTTAATAAAACTATTGAATAATAAAAGTAAATTAATATCTTCGAAAATCCATTTATAAAAATATTGACTGATTTTTCAAAAATTACATTTCATGCTAATTTTTAAACAAAAATCAATACTGTTAAAATTTATAAAAATCAGTAATTTTTTCTGGCAATGTTTTATTATAATGAAGGAAAAATATTGATAAAATTTAAGACTAACAATTAAATAATATTAAAATAAAAAATAAAAAAAGAATAGAACTACATTAATTATTTAAGAAATTTTTTCAAAAAATTAAAATTTTTTTTGGTTTTTGATTAATCACTTATTAGAAATACTTTACAAAAATCAAACTATTTAATTCTCTTAAAAATATTAAAAAACGAATAATAGAATTATCTTTAATAAATTACGTTAATAAATATTATATATTTTATTGCTATTATAACTAGTAAAATACTAAAAATCTCATCATAATTAATTATCAAAAATATAATTTAGTAACATAAAATTGATAAATTCTATTTTAATACATATACGTATGGTTAAAAATTCCAATTGTTGAATTGTCTAGAAATCAACATTTTGTATTTTACGGTTAATTATTAAAATTTTAATTTCGTTTGTTCTTTTAAGCTAAAAATGTTTATTATAATATTCGCTTTAATATTTTCAAATTTCGTAATAAATAAATTTTTTTATTTCTAAAGTTTGTACTGTAAATATTAATAATCTATTTGATTAATTGATTATTTGATATATAAATAACCTATAGTGAATAATTAAAAAAAATTTACATTATAAATGTATAGAAAATCTGCTAAAATTTTAAAATTCAATAAAAATATTCATATTTTTAATATTGTATTATAAAATACAAATTATAGTAATAAAATTTTGCATGTGATAAATTTATTTTGAAATTTATAAATTATAACATTTTTTGGATAGGAATTCTTGAACAGATTTTATAAATTATTTTTTGAATATTTAATTAAATTATATTTTTCATTATTTTTATTTTTTATTTTTATTGAAAAAATGTCAGTATCATATACAATGATTATAAGTTTTTATAATAAACTACAAATTATAAAATTTCACAATACACAAAATACTTTCATTTTCCATAAAAACACCACAGTTTGCAATACTTTGATCATAATTTGACTTTTACTTTAATATTTTTATTTAACTTATATTGTATTTGAAATAATAATTATTATCCAAAAAATTTGTAAACTTTTGTGTTAAGGGTAGAATCCAAAAACAAAGAATAATATGTCGAGAAAAGTGTCAAAGGGCAAGAGGTGCAATACAGAAGTAGTTGAATTTACCCAAAAAGTATCAATCTTCGAAGGTATATCGAGCTGCTCGTTATGGGTCCATAAACCACGGCACGGGGATGGAATTTCATACGGATGTAATTCGTATGAAATCGTATGAAATCGTATGAATAAACTCGCAGCTCTGAGCTTGGAGAAACGACTTCGAATCTGAAGGTCACTTGCGGAGTTCTTTTCACGACGGCACGCAATGTTAGTTCCGAGCGAATCACCGTGAGGAGAATTTCTCAAGAAGAACGTGAAAATTTCACAAAGAAGGAAGAAGGTAGAGAGTAACAGAATTGCGAGGAGACAAAGTTTATGGATAAGAGAGTTGAAGTGATACGGACAATGGGTCTAGTGAGGCGAAGTACGAGGCGGACTTCCACCGGTAACGAGTAAAATACCACCGGAACTAGTAGACGACGTAGGAGTTAGGTCGCGAACGGTTGGGAAACATCACCGATGGATCGTATGGACGGCTCGTATTCACGGATAAGAGAGAAATCGCTAAAATCAAACAAACGTCTTATTAGAAAAAATAGACGTGTATGTGATTAGCGAAGGACTCGTTCGTTTGGAATAGGTGAGACCGCGGGTTCATTACATTCATGGAGCATACGGACGGTCCTCCTGTCAGCGGATAACAGGGAGAAACGGCCAGTCTAGATAAGACGTCGAGTTATAAGGCGACAGAAGTCGCAGACTCGAGAATACGTCGGAGTGTCTAGTGTCGGACTCACCTGCTGAGGATGGGGGAAGTCGCGAGTACATGGAACCGGAGAAAGATCGAGAAAGTTCGGAACTCTAACGCGAAAACAAATAAAGAAAGAATCGTGTTATTTAATAAGCGTGTTACAATAAAAAAATTAACGAACGACGGAAAAGTTTATCATCGAAAATTAGAGAAAAATAATAGAAAAGGTCAAAACACTCAAGAGAGAAACCGAATATATAAATACAGGAAATATGTAAAATTTCTAAAATATTGTAAAACAACCGCATCATTTGTAAATTTACGCATCAAGAAATTATTGTATTGAATTACCATCTGTAACAAATTTAAAGAAGAATTACAAGAAAATAATATAAAAACATTTTATATAATACAAAGAAAAATAAATAATATTTTAAAACGTAACGATGAGTATTTTAATTTGATCACTAACATTTTGTAAATAATCCTTTACTCAATTTTTTAAAATAATTAATAAAACTTATTTAAAAGTATATTTTTAATTTAACAAAGATAAAATTTAAATATATATTTCTTTATACATTCAATTATTTATACGAAAAGAAGTTTTATTTTAGTGAGTAAATTTAAAAATATATAGAACGATAAAATTAAAAATAAGCGTAAGTACTTTTTATAAAGTTACGAAATTAATTAAAAATTATTTAAAAAACAAATTATTTTTTTATAATAATTAATCATTTAATAATGTTATCAACATTATTTCAAACATCACTCTCAGCACTTTTTATATTTATGAATGATTAATAAACCATACATAGTTATTACCTTACCTAAAGTCGGATCTGCTATTGTACCGATCCAAGGAACAAACCAAAAGTTATTTGATATAATATTTGAGGATTGGAAATAGATTTTACAAATAAATACTTTGTAGAAAATTTAAGTTTAATCGCAAATTCTTATTATATTATTAATTATATAGTTGTTAAATAAATTATAAAAAATGTTGCATAATAATATTTTTAGAATAATTGTTACTTTTTTTGTGCTATATTTTGTTGAAATATTATACATACAGATAATATTAAATTTTAATTATCTGGGTTTTCACTGAAAGGTCTATATATGTAAAAACATTTCTATTACTTCAGAAAGTCAATGAAAGTTTTTAAGGATATATAAATCTTTAAAAATATTAAAAAAATATTGGCAGTTTCTAGAAAATTCTTAGAATCCCATTCTTAGAATTAAATTTAGTATATAGAACCCATATTCCTTTTTTCTTTTTGAAAAATACTAAATTATTGTTGTATCTAATTTTATATAACCCTTCTGTTATTTTTAGTTTTTTTTTGCACTAAGTAATTATATAACCTATTCTTTATAATCATTATACGTATCATTTGCTTAACATTTCTACTGTACCATTAAAGTTCTTTACTTTAATCTATTACTTTTTTAATGTCCAACTAAAATTACGCTTATTTCGTATTTTTTGTTCTTTATATTCTTTAGTCTTTTTATTACTTCCTCTTCGTTTTTGTTAATTAGAAATAATGATAGATATATATATACAGTCTTTTTAAATAAATTATATTTAATTTATTTTTATAGTATTCGTTTATTAAATGATTAGTTGAATAAATTTCACAAATTTTAGACGAACCGTTAATATAATGTTTTTGCAAAATGTTCATTCGAGATTTAAAAATTTTGAATAAATTAAAAAATAGCATAATTTTTTTATTTTATATATATTTTAATATTATAAACTTTATGTTCATCACTAAAATATCAATTAGATAAATAGAAACTTTTATTTTATAATAATAGTATAATTCTATCAGAAACTACACATTTTGTTATATATTTAAGAATATATAAACTATTTATTTATATTAAACTTTATGTATTGAAAAATATTATATTTTAAATATATATTGTTTTTCATCTGTGAGATGAATATTTGAAGGATTTTGAAAATTGAAGCAAATACTCAAGAAATTTTTTTATATGTATATTATTGATTAAAGTTTTTAATTGTATTAAATTATTTCAAATTATTCGAATATATTTCATACTTTTATACTTTAATATTATATTACCTCTTGTAATTAATAAAAATTTGATTTATTATAACATTGTTGAATAAAACATTTAAACATCGTGTAATTTATTATACTTAAATTTAAAAAAAGATTGTAGAAAACTCAATTTAATTTGATTATAAATGAAGACATTTATACATTCAACTATTTAATTTGTTTTTATATAAATATCTAAATAAATAGCTGAATAAATAGCTGAATAAATAGTTGAATAAATAGCTGAATAAATAGCTGAATAAATAGCTGAGTAAATAACTGAATAAATATAAAATATTAAATTTGTGAACACAAGGTAGTAATAAATTAAAATCAGTTTTATAAAACTAATAACAAATGAAATGAAATATTTAAAAATTTATTCACTAGTATAGACATTTTTTAATTTAATTGGTAAAAGATTTAATATGAATAAAGTTTTGAATAAATTATTAAATGGAATTAGTTGCGTTAGTGTACTAACAATAATAATACTAATAATATAAGAGTAATAGACGAAGCTAATAATGAAATTGAATATAATTATATTCGTTAATAAGATAAGGAAAATTAACTATATTAAAATAAAAGGTTTGAAAAATTTTTTAAATTTGATTTAATTTTAAAAATATTTTATTTTTATATATTATCTTTCTACATATTATCATAAATATGGATTTATGTCGTTTATAATTAAATAAATACTAAGTGTATATTTACGAAATTTTAATATTATATTATAATATTATTTATTTTCTAGGTATAATTAATAAAATAAACATTAAAAAATTTTTTTTCAAGAAAATATAATACACATACTACACGCAAAATATTCTGATCCATGCAGCCATTATGTATTTCTACGTATGACTTCGAATATTAAGTTTAGAATTATCATATAATTAAAGTTAGCCAAGATGATTTGTTATCAATATCATGCATATTTGTCACGTAAACCATATTTGTCAAATGAATAATTCTCTAATTAATAGTAATGTTTGTTGGTTTTTGTATAAAAAAGAAAGTAAACAGAAATTAAATTTTCTCTCAAATAATATATAAATATACTTTAATAACGATTATCATTTAGTTATTTATTAAATAATGTCATTATGATAAGCATAAGTATTCATAATATAAAACAAAATTTATTTTAAGTAAATAATCTAAACCGTACTTTAAACTTTTGATGTTTTATTTATGTTTCATTTTATTTTTTTACTAAGTGTAATATTTTATATTCCTGGTATTATATTTATATCTATTAAATTTATTTTAATTTTCAGAATACTTCATTTATGTATATATAAATCAAAATTCATGAAAGATAAAAAAATAAACTAAATAATGTATTGCGTACTCTTTTACGTTTCAATGCTTTGAAAATTGTAAACTATAATAACAACTGTTATACAAACTTATAAATTATGATAACTCAGTTTTTTAAATTTTGAGAAATTTATAATTGGCTTCTTAATTAATTCTAGAATAAATAAATAAAAATACTCTCGTATAATTTCGTCACAATTCAAGATTTTTATTCAGAAGTTCGCACAAAAGACGCGAATGTTATCAAATGCATTTATTTATTCATTTTACTTGTATTTACTTTTAGTTTTAATTTTACTTATAATTTTCATGTATTAATGTTAGAGTTTCAATATTTACCATTTTTTTCGTATAATAGAAATTTGTTTAACAAATACTAATAACAAAACAAACTTAAAAAAGATTTATTACATTTTTATTTATTAGTTTAAGTTATTTTTATTAGAGTATTTAATTACGTTATATATCATAAAAATATTCGTAGATAAAAAATTTTGAATTTTAAACGTAAATATAAATTAAGTGCAATGTAAGTTAACAAAATTTCACATTGTGTATTAATTTTTCTTTTTATTTAAATCCACACTGATATTCAGATATAATATTTATTACACGAGTACAAATACTTAGACTGTTTACGATTTTTAAAAATTATAATATAATAAAAAATGAAAATAAGTAGTATCAAAAGATTAATGGATTAATCATGAATACTAACATATCTTATACTTCTAATTATTTTCAACATAAACTTAAAATTTCTTTTAATCGTCATGAATTTTACGATCATATAATATTACTTATAGTAAAAATAAGAATTAAATGTTTAAATATTTGTTATATTATTAAACAAGAAAATTTACAAATTTTTTATATTTTATCTTATATTATATAAATGCTATTTTTTATATATTCATATTTCCAATATTTATAATTTAGAATTTTATCGATTAACTTATACGTATATATTGAAAATTATGTATCGATTGTCGGAATTTATTTTATAAAAATATTTTTTTAATTTAATGTTTACCTTAATTTGCATATGATAACTTTAGTGCAATAACAATCTCTAACAAAAATAAGTGTCAAATAAAAACTTCTGATTTCAATTTGAAATATATATACATATATATTGATTCTATTATTTAAGTTTCAAAAATATACGCAAAATTCTATTTAAAACAGGGTTATTTTCTTGATACAATTTTTTTCCTTTGTCATTTTTTGCATTCGACATTCGATTATATTAAAATATTTAGTTTTTAATTCGTTTTTAAATATAAATGAAAGTATAAAAATAAAATTATTATTAATAAAAATTAAAATTATTATGTTATAAAAGTTTTATAACACGATTAAAATTATGAGCTAGTTTATGATTTATTCTAAAGCTTAAATATCGATACAAAAATGAAGTATTGATACGGTAATTCCGATACGTAATATTTTATAACGTATAAATTGGCAATATTTTATACATCCCACCTTATTACAAATGGTTGAATTCGAAGATTCGACTTCCATACTTAATAATACGTGAAGTATCTTTAAGCACGTTATAATTAAATATATTTTATTTAACTACGTAAATATTAGTATTATTATTATATTTATAAATTCATCAGTTTGCTAGACTTTTAAATAGGTATTTAAAATAATACATCATAGATTTATCAAAACAAGTTTTTTTTATATAAATTATGCTAATTACAAATATAAATTTCAATAATGAGTCGAAATTTCAATTCTGATTAATGCATGATAAAATAAATGTAATATTAAAAAATCGCCATAATCAATGTTATCGTAAATATTATACAATTAAATTATAATATAATTTAATATCTTAATCTTTTTATACTACAGCATTTTTTCAAATTAAACACCCAGAAAACAATTTTAATAAATATATATTAGTTTATTAATTCAATTGACTACGACATTTTAGATTATGATCTTAGGATTATATGAATCATTCTATTTTCTATCGTTCATCAACAATTTATTTACGTATAATATATACGTGATGGTATCAAAATGTATATTCAAAGTTAGAAATAGATCTATTAGAATTGATGAAAAATTTTATATATATATATATATATATATATATGTATATATAATTAATTGTAATATCTTAATAGTTATGGGTTCTAATTATCCTGAAAACTTATTAGATAGCAGCACTTGTAATTTCGTATTTCGTCATTATAGTTCACCGAACAATGTAAATAGTTTGCAATATAAACAGTACTTTATGTTTAACTTGTGACAAAGAATAAACACAAAATTTTATTCAATATTAGTAAATATTATTTAATATTAGTTAAATTTTAAAGTAATTTATTAAATATTTAAATGAAAAATATAGATTTAATGTTGATAATATTAGTGATAAATTTTGAGTGATGTGTCATGTTACTATTATTTTGTTATCACTAGTCTCTTATTCAGTTTGTTTTAACACTAGTATTGAAAATGATTTTTTTAAATATTTAATAGAACGACAAAAAATAATTGACGAAGAAGAATCGATGTCATTCGGTTCAAACATTATATTAAATAAAGAAGAAGAGCGTGTAAATAGAATTTTGATGAATTATAAAAAAAAAGAATTGCAGACAGGTTTGTTTACATTATGTAAATTAATAATTCAAAATATTGTAATTATAAATTGCATTAAAGAATCGATAATTATGGTTGAGGATTTAATAAAATTAATTTTTATTTTTCAATAATTAAATATTTTAAATAATATAATAAGTTTATAAGTTAATAAATATTTAAACATATAATTGAATAAATATTTTACAATTATTAAAATAGAATATACAATTATTCAATTATTTTAAAGATTCAAGATTCAATTAAATTTTTTATTTGTAGACAGCGGTTCATAAACATTTTAGTACTCAGATAACATCATAAAATGGTGACCGTACAATTTTGAGACTTTTGTAACATACACGATAACGTTACAATATCTGCGTAAATAGAAGAATAGATATCCAAACGATAAGTTTTACCTTTTCTCAAATATCGAAAAAATGTCTTTCATTTATTGGAAACATTAAAAAATAATAAGAAAATATTAGGAGTTATTTTTTATAAGTTACGTTCTGTATAGAATATTTGAGATCGAACATCCAAATTTGGATGATTTAATCAATAATTTAATTAATTATTAAACGAAATTGAAACGAAATACTTTTATAATTGAACAGAAGATTAAGAAAGATAAATAACTTAACTGAAAAATTTGTACGAAATCTTAAATATGTTAATTTAGTATAACTATTAACATCTTGATTCATTTATAATTTGTTAAATTTTAAAAGCTGTATACGATGATGCACAGAAATCTATGCGGAATGTCTCTCCATTAAGAAATTATAATTTTTCATTGCATGACCAAATATTTCACTTATTTAGAATTAATTCGAATAATCACATCGTTTTTGTCAAAGTAATACACGAGTGTATTATAAAAAGAAATTCATATCTAATATTAATAAATATCGACAATCATGCAATCGTTTAAATTTATTTAAATATAAATAAATTTGAATTAAAAATTTCATTAATGTATGAGAATATATCCATATTTCAAAGTACGGTAAATTAAAAGAAAAAAAAAATATGAAAAAAGACAGCAGTCCGATCGTATAAAACGTACACAGAAATACAGAAATGCATAGATTTGTAGATTTTATAGATTTTATAGATTTTATAGATTTTGTAGATTTTGTACGAAAATGTCCTTTCTTGAAACTATTACAAACTACGTAGATCAGAATCGTTATCGATTATATTATCGACTCGGATGTTGTTCTAACGCTGTCGTGAGAAAGTACAAATGTCTTAAAATAGAAGGGAGAAAAGGTCCGAGTCGCTCGGTTTTCTCCCACAGGCAAAAGCCACAGCCGGTAATCAGTAGTCGTTCCAATCATCTTTCGCAGCGTTCAGTACACCGCAGAGCTTCCTGCCCTCGAAGAACTTCTTGCGGGTGTCGACGGCTGTGTCGCGCTCCAGGGTATTCCGAGTGATCCGGAAGATGCCGAAGGGCGGAGTTCTGCACGCGCACATATTGGCGATAACGTCGCGCGAATTTATCCTCGGGAACATCACCCGGAGGCCCAACCTCTACGTCTGCCGTAAACAGGATGCGCTCGAGCTGCGTTTCCTCGAGGAGGCCGCGATAGGGAGGAACAAGTGCGGCTGGGAACTGCTCGAGGATGCGCGTCTCAGGGATGAGTCCATCGACGAGGAGATCACAAAGGCGCTTACGATGTGCCTCGATGAGTCCTACATCGATGCGACTGATATCGAAGACACTTGGAAACGATTCCTCGGTATCTTCAACTTCGTCAAGTCACTGGTAACCTATCGGTAAAGAAAAGTGTTTATTTAGAGTTACTTTTACTTGACACCATCTCCCTTTCTATTGATTTTTATATTTTAGATAGCGCCGCTTCTTTTGTAAAGTTGAAAATAAATTTTTTGATATGGATCGTATCTGAGGTTTTTATCGAGGAAACAAATTTATCTGTTAATATTAAGACATGAACCTGAAAAAGATATCTTAAACTTATCATTTTATTTATTCTTTAAAAATTTTGAAAATATTACGTATTCTTTACTTACAGGCCTGTTTTCGAAGATTTTTTGTACCGTGTTATGAAAGAATTGTACGAGGACAATGTTCAATTCATTGAAGTTCGCACATCATTTTCCGCTTTGTACGAGTTGAATGGTTATAAACATAAAGATCTGCAAGTGCTAGAAATTTATACAAAGGTTGTTGATCGGTAAGTCGTTCAATTTGATTAAAATCTTATATTTTTATTTTATAATAATTTATTAAGGTAATTTTTATATTCTTCTAAAATATAAATTGGTATAAAAATACTAGTGTAAATTAGTATATATGATGAAATATTATAAAAAAACATTTATAACATTATCTACTTATAATAAGTTTTTGGATAATAAAAAAATTTACAAGAAGAAATATACGATAAGAACTTTAAAACTCATTCTGCATTTTAATAACTTTCAATAAAATGTATTTTAAGCAAAATTAATAATAAAAATTTAGTTTTTATTCTATTATACATAGAAGGCATACTTTTCAAAATTAAACTAAAATAAGAGAATCCCTAAATAATATGAATAATTTATAAAGATGAATAGTTTTTGAATTTCATTTCTTAATTTATTGTATATTTATGCGTAATTAAATATTTTAGATTGGTTCAGTAGTTTATTAAATTTATATTTGGAAATAGAAATAATTAATATGTTTATATTTCCAAGTTTTTTGTAAAATAAAATAATTTTATTTTTTGAAAAAAATATTCAAAAGTTTTACTAACTATAAATTTATATATAGTTAGAAAATTTCTATTTCCTCAAATTATCAATTTTTTTTCGTATAAACCAACAGCAAATATTTTGAAATACAAAAAATTTATTTGTTAATAATTAAATAATACTTTATAAACTGTAACTAATAAATATTATTATGTCTATCCTAATAATATTTTTTTGATTTTAAGAAATGAAAATCGAATAACTATCATATTATAGATTTATGAAATAAGTCTATAGTAAAATAATTCTACATAATATTTGTATTATACATTTATAACTTGATTAAATGTAAAAGTTGGTTACATGTACTAGTTTATCTGTAAGTTTACATAGCAAAAGAAACACAAAATAAAAAAATCAAACTTCCAAATTTGTTTCTTAAATTTAAATTTTGTATTTAGAGAATTCAGTTTTTATAATAAGAAATATCAATTATAAATTCAATTATAATGTTTGAACAATATCGTGTTATTATTTAGTATTTATTTACATGATTAAGTAAAATAGTAAACGTTCTTTAATTAACGATATTGGAAATAAAAACATTATTTTATAATAGTTTTGTTAAAGATTATCCCAATTTTATGGGCATAAAGTGGATATATTCTCCTCAAAGAAATACACATCAAGCGAAATTCGATAAATACATAAAGAAGTTTCGATATCTCAAAAAAATGTATCCAAATGTGGTTATTGGTTTTGATCTTGTTGGTCAAGAAGATAAAGGTAAACCGCTGAAAGAATTTGCTAAAAAACTACTTAGGCTTGGTAAGGAAACACAATTTTTCTTTCACGCGGGTGAAACTAATTGGAATGGCCAGGAAACAGATCAAAATTTATTCGATGCCATTCTACTTAATTCAAAAAGGATTGGACATGGGTAAATGATTTTTTTAAATTGTACTTTAATATTAATGATTAAAAATATTTATAGTATAGATAAAAAATATAAATTTTTATGGAAAATTATAACTAAAACATTTTTAAGTCAATTTTAATTAAAATATGTGTGATAATTAATGGTTTATAATTATTGAATTATATATTTTTAAATTCATAATAAAATTAAAACTTTGTAATTAAAAAAAAGTATATACTTTTTATTTTGAAAATTTATAAAGTTTAAAATAATTTCAATAGCCGTTTTTATACAGAAGAAAAAAGTTATTATGCATTTTTAAATAAAGTAAATTTTATTACAATGAATTAGTTATGGTTTGATAAAACATCCGAAATTGATGCAACTAATAAAAGAAAAGGGAATCGCTATCGAAATCAATCCAATATCTAATCAGATCTTAAAACTAGTAACAGATCTGAGAAATCATCCAGCGAGCAATTTTTTTGCGATGAATATGCCAGTGGTCGTATCCAGTGATGATCCAAGTTTTTGGGGTGCCCAGGGATTAAGCTATGATTTTTACGAAACATTCATTGGAATTATGTCAAGTACATCAGACTTAAGAGCTCTGAAGCAGCTCGCGCTTAATTCTATAAAGTATAGTTGCATGAATGATTCAGAAAATCAAAAGGTAATGGACATTTGGAATAAGAAGTGGCGTATTTTTCTTGCAGAAATCATCGACGATACTTAGAAAAGTAAAAATAATTTATTACTATAATACAAACAAGTTATACAATTAATAAACTTTTTAATAAACTAATAAAATTTAACAATATTATTCCATATCGTTTGTTTATTTATAGAACAGTATAATAGTAAAAATAAAAATATTTATCTTCGTAATAAAAATATATATATATATGTGTAAGTAAATGAAATATGTATAGAATGATATTATTCTACTAAATAATAATTGTAGTAATACATATTTTCCATTAAAATATAACTAACAGATTTATAAACTGTTAAAAATAATCCTATATTTTTATTGTTTAATTAAAATGCTACATATTGTATCAATTGTAAATTTTTATTCATAGAGATTAATTTATAGATATTAAAAATTAAAGTAACTTTAAATTTTGAATAAAATGTTGTTTAATTTATTTGTATCTACAAAGTATAAAGTTTCTTACGAATAATTGAAGTAAATATCTATAATTTAATTATACATATTAAATAAATAAATGTATATAATAATTTTAAATTATTTATTTAAATTAAATATTTATTTTTAAAAAATTTGAAATTGGTATTTAAAAAAAAATTTTTTCCTAGTTCTAATTTTAAATTTCACTATTTAAAACATTTTAAATTTATTTTATATTATAATATTATTTGCCCGACATTCTCAATTTTAAAATAATAAAGTATTTAATCTTTTAATCTATAAATTTTATTTAAAGCTAATCTCACGTATTAAAAAAGCTTTTCAAAGAAGAATTCTAATTTTAAAATTATAGTAAACGAATTATAGTACGAAATTAAAATGAAATTATATTAAAGATCAAAATTAGAAATTGGATACTACGTGACTAGTATCACAAAATATTGTATAATTTATATGTTACATAAGCTTTATGGAAGTAAATATTTAAAAATAATTTTTGCGTTTCTGTAAACATAAATAAAAATTGTGCATATTCAATATTGATCATTCAACATTCTATATTTATTAATTTTGAAAGTTAATTATATTAAATATTGTATTATATTATTCGATTTAAAAAGATATATATGGAAATTTAATCTTTATCGGTATTCGAATAATTTTTTTTACCAATATTTTTTATGGAAGAATTTTTATAATGTTATTGCGCATTAAACAATTTAAATTACATTATACTATACCACTAAAAGGTTCGAATATTTTTAATATATATTTTATAGATAAATATATTAAAAAATAATAATAAAAGAGCAATAATAATCAAAAGAACTTAATTTTTATGTGTATTTGATACCATTTTTTTTAATTAAACTACAAATTATCGAGTAAAATCTGTATTATTTGATCATCTGATAGTAGCTTAATTTTCTTTGATAATGTATGTTTTTTCGGGCATACGAGCTTGTATCTATATGAATATGTATAAATCCAGAAAAACGTAGAAGTTTAGGTAGAAAAAGAATCACAGAGTTAATTCCGTTAATTGTTTATCTTAGTCCAAAAAACGCATTCATGGCCAAATTTGTGCACACAAAGTTTGTTTGCGAGTCAAAACCTCAACCACTACGCATTTTTTATTTAAACTAAATGTTTGCCTAACGATTCCCCGAAGTTCAAAATTACGTATCGTTGAGTAGATTATAAAATGAAGTAAAATTATACGCTTTCTCAAAATTTCAACAAAAAGTGGAGCACTTCCGGCAAGTTATAAAAGGGCTCGCACTGGTTGTTACTTCAAAATATAATGGTGATAGCTTTTGAAGAACGTTGAATTTAACCAAACAACGAGAACTTGCACCTTTGAAATTGATGTCGTTAATGTGTGAACAGGTGAATAGGTGTTACTCGATACTACCAAAGATTTCTCGAAACTACCGTAGTTCGTTTGAAAATCCTACGACTGCGTTCAAGAGCGAATATTCAGTGAATACTTCAAAATATATTCTCTATTTATATGAAACACTTAAAACTTCTATATCCGATTTTCACTTACAAATTAAGATTGAAGATTTTTAGCAATAACTAATATTTATTTATGTATTGCGTTATATATTAACAAGATTATGTTTTTATTATTTTATGAATAAATTTTATGAATAATAATCAGAGTAAAAGCTATTTTAATAAAAGATTCGAATTCTTATTTTATTTAATGCCCTTTATTTACATATTCGAAGATCTGTATTTATTATTTATAATGAATAGTTAGTTATAATAGCTTAAAAGTTTGATTAAAATATTTTTATTCGATGAAAATAATTTAAAATCTTTTTTATTTTAAAACTTCAATAAATAAATAGGGAAAAGATTTTTTATTCAAGAAAAAAATATAGTTTCAAATTTTTAGTAGTATAAAAATTAAAGTATATAAATATGTAATCATATCATCATAACAAAATAACTATAATGATCATAAAAATAAATAATTTTTGGGTATATTTTTTATTATATTATGTAATTATATATATATATTAATTGGATCATCGCACTAAGAATATTATTTTAAGATAGATATTTAAAAAATTAGTAAAAGATAAATAAAAGAACAAAAATATAAACTTTTTATTATATACAATTCTTTTTAATAATTAAAGTACACGTAGTTACCATTAAGAAAAGACGTTATTATTTTTAAATAAATACTTAAAATAGTTATTCTTATTACAAATTTTTATCATAAATTTTATAATAAGTTTATTTGTCCAGAAAATTCACATAATAAACATGAAAATAAAAAATAATTTTATATAACAAGACTTATAGAATATAAAAGTCAGAATAATTCATATCAATAATTACAATAATTTTTCAAGAAAAAATATAATAAACAAAGGCATAAAAATTAGTGATATTAAAAGCATTCAGAAGACTATCGATTTTATCGTATGCTTTTTATTTAAATGTTCAACTATTATTGAAAATATATATTATAAAAATTTTTTAACGCATACTTAAAAATATAATTATATAAAATAAATTCTATATGATAATTTAATTAAACAAAAATTAAACATAAATAAATTTAAATAAATTTTAGAATTTATAAGAATACATGCATTAAAATTCTATGCTTTTTTAAAGAATATTTCAAAATTGATTTTGTTAAATGTGTATTCGCACATTCCATAATATAAGTAAAAGGTAAAGATTAATAATTATAATATTAACTTGCCACATTAATAAATAATATGAATAATTATTAAGACGCCAATTATTTAATTGGTATTAATTAAATTATTAGATTAAGTTATAAATAAAAGAAAAATAAAAGTAAAATAAGAAATTCGTTCTCTTAGATTATACATATATATTTACAGTTTTTTAGTGACGAATTTTAGAAGCTAAAATTTATTACATTGAAAAAAATTAAAGATTATTATAACAATATTATATTTTGTAATTATAATCAGATAAAGATACTCATGTATCGTTATTTAAGTGTATACATGTAAAATGTAATTATTTTGTCAATTTGTCTACGATCTACAATAAGTAAACATTTTTATTCATAATTTTCAATCATTTCAATTTATTATACAATAATAATAAAGTCACTTCCAGTTTTTGAATTATAATCTTCAAATTAAATCCATAAACCTAGGCATATATTCAAGTTCAAACTCCTACTCTAGAATTTCATTGAATTTATATAATTATTTAAAGGTTCGTTTCTATCATTACAGAAATTTATTTCTGTTTTACTCATTTTTGTTGTAGCGGTGTCGTTTCAATGAGAAAGAGCATGAAACTGTAATCGAACTAATGGAGCGAATTACTTATAAATTATTTGCGAATTTTTTACGCTATTGTTAAGGATTTTAATAATTATTATATGAAATAATTATATATGTTGTATAAATTTAGTGAATTTTTATTTAAAGAAAGATAATGTTGAATCAATTAAATTTAATTTAAGTTTATTAATTCTGTAATCCTATTACCATATTTTTTCACATAAATTTGCAAATCGAATAATAAATTTATAATAAATCAATAATTATTACCGATGTAGAATAGCTTCATTTAACAAAAGCAATATAAAAAGAATTTTTATTTTAATAAAAATATGATTAATTTAGCTGATTTTGCTGTACTTAAATATCATGGATTTACAACATTTCAATAACTTATTTTTAATATTTTTGAGATATTGAAAATAATTGAATAGTATTTATTGCGAGACTTTAATTGACGAACAAAATTAATAAATTCAAAACTCCCTTTACATTACCTTTTTACTTATAAATTTTTTTTTAAATTAATGACATAAATAAAATTTTATGAAAAAGATCGAAGTTAGTGTTTTACTAATGCAATTGTCATTTTTTGTATTTTCGTATCAATATTCTTTCATAACAATAAATTATTCTTTTTGTAGTTTTAATATAATTATCTATTTTTTAAATAAAAAGATGTATCATCCTAATTTGTTCAAATATAATAAATTAGAACCTATATTAGATAGAGTTTTAGTCATTATATTACTGAAATTATTGACAAACCGATATTATATTTGCATAATAAACAACCTAAATCTAAACTTATAAATCAAAATTTTAATTTAAATGTTTTTGAAAAATATTTATTAAATATTTATTTATTGATAATAAAAAGTAGATTTTCAAGGAAACAGTTGTTAAAAAATTTATATTACATAATGTTTATATATAATAGCTAGTAATACTATTTACTTATTTTATTTTTTTATTTTTATTTTTATTAAAAATTGCAGGTTTAAAAAAACTTTTTTGAGATGAAATTTTATTTATCTATGAATTAAAAAATTAATTAAAAACTGTTTTGGTATTTGAAAATATTATGTAGAATATTACGTTTTGATTTATTCTCAAATTCTCATTTATAATATAACAACTTTTAAAATTAAAGTCGAAGATAAGTATAAGTGAATCTACTTAAATAATCTATTTATTAAATTTAGATTAAAAAAAATAACCTTCAAAGTAATAATTTAGAATAGTGAAGTTTTATTAACTATTATTTAAGGTTACATTCCTCATTGGTATATATTATTTGATTTTGACAAGTAAATTTTTATGTTAAACCCATAAATGAACTTAGATAAGTCTAAACGAAGTTTTATAATAAACTTGATTTCTTTATAATTTATAATAGATAATCTCGATTTTATACAATCAAAATTGTGAATAAAACTTTATTATTAATTATAATTAACTTTATTATTAAAATATAAATTTATTAATTATAGAAGAAAGTATGCTTCTATCTAAAGATAAATAATCTTAAAAATGTAGGGAGTAACTTATTAATTAATAAATACATATATTATTTAAAAGTATAATTGTTTAAATTAATTGGTAGTAATTTATAATAAGATTATGAACGAGGTAAAATAATGGATGATAAGAAATTTTATGATAATATACCTCTACCTTTTATAATTAGAATGCTTCTGATTCAGAAAATGATATAAATTATAATCAGGAATGAATATAATGATAAAAAATAAAAATAGATAATCAAATACAGAATTTTTTGCTAATCTATTCAAATAAAATATTAAATCATATAGAATTTCTTGTGTAATATTTTTTATAAATAATGTGATTGTAACATTTTTTTATTACAATATATTTAGAATATTTCTATCAATTTTTAGGTATACATATCAACACAAAAATGATTTTCAAATTTAAGAAACAAATTTCTTATATATTTGATCCTAATGATTTTATGTAAAAAATAATAATTGTTATATATATATAAGATGATTTAAGACTTTCTGTACTTTGGATACTACTTTTTATACATTGTTGTCTTTTCACTGATTCATACATAATAAGTTATTTAACCAATTATTTGCTAAAAATATGTCTTATGATAAGGTAGACTTAAAAATAAATATTTGATTTCTCTTATAGTAATGTTAAAGTTACATTTGATAAGTTTATTGGAATAAACTATGTTTCTGTAATTAATTTAATATGGTTATTATGTATACTAAAATGGTAATAATAATGTTTTTTAGAAGTATTCTAAACAGAAATATAAGAAATAAATTTAATTATTTAATTTAATTTTTTTATATTAAATATATCACAATAAATAATTTTTACGATTAACTTAATGTATAATATAGATAGCAACGATTTGAAATAGAAAGAAAATAATGTATAAATTAATATATAAATATTTCGTAGAATTATTTTTTATATTTAATGCAAAATAACATCCATACACTTTTCCTGTATCTAATGATTTACTTTTCAAGAGAACTAATTTTACAAGTTTGATCTAATTATAATTTTATTATTTCTTAATCTTTTTTATTTTGATAATGTTAACTAAATTTTAAATACAGAAATACTCATCTAGAATCAGCATATTTTTCCTGTTTGTAAGATTATTATTATATTTATGTAGAATACACACTTTTTAATTTTTTAGATTTATTACTTGTAAACTTCTAAAGTTTATTAATTTTAAATATTTTTAATACAATCATTTACAGCTATAAATTAAATTAGATTAACATTAATTTTATTTGGTTAATGTTATCAATTGAATATACATTAAAATATACATATTTAAATTTTTGAAAAGCGAATAGTGTACGTTAAATAATCAAATAGTTAAAAAACATTTTTAGCCTTTTTTATTAACTCTTAATTAAAACACATTTAAACACTTAATATTTTTTAACATCATTATGTTAAGTTTAAATGCGTCAGTATAGACATAATATAAAAACAAAACTACTTCTTCATAAACACTTTTTATATTTTGTTAATATTTAAGTAAATTATTTATATTATTTACACCATATATATCTGTACATTATTTTTAAAAACGGTTGTTTTTTTATTCAATATATTTTACATTAAACGAAGAATAATATTTTATAATATATACATAATAATATTTTTTATTATATAATTACAATACCACTCATTATTTATATTTATTAGTTTAGACACAAATATCATAGTAAATATGATAATATTTATTTGATTGTCTAAAAAATTTGCAAGAACTTAGATTTTTTTTAACTTTTAATAAATTAATTTAATTTGAATATTATTCATTATTGAAAAAACGGAAGCACATTATTTAAACGCTTTTATGACTGCAATATTTGTAAACTTATAAAGTAATATATAATATGTATAGAATAAAAAGTAATATGTATAGAAATTGTCAACATTTTCTGAGTTTTGATATATTTCATAAGTTTATTTGTTATAAAAGATTATTAAAATATTTCTATATAAATTTTTTTTTTATTTTATAAAATATTTTCAAATTTATATTTTTTATACTTATATATTTGTACTTATATAAAAATATTATAGAATTAAATAAAAATATCTTTCATAAATCAATAAAAAATATCGTCCGAATAAAATAAAATGCAAATAATACTTTGTTATTTTATAATATGTATGATTTATAAACATTTTTAATATTAAAAATGTAAAAGTATAAAAATTTAATATTTATATAATTATATACATACTAGTATAATGATAAATATTTTAATATTGCCTTTTAATATTCATTAATTTTATGGAATTTGAAAAATAAATTTTTGTACGCTTTTAAATTATTTTCTATCAATATACGTGAAAATATTTAAAGCAACGACTGGTAATGTTTTTTATAAAAAATATTATGTATTTAATACAATAAAGTATAAAAATTAACATAAAATATAAAAATTTTTTTATAAATAAATTGAATGTATATTTTATAAAATAATTGCATCTTACATATAAAATATTAATTTATTTAATTTTAATAGTAATAAAAATCAATTTTTTTTATATACGTTATTATTATTTTAATATAAATTTTAAGATTGCTTATATCATTGATATTGCGAAATAAATGTAATAAATAATAAATCTATAAGTATAAATATATAACTATCTATACAGTTTCATCAAGATATAAAATGTAATCAAGATTGAAGTAATAAATCAAATATATTCCTAACAAGATTATGTATTATTAAATTTATCACTATTTTTTTATTATTTTATTTTTAACCATTATACATGCAGTCAAATAATTAATAAAACATGAATTCTTATCAAATCTAAAAGATACCTTTAATTAAAAAAATTTTTTATACAAAAAATATAAAATTTTTTAAAATAATATTGTAGAATAAATTTGTTAACCAATAATTTTTTACTTCAAAATTACAATAACATACTCAAATATAATAAATCTTTGACTATTGAAGTTATTAATTTTATATTTTTCAAGTAATTAACATATAATAAAATCATGAACAGTGAAAATAGATATCGTTAACAAATAATCTGAATTCGAGTATTTAATAAATTCATTTATATCGCGTAACATTTTACTTTATAAATTTTTTATAAATTATAATTTTGAAAAGCTTCAACGTTAACTGTATTCGCACCTGTACGAAAAAAGAAGAAGTTATATGCGTTTCCATATTGTATTTTCAGTCCATGAATAATTAATATTTCTTTTTACGACACCCCAAGCAATATTTTAACTTATCAAAATTAAAAAATATGAGAATTACAAAGAAAGCTTTTAATTTTATATATACGGGCATAGAATATAAACACAAACGCAAGTATGTGCTTTTCACTCTCATCGCCTTTCTTGGCACTAGCAATGTTTTCGTTGAATAGAGCCTTATTATTTTATTGTGTGTAGAATTGTAGTCACTTGTATAGCTATTCGTAGCTTAAACTCTCTTTCGTTAAATAATTTAATGTGTTAGATCCTAGAATGAAGGCATTGTGAGCAATAATTTATATCAATTATCAAGAAGCAATTATTTTATGTAGCGTAATCGAATGTTGAAACACGTAAATATTTCATAATGGTTCATTCCATAGATACGAATGATTTTGATCATAAAATTATTATTAATTTATTTACTTTATTTGACATTGTAAAGCGTTAAAAATTATTTAAAATTTGTTAAATAAACATTGGTTTAAAATTAAAAAATTATAGCTTTATAAATAATCAAAAATTTTAATCAAATATTAAAAATTTAAGTATTAAACAATAAGCTAATATTTTTTAATTAAATATTTATAATATCCTAGATTTATATATCAATATTAAATTGATTGAATTAATATTAATTTTATTAATAATAATAATTTTTTTTAGAATTAAAAATAAATAATTTTTTTTTAAAGAATAAAAAAAATCCGTTTGATAAATAGTCACGTATCACTGATATTTGAAAAACAATTATTTTTAGATTTTTTAGATATGAGAAGATAGAGGAAGAAAAATACAATTATTTAAACATACATGCACATATACATATAAATAGAGAGAGAAAGATGATGTATTTGCAAATGAGTACTTATGTACAAAATACTATTGTATTTGATTAATTTATTTTATATGTTTTAAACATAATAAGATACGAAGGTTTTAATTTAAAATTTATTTTAAATAATCGAACGAACAAATTTTTAATTAATATAAACTATAATAAAATAATATAAACTTTTGCAATATAAGTGAATTTTAGGAAAAAAATTTCAATGTATTCGAATTTGGTCCTAACTTCAATATAAAAACGACGAATTTCTTTTTATGGAATGCAAAAATAGTTTGATAGTATATTTTGTTGATATTTTTCGCAATATGTATAATTACAACTTGTATTTCAATGTTATCGGCATAAAATGTTTTCGATAGCGCCCTTTGATTATTTAGTTTCTTACAGTAATGTCATACGCGGATACGGAGTTTAAATAATTAAAAACTTGCTAATTAAAATTATTTAACGCAAAAAATTTTTATCAAAATTTTAATCCGAATTTAAATTGAATGGAGCTACAGTCGATTTTGAGAAAGCAAAGATTCATGGATAAATATGAAAGTAATGCTCGATCAGTGGTAAAAGAAAATAAAAACGATTCGTCATGCGCATTTCCAAGTGCATTTTGTCCCCACCCCGAGGGATTGCATCGATATCAAGTGTTTCGTACGGCGATCCACAGAGGCGCTAAACTCGGATCAATCTCTTGTCCCTCGAGCAAACGTACTTACATTGAGATAGAGCGTAATCGAGCAACAGGTAGTGGAAAAGCTCTCGGTCTCTATCGGGTCCGTGCGCTCTTATTGCCTCTGTCTTTATTTATCTTGAATCCGGGGCGGTGCGAGTTGCCGGTGCCGTCGACGCGCGCGATTAAAAACTCGGCGACGAGGTCCGCGGACTGCAAGTTGCGCCTCTTGTACCACGAGTTTCGTTTGGATCCGTGGCAGGATCTGTGGCAGGATGGCACGGGGGCAGTTGGTTTTTTTGACGGTCGTGCTCTTCCTTGTCGGGACGCTCGGGTATGCCGTCGTCAAGTCCAAGGATAACTACTGGAGCCTGAGGGCGAGTATTTTGCACGAGGAGGAGATGAAGATGATGGGTGGTGATCTCGTATTCGACGAGAAGGAGAGATTGGCTAACCAGATTATTATGAAAGCCAAGCACAAGGAGATCGAAGACGGTTCGTTAACTTTATCCCTAATCCTTACGCTCGTTCTCTCCGTTCATTTTCTTTAGACCACTGCAAACTACTCGGCAATGCTAAGATAGCAACGCTTTTCGTCTTACTTTTACTAAAATTTTACTACAATTTTACTAGAACTTTACAAATATTTTAACGTGATATCGATGGGTATTGTTCCAATTATTCGAATAAGCTTGTCATAGAGAATGAATTCTGTAAATTTTATTATGTTGCTTTTGATATAATTTGCATTAGCGATATAGTTATAGATCTACGATTCGCGTAAATCGGTGTTTTGTTTGAACGCTTGACATGTTCTTCCCAGAAGATAATACGATGGAACGTCGACCGCTCAATGACCGTACATGTGTACGCGAATGTATATTCTTAAATGAATATTTAATTTCGACACGTGTTTTTCGTGCGTATATCGTAAATATGATTTATGAAATCCTATGAAATCATATGAGAGAATTTTTAATTATTCTGTATTATTTTTCAATGAGAATGATTACGTTGAATTTAACTTTATGGCTCAATGGCAACATTTATTGGTATATAAATAATTTTAATTTATGAATTACATAGAAAATATAAAAATATAATTTATTCAAATATTTAACGTATTTAAACATTTACCTTATAAATATATTTATTCGTAACCGTTTAATATATGTTTAGTAAAAATATTTAGCACCGATACAAAATACACTTAATTCAACATGCTGAAATAAAATAAAATAAAATATAATTTTATCTTAAAACTTGTGTATATAAATAAAAAAAAATTAACTATTTTTAATTTTTAAGTTATATAATATTCATCGCATATTTGTAAATTGAACATAAATCAAATTAAAATATATATATTATTCTAGTTTAATGTAATTTTGATCACAATTTTTATAGAACTCATCATCGAGTTTAACAAAAATTCCTTTTTTAATTATTCGTCTATTTCTATGACACTGTTTTTTTAAATCATGTTAATTATTATTTATCGAGAAACTAAAATTAATAAATTTATAATTTTTCAAAAATAGGATAGTCTGAAATTAATACGTAATACATTATTAATTTATATAATTTACAGAATATTTTAAAAAAATAGAAATTAGAAAATTAGTAATTAATTATAAATTTTAATTTTCAACCTAATGTTTATGTATAAAATAACAATGAATAAATCGTACTCGTATATTAAAATCTTACAATGAAGCATAAAAAATCTCTTACCTATTTTAGATTTTTATATATAACAATATATCTGATTAAAAAAACTTATATTCCCATTTTTTGAAAATTTAAATATTTTCTATTATTATATAATGTATCTTTATAACGATATATTCTAGAAATTATTTCGTAAATCTATAAAATAAAATCTTAATTATCTTCACTTAAAAGATTTATAAATAATATTTAAAATTTTATTTATAAAAATGTTTAATAATATTTTAATTTTATGTCCTATAAATATAATTTGAAACCATTTAGTATTCTAATATATTACGTATCTACTAAGATTTTTTTGTTTCATCGTTACTGAATCTTAATGTAGTTTTTATACTTAATGTCACAATTGAATAGTTGTTAACTTGGGAATAGAAACACCTATAAACATAAATGAAACCAGAATAATAATGGCTGGTACTTACAAAATATACATGGCAAAAGAACTGACTTTATTTGTAACATAAGAAAATTCAGAAAAAAGTTTTTCATTTAAATTTCTACGTTACTAAGAATAGTATATCATAAAAAAATTACTAAAGTTGGGCATTCAATGCTCAGTTAAAACATTTATAATAAAAAAGGATAAAAATTCTTTGGATCTTTATGTTTGTTTTATATATAACGTAGTTTATTTAGTTATGTAAATGATAAGCGTGAAATACTTCCCTAAAATGTCTATTTGGATAACAAATAGCTAAATTAAAACAAAAGTTAATTTTTATTTAAAAATTAAATATTAAATTCTCAAAAACAAATAATATCTTGTAAATATATATATATATATAATAGCAAATATATTCTAGGATCATATTTATATATGTACATTACAATATTGAGTAATTATTCAAAATATCACTGTATAAGTAAAATATCTCGTTATGCTTGTGTTATTAAAAAGTTGTATTTTCGAAAGGTAATTGCAGTATGACTACAAATCATATATACATAAGATACATATTTTATTGCAAGAATTTGTAATTTTATTAAAGTGAATTATAATCATATATATCATCAAATATATTATTTCAAATTTTAATTAAAAATTGAATCAATAAAACAATTTTTATTCATTTATATTTTGAAAATCAGTATATTTCATGAAACTTTTTCAACAAATTTGATAACATATTTTACAATTAATACCTATAAATAAATAATTATACATACTAAAATTTTTTTAAAACTAAATATTTGAACATAAATAATAAATAATTCAATCAATGTTGATGCTGGTATTAAATATATAATTAGTAAATCTAATAATAATTTTCATATAAATTTATACAAAAATCATAAATTTATCAATACATTTTATATAATCAATTATATCAATACTTAATTGATTAATATAAAATATTATGATTAAGATAAAATTAAATTAAGATTAACATAAATTGATTAAAATAAATATATACATATTATCTTATATTAATTAAAATAATAAAAATTATTTTGTTATTCGTAAAATAAATGTTATTGGAATTTCTTATATTTGATTGAATTTGATTATACTTTATAAACTTACTATCTTTATTGCATAAAATTTTCTGTACTTTTATACAGAAAGCCGAAAAAATTCAACTATCTTTGAATTAAAGGTGCGCTTATTTTTAAAAGTCAAAATTACAATGAAAGATATTACTTTTATTTGATTTAATTATTTATTCGTTTATTAGAAACTTCATAACTATAATTAATGTTACGTTTAATAGGTTTAATGTTAAACTAACAATATCCTTATAATATATGTTTAAACTAATATTTTATTGATATTAACATAAATATTCTTTTATAATAAGAATTTTTTATAATACAATATATGATAAATAAATAAATCGAAATAAATCAAAAATTAATTTTAATTATATTAGTTACTTTTCATTTTTATATTTTATTTATAAAATAATAAATAATATGAACATCTATTACCAATGAAATTAATATTAGCTTCATAAATAGTATAACACAGAAATTATCTTAGGTTTTTAGTAGAAAGATATCATAATCTTTAGACTAAATCTTCAAAACTAGATATAATTTGAGAATTATAAACTAGATGTAATATGTCTTCAGAAATATAGGTATTTTACAATTATCTTGTTATTCATTAAACAAGTATTACGAAATTTTCTTGAACTCAAAAAAATTACAATTTTAATATCTACGATCTTATAATAACGATAAAAATATTTTTTATTTTTTACACCTATATCTAGATTTATAAATCGAAACCATATAAAAATAATATAAATTAAATAATTCTTTTATATAACTTTTTCTCTTTCAAAAATAATTTAAAATAATATTGAATAAATATAAAGCTGAATATTGATTTTGTTGAATAAATAGTTTATATTTTTTAATTTATACAATTAATATATTAAATATTATATAATAAAAATTTAATCTTAAATCAGATAAGTAATCATTTTTAATTAAATACCAAAATAATAACTTATAATAATTAAATGCTTTTGAAAATACAACGTAAAAGTTTACAATTATTTCTTCACTGTTTTAAAGAAATAAAATTTTAATTTTTCTTCACGAAAGCTGCGTTTTGTACTATTATTCTTATCAAATACAAGCGCATACTCTTGAGTAAATTTAAAACTGTTGTCAGTACTTAAATTAATTTGCACACATAATATACATGAGCATAATTATACTTAAATATGTATTTATGAGGCATTTACCTACAAATATGTACTAAATTTAAGTTATATGTAAACGGAAATAGCATTGACGAAAATTATCTCCTATCTTATTATATTAATATGAACAAGCAAGAAATAACCATTAATAAGACAATACAAATCACGTATGAATAATTTTACTTTTCTGAATATCTTGAAAATTTTAATGTAAAAATGAAACATTCAAGTAACTTAATGACATTACGTATTATTATTTCTAATATTTATTTATCTAAATAACTCGAAAAATTTAATTATTACGATGCAATAAACGCTTCAATTATATTTTGTAATAAATATAATTAAATTGGGAAAATCCGTAGTAATTTATAATAAGACTCGCAACAAAAATTATCTTATTATACAATTTTATGAATAATACATATCTTATAATTTATATGAATTATTAATTTAGTTGGCTTTGTAAACTAAGGCTTACATATAATATAGAAGAATGTAATATAGAGCTTTTGTCAAATAATAATGATAAAATATTCGATTGCAGCTTTTTCAAATGAACAGACATTCCTGCCATCTCAGAACTTCCTCCAAGTAGCCAATAAAATTCGCGAATCTCCAGTCTTCAAGATTATCCAACTTATGCCAAAAGGAGCTGTACTTCACGCCCATGACACGGCAATTGTCTCATCCGATTACATTTTCTCAAACATTACGTTCCGACCAAATCTCTACGTGTGCGAGAACAACAGCTCGATGCAGTTTCAATTCTTCGACAAACCCCGTTCGGATGAATGCGAGTGGAAGCTTTTGAGCGAGCTTAGGAAAAACGATAAGGAAAAGATTATAGATCGTAAAATTTTACAACTTATGACGATGATTACCGAAAAACCGGAAATAGCGTATCCTAATTCGGCTTCAGCGTGGTTCAAATTCTTGAATATCTTTAATGTTATTACGCCTATGTTGACGTATAGGTAATAATTCAATACAATTTTGTAATCATCTTGTCAAATTATTTCTTTCGTGAAAATTATTATATCAAACTTGCTTGAATTTTTTTATCTTATTTTTTATACCAGACCAGTGTACGAAGATCATTTCTATCACGGGCTTTTAGAGTTTTACAAAGACAATATTATATATTTAGAATTGCGGTCGACATTACCAACATTATACGAACTCGATGGAACAACATATGGACCTTTGGAAGTTGCTCGTATTTACGAAAAAGTTACCAATAGGTAAAAACACAATATATTATATTTGCATTAATTTTTATGTATTATTGAATTCTTTGATTTTATTATAAAATGAAGTACATTATTTTATAAGCAATTAAAAGAAAACAATAATTTTTTTCATTATTTACTATTATAATATATTAATTCTGAATTTCGTACCTACTATAGAGCTCATAAAAAATATTATTTACACCACTAATGATCTAATTTTAAAAAGATAAAAATTGTATGAAAACTTTATTTGGAAAAAATAGCGTTAATATTAAAAAATAAAAATTCATATAATGTTTAATTTAACTTAGTAGAACTAATAATGATACATTCAATTTATTTAAGATAAAGTAAGAATTAAGAATTCATATAATATTTTAATATCACTTTTAACTATATTAGAATATACTCTAATTTTTTTTCTTAATAATAATCTTTAATAATATAAAAATATATCATTGACTCTTTCATTTTCATTAATTGAATTACTTCTTCTCTTTATTAAAAATATTTTACTTATTTTATATCATAATTATTTCAAAAGAATAAAAAAAAATTTTTGAAAATTTTAAATTGTAAATTCTTAAAATACAGAAACAATTTTTAAGAAAAATTTCCGATAGAACAGAATTATTTAAAACAAAGTTATTTAAACTACAAAAACCTAGAGAATTATTAATATTTTGTGAATATTTCAATATATTTTATATTTAATAGTAAAACAATGGTTGTATAACAATACTTTATAAAAGGAAATTGTAGAAATTGATTATATTTATACATAAAATGACAATTATATGCCAAAGGATCCTTTTGTGACCGAAAAAAATTTATATTTAAAATACAAATATAAAGTATTTCAAATATATTAATATTATTTACTTTGTATATATAATTAAAAAAAATTAATTGAAGATTTCAAAAGTGATTATATTAATTCAGAGACATTTTGCAAGAAAAACTTTTTTTATATTAAAATATTTTGTTCACATTAACTAAAACTTTTAAGTAAATAACTTCAAAATAATGAACATTGAAACAAATCTGATTTTTAAAATCCGAACAAATATGCAATATGTTATATTACTATTTAAAAAATATTTCTTTTAATATTATTTGAAACCATACAATGTAATATATTATTTCGTAACTGCGTTTTTTAAAAATAAAATTACAAATCTTATACTACAAAAGAATATAAATCTCTTTAATATACAAAATTTATATGATAATTTATTTTATTGAATCTTAAAAACGTAGCCTTATATTTTGTTCGCTATGGTTTGTATTATTGATTATAAGAATTACAAAATATTTAATATTAATATTTATATGATTATCTTGGTTCTTTCCCCATGATTGTAAATAATATAACTGAATGAAATTTATATAATTTAATCAATGAAAGTGATAACATATAATACAGTTACATTCTGTGATTAAAATAAATCGATATGTGTTTACTAGAGGAATACCATAAGCTCATCTAATATGATTTTATTGTAAACTAAAAATCCTCTACTTTTGATTAGAAAATTAATGTTTTTATCGTTATTCGTGTAAGTTATAATAAATAATTCAATGTTTAGGTTTATTAAAGATCATCCAGACTTTCTTGGTGCCAGACTGATTTACGCTCCATTACGAAAAATGGATTCTGCTCAGTTTAACGAGAGTTTAAAAATTGCACAAGAACTAAAAAAAACGATGCCTAATTTCTTCGCGGGCTTTGATCTAGTCGGTTTTGAGGACAACGGACCACCGCTCGTCGAATTTGTGAATCAAATTCGTAATTTGAACGAAGAAATACCTTTGTTTTTCCATGCTGGTGAAACTAATTGGTACGGTACGAATGCAGATGAAAACCTTATCGATGCCGTTATTCTTAAATCGAAGAGGATTGGTCACGGGTAATTACTGATTTTATTTTAGCTCGTTATATTTCTTGTTAGAGTAGTAAATCATTGTCCGCCGATTATGCAACAAATTTTTCTCAAATCCAATAACGACAAGCATTTTAATAAACAATATTTTTTAAATAGGATCGGAAAACTTTTTATAGCGTTGAATAGTTCATTACTTTAAAAATTATAATAAAATAAATAATTTTAATTTATAAATTTATGTTTTTAACATTTTTAATTCATAATTTATTTTAAGCGTGAAAAGTTATAGAAAATAAATCTTGTACGTAATAAAATATTTTAAATGGAAATGAAAAAAAGCATAATTGATTGGATATATGAATTTCACTAGAATGTGTTATTATTTTAATGGCGTATTATAATAAAAATTTTTATGATATTTATAATGATAATTTATAAGTGTAATAATATAGCTTATTTTTATTTTATAAACTATGGCTTATTTTTTAACTTCAAATGTAAATATGTCAACGCGAAGACCGCACGATACATCTAGATTGAATTTAAAACTGAAAATGAATTAGTCTAATTTCTTGAGAATTAAATAGAACGGGATTATTAAATAAATATCTTATAAAATATCAATTTCATTTATCAAAATTTCCGAAATTATTTTTATTTTTCAACTGAAAAAATCGAAACAAAATTGAGAAAATGTCTATACTCAAAATAAAATTTGATTTAAATGCCATCGATTGTTTATCTCAGGTACGCCATACTGAAGCACTCAAAAGTCATGGAATATGCGCGAAAGAACAAAATTGCCATCGAGATATCGCCGATTTCGAACCAAGTTCTGGTGCTCGTTAAGGATCTACGCAATCATCCGGCTGCGATACTCTTTGCCGAGAATTACCCGATCGTCGTATCGAATGACGATCCAGGTTTATGGGGTGCTATGGGATTGAGCTATGATTTCTACGAAGTGTTCGTTGGTATAATGTCGCGCAGCGCCGATCTTAGGGCACTCAAACAATTGGCTATGAATTCAATCATCTACTCGGTGATGCCCGAGAACGAAAAAAACCGCGCTATGGAGGTGTGGAAAAAGCGATGGAATAAATTTCTCGACGAATTGATCGCCACTGTATATTGCAAGAATTCAAGATTATGAGAGCTTTTGAAACTTTAAAGTTTTCTTGAAATATTGAAATATTCCAGAGGAGATACATAAACCTTTAATTAATTAACTTGTGTGTGAAGACTTGTATTATAAATATTGTAAATATATTATTAAGGATAATTTTTTAATAAATATAATATTGTGGTTAGACAAATTTTATTGATAATTATTATGCAATAAAAATAATAAAAGTTAAAATGTTGAAAAACGTGTAATAATTAAAATTTTTTAAGTTCTAGATGCCTTCCAATTTCATACTTTTACATTTTATCAGTATGTGTATTAGTGAATTAGAATTCTATAATCTATATGTTATTATTATTAAATATACTGTTTCGGATTTGATGTTTATACGTAGTTTGGAAATGAGGTATAAATATTCAACGATAAAAATCAAACCTAAAAAGCTTAAAAGGTATAAAAGACACATGTAGTTGTATCGATCTAATAAATATTAAATTAATATTATTTTTAGGTAAAAAAATTAAAAATTAATTAAATTGTAATTAATATTTTCAAAAAATTTTGTCTAATTTTTATAAGAAAAAATACTAAATTTTACTTAATTGTTCACATGTTATAAATTTAAAATTTTTATGATTTTATGACAACTATCGTATACATCTTAAATAAAGAAAGTACTTAATTTTATAATATTAATTGGGTATAATATCACATGTTTTATTTGTACAGATTTATACAATACTTTTTTCAAAAGATTAATTTATACAATATTGATTGATTAGAAGTATTACAAATGATTTTCACTTGATTTAAAGTCTTTTATTGTATTTATTTTTGGATTTGTCAGTAGTTTTGTTTCAAATTTATGTTTGAATACAAAATTTTATAAGTTTGCTATTGTTTAAAACTTGAAAAACTGTATTAATCATGATATCTCTCACGTATATAAAAAACAAGTTAAGCATAAATTATTTAAAATAAATTAATTTTTGATACTACGTAGATATTCCCCATATTTAAGGAGCAAAATAAATTTATATGTATATTAATAAATTTTAATAATGATTAATACTATTAAAGTATAAAAAAAATGATATTCTACTTTACTTTATTACGTATTTAATATTTTTTAATAATACAATAATTTATTTTAATTTATAAGTAATTTATAGTTCTTCTGAATAAAACAAACAGTAAGATTACGTAAATTTGCATAAATTAATGTATATTTCAAAATGATGTATCATAGATATTAGTAATAAAATGTATCTGTACGAAAGTTTTTATATAATATTTTTAACCTATATAAAATTTTTTCAAGTTTTAAAATTGTTAAAAAATATAGTCATATAAATTGTATCAAAGTTAAAAAAAATATCGAGTTTTTATAGTTTTTAAAAATTTTAGAACACTTAACACGTAAATTAATTATATTATTTTAATTATATGAATATATAATTATTTATCAATCACGATAATCCAAGCTCTATTCTATATTAATAAAGCACAACAAATTATTTTATAATTTAAAATAATAGTTAAAGAATATTTTAAAAAAAATTATTTCTTTACAGCTTAAACAACTTCAATAGAATTTTTATGACTTATTCAATGCAATCATTATCTAAATTTATAAATGCTTTAATAAATGAATTCTAATTTAAATTATATTTATCAATAATACTATTTTCAACTTGTAAATACAGGCTAATTAAAATAATTCCTTTAATTTTTTAACATTTTTCAACATTATATTAATTTTAATAACGCATAACTTATTAGCTAAGTAATTAGTTTGGAATTATGGGACTCATAATTGAATGGATCGAAGTAAGGTTTAAAGAAAAACACAAAAAATTATTGTTATGACACAGAAAAATTTTATTCCACTTTTTGTTACCAGCCGAAGTCCAAAGGTCAGTCGAAATGTGTGATCACAGATGAGGGTGAGGAATCGTGCGGTTGTCCTCGTTACGTGCAAATTTTGTATCAAAGCTGTCGAGATCTCAGCAAGTATTCCATTATTCCCAGTTTCAATTGTCTGCAATGCACGAGACAACGACAATTCAATTGATTTTATTCGAGACTTCCTTAATAGATTTTTACGTTGTTCGAATAAGTAATTAAACGCAATTTATTATAAATTTCATAAAATTTACGATTACAATTTGTTTTTGTAAATAATTTTATCCAATTTCATTAATATTAAAAATATATCGGAATTATAAATAATATTTATTAATTATTTTTTGCTTAAAAAAAATTCAAGAGGGGTAATTATCAATGAAAAACTCTCGGAAGAATATCAGGAAAAATAACAAAGAAGGAGATAAAATAAATTATTTTGATAATTATTTTAATTTATAAAAATAGTCTTCAAATTTGTGGTGTCAACATCGTTTAATAAAATATCGTAAATGTCAGTAACCTACTATCGACCTATCAACAAAATAATATTAATAAATAATATTATTAATAAAATAATATTATTTACTTTATTTATTTAGTAGTAAAAATATTCCCCAACCGATTGATAATTAACGCTGTGCAATTTGCACTCCATATACATTTATAATTATAAATAATCGTCGTCGATCGATCGCCAAGTATCGAATGAATTATCATATAATAATAAGTTGGATAAATTCGCGGGATAATTGTTGTAATGCGTATTGGACGCATTAGACGCATTAGACGCATTAGACGCATTACACATCGATGAACTTACCTCCGATCGTTACTCGAGGGGTCGACATCTCGTCTTTTTCTCCTTTCCGGTGTGACGCTGCTTCCGTCGCTTAATACTAGCTTCGATGTAAGAGCCGTTGATTTTCCGGGCTGACTGGTGGTTCCTGACGGCACGTTCGTCAATAATTGTTTGCCCTGTCGATTCTCTTTTGATTTCCGCCGGACGCTTAGATCCGACGATACCACGATTTCATCGAAAGTCTGCCCGACGAATTCTATAAAAGTATCCTATACATCAGTTTCCTACGCTCGACTTTCCCATATTTTTAAAAATATTCGCTCTCGTGTAGAATTTCAACGTAATTAAATTTAAATAATATATCGTTTTAAAAAGTTTTTTAATATTTTTACGGTGGTACTCAAGCGGTAAAATATGCTTTTGAAAGTGTTTTTCCAGTTACATAAGATAGCTATGCGAAGGTAAGGCTATTCGACATTTACATAAATTGAAGTTCACTTTTAATCAGAGTTATTTCTTTGCGTAAATCAATCGATATAATAAAATTAATAAATTTGTATTGTGCATATTGTAAAAAAATTAAATTAATTAAAAATATCGAAAATTCGTTTGAAATTAAATTTATAAATTTATCGATTAAATATCTATAATTATAATTTTGAATTAATGATAATATTAATAATAATAACGTTAACAATCGAATTAATTCTTAATTTATATTATTTCAATTTAAAAAAATATGCGATCTATTTTTAAAATAAATATCGTTCGATGAACGAGTAAATATTGAAGTTCGATCGATCTGGTCTCGGTAGTTGATCTAAGTCCAATCTCGTTCAAATATGTACGGAACATTTTATGGGTCGCCAAGCTTATAAACTATATAAGTAACGTAAAAAGTGTAAAAAGTACAAAAAGTTTACTTACGATTTCGATTTGTGGCTTGATTTTGAGCATTGACGGTTACAGAAGCCAAAATGAGAATGAAGAAAGCCAATAGTTTTGTCATTTTTGCGGCCGAATAGAAATTTAGCTTTTATGCTTTCTTATACCAAACGAAAATTTCTGAAATAGAGAAAGAAAGAAGAAAACTAGTAGAGATTTGCAAGGGAATAAAGTGCGATGTCCGAAGGGAAAACCCGACAAGTACGAGACTTGCGAACGGACTGCGCTTAATTACATCGACGGACCAAGAACTCGTAAGTCTACGCCGAGGAGGAGAGTCGCTGCGAGAAAGAGAAGGAGCGATCGTCTTGTGTTTCCCGTTGCGTTACGCAATGAAAATGCGTTTTATCTCGCGATAGAAAGTTACCTACTACGCCTCCATACGAATAACAAATATATCGTAAAGGGTGTGGAGAGTTTCCAGCGTTTCGCCTCAAATTCAAGGGACAAAATTTGGAGTCGCGTAATTCCGATACCAAAGTCATTCGTGGAGCTCTCAAAAATTTAATCCAGCATTTATTTTCCATAGCCAAATCGGAGAAACGTCTTTATTTTAAGATTGTTCAAACGAGAAAGTAATTGTTTTAATGTTCTTCGCGGTAACGTCGAGTTTTTTTTACTTGTAACTTTTTAAAATAATTGTCTTCTAAGATAAATACTTATTATACTCATTTTTCATATTATCTCCTTCGATATAATTTCGCAATTTCCGTTTAAATATTATCTTCGGGTAAATTATGTTGTATTAGATACACTTTAAACTATAATATTAAAGTGGTAAATTACGACCGTGGAAATGAAAAATATAATATTTTAAAACGGTACACATCGTTAATTATAATTAAAAAATTTATGATATATACAAATATAATATTAATATAAATACATCGAATAAGAGCAGAATTTCTTTATGTATCGAAACCAAACATTTCTGGTATGCTTAAATGCCAAACGAACGCTACGAGACAAATGGTGTAAACGCCTATTGGCAACGTATTTGAAATTAATTTAATAAAACTAGTTTAGATATCGGACACTTAATTCACGAATTTTATTTTAAAATTGTATTTTATATTTTGTAACTTTCCAAGTAATAAATTACATTACGATATATAACTTGATAATAATTTTATAAAAGAATAATCTATTTTGCTACGAGCCTTTAATACCGGAAAACAAAAAATTCGATACAAGTAAATAATTTTTTTATACGTTTAAGATTGTACTTATCGTTACGCGGAAGACTAAAATAAACTTTTATTCGAATTTAACGAATATTTTATTCTATTCGAGCAAATAATATTGCACCGTATAATCACGACGAAAATCTGAGAAACCGGAATTAATCACAATTTGTTGGAAAGTTCTCGTAAAACTATAGTCGGTGAGTTAGAATCTCATCACTCGCGTGTCACGATTAGTTTCGGCTTTGTAAACGAGACGATGAGCAACGAGCCGCGTAATTTGCGTTAAGTGAATGACTCGTTGTTTAAAATCGCTTGTCGGATGTGACTTATTTGCGCTTCGCAACAAAGGCGCAAAGAAATCGTCGAGAAGGGAATATAAAACAAAAGTCAGATATCGCTGCCGTTAAAAGTATAACAAACATTCTGCCAAGTTCATTAGTTTGATCGATGGTTTATCTAAAATTTATTACAGAAATATTTAGGGATATATCAAAAATATTTGTAAGGCGCTATTTTAATTCTTTTTAATAACCGAGTTTGAATAATATTTACGAATAAATATTTTTATAATAATTTGTTTATCAGTATTTTTTTTATTTTAATTTTTTTACGCTTTAACGTAGTGTATATTTTTGTTAAGAAAAAAGAAATCCATTAAACTATTTTTGTTTTTATAATTTCAACAAAATAAAACTATTATTTTTTTATCAATTAATTTTATTAAAAAAAATTAATAATTATTTACGAGAAAAACTTACCCAGATTTTCACCTAATTTACGGATATCGAATTTATTGCAGTTTAATGTTTAAAATATTAAACTTTTGCTCAAATTTTATGAAATATACATATTTATATTTATATATTTATATTTATTAATAACTCTATAATTAATATATATTTAACTTATAGTAGAACCGATAAAGTTACATTCGTAATTATTTTCAACGATGTTAAAACATACATTATTGAAACGATAAAAAAATTTACGTTAAAAAAGCCATGTAAAATAATACCATCGAAACATTAACGAAACTTTCGCAGAATACAAAAATAATACAAAAGTAATAAAATTTTGTTAAATACGAAACGATATCGTATAAATTGCTTATTAAATTATTTGAATCCAAAGGATAAAATTCTAATTCTAATTTTCCACGAGCAGCTCCGTAAAAATTTGGTAAACTTATAAAGAATAGCAAATATATTTACTTACATAGCAAGAATCGGTTAAAATAAATGCCGTATTAAAAGAAATGGTATATTACTTATCGATATCGGGTGAATCGAGCGCAGCTCTAAGCTCCGATCGCAAAACAAATATCCGATAGAAAATGAAATGCAATCGGAAAATAAATGAAAAAGCAAAGTCGACGCTTAAGCAGAGACTAAAACTTAAAAGACTCGGATAAAGTCCAATAAAGGTTCTTCGCTAAGGGCATCGACCCGCGACAAAGACTTTACTCGCGCATGGAAAAAGCGCGCCGACGATATCAGTACGAAAAGATATAGCGAGGAGTCCCTTGGTAGCACTTACCGACGATATTCTGAGGATACTTTCCGAGCCGACAACCGCACGAGAAATGCGAGCACAATGGCTGGCCAGTCTTCGTCCGAGCGCGGTTGTTCTCCTCCGTCTCCCGACGACGTTCCTTCCTCTCGCGCCGCTCTGCCTCCGCGACCGGGAGAAAGACGGAGACGAAGCGAGCTCGAGAGGGGAGGAGGAGACCTGGTGGGGGTCTCCGAGGGTCCAGGCCCGTACCCTAGGGGCCCTACTCGACCTCCCGAGCTGGACAAATTTGTATTCGCTCTCACCCTCGGCCTCTCCCTTCAATTTTTATCTTCGACTATCCGCGCCTCAAATTTACAGCCAGCGAGATTTCGCCAACGAGAAAAGTTAGAAGGCGAGAACTTCCGATTCGCGAACGCAATTTCGAGGCGCATTTCATTTTCCGGGCGCCTCTCTCCAAACCTCTCTCCAAACCTCTCTCCAAACCTCTCTCCAAACCTCTCTCCAAACCACAACCGACAAAAATACGGGCGATCCTAACGAGACCGACCGAGTGAGAATTATTCGTAAAAGTTGAAGGAATTTTGAGGAATAGTTTTCAGGAACTTTCCAGCGCAGAGTGGCGGAAAGGAAAGGAGGAGGAGAGCCTCCTCCGAGGCCCCCGAGAAATGCACCCCTGGTACGCGAGCCCCAAGCCGAAGGGCTCGCGGATGCTTCGGTCTCCCCCACCTCTTGGGACGTACGCGTATCGGCGTCCTCTCGGTTTTTCTCCGCGCCACTGGACGGACCGCTTTCTATTTCATCCTCTCTCCTTCTCTCTCGTTGGGGCCCACCTCCCAGCGGGACTGGTTTCGCTCTCTTGGTGCGTGCCTCGCGGGTCCCCGGTACGCGTCCACCGGATCGTACGGACGGTAACGAGACTCCGATGGACGCGAGCCACGCTGTCCCGTCCGATAAAAATTGTTTTGCATTATGCTAATATCCGGACAAAGGGACGAGCCGTGGAAAAACAATCGATCTTTTTTTCGCGACGTGTGAACGATCCCATTCGTGCGGCTCCCGGATGCATCAACGAGGAAACGCGCTTTGGACCGTCGGACCCCCGAAGGAACTTTTTTCCGCGGAAGCGTCGCGCTTTCTTGGTAACCCTGTCCCCGAGTTGAGCTTGAGTTCGAGTTTCTATCTTCCGTTCTTTCTGTCTTTTGTTCTTTCTTTCGCTCTTTCTTTCGCTCTTTCTTTCGCTCTTTCTTTCGCTCTTTCTTTCTCAAGATGCGACCGCGAAGTTACATCCGCGACGTTGTCGTTGTAACTCGAGGATGTACTCGTGGTTGCACTTTTGTTAAACGATGCGAAGCAACTGCTAAAAAAAGAGTTGGCTGCAAGGAATACGTAGAGTTCGTTGAGAAATTCAAGACATTTTCGCTCTTGTTCCAGCGGCGACTCAACGATCGAAGCGTCCTGAGAAACGCACACGTTCACTTATCGGTTGTTCCAACTTGGCGACGACGCGATCCTGGACTCGCGAGATCGGATTCGTTCCATGGCGGTGAGAACATCGAGAGCCTTTCAGTTAGGAAAAGTTCACCTGGTATATCTTTCGAAGCCAACTGAAAAATCTTTTATAATTTCTCGCTAAATCTCATTCCTCTTGAACCAATTTAATTACTTCGATACTTCGATACTAAATATATCAACCTCCGAATCAAGCATTTATTTGAAACGAATTATTTCAAATAAATTTTATTTATTTTTAAAAAAACTTTAAAAATTTTTTTAAAATGTAATACCTACAAAAATTAATAATTTTGATGGTAATTTGTTATATAAATTTCCTCGGTACCTGTAAATAAAGCATTCTATATTTAAAAAAGATTTTTTTCATATTTTTACGATGGTAAGATCATTTATTAAAAAAGGGTACTTGCGTTATGGTTTGACTACATGAAATTAAAATTAATAAAAAAAAAAATACAACCAGAGGTTATAAAATTTTTATAGTGGGACATATATTTATAGATGTTTATGAGGCAATTTCTATGGATCCAAAAATAAAAATCCATACAAGCGATTGTTTTTTAAAAATAGAATAATTTTTCTCATCCAGTTTGTCTAAAAACTTACGCAAGTAAATCTCTCGATGAAAATAATCATTGAGCTCTAGAAAATTCAATAAAAATTTTTTAAATTGATAATTTATAAAAGTAACGTTTTTCATGCGAACATATAAAAATAAAATTTAACGTTTTACAAAGAAGAACTAAAATAATTTAGATTCATTCCGATTATCTTCCTTTTAAATTTAATTACGCAATTTTCGGAAATTCACGTGTCACGAAAATAATCTTCAAATAGAAGTGAAAATAAAAAAATTTCTTTTAGTCGGATATACATACCGTTTATATTTATCATTGCAATTTAAGATGTAGTGTGAAATCAATTTAAAAAAAAAAAAATTAAAAGAGATAATAACGTAAAGAGAAGGTTTTGAGCGAAACTGAGAATTATGTACATTAAAATACGTTTTCGTACGTTGAACATTTAAAGAGTAAACAGTAGCGATTATATTTTGAAATTTTTTTATTTGTTATTCTTTCATTGCATACAAAATTAATTTTGTAAGTTGTACATTGTTATTTATGAGTTTCTTTGTATATTCATAATTTTTAAAAGAGTTTACAACGATCAAAGAAAGTTACATTGGCTAAATAAATCATTGAATGTGCTTCTACAATTACTCTTTGTACGGCATATGCTTCACCATCTCTTACAAAGTTTTATTTAAACTTTTTTAACTACTCTCGCATTTCAAAAGAGAGATTCAAGTTTTCGGAAAGTGTAATTTATCAAAACATGGTACTTTGTTCCTTGGTGCGAATGCAAGGAGGCAGTTGAAGTTAGCGATCGAAGTTAGCAAAATACGAAAGCAGCGAGAGAACCATTTCTTGAAACGTAATATTATTATAAGTTCGTTAAGGAATATGAGAAAAACATTTCTTAATATATTTATTATTATAATTTGGGTATTCAAAAAGTGATTTAAAACGAGTTGTATCTATTTTTAAACCGAAGACAAAAAGCTTACTTCAATGCTTCAGACGAAAAAAAGCGTCCTATTATATCGCATTCATTGACCCGAGATTTATTTGCTCAACTCCTATTGTGTTCGTCGGACGGTGAAGTTAAACTCGTTCAAGCGTCGTCATATATATTAGAAAATCCCTAAGGCGAGCAGAATAATGTTTTTCGCATTAAGATCTATTTAAAAGAGGAAAGTTCGCGCGAAGTGTCGCCACGTAAACGGGTTCGCTCCGGGTCGGGCGTCCATTTACTTAGTTACCCTCGTTGTCGACATCGGCAGCGATTCCTGGTGCGAGCGTGCGGCATTTAACTCCGAGTCCCGGCCCCGGACGCGTCCTCGAACGAGTCTGACGCTCCCGGTCAATGTACGGAGGAGGTGCTCTTTTCGGATCGCGATTTGGTCCTTTTTTGCACGCGCGGTAGCCGAGCCGGCAGCATCCCTCTCACCCCCCCCCACCCTTACCTTTTCACTTCCCTTTGTGCTCCTTAATCTTCGACCTCCTCGGCTCCTCCTCCGCGTTCCTTCCTCTCCTTCCTCTCCTTCCTCTCCTTCCTCTCCTTCCACTCCTTCCTCTCCTTCTCTCCCGCTCGAGTCTTTTTGCTCATTGTTCCTCGACTGCGTCTTCGCCTCTTCTCCGTGCGGACGCGAGTCCTCCTCGCACCGTTACCGACGATCGTTCAAGGAGCCCGCAAATCGAATTATCTTTTATTAGCCCTCTGGCTTTTCGAGGAAAAATTTGCGTTACGCGCGAACCAGCGCTAAAACCTCGGAGCTTCGATTCCTTCCCATTTCCTTCTTTTTCCCTAGCTTACGGAATCGCCTAACTCACAGAACTAACTCACGGAGCTCCGACTCACCAACCATGGGATTTCGTTCGGCGTTCGTTTCTTTCATTTTATCTTTATTGCGTTGTTTTCTGCGAGCCTCGGGAACATTTTTAATATCGTCGAACGGTATTGCGCGAGAAAAACTAAAATCCGTAATGTTGGAATCGACCGCTGCGAAAAACGATATGATCCGTATACGGAAAAGTTTACGGGTATTCTTTAAGATTTTTCCTAAATCTTTCTTCGCTTCCGATAAAACAATTTTATTTTTTAATTAAACATATGCATCGGTATTTTTTAACTTTGGAATAAATCAAATGTTACGTTACGTTAGAAATTGAGAAATTATTTCGCGATAGATTTTGTTAAACCGTTTACAAAATTTAAATACACGTTCAAAATTAAAATAAAGTATTAATATTTAATATCGTTTACATTTGATATTTAATTCTTAAAGATGCATTTACCGAAAGAAAGGAAAAAACAAAAGGCTATTTAAAATATTATTTTAATAGATATGCGATACATTTATAATTTCTATATTTACCGAAAATAATTATTTTCAATGTTTTGCGATTGAAAAATGTTATTATGCTTAATATTATTCAATTATAAAACAAATATAATTTTAATTTACATTGGTTATCTTCGCTCGTTGATCCGTAATTTATTAACAGCATTTATACAAGTTATACATTTTGTACATTTTTGTTTTAAAAAAGTTTATAAATAATTACATAACGTAAAAATCGCAACGAAAAGTTTTAGCAGATTGCGACTGGAATTTAAAAATTTATAAATTTTCGGACAATTTAAATATAATTAAGGATTTAAAAAATCATAGCTTAAAATACTATTTAAAAGAAAAAAAGCCATAAAAATGTAAGTAAATATCGAAATTACTTGTTTCTCTGTTCTTTATACTTTGTTATTCTCTTTCTATAATAACTCTTTCTCTTGCTCGCCCCTCATTTTTTTCTCATAAACTCCCTCTCTCTCTATCTCTCTTCGCTACATACGCATGGGTACAGGGGTTACGTATGCGTTTGCGTCTATGTGTATGTGTGTCTCGACGGAGTTCTCCCGCACTTCTTCTCTCTTCTCCACTCTCTTTAATTTCTCCTTTGTTTCTCTCTGGCACTTCTTCTCTGCGGTGCGGCCGGTTTGAGAATTTTTACCGGTTTTGCTCTTTGAAGAACATCTGGTGGCTGGCACGCGAACAATGAGAAGAGAATCGAGTAGAGAGAGAGAGAGAGAGAGAGAGAGAAGTCTCAAGAAAATCTCTGGACGAAGATTGTCGGGGGTGATGCGGTTCCTTCCTCTTTATCTTCCTTCTACATTTCTTTGTCCTTCCTTCTTCAAAGTTTTTGATCGCTCGATTTCTTTCATCTAATACAATGCTGGATCCTTATTTATCAGACAGCTCTATTTTAATTACTGAATTCTGTTATGGCATTCCTTGACATTCTTGCGATACATGTACGATGAGTTTGGTACAATGATATAATCTGACAAAATTATTATTTACAGTTTGGCTGTCATCTTAATTTTTTCTTCGTTTCTTTTCTGCAATAAAAATGATCCAATTTATCAAAAATGCATAAAATTATTTTATCTTTTTTATTTATTTTTTTTTATCTTGTATACAAATACAATTTTTGTTAAAATATTACGGTAAAAAATTTAAAGTTTTTAAATAACTTTTAGATAATTTTATAATTATTAAGTATATTTATATTAAAAATAGTTTGTCTCTTTCTTCCAACTATTATTATGTCTTACCAATGTTTCCATGTTCATTATTGTATTGTACATTGTATTCTATTATTATATTATACTATATTATATTATACTATATTATATTATATTATTTATTATAATATAATATATAATATAATATAATATAATATATTGTATTATATTGTACATTACATGTTCTATATAGAAAGCATCAAAATTATTTATTATTTGTGATTTATTATTATAATTTGTTAAGTATTTATGTGCTAATATAAAAAAAATTATTCACGCGCTTATTTTATGATGGAATTTTCATTTTAAACTTAAAATTTTGTAAAATTTAGGTACTATTTACACGTAAGTACTATCTATATACCTATTTTTTCTTAATAAATATTTTGTACAATTTTTTTATAATAATAACTTCATATAACTATTGGTTTAGAGAAACTATAATTACTTATTTTACATTTTAATTCTAATACCTATAATTACTATTTTATTATTTTGATCGTAAATTATTTTAGCTTATATAGAAATTAAATTAATTTTATTTTGTTATATTGTAATTCATTTTTATAATTCTCTCAAATTTTCTCTAAATATATTTGAATTATATAAATTATATAAATTATTTTAGAAAAATGTTGATCAACGTATACTTGTTGTAAGAATTTTTGTTCCACGTACAAAATAACAAAACAAAATAAAAGAAACAATTAATTTTGACAGGTAAGGCACTTCAATTCCAAGTTATAAGCGGTTGAAAAGAATAACGAAGGAAAGCAAAAAGTTAAATAAGAAAAGAAAAAACGAGAGCAAAAGTGCAACCGGTTTGTCTTTTCTCTGCAGTCTCAATCCCTTCAATTTCAGTTCCCAAGTCGGGGGATAACAGATAATTAGAAGATTGTGTACGAGGATCTGGAGTTAACTCAAATATATACAACTTTCTAAATTGTTTGCACCCAACCAATAGAATCTTCTTTCCAACACGAGAGGCAAAAATTTTTCTAGATTCTATAGAACGATGAGATTTTAAATAATAAGATTGATATATTATTTAAATATTAAATTAATTTGGTGCACTTGGTGTCAAAGTAAAAAAATAAATACGAGCTATTGAAATAAGTCTTTCGTTAAATCTTATCAAAAACTTTAACTCGATAATTTCTCAATTTTTAATTTATACAATGTTTTATGTATTTATATCTAGATTATGTAAATCAATTATAAACAATTATTAAGAAACGAGCGATAAAATTAATACCGTTTAAATATTTAATAAATAATCTTAAAATATATTCTTATTAAGTATAAAAATTAACAATACAGTTTTAAACATTGTACAACCTTGACTTTGATAACTTAATTTTAACCATATTTTCAATTATTTCAATACATTACGATTATATATATTTTTAGTCGAATATTTAATACTCTAATAACGATACACTTTCCAACATATCTTAAGAACCTGGATTCAAGCAAACAAACTCTGTTTTGTTGCAGTAGAGATGAAGAGCTTGGAAAAACTTTTAAAAAGAAAAATATAACTATCAATTTCATCGAGCGAACCTCGATCGTACTAAAAATCACAAAATGAATAACAAAGCTAAACATCATCGGCAAATTTTTTTTAATTAATATCTATAAAGCAAGAAATCGTATTCGTCGAATGGTGTTTACGAATCAGTGCACAGTTGCAGTCGTCGGTATAAAATCCTCTCTTCGAAACGGCTCTGCAACTCGAATCAGCGAACAAGAAAACATATAAAAATTGACGGTCGGAAGCTGCGAAATGTACAGCGCTTGGGATTCGCTGTACGAGCTCCGCCAAGGACATCTTCCTCTTGGACAGAGTTCGCGCCGGCGAAGACGAACAAACGGAATTTCTCGTCCAGTTCCATTTCTCGGCTCTGCTCCTTACCCTCCCTCCCGCCCTTAAAGCTTGTTTATTCGAGCACTCGTCGTCGCATTTACATTTGCGATCCCGTTAAGCGTTTTCCCACCGTAACGTATTTGTCTTGGCGTCGCGACAACGAGACCGAGCGATCGGCGACGCTCGTCCGAGTCCCGCGATGCGGATGATGGAATTAGACATCTGTGGATTTGCGCCCGAGGGATTTCGGAGAGTTGAACTGCGAGGAGAAGCGTCTTAAATATGTTTGCCCCGACGTAAGGTGTGCCTCGTCCGTCGTTTATTTAACGTTGTAAAAGGAGTCGGTTGGCCCTGCCATCGCATCCAATGCTATCGCATCCAATGCTATCGCATCCAATGCTATCGCATAGTATTTACGTTGTATTTAAACCATTGTGACTGAATAATCGCAACTTGTGTCGTTGCGTTTAATAAAACCCGCGTTCAAAGTACATCGCGAGATCACGAGCGAACCTTGCACATTATATTCAACCCGTTTAATAAACAACCTTCGTTTACCTCGACTAAACGGAAATTTTTGTTTTTATTTTGATACCAACCGACGATGGCATCGGTGTTTTTTCTTTTCCTTTCAAAGAAAGACAAACCACTTTACGATTTATGATTATTGTTATAATTATATTATTTTCTTCCCTAAGAGAACCGCAAACGTTACGAGGGTAAACGAATTCGGGCGCTGCTCGCGAGTACCTATCGAGAGACAAGAATAGTACAAAAGGTATCGCCCACTCGCAATACATTACTTTTGTAAAATGTTACGTTATAATTTTCGTTGGTTAATGTATGGATACGTGCACGGAAGAAACCATTGAACGCAAAGAGAAACGTACGAAACCCTCGCTGCTAGATCTCCAACGATAATCGTATTATTTCGTATTCTCTCGACGCAAGCAACGTTTTCAACCAGAGCTGAAACGAGGATGCACATCATCGCGAATCGATGAGTGATAAAATTAATACCTGCGCCAAGCTATACAAATTTATCTTGTTCGCGATTTTTGCAGTAATTAAAATAACCGGTTCGTAAGATTTAAGAAATGAAAAACAAGAATTTCATTACTGGAATCGCAATATTATTAAATTCCATCGAAATATTATCCGACACCGTTCGACTCGTAAAAACTCGTAGAATAGAGTCGATTACGTTTGAATAATCGAGGAACGGAATTGCTGGTTCCTTCGGATCGATCGACGATGCTCGAAAACGAAAGCTCCATGCGAATAAATTCGTCCGTCCGTCCCCCTTTGAAAGGGAATATTAACGGGTCGTTCGCTTATGTGTGTACAGGTGTTATTTAAAGAAGAATGAAAATCGAACGGGTAGACGCGCACACAGACTCGCGTATCGAGAAAACCCGAAAGGTGTTTTTTCATAAAAAGCGGGTACGGGGCGACCATCTGTTATCGTGGCGGGCGTTCACCCGTGGAATGGGCAGTGCGGCTGATTTATCAGACGAAACGCCGGATCGCTCGGCTCGCGCATCGCGTACAAAGGAAAACAGCGATCACTTCCGTTCGTCTCGCGGTGTTTCTTCCCACCCGTTCGCATGGGTTTACAGACCTCGCATTTACAGACGGCGAGAAAGGGCCGAGGGTGCAATGCACCTAAATTATTACAGCGAAACGCGGTACTCTCTCTCTCTCTCACTCTCCATATGTTTATTTAAAATGTCGCCACGTCGAGCCGAAAGCGAAGAACCTGCTGCTGCTCTCTCTCTCTCTCTCTCTCTCTCGCTCGCTCCAGCCTTCAACGTGCACCGAGCAGTGGGTTTAGCATCGACAAAGAAAGGGTTGCATCCATTCCCTCTCTCTCTTTCTCTTTCTTTTTCGAAATATTTTCGCCCGTGCTTACGTGTGCGCACACGCGAGCAAAAGGGCCATTGTACCGGAGCAGAGGTGAATGCCTCTCTAGCATCGTCCGAGAAGGGGGAGAACGTGTGAAAAGGAAGGGACAAAAGAGGAACCGAAGAGAGAGAGAGAGAGAGAGAGAGAGAGAGAAAGGAAAAAAACGCAAAGAATCTTCTTCCCCTCGCGGGCTCGGTTCTCAGAGGCGAGCTCCAGACAGCCAGGCGCAGAAGGACGGAGGATACATCCGTGGTTTTTAAAAGGCCACCAAGAGGGAGGAGGAGCACGACTCACCTACAGGGTGTCCTCGCGGCGGAGCTCCTCGAGGGAGAGAATCCCGATGAAATTATGACGAAGAAGCGTTTTCCTTCGGACGACCAAGTAACGGTCCACAACCAGATCTTTATTTATTCCACTCCAAATCTTAATATCTTACGAGGATCTTAAGCTCGAAGGTACTCGAAGGATTCGTTCGCGTCGTGATTACTTTCCGTGATTTACGCTCGAATATCTTTAAACGGGACACTCGGAGGCTGCCTAGTCTATTCTTCGTCCGACATTAAAATTTTGTTTATCGGATTTGCCTTCGCAACGCCTTTCCGTCTTTCCTTCTCAATCATAAAAAAGTTGTTTGCGATCCAGTTTTTATAAAATGTTGATACATATAAAATGGTATATCATATAGAATTTTATTACGCGAATAAAATCTTATTTTGAAACATATTTAAGGTTTTAATTTTGTAAAGAAATAAAGTTTATCTAGAAAACGCGCGGTATCATAATTTATTTTAGTAGTTTTCAGAATTTAATTACGAATGCGTATAGCGTATAAATAATTAAAAATATATATTTTATAGCGGTAAATTATTAAGAAAAGAACTGAATTTTAATTCAATGCATCTTAACTCTACTTACGAAAACACAAAAACAAAACTATGCGATAAAAATATCTTTTGTTATCGATGTTAGTTGCGATAAATTTGTAATAATATATCTTTGTTAAGATTTTGCGTACGAAGTCCTTTTTTTATTTTTAAAGAAGCAGAAACTAAAAACAAAAATTAAAAAATCATTTCTCACGAGTTAAGAATAATTTAATTTAGCGTTAATTAAATTTAATGTACATCGTGATCAAAACATAGTAGCTAATCAATATAATCACGAATGTAATAATAAATTGAAAGGACTGCATTTGATCAATGGTTTTAATTCTCTTGAAACTATGATCTAATCGAATAAATTTTAAAAAAGAGACGCGATACGTTCCAGAAACTTCTTTTCCGCTTATACTCGCGTTGTTTTTATTCGTACGTTATTTATACTTCTCTCCTAAATCGATGTGTAATTTTTTGATTTTATTTTATTCCTTGTCGCAGCGAGAATTTCACTACTCGACCAAATGAGGCGACAAAGCAAGAACGTGGGGGTGTTTGGTGAAAGTTCGAGAAACCTAACGGTTCCATACTCGTTCCTGAAACACTTCTGATGCACGAAAGTACAAGCGCATTTGATACGTTGGCCAAGCTCGAAGGTTATTTATCCTTTATTAATATGCAAATTGCATTTGATCGATCTTTACTGCTTTTTTCACTTTATTCACTTTGAAATATGGGTATTTTTTTAATTTGATCGATACTCTATTTGTAAAGTCCTAATGTTTTGTATTATTTTATTAATTAAATTACCTTTCCAATCGTATATGCCATTCGTTAAATTCTAATTTTAAACGATACGTTAACTTCGCTACGAATACTTTAGTATTTATCGTCGATATTAAATAAATAAAACTAATATAAAAAAATTGAAATTTTTCATATTACTAATTGTTATTGTGAAAAATATTATGCATTTTTGAATATGTACTTTTAAGATTATTTTAAAAAGTTAAAACATCGTATAATAAACCAGATTATTTGGTATAAAATTCGACGGTTTTTAAACTTAAAAACAAAATATTTACTCTAAATAATTTTATCGGATAATCTTATAACTTTATACTATAAATTTAAAAACAACATCTATTTGTAAAAGCATTTTATTGTTATCGTCGAATATAAGAATTTCTACGTGTCTTTACGCTTACGGATGTATACGTAGGTAACTTAAAATTTCTTTTATATCGAGTCTTCGTACACGCACAAAGCATAACTTGTATTCAATGTAAGATCCAACCTTCAGCTGACTTGGAACATTCTAAAGATGCAATCATATATTTAATAAGCTTGGGTAGAAAAAAGTATTCGCGATATTAAAAAAATAACTGCAACACTGATTAAATACATAGAAACGACTTAATCCCGTTTAATAAACATATATTTAAAAAATATGTTATTTAATATCCTGATCATAAAAGGTTATAAATTGTTTTTACAGAGGGGATATAATCTGCTCGAGCGGTTTCATTTAAATTCATTAATTTTAACCGAGTGGAAGATTTTCTCGAAAATTTACTCGTAACAATGACTCTATCCGTGGTAAACGCACACAGTATAAAATTAGCTTTTAAGTTTATAAGCCGAATTCTTAATCCTCGAAAAATTCTCCCGAACGTTCATCGATTCGTTAATCTAACGCTTCGATTACCTTTATCCCTGGAATTCACGCAGGTTTATTGGAGCGCACGCGACCATTTTACTAGTTACATTTTACGTTCGTTGCCTCGTCTGAAACATAAAAACTGAGCATCTCCGGAGAAGGGAAGTCGAGAAAAGTCGGCCGTTACCGCTGCTACGATTTAAAGGAGCGTAAATTCGCAAAATATTCGTAAGCCGATGCCGCTTGTAATATTTGCGGAGAGGCTGCGCGCGACCGGATCCTGCGGAGAGGAAACACCCTGTATAAGAGAGCATATTGTAAAATCGACGAGCAAACCGGTCGAGCCTCACACACGTAGGCACACACGCAGGCACGCACGCAGCCACGCACGCAGTCACGCACGCACGCACGATCGTTCGTGTGTTGGTGGTGCGCGCGTTCTGATCGACGGCCAGACTGCATTATACGAATCGGCGTCTGTTTTGGTTTTCATTCCACTGCGGAAGCGTCTCTTCTCCTCTCTCTCGCTCCATACTTACTCTCTTACTCTATCTCGCTCTCTTTTCTCACTTTCGCCTCTGTGTAAATGTAAATGTAAATGCACGTGCGGGAAGGTGCAAAATGCGCCGTGTAATGCATGCAAATCGGCGAGTGTCGCGAAAAAGAGATCCAACGAAGAAAGATAGGGGATCGAAAAAAAATTGCAGTATAACGGCTTAAATGGGGGAAAGACAACGGGTTTGTGTACGAGGATTCAAGTGCAATCGTTAGGAAACTTTGTTGCCTCGCCGGCTTTTCTTCCCCCCCCCCTGAATCGGTGATTATACGTGCGTGGAAGACGCTCCAAATTGCATACACTTTGCACGCTGATTAATGGTTTTTTTTTATATAATTGACCTAAAATTTTGTACGCTCCAGATCTCCAGATATAACGCTTTTCGCGCTTGGGCAATTTAGACATGCCTAAGTGATTTTCGGAATACCGCAATTACATCGATTGCGCGAGCTCGATGAAAATCGATTAAAAATTCGTGGTAACGATTATCGTCTTCGGTATTATTAGATGATACGCGTTTCATTTCATCTCGCGTGAGTTACATTCGATGCGAATCAAATACCATTTATTCAATCTAACCAATTGTTTGTCAAAAATATCTTGATAAATATTTTCATAAAAATAAACCTATATTTAAATTATACAATTATTGTTTTTAACTTAATTTAATAACTTAATTTAAAATTGTCCATCGTTATACAAATATTTATATACGTGATTTACCCGATAACTTTCACGGTACAACCATGCATAATTTTTCGATTAAAAGTTTTTAATTCAATTTCTAAGAAAGCTTTACAAATTAATATATAAAAATTTAACGATGTTTTTGAATTTTGATACAACTACTAGTTTTTTTATATTACCGTAATATTAAAACTTTTATATTTTTAGCATTAACGAGCATCAACGACTTTTCAAAGATTGGACCAGAAATCTCGAGTAAAAATAAGAAACTAAATTTTTTTTCGGTGAACGATTACGCGGTATAGAAACAAGCGTTTTAAGTACTTTTATATTTCCACGTAAAATGCATTTAACGCATTCCTGGCAAGATTTCTCTTAATCTCGCGCGAGCATTAAATTGTAAAATTTGTTTCGGATATTTTTTTGAAAATTTATCCTCCCTCGTCTATAAATAAATCGATAAAATTGATAAAATTGATAAAATCGATAATTTTTATTTATTCAAGCAAATTACGGAACGTCGTGAAAAAGTAAAAGTAATTATCGCTTATAAAGAAGATTTGAGCAAACAAAATTTTGAACAAACGAAACAGAAATGTTGGAATCGTTGGTTTCGTTTTTCAAAAATGATCGCGTTGATTATTGCATACCATTTTAGCAACTGAGATAGACTAGTAATAAATTTGCGCGAAACCAAGTCGCTCTTTGTTATCGGAATCGGTCGATTCGGACGAGATGCGGAGAGTTTCGCTGGAGTAAAGATAAAAGCATTACCATTGGCGAGGCTTAACCAGCTTGAGCAAAGCCGAAAGCTCCTTGAAAGGGACCGAAATTCCAGCTCCCGACGTGGGAATGAGAAGGTCCAGGTCTGGCGAAACCTCCTCCGTAGCCTGGGTTCCAACCTCCGTAGCCGTGACTCGGACCCGCGAACGCAGCTGCGATCGGTCCGCCTCCATGGCCTCCATGGCCTCCATGGCCTCCGTAGCCTCCGTAGCCTCCGTAGCCTCCGTAGCCTCCGTAATGCGGCTGCTGCCACCTTTTGCACATCCGGAATCAATCCATTATTTATCTTGCCTTTCGAAGCTTTCATTTTTTTCTATGCGCGTTACTCTATATTTATCTTCGATAATGATACCAACCGTCTTTCTTGGAGGTAAGACCGCAGAATCGCCTTCTTTTTTAACTTACTCGTATTTTTTACAAAAATATTTTATATAAAAAAATTATTTATTTAGTGTAACTTTAATTTTATCGTTTTAAGAAAAAATATATTGTACGTAAATTTGTAATATTACAAATTTTTTTACAAAAGTTACTATGAGTAACTTTTATCTTCAACTAACGCAACGATCATTTATTTTATATTCTAAATATAATTTATTCGCTCGGGCATGGATCAATTTTTATTAAGATTATCGCTTTTGCAAAAATTATAAAAAATAAAAAATAACTTTTCTAGAAATAAAACTTATCGATATTTTTATCAAATTTTATATAATGTAATATGTGGCTAAATTTTTAATTTATTTCAGTCATAATATTTTAAAGTCGCTTCGAAATTCTCTACGTCGCAATAAGAAATATATTTATTTTATGTATATGTAATAATAATTTCAATATTTTCATTGAATTTATTAAGCATTCATAAGCAAAAATTGCTCTAAGATAAATTATTACTTCGTAGCGTTAATGTATCTTATCCATTAAAAAATAAAATAAAAAATTTCAAATACCTTGAATAAATCGCTTATATTTTTACGCGCGTAATTATTTTTTCTCGCTATTCAATTTAATTTAAGCTTTTTTATTTAGTGTTTTACTTTACTATTTATTCGAATACGAAAATTAATTTTTTTATTTCGTTTTAAGGTGTATTTTCAAAATTTCACAACCACCCATAAAGCAATTTAATTGTTTTAAATAACGCTGAAAAATATCTAAAGAACTGTTTTAAGCATGAATTTATTATCTTCTTAATACCTTGATATTATATAGCTTATAATCGATGAAAAACGGTTGTTAAAGACCGAAAAAATGATTAACACTTTCAAAAATTAATAATTCATTATTAATGGAAAAAATTTAAACTATAAGTTGTATAGTATTTAAAATAAATGAACGCTAACTTCGAAAGGAGTTTATATTTTAGTTTTTAAATAGTTAGCGTGAAATGCATGCGGTTGTAAACGCGTTAACCGCGCGGAATATTTAATAAAATAAAAGACAAAAATAAAGCCACACCAATTGCAAACTTCGCGAGAAAATATCTTCGGATGCAAAAAGTAACTATTTTAAAATTAAAAACAATCGTTTTCTGTAAAAAGAAATGTTAAGTTTTGCACCGAATTCCTTCCTCCCGGTAAAATATGCAAATACACTATTCTGTAAGAAGATAAGAAATTTCCGCAGAGCATCGAACTTATATGAAGAAGTAAAATAACGGTCTCGCGTCGATCTCTGGGTACGATCGAGCGACTTACCCGCCGAATCCTCCGCAGCCATGCAATTTCCGGCATCCGTAGCCGCCGAATCCGAGTCCGTATTTGTGGGGCTTGAACTTGCGCTTAAGCTTGCGCTTGAAATGACGACCTTCCGGTCCGCCATCATCCTCACCATAGTCCTCGTAATCCGCATTCGCGGATCGTTGGTTTCTTCCAAGGACTGCTAAAGCGAAAAACAAATGTTGTTTTTTTTTTCCTCTCCTCCTCTCTCTCCTCCTCTCTCTCCTCCTCTCTCTCCTCCTCTCGCCCCTTTCTCACTCTTTTTTCTCTTTCTCTTTCTGTACTTAAACCTTGTTCCCTTATATTTATTTTTTTACCTTATAAGAATTTTCGAGAAACGGTTAGAAGGCTTTTTTTAAAATTCGATTCTCAATTGTTCTTTTGAGCATTCGTTAGAATACATAAGTAGATCTTAAAAAATGCTGCATTTTTAAAAAGTTAATATTTAATTATGAAATAGAATTTATTAATGTTAATTTTCAAAGATGACGTCTATTTACCACGATATTATTAACGATGTTGATACAAAGAGAAAAATATGCTTTGTGAATTATTAGCAATATTTCTTATTTACCGACAGTTTTTCTGTAAATGGTAGACTATTGCTGACAGTTGACAGACCTTTACAAATGTTGCGAAAGCGTGAAAGATTAACCAGCAACGCTTAGAATTAAGTGAAACGGATGAGCAGGGACTAGTCGGAACGTGATTTGAAAATTCGTTCTTGTCTTTTAGCATACGTTACATCTGTTATTGTGATACGTAGGGGCATGTACATTTTTTATTTGATGTAGTGAATTGAATATAATGCTAAAAATGATAATTTTTATCCTAAAAATTATTATTTTTTTAATTTTTCTAGATATTTTAGTCGTATCAACGCAAGGCTTTTAAATATTATTTTAAAATAATAATTGTTACTAAAATATATTTTAGCTTTTTTATTTTGTAAATTTTGTTATTAATTTTGTTAAATTATATAAGAAATATTCGGAAACTAAGTTCATAAAAGATCATTTCACCTGTATTAATAAGTATTATTTTATTATTTTATTGCAAACTTTATATTACATTTTGATTGATTCATCACCCGAAATATTAGAAAATCGGTACTTTGTGTACAACATAAAGAGAAAGTTATTTGAAATTATTTTAAATAAACTTAACAACAAAATCGATGAATAGCGTTTAGTTAAGTATCGTATTTTTATAAAAAAATTTATAATAAAGACATGATTGTTATACTATATAAAATTATTTAAACAATAAAATTAGTAATTACCGTTTTATGAAAAAATACTTTGATTTATATACTCACTTGTATACAAGTTAATGTATTCTAATGTAAGGTAAATGAAAATGGTATTTTGTTAAAAGTTTGTAATGAAAAGTTATCTCGATTGTTGAAATCCTAAGCACATAATATTCCTTCGTAATAAAAGTGTATTTTACGTAATAAATTTCTAATATGGTCTAGCTTATGAATCACGTACAATAATACATCGTTAAGTTTCAAAATCAAGAAGACTAAGCAGATTCACAAAATTAAAGATGTAAGAAGATATCTATGAATAATTTGACATGTTAAATTTAAATAATGTTTTAAAATAATTAATATAATAGTTTTAAGATAATTTGGGTCAAAAAAATAATTTACTTCTAATCGATGTTTTGTAAGCCTCAGTCATTTTGAAATCGATTTTTAAGTAAATTATAATCGCCATATAGATTTATTTTATATCATAGATTCAAAACTTTTTGACGTTGATTTTCTCAGGACTATGATATTGTATGCAATAATCACTTTGATACTACCGTTTGCATTCTCATTTTCAATAGTTAAGTTAATTTTCGATCAAAATATCTATGTATTTTCTATATAGTTACCAAAATATAAACTATCTTGATCAATAGATTGAACAACTTATAAAATAAAGACAAAACTACTACTAATGGTTAAAAGATTAATTATATTGAAATGATTTTATCTTACGATAGTTTTAAAAATTTAGTAAGATAATAAAATGTGTTTAAAAATTACTATTTGGTTTTCTCGCTCGATAGATTTTAGAAACTTGATGTTAGATGACATAATCGTTTGTCATAATTATGTATTCAACATGAAAAATTATGTGCAATTAATATAGCCTTATGTTCTCGATCCATTGTAAGCTAATCTACTCTTCATATTTTATTATAAATTTTAAAAAGAAATAAATATTTTATTGAAACTACCAAAAATGCGAAATATTTACTTGCGTAATAATATTTTAATTTACGTTGAAACAAATAATTAAAAAAATACGAATTGAAAGTAACATTTATTTAAACTGATCATGGAAATTTATAATATAGAAGTTTTTGAGTTATTAATACTAAAAAATAAATTTAAATCTTATCGATAAAAATAATCTCTATTAAGGCATAAATATTTTGAAAGATAACAAAGTATAAGAAAATTTGTTTCAAATAATAATATTTTATATTAACAAAAATATTCCATAGATATTTTATCTCTAATTTAGTTTATCATTATCTGTATCGAATATTTTTTTTATACTTTTATGCTCGTAATAACTAAATATAAATAATTAGAAACGATTTAAATATAAGTAGTTTAAAAAATTGTAACAAAATTTATACACTTATACATTATTAAAATATAAACTTATAAAAATATAAAATTTTATTTTATTAGATAATCTCTACATTAATAATATTTAAGTAATCATATAATGGACTCGTTTTGAAAAGTTTACAATATTGGTGTATTGTTGTTTATATATCTTCTATTATCTTTTTATACTTACATCACGAATAAAAACATTGTACTACTTATTGAATAATCTTACATTTAATAATGTATTAAAAATTTAAAGTTATTTGAAATTTTAAAAACTAATATACAGTTATGGATAAATGAGAAATTGTATTCTAATTAAAGAAGTTAATTATTCGTTATACTACTAAAATAAGCGTCTCCTGAAAATATTCTTTTATGGTGCTTTTTTCAAGTATTTTGTTTCATTCATTGAATTTTTATTACTTACAATTTCAACCATGCTTACAACATCTATCCATACAAGGAATTACTAAAACAGGTAACCCAGAAAATAAACTTTTACTTTTATTAAATATGAAATAATTTGAATTTGATATAACTTAATAGAGAAACAATGTAATTACAATTTTTCCAAAATACATGTTTAATAAGTAATTTCTTAAAATTAAATATAATTAATTCATAAAAATAAATTACTTATAGATATACTATTTAAAGTTATCTGTATATTTAACACAAAATTTATGTACTATCTTTGAATTTCATACAATTTTTTACTAGAAATTTAATTACCGTAAATTAATAATTTAATCGTTATGTAGTTATAAAATTTTAGTCGATGGAAACATAGTTGCATAAATCGATAAAAAAATTTCTTATACCTGATCTGTAAGTTACAGTTTTAAAAATTTTTTTTCTAATGTCATTACTAAATGGATATATTATGAAATACGAAATTGAAAATTTGAAGTAGAGTTTAAATTTTGTGATTTTTCATCACGTATAAAATGAGTTCAGTAATTTTTAACTATATTAATGTAAAAAAATTATATGGGTATATTATAAGTGAAATAAAAGTATATTTTAAAATGTTTTTTAGAAATTAACTTTATGGACTAACTTATAATAAACAAAAACTTAAAGGTATACAATGAGAATATAAAATAAAATATTTTATCGATGTCACTTTTAACTATTGAAAATTAAACGTTATATGTAATAGATTTCATAACGCAGTTTTAAAAAAGTAAATTTATAAATTCAAATATCAAAACCAACTAATAAGTTACGTGAATAGTATATTAAAATTAAATTTCATGCAATGAATAGAAGTTCATATATTATAAAAAAATAATTTTACAAAAACTAAGACTTTAAATTTTTAAATTTTAATTTATGACTTTAAATCATTATTTTAAATTTTTAAAAAGATAACAAAAACGCTAATATGCCCAATTTTGAGTATTCGAATACATTATTTTTATCAATATATTTATACAATCGTTTTTTCGAAAGGGAATAAAGTAATTAAAAATTAGTCGATTGAATCGAAATTTATTCATTATTTGCATTTCTCTTTATTTTTTAAAATATAAAAATATAAGTAGATGAATAACGTTAAACGATGTTAACGATATTTCACACAAATTAAAAAGGAATATTTTACAATTATAAGACATACATTTAAACAATCTGAAATAATAAATACATTTGAATTCGCGTAAGTATAAATATTTGTCTAACTCGATTACCGAAGAGTGTGACTATTTATTTTTAGACAGTGGTAACTCGATCAAACGTACAAGTTTCTCATCGATCATAGGTATTCGCGATAAATGCAACCTAGTAAAAGCATTGAATAGTTCGACGCGGTTAAAGTTTTTTAATCCACACAAAAGTTTCTCGCATATTTCCCAACAAATACCCGGTGTTGTTTACTTTCGTAACGAACCAACGTCACAAGGAAAGTGCAGCGTTTGCGCAACGGTTATTCCCGCGCGAGTTTCAAAGCGTCGAAGCGTCGAATCGTCGAATCGTCGAAGCGTCGAATCGTCGAATCGTCGAAGCGCCGTCCCCGCGGGTGTCGTTATCCCGAACCCCTTAAAAACGTACCCGTGTCCTCTAGGTGACCGAGCGGTTCGGAGAAGGCGACGACGGCCGCGGGTCCGGGCTCCCCGGGACCAGCCAGGCTCATCCCACCCGCCAGGAGTCCGCACAACGTCAGCAACACCAGCGGCGACATCCTCGCAATTCTGTCAAATCCTGCCCAAACGTAATTGGCCTCTTTTCTACGACAGGTCGTGACGGAGTCGCGCCTTGCCGCCGTCGCCGAGACTCTTATACCTCGCTCTCCCTTCACCCGGACGCACTAGCGCCTGTCTTTCGTAAACGTCGGGACGCCTATGAGCCACTCGGTCCGAGCGACCTTTTGCTCCTCACGGACGCCTCCGGAATCAAACAGAGATTTTCGATTCTTACTCGTCCAGGTGTTAATTTCCTTCGGCTCTTTTCACCTTTTTTTCGCTTCGGTTGCTCGTTAGTTGTTTGGTTTGTTAGTAAGATTTGAGTAATGTATTATTGCATAAAGCAATCAGAGCGCTCGCATTTTCCCAATCTGGATATTTTTCTTGGACGTACGATAGACGCAAAGCTTTATCTCAGGACAGATCCAAGTTTTCCATTCAAAACGAATTCACGGTTCGATCTCTCAAAATATTAATCTAATTCTTTTTTCTTTCGTAATTTAAATTTAAAATTTTCTCGATCATAATCGAGTTCATATTATTTCTTTACTTCGGAAACGGAGATTCGTTACAGAATATTGCATATATTTCGATATTTTACTATTTTATTTATGCGAATTTAAAATCATTTCGTAGAAATTTATAAGAAAAGAGTCAAGTTATTTTCGATTATTAGAAAGACGCTCCTGAAATTACAAGCGTTAGTTTTCGAAAAATTTTTTTAAAAAACTTATGCCGAATTGCGTAAATTAGTCGTGACATATCTGAATCGAGCGCTTAATATAATTCGTCCTCCGTAATTCCGATTTATGAATCCGTTAGTTGTAAAAAAAATTAGGTATACCATTTACGTAATCGTTTTTACACTTTTACTATTATTATTTATTCGAGATGAACATTTTAAAAAATATTACGATATAAATTAAAATTGAAACGTATTACATTTTTTTGTTACACGGAAATAACAATTTCTTATCGTTGACGACGATAAGACCATTCCTCTAATTTATTCGGAGTAAGCATTTTTAAGTAAACATGCGGATATTCGGCGGATCCATTATTCGGAAAATAATTACAGCGAGTTTAGCTAACGCGCAAAGTTAACTATATATCAAGAATAACCGAATTCCTCCGCGACTAGAAGAATTTTGCGCGTACGTAACGAAAACAAGCCGCTTATAATTACGAAAGAGAAGTAATAAAGTGTCGCCTTGAAATTTTGGGATTGTCATGGAGTTTTGCCGCGAACCATCGATTAGATTCGCATCGATCCAGCGGAGATGTGATTTCCGAGGTGAAACTCCGCCCGCGCACTGGAAATACCATAATGAATATTCATGCGACCCGCGGCTGATTTTCAAGCGGTCGAGAAGAGGTTTCGCGCAAGGACGACGACTCGAGGAATCGAAGGTCGTCCGTGTCTGTTACGATCCTCGCGATTTCCACCGCCATCGTAGCTCGAAACCTGGCGAGATGTTGGTCGCTTGGTCGCTTGGTCGCTTAGTCGCGTCCGCATTAATTTCTTTCTTTCTCTCTTTCTCTCTTTCTCTCTTTCTCTCGGTTCTAACGGATGCTCGGTCTCGTCTCTCGAGGACGGAGACGACAATACGACAATGTTAATTCGGCAGGCGAAACTTTGACACTTGAAAAATGTTAATAGTTTACACGCTCGTCTTTGCACCCCGTGTACGAGCCTTAACCTGAACTGGTTTCGCATAATGCAGTTTATGAATTATGCCGACAGACAATGACTCGGGAGAGAGTATGATTTAAAACCCAGAGAAAAATTATTTCTTTTTCGTGATATTTTAAAGTGGTCTCGGTTCCTCCGCGTCAACCAGTCCGTACGGACTTTCGAGTATATTTATATTTTTTGAATTCTCTTGCGGAGGTTTCTGAATACGAGTATCGTTCTGTTCTATCGTTTTCATGTTTTTAAAAAATAGTCGATCGTTCGCGGACTTCCTCTTAATTTAGTCCCTCGGGCAATTAACGGGCAATTCTTTTATTAGACTATTGATTTTAACAAATTTATTTTAATGTAGCTAAATTTTATACAATTTGCGCATGATTTTTCACTCTTTTCATGATTTTATTATACATTCCTGACTCTGAAATTTTGTACACAAAATTTGATAAGTAATTACTGAAAAATATTAGCTGCGGGAATATTACAGGAAATTTAATAAATTATACGTTCTTAGTTCAAAATAAAAGAATATCGAATAATGTTCGATGAAATTCGAACCTCAATGTACCCTACGTATATTATTACGCGAGTGCAAATATCTTCTTATGTAAAAATGTTTTATGAAATAAAATATTTTCCTTGCAATTAAAAATTTGCTGTAATAAAATTTCCGTTAAAGATAAAACTATGTATTAATTTTAATATATTTGAATTATGTTCTTATTTTATTGATTACTATATTAATTATAACAATAAACACGCGAAAAATCAATGTCTTTTGGTAATTATATTCGTTGTATAACGAGTTTCAACTTTTTTTGTTATGTTTGGTAAATAAGTTTACGAAATATTTTTATAAATATTTAATTTTACGAACAACCATATTTAGAGAATTGATTCGTGAAATTTTTATCTAAGTTTTACCGATTACGATATTACGTGAATTTTCACATTCGGATGTGATATTTGGTAATATTCGAGCTTTTCATGCTTCGGACCCATAAATAAATATTAAACGAATTTTTTACTTCGTGCGTATCCAATCATAGATCTCATATTTCAGAAATTTCAATGGTTAAATTATGTTATAGATAAAAAAATATATGCACCTTTAAGTTTACGGGTACTTCAATTATTCTTTGGAATATTTTTTAAAAAAATATCTAACCGTTACGATTAATAACGGTATAATTTTAACGAGAAAGTAGTTTTAATTGAATAGATAGTTAAAATTATATAACAATTACTTTATTAGATTATTCCATTAAGTACACGTAATTGATTAATAACTAAAGAAACTTCTGTCAAAAATTATAAAAAAATTTACAAATTTAAAATAATTTGAAATACAAAATACGATAAGATAATTTAAAAAATAATAAATTGACGTAACAATGTTGAATTTATGCGTAGTATAAACGACAATTACATATCAAAGAATGAAAAATTACAAACAATACGTACGCTATAAAATAAAAAAAAATTATTAAAAATTACAGTGAACTCAAAAATTCGAAAATAGTATAATTCGCTCTGCGTTGACAATAAACTTCAATACAATGGCAAACAAGTTTAAAAGAAAAGAAAAAAATAATTTTTAGTCATCGAGACGCAACATGTCAATAACATGAAAATCGATGCTCCAGCCCTATTTACCAGGACATCAGAGCCCGGTGGGACCACACGAAACACCTATTTTTTTGTGGTCGGTAAGTACACTCGCAACATCCGAAATTTTCTTGATCAACAACTTCTTCTTGAGCTTGAGAAGTTTCTTGTGTTTGCTGAGTTTATCGAGAAGTTGAGCTTTCGTTTGATCGCGGTTGATTTTAGCAGGTTTCTGCTCGATAGGTTTGCTATCGTTGTAACGGACCGCGACTATCGTATCATTCGTTTGCTGATTCTTTTTAAGCATCTTTAGCTTATGCTTTAAATACATTTTATTGCGAATGTGGTCGAGCAACAGTTTCTTTTTAATTGCGATACTATGCAGAAGCGATGGCAGATGGGTGAGTCCTCCTCCATCGTTGTACTTGATGCTCTTGAATATCTTCAGAACTGAGCCATGTTTGGTTTTCAGCTCTAATCTGAAATTTCGGAATGAACCAAGTTGGTACGTGTATATTTATATATATATATATATATATATATGCGCATGGATGGATTTTTGCTCGGATAAGATTTTTATTGCTTCGATCGTACGAACTCTGATTTATAAAAGCTCAAAATTTCAAATTAAAATTTATTTGATATTAATTATATATAATATTCCGAAATTTGTATAAAAAAATATAATTAACGATAGTCGTATCGATCAAAAAGATTTTCTTATTAAAATTTATACGGATTCGTTTAATTTTATATTTTTCAAATCTTTCAAAAATGTGAAGGTACGCATGTACACGTATAATAGATATTTATCGGTAAACGGTTGTACGAAAGTATACTGTACATATAATAACAAAATAATAACAAAATAATAACAGCATTTATAACGTTTAATTAAAATATTAAAATTAATAAATTTCAAATTTATATTATCGGTATAAATAATAATCATGATTATTTATCTATGAATTATCCGACAAAATAAAATGCTAACTAACACTAATTTGAAAATATTATTTTTCTAATTAACAGGTTCCATTAACTAATATCTATTAGCAGATTCTTATTTTTTAAAAACAAAATGTGTAAAATTTTAATAGCTATATTCAAGTTACAGAGAAGTTACAACGAAGAATTCTTTGATGTATTTTATTCAAGGCTTTCAATTAGCTCTTCAGACAGAAGATGATTCAAAGAGAAAACGTATTTCTCAGAAAGCAAAGAATGTAAGTTCTGAAAACGTTTTCGAACTAACCTCGACTCGTGAAGTCTACGTATTTTCCCACTATGACACAATAAGGGCTATCAATTGCACATTACGTAACTTTACGGCACTGGTTTCATTTGCTTTTTCGTAAAATATTTTTGATTACATAAATACAATGAACTATTTTATAATAGAGTCGATTAAATAAGCGCTTTTTTCTATTAACTTACTCTTTATGAATATCTTTGTTTATTCCTAAAGTTCTTTTGTCTCTCGTAGCATCTTCTTCTAATACTGGCTTCTTTATCTCTAAAAAAAAATACATAAATTATTGATCCTTTGTATCATTATACAAAACCTATAACTCGTTAAATATATTTTATGCAATTAAATGTAAATTTTCAAATAATAAAAAAACTAATATTTATGATCGATTAAATCTTACTATAAAAATGATCTAATCTAAATAATATCTAATAATTTTAACATTTAAAATATGTTATTCAATTTAACCTAACTTATAAAATAAAATATAACAAAATTTTCTATCGTAGAAAAATTATTAAATTTTAGCAGAATTTATTTTGAACTTCATATTTACTTTTAAATAATTAACATATTCCTAAAATTTATCTAAATATAAATTATAAATTGGTAAAATAAATTTTAACCCAATGGTGCAAAAAATAGATTTTTTACTTAGTATTTAAATAATATTTAAATAAGCTAATTAGAAATTAGAAATAGATTAAAATTGTTTAAAAAATAAATTAAATTTTGAATAAATATTTATTTTGTAAACATAAGTGAATAATTTAATTCAAATGACTACTTATCATAATAATAAATTCTAATAAATACATCATTTACCAATTTTATCATAATTGATGTTAATTTTATACTTTTAGAAACAGATAAAGTACATATGAAATGATTTGTAATTCTTTGATATAAAAAATTTTAATTTCTTGATAATTACTAACGGATATACTAACAACATTGTTTTCTGGTATTAATAATGAACAATATTGAAATTTATGAATCAAATCAATCTTGTAAAACTATATTGCTTATAGTAATTTTACATACGTTGATTAAAATATGTAGACTCGAAAAAAACAATCAAATATAAATAATACGATTCAAGGAATATATTATGAAATTATTGAATAAAATATTTCACCTGTTGTGGATTCACCGTCATCCGAGCCCTCCACTATGGTGGTAAATATGCAACCGAGCAAAATTACCGTAAAGATCTTCATTTTGGTAAAAATTAATAAAAATGAATAGTTCGATAAACATTAAAATCATGAGCCAATTTATTAAGACACGAATCTGAATTATGCGAGTGCGTGTTAAATGTTGCGAGTTAATTCTTATTGCGAGTACTGACGGTATAAGAGATATTATTGTCGAGAGTTGTTCTACGTGCTAAGTATATTTTCGAGGAAATGAATAGTTTTATTTGCAAAAGTTGATTCTGAAATCTTCTTAGAATATACATTTGACAACTAAATTATTTTAGGAAATTTTTCTTACAATTTAACTACTTTTATACCAAAATATACAATATAAATTTTGTAATTATTCCTACGTGCATGTGTATACATATATATTACATAATTATATTTAATAAAATGTTCTGTTGTATTTCATTTTATACTAAAAACTTTATTATATTGTTTATTATTTTTATTTTATTGTTTATAATATTCTTTAATTCTAAAAAACTTTGATAAAGCATACACTTATCTATGTATAATAATTAAAAACATTATATTTTATTTAAAAAATACTTTTATTTAATTTAATTTTTTTCTGAATGGAAATTAATATTTATTTTCTTATTACCGATCCTTTTTATCTTTCGCATATATTACGTAGAAATATTAGTAATGTTAAAAAAGTTTTTTGTCATATATTATTTACTTTAATTTTAACAAATGACGCTTTAGTATAGCTTTTTAATTACCAAATATTAAATATCGATTTTACATTTTTTACTTTTTACAAAACTATTAAAATTATTTGTTGATAATTAATTATTTCAATAATTTAAACAAATTCAAAAAAATAAAGAACAAAACTAATACAAAATATTGTCTATAAATTTTAATTTTTATATATATTTTGAGTTAAATTAAATTTTTATTTTAGTTTATTTTGTTTATTGATACATTTGTAAAATATATAATCATAAAAAGTGGTTTACATGTAATATATGGAGATTATTTTCAAGAAAATAATGAAACTTAGAGATTATATAGAGATATATACTTATTGAAATAAATCAAATCAATAAAAAATTGTTAATAATCTATATGTTTATGAAAAGTATTAATGTTTATGGAGTTTTGTATATGGCCTTAAAAACATTTGTTATATATTATATTCATTTATATAATTCATATAATAAACAAGAATCTATTTTTGATCATTTTTAAAACTATTGTCTTATTTAATTACTAGTATTTTGTTAAGATTTGTATTAAAAATAAAAATTTTTTCTTCGTTACTACATATTATAATTATATGGATTAAAATATTTTTGGAATTACTTTATTCAATTTTGTTGTTTGATGTCAAATAATACATGTATTGAAAATTTATGTCTTATTTAGAATAAGCAATTATAATTAATTAAATTGAGATTCATGTATTCAATTTGTTTTAATTCCTAAATCTAAAATAATATGTAACATTTTGTTATTCAATAAAAAAGAATGGTTTTATTACCGTCCATATTGATAATGTCATCATTGTTATTACCATCAATGCTTTACAGAAAATTTTAATATCTCGCATTATTTTTTTATTAAAGATGGGTAAAGAGAAACTAATTAATCTTATTAAATTTAATTTTAAACTTCTATCATAAAAATAACATAACGTTAAATATGCCAATCTTTATATATGAATTTAATCAATAAATCATGTTTCATTAATTACATAAATTATTTATATGGTATTAATTTTTTTCAGAATACTCTGTATCAATATAATAATTATTATGTCCAGATATTAGATTTTTATTTTACTATAAATATTTTTCAAACATATATAACATATATACATAAGAATTTTCTAGTGTAATCTAGTAAATGATACAACAAATACTATAAATTTTATATTTTAAATATGTATATTTTATAATAGATTTCGATACAATATAAATGATTCAATTTGAAGATTTAATAAAAGAACATTTAGATATACATTTAAATGTTTTTTTACAGACTATTTTTAGAATTTTTATTTTATTTTATAATAAGAAACGTATATTTTTTAATAACCGTATTAAAAATTATAGTGTATAAGAATATTATATTTGTAAAGAATAAATTGCTCTTGGATCATTCATTTTATTTCATTAAATTTATATACGAAAATTTATGAAATTAAGAAAGAAGTATTTTTGTTTTTAACTACACTCGTTAGCTACAAATTTGTATAAAAAAAATTTTATTAGAGATAAATTTTATATACATAATAATTATCGTGTTTTATATTACTTCCTTTTTCATTCTCAAGCGGACTATTTATTTTTCGATAATAATAACTCTTATAAAAAGAAAGGAACGATAAAATGATAATGCGCATACAAATGTGTTACAGAGCAATACGAAATAAATGAAAGAAATTGTCGTTGTTGAATACAAATAAACGCAATAATATTTATTTCCTAAATTGAATTAATTATTATATTAAACATTATCCGTAAGAATAGGACGGAAGGGTTAATATAATTAAATTATAAATATTTGAAAAAATGAAGTAAGAAAATTTATTGATGATTATTTTATAACGAGAAATTTTGTTTACATCAGATATACTACGTAATTACGCTAAGAATAAAATACAGTTGTAAAAGATTGAGGAAGAACGATTATACGGCGAGAATGAATACGCGTACATAAAAATCTTATTCATCGTAACATCCATTTATAAGTTAATGTGCAAACGCATCGAACGCGCAAAACTGACGATGATTTACGGAAATACAGTGAAAACTCTCGAGCGATGAAACGAAAAGTTATCGCATCCACTCGATCGGTCTTCGAGTCTTGACCTTGTCAAAATCGTTCGTGGCCGGTTGCGACAACGTAGTAATTTTAATTTCTCGAAACGCTATTTTTTAGAACTACGGTAACAAAAAATCCGTCATCACCCGAATCTTTCGTCATTTCAAGATTTACGTCTTTTTTAATAAATAGAAAAAATAATATTTTTTGTTAAAGTTTTTTTTAAAAACTAATATAATTCATGCCTTCTAACTTATTTGTAGTCGATAACTTTTATAATATCACTGCTAAGAATACGTTCATTTTATTTTATAATATATTAAATTCGTCAGTCGTAACGGGAGATCGAAATATATTTCTAAAATATTTTAACGCAACCAATCGGTTAAAATATTTAAAAATTATTAATCGCTTTAAAATAGTTTTTAAAGATCTATCGTTCCTCAACGTTACTTTACAGTCGTTGCAAACTTCTTTAAAAGCTCGAATGCAAAAAACCCCGATACTTTGACCTACGAGAGATAAGATTTACCAAAGTAAAATTTATCGCTCTTACCACATTCGTTAAAAATAAACAATAAAGCAGACGTCCATATATATATATACAATAGAATATTTATCTAAAGTGTACTATCGATAAAAGTACATTCGTTGGTCTCTCGTGTGCCAGCGGCAAGTAATCGATCGCAGCGCGTAATCTTGGTACGTTTTTGTCCAGATACTCGCGGCCTTCCTCGTACTTCTCTCTTTTATCAAAAGGTCGCAATCGTGAAGTCGTCCGCCGTTCATTTGCTGAAGATGAGCCCGTCGCGAAAGTCGATGCTCGGGGATCCAGATGCATCGGGGGAGCTCTTGGGTCCAAAGCCGAATCCCTGGACACCTCCGGTACCCGAGGAAGCGGTCGCGGATGCTGAAGCGGAGGCCGACGCCGAGGCCGAGGCGTTGGCGATTCCGAAGCTCTTGGAGGAGGCTCCGGAGTTAGCGTTGGAGATCGCGTTGGAGATCGCGTTGGAGATCGCGTTGGCAGTCGCGGTGGAAGCTGCGTTGGAAGCTGCGTTGGCTCCACCGTAAGAACCGCCCCCAACGTTTGAAATCGCGATGCTGTTGGCGTTTGCGTTTCCATTGGTGTTCGCGTTCGAGTTTGCGTTCGCGTTGGCGTTGGAGTTGGAGTTGGAGTTGGCATTGGCGTTGGCGTTCGACCCTGAAATAACCAAGATTTTTATTTCCGGTATCGGCGATATCGATACGACCATACAAATTTATTATAATCCATGTGTATCCATCGCTCGCTAACATTCGACTACTGCATTTAGATCGGTAACAATACGCAAAATTAACTTATACTCCGATGGAAAATAAAAATGATCGATGAATCTACCGACAAAAACACTCAAAGTTTATTTTATAATTTCTGTCATCAACGTTATATTTATCGACGTACGATACAAAAATATTCTTTTTACGACAACGAATCGCTGATCGAACCCAAAATTTATGCTTGTACGTAATTTAAAATTTTTTCTATAAAAACATAATCGTTTTTTAATCGTAATCTAGTGCAAAATATTACTTTATTTTAATTTAAAAAATTTTTCAGAAGTATTTTAAGATGAATTTTATGGGTAATTATCGTATTTTCAATATAAAAAAATGTTTCAAAATAAATTATATCGGTTGTAAACAACTAGTGTCGTTTTTAAGAATTTTTGCGTTTGTATTTTGAATGCAGATAATTTTTAATAAATCTTTAATAAAAAAAATTGAAAAAATCTTTTTAAACTTTGTAATAATAAACAGTTATTAAAATAAAACGTTGGTCTTATTAAATGAAATCAATGAAGCAGTTTATAAAAAATACAAATTCTAATTCATATTATACTTTATCTCTTTGAATAATTATTTTGACCTTTAAACCAAACAAGTATAAAATATGTAATAATACAAATATCTAATTTATCTACCGAGATTTTTCACTTTTTTTCATTACACGGGTCATTGATAAATCGGTTATCGCATAAAATAAAATAACTCGATCAATTTCTATGTAAAGTTGACTAAATTGTTCTTATATAGCTTACCACTGTAATCTCCCAGATTAGAACCTCCATAATTTGGTATTGGATAAAGATTTCCCGCGTTGCCATTGATTCCATTGTTCGTGTTAGCATTTGCGTTTGCAACGGCAGATGCACCGGAATTAGCATTGGAACCAGTTGAACTTAGATCACCTCCTTGATATGGAACCCCAGTATTTATCAAACCATTGCCATTGGAACCTGCAGAACTACCGTATCCTTGCTGATTAGTGTAACCGCCTTGAACCGGTAATCCAGTATTGGCGTTTGCGTTGGCGATTGCGTTGGTGTTTGCGTTGGTGTTTGCGTTGGTATTTGCGTTGGCATTTGCACTCGACTGCGAATCACCGTAAGATCCCTGTTTAATTACCGGAGTCTGAGGCGAGATAATTTGAATTGGCGATTGTGTCTTCAGTGGTCCGTAATATTGGCCGTTAGACGGTATGACTGGCTCGGTGATGGCGATAGATCCCACGTTAGCAGCGGCATTGGACACGGCATTGGCGTTAGAGCCAGTGTTTTCAAAACCTTGAGATCCATGGTAGTTCGATTGTGGTTCCACGGGAAATTCAGAAGTGACTGGTGAGACAACATTGAAATTAGATCCAGCGTTGGCGTCAGCGTTTGCAAAAGCGTTGGCATTTGCATTGGGATTTCGTCGGCCTGACAAGAACGGGTTGTTTTTATAAGGTGGTTCAACTCGAACGGACGGGTGATGTCGAGGTCTGTGTCGACAACCCTTTAAGCAATTATCACCTAAAATTATTTGTACATTTCAATTTGCGATAATTATATTGTAATGATAATTTGTTTTGAACGAATGAGCTCGTGAATAAAATGAGTATAAATATCAATTTCAGCTCACTCATCGATCAATTATTAAATTCTTAAATAAAACACGTTAATTGAGAAAATACGAAACGATCACATTTTTTTTACATTATCGTGTTTAAAATTAAAAATAAAATCTTAAATCTTAATCCGAACGATACTTAAATTTAAGGCATTTTTCATTTACTTAAGTACTTAAAATATTTAAAAGACTGCTCGCTTAATTCGATACTAGTGCTTTAATTTTGACCGTGAACCTAAAATTTGAATACTTACTTTATTAAAATGATTCGTTCAACGTATTTAATATGAGAAGTTTTCATTCGTACAATTAATCAACAAACTAATATTCAACAAAAGCATCTAACTTCTAGAATAAATATTTCTAGTGCAAAAATGAATGAAACGATTATCTCACCTCTTCTCGGTTCTTTGTTGACAACAACGGTGACTGTTACAGCCTTTTTGGATGGCGTTGGAAGTGGAGCTGGTATTTCTGGGTTTGCTGGGTGCAAAAATACTTTTCTATTTGGAAAAGAATCGGATATGGATACAAGTGGAGGCAAAGGAGGATCCCTCGACGGTAACGCATCGCCAAACATATGATCGATCAGAGGCAGAGGTTGAGGCGGTGGAGGACCATGCAAGTGTTTTTTAGGATGCGGTGGATGATGCCGATGACGTTTCGGACCGTACGCATAATTACTGGGAGGAGCATAATATGGGTATTCGTTAAAAGGAGCCGTGTCCCTTGGAGGTGGACCTCCTGGAGATGGTAGCGGACCCATTGAAGGAGGTGGACCTCTCGGAGGAGGACCGTATATGCCATCATCTGTAGAGATACGAGGTGGAGGATCGTTGTAATGTTGAAGCTGATGACCAGATTGTGGTAAATCACCGATTGGCATAGGAATCAATCCATTTGAGGGTTGAAATGGAACGACTACTGTGTTTGCGTTTGCGTTTGCGTTTGCATTTGCGTTTGCATTTGCGTTTGCATTTGCGTTTGCGTTTGCATTCGTATAAAAGTTTATATTTACATTAGCGTTTGAATTCGCGTTAGCATTTGCATTTGCAATTGTAGTTGGATTCGAATAGGTATTTGAATTCGCGTTAGTATTTGCATTTGCAATTGTAGTAGGATTCGAATAGGTATTTGAATTTGCGTTAGCGTTTGAATTCGCGTTAGCATTTGCATTTGCAATTGTAGTTGGATTCGAATAGGTATTTGAATTCGCGTTAGCATTTGCATTTGCAATTGTAGTTGGATTCGAATAGGTATTTGAATTCGCGTTAGCATTTGCATTTGCAATTGTAGTTGGATTCGAATAGGTATTTGAATTCGCGTTAGCATTTGCATTTGCAATTGTAGTTGGATTCGAATAGGTATTTGAATTCGCGTTAGCATTTGCATTTGCAATTGTAGTTGGATTCGAATAGGTATTTGAATTCGCGTTAGCGTTTGAATTCGCGTTAGCATTCGCATTCGTATTAGCAATTGCATTCGTGTTTACGTTTGCATTAGCATTCGAATACACGTTTGTATTTGCATTCGCATTGGTATTTGCGTTCGTGTAAACGTTTAGGTTCGTATTAACGTTTGCATTAGCAATATTCGTATTAGCGTTCATATTAACATTGCTATTTGCATTTGCATTTGCATTTGCATTTGCATTTGCATTTGCATTTGCATTTGCATTTGCGTTTGCGTTTGCGTTTGCGTTTGCATTATTGACTATATTCGTATTGGCGTTTGCATTAGCGCTCGAATAAGCGTTGGAATTCGAATTGGCATTTGCACTCGTATACGCGTTTGCATTCGCATTGACATTTGCGTTCGTATTGGCGTTCGCATTGGCATTCGAATAAGCGTTCGAGTTCGAATAGGTATTTACGTTTGTGTTGGCGTTTACATTCGCGTTGGTGTTTACGTTCGCATTGGCGTTTGCATTGGAATTTGAATAAGCGTTCGCGTTCGAATAGGTATTTACATTCGCATTGGCGTTCGAATTGGTATCGGTGTTCGCATTCGCATTAGCGTTTGCATCGGTATTACTTATCATATTCGTGTAAGCGTTTCCATTCGCAATGGCGTTTGCGTTCGCATTGGATTGAGATAATCCACCATCCGCTATTACAGGAGAATAATTTGAACTTCCAGACATCAAATTATCGTTACTCGTAATCTGATTTCCTTGAGGAATAACCGTTCCAACCGAACCTAAATATCCAACACCGACATTCGCGTTGGAAGCTGCGTTAGCAGTTGCGGTACTTTGAGAACTTCCGGACGAAGGATATAAATTAGAAGATCCGGGCGTCGGAATGTTATTCGGAGACGGTCCATTTCCATTAGAATTTATTTGTCCTGTTATATTTGGAAATTTAATCATAGAAATGAATAATATTAAAGAATTTACACTGAAAGCAATTTACTTTGAAGCGATGACTTCGACAATAAAAAACAATCGACAGTTTTGATTTTCATTGCAGATCGATCCATGATAAACGATAGAAGACAAACGAAATTTTTTCGTACAGACACATATGAATGAAATTGATGTAAAAAATATTCCTCGCACAGATAATTAGTATAACAATACTAAAACAATGTTGTGAAGAATAACATCGAATAATAATAATATAACAAATACGTATTTACGAAGAAGTAATTATCAAAGTTAACAACGCAAGCAATTATTAATGTAGGTTCAAAAAATATTTTCAAAATGTAGAATTTCTAGTACCGTATTCTAAATTCTCAATTTATAATTAACTTTAATTAGTTCAGAATGTTCGTATATATAATCTAATACAAGAAATAAATCCTTTTAGCTAAATATAAAATGGATTTTTTTAAAGTACGAATCGATCGTAGATAATAAAAAAATTGATGTACCAATACACTAAAGACTATGAAAAAGTTATTTGTCTATTATTTTAATTTTTACTACGTGTTTTACAGTTACGAAATGCGATGGAAGCCACGAGGAAAGTCCGAAATCGATACGCGCTACACCGATTAAACTAAAAAAGGGTAACTTTTGAATAAATGAGATGAAATTGCTCTACGATCGTTAAAAATTGCTTAAATGAAAATAAAGAATTAAATCATAAACAGTAAACACGTAATTGAAAAGCATTTTTTAATATATAAACATGAAAAATTTACAGCTTCTTAACTTGTACAAAAAGCAACTTATCCGCTAACATTAACACAATAAATAAACACTCACACAAACACACGGATTGTTCTTCCTTATAGATATTCCTTATAGGAGCAACTCCTCGATTCTAATAACTACCTTGGGCATTTGCGCTGGCACTGGCTTGTGCTTGAGCCTGAGCGTTGGGTTGACCACCTCCGTATTTTTGTATTCCACCACCGTTGCCTGCGAAGTTGCCTCCGAAGTTGCCTCCGAAGTTACCGCCTAAGTTGGGTACGAATCCCGCACCACCGGCGCCGGAGTTGGCGTTGGCGTTGGCGTTGGCGTTGGCGTTGGCGTTGGCGTTGGCATTGGCGACAGCGTTGGCACCGCCGTAGCCGTCGCCGCCTCTGAAACCGTTGGCTCCTGCATTGGCATTGGCAGCGGCGTTGGCAGCGGCGTTGGCGTTGGCGTTGCCTCCGGAACTACCTCCACCGTATCCGTTGACACCACCAGCACCACCAGCACCACCGGTCACGGCACCGGCGTTGGCGTTGGCGGCGGCGTTGGCATCGGCTCTGGCGCCTCCTCCGACGAATCCGTTGCCGCCGTTGTATCCGTTGACACCAGGATTGACGGGACCGTAAGTGCCGCCACCGCCCAGATTGTTGGCACCGGCAGCGGCATTCGCGTTGGCACTGGCACCGCTTCCACCTTGACCATTGACACGACCGTAATCGATGCCTCCGTTATAGCCATTGACAACAGGATTGACAGGACCGTAAGTTCCGCCACCGCCAAGATTGTTTGCACCTCCACCGGCATTCGCGTTCGCAGCGGCATTAGCGTTGGCACTGGCACCGCTTCCACCTTGACCATTGACACCACCGTAATCGATGCCTCCGTTGTAGCCATTGAGGCCACCGAAATTGTCGGCACCGGCGTTGGAACCGCCGTAACCGTTTCCACCGCTGTAGCCGTTCAAACCTCCGTATCCATTGGCACCGGCGTTGGCGTTGGCGTTGGCGTTGGCGTTGGCGTTGGCTACCGATCCTCCACGACCACCTCCGTAACCGTTCAAACCTCCGTATCCATCGGCACCGGCGTTGGCAACTGCGTTCGCGTTGGCACTGGCACTGGCACCGGATCCTCCACCGCCACCGCCGTTGCCGTAAGCATTGGCTTGAGAATTGGCTTCGGCTCGATTTATGGTACCCGAGACGCCGATCAGTCCGAGGTTCAAGTTACCGGTGACGGAAGTGGCTTTGCTGTTTGCCGAAGCTCCTGCGCCGGTCTGGGGGCGGTGGAACAGACCGAGAGGATCCAGTAAAGTTGCTCCCGTCCGACGATTATGATCGATGAGATGGTCGAGTATTATACCTGTTCGTCAGGAACATTCAAATTTAAATTCGATTTCACATATAATTCATGATAAAGAAATTTTAGAATATAACGTAACTGATGGAGTTTTTTTTCAAACTGCGATTAAAAATATTTTTCCTGCGTTATTTGTACAATTAGCGGTAAGTTTGAATACGTTATATTACACTTGAAAAAAAAAGATTTAATTCATTAGTTTTTTATCGAATGTGTAATTTAAAAGCAATTGTTTTTAAGTAAATACGCATTAAAATTAATAATTTAGTTTAATAACTCTAATAATTTTATAATTATTTAATTTACAGTCAATCGGTAGCTACAAATTTCATATAAATATTACATGATATTAAAATTGAATAAAAATATGTATCCTTTAGAAAATTAATACAATTATATAAATTAATATATGAATTGTAATAAAATTTTTTAATAAAACTCTTTAATATTCCGCTATTTGAATTTTCTTTAGAAATACAGATTTTTAAAAGGGACCGAGCAATGACGGAATGTCAAGGATCCTTACGTCGGTCCCATCGACTCCAGCGATCGCCGGTAGGATTATATCTAAAATATTTTTAAATCTTTAAGAGAACTACCGTTTATTATAAAAAAAACTAAAATAGTCTTTACGATATCAGTGAATTTAAAAAGTAGGAGTTTTTTATAGTAGCTTTTTATAAATAATAAAAAAACGTAATGGGTTATTTTGTAAATAAGTATCAGAGGATTATCGAAATAAAAAATTAGCAGGTTTAATATTATTCTGGTTCCTTCATTTATATTCGACTAGGATTAGCGATAAGTTGTGAGTTTTTTTTTTTTACAAAGAAATATTAAAACTAAAATTGGTATAATACCAATTAAAATAAATAATGAAATTTTATTCGGTATAAACTAATTAATGTTTTTCGATTCGAAATTGCATTAACTAAAAATTTCTTATTAACGTATAAAATAATAAAATAAAAACGATTTTTATCAAATTACGTATCAAGAAAATAAAAAATTAAATTTTTATAAGTTTAATCAATTTTGAATAATAATCGAACGATGAATATATAAGAGTATAAGATACCGATAAAATATTTTGAATAAAATAAGTCCCAAAAAAAAATTGTGTACCAATAAAATCTGCATAAATAATAATGAAAGATATCAATTTTTTGATAAGAATAATAATAAGACGAATCTGCCGATTCTGGTAAAAAGTATCGGTTAATATATAACAAAATGATGTTCTCCATCAATTACGAGTTAACGTAAACGCGCAGCATTACGCAATAAAATGGTATTAAAATAACGCAAGTGGAACCGTTTCGATGATAATAAATGTAATTCCAATTGCAATTGTCCTTTGGAATAAGGAGTCTCGAGCGACGAGTGAAACTACTCCGCGAATTAAGGGAGCGAAAGGTAAGTTTCACCAAAGTTTTCGGTATCCGTTGGCTCTAGATCTCGGTAAATTAGCGAGTGAAACTTACCGGGTTTCGCGGAGGTGCCGGTGATCAGCACCAGAAGCACCAGGAACATCAGGGGCATCAGGGGCACTAAACACTTAAAGGAATTCATGTTGTCGGTCGGTGGTAGTCCGGCTGTCCAGCGACGGTGGCGGATAAAAACGAACCCTTGGTTTGTCCGATTTTGTTTTGTCCGATTGTCTATGCCCGGACAGTTAAGTAAGACTGACGGCTGCTGAGCCTGGCAACATCTTTTTATACGGGACGTCCGTGACGCGATCGCCACGCAAGTAATGACCTAGACGCCGTCTTCGTTCATCCCTTCTCTTTCTCTCTCTCTCTCTCTCTCTCTCTCTCTCTCTCTTTGTTCGCGCGAGCGCAGAAAACGTACAGGTCAAATCGGCGATTACCATAACGAGAGGAAAAGATCAGCTTGGACTCGCCCGCTGGAAAATCGGTAAGCTTCGGCGACTAGACCACGGACGGGACAGTGTCAAGGCCACACGGTCACGGCTGCGGTCAATGCGAACCGCCTCCCGGCGATCGCTCGTGTCGACGGGACCGACGCAAGGATCCTCCGACGTCGCTCCATCCTCGCTCCATCCTCGCTCCATCCTCGCCCCCTCCTCGACGCTCCACATTCTCCTAACTCGTTATTTTCGTTTTCGGGATGAGACACTCGGACATTCGATCGTTTCGTCTTCGTTGCTCGAAATAACAAATTCAAAGTTTTTCTTTCGAGGACGACAACTTTGACCGACGAACGAATCGTTCGCGTATCTTCGAGCCCAGGATAACCAAAAGTGCTATATTTGAAAAGCGCGTCTCGGTTTCTGCTTTCTACAATTTCAATTTGTCAACACGATGTGTACTTGGACAACACTTTTTGTCGTAGTCATAGATGAATATTCGTATTAATTCGAGTGATCTATTCGTATTTTTTCTTTGCGTATTGATATTTGGATTATTTTTATCATAACTTACTTACTTCGAATTCACTTTATCGGATTTTTTAAGTTTTCATAATAAGAAACGTTATTTTTATGATGAATTATATTTCTCTTTAACATTGATAAGAATAATTCAACAATCTCGAATACTATTATTATAAATAATAAATACTGCATCCATAGAAATATTTATAATCGTGATGTTTAAGAATTTATTTTCCGTAAATAATTAAAATAATATTAAAGTAGTTTACATAAATCTTGTTAAATTTGCAGTATTTTCAAATTTATTTTTCGATGAGGATGATAAAATTACGTATATACAATTTTATAATGAGACGAATGAGTCGAATAAGACAAACTTTCATTCAAAGTTATTATGCATGCAATTTATAATATTTTATAGTTGTTACACTTACGTTATTTATTTGTTACGTATTTCTTTATTTAAAGTTGTTTCAGTAAATTTTAGACGACGTATCTGCATTTATTATTGCATATTGTAGACTTACCGTTCTATATTAATTTCTAAATATTTTGCTGTATATTTTTTTCATTTTTATTTTTTATTTTGGAAATAGCAATCGGTATAGTGTAATTTTGATATCAGTATCATGAATTTATATATAAGTATATATATTTAAATAAACTTAAATCAAATAATAATATTTAAGGAAAAGAGGAATCATTGAATTAAAAAAATATTTTTGTTGAGAACTGAGTATAAAAAAGCATCGTAGGTAATTATTCTAATAATATTTTATGACTAAAAGCAATGATTTTTACGTACATTATAGGAAAAAATGCCCACTTCGTTTTTCGTGTACATCTTTCATGATATTTCGTTGAATAATAGACACGTGCGACACTTATAAGTGGAATAGACTGTTTTCTTTCCAAGATATGTAATTTACGTTGTACACTTTGTGTTTTTATACTATGAAAAATGAAGATGATGATCATCGCGTATCAGGAAAATGGCTCGTGCTTATCGTAGAGTTTTAAAAAAATATTTTTTTTTAAATTTTAATTCATTATAAATGTATTCGTAAACATCGAATCAACGTGACGAAATATACATTGTATTTTTATTAATTTTCATTAAAATTTCCATTGTTTATGTCACGCGAAAATGTCGTACAAATCAAAATATTTTTTATTTAATTGTCTATTGATTATACGAATCTAATCTAAAGATTTTAAGTGCCATAAGTTTCATGAATAATAATATTTAAGTCATTCATAGTTATTAATTATCGATTTAAAATACAATTTTTAGATTTTTAAACGATCTTCGATATATCTACAAATATTTTAAATTGTCATAGTTAAGAATGTATTATATTATTTTTTTATGATTTAAAAAAATGTATTGAGAAATTGAAACGAAAAATATGCTGTAATATACGTTGTATATATTTATATCTAATTTATATATTTACTAAAAGACACCCAATTAAAAATATAGGATTTAACAAAATTTATGATTTTGCTGATATATTTGTATATGTAAGAAAATAATAAAATTACGAAACCTATAAACGATTTAAAGTATTTTATATTATAAAAGCGATATAAGTTTGTTATTTATATCAGTAACATACTAATTTATGCTAATATGATTTTTTAAAGTATAACTTATTTGTATATGCCACTATATTACTTATTATCATTATGACTATTTTAACAATAATCCGATTATGTCTGTAATGAAATTCTCAGAAACTTAGTATTTCTCAACAGTATATCTCGAAATATAAAATTTATCAATATACGATAATTTTTTGATGTATTACTGTATTGATTAAGTATAGAAATATATATGAAAATATTTTAATGAATTTACTCTATTTTAGTTATTCTTATGAAATTCTTAATATTATGAGAACTATTTCAAAGTACTATGAGTTAAGAAATAATTTGAATATATACGATTTTGCTACACAATATTTTTCAAAAATTTTAATCTGTTTTTGTGAATATTTGAAATTTTTGTTTTTTGTTGTGCAATATAATTAAAAATTATAATCCGTCATATTTTTTATTACAACAAGAATATTATAAAAAAACTGACCAAAATTAAAATTTTTAATTTTTTTTTGCATTTTTTTAGTTATTTAAATTATTTATGTAAAGATTTTAACAAAAAATTTAAAAGCGGTCTGATAATCACGGAAACATCTTGTGAATTTACACAGTAGAATGACATATATGTAATTACAATTTTTAAAATAAGAAAAAATAATTAATTGACTTATACAAAAAAAATGAATAAATGTTTATTTTTATGTGATAATTTTACAATTAAATCAGTAAAATTTTAGACAAGAAATCTTTAATCTACTGTAAAAACTATTGAAAAATCATATTATTTTCTATTCTGTGAATAACAAACCATCTAGTAAAAATAGATCACAGTTTTATTATCGAAAAAACTAATTATTTTAAATAAAGAACTTCCCCTCTTATTTAAAAAAATTAATTTCTAGTGTATTATTTATATTTATATAAAATTATTTTCAAAAAATATATATTTTAAATATTCATAATTATGACATAATCGTTAATAAATTTATGATTATAGAAAATTGAATTGTAAATATTAAAATAAATGTATACGTTCGAAGTATCATTCGAATATTATTAAATTAAGTAAACATATATTTTTTTATATACTATAACAAGTATTTAATCAAATTAACTAAATACCGAGATAAAAAAAAGATCTGTAAATGATGAATCGACAAATGTTTGGTTGTAGCACGCGATGACGAGGAAATCATTCGTTTGAAACATATGTTTCTTTGTATGTGATTGGGTAAACACGAAGGACTGAGAATGAATGAATTCGTGGAATCTCTAGCTTATAAGGATACAAGACTCTTCGTTTACGACTCTTGGAATTTCTGGCACCCATCGCAAGATTCTTGATTATTATAAAGATTATATATATACATATATATTACTTAAGAGAGGAAGAACATAAGTAGCAAGACTCATAAATTTAATTCGTAACGATGATAAATTAAAGATCTTCAAATCACACTCACGTGATTATTTGAGATTTCATTCGATCATGGTTTTAGTGAATCGATCACAGTGCCTTTGAGATGATGTAGTTTCTATAAATTGGTCCGGTTTTTTTCAAGGTTAAGTTCAACGACTGGCAATTCATTCGCGCTATTCACGCGTGTTTCTGTTTTTAAATTACAAGATGCTAATTCTTTACGCTTCTTGTAATGGAAATCATTCCAGCTATAAATGTGTTTAGATGATTCGAGGTACATTGGATTACATTAGGCTTAGAGACGATCGATCAATGTACGTAAAAACAAATTTCATTTTACTTCTAAATGTTAAGTTGCTTAGCGTCTTTTACTAATTACAAGTTTCATTATATTAGAATATAGTTATCATATTAGAACTATAGTTTTTAGAATTATAAATAGTATGTGTTATGAATAAAATATTTATATTAAATTAACGTTTTAATTTTATAATCTATTAATCTATCGACCAAAATTTTTTTATCGTTATTAGTTGTTTTCTGTGTAATAAATATTAAAAAACCAAAGTTAATTGATAAACGAAATTATCTTAAAAATCTATAAAATTGGTTGTTCTGATCACATCATACATTTTATTTAGATTTTTTAAAAATGTATATATTTAATTGTCTCTTAATTATATAATAATAATAGTAGTAGTAGTATTGTATGATTTATCAAATAATTATGTGTCAAATATCAAATATTTTAAAAAGAAATCATTTTGCACTATGATATTATAAAAAGTAATAAATAATTATTAAGGATATATCATTTGCAACCATTATCTTGGAAAACACCTTAGCATTGAAAATGATTTATAGTTATTGAAAGATTGTTCATTGTATCCATGACCAGCTTAAAAGTAGTCCAACCGGTCAAACTGATTATATTGGGTAAAGGTCTTTGAGTTTTCGTTTTATGATTGTAAGACGCTAAAGCGTCTGAAATTGAAATATAATATGAGCAAAAATTATTATTTAAAATAAAAATGGATATATTTCATAATTGCATATGTTTTACAAAATTGTATTTCCTTAATAAAGGAAGTAATAATTTTAGTTTCAAAAGAAGAACAGAGTCAAATTTTAAAGTTCACACAGTTTGAAAATATATAATATACACTTTTTGTTTTTAAAATTAAACTTAAGAATTTTATTCTGAATTAAATTTGAAGCATTGTAAGTTGTTAGGAATATTGTAAATTATAATTATATAAAATACAAGTATTAGAAAAAGATAATGAATGTCAAAATCAAATTATGAAAAGAATTTACTATAATATTTTCACTACTTTAATTTTCAACTTTTCAAATCGAAATAAATTATTTTATATCATTTATTTCAAATATTTAACAACGTATATAATACAAAACTTATTGAGGCAACTCATTTAATATTTGTTAACGAATAAGATTAAATATCAATTAAAAATAATAAAGTTTCTAATAATAATAGTACATAAATAATAAAAAAATTACAATAGACAAAAACTTCCAATAGATAATGTTTATTTATATCTTCAAAAATTAAATTTTGTTAATAAAAAATAAAAAATGCATTTTTATTTTCATGAATTAATAAATAATAATATCATAAAGTAAAGTTAATTACGTTATTATATTGTCTTTTAAAATAAGCGCCAAGTATAATGGAAATATTTTTATAATACTATCAATTTACTTTATCAGTAATACTACAAATTTATCAAAACAAGTGTAAATGAATTTATCGTTCTCAATGATTACAACTATATAGTTATTTTGCATATTTCCAAATCTGTAATTATCCATGCGCGTATTAAAAATCAAGATTATATACAAAGTTTCTAACTATTACACTTTTTAAAAATGTTTGTCTAAAATAAACTTTAAAAATATTCATATATAAATGTACTTGCTTTAATTTACTCTTTAAATTTAAAATTTCAATGAATTTTTAAAAATTTAGACACGAATTATATTATATTTCGAACAAGTTAATTGAGTTCTATTAACTTTTCATTCACTTAAAATTTAACCCGTTTAAAAGATTGTACAAGTGATTTCGAACTTGGTTAACAATCATTTGGATACTTGGTAATCTATATAAACTGATGCCGAAGATTTAAAGCGCGATAGTTACTTTAAGACGTACAATTGTGATTTATAATAGTTACAATAATTAAAACTGCACAAATCACATTGCACAGCTCATTAAAAGTATTTAATTTAAATTTGGTAAATAAATAGTAAGTTTTCTATTAAGAATCATTCATTAAATAATATGACTAGCTTTTCAAAAAATAAAACATTTAAATTTTTGTTAATAAAACTACAAAAAACTACACTAATCGCGAATACCATTCGTATATTTACGTTTGATTAAAATTTCGCAATAATATTTTTAAATTAACCTGCTAATGAAATATACTAATAAAGATTAGTTACTTTAGCATATGTATCGAATTAATTTTATCCGCTATAAAAATCAGATTTGTCTTTTAAAACTATTTCATATAAATCAAAGATTCTACGAAATCTCAATAACAATATAAATAAACTTATTTAAGTTAATCTTCAAAAAGATGATAAGAGCGCTTGGAAAAGAAGTATTTTATACATATATATAACTATCGAAACAGCCATTGACCTTTCATTCTACAAATTAAAGAATCCTTTTGAATAGACACGTATATTCCTTCGTATATGCTTCGTAAAATCCCATGAATCACGCGAACCTTAGCTTAATGAATTAGCAAAAACATATAAAAAGATACTTCTTTAGAAATCTCCATAGATATAAATAGCTTTTGTATTAAATTTAGCCTTTTTTAAAAAAACAAATGAAAATAGAGAGAATTCTCTTTTTTTACCAATGCCCACACACATATTCCACATCGGAATAAGCAGCCACAAATTGCTATTGTGTACAATGCACCTTTGAGTGCCGAAGGTGCAGACTTCGTCTGAGTCGGACGTCGGACCGATTTCAGACGAACATTCTCTCGAAGCGTGTAACTTAAAATAAATTCCTCTCACGGCCGATACTGGGAATTCCTGTAATTCGGGAATCCCCGCGCTTTCTTACGTCTGGGTCGCGGGTCGCGGAACCTGGGAAAACCCACCCCATGCAAAAGCCGTCCATCGCCGTGGGAGAGATTCTCTCGACCTTAGACGCATCGGGTATCCAAGTTACTCCAACTTACCGCTTTCGAGACCGTTCGAATAAATTATTATCGCCTTTTGGACTTATGTGTAACCGTGATTTTATTTGAATGACGCACGATTCGCGGAATCCACTTATTACTTTTTCAATGCTATGGGATGGCTGGATTTTACTCTAAGAGATGTCTTTGATTTATTATTTATTTTTTTTTTTTTTTGATAATTTTGTGTACGAGCTGTAAGAAATTTATTTTTAATCCTGCCTCGATCAACATTTTTTATCGCATATGTATATCGTGCTAAGTGATAAGTTAATTATTAAAAAAAGAATTGTATGTAATGAAGATACAAAATAATACACGAATGAAATTAAGCTATCATTTCATTAGCTCGCTGATGTTGTTAATAACTAATCAAGGTAATCAATTTTCTGATAAATACATGACAATGGAAATTTAAGACTGTTCATCTTCTGCTTTACCTTGAAAGTTTAATCTGTAAACTATTTAATTTAATGGTGCTCAAAATTGATTCATCGTGTTACTATTGGTAATAAATTCTTGAAAATGAGTATTGGATTTTCCTAACGTAAATAAATGTTGGAATCGTTCGTTGCGAGATTACGATAACTACATATCGAATATTACAGAAAATAGAATGTAAAAAAATGAATGCGTAATATTTTACTTATTTTAACCGAAATAAGTATTCGAATAAAATTATTTATAAATTTTGCAAAAATAAACAAACGCTTAATAATCATATTTCGTAATCGTACACTTCAAAAATAAAAGTAATATAAAGAATTGACGGAAACGAAATATGATTCATCTATCAAGATTTAACATATGCATCGTCTTCTTTAGCTACAATGTTATTCTCGTTTAATTATATTTTATTGTTTAACCATAAATTTTTTCTATATCATCAAACAATATTTTAATTTAATATTATACAAAATAAAATTAATTCTTTCGATGAAACCGCAGGTCGATATTCGATAACATTTTATATTTAACATTCGCTTCTAAACTTGGCATTATAAGGAAATTATTCGCATACAATATTTTTCATTTCAAAATATTTAATACCAAAAATATTCAAAACTGATTAAAAATCAAAGAATAATTATGAAACGATTTCAATAATTATACAAGCGTCGAATTACAAATATCGAATATGAGGTCGATTTTCTAAAAAAGAGGAACTTAAAAAGTATCGAAAAACTCGTACCCTATGAAAATAATCGTCCATTATTTATACGTGTGCATATTCGAGTTTCCTGGTGGTTTTAAACGTTCGCGCTGATGTAACGATCCCGCGGATGATATTGCACCACATGTTATTATCAGCAGTCGAATCGACGCGAGAGGAAAAGCGCGAATCAATTGTGTTGTTAGTTTTGTTTTTTATCCTCGCGCTTCTTTCCAAGTACGTGTATTATATTAAATTAATCGCACGCACTTACGATAAAGTTTATTTCGATGAGCAACATTTTTTTTATTTAAAAAAATGGGGTGTTCTTTACATTTTCAAGATTTTCTATTTTGATGTATAGAGCAATGTCAATTTTGTGATTAAATTTTGTAGCCTTAAAAAGATTAAAATTTATCGATTATATACAATTATTATGTTAGCAGTTAACCCGATTCTTTGTAAATAAAATTAATAAATTTCATTTTGATGAAATAAATTGTTTTCAAAGACAGTTTATTTCATCGGAACGAATCATTTTTAAACGGAAAGTTTACATTTTTCTATATAATTTTCAAGAGGATATATTATGTAACTCGTGTGATATTTTTCGTGACCATTATTTATAACAATACCTTGATCAAAACTCTTATATCTTAAATTTTTAACTTATTTTATATCAACAAATTATCACTAATTTTCAATTGATTTTCTATACCATAATAAATTCGGTTTTACCTGCAGTAACATTTATCTATAACTCGCAAATTAATCGCTCCTCGCGATTATTGAATTCAAGGAAATTATAAACAAGCGATAAATTTGTATTGGATTATTACATAATTCGGTAATCAATTAAGAACTTTAATAATTATTTAGATATTCGACGAATATTTGGAATTATGTACACAACCGCTTGTATGCGTATTGTATATGTATGACATATATGCATGGGTATTACATGTGCGAACGTGTAATATTTTTTGTTAAAAATAATAATTAAATACTTGAAGAATTTGATAAATTAAATTATTTCAAAACACGCGTTAAAATATTTGTTATTTAATCAATTATTTTATTGCTTTTATTTATTATCTTTATTAGAAGAATATTATTTTTCTTTTTTATGATGTATTTAAAATTTTGACTACCTCTATCGAGTATACATCTGTGCATTACAACACATAATTTCAAATTAACGATCAAATATATAAAAACTTAATTTAATAAATTGCAGTATTTATTATTGTTTTTATTTACTAAACATCTTCGAAGCAATTCAGTATTTTCATTTAATAAATTTCATGTATAATTTTTTTCTTATTATTCGACTTAATCACAACGCTCTAGTTAAATCAAATACCGACAAAATATTATAATATCTTATTAACAAAATAATTATGCTGTATCTATGTATCTTATACTTTTTAAAAGGTTTTATTATAACTTCGAAAGCTTAGTAATTTTATTTAATTTAATATGACAATTTCTATACTTTAAAATGATCTTATATCTATAATATAAATCTCCCTTTATCCAATCTTTAGATATGTGAATCATTCATTATATTAACATTCATTTTATCTTATATATTATAAAATTAAATATATATTTCAGTTTTTACATAACTTATGTAAAATTATCTTAGAAATTTTAAGTATCTATAAATACTTATTTCATTTAAAATCCAATTTCAATAATATATTTAATCTTTTTGTTATAACAGTATATAAATACCCTTTTTCAATAAAAATTAAAATATGTCAATAATAAAGATATATAAACGGAGCGAATGACTGCATAAAATCTGTCCCATCTTCATTGTTAATAATTAATAAAAAATTAAATTTGCAGTTAATTTATGTCAAGGTCGATTTACGAGCATAGAATTTTAATCGATCAGTAAATATATTCAATTCTCAAGCATGACAATGACAGGAAATAAATTTTAAAGACGATTAACTTGATTCAATTAAGAATTTATCTTGGTTTATATTATATAGCTACGTAAAAACATCATTTTATAAATTCATCTGAATTTAAAGTAATTTTTAATAAATTAGAATATATAATATAAAAATACCTTATGTAAATATAGAAATTAAAGTATTAAAATATAATTAATACAATGTTCATTTAATACATTTATAATAAAATAATGTATCAATTAATAATCCTTATTTATAATAATCCATCTTTTACTATAAATAATTATAAAAATTATACGATGATAATAATGACTCTTTTACTTACAAAAAGTTTATAAATGCATATAACTTTATAACTTCCCACAAGAAGAGTCATCACATATTTGTTTTTAAAAATTCACAACTATTTTGACATTTTTGTTTATATTAAATATAAAATTAAATTATAAATTATATAAAATTATTTCATGCTTTAATATCATGAAAATAAAATGCTATGATAAAAATATTGAGTTTTCCTTTACTTATTGGAAATACTTTATTTAAATTTAGAAACAAATTATTTCAATATGAAATCATATATATTAAACGTATAAAAGTAAAATTCTAAACTTTAAAGTACCTTTTTATTTTAATTTATGTTGTAAATAGAAATAGAATTGAAAATGTTATAATAATTTCATCGGTTTAAAATGTAAATAAAAAAATATAATTAATGTTATTTACTAAAGATAAACCAAATAAATAATAAATCTTAATACTTGTAGAATATTATCCAATTATTAATTTAATGATCATTTAAAATATATATTTTTTGCAGATGTATATTACAAAAACTTTTTCTGCGTATCGAAGTAAACATGCAGTAAATCAATCTGGTTACGAGTTTTTAAAGAAATTTATAAATATTTTTGATATCCTTGCATTCTAATTATTGTTTTAAAAATTTCATTAATATAAATAATTTTTTTATTCTTTTTTAAATCTAAAATAACTAAATTACACTTCATGATTTATAAATTTAAATTAAATTTACAAAGAAATTATGTTCGATTTCTGAGATGTTATTAATTATAAATGAACAATACCATGTATTAATTATTATTTATAAAAATCATACTTGAAAGATTATAAACTATTTTAAACATACTGAAATTATTTTATTAACGTACAATTTTACATTTTTTCATTTATCTAAAAATTTATATAAAATACTTAAACGTCTCCTACTTCCCTTAAATCTTTATTAAAATCATTTTACAGTTTTGAAATTACTCTATCTATATATTTACTTTATATCTTTTTTACTAAAATCTTATATATTATTCATTAATATCGGATTAAACTGAATACATCATTTATCTTATTCTGTCTGATTTAATCATTTCTGTAATTATTCTTGCGATTAAAGTATTGTGTTCTCTAATTATGTAATTTCCTATATTTTGTGGTACTCTCTTCGTTATATATATATATATATGTATAAAATACTTAATAAAATGTTAAAGATAGAATAAATTGAATTAAATAAATTGTTTTATATTTTATAAAAATCTGTACGTAGTAAGTTTATATCAAATTATTTTTAGTATTTTTTTAGTATATATATATAAATAATATTTATTTTCTTTATTTAAGATGTTAAATTTTTTTTTCATACAATTCTAATTTTAAAATTACTTAATAATAGCAAAATTTTAATTATTTATCCTTAAACTGCATAAACATTTATTTATCATGATTTAGTTCTTATATCTTTTTCAAAGTAATTATACTAAACTATAATAATTTACTTATTTAATTTCTTGATAAATATATTATGCAATCAAAATTATTTTGTAAATTTCTTATTTATTTTCTATTAATTTCCGATACAAAATAAAGGATATTTTATTTTTTCTATTAAAGTATTTTATGAAAAATAACTAAATTTCTTTGCCGTTGTATTTTAAACGAGTAATAAAATGAAGAATATAAAAATGAAAAATATAAGAGTATGTAAAGTTCTGTATTTTTTATTTTTTCAGTACTTAAAATATAAAATTTAGATTAACTAAGTTACGTATAAAAATGTGTAGATTAAAAAAATATTATATACACTTATTACGTAATATAACAAAAATATTTTTTAAATATTTACAATTAGTTTATGAATTATTTTTCTTCTAATATATTTATAAAGGTTAAATTTAATATTATATCACAAAAAATAATTACTTATATGATTGTTTATTATCTAGGATATTATTTAAATGTACTTTAGCCCTTTATGAATTACTAATTGTTTTTTAAATTTTTTTAAAAATAATTGTGTGTTTAAAATTTTGACAATTTAGGATTGATTAACAATTCATTTAATAGATATTGAAGTTTATTTTAAATGCTATTAAGCAACCAATAGATTTATTTGATATCCAATTCCTATTTGTACCACTACCCTTTTAATAAATAACACATAAATAGTGCAAAATATCATGTTCATCATCTTTTAGTGCTTTTTACTTTCATGTTTTATAATCTTACATCAGCCCAGGGATCTTATGCATTGAAATATCAGATAAATGAAAATTAGCATATCTACCTTTTACAAAAAATGTGAATAAAATTTTTATCTTTAAAATTTATTTAATTAAATTAAACAATATATATTCAGAGAAATACTTACTGTTTATTAGTTTTATTTTCTAAAATTTTTTGGTGACTCAAAGACCGGATTATAATAACTATAAACTTTCTCATATTACGAGAACAGTACATATTTTTATAAACAAATGTTCAGTGGAATTTCTATGGATGAATATCTTTAAATAATTATATTATTATATATTATAATGATTAGGAATAATAATACAAAGTTATAAAAAATAAAAAATTTTTTAATGCATTTTTTTAAATATTATTATATGAAAAATGTATATTTCGTTATAAAATATATATTTAATTCAGACTAGTTCATACCAATAACCTAATATCCATTTTCATTTGAAAAGCGAAATTATTTACACATATTTGGATTTTACGTACCTTTTAATTCTAAAAAATTTACTATTCTATATAATAATGTACAGATGAATTTTATTAAAAAAAAATTATTTTTACGAATAGTGATAAGTGTTTATCGTTACAAATAAATGGAATAGTTTTTCTCTTTTTTTATTCAACTTTTGTATAAATTCAAACTTTATATACTTTAAAAAGTTCCTCGCATCATTATTTATAAGAAATGAAATATTTTCAGAATGAAAATCTACAGAAATAACATGAGTATATATATTATATATGTATTATATATGTATTATATATTATATATATATATTATATATTATGTATTATATATTATATATTATATAAATTTTTTAATGTGTTTTTCCCTTTCTTGCATGCTTTTTTTAAAAATGGGTTAGTTAAAGTCTACAAGATCAAAATTATAACAAATTTAAAATTTTTTTTCTTTGATAACTTAACTAAAATTTTTATTTAAATTCTAGTTGAAATTTAGAAATATAATAAAATTTATATATAATAACATAATTTTAAGTGGCTAGAAACTATTAATAGTCAATATTTCTTTTATTAGAATGTATTATTATTTTATTTTATTATTTTATTTAAATATACTACCTAAATAAATTCAAACTATTTGCGAATGTAATAAAATACAATAATTAAGAAATTATTATAATAAACTATATATACAAAATATTTTAATAAATAAATTTTTCGAGTTTAACTCTATTTTTTATTGATTTATAAGGGCAAAAAATTATGAATTAAATCATCAAATATCTTTTAACGTTTTAAATATTTCTTCTTGTCGATTCTTATTTATACCATCAACAAGTTTAAACTCACATTTAAGTTCTTCCTTTCTCCTCGAGGGTTTTAATTTTTTGCAGCACTTGAATAAGTTTACGAGCTCTTCGAAAAATTGCACGAATTACCTTTGGGGCTCAGACAAGCACTTACTAAATGCAAATGTCAATTACTCACTTCGATATTGTAAGTATCTGGTACTCTTTTGAGTATTTTTATGCCAAACAATATATATTATTGTTGTAAATACTTTTTTGTTCAATATTTCAAAGATAAAAAATATGCATTCTTGTTCGCAAAAAATGGCCTAAATTTAATGGATCCTATACAAATACATAATTAGAGAATAAAACTGTAGTTTTATGATTATATATCAAAAGTAAAAATATAAGTTATAAATAACTTTATAATCTAAAGCAGAATTTTAATGAAAATTGTAAACAATGTTATTATTTATCGTTTTAAAATTAATAAAATAAATTTGTTATAAATTACAAAATATTTTGTTAATACTTATGCTATGTACTCATTAACAATAGCCAGTTTATAAAATAAAGTCAGTTTTAAATACGTAGACTATCCTTACTCAAAATTTTAAACCTATTTTAAAATTTATATTTTACATAAGTATTAAATATAATCGTTATATAATATTGTAAATATAAACTTTTCATAATATTTTTGCATAATTGAACAAAATGATTATTATATATAATTAAAATATTTATAATTAGAGATGTAAATGTTTATAAAATTAGCCTACACAATTAAATTTATAATATATCAACTTTTTACTGAGTGTTTTTCGAAATATTTGATACTTATTTTCATGAATAATTTTTATCAATAATGTTTGAAGTTATTTTATCATAATATACTACAATCAATTGTATATTATAGATTCATAATTTAAAGCTTTAAAGTATTAAATTATAATAAATTCTTTTTATTTTACATACTTTTTTAATTATTTAAGTTTGAGAAAAATAAACGATATCTTAATAAATATAAAATAATATAAGAAATATATCTTGAATCGATAGTTTTATCTTTTGCTTAATTTAAAAAGTTTTATTATTGTTAAATTTTAGGTAATTTAAAAATATATTTAAAATTTTTACATAACATATTACGAAAACAATAAATTAGAAATAAATATCATAATAATAGAAATCTGGATTTAAAAAATTATATTATTTAATATCATGTTTTTTGTTATTGTAATAACTATTTATTCAAAGAATGAAAATAAAAAAGATTATTTATAGCTGTAATTAAAAAGGTAAATACATGTATTTAATTATTTATTATCTTTATTTACATATATAGAGTAACATACATATACATGTTTTCATAAACTAGATTTATGACTACAATTCGCGTTCAATGCATAAACTTTTCTTTGGATTATTAACAATTTAAATAATATCACAAGTATGTAATTTTGTCATATTAATTTACTGATAATACTTTTTTTAAATATTATTTACAATAAAAGCAATATTAATTTAGGTATTAACATAAAAATTAATTTGATTATGGATAGATAAACATAAATTTTCTATAACTTTTATTTATAAATATAATTAATCAATAATTTTATCAAAGCTCATAAATAAAAGGAATGTACATACAGCAAAAATAATGTTATTTATAGAAGCTTATAAGTTTGTAAAAATTACATTTCATAATGAAATTACATATTTTGAAAATATACAATTATTTTTCAAACGTTTTTTTCCTTTTAATATAATTATAATTATATTTTATAATTATAATAACGAAACAATACATTTTTATAAACTCTATAATACTTATTCTAGAAATATATTTTTTCCACGCCTATTTTATTTTAACTACATTGTAAATTAAAATTTAGTGTATAAGCAAATATAATACTGACATTATTTTTTTAAAACCATTTTAAAAAAAGAACATTGAAATTATACATGATTATATCTCTCATAATTTCTATAATAGTCATCTACAGTTTTTATTTATTACATTCTATCAATATCAACTCTTCATAATATATATAAAATTAGTTTATCATTTTGATGACATTTATACCTCATAAAGGCAATGCTTAATTTAACAGAACTTTATCTCATATGCTAAACTATCTATGAATCCTGTGTACGTAACTATCGTTATCATTTTATTGAATTCTAATTTTTTTAATAGAATTTGGATTTTAAAGTATATGCCATTTAAGTTTCTATTAAATTAAACAATAATGCATTTTATGTATTTAATTATATTTATCAATAAGAAAATAATTTGAATATAATATAAATTTCTATGTCATTATAAATTTAAACTTGCTAACTGGTAACTTAATTTTATAAATTTTCTAATCAAATTATTAGTAAATCTAATCATTGACTTATTTATTTCACATACATTTGTACTTAGATTTCATTTTATAAAGTTGAATAGATAAATATTGACTTTTAATTATTTAACTTTTTTTAAACACATTTTTAAATATTCTCTTATAATTAAAATATAATATTTATTGCTGGAAATTCTTTTATAAATGAAATAGATTATTAGAAATATTATTTTTAAATAAAAAGTTCGTTAAAATATATAAATCTTTAACGTTTAGTTACATGAGTTATATTTAATTACATAACAACTTATTTAATTAATTTAAGGTTAAAATATTTATAATATTTTCATATAACTGCTTTTCAATAAAAATATGTTTTTTAAATTTATACTATCGATTTTCATAAACGATTCATAGAATATTCTACTTATTAAATAAAGTAAAATTTAATTGGTATCAATTTAATAATTATTTTGAGTTTTCTAACTACACAAAAATTAAGTACACAGTTTAAGAAAATTATTGTCATTATAAGGCAATAATAATATTGCATTATATTTATGATTTTATAGTTCAGTCCTTGTATATTATGGTATCTATTTTCTGTATGTTTTTGGACGGTGTAATGTACGTTTCTTTTGCAAAAGCATAAATTATGCGCTTTAATATTTAAGCGATAATTTATTCCGATTGAGAGAATTTATGAATAAAAATTAAAAACATATAATAGCCTCATTTCTTCTATTATACAGATTTAAAATTTTCAAATAATTCAATTATTTAAATTAAAATTATCTAATTATAAAATGGTAAATTTGTTGAAAAATATTAAAATATAACATTTTTATTATCAACCTTGAATGTAAAATTCATAAATGGGTTGCTAATATTATATTGTATATTGGATAATATAATAAATAAATTTAATTTCTAAAATTGTAGAATATAAAAAACAATATCTCATATTAATTATATCTACGCGTTGAAGAATACGTTGACTCTTTTCTCGATTTTAAATTATTTCAAATAGAATTAAGATGGTATTCAAAAGATTTTGGTTTCATCGTTTTGAAATCGACGAAAGCTCGTTGTTTAAGGTAAAGGTGATTGATCATTCGTTGAAGAACCTATTATCGAATTCGCTGAGCTCGTAAACTGCTTTGGACCATTTTTAGACGATGAATCTTTATTCTTGTTATCGTTATTTTCCTCATCTGATTTTTCATCGCCTTGGGACTGTTTAACTATCTCGTGATTCTTCAAATACTCGACCACTTGAAGGTGACCAAACGTTTCCGCTTCATCAATAGGTCGATTTCCCCATCTAAATTAAGATTATGACTTATTAGTGAAAGTAAAATAGAAAAACGAAAGAAGCGATACAAGTTTACATTTTTTAAATCACTGCCGATATAAAAGTAATAAAATTCGAGAAATGTTGAAAAAATATAAGTAATTTACTATTTAAAATATAAATGAAAATATAACTTATAATTACACAGATTTAATTACAAATAAGTTAAATAGGATGGTACAGCTTTTCATATTAATTACGGCGAATCGGTACTAGGAAAAAGTTAATTTGGTTTTTCTTCATTCGATGTAAAATGTCGATAGAATGAAAAGTCGAGTCGGTAATTGGGCTCGGGTTGGTCTCGGGTTGGTCTCGGGCTCGTCTCGGGGCTCAGCGAGAAGCGCGTAAATCAAACCGATACCCATCCAACGAAAACTCGGACTTGCGTTCACCGGGTGGTCTCTCGTCGACGGAAGAAGTAATAACGACGTCGGTCTCTCACCTGTCCTTGGGATCGTGGGGAACGCCGCAGTACTCGATGAGGAACTCGACGCACTCCAGATGTCCCTCGCTAGCAGCCAGATGCAAGGCCGTGCGACCGTCGTAATCCGAGAGGGTCATGTCCATCCCGCTGAGCCGGTGCCTGCGAACAAGACGAAAGGGTTTATCACTGGAACCGACGGAACCGCGACTCGCGATCGCGCTCTTGTGCGATTAGCGTTTGGATAAGCTCGGGGACATCTTGCAATGCCCAACTCTACTGATGCCTACGCCTTGCTTTTACGCTCATACTAAAGCCTACGTTCGTCGGAGTCGCGAGCTTTTTTCAACAGGCACAGTGCAGTCGGCCGGGGACATTCGGACTTCAACACGCATGGTTATCAAGTGCGGATTATGCGGGTAGGGCTCACAAAATGACCATTTACGTGTAAAGGAGGCTCGGGATCTCGATGTTTTCCTTACTTTTCAACTTTTCAACTTTTCAACTTTTCAACATTTCAACTTTTCGGAACACTATTTCGACAAACGCGTTTCTTTTATCGCGAATAGCTTCTTATTCTTTCTTTTGTGACGCGCTTCGCTTTTACATGCTCGCTTAAACGCAAACAATCTTTTGCAGCAAACGACGAGTTTTGCTACTTTTATGCCGAAAGTGTGTTCCAAATTGACGGATATTCATACTTGATCACATCTACATTGTTTTCACAAATATATATTCGATAGGAATTAATAATATACTCTGTATCTTATAATATTTAGAATTTAAAGCGTATAAAAAATGAATAAAAATATTATTACTGCTACTTTTATAATAATGGTATAAAAATCGAGAAATATTATTCTTAAATTTGTGTGCACCTTAATAATATTTGTATTCGTATATTTTTTTCTAATTTTTTCATACGTCGTTATTTAGAATTTTCTTTGGGTATGAAATTTCGTTTGAAAAATTTTATATCTAAACTGAAATTAATTATATTTTGAAGCGTTAAAATAATTTATGTAAAAAATTATATTTTATACCGTAAGTAATAACATTGTAATCGTTTAATAACTCGTACAGTTATCGACTTAACCGAATGATATGAATTTGCTAATTTTAAAAAAAATGTTTAATTTTAAAGCAATGTTTTTTTAATTAAATGATTTTATTCATAAAATAATAAAAATGAAATTCTTTTTAAATAATAAACATTTGGTAAGCAAAGATTGTCTCGGAACAACCTCAATGTTACTTTGATATAAGATATAATTTATACCAGTTAGAATAAATTGTTGAAAACATTCATTACCTTACAAGCAATCAAAAGCTGGGTAAAAAAATCAATGTAACAAGTGTTTTGTTTGACAAATAAATTTTCTCGCGTTTCCTGGATATTATACGATTTTAATAAAAACAAAAAAAATATAGCAAACGAACATAAAAACTACACACAGTGTTCGATCAGCTTTTATGTCAAGTGTAATCTTTACGTGTTTTGCCACTCACCACTCCAAGTAATCTCGCATACTGATGCAAAAGATTTAGTCGATTGTCGGACAGGTGATGTGTTAACGTGTGCGTGCGTCGATATAGGATAGCATGTGAATGTGTTAATATTTTATTTCCAATCCTATTTGTCTCTGCTTATAACAATGTTTCTTTACTTTTTGAAAGCAAAGATAATCTAAGTAATTTTTCAAAGGTTCAAAAATTATTTACTTATTAAATATTTAAAAGATCTTTATACGATATCACAAATTCCATACGTGTATACACAATCAGTTTTAAAATATACTTGCGCGTGATTAAAAAAATAAATTAAAATTTGGCAAAACATTACACTGTATCATTTTATTTTGTATGTACTGGCACATGCCTTTGGTTTTTATCTTTACAAAGAAAATGCTTTGAATAATTATTTTGAAGTACGGACAAATGTAATAACATAATGTACGGAAAATAATTAGTTAAAATAGTACAGTCTCATGATTTTAAACCACTAAAAATTCAATTTAAATAGAACGCTCCATTGAAATTCTATAATTTTATGAATTATTCATAAATTATTCAACGCTTTGAAGAGGATAAGGATACAGAATTAGTTTTAGTGTCTACTAAGAAATAAAGGAAGAGTCAATTCGATAGAAAAAGCATTACATAATTTTTGGGTAACAAATAGGAAATTACATTATTAAAAGTAGTTAGATTAATACTTCAACACTTTGCTTCTGTTCTAAATTGAGTTACGTACAAAAAATCTTCATTATTTATCAAATGCTAAAAAATACATTACATTACATATTTTCGAGGTATTCATATTCGATATTTGTGGCACAAAAAATCATTTATCACAAGATTCTCAAAATTAAATTATTAGGGCATATACTCATAGAAGAACATGTACCCGTAAAACTTCATCATTACATGTTCCCACACAACTAGCGTACTACAATCGTATATGATCATAATATATTTTAACCGATCCGTCAAATATTTTATATAATTATATATGATTTTATATATACATGTGTATACGTAGTAGAAAAAATGCTTAACTGAAGAAGTGAAACATTTATTTATTGTAAAGAACGAAAGCGTTAAAACAGGCAAAAAAACAAAGAAAAAAAGTCGCTAGTGCAATCAAGACATGTGCCAATTGAGTCAAATTTTTATGTAGTTTAGCGAAAATACGGTAACATACTATGCAATGCTGTTGTAAAAATATATATGTAAGATACGAAACATGTTATAATCGTTCATATATCATCATATATAATTATATAATTATATAATTCTTAAATATTGATTTTAAAATATAAAAAAAATCTTTTTAATCGAATTAAGATTTACAAAAGAAAATAAATAAATTAATTTTTTATTTGCAATAACTTTTCGTTTTCAAATTAAAATATTATTTAAACAAATTCATTTATTTTTAAATACATTATTAAATCTATCGATCATCATTAATAAGTTGCATCGAAAAGAAATATATAAATGAATCTTCACTTTTTCTTTATAGAACAAAAATTTGTTTTATTTTATATATATTCATATAGTTAGAATAGAGCTTATAATTAATGGCATTAACTTTCATTAATTATAAAAATTATTAACTTTTATAATTACATGATTGTATACTTATATATAATATATTTTTAATATCAAAATAAATCTTTTTAGTATATAGAAATATTTGAAATGAATTTTTTACAATTTGCAGTTGTATAAGTTATCTTTATCTATTTTTAAGTTCGATCAAGTTAAAGATAAACGGTAAAAGATCTTCCCGAAAATATATAAATTATAAGATTTTTGGTCAGAATAAAAATATGATTTAATTAAAAATTTTATAAAAATACCTTTATAAAAGTCATTCATTTTCTAGTTGCTGTAAAATCTAGTAGATATAAAAGTGAAAATTTCGATGATCTTCGATCACGAATTTATAAGTAAAATGAAAAAGTTTAAGAAGAGATCGGTGATAAAACTTTACATTTGTAAGATAACCTTAATTATTACACTAAAAATAAATAGATATTTAACTTTTACAAATTCTTAGAAAATCTATGAAGAAAACTAAAAATAAATTAAAAAGTGTTAAATACATGAATTAAATTTAGATGAGAAAATATATGATAAAATTTGATCATACATGATTGAACATAACCGCATTCTAATATTTGACTTCATGCAAACTATTTGGATGCTTTTGATTATCTCTAATAAAAAAGCAAGTCATTACATTTTGATCTTTAAAGGCAACGTACATTGAAATTTGAAACCTCTTTGTATTAATCATTACTTTGAATTGAAAGTTCTTACGTGTTTCTGACACATGAACAATACTTTCAGGAAAGTTCGATTATCTTTGCGATCGATAATTACCGAAAGTATAACTATAATTCTGAAATGAACTATGGTATTTAGTCGAAGTACTGGCGCATGAAATTTTATCCAATCCTCTTCTACTTTGAACGAAATAATTAACACGAAGTACAACAGCTTTGGGTGCAAAAAGACCCTTTGTTACCTGCGCATAGCCGTGACGTCACCGCTGGCTGCGCTGAACAGCAGATTGACGATCGATAGTCCTTTGGTCTCGTACTTGTGCCTGCGAGGATCCTTCTTGTTCGCCGCGTGCTTGAGATTGTCGTACCTGTGGAAGTTGAACTCCCCGACGAGCTCCTCGCAGAACTGGACGCCCCTGCAAGAGTTGCCCAGTGGGTCCAGAGGCGGCGACCACGTGCAAATTCCCATCACGTTCGGTATCACCATCAGCAGACTCCCCGACACCCCTGATTTCGCCGGTATACCAACCTGAAAGCAGGGGACATTTTTTTTATCGGGCATAGTCCCAAGCTCGCAAAAGGCTTAATATTTCGTGATTGATTCGGTATTTCAACGAGTATCGATTCATCCTCTCGAAAGTTCCTTCTTTTTCTTTTATAAAAGTGTGCTCGTTGTATCATCCATCTCGATTCTGCGTTTATATTATTTATAATTTACATTTTTGCAGGTATATTGTCACTTTACTCTTAACACAGGTTAAACTACGTGAAATATTTAAAATTTTGTTTAACGATATTTAAATATATCAAGTATTGAGAATAGACTCAAAAGTTATAAAATAAACATAATTTATAATAAATGTACCGTGTCAAATTATTACATTTTACCTTAAAAGCAAATTGACCGCTGTAATCGTACATTCCACAACTGTGCATTAAACTCAGTACATCTCGTACGCTATCGGGCCTTAAGACTTTTTCCTCTGTTATCGGACAAATTCCACCGTTCGCTAATGTTGCTGCCATCACTGACATTGATTCGCAATTAGATTCCATAGCGCAACACTGAACAAATATCGACAATTTTATTGATTTTAAAAAGTAAATAATAAAGAACACGTTGAGTAAAATATGTATCACAACGCAAAATAAATCTTATTACCGAAATAGTATATGTTACAAATAAGCGATGCTACAAAATGATCTAAGTTAAAATTTAATTTTCGCTGTTTTTTTAGACACGTTGATGCGATAAACATTTAATATCTTTATTGTATTATTAAATTGATTACATTATTTTTAAAAGGTGCTATTAAACATACATGAATAAATAAAGTAAAACAAAATAACTGTAAATCTACAAAAGTGTTAAAAATATTAATAAGATATTTATTTCAAAACATAAATTGGAAATTTCAATTTATGTATAGAATATAGAATATAGAATGGATCGAATTATTTTTTAAAATGTATTTTAAATTTATAATGTATTTTTAATTTATTTTAAAAATATTAAAAGCAAAAATTTAATTTGTATATTATTTTACGTAATAAAAGAAACCACGTTAAATTACCTGAAAATAGAAATCCATACATTCGCGAAGATTAGTTTTTTCGGGATAACATTTGTGCTCTCTCATGTAAAAACCAAGTGCGTAATTTCTGTCAGCTGCTTCGCGTTCGGATAAAAAAACGGCGTTGTTAAACCCTAAATTTTCTCCTCCGGCAAGTCTCTTGAAGTAATTCATCGTGAAATCGAATTTTTCGGCAAGTGTCATTTCAGGTTTTATTAAGGTTTTTAACAAAGAACATACTAAAATAGCACCAGCATTTATCATGGGATTATGCGGTTTTTCTGAAAAATATAATTAGACAAATTTTAGTAATCGACGATTATAGTATATTTTATACGATCAATGAATATTTCTTTCGTGAAAAATTTAACAATTTATTTTAATTTGGCAATAAACTCGTTATAAAACTACTAGTGAAAACTACTTATAATAGTATTATTACGAATAAACTTAAAGCTAATTAAATATATAAATAATTTAGTAATAAATCAAAATTTTATTTCATAATATCATTACATAAATGTAATGACTTTAAATTTTTAATTGCTTCGCAAGTTCATGTATACATTATTCAGATAAATAAATTAAATTTATGTATTAAAAATGAAACTTTATTTTAATTCAGTTATCATTGAATGTTATTTATTTCGAATTATTTTATAAATTTTTAAAGGTAAAAATTAATATTAAAAAATCAATGCGTATAAATTTGTATGATTACGTGTGAACTTCGATAACTTTTATCTTTTGAACTTTTTTCTTTTTAAAAAGCTTGCAGTGCTCTAAATATTGTATCAAAAATGAAAGATTATAGTTAAAATATATCATTAAAAAATATTATAAGATTATGAAATTTTGTGAAATAAAAGTAAAATTTAACAATAGAAAATACAGGCTCAAATTTTTAATTCTATAAAAGAAATGTAGAAAAATTGCTTTTAACTATCATATATTAATAAAATAAATAAAAGGAATTATCTATTATTACTCGAAAAGAGATTTATTCTTATATAAAATTAATCGATAAATTTAGAATAAAAAATAATTTATTAAAATAAAAAATTACTGGTATAAATTATCGTTAAATAAAAATGTAAAATCCTCTGATGCAAGCTCTTAAAAAGCTCTTGAAAAAAGCTCTTGAAAAGCTCTTTAAAAATCTCTGGAACCCGAGAAGCTCGATCATAGATCACTCACTGTTGTGATCCAATACAAGCTCGTTGAAATTCCTCCCCGATGGCTCTTGACCCACGTATTTATGCACAACTTCCTGGCCAAGCCGCTCGAGTGCGATCGCGTAGGTCAACGGTTTGCTGCAGCTCTGGAGGGTAAAAGGTACCGTCGTATCGCCGATACTGAATCTTTGTCCGTCGATCGTACAGACCGAGACTCCCCAATACTCGGGATTCATGTGGGCCAATTGCGGGATGTACGAGGCCACTTTACCTTCCATATTAGACTTGCATTTCCAATAGAAGTCCTCGATGCATTTTGTGAAACCGGGAAAATCCGGTATGATGAACTGGTGTCTGAATGCTCGTGAAATCAGGACTATGTCTGGTGTTATTATTCTGCGAAGATAAGATAAAATATTATCGCGACAGGATAAACATTTTTTTATAAATAACGAAGGCGGGGTGAAGGACGACGCGCTCAATTTTTTCTTATATCGTAAGGTTTTCCGAGAACATCGGCGGATGCTCTTGACGTGTTCTCGAACGACCGAGGAAATCGGTTTTAATTTTATTTTATTAATTACGCACCGTATCGCATCTTGCACTCCTACATGCCAGATTCAATGTGAAATTATAATATAGAAAGTATAAGGCTCAAGGATATTAAAGAGAGTAAAAATGTTACGATTCAAAGATATTACTCTTTCTTTATACGAATCTAAAAAACATATAGCAAAAAATAATTTGCGTTTACAGACTAGATCACTTAGATTATGCGCGAAATTTAGATTAAAAATAATTTCACTGTAGAAACGATTCTGTAATATTGGATTTCTTTGTGTAATTTATTAAATAATGATAAACAAAACGACTAATATATTTATTATATTTATAAAACTATATATAATATTTACCTTTTAAATTGTTCCAGATTTAATTTTTGCGTTTCGTGAGATATTCCTTCGTGTCCTTTAAATTTAACATGTTCCTTTTTTAAATTATCCATCAGCTCTTGTAATCGCGGATCATTCTTTCTTAATCCAGTGGTTCTTAAAGCCTACATTAAATGTATATTAAACAGATTTATACTCTTAATAAAATTTTGCACAGTATATTATTGAATATAGTTAAAATTGAAAGGTATATGGACTAATAATATCCCTAAAAAATTCAATAATGCTGCATGACTTACAGCCAAAAACTTTCCCACGTGAAGTAATCCAGTTTCTTCGTTTTTGAACATATCAAACATGACATCTTCTGCATTGCTCGCTTTGCCTTGATCGCTTGTACTGGAATGTTAATTAACTTATTGAAATTTACTTTTTTGTTAAATTAATTTGTATTATGTTTTCTGCTCACTTAATTCAAATAACGCTAGAATAATAATAAACGCTATTCAATTATGTATACGTTATTAAAGCTATAAACAATATTATTGAACAAAGCGTTAATAATTACGTAATTATTATATCAAAATAAAGTAATTTTAGTTTGAAATCAAAGAATAAAGTCACATATATTTTGTAAAATAAAATATTTGTCGCAGGTATCTAACGATATTTTATACATGTATATGTATTTGTATATACATACATAATTTTATATTTTTTATAATTAAAAATTGTGCGTATGCATACTAATTTCGAAATTATTATAAAAATGACTAGTCATAAAATAGTATAATTATATTATAATTATAATATAATTATATTATAATATTTTTATATTTATCTCAATAAGAAAGCAATTTGATATCAATAATTTTGATAAGCGATTATTTCCATGCCAGAAAATATGCATGGTACTCACTAAATGTTATGGCTGTCATGAATGAAGCTGTAATTGCTGAAAAATATAAGATATTAGTGTACAATATGACTAAAATTTGAATAAAATGTTTTATATTTTATTAAGTTTTTACTGTATTGATTATAAAAATAAATAAATAAATATACATATACAGTGTTTATATAATATTATAAGTACAAAATAACTAATAACGGATATAATTAATTAGTAACTATTTACAGTTATAAATATTATTGGCTTAGTACAATTTTATGCACGTATTAAAAAATCAGAAATGTATACATTATTATCTTTCATCAATTTTCTTTTTTCAATGTACGCAACTTTGAAACAATATATAATATAATTTCAAAATATACGCCAATAAATTTTACAATGTAAGTTTGAGAAAAATTTAATAATACATCGTTTTAATTTAATTTTAAATGTATTTAGTAATATTAAATATTTATATCAAAATTAATAAAGTGACAATGATATAATCAATTTCTTTTTTAAGGATCGTTGTAAAACTATGACATATAATATAAAAATAATTACATGATTAATTCTTGGATATTTTTAATAAAACTTTATTTGTTATTTTATTGTACTCAAAGAACCTTATCGAGAAATTCTACATTCTACACTTTATAAACTAGTTAATAATATATGGGTTTATTGAAATCTTGCCTAATGATTCCTGTAAATAAAATTTATTTATTTTAGTAATTAGTGTTAGTCCGAAAAAACTTTTATATAAAATATAAACACATTAATTTTATTATGCTTTTTTATTATATTGATCTATAACTGTCATTGATACCAGAATAGACTTTTAGAAAGTATCTTTTTATATAGTACTGTAAAATAATCGTATTCACTTTAATGGTTTCATTTCAATGTTACGAGTACATTTTAGACGATTCTGTATATATTTTTGTATGTTTTAAATATGATTGGATCATTGTTCATAGCGAATAATAATAAATGTATTTATAATATTTAATATTAACAAATATTTTTCTAATATATAAAACTTAATCAAATATTAGAATTTTTCTAAACTTTTTAATATTATCTTCTATAAAAAGTTATTTAAAATTAATATAAATAAATTAAAAATATATTATTCGTTAAATAACCTTATTATACGAGTTATATATAAATATTAAATACTAATTTGGCTACACAAACCGTTTTTGTATATAGTATATGCAAATATTATATAAATACTAATTATGATTTAATCTTATTTCAACATCAAAATTACCGATGAGTCAACAATATCATTTTTCGCATTTTCAAACGTAAGAATAGATTTATATTATAACTTTATAGTTTATGTGCACACTAAAAAATTTTTAAGATAATTAACACTATCGATCAAAACTGTCGCTTTTTTATTCATGTTTTGCATATTTATAGAAATCACTAGGTATATTTTAATTACAAATATAAAAATTTTAATATTTACATTTATAAATCTCAAGTTTTTCATTAAATATTTGTTATCAAATTTATTTTGTTTAAGAAAGAATTTATAACTTTTTAAAACTTTTATTAGTTTTATTAAATAAATTTCAAATCCAGCTTTAAGTATTTTTAATTAAATATATAATATTGAGATTAATAATATATTAATGTATAAATCATTTTCTTTTTTTTCAAATAAAATTTATGTTATCTAGAGAATTTCTTTTTCGAATATTTGTTAGAGAAAAATTTACTTAACGAATATTGATTACATTTTTATAATTGATACTTTTATTTTAGTAAAATACTCTGAAAGTAAAAATATTTATCGATTTCTTTTAAAAGTCTGCTTTTATAATGTTTATGTTAATATATATACAAAAATACTTATTAATTTTAGTTAATTCACGATTGATTTTTAAATAAATTTAAAAAAATAATATCTTTTATAAAATTTTATAAAACTAACATTCGTTTTTTGATTATATCATATTAGTATAAAAATTAAAACGTATTAAGAAAACATATTTTCATTTACAGTTTACATATGCATTCGATAACAAAGTATATATTTGTTAATAATATTTAGTTTTAGCGGGTAAAATTAAATATAAGTGAATAATAAACTAAATATGTTACAATTCAAAGATTAAAAATAAATAAAAAAACGTAATATTTTTAATTTTACATTTATAATTTTTTAAAAATTAATTTACATATCACTGTAACGAACAAATAATATAAATAAATATAAAAAATAATTAGAATTACATTTTGGTTGTATGCATTCTAATTCTACTAAGAAATTATTACAACCGTATAAAGAAATTAAAAAAATTAATATTTATAAAATAACAACTTTACCCGCAAATTCGATGAAAAACGAAGAAAATTGAATATTTTGTCCATGACGACAATGACGGCGTTGATAACTTTAATCAAGTTGACAATCATGATGATGATGATAACGATAATGATGATGATGATGATGACAATGATGATAACAGCAATTTGAAGTGTAAATTTTATAATTTTTAATACATGATAATCGATTTGATAAAATCTCAAGAATTCTTTTTACATTCAAGTAAAACATTTCACCTGAAAAATTTTAATTAATTAACTTTAAAACTTCATTAGAACTTTTTTAAAAATAAATGTTTTGAACTAAAAAATGCTATAATTTTAATTATTTATTTAATCAATCTTAACAAATTAATTATTTTTAAATATAAAATGAAAATTGTTAAAATAATATAATTACGTTAATTTTACAATTTTTAAGTTTTTATATATCTATACATTTATTTAAAATTATAGGTATTATAAAGCAAATTGAAAATAATTATATTTTTTTTCTGAACATAAAAAGATGTAATGTTCATTATAGTTTATAAAACGTAATTAAACACCTTTAATTTATAATTTGTAAGTTTTTTTTGATAAATTTAATTAATATCCAGTTGTATTATATCAAAGTTATTCATTTTTAAAACATTCGATTTAAATTATTTTTAGTTTTTTTAACATTTAATTACTGAATTTATACTTAATATTTTAATTAAGATTAAGATTAAGATGAAAAGTAAGATTTATGTTTATGTATATAATAACTATCTAATTTTTTTATATAATTCTATATATAATATACATATAATTCTTCAAAATTTTTCTGTTTTTTATATTTCTTGTATTATATTATGTATAATATAATATACATATTATGTATATTTATATTATTGTATTTATGAAAGAGTTTATATTGTACATCTCAAATAATTAATTTGAACCCAATTTTATCAAACTTTATTTAATACAAAATTATATTTAAAATAATAAAATTACTAAAATTTAATAATTTATTATAAATAAAGAAATTATATTCGAAATAATTTGCTGAATATTTTTTACTTTTTTAAACTATTGATTATATATTGACGTTCCATCATTTCATTCAATGAACTGATTTCATCATAGATTACCTAATAAACGATAAAGAAAAAATGTGTACATATATTACCGAGTTTGTCCATGTTCCAATTCTAAAGCAGATCCATAGCAGACATCTATATATTTCGAAGTACCAAGTTTCTTAGACTTTGGTACAACGGCTCGTCTCTAAAAAAATACAAAAATTCATTGAACTAAAATTAAATGTACCATTAGGAAAAAAATTATTTAATATCATCATTTAATGTACAGAAAATATTTTTAAAGCAATATCTGTGATTTAACAGACTTTCAAATTTAAATACCATAGTCATATAACGATTATCTTTTTAAATTCAGAGTTATGTCTGTATAATACAGTTACCGAAATTATACATTCCAAATTAATTTTCTTCTCGTAATCTATTGTATGATCAAAAGAAACTGTAATGAATTAAATAATTTGTTTTATTTGAAAACTATATTCATCAATACTATTGATGTAATAATATATTAATACCAATAACATTTACGAAAAAAAAGTAGTATTACTTTCTGTAAAATATAAAGTAATTAGTTGTAATAAATGCATGATTTTCTTTATTAAAAAACATTTTATACATTATGAACTTTTAAAGATGACATTTTCAAAAAGTTTACTGAGATATTATTAAATTCAAATGGTAAAATTAGTTAATGAATTAAACTTATTATGATATTATGTATATTCTTAATAGAGAAATAAATTAAGAATTTCCCTACGTAAACTGGATATCTTATTTATTTTATTCTGAACCATTATCGATGTAATATTTCAAAAAACTTTTTATAAAAAAGTTTTTTTATAATTTTATATTTATTTTTCTTGAAAAATATTCTTACAATAATGTTATTAATTATTGAAGTATTTATGATATGAGTTTACTTTCTATTAACTAAAAAAATTTGTGTATTTAATTACGTGTCAGTGAAATTGACGGATTAAATTGGCAGATTCGTTCCGATTTAAAATACTATCGATTGTCAATTATCAGGACAAAAACAGATTTTAGCTCTAATTATACATATTTTTAATATAAATATATAAATTTAGAAAGACTAAAGTTAAATACAGTTAAATTTTGCTTTTATAAATAAATACGATTTGCATTATTTTTTTTATGAATTTGTCTTTTAAATAGTTCTATCGAATATAAAACCTTGATAATTTTATTTAAATTTCTTCCTAAAGATATTATTATCGATGGCCTTAATACATACATAATCTATAATTAATTGTCAGAATAAAGAAAAACAAATTTTTACTTTATTAATAATTTTTCATGAATTGTGATATTTAAGTTTAAATTGTTCGATTTACAATTGAACACTCTTTAGAATAAACGATGGTTGATTATAAAATCTTATCGTATAATATTATAAGAAACTGTAATGCAGAATTAGATTCAATTGCATACTTACATAAATTCAAGTGATAATTAATCGAGAAATATTGCCACGTGAATCTACATAAATTCTATTAGAACGTCCTAAGGTGTATTTCCAAATTTAATGACATTTAATTAAAATTTTGCTAATTGCACGAAGATTCTAGTACAATTAAAAATTCAAAAATGTCAAGATAATTAAAATTATCAAAATTATTTTATTTTTATTCATTTTATTTGTTTCACATATTTTTAGAAATTACTAGGCACATTTTAAATATAAATATTAATATAAAATTTATATTTATAAACATTTTAACTATCTATAAATCTCATAGTTATACTTAAATATTTTTATATATTTTTTCAGAAAGTATTTAGTTATTTATTAATACGGAAATTATTGATTACATAATTGAAATAAAAACAGTAAATTTAAAAAATTATAAATTTCAGAGAAAAGGAGAAAGAGGAAAAAAAGATAATGTCATATTTTTTTACAACATTGATACTTATAGTTAAAGAAATTGAAATTTAGAAGAAGATGTATTTTCTATCATAAAATTTATAATTTTACTTTTAAAGAGATTATATAGTCATTTTTATGATATAATATATAATAATATAAAATTATATACTATATTATTTAAAAATTGAAAATAATATAATTTATTTTTATTAAAAAAGTTTATTTAAAAGATTATAAAATTTAAAAAGTACAAAATTTTAATAATACAGTAAAATCTTATTGATAAAAATTCTAACACTATCTAAAGAATAATTATTTGGAATGTAATTAAAAATTATCATAATTAATAATATTAAAATAATGTAGAAAAATTTTTTTATGAAGTTCTATAATGTAAAATAATTTTAAATTAGTGAAATAAAATGAGTTTTTTAATATTATTTTGAAAAAGACTTTTATGTAAAAAGGTATTATTAAGTACACTTGGAACTAGTGAAAAAATTATAAAATCAAACAGAATATTCAGTCAATCTATTTATATGTATATATGATAAAAATATTAAACTTATAATATCACTTATAATTAAACTAAAAATTACTTATAATATTGCAATGTGAATTTTGCACTTACTTTCTTAAATTTGTAAAATATAATTTGTCAAAGAATTTTATATAGAAATAGAGTGTAATAAATATAGGATATAATCATTTTCAGTAAACATAGGTGACTGTAAGGATTCGAGGTTAAACTTGCATTAAATAAATATACAAACTATCCTCGAAATTCATATAATTAGATGAAATTTTAACGTAAGCTCTTTATGAAATATTAATATAATATGAATAAAATAAAAACAATAACATAAAAAACATCATTAAGAAAAATCAAAAAATTTACAAAATAAACTTTTTACAATAAAAGAATATACATTAAAATAGTCACAATATTAAAAATATAATTTCTAAATATAATTTCAGGTATAATATTTTCAAATATTGTAATGTTACCAAAAAAAAATAATTCAAAAGTATGCAAAAATAAACATAAATGTTTTCCAATTTATTCAAACAAGATAATATGAATTAAAAATCAAATACCATTTAATTGCTGTAATATTATACTGATTAGTAATATAATATTATAATTTTCTGTTTAACTTCAACAATTAACATAATTTTCAATACTTTCATTTACAAAAAGTAGAGTTTTATAAAAATATTTACTGAATACTCTAAACGATACCTTATTTTATTAAATTATAATAATAAGATTAAGAGATATCACATATTTTTTGGATTCTTTTATTATAATTAATATTAAAATAAAAAAATTCATGTTATTAAATTATATACCAAATTTGATCATATATTATATTTTCTCCAAAAATTATTTTATTGTTACTTGCTACAAATATCTATATAAAATTACATCAAGAATTACATATTCAAAGTATTTTAAATTAAATGAAATTTTTAAAAACACGATCGGTGACAGTTTAAAAGAATCACAGTGAATCAATTATTATAAATAATTGTTTAGAACACAATTATTTGTTCGTATTAGTATAACACTTTGAGTTTCGAATTTAGTAGCTTACATCCTCTTTAGCTTACTTATAAATTTCTATTATTAGTATTTTTCTTAATTTTTTTACGAATTTTAGATTCTCGCATATTTTTATTTTAGATTATTATCTATTATATTGGATGGATTTTTTTATAATTTTTTGATGATACATTTTTTAACTTAAATAAATTTTAAAGAAGTTGGTTTTCAAATATGAACACTTTATAAAAGATTAAATCAACCAAGTTTAGCCAAATCTCTCTATTACGTATATAATTTACGGTTGAAATTATTAATTGAATGCAATTGAAATTTCTACTAATAATTAAGTTATTGATTACTTTTGAATAGTTTTAACTTTGAAGACAAACAATCCATGTACTTAAATTAAATATATTTTTTATTATGCACTTAAATATAAAAAATATAAATATTAAAATTTCATTATAACACTTAAATCAGATCCAAGATATATAATTGTATAAATTTAAAAAATTTAAAAATTCTTATGTTAGCTAATATAATCATTTCGAATCATTTCGAGATAAAGGAATATTTAATTAGAAAATCTAATACCAATTATGGTTACTGAAAGTAATTAAAAAATTATAGTATTTGAGTTAGAAGTTATTCCTTAATACTTTTAAACGGTTGAATTAATTATTCGAGATGCAAATATTATATATAACGTAACCTCCTATTTTATTATGAAATTAGATGTAATAATAACATTATTATGGGGAAAAATCGCGAATGGACTATAATTCTATAATTTTGTAATAAATATAAAATTTGTTCGATCTTGATTTCTAATTCAGTATCGACCAGTCACTAGATCATCGTGTTAGTCGACTATGTAAATAATAATATACAGTTCAAAATGTTAAATATAATTATTTAAAAGGCTTCTGCGCATATCATTTTTTATGTTTGATATGCATATTTATACATTATATATATATATATATATATATGTATATATGCCATATTTCTATATTTAGTTATAAAAAAAATAATCATACAAATAGAAACCAAATTACAAACTATTAAAAAATCTAGGCATTATTCTTTTAATGAACTAATCAGTGTATTTACCATTATGATGATTACAATATAAAAATGAAAGAAAATACGAATTTAAATGTGACATAAGTTTATTCCACATTAATTATATTACCGAAACAGGAAATAAAAAAATTGATTTTCTCGACTGAACTGCAATGAGTTACTCCCCTAAGCGTCGCATGGCATTTCCCATTATCTGAAGCTGTATTTATTGATCTCTCTTTTTCTGTTTCCCTCTTTCTCTCTCTCTCTCTCTCTCTCTCTCTCTCTCTCTCTCTCTCTGGCAATGATTCAGACTTTGGATGCTTTAAAAGGAAACCCTTCACGTGTGGTAAATGCGGATAAGCAAAACTACATATATACTAGTCTTTCATTTATTTTCGTACAAATTCTAAATATTACATCACTTCTTGTAAAAATGCCAACGTCGATGTTAACATTTATTTAACAATAAATATAAAAGAACTCATCAAATATTTTGATTTTAATCTCATTCTTAAGTAGATTGTATATCCATAAACAATCTTCTACCGATATTATTTATAATAGCATACAGAATTTTTTATTTACAGATAGGTATATATTTTTTAATAATGGTTACAAAATCAATTTTATATATTTTGATAGTATTTAATGAAAAACATTCTAAAAGATATAATAGATAGTGGATAATTTGTAAAATAATACGGATCATCGTTACAACCACATTTACACTTATCGTTACATTTATATATTTATGTGTAAATAAAAATGAACACTATTAGAAAAAATATAAGAATTAAATAAAAAAGGGCGACGAAGAAAAAAGTACTCAGGGTAAAATATTTAAAAATTATTTATTCGTAAAAGTCAAGATATAAAAATACTTGCAATTTATAACGTGTATAAAATAACGAGATTAAATAAAAAACATTTTAAGAGATGTCATTTATACGAAATATAAATTTTCATTGAAAACGATAATTATTATTTTATTTGACTTTAGAGCCGTATAAAATAACATCGCATTCGCATTTGTAAATCCGAAACTCTATAGGATGAGATCGCTAAACGAGGAGCCATAAAAACTAAAGTCGAACGTAAATCACGTAAAAACATCAAAAGATAAATATTTCCTATCGTCGTAATATTTGACAACAATCTTTTTCTACCTAACGTTCCACCTAATCATTTCCACAAATATTTATTATCGCGTTCATCGGATGAATGACTCGGGCGTGAAATACAACCGCGAAACAAACCTTAACTTAAAGCGGATTATTTTCGTCCCGTGAAAGACGGTCACTATCATCACTGCCAACGACCACGTGGGTAAGCAAACACCCACGGACGCACACCAACCTCACCATCAGCCTCTATTTCTATTTACTTGCTTTTCACGGTCTACCCGAATTTATCGTTACGCGAGAAAAATGTCCGGTGATTTGCATTTTAATAATGCCAATACTTCTTTCTTATTTCGCGCGCAGAGCTTTAGACGAGCGAAGATGCGGCATAAAGTTTGAAAAGTAGAGCCACGGTCGACGCGAATCTGCTGCTTTCAACCATCGAACGCGAGCTTTTACGAAATTGGAAGATCTCGGATAGCCGAACGAAAAAGCGAATCTGCATAATTAAGTCGAAAATCAATACCTCGGCGTGAGCATGAAAAAGCCTCGGAGTCGTCCGCGTGGACTTGGACGTCTTCAGGATCCTGACGGCTCGGGACACCATCTCTTTGTACATCTTCCTGTCTCTCCCACTTCCTCTCTCTCTTTCTCTTTCTCTCTCTCTCTCTCTCTCTCTCTCTCTCTCTCTCTCTCACTCACGATCTCGGAGTCGCGAAACCCGCGCCGCAAAACCGGACTAACGCAGCCGAGGAGCGTCGGGATACGCGAGGTGTCCTGTCCTCCTCGGTGGAGGAGAGAGACAGATCGAGATAGAAGGAGATGGAAAGACTTCGGCGTCAACGCGACTACTGTGCAGGTGAAAAGGCCAAAGAGCCGAGGGCGACCTCCGTGCTTCTAATTTAGAGACATGCGCGGGAACGGCGGCGCAAAAGATCTTCGTTTTGTTTTGGCATCCTTGCCAACCCGGAAGAGCCTCTACTTTAATCGAGAGGTGCGTTGAACCCTCCGACGAGGGACGGGACCAAAGAGCTTCCGCTCGATCCACCAGGACTCGCGGAAGATGCTTTGGGGGTTAAGCGATACTTCCGAGGGACGTTTCTGCGCCTGCGTTTCTCGTTTACTTACTCCGAAAACGGACTTTCAACCTTCCGATTCGATTCTCTACTACTTACTTCTTTACGGCTCCGGTTTTATTTTTTAAGTTTTATATATTTTAAGAGTGTTTTATTCCGTTTCGCGTGCAACGCGATGCAACGCGAGGCATTTTCGTTTCAATTTCGTTTCAATTTCGTTTCAATTTCGTTTCAATTTCGTTTTCAATTAACAGCATCGTACGGAGCACTGAAATCGCGAGTCTTACCAAACTATACAACGCGTAACAAACTTCGCGTTGCATTTGTTTATTAATTGTGAGAAATGACAAAACGTAAATTTTATTCTTTTTTCTACTTATGCGTAAATGGTTTATAGCAAATTCTTCGATTTTTCAAACAACGCTAAAAATTTTCACGATCTACTCAAAAATATAAATGATAAGAAACTAAATAAAACAAATATGTTTCGAGATATTTATAATTTTCTTTTATCGAAACGAAAGCAATTTTGCAATACCGATGTAACGGTATTCAAAATACCCAACGAATAAATAAAATAATTTTAAAAATCAAATAAAATTTATCGATTAGATTAATTTTTTGAATTTACATAGTCGAGTATTCGGGTCTTTTAATATAAAATTTAAACTTATATTTGCATCGATAAAAAGATATTATTCTACCGTTGTCTTCAATTTTTAAATTATAAGTGAGAGATGTTGCGTACTTATATAAGAGCCATTATCAGTGTTTATCCATGAATGTCCGTTAAGAGTATATTTTATTGTATTGTGCATAATAAGATCGTACTACTTCGCGGCTTCTAAAATTTATCGTCTCGTAAATATTAGACACTAGAGTCATCGTATTTTTGCTTACAGTCGAGAATATCTGGTTGTCGTGATCAGGCGTTAAACGAATAAATAATCGATGAGATTCGAATTTTGTTACGACAGTTATCATTATTCCAGTATTGTGATTTTTTCATTATAGTATCCTTAAAATTTTAAGTATGTAATTAATTATCATATTAATATGTTTAAATTTTATTTTTATAATATTTAACATTTTTACTAAAGATAAATTCATTTTTTATAGAATAAAAAATTAGATGAGAAATTATGGATAAGTAATAGATATATACAATAGGTGTATATACATACAAAGGAATGGAAATAGCTATAATATAATAAATATGTACCGATTTAAAAATCAGTCGTGAATGTCGGATGTTTTATGCGCAACTGTTTTAACAAAAAACTACTGTAAATACGAAAATATAACATTCACCATATTAGATATTTTTCATTTATATGAAAATTATAATTTAATTCACAAAAGTCATATCTAAAAATATTTTTAAAATATAATTATTTTTATAATTCCCTGTTTTCTTTTTTACAAGTCTATATCACTCAGAAATAGATATTTCTGTATCTTTAACTTGAGGTTAAAAATAAAGAAAGCTATTCCATAATTAGTACTTGTTAAAATATTACGAAAATGCTAACAAAATTACATTTTGAACATTTGAAAAATGAATAACAAAGATAAATTGTTTTGGTATTAATAAATTTATGTTAATTTTTTCAAAACTTGCTGCGTTGAATATTTGATATGATTTGTAATAGATACTATAAAGTTATAAGTAAATCATTAAATAAGAAAAATTTACAATTTTTAGCAAAAGTAAGAAATATTTTATTTACTTACAGTAACCATTTTTTAATTTAATAAACTTTTAAATATATAAAAGCAAGTATTTGATGTATTATTGTTAATTTTTATCCTTATTTATATTTACCCAAGATGCATCTAGTATTTGTAGAGCTTACAAAAATTTTTATAAAATCTCAAACGAAGAGCTGTTTTAATTTAAAGTAACTTTTCTGTAATCAATGCAATTTTTAAATTGAATTAAACGTTATTTTAAATTAATGGGTTGATGTTTTTACTTTTAATACACTGCGTTTTAAATTTATCTTTATACCATTTGAATTGAATTTATTTATTCTGTACAATATTTATAGCACCGTGATAAATATTGAATTATATTTAATGTAAGGGTTATTAACAATAGAAAAAATATTGAAGAAAATATTATTGCCGATATTATAAAAGTATTTGTCGACTAATCCTCGAGATTTCATTCATTGGAGTATAGTAGTAAAATTTATTTTAATTTTTTCATATAATTGAAATAAAAATAAAAGAAAGAAAATTTTTTTATACAAAATAGTAGTTTTTTTATAAAGTAAAAACTAAATAAACACCCATTATTTGGAATGTCAATAACTATTTTTATTATTATTGTCCTTCGATTATTGCTGAATTATTACATTTACAGAAAAATATAATGTGCAACAGTAACATGATCTCAGAATTAACGTAAATAAATGAACGTTTATCAGTAGTTTTCAAAAACAATTTTAAATATTTTTATAATGGTACTCTTTATTTTTTGTCACATTTGTTATTAAAACTAATATTTCTCTCTGGAAATCGCATTAAAAATATATATAGAATATCATGTGAAAATTCTTGTACAAATTATAATTAAATATTTAACATATTTCTAATTGTCTGTGATGCTTATGGAAACATATTCATTTCATATTATTCATTTCTAGCAATAAAACTACTGACTAAGATTAAAACTACGCAATAAAAAATAATCTAGATGTGAACATTTTTTAAAAGCGATAATAATTAAATAATTTGATGTTGATTAAGATTAAAAGAATTAAGTACAAAACTTTTCATCTTAAACATTCATTTTTGAGATTTTTTAATCAGACCTATTTGATCTCTTAATTCTAAATTGTACAATTGCGTGTTGAATATGTTTAAAGGCAGATTATTTATTATTTCTAATCAGAAACGGGCAAAAGTACTTTGCACAATGTATAACATTCTTTTTTTATCTGCGATGTTATTTTTCATTGATATACATATATGTTTATAACCTGTACTAAAATAATTTATTTCTCAAGATTTTGTGTAATTTTATTTAACAAGAAAGTTATAATATTAGATATAATTACGTATAAAATAAAATATCTTTTATCCTTATTTAACCTTTAACTATTTTTTATATTAACATGAAATTTATATTATATTGTAAAATACACTGGGAAAAATACATGTACTCGTCATTATACATATTTTTGAGCTCATAGATAATGTTTTAATTATTAAAATATTGCATGTACCCGTTTCTGCATTTTGCTATATATAAACTTAAGCTTTACCAATATTCTTAATACTTTGGTTCGCATTTCTTGATTATATATATGTATGCCACATTTCTTGAAGTCCTAAGCATTACACATAATTTGCATGCTAAATTAATTTTTTTAATGTTAGATTACACGTGAAATTATAAGATATTAAAATCGAAGCTTAAAATCATTTTTAATTGATAAAAATACAAAATTATAATTTTAATAAAAAAAAGTTACACGACATAATTAAATATTTTTAAAAATTCTATTCTTTTACTGTAGTTTAAAAATAATGTTAACAATATTAAATTAATATACACGATAAAATCACAATATATATATAAGCGAATGATATAAGTTAGCTTCGATTAAAAATCTTTATAAAATTAAGATTGTGGGTATAATACCCTTAGAAGGTATCCATAGACATTATTAATAGTACACTTTGAATATTCTATATAGTACTATATTCCTAATACACAAATATTGTAATTTATTTTTTATATATTTAAATTATATAAAAGTGCAAAAGTAACACATTTTTGATAAAATAATAAAATTTCAGCATTCGCAGTGATACTTAATTGCAAATAAGTGATTAGATTCTTTATGTAGTAATGATGAAAGCAGAAATAGCAAAAATATTATTCAACTTTTCAACAAAGGAAAATATTGAGAATAATTGCTCTACAACTTAAAAATTATCACACATGGTAGAAAATGCATATTATCTAAAAAAAAAATATTTAAAATATTAATATATCATACATTTGAACCAATTTTCATATTTGTACAAATCATAACGGCATGCTATTAGGACATTATTAAATATATACAGCAGTATATCTTAATAAACTATTTTTTGATTAAAAAATTACATAACTAAAATACGTAAAGTTGGTGTATAAATGAATATTCTTAAAATTGACTTGTGAAGAGGAAAAGTGGAACTTGTATCTTGAATGTGAAAAACCGCAACTTTGAATAAAGGCAATTTTATCGAACATTCCTGAGATCAGAGTTAAGGCATTAATTTGGTTTATAGATGATCCACTTTCACAATAAGAATATTTAGTAAACGTGAAAATACAAAAGTAATTCAAATTATATAATCATTTCTAGTATACTATTAAATAAAACAAGTATATCAACGGTTTATCTTTATAAAACAATTATTAACTTTTTATGCGATTGAAACTATACATATATAAAAAAATGCATTAATTTTGAAAGTTATTAATTCTTAAAATAGTCACATTAACTTTTTCAAACTTTTTAAAAACAAAATTTACACTTTTACAAATTACAAAATTGATTAAGTTAAGTTACATTTTACTTTTCTGGACCGTTTCATTGCGATTAGCATTTCATTTTGACAAATGTCACATAGTTAAGTTTTAATACAAGACTCAATCATTTATAATATTTTTCCAGGACAAATAATTTTGTTGCTACTTACTACAAATGTCTATATAAAATTACTTCGAGAAATACATGTTCAAAGTATTTTAAATTAAATGAAATTTTTAAAAACACGATCGGTGACAGTTTAAAAGAATCACAGTAAATCAATTATTCTAAATAATTGCTTAGAATACAATTATTAGTTCTAGTATAATACTTCAATTTTCAAATTTAGTAACTTACATCCTCTTTAGATTATTTATAAATTTTCATTATAAATTAATCACCAAAATTATAATAGTCGTGATATGTTACATAAATTGCAACGCGTATGAATCGGACACAATTTTCTGCGTAAATTTGATAAACTTCGATGGCGACATTTTTTTAATTAAAAAGATTTTTAAAGGCTGACGTCAATATTTTAAAGTTTTTTTACTTACTCTCTTGCTTCGTCTATCAAAATATAATATTTGTACGTATATACAAAGTATATAAGAGTAAAAAATATAAAACAGATTCGTAATTAAACCCGAGTATTTTTCGTCGTTAATTTGTATAATATAATTATCACCACTTTTTATACATTCCATGCTTTGAAATATTTCTCTTAATCTCTTACGAATTTTGATATTCTCACGTATTTTTATCGCAGATTATTATCTACTACATTTGATATATTAGAATCATTGGTCAATAGACGATTTTTCCGAAGCTTTGAAATTCAACTAAAGTGTATCTTGCTAATACCAAAATATTAATTGGATTAAAAGTAGATTAAAATCTAGCGCCTATTTCAATGTTAATAACGAAAGTTCGTACCTACTTTAATAAACATAACTATGTACAGCAGTTAAATCCTTAGGCTTAATTAGTCTTACGGTGCATTTGCAGGTGGCATCGGTACACGCAAGATATCTCATAACGAAAGTTCAAAGCTTCGGCGATATAAGTTAAGGAAATAGGGAGCTCGGGGCTCGTACTCTTCCTCGTCTCTCAGTCGTGATGGAGCAGGTCGGACTGACTAACAGCGGACTGAATAGCGTTGATCTAGATCACGGTGTCCTGATACGCCGGGGGTCCGCTCAGGACGAACTGCCTCTGACTCTGCCTGACGACGTCCGTCCGGTTGGGCACCTGGGGCGTCGCCCGAACCCCGTGATAGTTGCTGTAACTGGATCTCGCGCTCGCGGGTCTGTTGCTGTAGAGTTCTTCGAGGTCCTCGGCGTTGAGGCTCTGCGTGCTCGTCTGCTGGAAGGTCGGGTTGCTCTGACCCTGCCACTGAATCTGGCTCGGGATCTCCGGTCCGACACTGGCCCCTTGCCAGTTTTCGGTGAGGTTGCGGGTAGAACTCGCGCTCTCCCAGTTGGAAGCCGCGAGGCTCGAGGCCATCGCCGTGTAGGTGCTGCTGATGTCGGGGCTCCAGATATTTGGCGACGAGGCCGCGATGGTCATCTGTTCCGGCTGCCAAGTCGGATTGCCTGGAATAGATGTACGACATAGAGTTCATGGACCATCTCGCTTTATGGACGCGCGAACGTCGATACGTTTGGGTTTAAAAGATTTTTTGGTATCTCGCGCAAACCGAGTGATCGAGTCGATCTTTTACGGTTTTACAACTTTTTAACGAACTCGAAGTAAGGTAAAAAATAAAGAATAGAGCTCGACTAATTTGAACTTAACAATGACTTGCTATTTTTCCATTCTTTAGCTCGGGTCTCGAGCTCTAAGTAAATTCCGCTTAATTCGTTACAGTAAAGTGGAATATAATTATATTTGTATTTGTTTTACAAATGTATTAAAACGATAAAAATTGGTAGATTAATAAAATAGATTAGGAAAAATTACCGAATGCCAATCTTATCATTGTAAAATATTTGATAGATTAATTAAATATAAAATGTATAAATGTATTATAATATAAAAATTTATCATTCGAATACAAATGTAATCTATTTAGCTTAATGTTTCATCGATGGGATAATTCTTTATATTTTTTGGGTTGTTTTTCAAAAAAATTAATTCTTTACATTTATATATTGTGTGAAATAATTTTTTAACTACGATTATAGTTAATTGTAGATATATTACAGTTGTTTTGAATATAAAATATATCGATGTAACGTAAAGTTTAAACGTGATTAAAAAATAACATCTTAAAATAATAAATAAATATAAAATATTTATTTAATTTTTAAATTTAATAACTAAAACATATTTTTAATTCTATAAAATTATTGATTTAGTATCATAATTATTATTTATTTATTAAAAAATATATATTACAATTGATTTTATTTATCATAAAATAAAAATAAGAATGTCTTTTAAAGAATAAATCATATTAAAGATAGCGATGAAATTCTGTCTCGGCTGATAAATTGTTTTTAAACTGATGAATATCGCGTAGCATCGAACTTTTACTTAATATGAATAATTTACTCTTCAATAAGATCTAATTTGATATAAAATGCGAATTTTTTTTATCAAATATTTATGATCTATTTAAATATTGGTAACGAAATAATTTTAATATTCGATATTCGATAATGTTTTACAAACAAAATATTACATCATAAAATTTTTAGATATTTAAAACTTTAAGAAACGCTTAATAAAATATAAAAATATGATTATTATAAAATTGTTACGAATGAATGTATCGAATATGACAAAAGAATTTCGATTGTAAATTAAAAAGGAATATTACGTTTGATCCTTACTACATAAATTTCGCTCGAACAAGCGAATTTGAATGAAGTTATTTGAAAATGAAAGGTTTAGATTAAAAAAATGCAACTTTATATACAGTTGGTCGGTTCTTACCTTCTCATCGGCGCTTATTTTGAAGCGAACCGTCCCTTCTTTTTACGGCGGGACGGCAACGCTTTCAACGTCAAATACGAGCGAGCTCGAATTCTCTTTTCGCACGACAAGCATTACAAAAGAAAGAAAAAGAATAAGAAAAAATGAGGTACTCCTCGTTCGTACCGGGCAAAACGTGAGATTTAATTGCGCTCCTCTCGCGCTCCCAGTGTCCGGATATCCGGTCGTAGTTCAAGGTTCCGTGCGATAACGATGTGATGTTCTGGTTGGCGAGGCTACCGAGGGCCGGAGGCGTGTTCGCGTAGAGGCTTTCCTGGTGCTCCATGATCCGGTTGACCGGGTTCTTGCGCCTCGACTGCCTCACGGAGCTCCGACGGCTCGATCGACGCGTACCGTCACGGGAAATCACCGAGCGTCGCTTCACCCTCCGGGGAGTCATCGGCTTTGGTGAGACACTGTCGTCTTGGACCACCGGGGGCTCCGGTTGCGAGTACTCGATGCTGTACAGTGGACGCGGCTGTTTCTTCTTCTTCTTTTTTCTAATTTGCGCTGCTAGGGTCACGGAAAATAAGAAGAAAAAGGGAAGGTCAAAACTGGCTCTGGTGATGCTTTTACCAACAATGGGAGCAGGATCATTGCGAGTTCGAGGAATCATCACGTGGAAAATACGGATGCTCCAACTAACTGGCTTTTTTCAAACGTTTTTCTCATCGATTTTTCTCATCGATTTTTCTCATCGATTTTTCTCATCGATCCCACTTGAGTCAACGTATCAAATTTAGAATCGGAATTAAAGAACTTTTATTAAAAATAAAATAAGTATTTGATGCTAGATCTTATTCATACATTTTTCAGAGACAGTTGCCATTAAGATATTTTATTCGATTATTGTACAATCATATATTACAGTGGACGATACATCTTGAATTTACGTAAATAAGAAATTGTTTCAATTTTCAGTTTTTAAATTTCAACTCTACTTTTAAAATGTAATATTGTATACTAGAATATATTCATACATTTATTTTACATCGATCTTATTTGATTTTGTATTTATCGATAAATTAATTAATTTTATCATCGAATATTATTTCTTTAAAATTATAAATATTACGAATACATAATATTACATCAAATTCTGTATAAAAATTTCAAATAAATTCGATATATAAAACGATACTAATTTTATAAAAAAGATGATTTTGCGTGATTTTGATCTTACATCGACGTTGCGTTTACTAAGTTTATGTACTAAAAGGTGCATTTGAAATACCCAGTTAGTTTTAAAAACTGTATTTTTCATGTGAATAAAATGTATTTGTTTTAAAATAAAAATATTTATTTATTTGAGTTTGTGAAACACAAGCGTAAGTGTATTTAAAAGTAACGCTTATCTACAAGAAAAGGTTGAGATTCATCGCTAATAAAATTTAACTAATCAATTATGTCTGTAACATACAGTAATTTTACATTTAATAATATTATTGGTAATTCAAAATACGCTCTCAGTTAAATAGAATCCTATGGAAATTTTAATTTATTATTTGAAATAATAGGTTGATAATAACTAAAATAAAACAGCTATAAATTTAATATATTGATTGGTTTATAAAAACATTGTAAAACAACCATTCCATTGTCGTATACTCTAAAATTTAATAAGTAAATAAATCATTTCAATATTTCAATTTATATAAATCGTTTCGTGAATTTACAATTATATAATTCTATTAAATTTAAATTTAACTGTTATAATAATTAATAACTTTTATATCATACACATCTTTTGGAAAATTTATATACGTATATATTTAAAAAATGAAAGTATAATTTATCTATTTCATTACTAATCTATCGTTAAAAATATATTAAAAATAATATGTAATAGTAGAACCTAAATATCAAATTAAATTTCAATAATCATTTAAAGTTTCGTTTAAAATAAATAAATTGTAAAGAAAGTAATATTAATCTACAATTCATTAGGAAAACTTTACCCATAGAATAACCCAAAGATTGATTAGAGTGTTTACCATGAAACCAGTGTTAAATATAGGACGAAAAAAAAGTGAAGGGTTAATAAATAAAAAGCAAGCAACGTGTATTTTATATATTGCAATTTTATTTTCCACCATAAAGCAAATATTTTTAGTTAATATATTGTGCATATTTATTACAGAATATTGCAAAGAAATGAAATCGACTTTAAATTATAAATTTTCTTTCGTTTTATTCACAAAAAATTATCAATTCATAATAATTATTAACCGAAGAACACATAGAAAACTAAATAATAAATTAACTTATACAAAAAAGCTAAGGATGTGTATAAAAATTATTATGAACATCCACTTTTATAGTCTATTGCGATGAATCTTAAAAAATAAAACCTTACGACTGATTCGAATCTCGTTTGTTTTTTTGCGTGGAACATAAATTAAAAGTATATTTGCCTTAAATCTTAAATATTCCATAGCACCCTTCAAGATACAAGAATTAAATCAAGTAATTCCACGGAAAAATGAAATTATTTAACATTTACGCAAATGCAATCAACGGCAGTCTAAGAAAGTGATGTTTTAAGGAAAGGAACGCTGCAGTCATCAATTGTATGGAAATTAATCTTGTCAAGCTTTTTGTATAAAATATTAATAAGAAGATTTATATCATTACTTAAATATTACAGTTACAACTACTTGTAGTTGTATTTAATAATTGTAATTTCATGAAAGATCGAACTAATCGTTGAAAATAAAATAAATTCTTGTGTTTTTACATCATAAACAAATAATTCAAATTCGCTTTTCTTTTTGTTAAAAGTTAAATTTTCATCTTTTATAAAATGACAATTATTCATATCTCTTGTTCTATATTTTATCAAATTTGTACCAAAATTGTATTAAATATAAACCGAAACTACTAGATTAATGTAAACTCATTGCAGTTTAAACGTAAATAAATTTTACGGATCTGAAAAGTGTACAAACACACCGACTCGACAGGTAGAATATATGTAATCTATAAAAAATCGAAAATTATTGATGGAATTATCTTATGAAAGTTTCATACAAAAAATAATACATTTACATCATTATTAAAATTTGCGTTATTTATAAAAAAATTTTAACGTTAAATATAATGTTGAAATATTTTACAATATACAATATTTCCATCAATAAAACTACACTATGGTAAGTCGACATTTTTTTTGTTATAGTATCAGCATCGAATGAAAATTTTGTTTACTGTGTGAAAACAAAACACATTCATCGCGGTTTTCTCGTAGTTTACCTACGTATCACAGTTTATCAGTGCGTTATCGTTGTTTTAAGTCTATTCGTATAACGGACATATCATTGTGCCCTTTGAGAAACACTTGAAATATCTTTTCACTATAGATTATCGTTGCTTTGTTTACATAGGTTATATATTTTATAATAAAAATAGAAATATTTTTTCATCATTATGTAAATTTTGCATAAATCAAGTCTTATTTTAAGCGTGATCGACTCTGATATTATAAAACGATCAAAATCGCTATTTTATTAATTAGATGTTTTTGAAGATGATATGTTATGAAAATAATTTTATTTTAAGAATTGTATTAAAAAGTTTTTAGTAAATTTTGAATGAAAAACGGTTTTATGCACTTGGTATGAAAAGGCACTTATAAAATTGTAGCGTGAAAACTATTTATAGAACAAAAATTTTATTTTAAGAATTTGATTCTTTCATGCTTTAATAATATACGTATATTATTTATTTGCAAGTTCAGGAATATGCATTTCAATATGAGATAGAAACATTTGTTTATTCGACACCGGTTACGATTTAAAAAATACTGTTTGAAATCGACGCAACTAAAAAATCACTTTTACTTCAATGAAAAATGCATGATATGAAATGAAAATTTTGTTCATAGTTTTAAATGGTAAAATTCTAAATTAAATTAAAAAAGTAAAATTTCTGAACGCAAAAAATAATATTAAAAAATTGTTTAAGAATCTTCTTAGATTTAAATTATTTATATCTTCCCTATAATTGTTAAACATTATCGAGAAAAATTTGCTTAAATAATATTAATATGACTATTAATGAAAAATGGGAACACGATTTTGATATATTGAATATATACTACTATTAAGAATTTTTAATTAAAAATGTTGTGGGTTTTAATATTAGTTTTAACATTTATAAAATTGATCACGTATTAAGTTCGAGCAAAACTTGTATTTTGCAAAATTTTCTGTAATTAAATTGTATCACAGTGAAGATTAAATAGATTCGTTTATTAGGTATTGTTACGAACGTGTTATCGATATGAAAATTCACTGTAATTTATCTTTATAAAAAATATTTAATTAATGTAATTTAAAATCCAGAAGTTACGTTTAATCCTATGAAAAATATAATACACGAACTGATTAAATCTAATTTGTCTGCAAAACGGTAAATACGATTCCACACAAAGCGTTTTTAAATTATTTTTTATATAATAATTATTACTAAAAAAAAATTATTACTAAAAATCTATTGGAAGAACGTTAATTGAAAAATCATTCAGAAATAGAATGTTTATAACTGTTTTATTTCGATAGCTACGAAAGGAAATCAATTAAAAATATTACCAAGTCTAAACAAGTGTAAATTTATTAGACTTAAAGTGAAATCTTGTAATTACCAAAATGAACCTACATATGTAATTTCACAGATTTCACAGCCAAAATTGAAAATCATAAAATAACAAAATAATAAACTAATAAAATAATATTAATATTCCTACTTTGAAACACTATCGCGATAAAATAAAAAACTTTTTTACCATTTCAGTTTCTAAATGATTTTACTCGTGTTCTTTGGAACACGTGTATAGATGTTGCATATTTTATTCAATGCAATAAGATCGATTACATTACAGTTTCATTGTGTTTTTTTTCTCAAACGAATAAAGAATATAATTTATATTACATTCAAATGTTTATATAATTTTATAAACAGTAAGATCCTACAAAAAGCCTTTCAGTTTATTTAATTCTTTTTAAGTTATGTAAAACAATACTAGAGGGTTTATTTATTTTTTGATTATATAGCAATGAAAATGTTGTAAGTTTGCAAGAAAAACAATGAAATAAGAGTATTTGATTCGAATACGGTTCTTAAAATTACGAATTAATAGATAAAAATCCTGTCAATATACACAATAGGTCATCTAGTCTTATCGTTCGATTTGCTTTCTTATTAGATTTTATCATAAGACTTTAAAGTTTTAATACCTCGAATGAATTCATCGTAAAACCGTATTACGAGGCAATAATTTAATTTACGATTTTATCAAGCATTGATCGTATAATTATTTTAGGCGACTTGAACATATCTTACGGTACGAGAACGCGATCCAAACAATTAACACGGCTTTGCCGGACGAGTTGATCGGATCGTACGGTTTCACCGAGTCAACGGATGAGGAACGGGGCTCGGTTCCTTGTTCTTACCGCGCGAGAAAGAACTTAATCGACGAAACGCAACCAACGGAACCAACGGAACCAGCGCAACCAACGCAACCAACGCAACCAACGGAACCAACGCAACCAACGCAACCAACGCAACCAACGCAAAGAATCCTCGATTCAATTGAACGAAACAAAACCGCAGAGCGACGCTTCTCGATATCTCGATTCAATAATTGCTAACGAACATGGACAAAGGCCTGCCGTCGCGACGCCTGGTCCTATCCCTGGGCTCGTCGCGAACCCCGGAGCCGACGTTGAGGCTCTGCTCCTCGACGGACAATCGCGGATCCGAGTGAAAGGATCGGAGCCTCTGCGACGGCTGCCGCTCTCTTATGTGGTCGGCGTAGACCCGAGGCCTGTACGAGTTCCTGTTCCTACTGTTACTCCCAGTATTGACGGGGTTCGGCGGCCGGTTCGACAGTCTCGTCCTCATCAGGGGACTGTAACTGACCGGCAGCATCTGCCTGCTAACGTTCCTCTGGTAGTACCTGTGCCTGTTCAAGCCGAGGTTCGGGCTGTGAGCCTCGAGCGAGTCGTAGTCGAGGTGGTGGCGCTGATCGGCAGCCAGGTGATCTATCGGATTCGAATACTCCGCGTAATCTAGGATCGGTCTGTGGCGTCTGACGTTGGCGACGCTCTCCTCGCGCGCGTTTCTCGGGATGGCTTTAACGCGACACGGCATTACGATCGCTTGCGCAGTGGGCGGCACTTTCTTAGACGGGCCGTAAATATCGCTCGGTGCCGGTGATATTAGCGTGGTGGAAGAAGAACGATGCGAGCCCGAGGTGGTGCCCGTGTTGGTAGGATAGTAGTAGCTTTCGACGGTGGCGGAATGTTTGTTATGCATGTAGGCGGGCGGCGGCAGAGCCGAGTAGCTAACGTACATTGGATGCAGCGACGTGTGGCCCGCCATGCCAAAGTCACCACCTCCGACAAAGTCAACTGCAAAAGGTTTATTCTTGCTTTTAGTGTCTTTACTCTCACTTGTTTACTCACATGTTCGTGTTATGTATGTTTGTTTTTGCTGTTTGATTTCTTCCTTTGAAGGGAGGTTTTTTGGTTTGGTTCATGGAAAAGCTCGAGGATTCATTTGGTTTTTGTGAGTTCGACCCATCCGATTTGGGCATTCTGATTGTCTTTACTTTTTTTTCTAGTTGTTGCGTGATGGATGAAGGAAGGCGCATCAGTTCTTTTATACAAGTCGGTCATATTTTGTAGCGGATCATCCTTATGCGTTGCATAAAGCGGACGATACAATTCAAGTACAGTGACAGTTCAGAGACTCGCGAGTTTATTCGTCGTTTATTCGCGAGTTCTCGTGGATTCGACTATTATAAAAATTCACTAGAACCTTCGATTGCTATTCAAATATATCGTTACTTTTTACGAATAAGTTTACCAAAATTTTTTCATCGCTTATTGCTACTACATAACATTTTCATTTTAGTAATCTATACGGTAAACTTCGACAATATTCGAAGTGCTAAAGTTGTCAATATTCAAATTAATTACCTAACTATTTAAAAATAATATTTTCTAAACATATATTTACTTTATAAATGTTACCTAATATTTCTAATTGATCCGATTGAAATTTTAAAATTGGAGACACTCCTCTAAGTTGATTTAATTAAATTTGTAATCAACTGCTAATTGTTCCTCGATACCGCATTTTCAATGTATATTAATTAAATTATCTCGGAAACTATATTATTGATATTTTCAAAATTCGTAAACATGTTTTTGATAAAAATATCTAATTCTTTCAAAAAATTATTTTCTTTATATCTTATTGTCATTTTATAAAATCAAAGTTAAATTAAAATAATATTGATATATAATAAATTTTCTTATTTATAATACACAAACTTCTAACTAAATGCGTATAATATTGAAAAAAATAAAAATTTACAATATTTACTTTGTCAACACATAAAATTTAAAGAATAAAAAACTTGACATTTTAAATATTAATTTTATATTTGCGTATAAAAATGTTATTAAAGTAACACCGATATATATAATCTGACTACTTGCATGCTTATCAAATTATGAGAGGTGCAAGCTAAGAAAAAGAATATATTATTTATCAAAACTTACTTTTCATATTTATAAATGTAATTACTGTTTTAAGGACGTAAAAATGAAAATGTTACATAAACATGCTTTAAAATTATAAAATTTAATTTTTTCTGAACTGTTCTTATGTATTTGTTATTTATAAAAACATTAAAAAATTAATATTTCTCGAAACAAAAAATAAAGCTTTTAAAAGTTTAATGATATTTATATATAATTTTGAAATAAAACTATCTTTATTTTTTATTTTGATTCATAAAAATTTTGTATTTTTTAACCTACAAAAAAATTAATAAAATTAAATATTATACTTCAAAATATGATCACTTAAACTTAAAATAACTGATAACTTCTCCTACTATTCAAGCATCTATATAAATCTATATAAAGGCAGGCTAGAAAAAAGCAAAAGCGATCTACGAGTGTTTTGACGATAAATTGTTAGCATGCTTAATATTGATTCCTTAAAATTTTCCATGAATCTGCTCTCGGTCGAGTACTCAAACTCTATTTCATACTAATACACATATATAAATAATGCACTACTGAACAAATGTAAGTAAAAAAAAACGGTAAGATTCATTATTTTATAAAATATACAATATAATTGAATTATATCTCGTTACAATAAAATAAATGTAATTATAATATTAAGGTTCTAAAATTAAAAATCCACAAACTTATTTTTCAAGTATAATAAAAATTTAACATTCTTACTATTCGTGTACATATTCTTTTATTAAATAAGAATTTTGAATTAAGCTTACAAAATATAAACTTTGAAAACTTAATAATTTACTTTTAATTTTTATACATCGTATAAATATAACATATTATACTAAATGAATACATAAAACAATCGTTCATTCAAATACGAATTTATCATGCAGATTGTCTCTCGTAGGGAGAACTTACCAAAATGGAGGGTCAAATCCACCAATGAAATCAACTGTAATCGATAACCCGTTTTTCAAGTCACATTACCATAGTTAATGTAAATGTTAGTTTAAAAAATCATTAACGATCATTACATATAAGTTAAATTTGATTAATACGGTTATTAATATGTTTTTACGGATTGCTTATAGGCGTAATACATTTGTTAATTAAAGTATGTGATTTTTCTAGCACACAGGTGTAAATTTCATGTGGTTCAACACTTTTTCAATCAAATTAATGTGTGCGCGTAAATAAAATAATTTTCTACTTACAGCTGTCGTCTTCTTCCAAGAATACTCGGCTTAAACAAATTCCACCGATGACCGCCATGACCTGTACAACAATACTCATTAATTTTTTTCTTCCAATAAAATTTAATATCATTAAAATTAAATTTTATTTTAGAATGTACTTATGTACTTAAAACTTAAAAAATATTTATGGTAGAAAGATTCAAAATTTACCGCCAGCAGACATTGGGTCGATGAATGCAAAACTTCGATAACTTCATAATCTAAGACACAGCCTGTAACTCGATCGGGCCGGTAAACATCTGGTGGATCTGGCACAGTATTGTTACGATGCGGTTTACACCCCGGTCCATTGACTTGCCACCAAGAAAAACTACCAGTGCCCAGGTTCAATAAGTCACTGTTCTAAAATTACAAAAACAAAATATGAAAACGGGTAAAAAATATATTTGTTTTATGAAAATTTTATGAAATATTTAATCTTCGATGTCGATAATAATTTACCCATGTTTTTATCATAATATTACCGAGAAATTTTCACATAAAATATAATACGGAATTCTTCGTATTAGAGCTCTACTTTGATCTAAACAAGGCGATTATAGAAGAGCCACTTATGCAATTCAATCATCAGCAAAGAAACATATCGTGGTCAATTTCATAGTATTCGATTCAAAAGCTTAACGGCAATGAAGGAATGAAGCAACGGTCAATTTACATATATAAACGTACGGTCGACGCTGATTCAATCGTATTTCAAACAAATCGTAGGCAATGGATCGTGTACTTCGAGAGTTCCCTAATATCATGACTCACCTTGTCCAAGGCACCAGCGCTCAGATAGAAGCACGTCAAAAATATGTTCCAACCCAACCACAGCACGTTCCATACGCAATACTAAAAAAAGAAAAAAGAAAACAGAAATAATAAAAAGGCTCGAGAAGAAAACGCTAATCAGCGTTTAGATTCATTAACAATGAGGGCGAACATCGGGTGATACATTGCGGCTAATGCGACAAGTCCGCGAGAGACTCGTGTCCATTTCCTTAAGTGAAATGTGACTAACTCTCTAAGAATGCCCTCAAAACAGGTCAACGTACTGCAACAGGAGTTTGAATGGAACTTGTTGCCTCATGGACATTTGAACGCGTTTTTCGCGCTTTTAATAGAACACTTTTTCCTTGTTAACAGACTTATTAATATCAAAATGAATTGGAGTAAATTTTATGTATCTGGATGTTATTTGTGCTTTTTTATATTGTACATGCGCTTTTATACTTTTATACTTTTATACTTTTATATATTAAATAACAATATTCTACTTGTTCGTATTTATATATTTTTATTTTTACAAACAATTTTTATTTAAACAAAATTATGATCTATCTTAACCTTGATGCAGATTTTTATAATGTTGTAAATTTACAAAAATTGTGCTTATTTGCACTCCAACGTATAACCGAATCATACAATTTATTTATATACATTATTTTCCTAATATTATGGATTTTCAGTAAAATAATATTTTAAGTCTCACCCCATGAAATTTGAAAATCTTTATTATTAATTTTAAATATAACATTCATTTCGAGAAAATAATATTTACGAAAGATCAAGAGATAAAATTAAGTATTTCAAACAGATCATATTTCGTTAGCCAAAATATATGCATTAAATAGTAAAAAAGTTATTTTAAAAATAAAAAATATAATAAAATTTTTAAATAAAAATGACAAAATTAAAACGACAATGTAAAGTAGTTTATCTCTAGGAAAGAAATGTATATATTCACAAATGTAGATAAAATTAGCCGTACTGATATAAATAGGTCAAAAAATTTATTTTAAAAAATTTATAAAACGTACAAATAATTAGTTTTTTATACAGATTATAAACAAATGTTTATGTTTACTATTAATAAATATATCCCAAAACATAAAATTAAAAACAATCGTGTAATTTTTGTGCATACTAAATGTGATAATGAATTTTAAGAAAACTATCTTTTATAAAAATGTAAATAATTATTTAAACAAATAAAAAACAAAACTTCAATTGATCTAAAAATTGTTTTTATAAGTAAAATAAGAATTTGTCATGATCTTTCTTCCTATCTTACAAACACAACGCATAAAAATTGTTTTAAGCATAATATTTTAGAATTTCTTTTTATAATGTAGTCTAGCTTACATAGTTATTAGTTTATAGCTATTATACATTAATATAATAAAAATTGAAGTATTTTGAAGAATTGAAAACGTAATTGGTAAACAAAATAAAACACTGTTAGTAAACAAAAAATTTTTTTCGAGTCAATCTTCGTTCAAATAAATTACTTATTACAATATTATTAATTCTTATTATTATTGTTGGATGAAAAATAATAGTTTTAATTTTTAGGATTATTACTATATTTAAAAAAATTTATTTAGTAGAATCTGTGTATGGGAATTATTTAAATACATTACATAAGCCTTTCGCAGGATCATATAGTTATTCTTTTTAATATATTTTTACTAAAAGTTTAAATACACCTGTAAATTTATATACCATCTAATTTTCTAAACAAATTAGAAATATTTACTATATTTATTTATTTTTGCAAAAAGTTACTGGAAAAAATGTAACTATTATTTATAATTAAAATATAAAAAATATACTGTTTATTATTGATTTAATTTAGAAATTTTAATAAGTATATACAAATATGATATAACAATTTATTTTGAATTTGAAATTCTTATATTTTAAAATGCAATAAAATAGTTATAGACCAATAAGTTAAATTAAAATAAAAAATTTTTCAGAACATTTTTGAACAATAAGCATATTAAATTTGCTATCGTAAAATATAAATTACACTTTCTTTCCTTTTCCTAGCAACGCAGTCTATTATTACAATAGATCTATTCAATGTAATCAGCATCACACTTGCAAATGAAAGAGAATTCGTATAGTACATTACTTAGACAGGTATCATAATTAAGAGAAAGTTACATTGCTCGGTATATTCTTACTCTACCTTGACTTTATCATCGATATAAGTTGTTTTTACTTACCGATATGATGTATTTAGGACGATATTGAAATGCTCCAAAGAATCCAAGAATAACAAAGATCGTGTTAAAAAAATTGACCAGTATCGGCACCCACATAAAACCCAGGAAGTCGAAGACTTGACGCTCTATGGTTGTAATCTGTAAAATTTAATTAAATTTTATTCATTTGAAAAAATGTATTCGTTTATAGATAAACAAAATTTGGAAAAATTAAAACATCAATAGCGAAGAACGTGAAATAATGTTTAGAACATTAGAGAAATTTTCTTCTAAACTAAAAATTTCATGCTTCAATTCATTAAATAGTCTTAATTCGTGACAATTGTTCTATAATTTGCTCGTTCCTTCAATTGTCGCAAAAATTAAAAAGTACCTTAATAAGGGACAACGAGATCCATCAATAAAACAAGTATAGCATAGTTTTTCCAAATAAATTATATAAATCATATCGTCAATTTTTCTTTAAATTCAATATTCTAATATTTCAACTAAAAAGAGAATCAAAGTATTCACCGCTCACGAATAATAAAAGTTATATAAACTAAAGAATTACCTAATTTTACTAATCATCTAGATCTTTTTTGTATCAATTTTGATCGTTTCATAAAATCCTTAAGCTACTCGCTTTTTATATAAAACTATAACATAAATTTTATAGAAAACTTAAATCATTCGTCGTTCTACATAAATTTTGAAATAAAAATATAGTTGTCGAACATCGTTTCTAGTACAATAATGGACTTATATAATCCTAATTAGAAATATCAAATAAAAATTAACAATTTTAAGAAAACTACATTGAATTATGTAACAAGTTTTTGATATTACAACGTCGAAGAACTCTTCAAAGAAAAAATATAACGTACGGTACAAACGAATAAAAATATTCGTGTATCACCGGTGAATCTTTATCATCAAAACCAGCGTACATCAAGCTAAAAATAACAATGTCATTTTTTATAAAATGTAATCGAATAACGCTTATACAAGAATATCGTTACTTTATGCGAAATGTAATCTATATCAACAATCTAACGCATATAATCAAATAGAATAAATTATTAAATTCTTCGATCGTTCACTTTTTATCTTCAATCGTTTATTAAACGCGAATATTATTTCGTAAAATAATCCTAAATACAACTTACGTAGAAGAAATGGAAAATAACAAAAATAGAATATTTGTAACAAGGTTAAGATTAACGAAGCGTAATTCGTTCCGGACGAATAAAGCATGGATGTAGCAGTGAGTTTTACGATAAAATGATTTCGAGGTTCGATCGAGAAATAAGACGAAATAAAAAGTTGAAAACATCGAAAAAATATAAAACGAGAAATCTCGTTCGAAAACAATTTTTTTGCCTTAAATTATGCGGCACGAGTTACATAAAAGTAGAGGCGATAGAGGAATAATCAAAGCATCGGCTCGAACGCATTTCCCGTGAAAGCATAGCCTCGATATCGAAATCGTCGAGGAGTGAAAATCACAAAGACGTCGAGCGGCCGTCGGTGCTCGAGAAACAAACCACGCAAACGAAACGCAAAACAAAAGAAACGAGAGCGAGTAGAGCGAGTAGAGCGAGGAAAGAGTCGAGTAGAGCGAGGAAAGAGTGGTAAAAGAGTCAAGAGAAAAGCATCGTCGTCACTCACGAGCTGCAGCGTGCATATCGTCAGAAGGAAGTGCCTCTTGCTGCAGAGTCCCATGACATCGACCCGCGAGGCTACGTCGTCCTCGTCGCGGCCAAAGTTCGATCGTTGGTGCTCGTTGTTGCCCGTCCCCGTCCGCGACGTCGTCGTCGCCTTTGCCGTCCTCCTCGTCCTCGTCGTCGTCGTCGTAGCAGCGGTACCAGCGGTCGAGGGCACATCGCGCGGGCATCAGCCGACGCTCCGCCGCGCCGTCGCCATTTTCTCCGCTGCGAGCTCTCCTCCTCGGCTAAGCCCCGGTGGTGGTGCAGGAGCGTCGTAGCTCAGAGGCGGCTGGGAAGCCTGGGACCGCGAGCGACGCGCGCTCACCACCGCGGTGGAACTCGGAGAAGCGAACCGAGCTCGGCTCGCGTCGGCTATACTTGGCTGCTAGCATCTCCAGCCGCCGGGGGGAGAGGGCCGAGCGGGAGAGAGCGGGAGAGAGAGCGGGAGAGAGAGCGGGAGAGAGCGGAGCGAGCGAGAGCGAGCGAGAGCGAGCGAGAGCGAGCGAGAGCGAGCGAGAGAGGAGAGGAGAGGAGAACCAAGCGCCAAGTGCACGCGAACCTGCAACCTGCTCGCTTGTTTTCCTGCCGTTACGGACTGGCGCGCCCCCCTCGACCTCGACACCAGGTGCCCAGCTGACTGACTCCTCGTCTCCCACGCTCCAGGGCTGGCAACCCTACCGAGCTTCGAGCTTTGTCTTCCGAGGTGATTCCGACCGACCGGCAGGGGTTCCGATTCCGAGAGACTTTTTCTCTTCGACCCTCTTCCGAAATTCCTCGCTCCCCCGCTCTCCACCCCGCTCTCCACCCCGCTCTCCACCCCGCTCTCCACCCCGCTCTCCTCCGCGTCGGTGAAAATTCTCTGTCGGACTCGACTGTCGGAATTAAATTCAAATGATTCTAATGGAAATAAATCGAATCTCAATCGCTGACCTGATCATAAATATTAATAAAGTACGTTGAAATATGGACTGTAAACTTTTAACCCGGTTGCAACGGTTAACGTTCCTCCGAAATTTCTTTTCAAACTTGGAAACTTATTCGCGCAACTTTCGGTGTTTCGAGAAACGAGACGAAAACATCTTTCGGGATGCAGGAAAAATCCCGCTATCCGCTACGTTTATTCCATGTCATCGATCGTTTATCGTTTCACGAATTAACGCCGATTGGATTTCCATCCATTATTTAACGGATACTTCAAATTCGAGTTTTAATTTACGGAAAACAATTTTACAACGACGTTTTTACCGGAAACGGTGCGAGCAACTTGGAAACAACGGTAGAATTGATACACGATTTCGGATCGCTCGTAAAAGCGTATAAAAGCGTATAAAAGCGTATAAAATATCGCGTTCCTTATTTTACCTCGTTGTTGTTAAATCGAAAAAAACTTATAAAAATAACGCGTAAATTAATTTCGAGCGTCGCTTTACCGAACAAAGAAAATGTGGTCACGATCGGGACGTAAGACCAATCTGGTAATAGATCCGACAAAGATACGATAAATGAAAAATAATCAATTTTCGTCGAACTTCCTATATTACGTTACGTAATACGGAATAAGCGTTTGAATAAAACAAACGTTAAACACTATCGAGACGTAAAATATAATCAAATTCGAATCTCCAGTATCCTATATCTTAATTTTCGTGTCTAAAGTATATTAAATTTTTATCGTTGTTTATTTCGTTTATTCGTCTAGTTACGTAATTTTGTTATTAATAATAATCAGAACTCGGTCGAATATGTTGACTCGAAACTAATTTACGAAACTTTGGACTTTTTAATTTTAAATATACGATCGCTGATTAGTTTAATGTTTATTATTATCGAGAAAAAATAAGAAATGAGATCGTTTTTTGTATCGCGATTTAAATGAATCATTTTGCAAAATTCACGCGTTGCGAATAAATTTATTTACAAAATAATCATTGACATCGAAAAAATTTAGAATGTAATAGACAAAAGATAAATAAACGCTACTCATTCGACGGGATAACAATATGTACTCGTCCGCACGATCCGCATTTAATATAATAAAAGCTGACTCTTGCTATAAAAATGATGTATCTTTAATTAATTTATATACCGAATGACATAATAATTGTATCGCTAGCGAGAAGTGATCGTTCGTGCTTTTGTCGGCCATTTGTGTTCGCGACGGTTAAATTACACCGACTAATATAGAAACAAATTTTAAGTTGCTTTTAAATGTATTCAAATACGACTGCTAAATTTTACTACTAAGAATAGGAAATTTAAAACCACGCCTCGCAGTATTTACTATCTTGAATCGTAAACGTTCACGTGTAACTTTTTCAATATCTCGCAAAACATTTATTTTTATTTCTATACTTCTTATCGAGGCTTGGGCTACGAGAATCGTAATTTTTACGCCTTTTTTCTCGCAACGCAGGATATCCGCGACTCGTTTTTAAATAGAAATAAACATACGATTAAGAGCGTGTTTTTAAGTATCGGTACGATATTTAAAATATATAAATATATATCTCGCGATATACTTAGTTACGAAAGAACCCCGCGATGTACAAACGTAGATACGCATCGACGGACGGACCAATATTTATTTCAGCGAAACGTCGTTGTTACGATTACTTCATTTTTTCTCGCATCCGTACGAGATTTTTCTCGCGCGAATACATTTTTTTTTTTCGAACTTGAAATATTTTTTCGCCGACAAATTAGGGGTTAACGAACGAGGCGTAAAACGTTTCGATTGGAAAAAAGGACATTTTCGAGCAATTTCTTAAATTAATTTTATTGGATGTAAATTACTAAGTACAAATATGACCTTGAGGTTGAATAACTTTGTCTACAGACACTATACGTAAAATATAGTTCACTTAAACTTTAGAATGTTGTATCCGCGCATCTCTGCAGGCGATTCGCGTAATATTTCTGCAATTTGACTAACGATTATCCCGTTATCTCTAAAATAGTTTTAGAGATTCTTCGTAGTTTTAATTATTACTTATTACTTATTTCCTAACTGTACCTCGAACCATCGTCTCTTCTTCTTGACGTCTCGCAGAGCGTCTAGAAAAAATTTGACCAAAAGAACAATGAACATTCGCATAGAATTACAGAATTACCGTTTTTAAAATAAAAGTTGTTTGCGCTGCAACGGTTTTGTGATTTTCGTAGTTTCCATTGCTTGTTTTTTGTTTTGTTTTTTATCCTTTTTTCGTATCGACGTGTCGTTCGACTAACGAACATTGCACGTACACGTGCAACATTTCAAACGAGTTTACCTGTAACGGTCTTGCTGGTAGTAATCTTGCTGGAAGAAAACAAGGCGCATGCGTCGTCGGTCTTTGTCTCAGCTTCTCTGTAACGTACCGCGGAGAAACGCAATTCGGCCGTGTAAGCGAGTAAGAAAGTACGGACGGAGAAGTTCGGATGCAAGAGGTCAAAATATAAGCAATAAACCACGATGTTGTGGCGGACCTCGATTATTCTCAAACTGGTTACGCAGCCTCGCGAAGTCACGCGAATTTTACCAACGGGTTAGATATTCCCTCTTACAATTAGCCACTCGAACCCTCTTCTATTTTTAGAATAGAAGAACCCCTAATTATTATTTTTTATCTACAAATTTATAATTTTATATTTTCGGGTATCGAATGCAAAGTATTCGTTTCCATATAACTATCGAAGCTATTTTCATTCAACTCTGCTCCTTGGCTAAACTCGAATAGATGTATTTTAAATACGAATATTTATCTCGTTTAATATAGGATGCGAGCGTTTTGATACAACGTGAAAAGATAACGAGTTAAACTCGTTGAAAAATTATAACAGCGCGACGATGATCGATGTTCGAACGAAACAAAAATAAAAATAATAAACTTGTAAATTACGTACTGAAGGAATATTATTGGTTTTATCCAAACGAATTCTAAACTTTTTTTATACTTTATTTTACTTACGTAATATCGTAACTTTTGGTACAATGTTAATTCCGCTCGATTAATTTTAAATTAACCACCGTTCACTGAAAAATATCAACCGTACAACGAACGTTAACAAAAGTAAAGTAATAAAGAGGAAATTGAAACTTTTGAGTACCGATTGTCGGATTAAATATATACGACGCGAGTTTAAATCATTGAGCATTTGATAGATATCAAGCAGATGTTTTAAATTGCGATAACTCGTAGTTTCTCGAGAAACTCATCCGTAATTATTAAAAGCCCAATGTATCGTATAAATTTAACATTCGCTATCGATACGCGATCGATAACTCTCCGTGAATTCTTGATTAAATCGAGTCTATCGAACGAAAAACGGCAGATCTCGACGATGGAAAAGATAGATGGACAAAAAACAGGATGCGCGTGTATTAATTACCGCCTGGTAACCTGAATTGTTTTTAGGTATATCGGCACTTTCGCGATGTTGTATGTACGAGTTGTGCATACGAGTTGTGCGTATTCTTGGCGTAACGACGTCGAAAGCGAATGCAATGGCGATCCGCGTCCTCTTCTCTAAGTTCGAGTGGCTATTTAGATACGCACCGCCCGACTTCGATACCCTTTTCGAGTACGGCTCGCTTTAAATCAATCGAGGCTGTTACGAAGAACTTTGAGAAAAATATTAAGAATGGTCGTTCGACCCAATGAAGAGACGTGGTTCGTTCCTCTTGTCCTCATTTTTTACAATTGACGATAATTCAATTTAAAATTAATACTAAGATCAAGGCGGATATTCGTTTTACTTTATTAAATTCGTTTCATAATATTTAGCGCGTTCTATTTATTGTTTACAGATTAGTTCATTTCTGTTTTGTTGATTGCTTCAAATATTATGATTTATTTATTTCTTTAAAAAATGACGTCTCTTTTCCCATAATAATGAGCTAACAAAGGCTTTTATTCTACAGCCATTGGTTATACGAAAGACCGTAATACGTTTTACATTCAACATTAACCTATTTATTCTAGTTTTATAACTTTTTTGAAAGGAGATTCATTTATGTTGCATTTATCTAAAAATACGTTATCGTTCTAAAATTTTTTGCTGTAATAAAATCATATAAATATTTTTAAACTTCGACATGTTGTGATATAAATATGTAAATTTCTTTGTTCGTTCTACGAATAAATCGTTTCTTCAACGATATAATATTAAAAAATAATTTTACTTTTTCTTTTGCTACTAAAATATCTTTATAATTAATATTTGTTTCATACAAAGATACATGAATTTCTAAATATATTTTAATAACGATATATTTTAAACTTATGTAATTTAATTTAGCGATAGTTTAATGCATTCTTTGGACAAAACTGAATTCATTTTTTAACCTAATCTAAATATTTTAACTTCCATACGTGCACACGAGATATATTGCTTTTAAATATCGTATTTATAATATGCGCCATTTTTAACTAACGAATTTAATTAATTTTAAATATTGAATTAATTCTAATTTCCATAATTAAGATCTAATAAGTGTTTTCACACATTGAAGTCTTTTGCATTTACAAAAATGAAAAAATGGGACAAAAAAAACTAAGGATTCATTTTTATTGGTATTAATAGATGTTTCTGTACCGTCTAACCATAGATATTTCTGTATCGTTTTTAATAAGTAATTCACCTAAATTATTTTAATTTATCTATATTATTTCAGTTTATTCATTAAGAATTGACTAATTTTAAATTAATGTTACTTAAATGTACGTAACTATAGAATTTTTTAATAATTAAAATATATTTCGAGGTTAATTTTAAACAAACAACAACTCAATTAATATTTACATTTGAATTATTAACGTATTTACTTAAATTAATACTTGTAAAAATATATGTAAAGTCATTTAAAATATATTTATAGAATAATTATTAGTATTGAAAGAAAATGTATTTAAATAAATTATAATAAGGCACTTAAATAAAAATAAAAATAATTGAATTTGTAAATTTAAAAATAAAATTTTAAATTACAAATTAAAATAATATATTAAAATTATATTACAATCATATACTACAATTAAAATTATAATACATATAATTTACTCATTCCACGAACTTTACAAAAAATTAATTTTTATCAACATATCTTTAAACTTTTTTGTTTTACATAAGCATAATTTAGAATATTTATTCACTTGCAAATTTTTGTAAAATTATTTAATTTGAGGACAAAGTATTATATAATATCTTTATTTCTATACTAAACTTTTTTTATGAATATTTTTTGAATAATTGCTAAACAACTTTGTCTCAGAACTGTTATTCTTTTTTTATTCCAACATAATGGCTCTAAAGCAAAACATTGAAAATATAGGATAATCAGAATTCTAAAAATTTGTATATATTGTTTAGTAAACAATTCACTAATAATTTCTAATCAATAAACATTTCTAATTCACAATATAATTGGGTTTACAAAAATAATACATAAACCCTTTGTTCTGTCGTTAATTTGTAAGAATTTGAATTTTATAATTATCAGTTTAATTTTTATATATGTATAAGTTTGGTATAATAAAATTCTAGTTTAAACATTGATAAAATTTTATAAAAAGAATTTCACCTTTTTAAAATTTATTCTAAAAATTAAAAAAAATTGATCTTAGGTCTCGATAATTTTCTTCGATTAAAAGTGTATCTACATTATTACAACGATAAATTTACGCATACATAACAAATTTTGTTACGAGATGAAAATATGAATAATTTATCTTACAGAAGAATTTAATGAAATCCATTGAAACTTCGTTAAATCCTGTCTAATCAAAATTCGTGCGAGAATGCATATTTTAATAAATACATTTAGCGTATAAAATATTTTCTTTCGTTACTAGAAAGTAGAAATTATAATTATAAAACATTTCAATAATATAATTACATAAAATTTAAGTAGAAATGAATAAAATCTTAAATTTAAAAAATATCAGATTTGAAATTAAATAATTCAATTAAAATTTTTTTCAATATAAACATATTTTTTTAACGATTACGATATATAATTGAAAAATGTTCACACAAACGGTAGGCTGTAATTTTTTATCTATAAATTTAATTAATATATGGCTTACTCAATAAAAAATGTATAATATTCAATGTTTACTTAATTCTTACGTATTTCTGTATTATATTATTATTAGATAAAATATTAAAAAATCTAATTAAAATAAGTAATATTATATATTAAATTATATTATTATATGATTATATATTGTATTATGATTATTATATAAGAAATAAAATAAAAATATATATTCTTTTATTTTGAAATCTTTAATTCGGTAAATAATAAAATAGTTTTATTACAATTAATTTAAAAATACTTTGACATATTAAATAATTTATAAATGATAAATATGATATTACTAAAAATGGAGTAAGAACCATTATTAGTTATTATTAAACTAATACTTTAATTACTCGAATATAATATTTTACGGACCGTAAAAACAATGCTTAATTTTTCGTTTACGAAGGTCCGAAGATTTTTTAAAAATATAAGAATTCCAAATTATCCACTAATATATATTACGACACTCTAAGCATTACATGAATACCAATAACATTGATTCATTTGTTTATTATAAATTAGTAGGGTTAAAGAATAATAAAACCGTGCAAAATGTTGGCTTTTAAAAATAAGATATCATTTATATTTATTCGATACTAAAATGTACACAGCAAGTTTTCGATATTGATCACGTAAAAATTTTGTCGATTAAAATCAATTTATATATATATATACACACATATATATAATATTCACATTCAATTTATCTCGACCATTTATAATAATTTTACTGAAATCTTTCTGTTTGCCATGTTTTTGGTTCTTCGATTTTTACGATACTTTGGATTTTCATAGTAAGTTTTAAGAAGTTTCGTTTTATAAACATGATATTATTTATGACTGAAAAAATTGTAATATCGTTAATTAGATGATAAAATTAAATCATTACTTAATATAAATTTTTAATTAAAATCATAAGTTAAAAATAACGTTGTAAATGATTCCGATAATTACAAAATCAAGACAATTATTAGACGTAAAACGTTTGGTTAAATTAAATAAATTTTAAATAAAATCGTGAAAATGTAAAATTATATATTCTCTTCGATAAATATTAATTTGGAAACAAAAAAACGTAACGACAAGTTTAAGTAAAAATGTATTTCAAAAGAAGCTGTCGGTAAGTTACGATCGAATATAATGACCGTCGATAACATTCTACGTTATTAAAATATAGTTAATTATTTTTAATTTATTAAACTGGAGTCGAATTTATTTGCGGGTACATAAATACTTCGGTTAATAATGATTTCGTTAATTAATTAATTCGATCGATTAAGAGTTAACTTGATATAAAAAACATATAAATTCCATAATTGTATTTGGATTACGCGACTAATCGTCATCGGTATGGGATAAAAGAACTATTATTAAATTTGTGAAGCGTGGATACGCGTATTTATATATATTATAAATAATAAAACCAAACGAACTTTACGACTAACGAACTACTTTGAATGTTTATATTAACTATAATAATATAAGATAACGTGCCTAGTTATCTTATAGTTGAATAATAAATAAATGATTTGAATATTTGAAATAAAACGATCGTTCGCGACTAAATTTAGATTCGGAAGGATTGCGAAAGAAAGTAAGGAACGCAGGAAGCATACGCGCCTCGGCCAGTGGTACTGAAAAAATGCTAAAAAATGCTAAAAAATGCACTCGCGTCGATTTAAGATTTGTCGGGCGGCAAGAAAGAGCATCAGAGGTGCAGCGATGCAGCAGCGTCGAGACGCGGATGCTCGGTGAGAGGTGAGCAGGAGAGGCGGGACGCGGGTCGGGCCATCGGCGTCCGCGCCAAGGAGAGATCGGCCGAGCACCAGGAGTCGCGACAGAACTTGGACAAGCGGCCCAAGAACCGCGAGTCTCAATGCCGGAAGTTGAATAACCGGTGCGGCACCGCTGGCAAGAAGCGCGTCAGGAACTACAAAGAAGGTGTCCTTACCCGAATGCTCATTTTTTTCACTTGGTTTTTTTCTTTGACTACTTAGAGAGCCGCTGAGTTTAACTGGTCCTTGGCGACTACTGTATGCATATGGCAAGTACGTTATTTGCTTTTCCACACACTCGTTATAATTAGAGCATTCTTATTTGGATAGTCGTTGTTTCGTCTCGCGCGTTAACTCCTTTGCCTGGAGTTCGCGTTGCTATCTTTAACCGAATCCAAGATGCCAACATGTATCCAGGGATTTTCTTTGTGCTTTTTCTCATTTTACAGGTTCGTCCGTGATTACAAGCGAGCTGCGATCATCGATCATTATTACCCAAGATTTTCAAAAACATTCGCGATCTGTTGTCGATCCATTTTTTATAAAACCCTTTCTCAAAATTTCGATACAATCTTGTTTACTTCTTCGGTAATGCCACAATATTTTACACCTATTTTCAAACATTATACAATTTAACAATGTTTTCAATAGTTTAATTAAATACCTACTTATATTTACAAGAAATTTAGTGGCTTTTATTGTAGGTTATCAAGAAATAAATTTGAAACGTAATTTGCATCTTATTTTTACTCGCCTCTAATAGCATCTTTTTAATAATTTTATTTTTCTTATATATTCTTGTTTTTTAATTGTTTATTTATAACAATTACGTAAACATAAAAATTATTTATAATTTTTCGTTTGATATTTATTCACGAATATTTTCTTTATCCTTTGATCAATTCACTTTTCTTGATAAATTCTTCGAAAAATAACGCATAACCTATAATTTGATAAAAATTACTAATATAAATCAAATTTATTTAGCTTAATAACCGTTTCATTTGTTACATTAAATCTATGTTATTGTTTACCTCCTAAATGTTTTTTCCCCTTTTTATATAGCTTTTTCTTACTCGGTATTCCATAAATCTATAAATCTGTTTAATTTATCTTACTTTTTTTCTATAATTTCTGAAATACACGTATTACCTAGATTATTTATTAGCAAATTATTTAATAATATAATTAATGTGGGTTTTATTACCTTCGGTTTGTTTTCCAATGTTTTCAACTGAGAATTTTTTTTCTTTGAAAAATCATAAAAGAATTGATCTTAATATAATTTATTTACATTTTAGAGGTTATGAATTCATCATACCTTTAATATTATAATATTGTTAAATATATCGAAGGTAGAAAAAATATTTTAAAATATCGTGAAAAATAATATAATAATTGTAAAAGAAATTTTACAGGCGATATTCATTATAGTTTTAGAATTAATTATATAATAATAATTGTACTAAGTATTCACAATCTTTTAAGGATGAATTAAAATAAATTATTTATATTCACTGATAAAAATATATCGTTATCGTTTAAATTTCTAAAATTATCGTTCATAAACTTCTTTCTTTAAAATGAATTCTTGAAAGTGAATATCACCGTAAAAATAATAAAAAATAATTTATTTAAAATATGCATCGTAATCTGTAATGCAAAAATATTATCCATCTATTAAATTATGGTGAAACACAAATTATATAATTGTATAAAAATATTATTTTTCTTGTTAATCGCAATTAAAAATATTTTATATTTTTAAAGAAGGACCAACGCGAAGCTTCAAGGCTATAAGTGGGGAATTCCGTTTGCGTGAAATCTACGGGGACGGAAATTGCATGTTTCGCGCCATCAGTTTTATCGTTTGGGGAACAGAAAACAGACATAGATACCTACGTTCTTTGGTGAGCTGATTATTAATTTCATTTGCATTTTCGTTTACGAAGCAGGAAAATTTGAATGAAATCGAGCGTGAAGTATTTTTAAACGAATTATGATTTAGAGCTTTTACAAAGGATTCAAACTTACTGAAAAGGAATAAATATCACATTTATTTGTATTGTAAAATTTATGGAAATTTAAGTTATGTAAATGTTTTCTTCAAAGTAAATATTTCGTGAATAATGAATCGTCCATTCGGGTAGTAATACTTTTTGCACAAAACTCAACTTTGTGAATTTTAGATTAAAAATTTTTATATTATATTAAAATACAATTCGGTATATATACTTATTTATAACAATTTCTTATTTGATTACAGAACAATTTTTCTGTTTAATAGCGTATTTATTTTTAAAAATAAAATTTTTGAATTATTTTGATAATTTTTTGGTAACTCGATGAAAGTAAGTAAATGATATAATTATTTAATATACGTGTTTTAGTTTTCACTTAATCGATTAATAATTGTCCAATCGCAAAATTAATGCAAATATTAATTTCACATCTTTCGTTAAAAAATATACAAGTTTTTCAATAAAAAATCAATTTTAAACGACTAATATTTAATTATTATAAATAAAATGACGAAGTTACGATAATACTAAACTTTATTACAATAAAATGTAAATAGTTTACATTGATTATAAGTATAAACAAAATATTTCAAAAAGTCGAAATTTTAAATTAAACGTTACGTTGTGTTGAAATACATGTATATAATAACACATAAGTATATAGCTTTTTGTGATATCGTTACTTTTTCTCATATAAATTAATGAAAGTATTTTTCTTATAATTTGAATTTATGTAAACATTGAAATTATCTCGGTACGACTTAAAATAAGTAATATCCTTTCATATTACATCGTCGACAACTTTCTAAGTAGCGATCGTTACACTAAAAATAACATAAAATGGATTAGTTGAATTCTCTCTAAAATCGTGTTTATATTATAAATTACGATACGTAAATTTATGTAATACCTTATATCGTATAATTAACAAAAAAAATTAAAATTTTCAAAATTTTTATCTTAAGCACTTTTTTATATGGTTAGGAATCGACAGATACAAAAATTGTTTTAAAAACGAAATTCCATTAACTATTTGTAGATATCAATATTTTCAAAGTAAATATTTAATCGAGGACAAATGTTTTTATTCGATGATAAAAGTTTATAAAGAAACACGAGAACAAGATGAAAACGCGAGTGCAAAGTAATTAATTGAAAGTTAAATTGAAAGCCTCGAATTGAGTTAAAAAATGTTACGTTTATAATTGATCGAATCGAGCGTTTCGGAGCCTTTAGAAACGTTTACTATTCTACCTCCACGTTCCCGTGCAGGTGGTGAGCCACATCGAGGACTCGTGGCGCGAGTTGAAGTCCTTCGTCATGGCCGAGTGGAGTATGTCGAGCCTGAACGAATACGTCGCTTTCATGGGTGCGGATGGCACTTTCGCGAGCGAGCTCGAGTGCGTCATCGCAACTAAACTCAACCATCTCAACCTGGCGATCTACAGACGGACCGACACCGCCGATGGCCTCCGACGAATCTTGTACAGTCAGTACAGCGGAGGCGCCAGGACCGCCAACCTCCTCTTCAGCGGGCACAACGAGTACGGACACTACGATGTTCTCCTGCCGATCTGACCGATGATCACCATCCCCGTCCTCCTCGGTCGGTCCTCGAGCTTCGGCACCTTCGTCGATTGCTTTTGTTGTGGATATGGTCAAGTTTTTTTTAAGTGGTTTACGTTCACTCTTTGTAGTACTTTACTACTTTCGATTACTTTGTCGGCCCTTGAGAATATTTGCCGTTTATTGTTTTTTGATAAAGTCCCAAAGCCACGGTGTACTCGAACAAGGAGAAATATGATAAGGATCGCGTCCAGAAAGTAGAAAATAATTTGTAAACGAACTTTAGGTTTTTAATCATCTAAGACTTTTGCACCTTTTGTTTAACAACTTAATTGCATCGTAACGAATAATTGTACGATAGACGTTACGCTTATACTTGGAATAATAATAAAATATACAATTTTCTTTTAAAATTAAAAAACAACTGAAATGTATAATATTATTTACGTGTATTTATAATATTATTTATGTATCATACCGGAATAGTTGCCAATCGTAAAAAAAGCCTTCAAATCTTTAAATTTAGAATAATAAATTGGTAAACGACAAAACTTCGTTAATATTTATTAGTAGCAAAGTATTATCGACGAAAATACCAAAATAAAATATAAACGTGAATTATATGTTTAATAATTTTTTTAAATATATTTCTAAATTCGTCTCATATTTACAAATTAGCTACAAATTAATAGATACAATATACAATTTTTCATGAGAACTTAAATATTTTCATTACCGATCAATTTCACTATATAAAAAGTATTCTATATTTCTTGAATTTTCATTCTTGAAAAATGTGCATAGTCGTTCTATTTTAATATCATATTTACAAATTGTCTCGCATAAATTATGAATTAATCAACTTTTATACTATAATTAAAAGTACACGATTAATATCAGATAATTAATAAAGTGTAGTAATAAAGTCAAAAAAACGTAACTATATTTAACATGAAAATATTAGAATAAATTTTCAAAGAAACATTTTTATAGATGATAATTAAATAATCCTAATTACGAATAGTATAATACATTTCTTTCTTTCATAATATACGTCTCACGTATCGAACCACTTTGTGATTATTGTTATACCACCGTATAATCTACAGCTGAAACAAAGAATATTATTGCATCAATATTTTACAATTTAAAAAGTCTTTCATCGGTTAAAATTTTCCGAAATTATATTTTTGATGGCATTTTAACTTTAATAAAATATTTTATTACTTGCATAAAAAAATTCATCGATATAATATTTTTTAATTCGCTATTTTTTAATTCTAAAATTAAATATTTAATAAAAATAAATAAATTTAATGATTAAATATAAATAAAGTACTGGTTGTAACTAAAAATTATAATATATACATTGTAAGTTGTAAGCGCAAAACATGAGATAATAATGCCTTAATCGATATTGAAATTTTTCATTGCGTAATTTTTTAACAATATTATTATAGTTAAAGATACGATGAATACAATAATAATGTATTAAATGTATCCGTATCAGAAAGTTCATTATTTATTACGTGAAAACGATTATTCGAAATATATTTTGTAAACAATGATCGATTGATATATAGATTAACATTTCATGTTTAAAACAGTAACGAAAATCAATATACTTACTCTTTATTAATGTACACGAAAAAGAAAATAAAAAAGATATTTTGACGCAACAAATACAATTACAGCTTACCTACAATAGTACAACAATTTTGAACCCCAATTTATGTTAAGACACGATTGATCTCTTTGAACAGCCTGGACTACTTCTTTAGCGATTTCTTGATCATTTTGTTTAATCAAACTAATACAAATAAAATAATAAATAAGTATAATTATTTAATAAATTATTCATAAAGAATCATTGTTAAATATAGGCCAACTATTTTATATTTAAATAGGATATAAATTATTTGAATCGATAATTTCAAGACTTAAATATATTTTTTTATAAATTAATGGATGAAAAATGCTTACGTTTAAAACGAGAATTTCAAATACTTATTTAGAAAATTTTTATTAAAAGTCAAGTATCTTATTTATTGGTATATATTTATAAATACTTTCATCTCTTATATTAAATTTTATGTTAAATGTATGCAATTAAAATGGAAAAAATAAAGGAAAATGAATTTCTATTACAGCAATATCACTCGTGAAAAATTTTATCATTGCTATTTTATCATTTATAACTTTATTTGTAAATATTAATACTAATCACAGCGAAAACATTGTAGAAAGTCTGATTTTAATTAAAAAGGTGCTTTTTAAGCGACTAAATTTTCTACAAGTCTATTGTAAAAATACAAAATCGGCTACCATATTTAAAATGGTAATATAAAATATTAAATGCACACCTTGGTTCAGCATTAGGCGCAACGGTCATAAATGTCAGTCTATTATTTTGCGTGTTAAACTGCTGTGTCAAGCTGTCCATTAGTCCTGCGGTGAATAAAAACAATAATGTTTAATACTGACGCGATAAGCGAAATCACGAACATTGCATCAAATAAATATTAATAACCTGCGACAGCAGCCTTCGAGCCCATGTAAGCATCCATTGTGGATTTGGTTGGCGTAATTCCAATAACGTGTGCTCTTTCCCGATGTAGCATGGATGGTAAGAATGCCAACACCGTCTACAAAAATAACAAACGTTTCTTCTACTTTCTATTATTTTTATATTATTTTTATATTATTTTTTATTTTATTATTCTCTATTTTATAATGCCGAGTTTAATGTTTTTTTTATAATGGTCAAAGATTTTTTAATTTTCTCAAAGTATCGCGTATTTTTTATCGATGTCGATACATTATCGAATTATTGTCATCTTTATATTTACATTTTATGAAAAAATATTCTTTTAACTCGAATAAAATTTCAAAAAAATTTTCAAAAAATATTTCTTGGTATTTTACAAAGTAATCACAAAATAGGATATATTAAAAGAATTCGTATTTTCCTGGACCTAGTAAAGTGGATTATTATCCATGTACGTATAAAGATTTTCAATTATAATATAAAAAAAAATAACTTTTGATAAAATTTATAAAAAATTTTAATTTACATTTATAATAATTAAAAATTTTTAGTCGGTAAAAATATCGAATGATTTCTTATGTATAATAAACTTATTCGTATCGACTGTCGTTATAAAAAGATGCAAACGATCGTAGCTGTAATAAAAATACAAAAATAACAAATATATATAATAATAACAATTCAACGATTTTATGAGTTTAAAGTATTTATTTAAAAATCTTGAATAATGATAAAATAATGATAAATTTCTTAAACTTGTTAAAATCCATTTAACGGTGGTATTTATTTTTAAAATTACGATATAAAAATACTAGAAATAAATATAATCTTATACCATGTATTTATAAAATTGTAATAAAGCAAAAAACTTTACTTTGCATAATAACAAAATTATTCTGAGCCATACATTTTATAACTATATTTTAATGGTAAATTTTATGAAGTTAAAGTTATAAACACACTTATATTGCTTAATATTTTTTGCACTTAATTTACCATCTAATTTCAAATTGAATGAAAAAATAATCTTAATTTCAAAATCATAAATAACAAAAGAGATTTAAAATTTTTGCTTTAGAATTTTTTTTTTATTATTAAATATTTTTACTTTGGAATCTTTTCATAAGAAATTCTAATTCACCTTATGATCAGAAAAATCTGTTAGGTTTCAAACATTCATAGGTAATAAAAATATATATCAAATTTTAAGTAATTGTAAAAAAGTATGTAATGATTATATTTCATTATACTGATTTTTATCATAAATTCATAAACAGCTGTACATTTTTCATCAAAAATTTAAATATCAATACAATTTTTATTAAACCACTATTAATAATCCGTAACGAAAAAATAAAATCTTTTAATATTAATGAACTCGTTGGTTCTAAAGTTTAAAAATAGAATAACATATTAGAAATTGTTATATCTTTATATTATATTTTAATTTTTTTTTAATTTACATATGATTAGAAGAAGTTAACAGAGAAAGTATAAAATATTTATATAGAAACTCGTAACTGTCTACTTTATCAATGATGTGTTCGTTTTATTGAATAAATAAAATTCTAATGAAAATATTCTATTGCATAAATATTTATATAATTATTTATATAATTCAAAAAATTTAAAAGTTAATAAATATAAATAAACAAAAAAACCAACATTAACTATACATAAAATATCCATTCTTTTCTAAATAAATAATTTTGAACTTAAAAATAAATTTTTAATGCTATTTATATTATTCCGATTTTTATTATCAAAATAGATAATTAGAAGACATCTGTTTTGAATTCTGAAAATTTTAACATCATTACGCAAATTATAAATTAATAATGTATAACGGTTCATACTATTAATTTAATTTTCTTAACAAAGTATTATGTTTTTACATGTATTGAGTATATTTTTATCACCAATCATTTCAATAAGTTGCCTATATTACCGGATACACCATACGATTTTGTTATAAAAAAAGATAATATCGATGTCACATATTCGATATCAGTATGAGTAGGAAATGCAATAAGTTCATTTTTAGAAAAAGTATAAAAAATTATAGTATTAGATATTGTTGCATGAAAAAATACTCTAATAAATATATATTTTAAAACAAAAATAACTATATGTTTATATGAATTATCAAGCTGAAAAATTTTGAAATATAATCATTTTTAATTATATATCATGATCTTACATTTAGTATTATTATAGAAAATTGAATAGTATTTTAAAAGAAGTTATATAATTTATCGCTCTGATATTACTGATAGTTAAGTTGGTAATTTACTATTTTGACTAGTACGTGAAAATTTATAGCATTAGGAAATATTATTGCAAGCGGAAACAAAAGCGACTCAAGGCAAATATATCTGACCGGATTATTAGTGATTGATATTAAATTTTATGCGAATAATCTTAATTTATGGTACGTTGTCGGGTATACAAGCGGGAAAAGTGTACACGGAAATAAAAATAAACTATCCGTATCGTAATAATTTTTAGAGAGTGAAATTTTTTTTATCTTTAATTTAAGAAAATTTAAGACAAATACAGCTAAAATCGTATTTATTTCCCTCGATTACACACCTGGATTAGTGTTTTTCCTGCCAATTTACATAGTAGATGTAAACTGATCTTTCAAACAATTTAAACGGGATGTACAGAAATATATGTATATCATAGATTTAGATAATAATTTTTGTGGTACGATAATATAATACAAACATTAGTAAAATAAATATCAAAATTACTTTCCGCAATATCGTATGTTGAATTTTATACAATAAAAAGATTTTTCGCGAGTTGCATTATTTAAATAATTATGAAAACAATAGTACTGTATACTTTACAGAATGAAAATATAAAACTAGTGATTTCAGCTTTTTATTTAATGTGTATATAAATAAATAATATCATGCCGTATCAGTTCTAAAACATTTTTTGTCGTTGTCGGTAAATGTTTGACATTATAAGAATTTTATCAACATTTTTTACCTCAAATATTAAAATGACGTTTTAAAGCGAGTATACTACATTTTTAGTCTATTTTATATATGTCATACGAATAAAGTTTTAGCATCTAAACGTCACGATAAAGAAAATATGAATCGTCTATCACTTTAATAAAAAACTATTCCAATATTCGAAAACTATTATTAAAATACGAAAATAAATCTACCGAATAATATAGAATGAAAATTGGTTGCGTATAACATTTAAATTTTCTTATTTGTACATTTGGTAAAAAAGAATTATTTTACGTTCTATTCACGAAACAGCGAGGATACAACATATCGTTACAACATATAACATGTGGTTACATATCACTAGAGAAATTTCGGTTGACTTTAAAAATAATTTATACTGTTTCGAACAAAAAGAATATTTGGAAATAAATACGGAAAAAAAATATAGTTAGTTAGCAATGACCGTAAATATATCAAAAAGATAAGCAAAAATCAGAAGAACGAAGGATGAAAAACGCCCAGTATTATTACCCAGTAATGGCTCATGAGCGTGCGGTTGACGGCTTCGAAAGGATTGGACTCCGGGCTGCAGACGCAGGTAACGAGGACGTCGAGGCTGCCGATGTCCGTCCTGACCTTCCCGGCGAGCTCGCGCACCCTCTCGGGGTCCCAGGCGTCGCAGACATAGGCCAGGGCGGAAGGTCTATCGAGCCGCGTCTCCTCCTTGAGATGTCGCGAGCCCAGCCCCTCGACGCCCGGATGTCTCGCTCGTAACCGACGCGCGAGTTCCTCGACGCCGCTCCCCGGCTCGTCCACCAAGATCACCGAGCATCCACCCTGGGCGAACTCCTCTGCTAACGAGCGACCCAGACTCGAGGTCGCCCCCGTTATCTGTCGAGCAGACCGAACCTTCCTATCTGGCTTGTATATTTACACAGGGATTATGGGCTTTTATCTTTTTTTAACTACGTTCGATCGATCCTTGCTCTCTATTATTTTACAAATTTTATTTTAACGATTTCATTTTAGCGATTGGTCGTATCGGTGCTAAACCTTTTCCCATTGTAATCATATTTGCGATGATATAATAAAATATTTTACCGCGTCTGTTTGATTGCAAACTACTTGCTGATAGATAATTCAGCTTTCGGTGTTAAAGTTTTTAGAAAAATGTTCATTTGTTTTCCAAATATATTATTAGTAAATTATATAAACATTCCTTTTTATAACTATTCACATATGTGTATATATCACCATAATTTTATGTGTTCCGATCAAACTGACTATAACGTATAATATAAGCTATTCGAGCAAGAACTGTTAAAACAGCGACTTGATCGAACGTTTCCCCGATCCAAGTATCGATCGCGGCTGAAATTGTTTAACTTGACAGATCGAGGACATTAGATAAATGACTAATCTTATTGTGTCTTTAGCTTATTTAGTTTCGAAAGGATCTCTTGATAATTAACGCGATGTCTAGTATACGTCAATTTTTTGTTAAGATAATTACTATCTAAAAAAATATAATAAAAAAAAATTGGAAACGATACATACATTACAAGGAAAGTGTTTTTGATTATACACTTAAAATTTTATAGTATGTTACGACTTTAACAAGGTAGTTAAATATTTATAAGTATACGCGGAATACTATTAAAATTTATAATGAAAATAACGTACAAAGTATTACTCACTACTTATATTAGTGATTATGAACCTAATTTATACATAGAAAAAAATACGTGATTGTCAAATTAATAACAGTTATTGTTAGATAATTATACATATCTATTCCTTTATAGTTTTATATTTTTACAAAGAATATAAATACAAATTATACGTTAAAAAAATTATTCTTTTTATATTTCATTCTACAAATATTAAAATATAATTTTAGCAATAGTTATAAAATAAAATAAAATTTTTTGATGTAAAATAGTTTCATAAAATTTGATTTTCATATTTTAAAATATAATGTAAAGAAACTATTAATTTTTTTCAGAAACTTGTTTATTTTTATTATACTGTAAAACTTTCACCTTGATTATCATATATTGAGTAAACATTCATATCATAATTAAATATTTTTACGATATATATTCAATTATTTACAGTTCTTAATTCATAAATATTTATATTTAATAACAAATCTTTGAAATAATAAATTATAGCACAAAAGGTAACTTTAAAATATTACGATATAATAAGAAAATAAAAAATAATTTTTAAATTTCATGAAAAACAATCCGTTTATTTAAAAAAAAACTATAAATGATTTATGTATTATAATAATATAATTTCATTGCTTTTATCTTTTTTTTCATGCCTAATAAAACTTTTTGCTATTTATCAATATAAACTATAAACATAAATGTAATATAAATAGATACAAGTATAAAAATGTTAATTATTCAATTTAGTATAATATTTTTGTAAGAGAATTGAAAATTAGTAGATAAAAAGAAATTATTTAAAAAATTAATATTTAAAAAAAATAAAATATGATTCAATCTAGCACAGAAATTAAACTCTCATTAATAAGTTTCATTACTAAAAAAAACTCAGCTATCGCTAATTTTACTTCAAATTTTTTGTCAAAAAATTCTAATATCTTTGATGTACTTTGTTTCTTTTATTTAGAAATCAGCCATTAAATTACTGGGAAGATAATTTGAAGTTGTAAAAAGAAGACTGACACTTTTACATAATAAAAAAACCATTTACCAATACAACATCGCCAGTCAAATCTCGCGGTGGCTTTGGTAGAAAAGATTTAACAATATTGAGAAAAACAAGAAATCCAGAAAATCCGAGTCCGAGGAGTAATTCAAAGTTGAGATAAAGCCAAGCCAGGAAGGATGGACTGCTGATCCTTGGTCCTGATAAAACAGACTCAGTTCTTACAGACAACATCTGTAACAGTATGAAAACATAGATACTTTGAATACATCCTTTTTTCATTTAATCTGAATGATTGATAGGTGATTAAAATATTTTGCGAATTGCTGTATTAAAAATAATTGTGATGATAAACACGGAACGTTTAATTTTCTTAAATGATAAATCTATTTTAAATATTCGAACGTATTAAAATTTGATAAAATTGTTTTTAACTTTTACTTTCTTACAGCTTGTTAAGTAATACATAATAATTATGATGATGAAATATTTATATAATTATATATATATTTGAACAATTTAATTCATAAAAAGCTTTTCTAATGTTTGATAGAAGAAAAAGTTGGAATTAATTGTACACGAATTATTACTGCCTGTATAAACATCTTTCTGAAAATTAAATCTCATATTTCGATTTTATTTAAATGTTATTTATATGCATCTAACAAGTTATTATAATATCTCGTAAAAATTAATCACCTTTAATGTAAAATTAAACTTTAATCTAGAAAATATTTTGCTTATAATTTGTTCCATTAATAATCACAAATTATCTCTCTTGTCGGAAAAGTAGGTTTAACTATTTTCAGAAGTATTTCAGAATGTTTCAAGAAAGTAAGGAGGCGAATGTCGCGCGAGTGCAACTAAGCGTGTAAAGAGTTGTTTAATGATAGGTGATTACGAGCACAAGTTTCTATATTATATATGTGTACATATAAGTGCATGTTTGGAGATGTAAATCAATGCAGAACATACTTTTAAGAAACAGTTTATTAACGCTTATCAATTCACTTAATTATCTCTGTTTGCTATTGTATTGATTTTTGCGATTGCGATGTATTTCTTATAATATTCTTTGGCGAATAATTAAAATCTTGTTACACTCTTGTATATGAATTATTCATTAAGTCATCTGTATATTTTATAACTTATGTATCATGTTTTATGTTATAAATTATCAAATTTTTATGAAGTTATCGATTTTAATCTATTTACATAATTGAATTGATTATTCAGTCATGATTAAAGTGTATTCAATAATACTATTCGATGATCGGGTGTAGTTATACTCTAATAATAAAATACTAAAGACTATAATAATTCAATATTAATTTATTCATAATAAGTATAACTGAAAAATGTCTATTAAATTAAACTAAAATCTAATAAACAATGAACTTGATGATTATATTAATTAAAAAATTTTTTTTATACATCTCAGTAACAATATCTTTGATTGAATTATAATTATCTATACTGTATATATTCTTTTGAATAGAGGTATATACACAGTCAATAGGTAACTTTTATTTTTTAATCGCAGAATTTTTTTTAAAAGCAAATTTTTAATTAAACAATATGTTAATAAGGTAATAAATTAGAATAAGAAGAAAGTCTAATTTGATTCTATTAATATACTTTGAAATTTAAGGCTTTAATTTGATACAGTAAAAAATGAAAGAATATAATTTTAAAATAAAAGGTGTGTTTTTGATAAACCATTAAACAAAAAATTTGAAAAACAATCGAGAATAATTAAAAGCTATTATTCAAGAACATTCGAAGAAATTTTTATTTATAAACACAATCATTTCGGATTTTAAAATAACTTGAAAAATGAGTGAAAATTACGAGAGATTAATCCTTTGAAAAATATTTACAACAATTTATATCTAATACAAATACATGTGTAGACATTCTGAAGTTCTTTGAAAAATAATAGAAAGTTAGAAGGAAATATATTTAAAAAATTGTAATTATTTAGGAAAAGAATAAATAAATTTTGAATAGTATGAATATAAGTCTGAATCTATTCCAATTACTATTTTCCAATCTGTTGAACAATTATTCAAAAATATTACTGCTTCTTGTTCATATAAAAATATTAAAAAATTAACTTTGCAGTATAATAATAATGAGTATTTAGCCTAGTGCTTTCACTAAATGTAGACTGCAAATAATTAAATTATTTTTTTTTAATTTATCATTTGAATCAATGAATATTTTATCTCGTATATATAATAATAATAATCACGCATATTCACAATTTAGCATTATTTAAAATATATTTCATGTTTTATACATAAGCTTATGTAAAATAGCTCACAGCTATAATCATTTTATAATAAATGTCTAAAGCCGCTGTTGTATATATTTCAATTAAATTTAATTTTCAAAAAGAAAATATTTTATTTTGATGTCAAAGATCATAAATAACAAATAATAAAAACTTGATTAAGAAGAGAAAATAAAAGAAACTTTTGACATTTTCCATCGGTCCTTGTTTGGAAGGAACTTTCTCTCGAAGCGAATGAACGCATAAAACGATAAAATTTCACCCACGCTTAGCGACAGACTCAAGGGGAGGAAAAGGTTTAAAGACCCTCCGAGAAAAACCGACGCGTTCGAAAGGAACAATTTCGCGCGACGTCCAGAACGAGAAAAATAACCACTTCTAAAGCCATTTATGTACGCGGTCGTATTTACATAGATCGCAAATGTTTTATTTACGCGCGCGTTCATCGATCCTAATATTTTATTTCCCGGATGTCTCGAGGTATTCTAACAAAAAGCGCGACGTCGTCGTCTGCTGGACTATAGAAGCTTATCGGGGAGTCAAGAGGACGCGCTCGATATCGTAGCCAGGAGGCGGAACTTGGATTCTCCGATGAAACGCACAACCGCTACACTAACACTTCCAATGTTCCCGGGAGGAAGGGTGAGACCGAAGTATTCATCCACCAAGTTCCGCTAAGGACGAAACCTAGCGCTTTCTGATCTTACGATAAATGTGTAAAGTTCTACAATTAGCTAATCAGTAACCAAGTTGTTCGTATAAGTGTAATTAGAGTGCGAGAATTAGATCAGCGGCTTCTTTCCTCGTCGATCTAAACAGGAGGTTTTTATGTCTAGCAAATATATCGTTAATTAGTTATGACATTGATTCTTTTAATAAATGCTCCTATCGACATCTTTTTCCTTTCAACTCAATTTCACGCGTTATAAAATTTATTACTATTCATTGTGAATTACGGATAAACGTTTATTATAAATACGATAAAATTAAAAATAATTATTCATGATATAAATTTATTTATAAAGAGAATAAATTTAATAAAATAAAAAATTTTGCAGCATAGAAAAGCATTGGGAAAAATAATAAAATGATAAAATTATAAAATTAATGAAAAGCATTGTAAATTCGCATAAATCAACTATATATATATATATATATATATATAAAGCATATTTTGCAATAGTAATAACTTACTTGTTACCAGTGCAGTATATCATAAATAAAAAAATCAAAACTAGCGAAGTTCGATTTATTTCTGTGACCATTAAAAATTTGTCTGATAAAAATAAGAAATTCAAAAACTGATTTCAAAAACAAAATGATATTTTGCTTAACAAATACAAATATAAACACAATTTAATATAAATGTTTAAAATTATAAAATATTTATTTTATATATCTTCAAATATCAGTTGTAAAAATAACATTCGTGTATAAATTTCACAGAAATAACGCAGTGGAATAATATAAATATAATATCAAATAATTTTGATACTAAATTTGTAATATTATAAGGCATAAATTCTTGCGTCAGTCGATTTTTTATACAAAACATTACGGTAAAATTATGAATAATTTCAAAAATAGCATAGAACGATATTATTTATTTTTTAATAAATAAAGATCATTAATGATGTTATACGCAATATTTAAAAATACGAAAATCTTTACAGTTATAGAAAATACACGTATGTTATTATCAAAGCTGAATTACACACGAAAATTACTTTCTTACGAAGAAAGAATAACATTTGTAGTTTTATTACCTGAATATTTTTTTATTTAAATTTCTTAATATAGATAACACACACCATATCATATAATATTTTATGCAATTATATCGTAATACAATATTTACAAAGTAGTTGGTTAATTTATTTAATCAATAATTAAGGAAATATGAATTTATATAGAAAATAATTAACTAATAATTAAATAATAATAATTACATAATAATTTAATTAATAATAATTAAATAATAATTAACTAACTATAAAAATAATATATATAGCTAATTTTATCGAAAATATTTATTAATAATGTTATATGATATTATTTTATTTTTTAAATCAATTGTTTTTTATACAAAAATGTTTGTTCATGTAATATATTGAAGAATACCATGTGTACGTTATTATTGTCTGTATCATTACAATCAGTATAATAACTACTTTGTTCTTCAAATAATATTCAAAGCTCATCAATTTATAAAATAAAAAGCTACATCTTTATTTAGTTCAAATATATAAAACATGCTTTTCTCTTATATTTTATTTCATAAATAATAAATAAATTTACATTCAATATTTATCATATCATATAAAAAATAAGTAAAAAAATATGACAGTTTGTATTTTCTACAAAAATATTTTATTTAATTATTTTTTGATATACAGTATCAACTAGGTAAACAGTCGCTTTAATTTATAATATTTACGTAGAAATATTTAATTTATACTTTACTTGAAAAGTTATAAATATTCTAAAAAACCTTTTGAAAATTAAATATACCTACAAAGTTTGCTGAAAAATATGTAATGAATACTTCACAGAATTATTTTTATTTCTCAATTTAAACCAGTATTTATTTTAAAAGGTATAGTCACTGTAAGTAAAAAAAAGAATGTTAAATGAAGGTAATTTAAAAAATAATATTATAGTAATATTTTATAATAATTATTCATCAAATTTTCTATTATATAACTTATAAAATACAAATAAAAATAAATATACTTCAAATTAATATAGTACTTCTTTTTAAACAAATTAATGTGCAATAAGTTTAACTTTCAAAAAAAATTTTTAAATTTAATTTATTAATAGTGAATATTAAAATCAAAATTCAATAGTGATTATTTAAATATAATAATTAATAATATACGAACTATGGTTCTCATAAATATATAATTTAAAATAATATTTAATCTATTAAATTTTATAAATTTAATAAAATCTATTCAGTAATTTCGTAATTCATATTTTATCGAAAAAAATTTTCTAAATATTTTTAATCGATACCAAAGATTTAAATAAGGTTATTTTCAAACTTTTTCTGTCGAAAACAATTTAAAAGGTTTAATATATTTTATAATATTGTAAAAAATATAAATGAATTCAAATCATCTGACAAAATTAAATGCGGACAAAAAATTAAACGTCTTATAAAAAAAATTATAAAAATGTTAAGTTTGCAAATTAGCTTATATTTTTGTTGTTTTCTATAATCTCCACTTATAAATTTTTTTAATCACGCTTATTGTTTTATTATAAACAATTTATTACCATTATTACTTATCGTTGTTAATTAGTGAGATAATCAGTTTTACTAAAATTTTAAACAACATTTACATACTGATCATAATATATTTTCTAATATATAAAGGTAAAACCAAATAAAAATTTTTTATTTCAAGCGTTTAACTTACGCAATATCGATTAATTTAATTTTTGAAAATTTAATATTTTATTATTTTCTAATTGACGATTCTTATTTGTATTTATTTTTAAAAATACTTTTGTGGATATAAATAATAAATTTTTTTAAAAGATTTCAATTTTAACATTATCTTTATTAAACCTAAAAATAAAGTACGTTATCGGTTGTTCATACGAATATTAAAGATATTCTCAAAAGTTATTCGAATAAATATGGTACATATTTCGTTTAAAATTCCTCACAATTTTTAGAAAGTAAAAGCAAATCTAAAATAGTTTTGACGCTCGCCGGACGTTGCAGCCTTCGATCGCAAAGATAAAGGTAAAATCGGACGAGCGACGAAACAAGAGATCCTCGACAGGATGCGATCCTCGGCTTTGCTTAGAAAAATCGAACCCACAAAGAAAGGCACCTAGACGAACAGTCGAGATAAACAGGTCCACAAGCGACGGACGCGTGTCTCTTTTGTTCGGAGGAGCGTAGCGAAAGATAGAAAAGGAAAAAGGTCGCACCTGAAACCCCGAACCCAGCGAGAGAGAAAAAAGAGAAAAAAGAGAAAAAGAGAAAAAGAGAAAAAAAGCAAGACCTGGAAGGGCCGAGAACGATAATTGATCGGTACCTGGTAATTTCGCCCGAAGAAATGATTACAAGCGTCCTCGAACTGATAAGGGATTTGTAGTTGGAGCAGATATATGACTGCATTGTTCTACGATCGATGGCATTTAACGAAAGCCTAAAACTTATGTTCCTATTGCTTATTCGGTACGAACGAGACGATTAATTTTTAACGCGATTTCTTGGCACAAGTCAGTTTTAATATATATTATTAAAAATATTTTAGTTACAAATACTCTTGTAGTATTATAATGTAATGCAAGGAAAGTCGATCGAAAAAAAGAAATAATTAACGCTTTGAAATCATTTTTATTCTAAGACAATTTCAATGATTTATAATGATTATGTTATATTTTATTTTTTAATTATAAAAAACAAGTTTCTGACATTATAGACTTATGTAAGTTTCTTACGAAATTCAAAATACATTTTTCATCAAACGTATAGTCTATACCTAATAATTAAAACGGGCTTGGTTTTAAATGCAAATAAATATAATAATCGTAAATAAGAAAAATGCGTTATTTGACACGTGTCTAGAACATTTATTAATTAAAGTAAAAGTTTACAATCGATAAGTAAAAATGTACGAGTTAACATTTACACGAAAAGAACTACGTTTTCACGTAATATACAAATAAAATTATGTATTTAATTTAATTATGTATTATTTCATCCATAACTTTATACTTCACAAAAGTTTTAATTTCAAATTATGAACAACTGGAAAATTTAATAATAAATAATTTTATTGGTATCTAATTCTTTATTGTTATTCATCTAAATTTCTACACATAACAAGGTTAAACATAACCTAAAATGTGTTACTTTCGATTTAACATATTTTTTAAACGTGTAACATAATTAACTTTAAATTAATAATTTGTTTATACTAAACTGATGTATATATAAAAATTCAATGAATAAAAATTGTAGTCATTAAATTTCAACTAGTTTGAGATACAAATTTCATTTGAATAATTTGTCACGTGTCAAGCTGAAATTTTTTCAATGAACTATAAATATGAGAACTTGAAAATGAATACTTAAGAATTGTATAACAGCAACGATAGTATTTATTATAGTAATTCACATATCATACTTATGTTTTATTACAATATGTATTCATATTGATTTTTGTATTATTTATAATGGTACTATTGATTATTTTTGTAACAAAATTTATCATTACCCGAAGTTTATAGTTTTTTAAAATTAAATTGAGTCAACCGAATAAAATAGATAGCAGTAATTTATAAATAATAACAATAATATGATCAACTATATAGAATATATTTTTAAATTAAAAATATACTAAAGTTAAAGAAAAAAAATTTTTTTAACGAAAAATTAACAATTGAAAAACTATAGATAAGTATAAAATAATGAATCATATTTTAATAATAAACAATTTCAATACTGAAAATTAATATTAAAAAAATGTCAATGTAGAATAATTAAAATATAAGACATTTAATTCTTATTTTTGTGTTAAATTTGTTAAATAATTGTAATAATTTATATAATAAAAAATTTTTTAAATAAATAAAAATATTTTCTAATAAATAAAATTGTTCTGTTAAAAAATAGACGTAAGTCCGTTGTGTCAAATTTTACATGAATAATAATTTATATATATTTGTTACAGACAGAATTTAAAGTAGCTATAATAAATAATTTAACGGTATTTAAAATCTGTTGTAATACAGCTAATAATTTAATATATAGTACTAGATATGGATATTTATGCTAAGAAAAATATAAGCAGTTTAATTTATTTGTTAATTTATCAAGTTAACTACTTTCCAATTCGTACTTGTGTCTAATGTTTATTAATGATTCATCGCTCATTGTACCTCAAACATGTACCTCCTTGTCATAAAGTAAATAGTAAATAAATAGTCCATTACGTTTTTAACTATTTTTAGATAAGCCTCTATCACGAAATAAAATCACATTATATTAATAAAAATACAAGTTTAGTACACTAGATGAGCATTATATTTATAAACATTATTTAGTTTTAATCGATGGTTTTTATCAATTTTGTATAAGAAGACCAAAATTAAGATTTTGATACGTGTTACATAATATTCATAAATTAAAAATATATATAATAAACTATTCCAAAATTTAAAGTTAATCGACAAAACGTATAATTGAAAATAAATATGTATAAAATGAAACTGTTTTAGGAAATATAATGTATGTGATTAATTATATGTGAGAAAAGAAAATTTAATAAATTGTGTTAATAAAAAAAAAATAATTTAGACAAGAACGCAATAATTACAATAATTATTTGCAAACTTGAATTTTCGGATAACATAATTACTAAAGGAATAAAGAAGGAATAAAGAAGGAGTAAAGAAGGAGTAAAGAAGGAGTAAAGAAGGAGTAAAGAAGGAGTAAAGAAGGTACGCGAATACGATAATTCGGGAAAAAGAACCGTTAAATTTCTAACTAAAAGATTGTATTTAAATCGAGTCCGTGTCACCTAGTAAAGAAAAATTTGTTCGCAACCTTTTTCACCGATTGCCTGCTTGCACGTGAACGAGGGATTATGTAACGGAAAATAATGAATGTGGTCGAATACTCTAGAAGTTATACAACTCGCGTCTGTCTCGACTATCTCTCTTCTCTTTTTCTGGCATATAATTAATCCATGGAAAAATGTACGCTTTCGCACTGCCAAGCTGAGACGAGTACAAGTCCTGCATACGCGTGAACTTTTTGCGTTTTTGCCTTTTTACTTGAAAATCGGGCGTCGGCGCTAATTCGTGCGTCGATTCGTGACCAAGTTGCGTATTACACTTGCGGGTAACAGAATAAAAACATTTTTAGTAGCGAGTAACTTTTATGCGTAGTTCACGTGCATACTTTGGTGTTTTTACAGCTTCCTTAAAAGAAAGAAGGTCACTCGTTTTAGGTTAAGGTAAAAATCGCGAATTTAAAATGAGGACTCGGAAGTAATATTCTTGGTATTTGCGTTAGCTAAATCGACACATTGCTTTACGAAATGCTCCGGTAAAAACTATGGTGATTACTAATAAGGATTTTTCTCTATTTTTAAATATAAATTGCTTTAGAGATTCATCTTATAGAAATAGGAACTGTAGTTTAATCGTATATGTATGATTTTAAACCTTTTATATATATATATATAACGTATAATTAATACGTTCGACATCTTCCTATACGATAAAGTTGAGTTTTTTAAACGGAATTTAAATTTATATACATTAATAATTATAATAGGAATTATACATTATTCTATAAAATAATTTCACGTTGCGAGAAATATATATTTTAAAATTTGAAGTAGAATTTAAGAAATGTAAGTTATAAGCTTATCGAATACACGCGAATATTATGGCAAAATGTATAAATACATTTTTAAGTAGTATTTTTGAAAAGTATAACTTTATAAAAAAATTAAATGAAAATTCGAATATATCTTTACCAGAATGACACCTTACATATTATATATATATTTATTGATTCAAATGCGTTCTCTCATCCAAATATATAAATCTTGCGTATTTTTTTAAAAATTAAATGCAAATATATTTCTAGATATGAAAAAGTAGTTCGCGATGTCAACTTATGTTTTATGGCATAATTATATGCTTATATCGCATTCGAAGTTACAAGATGTACACACGAGTACAATTCCTATTCATCTTCAGTGCGATTAATCGAATACCAGTTTTTAAATGACATTATTTTTAATGCTTATAAAAAATGTTCTACCGGTTTTGAAACGAAGGTACATCCACTTCTTTTAGTAAAACAGTGCAATAATTTAAGTACCCGAGATCATTACCGAACAAATCGATTATGGGGGTGTAGGATTAAGAAGGGCTTTCATAATTTTTTGTGTTTAGTATAGCAGAAAAGTTAAATGCATTAGTTACGGGCGAATCCTTGCAACAAAAAAATTCCTTGTATCTCAATTAAGGAAAAAATGAAAAAATCGTATGTTAGTTTCAATTCGCAAATTACCGATTATTACGATACTGTCGCAACATCGAATAAGTTACATGCAAATACATTTATGTTTAAAACACCGAAAACGATATATAAAAACGAACGATTTACACTTGGTTTTTTCCTACGCTATTCATTCATCTATAATTGTTCGGAGTTAGTTGAAATCATTTAAAATTGTATGAAACACTTAAATAATGCTCAACGCATGGTGCAACCGCGAAAACTAATTTTACAGTACTCATATGAGAATAACCGTTGGAAAATCAATGGTATTTCTTCGAGTAACTTTATTGAGTTACGAAACCTAATAAATTTAAGCTTTTTTAGCTTGAAACAATTTTTTTTTTATTATTATCTCTGAATAGTAGCACATGTACATTGCGATGTGCTTCCATGGGAATGAGATAATTTTGCGACGACGTATACTTGATTACTTCTATTGCGCGTTGACAGCACATTGATATGCGCGAGGCAACATTTGATGCTCTTATTTTGAATGTATACCGAAAACACGCCGAGTCCGTATTTTGCATAGAATGCATATTTAATGAAAATAGTTGTACACGAATAATTATCTTAAACTCAAAATAATGTACTTTTTTGAAATAATGAAATCATTTCTGATTTAAATTTTTTGTTTGCTGCTCAATATATAAACTGTAAAATTTTAACTTTATATAGTTTATTTAATTACTTAAAAAAGTACGGAAATTTTACACTGCTATAAGTATTTTTAATATCCATACTCAATCGGTTTCACGATTTAATTGTTAAAATTTTAAAGTTGATTTAGTAATAATTATACTTTTAAAGAACAAGAAATAAAAATATTGTCTATGAAAATCATAGTTATTTTTAATTATTATATTAAAAGTTTTATGAAAAATTTATTTTTTATAATTAAATTATTTGAATTGATCCGATGTATAGTATTTTCTAAAAAAAGTAATGGCAGTTATCGAATGATGCATCAATGCTTAAACATATATTTTACTTAAAATATAAATGAAATAAAATGATATATCTAAACTTAATAATTAATATAGATTTCACCAACAACTAAATTTAAAATAAATAATATCTTTAATTAGATTTTAATATATATATATTCTGATCAAAAAGAAGTGTATACAATAGTTAAAAATGGATAAAATATATTAAATGTTCCACTAATATTAAATAGAAAATAAAAAATAGCATTTACAGGTAATTATTTAGTTTGTAAAAAGTATAATATAAATATTTAATTACGAATATGAAAAAATGTACATTTAATTGTAATGAAATAATTATATTAGATGATTGTATTACTAATAAATATATTATATTTTACTGTAAATGGTCCGAAGGCTTAAAATTAATATTGTTTTGAATTTCATGCTCTAGTTAAACAATGTAATAATTATTCAAAGGAGATATTATTTAGTAATAAATGTAGGTGAACACAGTTTACTTTCGTGCGATTTCATCTTTGACCGAGATAAAAGATTCGTTGTGAGAGTTGAAATATAGAACATTTCTACGAAAACGATTGCATTTGTTACATGACAATTGATGTAATAGTTGGTTAAATGTTTTTTTTTGACAATACATGCTTTTCTTATAATAATACATTATAATTATTTATGGAAAATTATTTGTGGTTTTTATTTTCAATTTAATTATAATTTCTATTTAATATTATTTAAAAGTTTTGGTTATTATTAAATTTATAGTTTTCGTGTTAAACATAAAGTGAGAATGGAAAAGTTAAGGTCATATAATGAATAAAGAATAGTTTTATAATACAGGTATACACGTACTATTAAATATCAAAGAAATTATAATAATTGATTGTGATAAAATACAAATATATTAATGATATAAAAAAAATTTGAATATTTTATTCAAATTATTTTAACGAGAATTTATCGGAGATTATATTAAATCATAATTTTTAAACTTAAAGTAATATTGAAATCACGTTCCAAGTTTTTTTATCTACTAATTTATTTAATTCATTTTCTAAAATATGTAATAAAATATGTCAAAAGTGACATTTTTAATCCTTAAATATCTTCGAAAATAAACGAATAAAACAGTTCCATCGAATATACATCGATTTTCAAATTGCCAACGTTTGTATAATATTCTATTCCGTACCATAACTCATTTGATATTATTGAAATGTTTAAATAATCAATCAATGACTATTTACTTTTGATATTTGTAAATTCATATTTGTATCTACATACGAATTTATAATATCGAATCTATTATTTTATGTACTTAATAAATTGTTTATTGGTGATATTACATTTTCTAAATTTATAAGATATTTAACAAATTACGACTAAATGCAAATTTCATTATCGCATTTTTATTCTTAAATAAAAACATACTTGAATTAATTAATATAATATAAATAAGTTTATACATAAGTATATTATAAATAAGTTTTTAGAAATTATTTGTATATACTAATTATTAATTATCCCGTTTCTAATGTATTGTTTTCAATATAATACATATATTTACGAATTATTATAAAATATTTTTATGAAAATGTTGAATAACTATAAATTGACTCCATTTAATTATCATTAACAAATATATAATATATTAAAATTAATATTATACTCATTTTTTTCTGAAAACTTTTTGTAATTTTACGATTTATTTTAAATATTGACATAAATTATTAATTATTATTAAAAAAAAAAGTGAAGAATTTATTTTAGCATGTATACGGTACATACGTATAAACATTATTACTATTTTTTATGAATATAGATTGCTTTAATTCGGATATTTATCATTGTTATTCGTACATTAATATAATTAAATGATATAAGTTATTGTATATAATTATTTTCCACCTAGGTTCAAAATATTTTATGAGTTAGTGGAAACATTTATTTTTACCAAGAAAACTCAAATTCGATTTGACAGATTCACAGTTGATAATCAAATTTCAAGAATAATGTTTTTTTTCAACGAGTACATCAATCATTTTTATTTATTCATTAGCAAATTAAGTACATAATTGCATCAATAGTTTTTCATCTTTAAAACTAGAAATATTTGAATAAAATAAATAATTATTACACTTATGTAACTAATGACCACAAGAGTCTTTTTGTGGTTAATTGTAATTACGTATGAATTTGTAGGGATAGAATTAGCATTTTTCCTGCTTTCATATGTACATTTTATCGTGCGTCAAACTCAAGAGTGCAAAGGCTCATACCGTTGATCCAGTTATTCATAGAACTTTGTATATCGAGGAGCTTAATTTGTTCTGTTTTAAAAATTATTTTATTTGTCGAACATTTTGAAACATAGCTCGTGCGTAAAAAATGAAAGTATAAATAAAAGTATCGGTTGCGAAAATATAGTATTTCCATTCTCTTTCAGAAATTCCACAGAAATTATGAATAAATCATATTTTCCTTATTGTGAAAATATGAGTATTTCTTCGATTGTTTAGTATTTGAAAAATGGTGTAAAACATCTAATAACTTCAAAATACAAATTGATACTACTTAACAATTTTTTTATTTAAGAATACGGATAACCTTAGATTTATGAATGTACAAATTTTATTCAGGCTTAATTTAATAGAGATAATGTTTAAAATAGTAAAAAAATATGTTATTATTAAATAACTAAAGTAGAAACTCGAATATTTATTATACAACTTTCAAAACCTTTTAGATGAAGACAATAATTCCATTAAGTTATTTCAATAGTTCGCTTTAATTTAATAGATTATTTTTATTTTAATATTTTATCAATTACCATATTACATTTAAAATAATAAAATATGTGTAAGTAAAACAAAATTCAAAATTTGAAAAAGTTGAATATACCATTTTATGTATTTCTATAGCTTATGATAACATTTTAAAATAATAAAGTGAAGTTTTACGCATATAACAATCTTTATTTAAATGAAGGATTAACGAGTGATGATATATCATATAAAAAGATGCTTATTGAAACTCATTAAAATTCAATCTATTTCTAAAGGAATTAAAATACTTGCATAATATTTTATACATAAATACATATATTCAGCTTTCATTTTGAGTTTATGTACTTTTTAAATTTACAGTTATATAAAAAACAGATATTTAAAATTTATTTCAATTATTAAATTCATTCTTTAAAAAATCAACACTTTATTTTTAAAAATTCATACTTTAAATTTATAAAATAAAGTAATATTCTATATAAATATTTATTATGTGATATAAAATAATTTTTTCGAAAAATAACCAAAATAGAAAAATTAACTAAAAAGTGTCTTTTGAACTTTCAAATAAACTGGCTCTTCAAAGAAAATACAAATTTAAGTTATATTTTGTAGTGTAGTACAGTCTGCGACAAATTTACATACTATTTACATTCAAATTAAAATTTGCGTAAAAAATATCTAAAACATTAAAAAATAAAATATATGATAAAATGGTATAAATTAGCAATTAATATAACATATATTATAATTTAAATGCTGAAAATTCATATTAATGTTTTAATAAGATTAAATGGTTTATAATTTTATCCAATAATTAAAAAAAAATGAAATACCATAAGATTATAGATTTAAGATTTCAGTATAGAATTGAAAATATTTTCATTATATTTCAATTTAATTTAAATATCAAAAAACTTTTTTAAATAGAATTATTAAATATATAATTATCGAATCTAGATTATTTTTATTTTAGGTATAATGAACAACAAATTTATCATTTATATATTTCCTTTACTTATTTTAAACGTAGAAATAATATTTAATAAAATGTGATTAAAATACAAAAATTTTGCATAGTAATTTAGTTAAGTTTTAAACTTTGTAATTAAAACATTGATAATAAATGTATTACCAAATGAATCATTTATTTATGTATTTAAAAATAATTAATCGGTAATTGAAATTAAGCAGAAAACTATTTTATCTATTTAAAATAATCATCATTTATCAAATTTTTAGTCAATTTTTGGATGAAAAATTTTTTATCGGAGAAATTATCTTAACATAAAGTTTGTTAATATTAACAATTGTGCTAAATTATCTATAAAATTATCGTTGCTTAGAAATCACCGTTACAGAAATTAAGAAAAAAAATTATATAACGATCAAATACTTTTATAGCGCAATTACGTATTGTTTACCTCGAATAAGTGAAAAAACAGAAATAATTAATATAAAAATAAAACATGAATAAATAAAAGTTTACGAAGAATATAAAACCATTCGTATAAAAATTTGAAAAAAATTTGTATAACTAATCGTTTAAATTAATTAAATTTAAATGCCCTTGATAAAAAAAAACGGACTTACCTTTTTTAAGATGCCCTGTTACAAGTTTTTGATGATAATTAAAATTCGAATGGATAAACATTGGAAATAAAAGTACTCGGATAAGGATTAGATGGAACTTAATTTTACATTGAAAATGAATCTCTTGGCGCGGAATACTCTCTTCCGAATGACAGCCAAGAATGGAATAGTGTTTTATATTATGACGTTGTCTTTCTTGTCGATACCTCGATCGCTCGTCGCGCCGACGTTACTGATTGGTCGTCCTGAATACCCGGACTCTTATTATTCAACTATAACTTTTAAACTTTAGTTAGTTCTTAACGTTTCATTTTATGTATAATTATTCTCGATTATTTCTAAAAGTTTAATTCATCATAATTTGATCGATTCACGCTTGAAACGAGAAAAATTTGAAAAAATCATCGATGATGATATAAAAACACTGAATAAACGAAAAACATATTATTTCATAAATCTAACAAAATTAATTAATAAACAATAATAAATTCAAAATTTAGATTGTTTATTAAATATTTTAAAATGTATCAAATGTAAACGAAGTAATAGATACAAAAGAGAATTTTTTATACGTTGATATTATTTTACTAAATTTGACGCAAATTCACTTAAAAATATATTTTTATTTGATTTCGATCAATGAAAATACCGACTGATCTTTGATTCGAAGTAACATATCATTATTCTATTTGTAATTAATATTTCAAAATTTTTATAGATTTGATTTTAATAAAAATTACAATTTTTTCGACATAATATAAATAATTTTATACAAAACTATTTATTCATTTGTTTCATTATTTTAAATGTGGTGTATCAAATACTATAGAAAAAAAAAAATTCTGATATCAAAGTTTCATTTTTCGAAAAGAATATAGTTAATCTAATAAGTATTAAATCATCTAATACTTAACTATATTATTTCTTAACCCTTTAAAATTTTTTATTTTCAACTTTAATTTTAATTTATATTCGTGACATTAGACAAATGTGTTTCAAATTGTATTGCAATATTTAAAACTGTTTTACTAAAGAAACTAATATAGGAACTAATCACTAAAATGGAAGTAACAATTTAAATTTAAAGTATTATTATTTTTATAGAGAATTGTAAAAGATCTAAAAAATATTCTTAAATAACGATTAGAATTAGATCTTATAAGATTTTTACAGATATATTTTAATTCAAATAATGTTCAAAGTACATTATATCATTTACATACTTGTTTTCTTAATTTCTAATTTTTAAATTTTATTTGTAGGAAGGTATTTCTAAAATAAATTTTTAACAACTACGTAACTATACTTTGATAATAAAAAATATAGTTAAATTACTTTCAATAAATCATATTAAAATAAAAATTCATAGAAGATAATTAGGTTACTTAAAAGAAAAAAAATTATAAGATTTATTTTTTATATATGCAAATATACAAAAGACTATTTAGAATCAACTTACAATATTAATCGATTATTTCTCGTTTCAATACATTGTATAAATCTAATATATTGTTTTTTCATAAAATAACTTAAACTAATGAATACTATCGAAATAATCGGTAAATACTAAAATGAATTTAATAGACAACCAGTAAATGATTAATTTTTCTTTTATAAAAAAGTCTTTCCTAATATAACTTAATAGCCTAAAGATTAAATATATTATTTCTTGCAGTTAAATAAAAAAAACTTTAAGTAATAATTTTATTTTAATGTTAATAAATAAACATATTTTTTATAATCATATTACCGGATAAAGTTATTTTATTTTAAATATTAGAGTATTAATAATATTTAATTCTGATATTTTCAAACTGCAATAATATTTAATGACATTATTTCATATAACATTATTTCATTTGTTTTTTGGATATTTTATCTAAAGAATCCTAATTATTTTTTTAATAATATATAAATATACACGTTGTTTAACTAGTGTAAAACTATTATATTTTTACAATCTGTATAAAATATTCTAAATTTGATTGAAATGTATTTGTTGATGTATTTTTTTATAATGTATATTTTATAAATAAAAAAAAAATGTTTATTGACGCATTTTTTCAATATCTTGCGATTTATTGCAATTAAAAAAGTTAATATATAGATTTTTGTTATTTTAATGTTATATAAATAAAAAAAAATTGGTATAGATTTTAAGCCCTAAGTTCAAATTTTTATCTATAAATATCATATTATTCCTCAATGATATAAATATGACATTAAAATATATTATATTAGATCTATAAAAAATATTCAATAAGATTAGATACAGATATATCAATAATTATTTATCAATACAAAATAAAAATTTTCGCGTAAAATAACTACATACATTTTTATTGTACAAGAATGTCGTTACAACTGAAATTATTATGTAGCATTATATTATCTTTTTGCGTGTAATATTTATTTTGATCAGCAAGTAATTGCTTTAATGACAATGAATCATAACGTGAAAGTTTCAAGAACATAAATCTGTAAATTACAAATTATGTAAAAAAAATTTCATATTTTTTTTAGAAATATTTACTATTATTCTTAATTATCTATTTCAAAATAAAAAAATTTATTTATATCTTATTTAAAAAATAAAGCTAAGAAAACTATTTTTTAAATTTTTTCTAATTGAATATTCAATAAGATAGAAGAAAATCTAATGCAGATTTTTTTGATACACACATATGGTGGAACGTAATTTCTAACGATAACATTATCAATGTATAAATGAACTTTTTTATTCTAATATAATTTATGAAATACTTATTGATCTGTAGTTGCAATTATAATTAGTTCTTTTTAATCAAATGTGCATTGAATATTATAGTTTTTTAATTTTGTAAGTAAAACTTTTCATTTAAAGTATTTTCATATAATATAAAAATCTGACATAAACTTAATATTCAGTATAAAATGGAATTATTTTTTTGTGATTTAAAATCTATAAATAGAAATTAAAGTATAAGTTATATAAATTTATAAATTAAACTAATTTAATTTACTGATGTCAGTATATCTTATTAAATCAGATCGTTAAAACTATATGACATATGGTAAAAGTTGTACATGATATTTTAAATGAGAAAAATAGTACAGCAGAAAAGGACATTGATTAATAATTGAAATAAATATAAATATTTTTTATAATTTTACCTATCTATATTCAAATTAGTAAAAAGAACTATATATTATAAAATTTTCCAATGTTAATTTAAAATAATAACTCATATTTATTAATATAATTTTATGAACAGTAAAAGTATTACTGTAATACGTAAGAAATGAAACAGACAAAATATAACTGTAGTGAAATTTTTTGAATGCAATTTTTAACTAATCATTTCATTCGTTGATTATATAATTTAAACTGATATAATACTAAGTTAAAAATACTTCATTTTATCTCAAATTTAAAAAAATACTTTTTTTTTTTAATAAAATTCTTATTTTATCCTTTCGTTTCAAACTTCATTGATCTATAAAGATTATAATTAAATGAGTGAAACTTTATTTAAAGATAATTATCATTAATATTATTAATATCAGCTATTAAGTGATCGTAAGCTCTAATTTACAGAATTTTGTAATCATGAGATGGTAAAATATGGTTAAATTTGTATTCTTGTGTTCTTTAGGTTTTACTTAAATATGACTTAGCTAAACAAGAACCGATTTTTAGTTTTCTATATATATTTATGTGCATATATGTATATATATTATTTCAAACACGGGTACGCTGTTGATATTTCAGGCGTTCAAATTCAAAGCGTCAACACGAAATTTTGACACACGAGTACCTTGAACAAATATGTTATACTTGGTTTATCGTTTTAACGTTATGTAAATTATGTAAATATTATATATATAATTGTTGGCATCATCTTCAGAGAATCTTTGAAAAGTGACTTCGTTTACTTTTACGTAAATTTTAATATAAATTAAAAAACTCTTTGTTTTAAAATTTTTTTTCTTTATATCTATCGTATTTTTTCAAATATATCATAATATTAATAACTACTATTTTTTGAACCCCTAAATCACAAACTTCACAAATAATAATAATTAAATTTAGTGGTGAATTAATTTCACCTTTAATATATTTCCAAAAAAATCTTCGCAATATACATTCATGTAAAAAAATTATTGGTCGATTATGAATTTCTAAACTTTAAAATTAAAAATTCATCGTTTAAACTTTTTATTTTTAACGAACGTTTCAGAAACTTACAGCGTTTTAATATAAAAAGATACGTTAAAGAAATTAATAAATTGTTTTACGGTAAATATTATAATGATTGGCGATCGCAACTAAAATGAAGCGATGTATTAATTAGTATATCGATTAAAATATTATAGATCCCTTAACAATGATCTTCATTTTTTATTTAATATCAAGAGATTGCTCAGATAAAATGTAAAAATACAAATATATGAAACATACAAGATAATCTTTCTCGTAAAATTGTAATTTAAAGTTCGTAGTTGAAAAAACCAGCGACACTCTTTGAAAGTTGAACTTTGTCGGTAAAGCACAAAATGTCACGGAACAAAATGTCACGGAACAAAATGTCTCGGAAAAGATCGAATTAGGCGAGTTAGGCGAGTTAGGCGAGTGACGCGCACTTACCTCGATAAACTTCTCGAGGTTGGATCGAGCAGGACGAGTTAATCCACTCTTACCGTAATTATCGCGGATTCGAGCAAATTCACATCTCGAGAGGAGCGAGAAGAACGCGACTTCGAACCTCGTGATCGGAGATTCGCGAGGGGCCGCGAGACGTCCGCGTCGTCGCGTGGGTAACGCACGAATGACTTACTCGAGCCTCGGCGCCGCTCTGGTAAGGGGCCCGTCGACGTTCACCCTCCAGGGTGGTCCAATCTCGTCCGCAGTCATGGTGCGGGTGCGATATCTTGCTTGGACACTGGATTAGGAAAGCGAGGCCTCGGTGAGGACGACGAGAGAAGATTTCTCGGCTGTTACGAAACGCTTTTGTTACTTTTATTCACGCTGAAGCTTAGCAAGGCAAAGAAATTCGTTTCTCGTTGGTTATGAAATTTCCGTTCTCGTTCATTTGTTCGTACTTTACTCTTCTTTTGAGTAAGAGGGCACTGATGCGTATTAAAAAAGGATAAAGTAGATCTAGCGTTAGTTACGTTACTGTCCATGTGATATCAATACGCAAAATGAAGAGAAAATTTCGAAAGCGATTATCGGCCTTTAAACAATCTTTAAAAGTCCCTATACGAAGTGGTAATAAATAATATAAATAAATAATAGTGAAACCTAATAATTATTATGATGATAAAGAGATAAATAATTAAAAATTATTTTTCATAAACGTTTCAAAATTATGAATTAAAATAAGCTATTGGCCATTTATAAAACTCGATATTCTTTACATAACCAATTTGATATTATAAATTTAAAACTCAAGTCTGAACTATAATTACTATTAGTAAATATAATTACGGTTTTAAAATTTACCGTTTTTTCTTAAGACTAAGCGCATTTAAATATTGAACTCTACTTATGTAATTATAACAATTTTGAAAATTTTATAATGTACTCGAATAATAAAGTAAATTGATTTTAAATATTAATACTTAGATTCTTTAAAAAAAATTCAGTGTAATATCTGATTAAATCAAGCTAAATTTTTTCCATGAGAAAATAAATGAAATAAAATAATAAAAAAAATTTATAAAGATTTTATAGAAAGATAATTATTACTTAACAAGTATCCTAATTGTAAGGTATAAAGTTCGATATTTTAAGGATATTTTCATTTAATACGAGCAGTTAGATTATATTAAATTATAGTCTCTCGTATAGAAAATAATTCAATTTTTAATATTTAAAATTATGTACTCGCACCATTTATATTAAACTTTCTTTGTAATTTAAATGTCGTACGCGTTTCGCAACAATTTCAGTGAATGCTTTATTTCTACACAAAAGAAACTTTTCTGTATAAACTTTAACGAGGATTTATGTTTTTTAGGTTTACCTCGTACGATATAAAATTCATCTTGCGATATTTAATTTATCTTATTATATACAAAGTTTATTTATTAAATAAAATATCTGTCTGTCTTTAAGAGTTATTAAATTGTAAATTAATAAATTTGGCAATATTTTATTTTTATTCAAGAAACAGTTATAGAGAAATGTGTTTTCTTCTTTGGATAAAATAATTATTTCTAATATTTTTCATATGTAAGCAAAATAGTCAATATAGATAGTTTTAAATTCTAAATGTATTTTTATTTTTTATCAAATAAAGCCATATAACTTGATTTAAGATTTAATTATTATTAAATAAAATTCATCTTTTATTTTATGTTAATAAGAAAGATTTTATTTTAAAAAAAATGAATGTTTGAAAAATTTGATCAAATATTTTATTAAATTGGTACTAATATTGAAAATCAAAATCTTTGCTAATTATCATTTATTTACACTAATTTTTTAATAATAATTGAATATATTTTGCCTAATTGCTTTTAAGATCTAAATTATATTTTTATATTATAATAAAAATATTTATAGTTCACGGAATATATAATATTTTCTTTAATTATTACAAGGTTTAAATAAAATATAATAATTTGAAACTTTCTTTTTTTTGCTTTCATTTTTTGTTAAAACCTTTAATAAAGCAATTAAAATACAATACTTTATTTTTTATATCTATTTTTAATTTATTATTGAGATATATTAAATTCTTTCATAATTTATTTTATTTTTAAAAGTTTTTGAATTATTATTTAAAATCTGCGGCTTCACTAATTGTTTTATTTGTATAAATTTAAAAAAAAATGTTTATATTTATCCTGTAGTTTTTTAGTTACAAAAAATAATTATATTTCGCTTTAAATATCTTTAAGTAATTTTTTTTTTAATTTTTATTGGTTGATAACATAATTTCGACTCTATAAATAAATGAATAATGATATTTATTATCTTCTTTATCAGTTTCACATAAGCTTTTTTGCACAATTCATAAAACTAGTACGACATTTGATTGTTACAAATTTCGCATCTACGTTTATTATCGTAACTAAGATAACTAATAATATATTTCAAAGTTTCATTATATAAACAATAGCGCTTTTTATTTTACATTTTAATAGCATTTTACACTTTCTTACTTTTTAAAATCTTCTTTCAATAGTTTAAAGTGATATCTAAATATAATCAACCCTCTAATTAGTTTAATTATTTCTTTTTTCATTATATACTGTATCTATATTCAAATTTTTATTAAGTTTAAAATCTAGTATTAAACATATAAATACACAAATGATCTAAAAGAATTACATCTAATTTAAATAATTATAACAACATATTATAACAATATTATAACAACATATTTAATCTCGGTTATAAATAAAAATATATATTTCTGGTGGAACTGAAAATAAATTGCCACTGTGCATATTCTTATATATACTAATATTGTTTACATTACTTAGTATTTCGAATAAAAGTGTATGCATTTAAAATTATGTATATACAATGTTTTTTACACATATGCAGTTACCTAAATTATAATAATATAAATTTTGTAATGAATAAGCTCGATAACACTGGTCTTTAAAATTTTGTTTGCATACTTCAGGGGTTTTCCTAAGCAAAACAATTATAATATTAGTCACCATTTATATTAAAGAAATCCTAAATTCGTCGTTGAACTGTATGTATTAAAGAGATTAAAAACAAAAAAAATTATTTTGTTTTCTAATTTTCATTAATCTAATTGACATGAAGTATCGAAAATTTCGTAAATGTATACATTTAGAAACTATCGTTTCTAATCGGACAAAAAAATTTTCCATCTAAATTATTTCTAAAGATAAATATTTGTTCAGATTTTAAATATAAATTATTGAAAAATTTACTGAAATTATTTATAATTTGATAATTAAAAAATGATAAACATTACAGATATAATACAAAAAGATTAATAAGTTCCAATAATTTTTGAGTTAAGTGATTTTTAAGTTTTGTAATTTTCTTTAATTTTTGATATTCCCACATAATGTGAATCGACGACATTTATTTCAGTCATTTTTATTGCATATATAAATGTAATATTAAATCACGACATATTATTAACAATTTATAGGAGTTTTCAAACAATACACAGTTAGAGAATTGTACATATTTTGAATTAAAATACCTCCATAACATTTTCTGCATTTTCTTTCGTTTTAATAGACACTTTTAATTATAATACATTATTTCAGTTTCATATATAATTTCATTCATCATTCTTGTCTTAATGTAACACATTCGTCATAATCTTTAAAACAGTTTTTTTATTTTTCAAAAATTTTTTATAATTAACTAAATATGGGTATATGTTTTAAGAAATAATTAGACTATCTATTGAAAATATATAATAATGTCTCACATTAATAAATTCTGATTTAAAATAAAGAATAAATTATCTTTTCTTGTAATTAAAGTAAAATTAATATTTTTTCTACTTTTGTTTAGCAAAATATGTAATTTCGTAGATATGAATTTTTATTTAAAAACATATGCAATATAAATTTGATTTCACAAAAACTAGTCTTTAAAAAAATTATATAAAATTATGATAAAATTAATTTTTTATTTACATGGTAAAAATTTTTAGTTATTCAATGCAGACGAACATTATTATACACTGCTATAATAGATTCAATTATGAAGTGATTGTCATACAATTGTACAATGTTTATCCAATTACAAATATTTTAGATCATAAATCGATTTTTCAGATTTGTGATTTTAATCTTTAGAATAACACAGATGAACGTTAACGTTGCAATATATGTAAATATGTACAACATTATGTTTAACACTTTAATACTCAGTTTATACTTGTTTAATAGACGATAAGAAAATATAAATAGATGAATATCGCCAGAAATATGATACATATAATAAACTTAATAATGAACTTAAAATTACCAATATTAACTTTTCAATTAAATTATAATAAGAAGCATTTAACACAATAATAAAGATTTTTTACTATTTATTATAACAGAATGATGGAAAAATATTTATTTTTAGATGAATAATTGTATAGAATTAATTATCATAATTGCAAAAATAATCTAATTGAAAATATTATTCATTAATCCTTATGGAATTAAAATCATATATCAGATGATATTATTTCAGATATCGAATACATTGCGTAAGATTTATTGAATAATTTTTATTATCATATATTCAATTTTATTCACTATTTTTATATGAATATAAATTAAAATTTAATTAAAATTAAAAATTAATTTTATATTTATTTTATATCCAAATCATATTTGTTTCTACACAACTGTATAAATACATTATCAATTAAATATTTCTTTTAATTAAAAACCATTTAAATACTTTATCAGTTGAATTAAAATATATAATTAATTTAATTATAATATTTTACTTCTAAAAAAGTATTTTATCCGGTTGATCATTCATTAGATATTATATTATTCATTAGATATTAATATTATACTCTTTTACGCCAAATTACGTATATAATTATAAATCCAAAATATGCTTAATTAATATTCGTTATTCGTTAGTCTATACTTTTTTGCCACAACTGTGAATACTACCTAAAAACTTAGTATGTCTTACAAATATAAAAACAATACCCAAGTTTCAACGTACCATGCTCTTGAAATTACTCAGCAATTATCAGCTAAAAAAAACATAAGGAAAAGAAAGTCACTCGATGAAAAAAGACGCGAGTCGAGTGTATTGAACTCACAAATGAAGATTCAAGTTCAAGGATAAAGCAACAGTTTGTCTAGACGTTTTTGATTAACGCTCCGTCCTCTCCATTCATTTTTCATTGAGTTGCAAACTCCGACACAAATTACGTAACCAACTTGTTTCTCTCCTCCATTGATCTTCGCTTGTTAGTTAGTACAGGTGTTACATCTTTTATACGAATAAATTATAATTGACGTAGTAATCTTTGAAGGTGTGAACGCTGGAAAAGTATTGTCGTAGGTAAGGATTCACGTTTCTTCTGTCGTTTATTACTTCATTAGTATCTTCACTTTCATTCTTTTCTGTACTTCTAAAATCATCATTAAATTTTATTCCAAATAAAATTTACTTAAAACTGTTCGTTATGATATATTTGAATTAAATCTTAATACCGAAGGCAATTTCAAATTTAACGTAAATAAATTAACTTAAATTAACCGCTAATAACAAAAACTATTCTTTATATAAATGAGATATATTATAATGAATTACGTAAAGTTTTTACTGTATTAGTCGAAATAAGAAATTGCTTATACAAAAAACAACAAACATCAATGTGATTATAACATACTTCAAATAGAAATAATATCGCCTGACTTTTCGCAAGTTTCGATCACGTCAAAATTGTTCATTAGCAATTACACGTAATCATTTTTTAAACATAGATAGTATTTTTTAATTAAATCGTTAAAGTATGTCACATAACAAACTGAAATAGATGTATAGGCATACGTAATATATGAAATCGGTATTTCACGTATGTAAATTAAGTACCCAATGAACCGTATTTAATTTTATGTACGTTTCAAAATAAATTAATTATCAAGATTATCAATTTTCTTTTTAAATAATGCGCATAGTTTCTAGCATAAATTTAATATTATTTTTCCGTGTTATATCACCTTTAATAAAGAAAAAAATATATCAAATTTATGTAAATACATTTTTTGTTCAAAATTACTAAAAAATTAGCTAAAACTTATTGTACTAGTAAAATAAAATATTTTTCTCATTACATAATTGCTTAAAAAATAAATTGATACAATAAAATTGACTTGATATTATTTTTTTAAATAGAAAAATTTTTCATTAAACGTGCTTTTAACTTACAATTTTTATCAAAATGTTCATGTACTTATTAATATAAATCTTAGTAAACATAATATTGCGGTTGTAAGTTTAAAATTTACTTCAAAATAGAATTAGATCAAATACATCCTGATAAAAGGAAAGTTTGCATAGACAGAGTATTCGCATAAATCTATGAATTTGAATAATGTTTTATAGGTACTAATATTAAGAGGAGCATTAAAGAAAAGTTGAACACTTGTAAGATCGTTTCACCCGTCTTAACGTGTAATTCACCGTTAGTTTAATTAACGAAATAATTTAATTATATTCGATTAACGAAAATAGCTGGAAAAACCCGTTTTAAGAAAAAAAATATGTTGTTATCGATCCATAAGGTCGTTTGGATAAGAAACGGATTAATCCAATTGCAATATCATTACAAAATTAAACTTTACTTTAAATTTAGTAAATTTTTTATTTTAATTACAAATTATTTTGATATTATAAATTATATTTAAAATTACATTTCAAAGCAAACGTTACAAACTTATAAACTATTCCGATTCGAGGAATATATAAAAAAACTTATTTTCTTATGTTTAAAAATTTGCAACGATGTGTATTTCTGCGTATAATTTTACTCGTTAATAATTTTCTATAATTAAAAAAAGTATAACCTTTAAAATACTTACCAATCATCTTATACTATGTACTTGTAAATGTAAATAGTATGCGATCATTCTTTATTATTTCATCGGTGCTCGATCATGCGTATAGTTATATCATTAAAAACGAAATCGACTTCCTACAACTGTTATATTCGAAGTTTTTGTAGTATTTGCGCAAAAGAACTACGCGGATATGCTCTGGTAGAACAAAATATCTCGTGTTTCGACATCATGATTTCGCATCATAGTTGGTTTATCTAATTTCATCCATAGAATTGAAATTATACGCGTTATTAATAATCTCTTGTACTTGTATTCTACGTTCATTCTATAAAACTTTTAGAAAGATTCTTATATTTTTTTATATCAAGATTTTTTTATATCGCACATAAACATTTATAAGGTTTTTAAGAAACTATGAAATATTTCACGATAGTATATTTCATTTTTTATCAAAATATCAAAATTTATTTGAGTCAGTAAAAAACTATTTTTTTTACAAATAAATGTTAAACTTTATGAAATATTACCACAAGTACAAAAAAAAGGTTTTGAATAGTTACCAATATTTATGAATAAAGTATAATATTATCGAAAAACTTTATCGACCAATGTATTATTGTATAAATATTAATTTATATTTGTAATATAATTAAAATACATTTTTTAACGATACACGTCTTTCATCATTATTCAGAATTTATATTTATATATAAATTATTTACATTTAAAAAACATTTTCAAAATTGAATAAAGTATTTCATAATCGTGTTAAACGTTAGAAATTAGTGTTTTTCTTATTAAATATTCATAAGAAATATGACTTTTATATTTTATTGATTGTAATTAGGAATAAAAATGCAAACAAATATTGACGGTAAATTATTTCTGGTACCGTAACTTATCCAATGTATAATTTTTTCGTATCATTATAATTAATGAAATATAAATTATTCCTAGTTTAGTTTTTATTTATAATAAGGTAGAAATTATTATATGTGGGTTTTGTATACATAAATTTTCCTTTGAATTTTATTAACATTATATATCATTGACATTTTTTTTATCAATTCGGTAGAGTAGATGAATTGAGTCTATATATAGTTGTGACGTCACAGTTGAGTATAGCTATAAAATAAACTGTTAAAATTGTTGGTATATTAAAGTTTTTTTGTTCGATAAATATATTTAAAAACAAACTTTAAGATAATTAAATTATTGTATAGTTGTATATTGCATAAAATTATATATTAATTATATTAAAAAAGTTTTTTCGATAATAACATATTAAATATTTAAAACAGCTTTTATCTACTAAAAAAGTAATAACAATATTTTAATAATATATAAATTTATTTTCATAATAATAATAATGATATGAAAACAATTGTATTAAGTTTTGTTATAGAAAATTCGAATGATTGCTCTTAATATTTATATATTATCCTATTTTATATTCAATAATACTAAATACTCAAGAAGCCTTAAATATAATTTACTATAATTTTATGCTATATTAAATATTACATGTACCTATTATATAAATAACAAGCGCTATGTATCAATAAGTGATATTATTGTAGTAAATACAATTAAGGATATTCAATAAGAGTACGATAGTTTTGAAAATTAAACAATTTTGGTAAATTTTTTGATACAATACTTCGTACGTTACGCGATTTATTCTAATGTAAAAAATATCTTATAACCTTATTATTTAAAAGTTAATCTATGATTACTATCTAAAGTATAAAGAAACAATCTAATTTGAAGATACAATCGTAGCTTTATCGACTACACGTACAACACAATCGATTTTATATAGAATTAATATTAATAGTTTTTCAATAGATTGCGTAAATTTACTTTTGTAAAATAAGTACTTATCCTCTTTATTTATTTAAAATATTTACCTAAATAAAATTGATAGCTTAATAAAAACAGCAATTTATATTGAATCGCATCAACAGTTTTATCGCGTACATCTAACAATGATTTTGCTACGCAAGTCGTATAAAGTGGGCACGAGAGGATCACAATTGTGGTTTTCGTAACGAATACCTTAGTGAAAATATTTGCGTTATGAGTAGGAATTTCTCGAGGCTTTTTAGGAAGTCATCGATCAAAACCCTCGGACTCCACGCACAGCCTCCACCTTGATCAACTTATATTACGAATGCGCTCGTGACATTAGCATAGCCAGAGTCACTTACTACGTCAACGCCATCCGCACGCAATCGATTTGAAGTTTAACGGTTTTTCCATTCGAAGATCGATGACAGAAATTGCAGTTAGTGCGTCATTCTTACGTAAAAGAGTAAAATTCTTTTAAAAATTCAAAACTTTGATGCTTAATAATTTAATTATAAAAGTTGACTATAAATTCTTATTAACTGGTTTTAAAAAATATTTCATTAGTATTTGATAAAGTTTGATAAAGTAATTATATCAAATATATAGAAACTTAAACTTGTTATTCACAATAATTTTCAAAAGGTAATATTTTTTAGGTGTTTATATATATTTTGAAGTAATAATCTTACGAGCTTCAAAATGTTGGTAAAAGATAATATTATCTATCGAGAATTCTAGCGGAAATATAAACCACCGCGGCCTCGAGTAGAGATGAAAAATTCTTTGTTGCATTCTCAAAGGCTCAAAGACAGAGCACAAGAAATTTTTTCAACAAAGATAAGTAGCGGAATAGCATCGACGACGTTTTTTCCTGACGCACTGGACAACCTTATTACGATGACGCGAATAAGGTGAACAGGTTTCTTCGATTAAGCGATTGTTTAGAAGAATTTTAGAAGAATTAGATTGATTTATAAGATCGGTACATATATATGTATTAAGAGAAAAGGCAGTAAAATATCTTATTCTTTCCTTGGTATAAATTTTAAATTAATAAAAATTAATGAAAATGTAAAGTAGATTTTTTCAATCATTTTTTAATGAATATTATGTATTGCGATTTATTACATTCGCAATATTATAAAAAATTACATAAATTATATTAGACATAAATATTTGTCTATATTATCTTAAAACTATATAAAAAATTGATATTCGTGATGGCTTAAAGGTACACTTGTTCTATTGCATATTCATGTAATTGCCGGAATAAGCTAAAAAATCGATTATTAATCGCGTAACTTTGTTCGGTAATACTCTAAAAAATTAAAGGAAGTAATGAATATTTTATGTAAGATGACAAACGTATAAGAAAGATTAAAACTACCTGCTAATAGCATTCAAATAAAGGAGACATCGTGGAATAGAATATTCTTCATAATTTCTTTGTATAGCGCGTATTATTTCTTCAGCCGCGTATCTTGGAGAAACAGCGCCGAATATGTAAGGAAACCTGTCCGTAAAATTAGCGTGTGGTTACATAAATATTTTATTTAAATTATTTAAATAGTTTATTACCTGTATTTAGGATTATAATCAAAACCTGTATCCACATAAAATGGGTAAATCGTAGTAAAATTTATTTTCGAATTTTTCATCGTTAATCTAATTTCCTCGAATAAACCTTCCATCAATCCTATATCATAAATATATATATATATATTTTTTTTTATATGAATATATTTATGTGTCTATAAATTTAATCATCTCTTAATTAAAAAATATTTCATAAGGGACTTATAATTTCTATATGCTATATGCAGAAAAAAAACTTATTCCATTCACTATCAATGCGAAGATGCATTTCATTTATCAGTTTTGTCATTCCTACTTTGTTGAGAAATCATATTTATTCTTATTGTTAGTAATTAATTTATTTGTGTAAAATAACAAAATATAATTTACAATGTGTAGAATATTTTTAATACCCCAGTGAAATATTAAATTTCTATTTTTACCCATACTCGATCAATGAATTAAGATAGTTAAATACAATTTTTTTGTTCAAATAGTGAATTAATTAAAAATCTTTATTATTTCAACTACAGATAAATAAAATACATTTTTTAATCTTCTTTCGAAACAAAATAATTTACGAATGTGCAATAATCTTATTAGGAAAAATTCATCGATTCTAAAGAAAAATTAAAAAAAGACCAAAAAGTATTACTACAGTATAAAACACAAAAAATTTTTTAAAAATATATTATATCTTTCGATTTTTACCAATTTTTAGATTTTTTAATTAAAAAAATGCATATTTTTATGCATAATTAGGTGTAATCAAGATATAATTATATAGTAATACAAATATGAATATCATTTGTGTATTCTGTGCATATCTTATTATTGCTTCTCCCTATAATAAATTATAGATTATTTTCTTTTAATTTTATAAGTTTCCTAAAATTTTAATCGATATAAGTTAAAAAATATAAAGTTCTCAGATATTAAATTATATAAACAATATATATATACAAGACAACATTTATTATTGTTTTTTACCACGTGATTTTTATTCCGAATTATGGGCTTATTTAGTTATGAACTTTTTTACTTTATAAAATATTTAATTCCTCATAATTGAATGTTTTTATTTTTTTAAAATAAATTTTGCTTTTTATGCCAAAAATATTCAAAGGTATTACGAAGATATTTTTAATAATTATAAAACATTTTTTAAATATTAATACGCAATTGATGCACATAAATTTAGATTTTGATTTAGATTAAATTTTTTCTCAGTTTTATATTATAAGTAGAATGATTGTATTAAACAAATTTTAAACCTCTCACTGCAAACTTAGAAGCAGAGTATGGGACTTTATTAACAGATCCATTAAATTCGCACATACTGCATACGGAAACAATGTGTCCTTTTTTATTTTGTATCATAGATGGTAAAACTGTCTGTAATGTCTGTAACAAACGAAAAATTATTATCATTGAGGATTATTATTATCCTCTTAAGAATGTATAAAATTCTAAAATAAATGCAATTTATTATTCGTAGAATAATTGATTAATAAATGCATAGAAAAAATTTTCTCCTCGCGCTTTTAAATACTGTGCTTATACGATTCTCGTCACCTCGAAGTCGGTGGTGGAAGAATAGGGTCCGAGGACTTCGAAAAAAATCGATACGACAGTTTTTCTCATTCGACTTTTCCCGCCTGAAACGAAGCTAAAAAATTATATTAGCTATTTGTTATATGCCAGCGCGATGTTTGATCAACCACGCGATCAACCGTTGGATGAAACCTACGATCAAAAATGTGGTCCACCGGTGGTCGAGTGTGCGTTTCAGGACTATGCACGATTACGAGGAGTATAATCTCGACCTTAGGCTGCTCCTTATTTAAGAAGCGTAAACGATTAAAGCATTTTCAACTATGTTAAACATTTTTTCTTTATTCGATCGAGGTTTTTTATGCCTTACAATAAATTATGGTGATTTAATTATACTTTTATCGTTTGCTCTTGCTATTGATTTATATCAGTTAGTATTTAATTTAAGGAAGTCATTCTTTAACAAATAATAAAGTAAAACATTGTAATAATAAATCACTATTTAATATCATTTAAGATATTAAATTATTTGCACGAGTTTTCATTTATCGGTTAAAATACCTACGAGTTCATAATTTCTATTATATAAATTCTTTACGTAACCTATCATTATTCAAATCGTAAATTAAACCTAAATTTTTCTATTCCGCATTATTTATACCTAAACTTAATTTCAAAATCGAAAAATAAAAATATAAATTTCTTTACTCTTACTTCGGTAGTCAATGGCAACTCGTGATCGCAATGATTCCAAAGTTTGTCGAGGCGTTATTTTCTTCTTCCGCGCGTAAAAAGTGACGTAACTTGAAATTTTTATACGATACATTACGAAAAAACAGTTAACGAAACGCCTTGTACATATATTATAATGTACATATATTGTTTATGAAACTATAGGGTGCTAGAATAAATGGTAGTAAAATAAATGTATTCGCCGATTGTAAAATGCATGAGTATGCGACGTTCGAATAAACATTGGGACGTATCGAATTCCAGGACTAGAGTTTACTTGAACTTGACGCGCGACGACGTAAGTTTAACTTTGATCGTAGCGTTCGAACTTAAAATTTAAAAATTTCTGTTTCGTCGTTCTGCATCGCATTTGCCTTCCCGCGTACGCAAATAAAAACGAATATATATTTCGATGGAGTTGGCATCACCGTTAAATATCGATAGTTCTGCTTAAAAATTACTTAACCCAAAATTGCGACATAACGTTAACGTCAAAAATCATTTGGATGTCCTCGTCCTTATACTCTAGAAACGGCCGATGAATCATAACGGCGGCGTTGTTGATCAGAATACTGACGTCCGGTATATCTGCCTTTCTCATCAATCGAATTGCCTCTCGTACCTCCAATCGCTTCGACACATCCACCACGAAACCGTGAGCCTTTTGTTTTATAATAGAAATTGAATACTCCTTAGTAATTTAACGAATAAATTCCGCGTTTCGTTCTTCGGTCTATGCAGCATCCGTTAAAGTTGAATGCTCGAAAAAAATAACGTTCGAATGCTTAAAAAAGAACCAATTCGAATAATATCATTGTAGAAATAATTAGTTATCCAATTTTTTTGAACATTCAAATTATTATACAAATAGATACATTTTACGCGTTAAAATCTTTTAATTTTTTTAATTTGTTAATAAACATCCAATTAATTGAGTTTATTGTCCAAACATTCGATCCAAGTAAAAACCGAATATTTATATTTAAATTGATTTATTAGATACAACAATAAAAATCACTAATTTATATCACATCAAATATTATTACATGTGCTGTAATAAATAATTATGCAAAAATAAACATTAATATTTTTACAACAATCTACCAAGATATTTTATCAAACGCGAACTTACTTTATTATAGTATTCGGTTTAAACGATAGTAAGAGTCGTAAGAGTCGTAAGAGTCGGTAAGATTTTCTATTGCCTTAAATATAAAATTTTTAATTTCTAATTATTTATAATGAATTTTTACTTATAAATACATTTTAATAAATCGATAAAAGTAAAGGTGGCGTAAATTATTACCGTAACTATCTAAAATATAATTTTTGTTTGGATAATAAATAAATCGTTATACTTCACGACTGAATTTAACGTACGACAAAATATCATTACAAAACTATTGTAAATAAAATAAGATAAAAGGATGGATAAAATTTAAGAATCTAAAAGAAAATAACGTTTGAAAAGATGTGCTTAAAAATCTGTGTCCGCAATACGAAAAATATAACCTAAGTCCGTTGAAAAGAGGATTATTTATTATTGCATACGCGTAGAAAGAAATAGAAACTTGGCTTAAACGCAAAATATTTCTCGATACCTCGCCACCATCTTTAGAAATGGTATTCATCGTCGATCGGTTGGCCTCGACGTCCGTATCCCAGCAGACAACAATGCAACCAAGAGCCGACAATTGTATCGCCAATTCTCGTCCGATTCCATGTCCCGCTCCTGTAATCTGCGATAACTTTATCATTTAGCTACGTACGAGATTATTTTCTACGAATCGCTCCGCTCGTCCGAACATTATTTTCTCAGCGCGAGGTACTCTTGATTTAAAAAAAAAATGAGGTTAGAATATCGAAATTCGTATCGCCCGAATCGACGGGCGAGGAGATAACGTTTGCTTATTTCACTCGATTTATCCCGTTGTCGAAACCGTTGTCGAAACCAACGAAACCAACGAAGCCAACGAAGCCAACGAAGCCAACGCTGCCTTCGTTTTAAATGGAAATAGACGCGAGATGGAAAGGAAAGAAAAAATGGTCTCACTAAAACCGTCTCTCCGAGTAAGCTTTTCCTCCAGGGTGGAATGATCATTCTGACGGTCGCCCCTAGTATCGTCAGCGTACACTTAAGGGACAATATAAAGATGTTGCACGCGAGTCGCGGCAAAGGAACGGACGCTGCAAAGATTTTGCACCACCGGGGAATCTTGCATCTCGGGGTCTTATGCAGGCAGGACAATTTGATCGAGTCCTGCGGCGTCGATATCGTCATCACCGTGAGTAAAACGAGAGCGTGGTAAATACACGACTTGGCGAACGATCGCGGCTCGGAAATACTCGCTAGTCGATACATCGCCGATCCTCTGGGTATTACTGTTGTTGGTTATCGAGGCTATTCGGGATAAACTCGCGCGAGCGGTGCGATCAGAAAAACACCCGACGATCGAGCCTGGATTTATAATTCGCTCGATGATATTTCATTGATAAATGAAGAGCGTTTTCACGATAAGCATCGATGAATTTATTATTGAATTACGCGTACGTGTGCGGATATTTTACCCACCGGCCGATTTCTTTGGTCTTTGGTGTTTTCCGAAGCATTACAAATCTTATCAAACAAACAATATCTTACCGTCGTATCTTAACGTGATATCTTTAATTTTTTATCCTACAAAATTTACTTATTAAAACGCTCTTACCTATCGTTTCAATTTTATAAATTTTCATTGCGAGGTCCAACGAACGTAGATCTCTACTACACATTCGATCATTTTGTGTGCTACTGACTTTAATGGATCGTTCAAAATATATCTGTTTGCATTTACCGAACAAAGGAGATGTCCGAAAAGAAAGCAGCAGACTTTAGTTGCGAAAGAAAAGCGGCTGTCAAAGAGTTAAAAAGAAATTAGGCTGACGAAGCAAAAGAAAGTCAGAGAGACGAGTTTAAAGTTATAATATCAAAACGGTATAAAGCATACGTATAAGCTTATGCTTATTCAACGATATTTTAGTTTTACTACTACTTTGATAAGTCTTTTATTTTTAAATAACATTTTTTACAGATATTGTATATCGTTTGCTCTAATGAAAAATTTTTCAAATTATTTGTTTTAATGGTTACGTGAATTTTGTAGCGATAGAAAAGTTTCGATTAAATTTTCCGAGGATGTTTTAGACCTTTGATTTTGCAAAATATCCACTTCATATTTCATTGATCTTTTAAATGTATAACTATCAGTTTTATCAATTTGAATTTGTATTGTATAAATTTTATAAATATACCAATATTAAATTATAATTTTTCTAGTTTTAAAAAATTTGCTCTTATTACAAAATATGTGAAATTTATAAATTATATTTTTTTCGTATCTAATTTGTCTTTAAAAACTTATCGAAAAAACCTAATAAAACTCTATAAAGAATTGGTAAATTTGAAACTTTTAATTGGCTGTTGAAAAAACCAAGGTCTGAAATTATTCACAAGTCTTTTCTCGTTTTTTCTATAGATATAAAATAGTTTTTTACTTCTAAATAAAGGATATATTATTCGCGAAGTATCGATACTTAACTTATATTGAAAAACTTGACATATATATATATAAATCTTTTTTAATTTTCATCTAAATTAAATCTTTTAAAAATATAAAATATCGAATGAAGGTAACTATTTTTATTTATTGTATTATAATTTTTTATAGATGTATGTGTTAAATAATTAAAGAACAAATTATTTTATAATTAAAAGAAATACTTTATATACGAATGAATACTATGCTTATTTTAAATAATGTATTATTTGTATTATGTTCTACAGATTAGCTAAATCAATTCTTTCCTTATTTTGAATAAAAATATGTTTTAATTAATATATATTAAACTTTATAAATTTTTCATATAATGTATTAATTTGATTTAAATTTTTTATTTTAATAAAAATATTATGTTACGTTCAGTTTTCAAAATAATTATTTTATAAATATTTTTTTATACAGAAATATCGTTTCAATATTATAAATTATATATAATTTAATATTCTTTTTTAGTAATATTCAAGACTTTTAACTTTTTGTTTTCGTAATTAAGCATATAATAAGAACAAAGTTAAAATTATTGTTGCACAAATATAAAATATTAAATATTTTTCAATACATCGTTATAAAAATTCTTTTCTTTAAAAAAAATTGAAAATTGTATCTTTCAGAAATGCAAAACTTGACTGCGAATCAATTTTCTTAATCAAAGAAAAAAGATTCTTATAATATATTAGCGTAATTGTGATTAATTTATTTCTTCTTTTACGATGCATATCATGTTTTCTTTATTGTTGCAAGATTATTTCCACAGTTGAACGATTAATTACAAAAACACAACTTTAATCGATCAAGTTTATCGAATGATATATTTTAAATGTATAAATCGGTGGTTAGTTTTGTACGAAATTCAAAAAATAATTACGCGTAGTTGTTGTTTACATTTATTCTTGAAGCAACGATAATAAAAAAAACAATAATTATACTAGAATTATTTATTTGTAGTTAATTAATAAGAACATATAAAAACCATTCACTTTTGATAGGATTGGGAGAAATACACGTATCGATTTTACACATATTTAATTTACCCGAAAGTGCAAATTTAATTTAAACTCTTTTGTCCACTAAACAATGGCTGCACGAGAGAATTATCTTACGCGAATAACAAGGTCTGATTTCGCAACCTATTCGAGCGCCAGGATAAATCTCCGATGGATGATGTTTTTTCTCGACCAAAAAAAAGTCAGGTTTCGTAGTTAGAGCTGTGAAATAGCCGCACAAAAGCTCCTTAATCGCGATACAGCCCCGCAACTCGTGATCCACGACCAATGCATAATTCGTTCGCAAGTAACCAAATATCATCGCGTATAAAAGAATGACGCACCGAAGAATATTCTAAGAAGTTCGCTTTTCCACTCATCGTTCAGAAAAACAAATTGGCTGTCGCTCTCGGAAAGAGGACGATAAGTTCGAAATTTTTCTCTCCAACTGAACTAAGAAGCTTGTACATCGCGTTGGCATGATTATCCGGTTAGATAAGCACAATTGATTTATTAAATTTAAATAATGGACAATTGACGTCGATCGAAATTAACACGAATCAAATCTAACGGAAGCTTCGCGCGTCACAAGTATTTACGTTTAATTTAAATTAGTATAGCTTCGATTATGACGCGAATCTTATTCCTTCTCGAACGATTCTTAAAATTCATTACGTTTCATATTTAAGAAACAACCCAAAAGTATTAATAACGTATATACAAAACAGCATTTTACGATATCCTTCGGAGCGTTGTTTACAATAATAAAAAAGAAGTTGAACAAATACATAATACAGCTATTAAAAATAAATTTGCAATATTACGAACTGAGGAGTTAGAAATCGAAACAAATGATATCAAATATAAAATATTAGATGAAATAAGAAAGAAAAATGAAAATAGAAACAAAATTGAAGAAACAAAAAAGAACCGCCAAAACTAATAATGCAAATAAAGGTCCAAGAAACCCTTATTCTAGGAAATTGAAGAGAGTACGGCAATAACGGTTAATTCCAGCGAGTTGACCAGCAGTAAACAAAACAAAAATAAACCCCCACCTATAAACATCGTATTCCAAGCTCAAAAAACACGGTAAAACTTTCACAATGTAACACAAACATAAACGATTACAGCATAAAATACATGACAACACAAAAATATTTTATATCTTAATTCAATCGATGACTTTAACAATGCCATATAAAAATATTAAAAACTACAAAAACAAATTACTACACATTCACACCAAAATCAGACAAAAATCATATTTATTTACTAAATGGATTAAATAAACATTACAATGAAATGAAAATTTTAAATGAATTGAATAATTTACGAATAGAAGAAATTCAATTTATTAAAGTAAAACTATTTAAAACACATAATTCAACAAAAAATAATATTTTACTACTTATTTTTATAGTACAAATTTCATTAAAAAGTAACATAAATAAATTACAAAGTATAAAATATTTATAATATCACAAAATAAAATGGGAAAAAATAATTTTAAAAAATATCATTCCTGTCAACTTCTGAGCCACATGTCTCAAAATTGCAATATGCGATACAAATGTGTTAAATGCATTCACCATCACAATCCTGGTGAATGTAAAATTTATAAAGAAACAAAAATATACAATAAAGAATTATATTGTGTTAATTATAAAATTTTTGACACTCTGATTCGTATATGGATTGTCCAAAAATAATAGAATTAGTAAAATAACCAATAAATTTTTACCATCGTTATTTTACGCCGATATAACAAAAAAAATTGAAATAAAAAAAATAATTAATAAACAATAACAAAATATTACTCGATCGACATACACAAATACATACACAAATATTGATAATAATCAAAAACTCAATAATACAATGCAAGCAATACAAGAATTAAAAGTAATTGTACATAAAACTCAAATTCAACAACAATTATAAATATACAAAATTAAAGAAGCTCAAAAAAATTACGAAGAAAATTATTTTACCATATTCTCATTAACAGATTCCAAAATATAAAAAACTCACAAAAATAATCATACAAAATATATTGACAAATTTAATCCAAAAATGTTAGAAGCACTTAAAAATATATCCATAAACGTTAACTTACTAATATCAAACAAAAAAAATATAACTTATTCCATCTAATAGAGAAACAAAAACCAAATTTAATATTAGTATCTGAAACAAAACTAAACAAAATACACAAAATAGAATTTAAAGACTATAATATTATTAAAACTGACAGACCTAACTCAATTCAGGAACGAGGAACAGCCATATTAATAAAAAATAAATATAAGTATATCATAATCTCCAATAATAAATGAACTAACTTTAATATTCTAGAAACATGAATAATAAAAATAATCCAATCATAATATCAGCATACGAAAAAAACGGTAATAAATTTAACACAGAATTCAATAAAGTATTCCAAAAACTTGAACTAGACAAACGAGAAAACTATTACGTAATAATAGGTGATCCGAATGCAAAACATGTTGACTGAAAAACAACAAAAAAAAATACAAGAGGATCATTTATAAAATATTGGCTAAATAGCTATGACACAATATACAAAATAAAAATGGTACAGTTTAGAATACCCGTCTTATCCTAATAGACAATCATATATAGATTTATACTTAATAAACAGTAGAATTAAAATAAATAACCAATGTACAAAAAATACAATTGATACAATCGAATATGATAGTCATAATAATGCATTACTTATAGAAGAAAAATTATCCATACAAAGCCTGACTACTAATGAATTTAATAACGCATACTATAAATTTAACTTTAAAAAACAAACTGGAATAAATTCAAAAAAGTATTAACAAAAAATTGCCAACGAGATATACAAAACTACAATAAATTAACAAATGAAGAAATAAAAAACTACATTGGAACAATATACAACCACATAAATCAAACCATCAACAAGTTAGTACCAAAAATAACGAAAAAAAACTAGTGAATGTTACATAAACAAAAACATAAAAGAACTGTAAAAAGATAAAAGCTAAATACTATCACTAATAAACAGAACACGACAAAATTATAACGCTACTAAAAACCAAGAATTAGAATTTTATTTATTAATACTTACTTACTCTGATAAAAAAACAACTGCAACAAAAGTTTTCAGAATCAGTAAATAATTACTGCAGTAACAAAATAAAATTATCCCAAAATATGATCCAATAATAATGTTTCCCAAAATTAATTCAATTTTTAAAACAAAAGAAGATATGAATATTTCTCCACTAATAATACCACATAATAATATCACAACACTGAGAAAAGCTGGAATAGATGTAACAAATACAAATAAAGACAACAATAACAACTACATAAATTAAATATTATTACACAATAATATTTAACAATGCACTAAATAATATATATTTTCCTATAAAATGGAAAAAAGTAAAAGTCATCAATTCAGAAAAAAATAAGAACAATACATCACTATCTAATTTTCGTCCTATAAACTTTCTACCAAACATAGACAAAATATACGAAAAAATAATTAATCGCACGTTAATAAAATACTGTAATATAAATAACACAATACCGGAAAACCAATTTGGATTTAAAAATAAGTACTTGACAATATATGCAATTAATAAACTAATATCGGATATATGTTGGGCACTAAACTACCATCAAAGATTAGCAGCTTGCCTAATCGACATAGAAAAAGTATTCGACACAATTGGACGGAAGGCATAATCTATAAATTAAAAAAAGAATTTTCCTAAATACCTACTAAAATTAATATGGATGAGATGAATATAATTACGAACAAATCATTTATTAAAATAGAAGGAAACAACGAATCAAGCATAAAATTCACAGTAGAAAATGATTTACAACAAGGCACAGTAAATTCTCCAATCGTCTTCAATATATACAATAGTGATATTCATCATTTATTTGATCTTCACAAATCAATACAAAAATAATCGTGATATCATATGCAGACGATTTAATAATTTATATTTCTGGAAAAAATACCAAAAAATTGGAATCATAATTATAAGAATTTTTCAACAAAATAAATGATTATTATAATTCATGGAAATTAAAAATTAATATAAATAAATGCGAAACTATATTATTTCTAAATAACTTATTCCAAATAAATGTTTCAGAATGAAAAATTTGTAAAAATTTTCAAATAACGGGCAGTTTTATCAAGAAAAAGGAAATTCCTCACAAATAAATAGTCAAATATTTAGGATTACATCTAGACACAAAATTAAAATATAATTATCACATTAAAATTCAATTAGAAAGAACAAAAAGAGCATTTTAGCGATTCATAAAATTATTTTTCAAAGCATTTAAACAGTAGAATAAAAGTATTATATTTTCAAGGACTTGTCAGTCCAATCCTAACATACGCTTATCAAATCTGGTACAATATAACGTTACAAAAAATGCAAAAAATAAGAATCTTCGAAATAAAATGTATAAGAGCCTATCTTAAATTGTACAAAACTGAGGCAAGCTCTTATAAAAATATGTAAACTCAAAATATTATACAATAAATCAAATTTACAAAAAATTGATTGTCACATATTAAAATTAAATAGAAACCATTATTCAAAATTATACCGCATCAGAGAATTTTCTAGTCTAATTTAAAACACAATATATCTAAACCAAAATTACTTGTCAAAATGTTTAAAAACAGGGTTTATCCCTCCAGAAACATTTAAATTTCTAGATAATAATCAATATCTACAAGATAAAAATAACTTGCCAATTATTTACCACATAAATAGAAAAAGACTTAATACACAAATAATTTATGAAGCAAACTTAAATATCAATCATAAAAACTTTTAATGGAGATACAATATGGATATATCATAAAAATATAAAAAAGAGAAACACTGAAAAACTACGAAAAAATATTGGCGGCTTACATATATAATAATAATAATGTATAAAAAAAAAAAAAATACCGAATCAGTAAAAAATAAAACTCATAAATTAAATAGCTTCGTAATTAATCCTTAAATATGTTTAAAATTTTCAATAATTGAATATATTCATATGTAAATAAATATAAATTCCTAATTTTCCATACTTATTACTACATTCCCGTTTCCTCTCCCACACCCACACACATATACATAAAAAATTCAAAAGCAAATCTAATGTACAGTTTTTTATATTACCCATTGTCTGTATATAAATAAAATTGTAAAAAAAATGTCCAAACAATTTGTTCTACCATAACTAATTTTCACAAACAAAAAAATATTTAGTAAAAAATATATAACCTGTAAGACTGCGTTCGCTTTATTTTGCAGCGTATTAGTCACAAACCATATATTATATAAATCATTAGTTTATTATGATTGTAAAAAACAGTATATTGTATTTATTGGGTTTAAATACATAAACGTTATTTATTTAATTAATTAATTCGGAGCGTTATTTTTTTGGGTCAAAAGCTTGATACGAGGGTTGTAAATGCATTAATCAATATACTATTCGTTGAATAACGTATATCTGGATATCTATATTGTAAACGCAGTAGCAAATTAGAAAAATGAACTTAGGCTTTCACGAGATGTCTCATAAATTATTTTTCTGAATTTAACCTACAAACAGCATCGCGTAACTTGTCCAAAAGGTAACAACGGTATAACAACGAGAAATACCGCGGATAAAATTTTAGTTGGTAAAGCTTGACAATGGGTTAAAATGAAAGATACGAGCATCGATAAAAAGACTGTACCCGATGCTGCAAATAATGCAATGCACTTAAAGTTAAAGTTAGATTTAGGAACAGAGAAAAAAACAAAAGACATTTACTTTAACCTTGCAGAAAATATTTAAAGTAGTTTATAATATAATTTATAATATCGTATCTAGTAATAATTGTCCGAAAATAATTTCTTCTATATTGAAAAGTATACGTAATACCGTTAAAAGTGTTAATGGTACACAAAACACAAAAATCTTAGATATACAATCAGCTTCTTCTGAAAATGTCGATGATTTTTTACGTTTTCTCGTATCATTATTTGCTGATTTAAAGGCAACATGCGATATATCCGACGGTACCGCCGTGATACTCGAAGCTGTCGATAACAAAAAATTTGCTCCACTTTTGAACTCTGCGAAGGCACGAGAAAATCTAAACTCCCAAGCGTTTTTTGCTCGTTTATCGAACCAAGTAAATTTATAAAATAAATTTCATATCGCGAGAAACTCTCGGTACTTCTTATTTTTCGAAGATAAAGGGCCTCAACGATGAATAATGACTTCATTATTAAATATTACTCGGATATTTTGCTTTGTCAACACCTCAGATTTTGCGCTTGTAAATTGTCGGTAATATACTCGATCGGAATTCGTAAGATTTGTATCTCGTGATTATCATCTCGTGATTCTTATCTCGGGATCCGTGAATAGTATCGAGTAACGATTAGCGTCACGATCGTTGAATCGAACGAATCCGAACGAATCCGAACGAATCCGAACGAATCCGAACGAATCCTAACGCAATAGCGAAATGCGCTGAATTTGCGAACCGCCCGAGTTATTTTACATTTTATTCGCTACGAGTGCCTTTTCAATTTGTTGCAGTGTCCGACGCGTCTGTGTATCATTTAAGCATCTGACACGACACCGTGTCAGTTAAGTTCTTCGCGTGCTTTTAAAACTTTTACACGGTCCGAGCAGCGCTGGTTGAACATCGGCTACACCGCGTTAAAGTGTGCGGTTTATGCAACCGATCTATGCAACCGGTCTGTGTGACCGCGTCGACGCTTGTCGGTGTACACACACACACACACACACACACAAACGCGCACGCACGTACGTTCGAGGATCGTAAGCTTTACCTCGCGGTTTGTCCACCACGGCAAAGGAACCCGTGATTCGTTTAGTGTGTTTGTACGGAAACGCCTATCGGTTATCGGTTAATGTTCAACGCTATTAGCAAGTTTACCCACGTTTGCATCACCAAACGGCTTCGTGTAAACACGCGAGATTTTCGCACTTGTAGGATCTCAAAATTACACCCTGACTCGAGTTTCGCTCACGTCCGAGTTCCATGCTTTCTCATATTTTGTATATCGGTATATTCATGCTTAGATTATATACCGCGTTATTTGATCTTTAAAGCGATGATTTTTTATATATATTTTTCCTTCTCTCGTTACAGTGCACCGCCTTTATACACGTTGACATAATTGCTATATTTACGAAGCGAGTACTTGAAAAATTGCCCTTGCGACTACTCAACCCGTTCATATGTACAATAATTTAATTTTTATTGATTTTTTAATCAATTTATATTATACTTCTTCGTTTAATGATAAAAAAGATATTCAGAACTTGAAATTATTCATTATTTAGTTAAGGAACGTATCTTCTGATGTTAAATTGCTTAACTAGATGGATTCGAGATATAACAAATTCAGTGAAAGGTTGAAACTTAAATTAGAATTTTAAAAATTAAATTTTTATTTTCATGTTTAATATTTTTAATCTTTCTTTGATTTACTTAAATTTAAAAATTTTTTTTTATATTTTAATTATGAAATTTTCATTCGGATATTTCAAATTATAAATAAAAATTTTGTTGATCATTTTATATTTGCAATATATCAATATTTATTTTTTAAATACTTTTATATAGTATCGATATAAAGATACGTTATTTGGATATTTTAAACATAATATAGAATACCGAAATTCGATCGAGAAAAATATTTTGACGACGTGCGAAATTGATATTTTATTGGTAATAAACTGATTTTATTTAAGATTTCACATATGAAAATAAGTAAACGATATTTTTAAAACTGAAAAAGGCTGCATTACCATCATTATTCGAACTAATAATAAATAGTCTTTCTCGTTCGTATGTACCATTTAAGAAAACATTTGTAGGTTGTATTTACACATTTAGTATAGTTTTCGGTTCGACAACATTTTTATTCTTTTGCTATAGATAATTAAAATTATTAATCGCGTTTAATCGATTTTTCGCCAAACAGAAAATCACAATGATGATTTTGAAAATGCATAAAATAAGAAAGAAACGTAAAAAGATAATATGCCACAAATTATTATTCTGAAACGTGATATTTATACAAAAACACTTTTACAAGGTTGTTATTTATAATAAAAAGTACTGTATTAATTTTATAAACATATTTTTATCAATATAATGAATATTAAGAATATTACTATTGACATAAGATTTTTATATCAGATGTTTAGTTTTTTTTGTAACGATTACGTACGTAATCTAATACTAAAAGTTTCGTTAATATTTTATTTTATTGATAAAATTGGTAATATTTTATCGATATTACCTTAAAAGTTTATTATTCTAAATTCGTTACAATTATAATTCTTAAATGTAATTTGATGTTTTTACTATACAAATAATGGTGATGCAAACAAATTATTATAAACTATGAACTATGAACTACGGAACCTTGTTATCGATATTTATAAATTAAGCAATAATTTTACACGTTGAATTTCTTGATTATTTACGTTATATCACTATAAGTTTCAATCTTGTAATTATTTTTCTAAATACTTTTAAAAATTTCAAATTTTTAAAGAAGTTGGTATCAAGACAGTATTAACTGTACGAAATGTAATCTTGAAAAGTGAGATAGACAAAAATAAACCATCGATGAAAGAACTTCCTAGTTTGAAAAATATATAATTCGCTCAGTGATTTTCTTAGAAATGATTATACGTCTCACATCATAAATATATTACGATTATAAATTTACCTTACTTTATACAACATCTGTAAATAATTTAAATAATTTAAAGTTTCTCGGTAAAATTCCGTCACATCTGCGAAACATTTTTTTCTTCAAATTTTTTCCGTTTGCTTAATTCTATTTCGGTGTAGGGACCGAAGTTTCATTTAGAAACTTTTTACATACTTCTTTTACGTAAATCATGTTAATTTACGTCGTTGAGGATAATAGAATGTTTGCATCTTCGCGAGTATCATTTTATATGAAATATAAAGCGTAAGTAGCAAATTTCAAGTTGTTTATTTAATATTACGTTTACGTTTTCGAGGTTGACGCGGATTAGATGTTATTTCAGATTTAAAAGAAAAAAAACTTAAAATTTAAAAGAATGGTTATTCTTAAATTTGTTTCAGAAATACGAAGACGAAGACACCGAGCGAGCAAAGTTGCGCTGCGTCGACTCGAAACTCGGAAATTGGTTAATAAATTAGTTGTAATTTTATTTGGAAGGAATGAAAGTTCGAGGTTCGAAAGCCGGTGTAGCCAAAGTCACAACATTGGTCGCGTCGCGCGCTTACAGATTGGACGAGGATCGAAAGCAACAGGGATATTCGATAGGTCAGACTTTGCCCGAAACTCCCAGGAATAGCAGCTCCGAGTGGGTAACTTGGTCGCAAAAGCCATGGAAAGAATTCCCGAGGGGCTGAGAGTCGAAAGCCCCGTGAAAGGCGTCGGTCGATAAGGAACGTGTCAACGAAGCGCATCAACGAAGCGCGTCAACGAAGCGCGTCAACGAAGCGCGTCAACATCCCCTCGCTTCATCGCGCGAGCCTCCGTCCCTGGGATCGGCAGCCTCATCCATGGCGAGCTGTCGGTTCGAAGAGGACGGAGGTCACGGTACACGTGGCCTACGAGTCGCGGTCGTGGGCAAGCGCGCCACGTACGTTCCTACGTTCGTATGTTCCGGCGTCGAATCGGGCGTCGAATCGGGCGTCGAATCGGGCGTCGGGGCTCGAGCGACGCACTGCACCGTTGACAGCCGTCGACGACGGTTACAAGGCGATCATCTCTCCTCGTTCCCTCTTTCCGTCCATCCTCCTTTACGTCCCCGTGTGTGGCTGCTGTTGCACGTGGATCGCGGCGCCGTGGAAGTGCAACGCAGGGTAAGTCGGATCATTCGTACGACTGTGATTTCGGCGAGTTTTTTTTTTTCGATCAACGGAGATACGTCAGGTAAATAGTTTGTCGTTCCTGTCGGGATGCCGATATCGCAACTAAACCAATTACCGTACGACCTATCGATGAGATTGTGCTCTCGGAGATGTTGGGAGCACCCGAGGGATTTTCGTGGGGCTCTTGCGATCGACGGTAAAATGGATGCGATAAAATTATTGCTTTTATAAGCGATACGCACGTTTCAGTGATTCCGATTTACGACCGCTTAAACGGAGACGAATTCAGAATTAATGTATAAGTCGACGTATCTATTTATCGAGTATTCGTTTAAATTATTCTCAGTTTTTATTTTGAAACATCCCATAAAAATTAAATATCTTGAAACTTATCGTTTTCATATTTTAAAGTATGATGAACCATAATTTTTCGTTTCATTTTATAAAAGAACATTGAATAATAATATTTTTCGAGTATCGTTATTTGATTTACTTTAAAAAATCAATTTACAATTTGAATGTTGAATTATACCGAATGGATTGTTTTTTAATTTTCGTTGATCGCTAATATACTTTTACGTAATATACTTTTCATACCAAATTAAAATTAATTTTCACGAAATTTATGAAATTTATTTTAAGAAACATTTCCAACCATGAAATACTCTCGAATCCACAACTTTCAAACTTATATATTCAAATTTATACGTTGAAAATAATATGAGATCAAGGTTTCAAATTCAATTTTACCTTTTTCTGTTGATATATGCCAAACAAACAAAAATTATAATCAAGGCTTTAGATCTGTCCTTACACTCGACAAAGTTTTCTTTAAATTTTAACGATACGATAGATACAACTATGATAACGAATAATATGCATAACAACAAACTTAGAAATTAATTAATGTACAATTAAAGATTCAGCTATTTTTCATTTTTTAAATTTGGTTAATGTATAATTCTAAAATATCCTCGAATCGGGAATAATTATACAATATTATATATTTAGATATAAATATTTCATTCTTATCAACTAAATTGTATACAAACTTATCCTTTTAATGTATTAATTAAGCTTCGTATTTTATCTAAAATTGTATTAATGAAAGTTCTATGAAGAACAAAATAAATTATTGTTTAAAGTAATTACAAATAATTAAACTTGATTTAAATAACTAATTTTTTTTAGTTACCGAGGTAAAACTTTTTGTAGAAAAATATTTTTTATCTTTATTTTCAGGTTATAAAAACATAATATTAAAATTATGAATTATTAAAACCTTTATACATTAATATCATTGTGTGTTTCTAATATTATTTAAGTTTTATAATTAATCATTTCAAAATTTTATAATCATAGAATAATTAATATTTTTCAAAATTTTTATTTAAATTTCAATTAAGTAAACGAAAACTTTACAAAGCTACAAAAATAATTTTTATATAGTTTTAGACTTTATTTTTTTTTATTATATATTTATATAAATAATGTACACATTACAAAATGTTGTGTGAAAAATATATATTTATAATTTTATATAATTTTATTTAGTTTTACGACGATTAAATGCAAATATACATAGTAATAATTTTGTGATCAATTTATAATAGATAATATCAAACAACCCTTGGAGAAATTAAAATATACTAAATTATTATTTCCTATATTAAAAATAAATTTTTATATTTTTTATCGGATCAAAGTTTAAAAATTCTACATTAAGTATAAATTCAGTATAATTAAAAAAAATAAATACATTGCAGTTATTAATAATTCTCTAAAAAATAAATAGATTATCCTCTCATATACAATAATTATGAGACTTAAAATTGAATACTAAAAATCAATAGTTTCCGAAACAATTTTAAGATTAGTAAATAATTTTAACACAAGGAAAATAAACAGAGATGATTTATTTAATTTTAAATACTTATTATTGTTACAATTAATTAAATCATGTAAGAATATTAAAAACAATATTTTTTTAGAATCAGAAATAAATTAACTAATTGTTATAGTTCTATGAACTTATTCAAAAAATACAATAATATTGTTGATAATAATATTATTTATAAAGAAATAACCAATTTTACAAATTGCAATTTGATAAGTTTGAACGTTAATTTTTTAATATATATAGCAATTTGAAAGAAAAACTAATTAATATTTTTAAAAATTAATAAACTTTACATTCGTAAGTTATTTGTACATTACTATTCTAATGTCTTTAAGAATTGCAATATATTTTGCAAAAATAACATTACTAATAAAAAAGTATAATAGATATACATACATACATACATATATATATATATATAATATTCTTTATTTAAAGAATCATATTCATTTATCATTTTTTCTTCGAATATAATTTTATATAAGAAAATACTTAGTATATTATTTATATTGTTTTATAAAATCAATGAAATATAAATTGTGATTAAGAAAACTAAACCAATATTATGGTTTGCTCAAACAATTTATTGATTTATGTTATTATCCAATCATTCTTATACACTTATAATCTTCATTCGGATCCGTAATAAAATAGATAAGACATTATTGATTAAAACCGTAGATATTGAAAAAAATTATAATCTTTAATATTTTCTAAAATTTAGAGAGAGGGATGATTATTTCAAAATTAGTAGTATTTAATTAATGGTAAAACTGATGAAAAACATAAAAGTATTTATTTATTTTTGATCGACAATGAAAATTATTGGCTTAATTATAGTTCATCATTAAATACGTTGTTATGTATACATGACTTATTTTTTTGCTCATACGCTTTCAAAATAAATCAATAATTTACTTGTAAAGTCTTAATAGAAATAGTTTTTTCTGTATAAAAGATATAATTTGTCATATATATAATTTGATATCATGTATTAATTAAATAAAAAAATAAAAAATAAAAAATAATATAAATAGTTTATCTTTTTTATTAAATTTTCTTGAATTTTCAGGATTTTAATCAATTTTTATGTATTAATTGTTTTATAAACAATGACGGTAATAAATTTAATCTAAGCTATGTTATTTTATAAAAAAAATTTTCTATATAAAGAAATAACTTATTTTAGAATATTAAATACAATTTTAACTACATTAATTATATTGAAATTTGATTCAAATTTTATTAATTTTAAATTAAAAAGATTTTCTTTACTTATGTTAAGAAATTCATTAAAAAAATTAATTGAAATATATATATAGTAAAATTATAGATATTGTACATTCGTTAACAAATTTTTCTTGTAAATATATATATATATATATATATATATATGTCATAAACAAACCATGAAATCTAATTTTTATCAAATGGTATAAATCAAATTGAATAAGGTTAAAACAATGAATGTTAAACAGATGTTGTATTAAAAACAAAATAATAGTCTCAGAAAGGTTAATTGTAGCTTTCAATAATATTCAGAAGTATTAAACTTGATTTATTATATAAATTAAAAAATAATATTATAGATTGAGGTTAGAATAATTTAGTTAAAATAGCAAGACTAAGATAAGTAAAAAAGCTTGCTTACTATTTACTTACAATAAAGCTTACGTATTAGATAACTTTATTCAATAATACATAAATAAGATACAGTTTGAATAATTTTTCTTTATAGTTTTTATCATTTTCAATTGAAACCTTAATAACTTCTATATTTGTTTTATAGCACATAACAAATACTTTTCCAGAATATTTTTACATTGAAAATAAATTTTTATAATTTTTATTTCTTAACATTTATATATTTTACAAAATAATAAGTTATTAATAAATTATCATAAATATGCATATATTATTCTATTAATTTTCATCAAATACCAATAAATAAATAACGATAGTATATTTATTGAAAAAATAATAAATAGTTAAAACATGAAATATAAAATTGAAACGTTAAAAATTGTTATAAAATTGTTGCTTTTTTGTCATGTAAATGCATAGCAGTATAATTTTTTCAATAATTTAAAACCATATAGATCTTAAGATTTGATTAACAAACACTCGAAATTTAATGAACATTACTAGTAATGGATGCTGTGAATAACTTTATACAAATTTAATAATTATTATTATATAAATTGAAGTTCATTTTACTTTAATTTATAAAGTTTATTCGTAATGTACATAAGCGCGCACGCGCAGACGTACACACACATGCACACAAAATTATAATACATTATAGTACAATATAGTATTATATACTATGTCTTCAATATTCTATAAATTATAGATTGATATTTTATGATTCCGAATATTGAATTTATAAAAAATCATAATAAATGGATTTAAAATCTTAATAACTCATAACAATTATTAATAATTGAATATATAAAATTCATTTTTTTACATAATAAAAAACTTGTAATTATATATAATTAATGAACTTGGATTCTTAAACTCGCTTTTTATAAAATTATCTATTCTCTATAAAAATATATTTAGTTCATAAAGCTAAATAAAAATTAACTTAATGTATCGCTAAATTTTTTAATATTTGGTATAAAATTAATATCTAAATTAGAAAATAAGTGAACTGAAATATAAATAAGCATAATAAAAAATACAAACTATTAATGTTTAGTCAATTCACTGAATAAATTACGAATGAGTTACATTTTTTATTCTAAATTTTTATTGCGTATTATCAATATTTTCTTACTTAATTAAAATGCTTGTATAAACTATATGTCTATAAAACAATCTTACCGGCATTGGTATTTTAAATTAAACAAAATGAAATATAATAAAATTTAAAAGATAATAATTCATGTAAATGATTAGTAAATGTTTATTAATTATTTATGGTTATTGTAAATTTATAAATACGAATATTATATTGATTTATTATATAATGTTTAAAATATTATAAAATTTCTTGCATATTAATAGTTTTCAGTAAGTTTTAAAAATTTGTTAACATAATTAATAATTACATAGTATTGAAATAAATTTTGAAAAATTTTGAAATATTTAATATTGTAATTATTATACTTTTGTAAAAAAATATTTTTTAAATTTATTTCATTTTTATTTTTTACTGTATAACACTCTAATCTTAAAAAAGTTAATATTTTATTTTTATGTATAAAATTTAAAATTATCGAAAAATAATAGAACTATTTTTATGAATTTGGTAAATATTTTTTGCTAATTCAAAGTTTTATGTACTTTACTTCACAGTTTTTATTTTTCACATTCTTTTAAAATAATTAAATAATTAAAAAACTTGTGCATTCTTTGATATTAATTATTACATTTTTTTGTTTAATTTTATGAATTAAAAATTATATTTAATAACATCACATTATATGTATAAAAAAACTATTTATTCTGTCCATCGCGTTTTTTGTGTCGATAGTTACCATTATTATATTTACAAGTTTATTCGTAGTATTAAAAACAACGTATTTACGATTATGTATTTTTATATAATATAAGTAATAATTTATCATTAAATAAAATAAATTAAAAAATTTTAACATATACGGAATTAATATCTTACTTAATATTCTAGAAAACTCATAATCAAATTAAAGATCAAAAACATTTTTTTTCAGAAGTTTATATTGAAATTAATAATACCAGTATTGCATTTTATAAACAATTTTCATTCCAATTTTAAATATTTTGATAATTGAATGTTTATCATTTTATTATAATTCTAGATATTTTAAAAAAAAAATCAGTACGTTATATTGCAATTAAATATTTTTAATTTATCTCTGCACATCACTATAATAATTACTAACTTTAAAATTTTCAAATAATATTGTTAAACTGTGATGAATAATGAATTATTTTCAAGTATTAGCAACTGACGGGATTCGAGGCGCGTATTATTCCCGAAAGGATGTCAATCCCCATGACGAATTTAAATGGGAATGGGACCACCATTCCATTCAACTCAAGACCTGACGACATCCAATCCCGAAATCTTAAAGGTCTGTTACTTAAATTATTCATAAATTACTCATTTTTATTAGTTTTTATTATTTATAAATATGAATTTAATAAGAGAATATTCATGGTAAATACTCTTAAAATTTCGTTCAATATAAAACTATATTTAGACTTTATACTTATGTGAAGGCATTTATGAACGAATTTATGTAAAAAATCTCTAAATCCTGTTTTATACAGATAAAACTAACTTTGAATTCTCTAATAACAATATTGAAAAAGTTTTATAAATATTTTTTCATTAAAAAATAAATTAAGGTATTTATCAAATAATATCTTTAAAAATTACGTATAAATATTAGAAAATGCATAATCTTTATGAAAATTCTCAAATAAAGAATTTTACAAATAATAATTATTTTTTTATTGTAAATGAAGTAACGTATCAATATTTCAAAATATTATAATAAAAATAAATAATTATGAAAATATTTAATTATACATACTATTTATTAAGAAATATATTTGAAAATATTTAAAAGCTTAGAAAGTCAGATTTTTTACCATAATTATGTATGTTAGAGAAAATTCAAGAAAATACTGATAGAAACTTAAACATTTAATACTGACTGACTCAAAAGCCTTTACATTCGTGGAATATTTAGTAAGCTAAGAATGATTTTTACTCTAGATATTTTTGATAATCAATGAATACAACTGTTTGTAACTAAAAGGTCAATTTCATTATAAATTGTACGTAGAAATTATAACACCAGTTTAACATATAAAAATAATTTTTTAAAGATCGTAAACTTTTTTAAAATACATAAAATCAATATAATGTATTTTATTTTACATTTTAATAATAAAATATATAAAAAAAATTGTTCATTTTTAATTATAAAACTCAAAAAGTCTAATAAGATTGAAGACAACAAAATTAAGTATTCTTAATTGTAGTTTAAAGAAGATTAATTTTGTTTCGTTTTTTTTTTAGTATTGATTTTTATTTTTAATATTTCAATTATTTATCATCGATAGAAAGAAACTTGAATGTTTTAAGTTTCTAAAAAATTTCAGAATAAACAAAAAGTAATACTTTATTTCTTTTAACAAACATATTGAATTATTATATCGATGTATATCATTTTTATAAAACAATTCTCAATAATATATATTATTAAAGAAACTACGCGTATATTTGTATGATAAAATAGATAGTTATAATAATAATTATAATGTAGATCCAAAAATGGTTATCTATGTTTGTGCGATTGCAATTTTAATTCGAGTATCATTGAAAATCAACTAAAATTTATAATTAAAATTGTTTGCTTGTTCATAAGCTTTAAGAAATAATTAAAATATTGAAATGAAGTTGAGAAAGTCTTAAATTTTATACCGAATAGAATGTTCTTTAAATATAAAAGTAATCATATCGTTGATTTACTCTGGTTACAGTAGATTTTTGAATAAATAATGTTATATTTATTATGAAATAAGGAATCTGATATCTATTAATAAAACATTTCTAATCTGCTTAATATTGTATTGCATTCTACTTATAATTTCTTATCTACTGAATGAAACTATACAAGAAGTTGAATTATAATTTACGAGTAAGACGATGATTATATTTATGCAGGATTTCTGTAATTTTTATATTAACCCAGTGTCATAATAAATTAGGATTCAAATTATTATTTGCAAAGCTGTAAGTTATTTGGCCTTCTGAAAAAAATGAAATACACACACGAGTGAATGGGATGTTCTATTTTGTTCTAATTTTCGTAAACGAATAAGGATTCTGTCGTGTCAACGGAACGTTAACGATTTCCTCTTCATAGACAATCGTACCGCGAGTCTACGACCTTTGTATTGGATAGGCGATGACGCTTAAGCCACTTAAACTTTTGCTTCGTGTTTGATTAGCTGGCGAAAGGAGACTCCCGGAAGGAGGTACTTTCGATCCTCCGTGCGTTGAATGTGGAATTCACGAGTCACGGGGAAGGTCGATTCGTGACGCACCGACCACGAAAAGACCCTCCCGATCGATATTCGTCCGAGTATACCTCCACGAGTAACTCGGCTTGGATCGTCCGGATTTGGATGGCGATTCGGAATGGAGAACGGGTTTATTTTACTTTTTGCAATTTGGGAATTAGAAAAAAAAACATTTTAATTTGTTACGCCTATCGTTACAAGCTTTCATGGTTGCTATTAGTGAATATCTTACGACTTTTACGATACGACTTTTCTTTTAAGTTATCCAATGGTTACATATATTAATTTATCATCGTTAAATTTAAATCTTGATATTCTTATTAATTATTAAGTAGACATTTTATCGTTAAAAAAAATTCCTTTGATAAATTTTGAAATACACTAGGTACCGATATGTCAACGCAAACGAATAATTTTATATATTAAGTTGATTGATTTCAATGAAATATTAATATAAATTTCCTAAAGTAGAAATGTGTTCTTTTGAGATAATCTACTACGATTCAAATTTGAGATAATCAACCAGTCATTTACATTTGATAAAAAATGTAAAATATACGATCTCTATCGGATAACATTGATGGTACGATCGTTCGCAATTTTTATTCAAATCCCATTTTGTAACATTAATTGTAAAAAGTATAATTCTTAAAAGTATAGCTGAATATCAAAAGGTCAAAAAAGTTTCGAAAAATTAAAAATTTCTTTTATGATTTATTCTTTTTTTTATTATTACTGTGTATTAAAATTAATATATTATTATTATTTATATTATATTATTTTTTATACTATGATTATCGTTCGTATAAGAAAATTATTTACATTCAGTTTCAAATTTTAAATTCGAATAATGCAATTAAGTAATAAATAAACATTCTAAAACTTGGAAACATTTTAAAAGCATTGTGAATGTATATTAATCGATCATGTAACACAATGTATTATTCATCCTTTGAATTTCTTCAATTCTAATTCTAACCAACTATTGCCAGGAACTCTTGCAAACTTTAATTTTAAGTATTTTTTTTTTTCGATTAACGTCAACTTTTACTTGCACACTTTACTATTGGTCACGCTATGAAAGAAGTGTGCCTCGAAAAGTCATCGATTTGCGTAATTATGCTTTCAAAGTGCAAAATATTGTGCTTAAAACCCAATCGTTCGCATCCTTCTTCAAAAGAAAATCAAAAATAACTAATAACAGAAATAAGTATTGATTACAGCTTAATAAAAGTGGAATACTTTTTATTCATATTAATCAAAAAATATGAAATAATATAAAATATTCTATTGCAGCTAAATAAGATTTACTTTTAAATATACTTTTTTAAATAAGAGCTTTAACTATAAATAAATTTTAAGCGTTTAATGACACGTTTACTAGTAATAAAATTAAAATACTATATTTACTTTTAAAATGCTGTCAAAATTTTTTTTATTATTAATTACTGTAGGCGAAAATCCCAAATATTAAATAAACATTATCATTTAACTAAAAAATAGAAAAATAAATATTTGTAATGGTTAAATTTTTTTATTCTATTACACTAAAAACCGCTTAGGAATGAATTTTATTAATAACATCAATTTACTTCAATAAATTTAATAATTATGATTGTATATGTGATTTTTATAAAAATTAATAATTTATATTATTTTTCTGTTCAATTATCGATCGTACAAACTTATCTTGAAAATGAAAACTTGAATAAAAAAAAGATTTATTTAGTAAAGAAAATGATTATTAATTTTTAATTATTTTAACAAATTTTGAATAATACATGTCTTATTCAACTCATGCATTCAAATTAAATAATGTATGGAATGTATAAATGAATCTTTCAGAAAATATTTGCTTCGAATGAATAATAAATATGATTGTCTGGTTTAATATTTTTATATGTACTTACAATTAGATTTGTGCATTTTATTTTTTCTTTCAAATTTCTATAATTTAAAAAAAGAATACATCAATATATAATATTAGACTCAATTAAAAATTAGGTAAATTTAAACCTAATTTTATATACAAAATTTTATACTTTTTAGATTTTTTAACATAATTACATTTTAAAAATTTTTATCTATTATAATGTTCTTCATATTAAACGCTTTACGAAGATTATGATTATAAATGCAGTAATCGGTAACTTAGTTTATAATATTAAAAACAGAATAAAATATTAAAAGAATCTTTGTTAAATTTATATAAAGCTATTGTTAAAATATTCTTGATTATAATTAATTATATTTTTGTATAATCTTAAAACAAAATTTATTATAGTATATGAAGATTTCCATGATAGATAAAATGTCGTTGAACAATCTTTATTAAATTGGATATAAAACTTATAAAAGTAATATGCGTATTATATTAATTGCTAGTACAACTTTGCTAGTTGAGATCCATTGAAATTAAAATATGTTCTATTGATTTATCAAATTTAATTTTATTAAGACATAAAAAAATAATCGTTTGAAGAAGTTCATTATAAATAATGATGTACATAAAATCTATTTATACATAATAAAATTGCATTTTATTCTTCATTTTCTTTAAGTTTAATCGTTTCTGTGTAAAAATATACATTCTAATATTTAAAAATAATTCATAGATAATTTTGATTTATTTATTATTAAAAGGTCAATATTTCTTTACTACATCAACATATTAGAGTAGCTTATCTTTTAGCATTTGACTACAGCTGATATGTTGATACAAACTCTTGACTCATTCATTACTATTATTGATCGATTAATGACCATCACGATCGATAGTCTACTATGTACTGATGACTTCTTACCGATGTAACATTTATTCAACAACTTCTTTTTATAATTTCGTAACTTTCGTTAAATATTTTTTTTAATTTGTATCTACTAATGTAAATATTAAAATATCTTCAATCTGATTTATGTAGTATTGATGATGATAATTGCAATCCAAGTTGTCGAATTTGATTGGAATATTGAAGAGACTTTGTATAACGTCTATATTCATTAGTTATATATGTATAGATTACTTTACATAGATGATTATTTCTAACTGATCGTTTACATGGCTTGGTTTAATTTCTCTGTTTTTTCAGTAAAACACAAACGTGGCAGCAAAATGGTAATTTTGTCTGTATTCATTATATTCCATATCCCTTAGATTGATTTATAACAAATAGACATTGACAAATAGACATTGACAAATAGATAAAAACAAATAGATTTCTTATCAACGAATATGATACAATTTATTTTCAAATAATTTGACTTTAATTTCTTCATATGTTATAAAAATTTGTGTTTGACATCTATGAAGGGTTAACGCTAATACCACAGCTGTATAAATATTATTTTTTTGCGTGATCGAAATTAGAATTTAATAAATTGTACAAATAAGAACATGAATTTCTCGAATGTGTTTCATTTCTAATATTTCCTTTAATTTGTCTCCAATATTTATGATTTTATCGATATGCGATTAATTATCTATTCTGTCCTTCAAACTTTTTAAAAGCTTTTAGAGTAACATTTTCATGATTTCATTTTAATCTATCGATAATTATATACTTAATTTTTTTAATTCGAACCTTAATTTTGTCTTTTTTTAATAATTCTACATTTTTAATCATAATAATCATCGCTAAATTATTTATGCTAACTACCTTTTCTGATTCTGAAATAATATTTAAGAACTAAATTAAATAAAATACACATATTTTAATATTCATATTTTAATTCTTAAATTATAAATCTCAAAATGTTCTAATAATTTATGACAAATATCAAGAAATGTATACATTAAAATTTAACTAATTATCTCCGCAGACCTACACTAATCCTTTAATAATATAGGATAATATTTGGTACTAAAGTTAATAAAAGTATAATAATAAAAGATAATAACAAAAGTAAAAAATATGAAATTTTTTTTATATCCTGTTTAATGATATACAAAATTGCACGATACTTGAAAATCATACGAAGTTACTATAAACAATCACTTATACATCTTCTATAAAGTTTCAATTTTATAAATATCTATAAGTTCTATTAAAATTTCTATTTACGTAATAAACTAAGTATATCTTTTTTAATAATCGTTTATTTCTTTCATAAAATCTCATCGAACCTATATTCAAGGATAAATTAATATATTAACCTTAATGTATCCCAGATTTTAATTATTTCATTATTTCTCAGTTTTTATGATGATATAAATTTAAGTCGTAAAATTTAATTTAAATACCAATGAATTAATTAACTATTAGTTCCTTCGATTTTCTTGAAAAAAAGTTGCTGTAGAAAATTTAAAATATATAAACACTTGACTTCTTTTATTAATATAAATTTGAACTATACGTTATTTGAAGTTAGAAATTACTTTGCATAAATTTATGCTTTAAAAATAGAAAAAATATTTCTTTACATCGTATTGTACGATAATTTTTTTGTATTAATATTTATTCTACTATTAAAAAGTAAGCACATAAAAAAAAAGTGCACATAAAATCAAATAAACAAATGAGGTATAATGAGTTTTCTTTCGCGTAGTTTTTTAAGCATCGATAATGCAGAAACCTAATAATATTCGTAAGGCCATTTATAAAACTTCAAATTTAACCATATTTCATTATCCATTAAAATTTTTGTAAAATATATGATTTTTCATTTTGAAAAATTTAAAAAAACTCTGCACTAAAATAACGTTATTTAAACTATATTTTCTCTCGCTCTCGCAAATACTAATTATATTTTCCTCTTCTTCTTGCATTCGTCGTTACTTTGACATATTTAAGTCTACTTTAACTAGTCAAAAATAGAAAATCTAAAATTTATTCAAATAATATAATAACGCTATAATATACGAACTCGATTAAACAAAATTTTTCGCTATTCAAACCGAAATCAATAATCAATTCCACCTAACCGTTGTGAAAATCCATAGAAAAATTTCTTTCAAGTATTTGCGAATATATATCATTCTCGATTGATCGATAGAAAAATGAGCAAAAATCAACCTAAAGCTACTCGATTGGATACGAACGCATTTCTTGCTATTAAAGTACGTCGAAACTCGACTCGTGTATTTATGCCAACTTTGTTCGATAAAAAAATTTAAAAGCATATACGTTGATAATATATGCGACGTAGGTCGATAATTTATCCCTTCCGAGATGTTCGATAGGCGCGTTGAAAGTAGAAAAATGTTTGAAAAATAAAATTGAGAAAATCGTGGTAATTGGGTTGAAAAATATGAGTATTTAAAAGCAATCAATACCTGAGAAATATTAATGAAAATTATAAATTATTATATATTACGTAAAAATAAAATGATCAAATTCTGAACATTACATTTATCCGATTCAATCTAGTTCTGTGGTGTTTATGTAACAAAAAATGCTGAAACCCAAGTTTTTTTTAAAAATAAAAACACTAATACTTAAGCAACATATATTTTGATCACTCCTTAATTCTATCTAGATTATTATTATCTCTTATATTTATGACATGAATGTCTTTATTGAAAAGCAAAATTCCTTCTTGTTACGATAAAATTTATAAGTAATCATAAAAATTTTATGTGGAAGATAACTAAAATTTAAAGTTCTTTATTTTATTAGATAATTCTTGTATAAAGAGATATCGTTTATTTTAAAAGTCAATTTTTACTGCTTTAATATTTGTGAAAAGTTCGAAGATCGTACTCTTAAAAAATCAATCTTTAATTCAAGTATAAAAGAGTAAATCCTTATAATATGTATAAAAAAATTTCTATAATAGATATGTCAACGAGTATTACTTTCATGAATAAAATAAAAGGAAATATTCATCATTTATAACGATGGGATTCATAAATATTATTAAAAATAAAGACACTAAAATAGATTTATATTAAATATTAAATTGTAAAAAAGGTTGAGTAAATAAATCAGAATATATAAATGCTTTTTGTAATATAAATAATTATATATTTATAAATAAAGTTATTATATGTACATCCTTTTCGTTCATATATCTTCTAATTATTAAAATCATGATATATATACATTACATCAAGCAATTTAACTAATTTTTCCAAATTTTTATACGAAAATACAACATTCATAATTTTTGTAAATTTCTTATTTATAATTATTAAAATACATTATTTGATCAAAATAAATAAGAGTTTTAAATAAATCATAATTTTATCTTATTTTAAACTATACTTTATGATTTTTATGATATTATTTTTTTAACAAAATAAAAATATTATTATGAATAATTTTAATAAAAAATAGTAAAGTGTATTTTATAGTATCTTTAAATTTATTCACATAAAAACTAGTATTAATAAATGTTGAATAATTAACAATAAATAAATATTTTGTTCTTCTATTTGATTATATTTATTTATGAAATATATTTAATATAATATTTTTTAATATGATATTTTTAATATAATATAATTTAATATAATATGTTAAAAATGATGTTTTGGTTCATTAATTTTCTAGCTCTTATATATTATTATTTTTTTTAACTTTTATTGTCATTCAGAAAATATTACTTGTTGAAGAAACGGAATTTTCTGATTAAAAATATAATTTTTTATTCTTTTCAAAATGCGTGCGAATAGGAATTTGATTTAAGCAAAATTTTTTTCAAATAAATTTATCCTTTGAATATGAGTGTCATAAGAAAAAAGTAAATTTTGTAAGAAATTTACACCTTAGTACTTAATTTTCCATATTTTAAAAATTTATATTTCACATTTAAATTCAGTGTCCAATTATATTTAAATATGTTACTATAAAATTAAATTTCTTAGTAAAATAACTTCAACTAAATATTTTTATACCCAGTTAAGTTCATGATAAAAAAGAAAAAATAATTTTACATTTGCATTAAAATTTAAATTCATTGCACACTAAAATTCATGAAAAGTTTTCAAAAATTTCGTTCTAAATCTTTGAAATTATAAATATTTTAAATTTATAAATTATTAAATGTAAAAACGTAAAATATATTAGTAATTCATTTTATATTACAAAAATTTTTTTATTCTATGATAAATAATTTAAAACGTTATATATAAAAATAAAAAGCTTCATCTATAATTTGAATTATAAAACGATTTATTGTTGCATAAGGATATAAAATTTCTTCAAATATTATATACAAATATTAAAATAAATAGAAGAAATCTCTGGTAGAAAACGATAAAGAGAAAAGTATACAAATAAAATAAGAAAGGTTTACACAATCTATAAAATATATATATCCTTAAAAACATAAAAAATATATTTATTTTATAAAAAAATAACTACAATTTTATAATTTATTGCTAAATTTTGTACAAAAAATTTTAATCGTGATCTATCGAATTAATAGCTTATAAGGATCATCTTGAAATTTTTTTATGATAATTAATAATTTTTATATAGTTTTGAAAAATTTTTATTGCAGTGTTTAAAGATTTCTATGATAGATAAAATGTTGTTGATCAATTTTTATTAAATTGGATATAAAACTTATAAAAGTGATACGCGTATTATATTAATTACTAATACAACTTTGCTAATTTAGTTTAATTTAAATTAAAACATATTATATTGATTCATCAAATTTAATTGTATCAAAATATAGAAAATAGTCGCTCGAACAAATTTAAAATTAATATGGGATTACAATTTTCATAAAAACAAATAATTTAAAGTTATACAAAGTAAAAAAGAGGCTAAAATTTTGATTGAATATCATTTATTGGAACTTCTCTATCAATTAAAATAATTAATTGAAATAACGTCTCAGCAATTACCGACCCATTATAATCGCTTAAATATATACAAAATCTAGAATATCGTCACGTTAGTTCGTTATTAGTACAGTTTCCAAAAATAGATTTAGTTCTTTATCCATAAGAAAAAGATAAGAGTAGCAGTTTTATACGAATTTGACAAGAACTTACATAAAAACCCAGATTTCGTAAATTTACGAAAGTTTTCATAGGAGGATAAAAATTTCGTCGTCCTCGAGCAATCGGAGCAGAAAATAAAATGTTTTCGTACCAGTGAAAATGTCAAAAGCTCGAACACGAATTTGAATTGAATTCCTGCGTGGAAAGAATCCAAAACTAACCATCGACGTTCGTCACCGAGAGGTCGAGCGATCATTTTACTCGTGGACGCAATCCGCGGTCTTGTATCTGGTTTCGGTCTTGTACCACTCTGGCCTTGACCGCGGCTCCTCCGCTCCGAGGAAGCGTCGAATCGAGATCGTGCGCAGGTGGTGGTGGCGGTCGCGGGCGCATGCGCCTCCTCCAGGACGAGGGGATGACGAGGGGATGACGAGGGGATGACGACGGGATGACGACGCCACCACCGCCACCGTCGTCGCCACCGCCACCGTCGCCACCACCGCCGCCACCGTCGCCGAAGGACTCCCGGTGGGTGAACGCGCCCGGAGCGCCGATGCACGACTGCACTTCCTGGGCGACAGTGGCCCGCGGAGCAGCCAGACGCCCGAGTCCCCAGCTCCCCCCGTGGAGCCAGCCACACCGGGAGGAAAATGTCGAAAGGTGAGCCGTCCGTCGTCCTCCGTGAGTCGTCCCCCTCGTCCTCGAGGCATCGATCGCCGGGCGGCTTCCCCGAGTGAGAGTGCGCGCCTCGGACGCGTTCTTCTGCCGGATTTTCACTCTCGTTCTCGACGCCAACGCGTGCATCCAGAGTAAACACGGTACCCGGTCGGCTCCGTTCACTGCTCCAACTCAAACCCTTGCTTTTCCCGTCTCTCCTCGGAATCTGCCGCTCGAGCGAGGAATCCGGATCGCGACCCGGACACGGTATTTTTCACGGTATTTTTCACGGTTTTTCCTCCACTCCGCAACCTTTTCTTTTCTCGTTTCCCTGCGCTCCTCCAAATGATATTTTCAATTTTAATATCGGAGATATTACTATATATATATAATACCCGAGAACTGGGTTGGCTTTGAATTTTCGACTATGTAATAACCGCTAATAACCGCGTGTTCAGAGGTATTGTGAGCTTTCGACGAAGCAAGAATAGAAGCAAGAATAAAAGCTGCCGAATGTAAAAGTAGTGAGACGGGAGTAGTGAAAAGTTGTACGCTAAGCTTTTTTTTATCTTTTGGTGCGTACATTTATATGCGTGCATTTCAAAACGTATCTTTCTTGGAAAAGTTAATTTGCCGATAATACTTATCGAAATACCTTGAAAATTTATTTTTCTCGAGGTTTATATAACTTTAATATCTCGATGGAACTTAATCAGTTATTTTATGTCGATTTATCAATTCGTTCTTTAAATTTCCTTTTTTGACGTCCCTGATATTATTTTCTTTTAATATTTCATATTTCATCGTTGAAAGTCGTAGAAATCGTTTCGAATGTCGGTCTAAAGTACGGTACTCTGGTTTACCTAAATTATTCAAAGCACATTGATTTATTTATGGTAAATATTTCATTGACATAAAAATAAAAATTTCATAATATTATTAATGAATTAACTTAAAAATTTATTCACTAAGATTTATTTTAAAATCATTATTTTTATTATGAGAATTGAGTAAGCTGATATTTAATGTATTTATTTAAAATAGAAAATATTTAAGAATTTATACCCTAATAAATTATAATTATAAAGAATCGACAATTTTTTATATAAAAATAAAACATAATTAATTAATAATTTGAAACAGTTTAAACGAAAGATAATAATGATAATTATTGTTACATTAATAACCTTTTAATATTTTCTACGCGTTAAATTAATGCATAGATGATAAAAAGTTGTGATACTAAACTGAAATTATATTATTAAATTAATCAAATACGATTGAATTCTTTTTTTTATTTAAGTTATTAAACATTTTATCTATACTTGTTTGAAAGCTATACTTATTTGTTATAATTTGTAAATATATGTACAAACCTTAGTAAAAAAAAATTAATTGAATCAGGATTTAACTTGAAGTAATTATAATTAAAAAACAAAAATAAATATTTTATTATGAAATATAATGTAATAGAGTGTAGATATTTAAATGATTTACAAAGTTTGTATAAAAAAAAAATAATAAATACTAAATTTCTAAAGTTCTAAATAATAATAAAAAATAATATCCCTGCCTTTAATTAAAAATGAAATGAATATGAAATATAAAATAGTAAACTCCAGTTTTTAGGAAATGTGAAATATTTATATAAAAGAAAAATAATTACAAAAAAATTTTTTAAATATATATTTTAATAATTTTATTATTTTTACATTAGATAAAAGAAATCTTACTAAAAAATTTCTTTTTTTGCAATGTCAAATAACTTTTTGAATCAAATAATTAAAATTTTAATCTTCTGTAATGTGAATAATTTTGTATGGTACAAATTGTTGCGAAGAAAATTTATCTAAACCGGGCTTAGAATTAATTTAGTATTGTATCGACTCAAGTCATATCTTGAATTTTTTTATTCGTGTTTAAAATATACGAGAAAGAGAAAGACACCCAAACCGAAAGAGAAAGATAACGCACGTGAATTTAAAATACTAACATATGTAATAAGACTCCTTAATTCTATGGCATGCGATTCATAATTTATTAAACCTAAATTCGACTATTCGTGTTTATCAGCAACGTTTCATACGTTACTTTTTGGTTACCGGCTTTATGTTAATAATTCAAGAAGTTTCATTAATTCTCGTTGACAAATAAATTATTTTTTTCTAAATTTGTACATTGGATTTAATTTACTTAATTTACTTTAGTACTATTGCTACCAAATTTTAAAGTCTTGGGTCGTACGAGAGGAGGTATCGTGATATTTTTAAATTTGTGTATATATCACATTATTCTATAAGTACATGTTTTTAGTAATTATTTTAAATTGTTATTTATTTTATGGCTCAAAAAAAAGTTTTCATTAAAATATATTTTAGTAACATTTTCTTTGAAATAATCACTTGTTTAATAAAATAATTACAATCATAAATATTGTAGCGAATACATAAAAATCATTAGTGAATCGTTAGTATGTGTAGGACATTTAAAAATAATGCTGCTTTGAATTATTCTCCATAAATTTTTAACATTAAATATTAATTATTTTTAACGTTTTTAAGTATATAATTGAACAACCATTTATCTTTATTTGCAGGTTTTCAAAACGTTTTATTGATAGCATAATCGTCTTAGAAAACATATTATATGTATAAACTTATATATATATATATATTTGATAATTTAAAGGTCTTCTTAATTTGACAATTGATGACAATTTCATTTAAGACATATGTTTAAAACTTGTATAAAATCGATACGTCAATCTATAAAATCAATTTTTTTAATATATATACTATATTAATGTGCATGACTTGCAATTATAATCATATTTATTTTATAGCTTTAAACAAGAACAATATTAACATTAAAAACAATACGATAAGGATATTTAAAATTCAGTTTATAGAAATGAAATTAATTGATAAAAATGATTTAAAAAATATATATTTTGCTTAGATATTTTAATTAAACATTACAATTTTTATAAAATCTTTTTTTATAAAATAATTTTTTGTAATATAATATTTTTAATATTTTTTTGTAAATATCAATAAACAGTTTTTTAGCCAATATACATAATAAAAAATATGTAAAAGGATGATTTTTTTCGTTAAGAAAGACGTTTTTATATATTTCAGTTTAGGCTTCTTGAACTTTCAATTTATAGCTATATTTAAAAATTTTTTATACTGAAAGAATGAAATTCAATTTTTTAAATCTTATTAATTGAGAGTTAGCGTTGATAATTAGATTTTAATTAAAATAGTTAAAGTAAATTATATTTCTTTTCTATAAGATTTCTTTTTAAAAAATATTGTATATCATCGAAGTTTGAAGAAATTATATGCAAATTGAAGTAATCAATATAGTAAAAAAATAACTTCAAAAAGTTTAATCAGTATTATTTTAAATTTATATAAATGTATTTTTAATTTATTACATTTCGTTAAAAATATTTTTTTGTTAATTTTTTAGTAGGTAGAAAACAATAATTATCTATTCGCTATTTCAAAAACTTAATATTACTTAGATTAATTACATTGCAAAATAAATCAGACATTGTTAATATAAATTACATAAAACCTTACTTATCTTATGTAATTATGTTACTTGAAAGATTTGTTTTACATAATAATGTGTATTTGGTTTTATTTTTATTTATAAAAAATACAATTTTATTTTATATATCCTTTCATCATTTCATTTTCTAATATAATTATTTTATTATATCTCAAATATTCTGATTTTTCTGTTAATATTGACTTTTTGTATATATATATATTTATTCGAATTAATCGAATATCGATTATTCTATTCATGAAATACAAAGGCCATCAATACAATTCTAGAACTGGAAACTTATTAGCTTACAATCATCCATAAAAAAACTCGTCTTGATATATTCATTTATATAAATTTTTCTTTTACATTGATTGCCATAAATTAATATGTATTATACTTAATAATAATGTTATACTTAAAGTAATATCATTATAGTATATGTCAGTCTATTTTAGAATTAATAAATAATTATTACATGCAGATTTCAAATTAATTATATTCGGGTTAATTTCAATAAAAATTTGGAAATTTTCCTACAATGTATAGTGCATTAAAAATGATTTTTTTTTAACATCAGTCAAGCTTTTATAAAACAAATATAAACATTTGAAAATAATTATAAAATATTAATAAAATGATCTAAAAAGAATAACAATTATTATATTTTAAAATAAAAGTTTTAAGATAGAACTGTTACCACCGTAATTTAAAAACAACTTACTTCGCAAATCCGTGAAGAAATAATTGTATATATACGATACATAAATAATATATATATATAAATAACTTTATCAATATGTATTAATAACTTCTTTAAATAATTGAAACTATAAATCCATTCAGACTAACTATAACAATAGAAATTAATTCTTCTTGTAAATATTTTATTTATACTAATGCTTTGAACAGTAGTAATGTTCAAATGAAGAATTCTTTACATAATATGCAATTCAGTAAATTATCTCCAACAAAATGTACGAAACTACATTAAAAATATTACATTAAAAATATTTACTGTTATTATTGTAGACTAAGATAAAGGATTAACTTTTTACCATTAAATATATATAGAAATAAATTATTTTTATTACGGAAAATTTATTTTGTTAGAAGGTAAAGTCCGATCGAAATATGCTAAATTATTTCATTCATTAGTAAAAACTAAACTAAAGAATAATTCATCGTTATATTAAATAAATATATTAATTCAATGAATATAAAACCAAATAAAATATAAATATTAGATTAAGTTATTTTATTATTATAAAACGAAGGTATATTTCATAGATTATTTATTCACAAATTAAAAAATTTATTAAATTCATATACTAAAATATTTAATAATATACTACATTAAGGAATATGTAACACGCTTTGGATAAAAAAACGCAGTCACAATCATTAAATATAAACATCTCATATATTAAAAATATGAATTAAATACCAATTTTTTAAATGTGTATTATTAAAATGATGAACTTTCAATACCAAGAACAATTTTAAGAACAATAGAATTATCAAAAAGTCTTTAATCGGAAATATTTTTTTCATATTTTCTTGAAAATAATATATATAATAAAAATTAAATATTTCTGAATAATTACTTAGTTTAACACATATTGCAATATACGTTTTTATTTTTACCTACAAATGATAATAATAATATTTTTATAGTTCATATATTTATTTCATGAAAATTTGAATATTTTCATTCAAAATTATATATACAAAGTAATACACAGCAAAAACATAATTATAAATTAATAAAGAATTTTAAGTAAATTCATTTATATATATATAATACATTTTTCATACCTATATTTATATAGCCACTAATTTTGATTTTTTATCTTAAAATCAACGAAAAATTAATGTGAAAATTGTATACTATATAAATAAATTTATGTAATATTTATTTTAAATTAAAATTAATTCTAAATTTAAAATAAATGTTAATTATTTATATATTTCAAAAAATAAAAAATCAATATTCACATGTATACATGTGTTAATAATTTAGAAATCAAATTTTTCATTTCATATATTCTCTTTAAAAAAAATAAATTTGTAATGAAGCGACAGAGTGAAAAATCAATGGATTTTTAAATTACAATTTTTTAAAGAATAAATAATCAAATTTTTAATTTTTCAAGAAATAAATCCATTTAGATAAATTAATCAGATGACTAAAAATACTATAAATGCGTATTTTTGAACAACTAATAAATATATTTAGGTCAAATCAATATTTGATTTACTTAAAAGTAATCTGAATGATCTAGTTTCTTCTTTCAAATTTAATTTTCTGAGAAAATTAAATAAATTTAATCAAAGAGAAATTTATTAAACAAAGACAGTTTAATTCAACAATTATTGATGGTTCGTAAATAACATTTTAAAACAAAATTGGTATAAAATTTTTTATGTAGATTATAATTTAGAGTTATAAAGAAAACTAATAGAACATCGAATAAGTAAATTATAATTTTGATAATTTTTTTTCAATGAAATTAATTGCTATAAAAATATCATATATAATAGTCACAATGTTAAGGTAATAAACAATTAAAAATTAAATCAAATGAATTTAATTATTTAATATAATTATTTGATTTATGTCATTTAAAAATTAAAATATATATATATATTTAATATAATATATTTATATATAATATATTTATTAGAACATTTGATTAATTTTATAGTAAAAATATAAATTTTTATCGTTAAATAAAATTTCCATCACCTCGTGCAATGGAATAAGCATTAAAATAATAATAATGTCTGGATGAATATTCGATAATATCTAAAAAAAATTATTTAACATATAAAGTACTTAAAATTAAATTGATTAAATATATTTTATATTATAACATGTAATTTGGATAAAATTAATTAGATATATTTTGTAAATATTCTTTTTCTTAGTTTTCTTAAAATTATATATGAACTATCATTATATTTATTGAAGTTTTATATATAGTTTTAATGAAGAATTTTCCGAAAAAACAAAACATTATTTTTCGTTAACAAATTATAGAAAAGGTCTCAGTAGCATATGAAAAAAAAAAAGTTGTTATTGCGGGTTTTAATTATCTTAAATTAATATTAAATTAATTAATATTAAATTAATATTACTTGTTCTTTATTCTAAATATATTTAATTGCTTTATAATTATTTTTTTATAAATATTTAACTCGATAATTATAGATTGTTTAAAACGCATATTAATTATAAAATATACAGAATTTTAATTTATATACCTTTCAAAATATTCTTATAAATTTTAGATCTTAAACATGAAAGTAAATTCTATATATTAAAATTAAATAAAACAGTTTTTATAGTATGTTTCGTAGGTTTAACGAGACATTTCATAAAATTAATTAAGTATCGATATTTCGGTAAATATTAACATAATACTAAATGTTCTGTAAATAATGTTTATGTATATTTTATTTTATTTTGTTTACTACGATATTTAAAATATTCATATACCAAGTAGTTAAGTTTTGATATATAACTTAATAAATCCTTTTACTCAACTAATTTGTGACTCCTAAATTTTATAAAAATGAAGGGTAGTTGAAATAATCAATTATGAATTTCAATTAATATTTTAAGGAAAATGATTTTACAATTAGCTTATAATTAAAATTCATTGAGACTTAATTTAATTTTTTTGATGAGCAAAATACTATTTATCTTACTTATCTTTAATATGATAATATCTACTAATAATTTTAAAAGGATGTTATATTGAGATCTTTTACAATTGACCTCATTTTATTAATCTGTATTAAAATTTATATTATCCTTTATTTATGTTACTGCTTGTTTTCATAAAATGTAAAAGAATTTAAAGATACAATATATCACTTCAAAATCATTCGGACCGAATTATTAATATTTTATAACGGTAAGATTAAATATTAAAATTATTATAAATTTATAATGAAAGTTTTTAAATACATTATTCAACAAATAGTTTATTTTTCTCTGTAAACAAGGAAATAAAAGCTAATCAATATATTGAAATATAAAATGACTTTAGCTAATATGAATTATTATACAGTCATAAACATTCAAATATGTATACGAATGCAATAAATTCATTGATGCAAGTTATCTAAATCCATTTATAACAGTGCATCGCACATTCAATTATATGTATGTATACTAACTTTATAATTAATCTCCGCTATACTAATATATTGTTAAATAATAAAAGTACCTGTAATTATAAAATTAAAGTTAAATTACATTTTTTATCTAATATAATACATATATAAGATGAATATAAATTTATAGCGATGAATAATTCTATAATTTTTTTATATTAATATATTTATATTTTATATTTATAATCAAAAGAAAATATTGGAAAACTAGTAGCTATTGAAAATATTATGATCGATTCAATATCTTTTCAAGCAAAAAATACTAAACAATAATTTCAGGTTTTGGGCTATTTTAAATTGTAACGTTATTTATATATCAAAAAGTCAAGTAAAAATGAAATATGTATATTTCTAAATTTTTTGTAAAATCTATGTATACATTTTAACATTATTATTTTATTTAAATCAATAAAAAGAAATCATGTATAGTTATATGCAATTTACCTTAATAAAAATAAATTTGCTTTAATAAAAAATATACTCGATATCTTTGGAATAAATTTATAAAGGAAAAGAAATAAAATTATTCAAAAATCAATTTAAAAAAATGTAAATAAAAAACAATTACGCTGTCTTGTAAACTTAAATCAATACAAAGCATTCGACATACAAACAATAATTTCAAATGTTTATCAATAAATCATAACTAATAGAAATACCAGTTAATCATATTATATCTTTCACATAAGTTTTGTATATTAGAATTTAATACTATTTCATTGAATATTAATAATTATAAATCTTTTGTAATAAAATTTGATATATATAATATCAATGTTAAAAAACAAATTAAAATATTTAAACAAAGAATGATATTTTAAAATCAATTGTTTAGTTGAGTTTCTATTACCTTCTCAAAAATTAAGTAAACATAATTTTAGCCCAAGTTAATATTTTTATAAATATTATTCTAATAAAATAATTTCCAATTTCCGGTATACTCTTAAACTCATAAATTACAAATTTTCGCAAAGAAACACGACAATGCTTTTAAAAAAATGTTAAAGTATTGGTTCCCATATAAATTATCAGAAGCAATTATTTATTTATATGCAATTTTATAATCTTCAAATGCAAAGACTAAGTCATCCCTACCAACATCCAAAAATCGATTTTATATTATGTTGCTAATCCTCAAAAAGTTGATCTCATATATTTCACTGCAGCACCTCATCATCATAAAAAATGTTTTACATCTTCATGAAATGAAATACGAAAGTCTGTAAATTACACCATCTTACATCACCTCGGGTATCGCATAATTATTAGTAGCACTGAAAGTCAAAGTCGTGTCTCTTCGGCGTCAGATTAACAAAGTTTAGTAGTCGACGTTGGTGTTATTGTCCTGGAGTTTTAAGAAGAGTCATGTACTCTAGGGATTAAATGACATCAGAACTACGGGCGAGGGGAGAAATTGTAAGCTACTCGGGATGAAAACGTGAGGAATTCAAAATTACGGATGATTCATAATTTAGTTCGTCGGATTACAGTCCCTGGACTTTTGGTAAACAGGATGAAATTTGCTGTTCTATATTTCATAATGAAGGAATTATTTATCGCTTTTCATTATCAGAAAATATTCCGCTTTTTTTTTAGAATATACGTTAGTATATTTATTTATAAAATTCATTTTCTATCGAATGATAAATTAACCAAATTCTTCTATTTTATTTTATCCTAATTTAATCTTTTACATTACATTATTATTTAAAAAAATTTTTTTTTAATTTACCTAACGTTGTAATATATTCCACATGAACGTATAAAACACATATTTAAATATGTATTTTAAATGGATGACTATAAAAGAAATGAATATTAATATAGTATTCCAGTCTTTTAATATAATAATTCACTTTGTAATATTTATATATACAAATTTTTAATTAGTGTAAAATTTATATTTTGAAACATTTTGAAACATCAGAAGTATTCTTTGTTACACCCTAAGCTTAACTATAACTGTTACATTTAAATTTATTTCTTAATTCCTTCCTTCTTCTGCTTCCTTTTAGAATAATTATGTTTCTTAAAAAGATAAAATTAAAAACTTGTTTTTACGTTTTATAATACAAACTTTTTTATGTTTACATAATTTATATATATTTATGAAATTCTGAACACTAGTATACACAAAAAAGTATTTATTAAATATGCAACGAAGCTTACTTATTAAGTATATAAAAATTATGATGTATTTTTTAAATAACGATAATGATTATAGTATAATTTTCATAGTATAATATTAAGTAAAAATTTAAAAAATATTGTTAAAGATTAAATTATCTATTGAAAGTACAAAAAAAAATAATATTTGTATTTTTTATATTTTTGGAATTTAGTTTTATTGCAAATAAGAATGACACCATATTACCTTATTACAAAAATAACATGTAATGAATAAAAAATAAGAAATTTTAAGATGATGATCAAATAAATCTGAAAAAACTTATCAAAGATATATAATAGTTTCAGAAATAATTTTATCTAATATAAAATACGTACATGTTAAATAATAAATATATTCACTGTTTAAAATAAAATTAAAAAAAACAACACAAGAGTTAAAACCGTTTTAAATTACGTATTTATGAATTCTTAGAAAGAAATACTTTCTTTTTACGTATGTAGACAAAAAAAAAGAAACAAAAATAGCACTGTTAATTTGGTATACTCGGCAAATAAACAGCCATAACTATCGTTTCTTTTGAATACCTACAATAGCATAATGAATCGCTAACGCAATGAAAACAAATTTGCGTAAAAAGAAAAAAAAAGTATGAAAGAAATGAACACAAATGAAATTTCATGCATTCGAAACAATTTTTTCTACTTCTTTGTCCTTTGGTCAATAAGCAGAACAGATTTAATATGCGAAGTAACTAAGTAAAAAATCCAAAGGCTACTTCCATTTTCAAGGTATCCAACAGTTATAATAATCGAAATAAGATGAAAATGCAAAATCAAGAAACTGGAGTGAATTTTTCCCCATCAGTCATTAAAACATAAAAGTTTCCTATTGTAAAATCTATATACATTCGATAAATGTATATGTTGTTTTTTATTTTTTAAAAAAACTAAAATTACTTAAAATAAAATAAAAAATGAATTAACCGAATACTAAATTATTTAAAAGATATAAAAATTTCAACTTAATATAAAATATTATTTAATCAGTTCGGTATTTCTTTCTAAAACTCGTCAAAAACAAATGAAACAATTAAATTTAACTGTTACAATTATTTGAATTTTTTATACGATGATGCTAATAATCAAAATATATATATATATATATATTATATATATATAAAAATAATTAAACTAATGGTTACTTATAAAACATATGCTTTGAAAACCTTATATAAATAATACAAACAACTGTTTTTTTAATTTTAAAAATACAAAGCTCTTAATTTAATAATTTCTCACTATAAATACATTTTCCTCTGCACAATTCAATACATTGATAATATGTTGATTGTATGTCTATTTTATAAAATTTTAAAAAATGATATTAAAATATTCAATTGATAATATTTAGAAAATACTATTTTTTTACAAGAATATATAAATTAAAATTTAACATACGTAAAAGAATATTAAAGTTAGATATTCGATATTCAATCAATTAATTAATTAAGTAAAAAATATATAGTTTATATATTGAAATAAATCAAGACCAAACTTTTTATCTTATAAAGAAAAAACATTTGAATTTAATACAATTTAACTTTTTGTATTCCTTAATTTATAATATTGTAATTTTTCTAAACTTATAAAATAATTGTAATTAATAAAAATCATTTTAAGAACATCAAATTTTTTATAAATAAAGAAGAACTAAATATTAATTTTATACAATTTCGAAAGTCTATTATACAATACCTCGATTGTTACCATTAGACATTACTAATATCGCTAACCATTTAATAAAAGAAAAAGAAATCAGTTCTAACGATTGATTATTAAAACTATTAATAGATGACTCAGAATATGCTTGATAAAATATTTAATAAAAAATTATTTTAACTAAAGATTTATAATTTAATTTTATCTTTATAAAATTATGAAAATAATTTCAGATTTTAAAAAAGTCTCATTAATAATACTAAAATAGTCTTCTACTTTGACAGTTTTTAAAATTAATACTAAAATGAATTTTTTTTCTTTTGACACATGAAGTTTTCTGACACTCAAATAAATAAATCAACTTGCATTCATATAAATTACAGCAATGATTTATCAAAGCACATTTACGTCAGAAGTGTTTAACACCAACAGCAAAATAAATAATTTCTAACAATAATTTTCTTATTTTTTTAAAAAATTTATTTTTTATCATGTTCTCCAAACTGTTCGCGATTCAATAAATATTTTATTAACAATAAAGTATAATCACTTAATATATTTTTTATATGTTAAATATTATAGATTCGATGTAATATGATTATCATATAAATTTTCTATTAGGTATAGTTTTTAAGTAAAATTATACATACTTCTTTGTAATATCTGACAATATTATGTGCATGATAATTATGTACTTTCCTACATTCACCATTTTCATTCATATAAAATAAATATTCAAATAGATATGAATTATATAAATATATACACATATAATTAAATTTAGAAATGCCGTACAACTTATCAGGTTAATAGCACCTAATCATATAAATGATTGCGAGACTGACTAACGAAATCAATGAATTGATTTGTTTTACCATTGACAATTGTAAATGTATGTACTATAAGAGTATCGGTGGTTCCAAACCGATGAAAAATTACGCGAGTTTAATAATATAAAACATTTCTTTGCTGTACGCTTTGCTCTAATTCAAGGCAAACGTACTAGAAATGGGAAGACGCGAATATACGTGTAACTCCATAGTTCACATACTTGTTCGCTTATCGATCGTTGAAAGCTTCGAAAGAACTGGAGTTCGCTCTTCGCGTCCAATGTCCGTTATTTATGGTGGATAATACAACAGCTGTGATATTCTTTTGGAACATAATCGCACGACTTTCACCTTTAACTAGAAATCTCGCTTCTCCCTTGTAGAGGTTCAGTTGCGCACGAAAATATTTCCATAATCGAGGTAAGCTCGATTTTACGGCTTCCTCAAAATATAAGATGTTTTCTTTTTTATTCGAATATGGGAATGAACTTGGCGCTATTGATTTTGGTGATCGACTCAAAGTATCGACTAATTAATTGTATAATGTTTTCGTTTGATACTTTGCAACTGCAGATTTTATAACATACATTTATACTATCGGTGTTTCTTTACTTGTTTTCATAAACAATATAAAGAAAATAATAATATGTTATATTGAATTCCCATTGTAATTTAAAAAATAAGTTACGTATTTTTAAGACTAAAATAAACTAAAAATGTTTACTATTATTTAGAATACTAGAACGTTTTTATTATATTTAGATAAAAGTAATCAAACACAAATATAATTTACAATTTTCGGACCGAATTTTAAATAAAAGTACAACAGATTTTGTTTCTGGTTTGAATAAAATTTTATTTTAATTTAATTAATCGGATGTTTAACTATAAAAAATATATTAAAATCTATATTTTTCATCGATCTATAAATATAATGTAAAAAATGCCATTATTTATTATTTCTGTTTAGGTATATAAACGCACAATAGCTTATAATTAAAATGACATTGGTAAATTGCTTAACTGACAAAAAAATTAAAAAGCTGAATTTTTTGAAATATTAAAATATATTTTTAATTTTATTTTCTCATAAAATTCTGTTACAGAGGAAAATTACACTATGGAAACTTTTCGAGAATCCAAAAATAAAAATAGACTATTTTAATAAAATGTAAGAAGCTTGCATACGAATATGTACGTATGCACGAATACATGCGGCTATTAATTTAAGTAACAGGCTATTAATTTTTAGATCTTTTTTCTTAGTATTAAATTTTCATACGCAAAAATACATTTCTTTGCCTTTTTACCGAAGTTTACTTACAAATATAATTATACAGTTAAATTTTTATCATAAAATAATAAATTGTATTTACTCGTTTCTAGTTACAAAAAAAATACTATGAAAGCATAAAAGTGTATGTATATATGTATAAAAATAAAACAGCGATTAGACGTCGCGACTATACAGTATTTCTCTGTGTCTCTATATATATATATGTAATATAAAAATTTTTTGTATTTTTTATACAATCCAAAAATAATTTTATAAAAAGTCTTAATATATTATTAAACTCTCTGGAATTTTTATATGATTAAAAAATTTTTCGTCTCTTACAATTTATAAAATTTAATTAAAAAAAATATAGTTAGTTCTATAAAAAACTGTTTATTATCGAAGGCAGCGTATTTTAAATTAGCAGCAGAATCGATAGATATTTTAAATAAAATATAAAATGCAAATATATTTTACAAAGGAACCTTTTATCAATAAACTTTAATTACTTATTGATTTTATTCTAATAATGATTCACTCGAATAATATTAATGTATTATATTCAAATACCCTTTATGAAAAATATATTATCCAAAAAAAGTATTTTTTATTATTTGTTTCATTTAAATTCAAACTAGTTTCGTTTGTAGTATCACAATAATTATATATCATCATAATCGTTGACGTTAAACTAAAATGTAGACACATATGGCCTCAGTTTTATGGATCAATCCATAAATTTATCTATAGCCGATTCTTTCTAATTATGTTAAGGTAAAGTTTATTTTTAAAAAAACTCGTACACTAATCTCGCATACATGCATTTGTATCATGCATTTCACACTGACTTTAGTTTTATAAGTATCGCGTTATGACTTCTAAATACATTCGAAGTTTCTTGCTTTAGCTCTAAAAAAATCGATAGAATATTTCTTTAACTTCTAAACAAAACTTTAAATATCCATATTATTTTTATTTCTTTCACTTTTGTGAAAAACAATGTGTTAAATACGTAAAATAAAAATCTCTGAGAATATTACGACAAAGATTAAATTTTATTTGGAATATTGATAAAAAACTTTCAGTTACGAAACCATTATAATATCTCATGAACGGCAAATTTTTTTTGTTTTAATTGTTTCCATAATTACAGATACATATTTAGATGTTTATAACAATATATTCATTAAATATTTTTTAAAAAATTATAGATTTTTTTTTATCTTATAGCAGACGTTAGAACTGGTAAGACCGACAATGAAGGCATATGTGGGAAAGTCCTTATCATACTTTCTTGGGCACTGGTGATAATGACAATGCCCTTCTCTCTTTTTGTATGCTTTAAGGTAAGCTATAATCTTAAAAACAAACCATAATCTTTTATAAAAGAAGAATAATCACAGAAATATTATGTTGTTAATTGTAATTATTTAAAATTTCAATATTTTATTCTTTTTATATAAATAATTTAAAAGATTAAAAAATTTTCATTATGAAGTTTTAATTATCTTGTTGAAAATTTTTAAAATCTACGAAGACTATATATTTTTAGATAATATATTTGAAATTTATATTATTTGTGCATGGAAAAATTATTTTAGAAGTGATTTGTGAATTTGGTAAATGTGGATAAACTTATTTTTAGGTGTAGATTTTAATAAAAAATTATTCCACTATTAAAAATAAATTTATTACTTTTCTATATTCTTTTCTCTTATTTTTTAAAATATTGTGTCTATATATAATCATAATTGTGCGTTACAAAAGAAAACGTTATTATGTACAATAACCAGATTAGCAATTTGGTACGGCGACTCAAAAAACAGTTACCTCGAATCAACGGCGGAAATTGACAATCAACAAATAAAAAAATGAAGTAGATTACAGTAATAAATAAATTACTGCTGAATTCCGTGAGAAAAATAATATGCGAAAAGTTTAAATACTTTGATGCGCAGCGCAACTCTTCCTTCGTACTTGCAACGGGCGATTCGCGATAAGCTTGCTAAATTCATTGATTAGCTTCAAAATTCTAGACAACGGCGAAGCTTCTCCGAATGTCAATTACCCCTAAAATTTTCCCTTGTTGGACCGTTCGACGAGAGGTCGGTCCTTATCCAGTGGATCGCGATTGAATCTCCGAAACTCATTTCCTTTAACTCGTTAAATCGACTTCATCTCAACTTCATCTCTACTTCATCTCTACTTCATCTCTATTACATCGCAGCGCCTCGATCTTTGTAAGATGACAGGTTGCCTTACAGGATAGTCCGTTGGCTATTTTCTGAATCGCCTTGATCAGTGCTGTGCGGTTTACGCATGGAGGCAACAGTCTCGATGGCTATTTTCGTATCTATTGATTTATCTTTATCACCGATACAGTTCCAACTCGACGGTCGATTCCCGATTTCTTGTAATGCGAATATCGTACTTCCTGTGCCAGATTTTCTGGGTCGAAAAAAGTCCAGCGATACGTTGGACGTGACTCGGTGTCGAGTATCGACAAAGAAGTCGCGAATCGAAGATCCGCGTTGCATAAGTTGCAGTGAGCGAGAACTTGAAACAATTTTTTTAATTATTTTACATTGCATGAATAATAAAAAATATATTTTAGTTTCATTCTTCGATTTTATTATTTTCTTACGTTATTTTGTTACAATCGTTACAGTAAACTAATATTTTATAAACATTTATTTGTCTCTATTGCATGTATTTTGTATTAAATAAAAAATAAATGACTGTTTTTAGGTATAGTTAATAGGCGTACCTGATAAAATTTACATTTCGTGATTCCGCTTTAGTTCAAAATAATATTAACTGTATTATTATCTTTTGCAGCATATTAAAATAAGCATTGATATTTTCAGATTTTGTTTATTTTAATTTGCATAAATTTTGGTTAATTAATTTATTCTATTTTAATTTAAGGATAATTATTTTAATCGTGCAGACTTTAAAATGTCTACTAAAATAATATCAAATTTCTTTTTAATTATCCATCTGTGAGTTAATATAGTTTTTAAGATCTTGATAAAAACAATTACAAATGTAAAAATATGATATCGATTAAACTTTTATCGTTGATAAAAATTAAATGTTTAATTATACATCAAATGGTTTTATTTCTATAAAATTTAATTTTAACGTTCGACAAATTTAAAAATAATCTTTTTCGTTGCAGCCACATTGTTAAATTAGTTTATGCAATTCTTTATACATTATTTGTATTAATTAATACAAATTAAAATAGCAAATCTTCGATACAATTTTTTCTATTATAATTTTTTATATTAGAACTAAATTTTATATTGGAATCTACTTATTTATGAAAAAATAGATGAACATTTTGAGATATTTCTTATTAAAAATAAGAATACAACATTCTAGTTTCTATGAAAAAACAAATTTTTTTTTTAATATTTTTACAGGTAGTGCAAGAATACGAACGGGCAGTTATATTCCGTCTAGGTAGACTTCTTTCTGGAGGAGCAAAGGGACCAGGTAAGAAAGTATTAAAATTATTTAAAATTACATGCCTTATACGTCGAGAAAATTTAACTTTAAATAATATAATAAACGAAACTTTTGATATTAAAATATAGGTGGAATGAATTTTTAGGCAATAAAGATTAATAAAATCTTTTCATTAATAATACTTTATAGCGAAAAACATATTTTTAACTTTAAGTTTTTTATACAATTTTTGTAATGTCAATACGAGAAAAATCATTTTTTTCGATAATTTCAAATATCTTTATACGTAACATAGAATCAATACAATCATTTATAAATGAAAGTTATAGTACTTTATAAAAATATATTAAATGTAATTAATACATCTAAGGTTTAAAAGATCAATATTAATACAGAAAAAAGTAGTAACGTGATTAAAAATAAAAATTAAGTATTATAATTTATAGTAGGCTCTAATATTTTATATTTAGAATTAATTTCCAGTATATTACATATTACATGTTTGTAGAAAATTATTATTTATTATTACGAATTATGAAATATATATTTAACTAGTATAAACTTTCTATATTAAATAAGTTAGATATTGAATATGATAGTTAATTAAGAAAGTTAGAGCTTAAAATTAAATTATAAAGTACTCGTGTAAACTTCATAAGCAGAAAAATACTATAAAAATTATGTAATTAAATAAATTTAATTAATACATTTTAATCCTGAATACAACTTCTCAACTTATAAAATTGAATCTAATAATTAAATTAATGTAATAGCAACGTGCTTTATTAAAATATATTTGACGTATTCATAAATTAAATTTCATTTGTTTTCTTTAGTAATTAATAATATTATTAAATTATTATTATATTAGAAAGATAAAAAAATTGCTAAAAAATTATGAATGTTATGTCAATCGGTTACCTAATTTATCATCAATCTTATTTCTTTTGATTTTTAAAGAATTTTAATATTGAATTATTTATGCAATTATTTTTTATTATTAAAAATTTGATCGTTTGATATTTTATTAAAGTAGTTATAACCTTTTCCATAACATAATTTTTAAATTAGAAATATCGATCGTTATACATCCAAAAATAATTTATAGTAAATCTAAAATTCTCAACTTATAAAGATATTTTATATTTAATATTTTTATAAATCTTGAAAATTTTAATTATTAGTTAATTTAAAATTCAATAAAAATCGAATCCCTAATAGAAGTTTTAATACAAAATTAAAAAATTTTTTTTATTACTAGAATTAAAAATAAAAAAATGGATTCTGAAATTCAGGCTTTATTAAAGCAGTGATAAAATAATAACTGTATCAAATGATTTTATTTAGCTATCGTCAACATCGACCACATCTAAGTACATCCTACATATTTATTATACTTATAATAGATTTGATTGCTAGGAATAAAATTTAAAATTGTATTATATAATCTTTTAATCGGACCTTGCAACTAATAATATTAACATTAATTTAGTTTTATAATTTAAGAAAAGTATTTAAATTCGTTATTTGTCAATATTTTATCATGGAAATATATAATTTAAGAAAATGTATTACTTTACACCTCGGATAATTCTATACTGTTGGATAGAAACGATAGATTTTAAACCGAGTATTTTATTATTTATTAGAAGCGGAATTATATACCATTTTTATTGAAAATGTTTATATTTTATTTATTTTCCAAACTCAGTTTTCTTAGATTTTCTAAAAATATTTTCAAGTATACAATATAATATAAATTTATTCCGTATTACTAAATCAGGTTAATAAAAATTTCCATACCAATATAAATGAAATACTTTTATTAAGTTTATTTGTATCTATATTAATGGCCTAAATATTTAAATTGATAATACTTTTTATGTTGTATTAACATATATATAAAATAAATTAGAATTAAAATGAAATTGACTAGAATTTATTATTCGTTCTTTAAAATATTAAAAAATTTCTTTTTTATATTTATATTTTTTACATTATTTATCGTTCTTACTTTTCTTAATATAATTTTCGATTTTATTCTCTTATATAATTTCATTTTTGAATCGTTTAAAAACTAATAATACAAAATTCATATGATATTTCATCTTTAATCGAAGTTTCTAGAAGATGTTTTTATACCTAAAATAGTAGTTGTTATAATATTTATCACTTTAGGTAAATTTTTTTATTAAAATTCGAAATATATACACGAGATCTCTGGAAAAAAATATTTTATATATAAATTTTATCTCATTATTCGAAATAGTAACATTAAAAAAAAATATGATGAATAAGATTTCTGTGATTTATTAATTATTAATACAGACTTATGGAATTTAAATAATAGTTGGCATTTATAATCTAATTAAATGCAATTTTATTCTAAGTTAAATTTAATTGATATTATTTTGTACAACTAATAACATTTATATACTTTAATATTTTAATGACTATAATAATTACTTTACATACTATACTTGCAATATTAATTCAAAGTTATAAATATTATGCTGTTTATTTTTTTTAAATAATTTTTATAACTTAAATTTAAATTATTTTTAATTAAATTGAAAAATTTAACCAAGTTGTTATTTTTATGTATTATAACGAAAATACTAGATTTGTTTAAAAATATTAAATAAAACTTTTTTTGATTTTGAAGTAATATTTTGCATATATTCTATACGACAAATAACGAAGTATTTACAATGGTCAAAAATATATTCTATTTGTACAAAAATATGAAAATTTATATATTTCCAACTTTTTAAATCATTTTGAAATTCGTTAACTTTGACGCAAATATACGATCAAAATAAAAATAGTTTATTTCAAAATGTTTTTAATTATTTAAGAATATAGAAAATAAAAGTTCTATTTAAACAAAATTTGATGAATTAATATGTATTCTCCTCAATTAATTCTATGCTTTAAAGATACATAGTAATATCATTAAATATTTTGCAACGAACGAGAATTTAAAACGTCAATATCATTTATAATTATTATGTGATTCTATAAAAAATTAGAATACTGTACTTTTTATAATATTTCATATTTTATATCGCGTTTTAAATTAGTGAAACGGTTAATGAAAAAATTATAATTAAATAAAATAAAAATGAACTTTTTTACCGTATTAAAAATAAACTTTGAAAGAAAATTTTCTTACCCAGCTCCTTCTTACTAGCTTTATTAAAAAAAAATCGTTTTCAATTCCGACATAAAATTAAAAAAAAAATTTAAATACATCCTTCCGTAATGCACTCAAGCAGATTAATACATTAAGGAAGGTGCAAACCATCCACGATCCTACTCCACTTTTTCCACTGATAAAGCGAAAACTTACCGGCTTAACGCGTTTCTCGTAAACGCTACATCGATACCCAAGGCGACAAACAACATCCGTATAAAAACTCCGTTTTTGCTTTTTCCAGGGATTTTCTTTATCCTGCCCTGCGTCGACAGCTACGCCCGAGTAGATTTGCGTACGCGAACTTACGACGTGCCACCTCAAGAAGTTCGTATGCACATCTCCAGTTTTAACTTGCTTTACATTTTATTGTTTTCGCTTTCAAACTTTTATTTTCCCTCGTTCTCGACTTTTATCTTTCTTCGAATCGTTAACGTTAATAAAATATTACGCGTTCCACAAATTACGTTAGCTTGGAAATCGTCGTTCGTAAACGAATCGTTGGACTCCTCGAGACGCCGTAAACGTCGAGTTTAGTGCTCGAAACTACGGATACGTAGGCATAAACGTAAATTCGTCGGATCGCGGGTGGGATAAAATAACTTTCTTCAATTTGTTTGATGTTCAATTTGATGCACCGGTGGTACGACACCGGTTATTACGTTTGTTGTACCGGTTGTTACGACCGATTTTTCCCTCGACTCGTCGACTTTGCAAAATAATTATTCCACGCTTCAAATTCATCGGCGAAACGTCCATCAAAGTTTCAAACGCGTCAAGCTGAAAAACGCGAGCTTTTTACGATATTTCGAGGTTCGGCATCCACCTTCCGTTAAATGCAACTTTTTTTTAAATAAAAACACCGTTTATAATTCTCTCTGGCTATCGGTATGGGTATCGGTATGGGTATCGGTATGGGTATCGGTATGGGTATCGGTATGGGTATCGGTAGCGGGAAAATATCGTAATATCGTACGAGTCTACGCTGTTTTCGAGAAAATGGTATTTGTCGGCGCTCGTTGACTAGACGCGGTCGAAAACGAGAAGCTCGAAGGTATCGCTTGGATTTCCTCCGCATGGATGCATTCTTGTCGAATCGATCGTCAAATTAAAATTAAAAGGAAAAAACTGTGCACTCAGGTTCTGACGAAGGACAGCGTGACGGTGTCGGTGGACGCCGTGGTTTACTACCGGGTGAACAACGCGACCATCTCCATCGCCAACGTGGAAAATGCCCACCACAGCACCAGACTCCTCGCCCAGACGACGCTCCGTAACACCATGGGCACGAGGCCCCTCCACGAGATCCTCAGCGAGCGGGAGACCATCTCCGGGAACATGCAGGTAGTTTGTTAGTAGTTGTTTGTTCGTTCGCTCGTTAAATAACTCAAATAACTCGACTGATCCCTTCCCGAAAACTTTCACTTTTCTGAGTATCGAACGAAAACATTTTTATTATTTTTAAGTTTGTTACGAGCGAACGAATGATTGTTTTAAATTGATCCAATCGATGAGTCTCGTGCGAATAATTTTAACGATTCGCACAATTGCAAATGTATTCGTCCGGTTATCGTGTTCACTCTATAACGAAATAAATATTTTAATTGGCTTTGATAATGACCAAGTTTAACGTTTAACACTTTTTTTTGGTAAAAGAAACTCGAATGATACGTTCGTTCGCAGAGAAAACAAGAATCTTGTTTTATTACGTTGTCGTTTAATCGTTTAATCGTTTAATCGTTTAAACGTTACATTTCTTTGAGCAACGGAACGGAAAACGATCGATCGCGTTCAATTTCAAAAGCGAGCGCAAAACAATTCATTTTTATAAAAAAGATCTGCAAAAATGGATCGATCGACTTTGTAATCAACTTATCTTTTGATCGATAAATATATAATCGTGTTCCACAGATTTCCTTGGATGAAGCTACTGACTCGTGGGGCATCAAAGTGGAACGAGTAGAGATGTAAGTAAAATAAATTAAAGTAAAATAAATTATACTCGTTTCGATTATAAAAAAAAAAAAAGTAACGCGCGCTTCCTACGTTAAATGTACGAGGCGTTTCATCTTTCCCCGCAATCTCGAAAAAAAGGGGTAAGAAAAAAGGTCTCTTTGAAAAGAGCGAGCTCGGGTTGCGTTAAACCCCCGACCACCGACGCGGGAAGCAAAGGCAAAGCGAACCGGAAGAATTCAACGAGCCCTAAAACCTCCTTTGGCTTTAACTCGAATATTAGATATATTTTTATCGTTACAGCAAAGACGTACGACTACCGGTGCAATTGCAGCGAGCAATGGCCGCCGAGGCCGAAGCCGCTCGAGAAGCGCGAGCTAAGGTAAGGAGAGGATCGAGGACCGAGACCCTCTCGAGGAAACTGCCCAAGTTTTTCTAACCTTTGCAACTTTCCGTTACAGGTGATCGCAGCGGAAGGTGAGCAAAAGGCCAGTAGAGCTCTCCGAGAAGCTTCCGAAGTCATCGGCGACTCTCCGGCTGCTTTGCAACTCCGATATCTCCAGGTCATTTAACTCCCTTACTTACCCACTCGCTCGACTCGCGCGCGACTTTACCACCAAACCGTGAATTACTTACTTCCCAATGTTTTCCTAGAGCACTTTCATTGGAAACTTCGAAAATTTCCCGTACCATCATTTTTTAATTTATCGTGTAGGAGCCGATAGATCCATGATCCATCGAAGAATACCTTATTTTCAATTTTTATATTTCAAATATCTCAAAGGTGCGTTGATATTTTTTCTCGACCAAACTAACGTCTATAACTTTGTTATTGATATTTTCAAGTTAAACAAGTAAGAACGAAATAACGTTCCTCGAAACGTTCAATTTTTGCAATCGATAGCAATAATAACTAAATATAATATCTATCTAAATAAATAAGGATATTCGCTACGTTTAGACAAGAAATTTAAAAGAAAATCCATAAAGAAAAGTATTATAGAATTGATATTAATTTGTTACGTACGTACAATTTCTTTAACCCTGTAAACCCAAATATTTTAAATAAACGCGATCGAAAAGATTACCTCTCACAAATTCATCGTACTTCGAATAAATATTTGTCATATTATCATACTCTCCTGAATACGTACAAGAAAGTAATATTTTATTGAATAAAAACTGATATAAAATTGAAGGAATTTTGTATTATATTTTTTAAATGAAAAAAAATTTTTAGAATTAGATAAATTATCGAGGATATCTTTTTAATTAATGTTTTTCTATGTAAAATAGACAATAAATTAAATTGCTTATATTACAGCTAATAACATTTAGTATTGCATAAAATTAGTTTATAGCTTATTTTTAAACACACGAATATTAAGCATTCTTTTATAAATTTTATTTGATAAAATAATTTTAATTCGTTGGAAAATATTAAAATAAATAATTGTTTAAAACATTTAGTTTTTCATCTTTCGTAAAGTATATAATGATAATATTTTTTCTAACCGAATATGTGCTATTAAATATTTATCGTATAGTATCGCTTACGATATCCAATTATAAAAACTATGTTAAAGTTTGAAAATAAAACGTGCAAATTACTTAGCAAAATAATTATCTTTTTTTCAGACACTCAATACGATATCAGCCGAAAAGAATTCGACGATTGTATTTCCACTACCCATCGATATGATGTCGTACTTTATAAGAGCAAGAGATGCGATGTCTTAATCCTCCATTCTCATCAATGGCCGACACGTGCAATCGTTTTTTTCTCAAATAAAAGTGAAAGCTGTAAAGAAGAATTTAAAATTAAGCGCGATTTGTATCCAAAAAGTCTCTATCAACTTTACAAATACAAATAACATAAATGTGTACAAAACAGTAATCACACCGATGATTGAATAATGATAATGAATATTAAAAAATTTTCAAGGTATACGTTATAATGTATGTCAATCAATGTAATTATTACAAGTTTGCGACAGCATTCTTTTAACGATCTTTCTATTTCCTCTTCTATACTTAATTAAAAACGAAAGAATAGAGTAAAGAAGAACCAAAAGGCGAAATCGACTAAAGATCAAATAAATTATAAAATAAATTGTTTCTTCTCCTATTTAACGTATCAAATTTGCAAAGTATTATTATTTAATTGAATTTCAAATTAATTTTCTAATAATTCTTCTATGAATCAAAATCATAAAATTGTAATCTTATAGATAAATAATTTACATTCGACATTTAATATTTTTATTATTGAACATATTCGCATTTTTTCTCATCTTTATCTATTTATTCATTATTGTATAATAAAAAAAGTTACTTAACTTAATTTTAAATAATTAAATATCAATGTTTTAATTATTTGTAACATTTGTGTATATGAAAATATGAAAATGAGTGAAATTTAAAAGATTTTTATTTATATTATTGCATATAAATATAGAAAATAATCGTTTCTCTTCTTTTTTATTTTACAAATTTTCATATATTCATTTTATCAATTCATGAATTTTTAAAAATAATCTTTAAATAATTAATACATTCAATAATTCTAGTCATATTAATTTTTATGTTAATTTAGAATGTATATATTAAAATGTAAAAATGAAGATACTCGAATTTATGTAATGTATATTCATGCAATTAAAAAATTATAATTTTGAACAAATTTCAAATAAAATAATTATTAATTGAAGTAGGCAAATACTAAATAATAGTAATAATGATTTAGTTTCTATAGGAGAGTTAATGACAATTTTTATAAAGGTCATTATTCTGCAAATATACTGAGATATTATTAAAATTAAATTTTTTGTGATTATTTAGAAAATTAATAAGCAAACTAGTTTTGGTAATAAATAACGATTATTTGTTAGAATGTAATAGAAATTTTTCGATACTTTTTTTAATAATGCAAATCTAACAAATGCGGCAACGAAAATTTTATATTGTAAAATGTGCAAAAGAAAACAAAAACTTGAATTACAAAATAATAAATATTTAAAAAAAAAAAATTGAATTTTAAAAATTATGAAATAAAGAAAACAATCATTATATAACAATACTTAATATAGATATTTTAACACCTTTTATCGATACAGTTTACTATTTTGAATTTACAACAATAGTTTTTAAGAAAATTTAAAAATATTTCTATTAACAATTACATTTTTTGCCGAAAACTATATGTCCTTCTGAAGGTTTTGGTCTTAAAAAATACGGGACCCAATTGTCAAAATATTAGATGCTTATATAAACGAAATTATTATGAAAATAGTTTAAATTATATTATTTTATTATCCTTAGATAAAATATTAAATATAAGTGACTTATTGTATAATAATTAATTTGAGTAATCTAAAAAACAAAGTATTATGCAACTATTACTTTTATATTGGCAAAATATATTTTTAAAACTAATTACAAAAAAATTAACGTCTATTTTTTCATTAATTATTGTACAGTATTTTGTAAATATTATTTTGTAACTAAGTTTTTTATATTATGAAAATCATTTTACTACATAATACATTGCATATCACTTAACATATGCATTTTATAAATTTTTTCTACTATACCAACGTAAAATTGATATTGGATCATTTTCAAATAATCTTAAATAGAAATTTACTTCAATACATTTGTAATTCTACGTTATTAGATATGTTTTTAAATTTAATTATAATATATTTTAATAATTAGATCACTGGTGTATAGATCAAAATAAAGGAGATTGCATGTAGCAAACATTCAAAGTAAACAAACCAAAGACAGGGAAAATTATACATTGAATAGTAAGCTCAAAATTTAGCCTTTTAAATAATTTTTTACTAATTCTATATTTACATATATAAAAATGGCAAAGGTGTACAAATCACAAAGTACTCCTAGAATTGATAGTTTAATTCACTCAGTTATTAAAAAATAAAATTAAATGTGAATGATTCAGTGTAGACATATTATCTTATTAACTAATATAGTTAATGATCTCTCGTCTCTGGTTCTTCATCGTACGATGCCATGATTTTTTCCATTATTTCCCAAAGCTTATCTCTGGTCAAATCTTTACAGAAAACCTATAAAAATATTATTGATCAAAAAAGCTATTCATGAATGTTGAAATATATATAATATAAAATTAATGTAGTCTTCAAAAATTAAAAAATTAAATGTTATTTACTTGATGGAATAATAAAACTTTAGTGCAATAAAGTATATAAAAAAATAAAACAAATATTTGTTTTTTACTTTATAGGTCACTAATAATAATATTAAAAATATTAAGATATAAGAGTTAAACTTATAAATGTTTTACGAATTCATTATATTATCGATATATTTTTTTAACTTTAATAAATCTATTCAAATTTAAAATTGTGCTCTTATCAACTCGTGTAATAAATTTTATTACATTAAAAAAAAATGTTTTAATTTCTTTTTAATTGTATATTTTTTATATGTGTGAACAAAATTATTCAAAAAATAAATGTTTTACTTCAATATTCATGTTGATTTACATTTAACAACTAACAAAATTCCTTACTTTCGTGTACGCACGTATCGAACATAACATTAAAAAATAAAAGAATTAAAAAAAAGAATTAAAAAAATGAATAATAATATAATATAAATTTTTAATCTTACATTAAACCATGGCTGTTGATCGCACTCATCCATCAAAGGTACTACTACTCCATAAATTTGTAAAGACAAATTTATACAAGCAATAGCAACTAAATTCGGTGGATAATCAAGAATAGCTGGAATATGATGAAAATCTTGTAGTAACGACATACTAGTTCTTGCTACAGGATATTTTTGCCACTCTTCTTCGCCGAACCATGCTTGCAAAGATCTTAGAAAATGTAACATGTACTGCAAACAAAAATTGTTAGCTTTAACCTCTTTTAATCTCGTGACAATCATCTATAAAATTCAATTTTAATTCATATTTAGAACAACCGATACTATAACACAGAATCAAAAAGAAATAAAACTTGATTTGCTCAATTTTTTTTAATTTGAAATGAATAAATTTGTAATTTTATAACTTTAAAAATATAAACTATAATTATTTTTGCATATATTAAGTACAATCATACATTTGCAATTTTTTATTTTTTTTATTTTGTTGTTTAATAATATAAAAATTTATAATCTATAAGTTTTAAAAGTATAATTTTATCGATCGTAATTAATCTTTGCTTATATAACTGCTTAAACTAACGTAAAAAATATGTACCTTATGAGGATGTTCCGGCATGACTTGAAACTTGAGCATTCGCATTATTAATAGTTCTGCTTGTACTATAGCATCGCGCATACCCCAATATTGATCTCCTAACTCTAACGGTGCTGCACCTCTATGTAATGTACTATAAGATACATTCATAACGTCTCTAATTTTTAAATGATTATCTTTCATTTTTCCCGCTAGATACAAGCACGTGGATCCTATCAACTATAAAGAATTTATTTTACTATACAAATATTTTGTATTTTATTTACGTATTAAATTTATATGTACGCACGTAAGGGTCGTATCCTTGCGGAGACGATTCTCTCATAAATCTGTGATACAAAGTTGCAGCTGTCGATACCGTTAGCGGATGCGCATCCAATTTAAAACCTTAAAATTGCAAATAAATAGTAAAACATTTTTACTATATTTTTAATTAAATTATTCTTAATTAATAATATATTTTTGTATCTTACGAAATAATCTTTACGTAGATCACGATAAAATATTTAATTTTCCAGTTTTAAGTGCACTTACCACATTCGAATATAAATCTGGCTACCGTAAAACTGTCGTTTCCTTTGGTATAGTCAATGATAATACTTTTTTGTAAAGTGATTCTTTTTTCTCTTTGCATAGCAAGTACATCGATAACACCCTTCATTTTTGAACTGGAATTAAAACGCTCATTTAAAACGAACGTAAAAATGTTACAAATTAAGAAATGCGTTAAATGGGATTTATGTTAAAATAGTTAGTGCGATGATCGATTAACAATACTACATCAAAGTTTAAATGCATATGTATATTACGAGTTGCGATTGTTCGGAAGACAAATTATGAACCGTGAAAAAAAATTGGTTGCTTCGGTCTTTGATCAAAATTCATCGCTTCCTGCAGTGAAATATAAAGATATAAAGTTTAAGTGATTAATATTAATATTATTTTCGATCGAGAGGTATGTATTGATAAAAAAACCTGAGAGAAAAAGTGATAATCCAAGAAGTGTAAAAAATAATGTGCCAAATGCAGAGTATACAACCACGAGCTTGGCAGGTGATATATTTGTGAAATATAGAAACGCAGCGAGGACTCGCTTACCTCAAAATTTCGCCTGTATTCAGTTCCAAGTGAATCATGTTTTCCGACCTCTAAAACAACATATTCGCGCCAGAAATGCTCATACTTATAATAACGGCAACCAGCAAAGAGAGAAGAAGTCTTTTTTTTGTATTGTTTTTTGTTTGTTAACGACAAGAGGACGAGTTCAGATAATTACTTTACTTTTGTAGGAAACGAGTATTACGTTAAAGATTAATCAAACAGTTGAACGCCTTCTCTTCAAATGCAGGTTATGTATAACAAATTGTAAACTTTTATGGAAAATAAAAAGTTTTGTTAACAAATTAGAAATATGGTTTTTATTTCACCGTACCTTTTAATCATAATTAAACGCTGCACAAAAAACAATAATTTAGATTACAAGCCGCATTGACCGCGGATGAGCTGATGAATTTAGATATCCACACTGAATACAAAATAAAACTCACCCCCACGCCACGCCGAATTCAAGCAGCCAACAGAATTAAGGTTATGTTCGATAAAGCGACTCCGTGGAGAAGCAAAGCAATTCAATTCACCCGAAGACGTGGCAATTGAGTCTTCTATTTCTCTAGTTGGTGGGTTCAGTTTAAGTATTTTCGCGAATATTCGTTTAAGACATATTTATTATCCTGGAATGTATTGATTAGCACAGCCAACGATATCTTAAACAAATCCCGATGCTTACCTCGACACCCTTTTACATTCTAGCCATTCGGTTTACGTGCGCTCCACTACTATACGTTTCTCTCTTCAATGTATACTGTTTCCTTATCGTAGTATAGATTACTCTATTTACTACATACTATAATTCTTATCTAATATTCTGCTTGTAACTTATCGTACCAACCTCGTGCTTAGGAAACAGCACGTACGAATATTTATTTACAATTATCGCTTTGTAATAAAATAAATAATAATATAATATTAAATAAAAATGTATCGCTAGTTGTTTAAGTTATTGGAACGAGATTCGGTTTTATATTTCTCCCTTTAGTTTTTTTTCCCTTGTTTTAGTTTTCTTGGTTCTTTGTTCTTTGTTTGATTAAAACTTGATTCCATATTAATTTACATTAATCGTAAAATTAATGTTCATTTTTATAATATTTACCATAATTAAATATCAATTTTTAACTATATTATAACTATTTAGCCGCTGGAATATATACATATAAAACAATAAAATATTTTTATTGGAATGCGTCGTATAAAATAATATCGTATAAAATTGATTTTATAAAATTTTGAAGAAAATATATACAGACAGCAAATTTAAACGATCCAATTACTAAAAATTTTATCAAAGATTTGAAAGTCACGCTACAATTTAATTTTTGTCTAAAAATTCGATACAATTTACAAAAACTCGCTAGACGTGTATTCGCAAAAATATAAAATAATTTAAAGATAATTATTAAAGAACGGATCAATCGAGTTATAATTTATCGTTATAAATGTAAATGGTACCTTCGCCAAATTGAAGCGTCCTAAATAACATTGCAAAATTACATTTCACGCACTTAAGAAGTTAAATTAAACGGATTAAATTCAAGGATTTATTTTAAATTGTCGAATCGACGGTACTACCAGTACGTCGACGACTACCAGTTCATATAATAAGACGACCCTGCATCGATGAAAATCTTGTCAGCTCAGGGTACAGATATATTCATTACTTTCACTCTTCGTACTGCACTTAATGTTCTCAATGATCACGTACAAGCCAAGTATAAGACTTGGTTTAACAAACGTAAACGTAGTCTTTTGATGATTCTTTTCATTATAAAATCAGACAGCGATTAATTTAATGAGATACGAATTAGCTTAGGTCTAATAAAGGCAAAGCTTACCCTTTTATTTATTTAAAAAAGATTTTTGTGCTTGTACGAAATGATACTGTCCGTACATCTATTTATATTTTACTGGTGTATCTTTAGTCTTTCAAATTATAAACAAGCGTATAAAATTTGAAATGTAACCGATAAAAATTAGGTTAGTTGATAGCGATGCTCCGATTTGTTTGCAAACATTTACACTAACGTTATCTTCGAAATATTTCACAGATGTGCGAACGGGGCATCCGATACGTCAATGCTATTAAAATAAACTTCATATTCAAATTAACTCCGAAAGCCCGTATCAATTTGCGTCTGGGGATAGAATACCTGTCACCTTACCGAGAAACTAAGCAGTTAATCCAGGTTAAACAATGTACTTTCGAGAGCTTAATTATTATAATTATTATATACTTAAAATAATAATTTTCTAAATAAACCTATTGCACGAAGAGCTAATTTATTTAACAATATGTGATTCTTAAAGAATTTCGCGTACATTTTACGCGATTATAAACTTAAATTTCTTTGTGATTTCAGTCGTGAAAGTTAAGGTTGGTGATCCAAGTTATTCAAACGATTTTACTTCATTATTTACATGTTATCGGATGTTATCGGTGCTTATTTTTAATATAAATTTACATCGATAAACCTTATTATATTACGTATTATATAAAATGATAGTCATTTGAATAAACAGACTTTAATAAATAAATAAACTGCATAAAAATATCAATTTTCGATATTGGTTAATAAAAAAAAAACATTAAATGCAATATCACGTATATGGATTAAATCACTATATTAAAATATAAAGATCGTTGAATTCTTCTAAATGTACTTGTATTTTTTTCATTTCGTGCTTTAAAAAGTCTACATTTAAATTCTTTAAATATTAACCCCTTTGCTTTACGCTTCAACCTTGAAATTTGAACGATATTGAAAAAATTAATAATTAAAAGTTAAGAATCTTGAGTTTTTAAGAAATTGTACTTTCAAAGTTCTTATAATTCTGATCGTAATTAAAATGTTTCTAGTACATAGCTTTTAAAACTATTATCTGCGGGAGTTTCGATCCGCCCCTGCGACATAATCACATCGGTCTTTGACCCGCCCCCCATTTCAACGATGACTATATGCAATAATAATTACAACGTTAGTCACCAATTTCTCTTTTGAGTCTTGACCAAATATCCATATTTACATTAGTCGTTTGTACACAGATGTTAAACTTAAAAGAATGAGATACGTTTTCTTTTCACGTTTTAAACAGCTTATATTAAGAAAATTAATTAAAAAGAAAATGAAAAATTTATAACTTACGTTAATGTCTTTCTCGTGAGTATTCAAAGTCGTCTTTAAAAAAAACATACATCGATAAAATATTTTAAGCATATTTTTTGAAAACCTGTATTCTCGAACTTAAAAAACTATAGTTGTTTTTAAAAATTGGGTAAATGTAGACGATTATTTTCAATTTATTATATTATATGCGATAATTATGTTGATGGAATTGTATATATTTTTAATAAAAAAAACGAAGTCATAAATTATCATCGCTACAGGAAAAAGATTTTATTGTTCATTAACGGCTTGTCTACGTATACTATACTTTTTATAGAAATTTGTTGTACACATCGGTTATAATACGAGTTTTGTAATTATTAAAATATTTTATACGCTATCAAAAGTTGAAATCATATTTTTATGAATACGTAAAAAATGTGTTTTAAAAACGACTGATTGATTATTATTACGAGTATAAAATTATTGCAATTTATCGTGGTGAATACAAACTCGACAAATTACAAATTCTTTTTTTAATTTTATACATACGGGATTTATCTCTTAAAAATCGATAAAAATATATTTATATAAAGAAATTTATGATGCTTGAGTAACATTAATACTCGTTGGTCAAGTTAAATTGGTATATTTTATTTTTGCGATAATACTTTTAAAATAAAATACAACGTGGATGGAATATACGTTACTTAAGCTAAGAGTGCATTCGAGAAGTAAAAAATTTGTGGTTGACAAATATGTAGGAATAAATTAAGTAACGTAAAAAGTATGACTATCGCAATAAATAAATAATAAGAAATGTAATTACACGGTAATTTCGCAATCTAGAATATAATTTTGCAATTAAATTTTAATAACGGTAAAATCAGCACTTGATTTTATTTCCTTTTGGTAGAAGCTTCTTGCAAAAGTATAAGTATTTCGTCATCTATTAAAAATGTGAATTTGACGCTTAACTCGACCTTCGTTTCAACTCGCTTTTGTACGTTTATGCAGACTTCGTTTATCATATAAGGAAATGAGACACACGTGAACAGGAGAAAGTTGACAAAACTTAATATTTAGATTTATTTTGTTTTACTCGACATTTTAAGTGTATATATTTCAATTTTATTTAATCTAACTTAAACTTCATTCTTATATATACAAAATAACTAAACGTTTTACATTGTGAATTTTTTATCCGTTTTAGTTTATACGTGACACATACAATAATATTTTTTACAATTCTTTTAAACACGTGTTAAAAAACTGAACTATTCGTCAACATTTTTTATACGAAAGAATTTTTATATTGAAATATTAATTAAAAACCTAACGAATAATTATTTATAATAAAAAATTATTTAGGAGAAAAATATTATAATTCTAACATTTACAAGCACGAATATTAAAATTAAAATGATTTAATTTTAATTCTTTAGACGAAATAAATAAATACATGCCGAAAAGTCCTTTTGTGTTTATAAAGACAAAAAATTAAATTTACGAGTTACCATTTGTAAAAAATTTCAATCGGTACATTATCAAAAGATTCATTTTAAATTATTAACGTATAAGAAAACAAATTTTTTTGTTAAATAATTATCTTAAAAAGGAATTTAAATAAAAATTACAGAAAATGATAATCTTAAAAATACTCTTTTTTAATAAATTACTTATACTCATAGTATTCTTAATTAAAAATTTTTCTTAATTAAAAGTAAAAAGTACAGTGGTTTTAAAGTTTAACGCTTTACGTAGTTAAACGTATAATAACAGTATATAATTTACAGATAATTTACAGATAATTTGCAGTAATATAAAATATTGCAAATAGTTACCAGCGACAATATTTTCCTAATTTAATCTTCGCTTTCTAATTTTTCCCTTAAAAAAATGTATTAATTCTCACTCGTGGTGGTTGTTAAATATCAAAATAATATTATTCGACTTAGTTATTTTCTAGACGATTAACATTTTAAAAGCTCCGTAAAAACAGTAGGTTATTATACCGAGGAAAAAAAAAGCGGTTGAGAAGTCATATCGGCGTACGCGAAAGTTTACGGTAAGTTCCATGGGTACAGACACATAAAGAATTCTACGATAAAGCGGCCGTGAATTATATTTTAAAGCACAGATATCGATAAAGTTATTAGGATTAACCCTTCGCAGTTATCGCGAGAACAAATATTTATGAAAAAATCCTCTCCGAGTAAGCGTTTGAGACGACTACTCGTCAAAGTTACGTAAGAGGTCTTACAGAAGAAGGCCAAAACGTGGGAAGCGTTCCTCTTGCAAGGAGTTTTGCTTTTTCCTCGGTGAAACCGTAACGCATTATATATTACACTCTCCAAGAATTTTAATGATGGAAGTTATTAAAGCCATGAAAATTCTCTGGCGCTTTTGCGTAGGTAAGAAAATTTAAACGTATTCGTTAGTGTATTCGTAGCGTATTTGGTAACGTATTCGGTAACGTATTCGATAACGTATTCGATAACGTATTCGATAACGTATTCGATAACGTATTCGGTAATTTTCCAGATTACGAGAAAAATGAATAAAAGCACGGTGGAATTTAAGCGACGAATGCACACGGATATTTTATTCTTCTTCTTTTATCATCCGTTCAGTGATCCTAGACGACTTCTAATTCGATATTCAGCCCGAAACCAGTTTTTCTTGCTCCGCTCTAACAATTTACAAGATAAATAGTCCATCGAAAACTTTTCATCCTCATTTTTATTTTGAAACAATAAAATTTATGAATTTCAAAACGAATCATCTCGATTTTCTTTCTTTTTTCAGCGATATTGAATACATTCGCTCGACGTTCGTTATCGTTGGTTTTTTAACTCGCGAACCGGTAAATCGGTAGTCTAAGTCTCGAACGGATATTCCAAAATAATCGCGAAAGGCGATGTTCGGTATCGAAGGACGCGCGAAATAATAATGCTCCGAGTAAATACGCGTTGGCTCGAGTCATCGTCGCGCTTTCTCGGATCAAATTAACGGTTATGCATAATGAACGCGTGTACATAGTTAAAGTGAAAAAAAATTAAGTGCCGGAGACACAACAAACAGGTCTCGAGCGAGGACTAATTCTTCTCGAAAAACGCGTTTCTCGAATCGCTCGCAAAGAAGATCAGAATGCAAAAACTTGAACGTTAAATCCGTAAGAAGGTAATTTTTCATTTTTCAAGACCAGTAAACGTCGCGTATTTTTTTGTTTCACGAATTACGGTGTAAGGCCTACGAAAGAAGTCTAGGAAAGAAGTCTACTAAAGAAGCCAACGAAAAAAGCCAACGAAAAAAGCCAACGAAAAAAGCCAAGCGCTGGAACAATCAAATTTTAAATAAGCTCAAATAAAAATAGCGCAGAGATTTTTTTTATCGCGTTCGTTCCCTTACGTAAGTTGTGCATTCCACTCTCGAACGTTGAAATAGAAAAGAAGGGAGAACGACTCGCGCGCGTAAAGCAGCGAGCAAAAGGAGAGAAATCAGGTATAGAGACCGAACGAATGATAAAGCTAAAACGTAAGGCTCGCGATCGTTAGAAAGAAAGAAAGAAAGATCCATTCACCTACGTTCGATTAATTAAATTAATTCCAGCGTCGCGACCGCGACTCGATACGACTCGGCTCGCGTATCGAGAAATTATCGCTCGGAGACTAAAACGAAGACTAAAACGAAGACTAAAACGAAGACTAAAACGAAGACTAAAACGGAGAAATAATATGCAGAAATAATGTGCAGAAATAAGCAGAAACAATATTCCCGAGTCGGCGGAGTTTGAAAAATTTCCCGATGGTTGCGATGCCATTGAAAATTATCGTGGTTCGGTCGGTTATCGAGCGGAGCTCCCGAGCCTCGCAATCGCGATAAATTTCGCGTGGGTTTATCATCGGGAGCGCAAAAGAAATAAGCCGATAACGCGTTAGCGCTCGTTTTCCCTTGGGTGAGCTCGAGTCCGCGATAAGATCCCAGCAGTCCTTCCAACGAGAAGTCGGCTCGCCCTCGCGTCATCGGAATTCAGCTCGTATCGATCGCTCATCGGGAAACGCGACGTCCGGCCGACCGACCTTGGAAATTTTCCACCGTCGCTCTCGAGGAACCGGAGGAGCACGCGCATCCTAACCGCGGTAAGGGGGAGCGGAAAAGGGTACCTCGATTTTATTTTCTATCTCATCCGTCGGCGCTCGTCACGTACGAGTACGCGAGGGTCAACGATCCGAGCGAGCGGATAAACGCTCGGACACCGGAGACGTCGAGCCTCGTTAATCCTGCGTTTAGGGGCTGGACTCGAGGAAAGTTGGAGTGTCGTCGGTGGTCGTGTTCCACCGTGCTCGAGTGATCCCCCACTGCTGGAGAAACGCCGCCTACGCCTTCGGGGGCCATTCTCGAGGAGGAGAACGCGAAACGTGAAGCGACTCGGAACCGAGGCTCGACGCCTCGTCGCCTCGTCGCCTCGTCGCCTCGTCGCTTCGTCGCTTCGTCGACCCGTTACGCGTCGTACATCCGCTATTTAGCCACGATTTTGGAAAGCGTGACGCGCGGATCTTCCCAACCGGGGATCGGGGATTTATGCTATTATGCTTTTATGCTTTTATGCTTTTATGCTTTTATGCTTTTATGCAATCTATGATTGCCGCGAGATCTCGGCGATCGAGAGTCGACGCTACCTACGAATCGATCCCGGTCCCTCGACACGTGGCCGCTTCGCTCTACTCGGAGCTCCGGTCTGAGTTTCGCGCCTCTGTCCTACGAATCCTACTAATCGAAAGCGTGGACGACGCTTCGATCGAATCGAGCGCGATCGGCTCCGGTTTATATTTATGGAAAAAACTCTCGTCTTTTCCTTCTCCGGGGCAGTCGAGCTCGTTTATCGATGCGCGATCCAACAACTCGTCTCCTCGCGCGAACCTCGACGCCTACTTTCGCGATGTCATCGACGATTCCTTTTTTCCTCATTTTCTCGAATCCACGCGTAAAGTTTGCGCGCGTTCGTTCAGCGGACGCGTTATTTAAGGTTTTCGTTGGCCACGCCGAAACCGTTTCCGTCTTCGAGAGCTAAATTCGTGGGCGACGAATTCGTACAGCGGCGTAATCCGTTTCGACGTTCGGCGCCGGTCGTTCGACTTCGCTCGCGACGTCTCCCAACCTTTCTACGATTTTGAAAACGCGAAGGAAATTATCAAATTGAAATACGAGCGCCTGGATATATCCGACGAGCGAATTCTTTTCGCGTGCTCGTATGAAACGGACGTACCATTTTACGTCGCGTAGTTGCTTCGTTCCACAAATTTTATATCCCACTCGACGATGCGCCTGAAAAAACGTTTCGCTTCTTTACGAATAAAATTATGAATATCGCGTGGGTGATACGTTTTTAGTATTCGTTTCATTCGAGAAGAAAAAATCGTAGGAGAAGAGGAGAAGAAGAAGGCAGGAGGGAGAAGAAGAAGACAAAGAACAAGAACAAGAACTCAAGAATCATTTCCACGTACAAACGTAAGTTTGTTGCAATTTAAATTTCACTTTTAACGAATTAGATGGAACGCGAGACGAAAGATTTTTATCGTTAAAATTCAAACGATGGAACGAATAAACGTAAACGTACATCGATTTTTAAGCAACGTCCGGAGACTCGAGGCCTTCGATCGATCGAGTATTTTTAATTAGGCACGATCGATCTTCCGTTCGAACTAGAAAAATTTTGAGTTTCCAGAGATATTTCTCCATTTTTTCATATTTTCGTTCGAATCGAGGGAATCGAGGAGCGATAATTTACGAAACTAATACGAGCTACGCACGCGATACGCGTAATTTAAAGTTCGTCCATCGTTTCGTGAAAAATTCTAGCGAACGTACGAAATTATCCAACAAAGCACGAAACGCCAATAATCGAAGCGTCAACGAAGAAGCCGTTAAATTTTCTCGAGCTACGATTTATTACGTTCCGCGATCACCGGCGATTTCGGGAACAAAGACAAAATAAAAAACGCGAAACGTTTCCTTTCAACGGTAATTTAACGAACGTAATCGTCGGATCGTAGATTCGGACGTCGTAGCCGTTAATCGTCGCTCCGATCGGGAACACTTTTTTCCGATGCCGAGACAAAGGACGAATCTAAAATTTCCCGTAGTCGTCGCGATTGAAAATCGTGTAAATTCAAAAGGAGAGGCAAAACAGAGGCAAAACAGAGCGAATCGAGCGAATCGAGCGAATCGAGCGAATCGAGCGAATAGAGTCGGGCATCGGTCGATACCTCCGAGCGCGGTTCGATTCTCTTTCCTAGTCGTCTAACGCATAACGCCAACGCTGCAACGTACAAATTCAAAAAGTTAGAGAGAGGTAGGGACTCGAACGCGGATCTCGGGCTGAGCGGCGTAGATGCAGCCAACCCGAGCCATTCAAGAATTTAAAGCATTCAAAAGGATATCCGACGCATGCATACGTTTAAATGTCCAACGCGGGCCACACGCACACGACTCCCGCGTACGTGTCGCACGCACTATAGAGCCTACCGTAACGCGCAGGCCGTAATGGTGAAAAGCCGCCGCCTCGTCTCGTCACGGGCAGCGAACGGAGTTCGGCCGAATCTACAGTGGTACGACCCTGGCACGACCCTCCCCCGATCCCCCCGTAGCCCCGACGAGCATCGATCGATCCCGAGTCTCGCAGGCTTGTTAGGCCGCCTTGGGTTTACGCAGGAGGGGAGGTTCGACGGACGCAAGTCCGGAGAGCCATTCGAGCGACGTCCGAGACACCTCCGAGAAACCAACGCACCCGGGCCTCGCTCTCGTCCTCGCTCTCGTCCCCGCTGCAATCCCAAGCACGACTCGACCCTCGTTGCAGTCGGAGCCTAAGCTCCCGCGTCGCGCCTCCGCTTACACTACAGAGCCAACGAAGCGCGACTCGCTCTTGTGGGAATCCGCGCCGCGTCCGTAAAAACTCTACAGTCTCGACCGCCGACGAGCCATTATAGTATCTCTCCGTGGCGGAGGCGAGGGGGACCGTAGCGTAGTAGTAAAAGAGAGAGACGCACGCAGTCGTTCACGCACATCGGGGACGCGAGGACGCGGAGTCGATACGAGCGCTGCTGGTGGTGTGGTGTTGCTGCTCCTTGCGCTCCTTCGAGAGGGCTCGACTTGGCACGAGGGGCGAGGAGTCGCGGTCGTCCGGGTGCTTGACTCGTCGAATGGCGACGTGGAGGTTTGGACCCGCGCCTCGCTCCGAGGACGTCGAAGACGACGGTGACTCGTGAGCAACCGAGAGACCGAGAGACCGAGAGACCGAGAGAGCGAGAGAGCGAGAGAACGAGAGAACGAGAGAACGACGAGAGCGAGCGAGAGAGAACGACGAGAGCGATCGACGAGAGCAACCGACGAGAGCGACCGACGGACGTACGTACGACCCAGCGAGAGAACGAGACATGCGACCTCGACCTTCTTGAAAAGGGTAAGCTCCAGGGAGGGAACCCGACTTTCCTTCGCTTCTCCGTGGCCTCATCGGGATTCCGTGTGAAGGCGTTCGCGCGCGCGCATACGAGGGGACGGATGTCCGCGAGGTTAGGAGGTTTCCTGTGCAGTGCGCACCGAGTCTCGCGCTGCTGCTCCCCGTCGTTCCGGTCGGTCCTGGGGCTGCGATGCCCCGATCGCGCTCCTTTATTTTCGGGCCTTGTCCTACCCTCGACCTACCCTCGACCTACCCTCGACGCGTAAACCCTTGCGTCCGGTCGGACTTGCTCCGATGCCCCGATGCACCGATGCACCGATGCACCGATGCTCTCATACTCTCTTTTCCTTACCCCAATCCGAATCCTCGGGGGCATTTATTTTGCGCGCTATCCCCGTTGACATTCGAAACTCGACATTGGAAATTCGTAGCGAATTACTCTTCTTTTTTACTTAACGTTGACTTCTTCGAATCTTCCGAGCGAGCGCGAGATTATCCGGTTCGGTCTAATATTTTACTCGCCTTTGCTCACATATTTGCTTTTTTCTTATCGAACGCTGATAATCGTATTTCAAATATACGATATTTAAGTCTTATCTCTTGGAATGTGGAAACACATGTATCTTTTGCATATATTGCCAACTTGTATAGCCAGTCGATTAATCTTTGCTCGTGTAATCGCTTTACTCGTGTCGTTCGAAAAATTATTTTTTTATTTATTTCAGTTTTTCAATTTATTAATTAAAGATATATTTTATTGATTTTTATATTCTTCCGGTATACCCGGTACTTTTATTCCTTTTTCTCTCCTCCGAACCAATATTTATTTTGCTTTACGGTAATAACCAACGTATCCGGTTAAGTATTAGAAAGTAGGTACGACCGATATACGGATTAAAAATTTATTATTTCCACTACGATCTTCCTCCTTCGTACGGTCGATAAATTACATATTTGTAACCTGTTTCCATCGTGCGTTTAAAGAACTTTAAAAACGAGCAGAGTACTCGTATATTAGTTGGTTTTGAACCAAAATAATTTTCCTTTATTATCGCTAATCAAATTTTAACGTAGATAATAAAAACTCTAAATTATATTTTATATTTTTCAGCATCTTCGAGAAATTATGTGATTGCTCCTCGTTAGGGAACGTACCGGAATAAGAAAAACCAAAGCTAGATAAACCATGTATCAAAACGGTTATAAGAAAAGACTGCTGAAGCCAACGAACAACGATCCACATCAGGCGATCGCGGGCTGTTCGTTGCCTACACCTATATTTTATTCGCCTACCAAGCTTTCGAACAATAGCTTCGATCGCTTTATCCCAACTCGCTTGGGAAATAACTGGCAAACGACATTCTCCATGATTTCGGAGAGTAATCGAAGCGGAGTCGTCAGCAAAAAAACTAGAGAAAACAATGGAGAAGGAAACCGCGATGGGATCGCTTATTCCTGTCTGTTAAAAAATGAATTACTAGGTATGGTATATAGCGAAAATACTAATATAGTAAAAATGCAATACGTAGGCAAAAAAGGGGGTTCGTAAACCCTGCAAAAGTTAAAATTATTAAGATGTCGAAATGAAACGACTATTGTAAAAATTGAAACTGAATTAGCGAAGCCTCTCCACGAATTAAAAATAAAGTAAAATCGGTCGATGGTCGACGAAGCTGATTATTATACCCTGAGACAGCCGAGTCGAACCTGCTCCGTTGAAATTTCCTAACCTAAAAGTAGTGTACAAGTTTGCGGGCTGGAGATGTAGCGGAGAGTGAAATGGGCAGTGTAACGGAGAGTGCCATGGGGGGTGTAACAGGGAGTGTAACGGAGAGCGTAGAGCGGTGGAGGGTGGAGCTAATTTTTTGAAAAAAATCAGGTGCTAGCATAGAGGACATGAAAGGCCAGTGCGAGGAACGGAAAATACTGTCTCCCCTGGCCGGCAAGAACCTCTTCAAGTACACAACCCCGACGAAGGAGAGAGCGCTCCTGGACCAGAGCTCGCCCTACTCCCTCTCGCCCCTGAGCGCGAAAAGCCAAAAGCTCCTGCGCTCCCCGAGGAAGGCCACGAGGAAGATCTCCAAGATTCCGTTCAAGGTGCTGGACGCCCCGGAGCTCCAGGACGATTTCTATCTGAACCTCGTGGACTGGTCGTCGCAGAACGTGCTCAGCGTCGGTCTGGGGAGCTGCGTCTACCTTTGGTCGGCGTGCACGAGCCAAGTGACGCGGCTCTGCGACCTGTCCGGCGACGGGAACAGCGTGACCTCGGTCGCCTGGAACGAGAGGGGAAATCTCGTGGCTGTGGGCACGCATCTCGGGTACATTCAGGTCTGGGATGTGGCGGTCAATAAGCAGGTATATGGAAGTAGCGTAGAAACGTAAGAAACATAGTAAGACCTCCCACTCCTTCGTAATTGCAGAGTCCCTTATTGCGCAATTCGACCAGTCGCCCGAAGTCGCCTGACCCCTCTATGAATTTTATCGCTTCCAAGAACTCTACTACGATCGCTCCTCTTTTTTCTTAGAATTTACTACGTATACGAGCGACCCGATCATTTTAATCCCGAGTTTCATCTATTTATACACGCCTCCGTACACACGTGTCTACACGGATGTAGACGTAGCCGTTCGCGTTCTACGATTTTTCAGAGTTTCGGTTCCATACTCACCACCGTAAATTAATAACCAACGTTCTTTCAAACTAACAATTTTACAGGCGTTTTTTTAAAACTTTCTTCTCGCGACAGATTTTTTTTATCGAATAATCTTTCGAATAATCTGTCGAATAATCTGTCGAATAATCTGTCGAATAATCTATCGAATAATCTATCGAATAATCTATCGAATAATCTATCGAATAATAAGCGACATACACGCGAATACACCAATTTAATTCGTTAATTTTCTAAATTTTATTTTCCACGACTCGAACTTTCGACACCCAACGACTTTACGACAAAAAACTCCAATTCTCGAAGCATTTATCTTCGTTTGTACTTTTGTACAAAATACGAAGCACCGGTAAAGTCGCCGGTAAAAGTGAAATCGAAACATCGTTGGGAAAATGAATTTGAATAAACGTAAACGACGATTACCATTACCATACGATAACGACTTTCGTATACGTTTCGCGTTAAGCGTTGAGTTCTATCGACCATTGAATCGAAAATCGCTGGATCGAATAAAAGAATAAACGAGAACCTTATGAATAAATGTAACGCTTGGAAGCGTTTCGTCGACTAAGATTGATTTCCGTAAAGCCAAATGAAAAAAAAAACGATAGTGAAGTTGTCTCGGTCCAAATTGGACTCGTCCGTAACCGATGAATTTTTTGGTACGTTCCAGGTGAACAAACTCCAGGGTCACAGCGCGCGAGTCGGCGCCCTGGCGTGGAACGGCGAGGTGTTGTCCTCGGGCTCCAGGGACCGACTGATAATGCAGCGCGACGTCCGCACCCCGTGCGTCGTCGGGGAACGGAAACTCGGAGCTCACCGGCAGGAGGTCTGTGGTCTCAAGTGGTCCCCGGACAACCAGTACCTGGCGAGTGGCGGTAACGACAACCGCCTCTACGTCTGGAACCTCCACTCGCTCTCCCCGGTCCAGACCTATACGGAGCACCTCGCCGCGGTGAAGGCGATCGCCTGGTCGCCTCATCATCACGGTCTCCTCGCCTCGGGTGGAGGCACCGCCGATCGCTGCATCAGGTTCTGGAACACCCTCACGGGTCAGCCGATGCAGTGCATGGACACGGGCTCTCAGGTGGGTCCTCGAGAAAAGCCTCGAGAAAAGCCTCGAGAAAAACCTCGAGAAAAACCTCGAGAAAAACCTCGAGAAAAACCTCGAGGCATTCATTTAGGCCTTTTTTCGATCCCGATCGCCGCGTTCGTTCAAACATTTTCAAACATTTTCAAACTTATCGAAAATCGTTCTTCCGACTCCGATACTTCATACTTTTTATTAATAGATCGCGCGTCGGGGCAGTTTTAAGTTTTAAATACGGGTACGTGGAATCGCCTTATAAGGTAGTACGTGACTCATCCGATGCTCCCAGAATAGATAATGACATCGATTCGCGATTTTATTTTATCGAAAATAATTTTGGCCTTGAGTTGAAAGTTAGTTATTTGAATCGATAGTCGATGATTTAACCGCTTCATTTTCCCGCTTTATTCCCGCTTTATTCTCGCTTTATTCCCGCTCGCTTTGTTTCCAGTCGTCGAAAATTTATCGAGTCAATAATTTCGTAACGAGTTTTTTTGCGATTTACAACGCCTTTAGTAGAAACAAGTTCGACTCGCGGATATCACTCGATTCGTTATCGAATCAATGCCCGAGATTAAATTATTTTTTGAACGTACGACGATCGTTAACCGAAACTAATTTAAAGTTTTTTAATAGCGAAAAATATTATTTCGATATTTATAGGATGTGAATCACGCCTCGTTTCACGGAGCTTCGATTTTCTCGAGTACCGCGATTTAAACATTTTTAAACCGGCGCATCGTCGAAAAGACGGTTACGAAGTAACATTTTTAACGCGCGTCGTAACGTAAATCCCAACGTAAATCCCAACGTAAATCCCAACGTAAATCCCAACGTACTTCTCAACGTACTCGGAGTCGTCCAAACGGATCCCAGACTGATGCTCTATTTTTTAAGCAATTAGAACTCCCGCGAGTCGACGCTGATAAATAACGTTAATAATACTCGATAAGCTTTCCTATTAGCACCGTTAAAACTCATCGGCCTTCTACCGAGTAACTCGTTTGTACCGCCAAGTCGTACCGTAGATTTTATCGCCTACTCGTACAAACGGCAACGTGACTCGATTTTAAAGTTTTAAAGGAGAAAATTTAACTTTTTGCAGGTGTGCAATTTAGCATGGAGTAAACACAGCTCGGAATTAGTCAGTACACACGGTTACTCCCAAAACCAAATTCTCGTATGGAAGTATCCAAGCCTTACGCAAGTGGCCAAATTAACTGGACATTCGTATAGAGTTTTGTACTTAGCGATGTCCCCCGATGGCGAGGCGATCGTAACCGGGGCAGGCGACGAGACTCTGCGTTTCTGGAATGTGTTTAGTAAAGCTCGCAGTCAAAAAGAAAATAAATCCGTACTGAATCTCTTTACAAGCATTCGATAAGAAGAAAACAATCGAGGAACCGAACAAAGCGTCATTCTACGTAATGTTTATAAGTCGAGAAATCAGAGTCTTGATGTGAAAATTATAAACTCCGAAATATTTTACTACGCTTGGTTATTAAAAAATTAGTTTTTTGGAATTTTTTTTTTCGCAGTTTCGCGCCGTCGATATGAATTTTCGATGATATTATTTATTTATAGCATTTTTTCTCATTTTTATACTTCAATGTACAACAAGACGCGAAAGAAGCTTACTACGATAATTATTACCAAAAATTTTTTTTATGCGAGAAATAATTGTTTTCTCAGAATTTAAAGCCAAAGATAACGAAATTCTAAGGAAATGATTTTATTAAAAGAAATTTTTTTAATTTGTAGTAATTTTTTTTCTATTTATATATAAATAAATATATAAGTAAATATACATATATGTGTACATGTATGTATATATATGTATATATGTATGGAATTATTTTGTAGGCAATTTTAACTTTTTATAAATTATATACGCATATTTTGAAGATTCGATATTACGATTCTTAAAAATATTTTTTTTTAGAATTTGTACTTAAAAAGCCTATTATTTATTAGCAAATGCTCCAAAAAATTAATTTTTCCCGCAATGACCGAACGGTAAAATTTCTTCGAATATAAAAATATAAATCACATACTATATAAATATATTAACAGAAAATATATTAGGACAAATACAGAAGCGTAGGCAAAGAATTTGTCCTACGTGATTTCTTTTCTAAGTTCCCTAATGTACAGCCTGCAGCATATCGAGTCATCTGTGCAATATTTGTTTTCTTTGTATTATGCTTTTGTTGCTTTCTTTTTAAGTTAAAGAAAAACATTTATCATGCGTATTTGCCTATACACTGTGTACGTGTTACGATAAATGTTAATCGAGTCACAATTTTAATTACTATTAATTATAAAATGCTTTGAAGTAAGAAAATTTGGCGTTTTTTAACGATAACTATAAATGAAATTATCTCAAAGAGGTAAATTTTATGCTTAGGTATTGTTTATTACGGAAATTTAAAAATATTTTTATTTATAAATTTAGACTAAATTTATACAATAATTTATAGCCAAGTTTCTCTTCGTAATTTCTACTCAAATATCGAGCAGAAATAAAATTTTTACAATAGTTCTCATCAATATTTTAGAATATAAATGTAAAAAATTTAACATATACATTGTGATATACAATTTAATAATTTACTTTATGAAATATTTTTATTTATAGTTATTAACATACACCAGCAACAATCTACACAATTTTTTTTCGTATTTTCATTGCTATAACGTTCGATCGATTAAAAACTATGTTTAAGATTTAATTGCAGATGTATGGTTTTTTGTTAAAAATATTGTGCAATAGGATTTACGAAGTTTGCAAAAGATTTAAGTGTCGTCTGCAAAAAAATTGGGTGTTGTTTGCACAGGTGTTTGCAAGCTGGTTAGGCAAACGTTAGATATTTCTTTTTTTTTTACACGTATCACAATTTTTTCTTTTCGAAAACTTTTGTACTAAAAGTTACATTCATTATCATTTCCTTTTGTTTATATAAAACACTCGCGCCTAGTTTATACCTTACGAAGTCAGTCATTTGTACAAATTTAAGTTGAGACACAATTTATCAAGTAAAATTACTAATTTATATACGAAAAATATATAACTAATATATTTTAATTGACTAAATAAAATACAGTTTATGAACGCAAGAATTGAGTCAATAGTTGATTCAATTTAGTTCGCAAAAATTAAATAAATAAAAAAAATATAAGGAATTCTGCAGTTTTACACTGCCAACTTGACGTTGTTTCAAAGAAAATGTGTTTTAAACACTGGTTAAATATTATAAACGAAGTTTAAGTTATGGAGAAATTAGGAGAAAGTACGCATGCATCCTACATACACTTAAATTAATTACGAATTAAGGTCATCTTTACCCGCTCCAAGTTGCAGCGAGTTTCCATTTAAAAAACCTTCAACGGTCAATTTATTACGAATATTATTTAATCCAAATTTATTTTTCAATTACTCGATCAAATCAATCAAATTAATCAAATTAATCAAATTAATCAAATTAACGAAAGTATGAATATTTAACGAAGACCTTGAAAGTATGTTGATTTTGTTGAATGCATCAACTTCGGTGTTTTTATGTGTGTTTGCATGTATGTCAATCTGTGATCGTGTGTTTAAGTAAAACCAAACATTCTCTTTTATGTAACAAGCGTCAAAATCTTAAGGGGTTGCTACCGTAAACTTTAACAAATTAATTATTTATTATTAGGAAAGTACTGTTATTACTAAAATGTTTTTCTCTAAAACATGTATTATAGTATTTCGTAAATTCCATTAAAACTTAGTTTTCAATAATAAATTAAAAAATTATAGATTCATAGGAAAAATCTTTAAAAAAATAATTTCCACATCAAAGTCTGTAAGAAAATTATAAAAGAATCGAAAAATAAGAGTCGAAATATTTAAATGTTCGAACAATTAGAAAGAATCGAAAGGATCAGTACTGACAGGCTACTAATCAATGCGATTTAGCAGATATCTATAACCATAAATTTTTATGTAGAACATAGTCATCCAAGTCCACCAACATTAAACTATAGAAATCATTTTTAAGCTAAACGTCGAATTAACGATTTAGTTATAAAATAGAAGTTAATTTTTTATATTAAGTCAAGTAATTTCTAAACGCTTCCGTTAAATTTAAATTGTTTCATTTGTAATCTTTTTTTCTTCAAATCTTAGCGAAAGTAACCTAGTTTCTTGTGCAATGATTCTTTTTATAATTTAGTTCGTATACATACACCCGATTACACTACACTTTACCATTTACTTTTATAAACAATTATGTATCAAGAAATAATAATTACACGTAGAAAAAAAAAACAATTATCGTACTGATTAATTTTGTACTCGCTATATTATTTCGTCGAGTGCACAAGACTGTTAAATTATGTTCTCTTCGGAAATTATAGACGTTGAAAAAGATTATTTCGTCTTAAAATCGGCAAGTTCGCTGCAACATTGTATTACCCGCAAAGAGTAAACAGCGACGAGTAGACAAATCTTGTCAAGGCAAAAGCTTTTTTTCAAATTTTGCGACGGAGTGTATCCACCAAATTTGGTTTAGAAAAAAAAGTCTGCAACGGCGTTTTACGCAGCAGACTATAATTTACTGGTATAAAGTAATATATTTTACGTCATAGCGCAATACAATCTATCAAAAATATTTTGTATGCATTTCATTTATATAAATATATCGATGTACATTTTCTTTCTCTTCGTGTCCAATAAATCTGATTGCTAGATAAGAGAAAAGTAATAAATATAACCTTGTAGTTTTTATTTCTCCTAAATAAGAATTGTTTCTATTCCTCAAAATAAAAAATAACAACCTTGAAGAACGTTAAAAATTTTATTTTCCTTTTGCTCGTCGAAGCAGAACATTATTTATCCAACTTCTAAATTATCGATTGCAAAAATATATTTGATTAGAAATATCGAAATACTTTTTTCAATTCGACCGATCCGATTGGAGAGTTATTGTTCGTAGAGATGTATACATATTATACGTATGCATAATATTAAAAATTTATACTCTAGTCTCCAAATAAATTTGTATAAAAAATTAAATAAATATGTGTTTGCAAATCGCATAATTTAAGAAAACATTTTCTATATAAATCAATGGTGTTGGTAGGATTCGGTATTTCTCTCTTTGTCGTAACCACGTTTTCAGCCAAAGTAACGTTCGTTCCTGGAAACTACTATTTCTTAATTTATTCACGTTCAGTCATCGTACAACTTTTTAAAACAGCGATAGAAAACAGATCGACGCGTCACAGTTAAAAGGTATTGGAGTACCGGTTCTCGGACGACACGTGCGATACGCATAATTTACTACGGGTAAACATTCTACATGGAAAAATCTCAATCCACCCGAGTTTTTATTCATTATGTGGATCCGTAATGAGATGGGCGAGGAATCTTACCTTGCGTATAAATGAGAACACGAAAAAACTCCTAGTTTCATTGCATTCGAATTCCGAATTCTTTTCTTGTATTTTGATAGAAATTTACACGCGAGACGTGCAAATAGCAAAATTCAAATTTCATCGACACAAAGTGAAAAGCTTTATTTATTCGTATGAAATAAATAAGAGCATTACTCGTTATTCGTTGAAAAATAAATAAATAAAAGAATTTAACGTAATTTTTTACCCTTCGAATCGCGTGTATCGGAAAGCAAAAGTACGACGCCGTCGTCCCTCGCTAAATTCAAATATTTAATATCAAATGAGTTCGATACCGCATTGATAAATTTTGCCGTAGAGACTCGAGCGATCGCTATTCGTTTAAGATTTCGACTACGTATTTTTCGTTAAAATATTTCGTTAAAATAAAAATAAAGAAAACGATAGCGTATTATCAACGCTTAGAATAATAATTTAAATAATAAAGAAAAATTGTTTCCTAATAACAAAAAATTTGATCCAATTTGTTATTAAAACTTAATAAAAGAGTATTTTCATTCCAAATGTAATAAACTCGAATAAAATAAGTAACAAATTCCAGTGATTCCGGGAGTTAATATATTCATCGATAGTCCAGGATTAATTTAGGTTCGAAATCGTTTAAAAAATTCATCATCGCTACGCGAACAAAAGTATCATCTAGTTTTACCAAAGTGCTACGAGTTACTAATAATAGTTTTGAAATATCGTATAAAAACCGGCATAAAATAAATCAAATCGTCAAAATTATCATCGGATCGAAGGGAAAATCAAACGGAAAATTGAAAATATTTATATTACATATTTTTATGAAATGATTATTCGTTTGGAAAATTACAATTACATAATGGTAAAATTTTTTTGGAAGAGTACTATAAACGCGTTCGAATTTAACATCAACCATTTCCATATTTAACCATCGCTACATTTTTACAGTCATTTTACAAAGTTTTTTGTAAAAACGAAGCATTAATTTGTTATTTTAATAAAGATATTATTTTTATTTCTTACGATCTTTTAATTTTTAAAAGGTATATTTTGTAAGACTGTGAAAGACGGTGTTCAAATTTTTTAAATATCATTTATACAGAACAATAGAAGATAATTTATTATTTATGAAGAATTAAATATATTTACGTGATAAAAATTTAATTGAAATTTACCCACCGACGTTGATAAATTTAAGTTTTTTTTTCACGCTCATTTTCTTATAACGTTTCGATGATACCGGATGAAATTTTAAATGATTTAATAACTAATAAATTCACGATAATTGTGGTGAAAAGGGACAATCATCGTCGCTTCCGTAAGCACTTTGAAAAATCGGTGAAATATACACGTGTACCGGAAATTGGCATCATTGTTACTCTTATTAGTAACGAGTCTAACAACGGTAAATTTAAATTTATACATTTGAGCGATGGGAACTGCAAAAACGTTAAAGAGAACAACGAAATAGAACGTAACAAAAAAAATGTATCAAACGTTATTACAAGATTTTCGAAGAAAAAAAATACGATTTCATTGAATTTGTTGATTAGAGTCGAGTGAGATGCTCATCGTTACGTGGATTTCGAAATTCATTCGCGATAGGAGAAAAATGGAGACGTCAACGGTCAAAGATGTCCGAGTACCGGTTCCTCGACATCACCCACTTGGGCTACGTAAAATTTATGACAACTTTATACTCTACATACGAAGCTCACAACTATGCGAGATTTTGAGATTTCGATAGTTGAGTGGATCACTAACAGGGATGGTAAGGAATCAGGGGTTTAAATACGAGGGTAAGAAAAATTATGGTTCGATCGTATTCGAGTCATTCTTTTGTATTTCGATTTAAATTTACACTCCAAGTATCGAAAACAGTGTAACATAATATTATTTATACAAAATTAAATGTTCGTTAATTAATATTTCTTACATTACATAAGATATTCATTGCTTACGCAACGAGTGCATAGGACAACATTCTTCATTGTACAATAAAGAAATTGTTGTATCGAACGATGATCGCGAAATCCGTGAATCGCGAATCCTTGAGTCACGTCATATCGATTATTTTCTTTTATTTCTTTTATTTCCTTCTTATGTTTCTGCTTCGTCCTCGTGTTCCTTCTTCTTCTTCTTCTTTTTCTTTTTCTTTTTTGATTCTGAAAAAAGTTTAACAAAAGACCATGAAAATCGATGCAGCCGATCGGATCCACCCGAATTTATTCAATTTTTTCAACGACAATCGCAAAAAACGAATCATTTTAAAGTAAATACCGATTTACGATTTTTATGATTTTTATGATTTTTATGATTTTTATGATTTTTATCGAAACAAAAATATCAATTATTTTTTAAACGCGGTGTTTTCTTCTTTTTCGTGCGTAACGAATAAAGTATTTGATTTTTAATAAAACGTTTCGTTTCGATGTCAATGTTTTTCTACAGTGTTATTATATCCGAGCATTTGGTTGGCAAATACCAGATAATCTAAAAAATCTTTAATCAATTTTCTTTCTTAAATAAAAATTTAATTTCGATATCAATCTACAGTTTCAAAACGCGTTAGAGGTTGTAATCGTTAAAATTGAAAAAAAGTTAAAAGAAGGCAGCGATCGTTGGGAGTTGTATTGTATTGAATCGTAAGATCAATATTAATTGTAAGATAAAAAGTAATTAAAATAGCGAACGAACCCTCCGTAACAGCTTCGACTTCCATCACCGTCTCCTCGACCTCTTGTTTCACCTCCGACTCCTCCTTCATCTTCTTTTTCTTCTTCTTCTTCTTCTGTGGAGGCGCCTCTTCGGCTTCGAGCACGAATTTCTCCTTGGACTCTTTCTCCTCCACCTCAGCTTCCGGCTGGACCTTCATCTTCTTCTTCTTGGGTTTCTCGGGAGTGTCGGCAGTATCGAGGCCACCGATCTCCTCGATCAGCGGCTTCTTCTCCTCGATCTCCGAGTGTCGCCTCTTGACGCTCGACATCGTGGAGTCGGCAGCCGCCGGATACTCTAGCACTTCGCTCTTGGTGTGGAATTTCTCGAAGGCGGCCTTGGCCCTCGCGGTGCCGCTGATTCTTCTCATGTTGTTCCCCTCCTCCAGGATCCGCAATCGGGCCTCCAGCTTGACCTTGTGCTCAGCCCCGAGGTCGAACGAGGCGTCCTCGCCCAAGGCGTCGACCCTCGTGCAGAGGGAAGCCTTCGCCGCGAGCATTCGGGACATCTTCCCCTTGTTGCGACTCGTTGCCTGCGTCGATCGCCAAATTAAATAGTTTTTTTATGTAATTTTCAAATCTTTGGTACGGAGATGCGTTTCGACGTTTCTCAATTATCACCGCGTATTTTCGCGATTAATATCTTTAAAATTAAAGAATACCTGCATTTGATCGACTCATGCGCTAACCAAGCTTTTAAATACGCGACCGATTATATAAATTATGTAAATTTTGATTTATTTAGATTTTTTTCTGATTAAACACGAATGGACAATATTCTTTTGAATATACATTTTTCTTATGTAACAAACCATTATCAAAGGTGTTTCTTTAAACAATTTTTTCCTGTTTATTTGATTGAAAAATATTTTCATATTAGATTTATCGCGTAGTATTTTCAATTTATTAAGAAGTGAAATGAATAATTAAAAACAAATTATCGTTTCGATACTCAAAATTACTCTATATTTTTCATAAATTCGAATCATTTTCTCGTTATATTTGAAAATTAAAATATACTTTATACATTTTTAAGAAATTAATTGGTTAAAATATTTGCTTTAGAGTTACGATCGAATATTTTTTAACTTTACGCGATAGTCTAATTAAATTATAAATCAATTACAAGTCGATTAAAAATCATGCATACAGTACCGACGTATAATATTTACCTGACCAACGAGATGGGAATGATAAATGAGTCCGTATTTGGGTGTGTCTTTTTTTGTTTTGAGCGCACGGAAAAGGGCTTTTTCGGCGCCGAGGATTTGCAAAGTCGAGGCTGGATGTTTTGCGAGATTGATAAGGGAACCAGCGTGAGAGATGAGGCGAGCACCTACTAAATCACCTATTAAAACCGTGAGATTTGGAGCCATTGCCATCATACGAGTTTTTAGGTACTCGTACAATTGAGTTCTGTAGGAAGAGATTTCTATTACCTGAAAAAAAAGATTTTTCAATTTTAACTATATGTATTCTCTATGTATTCTCATACTTATTCTAAGAACCAACTTAAGAATGGTAATTATAGTTACGTACTTTAAAACGTAAAGTAAGACTTTACCAAAAAAGATAAATTTTATAATTATTGTTTTAAAAGAGAATTTCATTTTTCCAGTGTTTGCTCGATATTCCACTTTTTCTAATATACGTTTTATAAATATATGTGTAATTTAATTAGCTTTTAATTTTTAATTTAACTTTAAACAATTTTTGATACGGTCGTATAAAATACCAAAATATTAATCAACTACTTACCTGATCGCATAAATGCTGAATATTAATAATATCATCGTTAGAAATTTCCGTTCCCATGGATATTTCCGCAGCTTCTTTAACTTTCTCTTCTATTTCCTCCGGTAAAATATCCGATAAATCCGATTGACCGGCATTTTCTCTCGTTCCAATAATATTCACCGTTTTCACAAAAGCAATGTTATCGGCAATAATTTTACCCAATTCGGGAAAATGCCAGCCGTACCTACGCACAATCATCGATTAGCTTGAAAATTGTAATAAAAAACAAAGAAAAAAGATCGAATAAATGAAATCTTACCATTCTCGACATCTCATAACATAATTATTTAATTCTTTATCGAGATCATCCAAAAGGCAAACGGCCTGAATGATCATGGTATCGACTTTGTCCGGAGAAAATTTGAGTTTGTACCTAGAAAGACTGTGAGCTAGACCTAATACCATAGCCGTCATTTCTCTTTTTGGAAAACCAGCCAACAGACTATCCATTTGAGTACGGATGCATCTCATTAATTCTTGTACAGCCGTATTGCTTACGCATCCTAAATTTAATTTGTCTTTTATTGCATTGCCGAGCTTGGCGTCGGCGACGGCTAATTGTTCTTGTAGTTCGCCGCACTGTTTTTTCAATACTTTCTTTAAGGATTTGCATAATTTGCCTTCGATGGCTGCGGTCGTAGCCGCAAGAGCTTCGGTTGTATCCGAGAACTTTTCAAAATGTTTGAGTTTAAGGCTACGAAAAATATATTACCGATGAATACCAACGTCCATAATAATTTAAGGATAATTAAGATATAAATAAAAATCTTCATATTTACTTACATTTTACTGGCTCCCTCGGGTGTCTCAAAATCAAGATATAGGTTATCGGTTTTGACGAGTTTATTTTCATCCAACAACTGCAATTATAAATGACATTGTAAGAACGTTAAGCTGCATTGGTTCGAAAGTACGACATATTTTAGCTGACCAAAGCAAGCAAAAGAATAAATAAGTTTTTACGAACGTCAATTATGTTGCAATAAACGAACACGTGTACGAGTTTAAGGTTATGTTGTTAAATAACGCAAACAAACTTACAAATTTGGAGCTTATAAAAAAGGTGAAGGACTCACCTTAAAAATAGCGTATCCCGCAGGAGTTTCGAAAAGCACCAACATCTCGAAGAGGTTTTTCCGAGCTCTTTGGTGGTGTTATATTATTACGAGCGATGCGATGTCAACAATCGCATTACTCGCAACAATCGCCGGAAATTTTGAACTTCAGACGTCAGACGTTAGATGGCGCTGGTCGCGATCGCATTTCCCTGTGGCTGCCGCTTGTTTTTACGAGTCGAGTTCGAGTCCGCGGAGACTATTAGCAAAAGAAAATAATTTTCCTATCCGAGTTCTGGAACGTACGTGAGACGTAGCTTCTCTAAGAGGCGACGTAATTGCTAATAGTACCGGTACTGCGATGCGCAAAAAAATTAATTCGATCCATTACATTTCATTGATTCTACATTGATTTTATATTGATTTTATATTGATTTTATATTGATTTTATATTGATTTTTAATACTCAATGGCTGTAGATTTTATTTTTTTCAATTCGAGCTGACCGATAGTTTTTAAAAATTTGGGAAAACTTTTGAGGAATTTAAATAAAATAACAATCCGCTATTATTTATGGCTTGGCTTTCGAAAGTTATTTAACGAGTAACGAAAACTAAAAAAACTCCATTAAATTATATCGTACAACGTTATTATTTGCTTTTAATAAAAGAAAATTAATAATGCGTAAGAATTGCAGAAGTAATAACAATGTCAAATTATTATTATTAATTTCATATTCTATTTTAAAGTATAACTATGAAAAAGTTTCGTTTCTACGCATTTGTTTTTCGAACCTTTTTTTGTATTGTCGTTATAACTTTAATTTTGTACATTTTGAAAGTAATAATATTACGAAATATATTCTGAAGCGAACGGTAATTAGAGTTATAAAAACAAATAATATTAAACGATGAATTAAAATAATGATAAATGTGTATCGTACTCGTAGTTTGAATAATCATATTATAAAAAAATTTAAAAATATATTATATTAAATAATATTTTAAAAAATTAAAAATGAACGATATCGCATTAAAAATAAATTTTGATAATTAAACAAGAATGAGATGATGCGTTGTAAAAAACTGAAAAAACTCTATCGAACGCATTGAAAAAAAATTAGTACCAATTGAAAAAATTATATCAAATTTGGATAGGAATCATTTTAAAGTAGCAAATTAAAAACTTATCTTCAAAAAATACTATTGGAAATTATTTAAGTGCATTCGTAAGAAAATTAATCCCAATATATGTACAAGAATTTAATAAAAGGATGTAAAAAATTATGTTTTTAATTCACTTTTCAACATATAAATATCCATGATAGAATGTAAAATTAAAAAATATATTATTGGATAAATTCTAAATAATATTTTGTTAAAATTTATGGAATAATTGTAGGCGAATTTTAAATAAATATTATTGTGTAAATGTATATAAATAGACTTAATAAGATTTCGTATTTCTTTACATTTCGGAAAAATCAACAGGGTTTTGAAAGTATTTGAAAAAATCAATACCGAATACTGTAATTATTTAAATAAATATGAATAATTTTTAACGATACTTCAGGTATGAATACGAGATTAAGTTATTAACTATTTATATAATATGAATTAATTGAATTTGGTGCATTTGAAAACAGAATGATAATATAAATATTGAATATAAAATTAGAACAACTAACGGTTAAATGGTAAATTAAGTAATTTTATAAAGTAATTTTATGATTTACCTAATGATATAAAGGTAATGAAATTACATATATTAAGATTGAAAATGAAATAAGATATTAGTCAATTAAATATAATAGATGTTTAGATAAATCGAGAAAAGAAGATAATATTGAAATTGTGTCAAAGCAATGTTTTTTTAATACTAACAATAGTACATATACATTTTTTTAAGGAAAAATACTCATCTATTAAAAAGTTATGAATTATATTTTTTGAATACTTTATTAAAACAAAAATAGAATAGAGTATTATACTAGAAATTTTCGACTAATTACTTATCCATCGTACCTATAAATCTTATATATTTTTATTATTCTACCAAATGAATATAGCACAATCCGAAAATTCCATTGATCTCCGCGTTATCGAAAGTAACTTTTTCGGCAGATAAATTATGGATAACGCGAATCGGCAGCTCTTGAATAGTTATTGAATAATGCCTAATGCTTTCCAATTATTATCCAATTATTATCCAATTATTATCTAATGTTATCGCTACCGATGTCGATAAAATATCCTATTTATTCTCACGAGTTAAATTTACAACGAGCAATATCTTTAAGTATTCCACGATTGCTTTGTTTCTTACCTGTTTTGTATGCATGGCAAAAATACAATTCATGAGTGGCACGATTTCCGTCTTACCAATTATTAACTAGAGTTCCTGACACACTACGTGATCGAATCGTTTCAGAATTTTTCTCAAAAAAATATCTGAAAAATCCCATCAGAAATTTGTGTATCGGATTCTACAGCGAAACCTTGAACTTATACTTGTATTAAAATTTCTTCTTCCCGTCGTATCCGTTAAATATTACATTAAACTTCATCTATCAAAAAATAGTAATGTACGTAATAAATTAATTTAATTAATTACGATATTAAATATTATCGCTAAAAGATAAAATATTTTCATTCTTAATAACTATGGTTATATAATATAAATTTATACAAAAACGATAGTTTGAAATAGAGTAAATAAATTATTAGACTTTCCTTTATTTATCGGATACATTACTAACAAATTTTAAATTATTTATTTCACACATTACATTTTTGTAATAACGAACGTAATAGAATTCTATCGATAGCTTATATCTACGTAGAATTTATTTATAAATAAATATACACTTTCCATATTTTAAAAATTTATATTTTTTATAATGAAAAAATTATTACATAATAATTAGTCAAAACATGAATGTACAATTGCCTTTTAATATTTTTTACAAGAACTCATTTTTTAAATTCAGTCTATTACTTATTAAAGTGTTACATTGTTACACTTCTTGATTTATTTCAGCAATGAAAATGATTGCATTAATTGCGAAAATTCCCATTGTCTAAAGCTACGTTATAACAATACTTATATAAAAATAAGTTTTTTAAAAGCTACGCCTTGCGTATGTGATGAAAAATTGGTTTTCATACACCTTGCATATCTTTTCACTCGCTCGTACACACTTTCTCTCTCTCGCTCACTCTCTCAGTCACTCTCTCGCTCTTAAAAGGACGTATCCATATAAAAATATACGAAAGTCATAACTTTTTCGAACAATTAACTTATACAATCTTTCTTTTTACAATCAGATTCTTATAATAAAAGAATTGGAAGGGAAAAGAACTAATGACAAGGCGTACTAGTTTGGAAAAGATAAAACGCGAGGAACTGGTGTGTAGCACAATTATTATGGATTAGGATTTATTGCGCTGAATTATTTAAAACGCGTATGCAGTCGCATAATAAAATAAAACGTTGTTATACGTAAACGTCCCCCTTGCGATCGCGATATAGAAATATAATTTTAATTGTATTATTGCATGTGAGAACGTGGAAAACATTCGAAACACCGTATTGCACTGTATTGCACACAAGTATACATTTTCTGATATCGCCATCGCTGTATTTGTTTTTCCTTTTTGAAAGGGAAAAACAAAGTTTGCGGAGGGAACAAATTTTCAGTTTAGAAATTCGTGAAATTCGCTCGTTTGATCGAATTCTTGCAGTTAGCTTCGCAAGCTTTCCATGAATTTCAAAAAATTTTACACACGAGTCGCTCGCAATGCTTTTCATAAATTATTAAAAAGATTTATGTCTAGTTTATTAACCGGGAAAAAGATTTGAAACCAACCGTAAGCTCGTTAATAAATATCTCGTAGGTACTCGTTTAATTCATTAAAGATTGAAAAAGAGTAAGAAGTTATACGTAGGTTATATTAAATAAAACATCGTTACGTAAAGAAGGAAAAAGCTAACGAAAAAGTTAACGAAAAAGTTAACGAAAAAGTTAACGAAAAAGTTAACGAAAAAGTTAACGTAAAAATATTATCGTACGTACAGAGTAAAATGTATTATAAAATATCGATCGAATCGTAATATTATCGTGAAATATCTATCGCTTGGATAAATGGAAAAGACTTTGTACGAATCGCGCGGAGAAACTTTAGCGCTGGATGGTTAAAAGGTATAATTTTTTGCCGCAACGGTACGAGAATCGGAGCGCCGAACCTCGACGCCGAGATCGCTGGATAAAACCTCGCGTATAGATGAAAGCATCGACAAGGGGGAGAGGAGGGATGGGGAGGGATGGGGAGGGATGGGGGGAGGGATCGGGATGGATCAGGAGCGATCTCGAGCGATCTCGAGCGATCGGTAGACAATAGCTAAGTGTCACCGACGCCTCTTGCACAATCCAGCAATTCCTGCAAAATCCTCGGGCCAGATCGAAGAGGGCCCCGACGAAAGATCAAAGATCACTTGGCGGAGTAATGCGAGCCGATGTTGGAGGAGGAGCCCCTGTGGTGGTGGTGGTGCTGCTTGTGCGCAGGCCCTGAGTAACGACTGCCGGGCCTCGAGTGCACTATCGCGTAGTGATCGCTGTTCGTGGAAATGGAGCGCGTCGAGTTCATCGTCGAGCCGCCGGAGGTGTAGCCCGGCTTGCCGTTGAGAGAGTACCTGAAACACCGACGGACGAACGTCAACACCTCCGTCGTTGACCGCCATCCTGATCGATCCTGCCATCCGACTTTCCAACCATTTCCGAGCGAGGACTCGGCCGAGATCGGAGATTTACCCGCGACTGTTCGTCCGAGTCGAGATAACAAGGACACTGGTGTCCTTGTTGCTCGAAATCGGTTTACTTATTATCGATCCGTGTCAACCTTCCAATTATTATTCAAAATTTTAAACGCGTATCTCGGCGATCTTCGCCTCGTCCGATCCAACCAAACGAGCGAATGTACTTTCAACTTATCGAGTTCGGTCCTTTTCTAGTTGTAAAGCCTTGCGTACAAAATATTATGCGTTAAATTTTCGTCAACGATGAAACGCGACTCTCGCTCCGAAATGGTTAGAAAATATATTGTTCGCGTTAAGAAACGATATGGATTATGCGATATATGCGATGATTATTTTCCATTAAAAAGATTTAGTCGAAACGACTTGGATTTATTTCAGTATTTGTGTATTCTATCGCGTTACGTTGTACTTTGAAAATTGCGCGTTTATTTACGGTTTATTCGCGCTTTGTCGGAGAAACGTCGTTTCGTTAAAATTTAATCGCTGTGCGAAGATTTTGCGATGTATTAAAATTGTTACATGGAAATGCATAGATACGAAGGTTAATAAATTAATCAACATGAAGCATATTCTAAGAGACTTTTACACTTTTGAGAAATTAATTTATCTTCAAGGATTTGTATTAAATACGAACATTATTCAGCGAACGTTAGAATTGAATAAAAAAAAAGCTATTTTCAATGCATATCGCGTACGTGGGAGTAGAAATAAAAATAAAATTCGCAAAGTCTCTTGAAACTATATAAACACAGAGGTAAACACAAATGATCAAAGTATATATAACAAACACAATCCTACCGTGGCACACGCGTGTAATTGTTGCATCGAGATAGCATTTTGAAGCTTTTTGTTTATAATCGTGAGATCAAGAGTCAAACCTCGAGCCGTACTGGGATCCGTGCCAACTGCGATATGGATCGTAGTCCTCGATGATCGAGGGCTCCTTCTCGATGATCTCCGTGCGCGCGCAGCTGCACGTCATCGCCGAGCAGAGAAACACGTTGATTATAAACATTATCAGCAGGAGGATGCCGAGAGCGATGGCGAGCCAGAGCAGCCAACCCGGGTGCACTGCACCGTCGTCGCACAGCGGCTGCAGCACTGCGCACAAAAGTGGGTTAAAGCGGTCGACCCGAGATCGCACTTCCGCTCTATCCCCGACTTAGTCCCACGGGGATAAGATGAGCGGCGTTTGCTTCACCGTTGCTTCACCGTAGCTTCACCGTAGCTTCACCGTAGCTTCACCGTAGCTTCCGATATTCCGATCAGAATCTCGACTGTGATTCCCCTGAATCTCAGGATTCCCTTCATTCCCTTCGTTCCCCCGATTTCCCAACTCAAACTTACGCGTCTCCACCGATAAACCGTTTATTCATTTTCTTTCGGATGCACCGATAAAACATATTCGCGCGGATGTTTGCTCCATAAAGCCTCTGCCTTTTATCGATGTGTACTTTAACGTTAATGAAAATTAAATAAACGCTCTTTAAATCGAATCGCTATCGGGAGAAAAAATTCCAACTAATTAGTAGACATAAATAACGCGTGTTTATATCAATTTCGTGTTTTATTTTATAGCTAATAAAACTACCTAATAAAACATTTTTCATATTTACAGACTATTTTTTGCATGCGTGCGTTTGCGCGTGTATCGCAAAACTTTAATGGTGTAAAAATTAGAACGTTAAAGTTAATAGAATATCGTAAAAATAGCAACTAACACCGTTACCCGACACCTTTTCAAAATATATCAAACACCGACGCACCTATCCGGATTATTTAACTATCCATAAATGTTTGTTATTATTAAAAGAAAAAGTGATTGCGCAAGATATAAATGGTTTGGCGGTTACTTTCACTCGGTAACTAAAATCTAGATATATAATAAGATAGGTAAGGTACAACAAAGCGGCTACGCAAATTTAACAATTCGCAGTATTGTTTTCGATTTATTTTCGATTTATTTTCGATTTATTTTCGATTTATTTTCGATTTGTTTTCGTATTCTTTCGTAGACTCGTAAAGCGCTTAAATATTAAATGCGTATTTAATTTATCGAATCTCGCAACGAAAACACGTTTGATGAAAATTCAGCATTTAAATATCTTTAAAAGATAAACGGTATGCGAGTATTTTTAATTTACCTCTAGAACGCGGTTAACACAAATCTATAAATAGTTGGTTAAAAGCCGAGTCGCGTAGTTCATAATAGAGCGTAATTATCGCGCGATTAAAAATGTCAACGAAAAGGTTGCGCGAGTATCTTTTACAAAGGAGAAAAAAACGATGTATGCGAATCGTGTGCACCGAGCGACGTCTCGCGTAATAGAAAAAAGAAAGAAAATAACTATAAACGATCCCTTTACCAACCCAATGGCTATTCGAGCGCCTATTCGAGCGCCTATTCGAGCGCCTATTCGAGCGCCTATTCGCGCGAGCGTTGAAAAATGCGTTTCCTTGTTTAACTTACTAGGAGTGTCGCCAGGGCTAAGAACAAATACACTCGTTCCGGCGTGCAAAACCGCCTCTTCCTCTCTGGGTATTATTTGTCCTTTGGTCGCCGCGAAATTGCCGTTCTTTATTCCTATGGCGTTTTCATCGCCGTCGCATATTGGCTCGCCGCAGCTTTCTATTTAAAAAGATGAATCATGTATAAAGAGCTCCGAGAAACAATTTGAATATATACGATGTATTTATGCATGGACGTTTAACAACGGGCGTGGATCTGTGCGCGTTGTATAATTGGATAGAAGGATTCCAGTTATCATAAATATGCGAACCGATCGTTACGGATGCAATAATCATTGCTCGATACAATAAGATATTTGTTAACGAAACTTATTTTTCAAGGGTTATTTTCAAGTATTTTAAGTAGCGACTTAAATAGCGAGCGATTTAACGTTTACTCTGTAGATCAGCGATCGTTCGTTTGTTGGTTCGTTCGTTGGTTCGTTCGTTGGTTCGTTCGTTGGTTCGTTCTTTTGCAAGTGGTACGCGAACACGACGGGATCAATCAAGTTTTGATTAAAAATGCGTTGCTCGAGCATAAACATATTTTTACCAACGGCTCAACGTTTTAATCGCCGTTACAAGCAACTACCGCTGTTGGATTTGTCTTTGTTTCGTTTAAAAATAATACGATCCAACTATGACTCTTACAACTATATTTGTCGAATAATGCTTACCTTTACAAAGTACGATTTCGCACTGGAGATGCAGTTGCTTTTGCGTATCGGAGAATCGAAACGCCGATAGCGTTGCTTCGGCCGTTCCCGCGTTCCGATTGTAAACGAATTTCGAAATGAATTTCGCTTTGTCGGGACACCTTTGGATAAAAATACCATTTAATTATTTCGATTGTTACGAATTTTAGAGTGCGTTTTTGGTGCATTTTTGCTGCATTTTTGCTGCATTTTTGCTGCATTTTTGGTACTTTTTTTTTTGCGTCGAGTAAAAAATTAAAAAATTTAAATTACCCTCTTTCGTCGATGATCGTAACGTTGTGATTGTCGGTGTCGAAGCCAAGGCAAGACTTTACTCTAAAGCCATAAGCTCCTAAAATTATAGAAAACATTCTACTATAAATATCATTTTTTATAATATTTTTTTTTAATTTTAGCACGGTTTGTTTATATTTAAATTCGACGATGACAATATATTACGGCTCGCGCGATTTATTCCGAATTCATAAACATAAAGAATAAAACGATTTTGACGACTTTGGTTGAATTTAAAAAGAAACTGTAAAAATCCTGTTCAGGAATTTCAAAACGTTGTAAAAAAACCGGAACGTTCGCGATGCGTTAAAAAGTCGAGCTTTAAAACCAAAAATCAGTGGAATCGTCGCGGTTGATCGATTACGATCGAAGAATATTTGCAATAAGTGGACCGAAAAGAATAAATTATCAGAGTACAAGTATATTTATATTTTTTGAACGCGAATCCGTCCGCGCATTATAGTTTAAGAATCTCAGCGACGAGGATATTTTAAAAACGACAAGACAAAATCGAGTCTAACGTCGGCAATATAATAAAATAACAGAGATCCGGAGAATAAAATAACCACGGTGTCCAGGTAGGACCGTTTCGAGGATTAATATCGTCTGCGAACACCGATTGGGATAGTTTCAGGACTAAAGCGTGTGTGCGTGTGCCTGCGTGTGGTGTGTGTGTGTGTGTGGTGTGTGGTGTAGGTGTGCGCGCGCGCAGATACGTCAACCAACGACCGACGTTCAAAATCAAGCACGCGTTTGACAAAATATCAAAGATTATTCGACTGCGCAAAGATGCAGGCTCTAGTTTTTAATCCGTTGATTCCATTTTCAAGACGTTACGGTTTAGTTTTCAAACCTCTCGCTGTTCGTCGATGATACGTTAAGAACCAGTTTTACGAACTTAAAAAAAAAATCTAAAGGAAAAAACCGTTGTAAAAATGTTCGCTTTGAAAAAAAGAAAAGGTAATTGCATCGGAAAAATGAATTTTATAATCGCCGAAAACGAAAGACGCGTGAAGGAGCAAATAAAAAATAAAAAAATTAGAGAACCGACTCGCAAAATTAAAAAAAATAGTTGATAAGAAGGGATAAGTTGGGAAGAGGAAAAAAAAGCCAAGTTAAAAAGAAAGGAAAACGATGAACGAAGGCTTTTCGAGACTCTTCCTTTCGAGGCGTTTGGGCGCGAATCGAGGTTAACTTCGGATCATCGGCCGGCGTTGGAATAATTCATCGCGAGACGAAGAAGAAGAAAAAGGAAGAAAAAGGAAGAAAAAGGAAGAAAAAGCGTCCGAGTTTCGCAAAAGCTCGAACGCATGCGCAAGTGGGAATGGCGCAAGCATACTCACCGTCGACCGGCGATATCTCAGCGCGCAGAGTGTAGTTATGCCCGAAAATGGCCTCCTGCACTCGCCGCGTACCGTCCAGCAGCCGCAAGGACACCAAGGACGTCTCGTTTCTAGAATCGGATAGAGTTTGTAATACTCGAGATCGCCGCCTCTCGATTCGCCTCTCGCTTCTCGATTGCATCGGGCGATCGCGGGGGGTGCGAGGTTATCGCTGGTATTACGCAACCCGAGCATTCTTGAATCAGCTTCGACCTCCTCCTCCTCCTCCTCCTCCTCCTCTTCCAATTGGTACAAAAAAGCTACTAACTCATCGCGCCTCGGAGAACGCGAGCTTCTCTCCTTCTCGATGATCGCGAATGCGTAATCCGCGTCGGTGCGAGGGTGTCATCGAAAATTCAACGAAAATTCAAATCTAAAAGTTTTTATTAAAAATATCGACTGCTCGGCAACGAAAGGAACAACATAAATAACGAAAAAAGTCGAATAATCGAACCGTTTGCAGGATTCTTGGCTATCTTATACACGATTTTATACGCGATTTTATAGACGATTTGTAGCGATCGCATCGTTGATCGATCGTCCACTCGATCGTCCACTCGATCGTCCACTCGATCTCCACGTTTCTTATCGCAAAATACTCGGGTCCGCAAAGCAATAACCTCGCGTACTTTCTCCACGGACTCGTATCGACGTAAAAATCGTTCGCTCTCCAGGCGAATTATATCGTAGTAGACACCTATGTATATAAAAGGCAAGAAAGTTAATGGAACATATCGTACCTGGCGTTCCTGTATTTCGTGTTGCCACACGTTATTACGTAAAACTTGTCATCGGCCAGCTCGAGAGTCTTGTGTATCCTCACCGCGATCGAAAGCGAGCGTTCGTCCGTGCGCTGCAAGAAAAAAAGTTGGTCAAAGCATCGGCTCGGACGTATCCGAGGCTACCGAAACGCTCCGAACGAGCTTCTCCCTCGCGAAATTACGAGTCGAGGTATTCCGAGCGTAAGTTTGATCTTGGCTGGATCCGTGCTCGATCCGTGCTCGATCCGTGCTCGATCCGTGCTCGATCCGGACTCCTCGGTTTCGCAGCCCAACTCGTTCGCAACCAGCAAATATTTGCGAAAGAAAAACCTAACCTTTCCCTCGTAGGTTAACGCTTGCGTCCATCTCGCGCGTAAATTTGCCTTTGGCGTGTTCTTTTCGTTTCAACGTACGGATAATTCTCGGTGACCGGATGCTAAAACACGCGCGATTTATGTAATTCGAAATTTATGCGTTTTCTAAAGTCGATTCCATTGTACCGCGTTACATTGAAAATCAATATTTTTCTCTTAGCGCAGGATTTACAGTCCGAGTGCGAAAAGCACGAGTCATTGTTGTTACGGGCGTTGTCGCGACTCGAATAAATTTATGTAAAACGTCGTTCGCATCGATTTCCCTTTAAGAAGAAAAACTATTGCGACAACCGATACGCGTAGACGTTACGATATATTCCGCGAAGAACTTCCAAAGAATCGGTTTCACGATACATCATCCAACTCTCCTCGGACCTTACGCTTGTAATAAAATTAAATGCTTTCCTCGCTTGTGCAGTTGTTCCACGGACCGCCGCTATTTTATATCGCATTGCGACCAAAGACTTAAATTTAGCGCTTCCTTTCGAAATTTAAATGTGACCGATGTTAATCAACTTAATTAACGCTAATTAAGTGGAATTCGTAGCGTAATGGAAAAGGTCGGTAGAACGCGGAGTAAGAAATTATTTTCACCGTCGCGCGCCAGTTAAGTTTTGCGCGAGGGAAATAGGTACGTCTGGTAATAAATGTAGGAAATTTTTTCTCGTCTCGCGACGCGCCTAAATTTATAAAGACCATGTGGCCAGCGACACGAGTTGTTCGCTCTTTAATTTGCGCGATCGTGGATCGAAGAATTTGAATGGCAATTTGAATTTCGTGTTGAATTTCGCGCTGAATTTCGCGCTGAATTTCGCGCTGAATTTCGCGCTGAATTTCAATTTGAATTTCAATTTGAATTTCAATTTGAATTTTGGACCTATTATTCTCGATGAAAACTGCTCGAGTGGTCGAAAGCTCGGCTGCGATCGTCGTTGACGTGGATGTACTTTCCTCTTTACGCCGACCATAACCGGCGTACCCGGAAAGACCGAGATCGGCAAGAAAGTAATTTACCGATTCAACAGTTGCGGCATCCTCGTTTCTTCTTCCATGTATATATTTATCAAAAATATAATAATCTTGTCCGTTGGTTTTTCTTTCCGTTTCATCCCTTTGAATTTAATTACACAACCTACAAGATGTACTTTTAATCTCCGTGTTTGTTAATATTTTTACCGAAGTTAATCGATAACGAATGATTTTATTATTAATTCGTAAGCTTTAAATGATAATTAAAACGAAATAAAGTGTAATCAAACGATAAATTGATGATTCTTTATACAAGTTCCATTACGTACTTTCTTTTTTTACATTTTTCAGTCCTTATGTTTTTGTTGCTCTTTTACTTTTATTCTGCCTTCTTTCTGCCTCTTTGTACGTCTGTCTGACTGTTTTTCTCTGTCCGTCTCTCTTTTCCTCTCTTTCTTTTTCTCGCTCAATAGTACCACAATCCCTAATTCATACTTGCACGGTACCCGCAGTGTTGAAAAGATACCTGTATTCGCAATTCATAAACAACTCTTCGTGATTTATGGTCAAATATACAAAGTAATATGCATTTATACATATATAACGATATTTTATATCGTAATATTTGACATGTAAGTATTGGAAGAGTCGATTTTGTTTTATTTTAATTCTTTATATCTGATTAATCATTTTTTTTACTAAATACAAATTATTAGACAAGCGTTTTTCTCTTAATTTATTCTCGTACAGTTTTATTCTGGCATTATCGAAAAAGAAAAAATAGTATTCATTTTATTTCTTAATGACTCTGAAGCTTTTGAAATAACAAACGGCATTTTTACAACACATTTTATAAATATAATGATGAGTATATAATTTTAATGTGTTACGAAGCATCATTAAAAAAAATAAAGCGAAATTTCAACTATGAAATAACTTTCGAAATGATAGTCGGTTATTATACATAAAGTCACGACAGCAATTGTGTATAATGTTATTATATTACAAATATTATTTAATTACCTTATTTAAAATTTTAAAACATGGAAGTTTCAAGATAAATAATTCTAGAGATATTTTAGTTGCACTAAAATATGGATATACTTCTTTACTTTAAAATTATTTTTTTATGTATTAACTTTCGTTTATAATTTTGATTTTTAAATTTTACCTATATATTTATTCTTCGTATTTGAATGAAAAATAATAAAATAATAATAAAAGTTGATGAATAACAAAATTGGAATAAATTAAATAATAATGTAATCTACTTGAAACATTATAAACTAAATTATTAATAAATTTTTTAATATTCTATTTTACATAATTAAATTTTTTAAATCTAATAAATGTAGATGAGCATCTTTTGTAATATGATATTTAAATTTTTGCATTATTTCTTATGTGGTACAATTTATGGTTTAAAATAAAATATTTACTTAAAAAACATTAATTTTTTATGAAATTGGCATTAGCATAAGTATTAACATTAAAATTTAATGCCAAGACTTTACATATACCTTGGAATTTGAATATATATTTTATTTATTCAAGACTATCGTATTTTCATACATAAAAAGAAAATATGTAACCAAACAAATTGATGTAAAATTTTCGCTTTTAACATTTTAATACTATTCTATCTTTTTCTCGGTTAAAAGTCGCATTGATATTTTAAACGTGTTCGGTGATTTCGGATTTCGTTAGAATATATTAAGATTCTTAGTTTACATATTATTTATAGTTAACATATAAAATACATACAATTTATTTTTACTATAATCCATGATCCACGCAATAAAAATTATTACTTACAGGGCTATAATCGACAATTTTACAGTTTCATTTTTAATTCCGGTAACAGTAAATATCAAACATAATATTCTCGTGGTTTCCAGAGCTACGATATTTTTCCAGTTTATCTTGATTATTACGCAAAAAGAATAATATGTTTTCTATTATTTTAGCAATTTTTTGCATTAAATCTTCTCCATTTATAATTTAAAGTAATTTTTTAACAATTCTTAAAAAACGATCGAGTTATCGAAGTATAGTATCATATTCAACATAAATGAATAAAAATGTATTTAGAAATTATGTAATAAAAATTTCTTTAGAAATTTCTCGTTTAAAATTAAATGGATTTATCATATAAATAAAAATAATTTGATGAAAATTTTCTGCAATTATCATTCAATTAAACGTCTCGATCGATCTTACAACCACAAAATAATCTTTTTACGCAAACGACCGTGAGCATATTAAAATTTTAAAGTTTGTTTTTTGGAAAGTCCGTAAGAATAATAATAATAATAATAATAATAACATAAAAAAATTATCGTTCTCTAAAAATCCTCGGTATTTTGTTTAGGTATACGCGGTTACGCAGTACATCGTTCGATATTGTAATAATATTACTTCGCGAGAAGTAACAAGTTCGCAGTATTGTATTAAGGATTATTACGTACGCCGCAAATTACGAAATTTCTCGCGGTTTAATAATCAACGCACGCATTTAATCCGTTTTGTACGTTACACGTACGATCCCGCCTACCTAACTGGCTTCGAAAAATTTCGAATCCAGCAACTTATTCAAAAATAATGCAAATACAATCGGTCATAAAATATAAACGTATTGGTTTTGCAGCGTAATTTGACGAAAAACGTAAAGTTTATTTGCGCCGAGCGCCTTAAATTTCTCGACAATTTAATAGCTTACGAATTTTCGCAAGCTCGAATGAACGCGCGATGCCGACCTTCGGTTTCCGACTCGTTGTACCGACCACGCGTCGATCAAAATTTAATAAGACGAAACTGAGAAAATAAACTCAAAAAAATACTTCGAATTCGCGCAGCGCTCGGGTAAAAAGTGAATAAAAAAGAAAAGATAAAGGAGGTTTCGTCGAGGGCTACGCGAACGCCAAGTGCAACCGGACGAATCGGTCGCTTCGGTGCGAGTCGTCGTTACTCATCCACGCGTAAAGCCGACGTCGCGAGTGCGACAAAGGAGCCAAGGAGTCGGTGAGTCGACCGACCCAAGCCTCGGATACTCACGTTGTTGACGACGATCCCGCAGTAGTCGGGCGAGTCCGGCATCGCGAACAGGTCCACGCTCAGGCTAATCTGGCTAGAGCCGTTCCCGGCCATCATGCACGGGGGTCGTCTGTAATCCTTGTTGTGGCCTCGCGCGTGGAGCGCACCCACGAAGCTCTGGTTGAAGTTGACGCGGATGTTCATGTTGCCGTGTTGGCACATGGCCGTCACCGTCGGGTGGAAACCCGCGTCCAGCAGCTGCGGGTGAGCCTGACAACAACCAAACGACGATCGGATGAGTCGAGCGCTTTCCTTTCTGGGGCTTGCTCGAGGCTATTCCGTCGGGACTATTCCGTCGGGACTATTCCGTCGGGACTATTCCGTCGGGACTATTCCGCCTGACCACTGACCTACCGCTTACCTACCGCTGACCTACCGCTGACCTACCGCTGACCTACCGCTGACCCTATCGCAGATCCTACCGCAGATCCTACCACAGATCCTACCGCAGATCCTACCGCCGACCGAGTCGAGAGATCGTCCCACCTCAGCCGGAACTAACTCACGCGTCTTTCCTTACGCGCCTCTCTCCTACGACCAGCCGAGATGCCAGACGACTTAATTTGGTTACAATATCGAGACCATTGGAAAACAGCGCTCAGAGTTTCTCGTTCGCTTTCCCGCGTTCTCTCTCGCTCCTTTTTCCTCTGTCACGCTCGGGAACGTTAAGAAAGTTATCAAGGTGCTTCCTACGTAGACTCGTGGTTGCGTAATGCTCTCCGACGCTGCGCCATTGTGAACACGCTGGTGTCGGAACGACCCGGAAAAAAAAGCGCGTCGCGCCGACAATGGAACGGACCCGCGATGCACGAATAAAAGGAGGAGAGCCATTAATCCGTTGAAACCTCGAACGCGGGTCCCGTGAAAATCGGAGGAGCGATCCACTCCTCCTCCACCTCCTCCTCCACCTCCTCCTCCTTCTCCTCCACCTCCTCATCCTCATCCTCGAGCTCGCGCAGTTTTATCGGCCTCGCCGGTGCGTCATCGCGAACCAGAATTTCGTTCGCTCCCCGAGTGCATCCGCTGCCCGTGGATGTGATCGACGCGCCGATACGGAGGAAGGAAGGATGCCCGAACGAGATACGAGGTTTTTTACCTCGGCGGGAAGAGCTACGCGTGCACTGAATTCTACGGGGGCAGGCATACGTGAATTTCGAGATGAAAGCGAGCTCGTGAAATTCATGGTCTGCGCCTTCGTAATAAGCAGTCGCTGACGATCCTCTTTCGAGAAGAATGCGATTTTTATGGGCTGTCAGAATATTGCTGCCATTGAAGGAGGATCTCTCGACGGACCGTCTAAGAAAACCGATTTTGAAAGCGTTCGATGGAAGGGTAGGGAATGAAATTATGAAATAACCCTTTTGTGCCTTTAACGTACCGTTTATGAAAGGCTAAATAGAATACGAGCTCGGTGATCGATATTTCTTTACAAAGTAGCTTGGATGAGTGTCAGTTTCGATCTATTTTCCAACTGTAGGAGATGTTACGGTAACAAATTCCAAAGCTCGTTAGCGAGCGAGAGAAGCGCCGGAGTTGGATATTGGAGCTCGGTTCGCGATCGTTGGTCGCGTTCCTCGTACCTACCTAACGAGAGAGAGAGAGAGAGAGAGAGAGAGAGAGAGAGAGAGAGAGAGAGAGAGAGAGAGAGAGCGCTCGATTCCACGATCGGAGAGGCGATTCACCGATCGACCTTCCCTGTATTATCGGTCTCGTTTCGTCACCGATTCGGGCCTCGGGGGGACTGTCCAGCGATTCGGACGCGTCGACGAAACTGCGAAACGCCGAATCGGTCGAGTTTATTTATCGGCGCGGCGCGGCGCTGCGTTATTTATTATTGACGAGGGGATGTAAATTGCGCTCCGAGCGGACCGGGCACGTATAATTTCCCGTAATGCAAGTCCGTAAAGCAAACTCGAATTCTCGAGCGCATACCGGAGCTCGACTCGACTCGACTCGACTCGACTCGGTGCTTAAAATCTCGGACCGAGGCTAAAAAGGAGGAAGGAGGAAGGAGGAAGGAGGAAGGAGGAAGGAGCAAGGAGGAAGGAGCAAGGAGGAAAGAGCAAGGAGGAAGGAGGAAGGAGGAAGGAGCAAGGAGCAGGGAGCAAGGAGCAAGGAGCAAGGAGCAAGGAGCAAGGAGCAAGGAGCAAGGAACAAGGAGCAAGGGGTAAGCCGAAGAAAAAGACGACTCTCCAAACTCGCCTCTCGACGACTGGCCGGTACGCCAGTAAGCCGACGCGCGAACTTTCTCCTCTCGGGCGACAGGACGGCTCCCAACGACGGCTCCCAACGACGGCTCCCAACGACGGCTCCCAACGACGGCTCCCAACAACGACAACCCGTTCGTCGCTCTCTCGCGTTTTTCTCACGCCGAGCGGCCTTTTCTTCCTCCTCGTTCCTTCTTCCTCCGTCCTACGTCTCCAGTGCCGCGATTTCGCTTCGACGTTAGGATAACGCACTCCTACGCTCCTACTCGGATCCCTCCCCTCGGTACGTCTACCGACCACGACTCTTGAAAAATTATCGTTATTTCGAGGATACGGATTATTCCGCGTAACCGGCGCAACTGCTCTCGAGAAAAATCGGTACCCTCGCGTATCGGCTGCATCTTAATTACGATGTTGCCATTTCGTTATAAATTATCAATGTATTAAATTGGTTATTAAAAGATAAATTAGATATTATCTTACGCGAAAGATATTTTGACGCCGAACCTGTTTTTCCAACTACAACTGTGCATACGAAAAATGCTTCCTTTAATATTTCTAAATGATTCCTTTCGATCAACACTAAGTAGATAATACTTGAAATAGCGATAGGTGCTTAAGTAATTTTAAATCGAGAAAAATAACCTTCTTTACTCGATGAGATTATGATGAACCTCTAACTTACCTATCACAGTTAAATAATAATAATTATTAAGTATCGTATAAAGACGATACGAGACAACTTCATAAAATTTAAGTATATTTCGTAGGATTTTTTACCCGTACCAAATGTTTTTCCTCGAGAATTACCTTTGCTAAATATCGCGTTACATCTATTAGAAATTATCTACCGGTTATTAGCGTAATTATTTTAAATAATATCGAATTTTCATTCATTTTTGCTTAGCTTAAGAAATAATTTCACTTTTTATTTAACGATTATTTACAAATATTTATAGAACGGTAAAAGACTTGATAAAAACGACTAACGTAGACTCGATGCGTTATCTTCTAATATTATTGCTTTAAGATATCTCGTATCGATTTTTAAATTTCTATCCTTGTTAAATTTAAAAATTACTTTGATTAATTTTCTAAAAGAAATGAAAATTTACGGTGATTCGTTAATAAAATCTTTTCACTGGAAAGTTGTTAATACATTAAAACAAGTAGTTAAGCAAATAAGAAACTTCTTTTAGATTTTATCAATTTCGTTGCAATTTCGTGCAGAATAAGAAATGCAATTATTAATCAATAAAAGCTTCTCTTGTAATTAAAATTTTTTATCGATGAAAATTCATTTTAAAAACTAACAATTTCAATTGTTATTGTTATATTATATTTCGTTTTTAAAATTTTGATAACTTTTAAACAATAAGTAATATTCGTATATAAATGTAAAATTAAATCCAATTATAAATTTATTCGAAAAAAATTATCATTTCAATTTAATGCTCTGCGAATGTAAATTTCAATACAAAAATATCTTGGATATACTGCAAATATTAAAAAATTAATTTTAATCGTTCGCTACACGTATCCATTTATTATAATGCTCGAGTTATTAATTATGTTTTCATCCTTTTTTAATAATTTATATCATTATACGTATCTTGAAACTTTCAAAATAATTCAAGAAAAATAATTGAAAGATTTAAATACCAAAATATAATATATAAATATTTGTAATATTAAAATATATTATCGCGTTTATAATATTTTCTTTACAAGAATAGTTTTTTTTTAATTTCTGCATGAATAAATTAATATTATTGTAGAGCTTAGAAATATTAAATTCAAATTAATATTCAAAGAAATATTGATTCGATAATCATTAATCTTATTTGTACGGAGATACATTTAACGCAACGAATTATATAAAACACGATAAAGAATTACAATCAAATTTAACTACATGAATACATTACGATATTTTATATTAATTTTCGTTCATTTTTTAGTATACCAGTATTTTTTGATTTATTTTAAATGCGTTTCAAATATTATATTTTGTAATTAGTCATTTATACGGTATGACAATTTTTGCCGAACCGGAAAATTAATTTTAAAACAGATTAATTATGTCAACATAGTTGTACTTACGCAATAGATAAATTAGATAATATTTTCCAATATATATTTAAACTAAACTATCCTCGAACATTTTCCATATAAAAGTTTGCACATATTTAATTGTGATATATTTGATTACGCGATTTCTCAATTTTATGCACGACTGAACTTATAAATTTTAAAATATATTTTACGAATAAATTTAATAAAATATTTTTAATATAAATTTTTATAATTTAGTAACTCTAGCTGAGCAACATTTTTATATTCGTAAGATTCTTTAGGCTTGTAACGTTTGGTTTTCGAAGCATGTATTTACTATAATATTGTAATTTAAAGTAAAACTTGGATTGAATCGAAGTAAGATCTTATTACATTATGCATACGCTTAAATATTAACTACTTTATTTTTTTCAATATACAGAGGAAACGATTCTTTGGAGAGAAAACTATTTCTTCTAAGGGAACGTACATATTCCTTCGATGCGAATAGAATTATATCTGTTACAAAAGAATATATTCTCCTGGTTGATTCGTTTCCTATGAAAGGGCTGTTCCAACGATTACGTATTCCAAGCGTTGAATCGTTGGTACAGAACAAGTGGAAAAACGTAAATAAAAGACGAAAAGCTGTAAAACCATCGTAAAAGAATGTAAGAATGTAAGAATGTATCAGAGCATTGGAAGCAAAAGCTAATCTGAAATTTCGGCGAGGCGTATCATTTCAATTTTAATACGATTTCCCACGCTCTTGGTTCGCAAAACCGCATCCACTGGCTTTCATCGGACGCATTTTGCTGCACAGCGATACAACCGAACAGCGATACAAGATCGCGCCCACACGAGCAAATTAAGCGACGCCCCCGCATCAGTTTCAGTTTCAGTTTCAGTTTCAGGGAGGAGGCGGGCATCGGACCGAATTCCGCGATGCGCGCGCGTCACTCGTGTGAAAATGGCGGACGCCGAGTCGCTTCCGATTTGGACGCGTCGAATCTCGCGTCGAATCTCGCGTCGAATCTCGCGTCGAATCTCGCGTCGAATCTCGCGTCGAATCCCGCGTCGAATCCCGAGTCAAACCGAATCGAGCTTTTTCTCGGATTCTCGTTGATCGATGTCCCGTTTCGGTTCTCGATCATCGCCGAGGCACATTGGCCAAGAGCAGCGTTGCGCCAATCGTAAGCGCTTAAGTATCGAATGGGAAAAGTGTGGTAAGGTTCCGACTCATTGAGAATACTGTTATGCGCCTTGAATTCTAAAGCAATCGCTTGTTTTTTATCCGTAACCACCGCCGAGAATACCAGAACGAACGCATAAATTATCGTTTGTAGGCTTTCTTTATACGCATTCTATGTTCCGTTCAGCGTCGATACTCCAAGTATCGACATTGTATCCTTCGCTCGATGTACTTATCATCGGTTTTAAGTACCACTTTCATCGCTTAATGGAGACAGTTACCGAATCCAAGTACCGTAAGCTGGACGAAAATGACTCGCGGAAGCTCGATGAAATTTATTTAGAAAATGATTTAGAAAAAGAACCTCGCGCCACGCAGATATCGATAAATAAAAGGTATTCCATTGTAGAATCTATTGTGAGAGAATTTCATTGTTCTACGATTCGCTTTATTTTACAGAATTAACCGAAACGTTATTTCTGAAAGGAAATCCGTTATAAGTATTAAAGAGGATCGCGTCCCGGAAAAGTAGTCGCGATAACCATTGATAAACGGAGACAATCAGAATTCGAAGTATTTCGATTCGATGAGTATCTACGTATAAATTCCAGGAGCATTAAGAGAGAAACAAAGGGTCCGAGGAAAGTTCCCAAGTTCCGAGTTTCCCGAGCGACTCCTCCCCTGGACGCGTTAGCTTGCGAGGGAAACAAAAAGCAGGGAACAACTCGACGACTCTGAGCAGGAGCGAGTTTCCTCCGGAACGCGAAACGTCATCGACGAATGCATCTTGGGTCCGCGGGGCGGTCGACTCGTGAAACGTTGGAAGCGTTGGAAGCGTTGGAAGCGTTGGAAGCGGAGGGAAAAGAGAAAAACAGCCTCGTCTCGGTGACTCGCGTAGGCCCGTCGTGCCTCGTCGGCGCTTACGACATGGACGGAGATAATAGCCGACGTCGTTGCCGACGTCGCTGACGACGTCGCTGCCGACCGCGTGGGTGAGTCTAAGCCCCGCTCGCTTAAAAAGGAGGCGCGCGACGACATCCTTGGGCCACCGCGACCGAAAGGAGAGAAGGGCCCGGACTCTCGGATCGAAGCGTGGCAAACTCAAACTCGATCGTGCCCTTGTTGCGCGTCTCTCTCTCTCTCTCTCTCTCTCTGGGTACGTATGCATCGGATACCCCCTTTGCTAATTAGGACGATGCGGTTGCCCGAAGGTTGACGAAGGCTCCGACTCCGCGTCCGGGGGAACCTAACTGGTCCCGCTAACTACGCGGACGTACCCATTTCATCGCGTACACTTTAATAACCGATTGCCGTTTGTTTATATTTGTCGCGCGTTCGAGATTCTTCGCCTTCGTCGAATTCCATAAGTGTCCACGATACGTAGGAGGTTTAATAGTCCCTGGCTTATGAATTTACAACTTGTATTTTGATGATTATTTTCCGTAACGTTAAATAAGGCTATTTCGAGTTAAAAATTCTACGAGTAAAAATCTTTTTTCCTCGGAGGTTGAGTTTTAGTACAGCGGACCGAATATGGGAAAATCGATACGTTCGATTCCGCTGTGAAAAAGTAATTTAAGTTCTTTTAAACGGTTATCGAAACGCGAGTTAGAGAATTCCAAAGAACGTCGATAAATGTTTCTGTAAACTCGTTTATATAAATATTTGTAAAACTAAAGTATCCGTAAGTGTTTGAGCTGTTTTGTGAGTCACGGCGTTAATTGATCGAACGGAAAAGGTAATATTTCGTTAAACTTGTACGTATGCAAAAATACGTTTGCGGGTACTTTTATCACTTTTCCTTATAGTAAATAAGTGCGATACAAATGAATACTTCTCCTGGAATTTATCCTTTCGGCTATAATAGCATTTTAAAATATTTTTTCGAGTTACGAATAATTGTTTTAAGTACAAGCGAAGCTTGTAATAAGTACATCCGACAACAATGGTATATCCAATATTCCACTGGTAAAACAATCCATTAACGAAGGTGAAAATTTCCATATCTTAACATCTTTTTAAGTGAAAATCACCGACGATATTTCAGAAATATTTTTTACGCGTTTCAAAAATATGTAAAGTTAAAGAATAACTAAAAATTGTAAAAGACCATCCCTAGACTGTGTAAAACTTTATTGCCACTTTTTATGTTGTATTTATGCCATAACAGAAAAGACGTTGGGGTTTATAGTCTGAAATTACAAAACAACATCCAAAGCTATGGGTTATTTTATTGCTGCTTACAATCTCTGGTGGAATACGTATGTAAATAATTTTTTTAAAGATTCCAAGACTTACCTAAGTCAATCCAAATTACCGATATTTTAGACTAAACTCGACCTCGCGAAATCGTGCAGTATACCATGTTTACTGTTTATATTATAGCCAACTTAAACGTATTTTTCACTTCGAATCCATCGGTATGTATTTTACCTTCCTCTTATTTTTACAAGTATTAATATAATAACGTGTAATTTTGTTATCAGATAAAAATAATTGTAATTTCGACGCCACGGAATACATCATTTTCTTTTCTTTAAACTAAACAATAAGTTTTGTCAGACATTAAGTACCATCAAACATGAACTTAGCTGTAAAATAGTTGGCGTTTAATAACCATTCATTATTCATTGACCAGTGTAAAAAAACTACAAGAAGGAGAGAAAACAAAACTGACGCTGTGATTTTAATAGTTAAAATACCAAGAAATAATTACAAAATTTCTTCGATTGCTTCCATCTCATGGATCGAAATGTATTAAAAAGCTATATAAGATTTTAAGTTTTTTCTATCGGAACTAAGGGATTCCAGTAACCGATCGCTTAGTTCTTGTATATTATTTAGCTATTTAGTCTGGTTATTTCTATTGCAAGAACTCTAATTTGTCACGAGTAAAAATATATATATTAAGCGAAGACTAAATTTGCTTTTAAACATTTTTTGGAAAAATTTTTGCCTTTCTCGGCAAATCGATTATTTGTTAAACATTCGAAACGGGTCGTTGCTTTTTTTCGACGGTTACATCGCCATTACATAACCGGCTCTTCGTCCATAATCAATTTTGAAAAGTTTTCGCTCTCGTAACGAAATTTCTCACGATCATCGCTCTCTTCGACGATTCGAACATTATGTAACGATTCGCAAAAACCGCGAGTACGATTTTGAAAATTGCATCGGTTTTCGTTCCAGATCTTTTGATTTATAAGGAATTCGAAATACGCGAAGGGCTTGAAATACTATTCTTTAAGGCTATTCTCGGTTATCGCGTGCAGAGCCTAAGAACCGGTACATCTAGTTTATCTTTCATATTCGATTTCTTTCGAACTACCAAGCAGCCTTACTAAGAGAGATACGGCTTGTCCGTACTAAATGAATTGTCCGATCGAATTAGATGTAATCTAGCGGGGATTTGAATCCGAAAGAAAATCCGACAACGTAACTGTGTTTGTTATGTCGAACGCGGTGAATGCTCGAAAGTTCCGTTAGGTTTTTCTCATTAAGTGCAAGCACGTGTTTATGAATATTAGAAAAAATACAGCTGTGTTTCTATGTAATTCATTGATTCTTTTTAATTAAGTTATTACAGGGGAACTCAGGGGAACTATTTACGACCGCCAACCCAAACTAACTCGATAGCTGAAAGTATCTCGTCCGAAGGACAAGGAAATTTTACACGGATAAGAAAAAAACATAAATTTATTTACTACGGACGTAGTAAAGCGTGTTCCAAACGCTTGCTATTAATTAAAAGAAAATTGAAAAAGATCTGATTTATTTTAATCAACGTGCCAATTTACACGTATCGCGTTCCGAATCTTAAATTAGCGCAAATTTCAGTCGTGCTTCTTCGCGTAATGTATCCACTCGCGAATAGTGAATTAGCGAATTAGCGAATAGAACGAAGAAAGAAAGGTTTCGAAGCTTTTTTTGGGAAGGGATTCTCTCATCGATGCTTAACGATCGTTCGCGACTCGCTCGCTTTAATTTTCCTAGCCGAAAAAGAAACGCGTTTCGCAAGGTATAAACATTAATGCTAGAAATAATAATACAGGAAGAAACAATGGGTTACTTTTAAGTTTTTGTAATTAACCTTTTTACGGTGTGCAATTAGTAGTTTAAATAAATTATTTTTTGCGCTTAAACGATCGAAAGCAAAATTATCGTGCTCGATATGCATACGACTGAAACAATACATTCTTACCACTAAACTTCTTCGTACTAAATTACATTAACAATATACCCAATCAACTCGACACTTCTTATACGAAGAACGAATAAATCACGAATGTCGGAACATAATTCACGGCATCAAAAAATTTCAGCGAATCGTCTATTTACGACGTGCATGAATACAAAGTTTAATTATAAAAACTTTAGCCATGCGTCAGATTCTATGCATCCAATAACTGTACTTCAAAAAGATCGTAAAACAACCCGGCGAAAATGAAAAAAGGGAGGCAAAAAATGCATTCGAATGCAAGGCTTACCTCGGGAAGACCAAGGACGAGCAGCAACAGCATCGGCAGACAGGAGTTCCAAAAGAGACCGAAGCGAGCCCGAGGCCTCCAGACGAAGCTCCTCGACGTGCCGGGCATCGTCCTCGACGACGTCGTCGCCGCTTTCTTCGTCCTTCTCTCCATCTTTGTCCCCCTTAACCAGCAGCACCCTTTTGCGCCTTAATTATAAGCCTTTACGCGCTCAAGGGTCGAAAGCATAAAACCTACGGGAAAAGAGAAAGAGAGAGAGAGATATAGAGAGAGATAGAGAGAAAGCGGTTAGCGCACATAAATTATGAATTCATCGACGTCCACTCCTCCTCCGAGCGGCTTCGTTGTCGCCTCTCTCGTTTCTTTTTGCTCACTTTTTTCTTTTTCTTTTTGCGTGTTTTTGCGTTTTTTGCGTTTTCGCGTGGCTTTTTTATCTTTTTCTTTTTGCGAGAAGCGAGAGTTGTTTGTTGCACGTTGCACGCGTGTAAGAGAAGCCAAAGCGCAGACTCGTCACTTTCCTCATAAATGTCGGAACGGGCGCCCGCGGTTTCGTTTTTATATATTTGGCATTGAACCGACCCTATATCATGCGATAACTTTTGGTTTTACGGTTCTTCCGAGGGCTTTTGTTGCGCTTTGTTGCTGCCATTTTCTCCTTCCCTTTTCTTGCCGGGGAAAAACACGGCGTTCAAAAATAGGTGGAACAAGTGAGTACGAAATGCAGTAAAAAACATTTATACCTGTACCAGAGAATCCTTCGGAATTAAACAATTTTTTTAAATAACCCCGACAGGTTTTATGGAAAATACAACTTTATTTTTAATAACATTTTTTTAATTTTAAAAAATAACAGAAATCTCTGGCAATCGTAAATTATAAATTTAGCCTCCTAACACGATTTTATTAAATGGGTTTGATTTCTATGATTGATAACCTATTCTGAACATATTTAGACTAAACATTTGAATACGTATACGTCGATACATATATGTATATCTAAAGGATCTAAAGGTGTAGTATTTGTATAAATTAAATGCAACCTTGCTTAATTTATCATGGATTAAAATCTAGTCTTCGTTAATACCGTCAATGGCCTACTTTTTATGAGAATTTTTTAATTTATCAAGCTGTCGCATAAATTTACATATCGAATCGATGATTCTTTTCTTATAAGCTTTTTAAATTATAAGTCATATTTTTTAAATATGTAAATAAATTTCCAGAGTTATAAGTAAAAAATGTTTCTCTAAACTAGTCAAAAATTTTTATTTTATTTGGATTTAAATTATGTAAGCCTTCGATCATAAATAGTCGAAAAAATTATTTGAATTTTACAAAAATTTTTAATTATTATAGTGGTTACAAAATTATTTAAGATAAGATTTTTTTATTCTTTTCTTTATTTAAATGAAATATTTCACACAATTTTACGACTAATTGGTTGAATAAGTTTCTTATGCATTTGTCGTTTTCAATTACTATATAGTAAATTGGCAGTTATTTAAAATTTTTTACACTTATGTTAATTCTTGCTAGTATTTACTTAATTAGTTATAGAATTTATTTTAGTATTTTCTGCTTGAAAATTTACTCTATACATTAAAAGATCTATTTTGGATTATTAGGGTTGATTTTTAAGTAAATAAAAATAATCGATACTTTTCATGTCACATATAAAAACAGTTAAATTTCGATAAAAAGTAAGAAACAGGTAAAATTCTTATCTTATAATTTATTTAAAGGTATGTGCATTATTTTTATGATTATAATATTAACATAAAAATAAAATTATAAACAAGTTATTTTTTATTCGAATAGATGTTATTACACTTTTATTAAGCAGTGATTTGAAATTATATTTTAATTTATATAACAAAATATACGCCTTTTAAATCCCTATTTAAAATTATTTTAAAAGATAATCATAATTTTTTTCCTTTTTTAAATAAAAATATCTAAAAGATTATAATGTTTTAGATTAAAAAAAATTCACAGTATGTTTTATCCTTTCTTTTAAACATTGATAGCATTTAAAGGCAAATTTTTAATGCTCAAAAAGTTATGCATATAAATTTCTTCGTTTCATATATATATATATATATATTATTTTGTTTAAGCTTTTAAATAATATATAAATATATTTAGGTTTATTCATAAAAATAATAAATTATTCTAAAATAAGCGAGTTAAGAAGATTTGATATACTACTACACTAATTTCGAAAATTAATTTACAACTCAAATGTTTTTCTATGAATGTGAATAATTGAAATTAGTTCTTTGTTTTTCTTATTTATTGTATCATCTAATGTGATAATTGATATTAAGTTAACATCAAACAAATTATTTTATCAAAACATTATAAATAACGAAATTAATTATCTTGTAATAAATATTCTGTGTGCAATATGATAAAACAAAAAGTCAATATAAAAATGAGAAAATACATGGATACTTGTAATAAAATTTTAATTGTGATTTGTAATACCAAAGTTAACTTAAAGCTTTTCGATATCTTTGAATTCAAGGCAATGATTTAATTTATTCGCCAGATGACTAACCAATCGTCTCAAAAATCTTTAAAATAAATCACTCGGAAACGTTATGAATTGCAGAATCATCCAAACACCGCTAAGCCTTAGAGTAATTGCTGTTGTAAGCAATAACTCAGTTTAGATATTAATTGATTTTCGTTGCGCCGGATAGTTTATGAATCCTTGTTAGCTGTGCAATATTGGTCATATATTGCTCGAGAATAAATATTTCATTGATGCGAACATTTTAATAAGCTACTAATATTTGATAAAAGTAACGAATATATTTGAGTTTTCAAATAATTAACTTATTTAATTTCATAATATTGATAATGTGATAATAATTAGTTGTTGTTGCAGAAGATACGATACAGATTTTTTCTTAAAAATTGCAGTCTTTACGAAAAATTCGAGATTATATGTTAAAGAAGTAATCTATGTTTTATTTACAAAGAAATTTTTAAACCAGAAAAATGGTTTGCGTGATATTTATTTTAATTTCTGTACATTGTACGAGATGATTAGCTTCGTCTAATAATATTCCATATCAAATTTACTGGAAATAAAAATCTAATTCAAAATACATTCTGATTCTTAGAGAAGTAATAAGAGAAATAGAGCGAGAGAATTATCACTGATGAATTTAATGATTATTTTAACGTGAAAAGGGTACCATACCGAGTTGAATAATTTCATCGTGAGAATACTGTCGTTCGTCATAATTATATCGTTCGAAAAGATAAGATAGTCGACATGGAATTGCAATAAAAGTAAATTATATAAATTTGTCTGCGAACGTTTCGATTGTCATCATTGTCAAGTACGAATAATATTCTACATTATATCGTATCGGCTATGCCGGTAATTTACGAGTCACCAGTTATTTGAACAGTGTCGTTTTTCTTTTTTTCATCGTAATAGTCATCTCGAACGTTGATATTCGTACGATAAAAATATAGTTGAAACATTAATAAGAGACAAATCCTAGATCAATAACGACATTTTTATTTCGCAATTAGTTTTACCCGCAACGTAATACACTTTTTTTCATTCCACCGTCGCCGTTTTTTACTCTCGCGTTCCAGTTTTTGACTTATCATCGCTTTACCGCTGCGAACACGATCGATCCACGAAAAGACGAGGAAAGCCAGATCAAAAACAATTCAACCCGGTTTCGCGCAACATCTCGCGGATTTATCATTGCCCAATAAGTACTACCCATACGATCGAACCACCGACGCGTTCTTCGAATGCGTAATTCGTCATCATTGGACCCGGAGATCGAACGGTCCCTTCGTTTCATCCAATTCAACATCCAAGCGACCGAAATAGCATCGATGCGTTTATCAGCGGGCGTCAAAGAGAAAAAGAAGAGACGAGGACGCGAGACTGGTAAAAATTTTTGTTCGGTGCTCTGATTTCGATGAAATTTATGCGCATTTATATTGAAATTAGTATATTAAGGAAGAGAAGGAAAAGAAGGTCGAGAAAGGAAAGCGAGAATCGGTGCAGAATGAACATAATGAACGCGAACGAACAAAACGCTTACGAATCGACTCGGCCGTCGGGAAAGGAAGAAAAAAGGAAGTCGCGATTCGACTACGCAATGTCCCATAAACATTACGGTAAATCATTTTCGCGGCACTCCAGGAACAATCGAGCCCGTTCGCAGATAACAGCTCTCGGCTCTTTCTTTTTTTTCCTTTCTTTCCCGCCCGCCGAGATAAAAATCGCATTCTATGAAAATGCCGTGGAAGCTACTAAAGGACACGGGGGCGAACGGGCAGTGGAGATAGAGATAGATAGATAGAGATGGGGAGGGGGGGAGAGGAGAGAGAGGAGAGAGAGGAGAGAGAGGAGAGAGAGAGAGAAGACGATTCGATTGTTTTCATCGTTTTCCGTAAATCCAACGGTGGCCGGTCGCTGCGCTTAGATAAAGCCGGTTTTGCATAGACACGCCTCGAATTTACATAGCGCTCGTGACCCGATCATGGATCCTGCGTGCGCGCGCCTTTGTACGCCGTACGAATGCGCGGGTTCTTTTTCCTTTTGCCGAGGGACATAATACAAGGGCGATAAACGCATTTTCGAAACGCAATTTTCACGCTGGTAGCGAATAGGATGCGCGTTAAATGTAGCGTGTATACGTACACGCACCTCTCGAGGCTTCTTCCACGGCTCCTTCTTTTCTCTTTTCCCTATCGCCTCTCTTTTTATTTTCGTTTTTCAAGGTTCTTAACATCGCAGTCGCGCGATATCGCGTGGATTTAACAATTCTTGCCCGGCCCGACTGCTTTTGCGTCTTTCGATCGTTTCGTACGTAGCCCGCGAGCCCCGCGAACCCCGCGAACCCCGCGAGCCCCGCGAACCCCGCGAACCCCGCGAACCCCGCGAACTCCACGAACTCCACCAGCGATAACGATGAAAATTGTCCATCCACCTCTCCGTGCAATTTTACAACCGGGCGCTAACCTTGAAATACAACGTATACAACCTACAACAAAGACTACGGAATTTGGTTCGAATTCGTACCTTATCCGACATCCGACATCCGACATCCGACATCCGACATCCGACTCGAATTATTATTTAAGTAAATTTCTATATTCAACTTTTAACTTGGAAAATAAACGATGGAGTAATCACGATGCTCGTTGTAGCAACGGTTTCATCTTTTTTCACTTTTGACTTTGACGCGATGTAAGCGATCGTTCGTGCGTCCAATGTCTGTTGTACGCGGAAATCCATGAAGGGAGCGTTTATCCGAAAGGAAGTTAAAAGCTAATCGTAAATACCGCCATTTCCGCTAAAGCCTTCGATTTTGACGTTCGGTAGATCGTTATTTAAGCTCGACTCCGGTGCGCAACGGCGTTCGAAAAAAATGTTATGAAATCTCGTCGGATCTCCGTTACATTGAAGAACACAACGGTAACCGCGGTAAACGGTAAACGCGGTAGATTGTAAAAGTGCTGCCGATACATCGCATCGCGGAATTCCCTACCTGGATGCCGCATAAATAAACATCGAGGAGGGAAGGAAGCTCGTCCCGAAATCGAAAAAACCATTCATATTTATCGGATCTCGCGGCAACGGCGACGGCGACGGAAAAACGGACGTTTTCGCAAAAGTCACGGACGAACGCAGGAGCACCGGGCCCGTACGGAATGCTCTGATACACATTTATAAAGAGCGGCGCGAGAGAGAGGGAGCGAGAGAGGGAGCGAGAGAGGGAGCGAGAGTCGGAGCGAGAGTCGGAGCGAGAGTCGGAGCGAGAGTCGGAGCGAAGCGAGAGTCGGAGCGGAGCGGCATTCGTATCGAGAGGATACACGTAGCCGCGGGCCCACGAGAGGATCAGTTATGTATACGTGCCTATGCGAGTGACCTTACCTCGGGTACACGGAGCCTTCCACGCGCCGACGGACGAACCGAGACGAGGCGGACGTCCGGGGAACGAGCGAATATCCCCGTCACTGTCCCTTGGATTACTTTCACCGCTCGCTGCCATCATCGCGGCTTTCCTCCCTGCAAAACTCTTCCGTGCGAGCTCCTTTTTACCTTTCCCTCTATTTATCTAGAAATATTCCCGATATTCGATGCCAATTGCGTCGGAAGTTCTTACGACGCGTTACTTCATTAATTACTTCCATCGATGCCTAACCACTATAAATCGTTTTATCTCTTCCGCTTGCGTTCGATAGTATCATTGAAAATAATGGCGTTTTGTGTAACGTCTTCTCGTCGTACCGTGTAAGCTATTTATGCGGTATCATCGCCGGTAAGGATAATCTCGGAACACAACGTAGCTTCTGCTTCGACGCCGACCACGAGAATTATGACGCGTACGAAGAAAGCGAAGCCAAAGAACAACTCGGCATCGAGCAACCCTGACGAAAAATTGCTCGACGAGCCGACAAACTCCCGAGGAAGATGATTCGCCCCGAGTCTTGTAATTATCCGGCTAAGGTCCCGTGACTCGATATGGAAACGCGGATCCTCGACGATCTCTTTCCTGGATGGTCGGGGCTCGATGGTCGGGGCTCGATGGTCGGGACTCGATGGTCGGGACTCGATGGTCGGGACTCGATGGTCGGGACTCGATGGTCGGGAACGACGCGGAAGTCTCCGTGTACACGTCGCGTGGGGCAACGACCGAATTCAGTTCCGCGATCGTATCTCTTTGATACGCAATTTCGGTTGCAGCCTAAGCGCGCAACTACGAATTGCGGATCGAGGGGAGAGAGAGAGAGAGAGAGAGAGAGAAGCGAGGAATTCCCGTGTGGCCCCGCGCATGCAGGACATTTCCCGTTAAAAGCCTTTCGCTGTTTCGTTTTGCTAAGCGCGAAAGTAATCCAATTATGGGCGAGCGTACGCGAAGGAAGAATGACGATTAGAGGGGAAAATTCCAAGGATACGAATAGCGACCGCGAATTCGGAATGGTTTTTGCGCGAGTCTCGAGATCACGCGACTCGACTCGAGGATCCCGCCGTTACGCCGTTGCATTCGAGATCGCAGATCGTCCTTCGTTATTCTTCGAGAAAAGTTCTTACGCTCGACTAGGAAAAGATTTCGCGCGTGTAGTCGTGCGAGCGAAGAAATGTATCATCTGGAAAGCTGATGCGAGTCTCTGCTTAATTTAATGCAACTTTCAGCGTGTCCGACTCTTGACTTTAAATTTCGGTTGTAAAATTATTTATTAAAGTTTTCAATGCGAAACTTCCGACCATCGCCAGAAAACTTGTCGTGTATTATTTTTCTACTATAATACTTAATAAACTTCAATGACTGGTTTACCCGTTTTATTATTATAATAACTGTCTATTGGAATACAGTATGTTAATAATGATATATTATGGACATATCTATACACAACGGTCATTTTTCAATATGTACGTCGTTTATCTTTGAGACATTTATTTTAAAGATAGAATATTATACTTTAGTACGCATAAGTTATTACAAGTGTATAATTTTCAATGGGAAATAAAATAAAATATATTTTATTTACTGAAATCCTTGCTAACAGCAATTTTTATCGAATAACGATGCAATTTTTAATTTAACAGAACAATATCCTATGATATTGTGTGTAATTCCCGATACCGTGTTTCGATACTTGTACGGCTTATTCCTTTTAATTTCAACATCTTGAGTTATTTCTCAAATTATCGTAATCCTTTTGTATGCCTCGATTCTTATTCGTATCGCTCCAACTCGATATATTTATAAAGTATTAATATATATAACGTAAACGAACGAACGTTTGCTTGAATAAATTATAAAATAATTGAAAATTAAAATACCTATGATTCCGCTACCCGATAAAATAAAAATTAAAAATGTAAGAATAAAATACCTGATAAACTTATTGTTCAATTATCCAGTACAAATATTTCAAAGACTAAGTCTAGGTAATGAATTTTAAATTTATCTCTAACGAAAAATGTCTTCTTGATGGGTTTTAAATAATATGTTTTAATTTTAAGATAGAAAAGAAATGTTTTTTTATCACTTTTAGCAATATATTATTAACGATAAGTTGAATAATAATTGAATAATGTAATCAATAATTACGTTCTATAAATAAAATTTTTTACAACGTATACACAATTTAATAATTTTATAATACTTTCTTTAAATGTAAATATATAAATAAAAACAAAGTTGTTTATAAAAAAATATTATACATTGAAGAAATTGTAGTTTTTTACGCTGTATTTAATAATTAAAAGTAACGGGTTATCAGAATCAAGAAAATGATGCTAAATATTAATTTTGATCTCAAGGTATATATTCCATGACTATCGTTGGAAAAATATCAGCTTTGCTACTTTCCTACGCTACTCTTGCAATTAGTTCTAAGAAGTTAAAATTAACTTTAAATTAGTGGCTGCTTCATTTTTAAATAAAAGTAGAATGTGAAAGATGTTTTTTATACATGATTGTGATTAGTTTCTCCACGAATTGGTAATGAAAAACTTTGTAAAAATGGGTGGAAAACGTTTCAGACACTCACAACTATGTGTAAATAATTGCCGTAAGAGTATAAACTGCAACGTTGGGAGATACGTTTAAAAATTATTTATAAAGAAAAAATTACTGAAATCGAGAACACAATAACGATAAAACTAACGAATAATTTTTTTTTGATTTCCAAATATCTTTACTTCGTAATGTAGTTTATTAATAAATGCTAATAAAATTGCAGAAACTCGAATACATGTCGATAGAAGTATGCTATTAAAATTTAGAAATCAATTAAATCATAACGTAACAATTAGAAGATGACAACATCGTAAACTCACTTAATTTTATTCTAATTCAAATTAGTAGGTGAGTATAAAAATAATTAGAAAGTATTTAAAAGTCTCGGTTGAATCGAGATATTATCGAGATCCGTGTTTAAGGAGATACGAGTGAATCTTGAAAATAAATAAGTGGGCGAGGCTATTAATATTCCGAAGGTTTTTCCACGTGGAAACCTTGCGAAGCCCAGCGGTTAAATAATCGTTATTTAAACGTATATATGCGCATGAAAATTGGCATTCGCAACGCGAAAAAACGCGACTTCTTCAAACTACCTAACAATAATTTAACATTCTGGGAAATTACATCGAGACGGTTAGTGTGAGAAAGTTCGTAAAATTGTTACTCCCCGCGAAATCGCTCGAACCAAAAACGTTATAGCGTAAACTCGTTCGCTCGTTCGACCTGAATCTGATACGAAATTTCCCGAAATGCCGTTGCAAATTTTTTGTTCCGTCGAGATAAAAGTATAGATCCGAGCGCGTCTTACAGTTAAATTAAATTCTACGAAGAGTTATTTTTAATTACTGTTTAACGATTCCATCGGATGAATCATCGGATCTCGGAAAGCAATCGTAACGTATCTCTATGAAGATCGATTGCACTCTCGGTAATTATCGGAGTAATAAAAGCAGGTGAGCCGCGCGAGGCAAAGCACGTAAGAGTCTTCGTGAGAATATAGCAACGGTTCGTAAAAGTGAATGAGCGAACGCATATTTTGACACAGAATCGTCTTGGCTAGCGTATCCGCTTCCTCGTAACTCAATTTAATCGCGATAAAAAGAAAACTTACTTTTCCCGAACGGTCCGTCCAAGGCAGGCGGTTGAAAACGACGATAAAAAGAAAAACACCCTGCATTTCCCGCGTTCTCGACCGCGATCCACGCTTATCTCGAGGAGGCAGACACGTGCGTTCGGTTGGTGAAACCTCGGCCGAGGAAACTACCGCGGAAAACCAACGCGAAAAACCAACGCGGAAAACCAACGCGAACGACTAAGCAAACGACTAAGCAAACGACTAAGCAAACGATCGCCTAACGCAATACTTATCGTTCCAATGCATCGTAACGTATTTCCACGCGCGACTTTAAAACACTCGTTGGAAACGGAATTTATGTAAAGTGAAATTATTCTCGTGCTCTACCTGAATTACGTTTATAGAGTTGTTTCAACAAACTTCCATGCGGTGGATTCTTTTTTAGTTCACTGAAAGGAGGATAACGATACTCGACGAACGCAAGAACAACAATGACGGAGTCTACGGTCCACAGTCGTGTTTATTCTCCCGGAGGCAGCAACGAAGAAGATTTGTCGTGGCAATGAATTTAAATCGCGACTCGAGTATACGCGTTGAATTAGTTATAATGTAAAGAAAACGTACCGTTGGGCTCTTTAAAATCGCATCGTCGAAAAACAATTATTACAACGAACCGTCTACAAATTGGATCACTTTTCTTCGCATCGAGTCAATTGAATTTTAATTTCAGTAGCCTCGAGCATATTTATTATTTTCTATAAATCTTTCCAACGACTCTATTATAATCGAGTATAAGTCGTCGTTTTATCGACCGTTCGAAATAAAATTTTAATATTTTTGCCAAACTCGGTGGTTCTAGTCGATTTTTATATTTCCATATTTTAAAATCGCATTCCTTTACGTTTGCATTCTAATTATTTATCTTTATGCATTCGAAGTAACGTAAGCTTACGAAATGTCGAGTCGAATGCTACCGTGACAATTTTAAACGATCGTAAGTAGTGGTATTTTTAAATCGATTGTAAAACATCGATTTCGAACGAGCGTCTATTAAGAAACATTTTTATGAATAATTTATAGACGGTGGATTCGTATTTTTTTTTTTTTTTTCGATTCAATAACGAAAAATAGCATTATGAGAAAACTGGTCTATTAAGCGAAACGAGTTCCAATGGATAACGCAAAAATAACGTATCGTTAAATTACACTCGAATGTTCCCGGTTTCACGAATAAATAGAAAATAAATAGAAGCGTATTCTTTATTTTAGAAGATATCGTAAGAAAATACGATAAAAAATTCGAAAGGCGTTACTTAACGAAAATGACTTACTTTAAAATCGTCCGAACGATCGCTACTCGTTTAACGCGACCATGCGGTCATTAGCGATCGCAGCAGTCGTTGAAAACGAAAAGTATCGGTTAGCGTAACAAAGTACGAGGCACGAGTAAAAACAAAAGGAAGGAAAAAACAAAAACTCAAAAAAATAAAACAGGAAAAAGATTGTTATAAACGACCGCGGTCGGCTCCTCTCGGAGCAAGTACATTATTCGGAGGATTTGTTTAAAATAAAGTCCGACGTAAACAAAGTAAGGCACTTAAAGAAGAAGGAGCTGGCATTAATAATTGTCTCTTCCTGAAAAGAAGGAAAGATTACGGTCGTATGGAAAGGAGCGGATATCTCGGGATCTATAATTGTACCGCAACACCGGACTCGCGGGGCGATTCGAGCCACGTTCGCAGGCGCATCCTCGATCGAATCGGAGGATCCGCGGAATTGGTCTTGTACCGATTCACGAAGTAACGAGTGAGCGAGCAACTCCCGGATCGGCGTCTCCCCGCGACCGCGTCCGCGTCCGCGTCCCTCGACTTACCGGAGAGCTCCGCGTCCTCGTCGTCCTCGTCGTCCTCGTCGTCCTCGTCGCGCTCGTTGTTCGGGAACCGTCGAACCTCTCACATCTTGTCCCTACGTCACATCCGTCCGGACGCTCTCGGCGTCGCGAGTACGCGCACGCTCGTCTCCGTGGGCCCCTTCGAAAGAGAGACGTTTTGCACGGCGTCGCGCCGACGGGCCGCGGCACCTACTACTACTGCGGTCTGCGTGTGCGCGCCGTAACCGCGCGGGCCTTCCCCCCCACCTCGGGGCCCGAGCGCCCCACGCACGCACGAGTGGGCCCCTCGCATTCCTCCTCCGTCCTTTCGCCCCGACGGTGGGGGGAGGCTGGCCTCGCCGGGGCCCTTGCCCGCCGCTCGAGCGGCTGTGGCGGAGGTGGCGATGGTGGCGGCGGTGGCGGCGGTGGCGGCGGTGGCGGCGGTGGCGGCTACGACGAGGAGGGGGGAGGGGGGAGGGGGAGGGGGGGGAGGAGGAGGAGGAGAGGACACTCCTCATCCTCGTCCACGTCCTCGTCCACGTCCTCGCCCTCCTCCAACAAAGATGCGCTCGTGCACGTGCCGATCGGGAAATTTCTCTCGTTTTTCGAGGTTCGCCGCCGACGATGATGATATTACCTCCGACGTACGCGGAGTGTCTCCCTCTCGGAGGAGAGGGCTTTTAACGAGCGTCCGCCGAGTCGGAGTACGTCGAATCTTTCTCGAGCGAAAGATCCGAGGGCCGGAGGGATGGCGAAAAACCGACGGAGGGAATGCGTAAGAAAAATTGAGGAAGGAACGTAAAAAGACGGACGAGAGTTGCCGCGCAGCGAAAGAAGTACCGAGCGAAAAAAACTCGGTGTTTTGTTGCACTTTTCGCAGAGATGAATAACTTGGAAAGAATTTTAAAAAGACGCGGAGCGAACCCGAGAAAATATATATATTTTGCTAATTATTTGTCCGAGAGGAGGTTTTTAGCCTTCGATGACCGAAACGCGCACCGAATTACAATTACTTTTGCTAAGTGCTAACGTCGCTAATAAGTTTCGGGTACACCCGTTAAAATACTACCGACCTTCGTTAAACCTACGCTCGAAACAGCGAATACGATAAATACGATTATAATTACAAGATTCGTACATAGATCGTCCGTCCGTGTAATAATTGGATCGTGTGGTAATCGACAACCGTAGGGTTGCGTTCGAAAAATTGCGTTTATTCTTAAAAATTAAATACGTACACCGAACCCCGAGGGTTTCTCTTCTCCCGGCTCAGCAACGTTCGTAGCTAACGATTTCAACGTCCGTATTGGCTGGAAGAAAGAAACGTGTAATCAAACGTCTTCCGTTAAAGTTAAACCCAATATTATAGTACTTAAAAATCGATAAATCTCCTCTTTTATACGCGCAAAATGGATAGACGACACACCGTTGTAATCATCGCTCGTTTTTCATGCTCGGATGAAAACGACGCGATATTTGATCCGAAAATCGAACGTGAAATCGTGGGGACAATTTGCTTGGAGGAAAGGTGGACGAAAGGTGGACGAGGAGAGCGAACCAAGTTCACCCCGAATTCACTCGAAATCGGCGAACCGCGCACCCAACCATATTTATTTATAACGCTTTTTCGCGAGCTGCAAAAAATTGGATGCGGGGAGTTACGAAACGAGTTCGCGGAATCTTGCAGCATTGAAACTGTCGTCGCGTTTAGAAAGGTGCGTGATAACGAGCAATTGTGTCAAGCTTCGTTATAAAGCAAAATTCTGCGCTTTTTCGTCGTAGTTTAAGTCGAGATTAGCGGCCGACTTAACCGACGCCTTTTTCTATTACACAAACCATGAAATTGTAATATTTCGTTTTACGAGTCTGAAAATAAATTAAATGAGAGATTACATTGTTGAGTCGGCTTCGAGCGATTAGACAAAGCTTTTACGACGCTATTTTTATTTAGACGTATCATCGTAATCTATTCGCCAATATTCTCACGTAATACATTGTCATGTAAATGTCTTAATACGAAATACTTTATTTTACTAATGTTTCGCTCGAATTGTATTTCTCGTTACTCGCGCGTGTAAATTTAGTTTGACCTTGATTTCTAAATTTCCGTATTTAATATTTCGTTACGTACAATTGTGATTCGTACTAAATTTTTTATAAGTCTGTAAAATTAAGTTGCGTTGATTTATTAATACGCGATTAAATTTATAACATTTTATAACATTTTATATACCTTTATTATGCTCCAAAAGGGACCGCTTCGAATAAACTTGGAAAATAATCCCGACCGAATAGTTAATCATAGAGATTACTTTAATGTGTTTTTGTATTACGAAAAGACGTTTTCCAGAATCACTAAGAAAATAAATATTAGACATTGTAGCAATGACTCTATATACTTCGTTATCTGATAATGTAAAAAAATGAATAGTCGAGTACATCCGTTTTATGAAATAATGATAACTTTTGTACGAAGTTATTCGAGTGAAAAGAATAAAATATCGGGTCGTTTTTGTAGGTGTATCGTTGGATTTTTTAAAGATGTAAATTCTTATCATTGTTCTTGAATTAACATTAAAAAGTAAATATTACACTAATTTATATGTTTGTCTTGTTAAAAAAGAAGGAGAAGTAGAAAGAGGGAAATAAAATGGAACGTAATTTTCCACTTTTATAAATTTTTGAAAAGCGTATTCTTAACGTTGGCGGGTTGATATTTGAACTCCGAAATAAGTAAATATCACGCTCGGAAAAATTGAAAGTAGATAATAATTTAACGATCAGAATGAAGCTTGATCCGTTGCTTTCACCGATGAAACACGAAAATGGAAGAATAAAAAGACGTATTCGTTTGCAAATTTAAAAACACTTGCTTTCTTTCGCGTAATAGAAAGTTGTGCACGAAGTAAAATTAATTTCTTTGTTACGTCGAATCATTGGACCGATCTTTCCTTGCGTTATGACTCTCGAGAAGTTCGCATCCATTTGCATATATATTTGCATGATAATTGGCAAGACCGTTTTTAGGCGAGGCTTCAAGTAACGCATAAGTAACAGAATTAAAAAATCATCTCGGTCGAACGCAAGACTTGCCTAAATTCGAGTATAATTTCGTAGGCAAAGTCTAACGATTCGCCAGGAAAGACGCGTTACAGGCGCGATCGAAGCGTAGGAGACACGAACAACGACTTTCTAGTCAGCCAAGAGAGCACGCGAAAATAGTAGGAGTCTGCGGACCACGCAGATGCGGTTGCAGGAAAACCGGAGCGAGGTTGGTTGAGTCGCTGTACAAGGACGTTATGAAAATGCAGCGGAGCGACTCGGAGAAAGGACGATCGCGATCTACAGGACCTCGATCTTGGAGAAAAACTAGCGGACCCGCGGAAAATTTTAAATCGCGAAAATGAACCTCCGTCTTAGCTGCCGAACGCGTTTGAATAATCGCGCTCGAATAATCGCGCTCGAATAATCGCGCTCAAAATAATTTATGGATACCCATTCCAACAGTTGGATCGAATTCTTTTAATTAAAGTTGTTTACGCGTTCGGTAATGGAATAAATTTCAATGCTTATCCTCGCGCATATTTTAGCGCGAGTTCCGATTACGCGAAAAGTGCCTCTACGCGCACCGATTGTAATGGTTGCAGAATGTAAAGAAAAAGAATTTCATTTTTTTCCCTACCGTTCTTGAATGTGCATTTTTCTCGTTTACAGCTACAACCGAAGGTTTAGAAGGGTTTAGAGAACGAGCGGTATCCGGTGCTTACCTAATGACATTATTATAGACTCGTAACTATGTCGAAACAAATACACTTTGCAATGTCTACGAATACCTTACGAACCTAAGAATTTCATTACGATATTCGCGCTTAAAAAATCATCCGCTTGTAACTCGTGTCGGCGCAGCTCCTCGCAAAATATGAAACTCGTCGATAATCGATAACCAATGTAAATATAAAATAGATAGGAAAGATGCGTGGAAACTTTACTAGCGATCCGGTCTTGCGATGGAATACTCGACCGATCGAATATCCGTTATATCACTGTTACGAATGTCCGACGATCGGCTTTCGGTTGGAAACATGTACGGGATTTAAAATAAAAGTGAGGAGACCGATACTGTGACCTTTATGCATTCGTTACGTGCGTACGTGTCGGGCGTGAATAAATTCTTCGGTTGCGAGTCTTAACTTATTGTCGCTATTATTTCATGTAGTAATCGTTATATATAGACGTAAAAACCATACCCGTAAATCTAGTATGACGTGTTAATTTGCGTTCCTCGTCGCAACAAAAAAATATTGCAAGGAAAACTTATTATTAATTAATTGAATTATGTGCATAAATAAGGCAAATTGTATCTTTTCTACGTGTTTTCGAATGACATAAGCTCTTTTTGAAAGTTCGAGAATCTGTCAAACAGACAGAATGACTTACGTGTTTTATTTTAAGTACTAAAATTATAAACAATATTTAAACTAAATATTAAAATAACAGTCCGTTGAGTTGTGTCGAAAGAAAAAAACGTTTGAAAATTTATTTCAGCGACAAATTAAAAAAAATATATATATTAATACGATACGACATTATATATTCATTTATATAAAATTAGTAGAATAATTAACGTAACAACGTAAAATAACGTAGCAACAATGTAGTACTTTTAAAAGTCTGTATCATTACGTGCATTGAATAATGACTGTATAGCGAGAACTAATTTCTTAAATATGATAAATACCACTATGATTGTTGCAATAACGGTAAAAATTATTGCTATTATCAAAATACCGATTATGAAAAATTTTATGTTATTCATTTTTTTTCTCTCAATTATATAAAATCTCCAATGCCTGTATATTTTTATTTTTATCCGTTAAAAATAAAAAATATTATAGTAATTTTGTTCACGAGATAAAATGTACAAAATATATTATTTGTAAAAAATTAATTAAAAAATTTAATTCGATGCATTCGATAAATATAAATATATTTTTATTAAAATTAATTATATTATTCATTTTTTAATAATTAAATTCATTATTAAAAGTTCCAAAATACATTGTTAAAATATGAAATATATTTATGAAAACATTTTTTTTGTGTAATTTGTTTTTATAATATCTTGATAGGCTCTACTATTTAAAATAACACTTCAAATTTAATATAATATTCCTAAAACTTGTACGGAAGATTTTTTAAACAAAAGATATTTGTAATCGAAGCAAATGTTAAATAAAATATTATGATTATTTTTATGCATTATACTTAATTAAATTTAGACAAGATTAAAAATTATATAATTTAACTGAATATAAAATATATTATATGAAAAATTAAATTAGGAAAAAATTTCTATTTATGAATTTTAATTTCATCAAATTCATTTTAATTACTATTTTTATTATAAATATGAGATTCATAACATTATATGTATTATTTTTTTATTATTATTATTATTGATAAGAAACATTTTTTACTTTAAAAACTTACGAAGAATATTTTATTGTATAGACATCGTATTATTATATTATAATATATATTTACATTACACGGATTCTAATTAAATAACTAATGGTACTAAATTCTACAAACTGTTGTTTTCTGTTTTAATTGTGTTTGTATTTCTACTGTTATATTTTACTACGTTTATTTTATGTGCATTTTTATAAAAAAATGCATATATAGTTATAAATATTAATAGTATTCGTATATAAATGTAAACAAACACATGTGGCTAAGTTGAATAAGGTAATAAATAAAAATGTTTTCACATAACTTAGCTGTTGACTTACGTTCAATTTATTAATATTATTAATTTCTTAAAAATTGTACAAATTTAACTATTGTAGTGTACGTAACTACGTCGTAACTATAGATTTGACTATTAATTATTATCAAGTGAAAATTTCAAATATTTAAATAATTAAATATTTATGAAACAACCATTGTTTATTCACTAAATACTATGTTCAGTTTAAAGCTTGCAAAGAATCAAAATCTTTATCGAATTTCTAGAGCGTCTACGTAAAGTAAAAATCTATGTATTTGTTGCGCCGTCACACAGCCTCAAATGATGTTTGTGCAGGCATGTTTATGGATTTGATTAACCTCAAATCCGCGAAGCTTACAATACGGTATAACCTCACCTTTTCTGTAAATATCTTATTATTTTGGTTTTTAACTTTGGTTACTTGTTTTTAATAAAAATGAAAGAAATCGAATCCGAAGATGTAATAACCGTCGGCTCTCATGTAATAGTAAAAAAATTAAATTTCAAGAAAGTTTATAGAGTTTCCGAAACTGGTTCGCTAGCTTTAGGCAAAGAAGAAATTAAAATGAGTGCCATCATAGGAAAACCTTTTTGGACAACTTTCAAAGTAATCGGACCTGGAGAAAAACGCAACGACAGATCGCACAAGAAAAATCCACCTTCGACTTTAATTGTAGCAGAGAAATCCGATTCCTTGGAAGACTTAAAACACGATGTGACGAGTGGTTACGATAACCGATCCATCAACGACGATGGAAAATCCCAAAAGCTTTCAAAAGATGATATACTGGGCCTTAGAGACGCTGGGAAGTCTGGTCGTGAGATTGTCATTAGTCTTATAGAGAATAATGCATCGTTTAGAGAAAAAACAGAGTATTCGCAAGAAAAGTATATTCGCAAAAAAGAAAGAAAGTACTGTCAATATCTTTCGGTTCATAAGCCAACCCTCTCGTCGTTGCACGAGATTTATTTAAGACAAGATCCTGTGAAAATCTATGGATTGAGAATGGATACGTTAGCTCAATTATTTTGTTACAGCGACGTAAAATCCGACGGTATCTTTATATTGTACGATAGTGGATCGGCTGGACTCGCCCCAGCAGGAATGATGTCTAAAATAGGTTCGAATACTTCTGGAAATTTAATTTATCTTCATTCCGGTGATCATTTACCTCAAATGCCCATTGTCAGGGCCATGAATTTTTCTCAAGAACATCTGGATAGATTGACCATTGTTAATATTTTTGATTTCCTTACAACTTATTCCAGTAAAGCGACGAACGAAAGCGAGAATACAATCGAATCGAATAACGTAGATGTCGAATTAGATAAGTTACTTACGGAAGATACCAGAAATTCTAATAATATTCAAGATTCGTCGGATAACGAAAAAGACAAGTGTAGAGAAAATAAACTTTATGTCGAAAATGTTAAAGATTTGAAAAGAAAAAATACCGACAATGTACAAGATGGCCTGGTTGTCAAAAAATCAAAAAAGATAATCGATATAGAACGAGCGGTCGAATTCATGACGATTACAAAAGCAGATGGTTTAGCTATCGTCGCAAGAGAACATCCTTTAAATATAGTTAAAGCGCTTTTACCATTCGTTAAATCGTCGAGACCCGTCGTTATTTATCATGTACATCGAGAACCATTGGAAGAAACGTACATTGCGCTAAAACAACAAAATAACATAATTAATCTTAGACTTTTTTCAAATTTCTTGCGTTCGTATCAAGTTTTACCGGACAGAACTCATCCAGATATTTTAACAAACGATTGCGGAGGTTATATATTAACTGGATATATCGTTAGCTAAGTAACATTGACGTAAATGGATATTCGATTCACCTTAGAATTGTAATTGTAAATATAAAAACACGATACCGAATGTTTAAACAATTGTAAGATTTTATTTTGTAAATACGATAATATATATTGTAAGAATTCTTTTTATATAAGCAAAGAAATATATTTAATCATTTTGTATATAAATTTTACAAGAATGGCTGTACGCTACGTTTTGTAAACGATTAAATCAATTATTTTATAAAAACCAGATAACTTAATTTCTTTAAGAATACAAACTTTTACATGTTCCACTTTTACCGGTAATTCAAACTTGTTCATTTTTAACGTTGATCGATTTACCGATAATTACCGCACCCAGACAATCGGCCACAATGTTAACCATAGTTCTGAACCTGTCACTGAAAAACAAAAATAAAACACATTATTTTTGAGTAATTTAATACACGAATTCGATCGTTACTCGCGTCGTTAGATTTTTTCTTGTTTTCGTAAAACGAGTAAAATTGATAGTCGTCTATAAATAAAGATTCGCGATTGGCAATGTAAAATGACAGGAAAAAATATTTTTATAAATGTATATAAAAAAAAAAAGAAAAGTTATCGATAGGTATCGGAAAAAGTAACGATTAAAATTGAAAATAAAAATAAAAATTAATGCCGCACGAAAGTGAAATTGAATCCGCACGAGAGGAGCGATCCTATGTGTGCATACGCGCGTGCGTGCGTGCGTGTATGCGCGCGTGTATGTGCGCGTGCGCGTGTCGCGGTCAATTCCAGGAAAAGGCCATAATTTCGCGAAACCTGTTCAAAAACTAGCCGTTATCGCACTCGCGTTACGCGCGACTCAAGAATCGCAAAAATCTTATATTTTTCTTAGATGAATTAATAACGATCGGATATACTCAACACGAAACTGTCGACTGCAATAATTAGGGCTACATCTTCCGCGGGAATGGCAAGGGAATTCAATACCATAATTAGCATGGCGTAACCACCGCTCGGCATTCCGGCAGCTCCGATGCACGATAATGTGCAAGTGATGCTACAAACAGAAACATTTTATTACCGTGAAATTTACTTTCAATTTGATGTACGTATCGATAATACATAATTTACTTGGCGAGCAAATACCGATAAAGATGAATCGAACCAGTTCGCTTTTTTACTCCCAAAATTTAATCGAGTTCTCGAGTACCTCGAGTCATTACTCTTCGATAAACTTTTGGATCTTTTGGACGCTCGCACTTTTGGCGTATTTCGCACCTTCAAACTTTGTATTCCGTTTTAACGAATCAATCGCGTTACCTTCTACGATCTTTCTATTTGCTTCGAAACAACTCGAGTTTTTCAAAAAACGACGTTTAAAAAGTATATTGAGATTATTATTATTTTATATATATATATATATATATATATATATATATATATACGCATGAACCTTCAATATACATTCTACCAAATTTTTAATTTTTTATCCATAAATCACCCAGATTTCATATGAAATAAGAAATTCCTCGACTCGAGATATCCGATTTCGTAATTTTTTATTATATAAATTTATGGTTCGAATAAAAAAATGTAACGAAAGATCGTTAACGAAATTGGAATCAAAATTCAACCAAGTTTTTGTTTTTTTTTTTAAATTATCGCAACCGTCCTTTTAAAAATGAAACGTAACGCGATCTACCGCATTCGAATAAAATAACGATATTTTCGATCCCATACCATTTACGATAATAAATACGTAGTTTATCATTTTATATGCTTGTTCGATTTATTTAAAAATTATTTTCAAATAAATAATAAAAGTTGAATGAGAAATTTTAATTCGACGATCGTATAAAATTGAATTTCTGTATGTAATTTAGATGACTATAAATTAAATATTTCAAAACGATAAGTATTTGTAAAAGCAAACTAGACAATTTTTAAAAATTTCAACTTTCATTCGGTTTCTATGTATTATACGTTTATGTAAATGCGCAAATTATAAAACTTGTAGAAATAATCGAGAAAAAAGTTATTTATCGTACAATAAATTAAAATTAATAAACGAAAATTTAAATGATATGTCGTAAATAAAATATAAAGTAATTCAGAAATCGAGTAATTACGAAAACGTTTAAATGTAAAAACTGCATCCGAAAGTGGATTGCGAAGCGAACTTACCTGGATATTCGGATAAAAATAAGCTCTAAAATTTATCGATCCGGCAATGGAACCGACTTAATTCGATAAGCGTTTATCGTACCTAATAGCTATAGTTTGAATTAGGGATAAATCCAATCCTCTCGTTTGCGTAATGAAGATAGCGCCTATAGTTTCGTAGAGCGCGATTCCATCCATGTTTATCGTTGCACCAAGCGGAGCTATGAACCTCGAAACTTGTGGGTCGACGCCGAGTTTATCGAGGCATCTTATCGTTGTTGGTACAGTTGCTGTACTGCAGGCAAAATTACACGATAAAATAAGTGCAAAATTACAGTGATCGCCGTAACGAGCATTTTAAGATACAAGAGTCGTTAGTCGTTTATAAGATAATTCGGACCTCATTATCGACGAGATATGATCGATTCCGATTGCTTGCCGATACACTTTTACGTAACCAAATTTCTACAGTCCCAAATTTTTTTAAACAATCGCATACTTTTTATTTCGATTTATTTCTTTATATTTAAATAATTTAAATTATTTAAATTATTTTTTGATTTGCGTAAATTCTTTCCAGGATTTTTTTTAATAATGTGTTCGATAATGATTTCGTAATAATGATTTAAGCGAAAAAATTCCATTTATCCCGACCGAGAATCACTTTACGCGAAACACCAAATGATTCAGGAGGAATTTTCTTTTTAAATTTGCGAAAAGTAATATTTACAAATTTTTATTCAAAATTTAAAAGCAAATCAACCATGTTTTTCTATTTTTAACTTCTATTTTTTGTTCTATCGTTTCGACATTGAAATATCAAATAAATTTTATTCTCTTTTTTATATTTTGTTTTAAAAAACATTCCGATCTTCGCTTTAATCATTTTTAATTGCGCTCTTTATTTTTTGTCAAATTGTATGGTAATTAGTTAACTTAAATTGCGGTAGTTTAAGTTCGAATCCGCCGATTGCGACACCGATCCTTGAAAATAAACTTTCAAATATACTTGGTAGCTACTATTTGGATATCGGTTGAGACATCGAAGTAATCGATACCCTCGTAATCGCATCTCGCCAACTTCCCTCGAAAATCAAGTTTTAACCTGTCCAGAATGCTTTCACTCGCCGTGAGCCGAATTGCACCGATGCGAGATGTTTTATTCTTTATTTCGTAAAAAGATAAAGAGGAGAAGAGGCAGTAACCTTGAAGATGTACCGAAGGCGGTGACGAGAGCCGGTCCGATGGCCCCGAGGACTCGGTAGGGCGAACACCGCGTGCAGACAAAAAAGACGAAGGGCAGGACGAGAAGGGCTTGAATCGCCAGTCCAACGAAGACCGTCGTCACGAAGACGCCCAACCGGGTCACCTCCGTCGTCCCCGACTCCTCGCTCCGAAGAACCTTGCCGGATATCAGGAACACGACGGCTATCGGAGCTGCCCTATTTTATACACCAGATATTTATCGTTATCGTTTCTTACATTTAGTCTTGCTTAATCGAGCGCATTTTCGAAGGCATCGCTGATTCTTTCCAGTGAAACTTTCGTCCTAACGTAAGCTTGAAATATAAGCATGAAATCCTGATTTTTTCGCTTAGCTAAGGTTTTACTTTTATCCAAATTTATCGATAAAATACAATTGAATTTTGTTAACTATTTATTTTAACGCAACAATGCTGTTGTTTTTTAAATTCATGTATTGTTTAGACAAACGTGATTTTCATTTATCGATAAATAAATAACGCAAAACAGATATCAGGTTGCCATTTTTAGTTTCTTCGTGCTTTCGGTTTTGAAAATTGATTCCTCGAGTTAAAAAATTATTTTTTAAATAATTTTGTAATACGTTCGATAACTGCTCCAATCTCCTAATCGTTCTTAAATGTATTTTTCGAAACTTATGTTTAAGAATTATGATTCTATAAAAATAATTTTATGATGTTTTTTATAATAGGGATAAAACTAATATTTTTATAATAATTATTTTAATCTACCGTAAGATATTTCAGTTGCGTAAACAAAAATTATAAAAATGATTGAAAATATTTACCATCAAAGATTTTCAAAATACGAAAACACGCAGAGTTTTTAATAAATGTAATTTCAATGTACTGCGAATCGATTGACGCAATGAAAAGTAACAAAATCTTACATTAAATTTGTACTTGCAACATATTTTAATCGAAAGATGTAAGAATTGTAACTGGAAAAAATATATTACAACCATGGATACTTTAAAAAAAGTATAGATCTTACGAATATACAGTAAACGGAACTTTATAATTCATTTTCTGTCTTGTTGCAAAGATCACGTGTTTAATATATAAGAGTTATTTAAGTTAATTTTTACTGTTTCGTGGACAATGAATTCTAAAATTTTGCGTAATTTTCTTAAATTCGTCGTGTTTTTTCTACATTAAAATATTCAAATGAAAAACAATTATAACCGAATCTAATGTAAAATAATTAAGTTTAGTAAACTTTTTTACAACTTAAAACGATATAAAAAATTTACGGAAACATGTTGTTTTTAACAAAGTAATAATTTGAAGAAGGTAAAACCGTCGTTCTTTTACATTTCACCCGAGAATTTTCGCTTCGCATTAAATATGCGTGAATATATTGAAGCGACGGAGCAGACACGTGTAAAATAAGTTTTCGCTTTCGGTAAAGTGTAGTTTTTCATTTTTTAAAAGAGTATTCGTTACTCGAAGAAAAAATTAGAATCACAGCGGAACGTTAAGCCGTCAACGATAATAACTCATTCCGCTCGATCAAGCGAATAGAAGCAACAAATAACTTTCGAATGTGCATACTTTATCACCCAGCCTATGATCTCCGCGATAACTGTATTCAAGCCATGGAAAATATCTTGTAACGGCTGTTTCTGCTCATAGGACATCGTCCCGAGCGCCAAGCCGAATACCAAACCGCAAAATACCAAACCAAGTACATTCGTCCCTTGCGTGTACCGATACGTCACATCCATGTCATAAGCAGAGATGGCTGTGGAATCACAATGAGAAATCGTAAGTGGAGTTTCCGTCTTATCGAGTGACCGTCGATGCAATACTGCAAGAGTTCAAAACTCTCGCTCGGTATTTTCCTTTTCAAACATCCATGAAATCTGCTTAAGATGTGCACCCGACTCGACTCGACTTTTAAGCTCGCCTTTTAAGCTCGCCTTTTAAGCTCGCCTTTTAAGCTCGCTCTTAATAAGCGCTTTTTTAATTGGAATCGAATTTTTAATTGGAATGTTGGTTTTTGAACTGTTACAGTATTTCAACGGCAATACGGTATATTGATTACATGTGGATAACGCACCCATGTTTTCGTTTGATGCATTTTGTTCTGGTTCGACTAAAACCGTTTGATACTGTAATTTATATGAAAAATATATGAGCGAATGCGTTGCTTTCATTGTGGATAAAATTGGTCGATAAAAAGCATCAAGGAAATATATTTCCTCGTAAATTATTTCCCTAACGATCGTTAAGATTTTTAAAAATGTAGTTTTGTTATTATATTTTACAGATAAAAATTAAATCGTAAACTATCGTAAATAATAAAATATAAAAAGGTTTGATATATTTCGAAATAGTTCATCGAAAAATGGTACTAATTTATTAAACTTTTTAATTTATTATATAATTAAAAATATTTTTAATTTGAGAAATTTTCCAATTATTTTGCTCCTACATTTTTATATTTTGTTATCCTTCGATTCTATTTAAACGTATATTATCTTGTTTAAATATTCGTTTACAAATAAAAAATGGATAACAAGAAAGTTTCGATATGCAAATAAAAATATGATTTTTTTAATAGTAAAAATTTAGGCTCGAATAATTTAAATATCGAACCATTTAAACCAATTTTATTACATTTTCGTTAATAGGTCAATTTTTTACCTGCGATAAACAAGCTCGAATAAAATTATCTGGATACAAATTTCTAAAAAACAAAGAAAAAAATAATGATTAAATGTAAGATTAATAAAATAAACTAAAAGTATTTAAATTCAACGAGACAATGAACATTTCTTTAGTAGACCGACATACTGTAAAGCGAACAAACAATACTGAAAAACAGATCGAAAAACGGTACTGATTTCGTGCTACGAATGTACAAGAATGAGGTTTGTTTTTAGTATGTAAATAAAATCCTTTGTTATAATAGTAATTCATTAAAATATCAACGCATGCGAACCATTATCATGATAATAAATAATTGCATATTGTTTGAATATTTCGTACGCATAGTCAAATTTATTATTATTATTGTAAACGCGTGAATACTTTTACCTGATTATTACTGATTTTTCAAAAATTTTTAAATTATTTAACGGTAACGATTAATTAGCCGATCAAGTATTTAATTATCTTACTCAATTTATTAAAGTATTTTATCGAAAAAATAAATCTAATTGATATTTTTAAATATAAAATCCACTTTAATAAGGATTAAAAGGAGAAACCGTGAGACAGAAAAAAGAATGTTTAATATCGATCTAAGCTTCATAACTGATTATATTGATAATCTTTCATTAAGCGGAATAAATTTTCATTTATAACCCAATGTATTCAAAGCTTAAATATGAATCACAAAACTATAACTTATAATTATAGAAAACTTGAAGCAAATAAGTTTTAAAAAAATTTTATGATATCAAAATAATACTATAATAATATTAATAATAATAATAATAATAATAATAATAATAATAATAATAATAACGGAAAAACTGTAGAAAAAAAGAACTACATTTAAAAATTTAAAGAACACAACATTTTTAAGAATATAATACATTTTGAAACTAAAGACTAAATTTTATAGTAATTTATTCATTCAAAACATTTGTTGTTATATTCAATATTGTAAGAGATACGTAGCTATTAATTATAACATGCTATAATTAATTTCTAGTTAAGCAATAAATCATTTTATAATATCAACGAAAACGGTATATTAAAGCACATCGCTCAATAAGATTTAATGTAAAAATATTTATAGACTCGTTTAAGCTGTTAACAAGCATAACCGTATTCCTATTTATTAAAGGTATTAATTTTATTATCTTAACATTAAAAAACTCATAAATTTTTTACTCTAATGTATATTATAATAATTAATATATGTTCTTGTAAAATTAAAATTTGTAACTACATTTAAAATATACTAAAATATATAATCACTTTTTTAATTTAGATCGTATTATAATGATATGAATATTTTTAATTATTTCAAAAGATTAAATACTAAATTATGCATCTAAAATATTTTTATAACTTAAGCCTGTCATAAAAATTTATATACATATATAATACTTATAATATAAATTTAACGTATAATTTGTATATTATTAGGGCGCCAATTTTGATATTAATAAGAGAAAGAATAAAAGAGTAAAAAATATTAGTTGAAATGTCGATTAAAATAGTAAACGCTATATGGATTATAAAAAATTTGTTTGCATTACCGTAATAAATCGAGAAACGTATCTTCGGTCACAAAATTTATACGTGTTTTTTGTTTCTTTTCGGCCTTATCGGTTGATCCCCATTCGCCAGGTCGAATAGTTTGAGAGAGTAAAACGCTTAAAGCAATCCCTAAGGTTGTCGTTGTGACATAATAGCAAAATGTTTTTACACCGATGCTTCCTGTAAATAAAAGCAATTTTTCACTTTGTCGCTACATTCGTAGCTGATTATTTTTTATCGACGGATACCGAAGAATCGAATAATTATTACAGCATTAAAAAATAACTGTGCTCCTTGTTTTATACAATTTCTATTTTTAATTCAAAATTTTCATATTAGTTTTTTAATTAAATTAATTATTATGGATATTTTTATCGTAAGGTAAACGCGCGATCATAAATATCGAGTATTTCTATCGCTTATTCAGCTTTGATTACGAAGATAATATTTATGAACGCGACATTACCAGAATTAAACTTATACTTTTACTTATTTCAAGCGTAAAATTTATAAGATTCTATTTCCGCGTTATTTAGCTTTAACCGTTGTAACTCTTGAATTTATACACCGTTAGAAATTAAGATGCAGAGGACATAAGTTTGATACAGAAGAATACAAATTGCGATATTATTTACAGCGATAAACGCAATTACAAGCAATCGAATAAAAGTTTCGGTTAACTGTCAATTATAAATATAATAAAATTAGCCTCGCGCAAAAATATTACAAGCTCATAATAGTGAAGAAGGGAAGTTTTGGCAGTGTCGTAAGTAAACGGTTGGCGTAACTAAAAAAACAAAAAAACTTGTGACCGTCCGTCGATAAAAAAAGTTTCGCAAACCTCACCGTGAAAAACAAAAATAAAAGTAGGCTTCCTACCGGACTTGCCAAGAGCCGAACTCGCGCTCACGATACTCGAGACGACGAGAGGCAGTATCAAGCAGTTGACGATCTGCATAAAAATCTCGCCGGGAAACTGCAGGTAGACGAGTTCGCGTTCGGTCCACGGCTCCGAGCTCCACAATCGCAGCCCCGTTCCGAGTGCGAGACCGGCCAGGATTCCCAGACATATCCGTACCGTTGCACCTGGACGTCGCATTCCCTAATTATTTACGCGCACAGACGGGAATTTCCTTCTGCTTCGCGAAGAGTCGCGCGAGAAAAGAGACGCGATTTGGTCGTCGTTTGATTCGTCCGCGTCTCAGCCTTTATCGGGAGATTTGTGAAAACAAAACTACGACTCCTCGATGACAAGATTAGAATGATTTGCTGAGGTGTGTGAAAATTCAGTGGAATTTGACGACACGGTATCAAAATTATATACATTTTGTTGTCATTAAAAGTAATTCCATTCCGTATTAAATACATAGTACGATAGCTCAATTTGTATAAAGAACGAAAACTTTATTATGTTTTATTATGGCACGATACGTCGACCACATTTACGTGTCTCGTCTTGGATACGATTGTAAGCTATGATGTAAGTTTCAACTAAAATATAAATTCAAATAATTATCAACAACAAAGATTAAATGATTAAATCCAATGTTTTGTACATCGTGCAAACAAATATATAAACAAATATATAAAATATAACTTGGTTTTAATTGAATTTTTTCACGATTCAACGAGAAAGATGTTTTTTCTAAAATTTTAAAAAGCTCGAATTGAGCTTCAATTTGGATATTGAAATAAATAAATAATCATGTTGTAAAATCACTTATCAAATTTATAAAATTTATAAAATTTTTTTATATAACCTTAAAAAGATATTTTATTTAATATAATATTTAAATAACATAGTTATAAAGAAAAAACCTACGCGTATAAAATATTATATAAAAAATTAATGTTTGATTAGTTATGAAATTTTCTTCTTAATGTAATATTTGATATTTTTAAATTTTGATTATTTCGTAATAATTGTACCGATGTATATTAATTTTTTTTATTTTACACTAAAAAATATTTACGCTAAAAACAAACGTTAAACATTTATTTACCTTTTAATGTTAAATGTATTGATCGCAACATTTTTTGATTTTAAAAGGTAAGTAAAATTTTAAAATATACATTAATCTTTCTATGAATTTATTTACATAAACTTATATAAGTAGATAAAGAAATACAATAAGACACGAGAATGTTCACGGATAGATAAAGTATCGGTAGATTAAGTACGTAACTATTTTATTTCATGTGTTATAAATTAGCGATATATCTGTTAAACCTCCCCTCGATTTGTCTTACATAACTAAAAGTTTATTTTTTTAAATCTGCATTCGCGGCACGTAATTTAAATTTTAAATAGATTTTATACACGTTTATAAGTTTTTGATCGGTTGCTCTAAAAATATAATTACATCAAACGCGTAAAATAATCGTTATCGATTATTTTTCATTAATTGTTTATAACAATAACGGATTAAATATTTAAAATGAAAAATTTTACAAATTTATATTACTTTACACGTTTGATATTTATCTTACTCGCTGTTACAAGGATTACATTTAATATTAAAAATTATTATCGTTCATCCACTTGAAATCCTAGTTAAAGAAATGAATCGCGTTTTAATGCGTAATCATATAAGCAATATTGTAAAAACCAAACCAAGTCATCGTTTACAAGTTTATTACAACAAAGTAAAAGTAATATAAAAATTAACGATAAAGTAAAAATATAAATGCCTAGTCTTTTATGATATAGAGTTATATAAACGTTGCCAAAGTACACATTTCTATACAGAAGCTTAAACAAATATGTATATAAAACGTAAGTTAAATTTTACGCGTATACATTTTTCGTGGCTTCGAAACGAACATAAATCACCCAACCATTAACGATACAATCGAAGGATTATTATGAATGGAAATCAAGAGGGATATTTTTCAATTTTCATTTTTAAGAGCTTCGTTAAATATTCCAGCAATAGAAATAACGATTACCAACACTACCAGAATATCAATGGAAAATCTAAGAACTTATAAAAATGCAAATACCGATCGTAAAATTTATCGGTTAATCGGATGAATTGTATTATTATAAGATAATAGCCGTGTATTGTAACTGGTGCAGATAAAAAGCGTATTTGCATTTGTCCAAAGATATTAAATTTCAGATATAAAGTTTTTACAAATACGAGTATTATCGAAAAGACGATAAGCGTTCGTTTTCTAAATAAAACAATTGAACGCGTTTGCCGATGCTTCGGGGATATAAAGTTGAGACGAATAGTTTGCGTTAGCAGCGACCGTTTTCACTCCAAATTCAATCAAATTGATTCGAAACGGACGAACTTGCGCCGAAAACGAAGGAAAGAATGAGCTGAAACGCTATTTAAAAGAAGATTCGGTACCGCAAACGGTAACGAATGAAATTTATGGGTCCGAGGAAAGCCAGGAAAGCCAGGAAAGCCAGGAAACGATTGGGTTTCGAACGACTCGTCCGCGTTCGACTTACCGGCTTACAATAGCGAGGAGTTTCCCGACAAAGAGGAAAGCCAAGTTGGCGCGGATCCGAAATTAATCCTCGGTACGAGTGGCGAATAATATGGCGAATAATAGACGCGTGGGTGCAAGACGCGTGCAGTTTTAACAGGCGCGATCGAACTCGATAGGCAGTCGATATATGTGACGGTGCCTTTTATTTCCGCATTTTATTCATTTTTATTTTTATTTCTCTCTCGGTCTCGCCCGATTCGTTATCGTCACTCGCGCGTTGAGTAACCAGAGCAACCGTCCAGAGCAACCGTCCAGAACAACCGTCCAGAACAACCGTCCTGAGCACGCCCGTACACTTTTCGCTTGTAAATAGTAATAGTAAATGGTAAATAGTATCGGTAGCAATACAGAGATTTTCCGATAAGAGATCTGGCGTGCTTCGCGCGTGCGCAGTGCTCGGATGGCGCGCGTACGTCTGCCTTCGCGAAAATTATTTCACCGCCTGGGTTCTAATGCTCTCCGATACGCGCGTTCCTCGCTAACCGTTCCTGTTTCAGCTCGACCGACGAGTTTCTTTTTATCGGTTCTCCCTAGGCCGCCATACGGCTTACGGCGCCACCGATAAATATTTCGCGCAGAGTCTTTGTGCGCGGTCGAGCAACGCGCCTAGAGAAACGCGCCTAGAGAAACGCGCCTAGAGAAACGCGCCTAGAGAAACTTCTACATCGATTTATGAAACCGATTCGACTGCGGACGTTATCGACTATGATTTTACATCAGCCTCGGTTATTACGAGCAGGATAACCCGACCAGGATAAACTGAGCAGGCTAAAGTGAAATGTATAAATTATTTATACTCGCGTAGAAAACTCTTAAATTTTCCGATCCGATTCCATTGATATTGATACCGAGAAAATACTTTACTCTCCAAAGCGGAATTTCTTATGTATTTTCCGATTCTACCACAAAATAACCATCGAGAACTCGCATTCGAGCATATATTTTAGATTGATGTTTATCGATTGCGCGTTTTATCATCCCAACTATTCTTACTATTCTTACTATTCTTACTATTCTTACAGACTTGTTCTTTTAACTAATTCGTATACGGAACAAAATTGCGATGTTAAATGAAAGAGATTAAGATTCGAAATCTCGTGGAACCTGTAAAATTGCGAGCGTGCGTACAAGTAATATATTTTAGAATTAATACATCCTTATCATCTAAATGTTTTCACATTCGGATAACAATCCATATTTCAAGAATTTTTTTGAAAAACCTACTTTTTTACTATTTTCGATAAATTTTGTTTGTTTGTTTTTTTGATACGTATAAAAATAAATTTTTAAACAACTTTTCCAATTATTTTGATAAGTTGATTTTCTATTCGTACAAGCAAGCATTTTTATGAAAACAAAATATATTTTAATTCAGAGTACATAAAAAACTAGTTTAACGTAATTAAATGTAATTCGCTTCCACATCCGTTTAAATAAACGTCGTTTGTATCGGTATCTATTTTTTGGCTGATGGAATAAAAAATTTCCGCGACGCGTAACAACCATCGTAAAAAACGGATATTTTTTCCTGTGAAAGATATCATTGGTTTCCTTCTACTTTGGCCCTGTTGCGATAAACTATCGCGGTTGGCAGAAACAGGATAATAAGACGCGACCTAAAACCCTTAAAAAACATCATCCTTTCCCGGTGATGCTTAAATTGCAACTTATAGTCGATAAACTTTCGAGGATGGCTCGTTATTTAATTTGGATATTATTTACGCGATAAATATTTTTAATTGGACAAATGATTAATAATTATTTTAATCTTGTTTTAATATCTTTTGTAGATTGAAACTTATATATATATATATATAAACTTTGCGTAAATACTAGTTGTAGTAATGCTTCATCGCGAAGGACATACATATTTTCAGAAAATAACTAATATTTTATATATACTCGAAATAAATATTATTCTTTTTAGAATCATAGTTACGGCGTTTACTACTTGATTGCGAACTTATTTAATTTTTGAAAGATCAAAATGTTGTAATAGTATTTTATTTTAGATATTTTTATAATATGGTAAACTTAATAGCATTTGTGTTTAAAATTTTATCTAAATTTATAATTGAAACGCGTACTAATTTTATTTTATTACTATATAATTTTCACGATAAAAAAATTATTATTTTTGAAAAAATTCACTTTACGCTTATTTAAAATTGTTGCTATTTTCATAAATAATACAGTTTTTGAAATATTATTTATCTAACCTTTTATTTAATTTATTTTAGAAACTATATTTTTATGTAAAATAAATAAATTCATTTATCACCTTAAAATGAATGTTTTATGTTTTCTATTTAATGAATCATTATAATAATTACTTATGACGTTATAAATAATATAATTATTACTAATAATAATTAATTATTACGTATGAGCATAAATTTTAAAAACTTATTTTATTATCAATTTTATTGTTTTTTTATATGTAACTATACAAAAAAATAGATAAATTATCCATTTAAGTGATTTATTGACTTTAAATCCTTCTCAAAATATATTTGTTATTAATAGTTCAATTATACGTTCACATTTGAATTATTTTAAGGTAATAAAAATTAACTTATCGATATGAAATGTAGAAAATTTTTGTTTGTAATTTATTTTAACAAAATTGTTTCTTAAGTTCAATAAATTAAATTTACCGAGTAAAAGAAGAATATATGTATTCAGTGAATAACTTTTTAATTGTTTACTAGATTATCAGTTAGAATCTATTTACGTAAATCAACTATTAGAATATGTAATTTAGTGTAGTAATCTGACTCTTAAATTTCAAATTCTAATGAATGCCTTTAAACGAAAGTATGGCTAAACAAGATGGGATAATTATACCATCCATAAATTTCTATTTTCACTTCGTTAATAAATCATAAAGATATTATACATTTAAAACATTATAAAATGAATTCAAACAATAATAAGATATGATATCGAAGTAAATCATATTTAAATAACTAATTATTCTAGAAAAGATTTCAGTAAAAAATAATACAAAAACTTATTTTAATATTATATGTATTTTTTAATCGATAGCTTTCAAATTTATTATAAGTGTTCAATTACTAATTTATAAGTTTCTCTGTTTATTAATATTAAATAAAAAATTATAGATTTCAAGTTAAACGTACTAAATCTTTTTGTAAATAATAAATGTGAATATCTATATCTTCATTGAATTTAGTATAAAAATAAATGAAATTATCAATAATTTTTGAAAATACAATCAAATTCAGTTTTTAAATATTTTCGTTCTGTTACAATTATGTATAAATAAAAACAAATTGCACATCAAACATATTGATATTTCAACGTTTACTTTTTTGTTTTATTCATTATTTTTTTTAATTAAAAAACGTTTTAAATTATAAATTGTTATGGTTTATACTCAATTTTACACTAGACAATAAAAAATCATAGTACAAAAAACTTTTGACAAATAATACATGAACATACGCCAATTATAATAAAAATATGCCATTTTAGATTAAACATTCGTTGATTAAAATAGCAATCTTATATAAAAAAAGTTTTAAAATATTGGTTTTCCGGTGTTATGTTATTTTTATTACAGTATTTTATTAAGGTACGATTAATTATTTTTTCGTATATTTTGTCTATGTTTGGTAGAAAGTTTATAGGACGAAAATTAGATAGTGATGTATTGTTCTTATTTTTTTTCTAAATTGATATGACTTGTTTTTTTCCATTTTATAGGAAAATGCATATTCTTTAGTGCGTTGTTAAATATTATTGTATAATAATATTTAAATTGTTTTGGAGTATGTTTTTAATACTGTATTTGGTATAATGTTGAATCCTGATGATTTTTTGTTGTTTAATTTATTGAAAATATTATTTACTTGAGTGTTATTAATAAAGTAATTAAATTCCTTATCAGATTGTTTTAGATTATCGGATGTGTTATCTAATGAGAAAGTTGTTATTGTTATATTTTGTGTTTTATCTTTTTTTATTTTTTATTTTAGTTTATTGGTTTCTTACATAATTATATTGTTATGTTTTTGTTTACCAAGAGTGGAGTTTTGATTATATACTTCAGAATAATGTAATCCTAGCAAATTGAGTTTGACTTTGATGTTTGTTATTATGTAATTGTTATTGTTGTCTTTATTTGTATTTGTTATATCTATTCCAGTTTTTCTCAGTGTTGTGATATTATTATGTGGTATTATTAGTGGAGAAATATTCATATCTTCTTTTGTTTTAAAAATTGAATTAATTTTGGGAAACATTATTATTGGATCATATTTTGGGATAATTTTATTTTGTTACTGCAGTAATTATTTACTGATTCTGAAAACTTTTGTTGCAGTTGTTTTTTTATCAGAGTAAGTAAGTAGTAATAAATAAAATTCTAATTCTTGGTTTTTACTAGCGTTATAATTTTGTCGTGTTCTGTTTATTAGTGATAGTATTTAGCTTTTATCTTTTTACAGTTCTTTTATGTTTTTGTTTATGTAACATTCACTAGTTTTTTTCGTTATTTTTGGTACTAACTTGTTGATGGTTTGATTTATGTGGTTGTATATTTTTCCAATATAGTTTTCTATTTCTTCATTTGTTAATTTTTTCTTCTATAAGTAATACATTATTATCACTATCATATTCGATTGTATCAATTGTATTTTTTGTATATTTGTTAGTTACTTTAAATTTAGCCAATTTTTTTATAAGTTTTCCTCGTGTATTATTTGTTTTGTTTTTCTAATCAATATGTTTTGCATTAAGATCATCTGATATTATGCAATAGTTTTCTTCTTCATCTAGATCTAGTTTTTTTGTATATCAATCGAGTAATATTTTGTTATTTCACTTTTTTTGTTATATCGGCGTAAAATAACGATGGTAAAAATTTATTGGTTATTTTACTAATTCTATTATTTTTGTTGTTTTTTGTTTTTATTATTTTTGAACAATCCATATACGAATCAGAGTGTCAAAAATTTTATAATTAACACAATATAATTCTTTATTGTATATTTTTGTTTCTTTATAAATTATACATTCACCAGGATTGTGATGGTGAATGCATTTAACACATTTGTATCGCATATTGCAATTTTGAGACATGTGGCTCAGAAGTTGACAGAAATGATATTTTTTAAAATTATTTTTTCCCATTTTATTTTGTGATATTATAAATATTTTATACTTTGTAATTTATTTATGTTACTTTTTAATGAAATTTGTACTATAAAAATAAGTAGTAAAATATTATTTTTTGTTGAATTATGTGTTTTAAATAGTTTTACTTTAATAAATTGAATTTCTTCTATTCGTAAATTATTCAATTCATTTAAAATTTTCATTTAATTGTAATGTTTATTTAATCCGTTTAGTAAATAAATATGATTTTTGTCTGATTTTGGTGTGAATGTGTAGTAATTTGTTTTTGTAGTTTTTAATATTTTTATGGTATTGTTAAAGTCATCGATTGATTTAAGATATAAAATATGTTTATTGCTATGTAATTTATGTTGTAATCGTTTATGTTTGTATTACATTGTAAAAGTTTCACCGTATCTTTTGAATCTTGAAATATTATATTTAAAGGTGTTGGTTGTTGTTTTGTTTATCGTTGATCATCTCGCTTGCATTAACCATTATCACCATGCTTGCTTGTATTGCCTTAAATAATTATTTTGTGGTCTTCTGTTTATTTATATTGTTAGTTTCGGCAGTTTTGTTTTTCCTCAATTTTATTCAATTTTCATTTTTCTTTCTTATTTCATGCATTATCGTATCTTTGATTTCATTGTTATTAGTTTGTAAATCTTCTGATTCTAATAATGTAAATTTGTTTTTATAGGTATATTATGTATTGATCTTTATCGTTTGTATTATTTTTTTTCTATTTTCGTTAATTAAAACTTTTAATATATTAATTTTATTATTTAAATTTTTAATAATATTGCCATAATACTTTGTATTTGTTATTTCATCTTGAGGACTTTCAAGTTCTAGATTCATTTTATTAGTATTTGGTGTTAATAGTAATTTTGTTCTTTTATTGTTGTGTTCCACTTGTTGATACTATGACAGTTTCTGTTTCATTATTATTTATTTGTAATAACTTATAATTTATTTTTATTAATTTTTTGAAACTATTTACTATTAATTACTAACATTATTGTGCTGATATTTTAGATTTTTTTATGTATTTGTAAATTTTTGTTATTTCTATTAATTATTATTTTAGATAATAATTATTTATTAATGCATTATTTAGATTTTGTAAATTGTTATTTGTGGTAACAATGTTCCGATGTTATATGACATAGTTGTATTTTACATATTAATAAGATATATTTCCTGATTAATTATCAAATTATTTTTTATTCAAATTAAACAGTTTTTAAAACTCATTTTTAACTCAATTGTCATTGCTAATATATTTTATCTAATTGTTAACGAACTAAACACAATATTAATAATTTTACAAAAAATCAATTATATCGATGAAAATTTTATAATTATTTAAACCTGATATTAAAATCAATAATAATTTAATACATTGTAAAATCGAAGGAACTTTGAATAAATATCACAAATATGATCAGAGCGAATAGTAATTTATTATCCAGGCAGCTTCGGTATATACAGTTTTAGCACTGATCAAACAGTCTGCAGTACTGCTTTTACAATCACTGGTGTATATTATTGCATACCAAATTCACAAATATCTAAGACAGATTGCAGATTTCTCAGTGGAATGAAAAATTTTATATGGAATTTATCTATTCGTAGATCCACTTCTCAGCGCAAGAACTCCAGTCGGTGACTTCCTTTTCCTTACCATCGCCGAACCATAATTTAATTTCCTTGGTTGCCGAATCAACGGAATCCGATCCATGAACAATATTACGCCCAATGTCAATACAGAAATCTCCACGAATCGTACCAGGAGCAGAATCCTTGGGATTCGTTTCACCGAGCATCACACGACCAGTTTTAACCGCATTAAGACCTTCCCATACCTATAAAAATATAAATTCATATTACAATTCTCATTTGGTTTAATTATTTTCTTATAAATTAGTATTTTAAGTTATCTAGTTTATACAAATAATATATTTATAATAATAAGTTATACGTTAGAAATTTGTATATTTTATATCAAGTGTCTTTAGGTCAAAATTTAATTTTCTCTATTTTTAAGTATAATTAAATTCTTATATTTTACGAATCATCGAAATAAAAAATTTAACTCCTTTATTATAACTCTAAAATAATAATTTAAAAATATATTTTAAAAAGGATCTATCAAACAAATTTATATAAGTTTGAAAATTCAAAGGTCTCTTACTATACATCCTTTTTGTAATCTGATTACGTAACGAAGGCCAATGGTTTTTCAAAGGTTTCTCAAAGACAAAGTTACAAAGCTCAAACATTTGTAGAATATCATCAAGATCGTAATTTTTTTAAAAATAAAATCTATATTTACCATAGGTACAACTGGTCCGGAACTCATATATTTGATTAGAAATGGGAAAAATGGCTTTTTGGAGAGATCGGAATAGTGCTCTCGGAGAATACTTTCGGTAGGCTGAAACATTAACAAAAAATAAGTATGGTAAAAATTAAATATAATAATAAAACTACTGCCTTATAAGATGAAAATTAAAATATATACGAAATAAAAGTTTAGTACGATTATTTAAAAATAAAATCCGAATATTTAAAAATTTAAATAATAACGTTCCACCTACTAATAATTAAATATACAATCTAAAGGTCGTATACTCCAAATACGGAGTACGGATATTTAATAAAAATAAAAATCTATTAATTCCCACACGAGTGGCAGCCGAATGAAAATGAAGAAATTATCCTCGCATAAAATGCAGAATCATATGGGTAAAAAATCCTTGGATTCCAGTTTTAACTTGAATACGTGTCGTTGGCTGTAAACTAATGGCTGTTTATCCGAAGCAGATTCACATACCAAAACCATCTTCATGGCAACGAGCTTAAAACCCTTCTCCTCGAATCTCTGGATGATTTTACCGACGAGCCCTCGTTGAACACCGTCAGGCTTGATCATAATGAAGGTTTGCTCTTCTTTCTCGCCCATTTTCTTAAAAATCTCGCGGTTTCAAAGCAAGTGTAAAAAAGAAAGATCCGCACGAGGAATCAGTATCGCAAGGTGTGTAATCAAACAGTAACTGTAGACCGAGTGAATAAAATAAGCAAAGAACGCCGGCGAAATGAGAGAAGTGGAAGACAGTCCGAAGATTATATATTTACAGTATATACACCGGATGTTCTCTCGGCGACGGAAGCGACAAAAGGGCGCGAAAATACGAAATTTCATAGTTAAGGGGCGCAGTTGTTGAAATGAGGGCTGTACTGTCACCGGTGGGGAAACCTCCATTTGAATCGGCGACGTTGATTGGCAAATTGAAAAATTTATTACAATTTACTAAAATTATGTGAAAACGTTCCAAAAACGTTCTTGATTCCAGTCCAGTATGGATTTTGAGGTTAAGATTTTTCGTCAAATGCGCTAATAATAGGTATAAAAATTTTCATAGCTTAATAATTTGTATTTTCGTTTAACTAAAAAATGTATTTTTAATAATTCATAATGTTTCTTAATCTATTGAAATATTTGTTCTGCGCGAAATATTTATATTTATTAAGAATTTATTTCTACAGTTTTTATTCACAAATAAGTAGAGATAATTTATTTATAATTTTTCTAAAGCTTAAATAATCTTTGACAACGCGTACAATCTGTACACAATGTTGATTATTATCATTAATGTTTAATTTATTTCTTTGTCGCGATATATTTTTTGATTGCCGAAATACGCTCGTGAATTATGAACGATAAATTTTAAATAATTCAATTTTGCATACTCGTCATTGCGATATTTTATATTAATCTGATGCTCGGAAAAAATGTACGTATAATCTTATTATTTACATAAATAAAAGTAGATTTACAATTTATCGTTTGTGCGATGAGACTTGAGAGATTTACTTACGAAGACACTGAAATATACCGAATAATGTAATCATCTCTCGAATCACGGAAATTCAGAGTCGATTTATAGAACGGAATATTAATTTTTTTGGTATATCATGTCCAATTATTCTCTACGAATAAAAGTTATTAAATTATATTATTCAAATAGTTTGTTTGGAATTAATTATAATAAATGTTGCCTCCATATAAAAACGTTATCTTAAAAATGTTACATTATTTTATGGTAGCATGAATAAAAAATGTTATGTCGCGTAATCAGGACTTATTAAACGTTATTGATATTTCTTTGAAAATTCCGTAAATTAAATATATAATTACTTTCACGAAATTAGTTTCTCAAAACACCTGCGGTAAATTTCTAATCTATAAGATTTATTTTAATAAATTTAAGTGTTTTATTATTTCATTGTTCAAATTCAAACTAATCATTATTTATAGTTATATCGAAATATTCAACCAATAAATTTCATACAAAAAATAAAAAACCTCGATCGGAAAGAAGAAAAACTTATGCAACGAAAAATGAATCGCGCATCGTTCGAGAACGTTCGTAATATTTTCCAAATCTTTGGTACAAAATATTTTAATATCTTTAATTGCGAATTGAAATTAAAGTAATTAAAGTATGAATCGAAACAAAGACGGTAAAGCGAAACAACGCTTAACGAATAAAAATTTATTCGCTTACATTTAAGTTTTCTTTGGTTGATGCCGTCAGAGTTACGACCTTGAAAACTATGAAATAAATGATACATCGTTTCGTACCATTCGATGGATCGCTAACTATGTTTCTGCTTAATAATTATTATGACTCAATTGATTCGTAATATTTCCGAAAATACAGCGATAGCTTACTTTTACGCATTTTATATTTTGAATTCAATAGTTAACGTCCGAATGCGAAGTACCGCGAAGTACCGCGAAGAACCGCGAAGAACCATTCCGCACAAAAATAGAGTAATTTAATAAGTATACTTAATAAAATTAACGGATTAAGAATGTATTCCAAGGTCTTGGGGTGTTCGTATGGGTGCGTGCATTCACGCGCTTGTGTGAGTATAAACGCACGTTGACGTTCAAAATTTTTATCGGTTCATTTTGAATAAAATGGCGTCATCGAAATCGTTTCTCGGTACACATCTTGGAAACGACCTTGCAAAGAACGGATAACGAAACATAATCATCTTTACCGGATAGGAAATAATTTTCAACGTATCCCATTGCAAGCATTTATTTTAATCAATCCATAGTACGAAATTCGGGAGTACTCGCTTTGAGCGATCGGTCGGCGATCGTTGTTCCGAATAATAAACGAATAAAAAAAATGAAATTGTCTTCACGAGCGCGGAAACGTTAATTTGGCTGGAATAATCTCGGTGATTGCTCCGCTGGGAGATTCGCTGGGAGATTCGCTGGGAGATTCGCTGGGAGATTCGCTGGGAGATCAGCTGAGACATCCGTAAAATCGAAATCCGAAACGCCCGGACACTTAATTTCTCCCTGGCTAAATTCTTTCCGCTTCGGGCATCGAATCAATCCACTCGAAGCGCTTGGACGATTCGTTAAAAGACGCAAGAATATTGAGCGAGATTGGGAACGGAGGTCGAGTCACGAGTTCCGAAAATCGCCAGAGGAATCTTAGCTCTCGAGGTCGGTTCGGAGGCAGGAGCGGAGGCAGGAGCGGAGGCAGAAGCGGAGGCAGAAGGACTCGGGCCCGAGCCGCGGGCTACGAATCCCCCGGAAGAAAGCGTCGAGGTCGGTAGGAGCGATGCGGAAAAAAGTCGCTCGGGCCGCTGGTGGGGGGCGGCATCGTCGGCGCGCGCTCGCTGCCTTGGCCACCCCCGACCCCCGCGTCCCTCGCACGGGCCTCGAGGTTTCCATGATGGCGGCAGTGCAGCCGAGGCTCACGACGGCCAACGTCCGCGCGCGACGAGGACCGCGTGTCTGTACAACGACATCCGCCGAGAGCGAAAGTCCCCCAGGAGTCCCTCAGGCGTCCCTCCTCTCGGCGACCCCCCCGACCGCGTAGCCTCGGTGCCGGGAGAAAAAGCGCCGGTCCCCGGGCCGCGCGGCTCGCTCGCGATGCAGACGCAACAGCAGCAGCATCAACAGCATCAGCAACAGCAGCAACAACAGCAACAACAGCAGCAGCAGCAGCAGCAGCAGCAGCAGCAACAGCAGATCGTCGCCGGTTCAAACGTCATCCTGAAGATGAACGATACCGTCGTACAACAGCTGTCGACCGTCGGTGAGTGCATCCCGCGCTCTCTCTCTCTTCCGTAACTCCGTACGTCGGACTCCCGGGGAAGTCTCTCGGGAGAGAAGCTGAGGAGGTTAGGGAGGTTAGGAAGGTTAGGAAGGTTAGGAAGGTTAGGAAAATTAGGAAAATCAGGAAACGAGCGGCGGCAACCTCAGGCCACGCGTCCTCGCCTCCTCACCTCCTCGCCTCCTCGCCTTCTCGCCTCCTCGCCTCCTCGCCTCTTCGCCTCCTCGTCTCCTTTGTCGAGACTTTCCCCGTCCGTCTCTTCGAGCGATAAAGAGAGCGCGAAAAATAACAAGATCCGCGATCCGCGGAGGAACTTGTTCTCGAGACTCGGCCGAAGCGAACCGTCCTTCGTACGTTTCGCATATTTTTACCGCTTGGATGCTCCACCGAAGAGGAGCGGTGGAAACCGGTAGGGAAAGGTCGAGCGGAAGGGAGAAAGCGAGCGAACGAGCGCGTGCGTACAAAGAACGACGAGTATTTAAATAAGACGAAAAGTCAGGGCGGGCAAAGTGTATGTAGCAAAGTGTACGGTAGTACGTACGCGAACCAAAGATAAAAAAGTGCAATGAGAAAAACAAGCGTTTTCATTGATCGGTTTCTCTCTCCCTCTCTTCGGACTCGCTCCCACTCCATTAAACTCCTCCACGTCGACTCGTCGCCGCGTTTTCGCGCGAGACGTACACAGGTCGAATAGAGATTGCGCCGCGTGCCACTTTCGCTCTGCTTTGGACCCCCCGTTTCTCCTCCTCGCGCCCGTTTCTCCCTATCCCCGGGCCAGCGTGCGAAAACCGAGGCAGCCTCTATCCATGTGTACGCGATGACGACGACGGCCGCCGCCACCGCCTCCGCCACCGCCTCCGCCTCCGCCGTCGCCGCCACTACCACCGCCACCGCCACCGCCAACACGCAAAACACGCACACGAGAGGACCGACCTCTTCAAGGTTCATGGTGTCCATGGACGAGAAATCACTTCGCGGTATGGTGTTTCGTTTTACTTTTTGAGATCATTGTTTGTGGTGGGAAGGTTGTGCAGGTTGTGCAGGTTGTGCAGGTTGTGCATCGCGGTCTCGATGGACGATCCGTCCGTCCGTATCTACTGAAATTTTCGCTTGCGAAAACTCCGATTTTCCTGTTGCTGGAGAAGAGCCGAGAGTTTTGATTGGACGGTAATGGCCGAGTGTATATCGGAATTAGCGAATGTGCATCTCAATTTCTTGTGCTTTTCATGTGAATCTTTGCATCGACGTTGCTGTTTATTTTTTCGCGACCCGAGTCCCCAATGTCACGTTCTCGAAAACTAATCGAAATCCCTTCGATGACTTTCTCGACTTTCTCCAAGCGATTCGAGCGTTCCCCCGTTGTTTATTTACCTTTCTCGCGAGTAAAGCAACCCTTTCTTCCTCCAGATTTATTTACCCATTGTTTTTCCCTTCTTTTTTATCTCTTTGCTCGTCGATCCCTTTTCTTCTCGCGTTACAGTGCAAACCTTCCAACGATTCGCGATGTTTACTCTCGCGTACCGCGAGAAACTCTTACGTTTATTTTCGCGTTATTCTCGGTTCGTCCAACGTCCCGCGAAACCCGAAGAGCCAGTTTCGACTCGCGAGCGCATTTAGATAACGGCAATCGATACTTTTAAACAACGCACGCAAACTGCAACATAACCTCGCATCGTCGACTCGATACGCTCGATCGACGACGAACGACGTAGATCGACGTAGATCGACGTAGATCGAAAGTTGAAAATTATCGAATCAACGATCTTGAATATCCGAGACTCTGGACCTTTCCCGTACCGAAACGTACCCGCATGCTTGTAACGTACGAATGGAAGATGCACGAGTAATGGACTTTTCCACGATGACGAGATTCCCCCGTGTCCCTTGCACGGATCGACGACGAAAAAATGGTGGCACTTCCCGCGTTGCTTCCTCTCGCGTTTTTCTAAATATATAAATAAATAATTATTCGAAGGCTTAAATCCGCTATTCCGAGGTATCGTGGAACGTTAAAAATATAATGACGCATAACTCACGCGAAGGTTTGAAAATGATCGGAACGTGTTTTGTTCGTTTTGTTCGAACACGTGTTTTTCCGTGTCTTTTTTTATACTACTTTCTACGTCTCTACGATTCGGTATACGCGGTTTTATCGCCTCGAAATTATTTCTCGTTCGCGGGCTTGAGCTCCAATGTATCGTTCGATTGTATTTACGTAAAAATTATCGAAAAATTATCGAAAAATTATCGACCGTTTCGTTATCGGTAAAAAATAAAATAAAATGAGTGTGAGCGAAAAAAATTGTTTTTTTTTTCTTTATTTTTCTTACCAATCTAATATTAATGTTTCGATCGCTGAAATACTTAAAAATAACTTAAATTTGGCACAAACAGGTTGGAATAAAATTTGTTTTTAAATGGTCGTTTAATATTTGAAAAATTAAAAAATTTATTCGTCAACTATTTTTTCAAAAAAATTCCACTCGATTGCTCAACGAAAGTAAAATATGGAAGGTTTTTTCATCGATATTCCGATATCGTCGCATTAATTAATTTAATTGTCGTTTGTACATCAACTCCCGATCGACGTTTTATTTAGAAAAATCGCAAGATATAAAAATTGTAGGAATATTCTTTTGATAAATAAAATTCGTTTTGAATAATGCTTATCGCGGGTGGCGGCATCTATTGTCGTACTTGATTCTGCGGCGTTTGGTGAACGGTTAAACTATTACTATCCTATTTTCGAAATTTTTTGTCGCGTCAAGATAAAAATTACTTTATCGAGTTCTCGACATGTTGCATTATGTACGTATGTATATGTGAATTGTGTATCCGCGCATGTGACTGGTACTTTAAAATAAGAACACCACATTTCCTGATCGTGTTATTAAAAACATTTTAATAAAAAACTTGGCTGTTTAATATCTTATAATGTGTATAAATAGTTTATTTTTCTCAATGCCAAATTACAAAATTTTTAAAGTGTAATTTATTTAAGTTAGGTACATTTAATTTAATTATTTCTGTATCGCAAAAGTAAATTTTTTATTTATCGTTTAGCTTTTGTTGTAAAACTTGGAAAGAAACAAATTTTTTTCAGCTTTTCAAATATTATTTATATAAACTATATAATAATAGTATTAGATGAAAATTAAACCAATATCTTATCAGTGTTAAGAATAAAATTTTCTGTAAGTAGAATGATGTTAATTCATCTATAATATGACTCTTTTATTAATTCACTTTTTTATTTAATGTATACGCTTCATAAATTTAATTATAAACTGGGTTATGTTTTGATTAGAAATCGGGTTCATACATAAACTTTGCGATCGGAAATAAGTTTAAAGTGCAATATTAAACATAAAATGTTTGTGTGTATATAAAACAAAAAATCTCAATAAAGCCTTTTTATTTACATTTATAGTCATATATGTCAACATTCATTTTAATTGGGTAGAAATTTGTTTGATAATATTCAAAGATAATATCGAAAGATAAAAACATTTTAAAACGGTATGTTGATCTAATATTTTAATTTTTTATAAATACTTCCAAGTAATTTGAAGAAAGAAATGTTTTTAAAAATTCGTACATAGTAAAAAATAATATTTAAAATATTATCAATAATAAGAATAATTATCTTTAAAATAGTTTCTTAATTATTAATAAAATAAACGATATAATTTTAATACGTTTATTCATCGTTTTATGCATAATTTTAAGAATAATTATAGTTCAAATATTCACTATTATATACAAGAGTGTATAAAAATACACGAGTAAAAAATCGCATTGAAATTTTTTATAAACGTGCAAAAAATGTACTTTATTGAAAAAACTGCAATTTATATCTTTTAAATAACAACAATTGGAAAAAAAATTTTATTTGAGAAAATATTTCTTTGAATATTAATATCTCCTTTAAATCGCTATTTTCATATTTTAATACTAAGAAATAATATACATTGTATAACTTTAAGTACGAATATCGGCAAATATAAAAAAATTCTTTGTGACAATTCGTAACTATTATTTTTTATAATTTTGATATATTTCACTCTCAAATATTAATAATTATTCGTATTCAATAAATACTTTCTAAAATCAATGATTTGGCAAAAAAAATGAATGTACCTATAAAATATTTAAATTTTCGGATTTCACAATTATTTTTCTTGATTATAACTAACTGCTTACAGTTTGTTTGACCCAGACTGGATTTAAAGTAAATTTCTTACTCATCGTTTAAAATATAGTAAAAAAAATTGTTTTTTAATTGATTATAATACTTTATAATGTAAACATTTTGATAAAAAATGTTATTATTATTTTTATTTTCTGGAGATATAATTTTAAGTATCGTATTTAAATTATCCTAAATACTTTTGAGAAGAATCGAACGATGGTTTATTTAAAAATTATTTGTGGTTTAAGATCTATGAGCTCTTTGTAAAACTATAATTAGCAATTAGTGCATAGCACGCATTGCATCTTAGTACTTTTTTCAAGCTTGAAGTTATAACGGGAAACCCGTAAAATGAGAAGTTGAGTATTGATCCTTGAGACTACTGTTTATGGCGTTGATTCAGCAGCAAATACAAAATTTGCAGTTCGCAAACTCTTAAAAAAATTTATGGCTTTAACATTTTAATAGCAATTTTTATAGAACTACTTTCTTCTTTATTTATTTTGTGTTTTTCTTCACGATTTCATTAGATAGAATAAAAACCATCCTACTAATAATTAAAATAAATCTTTAGAATGGTAAAAATAATTATTTACCTCTATTATATCAATATAAACTATATATGTATATTTTTTAACGATATATACTTACTTAAAGTAGAAGGCGAATCCTTGTTATTAAAAATTAAAATGTTACATTAACAAAGAAAGTAACGATACAAAGTAAAATTACAAATTGATGTTTTACTCTCTATTTACAGCTAAAATTTGTTTAAAAAATTAAGAAACAAAAAGCTATCTTGGCAAATTGCTTGTTAGAAATTAAACGATAATTTTAGTGTCATGAGAAACATATACCAATTTTTTATTTATTATATCTATTATAATGTTCTCTTTACATTATTTATTATCTTAAAATATTTGTATGAACTTGATAAAAACAAGTCCAAAAGTAATACACGTACATACGAAATATTTTGTATATTGAAAACGTATTTCTCCCCCTCTGATAAAAGACTTTTGAATGTCATTATTGTACGATTGCCTTGTCATGCTTAAAATTGGAGGTTATACCACTAAGTAATTGTAGTTATATTTCATATTACTCGTTTTTTTTACAACGTTGAACATTTATCATTACTTACGTAAAATATCTATTGTTTATAAGTTTAAATAATAATAATAATGTAAACCTATGTGGTTAATTAATTAATTCGTTAATTAGTTATATATATACATATATATATATATGTAATAAATACGTACACGCTTAATTCTTAATTAAAAAAACATTCACAGTAAAATTAAATCCTTCAAAGAGAATGTATTTATAGAAAACACGTTATGCCATTTTATACCGCCGTAGTTTCACATTGTTAATACACTTAAACTTTTAAAATTAATATTAAGATAATTTCTTCATAATAAATATTGAAAATATATGTATGTGCATACTTAGGAAATAATAAGCACAGATTTATTTTATTAATCTTTGTAAAAAAAAAATGGCGAAAGTTCGTATGTTCGTACGAGCGATAATCAAAGTCCGATAAATCGAAATATTACTCAGAATTCAACTGATATAGAATAAATATCAAACACTTAAATACATCTGTGAAATCAAATCAAGCATTATTATTTTTAAGAATTTTTCAAATTAAATTCTTTGAAAAGTATCCAACTCAATATATATGTTTACGAATGGACGGTATTACAATCGGACATTTTCTCAAATAATTCGCTCAACTTTATTAAAGTATTTAAAGGATAAATGTAATGGAATATTACAGATTTGCGTAGCCCTCGTTTTGCCTCTAGAATTTTTACTAGATTTAATTAAATATAGAAAATACAATTTACAATTAGAAAATTAATAAATTAGGTTTTATATATTCGAACGTGTCCTCGCTAAAAACCGGCTTTGAAAAATTGTCTTCTGAACAGAAACGGTTTTTAAAATAACGTTTACAATTCAGCCAAGCAAACATACGCGAAATTTCTTAAAATAGCTTTTTAAAGAGCACGACACCTGCATTCCTTTGTCAAATATTTATTATTCTTTGAAAATTTGATCATTAGATAAAATATATACGACGAAACAGAATAAAATAACTACGCGTAAAACTCAATAAATGAAAAAGCGTATTGCATATCCTTTTATTATCGTCACGTGTTGTGTGTGTATCTGTACAGATTAATTTATAAAAAACTATCGAAGCTATTTTTCAAGTTAATTGTAGTAATTATAAAATTTATAAATATAAATTGAAATACCACAACTTTAATTATTTATTTCCCTATTAAATTTATACTAACATAAACTCGAAGTATTTTATCGGAAATAAAACGAAACATTCTTATTATACGAAGAAAAGAAACACCAACTAAAATGAAACTATAATATTAAATCATCTTTTTAATATAAAGCGATCATTTTATATATAATATAAAAATATTATTTTGTACGCATATTATCTCATTGGTCTGGAAGCATTGTACAACTCATAAATGTAATAGATATTTTCATTGCAAAAATTGAGTTGTCATTATCTTATAAAATTATCGATTATTCGTATTTTTACTCAGCAAGCTTGTATAATATAAGACAAATATATAAAAAATAAATATGACAGAACTTTATCAACCGTTTATCGTTGTAGAAATAAAATATTTACAGAGGTACAACTTATTAAACAAATTATGTGTAAAAGTGATACTCATTTTTAAAGTTGTACGCTTTATCTATATTATTATAAAATAATATTTTATGAAACTAATAAAATATAAATGGGATCGCGCATAATGTTATTTGAATCGAAACGTTGTCATTACTTCTCGAGTTTATAGCGCTCAAACGTAAAAAGAGTCTTAAAAGCATTGTTTAGTAATAACTGGGTGTGGCTAATAAATCATTACTGCATTCGTAAATGTAAAACTTTTTAAAAATTTTTTCTCGATTCGAGTATCCTTACAATTCGCTGCACGAATCATAACACAAACTATTTTACAATAATCTCAAACGAACGTTATTCCGCGCACAATTTTACTTAATTAGTGTGTCGTCAAAAATTTATCAACATACCGCGTACGTAAGCAACTGAAAATTAATTCCGGATATCATTATTAAATAACGATATATAACGTCGTTTTAAAACTACTGGCAAGTTACTACTTTTCGAATGTTCGTACATCTTAAATGTAACGAAACAGCGATTATTATCATAAAATTTCTTGAAAAAAATATTTAATTTATCGAATCGTTCAAGTTCGTATCTTTACGTAATATCCAAAGAATACTGTAATTATCGTAAAATAATTGGTGCACATTCGTGTATTCTTCGTTTTGTTTCTCAGGTATTTTATCTCGAAAATAAAAATACTGGAAAATTTTTAAATTTTAACCGTAAAAAACAAGTGGGAATTTATCACAGTATTAATCGCGATCGTCCCAACGAAAGTAGATGGAATTATAACAAACAAAAACACCGCCTTTACTTTATAAAAAGTTTTAAAAAATATAAATAGCAATTATTATCGCAAGGATCAATTTGGACTTTCGTTCGTACACTTAAAATAAAAATATATCCCGTATTTCGGGTAAATCGATGTTACTCATCGAACGACGTCAACCGTAAATTAAATAAAATTCGTAACTTAAGATTTTCTATAGTCGAGGTGAACTAGAAAGTCTCGATAATTTTCCACGACGCAATCCTCCAATAGAAAATAGTATTGAAATATTCGATTAAAGGTCGCGCGAGTGTCGTCCGCAGAACTGCAGCAGCGAATCGAATGTAACGTAGTTTGAATTTGTCGAGGCAAGGTTATTTCAATGTCTCGAGGAAGTGCAGCTATAGAAAGGATGCGGGAAGGAAAAAGGAGTATTCGTCAGGTCGAAGTGGGCAAAGTTCGAAGGCGAAGTCGAGCGAAGAGAAGCGAGTCTCGATCGGGATCGGGAACGAAATCGGAATCACCGGTGCGTTTTTCACGTTGTCGGTTCGTCTCGCGATCGCCGATCGAATTTCGCGGATACCCGAGCGGCCGCTAACGAGAAGAATTCGCCGACGAAGACTATCTGATCTCGTCCGTTGAATCGGACCCTGCGGTTGCTGGAAGGTTCGGGTGACGTCGCCTCGCGGCCGTGTATCTCATTTCCCGGGTGTGCCGCGGGTCTGTCGCGGGTCTGCCCCGGGTGTCTTTTCCTCTCTGTAGGGGAAGACGAACCTGCGCCTCGTTCCTCCTCTTAGCTTCTGAAAAGCGAGCGATGCGTCGCGGGCGCCGGTTTTCCCCTCCAATTTCCGCCTCGGGCGACCCTTTCGAGCTGGCGCGCATCGATTTTGCTTGCCAGCGATGAACGAGCGAAAACCGACGTCGAGGCGGTTAAGGACTTTAACCCGCCAGAGATTTCATCTCCGCTGCTCGTGAATTCGGCCCTCGGCCCTCCTCGCCCAAACGCTCCGACTCGGGCGTTATCGTTGCTTCCGCGACGACCAAAGCGCGAGCAGAGCGAGCCTTTATCGATCGGACGCAGCCTCGTTAAAACGCAGCGAAAATATTCGACAATATTGAAAAACATTCTCGAGGTGATTATCGAACGAGATTCTCCTCGATTCGGTCGGAGCATCGACGGAAAGTGAAATTCCCGGTAGATTCGATGCGGATTCGACAGCGATTCGACAGCGATTCGACTGCGATTCGACTGCGATTCGACTGCGATTCGACTGCCTAGTCGCCTTCCTTTCGAATAAATTCCGATGGATTCGAATCGCTTTCGAGCGCATCCGATGCATGCGCTATTTATAAAACCGAATGCAAAACCTTAGCGATGCTCTACGCGAAATTTACAGCGCGTTGATCGAAAAATCAGAATTTCCGCGCGACACGCGTCGTATTTTCATCAAAAGCTTTCTTCTCGCTTCCCATCGAAACGTGCGACCTTAAACGTGGCTCTGTATTTTCCGGGATTCGAGTCGAGTTCCGAGAAAAATGGTTCTCGAGGCGTTTCGATAAATAACGAAGTTGTTTACTCACTATCGCGGAATCGCGTGTTTTTATAAGGTTTCCAATTGGAAGCACGGCCATAATAACGAGCCGCCGAACGAAACTGGATCGCGCGAACGTTGGTCGATGATCGTTTTCCGAGTGTCGGCGAAAAATCAAAGGACTGGTGGTGGAAAGGGCGAAGGACGAAATCCGAAAATCGCGCCTCGAGATTCGCGCAGGAAAACGAAATTACGAGTGGCCACTCTAAGTCGGGAGCGACGCCGATGTCGAAGACTCATTAATCGTGAAAAGCGACACGCGGCCGATGATCGGAACAAAAGCCGAGCCAGCGAGGCAAAGGTGGATTGGGGGGTCGGAGGGGAAGCCGCCTCTCCGCGTCCGCTCTCCTCTCCCTCCTCGTGCCCCCTCCCCACGGCCCCGGATCTCGGTGGAATATTCCACTGGCTCGCATCTGCGCTTTGCGTTCGTGTGAGTTTGTTGCGAGAGAACGAGAAGCCGGCCCTTCGTCTCTGCCCCCACCCCGGGACTCGAGTACCGCCATCGCCGACGTCGTTGTGGTCGTCGTCGTCGTCGTCTTCGTCGTCGTCTTCGTCGTCGTCTTCGTCTTCGTCTTCGTCGTCGTCTTCGTCGTCGTCTTCGTCGTCGTCGTCCTCCTCGTCCTCCTCGTCGTCGTCGTCGTCGTCGTCGTCTTCTTCGTCGTTGCCAGGACCGTAGCCGAGCGGCACCGGCGCCCAGTTCGACCTCGTCGAGCGGAATCTCCCCGACCCTTTCGCGATTTTTCGACCTTCGGCTCTCAAGTCGACGCGTTCTGTTTCGAACGACTTGGGACTAGTCGTTGCGAATCGATCCAAACCCGCGAGCGAGTTCGCGCGATAACTGGAAGCGGGGAATTCAGAACCGCTCCGTCGTTATCTCCTCGTCGGATGATCGTTTTCTACCTGGTCCAAAGTCCAAAATTCAAGAGCCGCGATCGCTTCGTTGGACGATAATAACGAATCCTCGATCGCGATCGACGAAATATTTTAATTTCTTGACGGCCGATTTGCGCACTCGCTCTTATCGATGGCTCGACGGTTCGACGCCTCGACGCCTCGACGCCTCGACGCCTCGACGCCTCGACGCCTCGATCTCCAGAGTCCCGACAAATTTATTTCGCCAAAAATTTCGTCGAAGGCTCGTCCGGATTAATTTCCGCGAAAGTCGAAGCGTCCCCGGAGCCGTCGCAGCCGGTCGAGCGAGAGAAAATTGCTATGCGTTCTGTAAGCGGTCGCCGTCGATGGGAGGGAGGGAAACGCGCGTTCGGCGTCGTCGAGTGTAACCCGAAGTGTCTTGGCTACGGGTCTACGGCTCCGTCGTTCTCTCCCCTGTTGTCTAGCGCGGCTATGGAAAAAACCATTGGCTCGTTGCGAACGTGGAATTCTATGCCTGCCCGGATAACTAGTCGGGCGCTTACGCTCCGAGTTGCCCGTGTGTGTCCCGTGTGTGTCCCGTGTGTGTGTGCTCGTGTGTGCTCGTGTGTGCTCGTGTGTGCCCGTGTGTACCCGCGTGTGTGAGCCCGCGTCCGCGCACGTGTACACCGAGCTCGGAAATTATACGTTTTCGTACACGGGTCTCTTCTCCCTGCTTTTCGCCTCCTTCTACCTTGCCGCCTTTTCTTTTTCCTCCAGTCCAATTTATCGTCTTTTTCCGTCAATGTTCGATTTCGCCACGTTGAATTCGTCGTGAAAATTTTCTCGTTACGAAAGCGCGCTCCGGGAAACAACGTAAACTTACATTTCGAGCGTTCGACGTTCTGGAATTTAGTAAATTTTCATACGAAACACCGAACGCTTTGTTCTTCCGCGTTTCGATCGACCGTTCCATTTTCGATTCGTTCTCGCGCGATTTTTGCTTTTGGCGTTTTCGACGTACGCGAGACGCGACGCCTTTTTTTTCTTTTCTTTTTCTTTTCTTTTTTTTTTTTTTTGCCAATGACCGCGAACCTTCGAGACGCATTCAACGAGTACGGAAGGAATTCAACGCCGCGATCAGCGTAACGATATTAACTTGTACGAGCTACGATACGGTGATAAGTAATTTTTTTAAAAACTCGTTTACCTTCCTTTTCCGAGCGAACGTACGATACGGCGCGTAATGCGATTTGTAAGTTATATAGTTATATTTTATGCGTAACGGGATATCGCGTTACGCATGCAATGTATTAATGTAATTTGCGATTTGTGCCTCTAAATCTCGAAGCAGAAGATCGATGTTTTTTCTATGAGTAATACAACCGGTACGAGAATTAGAAAGGAGAAATTGTTCTCTTCTAAAATGTCTCGCCACGCCGTTATCGCGCATTATTTTTTAACGCTCGATATTTTCAATATTCAATCTTTAAAAATCGCGGAAAATATCTCGATGCTCGGTAAAAATTTTCCGCTCGGACGAAATTAAAGATAAAGTTAATTACCCTGATTGGAAACGAGAACCGCGTTGTTTTAACTCGGTTTATCGTGTCGAGGTAAAACTTCCCAAATTATTACGTTTGAAACGTACGAAATTCTATCGAGGTGGAACGACGAAGAGAAAAAGCGACCGTTGCGTACGTAATACGCGCACGACGAAAATATTCTTCGTTATCCACGAGCCAGCGAAACGTTCGTTTAATTAAACAAGAAAACGCCGAATTTGTTAATCGTGTTTCGCGTGTCTCGTTGCTCGTTGCGACACGTCGCGAATTCGAGATACCGGCGGAAGAAAAATAATAAGAATGTCCCGTATCGACAAAATTTGTTTGCACTGATCGGTGACGGTAGAACTAGAAGAAGATACGTTCTTCAAAACTCGAGATGGAAGTACGGATCGACGACGAGGCTGCGCAACTTGATTCCCCCGGTGCATCAGGTATACGGATGCACGACAGGAGCTCGACGCATGGTAATATAACGCATGGATGTTTGCGTGAGGATTTACTAGAGTTATTGTTCGAGTGCGTGCGTAATTTAAGTACATTATTGCGAGCTTAACTATGGACGGAACGCTGTGTGACTCATCGCGCAACGGGAATTTTTGCGAACGGTTTTCTTCTTGGTCGGAAATTTCGATAGTACGAATGTTCGAGTTACGCTGTAATCGAGTGCTTTTTTTTTCTTTTTTTTCTTTTTTTTCTTTTTTTTTTAACCGGAAAAGGTAATTTTGAGTGAAGCCAAAGTGAGTCGTAAGAAATAAGAAATAGCTTCGAAATTATCCTTTAAATATTAAGAACACGCGAGATATCCATTTGGAAATTACGAATATATTTATCGAGGAACCAAGTTCCTAATTATTATTTACTAAATCTTGACACCTCTCGTTTACGGAAAATGTAAACAACATTTAAAATTTTGGGAGTCGGCAACTTGGTTTCGACCGTAAATTCGTTGCGATCGGAGTAAAACCGAGTCGTGGGCTTTCGTTAAAAGTACTTCTAAGATAAATATTATAATAACAATTTGTATCGAGAATTTAATTCGACGGTGAGTCGGATCACGGCTCGATTCGAGTTTTACGATTTTACGGTGAACCATTAAATCCCGAATATTTTATAATGCAATCGCGTTTTATAATAAATAATATAAAATCCAAATCCGTATTTTAAAAAAATACCGATGCTTAAGGTGGAAAAATTATTATACAAAACGTTAATAAACCGAAAATATTGACAATTAATTTTTAAGTAGGTATAATAAGTGTTTAATCGAGACTTTAATTTATCGAGATGTGTCGATATATTTCTCGTTTTAATATAATCTTGATTTTATTCGAACGATAAAACGACGACACCGATCCATTTTATTTTTCCTATCGCGTTTATAGTTAATAACGCGTACAACATATTCAATGAGGAATCAAAAAAGATCATTGGAAAAATTTAGAAATTAATGATATTTACGGTTACAACATTAACGAAGCCATATATCAAAGGGAAAGACTCGGCCAGAAAAGAAGCAAATATTGAAAAACAACTTGAACGTTACGAAGCGAACGAAGAATAATGTGTAAATCATTCAGGTGCGCTGATAAAATGGAGCTGGATGAAATTTACGGAATATATTCGAGACGTTCAGGGAACTTGAAAGTCAAGTACGGTAATTACATCGAAGAAGAGCATAGACGCAAGTAACGCGCAAGTAACGCGCAAGTAACGCGCAAGAATATCATAGATTTAAATTCCTCTTTCCTTAGAAAATATTCCTCTAGTTAGGAGCGATGACTTTGAACGCATTCAGAAACAAGCGAACATTTGGCTCTGAAAGTTGGAGAAAAGAGAAAAGTTTGACAGGATAGCATCGTTGATCGGTGTCCTCTCCAGAAACTAAATATTATCGTTTGTTGACAAGAAGAAATTGATTCCGAAGAAATAAAATTACGAAAGCTCTGACTATTATTTTTGCTTTACAAATTGGATGCTCGGACTGGAAATTCTTTGGAAGGAGTTGACGTATAGATGGTGCAGTTACTCGTGGCTCTGCAGCCGCCAGCGAACCTTTCCAACTCCCATTTGCACTTCATCCAGATGTTCGAAAGCATTCGCGAACGATTAATGAAACTCCGTCGAGGAAAGATCCGTGAAAGCGTTTATCGACAGCCGTGTATAAAGAGTTTTCAGCTGTCGTTTGGTGTCCGTATCGAGAACATTTACGTTTTCGTATAAACATTGTTTAGATTCAGTTGTAAACGCTGTTAATATTTTCGAAGGCAAATATAATGGAATATAAAAAATGTCTATAGGTTTACGAGTAAAAAAGTGAAGATTTGCTTTAATAGTTTCAAGCGTCGAATCGTTAAATTAAATAAACTTTAAAGTTGACTCAAAATAATTTTTTGTTTTATGTATAATAAAACAAAATAGCCTTGGTGATAATTTTATTCATCGGTAATATTTAGCCAAGTTATTTTTATTCGATACATAAAATGAAATTTTATTTACTTTATAAAAATCAATTTTAAAAACACTATTTTCTTAATTTAAATAAGTTATTAATATCGTTATTATTAAATTTGTAAAAAAGTTATTTTGTTTATGTGCTGCTTTTGTACGCAATTTTAACGTAGCCTACGTTAAACTTCCGTCATAGTTTCCTACGTATTAAATATTTATTAGATAAACGTCCTCATATTTTTAAAATGTGTAGTTCGATCTATTAAGAGTTTCAACATGCGAGCTAAATAATTTAATTCCAAGAATTACTTTACATCTCAGTTTACTATTGTATTAGATACTCTTCTTAAATTAGACGCCGCAAATTTCAATAATAAAGAATGTAAAAGGATAAGAACAATGCCGATATAATCGCCGAGCACATTTAAATTACAAAATTGTAATTTTCCAAATTAATATACTTTGCATTTCGGTAATTCGAGCTAAATGTAAATTTTAAAACAAAGGTAGGAAGTAAATAAATTTTCTATTGTTTTGTTTTAATTGAAAAAAATACTTTTGATTACGGTCTATTTATTAATAACTTTTCGATCCACGAATAGATACGCGTAAAATTATCAATGTAACCGACATTTTTAAATTTTGATATCGATCAAGTTTATTAATTTTTAAAACATTCTTTTAACGTATCGTGAATTAAAATAATTACACACACACACACATACAATAAGACACACTTTGCGTGATCCAAATAGAATTTGAATGCGATTTTTTTTGTTAATTACTATATTTTCATAAAAGTAATTAAATTTCGAGAATTATCGACGTATTACTTTGATATATTATCCTTGATCGGCCTACATCAATTTTCCGTAGTTTTTTCAACAACCCATGGAACATTATTAAACGTAAATAAAACATAATAAAACATTATGAATTCGCGAGAATAGCACGTACGCGCATTAATAATAGAATAAATACGAAAAGTCGATACGGTCGATCATTCCGCGAAAAAAGTCAACGATGCAGATGTGTTTATTCCACTATATATACTATATATACTATACAATTATAAATATATATTTATTAAATTCGAATGTGCGTGCGCTCGGGAATAACGTCATTCTCAAGCCTCTATAAGCTCCAGATCACATGCGCGTATATAGTTAGCGATAATTTCACAAAGTGATAGCGTTGCAATGATTTAATGATACAATTACACGAAGGATAACTTTGAAATTCATTTTTATCGCTTTATTTTCTCCTCTTCTTTTATCGCAGGCTTTCTATATTCATCCTCTGCGAGCGTAGCTTTAAGAGTCGTAACGATCGCATAACAAATTGAACGCGTCTTTCTTTTTTTTCTTCATTCTTTTAAACGCGAGGGCAAACGAGTTCTCGCATCGAGACAGTCCTTGGAAGTCCTAAAATACCGCGGCGCAAAAGTCATAAGCCATCGGCGACGACGTATCATCGGACGTTGGATACGTTGGAACCATTTTACCAATATCCAATTCGTCGACCGGGATGTTAATCGAGTAGGAACGTCGACGCTTTTCCGGCGCGACGAACGAACGAACCAACGACGCGATGTCTTTGCCATTGAGCGCCCAACTTTTTGCCCGAGTTTTACTCGTCGCATAGGTTAAGAATAGTCGCGAGCTTCTTCTCGTACTCGTAGCTCGGATTAATTATGCCTCCTCTCGTCACGATTAATCGCATCCTCGGCTTTTTTGCGCCCTCGGTTCTTCGCATTTCTTTCTCGTCGTATTTCCTTTCCTTTTACTTTTCTCTATTTTTATTCGATGCTGTAAAAACCCATTTTAATTGATAATTACAAAAATTGGCTCTAGAGATTTGGATTAAGGTCTTGTACCAAGACTCGCTATATTTTATTAATTTAGCATTGTAGAGGTGAATTTCACGAGAACGACGTTCTCTTTTTTTACCGGCTTATACATATTTTTGTTATCTACGCAGGTACATAGGCGGATTGCTTATCGGGTTATAGTCAATGTCGTTCATATTTTTATTCAAAGATAATATTTTTTTTAATGCGATTACAAAAATCTACTTTGCAATATAGTTTAGAGTACGTTTCGATACGAGGAATATATTTATGATAAATATTTTAGTATAAATAATTGATTTTTAACTATTTAAATTGGTATCGTGTACATACATTATCCGTCCATTATCTTTCGCACGCGTATAAATTATTTTCAATTTGAAATGTATTATATCGAAATAGTTAATAATTCGATAAATTATTATTATTATTATTAATATCATTATTGCTTGAAATTTATCGTTATCGTAATAAATTATTGGAAGCTTCGAAGAAATATAACAATATTGATTTCGTTCGGAATAATCTACTGTAAATTTATGTATTGATAAAAATTTATAATAAAATTAATTATTCGATTTGCTTTTTACGACAAAAAAACAATTTTTTTTAATTTTTTTGACAAAATTAAACGTATAAAAATGTCGAATTTAGCATATAGGTGTGTAAGTTTAAAGCAAACGAAATTACTTAACTTCCTTGACGTCATACAAACAAATTTTTAGATTGCAGACGCTAATTATTCTAATGATTGATTTAAAATATTTAAGAAATATATATTTCTTTTATCGCTCGTTTAGGTAAAAAGAATTTAATTATCATTTTTTTTTGTCAACGAGGTTCCGTTCCTCTCGTACCGCTCGGATACTCGGTGAGAAATATTAGCGGGCTTCGGCCGTTAAAAAGGAACGACAGATGTTTGTTTTTATTTCGGACGAATTGTACCGAATCGAAAATATATACACGTGTATTCTAGCATAGCGTTGATATTCGCTTGTCTATTAATAAAATTTGATTCGGATCGGTAAAATCTTGTTAGACGAAATCATTACCGTTAAATTAATTCGTGTTTTTTAAATCGTATACAAAGATTAAGTTTATTAATTTACAGCGTAATTTATTTTAAATGTAACGAGTAAGCGGTAAACGTTTATTTATTAATTATAAATAAATATGTAAGATTCAATTGCGTCAGCGATTTCGTTCATTATAATTTGTTTCTAACGAATTAAAAAATTATCGTTTTTATTCGTGGAATATTAAATAAAACAAAGAGTTATTCAAACGTTTTTTAACACAAAATTATTTCTTAAATTTTATGGATGAGCGTGACATTTAGTTATTTACAATTCATCGATTAAACTCGAATTCGTATTTACATATTACATTTATTTAACGAGCTTCGATAATAATTTTGTTGAAAAACGATCAAAAATCTTCGATGTATATCCGCGTCCCTAAAAATGAAGTTATTAGGAAATAATCAGGAAAATTAATTGTAGCGATGTTCTCCTTGGGAGAGATACAACATCGGGGTATCATAGGACCACTTTACTTTAATTTATACAGCTTAACGAATAATAGAATACGAAGGGAGGAAAAAGGGAGAGTTTTTGTCGAAGGATAAACTAGATTCGCCGGTTTTTGTACGCTTCCAAGCGAATATTCGAGCGTTCGGGGTGTAAATTCGAACGTTATACCGAAGGAAACAATTATAAGAGAAGCGATAAGGTTTGTCAATTCAATAATTTAATTGACGACGAAAGGAGACGAAGGGAGACGAAGGGAGACGAAGGGAGACGAAGGGACACGAAGGGACACGAAGGGACACGAAGGGAGACGAAGGGACACGAAGTAGCGAAGAAACGAATAAGTCCCCCGATGAAATTTATCGGATGTCGCAGTGAGATGTCGGGGGAGGGGAGAAAGGTCGCGCTCATAGTTAACGTATTCGCTGCAATTCCGAAGAGGCGTAAAACGTACTTCTCCGGTCGTGAGGATCGAACGCGCGAAGGAGTCGACGAAGGAGTCGAGGAACGCGTCGCAAGGATACTCGCGAGTTCCAGTACGCAGTACGCAGTAATCAATTAAAAAGCGGGAGCGACGACTCCTCGCGAATCGTATTCATCTCGTTGGGAAAGGCGTCGCGCGACGGTGAGGGGAGGCGAAAAAAGATTTGAAGAGCGGTTGCGAGAACTTTGAGGGGGGGTACCAGTTTCCACGACCTCCGTTCCTGCCGACGTCTCGTTTCTCCCCCACCCTTCTCGAGCGATCTCTCTCTCTCTCTCTCTCTCTCTCTCTCGGTACGGCAACCGCTTCCTCCCTCCCTCTTGCCGAATATCTACGATTCACGCGTCGCATAGCCCAGACTTTCGCAGCCTATACACTCACGTCCTGCGGGATGCGAATGCGTGTGTACGCAGAGGGGGAAGGGCGGAAGGGAGCAACCGAGAATCCGAGCACCCGAGCACCCGACGCTCGAACACCCGAACATCGACCGCTCGTCCTCTACGGCGTTTCGACTTAGTTCCATAGCGAGACCCGCTTCAAAAACTTTCCGAGCGCGAACGCGAGCAAATACATCTCCGGTTGCATTTTGATCGGTCCGTCTGTTGCGCTCGTGTCCCGGCAGCGACGGCAGCCGCGTACGTCCGGGGAAAAGAGAGAGATCGCAAGAGAGATCGCAAGAGAGATCGCAAGAGAGATCGCACGAGAGACCGAGAGAGAGACCGCGAGTGAGTCGGAGCGGTCGAGGTTGAGGAAATTTTCCGGGCGCACGAGAGTGGCAGGGCAGAGTACACACGCGCGCGCACACACGTTCGCACACGTTCGCACACGTTCGCACACGCTCGCACACGCTCGCACACGCGCACACAGGAACACGGGCGACACGGGCGACACGAGCGCACACCGACACCAGCGGCTTTCTTTGTTCTCTCTCCGGGGTCAAAACCAAGCGGTGCGTGGACGAAATAATCTTTCGACTTTGGCCATTCGCGTGCCATTTTACGGGAGGTGTTCGCTCGGCTCGGGTGAAAGACGCCGAGCTCCGGTGGTGTCCTCGTTGTACAGGAGTTGGCGCGCGAGACGCGACCCACGGAAGTGAGGTTAGTTGCAAGCTGCGCGCGTTCACCACCATATAATACATGTACGAGGGTTTCTCCGATAACAAAGATGAGCGCACGCGTGATAGACAAGAACGGCGGGGGCGGTCTCATGAAGACGACCGCCGGCGTTGTCAACCGAGTCGTCGAGGCCACGGCCAACAGCCTGCAGCAGCAGCAGCAGCAGCAGCAGCAAAACGGTGACTGGCAGCATCAGCAGCAAACTCCACAACAAACCCCACTACAACAACAACAACCTCCACTTCCACCACCACCACCACCACCACAACCACCACATCCACAACAACAAAACGGGCAAAACGGGCAAAATCTGCTGGTGGTTTCGCAGGACGCGCAAAGCAAGGAGATCATTGCGGTAGCCGACGAGCAATCCGTCAATGGTGTTAACGTCGTCCTCGACTCGTACTGTTCGTGTACTTATTTCCTTTTATTTCTTCCATTTCCTTATCTCGTATCTATGTATTTGTGTGTTCAATTGTTTGGGCAGGTATTTATTCTCCGGTTGGTATATCTTGAGCTTCGCTGGTATGTTCTTTTCGAATCCAATAGTTGCCCTTCGAAACCGAAGCATGGATGGATTTGGTTCTATCCTTACTATCCATCGGTTGAAAAGTATTCGTCAAATTTTCGAATAAAGCATAAATTTTGATTATCGTTCGCTCTTTAATAAGATACTGTAATGTTATTCTTTCGAAAAAGATACTATTGTTTTAGAGATCGTTCGTAACACGAGGGATACGTCAGGGTAGCCGTTTGTTGCATTTAGAATGATTTATATTCTTAACGATATCAAAAATTGTGCACGTTTGATGGTGTAATAAGTATTTTGAAGACTTACTTTTGCGAATATTACTTTAAAAGTATATCTATATCTATCGATCGATCGCATAAGAATATATATAAGTTTAAACAAAGATAAAATATTTTTATGGTCTTTCGAACGAGTTGATTTAGAACGAATTCTTTATATATTTTTATGGAAGACTGTCCAAAAGTAGTTATTTTGATATATTATTTTATTTGGTTGTTGAGTTTGAAAACTATTACTCCTTCTTTGTGTGGTTTGTATTTTTAGTAAATTTTCTTCTAGTAATTATAAAATAAGTTTAATTCTAATACGATCTCTTTCGTAATTTCAACTATTCGTTAATGTATTTTGAAAAACAATTTCAATATTTGTACGCCAAAATATTAATTTGCAGAATCACTTTTATAATAGTTAAAGTTAAATAGGCAAATAAGTTTGTAGAAATTAGATATGTATGACTTACGAGTGCAAAATAATTGTTTTGAAAACTGAGCTATTGCTCTTAGTTTAATGTATCAATGTATTGAAATTGAAATAGTAATGCATGAATCAGCTAGTAAAACAGGGAAGCTTAACTTTAAGATAATAATTAATAATTTTTTTTATTTGGTTTGCAAAAAATATCGATATTTAACATCCCTCTTTATTAGAAAAGATTTTATTATTATAAACATTGTGTTACTTATTTGAAATAATTGGAAACAAACTATATAAGTTTTTTAATTGTAATACTAAAACGTTAAATTGTGTTTTCTATTCTGTTTTAAAGATTATAATTTTTATTTTTATATTATTTACTGCATATTATAAACCGAGTAAAAGTAGACATAAAGTAATCGAAAATATATATAATATTTAAATACAGTACTAAAAGAGTTTTACCTTGCATTATAATAACTTATTCTAAACACATACACATACACATACACATACAGTATCAAAGTTTAAAATAAATATTACTCGTATATTTGAAAATTAAAATAATTTAAGGTTTGAATTTACGATAGGTAATTAATCACTTAACTTACATAAGTTGGAGATAAAACACTTACATTACAGTTTAGCGATTACAATCGACAAACGTACAAATTTTTATAAGTTCTCGAATAATTAATTAAAATATTGTAAATTACAGGGTTATTGGAACTTGCGCATAGAGAGTATCAAGCTGGAGATTATGAAAATGCAGAAAGACACTGCATGCAATTGTGGAGACAAGAAACAAATAACACAGGAGTACTACTGTTACTTTCGTCTATACACTTTCAATGTCGCAGACTAGAAAAGTAAGTAAACTTGTTATAAAAATTTGAGAATATTTGTTTTTTAATATAAACAGTAAAAAATAATTGTAAATTTCAAAATATTATAATAAATACATTTAATGTATTTACCTTGATAATCAAAAAAGGTACATATATTTTAATGATTAATTGTTTCGACAGGTCAGCCCACTACAGTAGCTTAGCTATTAAGCAAAATCCTTTACTGGCTGAAGCGTACAGCAATTTGGGAAATGTTTACAAAGAACGTGGACAGCTTCAGGAAGCATTGGAAAATTATCGGCATGCTGTTCGTTTAAAACCAGACTTCATAGACGGATATATTAATCTTGCAGCTGCTTTAGTTGCAGCAGGAGACATGGAGCAAGCTGTACAGGCATACGTTACTGCATTGCAATACAATCCAGTGCGTAGATTTGATATTTTACAAATTATAATTCAAAATGTTTTTAAATGCGTATCAATATTTAATTGTAGAAATTATCAAATACTTTTGTGAAATTTAAATAATTAATTCTAAAAAATTCCTACAGTTGCTACAGTTATCTTTAGAATAAGAAAGTTGGTTTAATTGGTTTAACCAAATATATATGAATAAAAAAAAACGTATGAAAATATTAATACATTGATTTATACGTCAGTGAATTTACGCAGATAACTTTCGTGAACTTTTAATTAATCGCGAGATAAATTTTAAGCTAAATATTAATGTTACCAATGAAAAATTGAACGATCTTAATATTGCTTAAATTTTATTATAATAATAAATATTGTATAAGCAAATATGATTTTTTTGAACTTAAAATTTTACTACTAAAGATGCTACAAATAAACACATAATTTTCTACAATCAAATTTTGAATACCGGTTTTTTTTAATTTTTTTAACATGTTGCTCTTTTGTAGGATCTATATTGTGTAAGAAGTGATCTTGGTAATCTCTTGAAAGCATTAGCAAGACTCGACGAAGCCAAGGTAAGTTCAATTTGATTCCATACTGCAAATTTAAAAAATCTTCACACGAGACATTTTATGCATACATGCCAGAAGTCTACATTGTAACGGTTTTATTTAAGAAAAGAAGATATTTTGTATTAAAAATGTCGATTATTTTAAGAAAATTTTGAAAAAAATTGTATATTACAGATCGACGAAAAAGGTATTAATGCGTATTATGTATGTGTATCGGCTAGAGTAGCTCTGAGGAATGTTTAGAGTATGTTTGTTTTGACATAAGCACATGCAGAAAGCTGCCTTTGTAAACCAAAATTGCGCGTGGCGCGAGCAATCATCTGTCATCGAACTTTGTAATTTAATGCCATGTTACCCATAAGTCATTCTTTCCAGTATTGACTCTGAATATAAAAAATAATTCTACTATGGGTAATGCGTATTGCATTCGACATATTTCTTAACCAGTTTTGTTTACTCTTAAATATATCTAATATTTTCTTAAATGTTTCAAAATGTTATAAAAATACATTGGGTGTCATATGCAATACGCGAATCAAGGGAATATTTATGTTTTTTATGGAAAAAATAGAGTCAATAAATATGTTATTATGGTTTAGAATCAGATTAATGTTTCGAGTAAACGAATTTTATAATATAATACTTAAAATCGAAATTTAAGAAGCTTTGTAAGAAATACAGAATTTTCTAATACTTGATCGCGAAGTATGTACGTTTTATTTAAACATATTTAGAAATTTTCTTTTCATTTTTCTTTTTGTTTAATTAGTAAGAAAGATTTTACCAAAATAGGTAAACCTTAAAAACTTAAAAGATTCGGAGAAAGGAACGATTTGAAAGTAAAAACGGCCAAAATATAGAACTCTATTTTACAATAATAGTTGTAAATATTCCTTTGCGGTTTCGAAGCTGTTTTGAGCAAATGGCGAACAAACATTAAAATGGCATTGTGAGTAGCTTGTAGCAAAACCTCGCTCCATTTTGACTCGCGCGTCGGTCTTGTTGCAAGCTCTTCAAGTTGTGACCGCCGATTCTATTTTCTAGTCACATTTATATTTTTATCTGACATTAATTACTACATAAAGCTTTAAATTTAATTTTGAAATGTATGTATATAAATAGGATCGGCCGCGCGCTATTAGCTTTTAAGTTCACTTTAAAACCCTTTCATTTCTCATTAACTTTTTTTTACAGCACCTTTTTTCTTCCTCCTTTAATCCCATGGCGTAGTTATCTCTCATGCAAAGTCCAATGTGTTAAAGAGCAATTGGCGCAAGACTGCTTGGCTATTGTAAATTTTGATGTCAAAGAATGTTAAAATTATTTTGTATGTCATTTTTCAGTGTCCTTCGAGACTTCCAATTTTTATCAATCCAAAAGAATAATTCAAAGAAAAAAATGCACAGCTGTCACAGCTTTTTTTAAATAGAAATGAGATGTTTATAGAAATAAGATTTTAAATTGAAGAATATTGTTAGTAAAATTTATGTTCTAAAAAAAATTGGAAAACTGCAAGCGATGCAATTCTTTGGGCAATTAGATTACGTTTAGTCAAGAAGTCTGCTTTGTCGCGGAGTTGGCGACTAAATGCGCTCATGAAATTGTATTGCCAAGAATTGTAATTTAACAAAAAAGGTGTACGTTTCTTAATTCTAATTAATTTTATCAATAGTGATATAACCTAACTACCGAGGCTTAACGTTGCTTCTTTAAATTGGATCAAACGATTCGTGAGCGCATTAATTTTTTTAATTTAATTAGGATAAACGGTGGCAAGGGGAGTTTTCTGCTACTCTATAAGGCATTCCTGAGAACTGTCTGGCTTTTAATAAATGCCAAGTTTTTTCTTTGTGCTTTTTTTTTCGAAACTCGTCCAGCCACTATCTTTCATTCGGTTAGAGTCTTTTCTTTTTTTTTTGGAAATCCGTGTTAAACGATGTTCAAAGTTTTGCATTAGCGTTTTAAATATCGAGATCAATGTATTACTGTTCGCGTTTAAATGTACATTTAGAATACTCTAATTTTGTAAAAGTAAAGTAAGTTTTATAACATTTAATTTGAAAAATAGATTTGGAATTTAAAAGCTTTATGCTTTCGTTTATAAAAGATTTTAGGAGTAGATTACACTGCACATATTTTGTTAATCGATCTTAAAATTAAATAAGCATTCAAATTTTAATTAGTTTTGTATTATAATTATTTAATTAGTTTATAAAATTCTACTAATTTTCTCAAATTATACTATAATGCTATCAAATTTTTTTCTTTCTCTACGAACGTTGATTAAACGGATTAGTTGCTTCTGTTATCCAAATCGAATAATTTCTAGTAGTATTAAAAAATTAATATTCGCGACGGTAGTTTTTCCGTTTATTTACGTGCTTTGAGTTTAGATATAAATAAAAAACTGTCAAAATATTTAAATGCGTGATTACTGTTTTAAATAAGATATTTATTTTAAAAAATTGGAAAAAAATAGAAAAAAATAGAAAAAGAATAGAAAAAAATAGAAAAAAATAGAAAAAAATAGAAAAAAATAGAAAAAATAGAAAAAGTTATCGTAACCTTAAAAGAGAAAACGGAAAAATCCAGTGTAGTTTACTTCTACAAAACAATTAAACGAATCGCAGTTCCAAAGTGCAAGTCTCATTATTTAGGTTCGGAGTGAGTGAGGAGATAAAAATTTTATCTCGAAACAAAACTTTTTAACAATATTTAAATCTTTTTCTAGTACTTCAAAAAAGCTCGAAGCTTTAAGCGAACACGAAAGAGAGCAGTACATAAAACAGTATTAAATTCTCAAGTGACCAACGAGTCCTCTGGCTGTATAATGCGAGTGTGACGTGCCCATAGGTATTTCAAAAAAGATACAAACTTATTTAAATAAAAATAAATGAAAGATAAAAGATAAAAAAGAAAAAAGAAAAGCAATGAAAGAAATGAAAGAAATGAAAGAAATGAAAGAAATGAAAAGAAACGAGAGTTGAAGTGGAGGAGTGGTGGTAGTGTTGAGAGTACAGAAAAAATATTAACGCAGCTATTTTATTATCTGTGGACGGGATTGATCGACTCTAGGAGAGTGGGGCAAGTGCGGACACAGACACGGTCGCTTATCTCCAACCGGTCGAACACACGCTGCGATGGGGTTATTCAATAGAGCACTGTGTCTCAGATCATATTTATTATCGAGAACTTACGAGCCGTACCTACTGTCAACCTACCGAAGGGTACTCTGAAGGTAAAGTAGTTCCCGAGGCCGGTCTCTATTCTCTATTTTTCCTAGTCTTCAGCGACACCTTCCTTGTTCATCCCGTCTTCGCCGATGAAGAATTTTATATCGTGTTAAATTATATTTAACCGTCTGATTTAGCCGTCTTATTTAGCCGTCTTATTTAGCCATATTTTAGATTTATCGTCTTCGCTCTACTCTACCTCGACATTAAAGAGAATTGTTTCTTTCTTGCAAAGGATTTTCTTTAGTGTACTTATTCTGAATTTTTTTTGAGTTGCCTACGATCTCGCGGGAACGTGATTATCCTTACTTTCCGAACAATTACCGTTTGTTTTACTTTTAAAGGGGAAATCTCTTTTCCCTCCAGCATCGTTATCTCGTTTCTTTTTCTTATTTCTGTTACAAAATTTTGAGGGATAATTTTTCATTAAAATTAATTTATTTCATTAATTTATTTCATTAATTTATTTCATTAATTTATTTCATTAAAAAGAAAAAGATAACTCAAATACCTAAAAAAATTCACCGAAATAATCGTAGTTTTATTCGTCTTCGATACGAAGGACGAATCGAAAGAATTATAAATAAAATAATTTTAAGACTATTAAGACCTTTACTTAAATAAAGGTGTTACGACATTTTTCGACACGATCTTTTATCGCAAATGTCGATTTGAGAACGATTAAACCTGATTGACATGTAGAGGCCGGCCGACCGAAAATGCCCTTTTTATCTATGTTTTAGGTACGGATTACACTAAATTTTTACAAATTGCAGCCCACCTTTTCGTACGCGCTGCATAAAAACTTACGTAAATATCTCCTCAAGATCGTCACCGTATTCTCCTCAGTTATCCTTTGCTTTTCAATGTTCATATTTATGCATATGGTTTTTTTTCAAATGTTTTTCCAGTTTTATCGGATTTTTCTTTTTGCATAGATTGGGATAAATGACGAGAGAATAGAAACTCGAACGCGTTGAAGAATCGACCACGATTGTATTTTCGGGGAGAGTCTTCAACGCGGTTCGGTGACGTTCTTTGCCGCGAGGTTGTAATATCTGATATTGCTGGAAAAATATTTAAAAAAAAAGAAATTTTAAGAAAAGAACGTGTCCGTCCATTTCTTTATTTTTCACTTCCGAAGAGAATTTGTTAACGAAAGGAGACTTTTTCAGAATATACGAAAGGCACTTGTTCCAGTATGAGAGGAAATATTTTTGTGTGTCTCTTTTAAGAATTCAAAACCTGGATCAATCGACGAAATTCACGAGTGCTTCGCGTGCGCAGTCGCCATGCTTTTTGCTTTTTTATTTATTTTACAACGGACGTCATTTTTTACTCGCGGTTTTATTTACAACATTTTCGCACGTTCGGCTTTACTTCTTACCTTACACATTTTTTCGGAGTCTCGGTGCATCGAATCGGAAATTACTGGATTACACGGAACGATTATTAATTTTGAAACGGCTTAATCGGTATTACTTCGGTATTACTTCGGTATTACTTCGGTATTATCGATCGATCGTTCCTTAATTAACTTATTATTTTCCTTTGCGTTTTTTAAGCATATTCTACTTTTATTGTACTCGTTCACTTTTACTGGTTTTTTTTTCCATTAAACTTGATTCAATTTCTTGATTTGCCGTGTACTTTATTCAACAATACACCGATACCTTTGCTTCTTTTTTTTTTTTTGAAATATATACTTAATTTAATTTGTAAAACTAACACCCAGTATCTAAAATATTTTTATTTTTTAACCGTAAATTAAAACATTATCGTAAAAACTTTGAAATGTCTTAAACTCGCACGGCTTTTGATATATTTCTTCCAAGAGAAATAAACGAGGAAAGAAAGTGACAGATAAAATGGGTTGATAAAATGGGTTGATAAAATGGGTTTATAAAATACACGAATATACAAACTTCCGCATGTTACAATGAAATACTACTAATTGGTAGGCGAAAAAAGACGTGGCGACTGTGAACGCGCGAGGAATCGACGAAACCTGGGCTTCTTCGATCACATAAACTTTGTGGCAACGACGACAGCAAAAACGACTGTGCATTTTTTCTCTACTTTTATTCTTTTCAACTATCGAAAAACTTTCTTTTTCATTTTTCCTTCTCCCTATTTCTCGTCTTTCTATTTTTCTCTATCTTTCTCTATCTTTTATTCTTTTTTTGTTCCCTATTCGCGGAAAAAAATAATTGGTTGCGTTAACAAGTCAAATTTTTGATATCGCGATAAAAGTATATTTTGGAAAAATAGAATTATAATTCTGGTTGCGATAGTAATCGTAAAATGATCGCAAACGTCTACGTTCCTTTGATTTTAAGTATCGGATCACTTAAAAATTCATATCTAATCGAAAACTTATCAAATAAAGAAAAAGTAATTTGAGAAATCTACGATTGTAAAAGTACGTGGAAATGCAGTTTGGTCTAGCGTTCGATCAACGCAACAAGGATTGTAAATTGTGTGTACTTTCATCAAAATGAGAGGCAGGAAACTCTCTAACAAAGGAGTTAATTAACTTAATTTAGTTACGGCAGCCAGAATATTGATTGTAACAAAGTAATTTGATTTAAAATACAAACTTTTTATCGCTCCAGACAATTACTTTTTTCCGCGACGTTACATATTCGCCCAGATTGCCTCGAAACCCAAAGAAGCTTTTTCAGAGATAATTCGCTGACGTGCTCGTGATATATTTATTGTCCTTATATTTGACTATACGTTTTTACGAGATAGCTTGACAAATTTGATTTTGTAAAGATATTTAAGCCGCTAATAATACGCAGAAAAAGTTTAAATAAATTATACACGAGCACAACGGCGAAACCGAATTAGAACAATTGGGAAGGCTAAGTCAAAGTTGGCGCTTTTTTTTTTTTTTATACTTTTTCTAGTATTAACAAAACGCACGTAAGAGAAATGCAAAATTGAAAAAGAGAATTTAAATAAAATGCTAAAAACAGACGAATGTGATGCCGATGAATGAAAGAGCGATGTATGATTTATACCTATGTGTATACCTACGTGTGCAGTACGTATGCATACATCCATGTACACATGCCCGTGTATACATACATATACATAGTCTTCTTAAGAAAGACTAAAAAAGTACAGCCTTTAAAGTACGCCTACTTACCAGAACGATGTTGTGCTTTTTTTTTTGTCTCTTTATTTCTGGTGCACGCGAAAAATGCACAGGCTTGCTACCTGAAGGCGATAGAGACGCGGCCGGATTTCGCGGTGGCCTGGAGCAACCTTGGCTGTGTCTTCAACGCCCAGGGCGAAATATGGCTAGCCATTCACCACTTCGAGAAGGCCGTGGCTCTCGACCCCAATTTTCTCGACGCCTACATTAATCTCGGCAACGTCCTCAAGGAGGCCCGCATTTTCGACAGGTGAGTTTAGACTACGTCTTTCGTTATGTCTTCCATTATTTATGGAGTCGAGTAGCGCACTGAGGAAAACTAGGTCTTCCAAACGGGTTAAATTATTCGACTCGTAATCGAGTGTATCCACGAGGACCGCCGAACGAGGACACCGACTGCAGCTGTCCCAATACGTCATTAGGATTTTGTTAAGATTTTGTTAAAAATGTGGGTTCGAAACGTTCGAACTCGATAAAACGATCGAGCGAGGCACGATTTCCAAAAAAAATTTAGCCGGAAAATTTTTAATTGTACCTTGAGTTATTTATTGTAGCAGTTAAAAGTTTTTTAAGTCCTAAAACAAAGACGAATACAAAAACGAGATACTAGGTATTGCTAGGTATTATCTTTGATTGTTCGCAATCCACAGGTGGAACTTTTAACGAGATAGTACTTAATCCTGATGAAACTAGTAAAAGTGCCGGTTGATGGGCCAATTTAGACCTTGAAACTTGTTTAGTTTAGAACTACAGCTTACTTACCTCGGTACGAATCGTTTCGTTGGATTCTGTAATTTAAATATATACAAATTGTACCAAATACGAAAATTAAAAATATTAAAGGACGAAGAACATTTTTACTGCTAATTATGACCGATTACCAACTGGAATAAAAAAATTATAAGATTTTTTTTGGTCTTTTATCCGGCTCGTTTGGAATTTAGAAGAATTTTTATCGCGAGTTGTCCTACTTTGACTCTCCTAAACTTAAAAATTAAATTTGTGTCTAGTTTTCTCAGTGTCCGCTTACTTTGTCCGATATACATTTTTATAATTACGCATATTTTATATTGATAATTATTATGTTAATAATTTTATACTTTCATCCTTTTGTATACTGTATAATTATATATTTACTTCCATTGCATTATACTAAGAAAATATTTTAGTACGAAATTGTAATTTTATAGAAAAATCATTCTTTAATTTGTATTTATATTTTTTATAGATACCAGAAATTTAAAATCGACTTATTTATTATATTTAATCTCTAAAACATTTCAATTTATTATAATACGATAAACCTTTAAAAAATGTAAAAAATGAATTCATTTTTACGCGAATGTATGTAAAGATGTTGTTTGCGATATTTTTTGCAGTTCGGCGTAATAAAATCTTTGAAATTTCTAGAGAAAGGTGTACAAGAAATTTTATTGGTGTGTACTGAAAATATTGCGAAGTAGTCTCTCGTATTCTTGTTTCGATGAATCTGTTACTTTTAGTAATGGTGGAATATAGTTTTCTTATATTTTTATGGAAAAACATATTTGTAATTATAGAATTAATAAAAGTGATAATTATAATTGAACATTATTAAATTAATATAATACTAATATTTTTTATTTTAGACAATTTATTTTCAATTTAATACTTTAATTTCCTTTTAAATTATTTTGCAAATATTAGCTGAATATTCTCGAATGCAATTTATGTTCTGTCAAATATCCAAGTGTGACATTTTTCATCTTTATTTTTAATAATATTATCTTTATTATAAACGTATAATTTAAAATCATAAATAAACAAAATGTAAATTTTATCTAATTATATAAAATCGTGCTACTATAATTATGATTTAATAGTTTAACGTATTATTAATTAAAAAATTAAGATTTATCGAGGTGGTAAAAAATTTTTATATTTTTATATACAATTTTTATTTAAAAAAATTTCTTTTAATTAGTTCTAATTATTTTTATAGTTGATCGAAATACACGAATAAAAGATAATCATATTACGTTTTTAGAATTCTTAATATAAAAACTCAATAATGACGTTTCGATAGCCTCAATAAACTTCGTAAATAATAAAACGTTCAATAAAGTTAAATATTAAAATTTATAAATTCAAATAATTAAAAACATGTTTATAATCAAGCAAATGAATTATTTTTCATCTTTTAATACTTATTAGGGGTAAACAACTACCAAACACGTTTTTTGATTATAAATAGTGTGTTTGAGGAAATATAATATACCGTCATAGATATTTCCTAAATGTAAGGTTATTGAGTTACAAAAATGTTTATTTTTATCATTGCGTTTTTGAGTAATTAAAATATAGGTTTGAAAATAGTACTATATCACTTTTTTAAGATTTCATTTAATAAAATAATAAAAAATTGAATTTACAATGGCATATATTTTAAACAAAAGTAAAGGAATGATTCTAAAATAGTTAGTTTTTAAATACCACGTAATACGAAATGAAATATTTAAATTATACCAGTTACTTATTTATATTATTAAGTTGCTCATTTTTTGTATTTATTCCAATTTTTCAATAGAATATTGTAAGGTGAATTTTATTAAATTTGCAACCGCTTTCATTAAAATTCATTTTTCAACAGAAAATTATAGCCTTCCTTGTTTGCAAATGACAAGAATACTATAAATATTCCATCGCGAAGGATCATTTCATCTTCATTTTTGTAAGTGTCAAGGATTGATTTAGCGACCAGAAACGCGCATTACTCATAAAGATCCGGTGCATTTTCACGCCAATTGTTCTTATTTTGTTCGCATTGACCCATTTGGGTAATGTTTGAACGTATCGTATTTTCTTTTTCACGTACCATCGAAAAGTGTTATTAAAGCGGTTTTGGTGGTTTTGGTCGTGGTGCAGAAGCCAGAAAGTGAAATGAAAAATTCTTATTTTGTGTTATTATTATTTTCGTAGCTTTTACGAAGTACTCGCAAATAGTTATTATTTTTAATCATTGATAGTTTATAATATTTACCGAGGAAATGATTTTGGATCATACAAGTATTAAAATAAAGAGCAGCATTTTTTCTCGATCGAGAAATTACGAATTAATGTATCGTATTTTTTTACATGATTTATTTTATTTCACATGTGTTACAAATTCTGTATGTATATATAATTACATATGTCAACAAATATTAATTGAAAAGCTCGAAACGTATGTTTTTTAATTTTTTCGGTGTAGCTTTAAAAAGAGAAATTTATGATTGTTTACTGATCCAAAAACAAAATTTCCAAGTAAAATTTTTGTCTACTTTATTGCATTCGACATTATAAATAATTAAATAGCTAAATATTTTTGGAGAATTATTTAAATAAATAAAAGAATCATAAATATTAATTTGGTTATAACTTTGAGATAGTTTCAATAACATTTAAAATTCCATAATTTAATTAAATAGAGATATTTTATATTATTTTTCAAGAAAAAATACAAAATTAATACAACGAAAAACTTTTTATTTGACTCGGGAAAATTTTAATAAAAATCCATTTTGTGAAATTAATGATTAAGTAATATATGCCGGTTTGTTATTTTCGGATTTTCAATTTTCATTAGTCAAAAAATTTTTTTAAACAAGTTAAATGATGTTAATTTTTTTTAAAATATTTAGATAAAGTTTTATTTTATTTATAATTCTTCTATTTTTATCACAAATTTTTAGCAAGTGTGTATATAGAAAAATGGTAGTTTTATTTTTTTTTATCTTATATAATATGAAAACTAATTAAAAACCAGAAGATTCTGGATGTATATTTATTAAAGTGCTTACGTTATTAAAATGTTAAAAGACCAATGCTATAATAATAATAATAATAATAATAATAATAATAATAGAAATATAAAAAAATATTATCATGCATTTGCTAAAATAAATATATGTCAAAACTTTTAATAAAAATTTAAAAACTCTTTTATGTACTTCAAATTTCATTTATTCTAAAATGAACTTCTTTACAATTGACTTAATTTTTTTTCTTGCGAAAGGATTTCTATTATTCAAAATGTCGAATAGAAAGTTTTAGAATTCATTTTAAAAGACTCGAAAATTATAGGGAAAAAATGAAAAAAGTAAACTCAACGAAATGGATTACAAAATATTAAAAAATTTCTTACATTCACGTTTAAATGAGCTTTCGTATTTTCTTTTTTTCACAATATCTATATTGTTGTTATTTATATGTAATAATTATTAGATATTTTATACCACAATTATTGAGCTTAATAGTTGATTAGAGCTAATTATACTGGGAATTTCAAAATTTTGAAGTTGCTTTCAATATGAAGAGAGATTTCAAATTTCTAACTCGACAACTACTAATTAGGAAATAAGGTTACCAAATTAGAATGTTAACTTTGACATGCTATTATCAAAGTACTCGTTTTAGTACCAAAAACTTTAATATTAGAGAATATCAAACTGCATATAATTGAAGTTATTTTGAATACATTAAATCAATTTTTCTTATTTAAATTATGCAAATTGCAGATAAGAATTATTTTTAACGTTTATAAAAACAATCTTGATAATAATTAATCAATTATTCGATATCGCGCAATTATTTTTTCTTTCGATATTTTTCCTTGATTTAATAACGAGGATTATAGAACTTTATAGAAGCTTCTCCATAATTTAATTTTTTTGAAGCAATAAAAAAGTGCTTTATATTTCTTTTTTAATTGTACAAATTTTGTATCGTGAATTTTTATCATCGTTATACGTTTACATTGAAATTTTTTCTTCGAACACAAACTTTATCGTGTCAATCAATCTTACTTTATCGCTTTTATGAGTACCGTCACAATAGTTTGGATAAAAACGATGCTCATATGAAAAGAAATCTGGATTTTTCAGCAATGTCCTACGATTGATGGACGTATTTTTGTTTTATTTCATTCTGTGTACTCGACAAATATCAGGAACATTGCGCTACAGTCAACAATGATAAAATTGTTACTTCGTATCGACGTCTTTGTCTCGTCTTGTCCATTACTTGTTTACGGATATACGATTGCTCTGTTTTATTGAAATTTTGTGTTGATATACATTGATTATACATTATAAGTTCGTATATGAAATTTGCTTCTTAAATAATTTTGGTTGGTTATACCGATGCATAATATGTAAATTATTCATACTTTTCAAATATCTTACACAAGTTATAAATTTAATACCATAGATTAAAAATTTTTCAATTTCAATAATTCTTTACAATTTCATAATTTTTTGCTTTGTAATAAACAAATGCTTAATAAATAAAAACTTAAACTGGATCAATACATTTGATTTATTTACGCAAAATGTTTTTTAGAATAGAAAAGAATATATATTTATTTTGGGTTTTCAATTTATTAAAAATTACTTATAACTCAGAGATATTTTTATTACAAATATGTATTTACGTATTTATTACATAATTTATTTATTACGTAACTTTATGTAGATTATATATATATTATTGTAGTTTTATAAAATAAATAAATTTTCATATTATGATGATTTTCAAGTATTAGTTGACACAGAATAGTATTAAAACAAATTTTTTTTATATTGTATTGTATTAATTATAAATATTAACGTTAATCAAACATTTACGATTTTTATATTTATAAAAAAATCATTGAAATAATTGACAGTAATTGTATATCACGACTGTCCCTGACATATTTAGTTATATTTTAATTTTAATTGTATTATATTGGAGAATCATATATTGTATATCATATATTTATTGTATTTTATTATTGGAGTTGTACATAATAAAACAAAAATTTAAAATAATGCTTTTAATCATTTTGTCTTCATATATTATATAAACCAAAATTTATATTTAAAAATTCTCGTAACACGCGTGTACAGATTTTTTATTTTATTATGCATTAAACTATACATTACATAATTCATAAAATCTTTTTAACACCATTTCAAATAGATATTATTTTTAAATACGTTAATGCGTTTTGATTTCATATGTTTTATAATATTGAATTATTCGCTAAAGTTTTTTTATACAAATATTTTCTGTAAGCACTAGTAAACCGAGTATTTTCGTCCGTCATAATTGATTATTTGAAAGTTATATTTCAATTGCAAAATATGAATCGAAGTGAAATTTATAAATGTTAAAAATCACTTGCATATTATTGTAATTCTATTATGATAAATTTTGACATATTTTGTTTCATTTTTTTACTCATTAGTATAAATTTATTATATATGTTACTAAATATTCTATTGTTTTATTTATATGATTTTTATAATATAATCAATCTAATTTCGTTTGATCAGATAATGAAGTTTTCTTCGTTTTTTTCAAAATACCATATATAACTGTAAGATAGTAAATACTTAACGTAACGAATACATTTTCTCTTTCAAGTAAAAATATATCATAAAGTATTTAGGTTTATATTCATAAATGCAACATTTAATAGTATACGATGTATTTATTAATTATAGCAAATAAAATTAATGGTAAATTTAAAACTTGTATAAGCTTACAGTAATATCATAAAAGCTTCTAGAATTATTGATAAGCATATAAAAATAAGCATTCTTTGAAAGTACTAGACTCGCGGTGACTATTTTTTGCTTATGGCGGAGTTTGTAGTTTGTCCAACTCGAATGTTCCGAACATAAAGTGTCCAGATACGTAAAAAGTAATGCTGACTACTATTACTACTACTACTATTAGCATTGCGGTTATTATCCATTCTATCCTTTGCGAATTCGCGATACTCCGTGATGAGTTTCTTTTATTACCTTCTTCGAAAACGTCCGCAGACTTATGAAGCAAAACTCGCGAGATTTTCAAAGGGTTCACTTGCTTTTACTTTCTTTTGCGAACGATTTTTTTAGTTGACACTGCTTCCCTCGACTTCTCGTTTATCTTCATCTCCTATCTATTTCGCGGATCTTAAACCTTTTAAAGATGTTTTTCCGTTTTGAGAGCGTAAAACGGAAACATAAAAGAAAGTTTAGTTCCTTATCGTCGGTGCGTCGATGAGATAATTAAATTTTCATCGTGTTGCTAATCACTGCTCCAGTATTAAAAAGCTGAGGCTTAACTTTATAAAAATTAAATCGGACGTCGCATTAAATTAAAAATGACTTAAAACGAATGTTTTAAGTAGAAATTTCTAATGAATAATTACAAAAATGTAGATTGTATCTGGTAGATATAATTAATTAATTAATTAATTAATTAATTAGTGATAAATCCTAATAATAGAATTTTTCAATATTTTCTCTTAAATTAAATTTTTGCTCTATTTTATCAATATAAATAATTTACCAGATTGTAGAAAGCACGTTATCTATCGTATTTCAATTATGTGAATTCTGTTTAAAAAATTGGCGTACAATAAAAAATTGTTAATAAAAATCGATTAGTTTCAACATCAATATAATTTACTCTATATTTAATAAAACTAATGATTTATAAATTAAATTTATTAATGCTCGAATAAATATAATTATTCATAAATTTTATTAAAAGATTATAATAAAGTATAATAAAAAAAGTATTATCTTGTGTAATTCAAGCTATATCGTTTTCATTTTATACTACATAATTTGCTCTCTATAATATATAATTCGATATTTAATTTATTTCTCTAATAAAAAAGAAATAATTTAATTTTCCCTTTTCTTTTAAAAAATTAATTAAATTGCTTTCATACCATAAATAAACCTTTAAGTTTTAATAATTCTGCATAATTCAACTCTACGAGATTTCAATATATCAATTAAAAATGTAATTGTTTTTATTTGAATTTTTTAATTTTAACAGAATAATATTTTTAGATTTGGTATACGTATGGTCATTATCATTATTTATATCTTTCGGAAGTTTAAAATTTCTTAGAATATTTACGGAAAAGTGAATATTTTCTAATGTAAGTTAAATTACTTTAATTTACATTTTTATCTTTCTTCGAATGTAATTACATTGCTGTAATTAAATTTGATTTTCTTGAAAAATTAATTCACCTTTAATTTTTATAGTAATTTTCTTCTGATTTTATTGTTCTTTTATCCAGAATAAGTTTTTATATAATTTTATTTTACGTAATTTATTATAATAATGTTATTTTTATAAGCAAGCTTATATATAATTTTATGTTAAAAATAAGATTTTAATTAAAAACGTACTTTTACTATTTTAATTATAAACTGAAACTTCGCATACTAGACTTAAATTTAATATTATTTAAAAGAAACTTTCTTATAATGAAATTTTATGTATTAATGGTAAGCGTGTGATCTCTACGTAATTTTTGCTTAATAATAAAGCTCATAAAAAATATATGTGATAAACTCTTGATTTTGTACCAGGAAAATTGATAATAAAATAATAAATCCTTTTTAGGATAAATTACTAAAATATATAAAACTTGTAGTTATCGATTAGAACATCTTATTTATTCAACATAAATTGTGTTGCGTAACTAACTTATTTGTTATAGAAGGTTACATAAAAATTTTATCGTAAAATTAGTTACCAGGTTCTAACCTATTTTAGTCAATTTTCCAATACGAAGTATTATTACGTAGTACCAAGATTTATGATTTCTCGAGTTTTCTTATTCACTTATAAAGTTTATTAATATTTAAAACAAATTAATTTGATAAGTGAAAATATAAAGCAATCTTTAAAAATTTTTTTAATTTAAATTTAAATCGAATAGTAATTATATTAAAATAATTGTATATTGATTTAAAATAAAACTAATATTACGAGTCGGAAAAACTATTTATTAAAAACCATTTGTTTTTATCGATTGATATTTATGCTCTTACAGTCATTAAAATACATTTCAAACATTTTCAATGAAAATCCCATTCGCGAATATATAAAATAATTTCTAGAAGTTCTTTGGACATAAAATAGCATAAAATGAGAAATAGAAAAACCAATTTCACGATGTCGTCTAGAGCCACACATAACTATCGTAAGTGAAAGGACATAAGTCAGCTTTCAACTTTTTCCCCTCGATACGGCTCTCGAGTGTTGCTTATAAAAGCACCTCGGACTCGTGTCCAAGGATTTTCTGATATCCAATGAAAGCACGAGTTTTGAGAATTCGCACAGGTTCGCTCTCTTCAAGAAAGTATATGAAGTTCATGAAATATGTTTCAGAAGATCGAGATCCTTACTTGTACTATTTGTGACTAAAGCTATTACTGTCACCAACTCGTTATCTCAATGCTTTGTAAAGTTTGTGAACGTATACGGCTTATAGTTGTGTGACTCCACCAACTTTAGTATAGTATTTCTTTTCTTTTTCTTTTTCTTTTTCTTTTTCTTTTTTTAATAATTTGCCAAATGGTCTTTCGTAAACATTATATTTTATAGTTTTACTTAAGATTAAATTTAAATATTAACGTATATATCGTATCACACTTGTATTATGAATAAGTTTTTTCATTCAATTTGGAACCTTCATTTTTGTTACGAAAACTCTTTTCACAAACAATAATATTACGCCCTTCGTATTCTTTATTTCATAAAAACTTTTTGATATTTATTGATTTGCCTACGAAAATATTATTTGAACATTTAATAATATTCTCATTGATTAACTTACTTGGTTTTTGTTTATTTACATTTTTATAGAGCTAGAACGAACCCATTTATATTTATGTAATGTTCCTTGTATAGTTTATGGGGAATACATTCGTAATATTGTTTATACTTCAAAAATACAATCTAAATTAATAATATTATTGTTTTACTTTCTGCAGATTTGAAATATGGTTTGCGATAATATTATCCACTTCTTGATGTGGATTGTATAAAATTCGTTTCTAAAGGAAAGTAATAATAATTTTATAGTATTTTATAGTATATCAATTTCAGAGCTTTTTATTTGATATAAATATTTCATTAAACATCTATACTTCACATATCTTTTCTGTCTCATCTAGTCCATTTATTGCATTTTTTTATCGAAATTATTCTTTTACTCATTTCACAAACGTATTTTGTCGCTTTCATTTCCGTTAGTTTTTTAGCTTTGTGATACATTTTCATGATATTTTTATTCTTTGTTCTTTTTTGTCTCTTCGCAATAAGTATGGGGTTAATATATTCGGTAATTGGAATATTTGAGTAAATAATTTTTATTTTTATTTAAAAGTTTATAATCATGAATTAAAAATCACGATGGAAGTTAAATATTTATTTTATTAAATTATTAAATATTTAAAGTATTCAAAACTTTATGTTAAATTTTTTGAATATTTAATTAATTAAATTAGAGATTATATATAAATTTTCAGATTTATTTTCTAATAAATTGATAAAGCTCTATATATAAATAAAGTAAAACTGGTTTTATTCTTGGATAAATAACAAATCATCATTATTTAACATTTATTATTTGAAAATCAGTCATTTTTGTATTAAAAAATTTAAATTGTCACTTATAACAATTATTTTTTTATATTTTTATTAATAATTCGTTAAATATAGTTGACTCTGAAACTTATCTTGGGAAATATATTTTGCGGAGTACAGCCTTAAACATTATCTCGGTCATTTGAAATTCAAAATATAAAATTCATCTTTTATAAATTCATGTCTGATCGGTGTTAAATTATTCAAAAAACAAGCGCTTTTCTAACCTTTATTTTAATCGAGGAAAATAAATGTTGCTTTTTTTTTTATCAAAATATAATTCATTTTTATCACATGGAATCGTGGAAATCGATAATCATAATTTGTTAGATTCTGAATACATATGTAAAAGTACTTAATTAGCTGATGGTTGTTACGAAAAAAAAATATTTTTGTTGAATAATACGCAAATTAATATTTACCTCGATTTAAAATTTTTCAAAACTTTTTAAAAATTTGTAATACGTTTTGATTTCTTTGGCAAAAAATTGACAAAATCGATAGAATAAATTCATATTTATTGGGAATATTTTTGCAAACGGTTAATCGATGATTTTTTATCGGTTGTAGTTACAAAAATTAAAAGAAAAAGAAAAAACCATATTTGTATTGAAAACACAACAAATTTTCTTAATATATAGATTCTCGTTAAGATAATTATCATTCCAAATAGATTATTCAAAATTGGGTGATCTTCGTTAGGCTCGTCAAAGCAAATTTCATTCAAACATCATACGTTTGCCTTATCAACGATAGCTTAAGATTTTCAGATATATTCGATCGGAATATTTTAATCGAATTTAATCAAATGCACCTAATTGAATCACGGTAGATAATATTAGATGCGAAAGTAATATTACATGCGTTATCGGATAATTATAAAATAGTAAATTAGAAGGACTCGTGTACATTCATTTTAGTAAAAGAGCGTTTTAATACATAAGCACCATTCCGTAGATTAATCTAAGTTTCTATATTACTCTTAAGCCAAATAATCCGAAAGATGAGTTAGTCTCAAAATACGTTCCAGATGGTAAACGTTATCCGTAGGGAAGTATTCGACTGGAAAACGATAAGTGTTTCGATATTGAATGATAATTAACGTTCTTGTGACCGGACGATAAATGCAAAATACGAGCGCTACTTCTTTTTATTGGAAGAAGAAAACGACTGGAAGAAGGCCACGTAGGTATCATCTGGAGATCTAGAATTAAACATTCTTCGCGCCGTTATAAATCGCATTCTCCGAAGTTACAGAGCGATATAATACTGTGGGTGTCCTCCCTTTCCAGGTCCTCGGAGCTCTTTCCTCCATCCCTCATCCCTCATCCCTCATCCTTCATCCCTCGTCCCCCATCCGTCCATCCCTCGTTCCCTCGTTCCCTCGTTCCCTCGTTCCCTTTGAGAGGGTTCGCAGCAGCTCTATCCCAACGGCACTTATTGATTCGCCGCAGATTCCCACCTCCGCCAGCGACGCCGCTACTTCACCTCGTTCGCTTCTCCGGGTCTCGGCTGCGTGTGCGTGTGAGTGTGCGTGTGAGTGTGCGCGTGAGTGTGTGTGCCCGTCTCCGTTTACGTGTACGCGCACTCGTCGAGGGCGCACGTGTGGAGGAAGACTCTTCGGACACGATTCCAGCAATGGTCGTATCGCTCGGCGAGTCTTCTCATCGTCTATTCGGCGGAAGCGTCGCTTGAATTTAAATTCCTGGCATCGCGAGGCCGATACGCCGATTTCGCTGCTACTTTTACGTGAAATTCCGATGATCCCTCGACGTTCTCCGAGTCGACGACGACGGCAAGACTACCTTTACCTTTTTACCTTCGGCTTTGCTCCTCCGCTTCACCAACTCCTGACGCGTTACGCGACGGAGCACGAAGTCGTGTGCTTGGGATAATAATATCAAATAATGCATTCGCTGTGTTCGAGACCCTGTGAAAATGCAAATTAGATCGTCGCGCGTTACTCCGGCCCGTTAATTTATCTTGCAAAGATTACGCTACACCGATGTGTACATTTGCGTATCGTGTACATAGAGACTAAATTGATGCAGGAGGAACTTGAGTACAGGCTTCCGTATACCATCGCTATAAACTTACTCGTGATCCACTTAGAAGTAGTTATAGCTTATGAGTATTCTAAACATACGTTGAAATATGGCGTATCAGCGTTAACTCAATAAAAACGTATACGTTCTCATTATTAATTAATACGAATCATGCGTTAATAATTTCATCTATATTACACGTACTAAGCATAGAATTACAAGTGCATCATTAATACATGAATTATAGTGTATTTTACACGCTTGGTATCAGTTTTATATATCGAAGCTTGTAAAAGCAAACGTGACCTGCGTTTTATTAGTTTTGACCGTTACTATTTATGTTTTGATTTCTAATTTTAATTTCATCCAATCGTTAAATATCGTTATAAGAAGTTGCCAAAAGTTTGAGAACGGTAAAGATCAACCAACGAGTAATAAACAATGCGTTAAAATATGGATTTTATTAATGCAAGTTTTTGGTAGAAGAATTAAATTTAACGTAATAATTTTTGTTTACAAAACAAGAGGTGTTTTAAAAAGAAGGTAAATTATAATTTTTAAAAAGTATATGTTTTTACAAGTAAGCTTTCTCTTAAAGAAATCTTTGTATATTTATTTTAGAAAAAAGTAATATTGGAAAATTAACATATTATTATAAAAGTAACTTCTCTAATATTAAAAAAAAGATAAAGTAATTAAGGTTAGAAAAGTGATTGTAAATAAACATTTATAAATAATAATAGACTGTTCGAAAACTAGTTGTTTTATTTTTGAATTTTTATAGTTTATCATTCGTTTCTCGGATTAAATATTATTTGTATTATAATTTGTTATTAGATATCGATTATACATTTGTGAAATAGCGAGTATGAATAAATTTACATCCAAGCGTTAAGCGTGAGGTGACATAATCATTGCACACAATTGAATAAGTCTAAATTTCCATACGAATCTTAGGTTTCGACTAAATTAATTAATTCGTATAAATTTGCGAGCGAGTAAATGTGAACTTGTGCTTGTTTTGTGTGCGTGAACGTATATCTTTTATCTTTTAACATATTTGTGTTATTCGTTAAATCTTCAGTTATTGGTAATTTGGTGACGTAAAAAAAAGTATCAGCGGAGATTGAAGAAAATAATTAACAATGATAAATAAATTTAATATAAGATAAGTTTTATCTTACGTAATAAAAATTTATTTAAAAGTATTTAAAATTGCGAAATTTTTTACGCGAATCAGCATAAACACATTTGGAATTAAACTCCGTTACTATCCAATCAAGCAAGTAAAAATCAAGTGATTCTTTCGGTTTTTTTTTTGAGGATCCACCATATCTTTGCCTTTCTTACCATCTAAGTTAATAAGGTTTTCGTTACGGTCACGGTAACTCGCACATAAAGAGTCTGTTCGAGAATAAAAAAGTCGTATAACAATTACAAAGTTTCTTTCTTTTCTACGCGAATTTGCACGCATGCGATAACGAGTGTAGATATTGACGAAGCTTATGATTTAGTTTGCACAAATTCTGCTGTGTTGTTGTTTCCAAAAGATCTCCTGTGTAAATTCGTTATAGTCACATTTTGAAAGATAAATTATGGTTCGAGAACTCTGCTTTTATGCATATTTTCTATTATATTCTTTGTGTTAAATTAAACAACGTTACTTTCTTTTACCAATTTGTTTTTTTATAAAAAGAAACTAAAAAAGACTACGTATTTAACGTAAGTCTGTTTAAAATACTTACAGGTTTATTCTATCAAATTATTTTACGAACCATAAAAATATTTTTTTTAAAAAAAATAAATGTCATGGTCCATCTATTCAAGTTTGCATTTAGTTTTTCAATTAAATATATTTCTTTTCAGATTTTCTTTAACGGAACATTATTCCCTTGACTTTTATTTTTAAACAGATAAAACTTTCGAGAACTTATATTAGTATTAGTTTCTTATAAAATATAAATAAAATAAAATGTTAATTGACTCACCGTTAATTTTCCACTTAATTTATAGTAATAAATTTTGATGTTTGGAAATAAGTTATTTATTTCTGATATAATTAAAAATACGTATTTTCAATCAATAATCCGTCAATATTTTTTAAATCAGTTATCAAAAGAGTTCCTTTGATGTTATATTAAATTTATACGTGCATTTCTAAAGTATAAAATTAAATTTTTATACGTTTCTCTTATTCATACAACTTCTTTAACGTAGTATTTGAAGGGCACACTTTTTGTATTTACGGTAATAGGTAAATGCTTTTAGCCAAAGCCGACTTTATTTATCCATTTTCCACCAACTTTAAAATATCTTTCAAACTCTAATATAAATATAGGTAGGTTGAAAAGTGAAAACTCAAGAAGAGTATAATAAGTATAGCAAGTAAATACTAATACACATACATCGACAAAATTTTGAAAACTGCTTATAAAATACACAAATAATCCAAGTAATAAAGTATACATATAAATGAGAAGACAAAAGATTTTATCGAATATATTAAAAGTAGCTTAAACAGCGTTTTTCTTTGTAAAATGTAAAAACGAACCAATGTTATTGTAATGTTTTTGTATATCAATACAAAAAATACCGGATAAAAAATACCATGCTATGTTACAGCGATTAAAATTTTTTAATAAAATTGCGTCGGTAGCTCAGAGATTACGAACGATCGAGATTGGATACGGTAGCGATAAATTATATTGTGGTTGAGGATCCATCGAGCTCCAAAATCCAGTTGTTAGTAAGAAAAATGTAGTATAAAAATATAGTAAAAAAAAGAATTAGGAAAGTTGGAATAGAAGGCTCAACGCGAAGATCGAAAAAATTCCAGTCGGTTGTACATCGTCGAAATAAGAAGTAAGAATATCGGCGACCCGAGTACTTTTTAACGAATCTCACGTGCGACAAAACGACTTTTCGCAAATCTCAGGGAAAACTGCAGCAACTCGGACACCAAAGCCATTTGGCACTGATCAAATTTCCTTGGTTGCGAACAAAGCTTTTAATGCCGAATACATCTTTAGCTTTTCATTCGTCGCTTCCAACTCGATTCAATCTTCTTTCTTTTTATTAGGAGAGACCGATCGCATTTAATTACGCGTAGGCATTGCGCGGATCAACGAGCAGTTTCGTCCCACGTCCATCGATCGATTCTGCGATCGAGGCAAATGCATTTTAACTCATTTAGCGTTATGGTTGTGTTGTAATTTTAAAGCAAGAGATTTAGCCAAGAAACGCTAAAATTTCTACTTTTTCTACGATGAAATTTTTAAATTGCTCGAAAAAACTGAACTGTATTTTCTTAAGAAATTTCATTAACGAGTAGTTTTCTATGGAAATTGTTGGGTAATTTAGTTATGCTCTCGTTCGTACGCTTCTTTTTATAAAAAAAAAAACGTAGTTTAATTCTAAATTTTAGACACAGCTATTTTAAATTGAAAAAACTAACTTCATTTTGAAACTACAAAAGTTAACGCTTCTAATAATAAAAGCCCGTTTAAATTTCCAGAATATTTTCCAGTTGTCTCCGGGCTTTTATCAAAAGATAGATTTTTTGTTGCTGCTTTATAGAGTCGCGAGAATACTAATGCGGACCTCTGGACCTCTTCCCGTTTGAAATATACACGAACTTTATTTTAATGGAATCCAAAATATTTTCGACATACCGTTAAATTTTGCGTGAAAACCTACGTTTATTTTTTGTCGTGAATTCGATATCGATCTCTTAGGTATGTATTGCATAAAGAAATTTATTTATCTAGAAATAAACAACGGTATACGAGCAAATACGAATAAAATTGAACTGAAATTGAAAGTAACTTTATTTAAAAAATATAAATGCATATTATTATTCGAAGAAAGCGCGCGTATAATGTTGTTGTAATAATTTGATACAATGATTTCCAAATGAAGGATGTATAAATTTAAATTATAAATTTAAACGCTAAATGACGATAGAGGATTGAAATATAGTGCGATATATACGCAATGAAAATTCACTGGGGAAATTAATCCTTGGTGGTAACAAACGATTATCGATTTCCAGCTTAAGGCGAACGACGTTGCTTTGTGATCTAGCAAAAGTGGCGATGCCCGATTCAAGCGCCACTCGTATCAAGGATTTATCGATATACCGTCGAGGGTCAACTCTTGACTGCGATCGCAAAAACGTGCTGCTGCCTTTTTACGATCGTACTTATCTCAAAAGTGAAAATTGTGCGGGTGCTTTGGTCTAGAGAAAAGTTAATCTTTTTTTTATCTAATAAAGGGCGGTAGAATATTTAATAAAAAAATAAAAGGCAAATACGAGATGTGGTATAAATTTATTACGCGTAGTTTTTTTTGATAATTATCGAGGTTATCGGTCAACGAAAGAAATAATTTTTTTTAATTTTAATTCGATAACCGTGTTATAAATTTTTCGTTTATGCGAACTCTATATCGTATCCGTTTTTTACGAGCATTTCAATTTATTAGCGTCGTACGTTTCGGAATATTTTAAGAATAGAGTTCATTTTTCCAGCTATAAAGTTACGACTTATCGCTATGCCAATATGTAATAAAAATGTTGATGAGAAGAGCTTAGATTCTGGAAATCAATAGTAGACTGAATGCGTGAGACGTATCAGGATAAATAATGTAATTATTAGCGCATTTGTTTAATATGCGTGAAATATCGAATTCGAATGAAATCCGTCGCGAATTATATAAAATTACTCGATTACAAGAGCATGAAAAGTAATGTGCACAGTTTGATCAACTGATACCTAGGAATCTATTAATTTCCATATTGGTTTTCAGTTTTAAAGTCTGTGCTAAATTAAAATCGACTTTAGTTATTTCGTCAACACGATAACTACAATGTTGCCGATAGTCACTGGTCGTACAATCGTGGAACTATAAAATATATTATTTTTAAATTTACGTAAATTTTTCTAACAAGTTTTTTCTTATTTATTTAAAACCAAGTTGACAAACAAAAGAAAGAAAGAAAATAAAAAATTTGTAACAAAGTTGTAATACGTAACGATCATTGTTATAAAAAGTGCGTGATTATATAATTACAATTATATTATTTGATTGATTTTGAGAACCCTTCTCAAACGAGTTCACGACTACGTTAACTTTGAAATAAGCTCTATTCCGTAGGAGATCTATTAAACAAACCAAATTTAATATTTGTTAATTTACGTTCTCGTTGTATCAGCTACTTATTCTACTTACTCCCGTTTCCATATTTCGAAAAAGATTTCTGAAAAAAATATACTTGGAAAATATACTTTGAAAATTGTTTCAAAGCAAAAGTAACAAGTTCCCGCGTTCAGAATGGCTGCTACAAGTGTAAAGCATAAGGATAAGTGTAAGGATAGTCCATCCGTGATTCGAGTGTAGTTACTTTTTTATTTTCCAAAGCTGTTTTTCACGAGCATGTCTTCAAAAGAAAGCAAAGCCTGTATCGGTGGTAAACTCGCACGCATTCTTCCTCGTCCATAGTCGTAGCTCCTAGTCGAACCCTCCAAAGAGTTGCGTATCTCCCGGGAAATTTTGAAGAACGGAGTTGCGTGTTGGTGGCGAGTGGTCCCGAGTTTCCGAGTCGCTATACGGTACTAATGTTGCCTCGAGGGCTCGGCCATTTTAACTCGCACTCGAGTTAAAAAGGACACGAGGCGTTTTTTTTCCGCGCTCGATTCGATCGCGCCTACTGTATCATGTTCTAGCGTATAATGAATTAAAATAAAAAAAATAATAAACGCATACATCGCGTGCTGAATAAATGTCGGCTTGTGTTCGTGACTTTTTCTTTCGGTTCTATGCGATTAATATGTTGTATTTTATTTTATACCGTATATTTACGCGAGAACTAAAATTATTGGTTTTATTTCATAAAGCTTAAGTGGCTCAAAAGAAATGTGGACGGTCAGAGGGTTAATTTGTTTTAGAAAATGTAAAATTTGCGAATACGCTGTGCTACGTAATTATTATAATAAAAAAAAATTTATACGAAGCCTTCAAATTTAGGTGATTAAATTTTTATGTAAATAAAAAAATTAGAAAAAGGCAACAAAATTTTAATTTATTCTTTGAAGTTATAGAATATATTTTTTACGATAGTCTTATATATACAAATTATTTTAAAGCTTTTTTTTAATTAAAAATGGTCTTTATTTTTAAGTAAATAAAATTATAATACAAGAGAAAAAACGTTAATAATTCGATAATAAGTTAAAATAAGATATTATAGTTTAAAAGTTGCGACATATTTAAAATTATAATCATGATGCGCACATAAATAATTTAGATTTACTTCATTTTTAGTTATGAATTTAATTATGTTTTATGAAAATATATACATTTGAAACTTCTCGATTCATTGTAATCATACTTTACAATGTTATTAGCTTCTTCGAGTCTTGCTGCTTGTAAAAACGTACATTGTGTTTATTATAACCGAGCTTATTATATTTACACTCGTGCGTTTTTACCAAGATAGAAATTTTTTTACTAACTTGTTTACGACAAAGGTAATGCGTATATTCTTTTTTTGCTGCGTAACGAAGAAAAATGTATGAAAATGAAAATGTGTCACTCGATAAAAGGAAATCTTTATCATCTGTCACGAAATAAACAAAGTATAAATGAGACCGACGTAAGCATTTGTTATTGCTATTTCATTATTATCTTTTTTCTTCGTTTCTTATTATCAATATTTCCACCTCGTCAAAATAAATCCGCACTGAAAAGTTGTTAGATAACATCGATTTTAACAAATGTTGAGATATTTAAAAAAGTATTTGTCATTTACCGCATTCATAATTTAAAATATATTTTGTAAATTTTACGTAAATATTACGTAAATATTACGTTTAAAACGTGGGTATAACGTAAGTATTTCCATAATCGATAAAATTTTAATTTTTTTCGTACTTAAATATGTAAAGCACATTTCCGTTGTATTTGTTATATATTTAATAACATAGGAAAAATTCTATCTTCCTGTATAAATAAAATAAATTACTAGTTTAATACTTAACTATCCTTTCAGACTAAATATCAAAGGTTTCTTCTTTTATTTTCCCTTGATACAGTTAATTTGAATTTATAAAATATAATTCAACAAGTACTTTGAGCTAAATAAAAGCATAGCCTTTGAGACACGAGAAATGTGACTAAACCACGGAATCCAATCCTGTGATCTCCCCCTTCATCTCACCCCTTCATCTCACCCCTTCATCTCTCCTTCACCCGATAAGAAAGAAAACACGCGTACGTAAGTATTGCGATCGTCGAGCGTCGGTTGCCCAGGTAGCTAATTGACGTTGAAAATAAAAAGGCGATAAAGCAAAGTAAGTTGAAGCAACGACTCTGCGCTTAAAGCCGAGCTAATTTTCCTGGGAGTCAGCGACTCTCGCGTGTCGTCGCGCGAATCTAACGCGCACCGGAACCCTGATAAGAGTAAGAGCTTCGTGATGATAGTCACGCGCATGTCCCTCGAAGAAAGATCGGGAATTCAAACTGCGAGGTCCACGTAACAGCGCCCGACAATTTTACTGCGTCGTTAAAAAATTTTACGTTCGCACGTACGAGGGTGCCAACAAATACCTCGCCTCGCTTTTCCCTGCTTTTCCCTGCTTTTCCCTAATTCTGGGTCCTTCGCCTCCTCCGCCTTTTCCCCGCCTTTGCGATCCTTTGCGATCCTTTGCGATCCTTTCCTGCAAAATTTACGTTTTTCACTCTACGGTTACCAATATTAGTTTACGCGTTCCGAGAGAATTTTCACTTTGCAATTATTTGCAAGAGATTCTTTATTTCCATACCTATTGTTTCAAAGTTTAAAGTAGCTCGTTCATTTTGAAATTTATGATTAGTTTATTATACATTTTAAATTATGGACGTTTTATCCAATTCTTGATTCGATACGGAAATATACAAATACATGTTGGGTTATAGTTTTTATTTTATTAACCGTATTTTTTTTGTGAAAATTCATTGGCAATATTTTATCGAAAATGCAAATGTAAAATATAAAATATTCTCCGCGTAAAAATTGCATTTTAATTTATTTTCGTTTTTTTTTTCATTATTCACAAATTTATCGATTCAATTTTCGTCTATTGTATTTACTATTTACTTCTTTTATTCATTTTATAAAAATATTTTCTACCGTTAATATAGAATTCATTGTATTTGTTCGAACTCGGAATCATTCTAAATTCCGTCTTTATCATAATATTGTATCATATTCATCGAAAACGATATTCGTAATCATATTTTTTATCATGAAAGATTTATAAAAGAAACAATTTATATATTATTCATGAATATTTGCCTTTAATAAATGTTCGCTACAAAACACGAAATTTTAAATATTATTTTATTGATCGCAACGTAAAATTCTAAAACGGTAAAAAAATTTTTAAATGCTAAATAGGTTACATAATTGTATTATACACATAAAAAGTATTATATTAGAAACATTGCAGTACGATTCTTGTAATATGTTGTTTCGTGTTGTTGGTAGTGATGGAAGTCTACGTTCAAGCATACCAATAAGAAATGGAAATTAGAATCAGTGAAAAAATACTTCAGCGTAGACCGACGTATTTTCTTATGATAAAACAAGGTTAATTTAATTATGACTTTTATAATAATCAAATATGTTTTGTTAAAAATATTGGATAAAAATATTTTATTATAGACGGAAATTTTTAAAATTATGATTTTGAATTAAAAAAAATAAAATATATGTATTATTTAAAATTGTTTAAAAGTATAAAATTTCTGCCAAATTAATTTTCTTGGAATAGAAAGTAAATTTACTTGTCGACATTTTGTATGCGTTTATTTAAGACAAAATAGATTTGAAGAATTGGTAAAATATTTATAGATTAGTTATAAACGATATTTTTAATTTAAATTAGTTATAAATAATTAAGAATGTAATGAATTTGTTTTCTAAATTATTTATAATTATTTTATTTATCTAAAGTAAATAAAGCTAAACATATACTATCTATAATAAAAGTTTATTACAGATAAAATTATTCTAAAAATGAATCAAGAAATATGTTAGTAGAAATATATTAATAGAATTAAAAAGAACCAAAGATAAACTAACCATTAATTACCTTTTTTTTTCTTCAAAATTTCATGTATCAAATATCGTGAACTATTCAAAATACCGTTTTATTAGCTTTCAGTTATGTTAATATTTAGATTTTGTATTTAATTTACACTAACTCGTAGTTCTAACAAAATTTTCCATTTAAGAATAATAAAATTAAGATACAATTTAGAATTACTTGTTTGATTTTCTCGCAATTGAATGACACGTCGAGAAATAATTTTCTACATTCTACGAGCACTGCTCGTAAAATTTGTAATAATTAGAATCGTATAAAAGTATAGTCTATTAATCTTATAAATTAATTAATATCTAACGAATAGCTTGATCACAAATTTCTTATAAATGCAATTTTCTTAAAAAACATGAAAAAAAAGTAAGGAAAAAACGGAGATAAGGCAAAGCTTTTAATTCTTCGGCAAGAATAAAATATAAAAGGAAAAAAAGTTGGAGATGAGACGAAGGCAAGAAGCAAGGCAAGAAGCAAGGCAAGATAGTCTTGTGCGCCAGAATATAATATCCTGGTGATAATACCGAGTGAATTGAAGAAGAAAAGTGAGTTCCTATGTAAGATGAAGAATAAAGGAACAAAGGCTTTTGAGTGATGGATAGTCCGCGGAAGTTTCGCTCTTTTCTCAGGCTACCGATGCAGACATTACCGATGGGGTGTTTTTCCTTTTTCAAGACATTATCGAACGTCACCCGAACGTTGGCATACTTTGGTACTCTTCCGTGAAAAATTATCGTCAGCTCAACTTCACGCGTGCAACGAATGTTTCCGTACCTTTCGCTTTCTTATTTTTTGTTTACTCTGTTAATTAAGCAATTGTAACTGATTTCTGTGGATCTTATAAAATGAGCAACATCTTCTTTAATCGACATAAGCAGACGCTGTTCTATTAAAAAATTTATATAAGAGATCAAACCAGTGAGTTTTTTTAGAATCATTTATTTATAATTTTTAGTAAAATAAAATTTTTTAGCAAGATTGAATTATTAGTTAAGATAGTATTTGTATGCAGTTTAAAAGTATACGACAAATTATAACGAAATTGTAGCGTAATTTATATTTATTTAAGTACTCTTTATAAATTTCAATTATGCAAAAGCTTTTATAGAAATTAAAACTTTTATTTAAATTCGATTACGATGAATATTACTCAGGCTTATAGGTAATTTACCGCTTACTATTTCATATGTGTGCAAATACGTTTACGTACGTAGCGTAGAAATTCTTACATTCGTTGCGTTACATTCGTCGCTCAATCTAAATGTGAAAGCATCCATACGTCTAATATAAGTACCTAATAATTTAAATTTGGAACGGCGCCACAATAAAATATATCGTTGAAGCACCATTCGATCAGGTAAGAAATCTCGAAGGGAAATAAATTACGAATAAATCTGGTTGAGTTTTCTCGATAGTTGCATATTTCCTGCCTCGATAGCGATAAATTTTTAAGCAAAATGTCTTTTACAAGAAATGTGCGATAGGATTAGGTGCGATAGGATTCGGTGGAAGTCATTCACGTCTAGTTTCCAAACATTTTCTTTATTTTTTATTCGACTCTCCACTCGCGGGATATTGTATTTATTTTTCTTCCATCGATACCGGAGATGCTTTGTCTAAATAACTTTGAGCCGCATTAATTTATTAAAAACGATTGCGTAGAAATTTCAGTTTTTTAAAAATTAATCATTAATATTTATAACATAAATTTTGTTATATTTTTCCACGCAGATTTTTGCTTCTTTTTAATCTGTTGAAATGCTTGAGTTTTAATACAACTAACGTAAGGATGATCAAAGGATGAAGAAAACTATTTGTAAATTCAACCGAGAGAATCGTGGTATTGAAGCGATCGAGTAACAGGATTCGAATGCCGAACTGCTCGGACTACTGAATATCGGTTAATCGAGCCATCATTCTATTCGTGTGCATTCGCCGGATTTGCTAGTATGGAAATCCCTATTCGTTATTAATGTTTGATGTATTTGCATTATATTTGAAATTAGTTTTCCCGATAAATCCTAGTTTTAATTAAATGCATAGCATATATTTGTAAAATCGTTTCGAGAGGAGAAGTTTTGAACTTTTAGAAAATTCATCGATAGAATATTTATAGTACAATAAACCAACTTTTATCTAAAATTTTGTTTTTATGATACTATTAAATATAATGTTATTTCAATGTTGGATATCGAGATAAAAAATTTATTCTTTTTTATAATGTATATTTATGTATGTATTTTATTGAAAAAAAAACTATCGAGTTATACGTTAAGTATAATAATAACTTACAACTATCATTAATAAGAATGTTTGGAAACGGAAAAAAGTTTTATGTTTATCTCTATTAACGCACGACTTTGTTTTAATTATAGATATGTAAGCTACAAATGCTATTTTCTTTCGTAAACTATAGCGTATATCATAAATTTAAATGATAATCTTAATTTACAACTACATTTTGTTGCTAAAACTATTTGATAGAGATAGTTTTAAACCATTCCAAGAAATTAATTACATCTTCGGTAATGATTGCCTTTATAACGTATGAACTTACGAGAAACTTATTTAATCGATCATATTTTATTCAATCGATAATTTTGAAGTTATTATTATGAAAAATAATTTATAGTCTTTATTATTACTAATCATTTATCTTCAATTCAATAAAAAAAAATCAGAAGAATGTTAATAAAAAAATAACGATACATGACTTTATTCGACTTCTTGTATAAAATATTAAAATTTTGAATTTGCTATATTCAATTAGATTTTTAAAATATGTATTTTAAATTTAGTTTTATGCGTTTTATTTTATGTTATACTTCTTATTGGAATGTTTACGATTGAAAAAAAATTCATTATTAAGAAACTCATATAAATCATGATAAAATTGATATTAAAAATAAATTTTTAAAAAAAAATTCTTATTAAAATTTAAACATAAATTCTCAATATTTTAGTATAAATTTCGAATACTATTATTATAAAGTGTTTCGTAAAAAGTTAATAAATTCTATTAAAAAAATATTTTTTACAGTGTCCGATAAATCAACCCGTTTTAATTCTAGATTTTTTACAATGTAAAAATATAAAATTCATATCTTTCTTTATCGAACATTTTAATAAAAATGTTCTCTTCGAAGTTCTAATCGCTGTTTTTGTTACTCGGAAACGAATTGTCTTTCCATCCCATCAGATTAGTAAACCAATGAGAAGGAAAACGAATCTTGATAAAACTGTTCTCATCCAACCAATCAGTTTTTCATTGTCTTCATTGCTATGCGATGGTAGTACCGTCAACTCAATGCCATCTCATCAGTTCAACAGACATCGTTACTTGAGAATATATTCATACAGCATCCTTGAGATTTTCGATCGATCTTCGAAGCTAGTTTAATGAGAAAAACACAAATAATTTTAGAAATCTATTATTATTATTATTATTATTATTATTATTAAATCATTGAAGTACTATAAGAAATTATTAGTTACTTTAATGTATGGGTACTATACAATTACACAAAATTATTATATTCAATCCTTACAACTTTGTTATTTAATTTTTAATCAAATATCGATTTTTTTAACAAAAACTTCAGTCTACTGATTTCTTGTAATCATAGTTTTAGAAAAGTTTTAACCGGCAAATATAAACAAATAGTTCTTTCTTGTTTAGAGTTTTTAACGTATACGAGGAGTAATAACTTCTCGTACGAATACTCTTTCTCAACTTTCGAGCCATTTAATGAAAATTAAATTGTTAATAATTTTAATCAAACGATATTACATTAAAGAGCAGATATTTTTTAATCAGATTTTGAAAAAAAATCTTTGAATTTAGTTATTTGTATCTTTAGATTAGGATGAGTAAAGATTTGTTGCTTTTTAAAAATCATAAGTTTTTAATAGAATTAAAAATGAAATTATTATTTATTCTAATTTTTCACACAATTATTTATCATCTTAGTATATAATACCGTGATTTTTTTCAACGTATCAAAGTAAAAGTTGTTTCTCTATTCTTTTATATCATTTTCCCATGGATCGGTTAAGTTTTCTTTTATAAAATTCTATTTGATTCGATCGAATGAGTGGCTTTTATAGAATAAATTTTATTACATTCGTAATTGTTGTGTTTATTAAAAAAAAGAAGTATTTAAAAAAACAAATTAAAAAATGTAGACTAAATTATGTCGTAACATTGACAAATTGTTACAATTTACATATACATTAGAGAAATAAAATATAACGTTTTGCTCGTATCGTGAATAAAAATTTTTATCAGTATTTTATATACAGTGTAATAAAATACTGGTTCGATAAAATCGGATGAGATACACTTGTGTACATATTATCCGACTACACGTAGTTCGGAACCATTCGTTTAAATCGACAAACAAAATACGCGTTTATGACAAGTTTTCACCTTTCCCGGATTCGTATAACTTCCTCTCGCGTTTTGATACATTTCGAAACATTTTATCCCGATGGCTTTTTATCCATCGGAGCAACCCTTTGTCGAGGAAACCGTTTGGCTGAGTGAATATCTTACGATTCACCTGCTGTCCTTTTTTTTTATACCTTGGATGAGAAATAGTAGACAAAAGTAATTCGAATGTACCGCTCGTGTTAAGGGAAAGAAGAACTATTTAAAAAAATAACTTCAAAATCACGGTAAAAGTAAATCAAGTCGAGCCAAGCCAGCCAAGCAAGACACTTGTCATAAATTTAAGAAAAAAAGGAAAGAGACAGTTGTTTAGTCCCGCGCTCCTAATCTACGCGTTACAGTCAGAGCCAGACTGTTTTCCCTCTTGCCTCGTCTCCTTGCTCGCGTTTGTCTCGCGTTTGTCTCGCGTTTGTCTCGCGTTTGTCTCGCGTTTGTCTCGCGTTTGTATCCCTGGCGGAACGAAAGCGTCTCTCGGGCTAGACCTTCGGCGCGAGGAGACGTCGGCGGCGTTGGTTGCCAGGGCGACGCGGACTCGCTCCGAGGCTTTATTCCTTTATTAAATTTTGTCCGCGACGCAGGATTTGAGGCGAACTCGGATGTTCCGCCCGCGGGCCGATCGTTTTCGAATGTACGCGGCGTGTACACGCGGTATCGATCGACTTGGTGTTTATTCACGGGAGCTCCTCGATGTCTGGATGACCGGACTCGCTTCGATTACGGTTACGCGGGGAATTCCAAGTGGCTTCCCACCTTTCCAAGGACTCGCTCCTCGTAAAGGAGCCCCCTTTCCAACCAAAGGGGTACGTACCGTTTTTCATCTTGGAGAACTTTGGCAGGCGGTGACCATCGTTGAAAGTACCACGCGCGAAGAGAAGGATGGTAAATTGAAATTGCGAAGCGTTTTTTCTTTAACGTTCATTGCGTATCGCTCGTTGGTTCGTTCGAAAGAGCAACGATAACTCTTAAAGAATTATTTTTACTTATTTTTACTCTAACAAGTTTATCCGTCGAAAGAAATCCTTGGAACATTTCAATACTGTATGTAATTCGAACACTCGGACTCACGGACTCCTCTCCTCTTGCCTCTCGGATCGATCGCATTCCGTATGCGAATATCTGCATTGATATTCCGTTCGAGGGGGGCGATAAGAAACCCGCAAATTTTATATTATCCGCGTCTATGCGATTTGCTGACGCGAAGAAAATGGACTCTCGATACTTCATTTTTCATTGGTCAGCTCGTTGAGCTCTACTCTTAATACAGAGGAGCGCAAAATCATGTACCTTGAATTCAAAAATAGCGCAATTTTACCTTACGAGTGCATCGCGAGAAAACTGACGCCAACAATATCAATACCGCCGAATTCGTTGAAATATAAATGAAATGGTTGATGTTTTCCGATCTAAGTTGCTGTAACTTCTTTTCCTGCGTATAATTTATACGATGTATAACGTAATATTTATAGAAGTATTGCTGATATATGGAAATTCGATGGAATATTAACCTTTTAATCCAAATGGAGAATACTTAAAGACTACTAAGATTACATCTATGATTTATATTTTTTACGAATGTGGCTCTATACTCCATGTAAGAAGCTTCCAATTATTCCAGATATCGATGTCGTATAACTCAGCTATGATATTTTGAGACGCGTAATATTATACTTCCTTTTAACGTTCTTACCACTAATGAAATAAATTTATCATTTTAATGTAATCTCTTTAAAATTTATTAATAATCTAACGAAAATTTTGAAAAATATCTTATTAATGTATTTTGAATATTGGATTATTAATTAATATTTATCTACGCGGTCGTGTTTCGTATATTTGTGACGAATAATCGGCGCAAATTTTGTCGATCTTTTAAAAAAGAGTTTTCGATTCGCACATCACGTCGAACAAGTTAGAATTCTCAGATTTTTATATATAAATATGCTATTATAATAAGTATAAAAGTATTGTACGTTGAACGATAAGTGGCTTGGTCCTCAAAAAAGTTAACTTTTACGATTACATTGTAAGATCTTTCAGGATGGTTGAAAATATTGTTAAAGTAAATAATAGAAATCGGAATCTGGGTCATCGATTTAGTTTTTCCTTGTAAATATTATTCAATGTAATTAAGCAATGCTTCAAACATAATAATTTTGTTTATTTTATGAATATACCGTTATATTTATTTTAATAAAATTATTTGATAAATTAAATTAATAAAATAATGAATTTTTTGAAAGACTTTACTGTCAATCGATAAAAAACCAGGCATATATTTCAAAACATATACTATATTCATGGTTAAGATACATCAAGGTATTCTCATTATTTAAACTGATGATATTATTATTATTTGAATTTGCGCGTAATAAAATATGAAAAAATAAATAAAATAATCATCGGATTCGTGTGCATGTAAATTGCAATAACACAAGTAAATAATATATTTTTCATAAATAAATAGATTATATAAGTATTTTTATAATTGCTAATTTAAAATAAATAATCTGGTAATTGAAAAAAATTTTCTTCCATTTCGTTTTTAATACTACTGCTTTAAAAAAAAATTAGGAAATGGAAGATTTTTATATGTTCTAAATTAAATAATTTAATTATATATTTAAAACAATATATAATGTATTTAAAGTCAGTTTTTACTTCGAATATATTTTTATTATAAGCATTGAACAAATGCTCTTTTTATAATAAAAAAATGTTTAAAATAAATAAAATAATATTAGACTTTAATATATATTAAAAAGGAACATCTATTAAAAGTTAATGATTTATGCTACAAAGTAAGAACAACAATAGTAGAATAAAAATTTCTATATTACTAAAGCGATTATATAGATAGATATAGATAGATTTTTATTATTTGAAATCCCTTCGCAATGAAAGAAGAACAACTAATAGGATATACTAAATTCATAATAAATTATAGGCATTCATATTCGTAAAATGAAACCTATTTATCATTCGTTATCATTGTATTTATTCATAATGATCCATTTTCTCTAATTGTAGTTAATTATTCAATCCTGTATAACCTTGATACATAAATCCCCCCTACTTAATTTTATTGAAGATACATTTATTATAATTATAAATACATTGCAACAATTTAATAAATTTATCCTGTTGTAATAAATACTTTCTAGTAAACCACAATATGTTGGTTATAATCTTGAAAAAAGTACATAAAATAAATAAGAAATGATTTAATGTTATTTTCTCATAAAAGAAAAGAAATAAATGGATAAAATAGATATTTTTCTGTTTAGCAGACTTTTATTTGCCGTTTATTTTAATAGACCGTGAAGTTGAAAAAATAAAGTTCGCTGTGAAAAAGTAATAATGATGAAGTAGAAACCTCGATTCTACTTTATAAAAAGTATATTTAATAATCATGAATTAAAAAAATTTCTAACGTACATTATATCAAACTCATTGATTCGACTTTTTGTAAAATTTATATAATTTACAACATATATTTTTCCTCTCATAATTTGTCTTCTCGCTTTATCATTTTGCTAAATTTTTAACTTTGTAAGTCTAACACAGTTTTCTAAAGTGGTTGCTTTTCCTTAGTGGCAATTTCGCTTTTATTTCATATTAAAATACTTGGTTTTACTTCAAGAGAAGAAAAATGATAAAAACAAGAGTCTGTATACTTCACCGTACAAAATATTAAAATTAATGTTGTGCTTAAATGAATCAACTATTTACATAGACAAATGCACAGATATAAAACAGTGACTTATTCATCAACGTTTAGAAAAATATATCAAAAATATATCAAGGGTTTTCTGGGATAATGAATTCTTGCAATTGTACCTAAGGTTTATCTCAAACATAGTGACATCGTCGTATATCCTAGCGCTTATCAGAAACAACGAAAATACGTGGTTTAACTCGATTACCTTGTTTTTACTACACCTTCTCTTACATTCCTAACGTCGATTAAATTCGTATGATATCTTTTATTATACTGATTAAATGGTAGAGATTAAATATTACAATTATATGATTTTTATAGTAAAAAACTTGTTCTTAAATATTCACAATATTTAAAAAAAACATGCGTTTCACTTTATTAAAAATATAATAAAATTATTGAACGAGAATACATTTTCCCTAAATATTATGTTCGTTATATATTTTAATTCGAACTGTACGTGATTGTTCCAAAACTCGGGAAAACTGCGATATCTTTCCAAACTCTCCACAACGATGTTACTTTTTCCCATTGTTTTTCTTAATTCTTCCTCTGGACGATTTTCGTTTCTTCGTCTATTCATAAATGAAAATATCATGAGTATTATTTTTTTTTTGAGATCATTGATAAAGAAAATAGTAAAGTTAATAAAATAAGAAAGTAGATAAAAAATATATATAATTACAGGATGTAATTCGGATATAAGTAAAAGTTTTTAAAAACAAGTCTGTAATATTTAACGTTCGCGATAATTGACTTACAATTTTAAAAGTTAGTTTTAATCAATACGAAATTAGTTTAAAATAGCTGTATTTATTAAGTTAATTGTTAAAATTTTACAATTCATAGATTTCGTTAAAATATTATTTATTCTATTTTAAAAATTAAATATAATCGAGTATTCTATTGATATATCACCGTACTTGAAACATTGCCATTTTAAACATTTCTCTATAAATTCATCATCTAACTTCCGTGATGAACTGAAAATCGTATTTGTAAATCTAATTATAAATTTACTTTAACTTAACTATATTTAGCCGTCGGATATCATAGCGCGCGAATAAAATAAAAATTAGGTAACGAAGAAATATATACTTTAGGTTTTAATTAATTTTCCTTTTTATACTAAAGATTTAAATTAAATTCGATCAATTTTAAATTTATATGAAAAATGTTTCTTGAGACTTTATTTTATTAAAATAATAACACAACGAGAAATTAGCATTGTACGACTGACATTTGTATGTAAGATAAGTATCATTAACGTACTTTAAAAACTCTACGAAATAAACGAATCGTATAAAAATATCCATTATATTTATTTTAACGGAGTTTTCTTCGAATGTATTCATCGATCTTTCAACAACGAGAAATGTGTACATACGTCTCGTAGTAAGTATGATAAAAGTGCAAGTAACGCGTATTCGCGTCTCGTAGAAAATGAATTAATCTCAAATTCATACGTAGAATTATCATTGAGTCAATAACGTCGATTTTTCATGCAATTCATTTTACCGGCAGTTAGATACATTTCTATTTTTCGTCTACTGCGTATATAGTATAATGAATTAAGTAGAAGTGTACGAGAAAAATCAATATTAGATATGGCAAATAAAATAGAATAAAAAATTAAATTGCTAAAATAGAAATCAAAGGTTCCTTCTCAGGTGAATAACTAAATTAATTTGTCGCTTTTAAATTTCTTTTTAAAGTGATAAAAATTTTAATTTTAAACTTCGTCCTTGTAGTTTTCTAGAATTTTCTTATTATTACGTCGAAATAAACATCAATGACACATTTGTAATCTTGTATATTGATCCAATCGCAATATTAACTACGACTAATATCAATATAATAATTTATTAGAATAGAAGCACGCAATATGTCCCAGGAGACTTGAAAACATCTAGAAGCCACGCGAAAGGGACGCCAAGTTAAAATCAACCAAGTGAATTTCTGGCTTTTCATTTTGCGTTGCCGCGTTTATCAAATTCCCCGTTAATCATCAAAGCACCACATCGTTCGACAAAAATGTATGGGGCAAAGTCCGATGTTGGTAAAAAGGTGAAAAATAGTCGGTGAACCAAAGCAAGTAGGGCTTGTGAAAAAGGGACGACCGAACCAGTCTACAGATAACTTTTATTTTTCTTTCGTTCCGTATTTTACGTCGGCTTTTTGTGAAGCTTGAGCGAGAATTACCGAATTTGAAAATAAAAACAAATAAAAACACAGATTCATAGGAATATCAATTTTAAAACTGTTGGTTGAAATTAAAAATATCGATTATTTCTTAAAGGACGAAAATACGTTTAAATACGTAATTAAAAGGAAATATTCGATAAGAGTGATACCGATGAGCTTTCATGAAATTTTTATTCTTATCGAACACGGGGTATAATATTGATTTAATTTTAAATATTAATAATTCAAGGGAAGTGAAAGAACTATCGAAAAATAGTCGATTCGCTCTACGACTTTTCGAAAATGTTAAATTTTTCAATGAATTTTCGTTTTAGTTTCATCAAAAATTAAGATTTCGTACTTTTATAGCCTGAAATCCTGTTTTAAAAATTAATAGAAATATACGTATTCGTTTGCAATATACCAAAAGTGTAGTTATTAGAAAGTTGATTTTCACTTCAAATCGAACCGAAATAACTCTCCTTGCCTCCCCTCCTCCCTCAACCCCCATAGTGCAATTTCCTCTACTTTAGGCTCAAGTTAGATACATTTAAATTTACATCGGCTATTCTCGGACTTGAGATAAATTAAGGTTCTAGTGATTATACAGATATCCTACTTTGAAGATTAGCTTTATCGCGTCTTTCAACTATGGTAAAAAAAATTGCCATTTACAAGTAGTTTTAAGTTATATTAATATGAAAAGTGAACTACGAAATATATTTTTCATTTATTTATAGACATTTATTTTATTTTCAATTTAAATACTTTGTTACAATTATCTATCCTTTCTCGATAAAGTACGGTAAACATCAAAAATTATGCTTAGAGAGAACGCAAATATAAATTTTAGATCCGTCGATAAAATACGAAGACACTTTTTTGTTTCGTACAACTTGTCAAAATAAGAAGTTTAGCTTACAAAATCAGTAGTAGCTGTACAAACGGGTACAAAAGAGCTTCGCTCGATGATTTAACCGACTTCGTATTGAAAATAAAAAATAATCAATAACAAATTCTCACGTCTCGACAATTTAACGCAAATACGAAGATAACTTTTGTACAAATACCCTCATATTTCAGCGTTTGACGGAATCAGTTATTCGCTAGAAGAGCAAATTTACCACCAACGATTTTCCGATTGATCGAACTCGCACGTGGCGTTTTCAACGTTCTTTTCAACGATCGAAACTTTGAATTTAAAAATAACCATTACCTAATGCAGTTATTAACGACAACAACAAATACAAACGTAGAAAATAAACTTTATCGGTACGTTCATGCTTGGAATTTAAGTTGTAAAAAAAAATGGTTTTAAAAGCGTAAATCTTGGATAAATTTTGTGACTCGTATCGTAAGTTTTTTTCTACGTACAAGATTCAAGAAAAGTTCGTAAAAGAAAATTAATTTTTGAATTTTAATTTACATCGAAGAAGCGAAAATTGAAAGGATCAAACGACGTTGTCGGATAAAAGCCATCGAGTTTCACCCAGGAATAAAGGATCGACGCGAGTTGATAATTTTTGCCTCGGGGCGAAGTCGTCAGCTTTTGTAGCAAGTAGTTATTCCTCGGCGTCTGTCGCGTCTGTCGCTTATGTCGCGTATCGACGTCTCCGCATCGACAGTTTCTCAGCTCTTTCGCTGTTTCGCAAATATTTTTCAACAGGGTTTATTTCGATGGCAGATTCGAAGGGGGAGAGAGAAATCGGAGTGCGATCTCTGGGCCCATGGAGTTCGCAGCTCCATCGACGCAGCCGCGGGAATCGCCTAGTAACGCTCGCGTCCTAGTCAGAGTCTGAGTCGGAGCCGGCGCGCGACGCGTCGGCGTCGGCTTTGGCGTCGGCTTTGGCGTCGGCTTTGGCGTCGGCTTTGGCGTCGGCGTCGGTAGCAGTGGAGCAGCGGAGCAGCGGAGCAACGGAGCAACGGAACAGTAGCCGGTCGACGCCGCCCTCGATACTCGCCCGCTGGTCTCCGTCGCCAGTAGTTTAGCTCGTAGTCTGGCGTGCGGTGCACGTCTTGGATACGCAAACTCTTTCTCTTGCTCTCCTTTCCTTACCCCCGCGAAGTCACCGATGTTTGTCCTAGGACGAGTGCGCGTTCCCTAGGTAAACGGTCGTTACTGGGATCCTTGGATCCTCCAGAACGAAGCCATCGCGTGACCCTGGATACCGGAGCTCGAGTGCACGTCGACTCGTGTGTTTAGCCTACATTTTTCTATATTTTTTTTCTGTTACGATGCAATACGTAGGAACTCGATATCGCGCGGGTGTAAAAACCATTCGTTGCTTTTTCTAAGGATCCTCGCGGTCTAGCTCTTAGAACGTTCCTTGGAGAAACGGAACGACGACGGTGATTATCCGTTCGTTGTCCATGAATCGTATTACCATCGGAAAGACGCGTATCCAGCGAAAGTCTCGACGAACGGAGCCTTAACAGTTTCCGATCGCAGGACGGTAATAAACGTTGTTGTGCTTCCGATTCACGGCAAATACGCGTATATACGAACATCGACGTTTACCCCGAGAATTTCGTTTCCGCGGTCGGAGTAAATTAAGGAGCAACGAGCTGCTTTCGAGCGTGTAAAGTAGTTTCGTCTTGTCGCGTGTTAACGCGAAGTATAATTATAGATTAAGTTTAATTCTATTTTCCGGGCGATAAAAAAATGCCACACTGAAAGTTATTGGAAGCAGTTTTAATAATAAAGGGAAAAGTTGACGCGCGTTGAATCGAAAATTGAACAACATCGATGAAAATTAAAGAAGTTAATAACGAACAAAACGCGTACTAGAAAAAAGTGTCGCGATACGAGACCTTTATTGCTCTTCCCGTGTCAACGTAAATGTTTGTTCGAGTTTGCGAAAGGAAGGGATAAAAGTTTATCTTTCGAGGAACTTACAGTAGAAATTGAGCTCTTCTTCGTGGAAAAAACGTAAATATTCATCGAAAGAAACTTCTCGATAACGACGGACGAGAATCCATCGGACGTCACCCTTGCGATCCATCGAACGAAACAGGTTCGATCTTGCTTTGCAAATAGGTTCTAAAAGCCCTGGATTTGCGCGCGTCGAGTCGGTAAACGAGTTCGCGAGACGCGATTCGATTAAACCGGTCCTTGCGGGAATCGGATCGACTTTTTCTCGACGCGGCGCCGTTTTGCAAGCATTTTAAAAGCTACTCACCGCGTCTCCCTACCCGGGTGATCGGCTTGGAGCTTTTTGTCGGGTAGTCGGTAACCCCTTCGAATTCACCCCAGCTTTTATCGACGAATCCGATTCCGATTAGCGATTACGAACAGCGAGTCCGAGTTTCCCGGGAAGTTTGCTCGTATTGGTGTCCTCCAAAGTGCGCGGAACTTCATCCCAGGCAAGAGCGAAGCCTTTAATCTCAACTTGGGTCGAGAAAAAGCCTCGAGAATCTCCTGTGTTGGTTGTTAAGGCGCTCGTTATAAGGACCACTACCAGGTTTTTACTCGTTGCCAAAGTGACTTCCTTGAAAATTGAGACAGTCTCGTGCACTAAGCGCTGAAAATTCATTTCCAGCGCCAAAATTGAAAGTCGGAAAGTTTCGACAGTTTTCTGCTCACGCTTTTGGCCTCTAATTATTTCTCGAGTAAATAATATAATAAATATAGAAAATGCGTGGTATTTTATACTCGACGGATTCTGATATAAAAGTTCTTTCGATTCTTCGTTCTTCAAATCTCAAAGTTTCCATTGAAATTTATTCCAGAATTGAATTATCAATCATACGTTTCTTCTCAAATTCCTTCTCGGGGTAACTAATCTCGAACTTACTAACAAATTAAAATAGCAATTTAATAACTATCCGATGATCAAATATGCGCGAATAAGATACTTATATCCAAAAATTTATTCGATTACTTATTTATATCGGTATTAGAAATTATTTGATTAATCGAATAGTTTGTACGTATGAAAAATTATTAATTTATTACCGTTCGATGTAATATAATTTTTTAACTTTACGATTAATTAGAAGAAATATTTTCATAATAGTTATTTCCATAGAATGTTGTTTGGCTTACGCGGATATATTTATACTTTTGTTAAGAAATGAAAAATTATCGTATTTTATACAGGATCATGAAAAACTATTTTATTAAATAAAAATAATTAAGATGTATCCGTGAAAATATAAAACATAAATTTCTTTTTAACGACGCATGTAAATTGTATTTTAAACTGCTAATTGGTTGATATTGTAAGATATTACGTAATAACAATAAGATATTACATATAAAATATAATAAAATGCAAGTTGTTGTACATAATTAATTTTGTAAAAAAATCAATCTTTAAACATACTTTTTACGAAATATTATTTGATTCGTTCGTTGTTAAATATTCTTATATTATCAAAAACGAGAAGTTTTGTTTTATTATTTTTTTTATACGTAAATATCGGATATTATAATAAAGTTTCATAAAATAAATTTGAATTCAATATTGTTATTTATAAAATCAAAATTAACTTATAATTAACTTACATTTCATATTCGTTAATAATCTAAAAAATAATTTATAATGTGTTGATTTATCGCATGATTCACTCTCTATAATAAAAATAGAAAAGTAAATGAATATTTTGGCACCGTAACAAAGTGCTCTTTTATATTCTAGTTAAAAATTTTCATTAAAATAAATTTAACGAATCACCGACGCTAAAATACTTTTTATTTAGTCTTGTAAATCAAGATTGGTTGGATACAAGCAATTTTAATCATAATTGTTGAATGAGAAACGAACGAAGTTTTGTATCGGATAGAATAAAAAAAATTAAAGTAGCATTGTACGTTATTATAGCCTTGGAAATAATCTCAATTTTCCAGGCACTAAAGTTTTCCTAAACTCCAATTAGTCAAGTATTGTTTGACACTTTGCGAATTCCAAGTACTTATTTTTGTAAATTTTTTTCACTTGGATCCTTCGCATTTCTTTCTTTTTCTCCACCCTTCTAAATGTATAGACTTTTCTCGAGTTTAATTGCACATCCCGTAATGGAAATGGGTAACAAAGAGAACACCGAAGACGCCTCGAGTATCGCGATGAACGAAAATGGTGGAAATAAATGGGCGAGGGTGACGCATTTTCCCCATCGGTTTTTCCATGTTTTCAAAATCCACCAGCTCGTGAACATTTCACTCGTGTAATAAAGCCGAATTTTCTCCTCGCAGACTATTTCGAGATTTAAATGCTTCCAAGGAGGTGTAATTTTGATTTACATACAAAACCCTACGTTTTTTTTTACCGTTCCCGTGTGTTTATTCTTATATTATGTGCTCTAATTTCCATTGCAAATTCATGGAGATGACCGTAGTTTCAAAGTAGTGGCGAAACGCAACTTTGTAATGTACGTTAGTTTGAAATTGCGGTATGGGCGATTTTTATAACGTTGCGCTCGTAGTGTCATGACTGGCTTTTAATTAGCAGTGTTAATATAGCGTAGAATATCTTTCAGGATGATTTGGATATTAAAATAAATTTTCCTTTCAACTACGACGGCTATAAATAAAAATGTCTTTTAATCTCGAGTTTATAAAATATCGGTATTAAAATTAAATTTTGTCGATATATTAATAACGTAATTATATTATAAAAGGAAAGTCAAAAGTAATATTCCAAAATTTGAATACCAATTAAATCACCTTTTCATTCTTTAAATAATCGAATCATTTATAAAACATTGCCAAATTTATGAATTAATTTACAATTAAAGGCTGAATTTTAAATATCTTTCGGGTATACTGATGTAATGTGAAATTTACCGCTTCGTTGCTTTACGAAAGTCATTAAAATTATAATGATTTTCCAAGTATAGCTTTGAAACAAAGACGCGAAAAACAGTTTCGAGTTTTAAATTCGCGCGCACATAAAAATTGAAGAAGAAAAATGATTAACGGTAGATCTTGAATTTTCATTTGATAATATTGTTAAAATTAAAGTCCAAACGCGTATAAAAAATGAAAGAATTCTAATTTGGTTTACGCGACGCGCAAAATACGAAAAATATAAGATCCTATTCTTTTATTAAACAGACTTCCATCGGCCAAGAAACCAAGAACTTATCGAATACTCGTATCTCGTTGCACATATTTCGCTTACAGAGTCGATAGATTCCCTGCGCTTCCGAGATGTCTATCCAAGCACTTGGATCGAATAGTAAAAAACTGTTAAATTATAATTCGGAGTTAGACAGTCATACATTTATGACCAAACAATCGATCGCGCGCTCGACATCGATTTAAAATTGCAAGTCTCTCGGGATATATCATCTCTTTAGTGATTACGTACTTTTTTCTCGTCATTTATTTTTTACTTTTTCGTTTAATCGTTGATTCGCTTGGCTTTGCAGTAATTTTTATGCCAGTGAATCGTCGTCGACGAACGGTTAAAATGCGCATCCATTTTGTAAATCTTCTAAACAATTATTAGATTAATGGTTCCGTAAGTATACATGCATATATTTACCGAACATTTCCAGAGTTGAGATATTTTCTTGATGCAATAAATTAATAAACTATTAAGTTACTTTATAAGATTTGAACGTCTGTTGTATTTTATTATTTTAAATATTCCTGCGTCATAATTTTTATGGTGATTCCTCGAACGTGCTTCTTCAAATATTTACTTTTTTTGTAATGTGCGCGTGAGTTTGCATAGATTGCGTATACGACAACGTGTAACATATAACATATAGCACGTAATATGCATATGCATTACCTCTATCATTGTTCTATATCGATAGTAATTTAATAATTTTACCTACATCGATTTTGCTACGTCGTTGTACACAACTTATTTTTGATAATTATTTGTCTTGGCTTAGAATCTGTTTTATACTTAAATGAAGTATGAAAAGGCGAAGATCGCATCGATATATTTCAAAAGTTAAACTTTGCAAAAATCGAGAAAAAAGAAAAAAGTAAGGGGTGTTTAATTTCTGATTTAAATATGAGTCGTTGCTGTCGGGGACAAATACTTAACGCGCAAATTCGCACCTGGGTAGAACTTTGAAAATGGGAGTCTGGTTGAAAGTAAGGAATGACGAACGAATCGAATTCCGAATCGAAATTTTCCATAAAGCGTTGTACGGTTTGCTCCAACTTTGCAGATACGTGATTTAAATTTTTACTTTATGAATGCAAAATTTAAGCGAGTGTAGGCAAAATTTGAAAAAAGTTTTAAAAGAACTCATTTTTGTTACCTTTTTTTTTCCAAGGCAGGAAAATTACGCGATACCGATTTTAGACTGAGTGTATACTACAAATGGAAAAATAAAAATTGTGAAAGAAAACAATACATAGTTTTCTTGATATTGTAATTCCAACGTAAAGAGAAACAGAAATGCTTTTTTTACCAATAGCGGAATTTTTCATAAAACAAACTATTGTAGTATAAAGTAGATAGAAACGGAAGAAAAGACCGAAATGAACGTGTCTAAAAAGAGTTCAATTTAAGTGCAGAAGAAGACTTAAGGAGTGCATTTTAAGCGGGACAAATTTGGATTTTCTTGGATAAAGTGGAAAAAAAGTGGAAGATTCGGTGTGAAAACTTGGAAAACCTTTTAGAAAGAAGCTAAAATATACACGACATTCAAGATCGCACGAATGAATTATTTTCTTAGGACGAAATTATGGTCTGATAAAAGCAGCCAGAAGCAGAACCATTAGAAGAGTCTGTAATTGTACAATTCGTAACGAAGAGACTGATTGACTTAAATTAGTAAAGGGTCGCTTTATAAAAATGAAAAAAATTATTAGTCTTTTATCTGGCGATGTAATTAATAGTCATATTTTATACTTATTTTTTGATAAAGAAGCATTCGACAAACGTCAACGTCATAATAGTAAAGATACTTTTTTACTGTTAAATAAAAGTAAAATTTTTTACAATTAGAAAAATTATTCGAGTTTTGTGAAAGAGCAAAAGAATATCTAGTTTTCATTGCAGAAATTTTTTTTTAGAATGTATATGAAGGGAAATTTGAATCGTAGAAGTGGAATTTTTTGTCGATGCACAAAAATTTGAGGCGAGATTAACAGGAGAGAAATAATTTTTGAATCGTAAATATACGAGGTACGTCAAAAAATGTACATTGATTTAAAAAATTATATCATTATATTAAATTTATTTAATTTTCTGAAGTAATCGTAGAATAAGATTTATAACAATTGCTTTTTCTATTTTTTGTAATTTCTTGTCAAATCATAAATAACAACCGGTGTTAAATTTATGCGTATTAAATAATATTTTTATACATAAGAAATTATGTTGATTTAATTAATCGATAACATAAATATTATTGCATTTATAACTATTTTTTATTTTAATATATTAGTTATTAAAGTAAGCTATAATAATTTCTGTTATTAATTTTGTGATATTTCAAGAAATAATTTTTGTAGTCGATGTTGTTTTCTAGAATACGTAATACAAAATATGAATATTCCATTGTTTTGGTTCATTTAATTTTTCAAAATATGATATCGTAGACTATGGAATATCATAGAAATTCGTAGTCGGAGGATAAAATTATTAAAATATAAAATATAAAATATTAAATTAATAACAAAATAAATTAAATACTGGGTTGTCTTTTGCGGTAATATAATTGTATTTAGAACGTTAAGAGTAAAATTCCATTTTATTACGTTGAAAAGTAATGGGAAATATTATATATAAATAAGTAAGTTAACCGATAGAAGAAAGATGATGTTATTTATGTTCTGGTATAATATATATTTTATCTGGTGAAAATAATAACTTTTTAAAAGACTAGAAAAATAAATATGAAAGTTGAAATTAATATATTTTATTTTTTTTTATCGAAGAATAATTCAACCTTTTCTGACTTTTTAAAAAGATTCCGAATATTCAAATTATACTCGAAATATTATTTTAGGTATAATTCAAGGTACGAGCTTCATTATGCTTGAAAGTACTAATACATTTCATATTTAACAATAATTATTCATTACAATGTTATATTTGTAACAACGGAAAATGATATAATCTTTCCTTAGTTTAAAACTATATAGACATTGTAGCGCGAATTATATCAGTGCTCAAATTAATTGCTTTAAATAATAACGTATCAAGTAACTTTACAAAAATTCAAAATCGTAACGCTAACAAGGTATTTAAATTTTTTGAGAAAACGACAATATACGTTTTTATTTTCAAATTTGAACATTAATAATACAGCAGCGTTATAAAGTAAGTCATCTCGTATACGGTTATAATTTAGGCTCTAATTTCAAGCTGGTGAACTACTTACTTTATCAGGAGTAAAGCTAACTTTCTTCGGTGGTAAAAACAAAGCTAAACTCTTAGATGGCAGACGCGTGCAACATGTAAATAAGTATCCGGATTAAAACTTGTTACCGTTTCGCGACTCAACCTTTCCCTCGATACTATCGCTCGAAAAGAATGTTCCAACAATCTTTCGACGAGCGGTTCGAAGTGCGAACAAACGGGTTCCTAAACATTTTTTACTCCGGCTTCGCCACGAGCAGCGTCGAAAAGGTATACCGCGAAAAGCACTCGGGATTTACGAGGTGAAAGAGCGAAAAGTTGTCCGACTACGAAACGCGTTTCTTGTTTTTCCTTTATTTTTCTTTATTATTTCTTTACACCGGCGCATAATTCGCCACCACCTAAATTATTGCTCGCTCAGTGGAGGAGGAGGAGGAGGAAGAAGAACCGCATCCGCAATCGCGCGAGGGAAAACCCTTGGAAAACCCCTTGGAAAACCCCTTGGAAAACCCCTCGGGAAAAAGTCTACGCTAGGTTCGCGTTTCAGCGATGGAGCGATGGAGTACCAGTGCGTCATCGTCTACACGGTGATCTCGCCCTCGTCGAGCTTAGCCCCGACGTTGCGTCTTCAGCTCGAAAGCACGATCACTCGACAACCGCCCGCCGGATGCGTCGCTTGGGTCAAATCCTGGATTAAGAGGTACCCAGGAGCAATGAAACTCGCGAGTACCTCTGGACTCGTCCCCGGGAGAAGCGGATGAACGATTATCTTTTTTACTTTTTTTCACCGCGGGACTCGACGCTGTGTGTGTTTTTTATGCGTTTGGTTTTAATGAGACGAGTGTGCGGTCGGTTGGCGCTACACCGGTTAAGCACACGCGTTCTCGAGACCTACTCGGGAGTTTGGGGAGTCGCTCGTTCTTTATTATGTCCCAACGATCATTTGCGTAACCGACTGGGCAAGTGATTCCGGTGTGTAATGAGTGAGTCGGTGAGCTCGATTATTAATTCGATAATATTCGGTCCTTCTACCAAGTTCGATTATACGGGAACCTTAAAACTTTATTACTAGTAATGACCGAGTCATCAAATTTTCGCTTCAAATTTCAACGAATCCAGTGTATAAATATAGTATAAACTTTATTTGTTTTTATTTAGTGTTCCAAATATTTTGACCACGATAAAAACAATCGTTATATATTATTTTACTTTTAACAAGTATTAATAATATACCTTTTATTTTTTAAATTATTATTACAAGTAAATGTAAAAAATATATTTTTGGTAATCTAAAAATCATTTTTTCCAATTTGAAATTAAAATATGTAAGGATATTTTATCCGATACTCCATTTATTTCACTTGATATTCTTTCGTCTACGATGTACACTTTCATAAAGTGTATATTTATTTACCGAAATGTCGGATCGTATTTTTGTCGTCGACTTTGCATTTTTGTTTTGTCAAAATACGATGGAACGGAATCTTTTATTTTTTACGTTTTTTTCTCGTTGCTTTTCAACTTTGCGTTCACTTTTCGTTCATTTTTAACCAGATGAAAAGAAAATTTATATTTTGTCATTTTGTAACATCTTTATATCATTATATTTATTTATGCTGTACATATTTTGTGATGGATTTTACTAGTGAATATGTTTACATATTTTTAAATTTCATTCGTTGATCGCAAAGCAAAATTTTTACGTAAAATAATTTTTAAAGCACATTTTTTTATAAAACTAATAAAATATAATTATACTTCGACATGTTTTAGCGTAATCCTAAATTTTAACGGAGAGTGTATCAAACGGTCACCAATATTTCTATATTTTTTTAATTAGACTTCGAAATAGAATTTTTAATCGAAGTAAAGTCATAACATTTGTCTATCAATTATTTACTAATTTTATAAACTTTAGATTGTTATGTTAATTTTGTGTCTTCAAACATTCATGAACGTATTTATCAATAATTATGTACGTTATTACAACCGAATTAAATTAAATTAAAATTCATTACAAGTTATTTAATACACTTTGAGAATATATGTCCGAAACACGTTACACATTCCAAATACGCTGAAAGATTCTAATGCAATTTAATATATAATCATAATATAAGAATAATAATTTTCTTCGTGCTTTATACAATATTTTAGTAAAAAACTTGCATAAATATAAACCATTCGTTGACTTTTGAATATGGTTAATATTATGTTGATGTTTATTATTGTACTTTTTATATTCAATTTTTTATAATAAAATATAACAAAAATACAGGGTTATAATAAAATTACTTTGCGAGTATTGGAGGACTCGAATTGTTTTAACGAGAATAGGTGTTAACTTAGTGATTCAAGGACACTCAGACCTTTTCTCTATAAGCTCTAGTACTTAAGAGCTGCTACAGAGTAGTTCATACGAGCAAGAAAATATATTGAAATTTAAATTAATCTAAACTGGCTTCGTAGTTCTTTTATTATTTAAAATTGTTTAGCAAAATTCGATATCGTGGAATAAATTTTTCCTTATTAAACTAAGAGAAATACATAACAAATACATACAAACTTTGAATGTAACGTTTGATTTATGGTTAATATAAATGTTTGAAAAATGTTTGTACATAAATTAAATAAATTTTATAAAATTTATCGAAAAAGAAAGATATCGGTTTACAAGAGAAAAATTACAAAAACAGCTCGAATAAAATATGAGTCTGAAACAATTTCTACTTGTATCGATGAATAAAATAGAGTTTCAGTTGGAAGAAATTTTATGAGTCTCTTAGGAGACAATAAAAAATGTTATTGCTAAACTATAAATATATGCGTAATTACATACATATATGTCTCATAGAAGCGATTAACTTTTATGAACGCTATTTTCTTCTTCGAATTTTTCATATACATTTGCCAAGACTGAATATTTAACGTGAATGCATCTTTTTTTATTATCATTACAGAGCTGTCGCCGCTTATCTTCGTGCTTTGAATCTCAGCCCTAACAATGCAGTCGTCCACGGAAACTTGGCCTGCGTTTACTACGAGCAAGGGTAAGTTTTATTCGATTTTTCCCACCAATTCTCAGTCCCTTTCTCTTCTATTTTTTCTTTTTATTACTCGAGCAAACATGTTGAATGTTCAACGTAGCTGTTGCTTATTGTAATTTTTTCCATTGTCTCGAAGTAACGAATTCAATGTCGCTATCACAAATGAAAACAAAGTAAACTTGTTATGAATCCTCTTCTTCATTACCGTAATAGCATTTCCATTTAAAACTTTCATTTATATAATTTCAATATACTCCAATTTTAATATAAATCATTTCAGTTTTTATTTAATTTTAAAACTTATATTTTTTTTTAAATAAATTATTTTATAAAAAAAAATAAATCTAAACGGGTATCTTTTTTATTGGATGATAACTTATTATTATCAATTTATAGATAGAATTTTTCTATTAAAAATTTAAATTTATTATAGTTTAACAGAATCGTGAAAACTTTAAACAAATAATGAGTTATCGAAAAACACGGTATTTATTCCAATACGCACAAGCTTTCATATTATAATATTCTTGCACTTGTTATTTTCGTCGTACAATTTTGAATACATTTTTGATTGAACACCAAAGAGCAATTTTATTTCAATTAAAAATTGATTCGTTCGTAGCGCCGGTTTTTATAAACTTGATTAAGACGTATTAACTAATATAAAAGTAAGATGTTTCATTTTACGGAAATTACGTCTCTGTAATCGCAGGTAATAAATGACATAGGCTTGTGAAAATCGTTAATAACGTAATCACGATCTCATGTTCTAACGGATAATGTCGGTGCTTCGCTGTGACATACTGAAATATACTTTGTTCGCTTTAAAAGAGCAAGAAATTATAAAAGATGATTTATCTCTTTTTTGATGAATTTTCTATATATTGTTTTGAAGAGTCATTTTCAATTATTTCGCTTTAGTTATCCGAAAGTTATTTATATATTTATTTGGTGCCTTTAAAGTTTAATTATGTGGTTTGTAAAGTCTTTATTATTTAACGCTATTTTTTGATAGACCTTTTTGAAGATTTATCGCGATGTAAGTTTGATGTTCAAAAATATGAAAAAGATAAACGATGTAAAAAGTCAAAGTTACCCAGATTTTGAAGATAAAACATTCGTTCCAACGAGTGTTTCGCATATATATATATATATTCATTTTTTAATTTTAATTTATTTTTACATTTCAATCTTATATTTTAACTGCATTACTAGCCATTTTTAAATTTTGATTCGTGTTAACTTACTTTAAACTCTTTGTACGTTTATCTTCCGTAAGTTAATAATTTTTAAATCAAAGTCCATCCGTATTTTTAAACTTTAAAACTAATTATTTAAGGAACGTTATTATAAAATTAATAAAAACGGTATATCTAATTATATTATATTTAGAATGAGGTATAAAATGTTTTAATATAAAACTTGATTTAACGAAATATCGTATGTCGTTAAAAGCGATGCTCATTGCCCAAAAAATTGTAAGTAGTTTTTATTTTTTCGCGATTAGTTTTTAAACGTCAATTTACAACTAGGTGTAAAAAAACCTTGTTAAATTTTCAAAATGAAAATTATATAACTTTAAATTATAAAAATTGAAAAACAATTGAAAAATTTGAATCGTTGTGCGACCTTGAATCGTATTTCTACATGATCGATCGTTGGTTACGCGAAAAAGAGAGTATGTGTTAACGAGAGCATCATAAAAAAAAGAAACGATGTATAAATAAAATAAAAAGACACGTCGGAAGACACGTCGGAAGACTCGTCGGAAAACTCGTCGGAAAACTCGTCGGAAAACTCGTCGGAAAACTCGTCGGAAGATTTGTGCGAAGGCTCTCTCGAGACTCTACCTAAACGTTACCTCGGCGTAAAAAGCACGCGAGGAAAGTCGTAAGATAGGTAAAGTACGTAAGATAGGTAAGATACGTAAAATACACCCTCGGAACGTCGGAAGGCGTCGGGGCTCGAACGTAATTTTAGCAGCACGCGTTCGTTCCTCGGTCGCGGTCGCGAATCTCTTGGATGCCAATGGAAACGACAACACGACTAAAACCTCGCTGCTTCCTCGGTTCCAGGCTCATCGATCTCGCGATCGACACATACCGACGCGCGATCGAGCTCCAGCCCAATTTCCCGGATGCCTACTGCAACCTGGCGAACGCGCTCAAGGAAAAGGGTCAGGTGGTCGAGGCCGAGGAGTGTTACAACACGGCGCTCCGTCTTTGCCCGACACACGCCGACTCTCTCAACAATTTGGTAAGTCTTTGCTGATTCGTCGGATGGGCGTCAGTCGGTGACTCGTCCGGCATCCCTCCAGCCTCCCTCCAGCCTCCCTCCGGCCTCCCTCGCTCAACCCGAGATTCCCCAAGATTCGCCGATTGCCTTTTCCACCGAGCCCTTTCCGATCCGGGACGCAGCTTCATTCAATTAACTTCTCGCTCCGCGTGCGTTGCATCTCGTTGCAAATTGCTCGGCCAAGTCGTCGATTCGGCGTACTTTTACGCTCGCAACGTCGAGAGTGTTTTATGGCGTCGATAAAGTATCGATAAATTCAGGATGACGTATTAGCCACTGATTTTCTTGGCTACAACGTTGCACGATTTCGATCGGGTTTAGTTGCATTTAGTAAACCGAGTCGTCCGATTTCGTACTTTAAAATTAATCATAGCGTTTATATCGCTGGACGCGTAAACTCGGACTTGAAATACAGGCTGTCGGTGAGCGGTAAAACAAATAGAAATTTCGTGGCTGTATACAACCGCAATGTAAATTAATTTCCGCCGTAGGTTTACGATGGGATTTTCGTACCGTAACGGTTTATTCCACGTTGCTTTTCCCGTTAAAGTAATGAATATCGATCGCTTAGAAAGTAAACTTTTCAAAAATGTATTCTTTTAGATCCCTTTGGTTGAAGCGGTGTAATCCAAGTATAATATAGATTACATTTATTTTGGAAATATTCATCGTGGCTTTACTTGTAAAAATAGCGTGCATCGATTCGAAAAAAGCTCAAAATCATTCAACCAAGTCGATTTCGAGTAAATATTTACTTTATCTCGTACAAACTGGCTCTGCGTTATTTACGCTTCTTGTGGAGTCCATTTAATTTTCGTAAGAATTCGGTGTAACGGATTGTCGGGGACGAAATAGAAGTACTTTGAGTACATTTAATAATTAATTTCTTTTTAAATATATTATTACAGTTTTCTATTTATCTCGGTTGCGTACAATAGTTGCGCTTGTCAGCTCGGAATTTGCCGTGCCGGTCGAAAAAGGAACGAATCGTCATCCGATATCCACTCGTGTATGTTTTATTTTTTCCGGGAAACCGAGCCCCAACAAGGCAGTCGTTGTCCTCGATACGGAACCCCCGGATCTTTACGATTTCTCGCGTACTTGCCATGTAACAGTTCCTCGGGTTCACGATGTACTCGCGGCCCTTCTTTCTCCCAACGAAGGAGATCGTCCCTCTATCGGGATTCGGTCGCCTTTCCGCCAGTATGACTTATGAATGACTTACGATAATACGATCCTCAACGTCGAATCTACCCTCTGTCGAACCCGAACCGATACGGTTTTCTCGAATTTCGCTTTCTCGTTACTTTGCGTTTACCTCCCCTATGGAGTTCACGCGAATTCCTCGAGAGTTTCCTCGCGGCGATGCACCGCAGGTTTGCATTACAACCCGTCGCATCGAGTCTTATCCCTTTTTGTTATTGTCCGAATTATGAGAGAAAATTTGTTTATACGATCCTCTACTGGCAAGGGGACGAGGGCGCTCCCACCTTCCCCACCTCCCTTACCCCTCCCTTACCCCTCCCTTCAATTACGCCTATTTTTTAATGACCGTTGACTAGTACCTCGACGTCTCGCGATCGACTTAGTTTGAATAATTTTATTTGCGTTACTCACTAGTCGTTTTTCTTTGCCTTGTTGCATCTCGTTACCTCCTTCGCGAGACTCAGATTTTCGCCGTTTTTCTGACCGTAACGGATAATGCAATTGTTCTTAGTTGGTAGAATTGTTCCTTGAACATTTATCGATTTATGCGAATACATTGTTATATTTCTTGTAATTAAAATGTATCCGAGGATATTTGTCGTGTCGAAAAATCTAATATTCGTATTTTTTAAAAACGGAATAGTGATAATAATAATAACAATAATACAGTTTAAGAAAATCGCATAACTATCGTATAATATACTATAAAAGATTTACTTTGATGTTTAGAAGATGTAGCAAAATTGTTTCGTAGTGATCTTTCATCGCGGAAAGTTCGAAAAATTGCGAAAATACGTTGGGAGTAGGGTAACCCACTGGTAAATGCTCCGACGGAAATTGACTCGATGCGCCCTCGGGAAAAAGGGTAGTTCTTTTTCGATCCATCGTTGCCCCGTTGACGATGTCGTGGTTGATTCCGATCGACAATGACAGTGGCGTTGCATTTTGCAGGCCAACATAAAGCGCGAGCAAGGCTTCATCGAGGATGCAACGCGTCTGTACCTGAAGGCCCTCGAGGTGTTTCCCGAGTTCGCAGCCGCCCATAGCAACCTGGCCTCGGTCCTGCAACAACAAGGTAAACTCAACGAGGCACTCATGCATTACAAGGAGGCGATCCGCATCCAACCGACGTTCGCCGATGCCTATTCGAACATGGGCAACACCCTGAAGGAGATGCAGGACGTCCAGGGCGCGCTCCAGTGCTACACCAGGGCGATACAGATCAACCCTGCGTTCGCGGACGCCCACTCGAACCTTGCCTCCATCCACAAGGACTCCGGTAACATACCAGAAGCCATACAGAGCTACCGGACCGCCCTCAAGCTCAAGCCCGACTTCCCGGACGCTTACTGCAACCTGGCGCACTGCCTGCAGATCGTCTGCGACTGGACGGACTACGAGGCGCGGATGAAGAAGCTCGTGTCGATCGTCGCCGAGCAGCTCGACAAGAACAGGCTTCCGAGTGTACATCCCCATCATTCCATGCTTTATCCGCTGTCGCACGAGTTCAGGAAGGCCATCGCCGCGAGACATGCCAATCTCTGCATCGAGAAGGTTATTTATCGAGAAGTTTAAGCTAAATAGCTTTTTACCTTGTATCCATCGTTCCTTTTTACCTATTCACCAACTGCTCGTAAACTCCTCCGGGCGGTATTACTTTTTTCAAAAAACGGGCAATTTATGCTACTTATTTTTAACGGGACTACTTTTAATCGTTTCAAGTTTACCTAAAGATCTTACGATGTTTCCCGAGTCAGTTGAGAAAAATGTCTATACTCGGAGAGAAAATTATTTTCAGCCAAACTCGGAACGAGATTTCCAACTGGAATAAAATGTGTCGCTCGAGAGTAACTTTTTAAAACTCTTTCGCTATCTCCATTTTTTTTTTTTATTTAACTCCGGTATAATGCGGTACTGTATCTATCGATTTACGGAACGTTTAATAATATAAAATATAAAAGGACAAATTGAATTAACTAATATGAAATTAAATAATTTTCATTCGGATAAAAACGATATTCTTACTTTAAAAAAAGAATAAATATATAACTATATAAATTGCGAGTTCCTCTATATTTCAGTCGCATCGTATCAAATAAATTAGGAATTACGTTTATCGTCGTTTTACCGAGGTGATATAAATTTAAAAAAAACAATAATCGATACTTGAATTTTGATTTATTTTAATGCTCTCTTATTATCAATGATAAATAATTAATATGAATACAAAAACGCTACTGGACTTCCGAAAGAATAATTTATAAATTAAGTATTAAATTTGAATAGCCAAGATAAAATTTTAAAATAATGTAATTTGAATTATAAATAAATCAATACCCTACATTCTCGTGATAATTGTCAATTATTCTAACATTAATTGCTGAAATTGGAAATTAGTCCCTTCATGAATAATGTTAAATTACCATTAAATTCCTAATACAGTATTTAAGCCTTAAATAATCAAAGCACCAACAATAAAGATATAGCGTATTGGGATTGTTGGGAATATATCCGATAACTCTAAAAACCATTTTCCATACACGTTCATACGTTATTGATTTGGTCATATTATCTAATAGATTTATACAAAATATATCGGAAACTCTTTGTTTACGGTATCGTTTCAACATTAATCATCGTAAACTATAAATTATACCTATATTTTCTGCTATTTTCATTATCTACGCCGAAATAATGTACATAATTCTTGTAATAAATCTACTAACGAGCATCGTAATTTCGTTTTAAAATAAATTAATACATTATTAAATTCGATTCGAATATTTTTATAGAAAAACTATTGGAAAGATTTCTTACAATTTTTTAAAAAATTGGAAAAGCACTAAACTAAGTCGAATGGTATTTCTAAAAATAAGAACTTTTTAAATGTTATCTTTAAACATTTTCAGTTTTACTTTTATACGCAATAATTTCACGATAACGGGAATAATTTTATATTCAAATTTATGGCGGATGAATTTTTATTTTAATAAAATAATATAATAAAAGGATTTCTTTTTGTTAATAAAGATTCTGTAAAAATAAAATATACCTAAGAAATAATAACAAAATTAATTAATTGTAATAAATTATAGAATTTATGATCTTTGATGTTCCTTGTGACTAACGTACTCGTAAATTCAAAAGAGAAAAAGAGTAATATTTTTATCGATTTGTATAAAATTTTATCCACACTAAATTTTCTTCCATATTATTTTCTTTCGTGCGATTGGATTTATACCAACGACACGTTAAAAATATAATTTTGACAGTATCGTATTTAATCTTAAATATCATTGATTTTTAATTCCGTTAAATTGAATTGTATAATATCCGAATTCAAAAATATACAAGAAAAACATTAATTTTAAAATATGCTTTTAATAATATGAAAAAAAGACCACGAAAATAATTTAAAAGTTATTTAAGTTTAAAGGCAATATATTCATAAATACCGAAAGGACGAATAATTTTCAAATATTGAGTTTACGAGTTCGTACTAAAAATATATTAATTCGATAAATTCGCGCTATATAAAGGAGTTATACCGTAATAAAATATATAATTTTCGATCGATGGAAAAGTAATTAAAATATTGGATGAATTAAAAACGCAATCCATATTTATAGAAATCGTTGGTTAATTATTTCCAAATCACTTCAAAGTTTTGGAAGCGCCGTCCTTCAACTTAAAAAATAATGGAAAATATCCCTTTTAAATCCTTCCCATATAAATGTTCAATCGTGTCGTCAAACTAAAAACCTAGGCTTTGAACCGAGAGAGACGATATCTCGGGAGAATCACACCCAACGTCATCGGTAAGAAGAAAGTTTGACGGAAGCGCGAAAGTAAAGTTGACGTATCGCGAGGAAAAGTAAATCCTTGGGCAGCCAAGTTAACCTCGATACGGAGAAATAGTCCCACGTAGCAAAGGGATTAATTTTGTGCATTGTTTTAAACGGTTGTCTTGTAAATTTGCAGATCCATGTCCTCCATAAGCAGCCCTACAAGTATCCCAGAGAGTCGGGATTGCGCCTGAAAATCGGCTACGTAAGCTCGGACTTTGGAAACCATCCGACCTCCCATCTCATGCAGTCGATTCCCGGCCTCCACGAACGCCAGAACGTAGAGATTTTCTGCTACGCCCTGAGCTCCGACGACGGCACCGCCTTCCGCGGGAAGATCGCCCGCGAGTCCGAGCACTTCGTCGACCTGTCTCAGGTACCCTGCAACGGCAAAGCGGCCGATCGCATCAACGCCGACGGCATCCACATCCTGGTCAACATGAACGGCTACACCAAGGGTGCGAGGAACGAGATTTTCGCCCTGAGACCGGCGCCCATACAGGTCATGTGGCTCGGCTACCCCGGCACATCCGGAGCAAGCTTCATGGACTACCTCATCACCGACGAGGTCACCTCGCCCCTCGAGCTGGCCAACCAGTACAGCGAGAAGTTGGCGTACATGCCGCACACCTACTTTATCGGCGACCACAGGTGAGGGGGGGAGAGAGAGAGAGAGAGAGAGAGAGAGAGGAAAAACGTGTCGTCTCCACGCGTACGTTTCAGACGAGTACGATAAGATGTTTTCCTTTCGCTTCGCGTCTCATCGCTTTCATACTATTTTATTCAAACTGCCTGGAATATTTATATGCACGAGAAAACAACCTAGTCGAGCGATTCCTACCGAATAATTTAAATCAACGCCTATCTATCGAATTGTATCGATTATAATTCGTGATTTTTTGCGAGAATTAAATATTTTAAAGATCGAGTAAAGGAGAAAAGCGCCGGATGAATTTTTTTAATCTTTTGTTTACGCTTTTAATATCAAAATATGGACAAAAAATTTATATTGTGTTTTTTTGCAGACAAATGTTCCCGCATTTGAAGGAACGTCTCATTCTAACCGACAAACTGAACAAAGGCAGCAAACTCGCCGATAACGTGGCTGTAATCAACGCCACGGATTTGTCTCCCATGATCGAAAATACTCTGGTAAAAGAGATAAAGGAAGTGATAGTACCGGAAGGTCAATCCAAGAGCAAAGCGGTCGAGATCTCATTGAAGGTTGCCGAGTTACCGACGACCACACCCATCGAGACGATGATCGCCTCGGGTCAATGCCAGATGTCGGTCAACGGTGTCGTCGTGCAAAACGGGATGGCCACGACGCAAGTCAATAACAAAACCGCGACTGGTGAAGAAGTGCCCCAGAACATCGTCATCACGACGAGACAGCAGTACGGACTACCCGAGGACGCCGTCGTCTACTGCAACTTCAATCAGCTCTACAAAATAGATCCCCTTACGCTCCACATGTGGGCATACGTAAGTAATGGGCATACGATGGACCCTGCGAAAAATACCTCGAACCCTGGAACAACCCTCCGCTCCAATAATCGCCAAAATATTATCAACGTTAACGTGAGACGTCCTTAAGTATTCGTTCGTGTTCCTTTCATTTCGCTTTTGCAAGAAACTCGAATGTCTAGTCCTTTAAGAATTTATTTGGCAAACTATGCGATATTTTGGTACTTTGACAATCATTTATTTTTTCTTTTTAACCTCGAGAGTCGAACTTTACTCGATTTAAATGCGTTCGTTCTTGCTGCTCGCACATTTTACATTCGATGAATGAAAATTATTTACTTTCGAACGGTTTTCGAAGCGTTACAAAATACAAAGTTATAACCTAAAATCTCCGATGATTATTTTATAATACATTATATAAAAATTATATAAAAATTATATAAAAATACGTATTGGACTAATTATATTTTTTTAAAATTACTTCATTGTTTTTAAATCGATTTTATAATTTGTTTTTTAATTTCATATATACAATTATACAGAATTCTAAGCATTAGTTTCAATAATTAGAATATTTTAACATATATTTTTAAATTTTAGTTTTATCAATTATTCGTCAGCAATAATCAATATAAAAAGAAAAACCTTAAATTTCTTATATCATTTTCTGTAATTTAATGAAAAAGTATTTTTCGATATAATTACCATGCAGAGGTTTTATGGTCTAGTTAAAAGAGTTGACTCGCGTTAAAATACAATAGTAAACCAGTCGTAATCATTCTAATTAAATATCATAATAGATTTTTTTAATTTTGGCTATATTTGAAAAATACAATTGGATAAATTTATTAACGATAATTCCGTAATGAGAATGGCGAATTTACTAATTTTTTTTTACTAGTTTTTGTATCTTGCGCTTACTTTCGTTAAACTTAATTTACCTGGATCAAGTATCCATTGTTTACAAAATAATTTAAAATACGTATTTTTTAAATTAATAATCGTATTCGGTTATATCGTTAAACCAATAATACCAATACAATTGTTCATCAAAATTAAAACAAAAGCGAAGATATTTTACATTTCGGAAAGCTTCGAGTTGTGCGGATAATGTAATCAGTAACACAGAACTCTACTTTATCTTCAATGGAATAAGTAATCTTTCCAATACTTTTATTGTTTTTAAGTATTTATTTAAAACAATAACTTAAATTTGTGTCGCTAATTAGTTTCTAATTTTATAAATATAATATCAACAATTAAAAAAATGTATTTTAATAAGATAAAAAAATTCTTCGATCAACTTATATTTATATTCTTTTTTTGCATATAATACAAAATATGTAAAAATAAATAAATCCATTTTGCTCGATAATAATATTACACGGTATTTAAAAAATGACATCGTTCGAAAATTGCAAATGTGAAAAAGTGCGGGCTGAAACGAATGTCGGTATAGTAGAAATATACGTATGGTGCATCGGTATCGAACGGTAAAGCGTAAGGACGAAGGTACAAATGAACGTTTATAAGTATTTTAGAATTTTGGCGGATTGCTCGAATGTGTGGAATTAAAAAGTAACAATTGTATCTCACCGCGATCGAAGCTTTATAAAATTATAACTGTTCTCGATACAGCGGTGCACATTTACATTCGCGATAACGAAAGCAACGAATCTTGTAACGAAGTTACAAGATAACGCGATAAAGTCAACAGCAAGAAATAGCCAACTCGATCAAGCCCCAACCTAAACAACCCGTAGAATAAATAATAGTCCATGTAATAATAATAGTCCGTCGATGACCCTCAGATCCTGAAGCACGTGCCGAACAGCGTCCTCTGGTTGCTGCGCTTCCCGGCGGTGGGCGAGCCCAATCTCCAGGCGACGGCCCAGCAACTTGGACTCTCGCCAGGTCGCATCCTCTTCAGCAACGTCGCCGCCAAGGAGGAACACGTGCGCCGCGGTCAACTCGCGGACGTCTGCCTGGACACGCCCCTCTGCAACGGGCACACGACCAGCATGGACGTGCTCTGGACGGGTACCCCAGTGGTTACGCTGCCCGGGGAGACGCTCGCCTCCCGGGTCGCCGCGAGTCAGCTCAACACCCTCGGATGTCCGGAGCTCGTCGCGCGCACGAGGCAGGAGTACCAGGAGATCGCCATCAGACTTGGGACCGACCGGGAATTGTGAGTGTTTCGGAGGCTGCGAAGTTATCCACGCAGCTAAGCTTTTCGCTTTCGAGTTTCGTTTATAATCCGAGTTTATTTTTATCTTGTCTGCTCTACACGACAACTTAATACGTATATACTTAATAGTGTACGACGTTTGAACACGGCTAAGCACGGCTAAGTCTGGCTTTTTCCGATTTTATTCTATTTTATCAAATTTTACAACCGTCCAGCGTTTCATAAACGTTTCATAAAAATTAAGTATACTCGCTTATTTTCCACCGTTGCTGAAACCGGTAACATCTCTGTGTTTCCAAATTTTTAATTCAAACAAATTTCAAACGTTTCGTAAATTTAATAATTTAATATTCGCAAAGTTCGACGAAGAATTTTTAAAATAAGACTCGCGATGTTGTCGAGGTGCAACGAAAATACGAACAAAAACGAAGCAACGCTTTCGGAAAATAACGATTCGAATTATTCGCGTTATATTTTTAGGCTTCGTATCGGATCGGATCGAAGGGTGAAACGAAACGAAATCCTAAGCATGGAAGTTGCGAACGAAAGAATCAACGTCGCGAAGTTAAAAATGAAAGGATGTCGAGAGTAGCGACATATAACGGGTTATAACTCGTAAAGTAAATACGTAAATCGCGTTTCGTAAATCTCGTTTCGTAAATCGCGGGAAGAGCGCGGGTCGACGACGGGTGCGGTAACATAAAAAAAGAAAGTCGCAACGCGGGAAAGTTAACCGAAACTCTGTTTTCAGTTTGAAAGCCATCCGTGCGAAGGTGTGGGAGGCACGTTCGGACAGTCCATTGTTCAACTGTAAAATGTACGCCGCTGGAATGGAGATGCTCTACAAAAAAATGTGGGAGCGTTACGCTCGAGGCGAGAAGGCCGATCATCTGGCCGCCATCGATAAAGCGGATAATCAAAAGGACGCGACGATTTCTTAATTCCTACTATATTAAAGCAGATTAAACGTAAAGGAAAGACCCATACTAACGCAAGTTGGCACTGGTGGCCATTCGATCTCCAGAGCTTGTACAATTTTCTCTCTGTATTAGCTGCGTGAAAAAGTCAGAAAAATAAAAGAAAAAGGAATGTTTTAATCCTCGCGAACTCCTGGCGCTCGAAGCAGAGGAGAACTAATGGCGGCTCGCCACTCCGAAGCTTGGCGTCGACTTCGAGGAGGAGTTTGCCGGTCGAGCGAATTCGAGCGTTTGAACTTTCGTTGTTGTTGTTGTTCCAGCGATTTTAGGCACTCGCGTTGACGACCGCGTCGAGCTCGACATCTTTGAGTGAAACCTTTCCAACCTTTAAAATATTACACAGCTGCTTCTTTTCGATGTGACCATGCGCATAGGACGCTATTTATTTGATGACATATTCATAAATAGATATATTGTACGAAGCTTAGTTAATTTAACAGCCTTCCTTTCTTTATTTCTTCCTTTCTTTATTTCTTCCTTTCTTTATTTCTTTCATTCTTTCCTTCCTTCCTTCCTTCCTTCTCTTCCTTCCTTCCTTCCTTCCTTCCTTCCTTCCTTCCTTCCTTCCTTCCTTCCTTCCTTCCTTCTTTCCTTCTTTCTTTCCATCTTCTTTTTTTTCCTTTTTGTAATGATCGCGATCGAACATCGATCCTTCTCTTTCACACATTACGACAACCGCAAACTTCTTATTTCTCGTGCCTTTATAAAGTTTTCCCCTTGGTCGCGTTCGTATTCGCAATTTTTAATTACATTCGATGAATCTACGAATACGAAACGTTACGAAGATTTTTCAGAGACTATCGTATATAACGTTGCACCGAAGAAGAAAAAGAAGAAGAAGAAACATTAAATGTTGAATAAATTAATACACGGTGTGCACGCGTTGACGAAGAAGTCACTTTTATGATTGTATAAATTGCCGAACGTTTATCAATACACCTGTAAATAATTAAAAATAAAAGATTCTAATTACAAACAGGTACTTTAATCTCGTTTATAGTTAATAGCTTAAGGTAAGCTCGAAAGATGTGTGGAACGTTACGTATAAATCGTATAGTGAGTATGTAAATTTAGAAAATAAAAATAGTACATATTTAAAGTCTTGGTATTTTTTTTTAAATAGAACCTGCCAAACTTATCATCCGTTTCCTTGCGTCGTAAATTTTCCCCGATTAATCTTAGTTGACGATCGATTAGATCGCGGTAAGTATCGCATAATTTCAAACGTTCTTAAAATATGTATCGTTTAAATACCCGCGCGAATCGAAAAGATCGCGTTTTTCGCGTTCTCTAAAATCGGGATGTGGCATCGACGAGAGCAGCGCGAGCGCGAAAATTCAAAGCAACCTTTGGTGATTCGAAAACGGCAAATTGTCGCGTGTACTCGGACTCAAAGAGGAGGAACATTTTACTCGTTACCGCGTTCCTGGATCGATTCATCGGAGATATATTTCGATTTGATTTCATCGACTGTATTTACGTAAGTAATGCAGTTTCCGCTACGAATGTCTCGTTAACCTACAAGTTAATATAGTCGGTGGGCGATGCAATAACGTGTTGTAACGTATTGTAACGTATTGTAGCGTTTGTCGCTAGGAGCAATGAAAAAAGGGGAACATTACCTTGGGATTAAAAAAAATTGCACGTTTTTTAATAGCTGATCCGTTACGAGTTCGCCGACCGATCGAAGAACGCAATCGGGGTGAAGGTCGACGGGTTGAACGCCGTTACAAAAGAGCAAATTCCCGAAACCGATCAGACCGGTCGGGGGAGAACGGATTCCTCGTTCGGGTCTCCGTCCTTGCAATCTTTTGTCGACCCGGGCGGGTTCGCAAAATACGAGGTGCGTCTCCCGTTACTTCCAAGCGTCTCTAATTTCGGACGAGCGGTTGCCCAAGCTGAGGAACGCGACGCGAGAAACGGGGAAAACGGAGAAAACGGAGGAAACAACGGAAGCGGTGCGAAGGGAAGGGAAGCGTAAATATTTAGGGTCGCGCGAGGTCGAAACCCTCCAGGAAGTTCGTACGCGTTCTCGCGGCACGGAAACTTCCCGGGTTATCGGACTCGAGGGAAAACGGTAAGCGTTCGATCGAGTCGCGGGAGCAAGAATAAATATCCACGGTCGATTCGTTTTTTCGCGGCTACGAATTGACTTCCGCGCCATCAACGAACGATGGCCGATTCGTACGCGCGACTTTACGCGTTCAATTATTTACACTGCGAGTCTCTCGAGAAATCTTATTCTTTACCGCGGCGTGAAAACTGCGACGACGTTGTTCTCGATTTTTCTACAAAATACTCGAGAGACGGGGAATCGACGTCTTAGTTGACGAATGTACCGAGAGGTCGAAACCGGAAAATATAAAAATGGATGTGCGCAGGTCCAGCGACACTTTATTTATCAAAGAGGAACAGATTATTTCAAGGCTAACGCATCTACGAAATCTTCGGCCGCGAGAAAAGAAAATAGAAGGCGAAGGACCGAACCAAACGGTTATCCTCAATATTATTAATTCGCGACATTTATTTTACGAGTTTTATTCGCACCTTTTTACGGACTCGCGTCTCGATTCGCTCTCGACTTTACTCCCTCGTAATTTGGTCGGTGCACCTAAAACGCGGCTACAGCTTCGATCGATCCTTTATAAATCGCTATCCCAGAAACGATCGAACCGCGCGAGCTTTTGCTTTCGAAAATCGACAGTTTGGTTTCTCCGACGCGACTACCGACCGGGAATGCACATTTTTTTTCGACGCGTGCGAAACGCCGCCAAAAATAGGATCGAGTTTTCTCGAGTTTGAGACCAGCCTTTGGACAAAAATCGATCTCAACGAAAGAAACCGTGATTTTTTTACGAAGCGCGACGGATAAATTCGAACGTCGTCGATTTTCTCGGGCGTCCTAGCGGAAAACTCGGAAGATAAAGTAGAATCGCGCGTCGGTACGCGAATTTGCTTTTCGTTAATTCGACGACGAATCAGAAAACAATTCTTCGAATCGGTGAAAAATTGGACGAAGATCGAAACTGCGTAGGTCGAGGCGCGGATCTTTAGTCCTAACCGTGGGAACGATTTTATCGAGTTAGCGAAATTCGTTCGCGTCGTTCCGAAAGTTGCCGAAAGCGAGGAGAAACGCTTTGAAAATATACGCAGGGATCGATCGTCGAGTGTTACGACGACGTTCGATCGTAGTCCGTTGTCTTTGGAGGACGGCTCTTTGATCCGTGCCGAATCGATCGGTCGTGCGACGCGAGGTTCCGCGAGGTTCCGCGGGGTTCCGCGACTCCGGAACCTAACGACTTGTTCGCCTCCCCGTGAGCCGGAAAGGAGAAAAGGGAGAAAAAAATCCAACTTCCAATCGAACGGAAATCGGCGCGTGGGTCGTTTCCGGTGGGCGCATGCGCGGACCGCTAGATTAATAATTCAGGCGCGTCCGTTCGAAATTAACTTCCGGTGCGGGGAAACACTTTTCTTTTCTTTTTCAGCGAATCCTGTGTCGGACCTCTCCGCCGAAGACTCGTTGCGTCGATGTCGTGGTTCCTTCTTCTTTAATTTCTGCGTTCGATCGATTCCCGTCCTTTACACTGTGATCGTCGGTCGCGCGATCTCCGATACCCCTGGTGGATAAGGTGGGCTCGAGGAGGTTGTCTCGGTTGTCTCGGTTGTCTCGGTTCGCTCGGTTCCCACCGTCGACTTGTCCAGGTTGCCGGACCCGATCACGGAAACACCTCCTTTCTAAATTTTTCGTCCTGGTGTCTTGGCTCGATCCGGTCGAACAACGTCCGGATGTTTCCGTTGCTACGCGACGGACGAATTCTCGAGGGGTGTATTCGTCGACTCGTAACGTACCGAACGCGAACTACGCGGGTTCGATTCCGTTTAAGAATATTTCGGATCGTTCGGAACGAGTCCCTTGCAACGTTGCCTCGACGAGTATCTCGCGTTGGAAGTAGCGCCTTCGAAGCGAACATCCAGCCACCCATTTTTACAATCGTTCAGAGTCAACGACAAATTCGAAGATTCGTGTTCTACCTTAAATTGTCCGCGTTTTGGGATTCGGCGGTAATTTCCTCGAACCTGGAAGAGAAAAGGGAAAAGGGAAAAGGAAAGGAACGTTTGTTGGTCGGTCGAGAAGTTTACGGAAAACGTAACGTGTTTCTACTCTCGAAAGGGAAACCCCTTTTCAAAGAAAACGACTGGGATGATTAAAAAGGAACTCGAGCGCGGAATCCAAGAGCGGAAAATAGGTTCGCGAAACTCCGCTCGGAAATAATAAGCCGCGTAACGACAAATACGGCTCTGCGGGTATCGCGAGTTTCTCCGGAGATTAGGCGGTCGCGCAGCGGGTATGAAAAAGCTCCCATTAAAATGTAAACTAAATCCGCTCCAAAAGCAGTTGCCGCGTGCTCAACGCGAAAAAATCGTGTTTCCACTCGCACCGTCCGTACGAAGCTTCCCGCGCGATTCTCGACTTGTCTACATCCCCGGTATACGAGTGTGCGTCTGTGTGCGTCTGTGCGCGTCTGTGCGCGCCTCTGGTCGCGACGCTCGCGCGCGTGTACGTATACTGGTACGTTCGTGTAAGTGCGCGTATATATAACCCGACTCTTGGCCCGATGTAAATGCATAAAACATCGTCTCGCAGCGAAAAGAATAAGCGGAGACGAAAAAGAAAAAAAGGAAGAGCAAGCGAAAAATATGCACGCGCAGCGAAACCGAGGAAGATGTGTTTTTCTTCTTTTCTTTTTTATCCCGGCGACGACGGTTCGTCTTCTTTCCCTTGTAAACTTTTTCGCCCCTCCTCGTAACGAGTGCTTACATCGTGTACATTTTTTCATCTTCTCCTCGAGCGCTTTCGTGTCCCATTCCGTCTCTTCGCGTTACCCTCGTCACCCTCGTCACCCTCGTCACCCTCGTCGCCGCATTCGTCTCTTTCCTCGCACCCCGGAAATTTCATCGAACGCGATCGACGCGATTTTAATCCGGGATTCGTTCCCGAACGATAATCGGTCCAACGCGCGCTTTAAATACTCGGACTCGGGTTTTACCGAAAACGGAGAGTTTATTTTACGTCCCGCGACGACGAAAGAAATTATTCTCCCTCGAAGCGAGACTCTGATACGAATCGAAGCGAACGATAAAAGCGAATTCGAGACGCAACTTATCGGAGATCGGTTTCGATTATATTTTGTGGCCGGATTTTCCGCAACTGAATTACGCAACTTACTCGACCAACGTTCGCTCAACGGCGCCTTTCGGAAAAAACTCGTTTCCTTGAATTATTTTCAACGCTCGACCGCAACAGAGACTTATATAAAAAATAAGGTAAAATTACGGAAACGGTTCGACGAATCTTCGCGATCTCCGCTCGATCGCCGCTCGATCGCCGCTCGATCGCCGCTCGATCACCGCTCCAATTTATTTTAAGACTCGCGTTCGCGGACGGAATATCAGTGTGTGAAACGATCGATATTTTCGGTTACGTGGCGGAAAGCGAGAATAATGGTAAACTCGTGGGTTCGATGGACGTATCGGTAAAGAAGATGCGAAGGAGGAACGCGTTCGGTAAAGACGGTGTTAAGTGTGTAATCGGTGTAAGTTACGAGTTCCCGCGTATTCTCGGCAATCTCGAATCTCGCGACCAAAAACTGTCGACGAGGATGACGTCTCCGAGACTCGTCGGTTGTCCTCGAGGTCCCCGTCTCATCTCCGGCTCGTTTCTCGTTTCTCGTTCCTCGACGAGACGATCGCGTCTGTCAACGCAGAAATACGATTTTCTATTTCTCTCAGGCGCGTAACTCGAAACGCGTCCGATTTTGAATCGATCGGAACCGACGCTCGAGACCGACGATCGAGACCGACGATCGAGACCGACGATCGAGAATTGCTCGCCGTTATTGTTTTTATCGCCCGGTCGGGAATTAAAATGGGATCCGAGCGTTCGACGAAGCAACGGCGCGATAAAAGTTAAACTCGGCTCCATTGGGTCGGACCGACCCTCGAAACACAGATGGAGGAGTTACCAACCGATACCGAGGATTTCCAATTCTTACCGAATTCGTAACGTTGTCGGTCGTTCTCGGGTCCTCGAGGAGTCGGTGCGCATAATTTAGAACCGCGATTTCGGATCCCGAGGGACAGCGAACCGTTTCTAATCCTTGGTCGTACGTATTTGGTTGGGAATCGAAGGCGAAGCTCGTCGTTCTTGGATACCGTGGAAAACTCGGATCGATTTCGCGCAACTTTAGATTTGGCGGTGGAAACGGAGGGAGGCATCGTCGTTGGTCGAGCAAAGGTAAATCTTCGGTTTTTCGAATTTGGTCCCTTGGGCGACCGCGACTGCGACTCCGACTCCGACTCCGACTCCGACTCCGGCTGTCCTACTTTCGAGTCGCGTGTGGCATGACTGAGTGGAATGACTCCGCCACTGCAATGCAGAAATCGAGCGCTGCCAGGGAAAATCGCAGCTCCGCGTTCCGCTTATTTTTATTTTGGCAATGTTATTCTCCGGTCCAAGGTGGATTCGAGCTCCGCCCCGGGGAAAGTATACTGATTTCGGGGTATTATTTTATTAGACTTGGGATCGAGTTGGACTCGCCCTTGGGTTCGTCGTAATTTCCTCGTAGGAAATTTCCTCGTCCCTGTGGACAGGAGCGAGATCCGCGAGTGGGGCGGTGTTTCCATCCGGACTGCGCTCATCGATACCTCGTAATCGAGGGCTCGGGTCGAGACTCGAGACAAAGGAACCGGGCGTTGGATTTCCATCGCTGCAGGCGAGAAAGTCGACTGCGAAGGAATTAATAGGCACGAATTCGTGGTATCATTCCGCGGGAGGTTCGCGCGGGTTCTCAAGGGAGGAGGGAAGGAACGTGTTGGAGTCGATCCTTGTCGCTCTCCCTCGCTCTCCCTCGCTCTCCCTCGCTCTCCCCCGCTCTCCCCCGCTCTCCTTCTCTACACGTGTGTGACCTCGCTTTTTCGTCTCCTCCGTTTTTTCTTATGCCTTCTTTTCGTCTAGCACGGGCCTTCCGCGACTCTCTCCCTCTCTCTCTCTCTCTCTCTTTCCCTTGCTCTCGAACGTGCCTCGGTGGGCACAAAGAGCCTCTCTAGGAGGTTCGAGAACGTATACCTTTTACAGCGCAACCTTTTTAGAATTTTACTACTACGTCATTGGTGCGCCTGTGCCTGTACACACGAGTCTGTGTACGAGTTCGAAGCTCCACGCGAGACGCTCATTGTGTTCTTTCGTGAGTACTTTTTCAAAGGACGGGTTGTTTACCGACCGAAACCGAGAAAGGTTCCCTCGATCGAGCCTTTCCTTCCATCGTCGCATTACGAAATTTAATTTAATTCGAAAATTCTTACGGTATTTTCGTCGGTTTTTTTTTTCCGAATACGAACCTTTGTTTTTCCGGCGTTCCCGACTCGAGCGATCGCGACTAAAATGTCTTCCACAAATCGTAGGCGTAAAATAATATTCCGGAAGCCGAGGTTAAATTTTTTATTTAATTCGTTGAAAACTAGGCTTGGATACGTTTTTCCGTTACCCTCTTATAAAACTTTTTTCCAATTTCACGTTTTCACGATTGTCCTTGTCGTGCGAGATGAGATGCCTGTACAATAACGTTGAGACGATTATTACGAATGAGATACGAGTAACGGTGCCTTCGTTAAATTGAATCGAGATAGTCGAGTCTACTCGGAATCTCGAGAATGAGAAAACGAATCAAGAATGTTTTTAATTAAATTATTAAACTCGAAAAATATGGATAAGAAAATTATCTTTTAGATTTTAAATTATATTTATTAGTTATTTATTAGTTATTTATTAGTAGGGAAATAATAAAAAATTAAACTATCGAAGAGTAGCGAATGTTTATTTCGAAAATACGAAAATTTTCAATGCGTAAGATTAAAGTAGTCGATGACTAAACTCCGAGTTAAAAAAACTCGTTTCGTACGAAGTGGAATCTCAAGTGTAACCGCTAATTATCGCTATACAAACGGTTTATTTGTGTTATGTTAATAAAAACGAAACTAGTTTGTGAAAAAGTATCTTTCGTTCGAGGGTCGTTTATCGCGTATAAGAAAAGTTACAAAAATTTGAAATGGGTTTAATCCTTTCGCTTTGTTCGCTAATTCGCAACTGTAATTTTCATCGTACGGGGAATTACGCCAAATATCATCGATATCGTACTCTTGAAAAATATCGAAGGTAACAAAATTAATCGTTCAAACAAGTTTTGCTCCGTTAATCGTTTCATCGTAAGTTTTCTTTTAAATACAGCGCTAAACTTATAACGATGAGACTTTCAATGAAATATTCTCTCGATTTCCATAATTTAGTCCATAATTTAGTCCATAATTTAGTTCATAATTTAGTTCATAATTTAGTTCATAATTTAGTCCATAATTTACTAGCAAAGGCAGTACTTCGATATTTCGTCTAAATTTGCTCGTACGATTAAAATCGACGAAACAATATATCGCGCAAGTTTAAAATGTGCGCAGAAAATGTCGAGAGTAGTTATCTCGTGGTAACCGAGACCGAAACAAAGACTCTCGGGTTCTAACTCGATACGCGAGTAACGCATTCCACGCCGATAGAAACTGTACGTGTTAAATACATGCGCCATTCGCTCGGAGTTACAATAATAAGTACAATGATTTTCGGAGTACGACAGGTAAAATACGTGAAACGGTGCTCCGGTGCTCATCCGCTCTGTTTTTATACGCTTCCTTACGTCCTTCTCCGTTTCCGACGTTACGTTTTGTATCAAAAGTTTCGCAAAGACAAAAAATTGTGGAAGGCGTTTAAAAAAAGAAAAAGGACATAGGGAAAGAAAAAAGCTTTCGGGCCGAAAACTGCAGACACCGACAAACGCAGTTTCATTGCAACCGTAAAAGAATAAAGATACGAGATTACATTATCGCACCGCAAAAAACGTCTGCGGAATATAAAATTTCAAACTTTATCGCGGTATTTTTGGTAGTTACAACTTTCGTTAAATACGGAGTATGTAACGGTAACGTTAAATTTCAAACTCATAATGCAACATTATAAACCTGTTTCTCTATAAAATTTTAGTTACACGTCGTACGCGTGGAACCAAGTTTATACTTCACACACGTTTGACGGACGTTCGTTTGAATTAAATAGACGTTCCACTTTTAAATGAAAGTAGGAAGTGAAAGTTGGAGGTTACTTAAAACTTGTGCCAAGCTAGAAACGGAAAATTTAGATTGGGCTTAAGGGAGCTAAGATTTCGTTCTCAATTTTTTTTGTATTCGGATGTAAATTAGGTAAAAGTAACGTTTCTTCCGTTGATAACTCGGTAAAACTTGAAGCACGAGACACGAGTTGGATAAAAAAAATATTTACGATCGACGGTTGACGGTTGACGGTTGACGGTTGACGGTTGACGGTTGGCGGTTGACGGTTGACGGTCGACGATCGACGCGAGACTACTTTATACGTAAAAGTTTATTTTTTTAATGTCGTTCGACGCGTAAATGATGTCACCGCGATGACTCGTACGTAAACGGATACCACCGCGAGTTCGAAAGCGTTCCGTAAAAACTTTGCAGCTTCTTCGTAACCGACTTCGAGTGCGAGGGCAAAAATTGGCGCGCGTCACGTACGCGAGAAACTTGTAAATCCACGAGGACGTGCAAAAGTATACCTTATACAAGGATAACCGTGGATTACGTCGCGTCCTGGGAAAGAATAAATCGACGTTCCGGTGCCGATGTTTGCGGTTTGAGATTTAGCACGCGAATCCGGAATAGACGATTTCGCACAAGTTGAACAATCGGGATTCGAATTATTTTAACGCCGAAGCTTCGGAGGCGCTGTTTCTTTTACAAATTATATATTGAAAAGGAGATTCTCCTGCAATTGTACAAAGCTTTTGAATTATAAAAATAAAAAATATAAAATATGTATAAAATAAAAAATATAAAATAAAATATAAAATATAAAATATATAAAATGTAAAATGTAAAATATATAAAATATAAAATATAAAATATAAAATATAAAATATAAAATATAAAATATAAAATATAAAATATAAAATATAAAATATAAAATATAAAATATAAAATATAAAATATAAAATATAAAATATAAAATATAAAATATAAAATATAAAATATAAAATATAAAATATAAAATATAAAATAATAATTTTCTGGTGAAAGATACTTTTTATCTATAATTTAGAAACGCTTTTTTAAAGAAACGGAAACGTGTCAAAATAAGTTAGTGTATTCAAACTTGGATTATTGCTAGAATTATCGATATTAATGTATTCAAGACCTCGCAATGAACTTTCGCGAAAGAATTCGTTTATCACTTTACGCGATCTAATTTTAAATAATTGGAGTAGTCCACGAATAGTACCGCTAAAGGCCTCCGAAAAAATCAACCTCTTAATTTTTCTTATAAAATATTTTTGTTAGCGAAGAAACGGCGGTGATCTTATAAAAATGATTTGTAAGAACGAATAAATTTGATTTTTCAATCAAAGAACAAACAAATTTACGGTGTTTTACGAAATATCGTCTGGTTTTATTATTTCTCTTACGATAAATCGTAGACAGGCTTATTCGCATCGTTCAAAATAAAATACATTATTTGTCGAATATTCTAAGTTTAATTGTACTTTCTAAAATACAATTTTCGGTAATTTTAACGATTGCTTTTTTCAAGCGAACAACAAATAAAACAACAACTGTTTTACGGAACGAGCAACATAAAAAAAATAAACTATCTTTTTATCGAAACTTAGTTTCTTTTTATCGGATAAAATAAAATCTCACGAGTATAAGTTGTGCGCGCCAAAAATGTTGCATCCATCGTATTAAGATTCAGTTTGAATCGTTTTATCCAACTGACACACGAGAAAGGAGTTTCATGGAATTTCAAAGAATTTTTATCACCAACGTTGTATCGCGGGAAAATGTACGTATCAACGTCGTCGAGGCAATTGCAAGCGACGCGTTCGTTGCTTATAAAAATATACGAGTTTTGAGGGTGACCCTAAGCGAAAATAGAGACTATTTCGGATGATACTACGATCGCTCCAACTATCGGACGGTAAACGCGTACTCGGTAAAATTTGGAACGAAGGAGTCGCTTACAATAGATACAATATTTAATAGAATACGATTGTTACGGGTCGAATGTACTTTTCGGGAGAATCTCGAACTTCCTCGACACTCCATTGCCCACTTCTCCAATGCCCAAGTCAAATTTGACTTTACGAGGACGAACGTTTGACGAACGTACGAAAGGAATCCGGTCGCGTATTTTACTTACACTATTGTATATATATTGTATACGTTTACGAATTTCAAAGTATTTATTAAAAAGTATATGTTTTTTGAGGTCATCGAATAGGACAAGATTATTGAATTATTTATAAGTCTATATTTATAAGACATAATGAGAAATCTGATCGAGCAAGATTAAAAAGAAGGCTAGCAAATTAAAAAATTTTTAGTATATAAATAGATAAAAGTAACGCAATTATTATTATTATTATCAATTTTAGTTTATACGAAAACAATGGTTTTAATTCAATATGACGAGCTCATATATATTCATGTAACATTTATGTAAATGTGAAATATCGAAACGAAACTTTGCGAAAAGAGACTCGGAAGAATAAAAAAAATGTAGAAATTGCAAGATGAAATATGCGATCATCTATCGTTTTTTTAAATGTCAATATTATTAATTAATATTACATTTTAATCAGTTTTGTTTGCAAATATCTTACTATCCTTCTCGATGATAATTTAGTTTTCCACTAGAAAAAATTGTAAATCTAGTTAAATGGGCCTTAGATTTAAATTACATATTTACATCGATTACCTTAAGTTACACGCCTAAGTATTAATTTTTAAATGATTTTATTTTGCTAAATAACGCTATAAAATTTAAGTGTTACATAATATATGATTTTACCAAAGTAACCGATCGAATTAATATTTAATTTCAAATAAAAATTTATTTATTTTGACTTAGAAATTGTATTTCAAAAATTTGTCGCGATCGATTCGAATTATTTTTTGCATTTATTTAGACAAAAAAAGAATTCACCGTTAAATTAACAGCTCGAACGAAATTACTATTTATCCGAATAAAACTTTCTCCAAATTTTTTTACTTCGCTGACATTTATTATTACTTACAATACCAATAAATTACATAATAAATTTTTTTAAACAAATAATAATTTTTTGATTCGTAGAAATGAAAAAAAATTTCATTTTATCGAATGGATTCCGTATAAAATATCTTTTTTATCATAGCATTCGAGATACTTTTAACGCGAACAACATCTAAAATATGTAATTATGCATATAAAACGGTAAAATAGTAAGATAAAATATAATTTGAATTTAACGTAAAGTTGTTTCTTTTTTTAAAGTTATTACAAAGTCGATGGAATTTTTAGAATCGAATTTGCAAATATTTCTACGTATAACTAAAAGTATTATTAAGAAAAGAGAACTAACGAAATACATACTTGGAATAATTTTTATTATTAGTTTTGTACTGTACGTATCAACATATACAACATATAAGCGTTTAAGGATCTTTTGTTCGTAAAAATTATCCACGAATGAAATAACTTTCTCGTTAGAACTTTATTCCCGTAGATTTATATTTCCGTGGTTTAACGAAATAACGATGGCGATCGAGTGATTCGAAGAAACGTGTTCGTTTAAAAATTGCCGAACATCGAATCGAATAAAAGAATAAAAAAAGAGGAGTTTTACCGACCGAGAAATGGTATCGATATTTCTATGATACATCGACATCACTTATTACGGATGATTCCTAGGTTATCTCTACGATCTCGAAATACGCGACTGCACGTTGAGTCTTACACGTTTTCTCCTAAGGTCGGCTCGAGCCTGCATCTCTGAAAATAAGTCGCTCCCGAAGATTTTAGAATCGCTCGATACCTTGGCTCGAGAGCACCGCATCGTCGGTTCGAGCCTTTCACGCAAATAACGCATTCGAAATAACAGGCGAGTAATTCTCGGGCGAGGGTAACTCCGATCGCGCTTCGGACTGTTTCGCTCGCGGACGAAAGTTGCAACCTTTTCGGGGTTCCCGAAAACCAAAGACCCAAGACCCGGGTGAGATAAGCAAGCCTCGTTCGTCAGTCTCGCTCTCGACAACGGTAATTGTAACAACAGCGATGGTGTTTGCGTGGATGGTTAGAGTTTCCAGAGAGATCGCCTGGAACTCGCAAACTGTCGTTAACGCAGGCTCTAAGTTGGTCCAAGTTGTTGTTTTCAGGATGATGGATGATGGATTCGCGCAGGCACATTATTACCTACCGATGCTCCGACCCTGTAAACGCAAAAAAGAGACATTCGTAAGACATTCGTTTCTATTCCCTCAACCGTTGACGCGCGAGTTCTTACGTCTAGCCAACTATTTACATAAATAAATAAACTAATGATCTAATTTATGCACGGGAACATTTTTAACGTTCCCGGAAAAATAAATTATTCTTTTAAATTACTTTTCCATTTTTTCTTTCCGATGAGCGTCGATGTGCGTCGATGTACGTCGATGTGCGCAACAATCCGCGTTATGTAATGTTAAAAGTGCTCGTTCGCTTATAATAAATAATAAATATCTTTCATAAGTTTAAATACTCTACGCAAATTAAGTACGGTACGCGATTACTCTCCAATTTTTCGAACGAATGTTCAATTTCGAACCGACGTTTCCATCGACAGTTTCTCGTTAGATCAATGCTTCGCTTTATTATTTTTATTACTTTTAAGGGCCTTTATTTATTTGAACGTATATAAATTACACGTACATACACACAAACACACGCGGTATAATTGCAAAGTTTTATTATAACACAAAATATTTAAAATAATTTATCTTTAAAATAAATTTGTAAATTTCCTTCGACTTTCTTCCAATCTAATCTTATATTTATACATTAAACTTTTCAGGTCAATCGAATTAAATTAATTTATTATATTTGAAAAAGTTCATTTCCTTGAACGATACGTTAATGTAACGGTTAAATATTTTTCACTTTTACATCGAAATTATTGCATTTTATGAATAACGATCTTGTAAAAAATATTATCTTTAAAAAATATTTTATTTGAAGAAACCGATAATGATGAAAATTTGCGACGAAAGGCGATTACATCGATTAATTGTAATCGCAAAAAGCATGGTAAAATAAAATTGTGTAATTTTTCGATAATCGACACGACAGTTTCCGAAACAAGTTAATTTATGGTAAAAAATTTTTTTCTACTTTTCTCTTGTATATAAAAACAATATATATTTTAAACATTAGCTCGTTACAAGTTTACTCAAAATAGAAATAATTTCAAATTTTTTTTTATATCCATTTTGTTTAATACTGTTTTTCGTATTATTTGATTACATCGTTCTGTGTAGAAGGATTTATTTAACGCGACAATTCTGAAAATTTATTATACAAATACCAATTATTACTATTGTCAGATTTGGCATAATGACTTTTCGAGTATAAAAATATTAATATATCGGTACAGGACAAATATGAATTGTAATAATTTCTTTTAAAAGTTGAGATTAAAAATAACCTCAATTACAAACACGCTTATGCTTGAATTTCTTGATAAAAGGATCGTCGGTGGTAAAACAGCACAACTGAGATATCGAAAAAAGGAAGGTGCAAATTCTCGATTCCGCTAAAGATTCATCAGCTCGAAACTACGCAAATGCAATAGGATATTTAATAGAGTCCATTTGTATTCGATGCATCTTTTACATTTCTCGTGAGTGAATCCGTTTACAATCATGTACGAACGAAGTACCGAGTAAACAATCGCATGAAAATTAACTTCCAGAGTCGTATGATTAAATTCCGATGAATCGTGAAAATTTAAACTAAATTTCATTAATTCGTGAAATATAAATTCACGTTATTATAGTCAGTTCAGAAAAATATAAATTATCACTTTTCTGAAAACCGATTATGTATGTAAATGTATGTATAAATTATGTACATAAAAATATCTGCGTTTATATATTACTTCTATATACACGCGAGAAGAGTTTCATTAAAAGAATACGATAAATATCGCTGATAATTAAGTTAATCCTCGATCGCGTTCAACTGCAACAAGTTACATTTCTCAAATAATGTAAATAATTTCTTTTACGAGAATTTTCATTTCAATGGATTTAACGTAGCTGTTAACTCAGCAAATATTATTTTAGTGTTATAGAATAGACTCTATCGCTCATAAAATTTTAGGGAAAATGCCTATAAAGTAGAAACTGTTTTATTTTGATACACGTAAGATTAATGATTTAACAAAATATTAAAATTTATAAGATAAATGGTTATTTATGGGCTTTCGGACGATTCTTATTTTATTTTATTGATAAATTTAATGACAGAGTTTGGTCAATATGTCGAATCTTGTTTTTGTGTAAACTTTTCAAGTTACATGTAAAAATAGTCTGCGATATGGATAGAATATAAAAACTGAACTTTGAATAATCAATACCTTTCTAAAAAAGAAAAATCACTCTCACCTAATTTTATAAATTTGATACTATATGTAGTTGATATCGGGACTAATAAAAAATAACTAATAAAAAATAAGTACACATTTTATATCTACTTTTCTTAATGCGCATAAAACTTTTAATTCAAACAAAGATATTTTCTTGCATAAAATTCTTTGAGTAATTCGTGTTTAAAATATTAAATTTATAAATTTTTGAAACGTTACTTTTAAAGAGTATTTCTAAATTAATTATGTGTAATATAATATATGTCCCAAAGTATAATATAATAAACGATAATATAAAGTATCAGCGTAATTATTTCATAATTTGCAAATAATATTGGTATTACTTAAATGTTTTATTTATAAAAAAAATACAATTAAATTAAAAGTCTGTGAAATTAAGGAAAGAATTTTTTTATATCGAGATTAAAAATAAATTTACACGATATTTCGTATTATATATAAAAATATACAGTAAATACAAAAATTTACGAATAGAATATGAAATTTATTAAATTCACAAGATTTAGATTATATTTTCAATCTGGAATTATTATTTGTGCCAGGAATTCATAACGTCCAAAATCAATAACCAATACGTAACAGCTGTACGATATTCGGCGAGAGTTAAAAGCTGAAGCTCTAATTATTTTATATAAAACTCGTGTTCTTACAGTTATAGCATATGGCCTCTTTATTTATCTATTCACCATCACGGAAAGAGTGGGAAACTAGAGAATGTATCAAATACTATGCGATAAGAGATGCCTTAGGTTATCAACGAAGCAGTCCAACAAATATTATGCTAGTCGAGTCAAAGTTATCTTTACCCAAAGAACGATCGAAATACCTATGTAATTGTTATCGGAGTAAAATATTATCGTACCCCAATTCTCTTGTTTACAGATAATATAGAATTTCTACAAATAACGTAAAAGGATAGTATAATAAAAAGGAAAAGAAACGAACAATGTCAAGCCAACGAAAATACTCTTAGCTTAATATTGAATTTATAAAATGTATTGATTGCGTGGGTTTCATATTCACCACTGACTCCATAAGCATGCGTAGCGTTCCAGATATAGCTGCCAATATGCGATCCAAAATTTTCTCGTTTCCTCGTTTCCTCGTTTCCTCGTTTCCTCGTTTCCTCGTTTTCTCGTTTTCTCGTTTTCTCGGCGCTCCAAAGGTGTTCCGTAAACTCTTCCAAGCACCGAAATAGATGCGAAAACTGGTATTATACGTGTCGAGATCCAATAGAAATACCATACAATTTTTACAAGAAAGCAATATCAACAACAAAATACGCTTTCTTTATTTTATTTGCTGTAAAATTTGAATCGTATAATAAATATACCAGTCACATTTACGACAAACTGACTAAATAACGTTTAATATTGTTTATTGTAAAGACGTTTTTATTTCAAGATATCTTGATTAAAAGAAAAAGTATTATAGATAATATCTCGATAAAAATCAAAATCACTGTCTTTCAAACAATCGTGAAGGTTTTAAAAAATATTAAATTATATCGATTATTCCAGAGTAATTCATCGTATTTTATATTAAACCTGGCTTTACTGTAATCGTAATTAATTTAAAATAAATAATAATATTAATCTGAAATAAAAATATAACCAAAGCATCTGTTTTCACCGGCTATACATATTATAAAATATTTATCTTGGTTTGTTTTTGCCTCTACCTCGTGAACTCCTTCAATTTCACTGATAAGTGGAAAAAACCGTCGATGCAAGAAAATAGGAAAAGGTAGAAATTTTGTAAATGTTGATACATTCTTTCAATATATCCGCTTCAACGATAATTATACTACGAGAATTTATATAAAGCTTTTCGTTAAATCAATATTTTATCTCGTATTCATAAATTATTACTTAAAGAGTTACTCGTTTCTACAAATATTTTGTCTTTCTATGATGTCGCGTCTGTCAACTGTGAAATATTTTTTTTGCAAAAAAGTCGCGAATTAAGCGATCGGTAATTAAACCATTAATTATAATGTTACTAAAATCTGTTTTCCAATTAAATCTATTCTAGAGTAAAGTAATTAAAAGTGAAAATAAAATTAAAATATATACCGTCATTTTTTCAATCGCGTAATTCCGATAAACTTAAATATCGATAAAAAAATTTTTCCCCGACGTTTCTGTGAAATAAATATTATTATTTTTTAAATAAATTCAGATGCTTTGTTCTACTAAGAACAAGCATTTAAATTTAATAAATAGCAAAGTAAGGCGAAAAACATAATATCAGACGAAAAAGTCTGATATATTAACTTTTTGTCTATTTCCATTTTCTTCTGGGTACAATGTTTTCTTTAACTATATTTCTTATATTGAACGACGATTTAGATTCGTATTGCATCAAATAGTTTGGAAACACGATACGCCGAAAAATTGGATTTACTTACTAGCACAGGAGTAAAATTTGTTTTATTCTTAAAAACTTATTTCATTTAAATATATTTTCGTAAGTTTATCGATATTGTACCTTTAAATTTTGAATACGAATATTATCGTTGTACGGTATTTGATTTTATACACGCGTTACTAACCAATTCAAAAAAAGTACGCCATAAAAACAAGATGATATTTCATTAAAGAAATTGTACTTTAAGAAATTCTCTTTTATTACTGCTTGTTTAACTAATGGAAGATAGTAAAGTAACTTTTTAGTGTCAGCTTCGCAAACTTTTATTAAAAATTGTGCGTGTAAATTAAATACGAGACACGTTCATATTTATAAAAACGTTATTTCGTTAAAAATTTGGTTTAAAATGGTAAATCTAAAATGCGGATGATGTAAGGATGAAAATATTAACGACCCATAATTGAATAAAAACACAGTTTAAATTTTATTCATCCAGTTTTCACGAAGTTTAAATATCCGCTCCTCGACTTTCGCGTTATCGATGCTTTGGTAAAACCGAGAAGGCGAGGCGCAGAGCCAACATTTTTATTACGGTAGATAATAAAGCTTTTACCAAAGCCAATTGAATTTTCACATAAATAATTAAAATTTGATATTTTATTAAAAGCTTTACCTTGATTTTTTGTTTCACTTTCATTTTTTATTTGTTTTATAAATGAGCTTTAACAGAATGAAATAAGGCTATTCTATAAGCAATAAGAATGTTAAAATTATAGTATTATGGAAAAAAAGATCATCGAGAAAAAAATAATATCGATACTACGAAAGATCATACTATAATAATAATATAAACTTCGAAACAATATTCGACGCTCGTCCAGAATTTACAATTTTAAAATAGATTTTTCGACACGATCCGACTCCTATTTTATTGAGATCAGAGTAAAGTAAACGTATCTCACGACTGCAATGCATAAATGCTTACATCTATAATTGGCTGAACGACGATTCTTTTTTAAAGCAACACGAGACAAAAATACGTTGCTCGTATGTAAGCCAACGTTTTAAATACTTCGTTAGGAAGATGATTTCGGTATTGCTAAAAATCTGGGAATTTGAAAAGTTTAAAAACGGCTAAAAACGGCTAAAAACGGCTAAAAACGGCTAAAAGCGGCGCGTAAATTTGATTTTGAAGAGAAAGAAATATCGAATCCACGCAAACGGAGTTCCTTTAAACTTCCTTAAAACTTTCCTTCCTCGTTTTAAAGCTATTTACGTAGTCATTTTCATCAAACGTTTATCTATACCTTTTTTGATACCAATTCCCTTATATTCGCGAAGATTATAAATAACTTGTAAAGAAATGTGTTAAGTCACGAGCCCTACGAGCACAACTATTCTATATAAAATAAAAGAACGTTAACGAAGTTTTCGCGCGAAATGTTGAGAATAAAAGGTTTCATTACGATAAAGTAATACACCTCGGGTTTTTATTACGCGACGTCACGTTCGGACCGTGCGGAATCGGTGCTTACAAATTGTTTATCGTAAAATTGAATATCGTAAAAATTCCTTAAAACGTAATTCTTTTTAACGACGAAAAGAACGTATACCGCAAAACATCTTAATTCGGTCTTATAAAACAAAGCGTAAGCGTAAAGAGCCTTTGGTTCTCTCCCTCTTTTTTCTCCCTCTTTTCTCTCACCTTCCCCGATCGTTATCCCATCGTTTCCGCCTCCTTATTTTTATTACGGCGCGATGCTTCGTTCCCCCTAACAAATTATCCGACTCGGAAAAAAGTATCCGGCAGATAATTTTAGCCTACCGTCCGTCTTTCCCTGGGCGAGCGTCGAGGCTCCGTCGCAACAAGTGTAACGAGAATCGAAGCGCGTCGTCGGCATCGATCCCGAGATGAGAAATAGCGGCACTGGAAAACGACCGCCGAAAATAGAAGCTGCGCGTGGGAGTCGAGAAGCGGTGCATTTATGCAGCACCGTAAAAGTCACCTCGTTTCCGAGCCGCTTTCGGGGCTTTGCCCTCAGGTTTTAGACGCGAGCCTCGTTGATTACGCGGCAGTCCCGGGGAAAACGCGAACACAAAGGGTTAAACAAGGGGTTTTCGATCAGGCCATTCGATCATTTTCGATCGATACCTCTGATCAAATTTATTTCCAGGCGAAAACGCGAAATCCTCCGGGTTTCGGGTATGGAGGCGACTCGGATCGCGTCTTAGGGGTATAGCTATTCTAGCTTGCGCTAAGAATATACGAACCAGGAACAATCGGACCGTCGAGATCGAAAATGAAAGGGATCGGTATGGAAGTGCGCGAAATTGGATTTAATCGCTCTCAGACTTGAATTCCAATTCGTGGATATAATCAAATTAGTTGCAGAGGCATATTTGCGAGCCGAGGGAAAAGATTTTCTTAATTAAAAGTTAAGATACATTGGTGCTAGTCGTTCGATGCGTAATAGAAAATTCCGTTTGTATTTGTCTATTTTTAAACTCTGACTTTCACTTTCTATTTATATTAAAGGCGAACACAAACCTTACTTTTTTTTATGCATCGATAATTCGATTTACGTATGTATATTTAATCAATTAGCGTTAACGTTAATGAATTTACAATTCGCCTCTACGAACGTTAAGTGTGTTCCGTTCTTTACATGATTCTTGTATGACCGATTTGAAATACTACGAGTAAAATTTTTCGATAAATATCATATTTAAAAAGTTGATGATATATTTTAATCATTCTTTTCGTTTGTACGATAGTTATTTTTTCCATGTTATTATATTTTATAAATACAAGATTAAATTAATTGATTTCAAGAATTAACGTACGAAAAGAAGAAATAAAATAAAATTTTGGTAAATATTAATTATTATCCATTTTAAACAAATTTATGATTTTATAAATAAACCGATATAGTTATGTTCGAGTAATATTGTTAATCGTAGCGTTGTACTAATAATAATAGCTATTTAAATATCTACGATATTATTAGTCTAAGCATTGGAAGGAACCCTTAGTCATGTATAAATAAATTAAATACAAAATAAAAAAATTAAAATGTTTTTTATAACTGATTTTTACGCGACATCGATTTACGCATAACATCGTCTTTCGAGTACAGAATAACGATTTCGATATCGATAATGTAGGATAATAATTATCCCAAAAGATTAAATCTGGAAAATATATGCAATTTAAGTTTAATTTAAAACTTAATCGCAGAATTAAATTAAATGAAATTAAATTTTTTCCCAAAAAGAGAGAAGATTGAGAAATATTCGTTGAGTTCGGTTCGCCTAATATTTTTGTCGCCTGGTTGTACCCCCGCACTCAAAGGACCTCCTCCGATCGACTTTCCGTCTTCTTTAATTTGCTCCCTCAAAGAAGACTCGGGTTTATCCCTCGATAGTGGGAATTGTACTTCGCCCCTCCCTCTCGGCACCGCGAGAGAAGGATCGACTTATGGAGGTCGTCTTTGGCATCGGCGTCCAATGGTTTCCTCTCTTTCAGGTAAACTTTGGCGGTCCTCCTCGTGTTTTTCACATCGGCCCTTCCCTCCGCCCAAAGAGGGTCGGGAGGGATATTAAGGGCGGTGAACATCGGTCTCGACTCCAACTGCGGACTCGGGAGTCGGAAGATTTACGACCGGTTAAGTTAACAGTCGGGACCGATGGACAGTGGGACTGTTATGATCGGTCGAGAAATGGGAAACTATCACCGAAACCATGTATTTACGAACGTTGGACGCTCGACTGAGACAAGACGCCGATTTGTCGTCTTTTCCTCGTCTTTTCCTCGTCTTTTCCTCGTCTTTTCCTCGTCTTTTCGTCGTTTCACAATTTTACAGTACCGATCTCGTTCGAACGGTAAAACAGTTGGCAAATATCCAACTGAATTTAAAAACTAATCTTAACTAATTTCTATTATTTTTTCAATTTTTTTAACGAATATTTTATTATGTTATGCATTTAAAATAATATTACTCATATCGTTATAATTTTGTATCATTCGCATGGATGTTCGAACGAGCCGTTTAAAAATATATTTTCTAAAAAAATTTTCGATCGCTTTTTCATTTTTTCTCGATATAATTTAAACTTATTGTTAAATATAAGTGTTAAATTGTTATTAATATAAGTGTTAAATATAGTCGGCTTAAATTTTCTATCGAAGCGTTATATCGAAATATGAAATATTGGAACGTATCCGTAATTTTTGAATATAGTACATCTATATATAACTTACCGGAAGTGATCGAATACGACGAATAAACGGGAAGTCTTAGAAAAAATTCCGATAAAAGTTTTCTACCTTTTATATGAAATTAGGTGTTTTAATTTTTGGAAAACGCGAATTTTAAAACAACGCTCGAAAATTCCGCCGCTCGAAAGATATTTTAAAGTTAAAAATGCGTTGAAAAAATGAGCAGGATTTTGCCTAAAGGTAGTAAAAATTTGATGAAAACTTATAAAAAAATTTGATGCTACTTTTAGTACCTCGAGATGTGCGTTGCACAAACTTCAAAATTTAAAATATATCGCAGAGCGCCTAGAAACTTAAATCCGTATCGACATCGCACTCAGCGGTTGAAAGGTTGAAATTTTCGTGCGGAAAAACGAACGAGAAAATGTTTTCTAAGAACGATAACGGAATCGGCTCTACAACGAAAATTCGTAAATCCAGCTTTTGCCTTACCGATAACGCGATCGAATCGATCGGAAAGATAATTGCCGATCGTGCGATCGGCAAGGCTTATTCTTCTCGAACGGTACGAAAAAAAAAAAAAAAGACACAGATATTTAAAAAATAGAAGAAACGACGGTTGACGAAAAAGGAAAAAAAAGGAAGCAGCGGGGGAAGGAGTATTCGAATCGGGATTTACAGGTGCCCTCCTTCGAGGACTCCCGAGCGTAAAGGAATGGACTCGATAAATTAACCGACACCTTCCGCGACGGAGGGATTTTCCCAAATCTGGATTAGGTGGTACAGGGAAAGAGTCGGGCGCGATGTGGATGGAGGAGAGATATCCCGTGTTCTGTTGAAGATTGAGCCTGGAGGCGAGATAAACGTGCGCCCGATTGTTTGCGGTGCACGTGCGCGTGTTACGAAGCCAGCGGTGATCGATCGGTGTTTTTATGTGTGCGGGCAAGAGTGGACGGGTTAAATCAGACTTCCCCGACGAAACGTAATAACGGAAAATAGCTTTGAATACCGCGAATTTGGTTGGAGGTATCGGGAATGCCGACGATAACATCGACGAGTGTATCCGCGATGTAATCAACTCGTGATGCATCGAAGATTTATTTAAAATTAGCTCCGACGCGCTGGATTTTAATGTCTTCAAATTTTCTCTCAATTTCCATTTTTTTTCCGTTTCGTAGATATCCAACGTACAATTTTGCGGGTGTCGTAACGAGTAGGTTGCGTTAAGCGCGGCAAATTCGTTTATCGAATTCAGGCGTCTTTACCGTAATTGTATCGAAACTATTTGAAACTCCGTGCCGCGGATTAGAATTCATTTTCAAGTTGAAAGTACTGAAAGTACTTTGCGGATATTCTTAACGATCGGAACCATCTATTACGTTCGCGAGAGGCTGAAGCGTACGAAAATTCTAATGCGAAGGTATCGCTTTAAAATTTTCCATTTCCATAGTTATTAAATCGATCGAGCGTGTCTTTGCGTGCATCATTTAAATTTAATGGTAATTTCGCATCGTTGAGAATAAATACATTCTCTCGGATAACAAAATTGGATCGAATACTCCAATCCTTCCGTTTCCGTACCGTCGCTTCATTTCTGCACCGCTTTCTCGGTTAAATCAACATTTTTACAAACTTTTACGCTATTTTATTATCGTATCGCAAGCATAACGTATTTCTCGTTTTAAATTAAGAAACCAAGTATTTTAATGTTGCGTTAAAAGTTATGAACGAAATTTATTTTTCCGTTGATAAGCTAATTCGGTTTTTACGTTCGTAGTTACGATTCAGTTTTTAAGTTCGTTCGCGACGTAAAAATCGAGTTTAAATTTGGCTTCGATCCAGTTAGAAACAATTTAACTTACATTAAAATTAAGAACGTTTTAAGACTACTTTTACTCCTAATATGATGTAAAAACTTTTTTATCGTAGCGATTAAATTTATCGGTCCGTCAAAGGTACTTTCGACTAATCCGCGATATCACCGCTCGCGCGTAAACTCCGAACTTTTCATCGCATTAACGGCGCGTTGTTTCAGCTTACGTAACAACGGATCGCGTTTTAAGTTTTTAAAGCCGGATTTTAAGCAAATAATCCTATCCGATATCGTTAAAAGTTGCCTCGCTCGAACAACGAGAGTTCCCGTAGTATTCGAGGTAAAAAGAAAGCGACCGGACAGCGATCTAACAAAACGCTCCAACGAAACGCTCCAACGATTAAAATTTTGGTGTATCGCGCTCCGTCGAATACCAATCGAATATAGCCGTTCGATGACAGAGTTCGATAACGAATCTCTAAATATGATCCCTCGAGCCGAGGCTTCGAGCTGCCTAGAATAACGTACAGAGCTGGAACCATTTCTGTTTCTTTCCCGCTTTTTCTCGACTTTTTCGCGGCTCTTCACGCGCGCGGACGTCCCAAGATTTTGGATCGATGCGGATGAGAAGGAAAGGCGATGTACCAGCCAAGGTGCCAAGGTGCCAAGGTGCCAAGGTGCCAAGGTGCCAAGGTGCCAAGGTGCCAAGGTGCCAAGATGCCAAAGTGTCAAAGTGTCAAAGTGCCTAGGTGCCAAGGCGAACTTTACCCAACTTGGCGGTTTTGTCGCGCTTTGCTCTCTGGCTTCTCGCTCTAATGCCTCTTCCACGCGACGATAATTTTGTCAAATTGCCTTACGACACGCTCCTCGATTCTTCTCCAAGCTGATTTCCGGGACGCGGAAAGACAAAAGAAACGAGGATTTCGATGAGCGACGCGCGAATATCTGTACGAATGGCTTACCGAATCGTTCGAAAAAAGCTTTTGGTTCGATCGTTGGACGGTATAATTATGAAAAACGTTGTTCGATATCATAAATTATCTTTTCATCTTACGCACTTATATTAATATATAGTACCTATGTGCACGAAATACACGTTGTTCGAGAAATAAGAACGAATCGTATTTTATATGTGCTATAGCTACTCGGTATCGATTTTCGAACCTCGACCATCGTTATATTTTTATAACCATTATAATTATTATAAGGGTGTTGGAATAATAAAAATGTATAGACGAACGAAAAAAATAGCCCAGATTTGAATTGGGTGTAAAATATAAGTAAAATAAAAGAGTGCGCGATGCAATAGTTTGGTTCGGTAAAGTTGAACTCTCAACTCTTTCTCGGATATTTAAAGAATAGCCTGAGCTTTGAAAAGTGGTAGCGAAGCGAGGAAGGCGAGACTCGTATCGAGCTCTTAATAAACGCGTATGGTGAAGGGGGGAGGGTCGCGGGAGGGTCGCGGGAGGGTCGAAGGGTACCGAGTAAACGCGGGTGGCGTAAGTATTGATTGCGCGAGACGAGGCCAGTGCGGGGTGAAACTGGGTCGACACCACTCGTCCCCCCGTGCCCCCTGTACTCGTGCGCGCGCTCCGGGGGAGCGAACCCGCGAAAGGAGGCCGAACGGGGGGAGATCGCGAACTGCAAAGAGAACGAGCGCGGCTGTACAAAAAAAAAAAAAAAAAAAAAAAAAAAAAAAAAAAAACAAGCGGAAAGAGAGAGCGAGAGTTGGCGAAGGTTTCCTGGAAGGGATAGGATCGATTTCGAAAATAGGTGCGCGAGTTCGCGTTGTTTATTGCGGTACGACCACCGGCGAGCCTTTGACCGACGCCCCGACTAATTTCGGTTATTTCTTTGAAAATGCTGGTCGGACGCGGCAACGCCTGACCGGTGGATGCTGGTACACGACATTTCGATACTCGTATCGGCTCGACCGATTTACTTGGCGTTCGTCGCGATCGATACCGATCGATACCGATCGATACCGATCGATACCAATTTCCCATTTCCAGATTTCCAGCGGCATTTTCGGATTACGTTGCACGAAACCGTATCAAAACGCGCATCTTCGCTCGGAGCTTCGATGCTCCTCCTTTCGTTACACGCCTGTTGCTAATTCGTTCCTTCAGCTATTAAACCTTCGCTCGAAAAACAAGCGCGCGTCAGAATTTATTCCGTGTGAATATTTTCGCTCGTTTTATCCAGGTTGAAACGCGTACGCGAAAGTTATCCGTGTTTTTATAGCCTGATCAACGCATCCGTATTTACACATCGCTTTCACAAATGTGTTCGTTGATTCGAACTTTCGGTTCGAGAAGTACGCGACTAACGAGTATCGTGATTCGTGATTCGTGATTCGTGATTCGCTTTTAACAAACGATCCTCGTTAAACTGTCCGACTATCCACGGAGCGGATAGTCGAAGACGTTAAAGATCGCCTGATTGCTATAATTTTTATAAAATATACTTTTGAAAATTGAAAAAATGACTTTGGGTACGAAAACCTAAGCGATGCACGCGACAAAATAGATATATTTCAACGGAGCGATCGAGAACTCGAATGCGGTATTCGAACGTTGCGGTGAATTCGCTTTATCGAAATTATCCGTGTAGTGACGCCGAGTCGCGAAATGTTACTATCGTTGCTTTCTTTATTTAAAAACAATAGTTTGCGTATAGATTTTTTTTTATGTTTAACGTGGACAAGAAATTAAAGGAACGAATTCGATGATTCGCTTGATTTCCGATCATTTTTTTATTTAAAATGCATCGTACCGAGTTTTATACTTTTATATCGAGTAAGATGAAAGCTTGAAAAATTAAAATAACGATTCTTCCGTCGAATACCTCCGCTCGAACGTATTATAATTAATTTCGTTGTTCGATTTTTAAATTGTATTCCCAGCAGACGTTTCGTGAATGGAATGTCTAACAAAATATAGAGTGATAATGCCTTTCGATATTCATTATGCAACAAGTTTATTTCTAATGCATCGAACTCTTCGTTCGTATTTTCGGTCGAATCGAGCGAATAAAAAGTAGATTTTTAAATATTTTCCGAGAATTTTAGGATGCGACACGCGTCGTTGCGAAGAATTTGACCCCGTTTAGAGCTACGTATCGAAAGCGGTTTAGGGAAGAAAAGGTTCCAGAGAAAGCGAAAAAAAATGCTTAGTGTTTGGTTGGCACAGCAAACTCATCGCTAAATCTGTCTTCCTTCTTCGCTCTAACGAGGGAAATAATTTCATTGTATGTTCCGATTATAAGTTAGTTCCGTGTGGAAGAGCCGTCAACCGGTAAAAATATGAATCATGGCTCGATAGATAAATTACGACGAGTCTCTTAATTGTTTTGAATCTCGCTTGGAATATAGACTGCGTTTGATGATCCGTAAAAATAAAAATTATATTAATGGATGTTCGAACAAAAAAGAAAGTCTTTTACGAAATAAAATTTGGGAGTATATTTTAAAAAAATATATTTACTTTAAAACAAGACTTTGCAAAAAGTTTACGCGTTTATTTCTAAAATTTTTTCATCGATACTTAGCGAATCTATCCGTTAAATTAAAAGGAAATAAATACACATATTTTTCTCTAATACCGATGCAATAATATTTAGTAACAAATTTCGTCGTATCGAAGTATCGATAACAGATACATAAAATGTTAAATTATTTTGTAAGAAATCGTGATAATGATATATACTTTTAAAGTTTTTATTTAGATAAGTATTTTCAATATATAAACGTTACGCTCCAAAGGAAGGATAAAATACTCAAGGATATTTTACTATATATTACTCAAAGGAATTTTTTATTAAAAAATTATCAAAACAATAAATTTATATTATTGGACCGACACAGTCCTTTTCATAGTTCGAATAATTTTGTCTCTCCCTGTACACTCGATCCGTTTAAACTTGGTTTCTATCGAAAACGCTTTTGTCAAAGACTGTACCTCTTTATGCGTTCCAATTCAGGTAGTTTGGTGAATTAAAATTCGGAAATATGAGTCTAGTTAGAAGTTGACGGACGAGGGAACTTGAAATTTCTTGAGAAAAGGTAGCAAGAAATTTTCATACGCGATACAAGAAAGATGATACAACGACGAATTATCCCGTGAGAAAAAAGATCTTTTTAAAGCGATAGATACAATAATAAACAGAAAAATCATTTTTAAGAATTTGGTTGGGAATTGGTTGAGAGATCGAGATTCACAAATTACGAAATCCATGGAAATTAATTATCGAACGAAATATCGCGGATAGAAACCAAGTGTTACAACAGGTAAATATTTGCAACGGATTCAATTATATTCTATAGAGATTTGTTTACGTACGTAACAACAACGAGTTCTCGATCCTCTCGATCCTTTTACTTTTAAAAATTTGTCGCATACTCGGCGATCGAATAAAACTATTCCGTTACTGCAACCGTTACACTTATTTCAATTTAACGGAAATTACTAGAATATTTTAAGCGATACGATAGAAATAAATGTATAAATATATATATATATAAATATAGGTAGACGCGCGATACGTAAAATATCGATAATACGTTATTTCTAATATTAATAAGTTTGATAAGTTTGACGCATTCTCTGGCGACATTTGCGTAAGTAAACGAAACGATGAAAACGAACGCCTGAAATAGCCGAATGCCAGGGAAGAGCGAGAATAATTAAAATTCAGCGTTTGTTCGCTAGATCGCTTAATACCCTAGATAAAGTTCGATATAACGGATATAATGTATATATAAGGAAGAAATTACGGCTAGAGCACGTAAAGCAATATGGTTTAATTAGAAGCAAGAACCAACGACGAAAGGCAGCGCAAGATAATTCTTACAACCATAATTCCATCTTCATCCTCGGGTAGAGGAAGTAGCCCAAGTATAACAAACGTCAAAATAGTAACGGAAGCATCGGCTCGTAACCGGCGTAATCTGGTTCGGGAGTTCGGGAGTACACACGTGCCTGGGAAAAGTAATTACCGAGATTACGGGAGATTTTCCAGATTCCGCAATCATCGAAGGATTTCTGGTCCTTGAGCTGCGAGAGACGCGTAGCTTCGGGCGAGCTTTTCATTCACGGAAGAACGGAAGAGACTCCGCGTGTAGTTGGCAGCATCCATTATCCGCGGCGAACGCCATTTTCCATCCTCTTCGCTCTTCCCCAACTTCCCCACATCATTTTCCCTAAACCATAGGACCATACGTGTACGCCATCCGATCATACGTGTTTCGTTTCTTCGACGAGCTCTTTTAAAATCACACATTCCTGTCTTTCCGTTCACTCCGTCCTTCCCCTATAAAATATTCGCGATGCTCGTCTTTTGTAACGCCGCTACGCATTCGTGGAAATAGTCCTAGTCTACAATTTTCGCTTCTCCGATAAATAACGTTTTCTTTTGTCAGACTCCGGTTCTATCGCTCGTTCGCATTGAAATCAGATTTAATAATTGATGACTCCACGCTCGAAACTTGGCTGAATTTTATTCAGACCTACAAATATTTATACCTTCTTATCGTACTTAGACATTTTCTCGGAGTTTATCGATTTTGGTCGCGCCGATCGAGGAATGCTTAGATTTTTAACATTTTTTCGATCGTTCCATTCCAACGTGAAAATATGAATTGAAACTTAAATTAAAACTGTACAAATTATTACTGGTTTATCGTAATTTAAGAGGTCTACGGTGTAACGGCGGACGCGTATAAATGTCTCTTATTATTTTCCGCGATGATAAAAATACGATTAAAAATACTTCGATCGTGAAAGAATGACGAATTAAGAAACATAAAAGTATTTTCGTACGATGCAACTTTTTTTATCGATGTAAATTACAGTTCTAAACGGTCGAAACTTTGTGTGAAGAATTTTAATGTAATTTGAAGCGAAAAACTTGGAATGTATTGTACATACGTTTTAATTAGCTAGACGAACGAGACTGCGTACGTCTATTTAATCGTAGTAGGGATTATCGCGCTGTATCAAGTTATGAGAACAACGATAAACTTTTGTATTGTGCACGACTCGAACAAAATATAAGTGTAGTATAAAAAATCATTTTTAAAGAAACCGACTGAAGATGATTTACAATTTATTTAATGATAACGGAATATATTGTTTTTCTATAAATTATAAAGGATACATTCACAAAAATTAACAAGCTTTATACGGAAGATACACCAATAGACGACTTTGATTAAAAATGACTAATTTGTGCATTACGCAACGGTCAAATACAAAAAGTAAAGTTACATCGTTCTCTTGAAATTTCGTATAACTTTTTCCATCGGAAGCGCCGTTATCGTACTCGATCGGTTTTTTCTTTCTTCAAAAATGTACAATTTATTAATTTTATGATTTTCCAAACAACGCGACAACCGCAATTAAACATTATTAAATTATTATTTTTACCTCGAAACACGTTAGTTAAATAATAGAACGGATATTTTTATGCGCGTATATCGTAACTCGACATTCTGTTCTATACTCGAGACCAAATCTTAGCGGACCCAATTTTAGCGGATATTGCGTGACAACACATAAAGATGAAAATTTGAAAGGGATCGCTCGAAAACCTTACCTTTTTGCCTTCTATGTCGTAAGCATAAAATTGCATCGATCGGTATTCGAGTTTGAAAAAGCACTCGAAGCGCATTTGTTTAATATAAAGACTCGTCGGTCGCGCGGTGAACACGCGGTGGACGCGCGGCTCGAAGGTTGTCGATAAAAGAATATTAATCGCTCTCGTCTCTCAAACGAAGCATCCGTTCCTGGCGGTCCATCTCGATGGGAAAGGAAGTACTCGGAAAAACGGGACCGCGATCGCACGAGCGAGTAAACGAAGCTACGGACGAATTTCAGCCTCGAGACCTAATCGATTGGATTGTGGCGTCGATTGTCGGATCGATGGGACAACGTCGGCAAAGGAAATTCACGCGCTTGATTAAGCAATCCGAGGCGCCGGGGATTTAGCAAAAAAAACGAGAAAAAGAAGTTCAAGTCGGAACGAACGCGGGGTTCGCCCAAGAGGTAAATAAGGAGACGGAGAATAAGGGAGGAGGTAGAAGCGAAGAGTCGAGGGTGCAAAGAGCAAAGGCGCGCAACCCTCCCCGAACATTCGTCTCTCTCTCTCTCTCACTCTCTCTCGGTTGCATTCGTTCTCTCGTGCACGGTTGCCTTTAGCTTGGGGATTCGAACGCGAAGGGATCCTTGACATAAATAATCAGTAGTGGAGCGGAGCAGCGCAGCTGTGAACGTATGCGTGAGTGCGTGCGAGAGAGAGAGAGAGAGAGAGAGAGAGAGAGAGAGAGGAGGAAACGCGTGGCGCCCAGTTTCCATGGAAACCACATCGATCGTTTAGAACATGCATGAACTGTACACAAGCGCATACAAACGTGCACACACCGCGTAGACAATTTATAGGAAAAATTAAAATATATATAGACAGTCGAAGCACATGGCCAGCTCGCGACAAAATTTACCACGTTTATTAAAAAAAGCCTCGAGTTTATTCGAGCCGATGGTCTTTAATTTTTATATCGGATGCTACCCTACGAGTTTCCCTCGAAGCCACGATTGCAGTTCGCGAAGGATCCTAAGGTTTTGTTCGAAAACGTAACGAATCCATACGATGATAAATTTGGAAATCTTTTGACGAAATTTCACTTCGACACCGATCGTCTTTTCACGATACCGACTCGGAAAATAACCATTTTTTTTCATAAATTCACTCTTTTATCGATATAATATGTACTTTTATTTTTGTAAGACGATTATTGGATTATTGAATTTGCTTTTCTTCGAAATTACGACACGACTAATATTACTTATTATAGAAGCATACAAGCGTAATGACTAGTTTATACGATTCTCTAGTTTCTAATATCTTATTTAATAATTATAGGAATTTATTCGTTTCTGAATGATAAAATATAAATTTTATAAATAAAGAACGAATAATTAATTTATAGTTTTTTAAAAAAAAATTGGTTAAATTTGATAATAATAGAGATGTTTAAAATTTATTTTATAATAATATTATATACAGATACTGTGTAGAAATATTGATTAGAATATTATCGTACTATTGTGGTTCGGGTTCTTTGTACTAAAATTGTAACTTTTTAACTTACAAGAAACAACGGCTTACGATTAAACGGGTTAGTTTTTAAATTATTTGTATTTTATATAAAAGTATTTTGTTAAAGTTTGTTTAAAATTAATTTAAATCTGATTAAAATTATAAAATTATGTAGATTCTCATTTATTGTGAACGATTAAAAATATTTTTCAAGATACACTAATTTATCGATTTTAAACGCTCAATTGATGTATCGCAAATTATTTATGATACAATATAAACATTATTTGCACATTTGACATAATCTTGTATTAAATTTGCTTCATCTATCGTAACTAATATGATTATAAATTTTGACTGCATAAAATATTATAAATTCTTATGTATGTATTCTCAAAAATGTATACAGGTGCATAGAAATATACATAAAAATAGGTAATGCGTTTATTTAAGTCTTACGAAGTCTTACCGTTAAATGAATAAAGAAAGTTCTTTTAAAAACTAATAATTAGAGATATACTAACATTAATTAATGGCTTAACATGATTTATGAGATATTTCGTTTAAATAACCGATCGTTCATTCGTTTAATTTTAATTTAATTTTAACTATCGGCATTTGGAAAACACGGTAATTTTTTATATTCGATTCGATAATACAGTCGATGACATTAATTTTTTTCAATATCAAAAATGCCTTTTTCACACGTTATGAATCATTTTTGATGCATTTTATAAAGATTATAAATATAATAAATATTTAAAAATTATAATTATAAAAGACATAATTAAAAGGTATTCGGTAAGGATTAAAAACTTTTTTAAGGCTCATCGACAAATATTTGTAAATTAAATTTCGAGATACTTTTTTTTAAACGATCGATTTTTAAAATTTGACGTTTTCAAGAAATTATTTAAACCAATCTTTGCCTTGTAAATATAATGATTTTTTCTTTTGTCTATATTTGTGAATATATTTTTGAAATTGTATAGGTTAATTTCACAAATTTTTAAAACCATACTTTCATTACCATACAATTATTTATTTTTATACTTTAAAAATTATTTCCACTAATTTTATTTTCTCGTTTGCGTGCGTTGTTTTTACATCTTTCTTAAGGAAAATATTATTCTAGCCTGAATTTGAATTTTATCGTTATAGAATTTTGTTCATCTTGCTTAATCTTAATTATCATTGTAAAGTGGAATTATTAAGGTCAACGATAATGTTCTTTGTACACTTAACTCTTAAACTTAATAAAATATTAGTTTTATAGTTCCGGATAAAAAATTTTATAAATATAACTTGTTAATTTATATATTAATTTACTTAACAATTATATCTCTTAATAAATTTTAGCTATATTAGTCGTAACTATATCGGTCGAAATATTTTCGATCCAATGTATACTCATGCGTAATTTAATTGTACCGGTAAAAAATGTATAAAATAAAGATACACGTCGAAAACTTAAATTTAATTTTTTTTCACCGTTTATCATAGTTTTGTATATTGTTTTATACTTGGGTGTAATAATTCAATTTTTTAAATACCTTGTTACTTGGATTATGTAAGCACACATACACGCACATAGACGCACATAGGCGCACATACGCGGACTCGCATAAGCCGTATATTCCATCTCGCTATCTCTGTATTTTTTTAAAAATCTTAAGATAATAAAGATGCCGAGATAGTTTTAGATTGTAAATAAAGAGAAAGAGCCAAGTCTTGTTCCAATTCCGGGGCCAAATTCCTTGGCTTCGCGTCTCTGTTTTCTGTGTCCTTTCATCGCTCGATTCATAATTCTTTCATCTCTTCTTACACTTAGTCTATTTTTCCACTTCTCTTGCATAAATGCGCGTATACGAGTAATGCAGTATTTTATCTTCGACGAAGATTTTACGTACGGTACGAATTTTTTCGACGCTATAATTTATTAGCTGCGCTCCACCTTTTTTCATAAAAGATTTTCCGCGCAGCTTATAGTTAATTCGTCGAGGACGAACGTCGACATTCCTAAGCCTTAAAGCTTCATTTTTTCCATGTGTTGCCGAACCCGTTTTCAAAAAGAAGTTCAATTTTTTTTATCTGCTAACGATGATGTTGAGCGACGGGGAAAATGAACCATCGCTACGAATGCAGATGTCGGACCGTTTGCTCGTGAGAGAACAACAATTTTTCAGCTTTCGGTTTACCTCATTGAAATTTGTCTTTACGGTAATTTATTTCGAGTTGGTGTTGTATACTCGTATACCTGGATCCTCTTCGCTATCGATTATTATTTCTATCGCGTAATCTAATAATTTGTATTTTAACATCGGAATAGTTTGGCCTACGCTAAAATAAATCCAATGCGTTTCTTCTAATATATAATAAAGTGTGATTATTTCTGCATATGTGCACGCACAGATATATATAGTAGCTTAATCTCGAAATCATTTGACGTCATCAACCTCACACCCATAATTTATACACTATGTTACACGTTTCGTTCGAATGAGAAAGAGACGATAGCGATATAAGTATGGTAAATTATTTAATAATGTAAATTATGTAGTAACGATAATTTTATGAGTGACTCATAACATAAAAATGTAATTCAGAGTATTTTCATATGATAAAGAAAACCTGATTTAATCCGTCAAACGTTGATTCTTTTAAATTCATATTGATATTTACTTAAGTAATCGCTAACTATTAAAATAAATTCTAACGTATCGCGAACTAATATATGGTAACCTTATGGTAACCTTAACGACGAAACCTTAAGGCCCTACGTATTATAATATAACATTATACAAACTACTACAAAAGTATATTCATTAAAACTAAACAGTTATCGTAATGTAATTTAATAGCTTTATTGATACGATTACGCGAAATTTTTGTACAATAGCGCAATAACATATCTCTGAGGTCGAACATATTTTGACTAAATTTAAATGTATACTTACATAATTATAACTGTTGGTCTCATAGTTTACAGTTTGGTCGGTTAAAGTCAGCATCGAAAATTACTTTAATCTGTCGAAAAACTTCTAAACGAGAAAAGCGAATTTATCATTAATTAGGTAGGATTTATATATTTTTGACATCGCTTTTGTATATTTTACAAAAGACTCTTAATCTACTAGTAATTATACACTCGTAAGAAACTTTTAAAGGAGGCAAATGTACATTACCAGTGTGAAAACTTATTTGAGATACTGCCGAAGAAAAAGTTTGATTAACGATCTCAGTTAAATTATAAAAAAAGGTATGCTTTTAAAGTATATTTCTATAAAATTACTTGAAATTTTGCGAGTGCACAAGTAGACGATGGTATTCCATCATTAAATTTAAGGAACCAATAATAATGGAGTTGATTTTATTTTATTAACATATTGTTTTATAGAAATTTAGTTCACTTATCTAAATAATATCTAAATTTTATTTAAATTAAAATTTATTAATTTTGCAAATTTTTTGTTACTTTATTAGATAAATTTTTTTTCTTTTGAAAATTTATGAACCAAGAAAGTTCTTAAAGAAATTTAATAAAGTTTATCTTACGGAAACCACTTATAGTTGTCTATTAGCGATTTTAAATATACAGAATATTAATTATTTTTAAAGATAGTAAAGTTTCAAGAGATATTTCCAACTTTGAAGTAAACCAATATAACTTGAATTGAAAATTGTATCGATTACTATGTATACTTTATAAGTACGGTTTTATTTACAAATTTACATATTCCAGTTTTCATCGAATATTTATTAAAAAATTAGTAATGAGCTGACTTTATTGATATCAATAAATTATATCGATATATTTAATTGAAATTTTTTCTTTTTATACACATTTTATTTTCTTAAAATGAAACGACTAATTAATAATCTGTTATATTACAATTGTAGTCATTTACTTATAACTTTTCATATATTGGTAAAACAGCAGTTTAAAATAGTTTATTTATAAAATATTTATATTGAAAATAATAGTATTTATTCTCTTTATTAATATTTACATAATTACTTTGTTAAATTTATACTATCGCTTCACGAAAAATCTTATCAATAATTATAATTTAATTATAAAATATAGTAAAAATTCTTATTCATTTACTAGATTATTAAAGCATAAAATTGTTTAATATCTTTAAAGTAAATCGGTTATTAATGGTAGCTAGCAAAATGAATAATTAATATCTAATTTTCTGTATACCTTCACATTATAAAACAAATAAAGTTGACACAAATGTATATATGTATATATATAATAATATATAAAGAGGATAAAAGAATTAAAAAAATAATTTATGATTAAAAACATGAATGTTTAGTTTAAAAAATTAAGCTAACAAATACAATTATAAATTTAATCGGTTTATAAATGTATAAAATATATTTAACGGTATTCAAAAAAATTTTATAATTTGTAAACGTAAAAAAAATTTTGGTTAACTTTATTGATAAATAAATTTATTCTTTATTATTTTTTAGTTTAAAACATATTTTTTTAAAATTATATATTAATTTTTAAATTATATAATAATAAAGTTTTTTTATGTATGATAAATAAAAAATTAGGATACATTTAAATCTTATAATTCAGAATATAAAATTTGTGAAAGCACATTTTTGTTTACGATCTAATGTTATAAAAATTATTTATGAATTTATTCAATAATTTTCGTATATTGATTGCAATATTTTATAAATTTTTTCTAGGTATCATTGTAAAATAAAAATTATAATCTTTTAAAGTATTTATCGAAGACATTTAATTTTTCAAATAAAAATAAGCAAAGAGTTTTTAGAAATGCTACGATTATAAAATATAGAAAACATAAAATTACATTTGTGAAATTTTTTTCTGATACGATAATGCATAGAAGAAAAAATTTTGTGTGCAACAATTTTTTTTACTAATTTAATGGTCACAGTGTTATTAAGTATATTAAAAATAGTATTGAATTTTCAAATGATAAATTTCACTAAGTAGATCTAATTATTAACTTTCATATAATAAATATAATAATAATATTTGTTTTTATAAAGTATAATTTATATAACCTTATTAATTAAAATTAAAAGTTTACTTGAACTAATTTTCTAATAATAAAATAAGATGCAATAAAATTTTCATTATATTGTTATAAAACTATGTTATTTTGTAAAAATTTTTAATTCGAAAAAATAGCTATTCAAATTTTTAGATTAAATGAATCTTTGTTTTTATATTAACGTTTAATAAAATAAATATAGAAAACATATATTCTTTTATCGAATTATGAAATAATAGCTTCGATATATCATTGTTTAAATAAATTTCTTATCTATTTAAGTAATATCCTTTTGCAATAGTTGATATAAGAGTCAATGTTTACAGATGTATATTGAAACACCTTTTTTAAAATATGAAAACGTATTTCATATTTTTAATATAATTATTGTTTAAATTATAGAGAATAAAAAAATATTAAAAAATTCACAAAACGTTCAATTTTTTTTTCATAACGATTTATTGTAAATTACATAAAACAACCAATTAGATTAGATATTGCGTATACAAATTATTTTTGTTTTAAAACATAGCTCAAAAATATATAAAGAGTAAAACATTTAATTACAAATAATTAAATATTGCAATAGCGTAAATGACCCTATTGTTTTTTTTTTAATAATTAAATTCTAATTTTCTTTTCTTCCAGCCTTTACGATTATATTTGATGAGGAAATACGTAATCGTAACCTTAACAATTAACTTTATCGCTTCACGATTGTTTAAACTAATACAATATTATTTACTCAAATAACTGCAATTTGATAATTATTGTATCAATTATTTTCTATCGTATGTTACAAAAGTTTCGGAATACAATTCAATGGTAACCTATGGCAACTTACATTAATATCCGGCGTCTTTCTTCCTAAACAACGGCCTAGTAACTCTAGAGTTAATAAGTCTTCGTGAATAGACTTAATAACTTCTTAAACTGCGATTCTAAGCAAGTTAGAATGTTCATAATCCTTGGGCTTCCCTCCATCATCATCGCGATACTAAAAAGACGAATCGTCAATTTTACGTGCTACAGATTTGTCTTTGTAGAATACACATCAAAGATAAGGATTTAGAAGAATATTTTTATTATACGTCGCTTAAATTTTACGATGTTCATTAAATCTGTAATTAATTAAGCGATAAATATTTGTTTAAGTATTCGAATAAATTTTTTAGATATTGATTTTTTGCTCTTATCTTATTTTTATTTACAAAAAAATTTTTTCTTTTAGTTCAGATTTTATATTATGGATTTAGGTTGAAAATAGTTTCGGAAGTTTTATCGTCGTTTTATACATGCAGTTTACGTACGTTATCACATTCTTTAATATATATTTTATATTTTTATTTTTATATAATAATTTCAACTTTAATATTTTCAAATTACTCTTTATATCTTGTTCAATAATCGCTACGAAGTTACGATTTTCTTTTTAATTTTACGTTATTCAACGAAAAATATATTTTTTGCAATTCGTCTTTATATACAATTAATATTATCTTTATTTATATCGAGGCTTTTATTATATCTTTCTTAGAAATCTAAATATTATCGTCAAAAAAGTAAAATATTTCATACAATCTTTAGAATAAACGGTATAAAATGAAATTTATAAATAGATGAAAATTTTCGTCGATATCGGAGGTACGAACATCGGTCGAAATACCGGAATAATTTTCATTGGTAGAAACGGAGCATAAGATTTTTCGTTAACCATCGTAACCTCGATGTACGTATTAAAATTATTTGACACTTGGAGTACTTTTTACAGTTCTCGTCATCCTTGCCCTCGAATCGAACTTTTGTCGAATTTTCCGTCACCATTACCATTCGCTCGAGCTCCAACGGTAAGGAAACTTGCAAACGCGTCGCAACTTAAAATGTATCTCTGTGGCTTTTCACGGACGCGTACAACGCGTGGATCGTTGTCTTCGAGTTATTTTCCAGGCGGATGTTCGTCTATCGCGGGAAAGAAGGAGGAGCGAATGCAAAGAAAGGATCGTTACGAGCCCGACCATCGATTCAAGGCTCGCGAACGTCGAGAGCTTGAATTTCCGAATACGCTTCGCTTTACGGCTCGAGTCATTAGCAAAATGCAAAAATTTTTCCTCAAACCCCGAAAGCTAATTCTAAGTTTCGAAAAGAAAATAAAGGAAAAAAGAACGCTGGAGGAAAAGTTTTTAAACTTATCGCGCTCTACAATCAAAGCAAAACTCAAATTAGGTTTCCATCGTTGTTGGCTGAGTTGTAAAACTACGCGTTCGCGTAGATTCGTTTCAAGGAGTATTGGGTTGGGCTGAAAATTTGTCATGGGTACGATAATTAAACGGCATCGGGGGAGTATCAAGGTCGTCGCGAGCGAAGTTTATCTATTTCATTGGTTTCGAAGTTATGAGTTTCGAATAATAAACGTAAAACATCCGGTACTCGTTTCGAAGAAGGTCGCCATTCTTCGCGCGCGTATGTATAACAATAGTTTGCGAGCGCACCTCGATCGGAGGTACGTGCATACTTTTTCCACATGTGTGTCGCGACCCTTTTGTCGAGGATCGCGCTCTCTTTCCCTCTTTCCGTTACTCGGTTGCTCTCTCGCTTGAACATCACCCAGATGGAGAGAATCGAGGTGTCCCGGCCTCGCCCCAGTTTTCCTCTACCTCCATCTCTTTTTCGTACTCTCTTTCTCCCTCTCTCTCCCTCGCGTACACGCGTATATTTTCGTCAACCCTTTGCGCGGTGTGGTGTACTACCCCTTCCACCCTCACCCTCGCTATTAACCACGTTTACGTGGCTGTACTAAGAAAACTTTCCAACGGTAACGGCCGGCTCTTTTTCCCCTTTCCGTTACTTTATCAATCTTACTCGGCTACACTTTCTACGATCTTATATTTTGCGTATTTTTAATACATTCCCCGTTTTTTATTCTTATTTTGCAATATATAGAAAAGAAAAATTAAGTAATTTTATAACGTAAAATTATATCGAACGTTGATTATCGTGGAATATATAAGTTTAGTCGCGGTTCCAAACACGAATGACTTTCTTTATCGTTTCTAGCGCTTTCGGCTAAATTGTACCATTAAGAATACGCAACGAGCTCGTTGATACGATATTAATTATTGTAGCCATTCGCGTTCGGCTGGGACCGAAAGATACGTAACTCGCGAAACGCTGCCGGTCGTGAAACGAAACCTCCGCTGATAACGTCGTTTACGTAGCGAAACGACTGGTTACTTAACTTTTTAGAATCCTCGCAAAATCGAGTAATAATTGGGCTAGAATTTCGCAAGCTTGATGTACGCGGAAGTGCGGGGTGACGAAATACGGATAACTTACTCCGTAGTTTGGCGATTCAAGCACCGAAAACAATTGAATGTCGTAGCTGGAGACGTTCCAGTACCGAGCACTTTACCTAAATCTCGATGGTAAGGATGTTGAGGTTGTAGGAGACCGGAGACCGGAGACCGGAGACTGGACACCGAGTACGAACCTAGAGTATACCCAAGTCGTAAAGTACGGAAGGCCGAACTGGACTCGGTTATCGAGAACCTGAAATGTGTAAATATTGATTACGGCAAGAAACCACACCTAAACTTGTGGAACTACGCAATGCTCCACTTTAGCACCGCCGTTCGTAAAGCTGTACGCGTGAGTACCGAGTGCGACAGGATACCACACCTAAGCTCGTAAAACTTTTGAACAGCGACGTACTTGAAACTTGTCATTGGTAAGTTCTGGAACGGACGCGTTGATTCCATTCTACGACAAATTTTGGAGCTTATGATCGGAAGTTCGACCGCTTTCCTTCATCAAAAATATCCGTATAAGATTCTTCGATGGGTATCGTCCGATGCTTTCAAATTTCATTTCGTAATGCACTTTGAACGTTGAATTTGTTTCGGATAATAATAAAATTAGGGATTCCAACGAATTCGCTCTACGAAACGCAACTATTTTCTCAACGATATATTCCAAATTTAATTTATGGTAAACCCGAGTCCATTCGTAAAATGTAGCGATACATTGTATGCGTATAAAAAATGCTCATTTCTTTGTTACGCAATAAATAAATGAACGATAATAAGAAATGAAAAGTATTATTAGTATTTAATTTCATTGTTCGCAAAAGGCGTTTTCGACTAATTAAACATTTTGTCGCTAAAAATTAAATTAACGTTATTAATTTTTCGTACATTCCAGTACTTTTTTCATATTTAATTTTTAAAAGTAATTTTTAGTTTATTTATACTATGATATAAATTATTCTAAGACGATAACGTTTAAAAATTAAATTTTATCGATATTCAAAATCATATCGTAACGAACAATAATCGATTAATACTACAATATTTAAAAATACGATATTTTTATAAACTTATTAAAGTTTCAAATACTTGATTGAATTTGAATACTGTACACTGATACTTCTTTTTATGAAACGGGTCAGTCGAAAAATATTCATGGTAAACTATTTGTAAGTAATAATCGTTGAATCGGAATGAATATAAATGCAATTTAAAATTAAATATATAAATTATAAAATCATGATTAATAATGTTAAATACATAAGTAAATTATACCGATACTATTTAATATAAAAATAATTATCGGACGCATTTATAATTTAATGTAATGTATGTGTACGGATATAATTTTTAACTATTAATTTGTAATTATATTATTTAACATAAAATAATTTCATTTATTCGTTATATTTAGTCGCGTGAATTATGATTTTTTAAATTATAAACTATTTACATCTTATAATGAAAGTGTTATTTAATTAATTGAAAACAATTGTTACGGTAGGTTACATTTAAAATTAAAATGGATTTTTAAATACATAAAATATTAAATACATCGTGAATTTTATACTTTAAATGTTAATTTTTTATTAAATGTTTTTTTTTCTTTTTTTGTGTATCATAAATTAATAATACGATTATTATAATATTGAATAATTTAAAGAAGGCTTTCGAAATTTTTTGAGCCTTTGGATCCGATTTAGTTTAAGAAAGATTTTGTCTTGGTATATTTTACTTTTGAAAAGGAAATTTCGTACTCAGCTACCAACTCTTATCGGATATTATCTAATTAAGCTCTTTCAAAAAATGAAGGTACAAGTTTCTATTAAGTTAATATAGTTTCAAATTCTTTTTAAAAAATTTAATTTATTTTACAAGTCTATAATTAAATATATTTTACTTCTTAAAAATAAAAAATGTTATTTTTATATCTTAAAATTTTACACGTTATATTTTAAGTTTATAATTGATATAAAAAGAATTTGAATATTATTAATTTAAGTTTACACGAATTTTTATAAAAATTTTACTTATTTTTTAATCTAATTGTTTTATTTATATAATATCTTACACATACGTTTTTAAGATTAAACGTTAAATTAAAAACATCTATCAAGAATTTTTTTACTTTCTAGTATATTAGATCTTACTATTAGTAGCTTTTATTGGTAATAATTTAACAAACATTTTAATTACTATTGAATTTCACACAAAATTAATATGAGAAGTCCATTAATTTGAACTGGTTTCTAACTTATTATTTTTGATGAGTAGCTGGTAATATGCAGTTTTTTGCGTAAATAAAAAAAATATAAATTTTTACATTAAGCTTTGCAGAAACGTGTGAATATTTATGACATTCCTGTTTTATTAATTAATGCACTTACAATTTTTTTCTTTTCAATGTTCTTTACGAGTCTTAATACGAGTACTAAAATCTGTCCATGAATTATCTAAAAAGAGATTAAGTAAAGTATTAATGCAGTAATTTGTAACAGTGAAAAGTTTTTTCAGATTTATACACATTTGTTAAATATTTATCGCGCACGCTTACGAAAGTCAAGTAATACAAAACGCAATGTTTAAAAACATTTGTTTTCAAGACTAAGATTTTTTTGAAGTATTTTCAAATTATATAAATATTAAAATGAATTTTATGCCTAGCAAACAAAAGTAGCTCTCAAAATATTTAATCAGTTATAATAATTCTTTTTATTAGGTACTTTATTAATTTTATAAGATTTTAATATTCATTATATTTATTTGAATAATTATTTTATATTATCAAAATAATTTTTAAATATTTATTTGAATCGATCATCGTTTTAAATTTTTTATATTTTACATCGTAACATCGTAAAAATGATTCGAACTGCGTTTCTATTAAAATAAAGCGACATATTTGAAAATTATCGATGTGTTCGACCGTCATTTTTTAAATACATTTTATAAAAAATACGACGATCGAGGCTATACGAAAGACTAAGCGTAATATATATTATTTTTGAAAAATACAGTAGAATGTAGCGAAATACATTTGAGTAATATAAATTCTGTGTTTGGTTATAGATAAATCAAAGTATCGGGTAATTAATTTATATTATACAGGGTAAAATAATACGTTGAGTATCAACAAAAAGAATAAATTTTTGTAGTTCGCTTATTACTCGAAATAACTTTCGACAATACCGATTTCACACTATAGTTTTTAGTTTTATGCATTATCGCGATGCGAACTTTTAGTAAATCGATTCTACGCGAAACAATTTGTCCGTTAAATTATTATTATAACAGAACGCGCGGTGGAAATGGATTACGCGGAAAATCCTGAATCGCGATCAACGGTCCGAAGACCGCTGAACGAGCAGCATCGAAAAGGGATGGACCAAGATTGGCAAGGGATGGTACGATCGAGTCAAATAAAAAGTAAAAGATGAAATAACGGCGAATTAAAAAACAATGACCAGTTTCGAGGGTCTTGGGACGAAGTTTGTCGGAGGGGGAAGAAGAATCCGTTAGATATATGGTTAGATACAGGACAATGGGAGAGTCTTTCGCGGAGCCAGACTATTACGTAAACCGCGGGAGAGTGGAAAATGCATTGGAAAATGAGAATGGGACGAGGCTCGGGAGGTGCAGACACCGAGGCGATGCGCGCAATCGTAATTACCGTATTTTTCCCCTGACGAGCGGAGCTTATCTCGCTCTTGTCTCCATCCCACTATCTCACCGGCTTTTTCCTTTTCTTGAAATTGTATGCCCTCGCTCCTACCCCCTTCGCTCCGACCCTCCGATGCTCCGACGTTCCGACGCTCGTTTCTCCTCTTTTTTTCTTTTCGTTTCGATTCGCATTATCGCACGATTATCTCGTTACGCGCGCTCGTTGTATCACTTTTCGCGCGCGAATAATAAAGTCGAAGAGACGAAGAAGGTCACGGGAAAATTGGGTCATTGGGCATTGTCTGCGAAACTCTAGGCTAATTACGCGTAACTGCGAACGCATGCGCATGCGCCCTCGATCCGTTTCGAATTGGGTCTTTCCCTTCGATATCGCACGCGTCCTCTCCGATGCCTGGAGATAAAGATCCAAGGCGTCGAGTCGAGCCTTCGACGAAACGATAAACTAGACGGGGCAAGTTCGCGAGTCGGTAGACGTCTTCCAATCAAACCAAACTCGCCCGCAAATCGTTAAATCCAAAGTCTCAACCGCCACGTTCGACCTCCCAAAATCAAATAAAGTTCGCTCGCGCTTTTACAATACAATTCGTGGATCCGGCGCTTAAAGACGGATGCGACCCGTTAACCGATCGATCGACGCTTCGTCAGTCGTGTCAAACCTGTGACGCTTTGAAAATCAACGTACGTAATTCAAAAGCAGAATAAATCGAAGAAACCGGTGTCTAATGGAAACCTTGTTCCTCGCACTCGAGATACGCGTCATTTTATCAACCGCTCTTTCCTTGCTTTGGATAGAAAGAAGTCCAGAGTCTCGGTTTCCGGGGTTAAAGTCGCTTCTCGCGCTAAATTTTACGCGCGTCTGCCTCGTTACCGTTACTTCGAGACAATAATAACCGACTTTCAACGACCGAGAGACTCGTTTGTTTTGTTTTCGGCTTCGAAGAAAGCGAGAAGCCCTTCGAAATTTCGCTTCCCGTCGACCGTCGCTCGCCGGATACAAAAACAAATTAAAAATTATTCGGAATACGCCTCTCGTAATTCTTATGGCGCGTCGAACGAAAGTTCCACCGACGGGTGATTTACGTCCTCGAAGAACGAAAAAGTACTTTCCTCGGGGCCTCCCCGGAGCTTCCGAAGAACCCGAGACTCCTTTTGAAACAGGAGTTTTGGTAGTCGGCGGCGACTCGCGACGAGAAACCGTAAAAACCGTCCAAGACTCGCACCGGCGTAATCGGACGGCTCATCGAGGGGGATCGCGAGAAAAAATAGGGCGATAAGAGCCCACTCGGTCCGAAAGCGCTCGCGGGTGTCCCGAGATGGATACGAGCTGCCGCTTCCTATCACCGCATCGCGTTATCCGTCCACGCTGGAAGCGTCTTATCGGGACCCGGGATCTCCGAGAGCCGGTCGCGGGCGTAAGCGTGCGTAAGATGTAATTTTCGCTGCGTTTTCTAAACGAATAGAGAGAGGGACGAGCGAGAGAGAGCGGGAGAGAGAGCGGGAGAGAGAGCGGGAGAGAGTGATGAGAGGAGAGGCCAAGCTAATGGAGGCAAACCTTGAAAGGCTCACCCATGCGTCTCTTTATCGCCGTGACTATCTTACTCGTTCTCCCGCTCAATTTACTCCTCGATCTTGCAACGGAGAGAGAGAGAGAGAGAGAGAGAGAGAGAATCTTCCCAGTTACGGCACTTTTTTCTTTCTCTTCGCAAGACCGTTAGATTGCATCTTCGCACCTTGGGGTATCTCGTTGATTAAAGTATTTTTGTAAATTGAATATGTAAATTGAAAAGGAGAAAGAGAGAAAGAGAGAAAGAGAGAAAGAGCGACGGAAGCTGGTATTATCGGATAGAATTTTGCTTAAGCTGCACGACTGGAAGGAAATTTGTTTGATGCCTCGCGACGCCTCCATTGGACGTTATTTACTCTAACCCACTTCGTTTGTTAGAAACATCGCGCGCCTGTGTTCGCGTGTGTGTTCGCGTGTATGTTTACGTGCGTGTGTCCGCGCGTGTGTCCGCGCGTGTGCACATGCATGCGTGTGCGTCAAAGCTACGAGAAATTCCGAGCAGCAAATACGACTTCGCGACTGCTGAAAGTTGAAAATACCTATTTAAGAGAATACGATAATGTACAAGTACGGAAATTAAAGATATTATTTATGTGCAAATATTTTTTTCCCTCGGGATTTACAGCGCTTAATATTATTCTCCTAGAAATAGATTATATTACGTATTATATTACGTAACTTCGTAAATCTCGAATATTAAAAAAATTTATAAAACGTCCAACTAATCTTCTTAATAATGAAATGGCAATTTACGATTAAGATGCTTACGATCGAGTATTTTGAAAAACCTTCGTTTTCGCGACAAGAAAATTTAAAGCCTGGTTTTTTCGTACCTTTTAACTATGCATGCAACCTTTTCGGATTAAACCCATTACGAAAAACGCGTTGTTAAAAAATATTCTATCGTTATTTTTAGTATTCGTTCCAATTAATACGAAAAAGACGTAAATAAACTTTGCAGAATTTAGCTTTCGATGTTACATTTATCGGTTCGATAAAAATAGCGTTCGTTCTCGTTACAAAATAATAAATAATTTTTACAAAGTCGGTTATAAATGGTACTTTTAATTACGTAACCATAATTTAATTAACGATATTTCTCAGATCGTTTTATTTAAGGTTATTTTTCCAACGATTTATCAATGTTTTCGAGAAGAAATATTTCGTTTGAAACGTTTGTCAGGTAAATAATTTTTATGATCGAGTAAATAATCGATATCGCCGCGCAAGAAAAATTAAATTTTATATTTTGCTATCCACGAAAGACGAATCAACGATATTTTATTTCCTTTCGAAAATTCCGATCGATTATCGTTTCTTTATCCGAATGACCATTCTCTGAATAAATAAGGAAAATGCGATTCGACCGATAATGTCGATCGTATTTTGCTAATAATTCAAATTTAAAAAGACGTTTACACTCTTATTTTTAAGGTTGGAACGTATATTCCGAGTTTTTTTACAGCTTGTAAGAAACGTCGTTCGAAGCCGAAAATGTATAATATTCGCATTGCAAAATATCATGTTATTTGGCAGAATAATTTGTGTTATTAAACTTTAAAGAAGCGGAAGGCATAAAAACGACGTAACTTCAAGGTGTTTTGCGGTAAATTTTCGAAGGACCCATTAGATACCGAAAATAAATTGTAGGTGCGAAAAGCGGATCTCTGAGTTACATACAAACGTTTTTATAACGTATTTTCCAATCGATTTTTCAAAAACAAGAGGATCTACGAGTGTAATTGCAGGTGTTTCTCACTCGCACTCGGCACTTACATAAGCGCACCTTGCGTAAGAGGTTAAATCGTGGTCGTCGTCCCCTTCCCTCTCCCCCACCCTCTCTCTCTCTCTCTCTCTCTCTCTACTTCACACTCACGCCATCCTCGGGATTCGTAGCCGTTAAAATGCGAGCAGTTCGGGCTTCCGTAAGCCGAGCGCGTACATTTCATCCGTGGTCGCGATGCACCCGAGCTCAAAGCGAATGGCAGATACGATAAACAACGCTGAAAACGAGTCGGATAATAAATACCGTTCAGTGGAGTAATTTATGCACTGTATTTCCCTTTGGGTGGGACAAGCGATAACCTTTTTCCAAATCTGTAACAAAGTATCAGGATTGTTTTATTATTGTTTTTTGTTTTTTATTTTTTGATTCTTTTTATTTTATTTTATTTTTACTTGCTGTATAATTAATATGTTTATTTGCATAGAAATTAAAGTTAAATTTAACCGAGTAAGTTACATTTTAGTGCTATTCTTTATGTTCGAGACGAACAAAATAAATGTATTTTTCTTATTATAGATATTTTTTTAATCGATAAGCTATTTCTTTAATAAAAATTTACTTATTTTCTAGAATTTTGTTGGATGATATTTTTTTAAGTACATTTTACTATCGGATTCAGCAATTCTTTATGCTCTATTAGATTTATTTTCTAATTTATTTCTATCTGAAAACGATATTTGCTTCGTTAAACGCACTTGAAATTTTCATCGAAAATCGTGCGATAATCAAATAAATAGAACTGTAACGTATTTTAATTAAGACATATGGACCAAACAAAGAAATGACTTCGTTAAATAAAATCAGGTAAGCGCAAGCGATCGAAGGAGCTCGAAAAAAAGTTATTTTGGCATCCAAGATTTCGGTAACAAATCCATTATTAAATATTCGTACCGACTGAAAATTGATAAAGCATTTCAGCTTATCACTTTACTAATTATAACTTGTGTCATAATTTATTTGACAGTCATCAGCCAGACAATAATGCAAATATTTTATCAATTTTTTATCAAATTATCGTTAACCTTCGTATAAAGAGAATTTTTCATAAGAGTACGACAAATGCTTTCCATCGATAACAATTAATTTATATTCAATTGAATACTTATTTTAATATATTCATTTTTAATATAAAAAATATTTTATTTTATTGTGAACATCGACTCTATATTATAAATTAAAATACATTTTTTTCGTTATATAACGGTTTAAAACGTAGATACTAAAAGATTTTTTATGAATAATTAATGTTTTATTAAATTCGTTTTATAATTTTTCTTGGCGCCATTTATGTTTGTATTACCATGGAAATAAAATAATTATTTTTTATTTATTTTATGGTTGAGTGCATATAATTTATTATACTTAAATATAGTAGTGCTTTTTCCATGCTATAATAACGTATATCCTCTGAAATTATGAAACGTTACTTTTGAGCAGTGACTTTCATTAGATTCATAGTTCTATTGCTGAGTTATGTTTTCGATACGTAACCTAAGCTAAAGATGCTAACTTAGCGATCCTGAATTATAAAATGCGTAGGATTAGAAAATAAATTATGTAATAAAATATGTAAATTATTTTTTAAGCGCGTTTAATTTTTGTTTAAAAAATTATGTTATAATAGCGATGATACATAATAAAGAATAATACACAAGAACGAAATATGCTCGAAATTTTAAACGTTTTTTTAATTTTATCCAATATATATCGATACATTGTATCAAATGTTACAAATATAAATTTGTAAATTTTTAAACAATATTTTTTATTCGTTACGCGTTATTCGACGATAATAACTTTCATTCTTACAAACATTTTAGTAGTATTATTTTATATTAATAAGTATGCCTGGAATATTATTAATTTAATTTCTTAAATTTGAACAATGGTTAAATTCTATAAACCTAATTAAATCGAAAGAACCTCGTATCAATAGGCATTTATATTTGGTATAAAACAAATCCAGTTACGCAAATGCACCAACAATATATATATATAAATGAATTTATTTTGTACCGCGTCTCCATAAACCGTATTTAATCGAGACATTTGACACTCGTACATAGATTAAAAAATTCAATTTTTAATATTTATAGAATCTCTACCGTTGAATATTTTGAACAAAGAAAGCATAGAAAAAAGTTCATTTTTAATAAATATTTAAAATAAATAATATTATAATTAAACGTATAAACTGCGGCACGAATTTTTTTTATTAGTAATTAGTCGTAAAGTTTTCACTCCAGTTGAAACTATAAATAAGAATACACGTGTAAAAGCTTCCTCCGCGGTAAAAAAAATTCACGCGAAAGTTAGGAGACGAATAATGTAGCCATTGATTGCTCGAGCAAATTTTCACAAATGTAGAACACGTGTCGAGGTAAAATTCGCTCGATAGTTGGGTAAAGGCACGAATGTTCGGTGATTCAGTACCACCAGAATTCACTAGGTAAATCCTTTTCAAGCTCTTTCCTAGTTTAAATTTTTACAGACTCGCGTACTCCAGGATCGATCGTGTTGGCGTTAGAATCGCTCGACAACGAAACGAGCTTACAACGAAGCGACGTTTGTCGCTCCTGAAAAAATTGCGGATTCTTTCGTAAAACATACTCAATACGCAACTCTATACTACTTGTCCTCGGTTTTTTTCCTCTCCTCCATTCGTACCGTCTTTTTTCCCTCCCAGGAAAGAGGATTTGAAATTTAAAGCCTTGTAGGATAAATCCGATGCAGCTCTGAGGATTCGATGTTACTTTCCTTCAAAGGAAAAGACGATGATAAAGAAGGATCGGTCAAGTCTTGCGCTATTGCTTATTGTAAAACCTTCTTTTTATTATTGAAAAAAATCTGGAGGTTGCGATCAATGATAGTAAGCGATAGTAAACCATTCTTCAGCTGTAATATTTATTTACCGATATAATTAATTATTATTGTATAAAATTACAAAAGCAATCTCTTTTGTTGGTATATAGGTATTTGTTTTCTTCTTTATATTTGTATATTATCTGAAATATATATATGTATATTTCTTCTGTAATTATATTTATTCATAGTTTAAAAAATGTCCTTCGGTCAAATATTCTATGATCCAATGGTAAGTTTGAAAAGGATATTTGTAATGCTAATATTTTTCACGGTAAATCCGAGCGTATCATCGACGTTGAAATTTAGCTTTAGTCTTCCACCAACGAAAAGTCTTGACTCACTTTTCCCCTTGATGCTAACCTCGTCTTTAATTATTGACATTCTCTTTCTTTTTTTTTTCGACATAACTTTTATATACGTAGATATATCATAATGGGTCAAAAGATTTATTTCGTAACATAGTATTGCAGAGTTTTTCATAAATATGTTATTGTGACGAGTTTTTGCTTTGAAAGATCAGTTTTGAGTATTTGTACAATTAAAGATGTAAATTACGACTGGATACAGTAGATTCATAATTGGAAAAGATACATTGATCACATAGCATTGAAAAATGATTAAACCGAGTAAGATGTACGAAGATTATAAAAAATGCAATTAAATTTGAATAGCTTTGAGAGAAATCTATTTTCAATTACGCGAGGCAACGAAAATTAGACGAGCTCTTCTTGATTTGTTAACCACGCATCGAGTTTATTTTAACATTGAGTCTACTTATATTTTAAGCGATAGATTTAAGCAGTTAAAGAGATTTTAAGAGCTTCTCTTTTCCATTTCTTATTATAGATGTCCACAAATGCTCTTAAAAGTAATGATTTCGTTTCCACTGTTACTACTTCATTTATCGGACTCATATATATACTTTTTCAATTACTCCATAAATTCTTAATGTGACTTTGTAAAATTTGGTTTGGTGAAATACTTTTAATTTTCTTTTCTTATTATTTAAGATTATCCGTATTAAGACATTACAAGTTCCAGAATATTCAAGACTGTTCGGTAATGATTCATTTTTTGTAAATAAATTATAGGTATTGGTTCGTAATATTCATTTAATAATAGCAATCTATTGAATTTTATAAAATTCAATTACGAGGTGAGAAGAAAATATTTCTTTAACATAAAGTCTTTTGAATTAAAAAATATTGAAACTTATTTATTTGATTACGTGTATATTTATGTAACATGGTGTATATATAAATAAATTTACTTCAACGTAATCCAAACATAAAGAAACGTTTGCCTCAAATGTATTTCACGAAAAAATATTTATCAATGTATCACTTGTATATAATACAGAAGTATTTTATTTAATAGTATATCGAATACGTATTAAAATCATAAATGTACGTTTATTCAAGGGAAATACTTTTTCTTAGTCAGAGAGTTATTTCAAAGGATAGACCAATACAATGCGATTATATTAATTTGCCTTTCGTTCCAAGTATTTAAATGCTTTTATCATTTAATACGTATACGTATGGTGTAAGTACCCGTGATTCATATATCAATTGCAGTTATTCACGATTCAAATATACTCAAGAATTCATTTTTTTATCTTATCCAAAAAAAATGACAACTTTGTATTTGCACTTTAGATAACTCAAGATGATATATATCTACATTTACATTTTTTTTCAAACATACTTATATATTTATAAATTTTAATGAATTATCGAAATGCCTAGAAAAGCAACTTTGAGTATTATCTTCATTTTGTAAACTAGTCTTTTGGCCGAAACGTGAAATAATTTGTAATTAAAACTACCTCGAACAGTTTTCAATATAAAATATATGATTTTTAAATAGTTCAAAATTATTTTTTAAAAATTATAAATCTATATCAATGATATAAATATTCTACGAAAAAATTTCAAATAATTTGAAATCAAACTCAAACGTAATTTCTCGATCGTAAAGCAGTGACGGACGTTGTCTACATTCGATAAAGATATCGATATAAAATTTCTCATTACACAACGAAAATACATTTCTAATTTAATCGTTAATTTAAATATTAACTTTTTTTAAAATTAAAAATTTAAGTTTAAACTAAACTTTAATCGTACGTGATGAAAAGCTTGAAAAAAATTCGCTCGTATAATCAAATCGTACATTTATGGAGGAATACTCGAATAAAATTTTATAAAATGACGAAAATTCATTCTTGGAGCGCCGATTTTTGATGGAAAAATCATTGGCTTTACGCTAATCAGAAAATGCGCTCGTCCGAAAAATTCTTGGTCCAAGAAATAATTTTCCATTCGTAAAAGGAACTTGGAAATTTTCCAGCGAATCGGAGTAACGGCTCGGGAGTTATCGCGTAACTGCATTAATTTTTATCAAGAAGCAATCAGCCGTAAAACTCGAGAAATATTTTCAGTATAATAATGGGCTTTGGAATACGAAGTAACGACGAAAATCGAGCGGACGTTGAGCCTTCGAAATAGGCAAAAGGACCGTCGAGTGATCGATCGAGTCACCAGTCCATCCTTAGCTTCTCCATAAAAAAAGTAAAATGCAGCATCCACGGGTAGAACATCGCGATGTTGGATTATCTCGAGGAGCCTCGTTTAACGCATGACTGATCGCGGCTACCGGAGAGTTTTGAGCGTTGAGCCTCGAGCCTCGGGTCGCGGCTCCCGAGGAGGTCGGATGATTAACGGCGACTGCGGGTCGAGCTTTTTCGCCAGGAGTGAACACCGCTATCTCTAACGGAAAACGAGGGAGACAAGGTCCATGTAACTCGGCTATCTTCCGTTTCCGCGTTTCCCGGTTTATTCATCGCTTCTTTTGCTCCGGACGCGTATTTTTGTCACATTCCCGTGCATATTATACGCGTCTTGGCCTCCCTCCTATTGTTCTACGCGAAATAGCAAATGTTCGGTTCGCTCCTTTTATTTTATTTCTTTCCTTCGTTCCCGGTGAAATTCTCGCTCGAGTTAATTGCGCGCGAGCTTCCTTCGATGCTTCCGGCTATTTTTCAGCTCTGACTCGACTCGAGCTTTCCTTGGTAAATTCAGAAATGTTCCTCCGATCTTTCGACCCGATTCACTCGATATTCGTAAACTTAGATATCGGATATACTTATTTCAGCGGATACGTTGAAAATTCTATTTTTAGTTTTAAACGAACGATATACCTTTCTTTTTGTACGAACCTTTAAAGACTAGGTTGAAAAGTCACAATTTTATAAAAGTGAACGATAATCGTAATAACTTGATATCCTTTATTTAATTAATGTAATTTTTAATTATAAAAACGTTAAATTATATAAGCAAATGAAACGATGGTGAATGTGGTAATAAACTTAATTCAAATTATGCAAAAGAAATTCTGCATAATTTATTTGCATAAAAATATTGGTAATTATATTGATCAAACGATCGCTTATTGAAATTAATTCGTGTGCCTTACTTACTTGGACGCAAAATTTTGTGAGTGTTGGTAACGCGGTTTAAGATTTAGAAAATAACGTTGCTTAAAAAATAATTTTAAAGGAAAATACTTTTTTACGGAATTCTTTGTGTCTGTTTTATCGATACCATTTACATTTAATTACAAATGATATATTTGAAAATATAAATACAAAATGTTTGTATTGTTTTTAATTGTATTATCTTTTATGAAATATTATATACGATAAAAGAATATTACTTTTTTATTTGAATTAAAATACGGACACCCGAACGAGAGTAAAGTAATATTTAATTATGGAGTAAAACTGAAATAATATTGATTGTTCGACCTTGTACACGAATTATGCATTAAACTAGTTTAAGCTAATAATGAAAAATTTATTTCGATCTAGCGCTAGAAATTCAAGCAAACGTTTCTATATTTAAAAGGTAAACGCAAATTTTAAAAATATTCTCGAGTGTACTTGCAATATTTCAAACGCACTGAATAAATATTGAGAAAGATCTTTGGAAGCCTTGGAGAAGTCAAACTCTGGTACACCGGGACTTTGTTTATCGATACTTAAATAACAGTATACACCTGAAACTCGTGTAACCGAAAGCTCGAGCAAATATTCCGACTCGTCCTTGTCGATAATATTGCAATACATACATTTGGGAAAATACAACCTCCGATTTAAACTAAGGAATCGTTTGAAGTCTCTCGGGCGCAGCGTAACCCGCACGTTCGTTCCAGTTTGATAAATCGAATCGATAAATTTATTAGATAATCGATATACCTTTACGCCATTAACTTCGGTTCAATATTCATAAGTAATAGAGCGGCAAGAGAAGATACGAATATAAGAAGGAACTCGAGTATTTACGACTTATTTATCACTGAAGCAGAGTCATAAGCTTCACCGATGACAATCGCGATAAAACAAGTTACGAATAATTATGAATAATTTCAGTTACTTACGAAACTGTATATTTATTCGATTGCATAATTCGCGTGTTTTATCTATCCAAACTTTGCGACTATCTCCGGTTGGTGAAAGTTTTAAGTTCGTAAGTGCTCTTCTCAAATAAAATTATTTTTATTTTAGATATTCTTGACTATATTATTTTATTATTTTTAAATTGAATGTCGCTATTAATCCAAATAATTTTAATTAGCGTACTAGTTATAAAATTGAGTAAAATTATAATGATAAAAGAGAAGATACGTAAAAGATTACTTCTACCTTTGACGATTTAAAAGCGGAATAACGTTTCTTTTTTTCATGCTTTCGTAATTTTGTACAAGAACGTATCTTTTCTCTTTCCCTCTTTCTCTCTCTCTCTCTCTCTCTCTCTCTCTATTATATCTCCTCGTTGATATTACTTTCCTTATCCAACGTTCGGTGAATATTCACCGAAACATTCCGCATCAAATTAATTATCAACAAAAAGGAGCTTAAATTATGTTAGTTACGAAAGTGGTGTTAATATTTTTTCCAACTATAATCCGATATCCAAGAAGCGTGGTGGAAACATTGCACCTAACACAATCCAATAGGATGAGAGAAACTAGAAACATTTTAGAGAATAATAGTTATCATTTTAACGAATTGAAATGTTAAAGACGCGTTCCAGAAACGCATATTTTAATAACTTTGGTTTTATTTATGTCAGGAAAGTTAAGTAAAGATCGAGGATCGAATCGAAAGTTATTTTCAAATCCTCCAATTATGAAATTGTAGGTTTAAAAATAAATGGTTGGGTCGTTCGTTGAGCGATTAATCGGTACGCGATGATCGTTGAAAGTCCTCGAAAAAAAAAATAATAACAACCGCACATAACGAGAACCAGTGCTTGAATATTATGCAAGTTAGATTTGTATTCGAGACACGCAGCGGCGATGTACTTCTCTTTCATGAACAAGAGTTGCACAGGAAGAACGTGTTTGAACATTGTAGATTGGACAAAGAACCGGTACGTGGGACACCGCCCGAGCGATTCCCGGGGCAACGGCTGCTCGACAAATTAATAATATCATCGGAAAGGTTCGCGGACATATTCTCTAATGGGGCGTCGAAAGAGCAACCCCCCCCCTCCCCGAGATAAGCGCCGTTAAAGTCCCGATATTCGGGATAACTGGAAATAACTGGACGAGGTGAGACGCACGCGCGACGAAGCGATGACTCCCGGTAGGCGAAACGAGGAAAATCAACGGATGATTAATGTACCACGGCCACCGACTCTTGTTTCTCCTCCTCCTCCTCCTCCTCCTCCTCCTCCGCGGCAATAATGGCCACCTACGCGTTTCTTTCTCCTTTACCTCGTCGCAGCGCCGTCGCACTGCGCCAAATTGGATAATAATCCTTTAAAGGGACGCCCTTAAAAAACGCCCCACCCGAGCTCGTCTTTTTATTTTACACTCGCGTACGTCGCTTCTTTTCGCGGTTGTTCTTCCGCGATCGCGTTATCGCTGATTCCATTTGTCTCGCATCGCGTTCGGAGATAAGGTACCTTCCAACGTATACGGTAATTTATGTGTCGTCTTTTGTTGGTGTCACTGTTGGTGTCGCTGTTGGTGTCGCTGTTGGTGTCGCTGTTGGTGTCGGCCTTCTTTTCTTTCTAATTGACCTTTATGGGGAGAAAGGATCAGCGCTGAGCTCGTTCCGAGTACGGGTCGATACTTTTGGAGTCGCGCTCGCCGCTTACTTCATTTATAACTAGAAATTGATTGGATTTCATTATCTTATTCTATTTTAGATCTACTTACGACCTGAAACTCGAGAATGAACCGAGAGCAAAAAACTCTCTCGGTGACACGAACGGGATTGCATAAAAGTCTCCAAGTTACAATGTAAGCTTTGCCGGAGCTGTGAGTTAATTCTCCGTGCACAATTAATGGCGATTCGCTTTTTAAATATAGGTTCTTACAATTTATTCGTCGATGTAGCGCAATTACGAGCTTTTAAGAATCAAACGAACGATCGATCACCGCAGACTTTTCTCCTACGAGTGCGTACAAATTTTGAAAAATTAGGATCAAAACCGCTCAGAAAAATAATTGGCGTCGATTTCGCGTATCTTTTTCTTGTCAAATTGGTAACGTTGGAATCGTCGATATTCCTCGTGAAGTATTTTCTTGAAAATTGTGAAATATTTACTCGTATAAACTAAAGGATTTTTGCCTTACGAACAAAAGAAACAAGATAAACTTTCGCACCTGGAAGGATGATAATCATCTACTAAAATTATTTATAAATGAAATAATCTTGTTCTTACCTGCGCGTAATACATTTCTCTATTGTCGAGTTTATTTTAGATTAACGATTTTCTAATCACTACCTCCCGAACGAATACGCATAAAAAAATTTCGGAATAAAAATTATCTTTGTTTTATATTCACGCCCGAATGCAAAATATTATCGAATGTTACAAGCGTGTAATTATTAGAAATTTAAGAATAATTCGTTTGAAATGATTTGTATAAAAATTGTATTTTCTCAAATATTATAGAATTAAAAAAAATTTTTGCGGTATACATCGAAATAGCGTTATTTCTAATGGTTGAAAAACGTATAAATAAAAAGAGAGAAATGATATCGCGCGTATAAATTTTAGGTCAAAAGAAAAAAATATGCTTAAACGTTTGCAGCGTAAAATATAATTATTCGTACAATATTCAACCTATTATATATCTATACTAAATATCCCATAAAGGTGGCTTTAATCGAATTAAAGAATATTCTCGATAATTTCCACTTGAAAAATCTAAGGATACCAGAAGTTTAATTATATCGAATAATTTGAAATAAACTTTGAAATCGCTTTCAAAGACAAGGATTTTCATTACTTAGTACAAAGACGATAAAAGGCTCGCGCGAAAAATATAAAACTCGGCTCGCTTAATTTTAATAATTTCGAAATAAAAACGAGCGCGTGCAGATTTGTAATTAATTCGCAATAAACGCAATGGCTTTGGAAACGTAAGCGGCTGAGAATCGGTGGAAGCGAGTAAAAATGGTAAAAATGGTGCGAGCATCTCTCGATACGCATTTTGGATTGACGCAGCTTCGCAATCGGAAGCTTATCTACTGGGTTGGGGGGGTTGGGGTTGGGGGGGGGGCTGAAGGGGCTAGGGAAGGGCTAGGGAAGGGCTAGGGAAGGGCTAGGGAAACAAGACCCCTCGAGCCCTGAAAAATCGGCTGCCGGCCGTCCGTCGATATTATAGATACTCGCGGCACCGCATTAGCGAATTGGCGCACGAACGGAAGCCACGGGCTATTTGTGCGAGCCCCGAAGCGCCTGATTCATCGATACCGCGTAGCTCCCAGACGTCGTCTGTCCCTTTCCCGACTCGTTATCTTCTTCCTTTGCTTCCTCCTCGATGCGGAGAGTACGTCGCGACGGCTACGGTGATCGAAGCCGCCGGAGGGGTGAAGCTTCCGAGTGAGAATTTTCAATGGGGTTGTTACAGGAAATTGTTATCCTCTTAATGTCCCCCCGTAATTCTTATCAATTCCTTATTACGAGTACTTATCTAGCCTTTTTTACATTTATTCCCGCGTGTTCAGGGTCTAGAAAAATCCATTTTTTTTTAGAAATTATTATGTTGAATTCGATGCATATTTTGTTGTAATTGTGTTTTACGGTTAATTATTAAGTGCGTTATTTATTTTTTACTTTACTTTAATTTTTTTTACTTTATTGTAACGAATAAATATTATTCGTTCGTATTGGACTGTATTATACATATTTATTATTATTATTCAAAGGATATTTTAAAAACTGTAGTTGATATTATTCATTTGAAAATATATTTAAGGTTTCCTTTAATTTATATAATCACATTTTCTATCTTAATTAATTAATGCACGCGAAATGTATGCGTTAGCGAATTTAAAATTTATAGAATACAGTTTCGGTGGAGTATTTTATCACTTTTTATGAGAAGATATTTGTATAAAACGAAGATAGTGGTCTACTTTGCGTACCCTATAAAAATGAAACATGTAAATTTTAATAATAATTTAACGAAAAGAATTTTATTTTTATGACGATAAATAAGCTCTTTAAATTGAGCAAATACATTCTTTTCAATATAATATACAATATCCTTCGATGTAAAAGCTGATACGACAATTTTATATATTTATTATCATGAAATAAGGATACGAATGCGTTTAATTCGACAAAGTTAGCGATAAAAACTTATTTGATACTTTTATTATAAATTATCGTTTATTATAGGAAAAAAATAAAAACGTAAAATTAACTATATTACTCGTTCGTCAAAAAAATTCTTCGATTGATAAAATACAAAAATTTATGCAACTTTACGATGTGATTTAAAATAGAAAACTTTTATACTGAATGTATATTTTGCAACGAAATTTAACCAGAAGAAAGATGTTTCAATTTTCTCAAGCGGACATCGAATAGAAACGGATCGAATAAGAATCGAACGATCCGAAATATATTAGATATTTGTTAATAGCGTTCGAAAAAATGTTTCTTTCAAATTGTTTCATTTGTAGAATATTTCTATAAAATCGATAAAAATATAACGTAATTAAATATAAAGGTGTTATTTAAAAAGATCTTTTAGGATTATTGACTTTTAAATTTCAAAAAATAATTAATAAAGCCTATCGAATATAATTTATACCTAATAAAAACTGCGATCGATCACTTAAATAAGCAAAAAGTTAGAAGCAGTTTTATTAACTATGATTTATTACGTACATTACATAGCGATATACTTATATAATTAAAAACATTTATATTTCTTATAATTTGAACCGATCAAATTGCAATTTTTAATAGTTTTTTCGTAGATCAAAGATTGTTTTATAATTTAAAATTAACTTAAGTACATTATAATTTAACAAGAAGTTGAAAATGGTTCTATCTGCTTCCCTGATTAATAATCAAGATCGATTTTTAAACGGTAAATTAAGTTAAAATTTAATCACTCTCGGTAAAAATTTCTTGCGAAAGAAACGTAACGTAATGAATTATAAGAATAAGAAATTTAAGGTAATTTAAAATAGTCATATAATTAGAATTGAAATAAAATATTAAATTTGGTATCGCAAAAAGTCCACTGATAATAATTGTAACGTTGTGACCAATTTTGTAAAATTTATTACCGCGATACAAAACAATCCTTAAAATCCTTAAATTACGTTGAAAATAATTTATACTTAGAGAAAGAGTCCCTCGCCCTGAAACGCGCGAATACATTTGTTAAAGTACAGCTCGAACGGTCGGTTAAAAAAGCAAAAAACCGAGAGGAAAAGTGGCGATTGGAAACGCGGAGGACGGAGTAATCGCAACAAACGGGAGGATGGACGGCTCGTAAGAAAGCAAGAAAACAAGAAAATAAGAAAACAAGAAAACGAGAATGGAGATTGGATCGCCTCTTGCCCTCTTGCCCTTCTCTCGCCAAAAATCACTTTCCGTCTCTTCGGTACGTTTGCTTCATCCCTCTGGCCGCGACGTCTCGCTCGATTAATCTCTCTTTCCGCACCCTTCGATGTTCTTGGGTCTTTCTCTCCTTGTTCCGTGCTACGTCGGACCGTCCGATAATTTCTAGTACGTGGTCAACTCGATGGATATTTCTTTTTGGGGGCTGTTTTTTTACGTGTTTTTTACGTGTTTTTTTACGCGCTTTTCTTAACCGCTTATTAATTTCAAACGAAATTTTTCTAGTCTCCGATTCTTCCACGATAATTCGTTGTAATTGGCAAATTTCTCTTTTCGGTTTTAGATCACTCGATTATCGCTCGATCATCAGGAATCGGTACATTTTTCGAAACGATTTCATCCTTTTTCCGTGTACAAATTTTTCTGGGCTAAGTATCGAGCTTCCGTATTCGATACGTATCTGGAAATAGTTTATCGAACGTATGCAAATTTAATTACGATAAAGCATAAATTTAAACCGAAGTACACGGATAAAGATTATAGAGTTTTGCTCTCTTAAAAAGTAAGAAGCGTCGATATAAAAAGAAACTTAGTAGCCGAGTCTAATAATTTTTTAATTAAAAGGGGTTTTTTATTTCTAATGGTAAATACTTGGCAAATACAAGCATTTTGGAAAACCGCGGACAAAATCCCTTTTTGTAACTATTATTAAAGTAAAAGTTGTTGACCGCAAACTATTTTCTACGTAAAAGCATCGACTTCTGAACTACTGTATATTTCAAAGAAAGACAAATAAGATATATTTAAAAGCAAATTTGGTAATTATATATTTTTTGTATCTACGAGTCTTCGGTTTAAAACAAAATTTCATTTATAATAACACGGAATAATTATTTGAAGAAATAATAGAGATAATACAAAATACTTTGTATTAACATTTTCATTTATACAATTAAATACGAATTAGCTAAAAATATCGAGACAAGCCTTAACAGAGCTTTTTCATTTACCATGGTTAAAATATGATCGTTTATTCAAAAGATTGAAATCGATCGATGCGAGAGAAAGAGAATAATTCGTTTGTTTAATATTATGTTTCATATAGACGATTATAGCGAGATTAATCTATTGTATTTTTAGGACGTAAGATTATGAATGAATATTTATCTTAGTTTCTGAAATACGGTGTAAGCGAACCGAGGAACCGACACCAACGATTTTATAAAACTACAAGAGAAAGTGTCTTAAGCTATCAATTTTTCGTAAATGTTCTAGGTTACTTTCGCAACAACTGTGATTAAACTTTTGGCTGAAACTTTGGAACAAAAAGAAAAAGTAGAAAATATGAAAGAAAAAACGAAGTATAATTCGAGCGAACGCGCGACAATGTTTTTCTTGAAATTGATCGAAAACGGAACTCGTAAGGTAACGAATAAAAACCGACGGACCGCTGCAAAGCACAACGGCGAAGTTACGATTCTCGCGAATCCCCTTCGTAAACTTCCTCGAAAAAGGAAACAGTCACGACACCCGAGACTGGAAGGGTTTTATTACGTAGAATTCGCGAAAGAAGTATTCCATATGGGAATGGAGAACGTTGAAATACTCGGAAGTACCATTTCGCTGTCTTGTCTCGCACTCTTTAAATATGTACACGTGCACGACGTCGAAAGGAAAGTAGAGGTGGGACATCCTTGGTTTTTTCCTCTGGATGTCGTTGCATCTCCTCCCACCGATTTTGTTATCGTTATTAGGTGATAGAGTACGAGGATCGTTTCGCCACGCGCCGAAAGCAAAACTTATGGATTATCGTTTATGAGAGCGCGAGACGGGGATTCGATAAAAGCTGAATTTACGAGAGACGGGGAGAACTTTTCCACGGGGAACGCTCGTGAAAGTTTGATGACGACAAATTATTGCGAGCCGGTCGCTTGATTGCGCTCCTATCCGAGAGCTCGGGGCTTATTTACTACACGAAAGACGGTTATTTAGGGTATAATCCTCTAATGAACTTGACGTTGTCTGTACTTCAAATTTCATATAAATATATTCTTTGCTTGCAGATTAATTCATCGACTTTTTGAAATTATTTTATATTTTACGTCCGATCCTTTGTGTCGTTTAAAGAAGATTTACGTTTGAAATACAAAGATACAAAGATACGAGAAAATATTGACGAAGAAATCCTTGATAAAATGGATTTCCATGATTTATTTAAAATAAAGCATCGAATTAGAAATAATTACTTTGAATATTTTTATATACTTGTCAAGTATCATTTACTTTACAAATAAAATTTTTCAATGAAAATTATTCAACTAATAATATTAGATATTATACTCCTTCTTTAAAATATAGTTTTAAAATTGATCGATAAAACAACTCCTTCGTAGTAAGTATCTTTTTTAATTTGAAACTTATTGGTTTAATTTGAATTTTTTAATTTTTAAAGAACATAACGATTCCTGAATAAAAGCTATATATATATAATGATATTTTCAACGGCATATAATTTGTACTTCAACGAAATTTAAAATTCATAAAAGCTTGATACAGAATCAATCATACATTATCTTTGGATTCGTTGAAATCATTTTCGTGGAACGTGAAAGAACTGTCACTTCGAATCACTGAAAACCCTGAAGACTTTATTGAATTTTACCTCATTTATTGCCACTTCTTTATAAAATCTAAGACGTTGTATCTTAACGCTTGAAAAGGATAGGAGGTAAACTTATGCATAAATTAGTCTTCGGCCTTTTAACTTCTCAATCCCTTTCATCTTTCTAAATAGCCAAAAAGTATTCCAGACTAAAAGATCCGAAAAACAACTATTTCGTAATCTTTTTTTTAAGTTTAAATATAAGACTAAAATAATATTAAAATAACTCGAATTCATAGTATACAATTTCAAAATGATAATATTTTGATATCTATTCAATATTATTAATATATCCATATCTGTTAATAATATCGATATTTTTTTATAATAAGAATATTTAAATAGTCGCATATAAATCTAGAATTAAAATAATCATTTCTTACTAAATGTTGTCGAAAAATATTTAAAGTATAATAATCGTTTATTAAATTATACTTAGATTTTAAAATAAACAGTGATATTTTTAAACTAAATAACTCAAAAAATTGTATTTATCATATCGTAAATACTCAAAAATCTTATTTATATTTCAGATTTGATAAACCATTATTATTAAAATGTTTGCATTGACTTGGAATATAGAAAATATTATCAATGGCAATAGATTATATTTTGAATAACTTATAAATATAAGTAATTTAAACTATAGTTTATTTCGTACATTCATTCATTTTATTCAAATATGATTTTGAGCAAAACAAACGCATCAAAGACAAAATATGTTTTTATCGAACAAATAGCGAGTATTTGTATTAGTCGCGTTATTTCACTATTCATAATTTTAGTTTTAAATTAAATATACATTATAAGAAAGAACTATAGATATTCGTTTCAAATAAAGAGAATTTTAAGTTAAAATTATTTGAAAATCTACTCTAAATATTCGTAATATTCCCAAGGCAAAATTTCACTCGAAGCGTGTGGAGTCCTGGATTTAAATTTGGCACCAGGGAAAAGTTGGAAAGTTTTAAGAAGTTTTCATCTCGATGATATTCTAACTTATATTTATCACATATATTTTTCTATAAAGGATATTTTACCATTATAAAATAAAAAAAATATGGAATTGATATTCTAAATTATGCGGCGATAGTTTAAATAAAACATATAAATAATTTCATTTTATTTACCATAGGGTTCAATCGTAACGACACAGTAATAACTTACAGAAGCGTAAAAATCGTTATCAATCCGCACATTAGAAAAAAATCTCCGTTATACATCAAATTTTCTTCTCACCTACTTACGATAAAATAAGTAAATAATTTAAAATAAAGACGGTGTAACGTATCGAAACCCTTTACGGTCGCAAATATAATCCGACGTTATCCCAAACTATACGGTACTAAGCTGCTACTCGTAAATTAATAAAATAATTATAGTACCGGAACGTCAAATTAATTTAAGTAAAAAATGAATCGTCCATGATTAAATACGAGGTGTAGAACGCGCGAGACTTTTTAAATGATATTAAGATGAAATTGAAGGCGTTTCAAAATAACCTTTCGTAAGTTTCGGAGATTAAAATTTATGTTCCTTAGAGAAAAAGCCTTACAAAATGAGTCTATGCTTTACGCAGGTTCATGTTAACGAATTTTACGAAATCTATAACGTTAATTCTTTGGCAGAGAAAAATCACGTTCGAAATAACATCGAAACCAAAATCATTGCGGTTTATTTATTCCTTCCTCCGTTATCCCGCGTTACGGATCGCCGCTGTACCAATTCGAAACCTTTCGTTTGCATACCTGCGATCTACACTGGTCGCTCGTTTTTTCCCTTTCGGCTTTTGTCGGTTGAATACGGAAAACTGGTAACGTCGTTACGCGTGTAAATTCACCTGGGCAAAACCGGTTCTCTCGAAAAAGACGTGATCGCCGATGACAAAGGTCCGAGCATTGGAAACATCCGAGCCGCGGAAACAACGTATCGGATCTATTTGCGCAATTACAATATCCATTCGAGCTATTTTTCATACGCGTAACTTCCGATCTATATTTTCTTCCTTTTCTCCTTTATTCCTTTGTTTTCTTCTCTACCGCTTTAAACTTTTTTGCGACTTTGCACGTTCGAACACGGTTGAATGAAATATCGAAGCGAACTATCGATCGCATCTATCGAAGAAGATTATTCTCTATTTTAAATACTGTTATGAGATTCGTACGCAGTCTGGCGAATTTCATGGAAAAAATTTTATTTGAAGATTGCTACGAGTTTCGCATGTTCCAAGACTTTTTATCCTTTAACGAGTACTTCCAAAAACGAATGTACGCGATTTTTGCACTTTTCTTTCGAAAAATAAATATCGGAAAACGAAAGATGGTATTGGCAATTTTACTACGTATTCATTAATTTGTATATTATTTTTATTAACTCTTGTATATAGCGAATGTTATTTGTTATTGATGTTGATATTGGCTCGAATGAATTATTTATATTAATTTAATTTTTCAATTTTAATTAATTTTATTAATCGTAAATAAGCGAATTGTATTAAAATATTGGAATATTCCAGTACTTGTTAACATATGTTTTTGAAACCTTTTTGAAATATTTTATTATTTCATTTTTAAAATATAAATCTTAAGAATATTGTATCGCTTCGAAAAGTTTGTTACCGATGCGCATCGAAAAATTAAATTGAAAAGATATTGATTATTATGATATACTTATATAATTTTAATATAATAAAAAATTTAATTCATTTTATTTAGTGCACGAAACTTTTCAATAGATTAAAATTTATTCTATAACGTAATTAATCGATACTGTTCTACAATTCTTTGATAATTATTTTAATTTGTTATGGTAATAAAAAATAGAAAATAAAAAGATTTAAAGAAAAAAAAATTATAAATATGATTACACGAATAAATTTATAATATATATTTCAAAATCATATTCTGGCTAATCGACGTTGCTGGAATATTTTAGAACTATTTATAAATTATCTAAAACATTTTTTTTTATCAAAAAGTTTTTAAATATACTCAACGAATTAACAATTACGATCTTTCTTATTTATTTTTAATTTGCATATAATTCATAAACTTAAATATATTCTTTTTTTATTACATACACATCAATATATATATAATTCAATAAGATTAATCGTCTTTAAAGTGGTTCTTTATTTACCATATCTATTTTATGAAACATAAATGTTTAATGTAAATAATTTAATTTTTTTAAATATTTCAAAATATCATATTATTTTCTTATTCTTAGCTCGTAGTTTAAATTTTTTACTCTAATTTTACAATAAATCAAAAATTTTTCACAAATGTAGATTTTACACGAATTATTTAAGAATTTTGTGTAAAAATTGAGAAAACCAAATACCGAAGAAAAAGAAAAATTTTCTTTCGAAATATGAAAATATTCTATACATTATTCAATATCTTATCTTTCAAAAAATGATTTTACATGTTATTTCTCTGTTTCAAATACAATAATTTGTTTAACCAAAAAGTGCGATGTAGCATTTTTATTTTTTAATCGTCCACAAAAGCATTTTATAAATGATTATTTAACTTGTACTTATTTATTTTAAGACGGCTATTTTTTAGTATAACTTTTCTTTATTATACATACGATTTCATAATTTTGATTCGCGATCACTCGAATTATTTTTCAACATAAAATAAATTCAGGAATCACGCTGTTTATACATAATTAGGAATTAGTTCAACATTTAAATATACGAAGATATCAGAGTACGAATTGAAAAAACTTAATTTTTCTCTACTTAAATTTGGATGATGGAATAAAATTTAACAGATTCTGTTGAAATTTTTAATTGTTACGTAATATACGTAATACTGTGTCGACTTAACTTGATAAAATATCATGGGAATCTAATCAAGATTCACTTTACAGAGATCTTTCAATACTAGTTTAATATACCGAGTCATAGCTTTATAAGATCTTCCGTTTAATCTCCGATGATCCTCGAAGAAAATGGAAGAAACATAATCTTAAATAGAAGCTGCACATGCCTCCATTCTGGACTGCCTCCTGTCTTTGGTAAAACAAAAAAGAAGAACCTATCCAGGAACGAACGTGGCGAGTTCGTGTCGTGTAATCGTGAAATAATCATCAAAGGAAAGAAGTAAAAACGAGGCTAGAGAGTAGCTTTGCGTAAGATATATCTTATATATATATAAGATAAAAACACGATCGTCTTTTTTGTGGATAGACTTACTTATTCGAACTCGTACATGGCCTCCACCGAGTTTCGATTCCGAACCGTAAGAAAAACATTCGGCTGATATTTGACTCGTGTGCACCTTACGTCGGTATTTTACGGAAGCAAACTTTAGGAGGCGCTGTAAAGTTAGTGCTAAGGGTCAACGGTATAATTAAGAGAACTGTAATTTAATTTAATTTTCAGGGCTTTATCGTTATTCTCCTGTCCTGGATAGATTTATCGGTACACCGGTTATATACGATATTAATTTTACACTTACCGAGTCCTTACCTAACAAGTAAATTGTAACGGTATTTTCCATTTTCATCTTTATCTTTATCTTCTGTAATTTTATGTAGCTAGCGAACGATAAATATCTTTGGACCTGAAAAACTAGCGTTCGTAACAATCCCTTCGCTCTTACTTCCTTATAACCGGTGTTACTTCAAAATCATTAAAGGAATTCGATATTTTACCGTCGACTCCGATCGATTTTGGACCGGAAACGATACCGCGAAAAGAAAACGACCGAATAATTGGCCTTGACAAAAATCTATGGTTTTTCATCCTACATTTGTCGTTGAAACATCGAAGCTTTTTACCCTCGTAGACCTTCATCCGTTAAAAATGCAGCGAGCCGAGTCAAATTATTGCTACCTTGCGATTCGGTAAATTTGCGTACGTTGGTACGAAAATGGAAAATTCTACCGCTTAACGTTTTAGAACGAGAAAGTCCGACTTTTATCGCATACATCGTTCACGCGAATGGTACGAAGGAGGCTAGATTAGAAACTTACCACTACAAGATGAGATAGCCGTGCATAGAACCAATGAAAAATTATAAATTATAAATAGAAAAAAGTCCGTATTACGAAAAAAATATTATGAAAAATCGATGGAAGTATTGAGCTGGAAATGATTTAATGTGACTTAATGTTTTATATTTTTTGCAAATTAATCATCTGTTTTATGTCTAATCGTTCGAAAACAATTTTGGTGTTAAACTTTATTCTACTATCGGTAATCGCTATAAATAGTAAAAAGTACCTAAACTTGCAAAGTGCCACAAAATCCCAAATGAAATTAAAGGTTTATCGATTTTCGATGGTAATAAAACTCTCGATCGTTTTTAAATGAATAGCTCAAATCGCCACTAATAAATTCTCCGAATATATATGGACACTCCATTTGCAACCGTTGTATACTATATATCTAATTCTATACTAATATAGGGAAACGATATGGTAAATGTTCCGTGTACGAGCATTTCTACCGCTTCGTTCCTTCTGCAGAATTTCGGTAAGATCTATTTTTGATAGTCGTGAGGGATTTGCTTTCAGATATTAAAACCGCTGAAACATTATATATTTTCGTTGGTTCTGTTATTATTGTTTGCGAAAAAAATCAAAAAGTTTAAGATATCGTAAATTTTGATAGTATATTTCATTCTTAAAATAACGAAGTATCAAGGATATCGTAAAGCCCAAGTGGTGACTCGTTGTAAAGATTACAGGTCGATAAATAATTTCGATTCGTATTAATTTTTTATAACCGTGACGTATCAGCCTTTAAAATTTCAGATAGGTTTTTTTAGCGTTACTGAATTTGTCTTTGAAAGTTGTTTCTGTAACGATAAAACGACTTGAAATATCGAATTATATAATTTACCGCAAACAAGTTTTATGTTATATTCTACAAAACAAATTACGAATAACGTACTGTAAGAAAGAATAATTATTGTATTTTAAATTGAATAGCGAAGTTAAAAAATATTAATGATAGATCAAAGGAGAAAATTATGCGTTATTTCCTTGAATTATTTTAAAACGTATGTAAAATTATATATACGTATATTATAGGTAAATATTTATTATAAGAAACAGCTTTTTAAACGATAAATAACGTATAAAATTATCTTTAAATTATTAAAAATATTAAAATAAATATTCTTGGTTAATTAAAAAATTATAATTTTTAATACAAAATCATTGATCAAAAAGTCCAATGAACGATAAAATAAGTATATATAAATTAAGTACAATGACTCGAATCGCGTTCTAATTTGCCATTGAAAATATTTAATTCATCAAGACTTATAAGCTCGATAGCTTCATGTATAATATGCGATGTATACTCCTCGTCCGATCTATTCGCGAACCTCTGCAAATCGCAACGATCGAAAAGTTCACATTCCTGCAAAATATAGAACTAAAGAGCTAAAGAGAAAGAGAGAGTAGTAAACTAGCTGTTATGTACTTGTTTAAAACTATCCGTTACAAAGCAATGCATCCGATGACAAGGTAACGAACAACGGTTGTAAACAATGAGGGGGAAATACGGAAGCGAACAGTCCTTGATACCGTCGTCACGAAAGTCCCTCTGCTCGTTACCAGGCAAAACAAACTGGATATTTTTTTGGATTTCTGGATTATCTCTCGCGCGGATGCTTATTTAACTTATATAATAAATTAATATTTAATCGGGTCGGTTGAAGTAGATACGTAACATCTGCAATAAAATAAAAAAAAATACTATGATCAGTGGCTCCGATTCGCATCGAGATTAACTTTTACCGTAACTATTTCAGTCGCAAATTATTCGTAGATGCGTTCCGAAGCTCAGACCGTCATTTTATAAAAATATTTTCAGAGTGGATTATTATTTGTAAAGTTTCCACCATCTCGTATAATTGGATTTATTTCCGAAGTTTTTCCTTTGATTAGATTACATCGTACCGTGACTCGTTCTTTTAATACAACGCGAGAGGAAAAGTACGAGTTTTATATGAATATTAACGTCGTTCAACGAATAGAATACACGAATAACGAAAACACGTATTCTATTTTTACATTTTAAGGACAATCTTCGAGAATATAGTCGTTTGAATTATATAATAGTATCCGTCACCGTTAAAAGTAATTTTACCAGCAACGAGTTTATTACCGTACCGGAAAGTTAATAATCCAAGATGTTTTAATTTAATTTATAAAATATACGCGATAAATATTATAAATCAAAAAGTAGCAACCGTAAAATATGCTAAGGATGTTTGGAGCGTATCATGAGCAGCTGATCTACACAATCCTAGAAACGTAGACCAAGGACTGACTCACGCCTCAAAATTCAAACTCGCGCCTCAAAATTTCACTCCTGTGAAACGAGCAGAGTCGAGATAAAGTCTCGGGAAGATCGGGAGGAGAGCGAACGATAATTTTTCGTGCACGAGACACGCGTTTGCGCACCGATGACGAACTTTGGAGCGGATTCGCGCGAGTTCGCAAAGTGAAAGCTCGAACGCCGTCGATGCCGTCGATGCCGTCGACGCCTCGAACTCGCCCTCGGGATCTACATTTTCCATCGCGAAACGCGCCTCGTCGTACGTAAGATACGTCGGTTTTCTTTTTTCCTACTTTTTCCTCCTTTTTCCTCGCGCGCGGCTCTTCAAGCCAGTCGCCGCTAGATATTTTTACGAGATGACCATATTCGTGCAACGTTCGATCGTTAACTAAAAGACGAATGCATTCGCGAGAATGAAGCTACTTTTAAATCAGGGACGAAATTGCCGTTCGGGTTTTAGTTGCGTTTCACTGTAAGCGTTCGATGCTTTTATCCTTTATTTCACCCTAAGGATAATTATTAAAAAACACTTTTTTATACACTTAAATTTAACCGGTACAATTTAATGAAAATATTTAAAATTACTTTATTATTCTTGTTGCATCAACTGTTGCAACATTTTTACAAAATATTACACTCTACTTTTACTTATTTTACCTATGTACGAAACCATTTAAAAACTATTTAAAGGCTAAGTTAGGATATTTTTTCGAGTTAAAAATGAAAAATGAGAGACGCGTTTGTACAAATATGAAATTTCTTCGAACAACTACACAAAGCGTAGATTCCGTTATTTTATATTTTATCCAGCATTCGTAATAAAACATTAAATATCTTAACGATAAAATGTATCTGATAATAGCATTTGAAAATAGCGATCTCACGGGAACAAAATATCGCACAACGCATTCTTATAGGAAAATTGCACATTTTTCTTAAAATCGAGTAATCGTTTAAACACAAAGTAAATGGACATAAAACGAAAACTGATAACATTTTATTATTAAATTAAGATTATTTTTCGAGAAACAGGTTACATTTACACGATAATAATTTAGTTACGACAGTGTTTTTACGATTATGGCGTCGTTCGACGAAAAGAAAATTGACTCAACTCGATCGACGTAAACGAAAGAACGATGCTCTCGAGTCTCGATCGCGTTGCATCCGCTTATCAACGAGCACATCTCGCACGCATCGTTCAAATTTAGTTGCAAAAGTTGAATCGTTGAGTTGCCAACGAATTTTTTGGTTCGCTCGGTAGCCTTATAATCTCTCGATCGCGTATACGCATATTCCGATGTGAAATTTTCCACCCGACGCGTCGTGCGCTTTTCCGGACTGTGTTTTCGCGTGGGTGCTCGACGATGCCAAGAAGAGAGAGGAGAAAAGTGGCGCGCACGTGCGTCTGGAATTTGCCAGAGAGTAAACGAGGTCCAGAGTCGAGCGATCGCTCGATCGGTCGGAGGAGATCGTCTCCTCCGACTGGAGTCGGAGAGATTGATTTCTTCTACTTTGGTGACGTCTTTCCGCGTACCATCCGCGTATATTGCACGGATCGAACGGATCATCTCTATTATAGACGCATCAGCGGTCGTTCGATCCTTGGCCAAATCCTTTCTTGCCCAAACTGCGATTATCGTTACGGGCTCTTTGAAACGGTTCCGGATGCGATGCCGCGATCCGACCAACGAGTGCAGAATCACCCTTTTTTACATCCGGTAGAACCTCTAAGAAATATCCGAGAAGGTGGATGAGAAAGAATTGTTCTTTCTAAGAAGAAACAGTCGTTCGAAACTATTGCACGGCAACAGAACGTTTAAAACGCATTGAATCGCTGTAAATAAGAAAAAACATGTTTCGCGATTTTATCGATAGCGTGACTAGAATGAAATCGAAATTTCAATTTTTATTTGTACGTTACTTCAGCGTTAACTATGACTAATAAAGTTTCTTATACTTTTTACTCTTTTGGGGTGGTTAAAGAAAGAACGACTACGGTTTTTCGTTCGTTTCTAAAAATGCATCGTATACATTTTTACTCGTTAATGAATAGTTCGCTTATGAAACTACTCACACATTTTTACCCAATATGCGACGATATATTTGAAATTAACTTCTTATCGAAAATAGCGTTCTGAAAAAATAACTTTTTTTCTGACATAGATTATTAGAAAATATATTTTACGCATAAAGAAAATTATCTACGATGTAGAATAACTAAAATTAACATTCATCGAATTCAACGACTTTTCGCGTTAAGAACGTCTTTATTGTACATTCTTCTTTGTTTTAAAATATTCTCCTACTTATTGTAAAATATTCAAAAATCGATATTAGCATCGAACGATATATTTATAACATACAAAATTGGTATATTTTTAGAAAATGAACATATATAGTTCTAATTTTATTAAAAAAGTTGATAATTTTTTAACGTTCCACTTTTTAAAACTAGTTACTAAATTAATTATCTAATCGTCTAAGCATTCAAATTTGTGATATATTTCTATATCTGGTACTAGATGTACAGTTATCATCGATTCAATATTTAAGTAATAAAAAATAATTAATTTAACCAAAGCAAATATGAAACAAAAATTTAACTTACTCAAATGGTATCGTCGTCGTTTCTTCGATCGAAGTATAAACGAGAATATCGACTTGGATGACTAATTTCGCATAATATAAAATATCTTATCACTGATCACATATAAAAATAAAATTTCTATTTTATTTTGAGTTTTTTTATACCAATAGAATATCAACATTTTGCATTCGTGGTATAAAATCTAATTCGATAAATGTACCAAAACAAAATAAAGAACGCAATAAATTATTTCACATAAATCTTATATTTTAATTGCATGTAATCGACTTGCCATACATTTGATACGAACAATATCTGTAATTTATGATTGATCCGTAAAAAAGTAAGCTTTATCATTATGAATAATAAACGATTTTTTACCTGTACCCAAATGTGATAAGGACACGTACTGACAAAATAAAGAATGTGTAATTTAAACCTCTACCCTATAAATAATGGGATTAAACACGAGCACTTAATTTTTAAAATGATGTGGGTGCGTGTGGGTGCGTGTGGGTGCGTGTGGGTGCGTGTGGGTGCGTGTGGGGGTGTGTGTGGGTGTGTGCTATACACACACATCGTATTCTCTCGAATTCATTGAATATATAGCATTAGGTAGTCATAATTTATTCATAATGAACCGACGAATATAACTTTAATGCTCTTTTATTTCAGTTCGAAAAGTAGTTTCAATAAATTACAAATACCCGAAGTTTGTTCTTAGCTATTCTTTGATTTATCTTATACATATTTCAAAGAATTCGCGAGCAGTCTCAATATGCTAAACGCTACGACACGAGTTAAACGATCCATAAGATTTATCATCCAGATCTTCGGATCGTTACCGTTCGCTATCGTCGCCTCCGTCCCCATAGCCAAAGAGTCCTGGCGCTTCTCTCCCATTACCGCGAGAAAGAAAGTAGATGAAAGAATCGTAACGGAAGTCGTTGCTGTTTGTCGGGGTACTCGTCGGAGTGCTCTTTGGGGTACTCTTAGGGGTGAAGTCTTAAGGGTTTCGAGCGCGTGAAGAAGCGAAGAAGCCATCCCGTTTACCGACTCCGAGCCTCGTTTCCTCCTCGCGGTTAGAGACGCGCCGATGGTGCAGTGGTCGCCAAAGAAACAGAGAAGCGTAGTCGCAACGCGCCTAGAATCCGACTCCCCCTCCTTCGCGGCCAACCTACATTCCATCGGAGTCGCGAGCTTCGAACTGGGTCAGGCCGCGGAGGCTACGTGGAAGGGGTTGCCTGAGAGACGACGGATAAATCGCGATCAATAAGACGCACCACCGCGGCAGATAAGATTAGATACGCGGCCGGCCAGAGATCCGTCGAGGGTGGCCCGGTTTTCCTCCGGGTCGTCCAAGCTAACGTTGCACATTCCGATGATCGAAATTGCATCGGAGTTCCCGGGCACCGGTTGTTCGGCTTCAAGTTGCTTCAAGTTGCTTCAAGTTGCTTCAAGTTGCTTCAAATTGATAAGGCGCCAAAGTTCGTTCGGTCGATTCCTCCAAACGACCCTTTAAAACCTCTCTTCGTTTTTAAATTCGGAAGATACGAAACGGAGGTGGAAAGTGCTCCGACTTTCTCGATAATTTCACTCGCTCCAAGCTGTGTGAAATTCTCCGAGGTAGTTAGCAATTTCCATCCAGCGCGAAGGAAAAACGTTTAAATTTTCACCGACTGAACTTTGTCTTCGACCGATAACTTTCGCGCGCGAGAGCGTTAATTGACGTTCTTTTCGCTGTTTTCTTTTCGAACTTTCCTAGCGTAATTATAGACTCTCGATAGATCCAACCGGAAAAAAATCATTCGATCTCCTTTTGAATCGATCGCCTTAAAAAGTCAAAAATCGTTACGCACTGACAAACGCATACGTTAAATAATATTACGCCGTTTAATTCTTGCTCTCGAAATATGAATATTTCTCATAAATAAGTTCGATTCGATGATCGATCGATGACGCGTGTCGAGCGATGAACGTTTTGACGAAAGTTATCATCGAAGGTAAATTCCTGACAGGTAAAGGTAAACGAGGCGTCGGAACGTAACTTTGGAATAACTTCGAATCTTGAGCTTCGTAAACTGAAAAATTATTGGTCGTTCGATCGACGAGACGGTTCGATGGCAAATATTAGATTTCTAGAAATCCAACGTCCCGCCGACGAGAAAAATTATCACCGAAATATATAGAGATTTAAACTAAAACGACGAGCATCGAGTTCGAACCGAAATTTATTCTCCGTGCATAAACGTTCGATCCGCGACATAATCAAGTAAAGCGAAAGAGCAAAAAAAGGTAGATAGTCCAAAAAAGAGGCTGCAAAAATAAAAGCAAATTCGAATACGACGTAACGAATCTTAGAACGGGAAACTCGCGAGTTCCCATCTCTTTCGTGTTCGCGCTCGACGCGGAATCCGTGCGTGAATTCCCGCAGTGCGGCAACGCGCAGGAATACGCGATAGCGGGTCTCTCTCCCCCATCCTCCCCCCACCCTCACCGTCTCTCCGCTGCCTCGTTAAGCTCGAGAGTCGGCAACGAGGACCTTCCGTTGGCGAAGGCGACCGCAGCGACTCGAAGGACGAGGATTGATTAGGTAGTTCCCAGGATTGCAGTTTTCCTCCGCGGGACTCCTTGGCAGACCTTGAAAGTAGAGGGGGGGAGGGAACCAAGGAAATGCGTAAATGCGTAGAAATGCGTCGCGGAGTGAAATCTGATAGCCGAGACTCGCGCTGTTGAATTTTAGGTTGACTTTTCGACCAGAGGGTTTTTTCGAGTTCGTTTCGAGGTTCGCGGATAGCCGATCGGGAACGATGGACGCGACGTTGGCTCTGCGCGGAGAAATCGAGGGTCAAGAGTATTAGTCTAATGGATGCTTCTTCGCTATTCAAGTTGAGCTGCGAACGAATATGAATTTAATCCGCATCTGAAATGGTTTTCTTAACGAAACACTTTATTTAAAAACATGATTCATTATTTTTACTTTCTAATTATGCTTTTTTAATTATTCTTTTATTACGCACAAATTAGACTTTTTGTCGATATTGTATCGATAAAAATTATATCGATTAGAGCTACTTTGCTTCTTTACGATAAACTTATTACGAATTAAAAACAAATATTGCCGTAATTTGTTCTTTAAATATTTTATAAAAAGCAAGAGATTTTACAAAAATTCCTTTGTTTGGTGATTGAGTTTTCGTATTTTAAGTTAAACTATATAAATACGTAATTCTTATTTCAAAACCAATATTTGTCAAAACTGAACTCTAATTTTTATTTTTAGTTTTAACAAAAATATCTGAATTTTCATTATTATACATTGCTATAATTTGATATTTTTGCAACATTTTTATTCGAATAATAAGAATTTATAATTCACTAACTTTTTATGATCATCTAAAATGAGAAAACATTGGAATATTATCAATGTAATAAATTTTATAACAAAAAATATAATGTATTATGAACTGTAATATTTAACAAAGTTTAATGGATAAAATTTTTTAACGATGCATCAAAATTATCACAAAATAGTATAATTTTGAGAAACATAATATCATATATAATATATTATTTAGATTTTTGCTAATTTATGCTGGAAAAGAAAAAATAGAATTTTCTTGTTAAATAAGTTTTGTTTTGAAATATTTTATAAGTAAATTTACTATTATAAATATACTATTGAAATATATTATACGAAAATTTATTTATTAATTTTTTGATCGATCCGATTGATATTTTATAACAATGTAATTATGACGCAAAATTACTAGCAAATAATATAACCAAATCATTAGGCTATTTTATTTTATTATATATTTCGAAAATTTAACATCACTTTAAATATTTTATTCGTGTTTTTTCATTAAAAAAATTGCTTATCTTTGATAAATTTATATTTTTAAAAAATTAAAACAAATATTTTTATTGAAAATTATATAATACCATCGATAAAACTTTAATTGCATTTCATTACACTAAGTTGAATATGCTTGTACGAATAATAACGAATAGATTTGTCTTTGCGTTATATGTATAAAATTTATTGAATATCTTGTATCTAAATAAAACTTTCTTTCATTTTTAAAATCTTTTGATTTATATAACATTAGAATTAGGAAAAAAGACAAGTATATGAATAATATAAATTTAAAATCGATATTTTACATATGATTAACATCTTTGATGATAAAATAAACAAAATAAAAATTTCATCTAATAATTAAGATAAACATTGAGTACGAAAAGTTGTTCATTCGTAACTTTATACAGTTTGCATTTGTCCCATTTCTTCAGCTCTGTCTTTCTTCCCTGAAGCATTACAGATAACGATCAGGTTGATCATCGCGATAAAATTTTAAATTACTTGGTATAATATTTAACGTACTGCGAATAAGTAGATTATTCAACAAAGTAAAAAAGACTTTTTCATTAATTGGAATGCGAATACTCGTGAACAATGTACTCCAATGACCAATTGATGCATAAAAAATGCTTATTCGATCGGTCTGTAATCAATGTGACACGTGTCATTGAATATTAATTATTCCATTAAGATACAGCTGATCGCAATAGAATTACATTGTAATAAAATTGAAAAATATTCAGTTATCTAAAAATTCAATAAAATATATAAACTTAGATATTGTGTGCCATAACATTTTAATAGATTGCTTATTTATTGAATAATTTGAATTAAAAACATATGATTACACATGAATATAGATTTCAAAAAATGAAATATAAATATTATTTCATTGTGGATGACTAATTATTTTTAAAATTCCTAAAAAAATTATAATATTTCATTTTATAAACCTGATATTTTTATTACACCTAAAAAATATTAAATTAAATAAAGATATAGCTTATCAAAATTTATTAATTTTATTTTAAAACATATCGTTATTTTTAATTTTACAAAAATTTTGAAAATTTATATTTGGTAAATATATTTAAATATATAAAAAATAATATTTATAATCATTTTTACAATTTTCCTTTTCAATAACATTGTTTTTTTATTAATTTCACATTGCTAAAATTGTATATAAAATAAATAAAATTGTAACGGAAAGACAAACGTACAATTATAAAACTAATATTTTACTCCAATTATTTATAAATACCTACGTTTTAATCTATTTTTCCAACCGTCTGAAAAAATATTTTTTGCACAGTCCAACTATGCATATAAATTATATCATTGAAAATTTATTAAACTAGTAATTTACTTTTTTCAATTTTTATATCTTTGTTTTTCCTTGTTAACTAATTATTATATCAACTATTTGACATTGTGATAAAATTTTTCTTTTATAATAATAAAAAATTTGTTATTCTACTCTTTACATTTGTAAAAGAATTTATAGTTATTCATCGAAATTGTTAGATAATAATATAATTTTTCTGAGTCATGTGTCATACGATACGATAGAATTATATTTAAAAATAACTTGCTCAGCTAATTAATATTAATATTCAGTTAATCGAAAGGTACGAAATGCTATTTGAATTGTAAATATAAAATGCTATCAACATAAGAAAAATAAAGTACCGTTCCTCAACCGAACAATGAAAACAAAGTAAGTAAAAAATTATCGAAATGCATGTATTTATTAATTACAAGCTTAATTACCATTCTAATAGTACATGCTAGTAAATTGAATTAATATGCGTATTATCTTATAAAAATAGTTTTTAATGATACTAATTATAATAAAAACTAAATTTAGTTGCAGAAATTTTGAATATTTGAGATTGTAATTTTATGATATTTTATTTATTAATTACTCCTTTTTAAATTTAATAAGAAATTTTTTTTAATCAATTATGTATTAACAATTACAATTCATGAATATAATTACACTTGAAATAAATATCTTATCTACAAATTAAATAAATAAAAATAAGTTGCTATATTTTAAATGGATTTACATATTTATCAAGATATTATTTTATTTAAAATATAGTCTTTCCAAAAAGGTATTCAAAAAACTTTTTTTTAAAAAATAATAAGTAATGTAAGAAATAAATTTTTTAGCTTACACAATCAAACATTTATTCACTGAATGAATAAAACTGTCAACGATAGGTTTTCTTGACTAATATTAATTTTTCACTAGGATATATATACCATTGATATATCCTAGTAAAATTGATAGTTATATTACATGCAGTTTAGAAAAGTATTATAGTTAAAAAAAATTAACTTTCATTAAAATAGAATAAAATTTATAGCTGTTTTTATAGAAAAAAAAAACAGAAACACAAAAAAGACAAATAATGAAATATTCGTTGTTGGGTAGAGCTAAAGAATACACATTGATATGTTTATATTATATTAAATACTGTTATATATTAATAATATATATTACAATGAATAATGACTACGTTACATATAATTATTTCCTTTTTCATTTGCGTATAAATCTATTTAAGTATTACTTCTATTAATACATCATTATAATGAAATTAAATTTTTAAATAATGTAGCAATCATTTGTTTTTACGAATGAAAACATTTGTCTTTGTTAAGTTATTGCTATTATTTTAAGTATGAAAAACAAGAAAAATGAGTAAAGCCGGTAATAATACTTATGTAATTTTCTTCCTTGTCACGTCTCGAGTTAACAAAAATTCCAAAACTTCTTTATATTTGTTAACATTTACGATAATGCAAGAAGACGTTGTAAAGTTTAAAATAACCTAGAGAATATTTTTGCTCGAGAGAAATTTTAATATGCATAGTTTTTTATGTTAGTGAAAATTTTAAGTTAAGATAAATAAAGGCATAAAACAATGTTCCTTTTTTTTTACGACTTTAACAGAGGTAAAATGGAATAAATTTCACTTCGCATTACGAATAACTATAATTCAAAAAGAAGCATATTACGTCGAGTTTTTTACAGTACATTTTTGGAATTTTACATTCATGCACTTAAAATCTTTATCGGCTAAATAAATATGTAATTCAATAAAATTTAAAGCGCGAGATTAAAATGTGAATTTGACTCACGCTATATATAATAAAAAAAATCATGGAGCTTGTGTTTTTCTTAAAATACTCGGGAATGTATTAACCATCGATAATCTAACGCTTGAAAATCTCGCACATAAAACAAACTTAATTTTCTCGACTCGGTTAATGAAAATTTTAAAGAAGTTAGCAAATTCCTTGAAGTTAATTGTATTTTTGTTTTGAAAGGCAATAAAAATTATCGGCCACGAGACCGCAAAGTATGACATAACGTCTCGGTGGTCCCGCGACACTTACTTTGGTATTCGTTGAAAACATGACTATTTCGCGAAAAATGGCCGCGTTAAAAGCGTTATTCGCGTTTGTCATCGCATCTAGAAAAATCCGTCTATCTCCGGTATTCCCCGCGCGATCCGAGCAACTTCATTAACGCGACGATCAAAGGGCGATTCCGTTCTTCAAGCTCGACGACGTAAATCCAATTTCAGCTCATTTATAGGAAGCCTTGGGATCCCTTTATCCCCTCCGCGTTCGGTCGGCCTCGTTCCAAATTAAAATAAAACAATCATCTCGCGGCTCGAGTGGAGCTCGAGTCGCGTTCGAGTCACGCTCGGTTGCACGCCGATAAGCCTAAGCCTTGGGATTCCCGTTCTCTCGATTCATTAGCCAAAGGGTATACCGCAAGGTCGTCGGTTATCCTCCGTATGCACCGCGTGCAATTGGTGCAGAACATCGCGTATCGGAATCATAGGCTCGTCGACTTGGGCCGCGTCGCACGAATATTGATTTCGCGAGCGCCGAGTCGAACTGACCCAGAAGTCACGAAATCAGTCCTCCCCCTACCCCTTGGGATTCGTATGCGCGTGCGAGTCTGGCCAGGGTGAAGTTGGAAAATGATGAACGCGGGTCGGCGTCGGTGGAGGATAAGGGCAAGCGGGGCAAACTGGGACATCGGGTCTTCCACCTGCGATCCGGTGGAGGCCCGAAGGCTTGGGGTTGGCGCCAGGATAACCGCGGATGAGACCGACACCTTCGTTGTTCCGCGAGTTGGACTCGATCCAAGAATGCCGGCGCCAATTGGTGGAGGGCGAGCGGATTCGAGGATTGGTGCGTCGATGCTGCCGAGCTTTTCTTATTGAAAATAGAAGAGGCGTTCGTTCGATGAAAGCTTCCACACCGATTCCGTCGCTCTCGGTGTATTTTCCTTGAGCTTAAAAATTACTTCGTAAAATACGTTGTTCCATGCATCGCAGATACCGTTATTTTCACATTTTTCCTTATAATCGTACATAGAAAACTAACTCTTTGCTGTATATAATTTGTAACTACGGAACTATACACGTTTAAAAATCAATTTTTGTTTCAGAAAACAAATAATTTGACTTTAAAAGGATTTTTTCTTCCTACGATCAAATTTCTACCAAGCGTAAATTTAATAATCGATAATTTCCGTAAATTTAATAATCGATACTTTGACTACATTATCGTTTTAAAAAGTAAAAATATACGGAAAATTATATAAATTATGATACCGTAATGACTTAATACGTATCTATTTTCAAAACCATTACAAGTAAACGATTCTGTAATAAAATAATAAATAACTTATTCTATCTAAGTTAAGTTCAATTTTTAAAAGTGAACCAAGCGAACATAGAAATCTATAATATTTATTTAATTTAAAAAATGTTTATTATATCCCTTATGCCTCTAAACAACGTTTATCACATCTGATTATTGTATCTTATAGTCATTACAATATTCATGATTTCACGATGAAAATAGCTTGATAGATTACTCCCACGTTTATCTAAATACACTTTCTCTATGCGGAAAATACTGGTTTGTATAAAATGAATTAAATTGAAAATACTTATTTGCAAATAAACGTAAAGCAAGAATATTCGCAACGTAGAATTAATTTTTTAATAAAATAATCGCATAGATGTACGATGCTAAATTTATTTTATTCATTTGATTATGAAAACCTTTGAAAATGTCGTATAAATAAAATGTTATTTAAACATTTTAGCTTTGTGGATGAAATTGTTCAAAAAGTTAAAAAAAATAAAATCAATTATCGAAATCGATAAATTTGTATTTTTTTACTGATTAACAAATGTTAAATAGGTTGCGTTAACTTATTCAAAACATTATAAAAGTATTACGATAACTGCGCGAAGAACCATATAAAGTACTTTTGATCCAAATAATATCAAAATATTATTTTAATTGAATATATAGTGTATATAAATAAATATACTATCAACATTGATAATAAATTAATAAATTAACGATTTAATTAAAATTTTATACGCGTCCCGGAAAAAAATAAAATTTTATTCATAATTGAAGACATTACGAAATAATAATTTGGGTTATAAATTTTTTGGGTGTCAAGAAAAAATATGGTACGACTTTACTCACTTAAAAATTTAAAAGCTACTATTTAACGTAATATTACAAAGGAAACATTTATCATAATACAACTTAATATTTATCACTCTTTTGGCATTATTTAAGATATCTTAACTAAAGTTTTAAACCAAAAAAACGTTATAAAAATGAGTGATTTATAATTGTAGCATAGAAAATTTTAAACGTTAGATTTTCGATAAAACTTTCAATGAGCCAAGTTTTAGTATAGAAAGTATTACTCGGCTCAAAAAAATTCGTTTCCGATATAAAATATGCCCAGAGATTCGCCGATTGCTTAGTTTTGAACTTAAAAAACTTGGAAGCGCACCCAATGAAATATTTAAAGCGAGGAAGCGAAACGAAAAATAAAAAAAAACGAAGGATGGGTTTTTTATCGCTGGATTGCAAAGTTAAGAAAAAAAACAGTCGTAAAATACGGTAAATAATATTTGTACGCGAAAAAAAGAAGAAAATGAGGTCAGCGACTGCAGCGGCATAACTTCGCATTAAAAATAGCTCCGGTTGAATTTGAAAGTCGAATACTTTTCGGCCCGCGATAATTTGCCTGCTGCGGTGTTCTAGAAAAATGGAGGACAAGTCTCGCTGAGGTGGTGCTTGCGAAGCTATGCGCCCGAGGAACCACTGACCTTCTTTTTCTTCTTCGTTTTCGCCCTCGTGGACGCCGCCTTACGGAAACTTCGAGGGGCTGCCGAGTAAGCGGGGGAGAGAGAGAGAGAGAGAGAGAGAGAGAGAGAGAGAGAGAGAGAAAAGGGTAAAGTAAATGCGCACGAGCAGCGAATAAAGTGACGCAGGGGTAAACCACAAAAAATTGGTTCGAGCTGTTTTAGAATACAGCCGTTGTCGAGTTCCAATTGAAGCAATTGAACGTTCGCGGAAAGTCGGTGAAAATTACATCGAGCGCTCCATCGTCGATTGGTTTACCTCGTTCGTTCGTTTGGCTCGGTTTTGGCGTAAACCTCGCGAACGCGTCCCCCGAAAAAGTCTTCGATCCACATCCACGTAACGAAAAAACCGTTTCTGTTTTTTTGGTCTCTACGATCGCGCTCGAGTCGACCGAGAAGGAGAAGTCCGAAGAAACCAAGAAGGTCGATCGGACTAGCGACGCCGAGAACGAAGCCGAGAATTCGCGCGTGCAACCAGCAAAAAATTAGGCTCAAAATCATCGCGAAATTAGGCTCAACGTCGCTCCGGTGATCGAATTCGCCCTTTCTCCTCGCGTCTACCTGCGCTCGCTAAGCGTAGGTACCCGAACCGTGCCTACGCCAAACAAAAGAAGGATCCGGACTCGCACCTTACTCACACCATAATGTTAACGACGCTCCAATTATTCCTCTCGATGGGATTCGGTGCGCGATCGGTTGTCTTGAGTAAGCGAGTTTCCGCGTCCGCTGGGAAAAGCTTCGGATCGCCCGGTCGGAGATCGAATCAGTCCTGATCGACGAAGTTACGAGAAACCGTTTCGCGAGGGTGTTGGTAGTTAAGTTTAGATTCCTCGGCTTATCTCGAAGAAAGTATCGCGAAGCTGGACTCGGTAAACCAAAGAACGATGACTTATTTAACTTATGAAAATAGCGAGCGTTTATTTTCAGCGACAAAGGTAAATAAATAAAGGGAATGGCGAGAAAAGCTACCGATGCTCGATAAATTATCATTGCGTCGGCTTTGCGCTTATAGACGATCCGAGTCGTATCATCGTACTCGAACGATCAACGTAAGAAGGGAAACGCTTCTATTTTCCCTATAAATTTCTTTGCGAGTTAGCGTTAAACCCATATTCCACGTTACCTATACGAGCAAATGTTTTATACTTCGATTTTCCGCTTTATATTTTAAGACTAGAAATAGAAAAACTATCCATTTTGCGATCCTTGTAATTGGAGTACGAGATTATACGTTACTTGGATACGAACGCTATATTTCTAATATCTTGTATTCGATAAACTAAAAGCGAAGAATCATGTTTCCTGTTTTCTATCGTATTTATTTATTTCTTTATTTATTTATTTATTTATTTATTTATAGAGATTTTATTTTAACTGGATTCGCGATTGCAAAGAAATAATTAATAATCGATTATTCGCCGTTAGAAATATCGAGAAACAAGCTCTTAACTTTTATCTTCCTTCGAGGTTTCCGCATTGCGGGTAACCATCTGACAAATCGTTCACCGTATACGTACGTAAATAAGAATGCAGCCAGCGATTGCTTTATTTCTCTATTTATCTCGTAAGCGTACACCCAAAATAACGACCCTGACATTTATACGGGAGGTGTGTGTGGGTATTTTTGAAAGCGCCCGTACTTTGTCACGGAACACTTCTTATTTTTCTAGAAATGTAAGTCGTTTGTTTAGCTTAGTCGGAAATAAAGCAAAAAATATTTTTATCTTTTTAATAATACCATTAGTATTTTATATTTCATAATTCCTTATTGTTTTGTTTTTAAATACTTTATTAAATTCAAAAACAACGAGTCAAGGAAAAGAAATTTTACGCATTTCAGTTTATATTCGTATTTTTGTTAATTCTTTTTTTTAATTTATTACGTTCTATGTAATAAAATTGTAATTTCATTTTATACGAATGATATTAGCTGATAAACGAAACGGATAAATTAATTTTTAAAATAATTTTTAAAATACTCTAGAATAAATAGTTACTCCAAATAAATTTAAACAAAAAAATATTTTTATATAATTTAAAAATGTAGTAATTAGAAAATATTGAGAGAGTATTAATAAAAAGCAATTATTTCATTTGCCACGTTTGTGCATTACGTTAAAAATTCATAAGTTTCGATAGTTGATTCGTAAAGATAACTTATATTTATATTAGATGTATTCGTGTATTATTTTAGAATATGAAATTTGTTTAAAAAACTAATCGATTATCCCTTTCAACAACATTATTAAAACTTAATGTCGTAACCTATACTGTCGCAAGAAAAAAATACTCTTTACGTTAAAGTCACTCTCGCTTCCGATAACCAAGCGTAAGGAATACGAGAAAATTTCAAATACAAATACATAATATTTTTGAAAATTAAAATATTTGATCGACATTTGCAGATAAATTATATAATGTAAAACGCAAATTCAAATGAAAAGGAGTAAGTACACAAAATTAATTGAAATAAATTAAAAAATAAATAAAGCCGGATAACTAATTTAAACGACGCCCAAAAGAACTCGTTACTTAGTAACCGGATACGTATATACAAAAATTTATCTCAAACGCATAATAATAAGAAGGAAAATATCGTGTTTAATGCGGTGGTAAATGAGTACAGCGATGGTAGATTTCTAAAATATCTTTCGACCGGAAGGCATCCAAGTACATAGAGATATTTATCGAAGATAAATAAACATCCGAGAAGGTCCATAGAAGATGAAGAAAGATATCAATGGCGTTTTTTATATCCTGGTACTTGGCTTAAACGAAAAAAAAATTTTATCCGAATTTTAAGATGATCGAATCGCCGCATTGCTTTAATTATAATAGTTTAAGCGAGCTTCGATAAATCATTCTGGATTTTAACTTTTAATTGATTTTAATTCATTTTTTTTTTATTATAACGAGATAATTTTTGACAAAGTTAAATATGAAATGGATGCGAAAGAATAACGATCGCATGTGGAATAAAGATGAAATAACGAAGAAACCGATTCGTCCTGCTTGCGATTATTCGAAGAAACTTTTGGCGATCGGTGGATAATTTAGCGAAGGTTCGGTAACGCTAAATATAATTAGCGTTAGCAGTCTCAAAAATAAAATGTAATTTCGAGATTACGAGAAGCTTAGAATATTATCTTCTTCGAGCATCGATGAATCTACCGTAAAGTAAGGTTTTATATTTTAAGGAAATATCAAATATTTACATTAAAGCAAATTTGTTTTTCAATATGAAAACAAAGTTAAATATTTTGTGGAAACGCAACGAAACGAAACAAAACGAAAGGCAGAATAATCGAATAACGAAAGCAAAATCGGACAGCTATATTTACGATATCTAACGATTGTTTTACCAAGGATGATCGTCATTTATCGGAGGCAAAATGCAGTTTCTATAGATTCCAAAAAATAAAATTTCGCACATTTAATTTTTGTAAGCACGGAGGCGACGCGTAATAAAAATGAAAGAAACACTCGAGCGAATTTAATGGCACGGGCAATATAGATTATACATTTTGCGTAGGTTCGCGCGTACGGTAAACAAAAACGACGATCAAATTTGCATGTCTCGCGAAAAGAAAGACAAGAATATTAAAACGAATAATTGCTTTGAATTCGAGGAGGAGTATCCGAAGAAGAGGAAGATAAATACCACGAACGCATCGTAATACCAAAGTTTTAAAAAATACCGTATTATTTAGTAACGTAGGAACGGCGTATAAGAGAAAAAAGCTATAAAAATAAATATTAGTCCTGCTAACGATTAACTTATGTTAATTAATTCGAAAACAAGGACGTTAATAGGCGCCGGAGAAGCGGGATTCGCACGCGATGGTCGAAACGTTGACGCACCTCGAGTAAACAAATTGAAATAATACGGCCGGTGCTCCATCGAGGTGCGTCCGATGGACGCTCGCGAATAGGCGGCGCCAGAAACACGAGCCAAAAATCGAAGCCAAAAATCGAAGCCAAAAATCGAAGCCAAAAATCGAGTCTACCGTCGCGCAATTTACGCGAGGCTTTTTAATATCTCGGGCGTCCGCGGTCGAGCGACGCAGCCAGTATCCCTCAAGGATAGGATAACAGGAATAACAGGAGTCGGTTATTTCGGGCGGCACGTGTAGCCCCGCTCGAAGGAAAATCGATGGTAAAAACGGGTGAGAAAACGGGCGAGAAAACGGGTGAGGAAACGGGTGAGGAAACGGGCGAGGAAACGGGCGAGAAAACGGGCGAGGAAGGAACAGAAGCGGAAGGGGGGAAGGTACGGAAGAAACGAGACGCACGTGCGGAGAAACGAATTCAAGCATCGGTCCTCCGCCCCATCGGGGCAAAACGAGGAAGGCGAAGAAAGAAAGAAAAAAAAAAAAAAAAAACCCCGAGCAGATATCCGCGCTTGCGACCGAAGCCAAAAAGGAGGGAAAGGTGCGCGCGTGTGTGGCACATACCTTAATGCCGTTGCATCGGGCGCCGCGTTAGAGCTGTTGCCATGGCGACTGCCGGCAGCGAGATCCCGAAATCTTTTCTGAGTCATCCCGCGGCTTCTTCCCGCGCGGCTCCACCGCCGTATTTCGGCGGTTCGCCTATACCCGGCTGCTGCTTGGGATAGCGCGTCCCGCCGTCGTCCGTCCTTCGACTTGGACCGAGACTCGCTTAGCTTTGCTTCGCTTTGCTTCGCTTTGCTTCCCCCGCGTTTCCACCCTCACCCCTCCCGCCCGGCTGATACGCGCTTCTTCAATCTTTCTTTCTTCAACCTTGTTCTCGTTAACGGCGCCGGGGAAATTCCCACCGCCGTTCTTTTCGTTTCTCGTCCTTTCTCGTCCTTTCTCGTCCTTTCTCGTTGTTCCTCGAGTCGCGCCTCGCTAGTCTCATTTACATCCGAGAATCTCGCTCCGAAAAAGCCGCGTCGACCGCGCAAGGGTAGCGACTTTGCGTTCCGAACTCGAGATTCCCGTTAATTGGCCCAACCGTGAAGCGCAAAAACCATCGTCAAAAACCGCTTCCCTCCGCCTCCCAAATTCGTTCCATTTCCTCGAAAGCACCGTTTCGTTCGCAAATGCCAAGATCGCGAGCTCGAATTAGTTCCCGTTCTCGAAGGACGCGTACGTTACGAACCAGCGTTACTTCCATAAATCTCGAGAGACCGCCCCGACACCTTAACGACACCTTCGCGGCCGTTGCGATAAATTCGAAAGGTTCGAAGGAGGCCGAGGAAGGATTCGTCAAGATTCGTCGACTCCTGCCACCGAGATGGCGACCTTTGAAAATACAGCCTAGGAAAGCGTATCCTCGTCGATCGCCGCTTCCTCGACAGGGGAATCACCGCGTGCTCGGACACCCGGACGGACGCGAGCGCGATGTCCGTGTGGGAACGCGGGGACGAGGGGAGTAGAGGCACGGGAGAGGAGAGAGCGCGTAGGAGAGGACGGAGAGGGAGAGAATAATAGGAAAGGTTCGAAGAAAGGATTCGCGCTCGGGATGGTTTGGAATCGATGGAAGGTGAGCCGTTCGCTCGGATACCATTCGAGTACCACAAGAATGCGTTCGAGTCCTCTCCAAGGATTCGAGTCGATTTCCCTTTTTTGGTTCCTCTTTTAAACGCATTCTCTATTTCTGCGATAGTCGACCGATCGATCAACATTCATTTGCATATTTTGTACAAGTGCCGAGTGTATTTACCTTTTCTCGTATCTTGAACGGCTGTAACTCTATAATTACGATTAGATTTTTAGCCTTACTTTGTATTCGGGAGGTTCGACCCATCAAATTTTAATTTTTGTTGACTTACTAATCGATGAGCGGAATTTTTTAAAACCTTTCGGAGATCCTTTTAGTCTCGGTAAAAGTATAGAAGCGTATAAATAAATACGGATTCTCGATCCTACGAAATTTGAGTATCGCTAATATTGGGAAAAATCAAATATTATCCTATAATTACGCTATTATCCATCTACGTTAATATTTAAACGAAAGCTACGATCGCGCGTGTGCGAAAAATAAAAATGCCTCGTGTGGAGGCACGTTGGAACAATTTAATATTAAATTAGACGAATGCATCTCGAGCACGTGGGATCCGAAGATCGGGAAGAAAAGAAATTTCAAATTTTGTTCGAATGGCGTCAACGTACGAATCAGCCTATCCTTCGTCGTTAAATTGAAGCCGACGACGAGTATCTTCACCCGCGCGACCCTCGCGATAAAGGCTACGGGAAATAAAGGGAACGCGTCTCAAAATAAGCGATTATTTGTAGCGTTCGTCCAGGGTAGGTTCGAGAGGAATGCGAATTAAATTTAATTACCTCGTAGCTATTGATTTTCAATAAACAAATTAAACCGCTTTTTTTATTCGTGGGATAATCGAATGACGCGCCCCGTTAAACGACTGTAAAATAAATAAGTTATATCCAGTCGATCGTTCCTTCGAAAGATATTTTATATTTGTTAAAGGATGGTTTCATTTTATACTCGCGATGAAACTTTAATTTTACCCGATTCGTAAAAGGTCGAAATTTAGCCGAACTTTGTAAAATGCAAAAATCTTTCGTTCCAGCGATAAAATATTTTCAACGAGTTTTAATACTATTAATATTTTTATCCAAGAAAGAGAAGCGATTCTTCGAAATAATTTATATTGTTAATTTTAGATCGTCGCGCGAACTTTCGTGCGTACACGCGTATATCGATCCAGAAAATACGGAAATAGTCAGTCCATATTTACGCTAGAGAAAAGCTAATTTATATTTTACCATCGAATTTTGATAAAATATAATTCATTTTTACCGGTGAATTATACATTTTATATTTTTTACGTGTTTTTAAATAATCTCAGCATACGGAACAAGTATTATTCAAAAAATATTTCAATGCACAGACAATACTTTAAAGCGTTCATTAATGTAAATACCGAATTATTGCATTAATTTATATTAAAAATAACGTATCTCTTTACAATAGCTAATTCACATATAAATCGATTTAGACCCGATGAAAAGTATATTATTATTTCTATTATATTTTTATTAATTATTGAAAAATCTTAAATCTTCGAATACGACGCGTACATTTATATTATATTTGGTACAACGGTAATTAAAAAATTAAAATTCGCATAATAAATTCTGATTTTAATAATATAAAAATCGATACGTAGTGTAATAATTTTGTTATAATTTTATTATTTTATTATTTTAGATGCATATCTCTAGAAAAACGAACAGAGACTTTTAAATTAAATTTATCGATACATTAAATTTATTAGGTTTTTAATGAATATCGCGACGAATATTTCGTAAGAGATACAAAGGATAATTTTGAAGTTCTAATTTTAGATTTTGTTTCAAAATACGTATCGCGCGTTTTTAAACATCTTTTCAGATGCTTGCGATATTTATCGATTAGAAATAACCGTAATGTTTCGAATTCGAGGGTTTTCCAAGTTTTTTGTTCCGTAACGATATGTATACAAACGATACATAGTTTTTTATATATCGTTGTATCGTCGACGCAAAAGTAAAAAAACTTTTACATGGATCGATCCTGGAATTCAAGGATACCCTGATTCCCCAAAACCCGCCTTGTATCAAATTCAACCTCGAACTCCGAATAAGAACGAAGATATAATTATTACGCTCATTCGTACAAAGCAAATTCTACATTCGTTTCGTAAATTCCTCCCGCTCTATTACCAAGTATTCATCGACGCGTCGATTCTTCTCCGCGTTAGGAAAAAGAAAAAAATTGAAGTTTTCCTCCAGTCCCGTGTGCCATGAATTTCCAGACGGTCTGTCTCTCGAACCGCACAGATACACGCGCGTGTACTCCTTAAAGAAGACCCGACCGAATCGAGCTTTTTCACGAAAAACGCGAGGTCACGCGAGAATTACGTAACGACGCTCGCACAACGGTTCGAGCAAAGGATCCAAGGCGAACCGGTGGAGGCGCCCCCGGGTGTAACTTAACAGGGCCGAGAGCACGTGTGCCGGAAACGCCTTCCCTCCTCCTCTTCGAAACGAAACAGGAGGATGCCCCACCCCAAGGCCCCTCGGGGCCCGTTCCCCCTCCTCTCCATCAATACCAAGCCGCCGCCGTCGCCGTCGCCGTCGCCGTTGTCGTCGCCGTTGTCGTCGCTGTTACCGTCGCTGTTACCGTTGCTCCCCGGACTGCGTTATTATAGTTTGCTCGCCTCCGTCATCTATCTCCGTCTCTGTTTCGGGCGATGGTGGATAAGGAGCCACGCGCACGTGATGACAAGCCCGGGACTCCGATGGCTTCGCGTAGTTTTTCTAGTTTGTGCAGGAGCCGCTCGAAAACGGACGACAGTCTTGCGTCTTCTTGTCTTCGGTACATTAGCGCCAGGCAAATGGAAACAAGCTCGGCGAGATTCGAGATTCCCTTGGGGTGGCGGTTTCGTCGATTCCGACTTCGGGAGGTGCAGTGCTGCGGATGTTTTCTGGATCGATCGCGTCGCCTGGGTGGAACGTTGGTTCGTAACTTTCCAACGGTGGACCACCCGATTCGTTCCTATTGGATACGCGGCTGAGGAATTTCACTTGTTGCCCGAAATTTGTCGATTTGCAATTCCAAGACCGGAGGTACCGCAAATCGCGAGTAGTCCGATAACTCCATCCTTGTTTCCAATCGTAGCTCATCCTTAAACTTATTCTCTCTTCGGATAGTTCAAATTATTCGTCTAGCAAACTCGGCGTACTTTAGTTTTTAATACAAGTGAATTTAAGCTACTTTTTTTTTACCGTAAATGTAAGTACGTGTACAGGTAACTATTTCAAAATGCATTGTAGCTAGACGAAATGCAGTACTCGGGGATTATTGCGCTCACTGATTCGGAATTCGCATTACGAATTTACTCGTGTGCTCGCGACGCGGAAGGAGGGAGACGCGTATATTCCGTACGGAAAGCGTAGGACAGAAAATTAATATTCGAAAGAGTGGTATGAAATTTCACTCGTTGAATATTCGTTCAAAATTTATGCGATTGCTCGATATAATAATTTAAGTGGATTTTTCAACGAGTTCGCACTTTTGAATATTTGCACGCTTATGAATAGTTTTGTATAAATATAGATGTATTAAATACATTATATATTAATATCCATTGGTAATTCGTATACAAGTATCGGAGTTTTGTATTATTTTTTGTTCGATGATGGATGATAGAGAAGAGAACGTATGGACGAACGAGGAAAACCGATAAGTTAATTATCAATGATGAATTATGCGTTACCTAATATGCGAGGGTAACGTGGTAATTTTATTTGTATGGTCATTTACGATTTTTAGCCTGTGAAATTTCATTAGTATAAAGTATCAGTCGACGTTTAGAATTCGAAATTCATGTATTTATTTATAGCTTTATTATTGTAAAAAATATTGTACATTAATTTTTTTTTTGTTATATACGATAAAACGATTACATAAAATTAAAATTACATGTATAGCGATGTAATTTAAATTACAAAAATTAACACACGCAAATGTCGTCTGAACGTATCTTATTAGATAACTTAGCGTTATTATTGCGCACATCGCTTGTGTGTTCCACACTACTGAATATATATAGAAGATTGTAAAAATAAACTTATCGATCGGTGCCCGAGTAAGGCTAATATTTTTTTTTGCTAACGTACGACATCCTTTCCGAATCAAGATCATATTTCTGGATAAAAAATTTGTACGTTTTTTTTATATAATCAATTACAAAAACGCTCGACTGTCCGTAATTCGAAACATATTTTATAAATTAATCTTTAGTCGTCTCCTTTATTAATTTACAATTTAAGAAATTTCATTTATTTACATTATACTGGAAGACTATCGGTGGTACAAGTCGTAATTATTATATTCTAATCATAATTAATACATAATTTTTATGTAAATACACTAATTTATTTCTAAACAATCAAATACCAAATATCGTCAAAAATATTTTAAGGAATATCGATATTTTTATTTAAACATAAGATAAACAGGGTTTTTTTATTATACGATATACGTAAAACTTATCTACAAATTTTTCGATATTAAAATTTGAAAGACTTCGCGTTAAAAAATTTAAAAAAGGGTTTTTTTAAACATTTTTTATAATAATTTTTTATATAAGATATAAATTGCGAGAGCGTAAAATCGAGGAAACTGTCCGCGAAACATCTGAAAAATTGAAAATAAAAACTCACATCGATTTTCCGAATCGAGAACTCGTTTTCTGAATTTTGTTACATTAATATTTTCAATACATTCTAGTTAAAAGCGGTGTAAATTGGAACATAATAAATAGATACGCCCAAACAACCCGAGGTGTATAATAAAGACGAAGCCGCAGATTTCTCGTTAACTCCTAAAGGAAAATAAGGCCATGGATGCGCTTCTCGATGTAAACATTTAAAAAGTCATAACCTCTCGAGGGTTTTCATTTAGGGAAAAATATATCGCCGCTTCCTTGAAAAGTCATAAGAAATCTACTTAAAACTACGAATCGTATCGGCTGTTGCGAGATGATAATTATAGAAAGCAAATAAAGCAGCGTTCGGTGAAGTTTATCGAAACGTATCGGAGCTCCGGAGCTCCGGAGCTCCACGCCTCGCGGGCTAATGCCAACTCGTAGACAAGGGCCCGGAGACTCCGATCGAATCTAAGGGTGGTGGTAATAACCCGGACGGTCGAAACAGGACCGAGGGCCGGAGCATTCAATTATCTCGCGCGAGCCCGAAAATGGGTGCGGGTGCATCGCGGTTCTCGCCCGAGGAACGTAAATTACACGCTGCACGGAACGTCGATAGGACCCGGATACATAGGATCGCCCAACCGTGACCCTCCGCGCATCCCGTTTCCGGGAAGAGTCGCTTTACGGTGTAACCGGAGCTGCGGGAAATCCACGCACGCGAACACGGAAGAGTCGGTCCGACTCGAAATTTTCGCGAGTCAGCTGGTGATCTCAGCTCTTACCCCAAGCGTCCCACTCGTTCGCTTATTTCCAACAATATCAGCGGAGGAGTGTATCGAGCGATTGAATCGTAGGGATCGAGGGATCCGAGGAGCGGTCGACGAGTGATTCAACCAGCGATTCAGCGAGCGATCCAACGAGCGATCCAACGAGCGATCCAACGAGCGATCCAACGAGCGATCCAACGAGCGATCCTACCGCGTTCGGAACGACGAAAAGTAGCGCACTCTTACAAAGCTACGAGCTCGAACGTTTCTCCTCGACGTATTTATTCCGAAGGAGCCGTTAGCGCTCGAATCGTAACAGCTCGTATTATGTACACGGGCGAAGTCAGGAGATGCTCTCGTTGCCAGTGATTCGTTTTCAAGTAATTCTACGTACTTCGAGATAAAAATACTCGGAACAATTAATAACCGTTGTATAAATAAATCCTTGCGCGTACGGTTACGAGTCCACGAACGAACCGCTTCCGATAACACGCGCAAAATATATTTTTCGAATTTAATTTTTATTCCTTTAGTTTTATTATTTACGAGCGTTGCCGCGAAGCTTTATGTAACGCGCATTCAAAATAGAAATCTTAAAGATCTCACTCGTACGGAAGGTCTTTCGAGCGGAGCCCGTTAAAAATCGTATTATACGTAAATCGCGACTCTCTGGCAAACGTAATTAAATTATTTACGAAACATTGACCGTTCACCCGAGCATACGCGATTAAATTTAAATTTAAATTTAAATACACCACTGTAATTATTTGGAGACGGTCTCGTTTAGATAATTAAATAAAATCAAAATACGCTTCGCGAAGTTTTTTCTTTGAATGCGAAAAATTCAAGAAAAAATTTGCACTGGGAGGGATGAAAAGCAGCGATGCGAGTCGGAACGAGATCTACGATGTACTTTCGAATGTACGCGTGTATCGAGGGGATCGGTATCGGTTCGCTAAGGCCGGACAGCGTTCGTGACAAAAACATCGGAGGAGTCTCATCGATGGGATGGGATGAGACGTCGCCTGTTCCTAGAGTAGAAAGTCGGGGATAGAACGATAAGAGGAAGAAGGACGGGGCGAGTGGCCGCGGTCAGGGCCGACGAGGACGACGGCACCGTAAAAAATCGCAGTCGAAGGGAGGAAGGGAAGCGGGAACAACCCACGCTCGACTCCCTTCCCTTCGTCCTTGAAGCGCCCTTGATTCGCGTGCAAAGGCGACGTTCCGACGTTGACGAGTTTGGACAATTTCGTCGCTCCGTCTCGGGTTATCGGCTAGGACACGCTATTTTTACCCCCTCCTCCTCTACCCCTGCCGATTCGACGGTACGTTAGTTTTATTTTCGACGAGTGTCGTATTTGGTCACCTCGTATCGCGCTTAACCTGCGAACCCGTTCTTACCGGGTCGTTGCCGATGTCTCGGACCACTGTAACCGACGGACGGCGAGGATACGGTCCAACTGCCGCCACCAAGATCATCCGGTCCTTATAACATTTTAACGTATCCTCGAGTCGAATAACTCGCGAGCAGCGGTTTCTTTTTACAAAAATATCTTGATTCGTCGTTAAAAGGTGCAATGCGTTTATCGCGAAATCGCGCATCTCGGAACATCGATAATCTTATTATACGCGATGAGCCATCGACTTCACTCAGCCGATATTTAATTCGAAAAGTACATTTAAAATTAAAAGGTTCTTTATTAATGAGATCGAAAGACAAAGTTTGGATCAGGCTCGTCCGATGAATAATTAATCGCGGATCGGAGACAAGGTCTTCCAGAAGATATTCGCGACGGTCTTCCACGTCTTTTTCGCAGGCGACAGTGACGGCGCACTTTCCTTCGGAGCGTAAAGAAGAGTAGGAAGAAGAAACGGAATAAGCAAAAGTCACGGCGGAGAGAAGTTGCACCCTACGGAGACGGAGCGAGAGGGAGCGAGAGGGAGAGAGAGGGAGAGAGAGAGAGAGGACAGGGCGTGGCCTCCACACCCCCGCTGTTTTAGCGCTAGAGCCTAGTCTCTCTCGCTCTCTCGGGAACGCCATCTTGAATATCTGGGCCGAACAAGGGTGAAAGTTAGGGTTGCCGACTCGTTTCGTCCCGATGCTCCTGGAAGAATCACCTCGTCCCCGATCGCGTGGAGGCGCGTTGATCGGTTCTCGTCACCGTCTCGCTGCCGAACTCGGGAAGGATCAAGGATCGGACGTCGAGCTTCCTCGACCCGCGACCGACGGATTTTTGCTCTTCCTTTCCGGCGTCCAAAGTATGAGTGTTCGGTCGCCTTCGCTCGCGCCTTCGAAAATTTATGAGCGTCGAGATCGAAGAAAGCGCGATAACGCTTAGATACGTTGCTAACTAAAAATGCGAACAACGCCGAGTTAATACCCGAAAAATCTTTACGCTCCTTTTATCTCGCGAGTACGAATCTCAACGTCTGAATAAAGGCGCACGGCGTAAAAGCAGCGCTTATCCAACTTAGAAATACGAATGTTCGAATACGAATTTTCGTTGGTACATTATAGCTTTTATTGCCATTCGAATAATAAAATGTCTTCTAAAAATAATATCGAACGTATCAACGCGATGCAAAATATTATTTTCTAAACGATTTCTCTAAAAGCAACTTTTCGCGACGCGGTGATATGGAAAAGGCGATACGTTAGACGCGGGAACGAGGAACGATTCATTTTTTAAATAAAGACCGCTCCTCGAGTTTCCGCGTATTTCCCAAAAAAATGCACGGCGATAACTTAGGCGTAAAGCGTAGGCGTCCTCCAAAATGCGAGTGATTTGTCCGTGCAACGTAATCGGGATTATATTTCGGAGAGGGACGCGATCCTCGTTCGGTACGATGATGCAAAATTTAACAGTCGACGCTATTCAAGTACCTGTTGTCTGCATTCTTGGGCCTCTCCCGTTCGCTCGGGCCTCTCTCCCCCCTACCCGCCTCCCCAGCCACCCGCGCCTCCTTCTCGTACTTGTCTTCCTCGTCCTCCTCGTCCTCCTCGTCCTCCTTGGCCTCACGCTTCCTCTCCTTCTTTTTTTTTTACGTTCTATTATTGCACGCTGAATCAGCGTTTGTTTGAGGAAGTCGCCGCTCAAAAACTCTGCATAAGCACGTAATCGTGCACGTTCTTGAAAATTATACTCCCGAACGCGCTTCCATTAAACCGTATAATAATCGTGTTGTCTTAATAAAGGAGACTTTCATAAATCGGCGCGTAGTAAAAGCTCTGGAACAAGGAAAACAGCGATGTCGCTGTTTAGGCTCGCGATCGAAGGCCTTCATCCTACGATATTGTAACTTTTATCGAAAATTACTCGGGAAATCCATGAAAATTATTTTCTTCCTTAAACCGATACCAGATCGAAGCGAAATAAGATCGAGAGGATAGAGGTTGATTTCGAAAACCAATTGGAAGGATCGCATAATTTGTCGAGTTAAACGACCGCGTCGATTCGTCGCTTTTCCGATGGTCTTGTATTTTCTCCTCGGTAATTAGACGTTTCTCGCTTTAATTATGACACGAATGCGCCGTTAAGGGAACAATCGAGTCTAATTATACGACACCCAGGAACGAGTTTACCCTTGACGCGACGATCGATTAATTTTGATTTAACTGCGAACGTAAAATTTTAAATAGGTAAAAAGATGCCATCACCCGAAGTGAATTTCGAGGCGATAGCGAATTTGTTTTCGCGTCGCGCTACTCGTATCAGTTTCGAATAATTTCTTCACCTCGGTCATCGGTTAATTCGATCGACAAACAAGATTCTACGAGACAAACAAGTTCGAGTTAAGAAGAAAGGAAAGAGTTAAGTAATTTTTAAGTAAATCAAGGCTTTCGTTGGCGTAGGATCGGACGGGAAAAGGGATCGAATTCGATCTTGGGAAGGATCGAACAAACGTTTGGTCTATTTTGCGTTCCCATGGAGAAACAGCCAGGGTCTATATATATATATATATATATATATATATATAATTTTCCATTTCATCGTAAACAAGTTTACGGGCTCATTATTAGGGGCGTAAAATTTAAAGCTCTCGGTTATGAAACATAACACTAGAGACGGCGTTAGGTAAAAAAGCGCCAGTTTCGAGGGTTAAGATTCGCGCACCTCGGTGAAAAAGCGGATATCCCCGGCCGTATAAACGTTCGAGAAACATAAAATTGAATCCTCCGGACGCGCGATTCCGCGAAAATCATACAATTCAATCCTTCCAGGAAGAGGCATCTCCTAGCAACAGCAACGTTGTATCTCGAGCGGCGTCCCTTCCTCCCCCGCCCCTCGCGGACCATCGCCGTGGTGCGAGTGCGCACGCGCTAGGGAGAAAGGCGCGTGTCCTCCTCCTCGCAGGCTAATAATTTCCCTCGTCTCGCGCTCGTTAACTCCTTTCTTTTGTCGCTCTTTTCTCTATCTTTGATCCTTTTCTCGTTCCTTTGTCGATCTTTGCTCGCTTTTTTGGGATTTCGGGATCCCGAGTACACGCATGCGTAATGCGCGCGATCCGACCGCGATTCACGCCGTCGTCGTCGGACTCCTCGTCGGACTTCTCGTGGTCTCCTCCTCGGAATCGTTCCATCCACCGCGGAATGAGACTTGCCTCGGGTTCGCTCCGAGAAGGAGCGAGTGTTCAGCTTTTGCTCGTCCACCGAGACTACCCTCGACATCCCTCCTTCCGAAAATCGAGCGATTCGACTCGATCCGGTTCGAAGGAGAAAGGATTTCCATCAGAAACGTCGCCGGCGATAATTTAATCCGTCGAATTGCTCGAGTCCCGTTTTCGTAGGCGGCTGTTTATCGAACAAAGAAGACCCTCGAAGAACCTCGACGATAACTATTAGCAGCGGCGTGCCTCGAATTCGCTCCGCGTAAGCATTCCCCGTACGAGGCGACGTACTTTCACACTCGCGCGCATATTTTCCATTGCCGCTCTTACGAAGAACCGACGGACTCTCGCCGTAAAACGGCGTCTGCACTTTTATCGTAAATAAAAGAGTTTAAAGGACGCGTGCTCGCGAATACTTTATTCGGCCGTAAAGCTTCGCGCAAAGGTAACGCCTCGTCTGTGCAGACGTTCCTTCGGAATTAAGATGCAACTTTGGCGTACGATTATTATCGTAGGTTAGGTGCGGGAACCGTTTTTAATAGCGCTACGCCCGCATCGATACCCTGACGTGTTCCTTGGCTTTTCTCGGGGGGGAACGGACGGGGGGAACGGACGGGGATCCGCTTTCGTTTACGGGCGATGGAAATTCACGGGCTTGCAACTACGGCTCGCACGGAAACGTAAAACGCTTTTCGTTCCGTAATTTGAAATTCTCCAACGGGAATCGTTCCTCGAATTATCGTCCATTTTAATCGTTGTTTTCTTTCGCTTTGGAATTTTCGTTTAGCTCCTTCGAAACAAATTCGCCTCGCGTCCGATCTATACCCCAAGTGCTATAATATACGCGAGCGTACGTTCACTTTACGGCGTTGGAATCGTGTCTCGTAACTTATGGACATTTTAAAATAAGCCGCTCGTTGATCAACTTATCCACGACTCTTTTGAATAAAATTAATTTTTTATAATTAGCGAGAAAGCAACTCGACTCGGTTAGTTTCGAATCTAAGTACATTCTCGAACCCGCATTTTATGCAATTGTAAATTTAATTTACAAGGATAGTATCGATTCGTTCGTTCGAATGGTCCAATGGAAAGTAATTGACAAGTCGCAAGATTTCTAAGTCACGAAATAATAGTTTATTACCTCGGTCGGTTTATCTTACGGACTTTCACTGTATTTTCTTCCTTATACCCGTACCGCATACGTACGTACGCGCACCGACGTCCTTTCATTGGTTTCATTGGTTTCATTGGTTTCATTGGAATTTCAACAGCTCTCGTACGTACGCTTCTTCGTTTTGAGTCCCTCAAGGCTAATCGCTAATAAATAACCCATACCACGTATTATACGCGCTACTTCGCATAAAACTCACTTTTTCTTTTCCGTCTTCGTTTTTCCTGCGCTCGTAATTGATATAGAGAATGACTCCTTCTCCTTTGCCTTTCTCTCTCTCTCCAACTCTTTCTTTTTCTCTTTTTCAATTTCTTTTCGCTCTTTCTCCTTTTTTTTCTCCGTTTCTTTCTTTTCTCTTTCTTTTCTTTCTATCTCCTTTCGTTTTTCCTTCTCCTTTTGCCTCTCCAATTTCGTTCGAATTTCCGTTTCCTTCCGTTTCTCCCTATTCTTCCTTTTTTCCTCTTCCTTCCGTTTCTCCCTTTCTTTCCGTTTCTCTTCTTCCTTTTGCTTCTCCTCTTCTTTTTGCTTCTCCTTAGATCTTTTATTTTCTATCTCCTTCCGTTTCTCGTATTCTATCCGCATCTCTTTCTTTCTCAACTTTTCCACTTCTCTTTCCATTTCTTTCTCCCTCTCCGCTTGTTTATGCCTAAGCATTTGTAATTCTTTCTCGCGCTCTCTCTCTCGCTCCTTCTCCTTCCTCCTCAGCATTTCCAATTCTTTCTGTATTTCTTTTCCTCCGGTAGACATTTTGCAAACGATTGCTTTCGCGCGTTGTTTCGAATATCTTGTTGTTCGCGGCTTTCGATACTTCTTCCCTCTGTTATTTTCACTTTCTCGTTATCGTCGATCTTCTTATTTACCCATACTTCAAAATCGTGTTTTTTTCAGTTTCTGAAATAACCACTTTGCATTACTATTATTATATGTCAATTTTATTAAAAAAGTTACCTTTTATTTATTATGAGTTTGCGTGCAATGTAATGTTCGAGTATCCAATCGATTCGTTATTAGCGTATCAATTATCTGCTCGGTCACTATAAATTTTACAAAGAAAATGCAATATACGAATATATTTTCGCAAGGAATGTTTAAAAGATATGCACGAATAAACTTTGTTCGTACGACTAAATAATTGTTTTAAGAATTCAGCAGTTTGTTCTTTTAATATACATCGTTACGATATCCTTTTCTTACGTTACGAATCTGCAATCGATATTTCACTACAATTGAAAATTGAAATGAAAAAATGACGAGAAAAACTTTAAATAATCAATAAATACTAGCTTTGCCTTTATGAAATATTGTGTGAAAGTAGCTCTCGAGATCGAAGTAATTAGATTAATAAAATATTTATAATTTAAAGCTGTCACCGCGAAGTATTCGACTATTACGCGATCGATATCAAGGGATTATTTTGAAAAGATAGATACAACGGATTCGAACGAGAGAATAATTTAATTAGCGAAGAAAAATCTGAAAATTACTTACAATATTAATCTTAAATATCGAAATGAAAATATACGATCTTGGTGAGAAACACTATGGAAATCATAGGAATTAGAGCAAAAATCGCTTCGATATAATAATCTAATAGTACAAAAAAACAAAAAAAACAAGCACCGATAGAACAACCGGACACGACGCCAAGGTTTTCCAGTTTGGAAAACACGATTTAACTATCCGAGTGACACGGTGACACGTTGACTCGTCGACAACTACAACTTTATAATAAATAGGTAATTTTTTAAGACATTCTTCATCGTGATTCGACTCGTTATTTATTAAATAATTATAAAGGATTCAAATACGTAATAACGAACGTTGATTTTAACTGTAAAATAAAGGAAAAAAGCCGTTGTTTATCCGCTATCGCGACACAAATACCGAGTAAAAGTTTACGAGCGTATGTAGCAATGACACCCTATTTGACTCGAGACTAATAAGTCACTAGAAAACCTGTTTCGTCTCGACCGCTTGAAAATATTCAGACTTTCGTAGCGAGCGTTCGGAAAAATGGGCTAAAATTTCAGTAAATTTTTATTTCACCTTCCGTCGACAGGAGTATAGAATTCCAGCAGCGCACCTCGACAAAGGCCCCGAGCCGAGAAAATGGTTGCGCAACCCAATGGAAACAACGCGAACAAATGAAAATGAAATCCGGTCCCATCGACTCGCGACTGGCAAAGCCTCGAGCAAGTTGACCGTCTCGATTCCCCAGCCCCGAAGTTAAGGAAAGTCCTCTTCCAACCTCGTCTCCAGAAGCGCTCGCAGGGAAAGGAAAACCGTGTCTCGCTCGATGTTGCGCGTCCAACTGCGGCTCCGTCGTCGAATAGTGCTTTTTTATCCGATACCCGATGACGATCTTAGCTACTCCGCTTAGCTCGGCCTTGTACGGAGGAGGCGTGTGATTTAGGAGTCGACTTCGTCGGGAGGATAACTCCGACTCCTCGGATCAAGCTGCTTTTGCGGGAATCGGGGAAAGCCGTCGTTACTCATTTTTTTTAATGCAATATCAATAATCCGAAGCTTTTTTTTCGCGAGCTTTTCTTCGACGACTGGATCTTGCTTTTCCTTTCCGCTGATACATCGGAGGTGCGATGGTATCAAAAGAGCATCGTCGTACGCTCGATAAAAGGAAGAAATATCGCTCAACTTACTTTACGTCTGCACTTGCAGCGAAAAAATTGAAAAAATTTGCGAGCTAACGAATCCGAACTAGATTCTTTTACGCAGCCATAGTACCAAGCTATTGTACCAAGCTATTGTACCAAGCCACTGTACTAAGCCACTGTACCAAGCCACTGTACCAAGCCATTGTACCAAGCCATTGTACCAAGCCATTGTACCAAGCCATTGTACCAAGCCATTGTACCAAGCCATTGTAGCCCGTACCTGACTCGTACGATTCAGCGCCAAGTTGGACCGTAATAAAGATATTGGTTGGCTTTATCCAGTTTCGCTCGACTGGTTATCCGAAGCTCGTCCATAAACTTACGACCAGACGCGCGTTATCGGTAATAAATCAAATTTTTTTTCCTATTTGCAACGAACGGCTCGCCGCATTGGTGGTTACGCGTAATTTACCACTACTCTGGTATTAGCGATCGGTGAGAAAAAACAACCTCGCGCGATTCGCAACGATACTTTTTTAGGACGATTCCGCATCTATTATCGTGCATTTATCGTTATTGGAGACACCGTTCTCGAATCTTATTAGCGAGGTCAAAGCGGTATCGAACCAAAGCCACACCCCCTCCACCGTTTATCTCGAGGTTTATACAACTTTTGTTTACTAATAATATTAACCACGCTTACCTCTCAAAGTAAAAATCAAAGTATCTTTTCAAAATAGCATCTAGCATCTTTAACGCTCGTTGAAAAATTTCGAGGACGCTTTAATAGATAAATGAACGCGACTCGCTCATACCGCGAATACCGTACAGATTTTTCCCGTCGCTTCTCGTTCCGTACACATCGTAATATATACGTTACGTGATCGTTACAATTTTTCAAACAAAATGTTTTTTAGAAAAAAATTAATTTTTCACCGTTGGTTTACGCTCTTTTTGTATATATATATACAGATCTGATAAAGTTTTGTTAAACGAATAACTTGTTCGTGGATTCGCGGTTTTAATTTTCCTTTGATGTACGATTTGATTACTTTTTATCTTGAATTATTAATTTGTTAATTATAAATATATTATTAAAAAATACATATAAAAAATTTTTTTTAGTTATAAAAATGAAAACATAAAACTAGTTTTCTCGTTTAAACGAAGCAAATTTATCATTGCCAGATAAATAATAATCGTGAGAGTTTCTCTTCTAAACGCTGCATGATTCAGCGTAATCAACGATTAATCGGTGAAAAATGTTATTTCTTTGATATTAAGTCGTTTTATTAAAATCTTCTCTCTCTACCAGTTAATTTTAAAAATCTGATAGCGCAACAATAAAATCAATTCTCAATAGTGATTTTATTTTTAATTTATTCCTTATATTTGTAAAGTTCACGAGTCGCGTCCACTCGTTTTTAATTATGTAAAAGTTATAAATTAGCTGATAAAATAAATACAAATTTGCTAATCGCAGCCCGTCGAACTATGAAACAAAAAAAATAAAAAGACGTATTCAGTTTGAAAAACGTATTGTAATCAGTATATCACGGCTGCGAGCGAAATACTTGCGGTTTGCGGTGAAATTCGCAGTTAATAAAAAATGTCTGTAATTAGTAATATAAAATGTTTTTCGTTTTTCCCACCCGTCGAGTGGGAGAGTAAAAAGAGAAGAAGCATACGCAGCGTTAAATAGTAGTGCTAAATCGACATTGTTTTTAAGCGTTTACAAACGCACGGCTCCGATTTCGTTGATAAAGGAACGTGCCAACCGCATTTATATCTTATCGCATGCCCGCAAACAATTTATTCTCTGACCGGAAGTCGTAATATTTACGTGAGCATTTTTTCTCCAGCAGCTCTCCTCATTTTTTCCTTTTCTTCTGTTCTTTTGCTCGCTCTGTCCGCGAGTTTTCGCCTTGCGAGAGGAACTGAGATTAGATCTCGTGCAGGGCGAGAGGGAGGGAGGGAGAGGGAGAGGGAGAGAGCCATGAGGCGAATAAACGTCGTTATCGCGTAGAATGAGGAAATTCCTCGTTATATAGCGAGGGCACGTGCATATTGTCGTATGTAATCGAGGGCGACGGCGGCGGCATCGCTGACGGGGCCACTGACGGCACTACTGACGGCACTGCTGACGGCACCGCTGACGGCACCGCTGACGGCACCGCTGACGGCACCGCTGACGGCACCGCTGACGGCACCGACGACCACGACGAAGGGCTTTGTCTCCTTTTCCAAAGTAGAAAGCATCGAAACGCTGGTTATATTTTTTCACCACACTGGGATTCTTGCATCGTAACCCTCTCAAAGATGCGAGTCTGAATATCAATTGGATTCCAGGTGTTGCCTTTTTGTGAAACAAATTTGCGCGTTCCATGTATTGACTGATTGAAATTAGAGGGGGACTCTTTTTTACAGTATCTTGTTACTCGATAATAATTCTATGGGAAATTTAACATGGTTCGTTTCCTAATTTAACAAAGTCGTGGCTCGTTAATTCGAATTCATGTGTAACATTTTCGATTTACAAGTAGAAGCTTGTTACCGTTTAGTTTGTCGTAGTTCGGTACGGCCTTACATTTATCAAAGCTGTATGCAGTCGAGTAATACTTTTTATTTTTTTTCGCTACAATTTTATGTTTCATTACGTTGAAATTCTTGCTTTTATAACTAATAGTTTTGATTAAAGTACTACGTACTTATTTTATTAATTTGAACTACCGAGCGCTTGTAAGTGAAGTAATAAATATTTATCTGTAAGCCATTTAAAAATTATCGACTTGTTAAATTTACAAATAGAATATTCGTTATTCCGATGGCGTAAAAAGATTATGTTAATCCTTTCGATAATATATTATATTTAGTTACGTTGCTATTTTATACGAGTTTTTAACTTCTAAATATCGTTACGTTTAACTTTATATCATTGAGCAAAGTTTTGTTTAAATGAGAAATAACGTTTTATTATAATTTCTCAAATAATTTCATATTTTACGGATAGAGTTCATAGTTTAACATTTTATTTTTGGAAGCATAGGTTGTAATGCACTTAAACTACTATAGACCTTTTTATAACGTAACTGTATATATTTTTTTTAATACTTCATTCAAAAATGTTAATTTTTTGCCTTTTTTTATAAATCTTACTATCGATAAAGAAGATGTTTAAAATATTTTTCTCTGCTCTAGTCTACGTATAACGTATATTTTAATGTACGAATAACATTTTTTTGAGAAATGTATTTTACTTATAAATAGTAATAAATAACGTTGTGCTTTCTGTTTATTTCATATTAATTTTAAAAACAGCGATAACATTGATCAAATGGAATTAAGACCAATAAAAAAGCAAACAAATAAAAATATTAACATAATACCATAATAAATAAAATAACCTTTGTATCGATAATTATTTATAAATAGTTATAGAAAATTTTTTTAAATTATTTACAGAACTGCTTTTGTCTTCTTATATTTTTAATCGCGATTCAATAAAAAAAAATTATTTTTATTTGCTAATGTATCGATCGATGACTGATAAACTAATGGTACAAAGGATTTCAATATATAAGTAATTAGGTAAAATAAAATAATGATTTCATCTTTGTCCTTGTGATTGGAATTTTATAAACGGTTGACCTATATGAATATTTAAATCGATATTATAAACGTTGAACGCTAATGGTAAGTCATACTAATATCTGTTACCAATTTCCTTTGTCATAATTGATATTTTATAATTTCAAGAATATACAAGTATGAAACAAAGAAAACCTTTTCAATTTCATTGTTATAAATTACTTTTAGCAATATCTTTGATCGATAAATAAACCGGTTGGATATCAAGTTACTATATACAATTACAAACATATTACTAAGTTAATATTAAATGTAAAACTTGCAGAAACGTGGGTGAAGTCGTTAATAAAATATAAAAAAAATGTCGATGAGAGTAATTTAATCGTGACCTATAGATACGATAACCATGCACTGCAGTTATTTTCACATCTATAAATGTCAATATTGAGATTTTACAGTACATCCAATAGTCGTCTACTATTTCGCGTACATCGAATTATATATCGCCGATAAACGTTGCGTAAAATACTATCGCATTCGCTTTATTTTACTCCTAAAAATCCCGCGGAAGAAATACGTTCGCGTAAACATGCAATAACGAATACGGAAATCTTTAACGCGTGTAATTAATAAAACAGAACTGAACCGAAACAATGAACTTCGCTTTAATTTGTCGATTGTCGGTAAAAGGTATTTAAATTTGACAAGTACATTCGAAAGACAACTCGGAACTCGAATGCAGAATCACGCACTCTAAGCACGGTGGTTTCTCGGATAAAAAGTAAAAGAAAAAAAACCCTCGCTCGTTGGAATCGAGCGATCGCGAACTGCAAACTTGGAAAGGCAATCGAAAAGACATCGGTGCAAGATATACCGGGTGGTAGAATTCATCGAGCGGGATTACGAGCGCTCGAAGGTTCGTAAAAATGCAAATCGAAAGTTTTCTTGTCACCTTATGATAAGCGAAACGAGAGAACGAGGGATCGCCTCTAGCGGAATCGTGCCAACGTTGCGACGTCCGTTACGGTCGCGCCTTCTTCCATCGTTCGCTCAAAATTTATAGATTCCACGGAACAACTCGAAAAATACCAACGCGATTCGGGGCTACAATTTTTTAATCTTTCTCGTATCGCGATCGTAACTTTTTTATAAACTTCGGAAAAGTTCGGAACAAGGAAAGCGATCAATTATTCACGAGCGTAATATTTCATCCGCAAATAACGAGACACCGAATTTATTACGAGTATTTCAAGCGTTGCAGATACGAAAATTTTGCTTACACCGGCGTAAAATACATTTCTAGGAGAGCTTTCATTCGTTACGAGTTAGCTTAACGTTCGGAAGCGCGTTCTTTTGATCGCAATTATTACGTTCGGATCGACGGATGAACAAAACGTCCGCGCACCTCAATTATGCAACGCTCACATTATACTTTACTTTATTATTTACGTAAAAATTCAAGTATTCGTTTATCGCGGAAAGAAGGTGGTACAGTATTCACTGAGTAAACTTGAGTATTCACCGAGCAAACATTTATCCCGAAGGTGCAAAGTCGGATATTATTTAGACAGCAAAATTTAAAAATTTTCGATCTCGCATCGGAGTGCCGAACTTAGCCAAGATGTCGGTACAAGTTCTCGACAATAAGGCGACTATACGGCGACTATACGGCGACTATACGGCACACACGCACACGAGTTCCGTCGTACGTCGTTGACTGTTTTATCGTAGCCAGCGGATCGCCAGATTTTACATTTACACTTTGATTAGACATCGCTCGGTCGCAGACGGCGTCGATTTCTCGTCGACGTCTCGACGTGCACGAGGAATCGCACCTCGACGCTTACGTCAATTATCATCGTTCTCGCCGAAGACCCATTTATTGTGCAATCATCGTAAAAATACGCTTCGAGTCAAGTGGAAAACAAAATTCTTACGCGGCGCGTTGCAACGGGCTTTGGTCGGTTCCGTTGTCCATAACTTTTGGTCACGAGATTAATTTCGGTTTATTCTCGTTCTCATTTTCTTGTTCGTACGGGCGCGTATTTACAATTTGTTTATGGTCGTGCCATTGGAGCTCGATCACCGAACGCAAGGTAAACATTTTCGAATCGCGAACGAAATGGCGTAATTACCGCGATGCAGGTGTATTTGTACTCGTGACACGGCTTACGGTGATTCGAGTCGAGGGAATCATCTTGTAAAATATTATTATGATGCCGTGTTCATTTGGAATAACGAAAGGCATCGAACGAAAATAAAAATAACATGTCCATTCGCGCATAAACTATCCCACCCGCTTCCAAGCGCCGAGTTCTCGTTACGACTCGGTATTTTCCGTTGTCGGAATCAAAATTAAATTCATAAAATAGATTATGGTAGCCGTCCGATAAACAATTGTAAAATTGCTGCAAATAAATTGCAGCGAGAAAAACTTATGGATACCGTAGGTGTAATCGTAATTGGGTCAATTTGAAATTTTCCTTCATTCGTCGCGATAACGACGCGAATAAAAATAACCGGAGCCAGTAATACAATTTTAAAACTAGTTCGGATGAAATTGAAAAAAAGCTATTTTTCTCTCCTCTCGCACGTTTTCGTATTATTACGAAACTTACGTATGCGTTGAATTCACAAAAATAACAAGTAACCTCGAGTAGGCGTATTCATTCAGAAAATACGACGAACGCCATTTAAAATACCATTCGAATTTGCATGAATCTCGCGACCTTTCGAGCGTTGTTAAAGCGTGCGAAAAACGTACTTACACCGATGCGAATATTCGTATTCGAATCAGCTGCGGATGCGCGACGGACGAGGACGATTCGACGCTTGATTCGACGCTTCTCGATTTCTCAACGGATCCCTACTTGAACGGTTTACGTTTGGTCTTCGGCGGTTGGTCTTGCGGAAGGTTTATCATCGTCGTGTGTGCCAAAGGAATTCTCGAGAGACAACGAGGCGATTCGTTCATTTTAACTGAATTTTCAGAGTTTATCTATTTTACGGAACCAAATATTTAACGCCTTTTTCTTTCTCGAAAAAGTACCGACGAAAACTCGCAATTTCGAGTTCGGAATACTTTGAAACAACGCAAATAAATTTATCGGTGAATTTGATTGCGTTCTATAAACCGATCTTGCGCGAAGTCTACGCATTCGAATCTTTCATAGTTACGTTAAAACACAATCTCTATGTTTCGGCACGGGAGACGAAGTCAACTTGTCAACTTGTCAACTTCTTATGTCATATGTCATCCCGTATTTGATTCTCGCGCTATTTTCCATGATTGCTCGACGCGATATTATTCACAGCATCGCCGTTGCTTCACGGACCACATTTTACAAATTCCTTCAACGATTAAAGATCAATTTAACACAAAACAGAAAGATCTTCCTCGGATTCGAATTTTTTAACTCGGCGAACAAAAGAACGAAAGTGCGAGCGTAAGAGACTAAAAAAAATAACAGGCGCAGGGAGAATTTGAAATTTGCGGTACAAGGCCCCGTTGCTACCGCGAGATCATGTCGGTAATACTTGGTCGCGTTACGTGACCAAGATGTAAAAAGATGGCCCCGACGTTCAACGCTGACGCTAAATGTTTCGCGTCGAGCTCGTCCTCGACAAAATGGCGAACGTATTTTTTTTCTCGGTATCTCAATTTCAAGCATTTCTGCCTACACGCGTTACGCATAAATGTCTCGTACTCGCGCTCGCAACCCAAGTAAAATCGGAGGGAACAGTGCCGTCTGGGTCTCGGTGGTACTCGAGAACCGGGAGATTTGGGTTCGAGCTTCGATTCGAACATCGGGTGAAAAGGAAAAAAATTGAAACGTCGAGTATGTTTCGCTCGTATAAAAAAAGTAGTCATAGTAGGAGGGAAGAAAAAAATTACTCCCACTCGTAAGAAAGTTATAAATATGATCTTTTAAATTATTTTCAGCGAACGCTCTTTTTTTATCTCGCACTAGCTGGAAATTGTGCCAATGCGCGATCCACGTATCTTGGTATCATCTACGGTTAACCCCGAGCGTTGAAGAGTTTTAAAACCAACGTTTTCGTAAAACATAACGGTAACCCATCTTTTTGCCGTCGATCTTAACTCATAAACCATAATAAAGTAGTTAAAACGAATGGATACGAATTAAAGTCTCGCGCGGTTATCGGTTTTGTTATTTCTGTACGTAAAATGCTCGAATACGCGGGATTTTTAACCAACCTTATACCCTCGAGTAAAAGGTAGGAAGAGAGTAGGAAGAGACCTCGAAGAATTCGCGCGGTCTTCTTTAAAAGTGGACGTGTGCAAATCTTGCGAGATAAAGAGCGAACGGTGCACCACGGATTTTTCAAATGTAAATGTATACGCACAGGTAAGCGTGCGCGTTATTTATTACATAACCGTTTATGAATTACGCAATTTTTCCTAGTTGCTTAAAATAGTTCTCGAATGAATATTTTGCGATGTATATTTGAATAATGTAAATAGCATCGATCAAAGATACAATAATACGGATCTTATATCGAGACGGCTTTTTATATTCAACAAGATCGATTCGAAAGTGAAATTCAACATCCGGAATCGTTTCTTCTTTTTATACTCATTACCAAATTAATCGAATGCATCGTTACAACATTTATTACTTTTTATTTTTAAATTTGCGATAATCTTTCAAACTCGATCTTTGATTTCTAGTTCGTTGAATCGACATTTTTCCGATAAACTTTACGTCTACGTTCGTTATTAAACAATATTCTGGTAACTTAAAAAAAGAAAATAATTTGTAGGTTAAATATTTAATTTTATACAAATAAATTGAATGCATATTTCAAGGTTAATAATAACTGATGTAACGTTTCTTATATTTTTTATTTTAATTATGAAAATTAATAAAGTTTCGGTATATTTTACAATTGTAAAGTTACGTTAAAAAACATTTATCACCAACGTTTATTTCAAATAGTAAGAACACGTACATTACGTTTGCATTATAATTATTTTTTCAATTTTTTTTTGTATTTTATTATTAATACTATCCACAGCTTGTAAATAATATTTATATTTACAAAGAACGGATAAATATAACGATAGTAAGGTATTAGATTAAAAATTATTACCTTAAAGATACAAAAATTGTAAATAAACATCTTTGAGAAGATTGAACTTTAAAAAAAGATTAAAAAGAAACTAATTATCAATAATACTAGAAATCTCGGAACGAAACCTGTATCCCTATTTCGCATCCAAGAGATTTCTCTCGTATAGAAAGGAACATCTTATTTCATCGCGGGAACGTAAGTTTCTTCATACCGATAATTTCGCTCTTCCACGATAAGTGCACATATACACATTCTAGCATTGCTCGAGCTACCAAGAAAGAGAGAGACCGAGAGACCGAGAGAACGCGCGTGCGCATAGACTTACCTGAACAATGGGAAACCGGGAGAGCATATGAAAAATATTTATGTAAGCGCGTATCATCTTCTACATAAATTAACATCGCATCGAGCCTCGACTCGCACAATGGGAGTGTATGTATATAATTTTTTTCCTTCCGTTACGCGACAATGCCATACTCAACGTATCGACTATCGGAAAAGTACGCGTGCACATCTCGGTTTTATGGCTTTGAGTTTTGTCTCGATGAGCTTCTTTGCGCGCTTCCAGCGTGAAAAATTCTCGGTAACTTTAACAACGAACTCGATACTGCGTTCGTCGATTCTCGTGACGTAATTGTGGCATTGAAGCAAATACTCGTACGCGTACGAGTAAACAAGTATTATTTAATTGGAAATAAAGAATATTCTTAGGCTACAAAATCACGTTCGTTATTTCCATTGTTCGTACAACTTGCGAAATATTTTATTAATACCAAAGCTTGTTATTTCGCGTTCGTAAAAAAAGAAAGAAAAAAATTTTAACGTATTTCAACGATCGATCGCAAAATCGCCGCGTCGCGTTTCGAAAGGAGAAGATCGCGACATTGTTATTGGAACGTATCGGGAAATGGAAAAATGCATGTAAAATTCACGGATGCGTTCGTTCGACTTATCGATTTTATCGAGCTCTGACGAAACAACGGAAAGCTGAAGTAGCGAAAGCTGAAGATCGAAGGGGACGAACGCAAAACATCGAAACGTACGATAGATTGGATATCGAATTATTTTGCCAACGTTACTGAAATTTCTAGGACAGATCGATCGCCACGTTCGTACAACAGTCGTGCAACGTTCGTACGAAAATTTACCGCAGTTAGGGTAAAGTTAACAAAGTCGAAGTTGCGCACGGTACGCGTAAAAAATAGCTAAAGAACGGAAGCGATTAGTAAACGCACGATTATCGCCAAATTTTTCGAGCTCCGAGCGAATATCCGCGTTCGAGTGAAACGATGTCGCGATCGTTACGCATCGATATCCAAACAAGTGGAACGGAACGCGGAAGAAAAATGCTCGAGGCGACGGTTTCCGAGCAATTTTGCGTTCCGGTAACCGCGAATTTATAGATCGGGGCGTAGGGCTGCTCTAACCGAGGCGAAGGTGGTTTTCTCGCGGTTCGGTTGCGTGTCTGCGTGTCGCAACGATATTAGTTCCAACCTCGATACGTTTCCAGCGAATGTCCGGGTAACGTCGAGAGATCGGCGGCTCCGGGGCGAACGCGCGTCCGTTCCCCTGCGCAGGTGGCACACGAGTCGTCGAGCGTAACGAACTGTTCGCTGGGGATGATGCACCCGCGCGATACGGGCGACGTGGATTACGTGGTCATCACTCGTGTGCTCCAGGTGACGACGGAGGATGGAACGTCGGCGGCGTCGCGGATTTTTCGGGCGCCTCGGTTCCGTGCGGAAAAATAGGGACGGCTGGAAACGGCTGACGACGGATGACGACGGATGACGACGGATGACGACGACTACGACCGCGATCTCCGGGTAACGCGTTACGAAAGTAAGCGGATTTAGAAAGTGCAAGCGAGCGGTGAACGGCTGAGCGAGGCTTGTCCCCCTCGATTCCAACCAAGGGGTTTCCTCCTCCGGACGGTGCGACAATGAGCGGCATTGAATGAAAGGCGAGAAAGAAACGCGACGACGGTGTGGTGGTGTGGTGGTGTGGTGGTGTGCACGAGCTCGACTCTAGAATTAACCTACATTTTTTCATCGCCGTTCTCGCGTTACGATCACGCGCGAGATAGAGAGAGCGTGGTGAGTGGAGAGAGGAGAGAGAGGAGAGAGAGAGGAGAGAGAGAGGAGAGAGAGGAGAGAGAGGAGAGAGAGAGGAGAGAGAGAGGAGAGAGAGAGGAGAGAGAGAGAGAGAGAGAGGAGAGAGAGAGGAGAGAGAGATCGAGAGATCGAGAGAAGAGAGAACTCACAAGAGAGATCGAAAGAACGAGACTCGCGTGGCCGTTATTTCGACATTTTTATAAGTCAGTGCGACGGCTTTCGCGTCCTTTGCGTTCTCGCACTTCTCGTCTTTCGTGGGGCGTCGGAGCTACGAATTTCTCGATCTTTTTCAATCGTGGGTTTTACTTTTTTTCTCCTTTCGAACGTCGGACCAACTTTCCTCGAAAGCGTGGCGTGCAGGTATTCCTCGGCAGCTGGTCGTCGGGGCGTTGACTGACTCGTCTCGACGAGCCTCTGCTCTCGTTCGTTCGTCTTCCGTGCGGTCCTCCGCATCTCTCGACGTTGATCCCTTGGCTTTCGAGCATCGATGCCTGGTTATTTTTACGATAAATTTCTCGAGGCTCGGCTGTAAACTCGTGAGCTGCGTACCCTTAAGCTTAATCTAGCCGATTCATATTTTTTCTTTTCGTCGACAACAACGCGTCGGGGCGATCAACCGTTTTACATTGTACATCGCATATGCTTACGTGAGACAAAGACAGACAGATAAATGATAGATAGAGGGAGACAGAGAACCAGGGAAACGATAACGCGTCTCTCGTGGAAAAGTCGTCTCTCGGTGGTTAGCCGGAAACTCGCCGCAGTGTCTCCCGTGAACCCAGAGCCTCGGCTAACGTTCGAAAAAGTGTTTTTCGTACGGTCTCAGGGAACACGGTTTTCACTGCTGAGTCCGAGCTCGTAGTCGTCGCGACTTTTCCCCCGCTTCCTCGGGATCGGACTTCCTCTTCCGTCGTGGCGACGAGACTCTCGCCGAGCCAATAGGAGAGAGAAAAAGACTGACTGGCCCCGCACGGGGGATAATTCGTAGCCAAGCCAGTTTCTCGCCCCCACTGACCCGACGACCAGAAGAACACGCCGTCGTCGTAGATTGCGGTCGTAGATCGCGGTCGTAGATCGCAGTCGGGGATCCATCGGAGCTCCGCTTCGGTCCTTCTCGTAATAAAACGCGATCACACACTGCGAGGGATCGCCGCGCGCCACCGAGGCAGCGGTGCACGATCCGATCACGTGATGGTTGCGTCACAGTTGCCCCACACCAAGTTGCGCGCGCGCTTCGCGAGAACGAGTCGAATCAACGGCGCACGGTTACACCGCCATCTTGAAAACCAGCGGGGAGATAGATATATATAGTGAGAGATAGATAGATAGATAGAGAGAGAGAGAGAGAGAGAGAGAGTGAGAAAGAGACCGCGAGCAGAGATAGAGCAACACACTTCCCCGCTCGTTCGACTCGATTTTTCCATCCTTCTTCGCTCTTCACCTTTCTTTGTCATCGTCGTGGGTAAAACCCGCCCATCGTTCACGTTCTCTTGTCTCGAGCACTGGAAATCCGTCGATTGGTGAATCGCGGACGAAGACGAAGACGAAGACGAAGACGAAGACGAAGACGACGACGACGACGACGACGACGAATTTGAATCGCGACTACGGTGTCAACGACTACTTCTTACTATCGCCGCTCGAGCACATGTACGCATGCGAGAATCGCGGAACGGTACGACTAACGGGAGAGGAACACGTCGAAAGCTCGCTGACCCAGTTGCACGCGATCACGAAATATTCAACATGGCCGTCGTTTCGACCGCGCGGGGCATACATGCGCGATTAGAGAAAGCAGCAGCGGCAACGAGAACAGCAACAGCCACGACGAGACGAGTAATCTCACGTTCCGTTCCACGACGATACTACCTGAGCGAATAAGCGGACGGTCGTTGATCGTCGTTGATCGTCGGTGACACACATTTTCCTCGTTACTCCAAGTGAAAACGGGGCTCCGGGCGAGGCAAGATGTCTAGGTCTAGGCACGGTCTAGGCACGGTCTAGGCACGATCTAGGCACGATCTAGGCACGGTCGTCGAGGAACGGCCGACTCCGACGACGGTCCGCGAGGAACGAGGAAGCTCTCGGGTGGACGTAGGGTCTCTCGCGGACCGCGAGCTCCCCACCACCGCTGTTAAGCGACTGCGCCGATTGGTCGGGGTAACGAGTGCCACGATTGGTCGACCGAGGGCATCGGAGGGACGGGGGCGCCCCGGGCGTCGCGACGCGCTTCGAGCGAGGGACACGCGCTGACTGGCGGAGGCGCGCGCGGAAACGGGCTATTTATGCGGTCGGACTTTTCCGGATTTTCCGCGGCGCGGAGGCGTCTCCGACCCTCGAGGCGAGCTTTCCACCAACTCCCAACTCCGCCGAGGGGTGGACGGGGAACGGGGGACGTCGGCTCGTGAGCGGGCGGGCGGGCGGACGGGCGGACGGGCGCGCGCGCGCGAACTGATCGGGAAAACGAGGTTAGGAAGACGCGCGCTGCTCGACTCCCGGCACCGTTTCCCACCCCCGCGATCACTCGATTTAACGTTTTATTTTAGGCGCGCTCCCTCCCGACCTCGCGACGCTTCTCTCGACGTTCCTCGCGACGCCCTCGACGTTTTGCCTACCAATACTACTCGCGCCTCCTACGCGTGCGCGACCGCTCTACTCCGGAGACCACGCGTACGCTCTTTCCTTCTTTATTCCCTCGTTTGTTCGCGCGCACCCGTACTACGCTCCACGCGCAACCTTTGACCTATTTTTCTATCGATTTCCTCGCTCATGCGCTCAACTGGGACACGGAGGAGAGCGCGAGGGGGACAAAGGCGCCCGGCGCCGATCTCGTCGAAAAAGAAAGGAGAAAAGAACCGAGGACCTTTACTTAACTTTGGGTCGGTTGGCGTAACCCACGCCCCGTTCTGGCCGACGACGACGACGACGACGACGACGACGACGACGACGACGAAAACGAGTCCGGGGATCCTGGGCGAGACTCCCTCCAACAGTACCCAAGGAATGCGCTTTTCTCATTTCAATCCTCGCAACGTGCAACCTTACTCCAACCGTCGTTGCTCTTCGCCTCGCGGCTGCACCGGTCGTACGTTCCGAGAACGAGGTTTTACGTACGCGAACGCGCAACGCTCATAATTACGAAACTTTTTTTTCCCCGTTTACGTGGGAGGAGCGAGTTTCTTTATTCCGACTGGTTAACCTACGGTTTCACTTCCGATTGCGTAGTAGCGCGCTCTACGATTCTTTTCAGAAGAATCTAAACGATTTTTTAATTACCTCGGTCGTACTTTCCCGAGCACGCGAACGAGGCGAACGAGGCGAACGAGGCGAACGAGGCGAAATACGCGCAACGCATCCGTCGAGTGGAAATACGAAAATTTGCAACGGCTCGGTTCGACGTTGCCACGAGGACAAAATCGAATCGAAACTACCGCCGCTTCGAACTTTTCGCTGCACACGTCCCACATCCGGCGAATCGAAACGATCGCGAGAATAAACGAGACGGTGCGGGAAAGGTAAGCGAGCGGGACCATCGAGTCTCCACGAGTAACAGTTTCGCACCGCGGAATAAATAGAGCGAGAGTAAGCTCGGTTAATTCTCACCTCGTGACAATCGAGTATTGGGATTCCCACCTCGTGGAGGATGGATCGGATGCACTCGACACAGCTACGAGACACTCGCGCTGGCTCACCCCGAGGGAGCGGATGCGCGCGGGGGGCGGCCTCGATCGGAACCGGAACAGAGGGATAGTGGTAGTCTTCGGTGGTGGCGACGGTGGTGGCGGTGGAGACGGTGGCGGTGGCGGTGGCGGTGGCGGTCGCGGGCTCCGAGACGACGTCCGTGTCCCGTCGAGTCCCGCGCTCGTATAATCGCGGCGAGCCTCGGCTTCCGGGCCACGACGCGACGCTATCGACGTCGCCGCGGAAGAGGGGAGACGCCGAACCGCGCGCGCGTCCCATTTCTGGCCTTCGGGAAAGTTCGGATCGCCGAGCACCGAGCGGAGCTTCTTCGGCCGCGCGCGCACGCACGAGCCGACGGGGAAGAGGAGGAGGCGCGCGCGCGCAGGAAATAAAGTAGGTCGCTCGCGGAGCCGCACGTGTCGTCCTTGACTCACATAGCGGACCGCCACCGTCGCCCTCGCGCCTGCGCGCCGAACCCGCTCGCTCGCGATAGGGGAACGGACGCTCTTTGTCCGGCGCGAAAGAGGCGCTCTTTGTTCCCCGAGCCCGGGAGCACGTGCGGGAGCTTTTCCGGGATGGGATGAAGCGGTTCTTTCCGTTCATCCCGCTGCTCATCCCGCTGCTCGTCCCGCTGCTCATCCCGCTCAACCCGCCCAACCATCGAGCCGGACAATCTTGGACGCGTCCGCATCCAGTAATCCACAACCAGTAATCCACAACCAGTAACCAGGGGAGTCGACGATTGCACCTCGAGGAAACCCTCGAGAGTCCGTCTTAGAGTCCATCTTAGAGTCCATCTTAGAGTCCATCTTAGAGTCCATCTCTAATCCAGCCACCGTCTGCTCGAACGCCGTCTCGAGGAAATCCGGAGCTACCCGAGCGACCACGTACATAAGGCCACGAGTCAATTTTTTCCGTTTCTCTTTATCCGTCGGTTAATAATCGGCGCGCGGAAAAAATAAAACGATTACGTAAGCTCGTCGCTCGGGCGCGGACGTTGCCAAGGTCCCTTGGAGATGTTGTAACGCGTCGCGATGCTAACGAAGGGTCTTTTGTTTCTTCTTTCCGAAATTATTTCATTCGTCCACCGCGTCTTACGTGCCGCGTCTTCTTCCACTTTCTTTTTTCTCCCTTTTCGCCTCGAATCGCCTCGAATCGCCTCGAATCGCCTCTGCGGTTTTGGCAGCTCCCTTCGCTTTTTTTTTTTTTTTATTTTCGGCACGCCCGTGGCAACTTGGACGCGTTCGACTCCACGCGAACCTTTTTTCATTGCAGAGTTGTACAAATACTCGTTTCTTGGCACCGATCAACGCGCAAAAATACGAAAAGGTGCATCGGAGTTCCGTTGTCTTTCCTCCGGCGGCATTATTATATATTATTATATATTATTATATTTTATCGCCGATTTCGTTTCCGAGGTCGACCGCCGAAACGGCCATTACTAGCATACGTACTCGGATGCGAGTTACTCTCGATTTCCCGTTCGAGCTACCGATTAATTTCATCCTCGGTTCGTGGCGGTGTGAATGAGATCGGACCGGCGTAGAATCGACGGTCGAACTCTCGTTCCCGAGGAAGACGCGTTTCGACTCTTTTTCGTCGAGGGTGAGCGCGAGAGAGACACCGAGTGGAAAAAACGAGTCGCCTGCGGTTTTAGCGGACGCGTATCCGATCTGTGAGCGGAAGGTCGAGTCAGCTAATCGCGCTTCTTTCGATTTTTGCAGCGATACGCCGCGATTTCAGTCATCCGATCGCGTCCACTCGAAATCTCGGGACCGATCCCGAACACCGATCCAAGCCTTAAAAATGGACGAGTTATCGTGGACGGGATTCGCGAGAACCCAAAGTATACACGTCGATCGATTTATTAACGATGCGGAAGATAATTCGAACGTTCGAATTTATCTCGAATCTCCGAGTTTTTTTATCAACTATAATAAGATACCCGGTATGTCGAGTACGGATAAGAAAGAAAGTGAACGCGTAGATTCGAAATAAAATATTCGATCGATGGATATTTCCGTGTTTGTACAGTTTTCTTTGGTTTAAGAATTGTAACCGGAATCATATTCTTATTTACGATATCGAGTATAAAAGTCTCGCTAAAGAATGCGTTCTTTATATTATTGGAATACTAGAAAAATATAAAAGATCGACTCTGATATCTTATCTATATTTTTAAAGCCACGGATCATCTTAATAAAAAAGTACGATACGCAAGAATAATATATTGGGTTATTTTTTAAATTAAAAGAAATTTTTTTTATTAATTATAAATCACGTTTTTTTAAATATTGATATATTATAGAAACGATTTTTATACCATATAAATGCTGAAATATTTTAACCGATCTATTTTTAAAAACGTAGTAATAGCATTCGTAATAACTAATATTTGATAAAGATACGGTTGCAGTATTTATTACGATATCGGTGATTCGAATGCGTTTCACATTTATATTCTCACTGCGTCCATTATATTTCATAGATGTTCGTAAGGATACGATATCGCTTCATTTTCTTTCCATTCTACAAATTTGACGTCGTATACGCGAAATATAGAATTTATGGATAGATCGTATCGTTACGTTTCAACGATATATCTTTATAAAGTCAAATAAAAAAAATTTTACATGGAATATTTATCGTTTAACTACAACTTTTATGCGCTTCTAAACGTCTTTTTTGTATATTAATTACGATTCCGTAAGACGTTAATGTAAAGTTAGAAGGTATAAATTGCATTATGTAATTTTAAGCGGTTTATTAAATTTAATTTCTTCGCGTTGAGACTGAAATTTAAAGGAACCAAGTTTTCGTAGTCGCTAACGTTACTTTTTCCTAAATGTTAAAGATATTCGTCAATTTAATTACATTAGGTAGAATAAAGTAAAGTCATTCGCCGACGTATACATGATACATATTTTACGTTACCATAAAATCCAACGATACATTTGCGAAATGTACCGAAAGTTCAATTCGAAACTGCTCGAATACAGATATTCGCACGGTAATCTTTTCGAAACAATCAACGCTACCGAGCAAGTTGGCTTTTTTATTCCTCGTTTCTCGAAAAGTAGCCGATCCGAACGACCAGACATTTTCGGCTCGTCTGCATCCGTAAATGCGTTTTTTATCGCAAAAATCGAAAGTCGGCGGTCGGCGCGGCTCGTAGAAGGTTGCGAAGAGGGGGCAGGAGGAAGGAATAGAGGAGACAAGTTTGCCCGGCGGCCGCAAAAGGAGCAAAAGAGACGTCCGTCCCCGTCGCTTCCTGCCGTTGGAGCTCCGAAGGCTGCCGTCGACGGCAACGACGCGCTGACGTAACTCACCGGAAGCGCGATCCCGGCTCGCGAGTCGGGAGAGAAATTTTTCCGGAGGATTCGACTCGTGGCTTGTAACTCGCGCTTAGGCCCGAGCGATCGAGACGATCTCGGCAGTGAACGCGTTTCGGGTCACGGGACATCCCAACGTTATCATCTCCAGAGCTCTCAGCCTCCGTTTCGACGCGAATCGTGAGAAGAACGCGAACCATAAGAAATAAATTTTAATAAAGTGATGAACTGCTTCGCAGTTTCCTTAGAATTGGGTTGAACAAGAAAGCAAAAATCTCTCGTCTCTCCCCTCGTTCTACGTTTTTCAATGCTCGTGTCGGGGAGAAATTAATTTCCGCCGTGCCCTCGGCTAAGATGGACCGAGAGCCAACAACTTCTCTTCCAGCTAACAATTTCCACTGCGTACGACCGGCGGATAAGCGGTACTCGCGCGATCGAAGGGATCGATCATACGGTTGCATTTTCCTCCCGCGTTTTCCGGGAGCTTCGCTCGTTCGCGATTCCCGGGCTTTTCCTTCGCTGTGTTCGCCTTGTACCGAACGACCGTTGCAGCTAGAATCACGGGAAGCTCGATTGCGTAACATCGCTTCGCAACAATAACGTGTACTAAAATTCCAACGTATCGCCCTCGAGAAACGCGATTCGTTTCTTAATCGGGAGGGAGTCGAGTAGGGAATAGTCGAGACGGAAAAAATGGGTTAACGAAATAAGGAAAAATCGGTTCCTCGTAAGGCGAAATAAGATTTTAGTTCGAACCGAGACTTATCTTCGACGACTTTTGAGCAACCTGCGTTTCGGTCGTTCAAGTACGAGCATTAGTCTCGTTTTATTCGAAGGATTCAAACTTATTACCGTTACGGGTTCATCCGGCAAGGTACGAAAAGAGCACTCGATAATCGTGGGAAATATTCCTCGAGCTCCGTAAAATTGTAATTTTTCTATGATTTCCGGGTCTCCGTTTCCCGCGGGCTACAAGTAACTTTGCGCGTCTCGTTTTCAACTGGAAATTTATCAAATTTATCGAAGCTACGTTCGACCGATAATAAAATGTAAATTTCGCTTCTCGCATCGTTTTCCATCTCCGATTAGAAGCGATAGAAGCGGCTGTTCGTAAATTTCGCAATCGAAGCTTCGTATCATCGCTCGCGTCTTTGGTTCTCGTTCCGTTGTCTTTGTGGTCGCGCGTCCCACATTTTTCAACGTAATTTTCCGCGGGTCCGCTCAGCTCTCGGATCGTTTCGAAACGTCCGCTCGAATTCGCGGGGAAGACACGAGCGTTTGCGCTTTTCCCTCGACCGCCAACGAAATACGCGATTCCCCGGAGGTTCTTATTCAGCGAGTTTTTTTTCAACGCACTGTATTTCGCACGCGTTCCGTTTCGTAACGCAAACTCGCGCTTGGAGTGGTAATAGAGCCGATAATTCGCTGCGACGGACCTTTCGAGAACTCGCACTTCTCGGTTTTTATTAAAAATGCGTTTTTATTAGCCAATCGAGTTAATAAATATTAGCTAATGCGAACGCGAGGGAATCGCCTAGGATCGGGTGCATCGAGGACCGATTCGGATGATGGGATCGAGCATCCGAGTCGCGTTTCGAATTAGCACGCGAGTTTTCCAGGGGAAAATTGCCGTTGCTTGGTTCGCGTTGATAGTTATCGGTGAGAAGTTGGATAAAACCGGGGAACGACGATCGTCGATTCGACCGTGATTGCAGTTTTTTTTCGCCTTGCGCAAAAGTGCGAGTAAAATTCAATTACTCGTATCGCTCACCTTGACGTCGTCGACGTACAATATAATTTCTTTTATCTTCCAACGTTGTCTCTTTAATTTCAACCTCCTTGAGCGAGACGTTGAATTTCTCGGAATAATTTTTTCACGCAATTTCCGTAGTCGTTCCGTTGCATGCAACGATGGTTGTACGAGTTACGTATTTCTGAACTTTCGTTTTAATTTAGAAGGTATCCGTTAAACTTTACGATCATCGGGTAAACATGCCACGATTTCACACGTGTTTTTAGTCACTAAAATATGTCGAAATGGATCGTAATCTTATCGCGCAGAGCACAAATTAAGATTCTAATGCAATGCCGTAACTCATCGATGTCAGTTATTTACAAAAAAAACTTTTATTTCTTGTACAGTTGGCAAAATCATTGAAACGGTATGTCGATACGTTATTGAATTAAATTCTTTACAAAATATTAACGTAATTATCCGTGTATCAACGATTAAAAGTATTATACTTAAATGCCATCGTTTTTTAACGATAAAGTCGTTTTTATGGATTTTTTAATTTATTTTTAACGACTTTGATTCATTCGCTGTGGCAGCTTTATTATTTATTATTCTCGTAGAAGATTGATAGTAAACCGATTAGTTTATTCAACGAAATAAAAAAATATATAAATAGATCCAACGATCACTGAACAAACTTTTATATAAATTTTCGGGAGCTTTTAATTGTTCTCTAATTCAAAAAATGAACTTGTCATTTAAAATCTATAATGGAACATGCTTCTTTGAAAACAAAAGATAACGATACCAAGTAATCGTTCCTTCGAATCCGGGGTTACGAGGATTCGTATCGTTGCCAGAGAGTCGAAGGAATCGAGCGAAAAATGGATAATTTTCTCTCGATAAATGGAATCCTCATGGATTAAACGATGGACGCGAAGCGGTTAATGTAATCCAATGCAGTCGATGATTACGAACATCGGGTCTTACGCAAACGCATTTTAAAGCTTCGGGTTTTCGAAACTGTCGAACTTTTTCCGAAGGATTTACATTCACTTTTCCCGAGCTTTTTCCGACAAGGACGGAAAAACAGAGCTATTATTCTCGTAATTAATCTCGCTTCGTTATGTTTTGCAATTTTATTACCGGATGCAAGTTAATTTTATAGCCAAGTTCTCGGATGATGAGAAGTTTTATACTTTAAACGTTTTTTCGTCATAATTTGTTTCGTTGAAGCTAGATTACAAAAATTAGATTGTAATAAACGGCTTACGAATAATTAACGAAAGTAAGCGTTCGTATACATTTTAACGAGAAATAAACAAAATATTATTCGATCCATATTTTTGAACGTACGTCAATATTTAATGTACTTTCTTAATCTTAATACGCATCGATAATAAATTATAATAAATGTCTACTTAGTATTGTAATTATAAGGAAAACGAGTATTACGAGTAGAGAATAATTATATTTGAAAAAAAACACGTATTTCGAACGATTAAGGCTACGTTAAGAACGTAATTTTCCTTCTGACTCATTGCGAAACTCAGAAAAACAAAAAAAACTACGTCGTGGTATTTTCCATTCTCTCGTTGGAAACGCGATAGCAACGGCTTTAAAAGCACGTTACTTAAATCTCGAACGCTCGTCATTTTCCTTCCAAACGGTGATAATTAGATACGTATAAATTGCAAATCATTTTTCTATAATTTTAACAAATTTATCATTCCTCTTCTAATAAAATACGGAAAATCATTGGACAGCCGAGTATAATGACTTTTCACGGTGCGACGACCGTTATTATAAATTAAAATCGAAAGCAATTTTATCCGCGAAAGTAAGGCTACCGTAAATCCTAGCCATTCGATTCGAGAGAAACTATCCGCGAGAATTTTACTCGCCTCGTTTTTTTAACGTAAGACGAGTAACCGTCGAGTCGTCCGTTATCCTCCCACGCCGAGAACGTAAATTAGGAATACCATATATTTAACTTGTAAATCGGTAAAAACGAAGAGCGAGGGACAAAGGCCGCGTTATTGAGAACGAAGACAAATCGCGAATTACAAGTTACCTGTTTAACTTTTCGAGGTCGAGAGGCGACTACTCGCATAAAAAATTGAAGTTTGCGAGAGAGCGACTGAGCTAACCTGGAGGACACGGACGCATCCAGCGAAAAAGGGCGAATTCCCGGTGTCGAGGAATCGGCTATAGGTGTTCGAGGTTGCGCGTTCCGCGTTCCGCGTTCCGTAATCCCGTACGAGGGCGTCGAGGGCGTCGAGGGCGTCGAGGGTTGGCTTACCGCGTCTTCGGGCTTGCGAGCTTCCCGACCTGGACCGCCTCCTCCGCTGCTCGCGCGTCAACCGCTCGGCGATGTAACCGACTCGTGACTGGCCGACGCCGCGAGGCTTCCGAACCACGACAGCGACTCTCGTCCGTTCGCGCCGCTCGTCCTCGTCTTCGCTGTTGCGCGAGCGGGAAACTCCGCGACGGGCGTCTGCGCGGGTCTCCGCTGCGGATGCGCTCGGCTCCGATTGATTGGGCGCGGAGTCGCGACGCCGTGATCGATTCGTCGAGGAGTCGAAAAGCCGAGCGACCCAACGACCCAACGACCCAACGACCCAACGACCCAACGACCCAACGACCCAACGACCCAACCACCCAACCAGCCAACCACCCAATCACCCAACCACCCAACCACCCAACCACCCAACCACCCAACGATCCTTCGACGACCGGAAATCATACTCGCGATCATACTCGAGTCAGGATCTAAGACCAGACCTCCTCGGACCTGGTTAACCTCCGACGTTTTACCGCCGGAGACCGCCCGTCTACGTCCCTTTCGTAAACGCGCCCACGTCCCAACTCCGCGTTCCTTGAAATACGCTTTCATAAAAGTACGTTACAAACGGACGGAAATAAATATTTTCCTAAAAAATCCGCGAAACTCATTTTAAACGTCTTCCGTCTGCCGGATTTATAGTTTTAAGTACAAAGCCGAGCGTACGAGGAATTTCCTCCTATCTTACGTATAATTTGTGAAAACAAGTTTTTTCTAGGAAAAGCACGTAAACCTACGATTTATCCGTTTCGATGTAATACAAAGAATTAGTTCCTGGATCGTCTTATTCGCTCGCTAATGTTATAGTTCTTATAAAAATTAAAACGAACGTATTTTTTTACGTACGACTTGAAGAATGTTTCCGAAACTGTTGGTAAAGTAGATTCTCGTAAAATGTGTTTCGTAAAAAAAAATTTTGCGTAAACGTTAGCAAAATTCCAACGCATTCTCTTTCGTCATAAAACATCGTTGATAACATTTTTTCCGTGAATAGAATTAACGAGATACGCGGTTTTGTAATATTGTAATTCTTACGCGATTAAAAAAAAGCGAAGATTTAATTAATTATTTAATTAAGCGTAACGTCGACTCGATTCTGTTCTATTTTAATGAAAGTTGGACGATAACGGATAATGATCGAACTTTGGAAAGTTTGGGTTAACGAGGATATATTTATTTAAACGTTTGTTCTCTCCTCTCGCATTCGTCAATTGCATACGAATAATAAATTCTCTATAAAAATGGCGAAACAAGCTCCGTAACTTCCGCTCGAGGAGGTAGAAAGTTACAATTTGGACTATACATTTTGTTGAGAATCGAATAAAATGAATGAAGCTCCGCTAAAAGAATCGATGGATTCCTTCAAAACGATAGTCCGTAGTTGTACGAAAGCCTCTCTTAGAAGCGTGGAAAGCTTCTTTAACCAAATTTCCAGCAAATTTATAAAGCTCGAATCCAAGTTGCAGCGCTGCGATGCGGTCGGAAAAGGGGCCTCTATTTGAAAGGGGCCCCTCCCTCTCGATGTCGTAGATCGTAGTAGGGCCAATATCGTAAAACATCAGTGAATCGCGCTCAAAGTGTTCGAACGCGGCCACGACTCGGTCGCACCTGAACGAACAACCGCAACAGCCGAGAGGAGGGAAAATGGGCCAGACGAGGGAATAATTCCGATGGCCGTTACGCGGAAAATCCTCGCGCGCTCGACGCGACCGGCCATTCAAGATTCTGAGAAAAGTTGCCGAGCACCATTTTCCGCGCTCGTTTGAGCGAGACGAGCCATTCGATCGGGGTCGCTTCTGCTTCGTGGATTTTCCGGGCGAACCTTTTTCCCGATCGAAATTCCGCTTCGATCCACGCAAAGTCCGAGTCGACTTCTTTTCGCTCGTTTCCTTCTACCGAGATTCTATTTATTTCCATTTATTTCCATTTATTTCCATTTATTTCGAAAATTTATGGAAGTTAAAAGTTATGTCATTTATACGGATATTTCCTTTTATCGGAAAATATTTAATTTTATTGTAATTGCTACGTTCGAACGGTAAGCGGTTCGAGAAGTATACAAACGTAAATCTTTTTCGAAAATAGATTTCTTTTAGCTTTTTTGAAATTAAAATCGTACGCTTTTTATATTTTAATACGCATATACGCACATAATGTCTTTATATGATAGTTTTTACGGTAAATGAAATTTCTTGCCAGCGTGTTACAAATTTATTATTTTAAATTAGTACCTTTCGTCTGATTTTTACTCTATTCGAGTTTAATTATGAAAAAATATATTGTTACAAATACACGAATCCGCGTTAAAAAATAGTTGTAATAAAATAAAACTTTTTTATTAATATAATAATTTAACGTTCTTACAGCATTAACCGCGTATCTGTGGTTAATGTTTTCTGCGGCGTGAAATATATGGTCGGTCGTTAAATTTCGTTAAGTACGTGCGTCGAATGCGGTAACATTTATCGATATCTCCGTATTTCGGCAATCCGGTCCTCTTGTTTTTATTCCTTTAAATTGTGTATGTAAGTTAAGAACGCAACGATCGTCGGTCTTTGTTCTTGGTGCACCGCTTGCTTAGCGTAACTTACTCCACAAATTATTCTACTTTATTTCATTGTTGATACTTTATTTCTGCGACTTGTTTTACTGTTACGTTGTTCATCTCTCTTGGCTCGAATGTTTCGTGCTCGCAAAAACCTCGTGCATCGCGTGACTTATCTTTCCCCGAAGGTTTAGACGAATAAAGTTTTGAATATTTGCGGTCGAGTAAACGCGAATCTCTATAAAATCTAAGACAGCGAAAGAAGATTAATTCGTGTGGTACACGTGTACGAACGTATCAAATATTTTATTACCCGACAAACTGACAAAATTTTGCTTTTTGAAACGAGAAATATTAATTTTTACCCAATTTTGATTTATTCTTTATTGGAACGGCGTATTATAGATTCACAGTTGCTTGTTTCCTTTTATTATATTTCCTTTCAATTACGTATGCACGAACTATTGGAGGTTATCTCTGAATTGTAAAAAGTATAACGAAAGGATATTTGTCAACGAATAGAATCATATTAATCGTAGCTAGGAAAGCTCATAAAATCCAATAAAGTACTTAATTTTATAAAATGATTATACCAATATTAGATTTTAAGAGATTCGGATTTCTCTCATTAATTTGAAATATTATTTTTGAAACTTAAAGCGTTAATTAAAGTATTAAAGTATAATTATATTTGAAAGGATCGAGAAATTAAGAGCATTCGTTTTAATCTTCGATTAATTAGTTACGTTTAAACTTTATAATGTATAACGAGAAAATATCGCGAACATTGTAAATAACAATTCTGCTCGTTAAAAACTAGATCAATTTTAGAATTTGTTAAATATTATCGAAACAATCGTAATTTTCTATCTTAAATTTAAATAATTAGTATAATCACTGTAAATTTAACGCACGTCGTAATTATTTTAACAAGTTTTAACGAAATACCAAAATTTTTGACATAAAAGTTGTTAAATACTCTATAAAGTATATGTAATATTAAAATTATCAAATAATTAGTCAGTAGGATAAATAGAGCATCGTTAATTTAGTGAACCTAGACCGTGTTTTAGTGTCTTAATCATTTTGAAGTATAAATTCTTCATAAAACTCGTAAAATGGTCGGATAAATTTTTTAAAATGATTTATGCAATTATTTTCATTATGAAACAATTTTAAATAGTTTGAAATATAACATTTATTGCTATTCGCTTAGCGTAATGAAAAACAGAGTCGATATAACTCAAGATCATAAAATAAACATAATTTATTTGCTTAAATAGTTATTATTTAATATTCCAAGAACGAGTATTTTATTTTTTAACGTATTTTTTAATGCATGCTTCGAGCTCGACACTGTAATTACATTTAAATAAAGAGAATTCGAGAAACGTACAAAGTAGCGTGTATTAACTTTAAAAATCTCGCGTTTTATACGTTCGGTGTAAACGGAAAACTCCGTTTAATCGAATACACGGCTTAAAAAGAATTTACGTAATGGAGCACTCGTGTCAATGAAAATATTAATGAATATTTGCCTCGGCCCTTTGACGATCACCCCCAGAAAAGAAAGTAAGCCACGAGCGAGATATCGATTGCAACGGTACAGAGGATAGAGTCGAGTCGAATCGCGGCGAGTCGAGGCGAGTCTAGAGGGGCTCAAAAAAGTCCACGTCGAAGTAAGGAAAATTAGCTCACCGCTGCGCAAGTAGAGCATTTTGTGTTTACGAGAGAATTGGGAATACCGCGATGGTCTTCTTGCGATGGTCTTCAGCTCATCATCACCCGCGAAGATCCTAAATTTCCAAGGACGTTAGCGGCCTCGCCCCTCGCTCCCTCGCTCCCTCGCTCCCTCGCTCGAGCATCTAATGAATTTGCGAATCGACAGACTCGATGCGTATATAGCGCTGGACATTATGTCAAGTTCAGGGCCAGAAACCAGTCTGACTTACGTATCGCACGTACATTCATGTTTCGTCTTTTTATCTGCTTCAACGTCGTCGTCGTAGTCACCGTCGTCGTCGTCGTCGTCGTCGTCGTCGGCGTCGTCGTCGGCGTTGCCTTCGTTTTCGTTACGCGAGGCGAGTCTACTTCTTCTCCACGTTTTTTTCTTTCTTTTTCCACGGCAGGAGGGGGCGAATCCCGTTCTCTCTCTCTCTCTCTCTCTCTCTCTCTCTCTCTCTCTCTCTCTCTCTCGTTTTCTTCGACCCGACCCCTTTTTCGCGTCACGTTCTTTGCCCTCTATATTTTCGTCGCTCGACTGCAGTGGTCGAGGCATTTTCGTTGAAGAAGACAAATTTTATTAAATATTCGTCGTAGCTTTTTTTATTCTCATTTTTCGAGGTGCTCTTTTTCACGGTCCGTCGCCTTGACGCCTTTGATTTTCGGCTTAGACATCGCGGTTCGATTGCTCCTCCGAAATTCAAAGTCTTTTTACCGCGTCTCCGCGTCTCTTCGTTCAGCGCTTAAGCGAGTCGCGAGGTGAATTTTCAGTCCTTCGAAAATCGACGAGATATATAATTATAGAACTGTCATTTTTTTCTTTGAAGCCTTCCGCGCTGCACCAGGCATTGCAATTTTTTTTAATTTTGACGATTAATTTTCATTTTTCAAATAATTATATTAAGGAATTGTAAGAAAACCCAACTCAATGATGTGGCAATTAAAAGATATATAAAGTATTCCGTTTGTAATATTTGACTAAATTAACAAGCTGGTAGTGATATATAAACGAATTATTCTTTAGTATCGTCGCGATAAGATCAAATTAAAAATATCTGTATACTGTTTCTGTTTAAAAGTTTTAATCGACCGAATACTGAATCCACGCGTTAGTAAATATATTTATAAATATACGTATATAATTCAAATATATAAACGAATTCTGTTTAGAAAAATTTTTGTGTATCTTTTACTATCGACATCGCGGTACATAGACTTTTTTAAAATTAAAATATGTATAAAGGCTTATTTAAAAAAAAATTGATCCGTTGATTTATATAACTTTTTTTTATTTATTGCAACTCTATAAGATGATATACGATATAAATGCCATATTTGTTCTCTTTTTACGTGAGCTAATTATTCAATGATTGCATTAATATCAATGACAGTGGCAATTAAGCACACTTACTAAAAATTGCCGCATACTTTACGTTGATCTAACGCTTCATTCAACTGGACAAGCGACCTAAATATTTTCCTCTGCCATGACCGGCTAGAAAAATAAACGTCTTTTAAATTACGAACAAAAAATTTTAATTATTCCCATCATGTACACATGTATATTTTTTCCAGCTCGTTGCTTTTATAAATTATTAAGATACACGTTTTCTCAAAATAATCATAAGTTTATTATTTTTATAAGAGTTTTTTTCTCTTCAAATTCTATTAAAATAGAATAGATAGCAAAATAACGAATAATCATAGTTTTATTTTTGTAAATCTAATCTCTATGATTTAATTATATCCTTTAAATAATTTCTTATTACTTTAAGTCACATCAACGTATTATATTATTTTTCAAAATAAAACAGAGATTATTAATTAAAAACTACTCGTTATTAAATAATTGAAGTAATTTTCTTGAAATAAAATTTTTAAATAATTTTTATATTTTATTTTTTAAATATAAGTAAATTAAATTATTCTTGTTTTATATTATTTTGTACATATACAATTTACTCACTAATTTAAAAAAAAGCTTTTTCATTGTTTTTTTATTGTCACTTTATTTTATGTGTCCTCGATAATTTTTACTCTATTATTCTCTTATATTATATCATCCAACTCGCGTTAATAAGAATAAATATTTTCAAAGTATTTTACAAGCGTTTCATAATACTAGATGCCGTACCAAATGTATGCCATAAATGAGCTGTGATGTAACATCTTTTAATAATTTATAAAATTGCGTTTACTTAAACGATAATATATCGTCGACTTAAAAATACGTATCTATCGATAAAAATAAAAATTTACCACGTTATTAATAGTCATTTAGAACTCAGATTAGCTTCCCAATAAAAAAGATACGAGTCTTATATTTGTTTTATAAAACATAATAGACTTCAACTTCATCGCATTCTGCTATCGAGCAGCCGAGGATCGGTAAACTAAACAATTTCATTACTCACGATCCAAGTAAAATAAATATCTCGACGGATCATCGTTAGTTTGAAAAATTGATTGAAAACCGAATTAATTCGAGCGCATCTCTTCGATACGGCGAATGAATTATGTGCACTTTAATCGAAGCAAGTTTACAATTTAACAGTGTCTGGTAGTCCGGCGTCGTACTAATTCAAGCAAAGCCAACATACGCCTGTTAGTTCTACCGCTATTACATCGTTGATCATTATAACACTCTCTCGCAACAACTTGGATTCTCGAAAGCGTAGCGAGCGAGAACGCGATAAATTCAAATGGAGTACTCGTCTCTCTCTCTCTCTCTCCCTCGGTCGTAAATCCGTTGGCGGCCCAACAACCTCGATCCACTAGGAGACAAGAGCTCTCGTCGTCTTCGTCGTCTTCGTCGTCTTCGTCGTCATCTCGGGCTTCGAGGCATCGAGGAATCGAGGCATCGAGGCATCGAGGCCCGATGGTCCGAGAAGGGCCGCGACTCCACCCCGGTGTAATAGGAAAAGGACGCGGGTCGGCTGCTTTCGTACTTTGTTCCTTTGTTGGCGAGCCCGCGGCCTTACCCCGGGTACAGTTATCGACCCCAGAAAAGATAGAAGGAGAGAGAATTTAGGGCGGCCGGTGGTGGGGGGCCACGTGCTGTCGCTACTGCAGCCCCTCGAAAATTTGGGGCTCGACCTCGAGGGGTTGCAGAGGCTCGCGAGTCGGGTAGGGGTGAGGGGGCCGATTGTGCGCAGCGTGGTTAACTCGTATCGGGGACTCGAACATTGGGGCGACTTAGCTTTTATTTCTTTTGCTTTTCCATCGTTACGTACGCGAGGCTGCACACGCTTGCGACGTTGTTTCTCGTGCATTTCTTTGAGTACGAGATATGTGTACGTCGAGGCAGGTATTTCGATCGGGTGGATGCCGACCGATGGCTTTGTTCCGGTCCCGGTTGACGATCCGTAAGTCGAAGGATGATTCCGTGGATACGATCGTGACTTTCATCGCGCTTTTAACTCGATTCGTTTAAAATTTATATGGGATTTATTTCCAAGCAAATATACGCGGTTTTAATAATTGTTAATTATTGTTAATTAGCTTACGACTCGTTGTTTTCGTAATCGGGCGACTATTACCGGTGCACAGATCTTGAAATACGATACAATTTTACAAATGGTAAAGTCCATTATGCACGCGGGATGCTGCCTTGAAGACTTGCAAATGAAGTATAAGAGGTTGTAGTTCCCGATGTATAGAGCAAAAAATAAACCGGTATACCTGCCATTTGCTACACGTATAATAGTTTAGGTTTTCAAAGAACAAACGAGTTTTAAGGACTCTAAAGGTTTAAAGTACAATTGTGTATTTCTATTCCTTTATATAATATTTCAACTATCGCAAAACGAAGTATATTTTCAGTAACTTAGTCAACACTTGTCTAGTGGTATACACAGCTTCTTCAAAGTTGAAGTATATCCAGTGTACTTTTACACTTACCATTTAGAATTTTTTATATTCGTCATATAATGTTTTATTACTCGTAAGATCGTTGTAATGAAAAAAAGCTGTATTCGATTGTGGATATATATAAAGGCTAAAGAAGAGTATAATCGTTTGACTCTCGTGAGATTTGAAATCAATTGTTCTCTACGAATCTTTGTCGGAATAAATAACTCGAATTGTGTTCGTTTCCTCGACTGTCGAATAATATTTTTATTCTGGATATTTAAAATTTTTGTTTAAATTGTTAAAAATGTCTGGTACATACAAATGCATACGCATACGTAATATTACTTATTTAAATATTTAATAGCTGGGACTCAATATATAAGAATTCTGTATCGAACTATTAATTTTTGTTTGTTGTTACGATATTCTCCATTTTTGCTATAAAATTTATCGAGAAATTAATCATGGTATTATTATCTGTATGAAAATATTTATTTACAATAAATATGAATTGTTTAATATTTTACAAATAAATATAAAATATTTAGTACACGATCATTTCTAATATAATCGTAACAATATTCGAGATAAAATGAACAAATTTTATTTTAAAAAACAAAATATAATAAAATTATATAATTTTATAAAATTTATATACTTTTAATCTAAAAATTTGTAGAGTAAAAAATTAATACAATCGACAAGCAAACATTAATGTAATATATTTTCTGAATGCCAACAACATATGTATTATTATTAGATATTTTTCTCGAACAATGATAAAAAAACGTTTGTAACAAAATAAATTAGCAGAAATATTGAAAAAATGTATTATTTTTTGTAGCAAATATGTCATCAACAATTTTCTTAAATTATTTGTCATTTTTGTAGTGTTAATATATTTGTTTATTTTGAATATATTTATATTTATATACTCCCATGAAAAATTAAACAAAAAGTTTATATTTCATAAATACAAATTCATGTATGCATGAATAATATATAAAAATATATATATATTTATATATAATATAAATACTATCATATTTTTTAACAAATTTTATTAGTAATAAATATTTTATTTTAGTATTCAATTAAATCATAGTAAATTTAGCATCCTTTAATTCTTAGTTTTTTAAATTATTAATATAAACAGATATAAAGAGCATCTTACAAAATTCTATTGAAAAAGAATTCTATTTGTATAAAATTGAAAATGTAATTAAATCGAAGTTTAATTTATTTTACATGTACTTGAAATTTATATCTTATAGAAATATAATAAAAATTATTTACGATTTTAAACATTTATTAGCTGCTATTTAATACAATATTTCAGCTTAGATATATTTTAAAAATTTGTAATATGTAACTTAATATTAGGTACAGATTGTGTAATAAGTCTGTTAAGTATATAATGTAATTTAATACCAATATTACTCTTATTCCAAGTATTTATATATTTTAAAGAATAAAAATGTTTGGGTAGTTATTTATGAAAATTTAATGAAAAATAAACGTGGTCAATTGCTTATGAAATAATGTTTAGGAAACTATAGAATATACATTTTCAATATATCATATATTGATAATAATACATACAATACATACAATACATACAATAACAATATATTAATCAAAATAAATATATAATATAAATATTTTTTCTGTTTGTAATTTTTTATTTAACGTTTTTGTACTCGAAGTTAATAATCTTGTAATTTATTGCAATAGATTAATGTTATTTATGTCACAGTGTCGCATGAAAGAAAAAAACAGTCTTAAAATTTTTTTCATTTCATACATAACATTCTTGCATAACCATAGCTGTACAATTGCAACTCATTTTTGCTATTTGTAGAAAACTCAAATTAATGGTTATAATACAAATACAAATATATGAGAATTAAAAATATTTTATTATTAAAATAATGCTTATGTAATTAATTTATTTAATGACTAAATCAATAAATAAAAAAAGATTAAAATTTTTTTTGCCGATTTATATATTTTTTAATACTATTAAAGCAATGTAGATCTTTTTGCATAAATCAGATATATATATATATATATATATATATGATCAATAATGTATTCGTGAATCTATCAAAATATTTGTAACATTTATATCACAGATTCGTCGTGATGTAATCATGATGTACAGAACACAGAATGATCGAGTAGAAATATTTTTTCGTTGACGCTCACTGTACCGATAAAATTCAAGAGATTTCCATTGTAGGCACTTGTACATGCGATCATTTGAAAAATAAACGAACGGTCTATTGTCTTTCTCATTCTATTGTTTTAAGAATAATTATATTTTTATTTTTATAAAAACAATTTTTATTTTTTAATATTGTGGTATTACTTGTACTATATACCAAAGCTTGATAACAACTAATTTTGTGGATAATTATTTTTATACGTAGTAATTGTTTATGTTAAAAAAATCTGTTCTAATTTTTTAAAAATAAATTATGATTCTCTATATTATATATTTTTTCGAATTATAAATTATGATTAAATTATATCTTTAAAATAATTGTAGTATTAGAAACTATAATTACACAACAAATGTAAGTAGTACATAATGTTAAATAGGTTTCATAGCGTCTGTTGCTTTTACCTTTTATGTAAAACACATAATATTTTAGAAAGCAATACTTACTAAGTATATGATTGTGAAATATTAATTATTCTTGCTATTTTATCTCTATTCGTTAAAACAGTAATATTTACTTTAATTTTAAACGAAATTATTGTTTTGCTAATTTATTATTATTGATCTATAGATAATCTATGAAATTAAATAATTATATTAAATTTTTTCTTTTAAAATAACTAAAATTAATAAAATAGGACCAATATTATTTTTCCTATTGTTACATTTTGATTCAGTAGAATTATTTGATAAAAACATATGATAAATTTAACGAATCAATTATAAAATTAAAAAAAAATATTTAAAAGTATTAAAATCCTTGAAATAATTTTTAAGTTAATTTTTATATTAGTATTTACAATCCATTTCAAATTTAATCAAATATTCTAACAATAATATATGTTACATTTAAATATCAAATTGTGCATTAGGTAACAATAATAAACGATTCGAGTATGATAGTTGATAAAATTATTTTGTAATCGAATAAAATGTAAAATTGTTACACAGGCATAGATTTATTTATTTGTATCTTTTCTTATTTTAGAAATAAACATTAGAAATGTACGTATATTTTATACTAGTGTAGTGTATTTTTAAAATAATTGAATATGTATTTTTTGTCACGGAAATTGCGAAGCTAAGAAGTATTTTCATCGAATGCATTTTTTTTAAAACAATATTCATCGAAAAAAATTTTCTTGATATCACGTGAAGCAAAAACATAATTATTATACTATGTATTATCTTCTAGCTATTGTTAAGAAATTTTTGCAATATCCTGGTTTCGAATGGAGTCTTGGAGTATCTTTTTACAAGGATGCAGATAATCATTGACCCTTCAACTTTATCGATCGCAGCTGATGTTAAACGACGTTCTACCCAAGGAAGCGCCATTATTCCTTTTTACCCTTCCCTCGTATTCCGAATATTTACAGAAATACTATATTATATCATTATTTACAAAAAGTTTATCCAATTTGAGGAATTAGTTAAACCAAAACTGTTGCGATATGAGTAGTGTGTATCTATTTAAATTCTTGCACTCGTTAAAGTCCTACGATTGATAAAACGATCCATTCTAGCATTGTTTTTATCAATAATAACATTTTTATCTTATCATTGATAAAAATTTTAAATTGAAATAAAAGATTTTCTGCTTTTTTCCTCCTGTTTCGTAATAACCCTGATTCACATTGAACTAAACAATTGAAAATTGGACTTTTTTAAAAATGACTTGCTAAATTTTGGTGAATAAAAAAAGTGATATATTTAGTATAAAAGAATTTTATAAAATTGAACAACTTTTTTTAACAAAAATCTTATTTTCTTGATCCATCAAGCTGAAGATTTTAATAGGTTAACCAAAAAATCATTATTTTAATAAATATTCGCATTCGATTAATATTATATTTAAATGCAGAATTACATGATTTAGCGAAAATACGTATATTTTTTATCATTGTAGTTAAATTTTTATTTTAGTTTTATTAATTATTATAAGTCATTAACGAAACGATTATTTTCTGACACATTTCGTGTTCATGATTCCGTAATAGAAATACTATTTTGGTTATGATTTGTTGCTTCGTTCGATAAATCAAATCCTAGCTTATCATATGTATTAATTAATGGGTATTGATTAATGAGTTAAAAATTTTTATTCGATAATTATGAATAAGATTTGAAATTTGATAGACTGTGAACATGGATTCGCTTATCATATTTTATATAGATTTTAATAATTAACAAATTAATATTTCCACTTTGACGTTGTAAACGTTTATTTAAATTTTGTATTCACATTTTATTTATCAGGCGAGTTTTGTAAAGTTCAGTTTTTATATTTAGTTCTATATAATTTTTTTATTAATTTTTCTATTAATTTTAAAGAAGCGATAAAATTGATCAAAAATTGTTAAAATATATCTAATTTCGACGATATCAAGAAAAAACTTGTTATTTTTTTTACGTTGCACGATAAATGTAAAATTAATATTATTCCAAATACGAATATCGTTTTTGTAAGATGTAATATTAACTTGTAAGCTTACGAGAAATTGTCTCATCGTTCGGGTAATTTAAAATAGTGAAAATTACATTTTAAAAAATTATGGACAATAGATAACGAAACGAACTAAGTTCGGTATATAAAATGCTACATAAATTTGTAGATAACAAATATAATTTTTTTCTGTAATTTTTTTTAAAGATATTCAAACTTTAATATAAATATGTAGATATTCGTTGGTTTACAACAAATTCGTCATATATTTTAAAAACATTAGATAAAGAGAGATTCAATGGTAATCATATCTAGAATAACTCTTTTTATCACGGTAACATCGATAATTTGTCCCAAGTTTAACCAAAACGCCACCGTGCGCAAAAATTTATGTATCAAAATCGAAAGTTCGCGAAATAAAAAGCTTTGGAGACAATAGAAATATCAAACTTCCATCGGACGATAATTTTTATCTCGAAAAAAATCGAAGCGACCCAAAACTATTTTTATCGCATAAATAACATTATTACACATTACCGAGTACCGCACGACATATTTTTTTCTTCTTCTCGAAAACGTTGCGAGCAAGCGCTAACCGTTTTCAAAATATTTTCAAATTTTTCAAAATGTTTGATTAACTTCAGCGGGAAGAAGATACGATCAGAGATACGATCAGAGATACGATCAGAGATACGATCAGCCATTAAGAACTCTTACGATTCTCGAGGCGTAATTTCTCTCGGTGCTTTTACTTTCGATTTATTTATTATTAACTTGCAGCCCCGATCGATCAGGAAACGGGCTCGATGAAACATCAGGTGTCGGTTCTCGAGGCACGCAAGTGGATCCGAAGAATAGCGTGGAAGGCCGAAGGGCGAAAGAGGAAAGAGCGAGAGAGAAGAAGAGAGAAACGCGGAAGAAACGGAAGGAACGGCGTTTCTTTACGCGATTCATAAAACGCGGCTCGTAAAAAAGGGGCGAATGCGGCATAGCTCCTATCCAAGGCGTGCATTACACTTTTATTAAACGCGAGTGTCGAAACGCAACTGCGACGACTGGAAGTCATCGTGGATTTGCGCAAGAGCCAACGATATTAATAATCGTAGCTTCGGGCAACAGCCCCGCGTCTCGTTCTTTATTCTCTTCGCCTCGCGCTCCGATCGCGCGCCAAGGAAAAAACAGGGACCGAACCGGTGGGCGATCGAGGGGAGATCGGAGAGGCCGAGGGGTCGAGAAAAAAGATAAAAGATAGAAAAAAGACGCGTCCCCTCGGCGTTCGCGCGAGCGCACTAATAAGCCATTTTCTCGTTTCTCAATTGCCGGCGTTGCGCTCGCGGTCTTTTCTCCAAGGCCACGGGGAATTGCACTAGCGCGATTTCCCAACGGCTCGTACGCGCACGCCTACCTTCGCCTCTCCTTCTATGCTTCTCTCCTCTCTATGCGCAATAACCGCTCGCGTTCACCCGAGCGTCGAGCCTCGGTACGCTTTTCCGATATCGCGAGCCAAGTTTCGGCGCCTCCCCTCGGCGGTCCTTGGACGCTCCTTCGTCGCCGCTCCTTCGCCGACGATCCTTCGCCGACGATCCTTCGCCGACGATCCTCGCGCTCGCGGAAATATCGCTCGAGTCGAAACCGATCGATCTCGCGAATCGAGTTATACGCAACGCGACGACGAAATTCTTCCGCGAGGTTTCGTTCCCGAGATGTCGAAACGCTCTCGATCGGACGCTCCGCGAGAAAGAGCGCAGGAATGTCGCAAGGTTTTAGTTTCGCGAATGGAGCCTCGTTCGAGCCTACTTCGAGCCTACTTCGAGTCTCGCGTTATTCGCCATTTTTACCGAGAGTTTTGAAGAATCGCGCCGCGTCCGTTTTCGCGAAGGCTAGAAATGTCCCGAGCTATCTCTTAAGTCGTCAGCCGAAAATACCGAGCGCGCGGCGTTACGAAACGACGAAGCGCGTCGTCGGAAGTTTTTCGCGAGAAAGGAGGAAAGAGGGTGACGTTTCGCAAGTCGTGCTTTTTCCGCGACTCGCGATTTCACTGCCAGAGCGCGGCCGGGGCTCGGATTTTGGGGGAAACCGTTGGCGCGGCCCCGATTACCTCCTCGTATCGTCCCACGCGCCTAACCGGGAGCCAAGCCAGTTTGTTTTTAGACCTCCTCCGTTCCTCGGTTCCTCCGTTGCTCCGTTCTTACGTTCCTCCGCTCCTCGACACCTCCGCTCCACCGCTCCTCCGCTCCTCCGCTCCACCGATTCTCCTCGCACCTTGTTTACAACGACGCGCGACCGAGTCGAGTTTTATTGAGCAAGCGCGCGTAACCTCGATACGAGGTCGCACCGCTCGCTCTTGGATCCCGATTAGACGGATAAACGGACGCTGCGCGTCGAGCGCTAGTCGTAGCTATTAATAGGTGACGCGCCTCTACCGCTGTCGTTCTATCCCCGACTTCTTTATCTTCCCGAGCCCTCTCTCTCTCCCACTCTGTTGCTTATTATTACTTTGTAATTGTGGCCTACCTATCGATCTTTTCTTGTCCGCTCCGAGCCAAGCTCTCTTTTTTCCTTCTCTCTCTCTCTCTCTCTCGATATCGATACCTTGGTGTAGACTTTAGTCTCCAACCTTTTTAGTTTGGGAGTGTTTACTAAATAAAGTAAAGTGTTGGGTGTTTCTCGTTGGTACCGACTTTACGTTTTGTCGAATCGTTTGCTTTTCCTCTCTTTCGTTCGTAGCGACCATTAGTCTCGTAAACAATCGTGTTTACTTACCCACTTTGTCTCGAAAGCCGCGATGCGTCGTGTTTACGTTTTTAACCGTTTCTCGATCACCGATAAAAAGAAGTACCCCGGATAAAATTTAAGGATGCGTCGAATGTTTTTACGGCTCGCTACGAATAATTTTACGTGCAACGCGTAGCTTACGAGTTCCTCTTACATGTGCAATCGATATTTTTATTTAAACGGAAAGCATCGACTACGTTACGAAAGCATCGATGCGTGATTTACTAGCTTCACTGGCTTTAAAAAATACCGAAAACTTTTGACGACCGTTTAAAGAAAAGAAGTAACGCCAAGTGGACTATTTCGGTTTTTAACGCTGTGAACGTAACGTGTCAAAAACAATTCGTTTTCTTAAATTACGAAATTATACCAAAATGGTGCCTTACCGTAACGAGCACAGGCCAAGTCGTTCCGTCGGTATTAAAATCGATACTAATTGCTGCTATTATTCGATTCGTACCTCGAAGCTACAATGTAGTCGGTACTCTGAGTCGAAAGCAGGTTGTTAGTCGTACAAAATATCTCGACATAATCTGTTTTATCCAATATTTCTTTCGTAACTACGTAAACACTAGTTAGAAATACGTATAACATTTTAGTTTTCGATCCGTTTTCCTTAAATTTTTTCACTCGTCGATCAAACGAAAATTATAGTACCAAAATAAAGTTTAAAATCTATGATTCGTACCTTTTGAAATCAAAACAAATTTTTAAATTTAAAAATTTAAAAACTGTCTCCGCAAAATAAAAATTTTTCGATACAATTTATATATCTGGTATCGTGCTTTAAAAGTATTACACCGACATTATTTATGACTATTATTAATACTAAAGATCCAGAAAATACAATTCATTTTATGGGTCAAAATGGTATAATAGACTGCAATAAATGGAATTACAAAAATACGTAACAGTGAGTTTCACAAGTGACATTTCGTAATTACCTTTTTACATGTAAAAAGTAGTTCTAATTTAAATAGATTTTCAGCCTGTGCGAAATTCAAATTTAGATGACCTTTGTAAATTTATGAATTGAGATTAAAATAACGTAATGCTTTTTATCGAATATATAATTTATACGTGACTTTTATTTAAAGTTTTTTCATAAAAAGATATTTCGATACTCGAAATAGCGATATTAGAAAATTTTATTAGGTTATTTAATTCAAGTAAGCTGAAGTGCGATGGTTATCCAAGAATAACGTACATCCATTTATTTAGTTTATTGTAAAATTTATTTATAACTTTCAGTTAATCATAATTATAATTCATATTTCATTCAAACTAGTGCAATTAATAGTTATACGAAGATTGAACACTCGTGCAAAGTTACTCAATCTGATATTTCTAATTACACGTTGAAAGTCTGCGTAGTTATAACAACTCCCTTGAAAATAGAAATAAATATAATTTTATTTTAACTTAGGTGTAATTAAATAACTCAAATGATGAATTATTGATAAATAAGTATTTTAATATAAGAGAAGGATATAAAATGTGATGAATTGTGAAATATTCAAAAAAATTCTCTTATATAATTGTAAAATGATTATTTATACAAGTAATACTTTTAAAACAAAATTAGAACATGTCTCGATGAAAAAAATTAGTGGATCGTACATTTATTGTTTCATTATAAACATTCTTCACAAAAACCAAAAAATAAAAGATATTTATTGCTAAACTATTTTTTTGTAGTGAATTATTTTAAGGTTTTCAATGAAATTATCGGATACGTTCATTTTATATTCTTTTATCACTGATTCCTTAAAATGGGAAAAGTATCTTCGTCGCGAGGGAAATTTAAGAACTGTGAAAGTTTGGGACTATTTCCTTCTTGAATTACCGGCACATCTTGATTGAATGCAGCAGTTTTATCGAAGTTTCAAGGATTCCATTGTCTTTCATTGAAATGATTCATGTTTCTTTTCTTTTCATGTCCAAGTTTCTCGTTTATGTTTTGCAATGCACTTATATAAACTTCATTGTAATTCTCTATACTATACGAATGAAAATCAATGAACAATGGTAAAATATTAGCGCCTTATAATATTATTAAATGTAGTAATATACTGGAAAATATTTATTTTTACTTTTCCTATTATTTATAATATTTTTTAAAAGATATATTAATGTCAATGCTTATGATAAATAAATAAATTTTACAAAAAATATATTAATTTCATTAATAATATATATTAGAAAACACAAAATATTTCTATTATACTCCATTTAATAATAAATTTTATCGTAAACTAGTTTGTTAAAGAAATGAACTTTTTATTTCAATAACCTGAATAAAGAATAATATAGACCCAATATAATTATATTAATAATTAATTTAAGCATAAAAAATTATTAATATAACAATTATTAGCAAAATTTAAATAATTAAAAGATAGATATAATATTTATCGATTAACTTTAATGATATCGTTTATGAGTATCTTTTTAATACTGTTGAAATTTATATAAATACATTAATTGATAAAAAAATATTAGAATCAATATGAAATTTTCAATATTTATATATAGATAAAAAATATAAAATATAAATTTTATATTTTTTTACAAATTTACTTTACTAAATATTGAAATAAGTACGTGGTTATAGTATTTAAACTAATATAAAGATGATAAATTGATATTTCAAAATAATTAGTTTTTGAAAACAAATTAGTTTTGGAACGACGAATTTATACACGATTTTTAAATATTCTTTAAATAATAAATTTATTTAAAATTTTCGAAAATGTATAGTGAATTAAAATAATAATAATCATCAAATTTGAAATTGAAATTTTTTAATTGATAAAATCAGAAATTGTTTATTAATAAAAAGACTTAGTTAACAAATTTTAGAATATTATTTTTAATTATTTTAAATTATTTTATTTTTAACAATAATCATACTGAGATAAATGATAAACAAACATTTTATGTAACTTTTATTTAATGAGAATATCTAATGCCGTGAAAATCTTAGTGAAATCTTTTAAAAGTACTTTCGGTGTAAATTATAACATGTAATTAATATTTTATCTCGAAATTTATCAATTTAATGAAATTCGATGTAATTAACATAAAACGTGTTTAGTTAATTGTTGAGTTAAAATTATAAATTAACCTTGTTTTAAAATTTTTAAAAATTTTAAAACTAAATTTCAGTGGATCATAATTTAAATAACTTTTTATTTTTCTAAAGCAGAAATATATTTCATGAATATTAATGTGTAAATTAATATTATAATAAATAAAAATGAAAAATTGATTTTAATTTATAAAAAAATTTTAAAATGTCATATTTTATTTATTTTGTTTTCCTTAGTTTAATCAAAGAAGAATAAGTTTCTATGTAAATTATAATTATCAGAACTGAACAATTTAACCTTACTCTTTAACCCTCCATTGGTCTTGATACTTGGCATGATTTAAATTTAATTTCTTTTTTGAGCAAATATGTAATAATAACACTATCATCAGATTTTTGTCCGAGTTAATCAAAAATAATACTAATCGATAAATTATTTAATGCGTCGAAATTTATAATTTATTACTTCTTTGAATTCCGTATTGGACTTTATTAATGTTAATAAAAATATATTAATAAAAAGCTTAAATTTAATTAGAAAAATTTATTACTTTAAAAATTAGTTATTTAAAATGTTCAAGTTAAAAATCTGTTGTAAAAAATCAAACGGAATTCTCGTAAAATTATATATGTCTATTATATAATGAAATGAGTTTATTTATGTCATTCATATGAAAAATATTCTTTCGGATTTTTTAAAAATAAATTCTTCTTTCATTTTTTGTTTTACATAGAACGAAGAAAGCGGTGTCTTATCATATTTTATAGTAACTTAGAAGTTAAATTCGATAAAGTTTGGGCAAAGATAAAAGTTACTGCACTTTTTTAGTTTGTACTCGTATAGTTTTCTACTCTATCTTTGTCGACTTAAGCGAAATAAGGTCACAATTATCGCAGAAAACTGCTATTTCTCGATAAAAAGTAAAATTGGAAGGGGAAAAGGTCAGTCGCTTACAGGTAAGTTAAATCCGCGCCCAGAAAATCGTTTCTTTCAATGAAGATGCTGCACCGAAGGAACGCTTATCGCGGATCTCGGAACCGCGGGCGACATCCGCATAACCCATAAAGGTCGTTCCTGCCGCATCGATTTGCCGTTATCAATCTCGGCCGTTATTTACCAGAGCGCATTTGCCGGGGGCGCGAAAACCGCTCTTGCGCACGGAAAGATATGGCAGCATTAGCAGGAGTAGGAGCAGGAGAAGGAGCAGGAGAAGGAGCAGGAGCAGGAACAGGAGCAGGAACAGAAGCAGGAACAGAAGCAGGAACAGAAGCAGGAACAGGAGCAAGAGCTTTGGCAGCACCTGTCATTATTCAGATTTTATCGATCGCACGAGGCGCGCGACGTAACGAGCCTGTCGTTACGCGTAAGCTAACCCTGCGTTGCACCTCGCGTTATTGCCACCTATTAAATGCATAACTTTCAGCGCCAAACCCGAACCCGAACCCGAACGACTCGATCGATTTAATGAGGCAATCGCTCAATATTGTATAATGTCTGGGGGATCGTTCTCCCGCCTGTTGTAGATCCTCGATCTTTCGGTAGCTTCCGCGCCAAATGTCCCGACGAGCCACGATAAAACCTCCAGTTTCCACCGAGAAATGCTTACAAGTCTTCGGCTCGAGCCATTAGACGCCTCGACACGAGCGAAGAAGATTCCATCGGTGATGTATAGAAATATATATTATGCCAAATTCATGGCCGTTTTTAAATCAATCGCACGGTGACTTTTTCCGAGCAGTAACGCTCGGATATAACAATATCGCTCGGCGCAAGAAAGGAAAAACTCTTGCCCTCGCGGTTGGGATCACTTTTCGGATTCGCTTTTCGGGTTCGCTTTTCGAACTTAAGAGAATATCGGGGCATCGATCCAAGCCTCCTTATCGATAAGAGAGGTCGATGAGTTCGCGCGTTCGCCTCGGAAGAAACACGCGAGCTTCGGTTCGATGACTCCTGGACTTTTTTGCGCTTCCTCTTCGTCCCCATTTCGTTCAAAGGACCACCTATTTATGATTTGGACGTTCATCCGTTGGGGGAGATGTCGGACACTCGGGCTCCAGAGTTTAATCTTTAATGGACCATCGGCTCTTTGTGTAAAAAATTTTTTTCTCGTCGTTTTTTCGGCGAGGCGGGAAGATTCCACGGGTTCTGCTCGACCCTAATCGTATATATTTCATAAAAGTCTCGACACATTCTCTGCAGCACGTGCGCAACATTCTTAGCATATTATCGTAATAAATGTGCTTTGGGGAAAATTAGATAAACTTTTTTTCCCAAACTGTCAATGTCCACTGAGCGAAAAATTACTCTAGTTTCCTATTATTCTTCGCTACGTTGTATTTTGTAAAAGTATGGTATGTATATTGATGACAAGAATGTTAATTTTAATACTCTATTAAATATAGATTTTAACGCGCGAACAACGTTTAATGCCTTTTTTTTGGAGGATTGATATTTAATCTATCGTAGAATATATAATTTTTAAATTAAATGTATATTTATATTATTTTCATTATTTCATGAACAAAAATGTATGAAATAATATATTATCGGTAATACAATAGAAATATTTAAAATTTTATTTATAACGTTGATCATTAATTTGTAAAAAACTAATAAAACATCATCGATAAAAAATCGACAATTAATGTTATCACAGTTCCAATAGTAATGTTTAGTACTAGAATCAGTTGCGAACTAATAACGTAAAAAATATTACGTGCTTGTAATATCTCGTTTATCGTGATATAGCTTGGCTTCAAATATATGCAATTTTTTTAAAAATTTAATTATTAATATTTTAATACATTATAAGCCATGATAAATAAATTTAAACTTAACTAAAATGAAATTAATCAACCATTAAAATTTCGTTAAACGTCACAATTTTGAATAAAATTAGCAGTTATAAATAAATAGCGATGAATTTTTCATTAAACAATTGTATACCATATTATAATGTTTAATTCGATAAATTATATTTAAATGGATGCGATAAATCGAAATTAGAATAAGTTATTGTTATTATCACTCGAATTTTATTCACGAAGAAATTTATTCGATGTTCTTTAAAACAAATTTTACGACTTAACGTACTTAAAATAACATCTAATAACATCTAATAACATATAAACATTTTAATAGAGTAAAGAAAATATTATAAACAACGAGAGTTTCGTTTGCCTTAACATTTCGTATCTACTTTTAACGAGTGTACAAAATTTATCGAATATTCCCGAGAACATTTAAATTATAAAGTTATTGCTCAAGGATAAAAATTACCGTAAAGAGGATAATTTTTCTTGCACCTTGTTAACGTCTAAAATATTATTTTTAACGAATTCTCGATGTTGAAGTTAAAGGATTAGCTAAGAATATAGAACGCGTTCTAAAATAATATTAATCTACGCAACTTTGTATAAAAATAGCTTAAGACTTTTGACACGGAGTGTCGAGACTTCATACTTGACGGATTTGACGGACAGTTACAAGGAGCTTCGAAAAAGAAAATATACCTTATATCCTTAGTCTTCTTTGTATACAAATAATTAGTTTTTTGGTACAATGAAAAATTGAGTAATCGTTTACGTTCCAACAATTTGTAAACATATTAAAATAGCTCGAAGCATCGCATCGAGTACGAAGACTGTTGGAAATTAAATTGAAATTAAAAGCACACGCGCCTTTGACCAGCGTAATATAAAATATTTATTTCAAGGAATCAACGTTTAAAGTAATTTTCGTTTAATCCATAATGAGATAATATTGGAAAGATGGTAAAAAGTATCGAGAATACAATCAGGAATTTGAAAGTAGGATTCGCGGGTTATCGAGAGACGAGCCTCGAGTCCAGTGCGGACTGAAATTTGCATTCGTTCCGATTCCGGAGCCTTTGCAATCTCTGACCTCGGCCGTCTCCCACGACCAACGGAGCGACACTCGCCTCGTCCTCCTTCCCGAGCAGATGCCGCAGGCCGGAGCTTGCACGCCGATAAATAAATGGCCTGGGGCAGACCGAGAGAGGTGGAATAACTTCCGTACACCTGAGCCCGAACGTCCCCAGGGAAGCCCCCGACGTTTTCACGCCCGAGGTGTACTTTCTCTTCGTGTAGGCACCTTTAAGGCATCTTTAAGGCACCTTTAAGGCACCTTGAAGCCTTGATGAACCCCGCAGTCAATGAACCCCGCACGGGGCGGAGGATGGACATCAGCAGCTCCGTCACCGAGTCGATGAACTTTGCGCCCGATAATGAACATGAGGATGACGACGACGACGTTCCGGTCGCACTTCCTCGCGAAAACAACACCCGATTCCGAGGTTTTCGGAGTTTCAGCTTTCGCGCCCGATCGCGACCGACCCGACCCGAAATCCTCGCAATTGGCGATTTTATCGTCTCGATTATCATTCCGACATCGCTTACTCCGTTACTATTTTCGGTTCTTAGAAGTGCAAGTTTTTTCCTTTCGAGCTTTAAGCATCCCGATGAACAAATATACTAATTAATTAGAAAAACACGTTTTACATAATTTAGCCGCGAGAGCGTGGGATTACAATTTTACGTGCTTCATTTTTTTTCCAAACATAAATTTCGATCTATAAATCACGGAGCAAATATTTATCCAGCGGAAGATTTAATTTGGCTTGTACATATGTACATAAACTGACTGAAACATCGAATTTCTTTCCAGTTTCACGTATCTCCGTTTGATATACTCGGTACGAGTATTGCAAACAATTTGAAATATACGGTGTGCCTTCGGAAAAAATTATTACAACTCCGGTAAAAATCGATAGCACAACTATCGATCATAACTGTAATAGAAAAGCAATTTTTGAAAGCGCAAATTGCTGTTATCGGAGTTACAATTGTGAAAAAGTGAACTATAATTTTTTCCGAGTGTCTACGCGATCGTGATTTTCAGAGGATATATAATACGTCGAATCCTGTTAAAGATCTCGACCGAACGTTACAACTATTAAAAGTAAAAAAATAATGCAATCCATTTTGTCCCAATTACGAACTACCGTTTTATTTATTTATTTTCTTAACTAAAAACCCGTAGATTTGAGGTTGCGCGTTTGACTTACGCGAAAACGGTCAGCGTGAAATTACGATCTGTACATCACTCGAGCGCGTAAACCTCGTTAAAACTTGTTAGATACTTCCTACGAGCTTTAAAAAGCGGATACATCATCCGTCCCTACTCAACGTTAAGCGTTACTCGTATTATAAAACTTGGGCCGGGACGAGGTTCTTATCGGCCTTATCCAGGATCGACGATCGGGGTATCTGCCTCCTCGCCAAGGCCACGAATACTCTCGAAAGGGACGCGCCACCTTCCGAAAACGTGCCTCGATCCCTCGAAGAAGCGAAGGAGAAGACGAGCGTAATTCGCGACCATCGAACGGAAGCCGTACGGGGTTTGTCTCCACACCCACCAAACCCGCACCCCGAGCACCCCGATACGAAACGCGTCGTTGCTCCTTGCTCCTCGCTCGTCGCTGGAGCAACGACGGCTGACTTTTTGTCCGAGATGAGATAGCGAGCGGCCGACCCTCTTGACTTTCCGACTTCGTATCCCGAGGGGTTGTGGCTTCCTGAACGCGGTCGCCCATGGCAACCTTGCGCTCTTAAAATTCACTCTCGGTACGTTCGCTGCGCTCGCCTACCCTTCCTGGACTCTGGTGATTGGATAGCTCATCGAGCGGAGGGATGAAACGGACCGATCTGTTCTCCGTTTGTCGGGTTGCGTTGGAAGAATTTCATTTTTTATGCAACCGGTCGCATTATTCGGAATTATTTATTTCGAACGTGTGTTTCGTTTGCGAATTTAAGATTTTACGAGACATCTTTGACCTTGTTGGATCATCCTTTTTTCCCCCCTTTCGTTAAATACTTATATAAGAACTGTCGGTCACGAACTGACGGTCGATCGATACTATTATTAAATCATTAAATACTCTACTTTCGACATTATCTCGATAAGAAGAAACGTTTGATCGAAGCATTTAAAAAGTAATTTAAAAGCCACGTGAAACTTTTCTTGTATTTAAGAGTTTTTTTTTACGGATATTGTCTTTTTCTCCAATGATACGATTACAAAATATCGACTTCAAATACAAAAGTAATTTTTAAAAATAGATAATAAAATAATTTAATTTTCATTTATAAATAGAAAAAATAGATACAAAAACAAAAAACCAAATAATTGAAAATAAATTAGATAAAATTTTTGAAGAAGGCTTTTATAATGTTATTCTTAGAAAAAAAGGTCATTCTTTTATGTGTTACAAAACTTAGGTATGCTTTGATAAGGATTACGAAAATACTTTAAAGAAAAACTTGCATCGTAAAACATGAAAAGCTGGTACGACCAGTTTCAAAGTCGATTCAAACTACCTAAAAACTGTAAAAATATTTTTAAAAATGTTGTAATTTTACGATTTTTTATGAATATTTGGTCACTACATCGTCTTTTTTTCGAAAACGCGTGAACACAAACATAGTTTAATATAATGTAACGTACGTAACTTTTGTTTGCAAAGAAAATATAATTAATTATGGAAACTTTGCAAAAAAATGTTTTAAAATTATTCAGTGTTGGCAGTGAATAACGTTATATTTTACGAATGAAAATTATTTCATTGCTTGATTTTTGTGTTTATTTTGAAATTCGTGGATTCCTATAGACTGTTGTAAATTTTATAAATTATTTAAAATAATTATTTCTTTATAGTGTTGTAAACTTTTGATTATAATTTAATAATTGTTGTATTTTAAATTGCTTTACTTTTTTATTTAATATCTAAATTAGACACGAGGTTTTACCTAGTTATATTTTTTTCACGATTAGGTAGATTCATTATTAATACTATGTAAATTTGATTAGTAAAATTAGATTTTTTAAATGTATACTATATTTTATAAATATAGTACGTTGATAACTTTTTTACATTAAATAATAATAGTAAGACAAAATTGGAGTATACCTATCTAGAATTATTAGAAATGCCGAGTACAAAAGCTTAAATTAATTAATATCAAGTAAGTACATATTTATGTATATAACTGTTATAAATTGAGATGTAAAGAATTAAAAGTTGAAAACTATAACCACCTACTTTCATTTCGCTCTTTGTCTTTATGGAAATATGTCCTAGGTATTGAAGTTGTTATATACATAGACAAGTTGAGAGTTGGAAAGTTAAAATTCTTAGAAATATAGTGTATAGTATGTGTTATAACATCAATGAAACCCACCGACTTTAACACACGGTTTTAACATTTTATTTAAATACGAAACTCGATTAATTAACAATAGACAAGATTTTCCCCGATAGATATTAAAAATTCATTTATATAAAAATATTCTTTTAAATTATCATTTTATCAATAATAGCAGAGTTAATATAAAAATTTAATTTACCTAATTCAGAAAATTTTTATTGCTCTTTTCGAAATATATTTTTCATTTATAAATATTTTTACAAAAACTAATGGCTATAATGATTTTATAATCTTATAATATCCATGTCATCAAATAAATTTTTACGGTTTAATTACAGTTTTTAATTACGATAATGGTAATAAATGCATAATAATAGTTATTTTACGTATAAATTCCTTTCAATAATGAGTAATTGTCACTTTGGAATTAATTTGACGCTATTTCGTACATGATCCATGAAAATATTTTGAATGAAAGAAATGGAATTGATCTTAAAAATGTTACGATAACCTTATACTGGAAATTTAGAATACAATATCTTGTTTTCTATCTTTCATTATCTGATAGTTTCATCGGATATATTATTATCGATCACGTACAAGAACCTGTGATTTATCTATGAAATAACTACGAGATACGTGTATTACAATAGCTGGATATATAAAATTTCATCACCAAAAACATCACGTTTTACAGGCATGTAAAAACCTGGATAAAACTATTTTACCGAACCCATAAATTGAGTAGGATTGAATAATAATTTTTCTGAACCTCTTCGATATTTATCTCTTAAAAATGCCACGTATATCGAGAGTTTCCTCAAATTTTAACGCTCTGGGGGCAGAGGCTAAAATTGTTACTTCACGGTCGTCGTTTCAGTGTCCATTATCCTCCGGAGCAGGATACACAGGGAATGTGTACTCTATTATAAGTACAATTTTCTCGTCAAAAAGTTGATGAACGTGCTACGGTACGTGGCCCTTGGTCCATCCGCGTCTTTGACCCGAACATGAACTCTATTTCCTGCAATACGTGGACAACACTCTTACCAAGTTGCACGGGAGCCGGAAGCATACCAGTGCCTGCGAAGCTTCGCGTCCTCGTTACGATGTTCTTATCGGTTAACGTCCTTCACTGTTGCTTCGCGACGCTTTAACAACTTGCGCAAGCTCGATAACTCGTCCAGTTTTTAGCTTTAATCATCGACTGGGTAGTCACATTTTACAATGCTTTTGTCAGGTAAGCTAACATACAGGGAAAATCATTCAAATTTAAACTATAAATTTACACGCTAATTAGTTTATTATTTCATTAGAGAGCGTAATTCTTCGATAATAATTATCTTTATCGATTATTCTTCCTTGTTTAATCGCGAAGCAGCCCTTTTTTGTATCATTTGAAATTCTTCATGTATAACGATATCAAAATCTAGACCGTCGTTCGATTTATAATATATATTTATATAATCAGTAAATTATTGCAATAGCTTCGGTTTTTTGCATTATTTATAATTTTTACTGTACGCGTACGAGAAATTTTTCTAAAATTTTTTTGATCAACGCGGTAACGGTAGAGATTATTTTTGGAGCTACTCTTTTTTATCGAACGCGACGATATAAATATAAATAAACGGAAATATAATATTGGTCGATACAGAATTAAGTTCGAATACGCAATCGATTTAAACGCGATCGAATTTTTTAAAATAATGGTCGATGAGCTGTTCGATAAATAATATAAATTTGATTATATTAAATTCGTAAGGCGATTTTTTTTTAATTTTTATAATTGTATTATTTCGACAAATATTTAGAAAAAAATCGTTTCGCTTTTTTCAGATTTTCAAAGTTAACAACGTTATTTTAATTTTGTGTTTGATCTCTTTAATATTGCAATGCTCCATGTGCCTAACTTTCGTTAAGCGAACGTGCATTCGATGATCGTATCGGTTGACTTCGATAACGATAAAAGGTAAAAGTTTAAATAAATCACGCGAACTCTTCCCTTCGCGATTCCCATAGCGTCCGATAACAAACGAATACCTTGATGTTATCAAAAAAGCGTCGGTGTTACATCGGTGTTACATCGGTGTTACGTCGTTGCAAGCAATATCGATAGTCGTGCAAAAATTATCGACTCTCGTTCGGAATCAATAAAGATTTCGAGTTACCGATCGAAGGTTTAATCCACAGTGTCGCGGTAATCCGATCGTACGTCTCGGATCGATAATAGCTAGCGATCGAAAGGTGGACGTCGGCAATTACGAGTGTCGTAGAGAATCACGGAGTCGAAGCATTCGGTTAACGTCGCTCTTCGTCAGCATCAACATTTCCGAGCAACCCTTCGAAATTCGACTCGGCATCGGTACTTTCCTCAGGCGCACTTCCGGTGAATTTCGACCCCGAGCGCTCTCTTTGGCGAGTCGAGGGAAAGGAACGGAGTGCAGGAAACCAGGAAACGCGGCATAGGCTCGTCACCCTCGACACCCTCGACACCCTCGACACCCTCGACACCCTCGGCAACGTCTTCGCAGCCTCGAGGAGGGAAAGGAAAAACCTCGTTACGACTAAGCTGCCGAACCTACACCCAAGATCACGAGAGGAAGTTTCGAACGGACCGAGCTCTAGGACTGCCCTGACAAAGGGGACATGTCGTCGCCTAAGTTCTTTATGCGCCTTTCTTCACCGAGGCGCCGTTGCACTTCGTCCCTCGTTAATGGTCGAGCTATGCGAGCACCTGGTTTCCTTTGTCAGCCCTCCCGAATAGACAAAGAAAAGCGCGTCGAAGGGAGCGGCTCGAGAATCGTTACCGTGATCTTTTTTGTGGTTTTACCGAGGATGTCGCGCGTTTTTTCTTACGAGACCGTTCGACATTTCTGCGTATCAATTATCAAGCGCGATTCGCTCGCGTTTAATCGAGGAATATCGATTTACTCGATACGGATCTCCGTGTTGAAAATTCAAGTTTTAGGAGTGGTATCGCTCGCCTGATATTAATTAATTAACGGGGCACGACCAACTGCATTTTTATTCAAAACAAGTCTTGAGATGTTACACGGTAGATTATTCATCCTTGTTTCGTTTGCGCTGTCAAACTTTCAAGATTCTTTTCAAAATTCTTTTCAAAATTCTTCATAATAATTTGTGAAATAAATTATAATCGGTGGTTTAGCAACTTTAGACATTTCTAATAGATTTTAAACATTAATAATAACCACGAAATAACCGTACTTAGTTTTCATTCGATGGAATATTAGAAATATCGAATTTGAATTCGAAATTTCAAAAAGCTAAATTTTATTCCGTATATGTATATAAAATTAAATGAAAAAACACACGAGTCGAATCTTAAATTTTATTTCATAAAGGAGCAAGTATCGAAAAACCTTTTTAGTAATGGAGTTTAATTTTCAGCGAGATAACAATGAAGTTACCATAAGGAAGTTGGGGTTTTTGCTTTGATTTTACCTTTTTGTTATTCGGTTATCGATCGGCGTTCGATAAATTATTCCAAAATCGCCTTCGTTAAAAAAAATAGATTCGTTTTCTTTTTTAATTTTCCGCGTTCGGTTCGAAAACAGAAGAAAAATGGTAAAGAAAGCGAGACATAGAATACACTCGCTACAAAATAAGGTTAGCACCGCTACTTCGCTTCTTATGCCAGAAGCACTCGCGTCCCAAAACTCGGGTTCGAGTTCGAGCACATCGACTTTCCTGCTTCGTACGCACGTGCACTTATTTCTCTTCATCCCCGCTGTACGTTGTTCCGATGTCGACACATACGCGCGTACACAACGGAAGAAATCGATTCGTATCTTTTCCAACGATGCTCGTGAAAATGTAGGGTACGTTATTTTCGTGCATTGTGTTCACAATTTTCTAGGAGTTCTTTTATTGTCTAACGATCGCTTGTCGATCGCGTGGATGTCCAACAAATTTTTAGATACATTCATTTTCTTTTCCGTATGTCCAACGATCAAAGCGACAATTTATCGTTTGTGTAAGTTACAAAAATACTTTCTATATATTTTTCATTCGAAGGAACGATTAAATATCGATGCTTTTTTATTTCAAACAATTTTTTCCGATTACGTCTCGAAAAAAAACTTGTTTTAAATATTACGTTTGATTCGAAAATTAATTTTCACAAGATGTTATATCAAAATTGTACGTTTGCCGTTGAATCTTTATTCTGAAATACGATTCTTTCTTCGGTAATTTCATATTAAATATATCAAAAGCTATTAAAATAAATAAATAACTAAATATATAAAAATCGTAGCCAAATGTACCGTAAAAGTTTTTTTAGATTCAAAAAATGTAATTAACAAATTTAAATCGTTGTAACTTTGATAATACAATAAAATAATACCGATTTGTTCGATCATTGTTAATTTTTGAACATTAGACTAAACAAAAAAAAGAATAAGAAAAAACATGTATTGTTGATCGATTATAAATTCGATGTTGTAAATTTATTACGTACGTATTTGTTGAAAATATAAAAATTATACGGAAAGTTTCATACATTACCTTATCATCGAAATAAAATTTTACGTATTGTTTAGATCTTTAATAAAAGAGAATAAAATAAGGGAATAACCAAAAGAAGATGACAACAAAATATTGGAGGATATAAATATAAGCGAACAGGTAGAAGTTGGCATTCTTGTTGGTCTAATTTCTTTTATCGATTTTTTTATACACAATTTTCAAATAAATTTGTCAAAATTCAAATAAAATTGTCGCTTCTTTGTCTTATTTGAGAAATACCTTAATCGTTGTGTGTAATGTAGATATATGTATCGGTAGCTATAAAATATCAAAAAAGATTATGCAAGTAAATGAATATATAAGGAAAAAGAAAAATCGTGAATGATGGATTCTCAAACTAACTTATTCCTCTTTATTTATTTAAAATTTAAATAAAATATTATAAAATACATAATAATTGCAAAATTTGAGGAATATTAGACGTGCTTTTGATATAATTTCTCTTTAATCCTATTTTGTTCTGTGACATTATATTCGGAGTTACTTTAAAAGTATAATTGTAACTCCACACATGTATCTGTTTATTCGAATTGAAACATGGTAAAAAAAGATGTGGGAAACATCGAACCAGACGATCAAGACAGTTTTTTAATAAAACACAAATATTTCCATTTATTAGCTCTCGTATACTTTTTAATAGATGTTTATTGAATATCATATTTTGATATTATTCATTTTAATAAGTTAATAAATAAATTAGTAGGAAACAATAAAATAATTATATGATACATTATTATAAAAAATGTTTATAAATAAAATTTATGCAATAAATATACATGCTGTAAAAACAGTAACATTTTTAATAAACATTAGATGATTTTTGTAAAATTTATTTTAATAATCAGAAAAAATAATCGAACGCATAATTTAATCATATTTTTGCATTATATTTTGTATATTATAAATATGATTCGGATATATTTCATGCAGTAATTTCGTTTAACTGCTAATGTTACATTTATACGTATAACGAATGTCTTGCAATTCATGACCTACAATTGACTACCCGCTTTACGATATTAAAAGCATCGGTATGACAAAGTACGCGTAGTAAAATGTGGGTGATTTATCGCAAGGCTTTCGCAATTTACGAGTTAAAATTTTCTATCTAAACGGAACTCTAGGTCAAGTATATAAGGTATCATTTTGCTTTGTGAGAATTGAGTGATTAATGCAAAATTTTCTAATAAATTATATGTCTGTAATATTGGGAATCAATTTTTTTGCATTTAAAATTGCACGATCTTTTTGCATTATCAACAATTGTTTATAGCGAGTTAACTAGTATAAACAAATTCTTAAAATTCGAAAATTTTATATTTAACTGTAATATAAATTATAAATAAAACTGATATAGGGAAGGAATTGTCTTATTACTATTTTATTTAAATTAAATATTCGATTATTTTAAGATACGAAACGATATTATTTTTATATGTTTAAAATATCAATTCAATTCAAAAATATCATTCATATTATCAATAATAATTTATAAATTAATACCTATCGTTATTTTATTTTTAATTTATCCAGTTATGACGCCAAACTTCAAAGTTATTTTTACCAGTTAATTCAAAGTTATTTTAGTTTGAAGATAAATGACATATCGAAGAGATATTAATGTTGATAATGATGAACGTGATTCACAATATTAGTACTGGATTTTTAAGATTTGTTCTATTGTATCGATCGTTTACGGAATGTTGGATAGATGTATCAAAAAATCAACGTACATAAAAATTCGGAGTTGAATTGTTTAAGGACAGAAGTTTAAATCAAAGTAGGGAGAGAAGATACGTAAGTTTGGATTCGTATTTGGATTACGTACCAATAGCCCGAATATTCCAGAATTTAGAGTTCACTGGGATCGAGCAAACGTTCGAGGCACGTTAGTATCGTTCCAGTTTCAATTTTCGAACTTATTTTCGCCAATCGTTCGTGAGTGATATCGGCCCTTTTACTCGCAATCTACTATCTTCGATCAAGCAGTCTCTGCACATACTGCTCTATTTTTGTTTCGTCAAACAGGGAGGGGTGACGGAATAATCCGACGATACCGCAGCTGCATCTCGGCAGCTATCGCTGGACCCTTTGGGATTCTAACACAAAGATGTTCAAAGTGTGTATACGCGCATAAGTGTGTACGTTCAATTTCTTTGGGGATGGCTTTCTTGTGAAGAAGATTCTCTATCTCGTAGGTTCGAAGAGTAAAAATACCATCGAAGCGATAGAGCTCAGGTGGAGGAGACTCGAAAATTTTTTGAGATTCGCTGGAATCTGGAAATAAGCTCCGAAAATGCGTATAAACTTGATTATTTTTGGATTTTCGTGAAGATTTTTCCGGAGGGTTTTAGAAGTTTAAAAACTTTTCTTTCTTATAATTTAACTAGCTTGAACAGCACCATCTGGATGATACCATTACTGAAACGGGAAATTCGTATATATAAAATTCTATTTTTTTAAGTTTTATCGTCGTTTTACGCTAAGGAAATTTTGAAATTATGATTGTGAATAAATTAAAAAATATTTAAAAAATATACCACTATTCTTATTTATTATATCAATAGAATAATATTCATAAGCAAAAAAGTTTTTGGAATATTGATTTTATATTTATAAAACTAAAGTTTGATCATTCAGTAGTATTAAAAATAAAATTATCTCAAAGTAAAGTAAACAGGATAATTAATTAATTCAATATATTCTTACAATAAATATTTATTCAAGTGAAAACTTGATTATGATTAATGTATGTGTGTTTGTGTTTGTGTTTGCGTTTGCGTTTGTGTGCACATACATAATAGAATGAGATTGAAAACTGCAATATTTATATATTATTTTTAAAATTACTTTTATTTTTAAAATTAAATTCTTTATAAAATATTTTAATATTTTTGAGACGTATGGATTCAATATTTTAGCAATAATTATATACACTTATAATAAAAGTTAATTTATTTAAAATATTGTGAAAATTTTGTCAACACGTGTTATAATAATATAAAAAATATAAACTCAATATAAATTGAACAATATAAGGTAAAATACTTATTCATAAATTGTGTATAATATCTATAATATAAAGAATAAGGTTTACATAAAAATTAAAAAAGAATTGAAAGGTTCTTCTTATACAAAAAATATTTGTAGACAAAATAATTTTTAATGCATATCTGTTGCGTATCAGATGCGTTGAAAAGAATCATTAATAAATGCAATTTAAATATAAGAAAACGTATTTGTAATTCATAAAAGTGTTCCATGAAAAATATTTTTATAGTAGTCCTATTATTATATATTATTGCATAAATCTATTATAAACTGCATCAAATAAATTTTGAAATTCATTGTATTATTAAACTAAGTTTCATTGACTGAAATAGTACATTACTTTCAATTTGAATTAAATAACTGAAATTTTTACTTTTACAATAATTTTGAATGTTTCATAAATAATTACAAATATTGTATATTTAAAATTTTTTACAAAATTATTAAAAATAAATATGAAAACAATTTATTTTATTTTTCTTCATCCAAACTTTCATAATATTTCTTCTTGTGATAACTTAATGATACAGTATAGATCTAAGAACTACCTTAAAACCAGTACAATTATTAATATTTAAAATATTAAATTGACATATGACGTTTGCATAATACATAAATTTTTCGACTTGTAATATATAATATAAGATATCTTAAACATATAAGTAAATTTATTATTCAATATCACAGATTTAGATTTGAATCATTTTTCACTCATTATCATTCATTATCACTTCTTTCTTTTTATAAATTATGAGAAAATTAATCAAATAGAAAATATTTTCATATAAGTTGATATTAAAAATAAATAAATATTAACACTGAATTTTAAAGTATTTGTAGCTTATGGAATGTAAAAAAAACATTTGATAACTTACGCACTATACGAGGACAAGTATTTAATTACTTGAAATATTATAATTAATTAAGTAATAACAGTTATTATATTTTTATTATTTTAATGATTTTAAATATTATAATTAAATTTAAATATTTTTATTGTAAAAAATGCTCAATGATTCGAATTTAGTATTTTATATTTTTATTTAGAATATATATATAAAAAATTATATAAAATTTAAATACTTTTTTATCTGATTTTAATGCGAGCAATTTTATAAAATTTTTTTAATATTTTTTTATGGAACATGTTTCAATATTGTTATATATTTTTAAAAAAGTTAAACTAGATTTAATTATTTTTTATATAAAATTAATTAAAATGTCAACATTTTGTAACTCATATTTTCTGCCTTTATCTAAAGGAAAAACAATTTTTTTCAAAATATTCTATCAATGAGTGTAAAATATAAAGTATATTTTTACATATTCTTTTGTGCAACAGTAATTGAAATTTTCAATTTAATTAGTTCACATTATAAACATTTCAAAGATAACGTATTTAAAAGAAACGTGTTCAAGTTGTGGTTCTATAGAAAAATTAAAGTAAAGGCATTATATAACACGTCGACCGAGAAATATTGTTTCGGAAACTTCACACGTGCATTTATTTTGACGCAGAATCGCGAATTTTCTTCGAAGTCCACATCAATGTCGCGGTAGTTTTACGACCGCGGCAAATTTACTTGTGTGCTTGGAATAAATATAAGTTTTATTAACAAATTAGATGTTAATCGTGATATACAGATATTTTTTAGAAAAGATTATTTAAGTTGGGAATTAGAGACAGAATAATCGACTGAATTATATCTCAATACAAACTTTAAAAGTTAATAAAAAGTTCTTTATTGTAAATAAAAAAGAGAATAAAAGTTTATAGCTTCGGTATTTCATCGGTACAATTTATCATCTATTGTATATATTAAATAGCAGCTGTGAATTGATTTACAAAATAATGACTACGATAAAATACAAATTCTATTTGGTGCGAATTTTGAATTATTGATTAAATCAAGTATTTTTAATTGAACGTAAAAAGACGCTTATAAATAATTATTTTAACGTATTTAAATATTTATTTCTAAATTAATGCATCGTAAAATGAAAGTATAAATATGGATAGTTCAATTGTAAATTAATTATCGATTACATATAATTTGACGTTAAAAAGTTTTGAAACGATAAGTACCGAGATTTATCTCTCGAAAGAAAAGAATGTGCGTAATTTTTTCATAATATAAATTTATGCAATGATGATTTTTATGTATTTTTATAAATAAATTTTTAAAAATTATTCAACGGTCGATAAGCTTTAAGAAAGATTTATCCAATATCATAAATTTTATTCTAGAAAATATATTTATTTTATTTAAATTTATGATTCGCTAGACTTGGAATAAATAGTTAGTAAAATTTACTTATTTACTTTAATGATGAAGAAGAAATTCATTGGTATAAAATGATTTATTTGCTCGTAAATAAAATTTCTGGCTCGTACTCATCATCTCGGAACAGTAGAGTGGTTATCTTATTAGAACGAGAACGCGAACGTTACATACAATTCATCTCCGTATAGAATATTATCGTCGTTACAAATGCGAAATATCGAAAGTCTGTCAAAGTCTCTTCAAAGTAAAAAATAGCGTTGCTTTTCATTCTAGGAAACCATAGATGATACGGACACCGCATCAAAGTTGCATAAGCTCGCGCTGTTTTTCTCGTAAGAACGATAAACGACGCTGCCGAAGAAACAAAGACACCGGTTACCGGATATCGTTGCTTCGTACTCGCGCAAAGCTCATCGCTGCGATGAATGCTATAAGAAAAGCCGGTAGCAACCGTATTTTAAACTCATAGAATGCGTTTAATCGGTGCATCACGGATGTATCGAATCTCAATCGAGTACGATATTCAAAAAGAATGACGAAGCGATTCTTAGGTACCGATCGATATCGATTCACTCGCTTAATTGATAAAAGCTCAACTTGTTAGAAAGTCGGTTTCGATCGATATCCTTTAATATCGAAGCAGAACATTTTTTAATATTTTAGTTATTCGTAGGCGAGAAAGTTATCTATGTAAATTTACCGCGTAAAAAACTTCCAATGTAAATGTGCAGGAGCGTTTAAAAAATTTCAATTTTCTTTATGATACAACAAATGACTTATCAGCACGTAATATTTTGTCAAATTTTTTCGCTACCTAGATATAAAATATCCACGTGTAAAGCGTTTAAGAAACTAGTTTCTTATTATCTAAATCGTAATAAAAATAAAAACCAGTCGAAGACTCGTGTATAAAAGTTTAAGTACGATAGAGAAGTGCAACTACCGACAGAATGATTTAACGGTCCTCATTAACTATGTAAAGCATTGCCGTGATTCTTTCTCTATCGTATAAATCATTGCTTGTCGATCCAAGTCTTATCGAATTAAATTTCAGGTATAATTAATTTTAACATCTCTAGCGATTATCGGAAGGAGATAAAATTTGTAATTTATAAGACGATCGAAACGCAACCATCGATTCACGTACCGTTTACCGATGGAGAATCTTTTGCAGAATGATCTGCATCGTTTAGATAGTTATCTATCACCTTGAAAACTGATTAACTGGCCATTTCCGTAAGGACTTCTAATTATGTTATCTATAGAATAGGGAAAAATTATTTTTCGCGAGTTGCTGTGTCGATAAATGCTGATTCATTCCGGGAAACACTTAGAAACGATTTCATTAATTTAGGTTCAGATCCCCTGAATACCCTATTGATCTTACATTGATCACCGTTAGAATTAAAACCACTGAAAAATCAGTTAAAAGAAGCGAGGGCAATTAATTTTTATCGATGAAAAGGGATAAATTGAGGAGCTGATCGATGAATCACAGCTGTGGGTATTCGTCGATGTTCCGTGGCTGATATTTAATTACATTGTAACGATATTTTATTTGAATGGCTAAACAACGTTTTCTAAACTACCCTTAGATTTAAATAAACTGTAGAATTTTTTAAAAGCATAAAAAGTAGATAGAATGCTACTTACTTTGCAAGTAAATTAAATAATTTTTTTTAATTACTTACTTTTATTATCAAGTAACAAAATTAATCTATGAAATTTTATTAACTTACAAAATATCGATATCGCTACAAATTTATAAGATGATTACATTTTTGTTGAAGTAGTTTTTGGAAAAATTAACTATAAACAAGTATTTTTAATACTCTGAAGTTGATTTAATGAAAAGAAGTACCGCTTGAAAAGCATGTAAATTTTTATTCATCTTAAATTTATAAAATTGAAAAATTAAAATTCGGTCTAAAGTAATTTTAAAATATCTACTTTTTATATTATTATAAATTTTCATTTTAAATATTTAGTAATAAAAAATTACAATAAAAGTCTAATTCTATTCCTTTTAAAAATCTGCATCGATATCATTTACATATTATGTTTGAAAATAAAATGAATTCTCTTTGTCACAGAGATATCAACTGTACTCTTATTTAATGCATTAAATTTTTTCCAATTATGCATCGGCTAGATTTAAAGAAATCGTTTTATTTTTATAGTGAAAGGCTACTTCTAAGATAGCAATGTTTGGAAAAGCTTCTCAACCTTTAAACGAACATCGATCTTTGATTCATTAAATACGTTGAAAGAATCGTCTCATTTTTCATTTTTACCTATTCATATTTTTCTGATAAAGAATAAAAGAAATTGTAACAAAAGTAGACAACTACCTATTTTCTTTTTGATTTTCACATTGTATACCGGTTGTATATTAGAATTTATGGATATATCAGTTATAAGATCGGATGCGTTGTACAGAATTAATTTAGGTCCAAGCTAAATATCCAAGCTAATCTCTTCAAAATTATATAAATTTAAAATATGTAAATCTATAAAACTTTGAAATCGATTATGGAAATATAAGTAAATATCGTAGATAGATAGAGACTATCTGCACTCGCTCATTATCGTAAAATTAGTTATTAAATCATTTTAAGCTCGGTTACCCGTGAAACGTAAAAGTTGGTACAATTTTTATTACTTTGATATTTATTAACATAGACATTTTTGCATCGAATAAAATATGTTAATAGATTAGCATAATTTATACATAAATTAAATAGTTATCGGTACAATAAAGCCCGTACTAAACACCATTACGCTACTTTTCGTTTTGTTACATACACCGCTCTACGCGTCTAGTTAAAAGTTTATCTTTCTTTTTTTCTTTTAAACGAATCTACGGTACCAACGGGTATAAAATATTTCATTTTAAAATATATTTTCCATTGGTATAAAATCTTTTATTATGTGTTAATTATTCAGTCGATACATTTTTAAATATTTAAAGAGATTTAAAACTTTCTATAATAAGTTTATAACGTGTAGATTATAGAATTAAACTGTTGTATTGAAATTAAACTATTTACTACTGTAGAACCTTATTCGAATGTAATTGTTTCATGATATATTAATTTATATTCATTAAAAAAGTAAAATTGCATAAATTTACGATTCATTTATCGATAAAATAATTGCGGATACAAAATTACGCAGTTTTATTAAAAAAAGTAACTCGAAAAATGTCAAAAATTTATAATATAAATAAATTTTTGTTACAATTTTATTTATCGATATTTGATAATTATTAGATATTATTTTTCATTTTTATACCATCGTTACACTGATAATGAATTTATTAAATTCGTGATTCATAAAATACGTGATAGAAGTTACGAATGTTTGTTACGCGTACTTTTAATAAAGATTTATATTTTTAATTTATGATTAGAATTATCGACACATATAATTTATTATTTTGATATATTTATTTGACCTTTTATACTTACATTTTCTGTCTATATTAAATTATCAATTTCTACTAATTTAAAGATAAAATTTATCGGATATTACGATACCTCGATGTTTTAAAAATAATAAATATTGATAATTTTTTTCAATAAAAGTGAAAGTAAATATATAATAGTTGATTTATGTAATACGGTAAATAATGTTCATGCATCGAACACTATTATTTTTTGTGTTAAATAATTTATAAAGTTTCATTTATACGTAATTGTAATCGATAATTTTTAAGCAATAGTTCACAGCAATAGAGTCGAGTTTATTATTTTCTCAAAACTTACAATACAGATATATTCTTCTATAAAGAAGATATTAATCATCGAAACTTATTTTTTAATATATTTTCTAAAATTTGATGTGAAACATTAAACAATAAAAATGTAGAATGCCAAGAGGAAAATTGAAGAGCTAAGTAAAAATCATTATTTTTAGAAGGCAAGATATGCAAAGTTAAAGCACAACGGGTTTGCAATTTCTTTTTCTTTTATGGATCGCATCCGAAACATCCTACGAGAAGAAGAGCGCACGAAAAAAAAAGAAAATACAAGAAGGCTCATCCGTTCGGAATAATCTGTTCAAACGTTACACTTCTCTAGTTCTTTCGCGAGATGCTTTCTCGCGCTTCGAGGCATTTCCGAGCTCTCGTTTGCTCTCGTTTGCTCTCGTTTCCTGACTCCGTCACTGCATTACCTATTTAAAGCAATAGACGGAATTGCAGGGGGTTGAGAAGAGCGAGCGTGCCTTTATTTCTTTCCCCCTCTCATCGACGAAGGATCCACTCGACCGATCCATTTCTGACTCGCGTTATTTCCTACACAGGCACGATCGCAATGAGCAGGTATTTGGAAATGTAGGCCTCAATTTTCCCTCTGTTACCATGCCGTTGCCACCTTGCTCGGGGCGGCGACGGCAACGTCGGTGACAGCGGCGTAGCAGCAACAGCAGCAGCAGCAGCAGCAGCAACGGTATCAGGAGCAACAACGACAGCAACAACGGCAGCAGCAACGACAGCAGCAACGGCAGCAGCAACGGCAGCAGCAACGGCAGCAATAGCGGAGCCAGTGAGAACGAGTATTGATCAAACTGGCACGTCTGCCCTCTCGTGCTTTTCCCTCTCTCGCTCTATCTCTCACCCACTTCCACCCATTGACACGAGGCTGCCCTTCCTCCTTCGTGAATATAGCCACCCACGCAGCGGCGTGGCAAGCGAAGAAAGCCAGAAAAGAAAGAGACAAAGGGGCGTCCGCGAGCTCGAGGAGAGCTTGCAACGGTGCCACGCCAATGGATCCACGTGGTACGTATCCGGTTGGGCGACCGACCGACCAACCCCGGAGAAAGAGACGGAGCGGAGTCCCGGCAGCCCGAGCTCTGACCCATTTGGCAGCATTCCCGAGTCGTAGCAGTGGTAGTAATGGTAGCTTCTCCTCCCTCTCTCCGGCCCGCTAGCCCCTCGGTTCCTCCCAGAAACGATAATCACCGCACGCCTCGCAGCGATGGGCTTTTCTTTTCATTTTCGCTTTTGGCGCTGTTGGCGCCGATCGCCGTCCGATTCCACGGGGAATTCCACATCCTTCGATCTTAACACGCGAATACCCGAAATTCAAACGGCATGCACAATGCAATTGCGAGGAATGCGCGTTTTCAAGTTTGGCCAATGATTTTGGGTCAAAGGTGGGAATCCTTTATCCCACCGGAGCTCGCCAAACATGATTTTCTAGCGAAGGAAATTAGTCGTTCGTGACAAATCTTCTTCTTCGAGGGCTTCGTTTAATTTTATATAATAATATAACGAGGCGAGCTTACGTCGCTGCTCGTAATTTATCTTGGAGCGGAAAAATTAATCACGGCAAACTCCGTGGTTACCTAATTTCGGAAGGATTGGTTATTCGGTGTACGGTGATACGAGACATAAAACCAACCTTCCTCCGCTATTGCGAACATTTATTACAAATTACGTCTTTTTGGGGAGCGAGAAGCATAATTTAGGATTATATTTGTATTTCTCTCAATGTTCAAATATTTTGTTTATTATTCAACGATTCCACCTCGAACGTTAAACACGGCATTTAAATTAAATTGATAGAATCGAGTAAAGCTTTCCAGCGATATTTCGTTTGATCGATATTATTACAAATTCTTAACGTATCGAATAAAATGACACGTACATCGGTAGCTTTGCGTTTGGGAGGCACAGCGATTATTCGATTAAAAACGAACGATGCGTCGAGTAAATTTACATTATTGTTTGCGTTTCGAAGGTTGAGCCTTTGAACAATTCTTTTTCATGCGATGATGTATTAATAACTACTTTATGGATTCTTCGTCATTATTTAGTATTATTGCACAACGGAGAGAAATATTTACGCTGATTGCATAATTCAGAAGTAATTTTGTAATTGGATGTTGCAAATGAGTTAATAAACACATGGTATTCAAATTGCTGCCTTATTCGAAAACAAGTAATCAATAGAGGAACTATTTTAAAAATTAAAAATTAAAAATTCTTACTTTTTAAAGCTTTCCTGTATCGAGAAATCCTTCTTCGATGCGAAGCAATATTCTTTCGCAATAATGTAATTTATTTTAACTTAAAAATTGTACCGATATTATTTTTCGCGAAGAATATTTTTATTTATATTTATCCAACTATCGAATAATCTCTTATTTTTTTCTTTGAAAACCAAATTCACGAAGCGATTGTATTTGTTTTTAATTAATAACAATTTACAGTTTGTTCAATTTCCTCTCGACGAATCGAGTATAATCAGATTACGTTGTTAATATGTTAATATTCGTTAATATTCGTTAATATAATAATTCATTAATAAAATACAAGAAGATTCCTTTAAATATAAATATTATACATATAGGATTTGGTATATTTGTTAATTATCGAGAGCTTTAATATACGTGTGCGCATGAAAAAAACTCGATCGATCAATCGTATAACGCCCCAACTTTTTTAAAGGCTTGTACAGATTATTCAACCTTGGGTGCTTTCCTCGCGGACGCGCGAATACACTGCATTTTATACGTTCCATAAAGCATCGTTGCGGTATATTAGTGGGCGTGTGTTATTTATATCGCATCTCCAGTCCTCGTGCGCATGCGTACGATCGAATTGCGAGCGTGCTTTGAAAAGCGGTGGCTCGGTGAAATCTTATTAGCCGAATGTCCTCGAGTTAATCGGCGCAGGAAACTCCCCCCGAACAATGAGAATATCAATTTGAAAATAGCGAGTAATGCAAAAGGAAAATTGCGGAGGTGAAAAAGCTTAACGAGGAGGTCGACGAAGCCGACGAGGCCGACGAGGTCGACGGGGCCGACGAGGCCGACGAAGCCGACGAAGCCGACGAGGCGACTCGACGTGTGTTCGCGAGCGAATGCACAACGGCAAATGTGTCGCGTGGCTCTGCTCCTGAAACTCCCCAATCATAGTAATAGGAAAGAGAAACGGGGGCGTACGATGACACGACAAGGGAGAATTCAAGAGTCCAATCCAAAGAAACGCGAATGCAGTCCGAGATTGGTGCTTCAGAGCTGAAGGAGACCACTCGACAACTGTGTGCAGTTTCAACGTCGTAAAAAACTTTGTTCTTGTTATGCTGCATTTTTTATACCAGAAGTTATGTGGGTCGACTGTTAAATCTTCTTTTATTCTTATGCGTATTTAAGTACCGACTGCGGAGCGACGAATTTTCAATTTCGTATTATTTTTTTACCGCATAAAAATATTCTACAGTCGTAAATATTATTCGTATTATTCATTCATTCTTACGCATAAACAATTTTTCTTTTATCTTTTTACAGTACAGTCTAAATTTTACTATTTTAATTATTGTTGTCGCAAACGAAATGTAAATAATAAGGTTGAACGCTTTACGTCTGCTCTGAAAATGCTTATTTTAATGTGCTCTAAGCAATTTTTAAATAGAATTATTTCTTAATTTTTACGAAAAGATACATCGCGTACGGCATTTTAAATAAATATATACGCACTTGTGATAAATGACTATATAAAATCATCCTTTTATATGTTTAACGTAAAATTTTATGATATTAACGGTTACAAATTCTGTTAGTCTATTAAAATTTTTTATAATATTTAATATACATTTTGTAAGTTGAGTATTCGGTATCAAAATCTGTGTAATAATAATTTTTATGACTTTGAATATTCGCATTAGCAAAGTTGCGTACTTGATATAATTTTATCGTTGAATTATTTTCATAGTGTATATATATATAAGTATATAATTTAACAAACGTAATAAAATGTAGTACGTAAGTTCCTGTATAGTAGTTTACCTATATTATCGAATCTACACGCGACGGTTTTACTTGAGAAATTTATATATTTCCAATAAATTGACAATAAAATCAACAAATTATTGTAAATGATTACATTACGTAAATACAACTAAACAATTTATACGTAATAAATATTTATCTTAAAGACATATTTTGTCTGGCAGAATTACTATTAAATCGTTAATTTTTTGGCGTTATTTACATTTATATTACGTACGTTGGGTAGATCATTTTAAAATAATAAATTTTTTATTGTAATTATCGTTTGATGAGTACAATTAAGATGCAATAATTTAAAATTGAAAAACATTCGTGCCATTACTTTTTCTTCACTACACGACAAGAAATGATACGGTGCTGTAAGCTTCCATCATATTTTTATTTATGTCGGTATAATTTTATATTTACTACACGCGGAAGGAAAATAACCAAATCATGCTTACGCACGTTTACCAGCTGACCACAGAAGTAACTACTTCAAACTTTGAAATGATACTTCTTGCTTTATTCATTGTGTGCCTTATCGTTGCATCCGTTGGGTATACAATGTTAGCAGTTATAACAATTAATTGGCACAAACCAATAGGTATATTATCAGTGTAAATTTCAAGCCGTAACCGTAAAAATTAACAGTATATAACGCATTTAACTTGATTTAGTTCGATATTAGTACAAATTGAACTTTCCAACTTAGAATAATATTCCAAAGTTGCTAAATATAAATTATTTTTCTCTCGTATTTTCAGATCTCACAATTTATACGAACATAAATATCTATATCACATTCGATTTAATAGTTGAAATATTACAATGGATTTTATTTTATTATTGAATAAGTAATCTGAATTTTATGCAATGAGATCAGATTAATTATGATTTTTCCCATTTTAATTTGTTTGTTAAAAATAATACTACTTTTACGTTTAATGAAATTTTTGTTATATTTCATTCGGAAAAGTTTTATTTTTGTTTGTATTAAAGATTAAGCATATATTTAAATTTAAAACGAATCATTAACGAATTTATACTTTAATCGAATAGATTATTACTAAAATTAAAAATCTTGTATTCGATAATATGGAACCTGTAAGATTGTTAATTTTATTTTATTTACCTTTTAATGAACTTATTTAATGTTAACATTATTTAAATTGTAAATTTAAGATTAAATGTAAATTGTAATTTAAGATTAAATATTATATTTAAATAAATGCTCGTTACTGTTCTATATTTTTATTTGTACTTCATACATTTACCAATATAATATACACGTATTTAACTGAAAGCTCTTTATAATTTATGAAATTCTGATTTTATGTACATTTTTTTTTGAATATTAATCAGACATAATATCAATAAAATTACGCTTGTTGGTATTGCATAGTTTTAATGAAAAATTTCTATTTATAATTACGTTTGTGTTATTATTTTTTGGATGAACAGAATTTTATAAGTCATAAAAAATGTTAAAAAATATATTTAATTTAATTGAATTAAATAGCAGTGATAAACTAATTTTAATATCTATATATATGAATCGAATTAAAAAAATTATATGCAGATTGATTTAGCGCTTTTGAAATGTAACTATAATTTAAAAAAAAGTATATATTAATATTATTTTTTATCCGTTTTAATTAGAGTATAATAAATAATTTTACAAATATTTAAAAAAAATTTTAAATAAATGAATTCAGCCTTTTTTTATAAATCAATTAATAATTAATTTTAACTCTTACGAGAAATTAATAAATAAAAATACGAAAAATTTATATCAAATGATTTAAATTCTTATCAGTTTTACTAAAATTAAAATTTTATTTCTTTAAAAAAAACTAAAGAAAAGTAAATGTATTTATAAAGGGATTGAAAAATATTTTATTATAAGCTTAACCATTTTTCACTGCATACATTTAGTATTGTATTGTAGATACCAATGCTGACACTTCAATTTATTCTTGCCTACAAAGTACTGCCGACTTCTACATAAATGGACTAAATAGCATCTGAGACAATTGTGGGAAGAGTTTCGTAATCGTACTTGAGTTAAGTGAGTTCGTTGTTTCTAAAGGCACCGGAAAATTTAACGTGTTACAAATATCTCTGGTGATCTTTATTTCCTATGCTAAGTTAGACATTGAAAAAAATTATATAATAGGTGCAAAGTTTTTAAATCAATGATTTAGAATTAAGAAAATTGACTAAATTATAAATCGAATATTCATAAGTTAAATAAATTTATCGTTTACGAATGTCCCATACTGTCTTATAAACATAAAATTTAAAAAAATTTTATTTGAAAATAAATTATAAAATAAATAAAATACCTAAATAGAATTTAAAAAGCATTTTAATTACGAGTATTCATTCTTTTCATAAGAAACATTTTACAGTATTTAACACTAATTTCTTTCAATTTTTAAAGAATTTTTATTAGCTAATATGAAAGTATAGTTATAATTGCATAAATTCATGTAAATGAATAAAGTAGTGTATATTAAATAAAAATAATGGTAAATATCAATTAGATAGAGTCAAACGCATAATTCATCTACTATTAAATTAATATGCATATAACTCGGATACTTGCCGTAATATTTGATGGAAAATCAATTATAATTCATCAATTAAATTCAATTGGTATAATATAATTTTAAAAAGATAATATTTAGAGTTTTATTTTATGATATATTTTAACTATATGTGAAACGTTTACAATATTGTTTCTAAATATTCATAAAATATTGTATAATTTCAAAAAATATTGATACCTAAGTGTATATTTTTTTTAAATATGTTAATGTATTACAATCACGTCTTATAACTTCTTACTTAAATAATTTATTTTAAATCTAATATATTCTTACGGAATCTCATCCTTTCTTATTATTTGTCCAAGCGTTTATTCGTTATCTCATCATTTAATATTAAAAAATATAAAAGATTGAATACAATAATGTGTTTGCATAATATAATTGAATATAACTCTAGGGATTCCATTTTTTGCGACTCGTTGTGGAATTTTTAATTCCGTATTGTTACGCTTTTCGCGGCCGCGATTGACTTATCTCTCCTCGTTCCCTTCCTTGGGAATAAGAATAGAGACATTTTGCGAAACGAGATTATCGCTTATGTGTATCATTGAGGAAAAGCAAGTAAGACGTTTTAACGAAATAGTCGAGGGTTTTTGTGGGCTTTCGGTGGAATGTTCTCATAGAAGTGTTTACGGGCTTTTGCGGGATATTTCGTATAACGATGTCGTCGAGAAAATTTATGAACTATTTATTAGAATGAATGGTAAGATCGATTATATTATTATAAAGCTCAAAAAAAACGATTGGATATATTTAATTTTTATTTGTAAGTAAGAACGTACAAGGATTAGAATTGCGTGTAAATAATTTAAATAGCTGACTTGATTAAAAATTTAAATATCTATTTAATAATAGTAAAACAAATAAAAATATTATTAAGAGCACATATTTTTTTATAATATATAAAATATATCTCCTATCAAATATATAAATAAACCGAGTAAAATTGATAAAAATAATTGTGATTCAAAAAATTGTAAATCGCTGGAAATTATCGAGTATGTATTCATCATTCGAATAATATCTTCGTAACGTGGCTAAAAATTTTTGATGATCGTGTAAATTTTTTGAAATTGAATGTGAGTCACGTAAATCGTTTCCGTTAATATGTTCTTTGAATTCATTATTCGTTTAAAATTTAATTTTGGATTAAAATTATAGTTAAAGAAAATATATGTAACATTCCTTAAGTAATGCATCACTGCATTAAAATAATGGTTAAGTTTAAATTGAATTGAAAAAATTTATTAATAATTTCATAATATATATTTTCATTAAATACACCATTTTATCAAATATTTTATTAAATTTTATTAAATATTTTTTCATTTGTGTTATTAAAAAATTATAAAACTTTTACTTTTATGGATAATTTTATTTATCGATTAAAATGTTCCTTTTTACATTTTGTAAATTAAAATATATTCATTGTACTCCAATGGATTAGTTTTATATGCATCAATAAATAACATATTGTCAATGTACTTATCGATATTACTTTACATTCATTTCTTTGATTGAGATGTTACGAATGCTATTTTAAAAATATTTTTACAGAATAGAAACGAGGCTGAAATTGGATACTTTGAGTAACAATATACTAACTTCATATATCAATAGAAATAAATGATTTCTACTTTGCAGAAATTCGTATTTTAATAAAATAGACGAAAAATTTTTTTATATTTAATCACTTTCTTATTACATTAATCTTACTTAAATAAAATTGAATCCATAGTTTTCTTAATACACCTCGGGTAAATTTAAAATTATTTATATAAATTTAAAAATTGTGAACGATTAAATTTGTAAGAAGATTTAACGAATGATTAAATTAAAAAATATTATTTTCTACGAAACGAAAGATATATATAAAAAATATAAAGTACGATAAAATAACAATACATAAAATTAAAATGTAATGATTTTAATAGACGCGTTATACATATTAGAAAAATTATAAAAAATATCGAATACAATTTCGATGGAAGTAATATTGTATGTTTTTTTCTTAGATTTTCGTTTATCAATGTATAATTTCAAGTATTACGTGATAGAAAATGTGTAGTTTGTTAGTATGAAAATTACCTTTATACGTAATGCGTAAAGCAGTTTTCTTAGTATTAACGTATGTTAAGAATACAACAAAACTTTAAAGTTTTTTCAATTTCTCGAAACTTAATTTTTGAAATATACACTTTCGATTCAAAAACTTATATTTATACGTCTATTTTATACCTAAAACCGTCTTTATGTCATGTCATCGATAAAATTGCGTAAAAGGCAAATTTTATACAAAATAAAAATATGAAAGTCAAATTTATCGTTGATCTAAAAAATAAGATTGATACTACGGATATTTATAATATATATATATACACATAAATCGTTAAGAACGTCTATTTGTATTAATCTCAACGAGTCAACATTAGCATCTCGGTGAGAAACCTGTTTATTTAATAAGAATAAAAGGCAAGTCGTTTGTAAATTTAAAAAACAAAGAACTTATGAAATGCACAAGAATAAGCATTTGTTAATTTTTATGCACAATTGACAAACACCGTTTGTACATTCTACAAACGCCGTTGAGTAACACATGACCTAGAATTCAATAGTACCGCCGATGCTGGACGTTTCAGTTTAATAAGCTGTACACGTATCACTTATATTAAAAGTGTCAAGTATAAAGACCAGTGGCTCGCGCGTCATTCGAGAAAGACACGCAACGCGATGAAAGCACGAGCGAAATTGACGGGAGATAAGCGTCGAAACTTGGGAAAACAAAGCAACGGCAAAGAAAGGCTCGAGGGTAGAGGAGAGCGGTGATCGAAAACCAGCCCCGAGGATCGGTATCCCAAGAAAATGAGTTTCGACCTTCCGTTTGGTCGCGGCGCTTCTCGGTGAAACTGCAGCAGCGACCCAACGGACCATAGAAGCAGCGGACCAGCGAATCGGCGGAGCAACGGAGCAACGGATCAACGGACCAACGGACCAACGGACCAACGGACCAACGCAAGCTCGCCTCCAGTAAATGTGTCACAGAAGCGCGCGCCGCTCCTCAAGTCGGGATCAATACTCGCGGCCTCGTAATACTCCCCCGCCTCGCTCTCCTCTCCCCCTTCGAGCAACAAGGAGACGCTCGAAAGCGATTCCAACGCGTCTGTGCCAAAGCTCCGCACTCGCAAATTCTCGGAAGCTCTCGGACGGAAGCTCTCGGAAGCTCTCGGAAGCTCTCGGAAGCTCTCGGGAGCTCTCGGGAGCTCTCGGACTCTGCCTATCGCGCGCTTAATTTGTATCAGTCCGGTACGATAAGCGACCGAGCAAGCTTGCGAGTCCGAATCAATCCTCGCAACCTAACCTTCCTCGTAACGAACGTTTTTACGGCGGTGTAACATGAAACAAGCGCTTAAATGACTTTAGCGCGCTTCTCGATTACGAGAGACGTTCTACCGAAGCAACAGCCGAGCTTCGCTCTTTTTTCCAGACCTTCGTTATCTCTCTATCATCCAATTTGCGAGTATCGATATTACTTTCCGATGATGGAGTTATAAACCTCGCTAATCTTTATCTCTTCGTTGCGGTGCTAAATAAATAAATAAAGCACGCACGAATAATTAGTCGGTTTATCTTGGTTGCGAATTGGTGAACTTGGTTGCGAATTGTCACGATTGACGAATAAATTTCGCACGAAACTAATTCAGCCAAATTAGGTACGCGATAAATTTAATAGCGAGACTCGAAGAAGCGGCCATCTTTTAAATCCCCTGTGCGCGTACAGCGGTCGATGTTGATTAGGTGCCGTCCTCCTCGTAAACCTCGCTCTCGCTCGGAATCTCATTCCAGTTATCCGCGGGGAAGGGGGGCAAGAGGCGCGTGCACCGATAGCGCTTTCCGGTAATTAAACGAGTTTTTTTTATCACATCGGAGAGTCGCGCGAGGACGGAAAAAGTCTCTTCTCGATTTTCCTTTTCTCTAGATTTATAGAGGAGAATATAACCCCCCCGGTTTGGGCGCGAGTTCTTCGGAAAGTCGGCCATAGCTTAGCCGGATGCGCCGCCGAAATCGCTAAATAGCGAATTAACTATGACCTGAAATCCAGCCCTTTCCTTTGGAGCTCGAGCGACGAAGAGAGAAGGAGTAACGGCTTTAGACTCGGTTGAATCGGATTATTCCGGCTCGGCGTTGAAGCGGGTGCGCATGCGTTTTATTCCAGATTCATCTCGGTACGTTTAAGATAATGAGAGGAAAATCGAGAGGGGAAAGAATGATCGAATGAAACTGGAGAGTCGAAGGTAACGGAGAGTGAAAATAAAACAAAATAAACGAACGTTATTTTCGCAGTTTGCGTTTCCCTTTTTACGGCATTTATTCATTTTATGCATTTTATACATTTTTGTTATTTTGAATCATTTCGTTACTTAGGAAATATAATAATGTAATAATATCGTTATTCTTTCGATGCACCGAATTTATTATTTTTGTAAAAAAATTTGTACGCGTAGCGACTAAAATCTCGCTGTGTTCGTGCACTTTTCAGATTAAATTTCGGGTGAAAAAGATTTTTTTATTCAAAATGTTTGAATAACTTTCGAGATGCGTAATAGCTTTAAAATTTTCACCTTTTTTAAAAAGAATTATTTCAATTTCCTTTTTACGAAGTAAATAACGTAAATGTAAATATTTAAATAATATTTAAAAAAAGCGATATTAACTACCGTCGATCTAAAAAATCAACCTTTTATTTCGCGGTAACATTTTTCTACGTAAAATATCAAATGTAAAATGCGCAATGAAATTAATTGAGTTTATATTTCAAAACAATTGTACATAATTACAAATACAAGACATCGATTGTACGTTTTAAAAGATAAAAATTTTAACATTTTAAAATGCTGTGGTTGTTTGGTTTCTCTTTATCGAATGTTTAATGTAATTTTAGATTTTGTATATCTTATAATAAAATTTATATAGCACTTTAAACGAATATTTACGAATATATTACAATTTATACCGATTGATGTATATTCATGCGAGATTTAAATATCAAAATATATAGTAATTTATGTGAATAAAATGTATACTCATGCATAATATGTATGTATAGGAAATTATCATAAATATTTATGAAGAAGATATTAATATAATTAAAAAAGACATGCATCGACTACTAGAAATAAATGGCTTAAGCTTATTCGGTTCCTCAAAAGTAGTTGAAATAAGATAATATCCGTTGGTTGATCTATAGACTCGGCACTCGGCATTCGGCACTCCTTTAAAGTACCACAAACGCGGAACACTTTTTATGAAGCTTCGAATAGCGTAACAATACGGTCGAGCGGATCAAAATAATATCCCAAGTCAAAAGCCGAGGCCTAAATTATAATAGCATTATCGATGGAGCTATAAAAAAGGCGCGAGATGGAGCTATAAAAAATGTCTGTACCGAAGGTTCGCGTCGTCGGAACAACATCGAAAAACGTCGCGTGCGTAACGGGATTCAGTTTCGCGTTCGAACAAGCGATGTAGGTTTTAGGTTTCACATTAGGTTTTACAGGCTCGCGACAATCCACAAATTGCTTTTGATCGATCGCTCGCTTACGAGTTGCCGAATTCGCCCACGACGAATCCCGTTAGAGAATACAAACGGATCGACGAAATTCTATCGATTAAGGTCACAGACTCGAAGGGAAGCCTGTTTCTACCTCACCCTCGAATTACATCGGGCCGCATTCACTCGTGGAAAGCTCCTGCGGATTCTCTAACTCGGCGCGAAAATTATTGTCATTTGCATCGTCGAAGGCGCACACCTTTTTGTTTACCGTAGCTCGCGTGCGTTATCGGACACGTACAGTCTCGGCAGGTCGAACGACTGCTTTGAAAATGCTTTGGCAAATATTTTATGTTTGTGTCGAATTATATGCGTATATCATGTTCTCCTGGATATAAGCACTCGTAATGCTTCTTTTATAACCTTTATATTAAGTGCAATAACGTACCTATATTGTATATCGCAATTGTACATCGCTCGTGCAATAAGCAGATTTTATCTTGATTTTTTTTTTACTATAACGGTATAAATTTTTGCGATGGAAGTTTCGATGTTTTTAATCTGTGAAGAAGTATAATCATGATAATTTTTCTGAAAAATATACGATCTGCGATCACGATACGATGATAATAAAATATAGGAGAAAATTTCGATATAGGACTTTTACTAATTCAACTTTTATAACAACGTTCTCTAAATAAGCCGAACTTTTCGGCTATAAAAATATACGAAGAGTAAAATTGCTCATGGATAGTTATTTCTTTGATCGGTATAACATCGAAGCTGTCGCTTCTCTGGTGACACAAATACCGCAATCTACTTATATTAGATTCAATATAATATGAGTATTTTATTAATTTTATTAATTCAATAGAATATTTGAATAAAATAATAATGTAAAATGATAAAACTAATCGTGTATTCTCTTTCTAAATGATGATCTTTATTTTACGTACAAATGTTTATCTGGTTAGTTAAAATTTTGCACAAGTTCAGCGTGAACACTCCGAATCTTATATATATAATATATGATATTACAAAAAGAGAACGATACAGCAGTAATTACCTAATATCTGTACCATGAAACACATTGATCTTAATTATACGAGCTTCGATGCATACAACAAAGGTGACATTATTTTATATTGTATCATTGTTCTTTTACGATTGAAGCACTAGAAATAATTTCTATACATTGAAGATTGCAAAAGGTAAATAAAATTTCACTATATAAAAGAAATAAATATATTTATAATATGAATGTCGAGAGAATCTATACAAAACATGAGTAAAAGGATATTTTCAACCTACGTTTATTGAAAAATTATTTATAATGTAAAATTATTTAAAAGCAGAAAAGCAAATAATATATAAATGCATAAAATTAAATGAAAGGATCGAACATCGACGTATTTAAAAGCAGACGTAAAATTTTAAACGGGAATAAGCGATATAAATCTTTGTGTAAATAAAATTTTGTGTTCTACCCGAAAAAATATAGTTTGATTAACATATTAAAATAATTTTATTAAATACGTAATTTATTGTATGGATATTAATACTATTATTTATATGCTCACGGGCCTTTTTTAAATAAAAGTCAACTATCGATTAATGTGTACCTTAATTAATATTGTGATACAAAATATGAATTATTAAAAAAATATAAAAAAGCTAATATAGAATATAAGCACATTTAAAGCTAAATTTAAAGCTAAATTTAAAGCTAAATTTAAAGCTAATTTTTGATCAAAATAAAATCAAATATTTTTAATTTCATAAGCATGAACCTATATTAACTCGTATATTGCTTTAAATTAATTTAAAAACAACAATAAATCTCCAAAATTTTATAGTTTACGTAAGAAAGATTTTTTATAAATATGAATGCCAATTAAAATTTTTATAATTTTGAAATTAATAAAAAACTTTCTTAGTAACAATTATCTTATAAATTTGGAATTTTATTCTAAAAATATCTGTCCTATAAAATTAATTGAAAATTTCAAATAAAATTTGTCATTTTACTTAAGCGTATAAAAATACAATTTCAATCATTATTCTGTATGACATCTATCTTCGAAATTATTTAGAAAAAAAAAATATATATATATATATATTAAAGATTAAAATGAAAATCGATAAATAAATAAATAAATAGTAAATTTATGTAAATTAGCTGACATTAACGGAAATTCATTAAGGCATTATACTGTTTTTCTTTAGTTTGTTTCTACATTGAATCAATGTTTTTAATTACAGTTACCTTTGTGACCCATTTGAGGCTAAATTATCTAAAGTACAAATCAGGTTGTCTTTATAGCGAATTTCAAATCAAACAAGGATAATATATTAAGTCCTGAAAGCTAAATTTCTATTAAGCATCTGCATGAAATGATAAATTCAATGAATTTATATTTTAAAAGCTAATGCATATAATTCTACTTAAAAAATCCCTACCAATAAATTACCAAAAAATAAGTGATAATAATAAAAGTAATAATAATTAATACAAATGTTAATAATAATAGCTGAACATTAATGAATAATGCTTTACCAATGTTGATGTTTGATATTTCATCTTATTTGGCAGATGATTAAATGGTCGATCGTAGATATAGACTACACGTACATATCGCATAGAAACTTCAATCAGAAATCCACGTTTGCGATCGATACTAACGCGGTAGTCCTAAGGATTTATTTCAATTCGATAACTAATGACCGAATTATTCGGTCAACTTTTGTGTGTCCCTAGATAATAATTAGACAGAATCTGGTATTGGTCCAAAATTAATTTTGGGTCAGAGAGAAAAGATAGCAGGTTGTAGTCTTAAATATTTTAAGAGGAAATAGTTTATTATATAAGGAAATTATGTGCTTCCAGACATTTTATCGATTTATATCGATGTTTTAAACAAATGTCTTCTGTTTAATGTTTTTTAAGGATATATATTTAAGTGCAATGGTATAAATTAAATTTTGTAATTATCTATCAATTAATATAATATATCAAATTTTCCAATAATTTATTACATTTCGTACGATTTTATTTAACAAAAAGTTTTGGTCTTTTACGAACTACGATCTCAATATTTTTGATTTATTATAAACGTATCGCAAGTAATTTCATAATCAAAGGATCCTGTTAAAATTTATCAAAACTTTTGAATGATTTGAAAATAAAATTTGAAGAATTAATTTAATTTAAAAATATAAATTTTAAAGATGCTGTAGATTAATTTGACTAATTTATTTATTAAAATGATAAAATTCGATACAGCTATTTAATAGTGAAATTGAAATAAAATTTTCCTTTATGATAAATAAAATAAAGCAGATAAATAAAGTTATCGATATAGAATTTTTTAGAAAAAAGCAATTATAACGTCGATATTTCTATCGACCGTTTTTAGAAATATTTCTCTGATTCACGCTCATTTACCGTGACCTAAATTCGAGCACTGCGTAACTCACGCGATTTGTTTTTCTCACCTCTATTGAAAAATATTGCTCATTAATATTAGAAATAACAGGGTTTTTACTAGAAAGTTATTTTAATATTATGTTACAAATTTTTACAAAAAGTTGAACTTGCTTTCTTAAAAAAGATAGTTTTTTTTTGAGTTAGTAACTAATCGTTGGCAACGTATCGGCTTTTGCAATATAGCGAAAATAAAATACGTCGGTGAGACGGGAACGGCGTTCACCTACGTATCAAATAGAAAGAGAGGGAAAAAGAGAGAGACGAAGCGACTGCAGGTCACTGGAAAATAACTTCAATCCCAAGCACGAATCGTTGTTGCTCACGGGAGGTTCTAGAAAAATTTTCGGCGGTGGGGGAGCGCAAAGTTTGGTCGATAAAAGGAGCCCCGACCCAGTGCCCCAGAAAATACGCTCTCTAAATTTTTCAGATAAAGCAAAGCGCGAAAAATGCAACTCCACCCTTGGAAACTCTAGAAACTCCTCTCGGCTGTTATTTATTAAAGCGCTACTTCTTTCATTTATGGACTTTCCACTTTATTTTTAAAGATTAAAATTTTAACGAATACGTAATTTGATTTATTACGATCTTACTATTATATAGAAAGTAAACACCGGTGATACATAATGAACTCGTTTACTTAAGCTTAACGCAATACGTATTTTATTTCTAAAGCACAATTCACATGCATCAGTTATTTTTATTTTTTTAATTCTTTCGCGAATGGAAAATTTGTAACCATAATCTTATGTTAATGTTTACAATGTTACGCAACGTCTTTGAGCATATTTATTATCTTCGCTTTAAACTATTGCAAATTTAGAATACATCAATTAACGTACATTAATCAGAAATGACCGTCTAAATGTAATCTAGCATTGTATTATAAATTATAACAAGATTATCGGAATTAAAATTATATAATTCAAAGAAATTATTGCAGAATCGATTAAGCAAATTATAAAAGCAAAAAATAAAGCCTCGATAATAAAACTTTGATATAGGATAATTTATAGATAATTTAGACTCGGTAACAGCGGTGAATTTTCGGCGAGGCGCTAATAATACGAGTCAATTTAGAAATATTGGACACTTGGACCGATGTCGCTCGAAGAGAAACACTCGGAATAAGTAAATAGTCGATCGCTGGTTTCGAGTCTGATGCACGAGTCCGAGTAGTCGAAGTAGTCAAAGTCGTACGCGATACTTGGCTGCGGTTGTATGAGATAAGCATCAACGTCGAGTAGGTATACACTAGCTTATTCGACGAGCGCTTTCGTAAATAATTCCAAGGCAGGAGCTGCCGAACCGACGAACCGAGTCTTCCTCCTTGTCGTCTTTGTCGATGGATGCGACAAAGACCTCGCTCGATCGCCGATTTTCGTCACGCGAAAGCGACACAGGGAAGAGGAAAAAAGGTGGAAGGAAGTCGCGGAACTGCATACGAATCACTGGGGAGGGCGAGACGTTGTCGCCGTGGCTTCCTCCCCCAGCGCTCATAATTTACGGCGCACTTGTCCAATGATCAGCCCCGAACGAGGTCGTGGGGGGTGGACCTCCAGTCGGAGGCGCTGTGGGCGGATAGCAGAGGACGGCTGCTGCGTCGCTCGATCGATGAAAGGGTTGACCGAGTGACCTGGAAGTCGGATGTCGGATGCGCCCGCGTCTTCCGCGGCTTCCGCGGCTAGTGGGAGGATTCGGGATTCGGGATTCGGGATTCGGGATTCGGGATTCGGGATTCGGAATTTTATCTAGGATGCGGAGCTCGAGCGTCCGACTCGATTCTTTTCGTTTCAAAGAAAAATCAAACTGCGGAATTGATTCCGCGAGTAGTCTATTTTTCCTCGGGATCCTTTAATTTTACCAAGGAAAACTTTAACTCGCCGAGAATCGAGGAGAAAGTAAAAAAACGGAAACCTTTAAAACTTTTTTACCTCGCGTTCTTAGACAGGAGCTGAAGATACGGTTTTTTATCATTTTTCTTTGAAGAAAAGAAGCGTTATCGTCGAACAACCCACTTTATGAAGAATATTTTTAGATATAAGGCGAGTAAAAAATTTCCAATTTTTTTATTATTCGCGAGGTGAAAGGACGGCGAAAATAGAAAATAACTGGCTCAATGACAAAGTAAGTACTGTTATTATAGGTACTTTGAATGATATATAACTTTAGAAAGTACATATTGAACGCACAACGTATGAATTAATACTAGAATTTTTAATGAGAAGCGAGTTTTTCTTTGTATTTTTCAAAAAAAGAAAAATTGTTTATCAGGAAACTAGGAAAATGAAGGAGTTCGCAAGCTTCTTGATTTTATTACCTTTTAACGATATTACTGTAATTTACATATTTCCTTTCAATATTAGAAATATGAATATGGGAATAAAATTGTTTTCTAATTTAGCCTTGAATATAAAAAAAAATTATACACACATAAACACACACACACACACACACACATATATATATATATATATATATACGAACGCAAATGATTTTTAAGACAAATTTTAAAATTCAAACGAATCGATGGAAAAATGCAGATTTGTCGAGATCGAAAAATAATTCCTGTCTAAAATATTAGCAAAGACGAAAAGAGTTTATATAATGCTACGAATACGATTATGAATACGTAGAATTTTTCAAATGACTAAGATAAAATTATTAAAAATATTGAAACTCAAAGAATATTTCAAAAGAAAATATGTAACTGTATCTGCATATAGATAAATGTGTACGTGCATACATGTGCATACATATTATCGCATATGACGCGAGGCTCTTGGCCTCGTGGATATGCGACACCGCACTCGAGGAACGTATCGCTTAACTTGCACTTTCAGCCTCGGCGACAGGCCTATGAATACGATACTCGCCTTATACGAAATCGGAAATTGTCAACGGAGTTAGAAATATGCCGATGACAATTGTTGAGCAGCAGCAAATATACGCGCTGAACCTTGAATAAGACGATTCGTAGTTGAATGGTCGAGACGTTGCGATGCACGAAAATCGCAACGCAGCATCTGATAGAAATGAAACCGAGTTAACGAGCCAAGGAGAAAAATTAGGTTCAGGGACTTCTCGTCGAGTTACCGGATAAATGAATCGTCCGGAACTCGGACCGGACCGGACCGAGCTAATGGAGTCTAATCGTAAGACAAGGAGCATTATTTCTTTCTCTGTCTAGCTCTGCATCTTCTCTCTCTCTCTCTCTCAGTTTAATACTCGAATAAAATAGTTTCGCATAACTCACTCGCTTTATTATTTATCGATTCCCCATCTACGCGTATGACTCTAAGTATCTCTATTCTTTGAGTTACCACGGTAAGAAAACTGGCCCATCTGTGTAGGTAACCCTAAGTGTAGGTAACAATACATGTCGGTTAAATTTATCTTCCAAAAAATAAGTTAATTTCTATTTTAATAATATTAATATTAATCTTGATTATAAGATCTTAATATTAATAGATATTCCGATTTGTAAATTAATTTTAACATTAATATAATTAATTATTACAATCATATTATAATTTACAATATTTTTAACCATTTATTAAACTTTAATATTAAAATGTGCAACTACGTAGTGTCTCAAAGAGGTTAATGAATAATAACATTGATATCACAATTATTTCTTCAACTTATCGCATTACTCTATTTAAAACAATATTTCAAAAGATCGTGCTACCTCGTATGAAATCTAACATTATAGTATTAAGTCTTCGAAGAATGTAGTAACCTAGTTTAAATTTGGTACAAGGTATTTCATATTAAAATTAAAATAATGACTTTGTTGTTAAAATAATAAAGTAATTAAAAGTTGAATTCAAGATAAACTCAAATGATTATAAAAATATAAGTACATACTATAAAATATTATTTGTTAAGTGTCATAATAATCTATTTAAAAGTACCGTATTTATATAAAAACTAAAGATTTAAATTTCTAGGTTACATAGTTTACTAAATCGTTTTTGTTATTTTAAGTGTACGTTTGTTATCGAATAAATGTTTGAAAAAAAATATTTGAAAACTCTTTTCTTTCGGTGAAACAACTGAACATATTTAAAACAATTATAAATACAATATACGTGTTTAAAAATAATTAATATTAATTCAATTAAAAATTAAAATTAAAAATAAAATTTTGATAACTATTCATTTTTCTGCATTGCAATATAAAAAATAGCTAAAATTTATTAAAATTTCTAAAATATAGCATAATTATTAAAATTAGAGTTTACTTTTTCCGTGGGAATATTTATCATGCATCATTTATTTAATAAAATTTTATAGTTTTAATAGTTTTCAAAATAAAAAGGTTTAACTAATTTTTTATGAATGCATTTTACATTAAAATTATATCGATCAATATTAGACTAATATTTTTTACGACACATATATATATACTTAATTATAATTATGTGGAAAATATGTAATATTATGTAATACACAACATCGGATTAATTATCAAGATTATAGAAACTTATATAACCCATGAAAGAATGACATATAAAATTAAATGTGATTATATTATGTTCTTTTTTTTTTAATTTTACTAAATATTAAAAAAGTTTTAAATAAAATTTTACTAAATATTAAAAGTTTATGTTCTTTAAAATAAATACGGTAAGTAAAATCTATTTATAAGCTAAATGTAAATGAAATATTAAACTTTGTTTAAAATTTACATAATTAAATTTTACATAACTAACCTTACGCTTCTTATTGTTATTATATTATATTATATTTATCAATCGTCATTGTCTTTTTCTCATGCAATTTTCAAATTTAAACTATCCATTAACACATTAGCGACAGTCTGTAGTACGATATACATCGACTTTTGTTTTATATTTTTTTCCTGAATAAATGTTGACCTATTATATCGATGTCTTATGTACTTAATCTTAGAGTAGTATATGATGTCTTGAGTTGTAATCGATAAGAGAATTTAACGCGAAAGAACATTATCTCAGTTGATATTATTTCCTTACAGTTTACGTGTTTTTATGAATATGCATGAATACATGGTCAGAAACGGTTTAATTTTATTTATATAACTAAAGATGAATAATATAAAATTTTACTTAAATACGCGATAAAAACGTTAGATTTGTTTAAAATATCGCTTAAGGTATAAAAATAAAAATTAGTATATTCGTTTGTTACAAGGTAGACGGTATAAAATAAAAAGTTTGTTTTACTTTACTAAAAAATCAATTTTCAACTAAAAACGAAAACAGACTACAAATGTTTTGGTCCTGCATTATAAGAATTGGTTTACGTAGTTTGACTAACAAATACTTCACTTTCGCGAAGTTTCAACGATATTTAATTCTCGACTCGTTCAACGCCACAAGCTTATCATTCCGAGCTTCTTCACAAACGCATGAAAGCAAACGTAAATAGTTTCTTCGGAGCGAAAGTCTCTCGGATCGTCGGTAAGGTAAGCGTTAAAACTTCTTTGAGTCCTGAAAAAAATCGAATTCCTATTCGAGTAACTCCGTTGTCGAGCTTAAGATCTTTGCAGGCGTCGCGACGCTTCGCGGATACTCGAACGAACCAATCGGTTAAGATAAGTGCGGCGTCCGTAGGTTTAAGTTGTAGGAAACCTGATAGAAATTGGGACACCGAAAGAAAGTGCGGAAGTATGAAACTGACGGTGGAGTGTCAGATGTCAGCTGCTACCCGCTTTTCACGCTCTCTCGAATATTTAACATGCGTCGTAGTTGGTTCGAAGTCGGTGAGCCACGAAAGGATGAGCTCTCGAGAGATGCATTATTTTAAAGCTATTCGGAGACGATTATCCGATGGCATCGCTCCTTGCGTATGATTTTAAATTATCTCTACGTGCCTTCGAGCTTAAATTCTTATAATTTATAAGAATATTATTATTATTGACTTGCTAATTCGTTATACGACGAAGCTGTTAAAAGAAATAATTAAAAACCACGCGTTAATGACATTTGTCATTTATCGTTAAATTATTTACCAAGTAAAATTCTTGTAAAATTCTTGTAAAGTTCTTGTAAAATTCTTGTAAAATTCTTATAAAAATGTTGATAAAATACGGTAATTATTTATATCATTTTTAAAAACTAAAAAACATTTTATAGTTGATTATACAATAATTCAATTTATTCCCGACTCAAGTTCTATAATCAGATAAAAATGACTTTTACATTGAAAGCCTTCGCATAAAATTTTTGCCTAAGTGATTATAGTTGAAATCTCTAGAATTCAAGAATTTCTTGAAATACGATTTATCGAAAATCAGATTTTGTCAATGTACGGTATCTGTGCTACATTACGTATCGATATATTTACGAAAATTTCAAAAGGGATTCCAAATCCAATTTGATATGGTAGAAAATATGCTCGTAAAATATTTATGTGCCATGAAAAAAAACTTATCAAATGCTTTGATGTTTATTTTTATAATTTTACATGATCATTCGAAAAAACAGTTTCACGACATTTAAAAAAATTTTCACTTAAAATTATATAAAATTTGCTATTATGAAAAAAATATTATTAAATTTTCAATCTTTCCTTCTTCTTTGACAAATTACTTTAATATTCTAGATTTTTTTAAATTTAATATATATTTTATTGTATTCTAAAATCACGATAAAAAATTAAAACTACATCTTTGATTGTTGGTTAGAGCGATCGAAGTGATCGAGGTCTAGTGGATAATTAACGTAATGAGTATCGACATCGATAAAGGCGATCAGGTGAAAGTACATAAGCATCGCTGTACTTACAAATGTAAGGCAAAGGCAAGAATGATACTACCAATTACATCATATTGAGCTACTCGAAGTATCTCGAAACGATATCGATGTCATTATTTCTCTTAGAAAGAAATTACATACGATGATTTTTTTAATCCGATCGAGAAAAATTTTTATTCTCTGTATAAACTTTATTATTGATAAATACGTTTAAAAATCTTATTTTTGTTTTTTACATTTTACGTGGATCGTGCAAGAATAAGGTGAAAAAATACTCGGATGGTCGTTCGTTGATTGTCTTTTGCAGAGCTTTTGTAAAAAAAATTCGAATTAGATTTCTGGATATATATTTCTCACATATAATTATTAATGCGTCAATTTATAAAAATGTATCGACCAAATAAAAAAAATTTTTTTAACCTTATATAAAATTTTCTTTTCAATTATTTTTACATTTAAAGATGTTAGGAATAATTTTGTTCTTCTTAAATATTTTATTTTTAAAATTATTTATTTCTTCATTAATTTTTATCAATTTTACGTTAAAAATGGGTTAAAATAATTTTACGAAATTAAAACAATACTTAATTATATACGGAAATATATGATTCAAGTTTTTATTTTACATTTAAAAATTTTGTATTTCAACGACAAAGTATTTTAATATTCGTTTCATTAATTTTATAATTTTATAAATTATTTCTTGTCATAAATGTATCAAATTCAGTTTATCAATTAACAATATAATCTCTACTAGAAATTATAAATATATCTAATTGAAAATAAGAATATAATTGTATAATATTGGTTATTAAATTATATTCCGATTTTCACTATTTGTAATTGTATAAAATTAAAATTATCACATAAAATAATTTTAATATATCGTAAAAGAAATAATAAAACATTGAAAAACAAAATATTTCATTTTAAATTCTGAATTATTTTTATATAAATACCACTATAGGAAAGTATAACAAAAACTTTAATAAGCACGTCCACGATAATAAAATTTTTTTCTAATTTCAGAAATTTATACCTAAAATTTATTAAAATATAATATACATTTTGCGTTAAAACATTTCTGGATATAAATAGAAATTGTTAAGTATAATTTTTCACGATTGATAGTAATTTTTAACGTAATTTTGATAATTCCTTTCTAAATATAAGAAATTAAATTTTTTCTTATTATATGCGGTAAATTTTTCGTACTTCGCGCGAAGTATTAAAATTAAGTAAATGGTTGGATAGTAAACTACAGCTGAAAAATAATAAAACTATCGTTTAAATTCACGTTGATATAAAAGACATTTAATAAGAATGATGCATTTTCGTGTTAAGTTTTATTAAAAAGTAACTATTTTTAAAACACAGAGTGTAAAATAAATAAAAATATTTGAAAATTTATTTATTCAACTCATGAACGATAACGAAAAATTATTTTTAGAACAAATATGGAAATAATTCGGTTATCGTGTCAAATATATTACGTCGAGAACGCCAACAGGCAATATAATTATAGATCATGACCTATTTTATCGCTTATCGAATACACGGTACAATAGGCGCAATGTGCTCACTCATTTATCGAGTCATCGCGCGAGAGAAGCATCAGGTATTTGCTTACAAAATTAAACGCACAAGGGATACTTATTCTTTCCCTAACAAAACCTAATACATGCCAAATTTAAATTTAACTCGGTTGGTAACGGATACGCTCTCCGCTATAATAGCCAAAATCGCGTTTCCTCTCTAATAATAACGACGTAAAAAATCGAGTCTCGGTGATCTCGATAATCTGGGACCATTATTGCGTTTTCTCGTTGCAAGTAAAACAAGAGCTCTATCAAGAGTAAATTTAGAAGCACCGGGTTGGCTCTGTACATCCGCATACATCCGCATACATCCACATACATCCACATACATCCACATACATCCACATACATCCACATACATCCGCACTCGCCGCAAAATTCTCCCTTCCTCGAAAGTTCCGAAAGTTCGGAAATTCATATTTTGGAAAAGCAGCTCGCTCGATGATTCGTTCCAGTCAGCTTCCAAAAAGTCAGTTCCTCGCTCGCAGTTTTTTGAGGAAGGAGCCGCGGCGTTCGGGTCCGCCTCTAACGACCAGAATCGGCCGCTGATAAACTGTCCCGGCGTCGGAGCGATCATTAAGTATAGTAATAACGCGCGTAAAGGCTTCGGAAAACTTTCTAATACCGGCGGTGGCTACTCGACGTATCCCTAAGGTTATAACTGTTCTTACAACGGTCGCCCATCTCCGTCTCGTACCCTTGACTCGAGGTACGCCGTTAGCTCGGAGTAGACGCGCGTTTCGGGCCCGCGCGACAAATCCGTAATTAAACGCCTTCGGTTATTAAATTGCGAATCGATCCTCGCTTAGCGTTTATTATATACCGTATTATCCGCGGACGTTAGCAAGAATAACGAGGCTCGTGACTGTCGCCATGCGGAGGGTTCCGAGCGTGTCCTGGAAATCGCTACCCGGTTCTGGAGGGTAAGGGTAAGTTCTGCTCGTCGGGGGGACGGATCCAATCTTTTCGATAAGGAGCGTCACCTTTCGAATTGCTTACTGGGCGTGGACCTAATCACATTTTTAACCTGTTCGTGACCCGATGTGTTTTTTATGCCGACGGGAGCCCCGATCCTCTTATTCCCCGCACTGTTTATATACGATGCTATTGCATATTTTCAGGACCACTGTTTTATATGCCAAAGTTAACGGCAATGGTTCGAATAGATTAATCATGGATGGACGATGGACGAATACGATGAAAAACATTTTCGTTCCATTTTTTTTAGATATTTCCTTATATATTACGTCGAGATCTTATTTTGAACATTTTAGAAATAATTTTTTGACGAGTCGTGAATTGAATTTAAATTCATAATATTAAATTTATAATATCAATTTAATCACCGATTATTTTATTAAATACATATAATATGTGTTTTTTAATCTTACGTTTTAAGTTTATAACAACCGTTTTCACCGCGATTCGATCGATTATGTTATTGTATTGCTGGTTTTAAGAAAGCGATAACGTAATTCTATGCAAATATACAATTGTTTGGTAATCCATGTAATTATAAAGTAAGAAACGTTTCTAAACATCCAAAATTATTCGGTACAATTCATATGCGTAAAATTACGTTCTATAATAATGCATATATAGAATTTAAAAGGAAATCTTTAATTTAAAATTTTATTTTCGTTAAATTTTTTGATAAAAATAAACGCAAATATTTTTTAAAAAATTTTGAATTTTATTCCTATATGATTAAATTGATAATGATTAAAATAATACAACGTACAACATAAATTTACAATGTAAGGGCGAAAAAACTATTTAATATTTTATAAAATATTTCTTAATATTTAAAAATTATATACTAAATTATATCTGCAGTACGTTTCGATATATCTTAAGTTCTCAGATGTATATTTCAGTATAAGAAAAGTAGTTTGGTACTCCGTAAGTAGTTATTAAAGGATTACTGTGTATTACCTATAGCTTACATTCCGGCTTATGGATATCGAATACAACCATTGGATACGAAGTGTAGTTGTACGTTTACGAATGAGAACTCCTAGATAACCGTTCGGGTCTCGGTATAGATATTATAATCTTCCAGGTACGATAAATCTTCGATAAACTTAACGTAACATTCACGATGTTTTCTCCAGTTTGGATCTCTGGAAAAATTACTATCAATAATTACGGATAAAGATATTATATTAATGACAAAGTATTTTTACATCGGGCATATTCGTAGTTCTTTTATACCAAGTATAGTTATTGCTATTGAAGCGATTTAGGAAATGACACGGAAAGAGGAGAAATGATGTCAAGGATATCTGTACTTTATTCTAAGCTAAAATAAAAAATATATCATTTAGGAACAGGCTTCTTAATAAATATAAATATATAGTGTCGATAATCAAGCAGATAAGTTTATCAACGATAAAATATGGTTTATTATCATTGCTGATTAATCATTTAAAAATATACTTATGCATGTTTATTGTTTTACGAAAGACTGAAACGAAGATATTTAAAATGGCTCATCCAACAAAATTGCTTTGCTCGTAATGTTTAATATTTAAAATATAAGAAACATATATTTTAAAAATTAAGAATAATATAAGAAACACAGCCTATGATTGGATTTTATAATAGTAGGGTTGTATCATCATTTACTAGTATCATCATTTTTTCGTAAATAAAAAATATCCCATGGTTATAATAACTTGTTAAAATGATTATTATTCAAAATATTTAGATACATATTTTAATACTGAATTAAGATTTATACACGAATTGAAATTTATATAAGGGCAGTATTTTTTGTAAACTAGATGCTTTAAAAATAAAATTTGAATATAAGATTTTAATTTTAGAAAGTACTCGTATTATTCTGTGCGTATGCGAAAGGTAATATTTTCAATTCTCTTTTACTTTTACTTAGCGTACTCTACCAAAATACTAAGAAATAAATATTATTATTTGCATGTATTTGTGAATGTGTGTACTTAGTTTTAAAAAAGCGAATATTTAATAGAATAAAAGTTGGAGTATTAACCTCGCTTAATTTTACGAGAAAGGTCAATTTGCAATTACTGTATTGCAGTACATTTTTAGTTATAAAGTACAAAAGTACAAATTGAATTTGAATTATAAAAATTGTTTAGGATTGAAAATAAAATTTTTTAAGAAAAATATATATGAAAAACTTGATTGAAATGAAAAATAATTTCTAAATAATAAATATATTTAGTTAGCGAAAGCGAAATCAAGCGATTAATTATCGATGGCAACCGATAACCAACGTATGTGACTCCTTTTACTCGAGTCGTCTACGTTCAACCAATCAATTTTATATTTAAGCATGGACAATATTATCCAATAAAGCTTTGTTCATTCATTTGTAGAATTTGATAATAAGGTTATTTATGTTCATTCATGAAACGAGATCTTGTCGACGTAGGCTAATGTCGAAGGGTAATATATTATATTCTTCATAGTTCGTAATCCATCTAAACAAGTGATGCTTTGATCTAATTATCGACATATCGCAAAGTTTATTGACTGCGCGAATGGAATAATTATACCAGTATCCATAGATTCGAAACTCGTTGTCTCAATAATATTATAATGTGTAATCTAACATAACCTCGAACAAAACCTCGAAATTACATATTATTCGAAATTGCTACATTTACGTTTTTTCCAAGATTATACGGGATACACACGCACAAGACAATGAAATTAACATCCGCAAACAAAGATCGTTGATTCGATACTAGAGTTTCATAATATTCTTTGTTGTTTCAAATCATTAATACTTTGTGCAACCATATTTCAATGGTATGCAGTTGTATCATATATTTTAATTATTGAACGTCGGTAAATCACGATATAAATCATATTTATCGAGATGTATCCAATTCGAGTTTAAAATTTTATTTACGTACGAATCATGTTTTTTACATATTCATTTTGTTTATAATTATTCGGAAAACTTTACTTCGGGAAATATTTGCAAAATAGTCTTGACGCAATTTATAGCAACTTTTAAAGATAACGATCAAGGTATAAACAATTTGTATAGGCGCAAATTAAATTAGTAAATTTAAATTTGTTAAATTGGAGCTATCGCTTAAAATTTGAAAAGTAAATTTGTAAATGACAAAGATTATAATTAGTCATAAGAATTGTAGATGTATTTATCTTGGCGAACTTAGTGGACGATAAGGATTAAAAATCGTACGCATTTTTCGAAGGATCGAGTGGAACAAGAAATGTAATTATTAAACGTCGGAAGATACATCGGTAAATTAAATGTGTAGGAAATAGCTCGGGTCGAGTTTCTAAAACATCGGTAATCGTATTGATCGTTAAAATTCAATTACTTCCTACGCAACAGTTTTTCAAACACTGCCCTCGGCGGTTCCGATGCCAACGCGTGCGAGCGAACGCCTACGCGAAAAAAACACAGTGATGCCGAAGGAGCGTCGAGCGCGGACTTTCGATGCTAGATCTCAGAAGTCAGCCAAAGTCAACCGAAACGTGTAATGAATTTGGCTCGCGCACACCCACGGAAAGAGTCTCGTACGTCTCGTACGTCTCGTACGTAGGTGGGAGTGCGGGTACCTGGGATGAGGATCCGAGTTTGCAGCGAGGATGGACCGAGGGTGAGGAACCAACGCTCCGGAGAGGAAAATACGGTTTACGCAATTTGTCAGCTGCACGTGGTAGGCGCGCGTGAAAGTGGGCTAATTTTCTCCGGCTGTGTCCAGCACGCGCACCTGCATGAGAGGCGCGCTAGAAACGGCAGAAACGGCAGAAACGGCAGAAACGGCTAATTAGACGAGCCGTGTTTCTGAATGAGTTCGTTCTAAACGTGTCTTCGACTCCGTTCCCGTTCGCTCGTGTTTGCTTAGCCAAGGGCGTTCGCGAGGAGAGAGGAGACTCCTCTCGTCTTCTTTGTGGCCAACAATGTTATGACACGCATTTAATTTTAGCCGTTTTTAGTCGTTGCGTTTGTTTCTGCTTTCCCAAGATAATTTCTCATTTAATATTTTCATTCTACTGTGTAATCCAATGTAATTACGAAGAAATATGTCTTTCTAAATATAATGCCTCTTTGCTCTTTTTTACTCTTTTTTTACTCGTAGCTCGAATCCCGTTCGATCCGATCGTCGAAAATAGATTATAGTAACAACGCAACTATTCGGCGTTACTTTACTCTATTCTTTCTGCAACGATGAGCACTTTCTGCGCACGCGGAATAAAATATTGCAATTTCTCTATATAATTTTATTTAAACAGTTATCCTTCGTAAAATAAATTGTCGCAAACTAAATATATATATGTAAACAAATATAGACATTCTTTGTTGTTGGATTGTATCGAACGTAAATTAATGTAGATATCGATATTTTTATATCGCTATTTTTTTGCTAACATATTTATACGTAATTACATAAATAAATATTTTAATTATCGATTCATTGTTTTAAAACGTATTCGTAAATTTTTAATACATCGATCGCATGCTCGGATGGTAAAAAATTCCTTATGTTAATGCTACGCTGTTTTCTAAACTACTAAAATATGTGAGCAGCGAAAGTATTTGGTATAAAATAGGTAACGCATCAAAATTTATAATTCAACATTGCTACAAATACTTACTTTCACAACTCTAAAAATCCAAATCGGTATAGAAAATATCTATAAATTTATAACGTAGGATTGTATATTTTTTGTCTCATCACGTAAAAATTTCTCTTTATTAAAGTATCAACGTATCGTCCGTTTTATTTACAGATAGAAATAAAGCGATGAAGAATTATGTGACGCGTGCGATGAAATAAGTTAAAAATTAATAAAAAAAAAGAATTGTGTTTTATTATAAAAAGCTTAACACACGACTAAATACGGAATTAGATCACCCACGATCGAACACAGAGATTTCGTTCCGATTTTTATCGTTACTGTTATTAAACAAATACTTAAGAGGTGAACATCTATATACTAAATTTTCGATCGTCGTAACTGGAAACACGGAATATTTTTTAAGCGCTGAAAATTCTGTGCGGTACACTGTAATTCAAATTACTCTTGTTTAGTAAAAGAAAAAAAAGAAAAAAGAAAAAAGATAGAAAGAAAAAAAGAAAAAAAGAAAAAACAAAGAAACAAGATAAACGTAAAAAAAATATATCCCATTCGCAACGATTATCCTACTTACTTCCGTGAAACTCGCTCCAGAAACTCTTTACCAAAATCCGGTACTCGTAAAAGCACGCGCGAACATTCGAGCACCGCGGCATCGGGCAAAAGTAAATAAATAAAACTCGAACGAACGATGCAGAGTGTATTCAAAGCCCGGATACAGCCGCCCTCCCTCCGAATCACTGGCATCCCTCCACCGACGTTCCTCGGCGTTCCTCGAGGGCGGGTGAGAGGTCGACCGCATTTCTGTTGGCTGTCGACGGCGTAGTCCCGGAGATTGCGGTGGCGGCCGGAGCCAAGGGTCTTCTCCGATCACCCGAGCGAAACCTCCGAGATAGCGATGCGAAAGCGAGAACGCGTTTCTATTCCGAGCGCCTCCACGCTTTAATGCGCCACGTACGCGACCGCTTTAATAACGCGCCCTGGGATGGACACTTCCACGATCCCCCTTTGCATCCTCGCCCTGGAATTTTATTCTTTCGCACTCCCGAGATAAGGGAAGTCGCGCCTAACTTGTTTTTCGCCTCGATTCCACTTCAAATTTCTCCATTCGTGCTGACGTACTTCCAGGAACTCGATCGTTCCGATGATACTTCCTTTCCAAATTTTCCTCGGTTTTGTAACTTCGAGCTTGGAAAATTATTTGCTAATATTTTTGAGTGCTCGATGCTCTCACTAATTACGCGTGTTTATTTGAGACTGCGGTTTTTCGGGTCGAAACTAGCGCTAAATTATAAATCCGCCGCGGAATGCTACGCTTATTATGTTTCAGGTTACCTTATTAACGTAAATTTTTAGATATCGAAAAATAATTTGTAGTTGTGACTATATATATATATATATATATATATATATATATGTATACACGATTATATATATTTTTTATTAATCGATATCAAAGCGAATTTTAAATGAAGCATAGTCATAAAAACAAGTTTACTTAATTTCATCGCCAACGATTAGTATATTATTTAAAAAATTGCTAAGATCCGAATTAATTTTATGTATTTATTTTAAAAAGTGCGCTAATCAAAATTAATAATATATCCATAAAATTCTATTTTGTAAAAAAGTTATTTTTAATCTTATAAATAACTATTAATTTTAATCGTAAATTTGATATTTTTTGCAAACAAAACTGGAAAAAATACTTTAGCAAATATTTATGAATGAATGTAAAAATATTAAAAATTGATTTATAGCGGTAGAAATTGGTTTTCTTAAATGCATTTACAATTTTTTAAATTAAATCTTATTAAATTTATTAATTTTTAATTTATAACTTTTTAAATTTTTAGCTTATTATTTATATTTATTAGTTTAACGGTTTTAACGTGCACATAAGCATTTATTAATATGTGATACGTAATACGATTATTTACTCGATGAGACTATTCGAAGATAAATATACTGCAATTGCATTATATTTAAATAAAAATTCAATAATTTGAGTCAAGCGAAAGTATTCGTTAAATAGTTATATATTATATTATGTATACCATTAATAAAATATTTACATGGATTACATTGTTACTTATAATGCGTTTAAAATGTATAAACTGGTATAGTTTTGTACAACATTTTTTTACTGTATAAACTAATTTTAAAATTATTTTAAAGAATTTAATTTAATTAAATAAAACGTGAAATTTTTTATTTTTACAAAAATAATCTTGTGTCAAAGTTAAAGAACAAACTTATAACGAAAGATTATCTTATATATATATATTATATATATGTATATATTATTTTATATACACCATTGTATAAATATTTTATTTGTATTGTATAAGATTTATTTTACAAAAATACGAATCGAGGATTATAAACGACCGTAAGTCTTCTCGTTTCTTTACGTCGATGATTAACAATATATCCGATCGTTAGCTTTATTCACTGGTGCAGAAGTTTTGCTTGATAGATAAAAAGAAATTGCCTTATTCTTTTATTTACGATGTTGAGCTAATAATATATAAAACATCGTCGTATATAAAGCGTATACTATTAAAGACGTATTTAAAATCCTATACAAAAGCCATTTCTATTTCAATACGATGCCAGTAATTAATTCATATTAAAATTATGTCCGAGTTATATTCTTATTTAAAATCATGATTAATTATTACAGTAGCATATTAGAAAAATATTTAATTTTATAATCATACCTTCGAAGTAATTATCTCATCTATTAGTAAGCAGTAGACAAAAAATTATAAAATTTAGGTTAAAGCCAATAATTTATTCGTTCGTAAGCTTATTTCGATAAGCGATAATATTAGGAAAAAATTTAATTTTTGTAAAACAATACGCTGCTCGTAGCAAATAAGAGATAACGATGAGATTTAAATATAAAAATATTCGATTGGCGTACAAAAATATTAGAAGACATTTATGGTAATAAAAAAACGAAGAAAACATTTTGCTTGTAGCTGAAGCTACACCAAACGAGCATCTTAATATATTCGAGCACGCAATGGATTTCAGAATGTAATATTATGTAATTATTTGGAATGAAAGAGATAAAAGCAAGAAACAGGATATACTCCAGGAAGATAAGTATATTTCATGGAGTTTAACGTATCGACGTTCGAGCACCGCTTTTTTATCCTTAAACGATGTCTAAGGACGAACACGATGTTTCCGCTGTACATTTTTTCTCTCGAGATACCGCAAAGTGAAAATAAAGAGCGCTCTTTTATATGTCGAGGTTATCGCGATATCGCGTCTTCTCCGAGCGGACGATATCGCCCGTAAGTACGAATAGGAACAGCCGCGCAGTCACGAGAGCCAGGAGAGGAGAGCAAAGAGAATCCAACAGCTGGCATCGAAGGTGCGAGCGTTCGCTGCGGAAATAGAATAACTTTGTGCATCTTTTTCTCTTTTGCTCTTTCGTTTCCCTTTCCCCGTGTGCAATCGTCTGGAAAACCACAGAATTTTCCAACGTTCTAGAAGATTGTGAGATTTCTTCTGCCTCTAAGATTGTAGTGCTTTAGCTCGGATTTCAAACCTAAAAAAAAACAACTACCAACTACCAACTACCAACCTTCTTAGCGAAATAAACTTTCTCGTACAATTCAAAATACTAATAATTAAAACAAGTAAAAGCGATTTGAAGAAAATGCCGAATTCAAACCTTATTATTCGATATTACTCTTTTCCAACATTTTTGATAAAATGTAAAATTTGTTCCATTTTATATCAAAGTATGAGATTTCCGTAATTTCGAATATAATAACGAAAACTTAATAACTTGAAGTTTTTCTAACTCGTAAAGTGCTTTTATAAAAACTTTTTGGTTATTTTGCCAGAAAATCATACTATAAGTTGAGATTATTTTTACTAAATAATTGCGAAACATTTTATCGATTATTTTCATAAAATCATCCGTTGTATAAAAAATCTTTTTTGGATTTTTCATCCTTTTGAATTCTACGATTAAAATTTAAAATAGATAAATTTAAACAATGAGTAATTTCACCTACTTTACGAATGATAATTTATCGGGTTAATATTATTAGGTTAATCCGATTCAATGTACGTTTTCTAATGCACTCGTTTCCAACGATTTATGATTGCAAATTATGTTTATTCCTATTTGTTCAAACTCATAAAAATTGATTTTTACGTGTTTATTTTAAAAAGTACATTCTTAAAAATACATCAATGAAGCGCAAATAAATATTAATCATTTAATATAAGTTTAATGCGATTATTGTTGTGTAATAAATTACTCAATATTGAATGCAATTAAAAACTAAATTATTAATTTTATTGATACATTATATGTATATCGATTTATAAGAACCAGTACTAATCATATTTTCCATTATTTTTTTCACAACTTTTTGATTGACTAATCTAAAATGTAAATATATAATTAATATAAACGGTTAATTAGCTAAATTATTATTCTTGATATGACTCTAATCATCGTTTGACTTACTTTTATTTTTGACTGCACTTACTTTTTATTAATTTCAAGGTTCGGTACACTGAGAAAGTGTTTTATGTGAATATCTGATTATGAAATAAGAATCCTATGCTACTTCTTTGACTAGAAAAATAAATTTTACGAAGGTGAGAATTTTTTACATCGATCACAAATGCTTCATAAAAAATTTTATGCTTGAAAAAAGATTCGAATATAACTAAACGCTTATATTCATTAAATTTTTAAAATAAGCTTTTGAATGATTTACAGTTATGGAAATACTTTAAAAGTTGAATATAATTTCCAATGTCAAATTATAATTTTTGTAACTATTCCATATTACAGTTAATTTTGATTTTAAATTGGTAGATATTAAATTTCCATACGTACGAGGTACGACTGCTAAAGTCGTTAATAAATTTCATTTTATAAAAGATAAATTTATAAGAATGTAATTACGATATATTTGCATATAACTAATAAAATTTAATTAATTTTTTCAAATAGAATATTAATATACGTAATCAAAGTTAACTAGTTTAATTTTTTACTCGAAGTATGATTTGAGATACTACAATTATTGATTATGAAAAATTCTAGACTTTGATTTCCGTTGTACGTTTTTTTGGTTCTACTCGCAGCTATATTTACTGCTATAAATAAATATTGATTGCAGTATAAGATTTCTCAGAAAAAATTAAAAAAGCTATTTTTATGTAAGATATTATATATTTTATATTCTAATGGTAAGTAATTTCTTAATTTTCCACATTTATTTTTTTATGTCTCCTTGCAGAAATTAATTTGTATTTGAAAAAAGTACGAATCATAATTATCAATGAGATTCAATACATGAAGATTGTCTATTATGATTAATATAATATATTTTAATATAGATTATCGATTTTAAAATATAGTTCTTAAAGACTATATTTATTTTTCAAATATAATGCGTAATGTTCAATAATTAATATTTTTAATTAATATGTTATTGTAATGTATTTAATAAAAATTAACGATAAATATTTCCACTTTGATGAAAGTAGATAAATCGCTTCTTCGTGTAATTGAAATAGCTTTGAATAAGTATTCATTGACTTCAGCAATGGATAAAATCTCAATTTCTTTCATTAATGGTTCTTCATTCGAATGAGAGAAAAACTATTTTTTTCTTTTTTCAAGTACAAGTCGTACGACCAAGCATAAAATTATTAGTACCATCCATAGTCGATGATCAATGTGTAAAAACGTGAGTAATTATAAAACCAGTAGTAAAATTAATATCAAATATTTATTTTTGATTACTGTATCAGTATTTATTGTATTATCATATTTCGAAAAATAGATTGTCATGGTGAATGCATTTCATAATTACGCGTTCGCTACGACTTTGCAGGGTTCGGTTAATCCTTGTGGAAAACTCATGTAGTTATTTCCATCTTTATGAAAGAAAATTGAATATTATAAAGTTAACGTTATTGATAATTTATGAATACTTATATTTTTTGTACAGAATGAACAAATTATCGATAATTCAAATTTCATGTAAATATAAGTCTGTTTTCCAAAGAAGAGAAAAATATTAAACAATATTATATTTTTTGATTTTTACCAATATATTTTTACTACAATCTGTATTTTATTAAAGATAAGGAAAGGAATAGAAAATCACAAAACCTGATTATAATTCTTATTTTATTCATGAACTATCATAAGCAAATATTCAATTGCTTCATATTTAATCGTATGTCACTGATTTTTTAAAGAAAATACAAGTTATATTTGTGACTTCTAAAATTTACACGAATTTATCCTTAATATCGAACGTTCGTATTATAAATTTATTAATTTTTTGTACGTAAAAAACGTATTTAATATCGGTTAAATTAGTAAGTATTTCAAATTTAGATCTATTTTATAATTCGAATATGGATATTTTGAGTGAAAAAAACGGCTAGAATCTTATTTTTTTCTTCGATACAGTATCTGTATCGGCAACTACATAGTTATAGAAACTTTATAGTATGAATCTAACTAGAAAAGTGATTAAATAGATAAGTTTCGCCTTTCATTAAAGGAAAGGAACATGTAACTACGCGTTTAAATAAATAGCGAGATTAGAAAAACGAAAGTCAGAGTTCCTCGATGCCCATTCCTTGGACTCTCGTTATTAAATTTACTCGGCAACGAATTTCACGGCGCAGCAGTTAAATTCTCGCTTGGTAAGCATTATACTCGAAGCAAATTACATTTAGATATATATCCAGAACGGAATGATTTATCTGAAATCATCGCTCACTTATTTAAAGCTATAAGTACTCGGGCATTGAGAACTGCAGGTGTTACTGGGCTTTGATTAATACAGTTGATTTATTAGCTGGAGACACGCATGTGCGTCCCTTTCGTCGACACCGTTTCTCTCTCGCTACTTATGATTCCAATGGATTCCAATGGATTTCAAGCAGCTCTCGGTGGAAGCTACAGGTTGACGCGAAACGTAATCTTTATGGCTTGTTGATTTTACAAACTTATCCACTACCACAAGTTTTACCTACGCGTTTGACTAGTAAGATAGAAATCTCGAGTTTAAGTTATTATTTCGTCGTATATCTCGAATCACTTGATTATACGCAAAGTCGACCGAGCACGATGCAACGTCTTGCATTATCCATCTGGTTAACAGTAAGAAGAATAAAAATATTGATCTTCGCAAGAAACCGCTAGATTGCTTGCTTATAAACTCGCGGAGAATATTTTTAGCATCCCAACTCATTATAAGTTTCTCCGCATAGATCAACTTTCATACATAGCGGTATTTATCATCACTACCGTGATAGAAGTTCCTAACCGTAGTTGTAATATCGAGGCACTATCGATCGCGGATTTACTTGAATAAAATTCATTATTACTCGCTTGGCTTCATTCCATCATTGTGCATGTGCAAAGTTAAATTTTAAAATGACGTATTTCATTTTTACATTTTATTCGAGAATAGTTAAAATTCAAGCTTAAAGCAGTTATAACTTAAATCATGTGCTCCTTACCGATTATTCATTATTACGAAATGCAATATACTTCAAAGATATAAAATAAAAAGTTTTTAGCCTTTTTTTCTAATTTTAAAAGTTAGCGATATTTTTTACATATTAAAAAAATATCGTGTTTACTTATAAAGTAAATTTTTTCAATTTATACTATTTTTCTAAAAAGTTTAAATTAGAAAAGTGAGTTCACATAGCTTTAAAAAATATATCATCAAGATGTGTTCGTTGAAGCCAATAAATTCATCCGCACTTTTGCTGATCCACGTTTTTACTTTCGTACATTTTTTAGTTGTATAAATTTTAAAACTTTGTAAGATCAATTATAAACTTTTTAAAGTAAATAATATTTAAATTATAAACAAAATCCTAATTCAATTATAAGAAGATTATTTTACAGTTATTTTTCGGATCACTCTGTATAATATGATAAGTAGGATAATATAATCTGAATTTAATTGTTTGAAAGATCACCAATCTTAAGCTTAAATTAAATGGAGTATCTCAGATTTGATTTATTTGCAATTTGATTTTTACGTTCGTTAAATTTTATTTTAATATTTTATTCTCTCTTGTTCCTCTTATAATTAACAAAATAATACTATTGATTAAAATTGTTTAATTTATTTAGTACTATTTACTTTTTATGATACATAAATTGAAAACATTCTTTATAAATGCAAATAAAAAGTAAATATTTTACACTTTACTTTCAGGCATGATTATAGGTGAATTTTAATTAATACTTTTATTATTGCATTCAATATTAAATCTATTCCTTTCCATTGTATTATCTATCTTAGCTAGTACATAATCGTATCATGTATGAAATACTGTTATGCTTACAAATGAAATAAGCGTCATTGATATGTTTCAAAAAAGTAATATGCATTGGATTTATAATTAAAGATCTTATTTTAGTATTTTAAATATATTTCAATGCCAAATCGATAACATTAGAAAGAAGTAAAAAAATATAAAAAATTTTCCGTTTGAATGATTATTATCGACATAAATGTTATTATTATATGACCATAAATACTGATTTAAAATATTTTAAATCATAATTAACTTTGCTCACTTATTAATATAATAGTAGAAGTCTAAAATAACTGACTGTTTGAAAAATAATAATTAAATTAGATTTTAGATTAAAACAAATCTAAGTTTAATTATGAAATTATTATTATAATAAATTTGTAATGATAAAATGAAAATTTTTTAAATCTATTAATTTTCATTTATTTTTAACATATATTTCTTGCATAAGTATTTAACTCGATACTTATCATAAATACCTATTTAAAATATCTAATATTTTGTATGTTCAAAATTTTTTTCGAATTTCGATGACTCAAAAATAATTTTAGATATTAGTTTAAATACATAATCAAATAACTGGAAGAATATAATATAAAATTTTGTACAATAACTTTTATGATCCACTGCGTTAGTTTATAGATATTTGAAATTTCTTTTTTTCTCAAAGTACTAATTATTTTAAATAATTGAAATTAAAAATACTTGATAAATATAACTTAAAATTTTAGATATTATATATAATTATATAAGTTTTAAATGTAATTCGATGTTACAATATTTTTTTTTAATTTAAAAGCAAATATATAGATATTAAAGAAAAAAATACTATCTATTATTTTTTAATAAAAAAAGTTTAAAAGAGTTAAATATAGTTGCATTGTTGATAAATTTTTTTTGATGATAAATATTACATTTTTTGAAAATATTCTACTACGCAACAATTGTATAGTAAATATAATTTAAAGAGGTATGCAAAATTTTTTAGTCTATTTATTCAAGTGAACGTAAATGTTTATTTAATACTGATGTTTATATTTTATTAAAATAGTGACTAAAAGTATTATACATATGAGTATAGATGTATATATTATACTACTTTAATAGCTTTAAGAATAAAAATTGAGACGTGATAAACTATGTGAAGTACATGTTTATTACTAAACTTTATAAGATTTATTAAAAATTGAAGTTCATTTAAATTAAAGAAGAGTTTTCACATATCATATAATCTATCTAATAAATATTTCCAATATTTATTTTATGGTGATAAAAAATCTAAACGTCAACGAAACGCAATATATTTGGAACATGTGTATATTAAAAGATATAAAAAATATCGATAATATGACAATCAATTTATGTGAAATTTAATAAGATAATCACGAAGTCGATAATATCTGATTTCTCAATCAAGTTAACCAGTGTAAAATATAGGTTGAACTGAAAATATAGGCTTTGAAGTACCTTCCATTTTCTTAGAAACTATACATGACAATAATAATAACGCTTTTAAAATAATAATTCTGTTACTGTAATATAGTTAAGTAATTAAAAAAAAATTTTTTTTTCATATCACTCTAATAATTTATTTAAAGTGCTTAATATTAGAGATTATTACGGAGAAAACACACTTTAGTTGTACTTTTTTTGCTATGTAATAAGTATTTGAAATTCAAGGAAAATAAGAAGCAAATTTATATATGAACATAAACAATAAAACCTATTCTTACCGAAGAAAATTTTTTTGTGTTATTAATTAATATTTTTTTTTCAAAAACTAATTTTACTCCTAGATAAAAATCTAAACTTTTTTTTATAAAAATGGTTAAATATCGATTTAAAAAGTATCGTAATTAATATATAATTTAAAAAGAATCTTATGAAAGTTTTTGCAATAAGCATTAATGTACTTTTCTCGTGAAATTATCATTTTTTCCATGATATTAAAAAATTAACGGAAAGCTTTTACGTGACATAAATTGATATTATTAAAAAGAGTTTGAGGTGATATAAATGGATCTTAAATTTGATATAAAATCTCAAATTTAACGAGATAAAAATATTAATATTTCTAAATTTACTAAATATTTATTTATTTAAGAAAAAACTTATTTAACAAATACAATAATCTAATTGTTTTTTATAAAAATATTTTAAAGAAAATTAAGAATATTCTAGTAATGAAAGCAAAAATGTATGTATAAATATAAATTTTTTTTATCTAAATTACGTTAAAAAAATCAAATTACATATTAATTATGATTCGGATTATTTTACTATTTGCAATGAAATTTTCATTATTTTTAAATATAAGATATTTTTAACTATATTCGAAGCCCATTCGTATATAATACGTATTCATATTACAATTCTATTAAATATAATATAATAATTTCTTATCATTTTTACAAATATGGTTTAGTTTCTGGTTTTCGTATTAGAACCTTGTACATTATTTTTTTTTATTATATTATAATTATTAAAAAGCTTATAGTTATTAAAATTTTAATGTTACTTTTAATGATCTTTATAATATTGCACAAATAATTTATAAACTTTTTTTATACAATTATTATATATTTTTTTGTTTTATCGGCAGCCTTTCAATTTTTATTTCTATAATGAATTTTATTTTTTATTCGTATTTAATCGATTTAATAATTATATTATATTTTTGTAAATCTATTAATTTTCCAACTAATAGTAAATTTTATTCGCATATTTATATAATATTATAATTTACATACAATAAAAGTTTTATATTTTCAAACCCAATTAGTTAACTTTCTTTAATTAAGACTAAATTATATACGATTTTAAATTTAGTACTTAAATGATATAAATTAAAGAATCTTCATTGTTTCTCATTTGGATATTATGTCGCATCAATTTAATCCATAACATATTTGAATCGTTTCAATAAAATTTCACAAATTGCAGTATACTAAAAAAACATATTTTTTAAACATATTTTTTAAACATATTTTTTAATTAAATTAATCGTTTGTAATTGTTAACAGAACTTGAACTTTTAAAATCAAGTTCTTGTGACATAATAGAATGAATTATAAAGTAATATATTTTCTTTAATAGCTGTCATAACGGATATCTGATATATTTCACTGGAATCTAAGTTGATAATGTTGGATAATAAGTTCTATATTAAAAATAAATCATAACACATTTTTAAATCATATTCATAAAAAAAATTTGGTTCTGTATAAAATAATAATAAATTCAATTCAATTTATAAGTGATAATACAAAAATTAGGTTAAACAATTTCGATTGCTTTGAAGTATTTATTTTTACTCTTACATATTCGATTAAATAAACGGATTGTATATCAATTATTAAAAATTTGCAACTTTAAATTTATTATAATATTTTCGTTCTTCAAAATTAACGTCTTTTATGTAAATTCTATTGATACAGATTAGCTTATTCTATTAATAAAAATACTGATTACATTGAATAAGCAATGAAATAATTTTTAAATTCGTTACATAAATTAAAATATTCGCTAAATTATTATTCTTTTTACACATTAAATCTATCATAGTTTGATATTAAATTTTAACAGAGTTTTATGTATAAACATTTTAATAGTAATTATTATTGTTATTATTATTATTATTATTATTGCTGTCTTCATTATCATCTTCGTTCCCATCGTTATCCTTACTCTCATAAATTACAGACAATTAATATTATGATTAAATAAATTTAGTAAATAAAATAACCAAAACCTACTATGGGAATTCATAAATGAAACAAAATATAAAAAATATCAAAATCAAATATTATAAAACTATGTTTATATGTGCTTAATAAGTACATATTTCTCAGTTATGTACTTAAAATTAGGAAATTGAGATAAATGTAGCTACGCTACAAATAAGAGCATATAGAATGCAACACTGCACGTGAGTATTTGAATAGAAACAACTACTTCTAATTTTTAAGAAGTCCAGAATTGTTGTCATTCGTATACATTGAATTGCAGTTAAAATTTTTTATTGTATAAAGAAGAATTACAGAAACGTAAGCTTTTTGAATTTCTTTTATAACGGTGCTTATTTTCTATATTGATGGAAATCAAAAGAAGAATTCCTCTTAAAAATGCATACTAAACTCTGAATAGAAGTTTAATCTAATATACTTTAATTTGATTTAATTATTTTTAATTTGATGACAAGACCTTAATGAAGCTGTAAAATAGTTTAATATTTTAATAATTAATATGTATTAAAAACTACAAAATGAATAAACCCACGTTACAAAATTCACGAAAAAGGAAAAATAATTGACTACAAAGAATAAATATAATACTGATATTATTAAAAAATTGATTTTAAAATAAGAATATTTTATTTGTGAAACAATTATTTTAATATTAAAAATGATATTTAACAAGTGAGTAAATTATTTTTTAAATGATTATTAAGTATGCATCTATATATTTATAAAATAATGAGTTTATATATTTATATATTGATAATTAATTCAATAAAATATTCAAGAAATATAAATTGTTTATCTAAAATCATTCAATATTTTACAGAGACTAAAATTAGAGAAAATGTTATATTGTAAAATTTAACTTTATTAAATATCAGTTCACTATATGATTATATTTTAGTCTTATTCATTTTTATTTAATTGAATTGATAATATACAAGTTGAAAATTAATTCAAATTTTCATCTGAATTACTATTATTTATTGATTGTTTAGTAACAATTTTTTAATGTAAGGCTAAATGTTCATTAATACGATTTTACCTACCTTGATGCATTTTTTTATATTAAATGAGAAAATATTTCTTTTCACCTAAAAATAATTTTTTTAGATCTTATAAAAACATGTAAAATTTAACTAATTAAAAAATTTAAAAAATTAGTGTATATTGTTGAAATGTTTATCTCAATTACTTATCTTATAAAACTTAGTGGTATCTATAAACAGTAACTATATTTACTTTAAGTAATGGCAAACCACCATTCAAAGGCTGATAAGTTCTACTAAATACATATAAAATTTTATCAGATGAAAATTAGACTATAAATATGTATTTTATAAAGTGGAAAAAATATTATTCAATTATTAAATCTTATTGATAATATTTTTATAAGAATTTTATGAAAAAAATATCTGCATATAAATTTTTTTAATTAATTCTAATTATTAAATAGATTGAAATAAACTATTTCTCTACATTGTTATCATAACGGATTAACTAATATTAGAAAATTCAACTCTTTATTGATTTAAAACATTATTTTTCTATATTATGTGCTATATTATAATTATTTCTATGAATTAAACCTGTATAAAGAATTTTATATTTCTATCGATATCTTAAGATTCTAGTAAAAATCATTAATTATTCTATAAAAAACTATTAAATAAATAATGGAATGTAATCTCATGATTTTTATAAATAAATTTTATAAATATAGAAGATATTTTAAAAACATTATGTAAATGAACAAGTAAATATATTTATTAATATTACTTTTTAAAATATATTAAATAAAATATATAGAATAGAAATAAATTCTAAGTAATAAAATATGTAAAATGAAACAATTACTACTAAATGGTTACAACAAGTATTTAATTAAATATTATTATTGCTTTTAAAATAATAAGTCTCAATTAGTACAATCGTCACACAGGTCAATGACTTAACTGACAGCATAATCTCAGTGGAAATTCAATCATAGAACAATTACGTACTAATATTGCAAAATTTTAATATATATTTATTATATATATTATCCACAATTAATTAAAAATAATATTTGTTAAAGAATTTATCAACATAGTATTAAAAATAATTAAATTTACAAAAATAAAAATATATAATAGTACAAATTCTTTTAGTTAAAAAAAATCTTATAACATCTTAAAAAATCAATAATGTTTTTGTGTATTATCGAAAAATTTACTTAATATTCGTGAGAAATATGTAATACATAGCATTATGAGTTAAATATATAATAACACAATACATTTATCTATAGAAGCATGTACAAGATATGTAATGAATATTTGATGTATTCCAAGAATTCCAACAATGTCATAAATTACCTCAAAGGCATTTCAAAATTTACACGTGTTACAAAATTGGAGGTTCAAATTGTATCTCAAACTATTTACATGTACACATATTTTATATATTATAAATATTACTTCATGATATATATAAAATAAATGATTATTAATAATATTAAATTGTTATTACGAATAAATGAATTTTATATATATAATGTATTAATAAATAAAAGATGAAGATTAAAATATATCGAAGGCTAATTCTTTCGGATACTTCATAATTTTTAATTTTAAATTTATATAAATGAAAAATGTCTTAAATTAAATATAAGAATGTTTTATTTACTTTGTTAAAAATCATAAGGCTTAGATAAGGAATTTGACAAATAATGGTTAGGAGAAGTGGTTGAATAATTATAAAAAATATAATGGAAAATTTTCAATGGACAAATATTTTTAAATAAAACAAAAATGTCAATAATCGTTAAACGTATATTAAACGTTCTATTACATATATAATATAATAAACGCTTGAATCATGTAAAAAATTAAGATCATTGAAATTATGGATAAAAGAAAAATCAGTAAGCATTGCTTAACGAAACGATCGCAATCTATACTTAATTAAAATAAGTAAATAAGAAAAATATTTGCCTTTTACGTACGTAATTTCAGTCTCGAAAACGTTGCTCGAACCAACGTTTTCGAATTCTCAAATTACATTATTATTCGTTGTAAAATAAAGGACCGTAATTGAAAAATATTTCCAAAATCTAAAACGAATTGAAAGAAGAATGAAAAAACGAAAATAAAATAAAAAATTATAACGCATAGGAAGTTTCAACATTATTTAAATATAATTTCAACATAATTTCAACATAATTTCAACATAATTTCAACATAATTTCAACGGTAATTCAGAAATACTCGTTTATATTCGAATAAAATGAACTCGGATAAAGATCAGAGAAGCGTCGGAGATAAGTTAATCGGTGAGCGAGACAGACTTCTATACAATTCCATCAATTTCCGTGGTTTTCTCTCTTTTTTCTTTTTAAGACCAACCGCTGACTCATTCGGTCGGTGCAGGTTGACGCGTGCGTACATCCATTTCGTAAGCTTACATCGCGTTAATTTTTAATGAGTTTTTTCTTTAAATTTCCCGGATACGCGTGAGCCAACTCGAACGCGCAATCTGCAGAAATAGCAACAAGTTTTATGAATCGTAAAGCAGTTTGGTTAATAAATTACAATACAGGTTTATCGCGCGGCTAAACTTAAATAAGAGAATAGCAGCGAGTAAATAAGAGTTGGTTGCTCGGTAAAAAATTTGTCTGTTAGAACGGATTTGTCTGTTAGAGGCGATGGAGGGAAATTCGAGAGCAAGCCAAAAGAAATCCGACGTTGAAAACGAGGCTCGTGCGCGCGCATAAAAAATAGGATATTTTCCGCAAATAGACGGAGGTCCACGGGAATATAAAAGAAAATAAAAGAATCGTCGAGAGGAGCATCGAATAGCAGAGCTATGCGCTCCGGTGCGCTTATCGCCTAGAAAAATTGCCGTCGTCATCGTTTTTATCGTGCGACGACGATACACGCCCGCGATAACCGAGCGGAACACAGCGGCAAAAAGCGAAAGAATGAAAGTAAGAAATCAGTGACGGAGACCGTCCGGTTGTTGTTTTTCTTTTTTTTGTTTCGCGCACTGCAGCCCGCGAACTATAGATTAGATTGAGAGGAGCTACGTACGATCGCGTGTGTACTCGTCGAGCCGTCGAGCCGTCGAGCCGTCGAGCCACGAGCGACGCTTATCCCTCCCTCCACCCCCCTCCCACCCACCGCTCCGCTACCGCTCCCGCTCCCGCTCCCGCTCCCTCGGCCTTTTCCACGATCCTTTCCCCCTTTTTCCCCCTTTCCCTTTTCCGGGACCCGCTCCTCGGTTGCAGCTCGAATTCGGGAGAGTCGGATCTCGGTTCTCGGTTGCCTCTCTGCTAACATCGAGTACTATCTTTAGCCCGAACCAATAACCCAACACCGCTATATTCGTTCTCTAGCTTTATTACGAAAAATTATGAAATTATAATATATATCTGGTTATTAATAAACGCTATTGAATTCAACGATAAACTAGTTTTTATAAAATCACAGCATTGCAACGAAAAAACGAACAAATATTTCTCGTTCGTCGAGAAACTTTTTTTTTTTTATTAATAACGTATTTTTTATCTTTAATAACGTAAACCAGTCCTTTTGTATTAAACGGTAACGGGAATTCACTTTATTTACCGAAGTACAACAAAGTCTCCGCGAAATTTCTCTATAAATTCATAATAATATTTGAGGAGTTATAAATAAATATATGTCATCTTTGAAGTCTTTACATAGGTATTTTATTTTAAGACTCGGATGCATAGTTTAATACTAAGAAAATAAGTACGAGGAAAAATTTTATCCCATTCACCTCTGCTTAAATATATATTTAAGGAAATTATGGAATTTAAATTTTATCTCTACGAAAAATTTTAAAAGAAATATACACGAGTATATATATATGCGCATATGTATGTATTTATATGACACACGATTTATTTTTTATGTATTTTAATTCGAGTACAGCGATACTTTCGATTTGAAAAATTTATACAAGAATAATTTTAAACTAATTACGTATTTTTCTAATAGTGCATTGATTAAATTGTACAATATAACGGAAAAAAATATAACCAATAAAAATACAAATACGAAAATAAAATTTAATAGAAGGTAGTTATTTTAACAATCTAAGTAGCGTTTAAAGTAAGAAAATTTTTTATTTCGATTATTTTAAACGTTAGTTATATTTTCACGCTTAAAAATATTGTTGAATCAAATTAAGCATTCCAATGTATATTTTATGACGTAACAAATATCGCATAGATAAATTTAGGTCGTAGCTTATCCAAAAAATTTTGGACAATTATTCAAAATATTATTTTAATGTTTAAATTCGCGTGATTTGAACGCTTCAAAATAAAATAAAAAATAATTAATAATTTACCCGTAGACGTTTAATAGTTTTTCTTTTTTAAAAGAAAATGGAAAAATTCGTTAACGATCGTAAAATATCCTTTATAATTTGAAAGATTTTGGTGAATTAAATTACGTTAAAATACAAATGAAAGTATTTCAAACAAGTATTTTTCCCGCGCACATAAAATTCTTCTCGAAGCGAAATTTAATTAAAATTTAAATTAATTACGAAAACTAGAGGCAGAGGCGTTGGTAAGCTTCCGCTAAAACAATTAAAATTATATAAAACGCGGAAACAATAAAAATAAAGCGTATCGATCAAAAATGAATTTTTCTGGCGGCTCGATTAATTTAGAAAAGATTCATTACGCAAGAATAAACGGGTCTCTAAATATATAATAGATTCGGATAAGAGAGGCACTCTCAAAATAGAAAAGCTCACAATTAAATACGCAAACGATGTTCGGATGAAAAAAAAAATTGGCATATTTACATAGAGGAACGATCCCGACGTTATTTCGGGGGGGCATCCGAAGGCATTCGAGTGCACAAAGATAGCAAAATGAAAAATTTGTAAATTCCTCGCGAAACGATGGAGAGGCAGCGACTCTCGGGAATAACCAACAATGAAAGCAAACGACAAACGTGTTTTCCCAAGCGAGGAGAGAAACGGTGCCACGCATCGAGGAAGAAAAGCGGAGTCAACGATCGAAGAAAACTCGAAAATAAATTATGCTAATGACGAAATACTCGGTGCCAACGTCCCTCCGACAACCGACGAACGGTCCCGGCGTTTCCCTCCGCGTCTCTCCCCCCTCGGGACCACGGGCATCACGCTCGAACTCTGCCTTCGTCCTCTGCCTTCGTCCTCTGCCTTCAGCCTCTGCCTTCAGCCTCTGCCTTCAGCCTCTGCCTCCAGCCTCTTCCGAAATATATATATATGGCATTTTTTTTCGTCGCTTAATGAAAGAGCCGCGCACGCTTTGAACTCTCTTTCTCCGGACGCGCGCCTATACGCGGCATTCCATCGGCGCTCGTCGCTCGTCGCTCGACGCCCGCCATCCGCCGCCCGCCGCGATATTCGGGCGCCCTCCGGAGCCGCGTACCTCCGCGGAACCCACCGCGTACGAAGGGCCCGGGTAAAAAGTAAAAATTTCCAGATCCGAGAGCGGCGAGAGCGGCGAGAGCGCGGTTCTCTCTCACCCGTACTCTCTCTCTCTCTCTCTCTCTCTCGCTTCCTCGCCGCGGCGGTTCGACGAAAATCGAGCCGCGTAGGCAAAAGGGGGAGTGCTACACTAGCAGCGCTAGGCGAGCGAGGGAGACGGATAGAGCTCGGGGGGTCATCGACCCGTGCACGTGGAGCGCCTCGTCGAAGTAGGCCACGCCGTGACATCACGCAAAATCAAAATGGCCGTGCGCGCCCGACACTCGAGAGCCATACCCTCCCTAGTCTCTGCATACGCCAAGGCCTCTACGCTACGATATATGTTCCCACAGCATTCGTTATCTCCCTCTCGCTCGCTCCGTGCTTTTTTTCTATTACCGTGAACGACGTCGTTGTCGGAACACGACGAACGGAACGTAGCTGCTTTCAGTATGTGTTCTCTTTCGAGTGGAAAGGGGAATTATACTACTCACGCATTTTTCACTGGGTATTTTTACTCTTTTCTCTTTTCCTTTCTTTTCCTCTCTTTCCCTTTCTTTCCCTTTATTTCCCATTCTTTCCCATTCCTTCCCATTCTTTCCTCCTCTTTCTCGTTTTCTTCCAATTTACTTTTTCCTCGCTCGAGCCCTATTTTTGTTCACTCCTCGATACGGTCTTTTTATTCTAAAATAAATACACCGAATCTCGATCCGCCACGTCAACTTTTCTCCTCTTTTCCCATTACGATTTTCTCCTCTTTACAAGAATACGATCATTGTTTCGAACGCGCGAGACTCGCGCTCCTTTTTTCACGCTCCCCCGCGAATCTACCTTCGAGCTCGAATCGTTCCTCCGCTTTCGCGACTCTTCCATTATTTAAATACGTAATATAAATGAAAATTAATTTACTTTCCTTTTAGCGCGTGGAAACGTTGTTCCGATTGGAGCACAGTTCCAATTTCATGTACGAGCAACGATTTCCAAGTTTCGGCTACCTTACTTACTACTATTCCATCGAATTCGTTAGTAATCCGGTGTAAAGATTTTTTAAGGTTCGTTCGATCGCGCGTTCGAAAATGCGCTAGTAATTAAAAGTCTCGTTAAGAGAACGAAACGTTCGAAAGAGAAAGAGCAGCTATTTTTGAAAAAGAACCAACTCGTTTGGCTCCATCGAGCGCGATTTCGTTGACACCACCGTGAAAAAAAAGTATTTTCAAAATATTTGTATTTGAGTTGAAGAGTCGAGGAAGTCGTAGAAAGTCCGAGCGTAACGAAGAGGCTCCTCGTCTCGGAGAATAAAACGTTTTTACGTTTTTACGTTTTTACGTTTTTACGTTTTTACGTCATTTCCCACCGCGATAAAGTCTCGAAAGACGAGGCCTATCCACACGTTCGAGTAGGATTATCTCGAAGCTCCGACCTCACATTTTTTTCGATGAAATCTATATCCGCGCTACGAATCGAGAAGTATCTGTAAGAAAAAAATCAGTACCGCCATCCTCGTTGCAAAATAGTTGAAAATAGTTGAAAATAGTTGTAAATAGTTGTAAATAGTTGTAAATAGTTGTAAACAGCGTACTTTCGATTTTCAGGGTCGCACGCGTTCGGTCACTTTTACTCTCTCGACCCGTTACAGGATAGAAACCCAGGGATAAAAACCCACGGGCGCGTAACGGCCGTGCGACTCCGTAAGTATCGCAGTGGAAAATTTTACGATAACGCGTCGCTGAGTAAATACGTACGGAGAGGTTAACACGTGTAACGGCTTAGATCACGGTGATTACGCTGCGGCTCGGGTTCGCAATTTACGCATGCGTTCGATCATTCCCGTTCGGTCTTCGTGCCGTTTCTGCAATTATCGCGATAACGATTAACGCGCCGAGTCTTTAAGCGTTATTCAACGCGCATCGCGATCGACGATGCACGAGAAGTAAAAGTTGAAGTAAAAGAATGGAATACTCGCTTCTCGCTTGTCTTCCAACGTGAAAACTTCATTTTGGGAGTTCGAGATTCGTTTTTCAAGTATCTACGAGCGCACCGAAAACGAACCGAAAACATTTTTATCGAGAATAGTTTTCGACCACGGGATTTCTGTGGTCTTCCTTCGATCTTTTTTCGGTCTTCCTTCGGTCTTCCTTCGATCTTCCTTCGATCTTCCTTCGGTCTTCCTCCTTTCAATACGATTGGACGCCCGTCCTTTTATTCGCGCGATTACATATGATTTATTCTCGATCGATTTAAAAGAGAAAAAAGAAATTTTTCTCACCTTATTCCTACGATAAAATATCTTCGTTTTTTAAAACGACTCGTCGCGTAGCGAAAAAAAATTTTCTTGAAATTTCGAAGATTCGAGATGAAAACACTCGCTCAAAGATAATATTTTGGATTTCGTGGATGCGCTTTTCGCGATCGTTCGGCTCGTCTTTGTATGGTCGGCGGATCGGCGGATCGGCGGATCGGCGGTTCGGCGGTTCGGCGGGTCGGCGTTTAGGTTATTCTTCGATGCGTATCGTTTTCTATTTTACGCCGTTAAAAATCGTTAAAAATCGTTAAAAATCGTTAAATATCGTTAAAAAATCTACCGATAATTCGTAAAGGAAAATCGCTCGTTAAATAAAAATAAAACCGCGTTCGCTATTAAACGTAATATTGCACATAGAAAATTATCGTTCGTTATTGATTTTGCCTAATCCTTAGACTCCTACCGACACTTGTGGCCTAATTTTATATCTGCTTTCCTCCTACCCTTACTCGTACGTTTCCTTCGTATTTTCGAACGTATCGATTGCGCAAGAGAAGCGTAAACTTTTTCATTATTCCTAAATATAATTCGTCGGAAACCAAAAACCAAAATATTTTCCAGCTAAAGTAAATAAGACTAAAAAGTTGCATCGACGGTACGAAGAATTGTTCTTCCGATGGGAAACGTGGAAGCTCGAGAGTCGAAATTCCATCTCGTTTACCAGAAGCGTTTCAATTTGTCCATTAAGTTTCGAAAGAAAGTAGTCGTGCGCTTAAAAATGAAAGCCGATCGCGCGTATTTTTGAATCGTCCAGCGACGAATTTGTTATCGATATCGACGATGAGCGTCTGCGTTTTGCTCGAAATGTTATTCCTTATCGTAGGAAAAAGTTAACGATAAATGAATGGTATTTATAACTTTACCTGGTAAACGTGAAAACGTTACGAAAGTACGAAGTGATTCGATCGTCGTATCGCCTTGTGATTTTCTAACGCTGTGTATCCGATTCACATCGCTACCTATATATTTTTAATATTAACAATTACGCTACCGATAATTATCGCTACGATAAAAATAATCTTAAGGCGATGAAATTATTTTAATTCCATAGATTTGTATCGCGTTATTTACGTAGCGTACGCATTTTTTATAATGCACCTTAAGCGGTGTAATATGTGAAGGGCCCATTTTGGGAACCCTGCTATCTTTAATTTTAATTTTAAGTCTACGCGGTTAGACTATCAAAATTGTAATGGTGACGGCTAAATAAATCAACGTTTCGTTTCAACCAATCATCGTTAATTTATCGTGGTTCGATAAATTGCTCTTCCATTGCTTGGAAGAAATATTTGTATAAATGAATAATAAAATTTGTCCTTATTTAAATAAACTCTTTGAAAATTCAAAGCGTACTCGTATAAATATTTTTTTTTATTAAAATATTCGTAGCACGATCAACGATAGTGGTTACATTCTCGGCGGCCGATTATGTACAAGAACGTGAAAAATCCATGTTTTTTTAAAGAAAATAAGATAATCGTTTGTAAATAGTATCAAATATTTCTTTCGAAAATAAAAAAAGTAAATCAGCCTATAAGATTCTTCCAATTATTCAGGATTTAAATTGTTGTTTTCACATTTATTCGAAAGTAGTTTATTAAATAATTTATATTTTATTCTATCTTTTATTATACGTCCATGGATTAAAGCTCCAACTACATAATTAGTAGTTGAAATATTTTAATGTACGCTGTGCCATCTAACGACGAAATAACGTATTAGTATATTACGAAGTAGTTATCATTAGGTGGAGCCACCATCCAATAAGATTTGCTTCTAATTTTTTGAATATTAATTACGTAATTTATAAAAAGTATCGAATTATTTAAACGTTATTTTTTATTAATTTAAAACAAAATTAAAATCACAGATCATTCGATCGTTTCACAAAGTTTTTTCTTTATAAATTTCAAACAAATTGTTCATAAATAGAAAGATTCAAATTTTTTTTAGATTTTAAATTTATCGTTTAATTTTTCCAAGTTTGTATAAGTTATATTAATTTATAAAGTTTTAATAATATATAAGTTAATTTTATTTTAATTTGTATTAATTTCTTAACTTATCGAATTTGTAATAAATTGAAGGGATATAAATAAATAATATATTATTCGCAACTTCAATTTTATTGGGTACGAATTCCCTACTATATTAAGTTATTTATTAAGTTATCACGGAATGATAATGTAAAATGAAAAACTGCATTAAACTTAACATGATTACAAAAAATGTATGTTCTTTAGAAAATACCTTAAAAAAAAAATGAAGAGAAATGATGACGTTCTTACAACATAAAATTATTATTGAAGGCACAATGGGATGACGAGCCGTGCGAAATGTTTGTAAACGCGATATTTATATAAAATAAATAGTTTAATTCGTACTAAGTTTCTATGAACACACTCGTCATCCAACCGTGTCACGTTAAAAACTTAATACTCTTGTAATTTAACAACAGTCTTCCTAAATTTCTAATAAAAAGTCTTTGGATCTTAATTTTCATTCCAGTCGAGTATTAATCAACTTCTTCCATTCTTGAAGCTTCTTCCTCCGCTTCGGCCTCCAACAACACTTTGTTATTGTAATCGGTTTTTACTTCCTCGACGTCCAGTTCATCTTCGTCGAATCCAAGACCCAGTTTGATCATTCTGTATATTCTAGACGCGTGTACTTGTGGATCTTCGAGTCCGAAGCCCGATGAAAGCAGCGCAGTCTCGAACAATAGCATTACCAAGTCCTTAACGGATTTGTCGTGTTTGTCAGCGTCTGCCTTTTCTCGGAGATTTTCCATAATGGGGTGATCGGAGTTGATTTCTAAATGCTTCTTGGCAGCCATGTATCCCATCGTGGACGTATCACGCAGTGCTTGAGCTTTCATGATCCTCTCCATGTTAGCGGTCCAACCGAACTGCGATGTAACGATACAGCACGGAGAGTCTACTAACCTATTAGAGACAACAACCTTTTCCACCTTTTTATCAAGAATGTCCTTCATGACTTTGCAAAGATTTTCAAACTTAGCCTTATCTTCTTCTCTCTTCTTCTTTTCCTCCTCGTCTTCCGGCAGTTCGAGGCCTTCCTTCGTTACGGAGACCAATTGTTTTCCTTGAAATTCTCTCAGTTGCTGAACAACGTATTCGTCGATGGGGTCGACCATATAGATAACCTCGAAGCCTCGCTTCTTCACGCTTTCGACGAAGGAACTGTTGGCTACTTGTTCTCTGCTTTCACCGGTGATGTAGTAGATGTGCTTCTGATTCTCCTTCATACGTTCAACGTAGTCTTTCAGCGAGCACATCTCGTCGCCCGATGCGGATGTGTGATACCGAAGAAGTTCCGAAAGTTTCTTCCTATTTTGGCTGTCTTCGTGAATACCCAATTTCAAGTTCTTGCTGAATTGCTCGTAGCATTTCTTGTAGTTTTCTTTGTCTTCTGCTAATTCGTCGAAGAGTTCCAAGCATTTTTTCACAAGATTTTTCCTAATGACTTTGAGAATCTTGTTTTGTTGCAGCATCTCACGAGAGATGTTCAGCGGCAGATCCTCGCTGTCCACTACTCCTCTAATGAAGTTCAAGTACTCGGGAATAAGTTCCTCGCAATTATCCATGATGAATACCCTTCTTACGTACAATTTGATATTGTTCTTTCGCTTCTTGCTTTCGAAAAGATCGAAGGGAGCACGACGAGGAATGAAGAGAAGAGCTCGGAATTCGAGCTGACCTTCAACCGAGAAGTGTTTTACAGCGAGATGAATCTCCCAATCGTTCGTCAGACTCTTGTAGAATTCACCGTAGTCTTCTTCGGAGATTTCTTCAGGATTTCTGGTCCAAATCGGTTTCATTTTATTTAATTCTTCTTCTTCGGTATACTTTTCCTTTATCGTCTTCTTCTTCTTCTTCTTCTCCTTCTCTTCCTCTTTAGGCTGATCTGCATCCTCCTCCTCTCCAATGTCTTCGATCTTTGGTTTCAAGTCTTGCTGGTCTTCGTCGTCTTTCTTTTCCTTGTCCTCTTCTTCCTCATCTTCGTCTTCGCTGAGTTCCTTGTTTCTTTCCTTTTCTACAACCAATTGGATCGGATAACCGATGAATTGAGAATGTTTCTTTACGATCTCCTTGATCTTAGATTCTTCCAAATATTCCGCTTGATCTTCCTTCATGTGCAGAACGATTTTGGTTCCTCTACCCAAAGGCTCTCCATTGTCGTGTCGGATCGTGAAAGAACCACCGGCCGAAGATTCCCAGATATATTGTTCGTCGTCGTTGTGTTTCGAGATGACAGTCACAATGTCCGCAACGAGATAAGCCGAATAGAAACCAACGCCAAATTGACCGATCATAGAAATATCGGCACCTGCCTGCAGAGCCTCCATAAACGCTTTTGTACCGGATTTTGCGATGGTTCCAAGATTGTTCACCATATCGGCTTTCGTCATTCCAATTCCACTATAAAAGAAAAAAAATTTTAGTATTACCGCAATTCGTAAATTCTACCATATAATCATTTTTTTCTTCTATAAATTTCAAGAATACTCACTAGTCTCTAAAAGTCAGCGTACGGTCATTTTTATTGGGAATAATAGTCATGCACAGCTTCTTGCCGGAATCGAGTTTCGATGGATCGGTGAGAGATTCGTAACGAATTTTGTCCAAAGCCTAAAAATCAATATTCGGGTAATTATTACTAAAGTTTGAAGATTTTTAAGCATCGCGCATTTGAAAATGCTCGCTATACAAAAAAAATTTGAATAAGTTTCTCGAATAAATTGTAAGGGAAGTATCGACGACGAAAAAAGGGTAAATTGGCGTAAATTGGCGTAAATTTGGCAGAAAGTTAACTAATCTTACGAATCTTACGAATCGAAAGAAAAGTACCCGGAGAAAAAAAAATGCGGCACCTCCCTTGGACGCCGTGTCGCGGATATAAAATAAAGGTCGAAGAACCGGTAAGTACTCACGTCGGATGCATTGGAAATCAACTCTCGGATGAAGACTTCCTTATTCGAGTAAAAAGTGTTGACGATAAGACTCATAAGCTGGGCGATCTCAGCTTGGAAGGCAAAAGTCTCCACCTCGCCGTCTTGCGCCATTGTGACGTCCTCCGGCATCTTGAAATTATCTCGGGAAAATTCTTTCGCGGAAGTACGAAATTAATATTATTTCGAGATGAGCGGTTGGACGATCTACCGTATTTCGATGTGAAAAACTTGTATTCGATCGCGGTACGGATCTTAACACGTAACGAATCAAGGAAAAATTTGCTTGCGTATGTCACTCGTGATGCAGTTCGTTCGCCGACGAGTTTCAAAATATTGAATCAATGCGCGCCCTCGTCGCTTTTATCAGGTATTGGAGATTCCAGAAACTTCTATCCGGATGTTCGGCTCGCTTCCAGAACATTCTATCAACCGAGCGTCTTTTCTCGGCGATGAATTCGTCGGTCGCTTTCCCGAGCGACACTAGACCACCCGGGAAATTACTTCCGCGATCTTCCCGGAATTCTCCGACCTCGGTCCTTCGCTTCTTCGATCCCCCGGGCTTCCTCGAGCCTCGAGTTTGGACGCTCGCTTGAGCAGATACGTCCTCGACCGGAAGTTACGCAGGGCGACATCACCGTCTAGAAACATCTCGAGCGCGGCAGTTTGTCGACTCGTCGGCGGGACGAAGGGGACGCACGAGCCAAAGTCGGTAACGTGCGGCGAGCGAACTTTCGGGAAATAATTTTCCTTTCATTTTTATCGTCTAATTTTTAATTGCGAATTTTTTCAATGATTTGCTGTTGGGTCATCGGGAGAAACGAATCGACTTTTCTTTTATACTTTATTTCTTATTTCATTTTATATTGTCCTAATTTATCGTTTTTCATCATTCAACCATTCTCGAATTTACTCTTGCAACAAAGCACGTTTTTTTTATTTTTGCATAAAAAAAAATTCTCCTCTGTACAATTTGAACCTCGTTAACATTGACTCGATTTTTCATAATTTATTTTAAGCACATTGTATACTTTGTTTGCGTATTTTGTTTTTTCAAATGTACTTTTACACATCTTTTCCTTTGAAAAAATTATCTTGCAATATTCGCAATTTTAATAACGTTGCTATATTTATCGTTAGTTGTTTATATACCTAAATTTAATTTTTTTCGTATTTAAAAAAATAATGAAACAAAAATGGCTATCTTTGTTTCAAATAATATCCTTGCGGTATTATTTATAGAAAATATCAATTTTTAGTTATAGATGTTACAATCGCGAGTTGGCACTTTCGACTTTACGGTAAAATCTATAGATTACATATTAATTTATAATAAACTATATCGTAACGAATCGAATCGATACTGATCTTAGTAAATAAGATTTTCTTTACTTTTGGAATTTTAACATGTACCGGAAAAATTATAATTGTAGGGAGAATAATTACCGGCTACAAGATGTAAAATCGTTTTTAAAATTTTCTACAACTGTAAATAAATTACTTTTTGGAAAAATTATGTTCGGAAGGTTCGAGTTTGGTATCGAGTAAAATGCACATGTGCTCGTTTCTCCGGGAATCTATCGATCGCTTCTACTGTACGAAATTAACCAATCGTTGTAAAATTTAAACCACGTTATACCTTGTACTTGTTATTAAAAATCGTATTATATATATTTATAAATTTCGTTGGTCTTTGGGATGCGTAACTTGGTTTAATTTAGAATATCTTTATTTTGATACCTCGAATAGAACATATGTATATATATTATTCATAATCCATGAATCACGATTGGAGTATTGCTTGTACTCTAAATTTAATTACTTTTATATAAACGATAACAAAATTAATTTATCAAAGATTATCAGAATTTTTATTCGCGTAATTTGTTTACAAATTACATTTTTTTTTAAAAACTTGGTAATATTAAGGAATATTGATACAATTAGCCGGTAATGTAGTTTGAAAAATTGCTTTCTTTTTTACCGGATGAGCTAGAGTCGTAGTTTGAGTCTTTTACCACGGAGGGCCTAAATTAATGCCAGGAAAAAAAGAAAAAAAAAATATATATATATATATAAATAGGATATTTAGAAAAGATTTTTTACCGATCAAAAGAAAATTTTATTTTTTTTCATACTTTAATTGTCGTCGTATTGCGTTTTTAATTGAAATTGAATAATAAAAATTACTTTAAGATTATTCGTATTATTAAAAATATAAAATACATGGATAAAAATTTTATTAATTTTTAAACAAACGATAATTTTTAATTATGCAAAGATATACGTTAGTAAAAGTATATTCATTCGTAATTTGTACTTATCAGTCGGTTAATAATTATGATATCATAGTCGAGATCTAGATTATAAAAATACATTTGAACGAACTATAAATATGGAAAGTTTAATTAGATAAAAAATTTGGCCAATATCGGCAAATTATAATATTTATAATATAATAAATTATCTCTTTACCGAGAAGGCAGTATTTTTATTTAGCATTCATACGTAATATAAAACACGAAACGTTTTATATTTATCCAAATAAATACGTCTGGAACAAAAACCGCAATTTTTGTTTCCTGGCTGACTTTATTTATTTTGCAATTGCGCTACGTAACCGGAACTAGCAAATACGTCGTTTCGGATTGTCCTTCGATTTCCTCCCAGCCTTTTACACCCGGTTGGAAATTCCCGGTTCGCAGAGTGGCGCTCGAAAAATTTGCTGCCTCCCCGTTTCTCGTCCATTCGTTCCTTTCGCGTTTCTTTTCGCGTTTCTTTTCTCCTTTCTTAATTCCACGGGATCATTGGTATTTCTCGACGTCTCGTTATCCTACCCAATCTTCGTCACCCAGCGGTTTTTATAGACTTTTTTCGAGAAGTCTCTGTAACTTCGGTACCGATCTTACGCGGGATCGACTCCATATTGCACCCCCAGGATGGTCACCATATAAAACGGAAAATGTTCTTTTCTCTTTTCTCTTTTCTTTCCACGGACTTACCCTCGCAGCAGCCTCCGAGACCACTGGACCAGCTTCGAGAGGCTTACCACCCGCGCTTGATTGGAATTTCCTCTCGTACACCGTCGGAAACTCGGAAACTCGGAAACTCCGCGCGTTTTCTTTTCCGAGTACCGAGAAGCGAGTCGGTTTAGTCCGATCTTATATGGACCGTTGCCGTTCTCGCGCCATGTTTGCTGATCCATTAACGAGGTACACGATAACGTTCGCGTTTCTCCACAGCTCGCCACATATTTTCGTTGACGCTTTTTCAGGTTTCTGTTATTAACGCGACGTTTCGTCGAGAATTCTTCCCTTTTATATTTCCGAGCGCAACGCGATAATTTACTGGTATACGATCATATATATTTATTTTATAGTTTTTTCGGATTTCTTAATCACTACGATACGATTTAAAATTGATCGCATATATTTTACATATTATAAATATAAAATTATGCATGATATAAGTATTATCGAATTAGATATCGAGAAAAGTTTATTTAATTTCATAAATTTCAGTCCATAATATATGTATCGGTGCTTTTTGATCTTTCGAATGAAATATATTGGATACATTTTTAATATAAATGTATATTACGAAGTATTTAAATAATTGTTTCGGAAGCGTTTTCGGAAAACTAAAATTTAATACATAAATTCTAAATTAAAAATCATTTTAACGATATTTAATCGATGTTTATCAATGTAAAAAGTTTAATGATCATTGTATAAATTAAGAAATGAATTTCACGATTAAAAAAAACGAAGGTTCGACAATTGTATCGCACCGATATTATTCGCGCGTTATATTATATCTCGATAACTTAAGTTCAGAATAATCGAACACGCGCGAGTTTACCTATTTGTTTCGTCAACTTTCGAATACCGTTAAACTTGATTATCAATTATTTTTGAAAAGTAATTTTAACGAGAAATATATTTTATCCATTATCTATTATACATATAGAATAGAATACGTATAGAATTAAAGAGCATTGATAGAAGCGGTTTACTCGATTACGACTAATTATTGTTACTATTGCATCTTGTTAAAGAAATAGACGTTAAAATATTTTTGTAATATGAAATAGAATTGCGTTGATCCAATAAAGTAAAATTTCATTATTTAAAAAGAATGTGCGGAATTTAATAATGTATTTTAGGAATATTTCGATATTCGTAATAAAAGAAAAATTGTGGAAATAAATGGAAAGTGCAGGATCGGTTGGATGAATGAAGCAACGATATTCGATAATTCTTATCGATTAATTTTATTTATTCACTCATTTATATTTGCATATATGTATATATAAATTTATAAGTTACGCCTAATCGTGTCGTATCTAAATTTTATTTTTTATTTATTTACGAATATCATTTAGAATATTTTATTTTCATGAGCAAGTGACTAGTGTGCAGCCGTTGCTCCTTTTCCCGTCTTTTACATTTCCACTTTTACACTTTCTTTTTTTTTCTTATATCCATCGTATCCATCGTTCCAAGTATTTCTCTCTCAAACTCGCTCGCAATCTCGCTACCGTTTGCTCGGGGATGCATATCCATATAAATATATCTCATCGATTCGTGACGTACATTTATACGTATGTGCAGGTAACATATCATTTTATATACACACATCTTTAAATGTATACATATTTTGTTTTATTTTGTGTTTTTCGTTTATACGCCGTACAGAAGATCGTTTAAACCTTTGTATCCTTTTCCCACTTTTTTTATGCCTGTCGCGATTTATATATTTTTTCTATTTTTCTCATCCGATTTATTTCCTCTGCAACGAGAGCTAACCTCTAACTTCATTTTTCGTAATGGTACTTCCGATAATAACGCTATCAACAGATAATACCAAACTTTAAACGCGACTCTGGACTTATTTACATCGCTGGATTTTGCTATTTTATTATTTTTTATGCTTTTAATTTTTGTGATTCTTTTCAATTTCTCCATCGATTTTCCATGCTTTTTCCATGCTTTTTCCATGCTTTTTTCATGATTTTTTCATGATTTTTTCATGCTTTTTTCATGCTTTTTTCATATTAATTTTCATTTTTCGTTCGTTTCGCGAATGGTCCTCTCCCAACGTCAACGTCTCGTTAATTTTTTTTATATTTTTTGTTTTTGCGACAACATACTAGTCTCACGGTGTGAATTTTTCTCGTTATAATTATTGTATATAGAAAAACCTTTGATTCGTGTGTAGACGAGAAGGAGCAAGTGTGTATCGTATTTTTTACTCTTAGTGTAAATGTGTGATATACGATGAATTGAAATGTAAAATTATCTCGCATTTGTTCAAGTGCGTGTAATAACGATTCTTTTAGTACAAAAACGATCACAGAAACGTGGCACTTTCCGTTTGCCTACGGATCTACTTTTATCCTTAATTAGCGTTTTCCTATGTTCGCTGATATAATTTATCTCGTTCTCTCTTTTTCTCTCTTTTTCTCTCTTTTTCTCTCTTTTTCTCTCTTTTTCTCTCGTTTTCTCGCTTTATTTTAGTTAAACGTATTTTTTCTCGTTCGACGTTATTCAACGAAATACGGAGTCTATAGATTTCAGAATATATTTTCGATTATTCCTTTAATTTTTAAATTCTAATCTTTTTTTAGAAGGTAGTTTTACGTACCATTTGTTCGAGTATTGCGGATTACAATAAAGAACATTTATACCAACGATATTCACTTTTACGAGCTTTCGTATTTTTAAATTATCGGTAGATGTACAATCGAAGAACAGTATATTGAAATTTTTTTTTTATTTTAACCTGTAGTTTCTTAATGAAGACTTTTTAAAACATATAAGTACAATAATATTTTTAAACCGGTTACGTTACTTATTTCGAGTCTATTGCAACGCATCGAATCGATTTAAATTGGTATATTCTAGTAATTTTGATACTTCTTTTTGGCGCTAATTACTTTTTGCGATTAAATTAAATTTTATATAAAATAAATGATAGTTTCTTTTAAATATCGTATCAAGTTCGAAATTTTGAAAAAAAAAATTAAAAAAATATAAACATCGACATCTAGCAACAATAGACGGTATCAGGGTATAGTTTCTAATTAAAGGAAGAAAGTTTAAATTCAAAAGAACATTTAGCGTAGTTATCGATAAGAGACGTATGTTTTAATGTATCTCTAATGAAAACACGAAGCGACGTCGATATAAAGGCGCGCAACCTTTTTCGATTTTATTTTACAATTTTTTGCATGCGATACATTTGATGATTTTTTATAATCCTAAGAGCATCGAATTGCGACATATTTTTCTATAACGTGTATATTTTCTATAAATTTAGATTATTTTTTTTACGCAAAAAACTGCCAAATCCAGCATCGATCTTTACGAATAATCGAATGAAAAAAACTGATAATAATGCAATCGCGAGAAAACCAAAAGCGCTAGAATAGGAAACAATATTAATTAATCGAAAATGAAATTGCAGTTGGTACTATATGTTTAAATGTTATTTACAGATTCATCGATATTAAAGTGTTTCAAAATTTACTTTCAAAAATTATTCTTACATTACATAATATTTGAAAGAAGTTACGTGAAACAAAAAATGTCGGATTCGATGCTTTTTTCGATTTACCATAGGCAGTGTGTTAGGAATCAATGTGTAATTATACTGTTTAACGCGTTACGATTTTAAATGATCGATTCGGGACATAATACTTACAAGATTGCATCGACGGAGAAAAATTATTTTTTCGCCACGAAGTCTACCAGAATTACAGACGCGTAAGCTTGAATGCACGAAGTCGTTTGATTACGAGCTTTTATTATCATTATTATTATTAGGTTCTACCAGGTTTTTGTTCTCTTTTGCTTGAATCGCTTGCAGATATTACATAGGTAACGGGCATATTTAAATCAGTTAATCGTAGATTGTTCGTCTTCGAAATTTACTTATTCATTTGTTTTCTTTGAAGCGTCGACGTATTTTGTCGTATTTACTCGTATTTACGTCTCGCGTAACGCGGCTATACATTTCTTTAAATATCGTACGCGCTGTATTTTGGTATTACGAAAGAAAGTTTTATTGATTTTTTTATATTTTTCACTTTTATTTTCTTTTAAACGATTATCAAGGGCCTCGCTAGATTTCTAAGACGTCTTGTTATTTTCCCGGGACGATACCACAATTTTATTTAATAAAACTTATTTTTAGAGTATAATAAATACTGATATTTTATGGAATATAAGTTTTATTCATTGATGTGTATTTTATTAACATTTTTTTTCTGTGAGAAAAGGTGCAAAACATCGACAGAAATCTCGAGAGACTCTTACAAGAGTAGCTGAATAAGTCTATAAAATCTCGCTTAGTTTTTCATTTTTTTATCATGAGGTTGAGGAACTTCCATAAACTACACAGACTTGCACGCAGCTAAATTTATACATACTCAGCATAAAATAATACCTAATTTAATTGTCTCAATTTTTTAATATATTCTCTCGAGAGACACATGCACGAATGTGTGTGTAATTGATGAAACGCTCTCGGAGGACACATAAAAATCACTCCGTTTTGGCGTTTTAATTATATAATAATATTATTAATCCTTTCAGATTCAGATCTATTTTCTTTTTTTCTTTTCATACGCGCATATAAACTCTTTCTCTCTTTCTTTCTTTCTTCCTCTTTATCACATTCTACCATGTACTTTTTTTCTCACAGTGTCATGTAACGACGTAATTTTTTTCTACAGTATCATAAATTACAATTTTTTTATTATTTTTATTATTAATCATGTATCTTTTATCGGTGGATACCGACGCTGATTCGTGAACGTATCGATTGTACAAAAATAAATACTTGTTCAATTAAATACAATTCAAAATTTTACGTTCCATACCGATAATTTGAGACTATTCCTATGTTGTAATTTAAGTAAATCTTATTTAACGAGAGTAAAAAATATAAGATAGAACTAAAATAAATTATCATAAAATTTGTTAAAGGTATGTAATACATTGAGTGCAAATGGTATTTTAACTCGATAATTGCAAATTTATTGAAGAATCATTTTTTAACTTGTCACCTCTACCAAAATAGTTAGATGAAATTCTTTAAACAAGTAAAGGAATTCTGAAAAAAATAAAAATTCGTTAAAATCCATCACCGAAGTACGATAAAAAATGTTGTTTGTTATATTTTCTAAGAAAATCGTAGGTAAACAAAGAGAGGTACGCATACGATACGAGGATTCGTCGATAATAAATTATCAAGGATTATCGCGCTAAAAAAATCACGAGTTTAATTTCAACGAACCAAATTTTATCGTTTTCTGTGACCAAATTTCGGGTGCAAGTCGCGAATCTAACGAGTTGAGGCTTCGGTACAAATGCCGGTCGTGAGAAATCGTGAAGGAAATCGTGAAGGAAATCGTGAAGGAAATCGTGAAGGAAATCGTGAAAGAAATCGGATGCCGAGATAAAAGAAGGAAGATAAGCGTAAACGGCGTCGTTTTTGGAAGCCCTCCGGAAAAGTCAAAGTGCATCCACTAATCGCGACGCATCGCCGAATTATAGAGAAACAGGAGAAGGAAAATAAAACTGAAAATGAAACAATTCCTTTCAGCGTTTTGGCTATCTTCGTTCTTTCTTTCCGTTATTCATCGCTTCTTGTCCGATGTTCTGTTTCGTTCGCTCGCGTATCGCGTAACGGTGTTCGTATCTTCGCATATTTATCCATCCATGGAATTGGCATTTTCCCTATATTAAATAACTAATCATCGTACTTTATAAGTTCCATATGAATCGGATGCTCGAAACAAGAAACTCGAGAATGACGTTTGGCTTCTCTTTAATTATTCGCTCTTTTTTAATCATATGCGGTTTTATACGAACATGTATAATTTATATGTGTTATTTATATATAGAATATGTATAATTATCTTTGACCCTTGACTTTTAGGAGAGGTGAATGAACCTTATACTTACAATAATTACATCGTACGTTATATTGTGGATTTTTAAATTAGTACTTAATACAGAATATTTGTTTGCGTTACCGCAACTTTTTAGTTCTTATGCTTTTATATTACACAGGTGGACATTGTGTTATTTTTTCAAAATTAAATCATATTCTGTGAATTTTTTCACGCGAAAGTCGGATATATTCGCAAGATTAGCTGTACTTAGCATATTTTTGGTATAAGTTATTCGATAGAAAATGAAATTATATTTTTACCATATTTGAACTTATGATACGGAGATAGAAGATATTTCTGTTTATTTTGTACATCATATCTCAAGATGATCTTTTTTCTTTAAAATTGATTTTCGATTTTTCGATTAAAGATTTTATTTTCTAGATATAACGGATTATTCACGATTGATTCGAACAGAGGGAGATATATTTTTATTAGAATTGAAAAAATATTAGAATTTTTGGTCGATAAAACTTTGAATACAAATAAATTTAATCCAGAATAATTATTAAAACGTATTTAGTAGAATTAATTATAACATTTCTTTAACGAATATTTAAATTGTTGAGTGTATCGAGTAAGATTGTACATATTTATACGAATGTTTAGAAGATAGATATAAAAATATGTAGATATATAAATTAATCATAGGAAATATAATATTGGAAAATATTTTTGATACAAATTAATCTGTTAATAACGAAGACAAATACGAATCAAAGTTGATAATAAATAGAGTTCGAAAAGGAAGATGATTTTTAAATATGAATTTATTTAAATACAATATGAATTTAAAACATACAGAAATATTTTTCTCGATATCAGTAAAATTGTTTATTTAAATAAATTTACTTGGTATACTTAAAAAATGATATCTAAAATCTTTATTTTATTCTAAAACAATTCCTAATGCTCTCAATTCGGTAGATTTGCGTTATTTATTGATGTAGTTCTTAACGATATCATTCGATTTCGCGTGGATTTATTTATTATTAATTAATAATTTTCTCATTTTTTGTCTCTCTTTTATATTTATTATATATAGTAATTATAGCTAATTTTTAAGTAATAGGTTAGCGCATTTTAATGTTTTCGATATACGTCGATCGTTTTTTTTCAACTATACTTGTGTCTTTTATATTTCGTAAACACCATAAAGTTTCAATCGCTTTCTTTCTTGCTATTATACACAACTTATAATTTAATTAACCTTAATATTTATGGAATGTTTCCGAAGTCTGGAGTTTTTTTCAAGGTTTCGACGTATCCGCTTAAATATTTTTGTCTTACGCGTGCTTTTTTCTAACAATGATATCAATTATTTTTTACTATATCTTACTTTACACCTTCGTTCCTTCTTTATTTATTACTTTATATATTAAATTAGATTAATCGTTTAGATATTTTACGATTTTTTCAAATATTTTCATAATTTTTAATAATATCGTATCGAGGTTCAGAAAATTCTTGCTACTTTCGTCAATGGTTCAGTTTTTTATTCATATAATATTTTTATTATGTATCCTTTCTTATTTATAATCAACAATTATCGTATCGGTAGTAAGTTTATATCGGTAAATTGAAATTATATCTCTTTTTCTTTATCCGCAATCGGAGAAATTTTGTTATAAGATCGCTATATTGTACGAGAAGACGCCTGTGTTTATGATTCGAGATTATCTATTTTATTTACTATTTTGATATAATATTTCCATGTTTTTGGAAGAGAATATTGCTATAGAAAGACTTTAGATTTTATTAATCTAACGCGAACTTTTATGAGCCATCGATCGGTGCATTGATCAAACGCAATGGCTATAATTTTAAGAATTTGATAATTACAAATAAAATATTTGGTATGCATTGTATGTCGAGACGAATCGTATGGTTTACGTAATAGAAGATTTAATTAATATTAACGATATAACTTGCAAATATTTATATAGCTTAATTATTATTAATAATTTTATTATAAATTTCTACATAGAATAATAATTATACAATTATTTTAATTTTTGAATTTAAAATTTATTTTGAAAATATGATTTCAAAAATTATAAATACATTTGCTTATAATTTATAATGTATATTTTTAAGCAATAATAATAAATGCTTTAAATTAAATAAAAATGTATTCCTATTTATGATAAATTCAATTAAAAAAAAGTTCAAATGAAAGTACGCGCTTTAATATTTGAAACGTAAATTTGAATCGACTTTACGCAAAAGCCAAGATGATTTATAATTAGAAAAATTTTAATCGAAAGGAAAACTGATCATGATCAGGTATTTGAATGAAAAATAAATGCATTAGCTTATATTTGATGAAAACGGAAAAATCGACGTTTTCTCTTAATTTTTATTTTCTATAATAATAAATATCAATTGTCAATGCAAAAGAAAAAGGAAACGAAAGTCTAAATCAAACGATCAATTGTCATCATTCGCTATTTCAAATTTCTCGCTAATAGATTTGAAAATTATGTGTATAATAATTATAATTAATTCACGAGGTTGACAGTTCATTCTGTCTGTCTGTCTGTCTGCATATCTGCATGTCTGTATGTCTGTCTCTCTCTTTCTTTCAATTTCATATTTTACAGAACAGTTTTAAACCAAGCCATTGTATTATGTATATTATAATTATTTTTTGCTCGAGTCGAAGCTAATCGTACAAACATAGTGTTTCTCAATTTTGCGAAAAAAATTGTTTTCCTTGAATTATATTGCGATAGAAGATTAACTTATACTCGTTCATTGCTTTGGCAGTTCATGATTTAAATACGAGTGTAGAAAATATATTTGTTGTGCTAATTTTAGACGTACATAAAATAATAGACAAGTTATGGTCTTAACGAGTAAATGTGTAAAACTAATTATAATAAAGTAAAATTAAGTAAATATTTAAAATTAATTTTTAGAAAAATTTTTTCTTTAAAAAGTAAATTTACTTACTACCGTAAAAAAACGTTTTTCTTGAAATATAATCGATGAGTGTTTTAAAAACGAATTTCCGTGAATATTTATAAAGTCGTTCGTGTTGCTTCTACTTATGCAAATTTTGTATTCGTTCGATATTATTTTTTTAACTTAATAAATTAACTGTATTATATATACGAGTAGTGCGATTTTAATTTGTTTAGTTGAATTCACATTTACACGCTATGCTTTCATTTTCATGATCTTATCATCCACTATTATATAATATGTATAATAAGTCTCCATCGCTAAGGAAAATTTAATCAGAATTTAATTTATTAATAATCGGGCATGTATTTAAATAAAAATTATGAATGATCGTAGAGTTGAAAGCGATAAATTCTATTTGTTTTTGTTATGTATGCGTGGAACAATAACGTATCGTGTGCATTTATCATCGTTTCATCGTTATACGCAATGAATATTTTAAGGAAAAGACGCGCTTCGGTTGATTGCATCTTTTTTAAAGTTAGGCATACTTTTTTTAGAAGAAATAAAAATTTTTTAATTAGTTACTTTTTTATAACGATAAATCTAAACATTTAGCGATACTCGTAACGATTCGTTTATATGACATAAAAACACGAAAGTCGGTCGATCGGAACCTATTTTTAGATGTTGGAACATTCTCATAATTACTATTATGTTCTAAGCGTATCCAAATTTATAGTTAATTACGAGTAAATTGAAGTTAGCTTAAAGTACATTTGTATAAATTTTACTTCTTAATAAGGTTTTTATACGATATAGAATTATTTTGAAACAAAGATCGATCGTACTATTCTATACACGTATTTTATTAATTTACGTATACGTAACATATAATATCTTTTCTTTTTACAACTTTCATGTAATATAAAAATTGAATTTTTATTATTACCTCTCAGAATACGATAGTCGTATCGGACTATTTATATTATTTTTTTACATAAAACATTTTCATAAAAATTATGTTACGATTATACTAATTTAAAATTGTACTTTCGTAAGTATTTATTAGAAGTATACTATTTGTCAATAATTTCGAAGAGCTGATATAAAAAAATTTCAAAATATTTTTTTGATAAATTCTCTTTTCATTTTAAATGCAACAACCTATAGAAGTTTAAACAATAAACATTAAATGTCATTTACATCGATGGGCTTGAATTTTACTAGAAGCTAGAATAATGTCAATATTATGTAAAATCATAAAAACTATGTATAGATATTTGTACAAGGGTTAGTGGTACATTCATAAATGCATGCAACCGAGGGGCGTATTTTCTTCCGTATATATTTATATCATGCATGTGCATATGCATAAACGTATGCATACATATAAACGTATACACGAAATACGTACATATATATACGCTATCCTTAATACTTAACGTAGTTTACATATCACTTATTATGCATAGATCTTATATTTATATTATATTCATGAATATATGCATTTTTCCGCTTTTGATAATTCACGATACTTGTTAGCGAATACAACACATAGGTTCTGTATAAAACTCGTATGTACAGGATGATAATTCTTTCTTTACTTTTTGCTCTCATTTTCATCTTTCTCTCCTTAGTTCATTAGTTTATAATCCCGTTGCGGTCTTTCCCTCGTCTAAGACTTAACCAGCTACTTTTTTATATAATGTATTAAGATGCGCCAGCGACTTAGCTAAGATATATAGCGCGATTCGTCTCTTCGCTATTTTCTTTTTAACATTTTAATTTATTTATATGCGTATCCTCTGATTCACAATTACGCATTATTACAGTAATAATAATTTAATAATTTATATACTTATATAATCGATGCAATGATAATAATAAAAAACGACGACGATATTTTTTAACAATAATGTAATAACGCGAATAAGAATTTATAAGAAATTTTTCAACTTCTCAAAATGTATTTATACAATAAATATATAATATAATAATATCAACGTTTTTATGTTTTACCAGTTCGGGAACCTCTTTCATCCATAAAAATAAGAACGCCAATCCTACCAGAGGACGTATCTGTGTGTATTTTACGTGGAGATCTTTTCCTTGAGCGCTTGTCGTTACAATTTACTATTTTAACTTTATCTTTTGTTTGTTTTTCTTTTCTTACGATAACATAATATCGTTATAATCGTCAAAAGAATCGATACACTCACTTTTTTCTATATATTCTCTATAATATTTGCATACGTGCACATTTAATATAGAAATTCATCACTCGTACGATAACGAATCATAATAAAAAATATACTACAGAAGTTACGTTTCATGAAGAAACACCGATTTATAATACTTTTACTTTCTTTTCTCTTCCGTTCTTAATTTTTTTCGCGTCCTTTTATCTCACACATTGGAATGGTGTAAATAATCACGAATTCGCGACAAAAAATTTTATTCAACGTTAACGCTTCTATAAATTTATTTTTATTTGGTATCGGTAACTCAGTGATAAAAAACGTAACGTTCAAAATAGATATTTTTCCGAGTATACATACTATAATAATAATAATAGTAATAATAATATTATTAATATTAATATTAATAATAATAAATTATTATAACAACAACAACAACAATAATGATACTATCACTAGTATCAATACTAAAATAATAAATAATATTATAAATTATATTTTTACGCATGATATTTACTCAATTATATCATTAATTTTTATACATACGTATACCGCAAGGATAAAATACTAAATCGCTTGCAAATTTATTTCTTCTTCGCCCTTTTGGATTCATCCTATGCATGAAGATACATATAATGCATTTGTTGAATTATATATCTTCATGTAATCGATGAAGCATACATTGTATCTAAACTTTTTTTTTCTTTCTCACTCTTACTCTATGCTTTTTTTAATCCGTTTAGACTAGCAAATAAGCAAATAAGGGTTGTTTTGGTAATATATTCATTGTGATATTGTTTGGAAATTTAAAATATAATATTATTATTTTAGTATACGTTAAATACATATAAACTTTTGAAAACATTAAAATATATTTAGAAATGAAAAACTTTGATGGAATAAAATAAAAATAATGCTAGAAAAAAATGTATAATACTTCAATGATTATACGAATGTATTATTCCTTATAAGTTTTTATTCGAGTATATTTATTATAAATAACAATATTGTAAACGGTACAAGTTCATTAAAGACTTTTTTTGAATAACATTGAAAGTATCCTTAAAAATATGTCTAATAAATTAAATATAAAATAAAAATAAAGCATACCGTTATTTTAGTGATTTCACAAACAATTAGGATTTTTTTAGATTTACATATCAATAATTATAAATTTTGATATGTTCTCGGTTATTCTAGTCAACTATAAATTAAAAAAATTAATTATATTGTTAATTTGAGCATATTACCATCATTCCCTTATTTACAGAATCAAGAAATATCTTGGAATTCACGCCATCCTGTATATCGTTGTTTTCTTTCACTTTGCTATTCGCTTTTCGTTGCCTGTAAAACAATGTTTAATCCTTTTGTCCATTTTTTAGGTTTGCGCAATTAAAGCGAACGTAATGATTACCGACCGATGGTATCGATGATGGTCCTTTACCAAAAATATTCTATGTTGCACTACGAGTAAATAGAAATGTATTTTACGTGTAACCGAAGTAAGATCGAAGAAAGGTAAGGAATACGGTAATCGATACTTTTACCTTTTACAAGATCACATTCATTTTTCTTTGAATATTCGGAAAATAGCTCATCTCGTTCAAAATTTCAAATACAATTTTTTATAAATATTTGAAAAATCTCAAATTGTTTAAAAATTAATCATAATCATAATTTACAACGTTTATTTTAACAGTTAAAAAATAAATGCTCGTTTAAATAGCGATCGTTGAGACTACGCTGAAAGTATACACTCAAATGTTCTCTTCTCTTCATTTTTCTCGCGACAATTTATTCGAGCGTTTAACCCAAGTACCGCGACAATTACGTATTCGTTAAATCTCGTCGATGGCCATAATGAAAATCACAATTTATCGGTTCGTTTGCACCGAAGGCGCAGCTATCAGACCGTAAAAACGTGCACTTCCTAAAGAGAAAGGAGTAGGAGGGAGAATCGAAAGCAAAGAGAAGATCCAAGCAATTTTCCGAACAGTCAAATAACTGTATAGTAACGCGAAGCGGACGATGGATCGATTCTCAACGGCGTGATCACGTACTCGCGAAGATCTACGATAGAATTCGACTCTTGGAGCGAAGTGCGAAGCAAAGAGTCTCGATTGCGCGGAGCTCGGGACTCCGGATCCGCTTCCTCGGCAATGGAACCCGACCCCCGACCCCCGACCCCGACCCCGACCCCCGACCCCCGACCCCCGACCCCCGACCACCGACCAGAGCTTTCAGTCGAAGCTCTTCCGAATCTTTCCAGCTTTTCGCAGCGTGTAAAAGCGCGAGCTTCGGGGCTGTGGCCGAGAGAGGGTACGCAATACGCAAACACGAGTTCTACTTTATCGACACCGCGTATATTTGAAAGTTAGCGTTTTTATCATTATTTTATCGCTTTTCAAGCGTTTCGTAATGGTAGTTCGTAGATAGTAGAGTAAGGTTTTCTATTTGTAATATTAATGCCAAGGTCTCAGAATTTTGCTTATTAATGATAAACGCAACAGTTCGATATCGTTTATAAGTTTTTTTCTTTTTTACGGAAAGCGTATAATGGATATTAATAATATTGAATAACCATGTGCTTTTATCGACGCTTATATATATTTACGTGAATTGCATTTTTAGTTTACAGCGTTTACTCGGCACGATAATTATGAATAATGGTTGATTTTTTACATTGGAGAAACGTAAACGAAAACGTAGCGTATAGAGTTTAAAAATTTAACATTTCATCGTATTTAAATTAACGTTTCGCACTTTCCGATTATTATAAAAGCATTTCAACATTTTAAAATTGTTATCGGTAACAAAGTTCATTTAAAATTATCGCGTGATTGTCGATGAAAACAATACGTTCTGATATTTCTATCGTAACGCTTCTATAAAATTTTCGAGGTGAAGAACCGGTTATTAAAAAGGTTATACGAGTTTCGATTTTAGAATAAACAGTCATTTACGAAGAAAATTAATTAAGGCATTTTTTAAACTCATCGTCTCTATTAAATTTGTTATTTCGCGATTTCGTAAAGCTAATTTCTTAAATGGGCGTATGTAAATCTACTATCGTGAAAAGAGTGAAAAAGTGTCGTCGAATAGTTTATAGCTTGGCCGCGAAACCAAGAAATTAAATGAAAGACGCGATCTCTGGTAATCCTACTTCGAGATTAGAAGTAGTCAGAAAAAGAGATTTGCCAGGAGACAGCGGAGAGAAAAGAGTCCGTCTGTCTCCGTTCTGGTAAGGTCCGAGCTTAACTTTTTAACCCGCGATTAACCGCAACGTCACCTCTGCGGTCTTCTAACCTCTGCGAAATTTGCGATGTTCGCGAAAGAAAAACAAAGCTACCGCTGTCCCTTGACTTATGTAGCTTAACTCCGTAGCCTCATTTATTTCACCTCTCTCTTCCTCTCTCTCTCTCTCTCCCTCTCTCGCTCTCTCCCTCTCTCGCTCTCTTTCTCATAAGATCTCGAAGAGAGAAGGACCTACGAACGGAGATGTATGTCGGAGTAGACTGGGCGTATGCCGGATCAATATCTTTATTATCGAGTAAACCTTTCTTTTTCTTATTTCTTTCATATTTTTATTATTACCGGTCATTTATACATTTTACTTATCTATTCGCACTATGGTCTTTGCGAATATTTTTCTCATGGCATCTACATCTTTTATTCCTTTCTCCGTACATAGGTCAAACTTTTTGTTATTTTTTTTTATTTTTCACTTTTTTTACTTTATGATGCAGCTTAATTTTTTAAATATCTTTACATTATTAAATTGTTTGTTCTAATATTTTTGTATCGATCAAAATTTTCATTTTTGTATTTTATTTTTATTTTTATATCGAACCACGCGACATTCTAGAGTTATTGCGTTTGTTTTAATTTACGTTTGAATATTTTACACAGTTTTACATTTGGTATTTTAAACTTCCATTCCGTTTTAGCGTCACGATTCGTTAGTTCTTTGAAAAAATAGTTTTACGCGATTATGGTTTCAATTTTTTTTAAAAATGTATGGCCATTTAATATTTTATTAATTCGCTGTATTCTTGTTTTTTTTATAATTTTTAAGACTTCTTTTTTTTTGGTTTCGTTTGATCTTTCGTTTTACGTTTTTCACGTCGGTATGTTTAGCTGTAGTTTTTTTATCCGGTGTTTCTACCGATGTCTTTTTTTGTATTTTGTTTATTTTTGTTTATTTGATTTTTTCGTTCATTTAGATTGATAAAAATGTTATTACTTAAAATTGATACTTCGTTATATAAAACAATTTAGCAAATATTTAAACAAATTTGCAATATCTTTTGTATTGAAATTAAGGATAATGGAAGCGATCATTACATTAAATTTCGACGATGCTTTTTGAAATATCTAAACCTTTGGCTTAAAAGTTTTTATGATAAGTATCTAATAAAATAAACTTACGATTTCGCTTAATTCGAATTCGAAATATTTATAAACTTAACTGCGATAACAGTGGAGTTTTTCTTTTGCAATTTGTTAGATAATTTTTGCAAGTAAAGAAAAAAGAAAAATTTGTAGTTTATTGAACTTGAGTTTACCTATTCTTTGACTCGACATTATTTCCAAGTCGAAGGTTATGGTAAATCATCGATTCTCCTTTGTACTCTTTTTCATACGTGTAATTTTTTCTAATTTTCCGTAAAGAATTTTGTAAGAAATGTTTGTTAAATTTTTAACCGTTTCGTTTTTATCCGGCACTTTTTATTTTAATATGCGAGGAAGTGGATAGTACCCGAGACTCCTTAACACGATTTAATTTTCGGATGAACCATCTTTCGCTCGACGTTTATTTTTTCTGTTTTTCTATCGTTCAAAAAGATATACGACATGATTCAGATGATATATTTTATGAGTCCCTTAATGCTCTATGTTAAAATATCTTGGACATCATATTTTAATTAATAGTTTATTAACTAATGTAGTAATTTTGAATTCTCTATCGTTACGTTAAGTGTGATTATATTTACAAAGATTTCATTGAATCACTTCGAATTTGAATATAAATTTTCTAATATGATAACAGCAAATTTGTTAAAATTAGAGAATAATTTAAAACTATATTTTTAACATATGAATATTAATATCAACATTAAAAGAAGAAAACATTTTATAATTAATTTTTTTTATTTAATTTCTTTTAACAGTATATAAAAAATACTTTCGGAACACTTACTAAATAACGAGAGAATCTACCTTAAATATAATTATATTTCTTAACAAATAAATGGTAGACTAATAATCTAAATAATATTTTCTTCTTTTCAAACAATAGTATCGTTCTTAAAACAAGTACCAGTTTTAATAAATATTACAATATTTTTCGCACACTCGTTTCCATAAATTTTGTTTGCTCGGTCGCGAGATCATCAATAGAATGCGTACGTATTACGTAATAGACAGGATCGATAATTTTTAAAGATTTATCGAAACGAAAAATTGGGTATCTCCTTCGGTTGCTCGCGCGATCTGCCGTGTTTTGTTTCTCTTCCACTTTCGTTGGATTATATGCATTTCGCTCGCGCTGTTTTTTTGTGTTTCTTAAAAAGTCGGTGTAAAAACGCTCTGAAGCACTTAGGATCGTCGTTTTTTTTAACTCCCATCTCCTACGTACCTATAACCAATTTAATCTTACAACACGCACTCACTTGCATATACAAGAGTTTTTCTCTATTAATTTTTTATTTTTGAATTTACTTTAGCTTTTACTTTTTTAAATCTTAATTCTGAATTTGCTTTGCATTAATTTATTAGTATTTTTTACTCTTTGCTTTATTTTCAATGAACTTAGTTAACTAGTGTGGCTAAATTGACGTGTTTAATACCGAAGATCGTATCGTGGCTTCTCTTCGATTTCCCTTATATTTGCTATTCCCATTTTGTTTTATCTTTTCTTTTCATTCGTTCTTTTTTATCCGTATTTCTCGATTTTTAAATGTTTCGCTTACGTACGGACAATATTTCTTTAACGTCGCACGACATGTATTTTGTTTTACGTTTTCCCTCGTTCCACCTTTTTTGCAATTTTATAGTCTTTCTCTCTCTCTCTCTCTCTCTCTCTCTCTCTCTCTCTCTCTCTATCTATCTATCTCTCGAAAGAGAATTTCCGCATTCTTCCCTCTACACTCTTGCGGGCACCACATTACACTGATTTGGATTTTCCTTCATCGGTAAACGATCTCCATCTTCATCCTTCTTTTTGTTTTCATTTTTATTCGCGAAATAGGCGGAGCTCCGTTTTCCGTGTGCTTTGTTACTCTTTCCGCCTTGATGCACTTTTCAGTCTTTGATGTGGGCGCTTCGGCATTTTTTTTGTTCTCTGCCGCCCTCGGCGAGAATGGAAAAAGGCGGCGGATATTCCTTGTCCAAAAAAGTCGCGTTATTGGGCATTTTTAACCATTTTTTATCTTTGGCTATTTTCAACTCGCGAAGAAAAAGTAATCTTCTTTCTCGAGCTGCGTGCACTTGATTCGCGTATCCTTTCCGACGTCGTCCAGGTCGTTGCTGCAACGTAAGTTTGACCTCTTACTTAGCCTCCTCGAGTAGAACGAGATCGTCGGCAACGACATCGCTGATGTGTAAATAGATGATCCAGTACATCAGGTTGAAGCAAACGAAACAGACCGGAAAGACGATCCGAGAATATTTGTCGATATCCGATGGTGTTATACCTGAAAGTTAGAGTAACGAATATAGATTTACATTTTTTGACCCTCAAATTTTAAGGGAAAAAGGCAAAAATAGGGTATTCTTGAAGTTTAAACCCAGAATTTTATGCATTAATTATGAGATATTGAATACGATCATCGTATGTTTTTCAACTTGGACAATTGTATACATTTTATTTATTTTGCGAAAAAAATTGAAACGGTTCGTATTTCCATTCTAGGGTTATTCGTATTATAATTCTAGGGTTAAATTTCTTTAAAATGAGGATGAAGCACTGACACAGGCAAAATGATACATCTATATCTAAGATAATTGATGAGGAATGAATGAATATTATTTGAGCCAAACTTAGGTATACGTCTGATATAAACATATTTGTTAGCTACAAATAAATCGTTTACCCAGTATAGTATGTTTTGTTGGCTTTGGAAAAGACTGAAGTGCAGAATGGGCATCCTCTTGAGCTAAGAGAAAAATTCCAGAAACAGGCTTATTGTACAAATATAACCCCTTCAATTGACAATGCATCTATTTTAATATATTCAATAAAATTTATAATTGTAAGAAGTTTATTGGATAAAGAAAATTTAAATTAGAAATATGAATATCATAGAAGGTTTTAGATATATATCCATGCATTATTCCATCATAATAACACAAAAATAATTTTTTATAGTATTTAAAAAAATAATTGTAGAGGTTATTTCGAGGCTGCATCCATTATACTCGATGTCGTATAAAAAAACGTTCTTTCGGTTACTTAAATAATTTAATCAAATTAATTCATGCTCATTGGAGTGGTTCAAATATTTCTCGTTTTCAATTTATAATGATATAATATAAAATAAAGAAAAAATTGTTGAAGACAAAAATATTTTTTTCGTTGTTCAACAAATACTTTCTTACAAAAAAATCATGCTTTGCTTTTATAAAAAATATTATTTTTTAAATTGAAAAAATATATTATTAATACATTTAAGAAATTAATCTTTTAAATATTGTTGTATATTTCTAATCACCAAATATTAAAATATTATAATACAATTTGAATGAATTTAATAAAAAATATCACACAACATTTTAAATTACGAATAATTTTTTATTTTTAAAAAATTTATTTCTTAAAAGCATGCTTTCTAAGATTTAAAAATGATACTTAAATTTTAATTTTACTGTTAAAACTTACAATAGCAACTACTGCATTTAAAAATAGTTTCATAGATATATCATGGAAAATATTTATTTATTTATATAGTACGTGGAAGTATCCAAGTTTTTAGGTTTTCGTTTAAAAAGATTTAAAAAATTCTTTAAACTTACATATATTATTAGTATATAATTCACAAATTTCATTCTGTTAATATCTTTAATTTTTAAAAGAAAAATTAATCTAATTTTACATTAGAAATATTTCAATTGAGAATAATATCATAATAAATTTTAGATGTCGATTTATAATTTATAACATAAGCATAAATTTCAACTCGTAAAATGAAATTTATTGGAAAGCACTACTTCAATTTGTTTACATTAGACTTACGTTACAATATAAAGTAAATTGAATAATTAATTAAAAGTAAATGATTTGACTTTTTAAGTTTTCATTCGAAGTTTATCTTATTTAACTTTATTTTAAATAAGTTCTAAATGAATTATAAATGTACAAAGAGATATTATAGTATGTATTTATTTGTATTAAATTAAAATATTCTATTACTTATTTTATTGTTCCGAATCTGTTAATTAAATTTTTACATATTAGATTGTCCGTCAATATTTTTAATATCATATTTTCAAGATAAAATTATATCGTAATAAAATATTCAAGTTATTTATATAAGATTTATTTAAAAAATTTATTTATAATATTGACGTCGAATATTTTCGAAGTATATATATATATTTAGTTCTTAAATTAGAATTATTATATATTTTTAATATTTAGTATATAATTTTTGTTTCTATAATTAGAAGAATAATTTATAGAATTTTATATATTTAATTTTTAACAGAGACTATAAAATTTTTATTTCATAAGTGTACATAATCAGTTTGTAATATGCGATATTATTAACTATTAACTTCTTCAGGATACCGCGAGAAAAATAATATAAATTCAAAGAAGATTACATATATGAAATTTTTTAATAAAACCAAGTAATCAGTTAATACAAGGAATTGAAAAATATAACTTCAGAAAATTTATATTTTGAAATTTAATTATGAATGAAACAATTTAAAAATATTAGAATATTAAGTAGCAAATTTATGACTAAACATTTTTTACAATTAAAGGAAATTAAAGAATTGATAAAAATATGAATATGACATTAAGCATTAATTTAATATTATCTATATAAATTTATATTAATTTAAGAAAACATTTTAAAAATAGAAATAGAAGTTTATGAATACAATTGTTATTTACATCTAGTACACAATTTTTCGATGGTTTAAAAAAATATAATCTCTGAAATGTATCGATATGAATTATTTTTAGGTAGTAATTTTAAACATAAAAACTAAAGCTTTATAATATTCATGCAGAGGGATGAGCTTTTAAATATTGACTAACAGCACTCTACTATGGACATCTTTAAACATTTAACAATTTTATGGGTATTACATTAACTGAATCAGGAAATCAGGAAATTTTGAACCACCCCAATGCTGATCACGATGAGCAAGGTTATAGATTCATAAGTAAAAGAGAATAATCTATTGTAAATATTATTGTTAAACTATACTAAAAATGGATTTTCTGAAAATTTTTCAAAAAGCGTAAATTTTGCAAATAAAATTATCACAAAATATGATTTTAATAGTATACGATTATTTCTAAATTTACTAAAACTACAAAATATTTCTAAATGAAATCACGTGCGAAGCTAAGGGTTAATTTGTTTAACCACAATAAAATTTTTAATGAGTTTCAATTATGTTACATATAGACATCAGAGATTAGGATTGAATTAATAGATTTAAACACATTATTTTGCAAGATAATCCTATTCCTTGAAGAATTTTCTCTTAACTTAAAAATAGCCACATAATTCTAAACGATATATTATACAAGAATATTATTGATCTAAAATAAAAAATTTTATATAAATTCAAATACTATTTACAAAAATACTTTGACATTAGAAACTACTCAGAAAAAATTTTATGTGGCTAAAGGAAGCTAAAATTTTACTTTTTTTATTTTAAGGTTAAATTACGAATTTAAGCATAAATAATATCTCTACTAGGAAAGCTCATATTTTTTATTGGAAGCAAATTTGTATGGAAAAATGATAACAAAATATTCTACTTACTTTATTAAATAATAAGATACTTTCAATTCTATTTAATGCATGAAAGTTAAATTTAATTTTAATTGATAAAGGAAATTAATATTATTTACTACAATGTCAAAAAAAAACAGGTTTTATATAATTAGAAAGAAAAATTAACTAGTTTAGTAGCAGTATTCAGCCATCTTCAAACTCATCTATTAAAAAAGTATATTATAATGCATAAATGAAGATATTCATTCGTGTAAAATTTGGAACATTATTTGAAAAATGTTGTGGAATAAACTAAAATAATTCAAAACCTTTGAAATGATATACCGTTATATTTTAATACATAATCGTTTTGTTTAAAAGATCTTTTTAAATTTATCTTATTTTATTAAACTTGATATAATAGTTATGGAAAAAATGCATATTTTATATTTTAGAATTATTCTAAAATTTTAATGATTATTAATTTGAATTTTATTCATCAGAATTATTTGCAAAACTTTTCAAAAAATTTTATAAAATTCGAAGTATACAAAATATTTTTATATAACTAGTAATATTTAAAATAAAAAGTACACTGTCATTATATTTATAATTAAAGTATTTAATAAATTGTTATTAAAAAAATAATAAATTGTATATTATCGATAAATTTTGTATTATTTTTGTATTAAATTTAAAATTGATTTAAATAAAAAGAAGCTAATATTGATACGTTAATTTTTTAACTGATTGATGGAATTTTTAACAAATTGATGGTATATTTTTATTCTATCTCATTTAATGTAGGACTAAAATTTTCAGAAAAAATCATGAATACTATACAAATAAAATTTTAAATAATGGAATATCTGACAAATTAAATAAAAAATATAAATATTATTTTGATTATGAATATTTATTTTGAATGTTATAAATTGTAATACTTTTTTCTATTTTGAAAAACTATAATTTATAATAAGGGCCTTACAGAATTATCATAACTAAAATTTAAAAATAATTGAATATTAAAATACTTGATTCAGGATAAGTTTTTACTCGTCAAAAGTTGCAGGATTTTCACGGAATATGAATTAATAACTTTTAATTTGTATACATTTTATTTCTAAGTAATTATTGTTATAGGTTTGCAAAATTTTATTTAATATAAAATAACATAAATAAATTATATCTCTATTCAACTTTATAAGTTTTTCGATAGAGTAACGACATTTTCTTTAATGAATCTAACTTTAATCCTTTTATAAATTTTAAGACTTTTAGATGATTTTTACATGCACAAGTAATTTACGTAAGTAGTAATATAATGTTGATTTTGGTTAATAAATTTTCAATGCAAAATAATAGTTATTGATTAATTGCTTATTTGCAACACTAAATAGTGCACGTTCTTTATAATTTCAACCAAAAATCAATCAAAAAGTTTTTGTAAATACCATAGATTTTGTATGAGATAAAATTTGATTTTTAATTGAAATATGAAATTTTACGCACGACTGTAGGATGTTCTATCAATTTAAGCTATACTTTTTTTTTATTTGCAAATTTATGTTAAAAGAATAATTAAAATGAGATTAAAAATTCAAACTTGTTATTAAGCTGCATAAAAAATATTATGAGCAGGGAGATTTATTTTTTTTAAAATTATTATTATTTTTTAATAATAATTATAATACCTTATTTCAACGGATAATATTTGATAAAAAATGACCAAATTTGTTCATTTAATTATCATATTTTCTTTTCCATAAAATAAAGATAAATACGGAGATTTAAGCAAGCATTAGTATATTTGAATACTGAATCACACAATCGAGATAACGATAGGATTACAGGATAAGTGGCGAGAAAACGAAGCGACCATAATTACAAGCAATTAATCAACAAGGTTAGGATTCGGTGAACCCCGAGTGTAAAAAATTATAAAAATCGTTTCGAGCATTTTATAAAAATTTAAAACACAAGCGTTCAATTCTACACTTGTAGTTTAATAAAGGTATGGAGCACTCACCATACAGTTTGCTTATATCTTTGCCAGGATGTATGAGGTGTTGGGGTGCTGGAGGTGCTTCTTCGTCCGCTCGCCCGTTGATAGTATTCTCCAACGTGCCACCTTTGCTGTGTGCCTTGGGGTCGTGGACCTTGAAGCGCACCTCCTGGACAACACGGGACCACTTACAAGAGACACGGCAGTTCGTTATGGGTCAGCCGACGCATGTCGACGTACCCTTACTTTTATGGCAGTGCATGCAAATTGTGTACAGAGTATCTTTGAGTTGGAATGTTTATGTGTTTAAGAGGATGCGATTGTAGTTGTGTAGTTGGAATCGTGCGTTTCTAGTGGATCGAGCAAAGATTTTATAGAATAGTCGAAAATTTAATTTAATTCCAAAATACAATCGTATGTATAATTTAAATAATTTCAATAATTTCAATTCTCATACAAAATTCAATGAAATAATTTCTTACATAGTTATAAGCTTTAAATTTATTCTTTGAAATTTTATCAATTTGATACAATATGTTAATTTAATTTATGTAAAAGACAAACCCATTTGCTATTGATAACCGATGATAAAATTATTAATTTATATAACCGATTAAAGTAGTGAATTCACTCGTTTATTGATATTAAAAATATATTCTAAAGTAATTTTTAAAAAATCTAATTAATAAATTAAATTTATGTTCTTAATTAAATCTCAATCTCAATATTAAAATAAAATATCATGTAATATTATATATACGTGTAATCGAAGTTTTTTATTTAATAACAAAATTAATTTTAAAGTGCTGCTCTTAAAAACTAAATGGAATTTTAATCTTATTCTCTTATAACTGTTTATTTTGTATTATATTTAATGAAGAGTATTTTATATAAATGCGTATAATACTTCCAAACATTTGTGAAATTAAATTTATAGTTTTTCATTTTGACATAATAAATATGTACTCAATTTAAATATGCAAAGCAGAAAATGAATTTTGAAAAAGGATTGTCCACTCTGTAATTTATACTACGAAGTTATTTGGTTTAAAATAAATTATATTCAAATCTACTCGAGTATTTTATTAATATAACGATATTTTTACAGTACCTTTATATTTTTAGTTGAAATATTTAATTATCATTTCAATATAAATAGTACAGGCATACTTAAATTGTACAGATATACTTCATTTGAATAAGAAAATCATAAATTTATAAATTACAAGAAATTATGAAAATAAAAAAATTTTGATTGATTTAGATATATTTTTTGAATTATGTTCTGGAACTTTTTTTGATAATTAAATAATTGAAAAAATGTGCTTTTACTGATTTCTTAATAGTTTCAATAATTAACACAAATAATTATATCATTTATTTAACAAACAAAAAACAATATACTAAAATATACCTTTATATAATTTTAGGTTTAATTTTAATAAAATATTTATTTTCATTAATGATCTCTCTTGATTAATATAATAATAATTGCAAAACATCAATGAAATATTATAAAATAAATAAAAATATATATTATTGAAAGAAATTTATTAGAAATTTTAATCTTTTAAAAGTAAATTATGTAAGATATAACAACTCTTTAACTGTAAAATAAATATTGTACAAAATTACGTTAACGTCGCAACAGTAGCTTTAGAATTTTATCGTTTTATACGATAAAACGTCAATTTTTTCGCGAATGAGAAAAAACCTCTTCTGTGTAACAAAGCCAATAGTTTTATCAAAAGGGCTGAAAATAGTTTTTTCCTGTTTTTTATCAGAATTCAGTAAAATTTCGTCCTTTATTCGTATACACATCCTTTAACACGAACATTTATTCATTCATATGACTTGGGATTTGCTTTTTAAGCTGCGTAAAATCTTCGGCAACGTGAGTGTGATTCTAAATCATAGCTCGTAAATAAAGTATTTAATTAACAGACGAATGAATTAAGTGTAATACCTCAAGGACTATCTAATTAGATCTACCGCTTGGTCTCTTGTGAGCTTTATTCGTCCATTGTCAACTCAATGGTACACTCCGTCGACCACTCGCCTTATTATATATATATATATATATATATATATATGCATATGTACACTAGCATCTACTATTTTATCAGTTGTATTGAATACCCAGCTTTTCTTATTTTCTATGTTATCTAAAAATTAAATTTTTGTTTTCTCTGGAATTCATGAATATTTGCTATATATCCTATTCATATTATTATTCATGTAATTATTTTTCAATATATTTCCATTATATATTTCCATTAATATGTTTAAAATTTTTATTTTCAGTTGTATATTATAAAAATACACATAGGTCCTTTTATATTTAATATATCTGTAATAGTTTCAGAATTTTAATTATTAGCAAAGAAATTGTATTTTCCGAAATAATAATTTTAATAAATATTTTAAAAATTTAAATTGTATTTCATCTAACTTCCTTTGAAAGTAATTAAATATGGTAAATTATTATTTCAAATATATTTTAAATGTTAGCTATAATAATTAAAATTAAAAAATAGTTTTACTTAATTTGATAGAGCTTTATTATTATAAATAATTTAATTTTAGAGGATCGTAAATCAAATGTAAGTATAAAGTATATATTGTAAATTCAAAAACAGAATATAAAATAATATTTTGTAATGTGGTATTGGATTAATAATGCAAAACTACTAAGTACCGTTATATTTTCAATGAAATGTTTAGAATAAATGAATATTATATGGTACAAAATATTAATTAAAAATAAAATGTGTTCTTTGGTTAAAATTACTTATAAAAGTATAAACATAGTTTTTTTATTTAAAAGTTTTCGTTATATATCTAAAAGTAGTATTATAAGTAACAAAATTTGAGTCATTCAAACTTTATAATCTTATGTAATGTTATTATGTAAATAACTGTATATAATCTGTATAAAAATTATTTAGATATTAAAGAATATTTAAAATATGAATTTAATTTTATATACAATAAGTTCATTTATTTTGATTAACAATAAATTGAAAGCAAATAACAATTTTAAAGTTAAATAAAATTAATTTCTACGTTGATTTATTTAACTTTTTAAATTTTTTTTAAAAAAAGTTATTTATGCAAAGTTATAAATATACATAAATACGAGATTATTTATCTGAATTTATATAAGTATTGAATATAAAACAGAAATATTTTATTTTATATTAAATAATCATAATGTCATACTAAAATAATATATATTTAAATCATATATTAAAGAATATTTCAAAAGAAATAAATATCTACTCGTACAATATTTATTTAAACAATTTTTAAGTATTTGAGATATATATTATAGAATTTTTGTAAACATTTAAAATAATCGTGGAGGAAATTTCAGAAAACTGAAAAAATCTACAAAACATATAGTTGTGATAAATTTTATGGAATATTTACGTCCTTTTAGATATGTATCAAATTTTTTCTCTACGAATATTTCTTTTTTGTAAAATTCTAATATAATTAATAGATTGTGTTATATTATTTAATACTGAGTAAATATTACAATAACGTATTTTTTGTTTCAAAACAAATCTTTAAGTTAATTCAAAGTTCAGTTTAAAAGAAACTTTAATTTTTAAAATGATCAATATGTCAAATGGAATATTTGAAAAGCTTTGTCTATATTTTAGATATAATATTAAACTGTAACAAAATATCATAAAAAATTCTTAATAAGATTTATTATGAAAAAATATTTGCAATAATCAATGGGTAATTTACTATAATAAATTTTATTAATGTTAATACTTCATCAGCAATTAATTATATATATATAAATAGTTGTTATAAATTTGATTTAAAAGTCATTTGGTACTTAGATGTAGTTTTGCAAATTAAGTTTTCGCAATTATAACTTATAATATAAATTTAAAGAAATAAAGAATAAACAATTGATTTTTCTAGTTATTCGATTTGTTTTTTGTCGAGATTTTTAAGGTTTAATATCGATGAGCCGAGAAAAAATAGTTAATCTATAACGTTTTATTTAAATATCGAATATTGAAATTTACATTAAAAGATAACAAGTATTAGTAATTTTAAATACTTGAAATAATTTTTCGTTTAACAAAATAACTTCGTTATGTTATGGAAGCTACAATGACTTTTAGAATTTTGTATAAATATAAAGACAAATGGAATCTTGCTATAAAAATTTGAGATACTTCGTGAATTGAGAAACAGTCACCAAAACTCTAATTTGTTTTTATATCCTGCAACAATTCAATGTAGTTCTTTCTTGTTGGTTTCTATCGGGCAATTCTCTCATACAAATATAGACTCGCAAGTCTTTGGTCCTTGTTTACGGGAGCGTCTTGTCATTGTAATTTGGCTGACTCCTTCCCTTATCTCTATGTTTCCGCAAATACTCGGGGCTAATGCCGTCGTAAGGTAGGGATATTCACTCTGTTTAATTATTTAAACTTAATTAACCAATTTCTCAGAGATGAAACGACCGTTCTGAGAGGATATGCCACCCCTTAATGTTTTGCCATCGTAAATTAACCTTCCGCGTCTTACTTTTCCAGTTAGTCTGCCGGCAGCTTTTCTTTTAGTTATACCAAGAGTAGCGCTAAGTGGCTCTTTACACTTTTAAGCTTCTTCGTGTTCTCGTTGTATTCGATGCACATCTACGTCGAAATAATCCTCCTCTTTTACCCTAGATCCATTTTTAACAATTCCTACTTATGTACGCGTGGACACGTTCGTAGACCCAATTATGTACTTATGCATTCGAACGTACAATGAGTGTTCACATACACATATGCACATGTAAAAAATAAATTGACCATCTTTATTTGTTATCTGCTTGCTTGTACTATTTTATAGCTTATCTATTTGGCCTACTTATATTGTCTTTAGTCTGATTTTTTGAGTTATCCTTTCTTTCTATCCTTTTCTCTTTTGACCATAGAATATTAGTATGAGTTCCAGTTTTGCAAAGAAGAATGTTAATCTAATTATTTATCATATAAATAATATTGAATCTCCATTTTGACTTTTCGTATTATCGTTGTATAGGTTGCAGAAATTATAATTTACCGCAAACATTTATTAATTCAAAATATTTTCTTTACAATACATTAAAAATTTTCTAAATCTGAATAACGAACGATTGTAATGTAATTTCATATTTGATTTTGTATCTTTTGAAAATATTGTTTAAATTTTATCGATAATTTTTACATATATATATTTAATTTATTTAAAGTATTCTAGTATTATATTTTCTTATTAATTAAATAATAGTAAAAATTAAATTTTCCCTGCTTTAAGTAAAATTTACACGTATATTTATTATTATTGAATAAATATTACAGAATATTGAATTAAAAATGTATATTAAAAAGATTTTTTCACATACAATTTTTTTAAAAATATTTATTTCGAACATTTTTTTACTAAAAATATTTTGTTTTATACTCAAAAGTGTATTTTTAAATTTGAACAACGAGAATTTGTAATAAAATTTTATAATTGAATTTATATTTTTTGAAATTATTTTGTATATTATATCAGGTATCAATCAATGCTATATATATATTATTACTATATATATTATACTGCTATTATATTTGTTTATTAATTAATTAAATTGATCAAAGTTTATATTTTATTGTGCTGAATGAATATGTATTTGTTTTCTAGTGATTTATTTTTCAATCTTTTATGCTCGTAAAAGATCGAAAAAGTATAATACTGATTATCTGTAAAAATATATATTTTTTAGTGGCTATGAATGAAAGAGTTCGTTACGTTATTTAAGAAAACTATCTAATCTCTTAACGAGAAAGAAGTACTCGGTAAAAATTAAAAAACTTATTAGAACGAAAAGACATCCCTTTCTACCCAGAAGTACATCAAATTTCAATTTCGTTTTCAAAAAGTATTATGCTAACCTTCTCGTGTCCTCAATTCTCGTAAAAGCTTACGATCGTTCGTCACATTTCCGACGTCATTGCAGTTGTGTCGAGTTTGAGTTTTAAGTTAAAAAAAAAGAAAAAGTACGCAAGAGGTTCTACTTTGCCGTTCCAAAGAAAGAGTGTCAAGGTACAAAAAAATGTTCAGTCATAGTGTACATTGGCACCGAGCAAAAGCGTTCGTTTTAATGTTCTCGTGGAGATTTGAATAAAAATAGCAAGACAATTTTGTAAAGTCTCCATATCGAAGTGCCTCAAAAATATTATTAAAATTTAATTTTTTTTGTTTTTTTATATTTTTAAAACAAATATTTATTATTGTAGTGTTTATAAATTTCACGAAACTGAAATAGTCGTCAACTGAATGTATCATATTTATTTTTGTAGCTATTGTAATATTTTTCATATATGTTACGCTATTTAGAATAATATTTAGACAAAAATTAAATGTATCACTTAAAAAATTATTTTTTAGAGTTTGGGGATAAGATCGTTCGAAGAATTTATAAGGTTAGAACGTGTAGAGGAAATGGAAGAGTATTTAAAAGGAATGTGTAGATATTTTAATTACTGCAACTGTAAAATGTCAAGTATTTACAGTTTAAAACAGTTTAAAAACCAGATAATTATTATTGTATCAAAATATTGATTTGGATAATAACAAATTTTTTTGTCAATTTCAACAAGCAATTTTAAACACATGAATTATTAGAAGCAATAATTGTTACACCGTGAAAATATGTATGGAAGGTTCTTTCGACGAACCGAGTTTTCTGTGATTTACGTTACTCACAGTTTGCTTTGGTGCGTGATCTCCGTGATCGCCGGGTACACCAGGAGGTCCTGGATTCTCCCTTGCTGCTTTCATGCTCTCGGCTATCTTCGCAAAACGGTTCTTTCTCATTTGGATCCTTTTCGCCATGTAGCCGACCGTGGCGTATTCTGAAAGAAGCAACCCAGTAATGAAGTTTTGGTCGATTTGCATATAATTATGTAATATGCGCAAATAAATTTTGCGCTTCGGTTGAATTAAAATAGTAAAATGTCGAAATATTAAGTGGAATTTGAGAGTACTTTAACAATTACCAGAAGTGTTTTCTGTAATTTGATTTGAATAGTTTTTACTTTAAACAAGAGTTTAAAGTTAAGTTCAGCTGTAACGAGTACCTACTTCATTAGCACAATATTCAAAAATTTTAATGAGATCTTATTATGATGGAATATGTTAGTTTATGAGACTTTTAGTATGAGTTCTTTTGTATGTGCATAATATAGTATATGATGATTATATTTTACTCAATTTAATTACAATAGAGATTTCACGTTAAAAGGTCGACTAGAAAAATTCTTTTTACTATTCTACGATTATATTTTAATTTTAATTTGTATTTTTTTTAAAGTTACTATTTCATTTTAAAAAAATTCTAAAAAACTATAATTTTTTTATTACATGATAGTTTTATGCTGTTGTTTCAAATTTTATATCATATTATTTATAATAAAACAAATTGTAATACAAAATTGCATAACAACAACTTACTCAATTATTATTATTTATTAAATCAACATTATTTAATATTATGTATTTAATTTTATTAGATTATGGTTGATATAAACTTTGTTTTTAAGAGTTTTATTTATAATTAAATTAAAAATACAAAGAAAACTTTGTAGAAGTTTCAAACTATAAATAAATTTAAGATTATTTCTTGAAAATAGTAACGTTTAGTTATTTAAAAATAAATTTTTCTATTAATCTGTAAATTTGCTATCAGAATTTCATGAAGTTCGTTTATAAATAAATTCAAATCAATCATTGATATTATTCATTCGTAAATAAATTTATACTGTGAGACAACAAGTTATTTCGGTCTATCGAGGAAGTTCAGAAACTAATTGTGGTTATATAACTAAATTAATGTTACGTGAATTCACCAAGATTTATTTGTTGATATTGCTTGAGAATGTTGAGATACAAAGTGAAATCAATATAAGCTAACACAATTAAAAGTTAAGATGTTTATTTCTAACTTTAAATTAATATGCATGTACAATATTGAAAAAATCAGTGATATATATAACTGAGATTTTGTTATATCATTTATATCAACATTGTAGATATATATATATACATAAAATTTGAATAAACTATAATTATAATTATAATATTAAGTATGAATTAATTCTTATGATTTTAATTGTAATTATAAAAAAATTAAAATTTTAAATTATATACAACAATTGATATAGTATTGGAATTGGAAAAACTATATGAATATTGTTCAACTTTATAACGTGATCACTCAAAGTTTCGCACATTGAATAAATGAGTTTTTCAATTGGGTAAAAGACGCTTGTACAATATAAACATATGTCTGTTCACACGAAATGAGTAGAAATAATCGAGTGAACTTTCTGTAATCTACTCATATATATGCAGAGGGAGGAAAAATTAATAGTGAACTCCATAACACTGTTTTTATTACACACACATTCATTGTATATTTATATATAAATTATGAGTGCTTATATATATATGTTTATAAATTTATGTAAATATGTTACATATAGGAAGGAAGATAATTTCGTTCTAAATGTAAAACAAATCATCATCTATGTTCTTAATGATCGTTGTATATTCATTTATTTCGATTTCCAAGTTATATAAGATTCTAATTTTCTGGTGACAAATTTATAAAATGAAATTAAAGGAAATTGAGGCTTTAATATGTCCTCGTTTTAACAGAATCATTTGAAAGCTTTTAAACGAGATTAAAGTTACAGAAAAAAATTGAAACGAAATTTGCATTTTTTTTTTTTTTATGATTGAGTTTCATTATTTATATTACAATTATGATCGATCTTTTAAATAATTCTTAAAATTTTTTCTAATTATGTATGAATTTAATTTTTTAATTCTTTAAATGTTTAATATTTAATTAATTGCTTTATTAATTATTACCAATAGTGAGTGCATTAAGTTATATCTATTGATAGTGATTATAATGATTAAAATGGAAATAACACATTTGTTTTAAATTCATTAATTTAATAAAATACAAATTAAACCAAATTTTCATGATCAAATATATTTTTAACTTTTGAATAAAATATTCTATTATTTTCATGTAAAGATTAAACTATTATTGATTAACATAAAAAATAAATAAAGTAATATTAATACAATCAATAAAACATTTATTCATTTATCACAAGCTATTTTTATTCATTAATAAAAAGTACACCTTTGTTTCAATACAACTGATATAATACTTAGAAATTTATAAGAATAATTTAAAGTAAATATTCAAAAAGAAATTTTTTATTTCTTTTTTATGTTAACATATTAGAAATATAGTTTAATAAAAACGTTGAATTTTATATTTTTCTATGATGCGAATAATAAAAATAGTTAATATTATCCTATCATTAGACAATTATACATACAGAATTATTATATTTACATTATATCTTTTAATATTTTTAATCAGTAAAAATGGAATTCTAATAGGTTTATTAAATTGATACTAAATTTTATTGGCTAATCGAGTTGTTTGTAAAAATAAGGAATACTGAGATTTAAGATGATTCTTTAATCAAATTCATTTTTATATAATACATTACAAGATCATAAAATCTTATTAGCAGGATCTATAATTATCTATAATTAATCAATGCTAATATCCATAATTATATTGAAATTATGTTATGTAGAATTAAAATGTCGCTCTAAATTCTATATCAATAAAGCAGAAAATAAAGAAATAAACAAAAGAATACAAGTATCAAGTTTCCAATCTTTTTTACATTTTGATGTATTAAATTGAAGAAAATTTCAATTTTTCTTTGCATAAACTCAGTTAAAAGAACAAATAATTTATGTAACAATATAGAAATATCGAGAGTAAGATACCGAAATTTAAAAACCAATGCATGATCGTTCAGGCTTTTTGTAACTATACTGTGGACTGGTAAAAAAGATATGCAGAAAAAGAGAGATATTCGCAGGATGCAAAACCTCAAGAAAGTTTAATACGACTTAGGTGTTCCTGTTCGATTGCAAACATTTTGTTCTTTCCTTTTTTGACTGACTTGCTTTCGAAGATAATGTTTGGTTCGGCTGCCAAATTGTTTTGTTATATTATCCATCGACCATGATTTTCTTTCAATTTTGTCTTTTTTCTTTTCATTCCACTCATTTCTATTCTTATATTTTCTCTATTTGTGTTTCATCTTTAAGTACTATTCTGTGATTAAAATAAGAAATTGTTTAAAACAAGTAAGCGTTTAACAATAGAAATAATGAATACAGAGTGTTTGGTATTCGAGAGATTAAAATTTAGCTGACAATAGAAAATAATATTGAAAATGTAGCATTAAATTTATCGGTTAAATTTATAGAAATAATTTATGAAGAAATTGATTAAAAATTATATTCTTATAAATGTTATTTCAACAAAAATGGCTTGATTTAAATAATGTATTTATTTTAAGATATTAATTGATAATAATAGTCATTGGTGTTTTCCTTTTTGAAACGCACTATTTTCATGACTTCCATTAATTATGTATATCTTGTTATTTTACCTAAAATTAATTTTTCTTTTCTAGGGTAAAGCCTTTTGATTTTATCAAAAAGTCTATTTAATATCCTAAGTGGAGAAGATTTTTTATTCGGGAAGAAGATTATTCTCGCAGATAATATTTTTTAATATTTTTCTAGATTTGTTTAGACAATCAGAATCGATTTACTTATATAATTACACTAAAAATTTCTAAAAAAGGTTTTTTTAATATTATTACTGTGTTATTTAATCGAATTCAATAATTTAGTTTTTGTCTATTAAGTTTTATTTCAATTTGAATGTTTTGTATCGTGTGTACGCGTAATTTTTTATTTGTCTAAAGATCTAAGTAAAAATTCACAAATTATCTAAATAATATACTTTTTGATTATCGAATTAAATTTTATAATAAAAATACACGATTAATTTAAAATATCTATACACAAATGAATGAACGTACCGATGAATTATTTTAACGTGTAATTTTATTTATAAATATTAACTCAATCTCAATATTGCCGAAATTTAATTAAACATGAATTTAATTGAAAAATACGGTAAAATAATGATTTATTCTAATATTTTAATAGTGTTTAAATTTTTAAAAATAAATAAAATTAAAATCAATTTATTTTATTTTCATTCTATTTCTCTCTAAGAACTTTGACAAAAAAAAATTAAAATATAAATTTGAAATTTGTTTTGTACGATTTATTATTAAAATTTGGTGTTAAGTGCATTTAATTCAAGAATCGGTATTTAAATTTTTTATAAATTAAATTCTCTTTAATAATTAAAGGTTCGATATAAAAAAGTTGAATCGCGATTTTCTTTGATTCGATAGTCGAGTTTCTGAATTTACAGAGCCAGAAACTCTTTTCCTAATATACTATAACATTTTCAGATCGTTTCTTCCTCGTTCCAACCTCCTTGTTTATAATTCCTCAAAAGGGTGGATTCGACAAAGGCGCATCGAACTCGCTAGTGTAACGCATTCAGTGCACCATACGTTAGCACGTTCTTGAACTATTTGTAAATTAGCTTCGCGAATCGGTTGCTTTGGAAACCGCAGGTACCGTCGTGGCACTCTTGGAAATGCGAGGCTAAGAGTCAGCGGATCGAATTGGGTTCTATTCTATGCCACGCTGCCTTCGATCAAAGTTCCAGGTTTTTGTCCTTAAGGTAGTATTCAAATTTCGCAAGAGGTTTGGGCGACTAATATCTTCTCTTTCATCGACCAACCTTAAGTTTCTTGCTTTAGTTTCGTTAGATAAATATTGTCTCGAGATTCTGCAAATTATAGCGTTTTAACTTTTTTTCGAGATGTAAGATGATTACTTTTAGTCATTCAAAATCATTTACGCATTTATTGATTTTTTAATTATCATTTGATTTTGTATTTGTCACTTACATTTCCATTATAATTTTTACTATATATTTTTTTCATTTTTAGGCAAATAATTTAGCCTGAATCTTTATTTTTATTGTTTACTTCGAATATTATTCTTCGAACCTTTAAATAGTTAGTTATATGTTTAATAAGTCTTTGATTTGAACACATACATATCAGCGCATAAAATCTAGAGACAATCAATTTTCTATAAAGTTAGTGGTTTAACGGGGTTTCAATACGATTACTTTACTGTTTTAGAAAAGTAAATGGTGCACTTCAAGTAATCCCGATAAATCTTCTAACTTATATCTATTTGTCGAGACTGAGACTCAATTGTAAAGCTTTAACGAGGTTAGAAAAATATACGACTAAAACTGAAGCACTTTAAACTTGCTTGTGTTTGAAACCGCGTAAGTTTATTAGATTGATTCATTGATTTGACAAATATGTTGAAATTGGACAGTTTGTTGAACTTGGATAGTATATAATATAACTTTCACTTAAAAGGTTACCATTTATGAACATTCTAAAACTGTACCGTATATTTTGAACTCTGAGAGACTTAATTAAATAAGTTCGATGTCAAAAGTCTATGTCTATCTGAGTGAGATTTATATTTACTTAAGAAAAGAGTTCACAAGTCAATTAAAGACTATCTGATTATTGGATTAGATAATTTAGATCATAATTGACTACAGCGGTGTTAATTAATATAAATAAATTTAAAAATATATAAAGTTTACAGAAAATATACTTTATAGTTCTTAAAAATTTATATTATTTTATAAATATATATTTTTAAATTAGAAAATTTAAAGTTCACTTATTTTACGTAATAAATTATGAGGTTCGCGTTATTGTTTCGTTTCTTACCATATAAATTTTATATAAATATTTTAAAGTACAATAATGTTACTTTTTACTTTACCTTACAATCTTTAAGAAATGGTTTATATATTTTGTTTCATAAATAACTTAAACTAATTAAAAATAATATTTTGAATATTATCTGATTCATTTTATATAAAAATTAAAAATTAAATTACAGTATGTGTTTTAATTTTTTTTTTTAGATAATAGAGAATTATTGGTACTAGTCTTATTTAATTTCTTGCTTTAGAATTTTTTATGACTGTATATTATTATATCAAATATAACTATGATAAACAAGATATTTTTATTATTTACACTAATCATTATTAACTGTAACTGCTGAACTGCATTGGATATTGATAATTAGGTATTTAATTCGTGTCTTTTTTTCTCTCTTTTTTCTATTTCTGTCACTTTATTATAATTCGTATTCTTACTCTTCATACTATTATAAATATATTGGTAATTAGAAACACCTCTTAATAACTGAAATTGAACTTTTATTATATTATTAAATTGACAATATTTTTTGAATATATTTATATTTAATAAATCGTAGATATTACAGTTATTTCCAAATTTTAGTATTGAATTACTCAAACAATTAAAAAATTTTTAAATTATTTATTTAAAATTATAAGATTAATTTTTGATATTAATACTGTTGTTTTCAAAAAATATAAATACTAAAGTAGATTATGTCATTTAATATATAAATTTTTTATATTTTTTATACAAACTTATGTTAATTATAAGTAATTCTCATTGAAAATTTATAAATAAGATTAAGTATCATTATCATGATATCATAATGTAATAAAATATAATTTGATCATACATTATTTGTAATTTTTAAAAATAAACTATATATTAATGTATAATAAAAATAAACTATATGTTCATGTATAATAAAAATAAACTATATGTTCATGTATAATAAAAATAATCGAAATAATATTATGATATATTTAATAATATCTTATTAGTATTGTACAAAATCTGTACGTTGACATACGAATGTAAAAATGTTGTTTTATAGATAAATATAAATGATTCGAAAAATTATTTTTGTAAAATAATTTGAATATATAAAGTTTTAGAAACCATGTAAAATTCAAAGTTAGTGAGATAGCGATATTAATATTTTTCGGACCGAATTCAAATTTTATTTCGAAATTAGAAATTTAGCATTGATCTTTTAATTCTAGAAATTCAAATTCTGTCAAGGTGCTAAATTTGGCTTGAAATTTTCCACAGCGTTGTAAATCATGTCATCATGATTCATGTGTTAGAATATCACGTGAATAAATCATCATTCTTTCAACGTGACCTCAGCTTTTGTTACTTCGGACATTAACTCATTTTTACTCAGCAATCAAGCGATTTGATTGATTCTATAAATGTACCGATTTAAGTATAATAGACAAATTACTTTCTCAGCACGGTATATTTTCATTTTCAATATTAGATAGATACATTCTTGAAAAATTACGCATCTATTCTTGCTCAGTGCACTAATTTTCACGACAACGGGATCTTATTCTCACATTACTCTCTTGCAGTCGATTGCTCCGGATCCACTTTGTATGATGTCACGAAGGTTAAATCGCTCAGAGAGAGAGAGAGAGAGAGAGAGAGAGAGAGAGAGTGAGAAAGTGAAAAAGATGGATCATGAAAAAAAATAGAGACAAAGAGAGTAAGAGAAAGTGAGTGCGAAACATTAAATAAATCGATGGAATGATACAAGTGCAAACAAATAAATGTATACATACGGAATCAAATTAAGTTACAGCTTGCGATACTACTTTCACCGAATTACAGCAATTATTTAATCTTATTAATAAATTATTTATTTAAATTTTTATGCAAGGCAATTGAATTTAAATAAAATTGAAGGTTTCAAAGAAGAAAAGAACGAAGATGAATAGAGAAGGAAAATTAATGCCGATTCGGTACAGACGTAGATAAGGGAAGTAAGAGCGTAATGAATACCGAGGCTGAAGCGAATACCTTAATTATTTTCTAAAGTAGAGGTTCTAGTGATAAATCGATCATGTCAAGATACATATACTTAAAATAATACTAAAAATTTAGTTATTCTTTATTTAATTTTAATATAATTTTACTGATTCTAAAAATATAGAAAGTCTAATGATTTGAAATTTTATCAATTCTATAGTTTATTTCATTTTAAACTAATACAAGTAGGTTTTAAAATTAAATTATAAAATTCCAAATAATATTAAATTAAGATTTTAAAATATAAATTTATTATTTTTAATTGAAAATCAAAACAAGAGAAAATAATGTCTTATAAATGCAAAGATATTTAGTGTTACGAATATATTAATGTTGTTATTAAACATTTTTTATTTTTATTTATAAATTATATTCTTATTGTATAAATTTATTTTATTAAAATATAGAGAATATAAAAAAGGAAACATTATGTTGTTAAAAGCTTCTTAACTATTGAATATAAATTATACATAAAGAAAACGAGTAGAACTAGAGTTTACAATTTTTTATCGTCAAAAACAAAAATTATTTAGAATGTAAAGATCGTTTAATCAAATTTTTAGTAAATTATTAGTAATTAATAATTATTTAAGTATATTATGAATTTTTATAAATAAAAAGAACGATAGATTATTTTGGGTTGCAGTCGTTTATAGATACGAGTATTAGAAAAATTTTGCATTTGCTTCATTTATTATTTATTTAATGTAGTTTTTATATTTTATACTGTATATAAATTATTTGGCATACGCATGTATTCGTATATGACTAACTAGTTTTGAAAGCAAGGATGCATGTAATTGTGTTAGTCCATAAATAATAAATATAACTTGTAAAGCTGTAAAGGTTTTTATATTTTGAAGTAAAACAATAAAATATATGTCACATACGCTTGCAATATAATCTTTATAATCTTTCTTTTCTTTAAGGAAAGAGTCGAATCATTTCCTTTCTCTTCGTCACGAGAGAACTTCAAGAGTGACAAGCCATTTTGTAAATTTATAACTTGGGTTTACCTTTGTCTTGCTACGAAATATTGATTTTCATATAAAAAGATATGTGTCATAAAAACATATTGTATGTTATGTCCTAAAAAATATGAAATCAATTTCTAGAAATTCAAGGCGTAAATCAATGTTTTATTGTAATATTAACAGTTATTGATTTTCTATAAATGTTTTAATGTAAATAAATTTCTGTGATAAATAACAATGGAAAAGTTAAATTTTAAACTTTGATACAAGTATGTAAAGAATCTTTTAAAATTATCTTTAAATCGATTATTTTGATAAAGCAAATCTAGATTATATTGTATTTCATAAACTTGGCAATTAATATTTCTAATATTGTATCTAGATTAAGATCGAAATGGAGAATTGCAATATTAGAAATATAAGATGAAATAGTAATTAATTAAGTGTTTTAATTAATTTAATATTATAATTACATTTTTTATATTTTAAATGTATTAGAAAAAAATTATCTATTGTAAAATATCCATATATCAATTAATTTTTTAAACTCATTACTAAAATAATTAAAACAAATTTTTAGAAGAAACTGAAATAATATTTTCAAATAAAAAGAATGTTGGATCTTATGAATCTTTACTTCATAAGAAAAAGAATTATTTATAATTTATATTCTGATCAATATTATAAAATAAAGTTATAGAATGCGTGTAATAAATTATTTATTGTATATATACGAACGTTTACACCCACACACCAACACATATATACATTGATGTATATTATACCAATTAAAATTTTGATTACGCTTTTAAAATAGAAAATATATAGATAATAGTTATATTATTTAATAAAATATTCATAATTTATCGAAAAAATAGTGTTCTTCTCTAAATTTAATTGCGTTTAAAAATAATATAATAATTAGTTTTGAATTTTGTAAATGAGAATTAGTTTTATTTATTTTTTTCTGTGTTGATTTGATTTTCAGTAAATATAATAGAATGTTATGAATATTATCAATTATTTATAATTAAACGTGTTAAATTCAAAATAGTTTTGTAAATATATTCATTTCTAATATGTTATAGATATTGCAGTTATTTAAAAAATTTTATTGCTAATCTAAATAATCAAAGGGGTTATTTTAAAATTTCAGATAAAAATGTTTTTTAATTGTACAATTTTTACATAAAAATACTTTTTTCGTCATAGGTTTGTTAATATGCAAGTATATTATGTTATTCGATATAATTTATAAATAAATTATTTATATAAAAACTTGAAATTATGAATAATAATTCTGAACATTAAAATTTCTTTTCTTTATTTAAATATAATGCGGCGTAAAAATACTAGATCTATGAAATAAAATAATGTCGCATACAGTAAATTACATAATTTTGTAATTATGTGGAATAAAATATATAGTATAAATTTACGCAAACGATAATAATATTACTTTTTAATAAACTTTTAATGGAAATTAGAATTTAAATTTATTTTTGAAAGAAATTCAAAATATTTAGAAATATTTTATAGTAAGTGTAGAATTGATAGTATTTTATAGAAAATTTTTGTATAGAATCGAGATAATAATTTATAAAATTGATAAGATGTATATATTGAATAATTCATTCACTTATATTCACTTAAAATTATACTTTTACAATATTTTAAAGTTTTGATTGATCAAGTAAAAAAAATAAAACAAGTAAAATAATATTGCAAATAGAAATTAAAATCTGATTCTATATTGGTTATCACTTTTTATGAAATCATATCATAATAATGAGTTTTATTTTTAAATCGAATAAAAATAAAAAATTGAACATAGATAAATCTAATAATTCGTGATATACATATCTATCAAAGTGTGGTACAAGATTATTACTATAGTACAAGTCGTTACTATATATACAAGTACCATAATAAATAGTTAAAATTTTAATGAAAAGTATATGAATTTTATATTTTGTGAGAGAGAAATTAATCTATATAAATATATACTATTTCAATTACTATTTGACAATAATTTTTATATATGAAAAGTAAATTTATTTATTTAAATTTGATTTATTGTAATATTATATTACTTTATCAACTACTAATAAATACTTTTTAAAAGAATTTTTATTATTTATTGAAAAAGAATTAAAAATGTAATTAATTAATTTGAAAATTTCTACATAAAGCATACACTTTAGTCCATGAAGCACTTTCAGAATTTTAGCGTATAAATTTTACATTATTTTTCCAAACAATTGATTATTTTAAACTTTTTCAATGCAAAAAATATTTTAGTTTTCAATTTTATCGTAGATTATATATATATGCTATTATAAATTTTAAATAGTTTTAAAATTTAAGTAATAGAAAATAAGAATATGAAAAGTTATAAAATATTTTTTGGGTAAATAATTATCAATTATTTAATATTTATTCTAAATTATTTATTTACATTTATGTAATTAATTCACCTAAAATTATACATGATTTTTTTGAAAGAAATAGTTTCTTAGTAAATGTTTAATGTATAAAATTGTTTATTATAAACTTTAAAACACTTTAAACCTATATTTGCATGTTTTTCTTTGAAATTATTAAAGTTTTGAAAGAACTAATGCAAGAAAATTGAAATTATAACCAATTCTATATGCAAATTATTTCTAATAATGAAAGGCTAAATAAATTGTAAGATAAACAATTGGGTAATACGAAATACATTCTATCTAATTTGTATTATCACAAATGAATATTAAAGCATATGAAAATATCATTTTTCATTCCTATTTCTACTGACTTTGAAATAGATTTAATGAATATCATCAATTAGTAACTTCATACATATTTTCATACAAATTTACAATTGCTCTTCTCATCGGTCATGTATTTAAAAAGAAATGGAGTAATATACTTACGTATTCTAATTTTTTAGCATGAATAAATGCCATAAACACTTTTAATCTAAATCTTAAACTTCATCATTTTCTAGACTACATTAACAATTCCGTATGGAAAATAGAAAAGAACCGAAGTAGAATTGCTGTTCACTATATTCCAGGTCACATACGTTATTTATAAAGAAAAGTTTAATAGTTTAGCTTAAGATTTACTTAACAGCAAAGACTTGGTGATATCTCAGTGTATTTTTAAGAGATTTATAGAAAAGGAAAAACAATAGTTTATAATATGATAACTCGTTTCAATGATTCATATCAAAATGATAAAAAGATATTTTAATTTTTTTCATAATTTTGAATTTTTTGAAATTATTTATTTATATTTTTTTCTGATAATCTTTTTAAATTTCTTTTATAATTATTTAAACAATGAAATGAAAACAATTATACGCATTTATTATTATAAATACGAATGAATTATAAAATATACAAATTAAATCATGTCGTTAATTGACATAAAGTTTTTAATAATTTTATGTTTAAAATTATATAAATTAATATTTTATTAAATTAATTAAAGCAGTAATATTTTAAATAAAAGTAAAAAAATTTTGGCGATATTCAACCAATATTATTTATATCAAAGAAACTACTACTTACTTTGATAACATTCTATAAATTTTAAGGAATCGAACTTAGTGTAATTTGTATTTTTTTTGTATATTACCACTACATATGAAGCAAATAATCAAAAATTCGTAACCTTAAAGATTTATTAAGGAATTTCATTTTATAAAAAAAATATAATAGTATAAAAATTTTTTTTTAAAAATCTAAAACATTTATTATGTTAATTTTTGAATAAATAAAAGAATATATGCGTAAATAACCTTTAGTTAATAAATAGTGAATAGATATTTCATAAAAACAAATTAAAAAATCGTAGATATTTTTAAAATTATTATTTATAATTAGTTTTTTATTAGAATTAGTTTAGTTGTAGATTTTACTATTATTATTTCATAAATATGAAATATGGTAAAATAAATTATTAAGTAAATATTATTTAAATAATTTATTTGTATTAATTTATATAAGCTGATTAAAAATGTATTGTTTACGATTTTTTATTGTATTTAAATTCAAACGGATAATGAATATTTTTATAACTAAACTATACTAGTTGAATTTTATTACATATTTATTTTTATTCTTTAAACATTAATAAATCTATTATTATGCACAGAATTTAAAACTATGAACCTTAATTTTGTTATGGAATTTATTTAAAGGGTAATATATTAAAGTATTACATAACTTTAGATGCGAGACAACGAGAGCGATAGAGAAATTAAAGGGAAGGAACGTTACGAAAATTCTTTTCGCATTTTCGATGCCTATTGTGAACCATTCCTCATTCTCTTAACACTATCGTATCTCGACGCGTCGAGTGATTTCGCTCAAGGACGATTAATTTAATCTTGACGCAATAGTAGCCATACATATGGTCGTCGGTGCACGTACGTAGCATTGAGTTAGATATTTCTTGATCGCGTGTTAGCAAGTTTGACTATGTATGTATCTCCTTTCGGGAGAAGTTTCGCGGTCATATATTGGACGTCTAATTACTTTCGGAGGCTGAGCAATTTTGAGAATTTATCCATTCGGGCGATGATCCGGAAAATCGTAAGGGGTAAAGGCGATGAAATAGTTTCTTTGAAAATTGACGTTAATTTAAATTGGCTTGTTCATGGCTACGTGACACGTTGAAGATTACGAGATTAAAGCTATCGGTCGAGAACATGCCTAGAAGGACCTTCGAAATTTTACAGATTAGCATCCGGTTTGGTTTTGTTAATGAGGCAGAAAAAGAAATTCACTTTTTGCGGTTAATCGAAGAGCTTTCAAGATAAGTTTCCCGAAGGTAAACATTAAAATCAAGTATATTTTCAAAAAGATGATTAAAATATGTTATTTATACCTTCATAACTTATTTTTTATCTATAATTTAAATAAAACACAATAATATTTTTATAATATGATTTAAGTCGTTTAGCTATCTGTATCCTGTAGTATCTTTAATATTATAATATATTATTGTCAGTAATATATTTGCACAATATTTGTATGGTGAATTAGTTTTAATTATTAAATAATCATTTTTACTTATATACTTGAATAATATAAATACGATAAAGTTAAAATTTTAATTTTTAGAATGATAAATTTTCTTATTCAAACAAAAATTGGACAAAATTCCAATTTTCTAGCAAAATTAAATTTTATTTTCTTTCGATCATTATTTATTATTGCTTTCTGTACTAAAAACATATATATATATATAACATATTTATACGGTTTTAAATCAAAATAAACTTAAAAATTCACTCACAAATTCAAAATATATTTAATAAAGTGTATCGACGTCATTTACAATCTAGGTATATTTCTTAATAGATATCATCTACTAAACATATTATTTTTTTATTCAAACTTTAAATATTTGTCTATTGAGATCCGTTAACTTGGAAATGACTCAATCAGAGTACCAAAAGACGTGTCCGGTATAAAGGGATAATCGGTGAAGTCGGTATGTGCTGGATAGTAGTACAGTGACCCATAGGAAGTGACCCACGATACAATTTCCTCTGGCATCAGTCGTTCAATGCCCACTGGTTCAAACACTTTACACTACTTGGCTTTCAAGTGGTTTAGTTCAAACTTTCAAGATTCATCAATGATTAAATTCAATTAGATTCGTTTAGAATTCAGGAGATCAAGGTACTGTTTTTTTGAAATAAAATTGAATATGCTTAGTTCGAAATATCATTGGTATTGTTTAACCAGCTGTTGTATATTTATGTTATGCATAATAATTTACTTTTAGAGCGATGAAGTTATTATTATTATTATTAATGCCATTACGGAGTTTCATTTTTGGCATTTTATTTATTATTTTGACTTATGTGACGGCTAATGATAAATCACCAGGACATGCTACCGTCATGCTAAAAAATTGCTTTTGTACTTGCTACGATGAGGATGTTTCAAGCCAAAATAAATGCGATGGTATAATTTGAACAATTACTTTTTCTATTTTATACTTTACCAACTTTAAAAAATTTTAATTCGAGAAATTAACAGTTGAATGTTTAACCAAACAATTTACGCTTCGAACGTGTACTTGATTCCGAAGATAAAATATATTTTACTTAGTTTTATTAATATTCGTCAAATAAATTATTTTGTTACGCGTTACAAGTCTTAAAAATGATAAAACGAGATCATTTTGAAATTGAAGTTTACGTAATTTGACTGCCACGTGAATTGTTCAACAATTAACTATCAATTTAATTTAAACATTTTAAATTTTCACATTTTATAAATGGCTTCGTATAATAGAACCATTATTTATCTTGTAAGAGAAAATTGTTCGACGAACGTTGGTATTTAGTTTTAGATCATTTTGTACAATATAAAAATTTTTATTAAATTTATATATAATATTTTTATTTTACAAATATAATAATAAGATTATATTTTTAAATTTGTTAATGATAAAACTTACATATAATTTAAAATTATGTTAGGATAAGATTTGTATCAAACTTTATTTTCAAAGGTAAAAGTAATAGTATTATGAAATTTATATTATATATATCTATATATATATATTTATTAGTTATTCGATATCATTTACGTAATTATATTTTAATTTAAGAATATCTGGCTTTAATGAATTTATATTTGTTTAAGTTGATCGCATGTTCCGAAAAAAGATAAAATTCAGTTTGAATTATGAAAATAGCTTACTTATATTTCTAATAAATACATTTGAATTCAGTTTTCAAAATCAATTAAGAAGAAAAACCCAAAATATATTCGTGTCGGAGTATTCGTTCGCTTAGGTATGTATAATTGAATGTTTACTTTGTTGAAGCAGGTAAAAAAAATACGAGCATCGCTTACGCGGACTCGGAAGTTGAGTTTGTCAGTCGTCAGGAATGGGGCACTCGAACATCAACGAAAATACTTCTCGACTTGGAAACTGTACCTGCTCCGTACGTAGTCATCAGCCGCACAGACACCAAAAGCTGTTTTACCAAAGTTCAATGCATTCCGTACATACGCTCCATTCAGACCATTCACATCGAGTCCCACGGTTGACTTGCCATCGGCTACAACTTCCTCGTGGGTGGGTTCCGTTTGACGGGCTCGTCTACGTCGGACGTGGTTGGGACAAACAAGGGGCCTACACTCACAAGTATCATCAAAACAGTATCGAGATATCGTTTATCGGTACCTTCGGAGATGAGAATCCGACTCCGATGCAATTGGCTGCCACATACAAACTCTTGCAGTTAGGATTGAGGGAGAATAAGTTGGCTAAGGATTATAAGCTGCTCGAACACAAGCAAGTTGGAGTGCCGAATACGGAGAGACCCGGAGATTATTTGTACGATATCATTAAGGAATGGGATCACTGGGACTCTAATCATTACGGATCTTGGATGAGATTAATTTGTTTAACTGTTTTATTTCTCTAAATGATTATACCTACGATAAGAAATATACGTGGAATGCAATAAATAAATCACGTAGATATGCAATCCTATCGGTCTCGATTTTAATTATTATTAGAAACTGAATTTTGAGATTCAGTGTTGTAGTAATAAATATAAATAATAATGATAGTTTTCTTTATCGAAGGTAAATTCCAGTTATTAGTAAAAATGTTTATTATTATACGGTTGATGTAATTAATTTGATTCTTTTATCTACAATTTTTAATGCACTTGTGAAAAAAAAATTGTATACCACCTATTTATTATTTACACAGTTACAAAATTTCATAAATACATTTAAATAATTTTTGCAAATTTAATTATTAAGTAAGGATAATAGGATTAAAAATTTAAATATTCGAAGAACGCAGACCTTTTAAGAGTATGTAAAAATTTTTTAAAATATTTTATAACGAGGTTATTAGTAATTTACGTTTTATTAAAAAGTAAATAAATATAAAAAGCAAGCGTATTAAAATAATCTTAAAAGTTTTCAACCATCATTATTATAATAAATAAATTGAAATCTTCTTTATATATATAAAAATTTATTAATATAATTAAACATTAAAGGTTATTAAAGACTAATTCTTAACCAAATATACTTTAAATATTAAATGAATTTGCGAATCGAATAAATTTGTAATTATTTAATAGTGAATAATTGATAAATAAAATAATATTATATTGCAACTTTGAAATTTTAAGAAAATTTATAATCAAACTTTTAATAATTATTTTTTATAATATTTTCATGCATGAGAATATATGAATTAGTTTACTTGGTGTTTAGCACATTATTAATTTTATTATATTAATTTTATTAAATTATTAAAATAGCAGTTTCGTTAAAATTATATTTATTGATCTATTTTTATTTTTATTAATTTTTATTAGTAAGTTGAAACATGTAAATTTTGAATTCTGCAATTATATATTATCAAATCAGTTTCTATAAGAAAATTTGAATTATATATAACTTCATATTTAAGTACGAATTTAGTTATTTATTTGAATTATTTAACGAAAGTATGTCTGAATTTTTTTGCCAAATGTATTGAATCAAAATAATTAACAATACTATTTTATAAGGTATCGATAAAGGTATTTTAAAGAGCTTTTTACTTTAAGTTAATGTCGTGTCAAAATGATAAAAATCCGACAAGATTTGTGTCAGCTATAAAAGTTACGACCTAATTTATAACTTTGAAAGCTTTTTGTTTGTATTTTACTTCTAAATTCTATTTTTATTAAATAAGTACATTAGATGCAAACATAATTATTCTTACCTAGATCGGTTTGTGTGTTTAATTTTTTTTTTAAATTCAATCTGGCCAAAAGAGATCAGTCGGTAAATATGTCGATATATTTTTTTATAGAAATTCCCAAATTTATCGATTTGATTAAAGATTTGGAAAAACTCTTTCCAACAATTTTAAATAGGTTTTCTTAAATTTTTGTACATAAAAAAATTTTTAAATTATTCTTAAACATTTAAATAATTTTTAGAGTGTATAAAACATGCAACTATAAGATAAATTTAGATCATATCAGTCCAAATTTGGACTTAGAATACACATGTATAATATGTAGCTACAATTTTTACTTATATATTATTAGAGTTAAAAATTATTGCGTTTGATTTTCATTATATAATTCTTTTGTTTTTGTATAAACATAATAAATATATATAGAATCTTTCTGTACACATACATAACTTTTGCAATGGAATTAAAAATAATTTTCGTATCGAGAAAAATGACGTTAATAAATACTTGAATTATTAAAAATTAATATGTAACCTATACTACAAATAAATAAACTTATATTATATTTATAATATAAATTCATTCTACTTATTTCATAAAATCATAAAAGTTTTTTGATAAAACAAGTTTGTTTCGTTTCAGGTTTGCCGTGACTAAAATATTTACAGACGGTAAATTCGAGGTAATTTAATCTGTATACACTTAAAATTGGAGACCTCGCAAATACTTTCTTCCAATGTATATCAGAGAAAAAGAAATATCACTCCATCTTATTTGAACCAGATGCACATCAGTTTTATGGTAGATTCTCGCACTCGTTTCCCGATGTTCATCCTCACTGTATAAACCATCTAACGATGCGAATTGGAATTTATCGTTGAGCTATGTTATACGATAAACATTCATAGGTAAAAGTAGCTTTATTTTTACAAATAATTTCTAATTTATTCACCAAGGCTATCTGTGCTCTATAAATTCTTATCAAGGTTGGCTTCGATCGGCTTCATTCTCTTTTTTTCTCGTCAAAGAAAAGCTGCGCGAGATATTTAAAAGTCTATTTCAGGTGAGACGGTTAACTCGATAATAAAGATGTCGCCCGGATATCTATTGATGTGAGTTTGCGCTACGCCTGTCACTGCGGTGGATTTTTCACAGTTGAATACTCGCCGCAAATAACCACATTTCCCAATGTCATGCATCCTCTTTACCTTCCCTTTGCATCTTTCCCGCATTTCACCCGCATTTTGTCTTTTTTCTTATTGTTATCGACATCTGGCTTTGAGTATATTTATTTATCTTTTAACTTTTTTATTGAGTTTTCTGCGTAAGAATGTCAATTCATTTCGTAAATTTAAATTAGGATAATGCTTAGATTGAAAAGTTCAATAAAATCTCTATAATTTTTTTACTTTATAATTTTTCTATTGATTACATGGAGAGACATTTTTAGAAAAATTATTAAACTGAATATTCTATATTATACCTATATTTTTATACGATCAGTTTTGTATTATTTTGTTACAAAACATTCATTTATATTTATAAAGTAAATTTGATGAATATAATTTTTACATAAAAGAATATTAATATCAAATTGAATATAAATATTTAAATACTTACAAAATAATACTAACTCATACATTTGCATTGACAGCTAAATCGAGTATTACTTTATTTCATAAAAATAACTATAGTTTTAGAAAGTAAATTATACATATATATGTAAACGTTTTGTATAAAATTTTTTCTCATATAGGATACATTTTTTTGTAAATATAGATTTTTTTTAAAGTAGCTTATAAACTTTAATATATATGGTAATTTCTTCTATACAATGTTTTTTATAAATTTGTATTTTTTAAGTTACTGTAAAATATTTCAAAGTAAAATTAACTGTTTTTGTTATTTTAAATTTAATATATATAATTATGCTATTATGATTTTTTTAAAGTTCTGTATTACAAATTGACGAGATCACTTCATTTATGTAAATTGTATTATTGTTATTTTATTAAATATAATATTATATAATTGATTAATTAATTATATTATTTTTTTATATTTTTATGAATATTATATTTTGAATATGAAAAATGTTTTAAAATATTTATATCATAATAAATATTTCTTCCAATAATAAATTTTAATGTAATTAAAGATTATGTTTATTTTCGATTTAAATTGCAAATAGTTTTATGTGTAGATATATTGTGTGTGTATGTGTTTATGTGAATAGTGATAATAAGTTCGATTTTAAATTATGTCCTTTTTTAATTTATCAGGTTCAAAAATCTTAAAATTTAGTCTTGCATAAGGCAAATATGAAAGATAATATTTAAACTTAAAGAATGCATGTGTATAGCGTATATATGAAATGCATGTGAAATTATTTACAATAGAAATATAATTTTAAATAAAAATAATTTAATGTAATTAAAACAGAAATTAACTTATATATAAGTTAATTTTGGTATTAGTACTTATAAATTTATTGTTTTCGAAAAAAAAGCTTTATAGTATGTAAAGTTTTTGAGAATATTAATGAGCTTTAATATATTTTATAAAATTATAGACGAAATGTTATGACTCATATAAGTTTTTAATTAAGTAATTGATTAAATATAGTTTCCTAACTTATAAGAAATTATAATATATATTACAATTGAATTTGTTTTATTCGCTACTTCATATATAATATAAAATAATAAATCCAAAATCAATACTTTTTATACTAAATTTTATCAACCATATTTTAAGTAGAATATTTTCTTAAATTAATTTTATTTGATAGATATTTAGAAATTTCTGATAAAATTGAATATATTTATTCTATTACTTTTTTATAATGAATAAATAATTCATTTTATGAATTAAATCAAATATCTTTATTTTATTTTATTAGAATATATTGTAAAAATTCAGTTACCTTTCAATTTGAACTAAAATTGTTTTCTAGTGTAAAATATAAAACTTACAACTGAAACGTTCGTATCTGGTCTTGAGTTTTTAAATAATTTCACTTGAATTTATGACAGTATTTTTTTTCCTTACTCTTTACTATTTAGTTCAGAGGGTGAATGTTTTAGCAAAAGTACTTGTATTGCCCTTTTGAAAAAGATTTTTTAAACATCATATGACAGTTCCTAAGATCTTTTTTATTCTTATATATCAAAATGTTACTAAAATAAATTAAATTTTTGTTAATTTAATTCTATTTTATTATATAAAAATATTTTTAATCGTAGAATATTATTGTCTTTATACATATAAGTTTAATCGTGATTTGTTTTACATATTTAAATATAAACGTATAACTTCAATAAATAATAATTTACTAAATAATAAATAATAATTTCAGTTTAAAAGTACATATTTAAGTTATTTTGAATTTGTAAAATATATTTATTTTTGGCTGTTACGTCCAAAAGAATAAGTATTATTATTAAATAGTTAATATAATAATAGTTAATATAACATAAATATTAAATAGTTGGAAAGAAAACAATCCTTTATTTAAAGAAAAACTAAGTTGTATCAGTAGTAAATATGTCGTAAATATGTAAAGACGATATTTATTAATATTTAAGCATTAGACTTTATATATAATTTATATACCGAAAAATTATGATTTGAAACACGGAATACCAAGTAAGAGTAGGAAAAAGATGGGGTTAGAACGATAAAAAATGGCACGAAGTTTAGAAAATATGTTTCACGTATACAACATACTAAGTAGGATTAGAAGTAAATATTTGGATAAATATTTAAATAAAAAATATTTGGTATTTTAAAACATTAAAAATTATGTAAAATCGAAAATTAGAAAAAAATATGTTTGAATAAATAAACATTTAACTGAAAATATTATTAAAATATTAATTCATTATTTATTTATATTATTGATATTTATAAATTATTAATATTACTTTGAATTAGATTATTATCTGTTTTTATTATATAAAGAGAAAAACATTCATTGTGTTTGAATAGAAATTTCTTAAAAAGATATTTGTCCAAAAAAAGGTTGAAGATACTGTAAAATGTAGAAAATCATATCAAGTCTTTATTTCAATAATAAAATGTTTTACTCTACCCTAGATTATAAGTATAATTAAATCAAAAAAATAAAAATAGAAATTATTAGAAATTAAGAGAATGAAATATAGACTTTTTGGGGAAAATTAAAAGAATATTTGTTTGTGGAAGATAAACGTTGGAGTATAATATTTAATCGCACAAGGAAGAATTACATAGCAATAGTAGACTCAGATATTAATTTTGTTTTAATAAAGTAACGAAATTCGAACAATAATTAAATAAATGAAAATTACAATATAAAAATTACATTTACTGTAAATCTGTATTCTTTATAATGTGTATTTGATAAAATAATGTTAAATTAAATATAGAACTTTTTCTATGTAGTGTATAATATACCTTTTTTTGTTTTCATTGCTATTTTATGGACGAAGATTGCCTTATTAATATTTAAAAAGATTCTAAAAATCGATCTTGTTTAAATGACTAAGATTTTAAATTTAATATTTTTTATAGAATTTGTTTACAATGGATGACGTTTTTTATAATATTTATGATTTTAAATATTCAGAAAATTTATTTCAGGTATAGAAAAATTAGAATATAAATTTTATCCCATTTTATCTTTACATATTTTATAAATAAATACGGTATTATTTATTAAATGAACAAAGATGAAGTAATCTACGGCTTATTCGTTGGAATTTAATTTCCATTAAGTTATCAATCTCGAATTACTATTTTGAAATTCATATTGTAGATTTCTAATGTATCGTAAATACTCTATAAATTATTTCAAGATAAAAAGTAGCAATAGAATTAATTATTAATTTTTTAAATTAAAAGCAATAACTATAGTATATATTTTGACAGTCGGTAAAAGCTTACGTTCAACTTACAGATATTTTTTTTCAAATTTCCGACATTTTCATGCTTGATAGAATTGAAAAGCACTCGCTATCCCAACTTTAAGGAAAAAGCTGAAGCACCGAGATCATTAAATTCTTTTTACTCACATGGCCACTCGAAATTTGACATCCGCGTGCGCAACGAAAAAGGCTTGTGAAGCGCAAGCGTATTCAAGATACGGGGTGGAGAGGAAAAAAAGAGAAAAATGAGGAAAGCGAAGTTCGAGCGACGCAGCGCGAAATTGCATTTCGGTTCAACAAACTCGCAACACGCTCCCGCTTTTCATTTGCGATTTGAATTCGTTGGTTAAATTGGAAAAACGAAAGTAACCTGCAAACCGTAAAAAATGAATCGTATAAATGTACTTCTAACGCGCTTGCCTCGCTAATTCTTCCGGTTTTTGTTTTCAGATTTTTCAGGGCTGCACGCGGGTACACCGGGAGTCAAAAGTATAATGAAGAGTCACTGAGCAGAAGAATCAAATTCGCTAATTCGTTACGTGGGTATGTTTGGGCATGTGTATGTCTGTTTTTGCCCACTCGTATTTCACATTTTCACATGACGCGACAGCGTGCACTTAATTTGATGTACATATTTCAACGCAAGCTAGGACCACTCCAACCGACAAATATTTATAGTTGCTCACTTTGAAAGCACATCCGCCTCTAGTACATTTTACTCTCTCGTTTGCCTGTGTCGTTGCAATTTTATTGCAAATTAATTCATGTAACGATCAACTTTCATTTCATAGTTTTACATTATGTATCGTAGTTTGATAATGTTTTTTTCTGAAAAACATACGACTTGGTATAAGAAAAATGTAATTAATTTAATTTAATCAAGAAAATTCTTTGGTAAATATAAAATCTGTCAAAAATTTCAAGTGTTTCATCTTTGTATTAAATATCAATTTATAGAGATTGGTAATGAAAAAATAATGATTAATTTTTCTAGCGCATCGCCAAACTTTGAGTTCTAATTATTATCTTTTTACGAAATTTTCTCATTTACAAATAAAATGTATTTTAAGAAAAATTGACTATCAAATTTAATAAATATGTAACTATAAAATTGTTAAATTAAAAAATTCTAATGACCAGTTTCTTTAATATTTAAAATTTGTTTAGTCTTTAATAAATGCAATTTTACATTTTTTGAAATATTTTTTACTTCTTAATTTATTCTAGTTAATTATTTATCTTAAATACAAATTTGTACTAAGATTTAAAAAGCTTACAATATATATCTCAATATAATTAAAAATGAATAAATCAATTTTTTTGTTACTATTCATACATTCTATAATACAGTTGTGTTAAAGAATTATTCATCAAACCTTGTAAATGGAAATTGTAAGAAAATATTTGGGTCAATATTTTCAATGTATGAAATATTAATAATTCTCTGGAATCAAATGTAAACACTGTTTTCTTTTACTTTTAATATCTAATATCGCTACGGTAATGGTTTTGAATAGTTTTCCATTATGCTGCTGCTATTCATAAATTTATATATATATGTAAATTTATATAAATATGTATAGAATAAGTTGTAAAACATTTTATGGAAATGTCGCAACTATAAAATCGACGAAGACACGTGTATTTTGCTTTTAAGAATTTGATGCTCAAAGTTGTAATTCATTAAAAATATATACAAAGTTTTTTTTAAATTAGTCTGCTTTTTTAATGTAGTTGTTAAGTTAGAAATTTAGGATTGAATATTCGAATTGGAAGGACGGCTTTGAATATTCCAATAACTTGTCGCGAAGAACCGATAGACATCCGTTAACCAATAAGGATGATAAAGTTACAGTGCTAAATTGTTTCATTTAGAAGCATATCGTAAATCTAGTTAAAATTGTCATTGATCGTTATTCTTCCGGAATAAATGAAATACGTCGCTGTAAATTTAGTTTCTCCATAAAATGTCGTATGCGAGCATGGCTACGGAAATATAACACTCAGAAGGTATTTAGACTCCTGGCTAGTGAAACCGGACAAGGATCATCGAAGGTATAACTGCAAAGATCATAAAAACATTCACGTGAAATGCTCGAACTCTCTTTACAGTGGGAACATTTGAAAACGTTATAATAACGAAGCAGATATATGTTCTGTTTTATACGTAGTATCTAGGCAAGTAGCTAAACGACCAGAGACGGATTTTTGATCTTTTTCGTGCTCACGAGTCGTTGGTCGTTGACAAGGCTCGTAATTGGAGACTCGGAGTATAAGCCTGAGGCGCAGGGAGGAAATTTACTCGGACACGGAGAGGTGTAATTTGCACCGCGAACTTCCAATAGTTGGATATGCGAGTGGACGCGTTGGCTCGGTAAAGGCGAGGGTTTAAAATTCTACCGAATGAGAAAGCAACGTGCGGTGGAGGCACAGTGGGAGTCATTTATTAGGGTTTTCCGAATAAATTTCTCTGGCAAAGCTATAGTTTATACATCCGTGACAGTTTGTGCTTTTGTCAGCTCGTTTTGTGACTTATTATTCATCTTTTTACGATCTTTTGTTGATTTTCGTTGAAGGCTAGATTTAACGCGTTAGCAGCCTATATAATGAATAACTTTTCGTTTTATAATAGAAAGTCATAACGAGTAAACGATGAGAGCAATGTAATTCGAATAAAAACAGGTAACCTATTTTCATAACTTCTTCATGTAAACCTTTAGTTATTTCAAATTTTAATTTCTAGTTTTTTCAGCAAGAATTATCTTTCAAGAACTATTTTTCATCCATAAAATTATCCTAAAATAGAAGTTTCGGTTTGTCTTGCGTAAATATATCAAATTATTTTAAGTACGCGTATAATCGATAATTAATATTTATATACGGTTCGAGTTAAATTTATCCGATATGTAATTAATACGATCCTTTTTTGAAATATGTTCGGAATATTTTTGAAATAGCATATGTATTTATTTAATAATATTTTTTACGATTCTCTAAATGGATAAAAATTCGTGAAATTAAATTTTTCTCTAAAAGTATATGTTGTACAAAATGTACATAATATTATACATAAATATTTACAGTATAATAAAACATGATTTAATAAATTTAAAATATTTTCATACGATGTACAAAGGAATATGTCCACATATTCTATTATATGTACATACAAATCAGAAGGACATCGTATCGATCTTTTTTAAATTGATATTCATTGTGTTATAAATTAAACATTCAAATTTGTATTAAATAATTTACAGTTTTGTGAATAATTTAATAAACATACTTGTTTTAACAGTTCATTATTGAATACAATATTTAAAAATAATATCTCTACATAAATTACTAACGAATATTTTACGGCGGTATATATTATTTTTTAGAAATATGTATTATAATAAAAAATATTTATTTCATGTAATTTTATATTATTTTTTTTATATAATGTATTTGTAACGATATAAGTGGACACAAAAATATTTTGTCGTTGAAATAACTATGGAAAGTACATTATACTCGTTTGCGAAAATCTGATAAAAATATTATCATTGATATTTCATATATGAAACATAAACTCGGACTTATTAAGATTATATAAACTTGTAAAAATGTGAATTTGAAGATTTCAAATGGTATAGAAAAAGTTAATAAGACTGTAATTTTAATGACTATATATATTACTTAATGTAAATCAAATTAAAAGCTTACAATTTTTATTATTATTATTATTAGTTGAATTATTATCGTTATATATTGAATAGATTAAAACCACAGGCTGTCTTAAAAATAATGTACTCGTTATAAATGATACATTTAGCATATAAATTAAGGAATTAAAAATAATTAAATGTTCATTTGATATTATTTAGAAAAATGTAAAAAGATGGATTAAAAAAGTCAGCTTCGGTATAATAAACTGGAACCGAAGACCTTTTCCTGCTCCAAAGACTTGTTTTACTGGTAAAACGTTTTAATCAACATTATTTACAAATGAAAAATTTATTAATAGCGTTTTACTAATTGAAATGACAAATCACATTTTATACGGAATATGTAATTATAAAGAAGATCGATAAAGTTATAATTTATTAAAATGAATTGTTGCGATAAAAGAAATTTATATTATGATTATAATATAGGTTGCGCTTGAAAGATTTCTTTAAAAATAATTTCCACGAATTCTCCTTGTACTTGATAATTAATAACATTATCTTTTTCAGGATATCAAAAGAAAATAATTACGAAATGAAGCTTTTCATCAAATAATCTAAAGCAATATCCAAGACTACTATTTATGTGAAAGCATAGCAGTTCTTTAATATCGGCGTGCACGCTTATTAAAGCCATTAACGGTAACATACTGTTATAAACGCCGAAATCTTGATAACGCAACACAGGAGAGGAGAGCGAGATTTTTCGACGAGATGTTATTGAGAAACGCAGCGGGAGAGTTGCACGAATACTTTGCGCGTCTACGTTGTATTTTCAATGAGGTCTGAATAATTGTGAGCTCGCGGGAAAACCGGCTTAAGGCGAGTTCGGTTGAATTCGTATTATAGCGGCCTTCCGTTCCAAGGAAGTCTTAGCCGAGCTATAATTTTAGTTCCACCGCGTTCTCCTTCTAATCAAGGCAATCATCGAGAACTGATAACTATTCGTGGCCGATCGATCCCCGATAATCCCACGAAGGTTTTGCATATGTAGTCAAGATTTTACAACGATTATTGGTTTAATTAAATAGTTAGTTTGATAATTCAAGAGTGGATAATATTATTTTTAAAGAGATATTAACCGAAGTAATTATAAAACCTATATTTTTCTCATTATTCTGTTAGTTCCATGTTACATTTTACATTAGACATTATTTTATAAAGAAGATTATTCAGAATAATTCTAATTAAAATAATTTCGATATTATGATTTATATAATAATCTTGACGTTAACCGCAAGAGTTTGTACTTAAAAAGTTTATTACAGCTTATAATTACGGAAAATAATTTATCTCGATTCCAGTACGCGTAACAAAATATATATAATAATTTTTTACTACTATTCGAAGTTTCTTCTACATACGATAAATAAACGGTTGAAAATTTTAAAGAATTTACGTATCGCATACAATATATCTATTTTATTATTATTTAATATTGAAAAATTATACTCCGCTTATTATGGGTTTGTAAAAAGCAAAATAATAATCGATAAATCGTGTAAAAGATTAAAACAAGATACGGATACTTTTATGGAGAGATATTTTATTTGGAAAATTATTCGTCGCGATTAGATAATAAATTCATAATGTATTTGTAAACAAATTTGAAGTCGGTCGATTAGCTTAAGCTATCGTTCTTTGAGAGCTCTTCCTTCGGTTGTAAATTTAAGTTGGACCGTATCAGCTTCATTCTCTTATCCATTTACCAATAATCTGAAAAGTATTGTCGAGTTTGCCGGACACGCGCATCAGACGCTCGTTCGGATTAACGACATTTCGACGACGAGAAACTCTCCCACGATCCTAGAGCTAATGCACCATTGCGGATTCGAGTCATTTTGCAAGTTTTATTTAACAGCTTGATTTTTATGAGCCATACCGCGTGATTGGCTCGACCTCCACCGATGCTCGCTATCTGGGCTCGATGCTCAAGTCTGGCACTCACGTCCATTTAAACGCACGCATTTTATTACAGACTTTTAGATCGCTTCGTGTTTGTTTTTTTTCCGAGAGGATAGATCGCATATATTTATGCGATCAATATGCCTTGGCTATATTTTTTAATTATCGTAATAATATAATAGCATTTTAATTTTATTATCGATCGGAAATATCATTGGAGGCACGCATACAGTGTTATCCGTTATATATAGGTGATTTAATGATTTTTGGTCGGTTAATGAAAAAAGCTGTTATCGGTATAATATCGATACTTTAGTGTTTCTAATAGCTGTGCATCTATTTCGATAACAATTTTTATCCGATCAGAATAATTCTACAGTCAATTGAATCATCTTTTTTTGTATTTAATTTAAGCAATTACAATTTAATACTACAAAAGTATATTTTATACATCTTATATATAGTTTATGGATAAAAATTATTTTATCTTGAGTTTGATATATTTTTAGCAACCGTTTGGTGGAACTAAATGATATATTATAAAATATATAATAATTTAATAACTTAATTTTAGAATTTAAATTTTTGTTATAAATAATCGATTTTTTCTTGGATTTTTATTCATATTTTATTTAATTAATTAATTTTTTATATTTATGAATATTTGATAATTTAAATTTACCATTATCTATAATATATTCTAATATAAATATTCTAATATAAAATTTTAATACAATAGGCTACAATCTTATTATTTCAACTATGAAATAAATGTTTAATTTTTTTATACATTTTATTATTATATACTAAATAAGACGAATTAAAATCTTTTACAAATAAATGCTTGACTAATTAACATTATAGTAATATAATTAATATAAAATTTCATTTAATCGATTAGTTTGTTTCTGAATTTTATTAGAATTTTATAACATTAAATCTATATAATTAAAAATATTAAAAATTTCTATCATCGATAATAAATCTGTATTATATGAAATAAGTCAATATATTTTATAAATAACTTAAATTATATATATATATACACACATATAAATTCAGTTTTTAATTCGAGCTAGTTTTTTAATTAAAACTGGTTAGAAATAATAAATGATATTTTAATTAAAAATCATATAACAAATAATGGAAAAGTAAGTATAATAATTTGTTTAAAATCTAATTATAATTTAACTCATATAAATTGATAAATGTATTGCAATATATTTCGCATACTCACCGAGCAACGAAGCGAAAACCATAACGAAACAAGTTCCCAGGTAGACGTCGATGGACTTTACGTATGAAATCTTTGGAAGCGCTGCGTTGGTCGAGGACATTAGGGTCGTCATGGTGAGCACAGTGGTTACTCCGAGGGCGACCCGAGCGGGGGTTGCGTTTCGGTTTAGCCAAAAGCTCACCCACGAGATTATGACTATCAGCCCCGATGGAATGTAGATCTGAATCAGGTAGTAGCCCATCGAACGCACGAATTGAATCTCGCAGGCCAAGCGCGAGTAATTACCTGTGAATTAGACAACAGATCCACGTGTTCGAGTTTCCCTCGCAACCTAATTTTTTTTTATTTTATCACATTTTACTTCTTGGCAAAACATAACCAACTCCTCCCTTGCTCCATTTTAACTTTATTTATTCTTTCATAAGTATTGCATATTCTCTAGCAGAGGTATCGGTATTTGTTATTGATAAAAACTCTAGTCCTTTTGTCGTTGTCTACAAATTCAATCCCTCGGAAAGCTTTTTATTTTTAAGTTTTTTTTTTAACTTGAAATTGGAAATAATTACGGCAGTAGTTAAGTACTACGTAGATTACAGATATACGTGAATTATTATTTTGTATTTATAATGGATTATGAAGTTAGAAGTTGAAAATTAAGACATTTATTAAGACCAAATTGCGCAAAATTCTATATTATCGGTATTAAATGTAATTTATAGATTAAGTATATAGTTTGAAGTTAAGTAAATTAACTGAAATTTATTATCGATAAATCTATCGTTCACCAATGGGTACTTACAAAGTAGTTTTGATACCATTACAAGAAATTTAATTTATCAAGGTTATTATTATATCAAGCTGTGTAAAATTATTTAGTTTGAATAAATCTTATACAAATAATTATATAAAATATATGCGCCAAAGATGAAAGGATTGTTTATGTCGGAGAAAAGTTATTATATTAAGAAAAGTTATCACTTTGATATGATGGAATTTGATATTCTTCTGAAACTTTCATGCTAAGAAAAATGATCGTAAATTATAAGACTGCTGAATCTAAGCTTCTCCAAAACGTTGGATATTTTTCTTGATTATGAGGTAAAAAAAATTTTAAACTCTGAACTTTTAAGTTTTTGAATCGTAAAACAAAGTGAAATGTGAAAATAGTAAAACATTAAATTTATATTGACAATAAGATAAATAAATAAATGGAAGAAAATATTTTTTATATGAAAAAGTAGATTAACTTATAACATTATATATAAAAAATTTTAAAAATATTTAATTTTAAGTAATGAAGAGTTAAATTTTATTATATTAAATATTCGAGAAATTATTTTATGTTAGTTTAGTTTTAACGCTTGTACTTATTAAACTTGCTTATGCATGCTTATTACATAAACTTTTAGTGAAATGTTTTAAATAATTCAAAGTAATACAATTTTAATTAAAGATTAATTAAGCTTTCTGAATATTGAGTTTTACTTTTAATTTCTATCGAATAGAAAAAGATCACCTGATAAAATAACTTTTAATTAAAATAAACTATTTTTATTTTTATTTCAAAGCTTTATTTAAGCTTTTAATTATATTATTTAGAAAGCAAATGAGTTAATAAGAATATAATTAACTTGAATATTAATTACAGATTTATTTTTATGCGTATAATATATACAGTGAGGTTTCAAAGTTTTACGATTTAGTATAATATTTTAATTATAGAATTCTATTGTTTAAATAATTAAGGAATAACATAATATTTAAAAGATGAATTATTGAAATATTTTAATCGACTAAAGTTAGTATTTTTACAAGTTAAATAAGTTATTCTATATACACTTTTATTTTAAAAGTACATAATTATGTAAACTGAAATAACAATTAAATACTTGTATATAATTATATATATATATATATATATATGTTCTATTATTGGAAAAACCTGATTCAACGTTTCTTATGACTTTAAAAGTAGTAAAATTTAATTCATATAATGAATAGTCTATTAATATTTTAATCAATTTTTCTCATTTCACAGATAAGAGTCAATCTCATTGTCGTTAAACGGAAAAATATCGGGTTTCCTGCATTGCACCGTTGATTGTTCCACATTGATTTACTCGTTGCTTGCATTTTATTCAGTGCTTCTTCTCCAAGAAAATTATCATAATGAAAAAGAAAAGAGAAGAGAAGAACTAATCTTTTACAAGAAACGAATCGTCTCGAATTCACACAAAAAATGAAAGCTCAAAAATTAAAAACAAGTGGTAATGCGTAAATGTGTATTCTTTGATTAAATTTTTCTATTTACTCTTTTTGCTGAATTAATCGATTAAGTATCTGGTAAATAAAAAATAGCATACTTCAAGCTTATAAAATCATTGACAATGACACATAATGGTTAATTAATCGCTGATATACTGTCATAATTCGTTAAATTATCTGTAGAAAGGGAGATATCAACTTGATTTGCGTACAGAAATTAGAGTAACATGAAATAATTTAAATTTACTAAGTACATAGATTAATTATTATAAGTTTTATTTTTATAAGATAGTTTTTTATGAAAAAAGAAAGTTTTTTTTTAAATTACAAAGGCATCTTTGAGAATTCTTTGGTAAATATTTATATTTGTTACAATCTTTATTTTTTTCTTCCAGAATTTCAATAGCTCTAAAATCATTGAATCTTCGTATTTGTAATATAAATAATTATTAGTAAATAAGTAGAAAACTTAATGAATTGAATAGAAGTTAATTCTATCTAAACCAAAAAACAAATTTTTTAAATAATATTATTATGCACGGATTTGCAGACACAATAAATATTTTCGAGTAAATTACTAAAATATTTCTAAATTTATTTAAATTATTCAAGTACAGAATTTCTATGAATTTTATATATAATCATGATTTAATTCATTTCTAATTGATGTATTTGCTAAACTATTGTATTCTATCTATAAATTATTGATATTATTCAGATGCTATTTTATTTTATTCCTTTATTAGTTAGTTTATACATAATATAAATACAATAACTTACATCAACATTTTCCAGTTCCATTGTGAATTATATTTTATGTATGTCTAAATTTACAAAAATCAATTTATTCTTTTTTCGTTAGGCTTTATATTCGAAATAGTATTAAATCCTAAAATTTATTTTTATTTGTTTCGAGAATTTATTAAATTTCGTACAAAACAAAATAAATATTTTATTAGATTTTTTAAATAGTTCAGATTGAAGTTTTTAAAAAATTATTGATTGTAGAGAGAAGGTAAATATTTGTATTAAATTTAATGAAATAGGATTAAATAAAAGCACGCATATAGATAATGTTACAAAAATATTGCGATTAGTAAATGAAGTTGCAAAAAGAGGTATAGCATAAAAATTAAAATATTAAACGTTTAAAAACTTTATAATTTAGATATTTGAAAGTATATCAATTAAAAAAATGTAGAATTCAAAGAAAATTTAAAGTAAAAAGTTAAAAATTTGTTAAAGCTATACAACTAAAAATTAACTAACAAAAACAAAACTAATGAAATTTTAAAAATAGAAATTTATATTTAAATGGAATAAAAATAACAAAATATATTATTTCTCTGGATTTTAAAGGTTATCAAGCAATTAATTTAAATTTAAATTTGCGGCATATATTATTTATAGGAAATGAAGCAATTTAATTTAAATATTATTATAAATAAATTTTTTTGTTGAATTTTTTATATTCTTGGAGTTTTAAACAGATTTTTAAATATTTTGTATAAAAAAAAATTATGAAATTTTTTCTGATTTACTGTAGAATATTATGCATATATTATATTTTTTATAATTTATAATTATTTATGAGTTTGTATAACATTAATTCACAATAATAATGTATAGTGTTTTTACAATTATACTTATATTAAAGTTTGATAATATATATAAATATCTTATTTTTTGTTTAATTTAAATAAATTTTTACATTTTTAAATTTAATATGTTTTTTTATACTAATTTTTAATGTAATAGAAAATCATTAGAATTCGTTTATATTTTTGAATTTCAAAAACTGTAGGATATTCTAAAGACACTTATTAATTAGATTTTTTAATCATCTTGAATTAAAAATTTTAATAAAATATTCATGTAGCTATTTACTAAAGTTAACGTTTTAAACATTAAAACTATTTTAAAATTTTATAAAGATAATTGACTACAAATCATTGTATTTCTGTAGAACATCTGAAATTTATCATTGTTATTCGTTTATTTTTTAACATTAAATATTAAGGTTAAATAAATTCTATTCATTAAAAAAGTTCGTAATTTAATCATTCATAATTTAGAAATAAAAATTTTGTAATTTTATATGTTTTTTTAGTGTATGTGTCTTAATACATAATGCTGTTATTAAAATATTTAAGGCACGGATTTTAAAATTTTATTTTTTAAAGATTTTAATTTTAAAATATTTATGTTGAAAATTTATTTTACACAAAAATAAATGTCGTATTTTTATTTTTAAAACTTTTACAATTAATAATAGGCTTATATACATAAAAGTCAAATTAATTAAAATAATTGTATTATTCATATGTAGTTCATTTAAATAAAAAATATATATCGCTTATAAAATTAAAAATAACTGTAATTTTAAGTTGTAACTAAAATGTTATTTGAAATTATGTACAAAGAATTGAATTTAAGCAGTTTGTATTCAAATGAAAAATATGTGAAATTAAAATAGCTACAAAATTGAATACATTGTAACATTTTACGAGACAAAGTATTTGTAAGAGAATAATTTAGATTGGACGATGACAAAGATTCGGATTCTTCCCTAGGATTGAAAGACAAACTGCTGTGTAGTGGAAAATTCGAACTCATCTAGTTCATCACTCGTACATTTCCTATCCGAAGAAGTACAAAAGTAAACAAAACTCCGAAACAGAAATAAGTAAAAATCATCTGGAGTAAAAATCAGTGTACGAAGACGGAGAAATGGTTGAGAAAGCCCTTAAAACCCTATTCTTTGGGTTTGTCCTAGATCCTACCGTATACACATACCCCCTAGTGTCGGTTCGAAAAAACATCCGCTCTGGCAAGAGGGTAGGTTTCGATCGTTGTAATTCAGCTGGTGCAGTCTAGCGTAAGGGTAAACTCTAGTCACGTAGCCGCTCGACGGCGTCGTGGCGCCCGCCTCTTCCCTATGGAGATGTATTCGGTATACGTTGCGTCGAGCATAGCCGAGGCTCGAGCGATGTAAATGCTTCGCTTTCCACTGGCTTGATTTGGGTTGACGGCCTCGGGAATCGTGGATTCGGGAAAAACGAACTAACGGGGTGATCCGCATTTCGGTGGGAGGGATAAATTTGCTTATTTATACTGCCTTCGTCATTTTGTGTAAACCATAGTGAGTTGCGAGATGTACGTTTTGCAGAGCTATTTCTTTTGTATCCACGGTATCCTATTCTATCGTTAATAGCACAAAACCTTTGCTTTCATCAGATTTTTCATATATGATATTTATTATATACATTATCTTTTATATATTATATTTATTTTATAAAGACTGAAAATGTTATTTTTAAAAAATTGATATTAAGGTCAGCGTATATACTATAAAACGATAATTAATTAGCACTTAAAAAAAAACTGATTAAGCTTCAACCATTTGAGTTTTAGCTGAATTAATAATAAAATGTATTCGCTTTTCATTTTTAATTAAGTATCGTCCAATAATTAAAAAATGTACTACTTTAATGTAATGAGATGTTGATTTGACGCTTCTTTTTTTTAATAATTCATGAAATTGTTTTAAACTACATTTTATTTTTTTAAATAAAATTTTTAATTTTACGAAGCATTGTTACGGAATATATATAATTTACAAAAATTTTTAATCTTCAATATTTTTGTAATATTTCTGATATTTCAATATAGAATTACGTTAGCTTATAACTTTTCATATTTATAATAAAACTTGACGTTACCATGCATTTGTTGATACGTTTGATTCACAGACGGATTAAAATATTGATTTACTATCGATTGAAGTGAATTGAAAATGATTTAAATAATATTTAAACATTTTTAGAATTTTTATTTTTTGCATTATTATTTGAATTATTATTTTCGTATTTAATGCTTTATAATTTTTATAAAATATAATTTTAAATTTAAATTGATGTTTAAAAATTTTTATCCAAAGTTTTTATCGAAATATAACTTTATCGATTTATAATTTTATATAAAAAACTGCAAATAAAAAAAAATTCGTAAAAATTTAGTTTGTAATAAGTAAAATTTGTTTTAACAGTTATTAAACATATATAATGATAATTTTAATAGAATTTAGCATCTTTTCTCAAAGTTGATTTCAAAAGATATCTTATCGATAGTTTTAGTTCGAATATTTTCTATTATATTAGATAAAAAATTGATGACTAAGATTTTTTAGATTTAAATATGAAAAGAAGGCGTCTTATATTTAAAGTAAAACGCGATAGGAGCGTACAAAGAGATAGAAGGAATCTAAAACTTTCTTCTCCCATATCCTGTCAAGGAAAAGTAATTGGATTAGCCAATCGCACGAACTTTTTTGCTGTCGGAGTCGTGAAATTCAAAAGTACTTCAGAGTGTCTTTGGACGATCGAATTTGAGATAATCGAGAGGGCGGTAAGAATCAAAAAGAAAGAAGTGAAACGAGGAAGATTGATGACGGAAGTCATTTGAGTCTACCTAAGGTATAAAAGTTTAATTCTTTATAACGCGAACATTGGATAATATTTATGCCGAAGAGCGATGGTTTAATTGCGATTAATTTGGCATTCATTTTATACTACCAAAAGACGCGATTCTTAATTGAGGAAATAATTTTGCTTGCAAAAGAAGACGGTCTCGAAGTTTGTGTATCTGGGAATGAACGACGACGATTATTCAAGCTGGATAACGGAATGCAGTTGTTCGGATGGATCGTGAAATGACTAGGACGTGATAAGAGAATAACGAATAAGATAGAGAGGAGAAAAGACTAGAAGTAAAGGTGTATTTTAGTAGCGAGATCGTGCTTTTCACATTTGAGGAAATTAAGATATAATAGCTGCAAAAAATCTGCTATTTGCGGGGACGTGTGATCATACTTTTATTCTTGGGTACAAGATTGCTACATTCCAATACATTTTTCGATTTTCAATATATTATATTAAGGTATTTAAAGAAAAATGAGTACAATTTTTAGCAATGAATATTTTTATATATAATCATCGTTATTATATAATAACTTAATAATTTAATAAACACGATAAAAAATATTCCTATGATTTAAACATAATAGTAAATCAATAATATAACGATCAAGAAATCAAGAAATTTTGTTAGGCATTTATCCTTTTAGTTATTGGTGAATATTTTTCTCAAAGGACATCACATTTTTTTAATTTTAAGCGTAAAAATTGTAGGTCTTATAACGATAGAGTAGATAAATTGTTCAAATTCTGATATCAAATCTCTAAAAAGCCTTTATAATGTACGCAATAAGCCGTTGTATCTTTCACAGGTCAACTTCAGAGCTATTTATTCTATTTGTTCGGCGTATTTTGCGAAGTCCTCATATTTTCCCCCTGAAATCGTTTCGCGTCAGATGCAGAACAAGTAGACAAATATCTATTTTTGCTTTTTTGATGCTTTTGTTTTTTAAAAACTGAAAGCATAATTCATTTTTTAAATGAGATGATTATCAAAAAACAAAATAAATATGATATATTTTCTAATTCGTTACTTGTCGCTCAATCATTGACCGCTTAACTTCTATAAAACTCAAATTTTACGTAAATTTACATTATCGTTACTATTATGCAATAGAAAAAGTTATGAGCATACATTTTGTGGCTTATTATCATTTTTCATTAAAAGTATTTTTGTGAATAAAAATAGTACTTGATTTTATGAATTTCAAGTTTATACTTTCTTTTCACTTTTAAAAATTATTACTGTATTATTTAAATTAGTATAAAACTAGAATAAAATTTGTAAAATTTTACATATATATTTTATTTATTTATCCGATGCAGATTAATTCGAGTAAATTAAAAATTTCGATCTTTTAAGCGAGATATTTAATACTAAAAATACCGTTTAAATATACGATAAGTAATTTGAAAATATTGAGATTTTACTTTAAAAAGTCCAAGGAACGAACCCTCGGTTAAAGACAAAACTGGAAAAATTATCCATGATATCGATTCTAAAAGTGAGCTCAACTTATCTTACGAAGTTTTATGTAAGAGGTCAGATGATTTTATGTATCGTCTAGTGAATTGCTTCTTTATCTTTCGTAAAATTTTGCGCTCGTTGTGCGCTAGATAAGCACAGACAAAGATTTTTGAGATTCTTAGTAGATTGGAAAGTATATATTGGCTCTCGAGATGCTGTGCATTTGGAAAATGAGATTTTATACTGTGCCGTTGAACTCTTTGCGAGCTTTACTTTATATTGATGTTTACTCAGAGTTAAAATTCGCAAGGTAAACGGCTATCGATGCTAGTAAAATAATATTACAGTATTTTACGAGTTTGCTTCATAGTGATATTTGCTTTAAAATTAATTTATCGTACGACTCTAAAGATGTGGAGTTTGATATATATATATATATATATATATATATATATATATATAAATTTATAATTATCTTTTGTTTTTGATACGATAAGTAAATGATAGTAAAATCAGATATCTTTTAATATGAAAGCAAAAGTTATGATTAAAATAATTTCAGGTATATTTTATGTTTAAATATTATAATTTAAACAAAAAGAAATAATATTTATTAGTTTTTCATATCGAGAAAAAGTAGCACAGAATTTTTATTTTATTTTAGCTATAAACTATTATGCTTCAATGTTTATTTTAAGAATAATAATATTATATTTTCAAAGAAAAAACTTTCTTTTAATACGATTATTAAGACTCAGAAATAAGTAATTATTTAATTTAATGATACGTAATTTAGATTTTATTATTTTCCGGTATTAAGCTTGACTCTGCAAATATTTACAATCAAACAATGAGAACTATATTTAGTACATTGCATAACTTTTGTATGATCTAATTTTAGTTTTCACTGAAAGTATAATACATAAAATTAACAATAACGTACTAAAACATACAAAGTAAATATTGTGATGACGTTTTAAAGAAAATTTATAATAAATTTAAAGGTTAAATAAAAAAGATCGTATAATTAAATTTATTCATCAAAATTGTTATTAATTTTAGTAATATAATTTAAGTAATATTATTTTTTTACATATTTATTATTTATTAATAAATTCTTTTTTAATTATCATAAAAGTAATTAATTAAAATTTTTTTATATATAATTCATTATCAAAATAGTTTTTTTTAAAAACATAAGTAATAATATGTTGAAGTAAATATTGATTCTCTGCGGAATAAATATATTATAAAACCGATGTGAATATTTTGAATTTTTATTGAATCAGCAATTTATTTATATTGTGATCAATAATATCATTTTTAATATCAATTGTAGTACATAATAATTGTAATATAATAAATATTTTATGTTTTTTGTAATGGTTAATAGTATAGTAATAATAATAATAATAATGATACTAAACATTTTTATTTTCTTTTTATCAACCTATTCTCAAAATAGTTAATAATAAATATAAATTCAAAAACAGAAAAAAAATCTTTTATAATAATATTTTAATGTGATATTTTGATTTCATATTCTATAAACAATAGAAATTTTTATCTATAGCAAATAAATATATTAAATTAAAGATATACTTTTCAGTTTAATTATTATTTCTCAAAATAATAAGGGTCTTAATTATTATCAGAAACGTTAAAATTATTATTAGACAGGAATATTTTGAATTATCAAATGAATACTATCCTCGAAATTCTTTTAGTATACTACAATAATAGTTTTGAATAATATTTGAAATTATAAATATTTTAAGTATTTATTAAAACTTTATATAATATAGAAGATACTATCAATGTATTTTTCAAGAATATTATCAATCAGTTCTCATTCTATCATTCGTTGTATTTTTGCTTTCAAAAAATTCATGTCTGTAAACTTGATAGACAATCATTACATGTCATAATAAAGAATGAATAAAGAAGAATAATAATACAATAAGCTGAATAAGACATTTTGAAATAAAAAAGAAATAAAGAGAAATAGACTTGACATTCTAACAGATCTAATAGCTCTAATAGCTCAAAATAGCTTCTATTTATAAATATATCTATATTATATTTTTGATTGCGGTAGAAAGATATTATAATATAATTTATAAATATATGTATACATAAATGAAGAGAAGAAAACAGTGCATCGCATTGTGAAAAATATTAAGACAAATATTATCTTTTTTTAATTAAATCGTAAACAGTTGTATTTAATTTTATTTGTGTAATAAATTAACAAAATTAATATAAAATATTATAAATTAATATTATTACATACAAATACAGTAATATTATTGTAAATATTATATGTTTAAAAAGTTATACATTACAAAAGTATTATAAAATGACTATAAAGATTAAAATAGCTAATTTTTAAGAACAAACTTTTAAATTATTAAAATAATCAAGTTGTATAAAATAAATGTTTTTATCCTATATTTGGCGAATTAATATTTTACAATGAACATAGGTTCCATTAATACTTTGAATAATATATCTTTCTTAAAATAGATTTGTGAGCTGTTAAAACATGCGAATAGATAAGGATGGAATTAGTGCAAGGCTAAAATTACTTAGATATTTGTAAAATACGGTACCGAGGAAAAATAAAGAAATATAACAACCTTTTCGACGTTGAGAATTCACAATTTATGGTTCTTTGCATAATAAAAGTATCTTTGCATAATAAATGGGTGCATAACATCTAATAGATGTTGTAATGTGAAAAGGACAAATAGGTATCACTATATCTAAGTAAAATACATTGATATTCGCCTGCTTGAAAATTTTTGCTAATAATCTATTAGAAAATATCAAATATCATAAAATTTCTACAAAATTTAATTATTATTAAATTTAGGTAATGATAGCAATATATTCACCTAGTATCTAATTAATTTTTATAAAATTGTATAATTAGAAATTAATTATAGTGATAAAATCGTATTAAAAATGTCTTTTAAATACTAATAACTTCAATTAAACATAATATTAAAAACCTAATTAAATTATTTAGTTAATATATTGATTCAGTTTGTAAATATAGGAATTAAATATGTTGCAATCCAAAGTCAAATAAAGCATATTTGATCTGATACAAGTACTGCAACATTGAATTTATAATTATTAATGATTTGGTAAATATTAAAATAGTACATATATATATATAATTACATACGCATGTATACACTTGCGTATTTGAATATTTATCTATTTTTATAAAAAATTAATATTTTCATTACCTTAATACACATAGTACATATATAGATAATTTATATAGATAATACACACATGATTTGGGATACATTAATTTTGGAGTATTTGATTTAAAATAAATGTCTGATAGACGTTAAATTTGGATATTTTTTATTTTGAGCTATCAGATAGGTAAACTTATCCTGCTCGGAAGAAAATACCTTTCAACGGTGTATGGTCGAAAAGCCATTTTCAAAGAGCTAAGTGTTTGATCAAAAGAATAATTTACGAAATTACGTTTGAAAGGAGTTAGAGGAAGTTTAGCAGTACTAAAATCTAGTTCGCTTAGATATGATGTTTCAAGTAAATTCAATATTTTAACAGCGGCAATAACTTTTCAAAGCAGTAAACATAAAAAGATGAAGTTTTAATTTTCGATATGAATTAAGAAGTTTGTTCGACTTTGGAAATTTTTATGCCATATATTTGATTTTCAAAAATATCATTTATGTCCAAAGGCACGAAGTATATAATAATATTAAAACTAAGTATATAACTTTACTGCGATGGCTATTTGAGTTTATATATTAAATGATAGAAGTTCATGCATAAATGGACATTCGTTGGAAGTTATATTATTCGTGAAGAATAAATTATAAAATTAATTTAATAACGACTGAAATATAAATTTTATTTGACAATAAGTTTAATGATCAAAAAGATGAATAAATTTTTAATATTTTATCAATACTCTTAAGGTAAATTTTATTTTAATTATTACATATTGAATTTTAACAGGAGTTTTGTTTCTGAGATACCGATTAATAAAAATTAAATTTTTTTGATATAAAAAATAATTTTGCTGATTATTACAAATTTTAAATATAGTAATTTACATATTTAGGCTAGCATAATGTATATTCAAGAAATTTTTGAATAGATATAATTTAAAGCCAAATTGTAATTATTTCAAATTTTAGATGTTTGATTTAACAATATCTTTGTAATAAATAAAATTTTATGCACAATATATTTGTTAGTTTAATAAAACAAAATTTTTAATTAATTGAGATAATTTTTACACAAAATTATAATTTAAGAAAATTAACATTATTTTATGTATCTTATCATTTAAGTAAATGAAGTTCAAAATATATTAATTTTTAAACTCTAATCATATACGTAGTAAAAAATTTTTAAACAAAGTTTCCTTACTATTTTTAAGACTAATTATTTTATTAATTTTCTGCTAACAATTGTATTAGAATATAGTATGTGTCTAGTATTATTTTGCTAGTTATAGATTCTTGCATGTAAGATTAAATCTTCTTTTTATTCGATTTCGTGTTTTAAAACATTTTTGCTTTTTCATCAAAAGAATGAGTATAAAAAATAAAGAGAAAAACGTACTTAGTACACGCGACGAAAAATAGAAGCTAGATAAAAGAAGAAGAATAAAAAGAATAAAAAAAGAAGTGAGAGAGAGAAAAGAGACTTACGAGATTATATAAAATGAGCTGCCTGTATAAGAAAACGGAAACACCTCATGGATCAAAATAAAAAGGCAAAATAAGGAAAGTATGCGAACACGCGAAAATAAATCAGATCTGTTTGCAATATTCGCTTTTCCACCTTTTGACAGATCGTTCGTGGTGGATTATATGCGGGTCGTTTGTATTTGTCAGATACTCTATTTCTTTGTTTTTCACTTCTCTCTCTTTTTCTCTTTGTTTTTCTATCGCTTTCATAGATACGAAAAAACTTCTTTCTTTTTAGTTATGTCATTTTTTTTTTTTTATTGCTGGTCAAATTTTCTTCTCGCTGTGGATGTTGATTCTTCTACTGTATCAAACGTTCGATAATTTTTTCTCATAGATACGTAAATTTTTTTCTGTTTGTTTTTTTCGATCAAAGGTAGAATGGTTTCTTTGGATTCAAGTTCATGAATCTTACATTGCATTTGATGGAAGAAATGTATGAAATTATCGATACTATCGTTGTTTGGGGTATTTCGCGCTTTTCAAGCGGATGAATCTATAAGTAGATCTCGTTCTATATTTTTTGGATTTTCATTATTCGTTACCTTTGATATAGACTATATTTATTATTTATAAAAATTATTCGAAATTTTTGACGGCTGATGCGATCTTGTTTTCATAATTTACACTTCATTATTTACACTTTTTATCAAGTTTTAATTTACATTTATATTTATATTTTATTATATAAATATTTAAAATTTTCAATTTTACATTAAAGTATTGGAAATTAATATGTTTTTGATAATTATTTATGATAAGAATGTATCTAATTAGCCTTTCGTAACGTATATTTAAATACTACTTTAATTTCAGAATTAATAATCATTTATAGTAAATTATTACGTTCATAATTTAAGAATTATTTAAAATTTTGCTAGTTCAAATCATGTAAAATTCATTGGATATTTAAATATCGGGGTAAATAGGCCGAAGGTAATAATGATAACAATGGTGAATGAAATCTGATTATATAAGTAAGTTATAGTTATAATTGTAACTTTTTTCCGACGTTAATAAAATATATTGAAATAAAATATATTAAAATATATAATAGTTTTATAAGTTTTGCATTATTTAACTTACCTTAGAATTCCAAATGAAAAATAAATATAAATAATTTTTAAGAGTATCATTCAACAAATGCTTGTAAATACTATTTTCATAAAAAATTATCAATATTTTATCATAGTGTAAAAATTAAATATAGTAAAACGAAGACAAACAATTATTCATATTTTTATAAAGAATAAAATAAAACTAGATTAAAACAACTTGGAAAAATAAAATAAAAAAGAGACAGATTGTAGACTCGAGAAAAGGAACATTGACGTTCCATACGTAAGTTCGAAATTTCAATGCATCTTTCCAAATACCTCTGCCGTTCGCTCAATCCTTTTCTGTCTTATTTATTTCCGTCTTACAAAATTTTGTTTTAAACTTGGGGGGGTACATTACCAGTGGTGAGACTAATTTCCATGGCGCGCTGCCGATGTCCGAGAACTTTGAATTGCGGCAGACTGACATCGGTGCTTACTCCGACGCTGGACAGACCCTCGTTCCACTTGTAGCGGATGTCTCTCATGGTGTAGCCGACTGGAAAATGAAAAAGAGACCCCCGCTTGCGGTTTGGTATACGTACCTTATTTCAACACGCACGAGAAACAACGAGTAAGCTCCGTCGGGGGCCTCCACTTACCTTCCCTATCTTGTTTAACATTTTTCCTTTTTTCCGCTTTATTCTTTTTTTTTATTCATGACTCTTTTAGTGCTCTTTTATAGGTTACGTAATATTAGTACGTAAACACGTGTGACTGGTCTAGCGACGTTTTTATTTTGTCTCGGATTTTTATATTTCACTGAAGCTTCTCTTTCATTTTACGAGAGTGTGCGTTTTATTTTCTGTGCGGTGTAAGTGCTGGCTCTATATTTAACATTTGGTGGCTCTTTTCGACTTCCGATTTGGTCCGGCCTTTTGAAGAGAGAGACTTACAGAGAAATAGAGAAGGTATAGGAAATAATGTAAAGAATAGAAACAATAATGATAGAAAAGAAAATGTGATCGAGAAGAAGAGTGAGCCGAGAGCTATGGAGTGCTTGTTCTTCGATGCGTTACCACTTTTTGTGACTGTGGAAAATAAGAAGAGAAAGAGAAAAAGTAGAGTGTATATATGTTTGAAAGGTAAGAAAAGTCATTAGCGTCTGTTTTTCAGTCGAGTGTAGGGCAACTTTGTATTGACGACGTAAAAAACGTTTAACTACTGATTTATGATTGTGACAAAGAGGAAAATCTTAAATACCGAGTTACTTTATGTTAATAACTCTTTTATAATAATGTGCTGTTGGAAATTTTCATTAAAATATTAAACGTTGCGCGGTTTTTAGAAAAAATGAGCTTTTATATATTTTTCCGAATAAATGTTAATCAGCAATAGATTGTGTTATGTTAATATTTCGAATTATCATAAATTTTCATTATTATCATAATTATTATAAATTTATAATCTTACTACATTATTATTTATTATTAATTTGTGCAGTTAAATCAATAATTTTCTATTAGTTGGTATCGACGATAATTTTAACCATCGAATATTTAGCCATATTTTTGTTAGTTTATAAATTAGTATCGTAGGTAAAAAATTATTTTATATTATTTTTATGAATTTTTATACATACTAAATAAATATTTATATTTAATATATTTATAGAAGTTGTGATTATATATGAAATGTAAATTAAAAATTCCAACTTAGTTTAGTAATTTTTTAGTAAATAAATAATAATAATTTAATAAATTGACGTAAATAGATTTATTATAAATTTCTGTTTTTGAAGACGTTTTCTTTTACAATCTAACTTTAAAATAATATTTTATGTTTCACAATTTATAATAATTATAAAAAAATCGTAAAATTTATCAGCTAATATTACTAGACCAACAAATTTTCATAGATTATCTAGAAATTACTTTATTTAAGTATTAAAAATTCTCGATTTAAAATATGCATAAATTGATATTTTGATATATTTATTAGTGATTTTATAATTTCGATTAATTATAAATATTACAAAACAAGATTAAAAGATTTCTTACATTATTTAATAGAAAAAAAGAAAAAATAAGAAATACTATATAACGTTTGTAATTAATGTTAACTGCATTGAAATTAATGGAACTGTAAAAAAATATACTATTGTTTTGTTATATAGCCAGTAATAAAATACCTCTTTTACTTTTGATATTACATTAGTAAATATATTTTTGCTGTGTCATTCTATTAAACTTGACAACGGGAATTATATCAATCAGAATTTTCTTCTATGAACGTAATATCAGAAAACCCGGCGTAATTTATTATCAGCAACTTGTTATGATTATAAGGTAAAAGCAACGCATTATAGAAAAAGTTAAGAGCAAAAGTATCTCCGGTTCTCTTGACGTTTCTTTTTTACGATAGGAATTTATCAGGTTACCTTCCATTTGCGTTTTATTTTTGCCATCCGCAATTTTCGTTTACAATTTCTAGTCGCGAGTATTTTTTCTTTTCATCATTGAGTAATAAAATTATCTACGATAACAACAGGATCTAGTTCTCGTTGCCTTATTTCTTTTATAAAAATAGACGTTACGAGTACTTAATGTACACAAATATTTTTTGAAAAACGTTTATGCATTATAATTTTACTTTGGTTCGGAAATAAAATAGTCGAAACGATAATTTATTCTTTTGAATGTTGTTATAGGATTTAGTAAGCTTTTCAATACAAATAATAGACAATTAATTTGAATTCGATAAAATAAAATAATAATTTTTATAATTATATTTTTATGATTTCATAATTTGTATTCATACGATTACAGAAAATAATATATTTTAGATAACTTAACACGGTAACTTTATCTGAAATTAAAAATTCTTTTAAAATCAAATAATCATTTATATTTTATTAGAATTTTTAAATTTTAAGTTTTAAAATAATATAGTTTGTATCGTATTCTTTTTATCAAAGTTTTATTTGATTTTAACATATATATATTTTCTTAGTATTTCTAAATTATTAATTTATAAATTTTCAATAATATGTTTATATATTTATTTTTAATATATTCAATTTATTTTTTACTTATTAATTTTTTTTTTAACTATATCATCATAAGTATCCATAGATAGAGAGTTTTGATAGTCTTTGAGATTTTTCGTTCTTATATTCGTAATAGAAGGGAAATGTAGAATATCTGAAATTTGAGTAAAATGCTTAGAATTTTTGATACCCAGTATAAAGGAAAATATCAAAGTATAATCGATAATCGATAATGTGATTCTGTATGTTCATACACAAGTATCGTGACTGACAGAAGCGATTATTTATGATGAAAATATTCATAGCGATAGTATTCATATTAAAGTAAAAGAAAAGAAAAATTGTGAATAATTCCAAAACGAATGTGCTTGTCTATATATGCGTGCATGTCCATATTTATATGTACATATCGATGAGTACGTAAAAAGAGAGAACGTTAGCGTATTATAAATATAGAATAATACGAATGGACGAGAATGAGTAACGTTTGTTTCAGGTAATAATGTAAGTAGCAAATATCAACATTTAATCAGACCATCGTATTAGGCGAGTCTGTCATTATATTTGCTTGCATATACACACTTGTGTATGATTTGTGAATAATAGCATAATTTTTACTGGCGTAAGTAGGTGTAAAATATATTATATGCATAAGTACATACGTATATTACTGTGAGAAAAAGAGAAAATCATCGCGACGGATATAAGATACCTATATTAGAAAAACTACGTAAAATGTGAAGAAATTAACGAGCCGAGCATAAAGTATGTGTGTGTGTGTGAGAGAGAGATAATAAAAATAGAGAAAGAGAGTGAGAGTGACAGAGAAATATCTACCTGTAGAAAGGTGTATGGTTGTCTGACGTTGCCTGTGCCCGAGGACGCGAAACTGCGGCAGTTCCACTTCGCTTGAGATGCCGACCGACTGTAGACCGGAATTCCATTTGTACCGAATATCACGCATTGTGTATCCAACTTGGCCATGGATGCATTGGGAGGAAGAGGAATCACAAGAACACAGAAAACAAAAGAAATTCGCTGCTCTAACATTCGGTTAAACATTAGAAATCTATGCGGCCGACTAGATATTCAATATTTATAATATGCTATGAAAATAAGTAACGAACAAACAAAAAGATAATTTAAAGAAACAAAGTCGTTGCAGCATTCTGATTCGACTAGGAATTTACATATTAATTTTAAAATGAAAAAAAGGATATAAATGAAATAAAAGTTTATATTACAGTTCTCGATATAAAAAATTTATGCCGAAAATTATATCGATTTAAATCTTACGGAAAATTTAGAATTTGAACGTGTTCGATTATTATGCCATACATCAGTGTTTAAAGATCATAATTTACTGGAAAAGGCATACAAAAAATTGAAATTTATGAGAACCGTCGTGCGACGTTAAGCGAACATTACACAGGACGATGAATTTATTTCTTCGTTCTTTAGCGCAACACGCGAAGCGGAGCCCAAAGAAAGGCACCAAAACAAAGTTTCGCGGAAGTAAATAAAGTAAGACGCGTGGCCTTTTTCAGTTGCCAGGATTAGTATGTACGCTTTTGTGCATACGAATTCCAACTTTTCTTTTCTCGGGTAGGCGAGGGAGAAGAAAAAAGTCCATTTCAAATCGCGTGTTGCGCACAGGAAGTCCGAGTAGGTGTAATTGCAGCTACCGTCGTATAGGGCGATGGTCGAATCAGAACGCCCTTAGAAAAGAGAAAAATAAGAGGTGGACAAGAACTACTTGAGATTAAGTGGATTGATTAAAGTGGTTTGTTTTTCTTTTTTTACAAAAAAGACAGAGGGCTTGTTTTCAGGAGGAATTAAGGGCGTAATTCTCAGAGAGGAAGAGAATGAGAAAGAAAGAGAAAGAGAGCTAAGAATAAAAAGAAAAAAGACTTAAATTATACATACGACTAAATATATAAGAAATTTTATACAAAAGATGACATTATAGTTAATCAATTAGCACTAATCTATGATAGAATAACAAAAGATTACTAGGATATTCTTTTATCTTTGAAAATGATTTTAATTGCTATTATTGTAGTATACTTTTTTAATTATTAGATGTCTTAGAACAAATTTTTTTTTATTTCAGGTATAAAGTATTTTTTGAAATTCAGTTATTATTTCGAAATTTATCCTTGATTTTTCGAAATGATTTATTTCTTAAATTATTTAATTTGAAAAACGATGTACTTTAATTAATATTTATATTTTATAATTTTGTAAAATAAAATAAATGTTATTTATAAATATATTTTAATCTAAATTTATTAATTTCATAATAAAATATTCTTGTTTACATTGATGCAATAAAGTAAATTTTTTTGAAAATAATTCAATTTATCCAGATATTATCAATTATAAATATTAAATATAATTTATAAATGCGTCATGATTATTTTTATATGAAATGTATGAAATTTTGTGACACTTTGGTTATTCTGTCATGAAAATTGAAAATGGTAAAAAATAAAATAAACCAATGAAAAAGAGGTCTTACGTCTCTACAATGCTAATTAAAAGCTCGGATTGCAAAATTAATATTAATATACGTAAAATATTCGAATGACCCATACGTAATACTATTTAATTAATGTATTTTTCTTTCGTTTAATTTGCTGCTATCAAGAGGTCAAGATCAGTTATATATTTGTAAATACTTTATAATTTCAGTATTTAATAATGTTTGATAATTTATTATAAAATAATACGAATGAAATAGTAAATCACGATATTTACTATTATAAAAGTTTAAATCTTAATTTCAAAAATATTATTTATTATATTATTTCTATTAAACGATAGTTTCATTATATTACATTTTTTTACAATTACGACTAATAATTCTTTTAATTTTTCTGAAAAATTGACAGTTTTATGTAATATCAAATAGTTTAAGACATAAGTAAAATATTTTTAGCTATTTAAGTTGCAAGAAAGAAAATGTATGAATATAAGGTATCAAACATATAATGAAAACGGAGTTAATAAAAATTTTCCAGCAGCGACGTTACAAAAAGGAAAATCAAATATTTTAAGTATTATATTAAGATATAGGCATAAGATAAAATAATTGTAATTACAGAAACAATGAAAACATCAAATACGTCACGTAAATTATATCAATTAACTAATTACCTTAAATTTCAAGTAAGTCCATAAAACAAGTTGGAATAGAATGGGATGGTATAACCCAGTTGTAAAGTTCTCGCAAGAGATTAAAATTGATTTTCAAAAATTTCCTTGCTTATCCGGCCTTGTACCCCACATTATCGAGTAACATACGTTTTCGATTACCGCAAAATAACCTTGACCTCCGCGTAACATTTGCTTCTATCGTATCAGGTTTTAAAACTAAGTCTATCCAATGTACGAATAATATTGTGGGTGACTTCGTATCCCGCGATTCTATTGTAAACCATACGAGTTTCGAGATGCTCCAGGTAAAAAATAATATATTAGTCTTGAAATTGCGATTTTACTTGAAGTTTCAGCTGAGTTTAAATGAGCTAAATTTAAATGTATATTTTACAATTAAATTACATTAACAAAAAAATTCATATTACATAAGCTTTCAAGTAAATTTTTGCTTTATTATAAGATTAACTTTATTTTAATGACACTATATTTATTATTTATCATTTTTAAGAGAATTTCAAATAATTATAGAAGCGATATGAACAATTAGAAAAAATTTAATTTGATTAACTTGACTCTTAAAAAAGATAGTATCTACTTACAAGGCGATTGAAATATAGAATTTATTTACGATTTAATTTTACGGATTATATACATGTTACATTTGATATTCCACGCATCAGTTTAATAAATTTCTTTTAATTAGGAAATATATTTATTTTTATTTTTACAAGAATGTATTTTTTTAAAACAAATTCATCTAAAAAACAAACGGTTATTTTATTATGATGTTTTCGATTGAATTATTTATTATTAACAAGATTTACAAAATATACTTTAATTTATGTACGGAAACTTTTATACAAAAAATATTTAGTAAAAGTATTTTTTCGAAAAATGAGAATTTAATTATCCTCGGTTTATCATTTATATTTTCCGACTTGGAAGTCTTTGAATATGAAAGTTGAAATCGACTCACAGCTGGTGAATTTCCGCGTTCCCATGGGCTTTCAAAGCTTCTCGGTTTTAAACGGAATCGCTAGGGACACGAGCCAAGTCCACACCCGACTTGGAACGCATGGGCCTTTCGAGGATTTCACGTATTCACGTATCCTTTGCGCGTATCACCCACACAAACACGAACGCAGCCAGGGCTGCGACTGCAGAGTAAATAGAGCGAGTTAAAATAGCATTCCTGCGGCAGGGATTGAACGCAACGCGAACATCGTCTGGTATTCTAACCGCATGGGTTCCATTCCGCGGCTCGTGATTCGTGTAAAACTTACCCGCGAGTTTGGTTTAACGACATGGCGATGTTCGCGCTACGTTTACCCTTCCGCGTCTACCGACGTTTGCAGCTCAGTTGAAATCGTTTTCGAGCTCTGAAAGCTCTTTCGCGAGGGGCGTTAAGAGCCAGTTTCCATTTGGCTGCTACTATCTCGTTACGCTTCCACGTTCGTTTATTTCTGGTACCACTGGGGTGATCAGTTTTTATTAAAAAGGAAGCACTTGAATTTTAACACATTGGAGAATACCGTCGAGATGGTTTCTCGTACTTCTTCCATCGACTTTTCGAGTTTCGCGTGCAACTCTTATCTTTGGCCTTTGAGGGAATAATGTTTGCTTTTGTCGAAACTCGAAAAGTAGTTAGGCGAAAAAAAGTTTTCGTTCGGTTTTTTGTTGTACATGCTCAGGGTTTTAACGGCCAAGAGTAAAGAAAACTTAGTGGTTTACTGGGTATACTATATTAGGTACAACACTGAGATGACATTTATCAACATCTTGGAGGTAACAAAGTCGGAGAGTTAGAAAAATTTGTTGTGCAAGCGTGCGTGAAAATTCTAGCGTTACTAAGGTCTTAATCATGCATTGAATTAGAATTCAAGCAAACGTGTATTCTTATTACTTGAGCAACGAAGAGAGAATAAATTAGAGAAGAATCACCGCTAATTGAAAAAATTCGTAAGTATATAATTATCGTTTGAATAAAGTCGTAATAATTTTGTAAAAAATACCGCAAAATTGTAAATTTAACGCGTACGCTAATATCCAATAACCGAAGCACCGATAAGTATAAATGATAATTTTCGACTTAAGATTTTATTGTAAGTAATGCCTTTAATTAACAGAAGCATAAATTCTCTTTAGAACTCATTAGCCTCGATTAAATAGAATGTCAAACAAGCAAGAAGCGGATTTTTTACCGTTCGCATTATCATCGCCGTCGTTTAAAATAAAAAAAAAAATTTCCCGACCGACGATTTCTCGTATTTACCTCTAAAGTGTAAAGAGGAAAAAGGAAAAAAAAGTAAAAAAAGAAAAAAAGAAAAATGGAAAAAAGCAAAAAAGCAAAAGAGCAAAAAGGGCAACTGCTCTAAAATATACCGGAAACGCGGGAAAACAAAGGAAAACGCCTCCTTTGCGAGGTCGCAATCTCTTTCTCATCTCTTTCTCATCTATTTCGCATCTCTTTCGCATCTCTTTCGCATCTCGCACATCGTTGCTCGGGCCTTGCATATACGCGCGCATACAAGCATCAAAGGCACGCGCGACCACAATACAGACGGACGTAGATAGAAGCTTTAGTGTGCAAAGCAAACGTGCTGCGTTTAAGGAAGTATACATAAGCAAGTGTATACACTTACTGTTTTCTGACATGCTTATCGGAAGTTTCGTATCGTCTACAGGGCGGCCGAATGCGCGAGTTCCAGTTACGTAATTGCAACTCAGCGCTTTTTATTCGTGTACAAGGGGCTGTCTTAACGAGCCTCGGGCTTCCTAATGTCTCTATATATTTTATTGGATCGTGTGCAGGCGATCGATCTTGACGCACGATCTTGCATTCTCGGTCCCCTCGTCGACGTTCGCTCGCCCTGTATTGTTCGCGCGACTGCTCGTAAACGCGTCCGCGATAGGCAACAGTCGTCGAATCGAACACGGTATTTATTCCAATATTTTGAGGCTCTTGGTTTTGCTTACCAGCCGTTTAACATAAATATTCGTTCGCATTCTCTAAACTTTTTTCTTTTAGCTTCGTACATACGTAGAGTTTAACTACTTAGCATGCTCGTACTACTTGTTTCCGTTAGGCATAACAACTTTGCTACTTTACACTGCGCTAATTCCATGGATACAACTTCTCTAAATACGTTATGTAATTAGAAGGAAGAGCATAGACACAAAAAATAAGTGGATTGTTTTCCTTTTCACGTTTTCTTTCTTTCCGAAGAGCTGCATTTTTTCTTTATCTTTTCTGTCATCGACTTTGTTTAAGAAGTTACACGCGAGTTATGTTCAATGACTAAGTTTCCTTTAGCCCCACTCCTTTCGAGTTCGCTCGATAGTGCAGCTATCCTAATCTATGTTACTTTCGAGGTGACAACTTTTTGTAATTTACGAATGGGAACGATTCGACGATTGAACAAGTTGTGCATTTTGAGTACGAAGTGATTTTTTATCATGATTCCCGGAAATTCTTTTGCGGTTTCATTCCTTTATAAAAGGGTTCTCGATGAAGTTTCTTTTAAAAATAATTTACTTTTTATTATTATCGTTATTATTATTTGTATCACCAAATGTCGAGCAAATTAAATATTTTATTTTTAGTTGTAATTCTATTTTGTTAATTCAACAAATTAAATAATTCGAAATATATATTTTTAAATGTTGTTCAACGGTATAAAAGATTCAGTATAAAACGTCAGTATTGTAAACATATAAGAATACATTATATACTTTGTACAAAATGTAAATGTGACTCATCTTATTACTCGTTGCGATAAAGATTTGAGTGCGTTTTTCATATACCTTTAGAATATACAATCGTTACAATTTCCATTCAGAAGATGTAGCTACACTATCGAGGCCTTCAAATAATCTTTATAAAAATGATAGAGTCGAGTATTTACTTTTTTCCTCATCCTTTTTGCTCATGCTCTTCGTTTATTTAGTTGAAGGATTCAAAGGGAAAATATGAAGCACGATTAAAGTAAAAACAGATCTCTATTAACATACATACGATTTATGAAATGTTTATAGGAACTATAGATTCAAGAGCTACACTATAAATATGTATATATATATGTGGAATATATGTACATTATACATCGAAATTAATATACGAGACAGAAAGAATATGTATAATCATTAATAAATGTACGCATGCGCGGGCCAGATGCACAATGCGTCAAATTTCGGTTTCGAATTTTCGTTCCTCCGTGTCGATTTGGTGATACGTCACATACATCTCTGGGTATACAAAGTGAATTATGTAGTTGTAATGCAGCCTCTTCAGGGTTTGGCCGTCCCTTGGTCTTATTCCATCCCCGGACACGAGGCTCAGTGATGAATGTCGGAGGCCTTTGGACTGCTGTGTATATGCATATTGTGTGTCTTTAACGATGCTACATTTTCCTTTCGTTCAAATTATTTTTCTACTTTTTCCGTTGAACTTTCATGTTGCGGTGTTTGATCTTTTTCTACTATTAGTAATACGGATCTCATTTTTAATTCACGATCAAAATTTAAATTTTTATAAGGCTGGTTAATATTCGTGCGGATGTTTAAAAGAACATCCAATGCAATGATTATAAATTATTTTATATAACCCATAAGTAATTAGAATTTTACGTACGTTATTTTAATATTAAAATTTAATATTTTTATATTTATAAAGAATAAATTTTAAAATAAAAATCAATCAAAATAGTTTCATATCAATTGTATATTTCTATCTATAAGAAATACATTTGTTACAAGAGCAAATTTCATTAAACAGATGAAATTAATATAAACTGCGATATGTCTCTTAATTAAGCTTTAAAATTTATATTTTTAGGTAATATTAAAAACATTTATTTACAATTATTCGAATAGTTTATTCAAAATTGAATTAAATTGAATAATTACAAAAAATACACATTGTATTTCTTTTTATAAATAGGCTATTTCATTTAATAATAATAATTTTGTAACTTATTTTTACATTCAGCAATTGTATTCTAAATATTAAAAATACACCGCAACGTTCAAAAGAATAAACCAATAGCAAGTCCAAGAAGAAAAAGCGAGATATCTTCATGAATAAGAACACGCGTATGAACTCATTTGTAAATATGATATACAGAAAGAAAACTGTTCCTACAAGAACAAAAAATGTAGAGGCCAAGTTCCAAAGATACCTACATCAAAACTGAAACGATCGTTAGTATTGATTAATCAAGCTTCAGTGATAAATAAAAAGAGATAGTGAGTAAAATGAAGAATAAAAAGAGTCACACTTTGTCGGACCGAATCATTTCGTCTCACATAACCGCTACGTGGCTGTGAAATAATATATCCTTCTTTATTTACATCTATAATATATTCGTGAAAACGCGAAAATCGAAAAGCGGTTAGCGCTTACTTTTTTCTTTGGCATAATTTTACGTTCGTAACTGTTTTGATAAAAAAAATTAAGAAGCTATAGAAAATTCAACATTGATTTACTAAAATATATTATAAAATCATTGAAGAAACAGTTTTTATATTTTAAAAGATCTTTTTTTCGTTTTAAATTCATTCATATTTTATAGATTTACATTAAAAATAAATTTACATTAAAGTATAAATATATAGTATACTTTATTCTTTTGTATAAGGTAAGAAATAAATTACAATACCGTTGTATTAAAAATTTAATGTTACAGACTTCATTCAAAAACACTGGAATTTTATATTTTTAAAAGTCAGCTTTAACGAGAAAAATGAAATAATTTATAAATAAATTTTTATTTCATATCTTTTAAATATAACTAGTCATTTTTGTTACATATAAATACTTTGTATAATTTTAAAAACTTTATTTCTTTTGGCACCGTTTAATACTTTGAAGGAAATAATATCTAAAATAATATAATATTTTGAAATTTATCGTAATAAATAATAATAAGTTACAAGAGAAAGAATTCACTAAATCTCATTTTTTTAAAATAGTTTTTATAATTTTCAAATAATATGATTCTTAAGTGACTTAGTTTTATTTGGGTTATATTACTAATTAATTTTTTGGTCTGATAAATTGATATGAAATACTACATTAACTATACTCTCTTGACATTTGAAATTCATGCTCGTAATTAGACACGAATTGACAAATTGGTTTGGAAATTGCATCATCATTAGTAGACGTCGGTAGCGGTTGTAATTGGTATTGGTCACTGGCATTGTATGACACACACGTGTACATAATCTTTGTTTAAATACACCGCGACTGTAGAAGTGGATAGTAAAGTAGTAGAGGCCCCCTTTGCAAAAGCTTTTTTATGAATTAATACATCTATAAATATAATGTATATATATATATATATATGTATATGGATATATTCAAATAAATATGAATAGGAAAGACCGGTCGTCTGGCGACGTGCCAAAAACAATTGGCGTTCACGCGATACGAGCTCACAGGTGAAGGAGATTAAGCGCTGCAATAATGTTTTCCCTTTCCCCATTTTTTCCAACATCAGTCAATTTATATACATATAAGTATCAGTCTCTCCGTTTCAAAAGGAAAAGATGGAAGGAGAAGGGACTCAATAAAGAATCAGTTGCGGTACGCCAAACTAGTGCTGCCTCCGTTTTGTTTCCGGCATTGCGCGAGCTGGAATGCTTTTACAGTTACATATACCTAAGCTCTGTCTATCAATTCTATAGAAGAGTTCAACGCGGGAGTATTTTATAAAGCAAAGTACTGAAATTGAATATTTTATTTTTTAAAGAATCGATTCTTGTGATTTACAAGGCTAATATCAACATTGTTACACTTTTTTTATTACAACAGTATTAAGATTATTATACTCGAAACGAATGAACAAACTGATTTCTTCTTTAACAACGATACTTTTTAATTGTAAATTATCTTTATTTCTTATAATATTGATTTAAATTTTTTTCCAGATATTATGAATAAATTTTCGAATGATACGAATAAAAATCTTTCGTGCATGTTGCAGATTATATTTATTTAATCCAGATTTTATTTAAAGTCACGTAATCACTTAATCATTCGCGAAGTTAAAATAACCTATTTTTCGTTTAAATTTAAGTTACGAAATATATTCTTGAATCAAATAAAGAAAATTTGCACGTAATAATACGATAGATTAAAAAATCAAAGTATAAAATGTTTGTAATTTTTATTTTTCGTAAATTACAAGAATATCTAGTTTGCTCGACCAAGTTATGAATATCAAGAGTGGTATCTTCTATCTTTTGTAAACGTGGAAGGGCTAATTGAAAAAAAATTTTAGCAGCTAAACCACGATAGCGTATTTTTCTCATTTTTTAAGCATTTATAGATAATAACGGAACCATGTATACATTATTGAGAATGAGATCCACTCACTTTGTGGAATTGTATGGATGTAGATGCAAAAGAATACATTTGCAAATGATAGATGATATACGAATAACGATACGATGTAGTTTTTGGTTTTGCTTTGAACGTTATATATATCATAGTATGCTTTTAGAAAAAACTAATCTAAATAATATTAGTAATTAAAATAGGTTTTACTGAATTTAAGAACCTAAATACACTCCATATTACTTTATATAAAAATAAAGAAAAATCTAGAAATATAATAAAATTTTTACTATTCTAATGGAAAAAGTTTGAATAGATCTTTTGCACTTTTACCGTTGAGGTTTGATATCACTCGTGAAGAAAATCTCATTTCATTCGTTAGCTAGTTCCATAATTACTTACTAATCATATCAAAAGTTAAATACATTCGTAACAAGTTAACTAACCATATTGATTACATTGAGCAAGTAGTAATGATTACATAATTTAGAACTAGCTATCTTCACAATATACTATAGTTTCCATTTCAGTCGCTAACAACAACTCGGTAAACCACGAATCCTCATGTAACGTAAAACATGAGATTATTGCCATTGATTTATCGACCGATCAATTGGTAAAGAGAATATTGTTGCAAGGATAGTAACCTTTGTTCTAATCAATAAAGAAATTTTACGTTGGTATGCTTCACAGGTAGATTTAAGTTTTTTTTGAACTATTTAAATAGATTTTTTAGAAGATCAGAAAAAAGTAAAATTGGTAATAATGTATACAGAAAGAAATTTATAGAAGACTTGAAACTACAATAATCGATTTAATTTGAGCAATAGAAAAATACGTAAAATTAAGACTTAAAAATTATGATATACGATACTATATCAATGAGCAATAAATTTAATATTTTTATTTATAGGATTATTCTATTAAGTGACATTCCATCAATCGATTTATTTTATAGCAATGATATTCAAACATTTTTTGTTATTTATAAATACATGTCGTTTTATTTTTGGTTTTTTAATATAATTATTGATATAACTTATCTTTAACTATTCTGCAATGTAATTTGAGAATATATATTTTCAACGATTGGATTTCAAAGAATTCTCTTGTTAGTGAATAAATCAAAGTTTTTGCGACAAACTAAATAATGAGCTGCTCGTGTTAAAATCGACTCAAAATGCTACGAAAGTTTTTATTTCGAGCAGCTATTGCAATTAAGATATTACTCTCATGGATTATTTTTGCGACTATTGACTACCACAATAGTTCTTTACTGCCCTTTTTCCATATACTTGTCTAGACGACACTCGTCCTTCCATCCTGTAGTCGCTCTCAAGAATCGTTAACCTCCGTGATTCACACCTAGTAAAATTTAGGTTCCGACATTTTTCTTTATTTAAAGCTAGCTTTCGATCATGATTATTCTCAAAATTGAAAATTTTACCGTTAGTTTATTAACATATTTGTAAGTGTGATAAGAATTATCTAAGTAAAATAAAACTTTTTATTAATAAATATTACTATATTGATCATATAGTATTTTATGAACGAATAGATATCGAATACAATTATTGTTTGGTATGGTACATTGGCTAATACGAGAATAAATTTATTATAGAATTCTTAATTCACTTTTATGTAATAAATATATAAATTCATAAAAGTAATATTATATCATTATTATTTTTAACATATTTTATAGAAAATTGCCAAAAAAATATGAAGTGAATCATGTAAAATTATAAGTAAGATTCTAATACACATATATATTATAAAATTAAATAGCATTTTAAGTGAATTCGACGAAACATTTAAAATTATGCAAATAGTTATATATACATACATTAACATATAATTGAGTAGTAAAATTCAAATTTTTTATAATAAGATTTATGCAAAAGATTATTTGATATTTTTCCCATGAAAATTAATTATTAAAGTTACCAAACAATAATGTTTTATACTGCAAAATTTGTTAGCTACATTTAAGAATTGTATTAAACTAATTCTTTTTTAATATTTTTTTATTTAAAAATTCTAATAATTTTTGTCAATATTAAATTTATATTTAATATATTAATTAGTTATATTTTACATCAAATATCGATAAATAGTGAATGTATGAAATTACATTCTGTAGTAAATCATAGATTTGCTTGTAAATAAATAGCTTCTTCAAATAAAAATAATTAAGTTTACTGAAATAGTTAAATATTATCGATAAATTAAGGAAACTAATTCTCAAATCAATATGTAAATATAAATCGACTTGTTAGGTACTCGACACTCTGGCCTAGTGTACGATGTAAATTTAAACTTACAAGGTCATAGCCTAGTGCAAAGAGGGAAGAAGTAAGTTTTCACGAGACGACAGCTTTCGTCCGAGTTTTGTGACAGGTGACTTTGTGCAAGCTTTCGCTTATAGACTGTTACTAGGTACTTACGTCCTATCATACACATTTTCAACTTTTTCGTCGATTTTATATCAGGTAGTTTTATCTTTCAATTCACGTATAACTTTTATTTCGGATCGTATCTGTACATTTTGAGAAATAGAATAAATAAGTTACGGAAATGTACTCGATGATAAGTTATCACAGACTTTTTTTCTGAAATTCCGTTTGACATTTAACTTTTGATTTTGTTAACGTTGGACGAATCCAGTTATTTCAGTCGCAACAAAATTTAGCAATTACGTTCAATTTTAATTTATTATTACCGACAATTTTAAGCTCAATTTCAAATAAACGGTATTATAATATTAGAGTTTTACAACTTGTTTAATGCTTATAATTATTTATTCAAGTTCCGCAGTTTGAGAGGAAATAAGTTATTTGACGTAAATCTCATTTTCTAATACCTCGCTATTTTAAAAATGAAATTTTGCATTGAATAACTTTTAGATACGGTATTTACATTCCCTTATTTAACTCTGAAAAATATAAAAATATAAATCTTATTCATTGTATAAAAGGTGAATGTTTATAAATAAAATATGATTATAAAAATTTAATTTTGTAAGTATTTTATGAAGAAGATAAAAATATTTATGAAAGCACTATGAAACGAAAATTAAACAGCCAATGTAGTTGGTTGATTAATTCTAGATACGATTTATATATGTACATAAAACTTCATTATGCTTCAAAGGCATTTATTTTGTTTATAAAACTTTTTTTCATATTCATAATTTATAAAAGAGAAAACTCTTGCGTCGATAAAAAATCTACAAGATAGATTTCATGGTACGCGGAAAAGTCGGAGAGAAAAGAAAGAATATCACCGACGAGAAAAGTATGGCAGGCATTGAACCTTATTACTCAATGAAAAACGAATGGAGTAAAATACGGAGAGCGATGGAAAGAATAAAAATGTAAAAAGAAACCGACAGACGACTGCAGACGGATGCGCATCCAGCTCAAAGTCACTGTAAAGTATTTCTTCTTCTTTTTTATATCGGATGCGCTTTCCCGAGAAGCTTAACTCTTTTAAAAACTCGTCAGATATAAGAAAAGACAAAATATAAAATGCAAGAAGAAAACAGAGATACAATATTGTATAATATTGTGTACTGTTGGAAGACGGAAAGACGGAAGAATCTTCACTATTAATTTTATGAAAAGAGTTCTTTTTAAAAAAGATTTCTTCTCAAGAGTCGAATAATTATTTTTAGTATTCGTGGAAATGAAGTTGGTAATTACTTTTTGTAAAAAAAGAAGGATGAGCAAAATCTATTCGTATCATCTAACTAGTGTTACGGAGAACATTTAAGCTCGTGATTTGATATCGATTGGAAAGTACATTTCTATAATCGCGAAAAAATCTATTATCTGCTGATTAATTTTTATAGCTTCAATCACAATAGTTTTAAATGCTTAAACTAATTTGAATTGTTTACTTTTAATATATATTAAAATATATTTTCTTTTCAATCAAGAATAAACAATTAAGGATATTTTATTTTTTATCATTTATATATTTATATATTTTTATCATATATATATTTTTCATCAATAACTTTTATCTTTTAGCACAAAAATAAATATGTGGTTAAAGACAGAATTTAAATACAAAATCATACGATCTTGAAAAGTTTTCAAACGTCACTTCTTACGTTTATGTCATTTTTCAGCAATATTATAAAAACTTGTTATGTCTTTTAGCAACTACAAAATTATTATTATTATAAATCATATATTTATATATTTTTCAATCGATAATTATATTCTAAATTCGAATAACGTTTGAGCCTTGTATTTTTTGGAAATAATTTTTGAATATAAGTGAAAATTTTTTGAATTATATCAATGAAGTTGATAAAATTTATAGTGAAACCTCGTATAATAATTCGAAAAAAAAATTATATTTGAAAAATGAAGTACTATTAATAAATACGACAAAAGTTTAGTTTCTCTCTGAAATAATAAAAATTACTTATTAAATCAACCAACCGCAATATCGCATTTAATATGCATTACTGTAATTTTTATTACCGAGAAGTATAGAATATTTCTTTTCAATTAGATTTTTATTCCACTCAAATTTAATTTTCACTCGAACCTAAGTCGATTGCAAGATAATATCTTATATTTTCATTCGTCTTAACAAGTTCTGAAATAAAACTACAATGTGAGTAAAAAGCAACTTTAGCGGAGATCCCCTTTAGTAATATAACAGAAGTTCCGCTCTAAAATATTCAGCGTGCAGATTTCTATTTGGCTATCCTCGATTTTCTCGGTTTGCTTCTTACTTAGCTTCGAGGAAACGTCTGCGCGTGTTTGTTTTCGGAGCCGACCACGACGCGCTGTGATACCAATTAGCCATTCCTTGCACACAGGCGCAACTGGACGGAAGAGCCCAATCTCACGCATACAAATGTACCGAGGAGCGCGAGCTTCGATTAGGAAAAGCATTTTTGTGTGTAGCTGCACATCGTGCTTTAAGAAAAACAATCTATAGGAGTATGTATGAGTACACACATTCGTGTGAGTGCGTGTTAAGTAGCGATGAGAAGATCGAGGGAGCGAGGAGGATGAGTGCGTCCTAGTGCGTTAGGGATTCGAAAGTTGTGAATTTTTGCGTTCAACATTTTTTTTGATTAACGCAAACTTTTCGGATATTACACTTCGTTATCCTTAACTTTGCGCTCTTGCGGCATTTGATCTTCGTTTTCGTGCGAAAAGTGTGCGATTAGATTCATCCGTTAAAATATAAATACACGATCTGTTTTTATATTCAACAGATTTTCATCTATGTTCAGCTGAAATAAGGAAATAAATATGATCACCACATCCGTGTGAAGGTGAAAGATAAAATAATGGTGATAAAAATGTGAATTTATATGAAAATAATTATACGAAAATATTTTAATTTAATGCATCGTTACATAGCGAATACTTTGAAATGTTGATTTTTTATCGTGACACGCGTTTCTTTGGTTACGGAGATTTATGTATTTTTTAAAAAAAGTACAATTATCTATCCGAACATGTGAATAAGCATTCCAGCGTTACAAATTATGCATAAAGTAAGCATCTATCTTTAACATTATTTTTATGCGTTGATGAAATTTACCGCTTACCCTTATACGTGTAAGTATATGTATTACATGATCTTTTAAAGCGTTAATATAGATACGACGAGGGTGTTCAAAGGTGTAGGCGTGAGCCCAGGTATTCGTAGATTCACGAGTATAGATGTACGCGCACGCGCAAATACAAAAAACGTTTTTTATTTCCGTTGACCTGAAAAACGGATGCTTGTGCCGAAAGAGGCATACGTGTGGCAAGGAATAACGTAAAAGATGAAAGAAAAGTGACGAACTAGTCGTGACGAGAGATGTAAATAAATTGCAAATTGTATGTATTAAATTACAGTGTTAATAGCTATGATAAATGCTTCAGCGTCTTTTAACTTTAGTCGCCAAGTTTTGAAGTAATCTCGACACTTTTACGCTCTCTTTTCTTTACCCTACGTTTTTTCTGATGCGTCTCTCGTTCGCTCTTGTATTTTTTTCGAACGATCGACGTTTAAATTTTCTTCGCTAGTGGTCGCTATAGTTATTCACGTTTTCAAACCTCGATCTGGGGAAGTGTGACGCTTGCCCCGTGAACATCGGTAAATGAATTGAACGGTGAAAATGGATCCGTCAGTGACAAGGCAAATGTCAAACTTTTTTAAGTTCTCGACATCTCATGGTCACGTCAAATAAATCAATCGTGAAAATGGTTACTCAAAATTATATTAAGTTAGAGGTTATATCGCTAAAGATCATTTGAAAAAATAATTTGTTAGAAATTATTTTTTGCAATATTTATATAACATGAACTATGAGTCCGTAATTTAATGAAAACACAATTTAGAACTTCAGTTTATTAAAAAATAATTCAAAGGATAAGCGCTTTCAGGATGTATTTTTGTTTATAAAATAGATTTAGTTTATTTGTTTATTTATTCATTCATTTTATAAAAAATTTAATAGTTAATACGGATTTGGAAAATTTTGGAAAAAGAAACAGAAATCTGGTTTGAAAGCGTGAATTACAACATTTTTGGTTTTGTGGATGAAGATTCACGGATCCTGTGAAATTATGGATTCCATTATTTGTTTTATTACTCATTTTATGAAAACTTATATTATTTATAAATGGAAATATTGTTCTATAACTGTAAATGTATTCACAATTATAAAACAATGATTTACCTTACGTAAAAAAATAATTCAATGGCTGTCAAAGAGAGTAAGATACTATTATTTATAATAAATTAGAAATACATCCTATAAAAATGTATTTAATAATTATTAAATAGATAAAAAGTTTTACGCCACGTATTGGATACTTACAACTCTCGATTTCGATATTACACAATTGTCGGTCCATAGGGAAATATTGAAGATTCATTGGACACGAGGCAGTAATTGTTAATCTGTAATTAAAATAATGATAATTTTTATTACTTTATAAAAATAGATTATATACTTAATAAATGCGAAGCTAATAATTTTAAATTCGAATATTTTATTCGATTCTTGTAATAATTAGTAAGATAATATTTGTTTTCATGGTAGTTTATTTATTATAAAAAGAAGAGATATCAGGAAATTAATTAAAAAATTGGTTATTTAATTAGCGCTGATATATCAACATTTATTTTCGTATGGCACCTATCAATAAATTTATAGAAACTGCAAATCGCAAAACTTTTTATACCTAAGTATATACAGAAATTATTCGATCATAACATATTAAATAAAAAAGAAAATACAATTAAAACGAATGAAAAATAATAGTACCTGAAAATTAATCTCTAACTTTATGAAATTCTTCATTACTTCTTAACTTTTCTTTGCGATATAATTCTCATGGTTACCAGATGAAAGAATCGTAAAGTATAATATACTATAGTTTGAAAGAGGAATAAGGAAGAAATGGAAAGATTAGCGCCGTTTCACCGTATATAATCAATTATGAATAAAGTCGGAGTTTTGTAAATGGAAAAAAATGTATTTCATATAGCGGTAAACCTTACAAACACGATACCACTTTTAAACGTGTATACCAGTTGTGAGGTTACACGCCGGTAAGGGATAAGGAGTTGGTAAAAAAGCAGCCGCGAAACCGCATGGGTGTCGTGTATTATGCGCCGGATCGTTATCATTTAAAATGCTATTTGGAGCGTAGATGATAAGGTGGGGTCAAGATATTTCAGCTCATTATTTTTGCGGCAGCGAACGCGTTCTCACTTTTTCACGGAATCAGTTTCATTAAAGCGCTGTAACCAAAACCTTTCAGTAAATGTAAACGAACGGATTTATCGTAGTTCCTATTCGTTTAGTTGTTCTTCTGCTATTTCCAGTTATTGTGTACCACAGTCTCGGTGATCCCGAAGATCGGATTAGTAAGTACCAAGAGTAAGGACTGATAATCGGATTGTTTTAGCAACGGAATTGCGATTAAACTACTTGGCTTATTTTTCGCATTGTAGTCGACAATTTTGCGGAAATTTAATTTGAGCAACTACCGTTATCATCGTATGAATAAAAAAGTTATTTATTAGGATACTTGACATTTAGACACAGATTTTAAATATTCTCCCTTTTAAATATCTAAATTCTTTTTTTAAATTAACTTTTATTAATCGAGAAAATATCCAATTTTAAACATTTATTATTTGTCCTTATTATATATATTTTATAATTATATTTTTATAAATTTAAGTAATAAAGCATAAAATTTTGTACTAATGTAATGAAAATTCTTTGCTCGAGAAATATTTGTTATCGATCTTCCTCAACATACATATAAATTCAATAATGCACACGAGGGTTGCGCGAGTACAGCTTGATGTACCATAAACTCTTGAAAGATAATCTAATTTAGCGTTTGTTCTTGAATTCGAGGGTTCGACGTTTATGAAATGCTACATTTATGCATCATATACAATTTTCCGCTCGGTTATAATTCGTTGGAAATTACAAGTCGCTCGTTCGTTTTATGTTTAACGACCCTCCATACCTGCAAATATTCCGTGAGGCGGCAGCATCTATGTACGTAGCACCCGCTAATTTTATCAACGTTCTAGTAGGTCCTACCCCAGACTATCGAGAGTACCTTCCACGAGGAGTCAGGGCGTAAAAGCATAATATAGGTGGGTAAGGAGGAAGGAGAGAGAAAGCGCATTTATAAGAAAGACCAATGATGAAACTTTGTTTTAGTAGAGATAATAGGAGAACTTCAGTGAGATCAAAAGATATATAGATAAATAGATAGATGAATTGATTGATACAAGAATAGTTGAGTCGAGGGCGAATGATAACGATAAAGAGAACGAGGCAATGGGGAGAGAAGGAGAAAGAGAATTAAAAGTATTTGACTTTGTAAATTATTTAGAATTCTTTTATTCATTATGTTTATTAATTCGATTTTTTTTCCGTGTAAACATTTATTTTTTAGAATGGCTTTTATAAATTTATTTATATATGTTTTATTTTTTAATCAATGTTTTTTAGCAATTAAACAGAGTTATCGTATCAATTAATGTTACGTCTGATTTTTTTTTCAAGGAATTACGTAAAAAATTGTTTGACTACTCGAGGAAGTTTATAGTTGAAGATGAATCTATAAAATTTAAATCGCAATTTTAGAGATCATAAAAATTTTCTCTAAGTACTCACAATAAATGTTATAATAATTTATTAAATCTATGTCACCAGAATTATTAGTCAAACTGCAAGTTTTAAAATAATAGATAGTTTTTGCTGTCGTGTACATCATGCTATTATCGAATAACTATTAATCTTTTATTTACTACCAAGATAAATTTAAAAATAATTTAAATTTGATTTAACATTTCATGAGAGAAATTGTGCTGAAAGGATGTTATTTTACAAGCATAAATTTTAAACGGATAGGACGAGTAGTCTGTAGAGAAAACGCTGATATTTACTAGAAATTACCTTTGTTGAATGATAAAAAATAATGTATGCGCTGTATAAATTAATATTCTAAAGCAGTTTTTTTTTAAATATAATTACAATACCTTTTATAATTTTTTTACATAGGTAGTATATTATTCGTAAAACTAAATAGAATCATATGAAAATAGTAAATCGATATTATTAAAATTATAGATCAAAATAATATTTTTAAGTTTTTATAAAATTGCATTCATTTCTAGAATTAAGCATACAAATTTGTAAAAAAAAGTTTCACCTGGTAAAATTTTGAAAGTTAGTTAAGTTCATGGAACGTTAATATAATAGTGTTTCTTCCGTCAGTTATGAAATACATAGATATTACTTCATAGAAAATTTGCATTTTGTTTTCTTATTTCAACTCTGTAACTTTATTTCAGTAGAATCTCAGTTCACAATGCGCATCTTCAAATTAATGCATAACTTTTCTTTGCATAATTCATTTTGTACATCTCTGACTAACAATCGTATGCTATTTTTCATTTTTTTTTTCGTACAAACAAATATTGAAATCTCGGAGATCACCAATAATGATGTTATGCAACTATTTAAAAAATATAAAATTAGATTGAAGGTAAGCTGGAAATTCTGAATAAGTTCGTCATGAATTCATCATATTTGATTACGAATAAGTTGCAATTCCCGTTCGACCAATATAGTTTAAAAACTTTATATTCAATATTTTCCACTTATTAACATAGTTTCAGTCGATAGAACTTGATATTTTATGTAAAAGAACTATAAAATGTATGAGTCATAATTTACTGCTTTGATATTAAGATAATAAGGTATCGAATAAGTCAATTATTTCACACAGAATTTATAATTAATGAATACATTATTTTTGAAAGAAGTTATTTCAAAGAATTTTTTTAATTCCTTTTTATAATTAAAGAGTAAAACTTCAATTAGATAAAAATTAAATAATTTTTACTGGGAAAATAAGTTTAAATAATATGAATGTTTTATACATTATAATGATAAATAGATAATTGATTTATTAAGATAAAATGATTAAAAAAAATAAAATTTCTCTGTATTGATATTTTTTAAAATATTCCTTTTTAAATAAAATAAATCGAGAGTACAAAAATTTTTTAGATACAGTTGAAAGCTTTTAAAGTTTATCGTAAAAAATTAATATTTTTAATATTATAAAATTTAATATTAAAATTAATTTACTGTTCAGAAAATGAAATTTTTCGTATTTAATTACATAATTTTTGGAATTGTGAAATTTACTTAATAAAATTTTGAAAGAGTCGATAAATTTCGTCGATCGAATGGATGAAATTGAGATAAACCATAAGTAAAAAGGGTAGAGAGAAATAAAGCAATATAAAGAAGTGACAATAACGATCTGAAAATAAGAACAGAGTGGGTAGTGCAATCAAGATTGAGTTTCGTAGATAGTGTAAAAGTGGTCTTGATTCGTGGGATAGCCAGTTATATCCGATGTTCCTGGTCAATACCGAAATCAGTAACGAACTGGAGTCTTGATTGGAACGTTCGAATCAAGTGATTTGTGGCCATAATTGCTTCCGTCTCTCTTAATATTATATTATTGAACTTGTCTGACCAATTATATATACTTTTTTAAATTCCTAAATTCATTAAATATTGTGAAAGATATACGGTATCAGTTTCTATGACTAATTAAATTATTTTTAGCGAGTGCATCTTAAGCGGTATATATATGTGTAGAATTGATTGAAATGTACTACACTTCAAAATTTATAAATTATTTGAAGAATAAGTTTCTAAAAGATTAATTAAATTTTTTTATACTTATTTTCAAATAATTAAATTATAATTTCTTATATTTAAGAATATATAATATTCAAAATAGTTATCATAAAGTCAAAGAACTTAATTCTAAATATTTTGTTACTAGGTTACTAAACAAGAAAATATTCGAATACAACTGAAATTTCTCTTTTAAGGGTTTACGTTCTGTTTACGTATTTAGAGTGTACATCTATAATGTAATTATACTTGAACTGAATTCTTGTTTGAAATTCTTTAACGACTTAAGTGCAGAATTTTTAAAAAAATAAAAAAAATAATGAAATTTTGAGTTCGTATTTATTCTTATAAAATTTATTAGTATTTATATTATATACGTTTTTATATACGTTTTTATATACGTTTATAGTATACGTTTTTGATAAAACTTTTGATTTATAAAATGAGCGATTGCGTGTAATAATAACTTGTAGTAATAAAAAATTAAATATATAGAATTATTATAATGAATTGCGATTATTTTAGTTTAACATTTTTTCCATAGATCCTGTAGTTATCTATATTAAAATTTCGTATTCTTCGGAAAATATTTTTCTTTAATTGTATGATGCTAAAAGTAATTATCATTAATGTAAAATAAAAATATGATTGTTTAAAATCCAAATGGCATGTATATATATATGTATTGTAAATACTTTTTAAATGAAATTTTACGGAATAGATTCAAGTCTTATACACTATTGATTTTCTTTTAAATTAAATAAATACTGAATAATTTTGCAAAAGTCATTTATTTTCATTGATTTTTTTTATAAGTGATTAGTAATTTTCTCGATTCAGAACTACTTCGCTAAAAACACAGCGGTATTTTTTCGAATTTTCTTGAAATCAAGTAAGGTATCCCAAAAGTAATTCCCAGTCCACTTGCAGCCTGCCTCGTCCATTTCTCTGCTCATTTTCACACTTTTTTCTCATTTTCTCTCTCCTTCTCTCCCTCTATCTTTCTTTCTGCTTCAACGCTAGCATCAGCTTTTTTCTTCTCCTTTCTCAGCGGAGTGTTTCGAGCGCCTTCTTTGCCACTAGACACGTTGTGCACTCGTACGGGAATCGAAGAAGCGGAGCGACACTGTTGGTACTTGGAGCGACAGAAGAAGACGACGAATATCGCTTTCGAGGCGCCACTCTTTGCTTCTGTATGGCGCTCTTCTTGACTTTCATCGTCAATACCACTCGAACAGCTTCTGTTGCGAACGGCTCGTGAAACTGACAGACATCGCTTATTGTTTGCTGTTGTTTATATAGCGACTATCTAACTTCTTTGATTTCATTCGCAATTGATACGAGAATCTTTTTTTAATCCAAATCGCTAAAGTTTCATATGATATTAGTTCTTCGACTTCCAGTAAAATTATGATTCTATGACGTGAAAATATGTTCCGAATATGCAAAATATATAAAAGAAATCTATCAAGGAAAACGTAGGGACCTTTTAAATTTGTTCTCTCGAAAAGTTTATAAAAAGTTTTCTTTGTAAACTTGGATTAGAAGTTTCCAATATCGTTGGTTAAGTATTTAAAATCAATAACGTAGAAAATGAGAAAGCTGATGATAGACAATTGATTTTTTAAATTATAGCTAGAGATTAAATAAAGAGAATTCACACACCGGTATCTCTTATATTTGAATAACATATTTGTTTAAAAGTGATTTCCCCGAAACTCAACTTCGTTTTCTTGAATATTTTAAATTTAATTTTCGAATACATGGGTTACCGAACTTAATCCAATTCTTATTCTTACAAGAAATACTTCATTTTTTAATATTTATTTTCGATATCTTTTCCAAAGTCGAGACTGTACCAGCATTTTAAACAGGCTCGATTCTAAAGCGCTTTATAGAATTTTCAAGTCTCAATTAAAAGTCCTTTTATTTTCTAATCAAATAATTTTATATATCATCTCGTATCTATGCTCTTGCTATTAAAAACCACGTACCAGCGTCAGATTCGTGCAAGTGTAAGATTTTATTGCCACTCGTCTCGCGAGTCAAGTTTCAAGTTTCCTGGCGAAAAACGAAAAGCGAGAATCATTTGCGATTGGGAGCACGAATTCCCCCGGCGATTGCCTCGGCACTCTCCCACTTTACGAGCGCAAAAAATCGTTCTACTTTTTCCCGGGCCAGTCTGCCCCTTTAACAGCGCGTACTTCTTCCACCTACGAGAAAACGGCGGACATTTCGAATCGGTGGAGCTCCGGAGGTAACGGAGTCGTCGCACGCGAACTTAATTCCGCTCGCATCGATTGCGTAATGCATTGCTCGAGCCTCGTCTTCTTTGAAAAACTCAAGGAAATGCGTTAACCAAAGTCCTAGTCGATTTAATCTCTTTTCAATTGGTCGATTAATTATTATATAAAATTTGTTTTAAAAATTCTCTGCGATGTAATTTAAATACATGTTCAAATTATTCAAAGTAGAGTAGAACTCATTTTATGTATCGTAATCGAATATCATTTGTTACTAAAGGAAAATTTTATTTCGCATATTATTGTATAATTAATATTACATGTTTGCTTTTTGAATGTATATATATTTCAGAAATAAGATACTCGAATACGAATATTTTTAAACAAATTATTTTTATATTTGAATATTTATGTATTAATCATATTTATGAATAATAATTACATTTTCATTTGTTAGTATTTAGTAATATGACTATTAACATTTTTTATTAAATTTTAAAAAATAAAAATTTGAGCCTATGCAAGTATTAATATTTTGAAGTTATTCTTTAGATAAGTAAAGTTATTAGGAATGTGCGACAGCAATGTGAAAGTAAGATTTTGGGAATTATATTCAAAATAAAATAAACTCTATTTATAATATTGATATTTTAAAAATTAATCTTTTAAGTTTTCATAATAATAATATGATTTATTTTGACATTGATATATTTTCATCTAGCAATGACGTATATTATTTTTTAATATGTAATTATAAATAAATTTATCATTATGTTATCATCTTGAATCTAGAATTTATTGTATATTTATGCAAATGAAGTTTATTTTATCAATAAACATAAAAATGATTTATAAGAACAAATTTAATTAAATTTTTATAATTACTCTTTTTTATTTTCTTCCATTTCTAGCATTAAAGCTTTATATTACATTTTGTATTTTATATCGTTTATTTCATACATTTTATGTTTTACTTTAACTGTAATCATGTTTTATCTTTGAAAATAGTTATCTTTTACACATGTTTAATGAAGCTTTAAAAAAGAATACATTCGATTTATCATTAATTATATTAATATAACTTACTTATATTAAGATTGAAACTAAACTTTATATTTTTCTAAAGGAATTTTTGAACATATATACATTTCTATGAAATAAAATAATTTTGTTACAATTATATAATTTTGAATTTATAATAATTTTATTCAAATTTTTGTATTTAATTGTAAAATTAAATGTATATTTATTAGAATTCATTAAAAATATTTATTCAAAAACAGAAGAGAAATCATGCCAAGGCCAATTATAAAATTTTATAATAGATACACATGTAAATATAAAAATTGATATCATTTATAAATAAAATTCATCGTTATAAATAATAATACTAAGATATTCATTATATAAAAGATAATAAAAAAAATAACAATATAATTTTTATTGAGTATGATTATAGTGGTGAACAGTTTTATAGAAATATAAAATATTTTTATAAATAATTAGAAATTCAAATTTAATTTTTTACATTCTTCGTCAATTGAATAATTAAAATGGTTAAAGCTTGTTTTTTTAATTTAGGGTATTTTCATATATTCTTCTTTTATTTTCGAAATGTATTCAAAATTTTTTTATTTACTATAAAAATTAGTTTTTATATTAGTTATAATTCTCAAATAACTATAAATAGAGTGTAATCGTTTTCCTAATATAAATAATTAAAAAATCTAAAGAATATTTATAAAGAAAGTTTTAATTTATTACTTTTTTAATTTTATAAAACGCTCCATGAAAATGTTAAGAAATTAATATTAACAATGAATATATATCAATGAATATAAATAAATTTAAAGCAGATATATTTTTACTTTAATTCTTTTAGAATTTTCAAGGATACTTAAATCTATCGTATAAAGAATATAAAATATTATCATGTTGATAATAATTTTTTTTCAAAATTTTATATATTTATGAATCTGTATCATGATCGAACTAACAGTTATATTTATTTCTTCAAATTATTATGAATAATATTAGAAGCTATAGAGTTATTTAGAATTTTATTTTCTTTACTTCTACAAAACTATTTCCTTTTATGTTTAAATCTTGATTATGATATATCAATATGTAATAAAAATAGTTCAGAATGATATCGTTGTTAGTCGTTGAAACTTATGATTAAAATTTATATGTTTAGTAAACGTTGAATTTGATATTTATAATTTTTAGTTATTCAATTTTCATAATAAAAGTTTTAATAATTGGAGCATAAATTTTACATTATCTATGATTTATTTATACTAAACTCGAGTAAAAAATAAATTTTTAATAAAAATATCTTTGAAATAATTAAAAATTTATGATTTATATATGCTCAATAATTTTAAGAATGGTTTATTTTCTATTGAAAAAATTTAGTAGCCCCAAAGTAAATTGATTTGTCATATTATAGTTTTCCCGATTTAAAGTCTGTAAGGAATATAATCGCAATGGTAACTGAAGTATTAAACCATAAGAGTCATGCAAAAAAAATAAAACAAAAAGAAATCACGAGTGCAAACTTGTATAATAATCTTGTAATGGTTATAAGAGAAAGTACGAACATTCTAGTTATATAAAACTATATGTAATAAAAATTGACTTTTTACAAAAATTATAGTATTCTGAATAGGATATTATTATTCACAAAAGAATCTGGTATTAAGAATGAGTATAGTCATGTTATATAACTGTAAGTAGCATCTATGTAAAATTCAAAATGATTCACAACAGAAGTTATTTATATATTTAAAGTTGGATCTTTTGTTCGTAAATGTGTTTTGAATGCAAAGTATAAGCAAATTTAAAAGATTTGCCAACTCGATGAACATAATTTTGAAACTTTGAAATTTCTTAAAGAAGAAAACTATTTAAATTTCAATTTCTCGTGTACAAGTATAATATTTGTTTATATTTATTATATAAATATTTATATGTATATTTACTGGTAAGTTTTTAAAAATTTTCATAAAAATATACTTAAAATAAAATCATTAATTCTATTCCATTGCACGTAGGAGAAAAATTTTAATTTAAATTCGATTCGATCAATAATCTGTAACAACAACTATTTACTTCTCTAACCAGGAGACTAATTAGTATAAACTTACTTATCCCATTATCCTTCTCATTTTACCTCTCAATTCCATTGTTTCATTATTTTAGTTGCTCGTTCTCTAGTTCGTCGCGTTACTCCCCCACACAAATCCACATTTCGTAATTGGAAATGTAATAAATATTCATTACGAGCAAGTATGTCGTTAAGGTCGATTAAATTGCGTAACACGGGGCTATTTTCTCCAGGAAACTGATAATCTTGTTACCGGTCGAAGTTTATCCGCCTTCGGTCTCTCGACTCCATGTGTATTCGTAGTACTTAAGTCGTGATTTTCTGTTTGTATTCTGTTTTATATATTTTTTTTGTATATGTGTAATGAAAAAATGATTTTTAATTTTGTACTTTTATTTGATAAATTTAATGTTTGCGTGGATGTATACGTGTATATTTATAAAATAGCACACGAGCGGCTTTTGAAAAGTTGCAAAAAATAGAAATAAAAAAGGGATAATACCAAAAAAGATTAATTTCTCTTTGAATTTCTCATAGCGTAATCTTGAAGTACTAGAATTTTATGGTGATATTATGAATTATATAAATAGGAATCAATGGATTTTGTAACGTACGAATGAATATTTAAATGTAACGATACTTTTTTTGGATTTTTATCACTGTATATATGATGTAAGATTCAATTTCATTATAGTTTAAACAAAACTGTTAGATTATAAAGTCGAATTTAAATTCTATTTCTTTATAAATATTAACAATAGCATTGCTGATCAAAAAAATATATTTGTAATGTATTATTTCAAATATATATTTACCGCTCATTACGATATTTGTATAGCGTTACATTGATTCGCTTTTTATAAATATATTGTTATAAATATGGAAAAATTTATTGACAAATAATTATATAATACGCATAAATATAAAAGTTAATCCATCAGAAATTGATTCGATATATTCATATTAATTAATATGGAAAATCTTTATTGTAAAGCGTCAATTTTAGATATAAACTCGATACAATCCGTATATTTCTTATAATATCGATTTACTGTATTTTCATCGATAATTACCCGGGTCAATGGGTTATTGGACACGGCTAAAATGAATAAAATAAAATATCCCTTAAAAAATCAAGTATTATCAGTATTGACAACGTTGATAATGTTTCAATTGAATGGAATCATAAAGCGCTACCGAACTTGGAAAATTTAACGAGCTACCTCTAACCTACGCTCGCCACCGAAGAAGAATACACATGCGCACAAATGCTCACACGCTATATAACACATGGACGTATTACGACGAAGAGTGAGATACCTGTTCAGCATTTTGATCAAGGCCAGAGATAGAGCATATTTCAACTTGCTGAAATTATTTCTGATGAAATGATGAAAGCTCGTAATTACGAAACCGATACACCATCTTTGTAAGTTATGTGTAGTTTGCTAAGCTTCGTATTTCTTCGCATTTTCAATATACTGTTACTAATTTCCTTTTGAAGTATCTAATCTTTGTATAGGTAGGGAGAACTAGAAAATATGGGTCAGTATTACATTTCATTTACTAAGATATTATAAGGAAATTTAATTCCTAAACGAGATGCGATTTCGGATGAATTACATTCAAGATCTATTCAACTGAAACTGAAATATCGCGATAATTTATAGTAGCAATCGAAATGAATTGGAATTTAGATTTAAATTTTATATATCGAATCGTAAAGTGAATGCCAATACGATTATTAATTCGTAAAAGAAGTCGATAGGGAATATGATTATTCGTTCATAAAATAATTTGATCTTTATTAGTATTGAATTAGAGAAATTTTTATGTATTTTATAATATGATTTTAATCTAACATCACTTTATTTTAAAATAACACCGTACCATAAATGGTAGAGTCCTCGTTAAAAATTATAAAATAAAAATCTTTAATATTTGATGATTCATACGATCGAGCTTAAGTTGCGATTAAGGAAAACGAAAGATTTTTTGATGTTTCATTTTTTTCATTTATCTGTATAATAACGTAAATTTTATTCTTTGTTTTTTCTTGTTTCTCTTAGGTAAATACTTATAACTTTGAGGCATACCAAATAATGCAGAGTCTTGTAATCCGTAACCCACGTACATAATGCATCCAAACAGCTTCCATGTTAGAGACATCCATCGAATCAATCGACGTAACGTCTCCTTGGAGTATTCGGATCAATTATCTTGCACGGACGAACGGATAATGCTACTGTGCTCGTGTCCTTCCGGCCGATACGTCGCATTGTAAGCGAATATGCGGAGCACGTCAGCCTCACCGCAATGAACAGGATAGCGAAGACAAGAAAGAGAAAACGAACGTTGCGTGGTGATGAAAGGGATAGAACCATGCGATTTTATTCGAATTTTTAAGGCCCTTACGCGCAATAAGATCACCTACTTTTACCATTTATTTTCTTTTATTTCACGGGAGCGAACGAAGTTTTGCTTTGCAGGAATAAAATTGAGATTCGGTACGAGTAACTTGTAGCTTTGAATTTTATACGTATAAACTTTTCTCAAATATTAAAATATTTTTATGCTTTTAAACCGAAGAGAGTGCGCAGTAACGTTTTATATTATCGTATTAATAACATATTTAGTTTCGCTTTACGGTGAAACAGTTTAGGTGATCCGTACGATATATAAATTTTTTAAATCAATTTTTACATGTAAATGAATTTTAGAAATAACGTAAAAACGAAGTACTTTTTTTTTTTTACAAATTTCATATAAATATGCCGGACAAGTATTTTAGTGAATTCATGACATATCGCATCGAGTAACTTTTTTAATTTTGTAGAAAATTCAAAAATACATTCGATGTTTTCTACAAATGCATGTGTCAAAAATTTTTAATTTCAATACATGAAAATTTTGAATGCAGAACTTTGTTCATCTTTTTTGTAATTTAAACGATTAATTCAAAGTTAGTATTCAAAGATATTTTAAAGTAGTTATGATTCAAAATTTTATGTCTATGTAAAATTTATTTTCTTTATTTAATGACTCATCATAAACTACAGTAACATTTTAGTATATAATCATGCATTTCATATGGGTTTTTATTTCTGTCTACGCATGATCGATTCATTTTAAATTCCTTGTGAAAAATTTCAACCTTCCAATATAAAAATTATTAAATATTTAAAAAAACGTTTTGATTAAATGTTAGAGTAATCGTTGATGTTTCACCATACAAGACTAGAGTTTGATTATACAGTGGAGGTTCGAGGATGAATACGAGCTTATAAGAGATGTTTGATTGAACAGAATGCCGAAAATTTTAGGCAGCTAAATTTATTTTTTATGTAAATTTCAGAAAAAATATAAACCACGGGATTTAATAGATATTGGAACGTTTTCATTCTCCTTTTTCATCATCGATCGAAATTCGTTCAATGTTAAATTACAAATAGAGATTACGAATTACGAATGAGAATTAATTACGTCATTTTAAGTATTGTAAATTATGCTGGAAAAAAATTTAAAAAAGTAAACGATGTTCTTCGAGGTCTGGTTTGCGAAAATGAAAATTTGTTATTCGGGAGTCTCGCACGGTATCCGTGCATAAAGCTATCATAGGGGAGAAAACAGTGCTTGGGAGAAGCTCGCCAGTGACTTACGTATGCATAGCTTTTGAATATAGTTGGAGCTTTAATACGGAAATACTCAGGAGAAGCTTGGGCGGAAGTGACGGTACGGAATTCGCATAAGAGGCCGGAACTTTCGAAATGCAGCAGTGGGCTTATTCGTGGGTTGGGTAGTAATTTGAGTAACGGTAACTGGCAGTAACGTTGTAGTATGGAAGGCTGAGGTACGACATTGTATTATTGTAAATTATGGCTACGCTTCCATTATAAAATCCTTTATTATTTATATTCTGGTGTATGTAATATTGTACCATTTTTAATATTCTTGTATTTTGCTTAGTATAAATGGTATCTTTTGGAATATTAATGTTGTATATTCCATTAGAATAATTATTTTCCAACATACATAATTCTTTAATTATTATTTCGTATACTTACATTAATATAAATTACGTAATAAAAAAATATATCAAAATAATATTTGAAAATATGCCAAATTAACATTGATATAAAAATGACCGATAATTTTTTGATATAAAAAAAAATCAAAATCGAAGAAATTTATGATGAAATAAGATGACTATTCGATTCGAAAGAGTAAAACTGATGTTCTAAGACCTTTATTCTCATAAATGTAGAATTCATAATTTAATTTTATGAGAATATTGTTGTGAATATACTTCTACTAGTATTTTTTTTCTTTTTTATTCTTGTAACATATTTTCATCGTCACAAAACGTGTCATAGTTATAAAGTATACTTTCTATTTTTATATCGAGCAAAAACTGCAGCATATTGAGAACACGTTTGCAAAAAATTTGTACAATATTTTGTATCAGGTACAATTTAATAATCTCGCTATATTATCGAAGTTTTGAAGCATACAAAGATCTGGAGCTGTGAATATTCGCGATGTATGAGTCGAAACTTGAGATATTCACGTTTTTATTTTCAAATATATTATATCTATTCCTTTTTAATAGTTTATTTTTATCTATTATTATGTATAAAATTTTCTTATTGTTTTTAACTAAGCTTTGTTATTTTTAATATAATGTATTAAAGTAGACCAAAACTTTAATATTTTGTATTTTTAATTATTTTCAATCCCATTTTAAAATATATGAATTTTTATCGTTAGTTTTTAAGACACAAAATTTATAAAAAAATTGAAATTACTTTAAAACTATTCCCATAGAATTTAATCAATCTCAGTTGATGATTTTTTCAGTGATAAAATGTCTCTGTTTTATTTGACGTGTTTTGATTGATAAAATATACTTTTTTTTCATGTACTTTTTTCTGTGATAAATCTGGGATAGGAAACTATGATGGACATACCAATACTTATCAATTTTTCATCAACATTTCCCAAACGGACGTTATAATTTTGGCATACAACTCACTGTTAGACTATTGACGCTATATATTGCACATTCGTATATCGATTTACTATATGTGATTATAACGAAGTGAGAGATCATACACGAATCTGTAGAGATAAAAAGCAGCTGGACAACAAAATCCCACAAATGATAAACATCATGATCGATGATCAGATGTTTTCCGAATTTAAATAAATGAATTTTTTAAATCATTTTTATTTATCCATCACTCTCAAAATAACATTTTATTGCGTTTTCTTCAATGAATTATAATTTTTAGTAACTATTAGTTATTTTATCTATAACACCAAGAAATATATTTGTTTTTAATTTTACTAACCACATAATATATTTCACATTAATTTATATAATAAAGCGTATGATAAATAAGCACGAGCATTGAGACATATTTATTCGCTTTTAAAGACAGTAGCGCTAAACTTATATTTTTCAGATTTTAATGAAACAAGAAATTTATTTAAATGAATTAATTTTATTAAACACAGACACATACTTAGACATATTTATTTATAAGGAAATAACTTATAGTTAGTTCTACATATATATTAATTTCATATGATATTTTAGTCGATTCGAATAACATTTTTGTATAGAATTTTTAAGATACCTATCAGGTAATTTGTAATTAGTTTTAATTTTTATATTTAAAGAATGAATGTAAATTATTATAAACGTTTTTTATTATTCAAAATGTAATTGATTTAAAAATATCATTCTTAAAAAAATTGTTTGTTCTAAATATAAAATTAAAATATCTAATTTTGCTATTTAAAAACCTATGTATTAAATAAAAATATTTCTTCAATTGAAAATAAAAAAATTGCATATCATGAGACATCTATTTGTAAAAATAATATATCACTTCCACGGATATTTCATTTTCCATCACTTAAGCTTTATTATTCTCCGATCACGTCTCTCTTCTATCCTTGATTTCTTCGAGCATTTTTCTATTCTTACATTTTACTATCTCATCATTCTATTCGTCATTTTCTCTATTTCTCATTCTCCTTCTCACCCTCGGCTTCGTACGCTTTCGCGTGTTGTCTCTATGCAATTTGCTGCAGTTTCGTGACAGCCGTTCGATAGCAGTTAGAGAGATTGATTGGTTCGACTATCTCTACGCGGCCAGTGCGGACGTGATCGAGCAAGAGCAGTTTTAGTTTTAGAGAGAATTAGGTAAACGACGAGGGACTGTGCCGAATTTTTCTCTTGTCCTCTTTCTTTCTCTTCCGCTATCCCCCTTCCTTTTTTCTTTTGCTTGTAACGAACAGCCGATACGGACATTTTCATTGCTGATCGGTGCAAACGAGAATCACCGAAAAATGGACGCACTGAAATCTTTTAAATCTCGAGGGGGAAAAGGTAGTACCTGCCTTTTTGCGAGTAATTTTCCTTTGGTTTATGTATTTTTGTAAAGTAAAGGTCAGTTAGTGTAGGTAGTACTGCAGATGAAAAGTGGAAGGGTTTTTTTTTAACCGAATTCTAGTTACTTTTCACTCTAATGTTTTACGTATTTCATTTCAGCTTTATTTATGAAAATTATTCAACATATACGTAAATTAGAATAATTATTTTCAGTACGGAAGTACGATTCTTAGCATTATTTTTTAATTCGTGAAATAATTTAACACCTTATATAAAATGATTTGTTCATATATGTATATATTATATTTATGTTACGAAATTCTAGAAATATTTCCCTATTGAATATTATGTAAAATTAAATTTTCATATTTCTGGAAAATAAAGTTATTTTAATATACATTCGATTATAATTTCAATTTCCATTATATAGTATTCGATAAATATTTTGTACAGTTTTCAATTTAGTTATACACGTGATAAATAGTTATATTTTTTTATGAATATTTTAAAAATTTTTAAAAAGAGGATTATATTGCTTATCGTTCTTGTAGAATAATAAAAAATATTAAAACGTCTATCAAAATATACATTATACATTTTTATTAAAATTTTCTCTATTTCAACCATGACTTTGAATGTAATCTCTTCTTACTATTTTAGCGTTGCATTAAATCTTCTTACAAGGAAAGAAATAAGAATGGAAATTTATAAAATGTATATTTGTTAACGATGTTTTTAACATTATAATATTACTACGTATCCGAACGGTACATTTCTTATAATAAGTATTTTCTTTAAAAGTGTGAAATAATGCGCAAGTTTAATGTTTTAAAAAAATAGAACGAGTTTTCACTTTAATTACAATGAGAAATCTACTTGAACAGGGTAAAACTTTTTAACGAGGTTTTGGTATGCGATCATAAAAATTTCAAAGAGTACGTAATAAACATTCCGAAACGGAGGTATGTAAGATTGTGTAAAACTTCTGTCGGTAAACATCTTTCTAGAAAGTAGGAACTCGCAAAGAAAAAGAAGTAAGAACATGGAATTTGCAAATTGCGCGTACTCACCGTATACTTCGCGTGATGCTGCCGGTGTGATGTATGCGAATGAACTCGTTGCTTGTGGTGGCGACGTGGAAGTACGACTGCTTCTCGTTGACGAAGAACGTGTCCGGCACCCAGATGTTCTTGATGAACTCCGAGCCGACGCTAAGTATCTCGACGCCGGGTCGCTTTTTGAAAGCCAGCCGCGGATCCGTCCAAAATTGCCGGAAGTAAAAATCCAGTGTGAAGTCCTGTACGTGCACACGCAGTTTGCGGGCGAAAACAGCGATTTGAAAAAACAGGGATGTATATTAATGGAAGATTTTTCCTGTAATCTCGATTTAGAAACGACTTTTCAAGACATGCCGATTGCGTTTATTCCAACCTAATTCAAAATCGGTATAGAGATTTTACATCTATCGTTTTCATATTTTTTATTTACATTATTAGAATATCACATCTTTGAATAATTTAAATATCATAATAGTACTTTTTTAGTTTATTTAATGTAAGTTACGTATAAAGTTTAATAAAATGTCATAAATTAGATGTTTTCAATTTTTTTCTTTTAAATATCGATTTAATTTTACATTTTTGAATTATTTTTAACGTATGTAATATAAATACAGATACAAAATTCAAGTTTTTCTAAATTAAATATTTTCTAAGATATGATATAAAGTATAGTTTTTATAGATTAATTTAGACTTGATTATGGATAAAATAGATATTTCATAATTATCGCTTAACATTTTGAGAGTATTCTGTATTTTTCATAATATGTAAATAATATGAAAAAGAAAATTTTTTAATACTCGATTTCTAATATTCATTTTCTATTTTCAATACCGATTTTCACTTGCAAAATATTTAAATGTATATTATTCGGAATGCTTGAAAGAGATCGTCAATTTCTACTATTTTACTTCGTATATACTTTTTCAGTTACTCTTAGTCTTTGACATTCATATTATTTCATTCGATATCTTTTTCACACACCTACTACATTCTAAACTAGACATACGAAAACACGTCAAAAGCCAAGTGATTTGAGATAGATTTAGTCAAGCTTTTGTGAAAATTGAATCTACTCTTATAACGAGCTATAGAAAATTATTGAATAGCAAAATAAAAGAAGATTATGTATTCACAACTTGGCATTTTAAGTGTTGCAGTATCAAGAATAAACATATATGATAAATATATAATACACATATGCACCCACGCATCTAGGCATGTATACTTTTATTTACACATGTGTGAATGCGTGGGTTTATATGCACCTGTATACGAATTGTTGCAGGAATTCTTTTGATGTTGCTTTAGGTTTCTTTTTGCTTTTTTAGTTTTTAATGCACTCTGTATAAAAAGAGTTTTAGAGTAAAAGAAGAAAAATAAAGCATACGTTTATAAGTGAACGCTTATCGTATAACTAAGCGACAAATATACAGTAAAAAACGAAGGACTTTGGAAAAATACTACTTGCAAAGAAAAATAAATGCGAAAAAATAAAGATAACCAATTCAAGAAACATACTCGATGTTACGATTGATTCGTATATAAATTTTACATTCAATTTAATATAATTTAAATTATTTTGTAATTATGATTAACAACTGTTTCTGATAGTAATTTATATAGTTTAGAGTATGTTAATAATTGTTAGTTATAATAAAATGTGATTAAATACAAATCCCGTAAGAATTTTTAAAGTTATAATAAACCAATATTTTATTTTCGTAATGTAAATATTTTGTTTCTACTTATATATTTAATACATATTTGTTACCTGATTTACTGCATTAATTCCGCAAGAAAATTTATAAAAGCTCAGATGTTTATTCCAAAATGTATCTTACCATTATTTGATAATTCTAAGTCATATCGAATATATAGAAAAATTTAATTTTAAACTCAAAGTAAGCAAGAATTTTAATTAATTTTGATATCTTATGAAATCCTACAAAATCCAAAATTTAATTAAAAAAAATGGTTAGGCTGAAAAATTAATATTCCCGGTTTACCTCGTGACGACACGTAATAGGGAACAACGACTGTAGAAATTTTCGATAAACCTTGAAAAACCAGAAGAGCTTTCACCACTTAAGCGGGCAAAGCCGATTTTACATCCTCTCTTGAGAAATTTGTTATAATATAAGCACATGCACTTTTGGCAACCATATCATATACACACGAAGCTTTTGAAGCTAAATCTCAGTATATATTGAGCTGAGTAAAGCATCTAGTGAAGGAGAAAAGTCGATGCGTACTAATTTCTAAGAGTCCTTTTATCGGCACTAACGATGATTTTCCAGATCTGCATATCGTTTTCGCAAGATCGTATATAGGTAAAAGGAAATGGAGCTTGTTAAGTTTATGGGAAAAAAGATAAAATTATTGTAACACTGATAAATTCTGCATTAGATAAGAGAAAATTCTACGTGAAAAATATATATTTAACCTTTATTGCCAGAGAATACATAATTTTAATTTCAAATAAAATTAAAGTTCAAGTTTTAGATAAAGCGTTAATCAAATAAATAATTTTTTTTACATAATAATATCATTGTGATATAATTTAATTTATGTGATGTAATTTTAAATTATATTTCAAATACGCTTTCAAAATTTAAAAAATTTTTGATAACGTTGATATATATAATAAAATAAAAATTAGATTTTAATATTATGATAATAAAAAATAATAAAATATAAAATAAGAAATAAAACAAGGAAATATAATTAAAATAAGAATCTAAACGTTTTTTTAAAATTCAACGAGAATGCAAATTTAACATGTATTTTTTATAAAAAAATATATCAAGATTTCCCTTTTTTCAAATGTTTTAAATTTTAATTTTTAGAAATATACATTAATAAAATTATACATTAATTTTAAATAAAATTTAATAATAGATTCTTTTTATAAATTATAAAGCACTAAATAAGGATCATCAGAAATGAAATAGATTTTTTCTATTCATCAGCGATTTATTACAATTAAGTTCTTATACAGAATGAAAAAACATAAATAGTGTATATAATTTGAAAATGATATAATTTACAGATTTAAAAAGTTGAAAAATGTTTTTTATAGTCTACTAATTATTTATAACCTATAAATTAATGATATAATGCATATAAGTGAAGATCATATTAATCATCAAGTTATATTGAGAGAATATCATTTTTTTTCAATATTTAAAAGAAAATATTATTTCGAACGTAGTTATCGACAAAATCTAAAATATTATAATAAATAACGAAAGAAAAAAATTCATGTAAGAGGATAAAGGAATAAAAAAAAGAACAAGAACAAAGCAGAGGATTACAATTATAAAGAACTATGAGTAAGATAAAAAGGTAAAGTGGAAAAAATGAAGGAAAGAGAAAAAATAGATTAACGTTATGAGCTCTATATGCTCGCATAAAGCGCTTTAAGCTTATCGGCGAGTCTCTACAAGTCTTTTCTTCTTTTTTTCATTCTCTTTCTTCTTCTTCTTCGTCTCTTCTTCTTTTTTGATCCTCGAGGTCTCTCTCTTACACGATGCGTTGTAAGATGCTTGCCTTGTTTCTCCATGATTGACGAATACTCATATAACTGTAGTTCTGCTACGGAGCTCGAACTTGAATTTTTTAAAAATCTTCCTTTTTTTTTCAAGAGATGATGTATTAAAGAAGGAGAGGATGAAGTAGATATAGAATAAAAAAGAAACGTGGGATAACGCGATTTATCGTTTAGTAAGCGAAAAGTAAGTTTACTATGTACATTTAGTTTTATGGTTATCGTTGGAATACATCTTTTGAGTTTTTTTAATACATTGGTTTTTTGTTGCTTGTTTTAAAATATCATATTTGTTATTTTTATTTAATTATTAAAATTTATAAATATATTCTGAATGTTTTTAATATTATTTTAGTTTTTATGCATTATTCAAAAGAATTATAATCTTAGATAATTTAATAATATGTAATATATATATATAATTCAATTTTAATATGGAATATATCTTTTAGTAATCGTTTTTAAATATAATATAAATTTTAACACATAAGTTTGATTATCGACGCTATTAAAATATTAGAATTCCTTAAAAATTTTAGAGCTATATAATTTTCAATAGATAAATTATATTTTTAATTGAATTGAATGTTATTTGTAATTTTTTAATTTTATCAAAACAGATCTACGAATGTATGTAAATTTATTTATTTTGAAAAACTAATAAAATTCTATGTACATATCATAAATTTACTCGATAATTTTAGGTAATGAAAAATTTAATACTTTTTATAATAGATATTTTAGGTCCTTTTATCGTTAATATTGTAACGAAATCGTTCTATTATTTATATTACATTATAAAATAAACTTTTGTTATTAAGATTAAAAAATTAATATCGTTCGATAAATGATGTTTTAAGACTGTTGAAATAAAATAAGAACCGCGTCAATGTCTAGTGAAAACTTTGTGATTTTCAAATCGTCCAACCACTCAAATAAAAGTTTCAGGAAAACTACCGTTGTTGGACATAACTTTGACTTGTGGGAGTAAAAAATGACGCCATCAATCTCTTGGCTCGCGAGTTCTCACGCATTCAAGCGCGAGCCAACGAACTTTACGAATCAATCGTTTCACATCGAGTGTTATAGCAAGTTTAACAACGAGTGCATATACATATGTGTGTATGCACTCAAGCTTCGTAGATAATAGTATGTACCAGATTATAATAATTACATAAATAAAATAAACAACTCTACATGAGATATATATAGAAACTTAAAACTAAAAAGAAAAAGAACCAAAGCTCGTCTAAAATATTTAGCGAGTAGAGATATACTTATTTATACAGATGTATAAAGTAATTATAATTAGAAAGTTCTTTTATCTCAATAAAACTGCTGCATCCGCAGAGGGAAGTAAGTAATCGTAATATTCGAATCGAAATAAATTTTTATTTAAAAATTGGATATCTTGTATTCTTCTATACAATATTTTAATTATTTTAATTTTAATTAACAATATTATATATTTAAAAGAATGTTTTTATTCTCTTTTTAAGTTTTCTTAAAAATAATTAGTTGGTATAAAAATTTTTGATAAATCGTATAATGCATTATATAAGTAAAAGTCAATTTATATTTTTAAATATCTTATAATAATTGGTACACTTTTTAAAATGAAAATCTAATATTTATAGCAATGATTATAAAAATTTTCTGTTTAGATTATGCAGTCGTCGCAATTTTCTTATAAAACTCAAATAGTTACTTTAATAAGTTAAACAAGAAAGTTTTTTTTATTTTTTAATTCAAAATGAACACACTGTTGAAATTTAGTGTATTTTTTATACGATTGTCGGATGTAAGAAGTAAAAGATAACATCTTAAAATATGTAATAAATTACTATAAAATTGAATTCGAGCAAATAAAGTACCCGGCAGTTTTTTTTACGAAAGCGCATACATTTTTACTTACTTTCCTTTGCGTAAAAACAGAGCGTATCCCAGGTAACATACTTTTTCTCTCATCAAGAAGGGGTGGGTGTAAGGGCTGAGCTGTTTTTGCTCGAGAAGATAGAAAGAAGTTAACTGTATCGTGTATTAAACGTACGGTCATAAATATGTTTACGTTTAACCGCGTGTGTTCGCATATACGTGTGCGTGCGTGTGAGTGCGCAAGAATTGCTTACGCTTTTGTCTACAGGTTGGTAGTAGTTGTGCGAACGCGGGCGAGTAGCAAGCGAGGGAAAGGGAACCATATACGGCTTAAAGGAAAAATATAAAAGGAATGCGTAAAATTCTTGTGAAACAGGGAATTTCTAACTCATGGAATCGTGCTCGGAGAAAAAATCCGTGATCACAGGAAGCAAAATGCGTACATTCAGTCCAGGGTGCGAAATGTTAGTGTTTATTTGTTATTTTTTTCGTTTTTGTTTGTGATCCTGCTCGTCTACTTTCTCTCTATTTGTTATTTTTTTTGTGAGTATTAAAGTAAATTGTGGTACGTATTTTTTTACAAATGTTCTTTATGGATTAAACACAATTTACATGCAGCATGCATTAATAGGTGTTCCTGTCCATTCGTGTACTTGTGCCTTCTAGGTATTTGTATTTTCGATATGCAGATATATCTATACGTTTCGATATCCATATACGTTGAGTGCACGCGTATACAGAATTTATCGTAAGCCTACGTCGCGTAAAGTTATCATTTTTATTAACTATTGTATATGAATATCGGCTGGAAGAATTTTTTAAATAGTATATTGATACAATGATGCTGTCGGAATGTACAGTTTTTAGGATAATTTAAATCATGTATTTAGAAATTATATATTATTTTGAAAAATATAAGTCAATAATAATTCGTATTTTAAATTTTAATAGCATCAAATATAGATATACTTGATTCCAAACTAGTCTACGTGATAATAATACACGTCTATACATTAACAATATTTAAAAATTATTAGAAAATTATTCAAAATTTATAATGTAATTTATAAAAATGTACCTTTGTATTATGAGTATGTAAAATAAGAAAATACTATTGGACTTCGAATAATTCAATAAATTATATCTATTTTGCACTTACATCTATATAATATGTATATATTTATATTGCATTTATCAATATTATATTTTAATGAAATTCAATATATACACAATAAGAACTACAATTTACGTGTAGAACTTTGTACTATTTGTTAAAATCAGCATCGATAGAATTTATAGTTTCTTAATATTAAACTATTAAAATAATTTAAATTTAATATTTATTCATTTTCATTCTGTGATTTCTAAATTACTTGAATTAAATATAAGTATACGTAATAGTGATAAGATTAAGTATTAAAATAACGTGTAGTAAAAAAAATCATAAATAGTTTTTTAAACAGCAACTATTTATATATAATTTTTCATTTACATAAAAATATTAGTTTTCATAACATTAACTAATGCAAATAATTTCAAATTTAATACGTGTATACATTAATGTTTTAATATACCTTGTGTTTATTTCAACATGCTAATAAAGTTATGATTATGTACATATATACTTAAGTAAATATACAAATATTAAATTTTGTATTTCTTTCTACTTGTCATGATTTATTACTCTATAAATTTAGAGTAGAAAATGCTTTCTTTTATTAAAGAATTTTACTCTAAGTAATTTAGAGAATAAATAAATATAAGACTATGATAAATCATTTTATCATTTAGGTAAATATATTATCTTAGTTGAGTATTGTATACATGCAGAAGGTTAATGCATTTTATGGGTATGAAATCTGCAAACGGTTTGAATCAATTCAACGTTTGATATGATTAGTCATCCCTTTGCAACTGTACATAACTGCGTAAGTTTAAACCATGTATGGTAAAGGGATTACGGTACAAGATTCTACGAAGTTTACGTTTCTTAATATGCAGATGTATTGAATACGTTGGAATAAGAGTTTATATTATAAAATAAAATTGAAAATACAAATATTTTTTTAATTATTATCATATTTAAATAAAATTGCTGTTACTTTAAAACAAATATTTAGGATATATTATTCATAGTTATTACTTCAATCAAAAATTTTTCACATGTATTTATAAAGAATTTGGATAAATTTAAAACGTAAAAGATAGCAGTTTCATTCTTTAAAAAATAAGTTATTTATAAAATAGATGAACGTTGAATGTCAACGGCTGATGATAGCTTCTGAAATACTACAACATCTCTCTAAATTAATGTATCATAAATTATAAAAGAAGATATGAATATCCAACAATATATATGTGTCATAAGAATGTTAAAGAAAATAGAGAAAAAATTGAAAAATATAGTGTAGAATTAAACTTTTTTATTTGTACTGATAGCAGTTTAAAAAAATTTGATTCTATTATATTAAAAAATATAAATATAAAAATACATATGAATATTTCATACTTTTTAGTTTGAATTATTTGAAATTTTTTTATAATTAAATTGAACGAAGCATTTATATAAAATTTTAATTTTCAACACAAATATTTAGTATTTTAAATAATTTCGAATCTATCCAATGTCATCGATACAAATTCAAATTACGTTAAATTAAAAAAATTTGATAGCACATGGAGAGAAAAATTAGCTTGATTCAATATTTTATTTCGTAGGTGCATCGTAAATATTTCTGTCAATCATTTATACATATTTTTGATATCGAAAATATCTATGAATTAGTTAGTTTTCGTACGCACGTGAAATTTACGCATTTATCGCAAATGTAAGTTGTATATAAAATACAGAAATCTAGAAAAACATAGACGATACTACTGGAAGAAGATCCTGCATGTATGTAACGGTGTACGCACACGCGAAAGCGTAGAGAAGACGCGACGGATTTGTAACATATACAGGCGCTTTCGATGCTTCGCGTATAAGTATTCTTTCATACTTTTCCGTCTACCAATCCGGACGTCCCGAAGATTTAACCGCTGAATAAAGTATTTGACTGCAGCAACGACTGCGGTGAAGTCATGCAAAATTCGGAAAGACTTTATAAGCGAAAAATCTCTGGAAATCGAACACGTGAATATCTCCGTCTCACCTGAATCGCTTTTGGTTTGAGACGCAAATGCCAGACTTTATCATTGAAGTAAATCTACTTTTTTTAGTTTAGTATCATCGTGTAAGCATGGATATTTTGCGTGTTTTAAGGTTTATAAAATTTTGGCATTTTTTTAACTTATATTTGAGTATTACTTTTTAATTTTACTCCATTTTATAGAATGGTAATGTAATAAAATCAATATTACAAGGGCTGTATATTATGATTCAATAATTTATTCAATACGTAATCAAGATTTACAATTCTACATTTATCAGAATAATATAAGTGTATAATAAATACCAATTCGATTATGTTTTTAATTTCTAATTTATTATAAATTTTAATTACATTTTAGAAACGTTAATATAAATTCGAAAAGTACGTAATTCAGTACTATAAAAGTTAAACAAGATGCATATTTTCAAAGTTTTTCTTTTACATTTAGACTAATAATTTCGCGTGTTGTTAAAATGTTGTAGAATTTACTCCTTATAATTACTATTTCCATATAAATGAAAAATAACGTACTCGAGACTGCAAATTAATTTAGTTAAAATGAAAACTTTACTTCAAAAATAGTAAAAGGGTCAAATAGTAAGGGTAAAAGAATGAAAAATACATATTTATAAAAAGTGTTATACAGGATATTAGAAATTTGTGTAGGAAACGCTTAGAAATACTCTGAGTTACGAGTATAGATTGCATTAAGGAGCTTTATAAAATATGAGTTCCTATCAGCTTTTTAATCGAAGATAAACAGATCTATGTTTACCTAAGAATATTAACGGTGAAAGTTTAAATTTACTTTTGAAAAATAATTGAAATTGTTCTTAGTGCAATAAGTTTTTAATAAGATAAAATTAAAAAATAGTTAAATACAGTTTAAATATAATATTTTTTCTTAGTTAAAACGCTCGGTAAATACTTAGTAAATATTCATTTAAAACCAAACTTGTACAGTCTGTTAAAATACAGAAACGAATTGGTTAACTCTGATAAAGTCAACCACGCTAACTCAACTATTCAACTATTTATAAATTCCGCTTTTCCGTTATATTATTAAAATTTCTGTATTATATTAATATTTTTGAACATCCTTGCCTCAGCCTCCAGCGGGAAAATTAAAGTGCATTACATCTTCAACCAGTGAGGTGATACTCGTTTGATGTAGCTCCGTTTCAAGGGCTTTAACGCGTCGGGGTCTGAGAGGAGTGAAAGCCGCGCACTGGTAGGATGAAATCGCGTGTGCATATCATCCGGTGACGCAAACACTCTGTCAACGTCGCTCCCCAAGTTATGCCGCTATGAAAAGCGAAGCCAAAAGCGGTATTTCATATTTACGCGTATATATCTTGGCTGCTACCTTTTTTTTTCTTAAAGCGCCACTCCGGGAAAATGTTTTTTCTCTTTTAGATGGACGACCGGAGGAAACGGATAAGCAAAGGTTATTTCACGGGTAATTCGGAATAATTTTATGATCGTTCGGTACTGGTATTTATATACGGGCATTTCTATACGTAGATATGTATGTGGCATCATTGCATCGAATAAGATTAACTCATGATCGAAAACTAATAATTTGAGTTTGAAATATTAGAATGTTATTATTTCTTATTACTAATTATAAGTTTTTAAAAGACTCGTTGATTTAGCTTTCTATAAATCTATTTTACTTTTTCAATAGTAAGTAAAGTAGTATCCAACGAATTTTTATTTGGTATTAAATAATGAATTCTTATTTTGATATAAAATAGCTGACTGATTAGATAAATTTTAAAACCGATCAATCGATAATTAATGATGAATTTAAATCGAATTAATATTACTCAGTGCCTTAATATATAGCTAATTAACGCGTTTGTTATTTATTACTAACTGATATTTTCTTTATTTTCCTTCTCGTATATTCTTCATACTTTTATGATTTATCTATCTATCCAAGATAATATCTGTGCAATATATTTAAAATATTAAAAATTTAGAACGATATTTAAAATATAAATGTTTTTGCACTTTATCTTACAAGCGATATGATTTTTTATATTTTATTGTTTTCAAAAAATGAAGTACTTTTTAGTTTACTTGAAATAAATTTTGAAAATTCAAAATTCTAATTAGTTATTCTTGTTTGAAATATAAATTAAACAGCTTAATATTATTTTTTATTTATTTTTATAAGTAAATACATCAGGTATAATATTTTGTAATAAAAAATTATTATTCTATGTTATAAAATAATTGAAAACTATCTTATTAGTTTCTTTTTTTATTACACTAAAAGTAATATAAGTGAACTGAAATTGCCGTAGTTTTATTTTAATCAAGATATATAAAAGAAAATAAAAAAGTTAAAAGAATCCATATACTATTGTAGCATTGTTACATTAAATTAAATGTACTTTCAATAGTTCAAAAAGAAGCTAATACCGTTAAGTTAAAAAAATGTTTAAAAGTTATGAGTATTTATAGTACATAAAATTATTGAAATAATTTAATGAATTTAATGAATTAAAGATAGAGGATGGAGTATATACATATCTAAATATATATGATTTAAAAAATTCTCTATTAATCATAGTATCGATAATTTTTATATAACTTTTAATCTTACAAATAAAAAACGAACTGAGGTATAATTTTATAAGTAACTTTATAAATACGATGTCTTACAAAGATTATCGTATTTTTTAGTATACAACAAAGAAAGGATGAAAATATTCCAGGTCTCATTAAAATTTTATATCATCTGTTCGGTAACATTTAAGAAGTCAAAATATACGCGAACAGACTGAAAAATAAAAATCTCGGCTTTAGATTTGAACATTGTGGTCGTCGCCTTGCCAACTTTGCCGTGTATATACAAGTAGTGCGTAACGAAACAAAGCTCTGTTACCTTTGTCGACCTGTCCGAATCCTCGTACTCTCTTTTTTTCTTTTTATCTCTATATCTTCGAGGTCACTTTAACAAACCTTTTTGTTCAGGATTTAAGCTTGAAGGGTTAAATGCCCTTGCAGATACGCGTATGAGCTTATGCTTGCATTGTGTGTGGCCGCAGGCGCGTTTGCAAGCGACACATAAATATATTTTTCAGGTATCCTTATTCTTCGATTGTCTAACTCTTTTCTCGTCGTTGTTGTTTCTTTTGTAAATTTTTTGTATTTTTTGCTTCAACATATATTTCTAGAATAAAATTAGTCAATACCTATTGTATTCGTTGTATTTATTGATTTACAATTTATATTTTCAGTTTTTTAATTAAAATGGAAATAATAAAATATAAGTTACATATTCTTTTAAAACACAGAGTTTAAATACATTTATACGTATTCAAATATTTTTGAAATAAATTAATTTTATCGAATTCATATTTTTATATTATAAAATAAAAGTCCAATTTTTACTAATTAATTTATATCTTTTAGGTAAATTTGGACATTTTAGCTTACATAATTATATGTTTATTTTATATCATTAATAAAAATTGAAATGTATATTTATAAATTTCATTTAAATTCGGTCAATCTTTCTTAAATAAAAAGAAAGTCTTCAACTAATGTATTGTTTAAGTAGGATTAAGTGCACGGAATTGTAAATAGTTGAATAAATGAATCTATGTCCGTTATTATAAAGCTTTCCCTTTACCGTCGAGTATATTTTCAACTATTTTCCTTATTTTTCTATCTCTATCATTACTAAGTTTACAGAAATTATATTTTGTGTACCTGTATAATAGCAATCTAGTGCTCTCTTATTTTTTCTTGTTTATGCTGTATGCCTTCGTATATTCGAGCGCACGACAAATCTGAAATACAAAGGGGACGAGTTTACGCGTCCTTGAGGCACGATCTTGCCAAATGTGATTGAGCCGAGTGATAACATTCATAAAAATGTTTTTCCTTCTATTTACTTTGTTTTTCTATTTCTTTATCTTTATTTATACTTTATTCTTATGTTTTTAACATGCGAACATAGAAATTTTTTCGTTTCGAGAATAAAAAAAATATACGATTGATTTGTTTAATTTTGGTGTGTGTATTTAGGAAGATTTTTCATTAAGTTTGCTAAGCAAAGTAAGCAGCTGTCGAAACAAGTTTGGTGCCCTTTTAGGGTAAAAGTTACGACGAAAATGATTTCTCTTTAACGTTGAAGTTACACATATTTTCATAAAATATAGAATTTTTTTATTTTGATTTAATATTTCTATGTAAAAGGATCTGTAAATGTAGTTTTTTCTATATAGATACAAATTTTTTTACGTAAAGGGTCTTTTAATATATAAAAATTAACATATGTTGTGATTATAAATATAAATAAAAAAATAAAATTTATAATTATCATTATTAAAAATTATTTGTGAATATCTATTTCAATTTTATGGAAAAAATGTACGATTTAGAAATATATGATTTATTTCAAGTTTTTAGTTCAGAGATTATACTTGATAATTTTTAATAAATTTCGAATATTCGTAATACGAAAGGGTATTATGAAAATCTTTCAAGATTAATGATATATTTTTTTCATTAATATTTTATGTATAAATTTAAAATTCTAGGTGATCCGAATAAATTTATGAATTTTTTCAAAATTGAATTATTAAATTTAAAAATGATTTAAATAGAATCACAAGTATATCATAATATATTTGAGCCTGAAAAAAAGAAACAATGATAAATTATTCGTGGTTATTTTAAAAATATATTATATCTATTTTAAATTTTGAGAAAAAATATTTAATAACGATATATCGTAATTTATAAAGTAAAGATTATAAAAAATGTATAGTATGAATTATATATATCAAACAATTAGTGATAAATAAAATTTGAATTTATATTTTTTCAGTTAGAATTTTATTCATCATAATCATTATTTTAAAAAACTAGATTTCTTTTGCATTTCAGGTATAACAAATGTTTTATATGATTTTTTAAAACTTTTAAGAAATAATTTTATAAATATAAATATGACAAATTTTATGCCTTCATTATTTAATAAACTTTAATGGAGATTTTATGTGTTTCGTTTAAGTTATTCTAAATAATAATTGAAAAATTGATTTTTCTAGATTTTACTTTTTTATATTATTTCAATATGGCAAGTTTTTATGGTTTTGTAATTTAATTGAATAAAATATTCATAAGTTAAATTCTGATTTAAAGACTGCATTTTAAAAAAGATTTAAAGAAATTTATAAAGTACGATTTTTCTAAAAAGGTTTCATTTTTTTTTTAAATATTAAAAATGATTTTAGTTATGGAAACAATTCTATTATTGTTATGTTTTATTATTATTTCAAAATCTTGAAACGGATTGTTTAAAAACTTTTTATCTTCAATTGCTATATGAATTATTGATTATCAAGCAATGTAGTTAGCTCAATTTTGATACCTTATTGATGAACTGTAGCATAATTTGATAAAAAATAATTACAAAATCCAAAGTTCCTTTTTTAACTGTGAATTTTTATAAAATAAGATATTTGGTTATTCATTTTTTAAATATAATACATTTGATTATTGTTGAATCAGTATTTTACTATTGAATGAATAATACAAAAAATAATTACTAAATATGTTAATTAGAAATTCCATAAAATTTGAAAATATTAACGAGAAGCTTAGTTTGCATAAACTAATAAAATTTATATCCATAATTAAATTTAGGTACTGATACAGAAATCAAAAGGCTAAACGGATAAAGAAATAACTAGTATCAATGGTTTAGAATACATGAATAATGAATAATATTCTTTGTTTATTTAGTTATAAATAAAAATATAATATTATTAAGTTGTAAAATACTTAAATATCGTTCACATGCGGATTTTCGTGCTTATGTGTATGAGCACGTTGCTTATCAACTTTGAAGCAGGGTAGTACGAAATAAATAAATACGATTGGTCGGACTTAGCTTGGGTCAAGGATATTTGAAAATACAGAAGTTGATATAATAAAGAGGCTATAATATCATGTGAATTGATTGTTTCTATCATGGTAAATTTGTTACTCGGCATCTTTTTATAATAAATTTGGCATAAATTTATATTTAGAAACTTAATATAAAGTAGTAGATTAAATTTGAAACCGAAACTAAATTTAGCATGTTCTTCTTTAATTATTTAGTTTAAATCATATATTAAATATACGTAAAAAAAAAATAAGTTTTTTTAATTATAAAAATAGTAAGTGCAAAAATTTATGCTTTTAGTAAAAGGATTATTTAAAAGTTTTATAATAAATAATTAAAATTTTAAAAAATAAAGTTAAATTTGAAAAATTTAAATTATAACTTATCATTGTTATTTCTATACAATTATAATTTATTCCCTACATTTATGTAATTATTTTATGCAACAATTAAAATAAAATATGAATTCAGGAAAGTAAAAAATATTTGAATATAAATGAAAAAAATTAAAGAATATTATTGGATATGATAAAATTATTTATTATACTAAGAAATATTTTGTTACAGATGTTTAGTTTCTCTTAAATCAAAGCTTAGGATACCATTATAAATATTCAAAGAAAAGTTATGAATTACGTATACAATTTATGATGATAAATTTAGTTTCAGAGTATTCCAGTAAATAATATTCTCTTTTCTTTATTATTTAATGTTTTAAATACTAGAAACTTTGATGGAACTACTCGATTAATAGATCGTAGTTTCTCATTGTAAATAAGTAGAAAAACTTTAAAGATTAAATATAATCTACGATATACAGGTGGAAAATAAAAACATATTAAAAAAAAATATTGCTGATATAAATATAATCGAGAAAAACGTATCAATTCGTAGCAATATTAATAAAATACAATACAGGATTAATTTTAGAACATATTAGAACATCGTTAATTAATTCATTCAATTTCCATTCGATTTAAATGAAGAAATATATTTAAATTGTTTTTTTCGTTTCGAAAGCACCAGATTTAATATTTTCAAATGCGATTTTTAATACTGAAAAATATATAACTTGGCGTTGAAAATATATTATCTATAATTTAAAATTCTTTTAAATTTTTTTAATAAAAATCAATTTTTTTTTAGAGGAATTAAATTGAATTTAAATTTTAAATTCACTTCGGAACTTGGCCAATGTTAGCCAACTTGGAATTTAAAAAAAAAGAGCCTCGATCATTGAGTGAAAGCCACGAAAGAAGGCATAAATCAGGTGGCAGCTGTAGGGCATTACGTCTGGCCGTGCTTCCGCATTGCTAAATGAGTACGAAATCATTCTTTCTCCCTTTAACAGTGGCACAAAAAGCAGAAGTGCCGCAAGTGGTGGTCTTAAATTCCCATTTTGAGGGTACCCAGCAATGATCGTCCGTCGTAGCGATCGTTCGGGATATCCTCGGCCGTGGCCGCTCGATGCTTGCATTTATCTCGCGATTCTGTAAAATGGCTGCCAACCCTCCGCTCGGCCTGCAGACATTAACTTAACGAGATTGTAAGCGCCGTTTTCTCATGGGGTCGACTACTATCAACGCGCGAAAAACTACTTTTAGGTGAAAGTCTTGAGAACGACTCCAATGGCTGCTTTTCTTTTATACGTACTAGACAGAAGTTTGCGCGATTTTTTTTTGCTTAGCTGCGCGTTTTTGCCGTCGTTGTAGAAAATTAATAGATGAAAATATGTTTAGGGGTAGTCGTGAGATATTTTATATGAATTTTGAGATTAATATTTTATTTCCAATGCAGCAATTATTATTTCTTAGAATTTACTTTATCGTAAATACTTCTACCAATACGATTTAATATATTAACATTATCAAATAATTCGATGAATGTATAAATGTTAATTCTTTTAATAAACATTATCATAGAAATAAGCGATATTTTTTTCTTTATTAATAAATCAGTAAGAATTTTCCGTCAAAAAAATTGTTTATCCCCTTTTTTGGTGACGTGTAAGCAGTGACTACGACTCACCATCTCATCCTTATCTTTGTCCTCGATGACTAGTTGCACTCGAAGAGGTGCAGAGAGAAAAAGAGGGACGAATATAATGAGAGGGTAAGAAAGACCCGAACTCAGGAGCGACATAGGGAGGGTAATTTGTTGGCCCGTTTGGCCCGACTCCAGCTGCGCACTGCGGCCCTGTCTAGGAGTGCGAGTGCGAGCTACCGCCCTCGACTTGGGGGAACCTTCTCGAGACGAGAAATCGTATCATCTTATTCTCTGCGAGTGTTTCGCGTATATCTCTATTACATATGCTTTTTACTAGTAGGTCTAAAGACTGAATTTAAGTTATGAGTTACTATTTTCGAGTGTTTGATTTAATTTTTTCTTTTTAAGTAGCAAACTTTATTTTATTCTGAGTGCTAGCATAAAATATTCTTTAAAAAAGTTTGTTGTATTTTACTACGACGGAAAATTCATAAAAATATATTAAAAAAGTTGATTTACTACTACTAGATTAAGTTTCATATCTAAATGAATATCTTTAGTAAATGATACTATAGTTATTTTAAAACAACCGTAATAATGTATGTATTTACGCTTAAATGCTAGATAAAATAAGATACCGATTTCTGTAAAATATGCTAGATGTTCCGTGATCGACAGAAAACTTACTTATGCTCAATACAAGTTGAATAGGAGTACACTTTTTTTATTTCTTACTTAATGTAATATTTGGAAATATCTGAAAATTGGTTTTAACGAATATCGTATATAAATTATTAGTTTGTACGAATAATAATTCGGCTTATTTATAAGGATCAGTTGAAGCATACTTCCTTCGTACCGGCATGTATTTTTCAAAACGCGTTCCAAGGACAACGGTTGCCTCGGTAAGGTAAACTGGTTCCTGGAGGACGGGATAAGCTTCGCTACTCGATCTTTCGAACCGGGGTAAGGATTTGTACCGAAGGTTAACTGGCGCCATCTTTCCTCGATAAAGTATTTATTTTCCGTGTCAACGAAAATGGCGTATGTGTCAGCGTTTTTCTATTTTTTATTTATGCGAGAACTGTTCCGACTGTGTGCGAGTCCCGTGTACGAATGACGTATATTTTCGAGCGACGGTCCTCTGATGTGTCAAGAGGTTTTAGTTATTTACCTAGAATTATATGGAAATGTAACTCGATAGGAGTTTCAAACGTATCGTACGATGAAGTACGGATTCTTTTTGGATTGTCGTCTATCCTTTATTAGTTTGAAAACGTCGGCACATTTTTATATTTTAACACTTTAAAATTATAAATATAGTTTTTGTCATGTCGTGAAAAAGCGTATAAAAAAGATCTTCTAGTTATCGAATAGAGTTTTATGGAACAAAATAATTTCTAATAAGGAACATTATTTATATTAGAATAATTAGATAAATAACCGAGTAATATATTATTTAATGTAAAAAAATATTACGGCATGTTTTATACAATTGATAAATGATTTATAAATGATTCAATAAATAATATTTTGTATAGTATTATCGTGTAAATATTATTAAACAAATCGAATTAAAGTTCGGCTGATATAATATCGATTTTAATTAATCCCAAATATTAAAACTGTAAAATATGTTTACATTTTTATATAGACAGGATTATAATTTATAAAAGAATTTTCGAAAGGATAATGAGTTGGATGAAAATCTAAATATCGATGAATCATTTTGCAACAGCTACTATATTAATATTAGTAATGAATTTTTTACTCTATTCTTCCGAGTTTTTTCCTTATGACCGAAAATTTGAATAAATTCTTTGAAAGATGGATGTTCGAAAAGTAAAGGTAAGCTTACCTTTAAAAATTTACGGCACTTTTATATATTTCAGTTGACATTCTTATTACTTAATTAGCTTATGGACATTATTAAAAATTCCACGGAAGAATAAATAAAACAATAATAATAACCATAAAAATATTGATAAAAGTCTGCGTCAGTTTAAAAAATTTTTCTAAAATTCAGTAACATGATTATAAAAAATATCAGTAAAAATCAAGATTTTTTATACTCAATATTACATCTTTGATATTTTAAATGCTGAATATTAAATAGAAGTATCGTTTCAACACTGCCTCTATTCGTCACCGTTTTTTATACTTTTTGGTATACAGGACACAATGACTCTAAGATAGAACGTGAGATCTTTTAAAAGGATCACCGAGACCGGGCAAAAGTATTATACAGCACAAGAAAACAGACAAGAAGAGAGGAAAGGATCGTTAAGTCGGTTTAAAGAGCGTTGTTCAAAAGGAAGGCGTCCCTTAATGGCCTTCCTACCCATCAACCTCTTTTCTTTTTCTTCTGTCGGAGAAAGGCAAAATATAGCTAAAAGGGATATCAAAGAAGAGAAAACTAGAGGACAGAAATTTTATATGAAAATGAGTCGCAAAAACACGCGAACGAATGCAGTGAAATCTGGCTATTCCTTAGTTACTTTATATACTGTAAGATGTTATACTACAGAAACTCCAAGAATTTATTTTTCCATTATACATTTGTCATATCTTATTTGTTTTTCTTATTTGTATTTTTCAGTCGAATAAACCAAATATTACAGTATATCACTTACTTTACAAATAAGTTAGATAATTATTTATTATAATATTACATTTTTAGAAATTTGTATAATTATAATGACGTTAAATTTATATAAAATAACCACGAATAACATATTTTTAAATTCTTTTAATTACGATGCAAACATTTTCTTAAACTATAATTCTCTTATAAAAAAAATAATTATTAATAATTTATTATATAATAAATTTGATATTAATAGGTATATCTTATTCAATAATAATAGTAAGTTTATTTTATTTAGTAATGATTAAATAACCTGTATCGATAATTTTTAAATATAAAGATTGATATCAGATTTTAATATTTGTACGTTTTTTTAAAGTTTTATCAGTATATATATAATATTTTCACACCGTATTTAATAATCATTTTAACGCTTCAAAAATTCTAAAAAATGTAAAAGGTATCATTAATTTGCGATAATATTATAAAATTTAGTTTACGATATAATATCAGTATTTCACGTATGACATTACATAGATGTACTTAACACAATTTTTTAATATTGCCTTTTTCTCACAATGAAAAATAAGAGCAGCAAAGTCATGAAGACTGGTAGTGTATAGTAGAGAAGTAGCTACAGTTAGAAATAAGAAAGAAAAAAATTAATGACGGCTTGATCGATGATCCTCCGTCGTTTTTATCTGACTCAAGGAAGTTTCCATGGTTTCCTTTTACCTTCTATATGTGGATATGTGCGCAGTTGCGATTAATCCTGCAGAATATGTGTGTATTTCGTGTTGATTCATTTTTATGGTTCAGTAGTTTTCTAAATCAGAAGATTAAGTACAAAAATCATACCAAAAATAATTTTCATTAAAGAGTAGTTTATTCCTATAGAAGGTTCCAATTAAGTAGTATTAATTATGGTAACCACCATTCATAACTTAATTTTATTTGTATGTCTATGAAGTAAATTTTTATAAATAAACGATATAGAATTTATCATTGAGTTTTTGCACTATTTATAATATTTTCTATTCGCTCATTAAAGCGAAGATATTTAAGTTAAAAAAACTATCTTTTAATTACTTATAAATATCGGTTAATAATAAATTAAGAAATAGTATGGACAGAATTAGACTTCTTCTTACTAGTGGTAGAAAGATAAGGAACTTAAATTTATTTTTAATTGTAATCCATATGACAGTTACAAAATTTATTTGAAATTTAAGAATTTATTTTCAAACTTTTTATAGAAGAACCGTTATACACAAATTTTTTATATCTATCCAAGTTATCTTTCTTATAATTCACTTCGAACAATACTTGTTTTTATTTTTAAAAGTTTTATAAAACAGTTGATATTATTTTGTTTATATTTTCAATATATTGGACTTGTAAGTATATTTTAAGATTAGTACTAAAAAGTTTATCGATGGTATTTTTTAATTAATTCCTTAGTTTAATATATATAAACAATTATTATTCAATTATATTTTTAATATTACACAACTTATTACAAAAAACCTATACTAATATTAAAGAACAGCATTTTTAAATATGTATTTTAAAAATATATTCTAAGAAAACAATTCGTTTAGAATTGTAGATTATATACAGAAGAACAAAATAATATAGAATTGCATATTAGAATAATATTTTCGAATGTATATTTTTTGATATTAAAACTTCTTATCTTTACGTTGTGTTTTAAAAGAAAAATAACCTAAGTAAACAGATAATAAAATTTTTAACTGTTTATAGTTAAGTTTTTGGAGTAAAGTTTTCAGTGGAGTATTTTCATCGCTGCAGTAAGGAGTAATTTCATCGAGTAACTTTTATGTTGATGAATTTTAAGGCAAAGCAGTTGGATACTAGAGTTTAATGGATTGGAAATATCAAAGGCAATATATTCTGAATTCGTAAGATGCAGTAGATTTCAAAGAGAAATTTACCGTTATAAAATATCACTATTTTTGAAAAGCTTAAGAAATTAATTACTGAATTATTTAATATACTTTTGATAGTCTTCAATATAGAGCAATTATGCAAGTACAATAAAAAATTGAAAAATAAATATTCATATATCATTCATTATATCTATCAATTATTTAAAGTATAGGCAGTGATTTTTTAAAATGCAAGATTTTCATATATAAATATTGTTTGTCTTTATATCGAATCGAATTGGTATTGCATAATACTTACATATTATAAATTCATCAATTTTTGTTTTAGGAATATATGGTAAAATAATGTAGGATTATTCTACAATATATAAAGAGGAGTATATTTTATTTATCAAGTAAATGAAGATGTTCCGGAAATAAAATTTTATTTCTCTGTAAAAATAAAAGAACGATATAGAAGTACATATTTGGTTATAATAATAAAATCTAGTAAGTACTTTTTGCTTCTTCGTTACGTATCTAGCAACATCAATTTTTTAAGTGTAACTTTTATTATAATGATTTGTCTATCTTTTCTTTTTTAAATAAATTTTTAACTGCGTAATTTTCTGTAAAATCGATAATCTTTTTGAAATTAATGAAATTAGTTTGTACTTTGAGTAATAAAATTATCAGTGTATACTCTATAAGTTGTCATAGTCCAAAATAGTGATTCAGGTTTCACCTCAAAACATGTTCATTTCTGTAGCAGGCACGTACCTCGTAAAAGTAAAGAAGTATCTTCTTCTTGGAGCACACGAATTTAGGTTCATAATGCACAATACGCTATTTCGGTTGGCGTTTAAGCCGTTTACGATATATCTGAGAAATCGTCGAAGGCATTATGCGTGCAAGCAGTTTCCTTGCTTATTTTTAGTTCTGTTCTGTTCAGGCATTACCTAGAAAAGCGTCTTAAGCAGATAAAGCGAGCAGGCATATATATATATATATCTTTATACATGTGTAATATTCCTTTGCAAGTATACAGTGCTTGCAATCATAACAACTCTTAAAAGGTGTAACTTTGTCATTTCTTTTATTTAGAAAGATACAAATGAAGCAATGCTAGTAACATACGCACACTCAGATGAATATTGATACAGAAAAAATATATATACCAACACAAACAAAATACATTATGATCATTCTGAAGCACGCGTATGTATGACGTGACATATGAAAAAGAAATAACGTGGCACAGCTGCGGCCACAAGCGCACTGCACACACTGACAATGATATCGACAATGTCTTTCATTTTGCATACTTTAAGTTTTTTACTTTTCATTGAATAAAAAAATTTATTTAAATACCAATTTTTCTCATTATTTCTTATAAGTATCCGATAGAGTTTCGTTGTTTTTCACTGATAATTTTTGCCAATCCTCGAAGAATAAGCTTGGTCCCGTGCTTTTTCGTTTACCTTTTTCTATTCCCTTTCTTCAATCTTCGGGATAATTGAGGATTATACAAGGATACGATTTCAGATAGCAGACAGTCACGAATTTTAAGGTAGAAATATATTTCACTTAAAGATTACATTTTTATTTATATACAAATTATTTTAAAGGATATCATTATTTTACTTAATATTTTAATGATTTAATCCAGAAAAGATTGATAATGAACTATGTCTCGACTAATTTTAGTATTTCATTTAAGAATATCTCCTAAATAATTTTTCATAAATTCATTAAATTTTTTTATAAAAAAAGTATATTTTCTGCTATATTTATATTACAAGTATATTTTTAAGTTGAGATTGGGACAATATCTAAAACAAGTATAAATAAAACTTATTAATGCATTAAAAAATATTTCAATACCTATACTAATGTATGTAAGTTCATTCGATTGACTCTGATAGATTAGCCAATTCGAAAATTTATTTCATTTAAATATTTTATTACAATTTTAACAATATAAATTTCTGAAAAGTATTTGGCTATAAATAATTGCAGTCAATAACTATATATTTTAGATATACACTGAAAGTTTCTTTTATTATACAAAGTTAAAATAAAAAAAATTCCAAACTAAAATACAATATTTTTTAATGTCTAATTTTATAGACAAATACTATCTTATTTTAATGTATTTTTCAACATAAATTATTGAATGTAAATGAAAAAATATTGGTTTTTATTCATAAAAAAGATTAGATTAAACATTAAGATATATAATTTTATTTGTAATTTAAATTCTATGATTACAATTTATTCAATTTATACTTGTAATTTTTTGTGATGTTAAAATGTTATAATGTTATATATGTATGATTACTTTAAAAAATAGAAACTTTAAAAAAAGTTTCGTATAATATTCCGGTGTTTAATATAAACTTTAAAATAAAATTCTAATATTATATGTCAATTAATTTTACATTACGTGTAAATATACATTTAATAGTCAAGCATGTAAATTTTTTAATAATACAGATATTTTTTGCGACTGCCTGCGATCTTCATCTTAAAGCATTGTAAACACTGTTTACGAAAATAAAAATATATATAAAGAAGGGATATTAAAAATTTTGAATAAAAAATATATGCTTATTGCGCGAGTCACGTTCCAGGTGACAGTGTCGACTTGATTTGGTTTCCGCACAGGGCTCAACACCTGGGGTCCAGTCTCGTACATTCAGCCTTAAAAAATACACATGGGCATATACACACAAATTTATATATATATGTATATATCTATATATAGGATCATAAACATATATATACATACATACATATAGACATACATACACACAAATTTACAGTAATCTATCAATGGTAAATTACAAGTCAACGTAGAGAAATTTAGTCAAAGAGTTAACAAGATAATTATGTGCAATAGAAAATATGAAAGAATGAGAGGCTAATTTAAAAGCAATAAGTTATTTAATTATATTATTATTAAATGATAAAAATCGCAAATAATAAAAGAAAATAATATCAGAAGTTGTGTGTGATATAATAGTAATAATATTTATCTGGAAAAATTCAGATAAAAACTTCCTTTAAATATTCATTTAAGTGACATTGGCGTTTAAGTATTATGTAAAAAATTATATTGATTTATGAAATCGATAAATAGATAATAGAATTATTTGTATCCATTTTACCATCATTAACATTTAAATTTAACATAAATTATTATATTTTTAGAAAGCTATATACATATTTATAAGATAAATGTAACTAGTATTAGATTTATTATTGATTATTTGTAAAATAATAATAACAAGTTTTTTAATTTAACGAATCATATATTGTATTTTGTCTTCTTAATCAAACAGATAGATGGATAGAATACTCTCTAGAATGTAAGGGTGAAATGAAAAATGAGGGGAAGAGAGGGAGAAGAAAAATAGAAAAACTTTTTTAAACACATCACACAAACTTTAAAAATATACAACTCTTTGATTTTTCTCTTCGTTTTCTCGTTGTCATCTACTTTTAAGTGTGCATATATGTCAAAATTCATATTTTTCATTTTTTAGCACGAAAATGCAGCAATCGATATTCGCTTTGGCTCGTTCGATTTAAACCTGAATGTACCAGCCGGAGCGATTTAATATAATATACATATGTATACATAGTCAAATAACTACTTGAGATATAAGTGTAAACAACGTCGTATGTGAAAACTAATCTCAATGTGTTCGAAAAATAAACAGTATTGTGTAAATACGTGATGTATTACAGTAGGTGTTTGCGTATAAGTAATACATTTATATCAATGATGTACAATATGTGTATTTAACGTGGCCTGCGAAGCTCGTCTCGAAAAATTTTTAAAACTTAAAAGTCAATAATTTTTGACCCTTTCTTTGATCTATTATATTTTTATTACATCACTTCCAAAAGTTTACCCGGATAAGATCTATGAAAAGTTAGTTAACACAGACGATCAAATAAAGTATATTATGTTGACACGTAAAAAATACCTTAAATGCCGAAAAGATATATCGACTACTTTAATACATTTTATCTAATATAATAAATCTTTCAATTATTTATAATTAAAAAATTATTTAAAAAATTCTAATATATTAGTTATTTAATTAAAAATATTTAAACTGACGAAATGAAAAACTTTTAATGCATTCGTAAAAAATTCATAACATATATTTTGAAATTTTTTTTCTATTAGTTTTACTAAATACATTTTGCATTTATATTTTACAAACGCTATCTTAGAGTTCTATATTTTATTTAGATTTAATATTTAATCATATAGCTGTTTATAGTAAAAAACATTTCAATTACTATTATCGTAGTAAAGCATGATAGTGTTTTGAAAAATAAATTAAGAATCGTAATATTATAGAATTGCAAATGATTGATATCGTCTACTTATTCTTTTTTCAAAATACTTTAAAAAATTATTTAAATGCTAGTTATCATTAGGTTATACTAAAATTACGTGTCAATATATTATAAAAATAATTTAATATCATTGACGTAACTGATCCACATTAAAAATATACGAAAGAAAATATAAAGAACCTTGGGAAATTGAAATTCTTGTACGTCAGCTCTCGGTATATTTAAAAGTCCCAGCAGAGTACAGACGCTGCTAGAAAACCGAATTGTGGTTGTAAAATCGATTTCCGGATCTTTCCTATGACCCATTATACATGTATGCACGTGTAGGGGTGTGTGTACATACTTGTATGTGAGTTCGTGTGTAACGTATAAAACAAGTAATTCAATTTAAATTTCCCGTAGATTTTAACTACGAGGCGAGCTTCACCGGATGGGGCCATGCATAAACAAGTAAAAAATATAAATAATAAAAGATAGTGAACACATCGCAACAATCTTGTTCGAGAGAAGTATAAAAATAACAACGTTCAATCATAATTATATAATATGTATATATGCTATATAATAATAACTTAGTGAAAAAGGCAAGTGGAACAAGATGTATACAAAATATATAATAAATTATTCTTGTGACGACTGCGGAACGTAACAAGGTTCCCTTGTACACAGTTCAGCCAACCAAACAGCTGTGAGAGACGAGCTAAAAAAACATAGTTAGTTCTTGTATTTGTATATATATATGATACAGCTTTATCTTCAGTGTGTAATACATGCTTTTGTCGTACTGCAATTTTGTCTGTGTGGGACTTTCTCTCTTCTTCTTTTCATTCGAGGCTTTGCATTTTTTAGTAATACTGCAATACGCTGCACCGACCATCGCACGCATTTACATATGGTCAGAACAAGAGATGCGAAGAGTGAACGGGAAAATTGCGGGCGATGGCGGTTAGCTTGTCTTATCATATTATTTTTCCAGTTTTTTATTTTTTCTCGCACGGACGGTTTTTATATGCGCGAGTGTTGCCGAGCAATGTGCGAGTATAGCATTTTAGGAAATAAGGAACCAGAAATAGAACAAACTATAGTTCAAGGAAACAGGGCTGATTTTGGCACGAGTGTTTTTATCAAAGTTATCCACGAGTATTTACGGATAATTAAAAATAAAAATATCAGTCTACCGCTTATCAGTCTTAATAAATTATTTTTAATAGCGTAATAAGATATAGAACATACAGTTCTGAATTCTTTTTATCGTGAATTCCGTTTAAATTATAAAGCGAATAAAATAATATTGTTTTTGAAGTTAATATTACCTTGGGTAGTTCCGTTTAATGGTACAATTTAAGTATTTAGCAGTATATAAATGTATTTATTTTTAAACTAAAAATATTTAATTCAATCGAAACTTCGAATATATTACATGCTATACGTTACAATTAAATTATATACATAATTGTTTTAATACTCTTACCGCAAAAACATATATAATCTACATTTATTTATAATACTCGAGCCCAATTACTAAATTTAATAAAATGATATTGAAAATTTCATTTAATATTTAAAAACAAAACTCACAAGTTGATACATTCCGGATTGATTTTGACAAGCATAAATAAATTTTGTTAGCTGCTTGCTAAATTAAGCGCGATCAGTATTACACAGATACATTAGTCAAAGCACTCAACCAAGCGATCGCGCGTAACGACAATACAACGGAACAACAGCATAAACGATCGAAGGGTTCCGGAAAGACGGACAGGAAAGCGGATGCTTCGGGATATTTCGAGCGGAAGCTCAGGTGACGTCACGGATGTCGTAGATACTTCGCTGTTTAGGAGGGTGAACTTTCCCGGGAGTTGTATATACAAGGAAAATAGTTATATGTTTACATATGGATGTCTATACGTGTCTAAGTATTATAGGATAGGGTAACGATGATAATAATTGATAGGAAGACTTGCGAGAGGAACGTCGGCTTTACTTTTCGTATTCCTCACGATCCAATGATAAATCATGTATGCATGGATAAGAATTAATGTTTCTCTTTGATATCATCACAAAGAAAAGCATCAAGAATATGAATAAATAAGAGAAAAAATAAAATATATACTGAAAATGTAATAAAAACTAGTTTAAGTTACAAAATAAAATGAACGAGTAAGATGTAATGTTCTCTCGTATACATTTTTTACTTCTGCTAATGATATCATAAGTAGCGATACATCAAATTTAAGTTCCGCTCGTCCTAAAATTTTTTATAAAGTTTGCGATATTATAATCTATACTTTATGCGCGTACAATCTTTGTGTATTATATTTAGTATAATAGAAGATAATTAGGTAATTGAACGATCTACGAATAGAAAAAGACACCAACGTTCCTCTGACTGCTCCTGAAAAATTTATGAATGTATTTGTTGAAGAGCTCTGGTGATAATGAAATTAATTATGTATTTATGATATTAACAATGGGATTATTCAAATTTTACCAAAATATTTCCAAGTATCCGCAATAAAATTACTATAAGCAATGCAAAATGGTTATATTTTATTCATATTAAGTGAACAATTCTTCGGTAGGATAATGCAATATTTTTAAATAATACTAATATAAGATTTATTTAAATGTAAATTTTAGAACTGTGATTATTATTTATTTTTCCTTTATATGCTTTATCCTCAAAAAGAATATTTAAACTAAAATAATTCTCTTAGAGTGCTTATTTCATGGTAGCAGATTCATCGTTGTTTCGTTACGTTCTGATTTTAAAACGAATAAGAAATACCAATATTGAATTAAAAAGAATCTGATTCCATTATTAAAGGCCAAGAATTTTTTAGAATGTGTAAGAACGCCAACGCAAAACAAATGAAAGGTGATTTCACAACACAGAAACGCGAAATTACGAAACGATGAAAAATATATTATGAAACAAAGAGACAGATGTACAAGAGATAAAAATCAGTTACAGATGTACACGAGCGAGCGAAGTGAATTTCATATTATGAATATAGGGCACTATACCATCAACACCTCGGACACGGAACTGATGCTGAGAACGTACATGGTGACGCCAACTTCCACAGGTGGACCTGAAATCAATAAAAAACCAAGCTCCTTGATGTTGATCTGATATCCATCCAGTTGAACCACATATACTATTTGAACGTTGAGTAGGCGCATATACTCGACGGCTTTCCTTGCTTTTTTCTTTTATTTAGTTTTACAATAAGATCATAGATACGCAAATGCGTTCACTCGTGCGTGCGTTCGCAATTTTTATGTATTGTCCATCGATACATCTATAAAACATTATATTCGTAATCGTTAAGTTTATAGTATTGTGAGCGATTTTCCGCTTATAAGAACAAAATATTTGATTTAATTTTTTGATTAAATTTTTTAATTAAATCTATATTTCAAAAGAGGATATCTCAAACTTTTCAGTATTACCGTAATATATTGGCACAAAAAGGTATTTAAGAATATTAGCACCGGAAATTATAAAATGAAAGTATCGATGGTTTTAAAGCAAACCGAAGGATTAAAAAATTATTGATTCGCACTATAATTAAAGTTTATACTTAGCGAAATTTTTTAATCCAGTACCAAGTAAAGTAACGCCGAATTAAATATACTTTTGTACGCATAAGTTAAATATATTTTTATAGCTGCGATGAAACGTATTTTCAAAAAAAGGAACGATACAGGTAACGATACATTCCATGTGGTCTCGATCGAATATCTTTTCTTTTGGTAAGCGGGTATAAACGGTGCATCACCCGAGTAGATCGAGCGTTGACGCTTTTCAATGATAGACAATAGTGCGTACAGACAAATAGTTCCTATTGACGCGAATCTTCGCGGTGCGCACGCACGTGCGAGTGGACGCGAGTTGGTGGTGGTTCATTGGTGCGCGTGTCAGCCGTCGATAAAATAACGACGGAAATGCCTCCGGATAATAATTAAGCGCATAAGCTACTATTTATAGTAGCGAGACTCATCGTCGCGATGCGATGGACAAATATAGCGAGATAGTGAGCGAGAGAGAGCCTCGCACACCCTGCACGAAACCAAATCAACAGGACTCGTTAGTTGGCTAGTCGGGGGATTGCTTCTGCCAAGCTAAAAAATAATGCGACTTTCCGACCGCATAGCTCACATATATTAGTTTTGGTATATTCAGTTTGTTTATTGTTCTTTATATTTATTCGATCGCTTTCAAATTAATTCGCTTCTGCTTTTATCCATTGTCTTTTTCAATTAGAAATAAGTATAAAACACAAGTTTTTACCATTTTTTACCATATACGAAACTTTTATACCATTCCTTTCGATCGTTTCGCGTATACTAAAAATGATTAGTTTATTGGGACATCGTAAGATAGTCGTTAATGTATAATAAATTTTTATTATTGTATTCACAAATTACTTTGGGTGGATAATTCAGGGTTTGGTGAGTTGGCGGTGACGTTTAAACAACCTTTCATCAGATTTAGAAATTGATATTTTTTTACTTTGACTTTTTACGATTGAAACGCATTGAGCCAAATAAAAGGTAGGGGAAAAGCCTACTCGACAAAATGAATATCGGTGTTCGCTCACACGGATACTAGTCTTGGACGTAAGCTTTTACCGCACCCTTATCGAATCTTTTCCAATGAACGAGTCTATTTAAGGTTTAGTTGTTGGAAAACAATAGGGGGTTTGGGTATTAGGGGATAGCGGAGAAAATAATAGGACTTTTCGATTTTCTTCGATGCAACAAGTCTATATGCTGAGTAAGTATTTTAAGTATCATCGTATAGTGATATTAACTTTAATTATAATATTGTATGGAAATTATTCATCATTGATAATATAATTCTATTAAATTGAAGTTTAATAACAAATTTTGTATCCACCTATTAAATACGTAGACTAGAAAGTTTGTTTAAACGACTAAAAATAAATTACTCCTTCAGCGTACACTTTGATTCGTGTCTCTCCATTCCAATTAATTTTTTTTTTATAAACTATATAGAAACAAGCTATTTCCTTAAAATTTTATTTTATATTTAACATTATTATAGTTACTTCTATTTACGTCAGAAATCAATGTATCAGTGATAGCAACGAGCAGACCATTCTATCAGCCGCGGCATATTACAGCAGCTAGCATCTAATGGTAAACTTGCATCGACACAATAATCATTTTTAAAGGTGTGACGTGTAATGTTGCATAACATATGTAGATAAATATATAAAGAAACAAATGTATATATAGGTATATACATATATATTTGTTTCTTTTATATAAGAAAAAAAATTTGTGTTTATCTAAGCTATGCTTTATTATTCGTTAATCGAATTGACGTACCGATTGCCGTGTACTAAAGTCGTTGAACGACGTAACAAAGCTGAAAATTTAGCCTTCGCACTTTGCTATTGTATGTAGAGAGAATACATTAGACTGTACCTACGTATAAGTAATTGCCTCATTTTAGTATACGGCAACCAGAATGGTTTGAGGTAACCTATACGAAGTGTAAGTATTAGTAACCCTCTCGAATAAAGGCTTCTTCTTTATACAGACTTGTTTCTTGCAACATCATGACATAAACATCTTTTTCAACAGGTGGATTCAGTAGTAAATTTGAATAGCTCGTGAAAATCCTTAAATACTAAATACCAACAAAATATTTATACTCATGATAATTAAACCGTGAATTGTCATAAATAAATTGATGAATACTATTGTAAAAATAAAATGAACCGTACACTTTTCTATATATAGTTATAAGCATATTAATACCTGTATAAATTTACCGAAAAAGAAACCTATATTCACAAAAGGAAATACTTAATATTTATTACAGCACTATACTAGTAAATATATAATATAAAATTTATGTAATTACATGCTATTAAATATGTAGCATTTGAAATGATAAGCCTTAATCTTTTTTGTTTGCGTATATTATAAAACTTAATTAGCGATAAATAATAATTAAATAAGATCAGCTCGCCAGAAAAAGGTGAAGTACTTAGTAATTATTAATTAAAAAAATTTTAATTATATTTTTGATATGTAATGTAAACAAGTATAATAATTAAACGCATCCATGTATTAAAAACTGAAAATTTAGTTGATAGATTATGCAACAATATGCACTAATTTTCAAATTATTATTCAAACGCATGGATATAATTAAAGATTACATAATAGAACTTCAAATAAAATTTAAAATATGTATCGAGTAAAGATATTTAGTATAAGTAAATACTATTAATTTTATTTTAAATTTCGATAATCTTTTTTGAAATTTGAGTTTGAATAATAATTTACTATCCGAATTAAATCTTTTCTTACATTCAGAAAAGCATTAATAAAAAAGGATTTACAATAAAGAAATGCATAGAATGAAGATATATATGTAAATTAGTTCGAACGGAAATGTAGAAAATTGTTTTTGTTCAAATATAAGTATGACCTAAGGGATAGAGTTTGGTTGATAAGATGTGATACTATTCGTGGAAGCGTATTCGTGCAAACATATGGTGGGAAGTAAATGGTTCTGACAAGCTTTGCTTAAAGACACCGTACTTCTGAGCTATACTACTTACTCAAACTAATATTGAAGTTATTGTGTGTGCAAGTAAGCTACTACAAGCACGAATATTTTCTCGTGCGAGGAAGGCGAATCAGCGGATCCACCGATTATCGTTGGCGCATATTAATGTCAACACACGAGGCGATATTGCGCGGCGAGTCTTCGTGTACGTAATGCCCCAAGTTTACTATGTTTATAGAAAATATATATTTGAATTACTTCTTTCGTAAGTTTTATCGATATACAGTGCATACAAGTTTTCGACTTTTAAGCGAATAATTTAATTTAGTATCGATATTGTATTACTTTACTTTCTTAATGATTCTTAAATTCAGTTATATTACTAAAAAAGTTATTCTACCGAAAATAAATATTAATTTTATTATATCCTTTCAGTAATAATTATATTATTATTTTCATTTATTGGTTCATACAATATTAACTAATATTCATACAATAATATTATTACTTGAATTTGGATTTGTTTGATAAGATAATTATAAGTGTAAAATATATTTGTTCTATGATAAATATTATATGAATTTAATCACTTTTCTTAAGTTTATTCTTTTGATTTTTACGCACAGAAAAATAATTCTAAGTTTATATCATATCATAAACGAATGAAAATACGTCACTAATGAATTTAGATCGGTATTTTTATCCATTTTACTTAAATTTATGATTCTACCATTTGTAATATATATTTAATAAAAACATTGATATGCACATGTAAGTATCATAACTATTTAGATATATTCGTTATACATGTGTGTTTATACGACATACGATTTCACAATTAACAGTCGTTTTATGAAAATTCGGATAACTTTTTTTACAAGTATGTACACTGAATGGCTTGTCAGAACTGCATCACTTATGCATTTGCACTATCGCGCGATATAACGTGGGAAACCATATTGGGAAATAATGAAAAGGAATGAAAGATGTAAATGGAATATATATTATTTTATAATATATAGCGATAAAACACATGCCCGTATAGAATAAAAAGACGAAACGGCAGGTATTGTATATATACAGAATTGGCTAAGGGCGTCTCGTAATTAATGTCAAAATATTCATGTGTGTATATGAATGTATATATATGTATGTTTTGGTATCCGTGCATGCGTACGTTAAACGTTTTATATGTTTAACCGTGTTTAAAAATAAATAATCGGGTATGCACGAAATATAAGGAAATGAAGTGTATACGACATAGAGGTTGAATAAGATTGTTTTCTACTTTCTTTTATAGCTAAACACAACATTTCTGTATACTACATTATATGATTTCATCTATTTAAATGTCTATTCAAAATTTATCATTTATTCAATTTTCTAAATTTTTTATTTTGTATTTATTTTTTATGTTTTTCAGCATCTTTGTATATTATTTATTATTCAAGTATAGTTTTAATTTGTAGTAAAATCAAATTAATTCAAATATACAATATTTAAAATTATCGTATAATTTTTTTATTGATTTTGTTTAAGTATAATTCTAGGTAATATTTTATTATTGAAAATGATATCATGAATATAGTTAATTAAAATAAAATGTATCTTCTATGATATTTCAAATTTGGGTGTAAAATTAATTGTATTTATGGCTTAATTTTCTGATTCTATATTAGTATAAATTATATGAAGTATAAAATTTAAAACAAATTCTCTTCATGTTATAATGAACAATAAAAGAAAAAAATTATGTTCGTGCGTAGTTTGAACCCTTGTGCAATATAGTAAACTAGCTTAACATTTACATAACTTACTAAGCTGAGTTAATTTCATATTCACATGAAGTATTGCTTATCAAAGAATAATATTCATTAATTATATTTTATTAAAATAGTATTCACCTACTTTGATATTGCTTTTAAGTATGAAATTTGAATTGGATTTATACCTACAAATATTACAATAATTAAACATACACAGATTCTAATATTTATCTCCGCTAAATTAGAATTAACGTTACAATATCTAAAATATATAATAGAAATCATTTTTCTTTCTAGAAATTTTTGTCATTAAAAATAAATCAATAAATTCTTTTGTGTAGTTATTTAATTAAATTGTATAATATTTTAATGATAAATGTGAATATTTTCATATTGTTGAATAGAATTATCATACCCTTGAAAAATTACAAACTGCTTTGTGTATTATTGTAAATAAAATATTATCTATAAATAATATAAAACTATTCGATAATTCCAATGTAATATAAATGGATTTCATTAGAAAATCTATCTTAATACAATATTTTAAAAACTTTATTTTTAAATATTTTTTATCGATAAATTTTTAATTAAATTATTTAAATTTATATATATTCAGTTTTATACATTTAAAGAAAACTTTGTTTCTAAATTAATGTGTGAATATATTTAAAAATTAAAGATTTTATATTATAAATTTTTTGTCATTATATACTTAATAGGTAAAATCGGTAATGCAAAAAGTAAATAATAAATGAAACACATTTAAAAAAATTAAAGATAAACAAGTTTTAAAATTTCATTTTATACTTTATTATGAATTTATTTAAAAAATGTAAGTGCATGTTATATAGAATAGTTATTTCATTAAAATTAAAGTAGTACTTTTTTGCACGATACTATAAAGAACCAAGAATCGTAGTTATAAAAGAACCGCCACTGAATGTTTTTTCTGCAAATATCGCGCTTGAACTGTTTCTAATTCAACATCGTCTGAGATTCTATAACAAAATAAAAAGGCAGTTTCCACGTTTCTGTTAGTGTTCCTCAAGGGATGAATTTTCCTTTTCATCCATATGGTGGCTAAGGATTTGCTGGACCGTCGTTTTGCGCAAGCAAGTAATTAAGCGGTGAAGACAAAACGTTGAGGCGGCGCTTCTTTTCTTCGCATCGCTTCTTTCCGATTGCTTTTTTCTCTTTATTTTATGTTATTTTCACCGCCTCTTCGTTCATCGTTTCTTGTATTTTTTTCATGGTTTTTTACGCAACCATGATTGATTACTGGAGGAATCGAGGAAACAAAACGATCAAAGCCAGAATTTTTTTGTTTTATTGTGGGCTTTGATGTGGCAATTTATTGTCATATAGAAGGAGAAAAAGAGAGGATTTAGTGTAATAAAAAGTTGATCCATAATGATATATATATATATATATATATATATATATATAATATAGGTCAGATAAGACTTAAAAAAAATAAGATCGTTTAATTTACTATAGTTTCATAGTTTATTATGATAGTAATTACAAGATGCATAATTTATGACAAAATTTATATATTATATAAATAATACACCCTTAAGAAGTTTTATAATAAATTTTAGTATTTACTACGAATTTCTATAAAAGTTTAAATTAGTAGTATTTATTTTCCGTATAGTAATATATTTTTAAGAATAAAAATGATTTATATATGAAATAATTATTTGAAAATTGATTCAAATGTATTGAAGTTACAATTTTACTTATTTTTCAATTTAAATATGGTAAAGATAACTATTACTATCAAAGTTATACAAGTTGTATGTTATTAGTTTTATATTTCATATTGTAATGTAAAATTTGAATATTTAAATAATTAAATTATTTTTTAATACACTGTGATTTTATATAAATTTATTTACATTTTTTCTTATAATAATGAAATAGAAATGAAATAAATGTAAATTAATAAATTTTTTCATAATATTCTGTTTAAGGTTTGTGCAGTTTGGATATCTAATTATTTAATATATTTAATGACATTTCTTATATATATATATATATATATTTATATTTACTTGCAAAAATTTTAATGAAATAAACTAGACAATATAAAAATAAGCCAGTTCATATCAATAATTTATACTTGTAAATTTTGATGAATTTAATATTTTGTTACAAAATTCGAAGAAAATGATATGACGTTTTCATTATGATATATATATTTCATATATATATTTTATATATATTATAAAAATATTATTACTAATATATGATTTTACAAATAGTTTTATATATTTGATTTTACTACAAATAATTAATATTAATATGAAAGACATAAATTTATGAAAATTTATTTCTGAAAGGTTTTTGTTTTCAGTTATAGCAACGGTTTAATTTTATATCTAAATGTCGGAAAAATATTGGATCAATGTAAGAATCTAAAATCCAATCTGTTTTTGATAATGTATGATATAACTTTATAATTATATCTTTCGAACTAGAGAAACTAACTAAAAATAGAGATTTCTCGGAATTATAAAACAAAGAAAAATAAATTGCCTAAAACGGAAAATGTAGAAAACTTATTATTCTCAAATTGGAGAAGAAGACAACGATTTTGAGTGCTTAAATGTGTTTGTGTACATTGGAATGCAGTCACTAGAAAACTTTTTCAATGGCCCTTTTCTAAAGAAACTATAAAATCTATAAATTTCATTTATATGTTTTTGTAAAAAAAATAAGAAAATATTAAAAAAAAATTACTGTTGGGTTATGTATATGTTATTTAATACGAAATACAAGAAATATTCTAAGAATAATTATAATAATTTTTATTTTTATAATAATTTTACAATTATATGATACATAATCAGTAGCAACATTTTATAAAATACAATGAACTATCGATCTTTGAAATCTAACAGTATCATATAAAAGAATCTGTAGTGTTATTCTAATGAAAAGCTAGCTAATATAATATTCTTGTCAAGTAGTAAATAAATAACTAATACATAGCTATGTATATTAGTATTTTACTAAAAGTAGGTTGGGATTTTAAAGAAAAAAAATAACTTTTTTTAGGATTTTTAGATGCTCCATACATCAAATTATTCTTATAAACTTATTAGAAAGTGTTGCTAAATATTAAATATTTTGAACATTCTATTTGTATCAAATTTTTATCGATCTGCTGATCGAACAAAAAAAAAGAAATATATCTATTATGTTTTTAAACGCTATTTACTGTATAAAAATATATATTTTTGAATCGAATAACTGCGTAAGACCTAAGTAATAGTACCATTTTGACTTCTGATAGCGAGCTGATACTCAAGACGTACATGGTGACGCCCACCTCGACAGGAGGACCTGAAATTGAAGGTTTTAAGTTCACTGATTCGACCGTGATGGTCGATTTTTTTGTAAAATTTAGTATTATATGTTTTCCTATAGCGAGTTTACAACGATGAGTTTTTTATTATTTTGATCTCATTTATTTTAATGACCAGTAGCTGAATATTTATAAAGCATTTGTGAATTTATATCACCTATTTATAATTTTCGTTAAATTATATTTGATAATAATTTTTTTATTTATATTGTCGCAAATTCATGCCATTCTTTTAAATAATATTATGATCGGTATTTGCAGCCAATAATTATATTATGTTTTTTGTATCTTTATGTTTGTTTTATTTCAAATAGAAATATTAATAACTACTAGTAATAACGATCGTACCAGTTTAATACATATTATAAATATTTTATTACTAAATGATTTTATATATTTTACTGTAATTAAATGACAGTATATGTTTTCTCTCATATTTCACAGATATTTTTCTGATGATAAGGTTTCATCGTTATAAAATATTGTAATTTAATCAACAGATTTGAATAATTCATTGGAGAAAATTGTATTTTAATTGCTTATATTATAGAAAAAATGAAAATGAAAATATATTTAACTATGTAACAGCTTTTCATATTTATTAATAAACTATAAGAATATATTATATACTTTTCAAACATTAATTTATATATTTAAATGTTAAATACTTTGGTGTATTTCAGCTCGTTTTATTTCTTTTATTATTCTTAAAAATAAATCGCTCTTTTTATCATTGGAAATCCGTATCTGTATTCGACGTCCAAAATATTTTACCAATGAGCAGGAACCTACGTATTGCTAGAGAAAGAGAGAGAATCGCAATAGAGAATTCCAGTAGTTGAACTCATTGTAGACATTAAAGCGGCTCATTGAGCGATACCTTTCGAATGTTCAAGTTTCCATTGTCTAACGGAAAGCTGTACTCAAGGTAGAGAGAGAAAAAGAATTTAAAAATGGTGTAGTAGAAAGAGAAAGATAAAGTGAAGTAAGGGATTAGTTATTGAAATGGAAGAGTCAAACATGATATAAAATGAGTAACTTGGAGACACTAATTGGATTAAAATTTGTTTATATTAATTTTCATGATATTTTTATTTATACCGATAAATTATGAAATTTGTTAAATATTTTCATGTGTTTAATTTAATGCTAAATTTCATCCGTTTAATTTAATGTTAAATTTCATACGTTTAATTTAATTTAATTATTTATAATCGATTTAATATATTAACGAATAAAAGTATGATATATGAAATTTCTTATTTTATCTATTATGATACTCTGAAAATCTAAAGTATAATCTAGATTTATTCGATAAAAATCATATTATTTTAGTTTATATTTTTTTGCGTCTTAAAAAATTCTTAATTATTTTATATTTTTTTTCAAAAATCTATTAGAAAAATATGAATATTATTTTAGGAAATATGTATTTTATCGAAAATATATTTAAATTTTATGATTTTAATTATGAGTAAATTAGCATTTGCTTTTTTACTCTAGTTTTGAAAAATTTCTAGATATACATAAATTTTTACTCAGCATAAATATAATAAAAATATAAAATAGCGAAAAAGAAAGATAGAATATAAAGTCGGAGTAACGTTTTTAAATATACATATTCACATTTCAGCGAAATAATGTGTATAAATTTTAGCTTATGAGCGAGATGCAAGTATATATTGTATATATTTATTTATACACACGAGAGACAGGACACGGATATGATTAGTATATAGATGAATGGACTCGGCGGCCTGGCGTCAGCTATGTTATGTGATAAACTTCAACCATAAACAACATTCCTGGATGAAGCTTCTAACCAACTATTCTCTTTTTCTCTTTATATTCATATATATGTATCTTGATATTCCGTTCCTTTATACAAGTATATACATGTATATCGTAACTATATTTTTCGTATTTCTAAGGACGTTTCTTGCGTAGATACTTATTCCCTCCACGAGAGAATCATATATTTCTGTACGCCTGTTAGTTGATCACTTTTATTTTACCCTAAAGATACAGTGGTTTTCATTATTCTTACTATTTACTAATTTCGATAAGAGTACATGAAATTTAATGATAAATAGATAACCTTTTTTATAAATTTACGTATATATCGTAAAAAATTCAAACTATTTATTTTTGCAATTATTTTTGAGCTCTCTCACGACTAAATATTTTTTTAAAGTTATTATATTCAGAGATAAGGATTTGAAAGTACATTCAATGTTTATAAAAAGAATATTATAAATATATATGTACATAGTGTTATGGTGCTGATATATGAAAATATTATTTCTGTGAATTAAAATATATTAATTTGTAACGTTTCATTTAAAATCGAGAAACTAGCTGAATCATATTTAGAAATATATCATTATATATTATTTTATATATACTTTTGTAAAAATATACAATAGTTGAAAAGTGAAATAACAAAGGGAAATATACAGTTTTGTCATAAATTTAAACGATTGAAATTTATGCTATCGTAAATGAAGCTTTATGAATTAAAAAAAATTTTACCTCGTTTATATGGGTGGATTTTACAGAAGTACGTGATTAAAGTTTGCGAGATAACACAGATGATATATGTATATAGAAGTATATCGACTTCAGCCGGGCTTATATCTGGACGTACTTGGTATACGTCTTCATACAAACATCGATGTTGTCAATATTAGCTTATGAAATTTGAATGGATATTTTATATTTATATATAGATTTAGAGAAGATTAACTTTATTGATAAATTAATATTCTTCTGTTGATATCAATTCGATTAAATTACTTTATGATTATATTCAATATATATTTTTGTTGATTTAGGTAAAAGTTTTTTTTACTAAAAGTTGTTCAAATATGTTAATTATACAGTAAATAATATTAAAAATGTATATTCAATAGGAAAATTTGTAATAAATTTAATATTTTCAATATTTTCCTCGATATTACTAGAATAAAATTCATTTAGTAATGATTTCACTTATTTCCAAGAATCATTCTTTATGAAATACAGCAATTATAAAATATCTTATCGTTTAAAATAGTGATTATAAGTATATTTGAATTCTTCAAATAAAACGATATTCTATTCTATGTTTCACCATATTTATATTATTAACTTATCAAGAAATATTAATAAATAAAATATGTAATTGACTAATCTTGTTGAAAATAGAACCATGTATTTGTATTTATAGTTGTATTTTGATAATTTCATATTTTAAAAATTTATCTTAAAATCAAATCTTATTTTTCAATATTTAATATGAATTAAAAAGATTTTTAAATTATACTTAAAATTATTTGTTTACAATTTCATTAAAAAATTATTTATATAACATTAACGAAACATTTATATTTAGTAAATTAATATTTACATGCTCTTAGATAAATTAAGTAATATAATTATTTATAGAGTAAGACGTTTATTAAAAATTTATTGTATTTATTAATATTAATAATTCATGTTACACTAATAAAATAGTAAAATTATTGTTTATGATGTAATGATCAATTAACTATAGAATTTGACTAAATGTAATATTAGTTATTTTTTATTAAAGAGATTTTAGAAAAATATTATTAGATTATGAAAAAGGTTACTTTATACTATACATTATATATTATATTTTTATTATATGTATCTATTTTTATGTTTTTTGTCTTTATAATTATTAATTTTAAAAGTTTTTAGATATGTAGCAGAATTTGTATTTACTTTGATAAAGTAAATTAAAAATTTGTTTTTTATGTTTAACAAGAAAAGCTTACAGTCTAAAAAATAAATTTAGTAATTGAGTGCAAATCATATTACTATTATGTAATTGACAGTTTTTGTACTTTTGTGCATTTCGTTGGATGCATTGAAGTTTACTAAGATGAAAGATTCCTCGGAGAATAAAAACTCGGATGATTCCATTCTCTGCTTCTACACATGCAAGGTTAGACTTTATACATTTACTCTCCCTTGAGTGTTGGAAATATCTATCGCGAGTCATATTAACTCTTACTATGTTATCGTATAATGGTACGTGATTTGTTCTTATCTGACATTTTTCAAAGATAATCTCATTAAAAAAATTTTAAATCTATAAAATTGATAACTAATTTAATGAGTTAAATTTGTTAATAACTCTATTATATAAAACGATTTATCCTTGAACTTAAAGTCTACATAATCTGTGACATAAATATGGACTTGCATGTATCATTTATTTCAGATTTATTAAGTTAATTGTTTTTATAAAATTTAGATAAAACGTAAAAAATAGAATAAGTGATAAATTTTTTATAATGTATTCTATATATGTAATTTTCTTATAATTATATAATTTTATTTACTTTCCTTTATAATTTTCAGTACATTTGTAGACCTATTTTTTTCTTCCAAAAATATAAAGATAAATTTTTTAGAAACTATAACTACGTTATAAAGATTAGCATTTGTATTTTGCTTTTATTTTGAGAAAAAATGAAGTAAATTAATTTTTTACGAAATCTTTTTTAATGGTCTACATTCGCTGTATATTTTCTAATATAAAGAACACAAATTAAAATACGTACTGGAAATATTAAAAGTACATTTTGGCATTATTTTATCAAATCTGCTCATTACGAAGAGTTAAGAAACATTAATATTTTTAAGCAGATTTAGCATAGTATTTACTAAATAACAGAAATTTTGAAGTCCAAATTTCAGCGCGTTAGTATTTTTTCAGTGCTATTTTCTCTGTAATTTTGTCTTTTTAATGTTCTGTATTTGCATTGCTCCGTTTCTTTCCATGTTTTGTTTGTTATACATTTAAAAATCTATTCAACTGTCTACTTTATTCATTAAATATATTTTCTAAAGGAAAAAATACAATTACAAAATTAACTTCTTAAAATTATTGTTAATAAGCTTTTCTGTTTTTTTATTTTGTTTTAAAAGGTAAAACTTCAAGTTTAATTTTTAAAAAAATTTAACAACTCTTATTCCAGTATCACTACTGATATTGCGTAAATAAATAATATAAATAACATTAAATTTATTATATTTTATTAAGAATAAAGATTACAATTTCTTTCAATTAGTGTATTTTAGATATTGTATTAAATAATAGTAATTTAATATTTTAGCAATCATTTGATTTTAAATAGTAATTTCTATCGAATTCTTATTCATTTCATATTTATTTCTTCAGCTTAATTTTTTGGCCAAATTTTTCTAAATTTATATTTTGGTCGTATGTATTTTCATATTTTAAATAATGTTTTAAATTATATTACCCAATGAATAATATTCATTTCTTTTAAATCACGATGATCGTTCAATTCAAAGAATTTTTTTTATACATTTTTATATAATGTAATTAACAATTTAAGTTACAGCGTTAACTAAATTTATATAAAACTTAATAATTAATTAATTTAAATGAATATTAATTTTATAAATGCATTTAGGAAGTTTAATATAAAATATATTTTTTATATAATTTTTTGATTGAATTATTCATACATCAAGTTTTATTAGAATTGTAATTACTAATATTAACCGATCAAATTTTTTTTAATTCAGATACTTGGATTATTGAAGAATGTTTTCAATACGAATAATTTTTCTGAAAATACGTGCATAATTTACACTTGAAGTATCCGATCAATTACGTTTGAAAGGTATTTTAACGAATAAATGGTAGTGTTTTTTAATACTAATTACTTTATATGATTCATAGGTCACAGTGTAGCTGTAGAATGTAACGGTAACACTGTTTAATATTAATTGTACGTGCTAATCCGATTATACACTCAAATGTTCTTAATATTAAAAATATCATTTTTGTCATAATGGAACGATAAATCGAAGAGAATAAAAAGTTTAAATTACACCCATAAAAATTTACTGGAATAATTTTAGAATTAAGAAAAAATAATTTCTATGATTTAAATAAGATGTAACTTAGTTCATTGAAAAGGATCTTTTTAAAACATTGAAGTTTTTCGGTGGCGATCGTTTCGAAATAGCGAAACTCGACTCTCTCGAGAAAATATGATTCATTCGAATAACTAAAAGTAGTCTAATTCTCAATCTATTAAACGATAAATTAAGATAAAATTGCATTTGTTGGGCGAATTTCGAAGTAAATGGAAACAAAAAGTCGTCGTTCGAAGGTGGCACGTGTCAGACTTGCAACCTCCCCCGATAGCGAGGCAACGCTTAACTCTGTTTGGCTCCTTCCCGTCCCCGTCGTCACCGACACATCCCAATTTCTCCAGCTCTCCACGCTCGGTTTCACTCTCCCAGGAATTTTCTTTGTCGGTTAGGAGGTCCCGGGCGTAGTTTTCGGCCTCTCCTCCTCCGACTTCGAATCATACGGAGTGCGCGCGAAAGGGAACTTTTGCTATCGATCGGCCATCGGGCGTTGCTGTCGGTATTACTCCAGCGTTCGTGGGCTTAAGTGAGCCTGGGTCCGATCGAGCGACGATGCGCGAATTCGTGTGTGTGTGCCGGGCACGTGTCCGTGTGCGTGGGTACCGGCTGGTGTACTCCGACACGTACGTAGGTACGCTCGCGTATGTCGCAGAATGGAAGAGGTCGGATCTTTGATATTGTACTGATTTTGAGTGGATGGAAAGCCAGATTAGAAAAGTCTGCAGAGCAGCAATTTATACGAGTCGCTTTAACTCGGAGAGATTTTTAACTTTTGAATACCGTATTACAAAGAGCGCCAATAAATGGGATTATCATATTGATATATTATGGAATTTTTAAATCCTATTTTTCAAGGCTTCAATGCTTTGTATCCTTTGAATCCCATTTTCGTAAATACGCTTTCAAGTATAAATACAAAAATTTATAAATTTAAAATACTTAAAAAATACTATTAAAATCAAATGATGCTTTTTGTAATTTTATTTATTCGAATAATCTAAATTTAATTACTATATTTTTTATTTCATTACAATTATGGATTACATGGAATGCACGCTTGTTTGATCATTTTCAGATATTTTTACTTTTCCGATGAACGTTACGCAAGTAATAACTCACATTGTTAACTTTGGTTATTGATACATTTTCATATGATAAACGCAATAATTATAACAGGATTATAACAATTATTTTAACCCAATTTATCATAAGCATTTTCTGTCATAGGATTATTTTCAATTAATATTCTGTCTACATAATATCTTGTAATTAATTCAAATTTGACGAAGAGAAGAAAAATGAGATAAATATAATATTTATTTAATTGTCATATTTTTTATTAAATAAATACTAAAAACTTTCCATCTTAAGCTCAAAAAAATATATTGATATAGATAATAAAATTGGAAAATTACAATAAAATTCAAGATTTTAGAAATCATTTTATATAAAAGTATTACACAAGCTAAATTAAAGCTACATTACAATATTACTAATGCTTTAATCTGCTTAATTTTTAATTTTCTATTCTTTACTTTGTGTAGGTATTTACATTTATTAATATAAGCATAAAAACATTCAAAATGTCTCACTACTATAGATATGTATAGAAGTTTTAAAAAATATAATTTGAAAGACAATTTATTTTGGGCAAAACATTGATTTAAGTACAGTTTTATTAGTTATTTTATTTAAATTCGAATCGTAAAGTTATTACAAAAATTTTGATTAAAATATCCTAATTTAAAAAAATATTTTTCTGATTTATAATCTTTACGAAAATAATCTGTTAGAAAAGGCAATATATACATTATTGTATCTCAAATATATAATTCATTACATATTTTGAATTATAAAATTTTTGTTGTAATTTAATTATTGTAAATTTATATGAAATTTATATGCAAGATATTACGTTTTCAATATTTTCAAACGAAATTTTCTTCATATTATAAACAAATTAAACTTAAGTTAAAATTATTATTAATACACATGAGAATTTATTGCTCTTTCGGTAAGATAAAGTAATTAAAGAATTTTTACCATTATTCTTTTGAAATATTTAATCGAGAATCATTTTGTATTAAGAAAATAATAAAGATATATGTTTATACAATTTAATATATTTACTTTCAATATGTACATATATATATATATATATATATATGTGTATGTACGAGGATTTCCTCTATGTAAATTTACGAGATACAGTATACAAGAAATTAGGCAAAAATATCACTTCATAGTAAAAAGAAAGCGACAAGTAGCCGAACTCATGTGTCGGTGCACGACTTCTCAATGTGTAAATGCTGGTGGCATATTATGCATAAACTTAAGTACTGTAGAGGCGAGAATATTGGCGGGATATGGGCAGTATAGCGTGTCTCGACCACCAAAGGCATATTAATTCTAGATTTTAAATTCGCGGCTCGTCCATGACCGAAATAGCGTTCTTAGCCTATTCTTCCACTGTTTTAGTTGCTTCGAAGAAAAGTTTATACGTACATGCGTATACGAAAGTAATCATTTTACGAATATATCTTTTCGTAAGTGTACATATTTATTTATGTGTGTATATACATACATAAATGTTCGTATAATTATAAGGGTATGTACGTATATATATATATATATATATATATATATATATATATATACCAAGAGCTCGATAATCTTGCATTTACAGCACTTACGTGGATTATGTTTTTCGTCTAGTGTCTAAATTCCGGATTAATTAATAAACTTCGTAAGTGAATGCAAGTCGAATACAATAAGATCATAGAAAATTTAAGATTGGGGTTTATCGGATCGGTCATAAAATAATATCTCGTTACTTTAATAAATTTTCGTACTTTTGAGATATGGAAGAATGATATTTTTTAATTAAATAAACATTTTAAGAAGTATAGATAGTATTTATAAGCTATTACGAATATATTATGAAATAGGTTCCTGTTTTTAAGAAACTTTTTTCGGTTGTAGAAAATATGTTATACGTTTGAAATATCGTTCATAAGATGTTTTGAAAATAGGAAAACATCGACGATACTAAAAGTCAAAGACACGCAAAGTACCATCCGAACCGTGGATGTATTAAAGTAAATATAATAATATATCATGGTTATCTGTAATTTAAAGTCAGTAATTGCTGTCCAAAACTATGCAAAGGTAAAGGACGTTCGTAACTAACGAACCATCTTACCTCACTGGCCTGGCATACCTAGCACTTGTAATATAGGTGGTATGGTGTCAACACGAAGAACGATGATGCCATTATGTAATATATATATACACGTATATATATAAAGAATAGAGAGAGTAAGAGAGAGTGAGAGCGAGAACGTGCGAGATGTATAACGCCGGGGCCCGGGGATGCCTTTAAAGGTAACCCGTAGCAACGGGCGTCCCAGCATCGATCCGAGTTTTACCAAACCCCAGCCCCGCCCGCGTTGGTTGCCGCCTCGCGCTTCTATCGCCGAGTCTGGCTGCGTCGTCTGCGGCGCGAACTTCGGGCACCGGTGACGCACGCCGAGGACTCCACAAGTCCCGAATTTTCTACATCCTTGACAGCTATCCGTAGGTGCGCATCCGCCGCCGACTTCCCGTGTAATGTCAGCCGGAGGGAGGAGCGTACCATCGCTACGACGAAGGGGAAAGTATTTTTCTCGTCGGAGGGTGGATGGAGGAAGGGAACGTTGTTTTTCTTTCGAATGCGAAAGGATACGTTTGTCGCCGCAGCTGCGACCGTCTCCAAGATTCTAGGATCAATCTCGTGGCCGTCAACGATCCTCGATAACAATATGATGTCACGTTGCGTTGTACTAGCTTTATACTTTATAATTTACACCTAGAATACGAATAATTTTCTTAGTTGTTGCATTAGGACAAGATATTCGCAAGAAATAAATGGTCAAACACATTATTAATTATTGAATTGGAAATGGTGAATTGAAATTAGGTTTTGAAGTTACCGATCCATCTTATGATAAAATTGTTTGGTACTTAGCTTATGCTCGTTAGCTAATGAATTAATTTTTTATTCTAATAATCTTATTTACATTTTATAAGTCAGTTGAATTTATACCGGTATCCCGTTTTCGCTGTAAATTGAATTATCTTTTTAATTCCAAATAATCTATTTATTATCCAAATTTCTAATATCTTAACTTTGTTTTTAATCGACGTTATTAAAGGTATTAAAGGTATCGGATACAAATGCCAATACACGACTAACCTAACGATGTCAGAGTTATCAATAATTACTATTTTTGGGAAAATGACGAATATATTGTTAAAGGAATTAAATGATTTAATAGTCGTAAATTTTAAAGACTTATTTAGCGTCAACTACCAGTTATTTATAGATTTGAATCATCGAATAAAATATAAATATTTATTTAGAAATTAGTACAACAGAATACTGTTCTACATACTATCAACATTTTATAAATTTTTTTTACAAGCAGACGTTCGCAAGATATTTATCTTTTATTTAACATGAAAAATTTTTTCAAATTTACCCATATATTTTTCTTAAACAAAGGATTAAAAAAAATTTTTTAACAATTTTCACCAATGAAATGTATTTGCTTTACCATACATAATTGAAATAACTAAAATATAAATTATGCATCGATACGATTTTGTTGAAAAATTTAAAAATAGTTTTTCACTATAAACAAATAACGATAATTTTCATGTTCTTTTATCATATATTCATCAGTAATTTAACAAATAAAACTATTAGCATTTTATCTTTTTTTTTTAAATAAATGTGGTATTACGAGCGAATAATTGCTGCAAAAAATTGAATTAGAATTCTGGCTTTCTGTAAATTGTATAGTTCTCTACAAATTAGCTATTTGAATGCTCCATTAACCAAATAGATACAAATCCACAATAATTATTCAAATTTAACGCAGCGTAAAATCGTATAAAACTGAATGTTCATTGTGCCGAAGACCAATAAATTCCATCATCTCATTTTGTACTTACGAGCACATCGTCTGATATAACGTATCGCAACAAAAGGTACGATGCCTTAATATATAATGCCTATCGTTCAATTTCAATAACAATTGTGCTTTGACGAGCTTGATTAATGGCGCGTTCATCAGGGCTATGGCATGGATTTGCGACAGATATAACGCCTCGCCTCAATCGTTACGTTGATGCATTCTCGTCGAGCAAAGCGAGATTTATTTTTTCTATGCATGTACTAAGTAATACACTATCATTCATGTATGTTTACGATATTTACCGTAGCTGGACTTTGAAAATACATCGAGATCAGTATGAATAAAGTATGATATTACTGTTTTGCATTTGTTCATCGTGGTGTTGCTGTTGTTTCAATATTACAGAATAATCTACGTAATTTTTAATTGCATGCTGATAGTAAATATCTTATCGAAATCTAAATTCGTTACCTGTGAAGAAAGGCTCAGCGATAAAAAGTGCAGCTTTTCTAGAATTATTTTTACTTTTTTATGTGAGATTTTTTCAGTTACTTGTTACATTTCATTATTCTATACATTCACCTAAGGCTGTTGTTACGTCAAAGAAAAATATATAAATAAGAGTAATACATTCTTATACGAACTTAATTTATTACCTGACTCGAAATATTAAATAAGAAAAAACGCGATTTTTCTATAATTACAATTATTATTATTTTCATTTCTTATTGACTCGTATAAAAAATGATTGACTTCCGAGTGAATATAAGCGATAGTCGATCGCTATCCTGCGTTGAATGCCTGAATGTAAAAATAAAGTTTCTCTAGATCATTAAAATTGTCTTTTTTTCTTTTCTTTGTTATTCTTTTTATTACAATATAAGTTTATTTATCTTTTTGAGACAAAATGAAAGTAATATTCACGATATCGAGAATGACATAAAATTGTCGTGTAATATGATTGGATGGGTTATTCGAGTATGGCGGGGGTAGAGTATTTATTTTGTGCTTACGCCTCCTTAAAGCCGCCTTACGAGCGAAACGTGTTTCGCGGTTTCAAGAAGGCGATAACCTGTTTTCATTTTTTGTTGTATTTTCGCGCGCATTTACGTTTCATTGCGACTCGCGGCGGAATTTTGACTGTCAATTTGGAGATCTCGCCTTAATTTTGAGGCTCGCTCGTACAACCTTATGCACGGGAAACATCTCGTTGCGCATTTTCTGAAAATCATCCATATTCAGGTATGTATATGCAAATGCTTTGCGCACAACTATACGTGCTTATGTATATTTATGTACGAACATAAAGCGTTTATAATTACCCTCGTATACGAGCCTTTCCACGAAACTAAACTATCGTAAACTTATCTCAGCGAATATTTTTATTCGAAGAAGTAACATGTTTGTGAGCACAATAATCATTTTTAAACACTCCAGAGTACACATTAATTATCATTTTTCAAAACATTTAAATAACCAAATCTCATCGATTCTTTCATATTAAATTATTAAGATTTCTGCTTTGTTATTCATAATACATTAATTTTAAGTTAAATTTAGGAATAACTTTGTTTTTAAAATCGTAATAAATACTCGATTCTAAAATCCATTATTAAAAACATGTTTTCGTTATTTATTTACTTGAGTTTTAGCCATCTATATAATATTTATAAAATTATTAATTTTGAATCATGAATTATGGGTTACGGTATTATTCGGATATTTTCATGAAAATTGTATCTCTCGAAACTTGTTTCCAACAGTTTCAATTTTTAAATTTATAATTATATAATATTACTTTTAAATATTTTAATATATAATAACAGTAAAGAAAAAATGAATTATTTTACGATTATAATTTATTTCAGCGATACATAAAATGTTGATTCGATGCATTAAAGCGATTTAATAATCAATGTATTTCCGGTGACGAGAAATTCTTCACCACTCATCCTTTCATCTCTACCGGCAAAAGAAGAAACAACCATGAATTAGTATTTATTATAAAATTGATAAAAATTAAAATGTAATCATGCGGAAACGAGTTGCATATACATAATGTATAATCGAGGGTAGATTTTCGGCGCAATAAAACCAATTAAAAGCCCTAACGTTACGGGCTCTCTCGTAGTGTCCAATTAAGCCAGATTGTCGTCCTACGTACGTACGTGCGTATATTAACGAATAGAATTTCGTATAGGACGATACATTTTCTCGCGTTTGGTTATCGCACGGTCAACGGCACCCCACCAACGTCGCTTTTTGCATGTTCCTCTACAGATATCGCTTTAGAAATGGCGCTCATTCGAATCGAGTGTTACGAAGGCGCTTGAGGAAAAAAGGACACACATATGACAAAGTAAGGTGATTGACTTTTTTATTATTTTGATGTATGAAGAAACAGTGAGACATCGCGGCTGCTACTCACCTCCGTAGTTCGGCCTTACTCTTTTATCGTAGCTCACGGAAAAGGAGTCCAAGATTGCCGAAATATTCACATCACCTAACATGCTTCCGCCTCCCGCTCTGCAAAAAATATATATAAATTTCATTACTATAAATTTATGTCAGTAATTATTTACAGAGAATTTATTCAAATCTTATATAATTTTTCAACCTTGCAGGTATTATAAAGATTATGTAGGGTATTATACCGCTCGAAAATTTTTATTATATTTATTTATATATAATAACGTTTTAATAATGATAATATAGTTGTAATAACATTTTAATTTACTTGTATTTCAGTATTTTATCAAAATGTTTCCACAAAATATATAAAGACATGTCAGTATTATTTTAATTACTTTAATTATTTCTAGTAATGTACACTTTGGGTGCAAAATTTATAGTTTATGAATTTTGATAAGTATTATTTATTTTACAATAATTTAAAATAATTTTTAAGATATTTTTTACATATTTATAAAAATAAAATGACAAACCAACTGAATCTTCTAATTGATAAGTAAGTTACATATATTATAGTGACGCTTGAAAGTAATTTAGAATCATTTCGTGTTTTGATAGGGCACGACTTATAATTGTTTATTATATTTTTATTATCCTAAGAATTTAGCATATGAAATAATGGAACTTTCTAATTATAAAAGATATAACCAAAACTCATTTTTAATCATACCAAATATTTTCTTTTACTTCATTGAAAAGATCTTATTTTGCGAATTACATTTTGCGAATTAAGATGTTTTAATAATGATATCTAAGCATAAAAAAGCTTTCAAAGATACTTAAAATATATTTAAATATCAAATCGATTTATTAAAGAAAGTTCGCAAAAATCGTGCGCATGCTAACAAGACTTTTTCATACACATTGATTTTTCCCACTAATGCATTTCATCCCTAATTTAAGGATTAGTGCGTGTATCGTAAATAATCGTTAACTTCGTTAACGCGAGCAATTGCATTAAGAAGAGTAAATGTGCGAGAATGTCAGTGAAGAAATAGAAAAAATCTATTCAAAGTATATAAAGAGTTAGAACATTATTTAAAGTATAACTAAGTGATACGAAAAGTTTTAGTTACATATAATTTCGAATACTTGGTTCAAAGTATAATTTTTTTTATAATAAATGAAGAATTAATTCTTGAATACACCATATTTTTGTTATTACTAAAAGAATATTAATGATTATTATATATATATATATATATATATGTATAAATTCAATTTAATTATTGATTTAATGTTAACGATAAAAACAGAAAATAATCAGATTGACCCTCGTTTTAAAACCGAACAGGATAAATTATTTGCATTATTTGAATTAAAATAAATAAATAAATTTTGATTATTATTTAAAAGATTTTTCAATTCTCTTCTTATATATTTAATAGTCTAACATATGTATTCAATCAAACTCAATTATTTATAGTTAATTAATAATTATCAAGATTGTAATTAGCAAACAATTTCTTGAAATTTATAAATATGATTTTATGAACTATTATTAATGTAAGATTTAAAAAATTAACTTCTCTTCTATATACATATAATTAAGAAATTTTCGTAAACATGAAAAAGCTATTGTATATTTCATGAGATCGTAGAATGATGTTATTTTATCGATAAAATCAAATATAAGTAGTGAAAAATATTTATAAAGTAATAAGCGATACTAAAGTTTTTCTTTATATATAATTAAATTTTTTTAAATTAATACATATCATTTTTGTTGAAAATTGTACAAAAACGAATATTTAAATTTATTAGATTCACATTGCAGTGGTATAATAAATAAAGAACGTTATTTTACAAAAAATTCCAATTGAATTTATTCGAGAAACATTTAATTTAAAAACTTTTTTAACACAGTACGATTTTCTGCATACCACACAATATTCGGTTACCGTATTAAATTTTAGTACAGTCCGAAGAGTGAAAAAGAAAAAAATCAAGCAATGAATTCTAGATGCCTCATAGTTGTATAACTCGAACGATACTATTTTTTTTTGTACAAAAAAATCATATTCCAACATTCCTTGGAAGATACGTGTATTCGTGTGTATGTGACGCTCGTTCACGACTACTCCGTGACAATATTTCAATTTTCCTTACAAGCAAAAAATAGAAAAGTATCATAGTGGGAAGCGCGGGATTAATTCGCTATGATGGGGAATTTGATCTTCGTACCGTTATTGAAAAACTATATGAGCAGTGCGGAGAGGAAGGTTATGAGTTATATAGGGGTGAAAAGCCAACGGGGTTAAAGAGATGGGAGCGAGGTTTGTCTTTTTAGTTCGAGCGAGCGCTGCTTCTTTTTTCATTTTTTTTCGCTTATTGATTAAGAGTTTTATAGCTTGAAGCGAGTTAATTATTTTTGTATTCGGTCAATTTTCTTCCCGTAATTAGGTACTCGTCCTGGTCTTATAAACGTTATTGTCATACATAATAATTATAATTCAATAATTTATAAAGTAAAAATTATTTGCAAGTATAGGTTTAAGATATATTTAAATTTCAGAGTAAATTTAAAATTAAAAGAGATTTTCATTTATAGTACTGTTCATTATCGATTTGTAATAAACCTTCCGACGGTACTAGTCAAAATAACTTTTAATACCTTCATTATTAACATAATATGTTAATATTACATTTAAAAAGGTATATTTTAAAAAAACATTTTCAGAACAAGAAAGAATTTTTAGTTAAAGAAAGAATCCAAATAATTTTACTTTGAAACAAAACTGATAAATTTGTTATACAAATGACAGTTAGGTATCCGTGAGATTAACTTCAAGTAAATAACGGACGTTTATGGTTACTTTTTAAAAATTCAAAGTTAACATAAAATTAGAATTTAAAGCATCGGAAGAGAAAGTAGATTAGGAGAGATGATGACTCAAATGGAAATAAATAATATTGCATTTTCTTTGATAACCGAGGAGGAAAATTAGTTAGAATTAGTTCCTTGCTCGTTAGCCTCCCAAGAGCTTGTATGCAAGCGAGATACATCATCTTTGAGTTAAAAGCGGGCGCTTCATTATGCAAATCTTGAGTGTTTGCGCGACTTCGCCCGGATGGACTTAGTATTGGCCATGAGACAGAAGTAGGGAAGCTCAGTCTTTTGGTACGAATTTCTAATAATGCGGTTAATACACTGGTTGGTAAAAGTTTCTCCGAATGCAAATTTCGTGGAATAGTATTACCGTAGTACTGAAATAATTGATAGATTTCGGTTTATTTGTTCATGATATTTGACATCTAGACGACGGAACGAGGGATGAGAAAGTATGCTTTTTACACTCCTCTCGGAACAGGCAATATGAATTTACCCAAGATATTCTGCCATTGTGAAATGTATGATATCATTACTTGCGGCATCGCTATATTCGGTGGCCATTAGAAAAAATTAATTAATAGCCAATTTAAAATCATTTTTTGAAATTGAATCTTCTACAATGAAATCGGTCATTTTCTTATTATATCTTTGCTTCAGAAATCGATAATTATTTTAATATAATTACTTCTTACGTATAATTTAAGGATATATTCTTTTTTGTGTGAATAAAATGCTGCCACGTAATTATATCAAATTTTTTTCATTTTTTTAAATGTAATATTTGAATAGAAAAATTTACTTACATCTAAATATAGATGAACATTTTAAGTGATATAATGCATATTTATATTTTTCTTCTAATTACAAATTTATTATTCCTTAAAAATTCTAGAATCAAGAATTATATAATATAGGTAGATTTTTAAATTATATGTTTTGTAATATTATAATTTATAATTTTAGATTATATTTTACAATTTTCAATTAAAGAGAAACTTTAGAATTAAGGATCTCATTTTCATTCTTATATTTTTTACATTAAAATTTGCTTTTGACTCTTGGAACGTTAATTTATAACAAGTAATTTTAAGCAGTTAATTTGTCATAAAATAAAAATCCACCTCTTAAAATATAGGAATCTCGTTCGATTTTTGCGCAGAAAATAATATAAAAAATTTAATTTATGAACAACTGGTGAAAATAATAATAAATGTGTCGTATAATCGCGTAATGTAGTTTTTAAATTATTAATTAGCAAAGATTATTTTATCAATTAAATAACAACTAAAAATGAAAATCAATTATTTCATAGTTTCTCGTATATTATGTGAAATAATATCATTTTGATTTGATATAAAATTCATTTTTAAACTGAAAACATTAAATTAAACAATAATTTTCATGATGGACACTAAAATAGTTTAAGATTAATCTTTTTATGTAATTCTTCGATGATAATAAAAATTTCAAATATACATACTGAAACGATTATTTTTATATATCATACGAAATAAAAATATTCTTATGATAAATACCTACTTTTAACAATTGAATAAAAATATACATATAAAAAAGAAAAGAATCTTTTGATATTTTAAGCGAAAAAACTTTAAGTTTGCGCAAGCTTTTGATGGGTCCGGAAAGCTTGTAATAGCCGGGGGGTTCTTTTGCTTCTTTGCACCACACCAAAACAGGACAATTTAAATTCGTACTCTCCTTCATTTCAATACTCATAATACTGATAATTCTTTCGGTATTTTATATTTTCATTGTATGAAATATTTTTCTTATTTCGAGCAATAGTATATACTGCTAAATCTATGGACAATTCGATTACGAGAATCAATATTTTATTTTTCTTTTATTGTATTATTTGATAGAATATGAAAATATCTGAGTTTTTCGTATACTTAGCCTTGAATTAATATTATATTTTATATATTTATACGGGATTCGCCGACAATATTATTTAATATATTGATTAATAATTTATAATTAGTGCTTTCATATTTGTTTACAAGCAACGAAAATATTTTATTTTTCTGTAGATTAAGAAAATAAAGTATTTGTGATAATATTACAAATAATTTTACATTATTTTAAGTAGTACATAAATACTAGATATATCAGTTATATAAAAATATAATAATATTTAATATAGTACAATAAAATTTGATCTTTTCGTAAATGGAAGTATTATCTTCATTACACTCATAAAAGTTGTATAGTAGTTATTACTATATACCATAATAAAATGTTTTACGACAGCCCTTTTTATCATTTTTTACTAGAATAGAAGTATATAATGTATTTGAAATATATTATTTATCAAAAATAATTAGTTTTTAATTTTACTTGGCTTTATTTTGAATCAATTCTATTATTTAAATAAAATCAAATTCTAGGTAAAAACAATTTACATATATTCATAAATCTGAGAACTAAATTTCATCTCAATTTTTTATAAATTTTTAAAAATATATAATTGTTTTATTCTAATTACAGTTAAGTTCAACAAAACACATAAATAAATTATATATGAATGGATTAAATGAAAATCTTAAATTAATATTCAATCGATGAATTTATAATTTTAAAGTTTGGAACTATAAATTAAAACTTTTCAATAGATTTTATATACATCAAAATTTCACAGAATAATTATACGTTTAATCGGTCATATAATTATCGCAAAAATTATCTTGAAAATAGAAAAAAGTAAGTTACTGTTTAATATGCATATTAATAATTTAGAATTAGGAAGAGAGAGTTAATTTGCTACTGTCGTTTATTTAAATATTAATTAGATTTAAATGTACCTATAATGTTAAAGTTATTTAACTTTGAAGTGTATTAAAGACTACCTCTTTTACCTATTATTTATAATTGTAAACGTTAGTAAGAAGATATAAAAAGTAATATATGTGCATATTATATATATTTTTTTTTTCCTTAATTTTATTTATTATTTTAAGTTTCTACCCTTAAAAATATTATAACGTAGTATAATTTTTTAAAAATTTAATCGATGACTTTTCGCACTGGCTATATATTATTTTAATACCAATAATGCATATACACAGATATTTTTTTTTTCATTTTCGAAAATGAAATTCAAATTGAAAGTTTTCTATGAAGGTTTTAAATGCTCGATTAATTTTTTGAATGATTATAACGCACTACTTTATTTTCAAACTTGCGTAACTTAACGTGATATCTAGTTAGATTATGATCATATTTCTCATTTATTGTAGATATATTTGGATTTTAATGATTTTATTTTAGTTTTTGTAAATTACTTATATAATTATAGTTATATATTTCTAATTTTTTAGACAAGAATTACTAAAACATCTTTATACCGATAAATAATTTGCTATTATTTTACAGAATTTATCCATTGTACTATCAATCATTATCAATAGAGTCACTTAGGTATTTGTCTAATATTATTTCATAGTAATAAATATCGATTTTTTAAGTACGTTTAAAATTATACAATAAATTAAATATTATATAGATATTATTGTCAAAGAATCTTTCATATAGAATCTACAGGAAAATTATTATATTATTAAATTATTATTTATATTGTTTTTTTCTTATAAGTATATTTATTAAATCATGAGACAATGTATGAAAAAAAATAATCATGAAATAGTATAAGAAAATTAATTTAATTCTATGTATTTTTAATACTTAAATAACTCAATATTGCATTAATATTCTATTAAAATTTAAAATATGATTCAATAATATTTATATAAATTATTATAAATATATTTTAATAATATTTTAAAATTTAATTTTTTAATTTTTTATATCAAAATTTTTATAACTTCAAATAATAAATGTCATTCATCTAAAGAAGATTTTTACAGATTTTTTAAAGAATAATTTTAGTTTTCATAAATTTCTAATATAATTATTTTTATTGTATTTTAGATAAATTTTTAAAATATGATTATCAAAAATTTCGTATAAAATTTGAAGCAATCATAATATTACTAGAAATAGTATTGGTGTAAATTATATTATTATATATTGCAGGTAAATGTGTAATTGAATCCACTTTTATTTTTGCAGATTTATTATAATTATTATTGATCATATCGAATTAAGATTATCAATGATTTAAGGTTTAATTATTTTTACTTATTCCTCTTTGGTTCATTTCTGTATATACAATGATTTAAGAATGAACTTTGAAGCATTCAAATACTAAAGTATGAATTGCTATATTATGATGGTTTTTTATTTTGTTTGGCGTTTAATTCAATTTATTTTATATGCAAATAAAGAAATTAAAAAACTATTTATATAAATAGTAACTATAATTCACTTAAACTATATATATAAACATATATATATTCATATATACACAAACAATGACAGCTTTTTAAGATATTTTAATATAAGTATTGATGACTTGAAAATACTTATTTTATTTATGTAAATAACATTAACCTCAAATTATTAATAATAAATACTAAATATTATTATTTATGGAAAATAAGTATTTTTTAAATATTTTAAATATAATATTAAGCAAGTATTTTATATATAAATGCATGAACTTTAATCTCTATTACTTTTACGTTGGATATAAATTGTCAGTATTCTAGATTCCATAAATTTTGTAAAGGATCATAAGATGCGTTTGAAGTATATTAATTTTATTTTTAGTAATCAATAATAATATAATAGTTGATATAATAGTTCAAATGACTTTTTGAGATACCAGTACCCTACATTTTATGATTTGTGAAAAAGGAAAAATAAATTTCGAATATTATTAGTATTTTCAATGTAACAGCTATTACTTTATTATTGTTCCTAAATAAACTAAAAAAATAAATAAAAATTAAATAATTGAATGCCAGATATTGTAAATCATTCATTATTATAAATGTTTTGCTATTATTTTTATGAAAATGATAGTTGTTTCATTCAATAAACTAATTCAAAGTCTAAACATTTGAATATTTTGACTCATTTAAATATGATGTTTCTTAAATAATATGCAAAATTTTTTTAAGTAACGGTGCATTTTAATTAAAATATCGTGTATAATTAAATTTTTTTGAACTGTAAATATTAATAAAGATATGAATAATTATTTTGAAAAATAAAATAATTTACATATAAAAAATAATTACAATTCTAAAAAAATGTCACTAATAATTTATAAAAAAATATATAGTCCATAATTTTATAATAAATTATTATATTTTGGTATTTTAAAAATGAAGTTCAACTTTATTTCACACAGCTGGCTAAATTATCTCATAGAAAATTGAAAAAGAAATTATATGATTTTTCGAAATTAGAAGGTTGACAGTAAAATAAAACCGTTAATTATTCTCTTTAAAAAAAAGAATAGCTTTGTTGGTCTATATTAAAGTTCACGGATTTTATAACGAGTTAACTTTAAGAATTCCCTACTGTATATGATTGAGTTCATACTACTCTGGAGAGCAATTCGTAACAGTTTTCCGCTGTAGCGGCATCACGGAACTGTAAAGGGTTTTAATAGCGTCTGATTGATCGATCGGAAAATCGCGTAATTAGCTCTTTCCACTTACTCTTTCCTTTTTTTTTCGTTGATGAGGAACAAGGAAAAAAGTTTCATGTCGAGCTACATATTTATCAATGTCGATTTTTGCTAGCTTTCAATATTGTTTTTTTATTTCAGATTTTTTGGTTTGCTAATCACATCATATATTCCTTTTATTACCGATTTTCTCGTTACAGAAAGTTGGAAGACTGATCGAAATTCTTGTATGCACCTAGTTAGAAAGCATTTTTGGATGAATTTCGCGTGATAGTATTATGAAGTTTATGGAATGGGTTCCGTGATTGGGTGTCTGTTAAATTTTGTAATGAACACTGCCTTGACAGGCTGAACTAGAAATGTAATAAAAAAGCATATTTTGTCTAAAAATGTTAATAATTTAGTTTTTTTAATTTTTTACCTAGCTTCAAAACATTAAAAAAATGGTACGGAATTTTTTTTATTCAAAAAATGATGAATGAAATCAGAATTATTATTATTATATAACGCAACCACAAATAATTAATCAATAATCCGAAAGTATAAAAAATGTATAGTACTATATTAATTGCATAATTTTAATTATATAATAATTAATTACATAATGAGTTCTTTTTGAAACGTGTTAAATTATTCAATGGAAAATAATTCTAAATATTTTTGTAATATACGCATTTTATTTGGATACGTATTACCTTTACATGAAACAATTAATAGCTACAATTTAGTAACTTTAGAGAGGATTTATAAAGTTTTTCGATTTTTGAATGTAATCATGCAAATTATACAAAGACAGTTTCTAATCAATATCATATAAGAACTATATAAGTTTTACTAAAAGTTATAATAATAATAATCCCAAGTACAAAAATTTGAGACTTAAATTTTCTTGAACATCCTAAAGGAAAGCTTAGTTCAATATTATATGATTAAAAATTCATATTTTTCGACATTAATATATTTTGAAAATATATCTTTATGCATAAAATATGATTGTTCACTTTTAACTTTTAAATTCTACGATAAAAATAAATAATAAAGTATTTTCATACAATTTATTTAAAATAAGAATATTATATCAATAATTGAATAAATACATTTTAATTAATATAATATTTTTTGTATATACTACTAGTATTGAAACATACATAAATTAAAAAAAATTTTTTTGAATAAATAATTTTAATTGTAATAAAAATAGTTAAAAATAACGTTAAGTATATGTACGCATTATTCGATGAAATATTAAAAAAATGTATATAAAATATTTATATATAAATACGGATAAAGAAGTTTGTTGTTAATTGTTAATGAGTTATTTTTTAATTATTCTACGTATTTATACATTACTATATTGAATGGATTTTGTATTTACGATTATAAATATTTCAGTATAATTCATAAGAGATTGCAGTTTAATCCCTCATGGTCTGCTTCAAGTTAATGCTTTGTGAAAATTACTTTGAAGAACTTATTTATTAATATATAAGTTGTAAAGTATCCGACAAGAACTTGATTGAAAAAATTCAATTTTTTAAAATATAATAAATTTTCTACCGAACTATTTAGTAATAATTCATATTTTAAATATTTAATCATTCAATACTCAATAGTATTCTGAAATGACTTTATAATTTTATAAAAATTATTATTATAAATGAAATATGAATTATGTAAAATTATATAAAATTTAAAATTACTTTAAAATTGCTGAAAAAAATTTTACTACAAGTTTAAAACTTTTAAAAGACAGTTGCAAGCTTTTACCTCTGAATTTTAACATTTAAATAGCTTTACAAAAAAAAAAAGAAATATATATTAAAAAATAATGCGAAACAAATTGACAGTCTAGAAAAATGTAAAAAGCTACCAAGTATTTTATTAACAACATTTTCAAGAGCGACGGTACGTGCAGATAATTAATTCTCTTTCTTCTTAAGCAAATTGATACATTGATATCGTTATCCTTTTGTTCCCTATGTTTTATATTTCTCCTTTCATGCAGTGTCATCATCATTGTCGTTAATGTTTTGATACTGTTTTCTAGCATCTATCTAATACTTATTTGGGTTTAGGATGTTGCCTTCTTTCTCCCTCCATATCAAACGCTCTATTTCACTTTCTATATAGAGGTTTTCTCGTTGTTTTATATCTCTCATTCAGCTTTATGACTATTTCCCATGTGTCTTGCCCTCTTTCTTATATTACCGTTTATGTAGCTTCTGTCCACTGTTCTATACTGTTATAAATTATTACGAAGTATGTGAAGAATTAAGGGCAATTTTTGCAATGCTGCTATTTTTCCAACGTCATTTTTAATTAACTTATAATTATTTTTAGCAATAAAATTTTGTCCAAGACTTTTTCGTATTAAGAAACCATCGAATTAAGATATAAAAAACTATGAATATTGTAATAATTTATTTTATAAATAATCATGATTAATTTAAAATATGAAATTAATAGATACTTGATTGGATTTAAAAAAAATTTTAATAACATTTGTATTCATTATTGCAAACAATAACAATAATAATGAATTTTATAATATATTATTATAATGACAAATTAAAAATATCAAGTAGCGTTTAATAAATTACTAATACTTGAAAATATTAATTTACGCGTATCTTGAAAATATGGCTATTGTAAATATTTATTGCGACAGGAAATAAATTTATTTTATGTTACAAGTATTTAAATAGTTTATAATCTTTAATTAAGAGGTAGAATTTTAAATATTGAATTTTAAATGCTGAATTTTATTATAAGTAAATGTATGCATTAATATTTAATACTAGAATAATGCTGATATCATTGTATATATTTATAAAATTTTGATTAATTAATTTTATCCCTAAAATTATCTTTGTATTAAATACGATTTTTATAACAACATTGACTTCACTTTGTCTACTCTATTTTCTAAATCATATTTTTAATTTATTTTTAAATTTTAATAATATATTTTGCAAAGTTAAAATAAATAAGAAAAAGTAATTCTATGTATAATATTTTTGATAAAATTGATTAAAATAATATATTCACTTTGTTAAAAAGTTTGTGAATATTTTGTTAAAGTACATTATAATTATAAAGAAAAACGATTTGAACGGACCTTTTTACATCATATTTATATTGAAAAAACTAAAGAAATATAAATATTATGTAAGTATAGTTACGATGTAACTGAAATTACTCGATAAAGATAAAAATAATGAAAATAAAATTTATGATAAGATTTTATTATCTTTACATAAATAATACTATACATCACAATTTAAATTTCTCTAAGCTTGTAGAGTAGAGTTACAACTAAACTTAGATAAAAAAATGAATATTATTTGAAACTATGTAATGGATCGCAAACTATCTTTTTAGTTCTTCAATTATCATTGATTACAATTCTATTAATCGGCTGAATTCTCAAATTATAAAATCAATAGATATTTCATTACCAAACAAAACAGAAAACATATGTTGTCAGCTAAAAACGATCTTATTCTTTTTTCACCTCTGTTATTTCTTCGTTTGAATAAAGCAGGAGCAAATTATTGTGGTAATCGAATCCGTGCAACTCGAACTTCTTAAGAAATCGAAGCGACTCGACGGTCGCTGCAGTAATCCGCTAGTATCTCGATCTCCCGGGAGTAAGTCCTTCGCTTCTTCCTCTCCCGTTGTGAGCAACCATTTCCTAAGAGAATACTTCTGGGAAATAATAGACTCATGCTCGTATCTTAAATTTATGCCACAATATCTTCAAGCCCTGCAGATGCACATGCGTGCATTACCACTGCTTAGCTTTAGTGTTGCACACGAGACCTCATTATGGTAGTTCAGTAATTGATATACTTTTCGAAACTTTTTTCAAGCACATATTACGTAGATCGAAACAAAAATTTCTCTTATTATTTAATTTCTAAGTAACTAAAATTGTAAATATATCGATAAATATACATTTATCGCGTAAATTAAGATTCTCCATAGAAAATATTCAATCGTTAATATATGACTTATCTTATATTTAATGGATTTGAACTTTCCTCGATTTATTTAAAATTTTTAATTTGATATATTTAATATTACAATTTATTATAGAAAATAAAAAAGGAATAATTAAATAATTTAAGTTTATTAAGTTGTTAATTATTATATTTTATATAATTTAAAGAGATATATGTGCAATTTCTTTTCTATTTTTTTTCATAAACTTCTATTGTCGTTGATATGAAAAATAATTTTGTCCGATGACAACCTACAAAGCAAAAGGAAATATTTTATAATTTTGTAGTAGTTGGTTGAATAAAATGATTGGAGATCTTTTTAATCTTTAAAAATATTGAATTTATCAGGATGATTTAATTAAATATATTATTTTCAACGCTAGTGCTCAAGTCTGTGATCGAAGCATAAAAATATAAGAATAGGATACCAAAGATAAAGCCAAAAGATTTTAAATTTCCATTTTTTAAATTTTTGAAGTGATCGCTCGACTTTTTATATCACACGACACTTGTACATTCTGGAGATATAAAAATCTTATATCTTATATTTTTAATCGTGTATTTTTTGATATATTTCGCATTATAAAGTATTAATAAAGACATGAATACAATTTTAAGAGTAAATGTAAATATTATAATTTTTAGAAATAAAAAATACTTATAAATTATTTTCTAAAGTTTGGAAACATTATATTTACGATCTGTATGATTAGGCCGAGAATATAAAATTTACGAGACGACGGAAAGAACCCGAAGGAAACAACGGGTGATACGCATTCAATGTGTTTCTCATTTTATACGTCGCAACCGCTCCTGGAGTTAAACTGCAGGATTTCCGTGAGCATTGGCCAGTGACACAAAGCGAATCGCAGTAAAGAGCAGTGCAATCGAGGGACTTAGATGTACAAACGAAATTGTCAGTTTTTTACCCGTGTTGCGAAAATCGAAAAAGAAGAAGCGAAAATCCAAATAGGTGAGTGAAGAGAACAAATAGAGGTGTCGTTTCTTTCAAGACGTGTCTCTATTGGGAACATGGAGAATCTCCTTTGGGATAGAGTTAGTGGCGACGAGTTCTGTCGTGTCCAAAAACAACTCCAGTGCAATGCGATTCCTATGGACTTAGTTTCATTGTATCTTTTTATATTAACTTCTAATTTATGTTAGAAGTCGTTCTAAATTTTCGATTTTTGTGTCATTGTTACGTTTTTGCTTGATATTGAAAATTCTTCAGGATACAATAATTTATTAATTTGATAATTATGATGGAATATTTGAAGCTTTGTTGTATAAATTTTATTGTAGATGGTATTTATAACAGTTTTTATAAAACATTCTCTTATTGGCACTTATATTATATATTTATGCATTTTTATTTCGTTATTTACAACATTTTATACTACTATAAACTATTAGTTGTAATAAAAATAAAAATATTAAAATATAATTTATAGAATAAAATTCAGATTAATATTTGGGAATTTATTAAATTTATTTTGAATTATGATTTTTTTTAATTAATAAAATCAAATAATTAGATCAAATGGAATAATGTTTCATTGATTAAATTAAGTTTATAAATTTCATATTTATTTTAAAATTAAATAATTTAAATGCATAGCAACAACAGTAACAACAACAACAAATATAATAATAAAACGAGACTTTCTAAAATTATATTTTATTCGTACATTAATAATCTAAGTATGATTAAATTCTCTTTCTAATTATCTATTTCATGAAGAAACATAATATTTTACAAAATATTATATTGTTTATTGTGATTAAGGAAAACATTTTAAATATGAAACTGTGATTATAATATCAATCCACTTGAAATTATCACATATTTTTTTGAATATTTTTTTTAAAAGAAGTATCAAAGACGTTTAAAAGAGCAATTTTCACCAACGCTAGCCATGTCATAATATTAAAAGTATCAATGTAGCAGTAGCGTACCTTTTTTTAAAGAGGTTACATAAAGCGGCTTGAAAATTTTGTGCATACACACATATAGAAACACACACGTGTCCACGCAAAAACTTGCATGCACGGGAAAATGAAAGAAAAAAAGAAGTGCTTTCAGCAAAAACTAAAAAGCAGTATATAATTCCTAGTTCACTTCTCGGTCTAAATACATATCCAGGAGATGGCCAATAAAGAAGTAGATTGAAAAATGGCAGGAAGAAAGAGGCGTCTTATGATTTACGCTAATTTTTCATAGAACTCTTACATTTCTCTATACATTTATATATGTAAAAGACTATGGCGCACCGACAGATATAAATGACGTCATAAATTGATATCTAGAAGGTTTCCGGTCAGGTTTTTACTTAAAATACACTCGGGCACTTACATGGTATACACATGTCCTTACAAATTTGCAAACAAAAACACGCGTTTGTATACAACGTAGCCTTGAATTTTCTGATCTGGCTTTTTTTAATAAAAATCACAATAGTTCTTTTAATCGCCTCAAGAAATTTATAATTGCTTTGTTTCCTATTTTGTTTTTGAGACATCATATTTTCTTTCTAATTTCATGTGTTTTTCAAGAGTTGTCGTTTCTCTAATAAATTTTATTGCAGATGCTATAACATTTAACAATTTTTATTGAAATATTTCTTTCAATATTTTAATTTAATTATATTTATATTTTAAACATAATTATAACGTTTATTTTATTATTTTCCTAAAATACATTATAAATTTATCGATATATTTTTATATAGGGATGTACATTATATAATTAAATAGTTTTTTATAAAAATAACTTTGGATTTATTAATATTTGCAAATAATTTACTTTTATTAGTACTATTTTATATGTGATCATTTTCTTACAAACAATGAATTCATTAAAAAACAAGTATAATTACAATATAATAAACATATTATTTGTATCGAAAAATATATTTTTTTATATCTTGCAACTCATGAGTTTACGGATTAATATCATTATTCGATATTATTATGAATTTAATAATTTTAATTTTATTGGATTATAGCAGTAAATTTTTGTATATTTTAATATCAACACTATATGAACTTTGAAGTTTAAAATAATAAGAATTCTAATAATATATAAATATTGGTTAATTCCATTCTAAGTATTGTTCTAAGAAAATTAAATTTATCGATTGCAAAAAAATGAAAAGCGTAAAGTTAATTCAAATACATTGTCCTCTCTTAAATATATAAAATTGTATGTATTTTATTGATTTGTAGTTCTTTGGTTTGCATATCTATAATAATATTATAATATTAGAATATTTGTTGAAGATGATGATATTTAAATATATTATTTTTGTTCAAATTATTTTTATATTTTTAACCATATATTTTTATGAAATTGATGTCTATGTATTTGTTAAATTATTATGTATTAATATTTAAAAAATCGCTACTGTATAATATTTACGACGTTTTTATTGTTGAAAATACTAAAATAAATAATAATATCAAAATTAATGACAATTTTAAAATAAAATTCTTTTTACGTATTGCTCTACAGAGGAAACGCAGAAATTGTGAAGCTCATTCATCATTGTCAAAGAGTATTTATACAGACACTTGCAAAAGTGTAATGAAAAGTTTCTATTCTAAAGTAAACAAAACTTGTGCGAGAGAAATTCTTGTTATAACTAGCATGCTTTCGAAAAGTATCTTGTTGGAATAAAGCGCGCTTAACTTGCAAGAAACTACCATCAGGTAGCGTAAAAGAACGGGAAAGTACTAAGAAGGCTCGAATATGCGTATAAACTCATTGAAAAAGTTTTATATAATTCTAATTCGTTGCTAATTTTTGCTGCTTAGTTTTTGTTTCGTGTTGTATAAAAATTCAATATTATAACGAATGTACGTTATGTATTTTAAATATTAAAAATTTTCTCTTTCATTATACAATATTTAGTTAGTGTAATTAATAACTTTCTATTCTATTATTATTATTTTTTATAAAGCCAGTAAAAATTATGGCGCGAATAATTTTTTCTTTTAAAATAAATTATAAGTTTGAAAATCCATTTTTTTCATTCAAGTTATACTATTTTTTTCAAAAAGTAAAAGAAACAGATTTTATAAACAAACGCTGTCTATGTTATAGAAAACCGAACTATAAAATGAGAATCTGCATTTTTTATTAATATTTTACACGAGACATTAAAACAATATATTATAGTTATATATGATTTAAATTCATGCAAGTCATGATTCTATAACAGATCATTTTCAGATAACCTTATATTAAAGAATATGTTATTTATGAATACACGATATAGAATATTTATTGCAAAATAATTTTCTTCTGTAAAAAATAATATGTAAGTATAAAGCAGCGAAATAAAAATATAACAAAAAGTTTAAAAAAATACATCACTGCTTTGGAGTTAAATCAATATATTATTATTATATTATTGAGTCAAATAATTAATTATCTAAAATTAACTTATTATACGTGGATTTTTTTCATTCAAATTGATGATAGAGAAATATGTTTTTTACGTGAGGTAATCGATTTTGCGAATGCAATTTGCTTCGTACGGTGAGTCACGCAGTTATTATTTAGAAATACGGTCTTACGCACGATCATATGTATATATATCAAGACTGAAACATTCTTTCGTATATATCTATTCAAATAAAATTTTTTATTAGAATTGTATGTTTTACTTAAAAAAAATATTTATTTTTACCAAATCAATATTGAGAATGATATTAATATTTGGTTTTATACATATATTTAGGTAATTAAATTACAATTTTGTAATACAAAAGCAAATATTGCTTTCTTCGTTAAAATTTTAATACAAATCTATTGGATTTATTCTATCATTATATTAAGCAATTTTTAAGGAATCAAAGCTGTTTCAAAAATTAATTTATTTTAATACGTTTTTATAATGTATCATTAACTTCTGTATAATTATAAGTTTTTCATAAGGCATATTTTTATGGTTGCTTTATATGTTCAAGTTTATGTACGGGTATAAAATGTTTATTAAAAAGATGCAGTAGAAATATAAAAATCAGAGTTAGAAAGCACAAATAATTGAGTGTTCTGAAACATTATATTATTATATTATATTATAATAACGTTATTATTGACTAGAGTTAGAATTTATTTTAATGAACTAAAAGTATGTATTAAAATGAAAAAAAAATTAGGAGTAAAATAATATATTGAATTTTTATAAAATTTTGTAATAAGAAAATTTTAGATAAATATTTGTAATAGAACTTCCTTAAATAATTTTCTATCAATAAAAAATATTAAATAGATTATGCGATTTTATAGTGTATCATAAAATAAAGATTTTTCAAAGTTTTTCAAGATTTTTCTTAAAGATATAACGTAAAATAAACGTAATGTTGGTTACCTTTGTATATTCTCCAAAATTCTCTATCATTCATCTTTTTGAGCATATTATCTATATTCTTAAAGTAAACATATTTTATTATGTTTAAAATAAAAAAATTTTGATTTTTAAATTATAGATTAAATTAAGGAAATTATAAGTTTTTTTAATAATATAATTTTAATTTATTAAATAAATTTCTTTCTTGTTCTAATTAATTTATAAAACTGTATGATATTTTTTATATAATGGATAAATTACATTTTCGAAGTTGAATTTACAAATAAAAATTTCAACGGTCTTTTTATAATCCAAAATAAGTTTTTATTAAATATAAATGAACGCACTGAAAATTTAAAAGATCTTACTATGACGTATTGCCTCGTTGATGCAATTTATTTTTTTTTTTTATTAAGAGTTTCAATGTTTTAATTTCATCATTCAACTATTCTACATCTCAACTTTCTTGAAAGTAACCTGTATACCGATATTAAACGAATACACATATATATCCCATAAAGCGAATACGAAGCGTCAGTTGACACATCCACGGAGAATACAATCTTAGATAAGCCCGCTGTGAAAGATGTTAAAGAAACGGTCGGAAAGAACGAAGGAAAAATTTGAAGGGAATTTGTGTTCCTTCGGGGATTTGTGAGGAATGGAGACAAAAAGTTAAGGAAAAGGAAAGTACGAAGAAGCGGACAACGATTTTGGGGAGAATCAAGTTTTCGAGCTGAAAACAGTTCACATTTATAGATTCTTGAGTTTCTTTTTTAGGTTTACGGGTTGTTAGTCGGTTCAAAAAATCTTACATATAATGGTTTGCTTGATTTGCTCTTTTACATAGAAATGATAATAGCACTTTTATTTTTCTTTAGTAAAACATTCATATGAAAAAATATGTACTTTAGAGTAAGATGATATAATTGAGTCAAACATTTTTAACGAACATTTTTAATATAGATCTCATAATACTTTTCAAACATTTCTATTCATATAACTTTTTATATTTTTAACTCAAATGTTAATATATATGAAGTTTGAAAAATTTAAATATTCTTGAATATAAAATTTAACGAATGTATCTATCATTTTTACAATAAAAAATTTATTTCGATATTCTAAATAAAGTTGACTATATCTAATTTTATTTAAAACACTTTAAGTGTCGTTATTAATTAGAATTTATATTTATTTATTACCATTTATTTTTTTACGTGTCAGTTATTGTTCAATTATAAAAATTTTAAACGACGCAAAACTGAATTACGTTTGGGTAGTAAATACTATTTTATGATAACGAATAAGTACAGTAATTTTGGTATATATAGATATACCGCAAATCTTCCGTTTTATCACAAGCGTGCGAGTGCAACTATATTCTTATAATTAACTCGCATTGAATTTATCCATTCGAGATTCTTTAAAGAAATCATTGAAATCATTGAAATCATTGAAATCAATTCGTTATTTTTTACGTGACACGTAAATTTTAATAAGTACGTATTGTAAAATTGTATGGATAGGCGCGCAACTTTTCGAAAAATGTTTCTAAATACGAGTAACATCGAGAATTTTGGCAAGCGCGGCATAAGCGCAGTAGTTGGTGAAAAAAATTATTGAAGCAAGCGCCGACATCCGCGGTCCAGTTAACGGCATTCCTCTCCACGGCGGGAATAGAATAGAAGATAAAAAACGATGATCGAATATGCGTCTAACGCTCGTTTCACGATCACGTATGCCAGCGGCAAAGTTATTCCATCGGAGGCGCAGCTGCGTCGACTCTCGTTGGACCGTCGTCAGGGATTCACGGACGTGTCCAACAGCGTCGAGTGGACGGCCGACGACGAACCAACTGCGCGGCTGTTTTCGTTGTTTACACGAGATCTGTCTCTCATGCCCGACCTGCCGTAGTTCTTTCTCTCTGTCTTTGTCACTTCTGTTTTCAAGTGCGCGCACGTATGGACTCGCGCGAGTTCGACGGAGATTTCGCGCCTGGTGTTACAAAGGGACCGAGAGAGCGGAAGAGGAAAGTCGTGAAAAATGGCTGCTGCGGTGTGCACTCTGATTTCGGGGATGGGAAACTAGGTGTATACATTTCGGTCATCGCTGTATGTACAGAGTATTCTTCTGTTTCCCAGTTCCACGTTTATTTCTTCTTATGAAATTCTAGCGATCGAAATTTCATCCTCGGACAGTAATCGTGCGTTAATTCGAAATCTCCAAAACTTTGATCATTTCGAATTAATTTAACCCTTGTAAATTACTCGATAATAAATGTATAGATTACGGTTGTATTTATTAACATTATTTAGCGAATTCTGCAATAATTTGGTCAATCCCGTATTCCAATAAAATTTAATTTAAATAGTTTTTCTCTTTTTAATACTTTTAATAGATTTTTAATCATTTTCTCTTTTTGATCATTTTAATAGATTGTTTTCTATATAAAGACACGTATAGCCTACATTAACAAATTCGAAATTTTAATAAATAAAATTTTAATTTTAAAATAATAATTAAATTACTCTATAATATATACATGAAAATTCTTCAAAACGATAAATTCATAAAATATCGTATATTTGAAGATGTAACTCGTAAACTTACAATTTCATAGCGAAATCTTACAAAAGGCATTATTCGTTTCTTTGTCACTCTATAGGTTATGCCAATATCATACAACATATATAGCAATATCTAACATTTATTCTTAATGGTAATATCAAATTTAGGGAAAAGGTTTCAGAAACCATTTATTTTTAAATGGGTCATCCTTTTATTTATTTTTGAAAAAATAGATTCGAGTTAATCTTTAGTGAAATTAATAATTTCAACTATAAAAATAAAGGAAAAACAATAATCTTAATAAAAATAAGTATAATAAAATATAATATCATGAAAATCTTTTCTTTTTAAGAAACTTTTAAAATTACCTATAAATATAAGTTTCGTTTAAAAATTATACGAGTCATTATATTTATTCCTTTTTTAATTTATAAAAATGGAGTAAAAGAAAAAAATTCTTAACTATCTTTAAATTGCAATATATAAAAAAATTTTAATTTTAATTTAAATAAAAAAAATTGTAATTATATTTGTTTGTACCAGCATATTTTTTTCTAAAAATAAATTCTATATCGTCTTATCTACGAAAACTTTTATAAAGTTTTAAATATATAGTACCACTATTGTCATCTAAAATAGTTTTGAAAAGATTTTAGAATCCCTGGACTCATACTAAACTAGTTGACAAAAGAAAGTAAGTACAGATTCAAGTCAGTTGTTGTATTAAACACTTGCGAGAACAAAACCAATAAGAAATTATATCAAAGTATACAATGTGACTTTTAACTCTACGTACTGTTAGTGAAAAAGAAATTGTAGGTAAAAAAAGATAAAGTAAGTTCAAAGAAGTAAACAGTTATTTTTGAAAAAAAATTCTTATATAAGCTTCACTGTAATTAAATTATAATAAATAAAAATTAATTTTTTTTACATGTTATTTATGAAAGAGCTCATAAAAAATTTTAAATATACAGATATATATTTACATTAAAAATATGAAAAACGTACATTTATTTTATTCTTTCTGTAATAGTAGGAACAAATTAAAATAAAAATTTGTTGATCATATTGTCTTTCTGAGATATACCCACGAGTGAGCGCCTGCGCAAACAAATATTTTAAAATTAGAAAAAAGTTTTTTTTTTGAATTGTAGTTTTAAGAGATAAAAACAGTGATATTTATTAAAAATGATATTTCGATTGTGAAATCATGATATTCTTTGATAAATTAATTTTTTTATTAAAAAATTTGCATAAAATTCTGATATATATATATGTATATGTTTTACATATTTTTCGATTCATTTAGGTGAATTTAAACATATTTTCATTAAGCTGTTGATGCATTAACAGTTATTATTAAAAATTTTCCAATTGACTATTTTTTGACTTCTCTATGTACTTTTTAACCTATTTTCTAAAACAACTTGGTTAAATTTTCTATTTTATCTTTGTTTATTGAGTGTCACACCTGATGTCGTCTTCATTTCACAATTTTTCATAAATTGATCAAATAATATATTTTAAATTACTTAAAAGTTGAATATTATTTTGCAGTTTTTTGCAATATGCACCAAAAAAATAAATTACAACGCGAAGTTGCTTTTAAGTTTGAAATAAAATTTCTCCTATTTATAGATTGCAAATATTCGTAAGTCTTTATAAATGTATAAGTCACGATAAACTAGAATTAACAATAAATTATAATACAAATAAATATATTAAATTCCAATTTTTATATATAATTTTATTATATAAAAAACTCTATCACTTGGAGTATTTTGCTGCCTGTAACCAATTAAAAGATGTTATGCTCTATCTCATTTTTTCTGTAATATCAATATTTTTATTATTTTAACATAATTTTAAACAATTTATGATTGGAATGAGTTTTTCATTTCGAAAGTGTCAAAAAATTAACTTTTGAATTGCTTTTTATAAAAAAGAGGAAAAATTTCATAAAGAGAGAAGGAGAGAGAAAGAAATAACGGTAGAATGAGAGAAAACTATAGAAAAGAGATAGAGATATTGAAAATAAAATATAGTGAGAAATAGATTAAAGGAAAGTAAAAAGACAAAAAAGATAAGGGATAGAGATAAGATAAAGTATGACATATATTAGACAAAAAGGGAAGTCGAGTTAAAAAAAATAGTTCTACCGTTATTGCCAAGAAGTATATACATACAAGAAAGTTTCATAATGGTTCAGAATAATATATAGTATATCCAAAATTCATTTTCATAAATATTTTAATCACAACGTATGTAATTTACAATATATAAAAAACTATTTATCCATTGGTCACTGTTTTTGACAATGAGTTTTGAATAATAATGAAATGGTAAGATAAACATTTCATAAATTTCATTACATAATATATTTTATTTTAATAATTAATCGGTATTATGTTGTTATAAATATTCTTAAGTTATAATTTAAACGAGATTTTATTCTTAATTCTTATATCTTTATATTTTTGTACCATATTATTAATATGTAATTTAAATAATTATTTTTAATATTATTATTATTATTGTTATATTATTTAAACTTTTTTATATTAATTGTCTTAAATTCATATTTATGTTTATTTGTATGAATATGAAAACAAAATATATATAAGCGTAATAACTGAAGTATTATATATATTTTGAATTTAGTTCTAACTCAATTTATATTCTTAGTATAATGCATTTTTTCTGAATATTTATAATATGATATAAATATATATACATCTATATTCATTTTTTCTTTATACTTTATTATTTTAAACAAAACAATTTTTTTTACAGTTTTATGTACTTAATAACATAACTTAAGAATTTTGTATCTGAATTATTTAAAATGTATTTTTTTTTGTTTAGATGTATGCGTATTTTTTATAGACTATTTCATAGTAAGGAGGGAAATAAAATAAACTGCGCGGTTCATAATTCACACTGATACATTTATTTATTTTTATTACTTATAATATATTGTTGCTAATTTTTATGTAATATTTTTTTTTTATTTAAGAAAAGTTGGGACATAATATTATTTATACGTGATTAAAAATTTAACTTCTATTATTGTTTGTCTAAAAATGTTATATCTATTTTTCGTTTTTGTTTTATTAAAAAAAAGAAAATTTTGTAGGTTTATACTGTTTTTTGTTTTTATTATATTAGTTCAAATATAATTGATTCAGAAACGATGTCAAGTAAGAGAAAGAATAAGAAAGAATAAGTTTTGCAATTTCATTATAGCTTAATATAAATATACATTATACATGAATAAATATTACACATAGATATATAAATGCAACAGGAAGTATGAAACTGAACATGGAAATGGTGAAATTAAAAATTAGCTATCTGTAGACTCTTATTGCTTCATCTCGTTTAACCCTTCACTTCAAATATTACCATACAGCTAAAAATGTAGAAGTTTTATATAGAACTTGTACAAAGGTAAAACTTGAAGAGATAGCGAAGGAAAAAATAGAAAATTGTAGGAGAGTACAGACGTCTCATATCTCAATAACGAATGTTTTACGTACGAATGCAATAAATGCTATATATCGAAAACTCGACAGTGAAATAATATGAAAGAAATTAAAAATTGTTCAGAAGAATAAATGAAAATGCATTTTATATGAAAAGAAAATATTAGTCAAATTTTATTATTTTATTCTTATGTACAAAGTTTCTAAAAGGAGTAAATTTATAAACCTTTATTATAAATACTGAAATTATTAAATACATGAAATTTTAATGATATATAATTATGATACATAAGAATAATATAATTACTATACAATAATAATATAAAATATAATAAATAATAATATGATTACATATATATATAAATTTAATTATAAAGATGTATTATAAAATATTTCAATAATTAATTATTTTTAAAATTAAATATTTTTTCTTTTTTTCTCTGAATTCATTTTTACTCTTCTTGAATTTAATTTTATTTAATTTTTTTTATGAACTCATTTAAGTTAAAATAAAATATTCTTTGATTATAGTATTATTTATTTAGATAGTAGCTACTTACATAAAAGAAAAGAATTATGTAACTGTTAATCTTATAAAAATTTAATTTCATAAAATCAAAAAGCATAATTTTGATATGGTGAGTAATAAAATAAATCATTTTCAATAACTCATTCAAAGTAAATTGTCTTTGATCATATTTTATTATCATATTCTTCAAAAATAATTACTAAAGTTTATAATACTATTTTTGTAATACAAATTATACGTATAATAAAATCAGTTAAATAACATCTGTCCATGGATTATTTCACTTGTGAATTCGTCTAAAAAAAATGTTTCTAAATGTATTCAAATTTATATTTTAAGGGACAATAGAGCTTTAAAATTAGATACTTATATGGTAAAATTCATTTAATATACCATTTTATTAAAATTTTTATATTTTTTAGTTTTTTAAGCGTAAATTTATTAAATATATTATTGCTTGCTTACAGTTTTTTATTATTAATAATTCAAGGATATTTTATAAAATAATATTTATATTTAATTTAAATTGTATAAAGCAATAAAAATTATGCTATAGATTTTTTGTTTTGATAAAATGTCCAGGCTCTTTTACTTTTATGATAGTTAAATAATAAATCAGAAAATCTGTGAATTTTTTATATCTTTGACAATAACGCCTTCTCTAAAAATGCATGTATAAATTATCATATTTGATTAAATATTCCAGGGATAAGATAATATTATTTTTATTTTTTTCTAATTTTTTCATCTTTTCTAAATAGAAATAATATTTTAATTCAATAATTGAATTATTAAATTCAATTAAAATTTAAAATATGAATGGAAAATTTAACGAAGACTATAAATAGAAAAAGTATTATGTATTTAAAAAAAATGAATTTGAATGTATATATTTTTATTATTACTTATATGACATTTAAAAAACGAATGTACCTAAGTAAATTATATGAAATTTATGTAACAAGCTTAGAATGCTTTATAATTTTTTGCAAAATTTTATTATAAGTTATTATATAATATGTACGAATTTAAGTATATATTTTACCTACAAATTAATCAAATTAGCTTTTTTTTAAGTATATAAAATACTAATAAAAGGTTACTAATCAAACGTGTACGTTCTTTTGAGAAATTGTATGTCCTTTATTTTATAATTAAATTTATTAAATAATAGATATCTATATCATAATTTAGTATAATAATTAATTTTTGTATTTTGTAATGAGACAAAAATTATATTAATACATAAAGCACTTTTAAATCAAAGATAAGTTTTGCATCATTAAAGCTTAAAAATTGTATTATATAGAGAAACTTTCTTTCAAAGAATACTAATGTTGTTTGGAAATATTACTATAGAAATTTAAGTGATTTGGATGAATGTATAATTTCTGAATTTATATATTTCATTATAAACTATTATTATTTAAATAACTTGTAAAAATTTTCTTTCTTTTTTATTCAGAGAAACTGTGTATAAGTTACGATGAAATTATGAGGCCAAATTAGAATAAGAAAAGCTTGAATAATAAATGTATATTTAAGTAAAATTACGTTTGATGCCACTTACACATATACATTATTAAAAGATATTATGTATCGTGTTGAAAAATTCTTTTGAAATTACACTATTTTTTAAACAAAAGTGATATCTAATTTTCTTGTTCTGATTTTTTAATGAAACCTATAAGTACGTGTGAATAATTTTTCAATTCGTTCAACAATGTAATTTTCATTTCTTATTCGTTTATATTCACCAAGTTATTCTTTTTTTTATTTTTCTTATTTTTTTTGTACTTTTTTTTATATTTAGTATAATTATAATATATAATTTTTTTATAGTCATCTGAAAAAAATTTTATGAGAATGAATGCTTTTTAATTATAAATTTAGCGAAGATGTTATTTCATAAAATCTTTTGCTTAAATTTTTCATTTTTATTACATATTTAATTATTCTTATAGCATATATGCTGAAATATATAAAAATAGACGTAGAACAATTTAAGGTGAAGGGAATTAGCATTAAAAAGATATGTGTCAAAAAAATGTTAGGAGAAATCGGCACTGCCTGTAAAAGGGAGAAGATGTATAGATTGACTTAGAAGGTTTATTCGTGAAATTCTTACTATAGAGAACCTGTAAAAAGATAAAGGTGACCGTTACAAAAGTAAATAAGAGAAATAAATATAAAATGAGGTTTCTTGACAACTCATATAAAGCTGGAACTAAATAAAATAAATGAAGGAAAAATAAGAATCAAGAAAAGTGACGGAGAAAAAAAATGATAAAGGGAGATGGATACAAACTTATACATAGAACAATCGATAATTTCATTTGTAAAGTTAGCCTTTAGTATATTGATTATAAATATTCTTCGACTGTAATGAAACCTTTCTCTATTATTTATTATATTTTCCCATGATTAGAAATTTTTTTTGAAAAATTGGTAAGAGTCATATCAAAGATTATTACTATTCAATATATTGTTTTATTAGTTTCATCCTTCGTTGGTCGTTAGTACTGTGTATTTTAACCTTATTTCATCAAATACCGTCATTCCCGCGAGTACACCAGAAGTCATCTTAAAGTTTGCGGGGTGATTTCCTCATAAGTAAGTCGAACGTAAAACCGAAGTGCACATAAGTACACTGCATGTATTAGGAGACATGTTGGAGTGTAAATTTTTACATAGGATACATTGTTGGAAAAATTTCTGTCACATGGCACATTACGGCAGATATTAAACAATTGCATTAAAATTTATGTAGAACGTAATACTTTTGCATAAACCTAAAATTCTTTTTATATTACTTCGGCTTATTTTTGAGCATATGTGCAATGATGTAAAGCGATAATGTTCTACATTACTACAACAGAGTGATGGAGTTACATAATGATTCATTTTTATCAAATTTTGTAGTTATTTCTAAAAAAAATATATTAAGTAAATATAAGAGTTCTCTTGTATTTATTTTTCATTTCGTATCGAGAATAAGTCTGTTTTGTATGTCGTAGATAGAAGATAATTGAGAGCATTCGAATACTCGTATTTTCGCCAATACTCGTAGAATAGTGGCTCGAATAAACTAAAGAATTTTTAAGAAAATTCTGCTTCAGAAATATAAGAAATTATTAGCAATAGTGATATTTAAGTAAGTATGTAGAATTCACTTTTTTACGAGATATATACTTAGTACAAATTGATAAGTGGAAATGTTTCTTAAGAAAATTCTTGGTTTCTTTATTAAAAATAATTTTTAAATTAGATAAATTTTATATAATTCTTGTTATATTAACTTCAAAATCAATTTTTCTCAAAATATCTGTCCAGAAATTAAGGAACGTGATTTTATAATATATGCTTTAAATTATATTTATTTAATATATAAAAATTTAGTCCTTTGTAGTTATTTATTTTAATTTTAAATTTCAGTAAAGAACAACAATATTTTATTATTAAATTCGTACTTTCGATATTTTGTACAATTTTTTTAGTTTAAATTCATATTTTATAAATTAAGTTGATTATCTAAAGGATACATTTTTATATTAACTAAATATTTATTTTTAAATTCTGAAACTTTAGATACGGGTGATTTTTTTTCTATTAATTATGTTTAAAAAAGCGCATTTCGTTAATAGTCCGTAACATTGATATTTTTATATAAGAAAATAAGTAGAATATCCTTAAATGATGTTATTTTTTAATACATATAAGATTCATTATACAGAATTTATTATTCTTTTAAGAAGAATTCGATTTATTTCGTCTGAAAAATCCTATCACTTATGATATATGCTTTTCCTCAAGGAGGGAGCAGTTTTCAAATCTTGTACATTGGCAGAAACGCAGGCAGGGCAGATGAGCCCGAAACTTTTGTATCCTGATAACGATGGATTCTCTATTATTGGTCGTCGTTATTATTTTATTAGCTGAAAAATAACACGAGGGAATGAAGAATAAAAGAATAAAACACAAGTTGCTAATACAGTATCGATTCGGGCAATATGGATGCAAATTTTTTGTTATTCTTCTTATCTGGACTCGTCATCACTTTTATTGCAGTTATTACTTCAAAATTCTTAAAAATTGTTGTTTAGGTAAATTTTACAAATATTTATTTCTCGAGTTATCCTCGTACTTTCTCTTGCTAAAAATGCTCGTTGCTGTTTGTTGATGTAAGCCTGTTAGGAAGTCAATTCTCTGAATGAATTTTTGCTTAGCCAAAATGAGGCAGTTTTATTCTTCTTGATATATAATCCCGATGTATTCTCCATGACTTTCTGTCTTCGGATGTACTCCACTCTGATATACCATTTAATATTATAAAGAATTTTCTATTACTTTCGGGAGCTGTGGAGTTGCATAATCTGTTAAAAATTCTCTGGATTTAGTAGTCCAGCTTCACTCATCGCAGTTTCAGTACATAGGGTCATGAAGAAAATATTAGTATACTAGTAGTATCCTTTCTAGTAATATCATTAGTAGATTCGGTTTCTTTGAACTTTCGTCCAGATTTAGTTTTTTATTTTTAATAGCTATAATTGGAAAAGAATCCTACATTTTGAGTTTCCTAAATATTATACATACGATCTTGTCGTAATGTAAGCTCTTTTAAATTATTGGGATACATATTTTTGTGAATATTGGCATGTATATTTATGTAATTAAAACTATCATCGGTTATATTGGTGACATCAGAAGTTTTCTAATAATAGCTTTGTACTTGTATAGCAAGAAATTCTAGATCCATATGATAGGATGAATATATATCTAAATTTTTTGAAGTTACTGACTTTAAATTATTTCCTGTAAAGTCTTGTCACTACTCGATAATACCAAAATGTATGAATTCATCCTTGTGGTTATGACAAGTATCATATTAGAGATACATCTACTTGAAACACCTCACCAAAAAAAATAATTTATGAGGAGTTAAACCAGACCGATAACAGAGCACATAATCCACAACCGAATTTTGTTATGTAGCCGTTACCGCCACTGCCGACACTGCTTTTACCCATAATTGTTCGCTGTTATGTTGGTATTCTTTTTCTTTGTCCGCTTTCCTGATTTTCTTCTCTTTCCTATAATCGGCAATACAGAGTAGGAACAACAGCTCTTAAGGAGTTCCGCACTCCACTATCGCTACAACAGGAAAAGACCACTCGAATCATTAATAATCGAAAAATATTAATATTTTTAAAGAAGAAAATTAGCAGAATATCCTTAAATAACGTTATTTACTATTATGTTTAAGATTTTCTATAAAGAAGTTATTTCTTCTCTAGGATGAATTCGATGTTTAACACCTTACTTTTTACCTTATTTTTATCATCGCTTGCGCAATAGCATTAAGTTTTATATTTTTAGACTTATAAAAATTATATAGTAATTCATATTTATTTATGTATTTAAATATTTAATTTTATGGTATACAATGAAAATAAATTTATACCAATACATCATAATTATAAATAAATATGGTTTTAAAATTATTATGAAACACTTATAAAAGAATTTAGATATGAATATATAAACGGTTGAAAAATAATTAGAATTGTCAAATGATAAAAGTTTGCAAATGCAAAATAAACTACATGTATTTTATACAAAATTTATATAAAAATTGAAATTTATAATATATTAATATATTTATTATATATTTTAATGATTGTCATAAAAATTTAGTCGACTATATATATAAATGAACAAGTTAAATAAAGAAACAATTTTCTTTAGTAGACCGAAAAGCAGAAAAATAAAGTAAGTAATAGAAAAAACAAGAATTGAGTGAGAGAACATAAGAAAAAGATTATAAGCTAAAATGGACCAGAAGGAAATAAAACGGTAGAAATGTAGAGAAAGCTGAGTTCGGGAAGAGAGAGGGAAGTAGTCTGGGCCAGAAAAGAATAAGGAAAAGAGCGTAAAAGATTTTAAGAGGTAGAGAACGTCAAATAGAAAATATGAAAATAACTAAGGAAGATTGAACAAAGTGAAAGAAAGAAGAAACGAAGAAAATAGAGAAATGAGTAGATTGGAATACAAGAAAGAATGACTGAGTAATAGGAAAGACCGAGAAGTAGAAAAAAAGAAGAAACAATGAAGGAAAAAGAGCAGAGATGTACCGACATCTCCGAAGAAACCACTTCCGGTACTTAGCCGGTATGGAGCCACGAGTTTTCGAATGCAGGGAAAAGTAAAGCAAAAATAGAATAAGAGTAAAACTCACGAGAGGAAGAGAAAGATGGCAATTACCTTTTGGCAAAGCTACCACTTTGGATATCCGACGCTAGTCGTCGCGGCGATTTAATTGCGCGTAAAACCAGTCTGTCAACTTGGGCAGAACAGCCTACTGACGTTACTTATACCTTAGTTTTTTCTGTCTTATTTCTTAATATGAGGAATTTTGTTATTATTTTCCTTCGAAAAACAGGTTGCGTTGACAAAAAAGTAAAAGATACAAGCTAATAAAAGTATCTGGTACAATTAGAGAATGGGTTGCGATAGAGAATGGTTTTGATGGATCCTTACGATGTGTAATTGTTTGCACTGCAATCTTAATATTGCCTTTGTTGTTTTATATCAACAGTTTTTATACGAAATGAATTTGTTTGGTGCTTTTATGCGTTTTGCATTTTAGCCAAAAAATTTTCTACAAAAGATTTTCATTCCAAAAACGTTAAATTTAATATTATTTATGATATTCATCTTGCAATTATTTTTTAATGTATTAAAATTTACAAAGATATCAACAAACTACATTATGAATTATACCAACTATACACGTATTTTTCCATTTACATTTTTAATATTAAAAATATTATTGGAAGAAGGACGCGTAATTACTTGAGTTTGAAACTAAAATTTCCAATTATTTTATTAACTGTTTACAAAAATAAATTGCATAGAAAAAAGTATATTTTATAAAAATATATTTGCACTAACGTATGAATGACATAATTATTAGTGTCTGGATAATATGTATATTATGTTACTGAATATTACTTATATTTTCAGTTTGCATTAACAAAGTTACTTCTATATTTTCCAATTAGCAAAATTTTTAAATAAATAATTACATTTAATAAAATAAACGCTAAAATCAAACCTCTTCTTTGAAAATATAAATAATGTAAGGAAGTGTGTTAGAAACTTAAAATAAAAATTTTTATAGCAGTGTGTAATATATCAGGTAGTAAATGTCTGTAACACATGGTATATTGATATATTGATACAAAAATTATGAAATATTTGAAACTTTATAATTAAATTGTTTTTTTTAAATATTGAAACTTAAAATATTTTATTGATTTAAAAATAAAATATTCTAAAATGTTTTATAAAATAAAACTTTTGAAAGAAAGTTAAATTTTTACTTACATTTTATTCCTTATAATGTAATTTAAAAATAATGAAATAAATATATTTAATGAAAAGATTTTAAAGTAGAAATTAGCGACTTAATGAATAATTTCTAATTAAAAATTTTTTTGCAACCGCTTTTCAAATATTTGAAAATAACAGTGCAAAAAATTAAAAATGTTATTTATTTTTACAGATTTGTCAATTGAAATTTTTTCTGAAAAATAAAATTTTCATTCGCGTGATGCAGAAAAAAAGAGGATCATTTTTCTTGTCTAACAGCCTTTTTTATTATTCAAAATTACTGTGTCTTTCATATTTTATTAATAAATCGATATTTTTCTGTGAGATAAAACCAGAAGTTACAGGATTTTGCACGAAACACAACGTTTTAAAATTTTTCTCTTAGTAAGATCGTTAAAAATGTAACTCATCCTTCAATGTATTTACGGTGAATTTTATTTATACTTTCAACTTTTATTCATTATAGTTATTAGAACATGTAAAATTAGTGAAAATATAAGAGAATATATACATGAACAGATTTTAAAGCGTTATGAATTATTAAAAAAGTTTTAAAGGTTACTATAATTTTTAACTAAACTATAGAGTAGAAGTGATTTTCAGAATAGCATAATGTGAGATTTTCGATTTAACTATAATTATTGTATTTTTTTCAAATTACAAAAGTATACTTTCTCATATTTTATCAATTACCGAAGTTTTGATACTTATTTTCGAATAATTTGACTGGATTTAACGGCATAATTAATTTAGATTGTAGTTTTATATTTCAAATATTTCTATATAAAACAAATATTTTTTCTAAAAAATAATATTAATTTTTTTTTATATATTATAATGTTATCCAAATATATTAATATTTAAATTATACAATATAATTTAAAATTTTTTAAATAAAAGTGTTTTAAAATTAAAAAGCTATGTTTTTAAAAAGTAGTGATTTTTAATGTTTAAGTAAAAAATTCACTCACATAATATTTCAAAATTTCTTACTAAAGTTGGTTATTTTAACTAAATTCAAGTATGATACGCTTTACTTTTAAAAGATAATATACCAAAAGCACCACTTAACTTTTTGTGTATTATATATAATGATCAACGCCATTTTTGTTTGTATACGTATTCGTATTTCTTGATCAATAATTTTAGATTGATATTACTTATGTGAAGAAAGAAAACAATAATTGAATAATTTTAATGTTATGAATATTTTTAATGATATTAATTTAACAATATAATATGTTATTATAATTTATGATTTATAGAACTTTTTGAAATATTTACATATTAATGATATTTTTAATCAATATTTTTACTTACTTTTAAATAAATTTTTTCTAAGTTATTTTGCTATGTAGTATTAATTTCATTATTATGATCGAATTTTTTGAGAAAATTTATGAAAATAAATACAGATTACATTATTTTTAGTGATTTCAATTTATAACAGAAAAAATTTTTATTTTTATGATTTTTTTATTCTTAATAATTTAATTATAATCTTATATACTATATTCAATACTATATATCATTTTTATATTCCTAGTTAAAATGATTTTTAATTTTACTAATATGTATATAAATAGGTTTAAATATGTAATATGTAAAAATACACTAATAAATAGGATATATGATATTTCTTTTTATTTTCCTTTTATTTTTTCTACTTTATTTACTTTAAGATATCATATTTAAATCTTGTTTATACTAGAAAGAGTAAGGTAGAAAATAAAAGGAAAAAATTTTTATGTAATCAAAAACTATAACAACTATAAAAATCAAAAACATTTAAAACAAGAAGTGTGAAAAAATTATTCGATTATATAGTTGTCTAAATAGATTTTTGATTGGATAAAAAATGAATAATTATATTATTTATATCAAAAGAATAGAAAATATGATAATTTGTTGATCTTACTTATCTATCATTATTTGAAGATACTTTTAAAACAAGTAATTTCTTTGACCGGTCATATGCTGATACAGTATTATATTTTACAATAACTATTCATAATATGGCTTTAATTTAATTTATATATTGTAAGAAAAAACGAAAAATAAAATTCAATATTCAAATTAATTAATCATCATGTATACAAGTAAATATATATGCATTCTTTTATTATATATTTTGAGCATATAATCTATTATTAATTTACTTTAATTAAAAAATAGAAAAAAAAATCTTTTTAATTTAGGTAAAGAAAAGGAAGAAAGAAGTATAGATACGTAAGAAATATTTATTTCAATATGTTATTTTCTTAGTTTATGTAAATATTATACACAATAATTTAAGCATCTATCAAGCACAATAAATTATATTTGAATACAGGTGGGTTTTTATAATGCATGCTTAATTTATTTATATATCAGTAAATAACGTACATATATATGTATATGAAAATTGATTTCGAATAATTGATTTACATACGTGTTCAATTTGTTTACGTTATAAATGAAAATAATTATCGTTAAGAATATCAAATTAATTATTACATATAATTCCTTCACACAGGCTTAACTTCGGTGCATTTATAATCTTTAAATAAAAACACGATAATAATATTCAGCGTCGGAATTGCACATAAAGAGAGAATTAAAATTTAAATATTTTTAATCACAAAGAAAAACACCAAGTATTTTGCATTGCCATAAAATAGAATTTAACTCACACGATAAATTTAGGATTCTTTTACGATATTGCTGTGATCGTAGTTTGAGACCGCGTCAAAGTTTAAGTCTTCTCGCACTTATCCAGTGCCATCACGAAGAAAGGAGACTCGAGAAGAACGATGTGTCCATTTCCGTTTACGTGGACACGAGCAGAGAAAAATAAACGACGTCTTTCTATATATATATATATATATATATATATTCTGCCAAGCTAAATCGCAAAAATCTTTTAGATGGATTTTTACTCCGAAATGTCACACTATTGTGTGAAAGTGACCAGAAATTACGTTTCGAGATTTGTTCTTTCGGAAGGGAAATCGTGATAATAATTTATCTTTAAGGAGATTCAATTTATGCAAAGATGTTTTTCAATTAACCTAAAATATATTTATCGTTATATTCCTCGGTTTATAATGTTTTATATTAGTGTTATATTAATCCACGTGTTTTTTATAGTTTCAAATATACATTGACATATTCACAAATATAACTAAGGTAATAACAAAATAATAGAAAAATATGTATATATGGTTTTGGATAAATGAATCTTCTGTATTAGGATATATATATATATGTATTTGTATATTTAAAAGTATGGATGCCTTGGACATAGATATACATTTTCTAGAATAAAACGGTGTCCGAGAAGACAAAATATCCAATGGTAAAAAAAGTATACTCGGAAGAAGTGGGATAATAAAAAGGAATTGATAAATAGAAAAAAAACTAAAGAGAAAGATGGGAGGGAGAGAGAAAAAGGAAAAATATAAAAAGGGGTAAATCGGCCGAGAAAGCAAGCGGCTTGTCTCTCGCATTTGGCTTAGTGCCGGTCGAAGAAAGATGGGTAAAAAGAAGCGCGCGGATCAGCGATTCTCGGTGATCGCCTTCTCTCCCTTTATTTTTTTGTTTTTTTTTTCTTTTCTTAGCTGAGCTCTCTTTGTCGCATATATCTGTCGCTATTTCTATATTTCTATTCCTCGTATCCATCGTACCTCGTCGATACTTTTGACCAAAGAAAAAAGAGCTGGAATTTCGCTAGGAGAATTTTCATGTTACAATATACATGCACTACGAAGAACTTTGATTTGCTACAATAAAATGCATCTATCTTATTTATTTCTTCGAAACCTCTTTATTTATTTCATTATTCAAATAGAATGTGGTTCGTATATTCGTATCAATTTTTTATTCTAATAAAATTTTTAAAATAGTTTTTAAGATTTTCTGCATTTTTAATTTAATCGATTCTTACTTATTTTCTTTTTATATTATAGAAACTATGGTATTTAATATAATTTTATATATAAAAATTTATGTTCGATTTAGTTTGTTATATATATATATGGTAAACTATTTTGAGAATTTTTTTTAAGTTTATGTTCGTGTCTGGCTATAATAACTTAAAGTGATAATAAAATTGAAGTATAATTGAATTATTATTTATAATAAAGTTAAGTGCTAAATTTATTTTAAAAATAGCTGTGTATATGCAATACAATTTGAGGTTAGATTTTTGTATTTTTATATAAAAATTTTAATTGCTTTTAATAAATGATGACTAGATTTATTAGTGGATATTATGAATTACTTTCGACGAATTTGTTACTGTTAAAATTACAGGTTATAATTAACAAAAAACTATTTTTCGAATTTTTATTTTATTTTATTCTATGATGTTTTAATATTTATATAAATTTTTCTTTTCATAATATTTATAGTTTCTAAAAACTGTCATGATATTGGTATTTGCTAATTTTGTATATGCTGCATATATTTTACGTATAAAATTAGGTATATATATATACATACAATAATGTATTTATATGATAAAGACAAAAAAATTGATGAAACAAGAGTTTTATTTAATGTTAAGCTTATTCAAAAATTTAACTACTTTTTTATCCTCGTTAATAAATTGTGATCCGTACATACATAATTAATCTGTTCAGTAATTTTATCTATGATCTTTTATTAATATTTAAAAAAATATTAAAGCAAAATTATCGTTTTTATAAATTTATTTATATTTTTATAAATTACGTAATTTACTTTTTATGTATTTATAATTTAATTTATTGAAGTATTGAAATATCTATTGTTCATATAATTTCGGATAATTTTTGTATTTTATCCTAGAAATATATGTAATAAGTGTTATGAAATGAAATATAAAATTCAAAATCATTGACAATAAGACTATCAATTCTAAAAATGAAATTAATTTATTAAGCTTCTTTATTTTCTAATTTAAAATAATTATAAATTAAAATAAATATTAGCTTCATTGAAATATTCTATTATATGATTATTCTTTTTATATTTCTTTCATTAAAAATAAAATTGTTTAATTTAATTTTCATTTAAAATTTAATTATTAAAATTAAACGCATAATTATTGCTACTTACAAATATTTTTTATATTATGTTACTTGAATAAGTATATTTTTATTAAGTATTAAACATTTATATTTATATATAAATTTAAAGATGGAAAAAAATTTTAGTAAATGAATTCATCATATATGAAGATTTTCTTTTCGTAGTTTATAATACTTTTAGTATAATTTAAAAAATTCTGAATAAACAAGTTTATAGTATTCTTATAATTTATCGACCATATTAGTATATTCATTTGTGGAGCAATAATCAGATTGATACAAATAGAAATCAATATATATATATATATATATATATGTATAAAATTAAGTAAACGATATGATTACATTTGTTCTATCTTTAATTAAGGTAGCAATTATGAGATTCGTTGCACTTCTATGTTTCAACTTTTATATTATGATTCCTCTTATTAGCATTGTTATAAATATTATAAAAATGTGCTAGTATATTAAATTTGTATTCTACAAATTAATTTTATCTCGTCTTTCTTATTGAATTATATATTTATAGAATAATAACTTATGCTGTATATCACAATCTGATTTACAGTATTTTATTTATCTTATATTAAAAAATATTGATATTGTATGGAAATAATAAATTTATTCATTTATACTAAAATAATTTTTTATAAAGATAATGCTGACTTATCATAATGTATCGCTGAATCGTAGATACACATATGTAAACTAGTTTTAAAGAAATTATTAAAAATTATAGTCTATTTCTATGAGTATCGGATGTAGATAAATATAAGTATAAAAATAAAAATACTCCTCTGTATGCAATTAGAATCATAAATCTGTATAGATACATAAATAAATAATACCTAGAGTCATTATTAAGTGTTTTTTACATATTTTATCCTTTAAATTGTCATTGTGATTTTATGGGTTTCAAGTATCAAGTGACCGTTTACTGTTTTTATATGTATGAGTAGTGAGCGGGACACATTACAAGCAGATTTTATATCTGGAGGCATTTTTTATTAAAGTTTATCTAGGATCATGAATCAGAATATACATGAATACATTGAGATAAATAAAGGAGGAAATAGACAAATAAAAGGAGATATAGAAATAGACAGAAATAGATAGATATATGTATAGATACACAGATAGACAGAGAGAGAGAGAGAGAGAGAGGCAGATATATAAAGAGTGTTTTATTATAAATACTTGTCACGATTGGATAGTTACTTATTATGAGTTTCCAAAAGTTGATAGTAGTATTTTTTTAGAGCTTAGCATTATGGCCAGTATAAAAACAGCGTTGATACTTCTGTGAAAGTGTTTTTCTGTTTTAATAAATTTCTTCTTTGGTTGGAAATATCGTGCTTTAATATTTTTGTTGCTTTATTGTTTTTAACATTTTACCATCTTTTGTGAGAAACTTAATTTCTTTAGCTTATCCAAATAATAGGTATATATAATAGGCTTTATACTTTTCAAGAAACTAATATTATATTATATAAATCTATCCCCAACTAGTTTTCAATGTAATTATTATTTAAAATGAATCTAATTACATACATTCCATCATCATATTTTTTATACAATTAAATTTAAAGTAAGCAGAAGTGGTATAAAACATTTTATGAGTTTCTAAAATTTAGATTCATACAAATCCGATTTTCCTTGACAGAGCGTGATACATCGGTATTAAGTTATTGTATTTAGACATCAAAACAATAGAAATTATTGTATGTATGGTTTCAGATATATTTAATCATAATAAGGGTCATACATTAATTAGAATTATATTAAATTTTATGTAATTCAATATTGGATAATAGGATATATTAGTCAATTTAACTGATGAATACTGAATTACACGAGAGAATAGAAGCCATGAATTATCATCAATTAAGTACTTAATGTAAGTATATTTAAACAAATAATAAAAATATAAAAAATTAAAATTTTTTTTTATACTGATATTTTTTAAGTTTTATAACTAGTTATATTTTATGAAAACCCTTAATTATTTGTCGGAGCGATATACGCTAGTTTATATACGTGAAGAATTAATAATACGAGTCGAATTATTAATTTTGCGCTACTCAAACTATACAATACACATCAAAACATAAGAGCTTTCTGTAAACCATCATATTATTCTTAGTCCAATCAGATATACACATTTAATTGTCATACAGAAGAGTGGAAATACTCGGTTTTATCTCATCAGTTTATCAAAGTAAATGATCTCACAAGAGGCAGCATCGAACGGACTTGCAATACCGAAATTCATCCGTGCATATCAACGAAGCGAGATCCAGTGCACCAACTAATTGCCTTTTCAGGGTGAAATATTATAGCTAGCTTCGAGTTCCATTCAGCTTTTCATTTCATGTGAAATAGTGAACTATGCGCAGGTTTCTATCCAACTGCGATAAAAGATAATGTGCTGGAGATTTGTATTAGGGATGGACTATGCATTGAATGCAGGTATGTGTGCCTTTATATGGGGTAGAGATTTTAGATTTTGGTTATTACAGAATTTAGGGAAAATCTCGATATCAAAGCCCTATAAGGCTAATTAAAATGTTGTACTTTGTTTTATTTTTATAGTTTTCTAGCTTCTTCGATAAGATTTATTGGTTCAAATATTAAAAAGACGATGGATTTATTTGTTTTCGTAAACGTTCTTACTTGTTTTTCTATATATATGTAATTAAAAAATATATAGATATATTTTAATATATTTATCTAATATTTATTAAAATTAAATCAAATTCAAAATTAAAATTGAACTTTTTTTTCAGCAAAAAATTTTTTATCTTCTAACTGTTAATAACTGATTATTTAAGCTGTTTAAGTAGGTAAAAAAAATAATCCATTTGCTATATTTTGCCGATGTGAAGTAAAATATAAAATAGGGTCTATAAATCATTTATATAAATAAATTTGTATATTGAAAAGAATAACATCCAATTAATTTCTAGATATATATTTTAGTTTGCGGAGAGAAAAATTTAAACAAAATTTATTTTTAATATAGTAAACTATATTATGTGATTGAAATTCAAGTATATGAAGGATATAATTTTTTTAATTAACAAATTTATTACTCGCACATTTCATTTATATTCTAATATTAAGTTTATTAATATTAGCTAATAAAAAGATATTTGAAATCACGTATGATATTTTCAGAACTTAATTTACGTTTTTACCACGACCATTTTAGTTCGGATCTAATTTATGTTTAAATTAACGGATAATTAAAACATAATGATAGTTTAATATTTACATTTAGTTGATTACAAATTTTTTTAATTTATCAATATCATTAAAAAAGTTTTAATCGATGTATTTAAATTCTTATTTCAATAATTTATAATTTCTTTGAAGAGTTTTGATAATTAATAATAATAAATAATATTACTACGTTTAAATTCGATAATAATTTTTTATTTATTTATTTTATGTGTATAAAAGAAAAATTTTTATTTACTTATGCTTAAAATAAACATTAAACAACCTTGGACGCAAAGTTACCGAGAATCCTTAACACGAACAGATAGCCTTGGAAAGGAACATTCTAAAATTGACAATTAACGTAAGTTTCTCTAGGAATTTCCTTGAAGAATAAAAGACCGTACGCAAGATATTACCAGGTATATATACACATATAGCGCGAACTTAAAGAGGCTCAATGAATGTAAATGACTTGGAGATACCGATGGTATATCGCTTGTACGTATTCTGCACGCAAGGCAATTGCGCCACGCTACGGTAATTTTGAGTTCGATTCTACGGCTGACTCAATGCAGAGTGGCACTACTGCTTCTGCCCTTACCAAGAGAAGAGCGATCACCGGGGGGGCCAACAAAGGAAAAAGTAGTCACAAAGATTATTGAAAATAACGTAACTTGCTCTTTCATTAATCTTTTATTCAATTATCAATTACTTGCGTCATTTGATACTGAAAATTGTATCGAACTTCTCTATGAAAAATCTGATTTAGCTTATTAAACAAAAGCTTCATCTTATAATTCTTAAAGGACAGTTGAATTTCATTGGACGTTTATCCTGATGAATTTTTAAATCCTTACTACCAATATATAAAAAGCATGATTTAATTTTTTTTAATATTAGATTTAAGATTTTATATTTATCATAAATAAAATTTACAATTAGAATCAGACTAAATTGAATTTATTATTTCAATTTTATGAATTATAACATTTTGAAATATTTACTAGCAAGGTAAAAGTTTGAAATTTTATAATAATAATAAGAATAATAAATTGTAATTATTTTTAGTAAAATATTTGATAAGCGATCGTATTTAAAAATAACTTTGAAAAAAATAGTGATAGTTACGAATATTTTATACTTGATATTTAGTTCGATCGGACCCGTATAAATAAATGTTTCTCAAAATATTTTTATTCAAATTTTTATTTTATCGGCTACAAAAAAATGACGTTTAGTACTTTCAACAGGAACAGTCTATTGAAAATAGATGAACAAGTTATCGAATACTTCATTTATCTTTTTTTTTCAAATTGGATTTATTAGTATGTTGTCATCGCTGTAGAAATAGTCTAAATAATTTCATCACAAAATATATGTTATATATTTCTTCAATATTATTTAAATCTTCAAAATATTTTTGTATATTAATTCGATTTATGTATATATAAGTACCTTGACTATATGTATTATTATCGAAAAACATTTATTATGTATTCAATTTTTTATATATATATAATTATATATTTTACTATTTTCATTGTATTTAATATAATTTTAGATAAAATTTTATTAAAACATTGAACAATATTAATAATTCATATTGTGGTTAATAATTGATTTTTTACATTTATATAAATTTTTTTTATTAAATTAAAGAAATATTGAAAAATTTATGAATTGTAAAAAATATGTAAAATTTAATTTTTTTTTAACGATAAGGCATGTTATAAACTAAAGTTAAAAGAGATGGATTTTTTAAAAACACTCGTCACCAAAAGTATAGATGCAAAGTTATTAAAAAATGTTCCACTTGTAATTTATAATTAATTTTATAAAATATAAAAATGTAAGAATTAATAATAAGTATGTATACCTACTGATAATAGTCATACTGTATTAAATATTTATTTTCATATAAAAGACTTAATATTCACAATGTCAATAGATATATTTGTATACATTTCAGTAAGTAATTTGATCAATATGTCTTTCACTTAAAATATGAAAATTAAGTTCAAGTTGATATTGTCCGACAGGTAGAATATATTATTTAAGATTCAACAAGTATCTATACAACATCTTAAATCTATGCAGTAATGGTAGGCGTTGTAAGACTGGAAATGTAGGCCAGTACCGCTGTTATTACTGAAATTGAGATTTAGTTTATCTTATCTCAAACGGGATTCGAAGATTTATATAATATAAAGAACACTATCAAGTACAAAGTTAAATTTTATAAGAAAGATATATGCTAATCATTCGACGATAACTTTTAACTACAATATTATGGTATTCAGATTAAATCTTATAAGTAGCTTAATTGGTACTGGCAGGGGATATTTGTACCCTTTTCTTTCTATTATAGAAATAAATTCAATAAAAGTCTTAGAATTATAGTAAGAGAATTTTTTATTTATATAAATTATGAAAATTAATTAATAAAATTAATTTCAAAGCAGATTTCTAATCTCGCATTATTTTACTTAACAATATCTCATTGGTATGCGGACAAAAAAGCTTAGGATTTAGCAAATCCGATTCATATGTTTCGTAATTATATCAACTTGATATTTTCATACAAAATTACTATATAAAATGACCTAATCACACAGATAGAGAGAGAGAGAGTGGAAGAGAAAGTTTTAACCAGAGAAAATGAGCGGAAGGGGGAAAGGAACGGGAATTTGTAGTGTTTCTAGCCACGTGGAATCGCATCTCGCGCGTACTTGAGTTGTGAGTATTTCACCTTTGAACGGCAAAGCTGAACTAACTAAATGGATTACTTCGTTGAATGCGCGCCAGCAACGTCAAGTCTTTCGAAGCTACGAGCTCGTTAATTAAAATCAAGAAACTTCGGTAGCGATTCGTGCGAATACCGTTTATTCTGATCGTTGTTATGAAATCTCGACTCTATAAGTATGTATTTATTAAGCATTTATTTTCGTTTTATTTTTTTTTTATTAATCGGTGTCGCGTAATTTTTCTTTTTCTATCAAATTTATAAGAGAATTTAAGAGCTTAGAATACGTATTTCCGTGCATTTCAATTTCATCGCGTTCAATGAATTGTCTTGACAAGAGAAATTTATATAGTTAATTATTATAATTTTCGAGCAAAAATTTATCAAAATGATCGTAGAATCTCGATAAAAATAAACAGTTATTTAAATAATTTTTGTTAAATTTAAATTCAAATATTATGAATAGTATTACATTAACGCGAAAAAATAAATAATTAAGTTTATTATAAGATTTGAGAATTCTAGAAAAGTTTGTGATTAAATTTTGCAAAATTAAAATTAATTTATAAAGTATGTTTTAAAGGTACCGTTTAACTGAAACAAAAAATTCGTAAGATAAAAGTTTTTTTTTGTTCTAAATTTATGAAATAGATTTTATCATAATTATAACAATTGAATTAAGAATTCTATTTATTACTATGTTATTAAAACAATTCTATTTGGTTTATCGAAAATTTAAGCGAAATGCGTATACATTATTATATATACAATGTAATATTATGTTACGAATATGGTTATCAGAGAATTATTGAAATGATGTATGATTTATCTTTTACAATAATTAATAATTTAATGACTATTACTTACGACGATAATTTAATATCATATGATTTTAAACTTGAAGTACTCACCTGAAACAGAAAATAAATTTATATTTAAAAAAAATTAACGAATAAATCTTGAACGATGTTTTATTATTATAACAAAATAATAAATAGTATATCGAATAAAGGAATTATTTGTTTATTAAATTAATTAAATAATAATTTCATTAATTCTATGAATTATTTAATATATTATACATTAGAATAATTACAAAGAAACTAATGCATCGAACCAAACATGATTCAATTAATATTTTTTATGGGAATAACTGAAAGAAGATATTCATTATGATTCGAAATTATACATCATGAATTGTATATTATAATTTATCTAAATACAAGCAATCGTATAAATAATTTTATAGATACATTTATCCACGCCATATAATATACAATCAAGCTATTGGACTTTAGATAAAGCTGTAATATAATATTGTAAATTTTGTTAATTTATTTTCTAACGGAGAAATTTTTAAAGTAAACATAAAGAAAATAGATATCTGTATTCTGGACTAAAAAAAAAAGTACTGTATCTTATAATAAGAAAGAGGTAGAAATAGATGAAGGAAGAACGAGACTCAGAGATAAGACATGCAAGAAAAAGAAAGGGACGATGATTTAACGAAAATTACGGGAGAACGTATCGTCTGTGTATAGAGCGCGGAAATAAGCAGTAAATCAAAAGTGTACTCCGCCATCGTGTGCAGATAACTCGAAGCAGTTATTTTTTGAAAACGAAGGAAAAGCAGAGCATGCGAATGATCGAATGGAAGGAAAGAGAGAAATAGAGATTGGATTGAGTTCGAAAAAAAGCAAGACGATACGAAGAAAGCTAGGTGATAAATTGATCCTTAGACAGAGAGAGAAATAGTGAGTGAGCTAGAAAGGGACGGAGACAAAAGTGAGAAAGAGAAAGACAAGTAGATAGATAGAGACCGAGAAAAATTGTCGACAGGAAGTAGTAAAAGAAAAGATGACATTCTCTATTAGGTGTTCCGGGTTATTCTCCGAACTCACTTCTCGAGCACGTAATTTACGCGAAACGTTTCAAGTAATACTATCTTTAAATCTTGTCTTTTGTGATTTTTGAGATGTTGACTTATCTTATCGATCATTATTGCTAATTTGGTTGACAATTTCATAAAATATTTTACTGAAAAATCTATGAAATCTATAGCTCTTTTTACATTTGAATTATTCGTATTTTTAAAAGCAATGAATCTTTATACTAAATTTATCTTAATTCTTATCATTTTCGAAATATTCAATTATATCACTTTTCAATATAAGTAATAAATTTTATTAAGTACTTTATACTTTCTTCTATTATAATATAAAATAGATTTTTTATCATATCAAATTATCCAAAATAATACTTTAATAAAATATATTTAATCACATAAAAAATTCATTAATAAAGTAACGTGTAAAAAGTAAACTCAAATACTAATTTGAGTAAATCATAATTGTAATATTTATTTATTTTACTTTTAAGCTGATTAAAATTGTACTTTTATGAAATATTTTGAACATAAAGTATATTAAAAAATTAAATCGAAATCATAGTTATAGTGTATAAAGTAAATGTACGTAGTTCTTTAAACGTAAAAACAAAAATAAATTTTTCAATTTATTTAAAAATATTTTCTACAGATTTTTTTTGACTTTATTTTATTTTTAATTAATTATATCTCTTATAAAAATATTCTAATAATTGTTGTACTGCGTTTTATTAATTTATAATACTTCAGATCTTTTATATAATAAAATAAATGTTGTATATAAAATAATAATTCTATAACTTTTTATAATAACCATAAGTTCTTAACGATTTTTTTAAATCAAAAAATCAATTTGACACAATAATAATTGTGACTATTGGTATATAATTTGTTAATTATAAAGTCAATGTCTAAAAAACAGAGATCGCTGTTTTAATATTTAATATTCTCTTTAAACTTGAATAGTAATCTTCGATAAATAAATATTGTGTGAGAAACGTTTATTTAAAAGTAGTCTTTTAGCGAGAGCTTTCAACGAATATAAAATCTTCCAAATATAAATATAACAAAAATAGATAAATAAATATTGATATATCATCGAAATCGATAACTATATATTATTTCACGGAATTCGCACCACCGTGTTCAAGCTCGGTTTCGAAGAACGAATATTTTACATCCGAGCGGCGGCATCGTTTAGAGCCGTACTTTGGTTGACATCCTCATAAAATTCCTGACGCTTTATCCTATGGGTTGAGTCTGAGTATCTGAACGTTGACGCAAGTGTCTATTACAGTTGTAACTGTGTCGTCGTCGTGACCACCGATCGGTCAAATACGCGAATTCGACGATTCCCCAAATAAACGGTTACCTGTCACCGTTGTTGCGCACTCGAGCAAGATTTTATGTTCCTTGGAAGTAGAGCTTTGAACCTATCTGCGTCTAGCTGAACTCGAAATTTTTTTTAGCAGTTGTCAAGCCGTTCATTTCCAAGATAAATTTGGGATAACGGCTAAATTTTATTATTGGCTTTTATTGTACGAATATTGTTGGGTATATTTTGTGAAGATTCGTTTACAAAAACTATAAAAAAAATATCTATAAGGATACAAAAATTTTCATCTGTCATATAGAATTTTATATCGAAAATGTATTATCTAGAAATATTAGAAAAAAAGTTGATACGAGTTTATAAAAATTATGTTATGTATTTTAATAATTACACATTCTTATAAATTAAAGATTTCTATTCATAATTATTGACAGTTTTTTTTGTTTCAAATTTAAGACAATTCTACATTTTAGCTAATTAAATCTATTTTATTTTGTTAATATAAGAAAAAATAATTTCAAACTGAATATACTTATACTTTTCAAAATATTTCTTGAATTTTTAATATACAATATGTATTTTCAAATTTATTTTTGAAAGCTTATATTAATGTTAAAATTTTATTCGTACTATAAAAGTCACTATTGCAAATAGTATCATAACCTTTAACAAGTTTATATTTTATAACAAAAATAAAAAAGTTACTTTGACGGGAAATAAATATATGAAATTAATTCAAATATTTAAATAAAATTTCTCTTGACAAGTACCTATATTTGAAAATTTAAATGTTCATTGAAATCAAGTTATCTTTTATAACCACATAAGTCATTAACTTTCCAGTTTTTTATGAATTTTCCTAACGAATAAAGTATGAGATAGAACGATGAAGAAAGAGCTAAGGAAATAGTAGTTTTTGGATAAAGATCGAATTTCAGAACTTAATCAAGCATGTTCAGTTAACCTTCCGAGGACGTCGCCAAGTGATAATATGAGCTTTGGGAAGCAGATTGTATGATCATAATCTGCATATATGCGTATATCTATACAAAGTTATTTAAATAGTAATACTGAGTGTGAAAATTACATAGTTATAATATGGAATATAATTCTATATCTATTTTAACTATACAGTCAACTTAGATATTATGAGTCAATGCAATTACATGAAAAAGAATATTAATTTTAAAAGAGGTGCGATTATATGATGGAATTTGTAAATTGATTTTCAAAGAAACTATTTTTTTTATCTTTTATTAAAATATAAAGAATTTATGTATTTTTTTATTATAGCTTATTATAATTTATATAAATATTATAATTATACTATCATCGATAAAAATATCGATATTAAAATAGATTATAATTAAAATATAATTGCTTAATCGTCTTAAAAAATTATATTTATACAAATATGTTCAGATTAATAAAGATGAGTATTGATTAAAAATATTATTTTAAATAATTCCAGAGATTATTTCACAGTGTATAAGATACAATGATTTTTATAATTTTAAATATAATTTGTGTAATATTTCTAATTCGAAATAAATAGCATAAAATTGAAAATTTCAAAAATCTTATAAGAGGTACTATATTTTTAATTATGTATTATCAATGATCTTAAATAACGGACAAATTATTACTTTAATAGTTTTTGATCATACATCATGTATAATTACATAATAATTTAAATATCAGGAATAACCAGTTAGCTGAAAATATTCTTAAGAAAAAATAATACAACTAATTTTATAAACTTTAGAATTAAAAATATATTTCATAATGTTTTATTATAATATTGTTTAAATAAATAAATGACTTGACTATTTTTATTTTAATAACATTCAAATTTAAGTTTTCTATTTATTTATATTATATTATTCTATCATTTTTATTCATAGATATAATAAAATTTAATTCTCTTTCGTATCAATAAAATTACATAGCCTTCATAAAATAATATTCTTTTTTATAAAATTAAAATTAAATTCTGACATAAATAAGTTTCATAATATATTACAATTTTATTTTGTTATAAATAAATATTTAAAAATTCGAAACTTTATAATAGATGATTTAGAGTAAAAATCAAGAATTAATAACTTATATAAATTATCTTTTTAACGAATAATTTAGTTAAATAATTATTAAAAAATAGACGAGTTTATTGATTGCATCCGTGGCTATCGTTAAAAAAAAAGATAAGAAAAGGATGATATGAATGGTAGTAAACCCTATCATTTTGAATTAACAGAAATTTATATGAGTATATCAGAACCTGTTTATACATAATCTAGCTTACTCTATTTTCAAATGAGCGTTTGGTTAATAGTAATCTATGAATATTATATAAACCAACTAATTCCTCACGAAAGGCTACAGTATATTATCGATGCAACATATTCGAGAATAGCAGGTACTATTTGACTGCCTAAACTTTAATTCTCATTATATCTGTTACTATTTTTTATACAGTCTGTTTCAATCATTATGTTTATGAAAACACGATAATTTTGATTTTTAGATTTATTTCTTAATTGATTCATAAGATAAAATCATTAATCTGATAATTTATATATAATAATGATTGGAAAATATTTAATACAGCTGTATAATTAAATTGATTGATCCTTGCACTTTTTTTAAATGTTCTGATAATAAATTGCAAGAGAAATATATAAATAGAAAAAAGGGATAGTCTAAGATAGAGTATAAATTAGATTAAATTCCTTTGATCAGTTTAAAGTACATAAAAAAATAAAAAGAATATATAAATATAATTCTTTTGCTAGTTACTGATATCCTTTTTATTCTTACTGAAAAACTTTAAGAAAATCAATTATCACTCTGTTGAAATAAAGATGTTATCGCTCATTAATAATATAATTAACAATCAACCTTACAAGAATAATCAGTACTGTTAGAAATATAAATGTCGAATCTATTCTTTAATTTCTACGACGAATAGGATACTGTTCAGATTCTCTTTGAACTCATTTTAGATTAATTTTCTACTAGAATGAATCTTTATCACTATTTTTATATCCACTAGAAAAATAAGACATAATAAATTTTTGAATGTAAAATAAGTAAGTCAAGTAAACTGCCTAAGAGTAAGAATATTTCTTTAAACTTTATGATTATTCTATATATAGCTTCATTATTACTTAAATTTTTAGTAAAATACACTATAATAATATATAACTTTAAATTTTGCGCAAAATATATATTTTAAATAATGTTATGAAGTTTAATTTAGAAAAATATGCTATTGTTTGTAATCTAAAATCAATGTAAGTTATAAGTAGTCAAATACTTCTATATGAAATATTCTTGCATACCGATATTTAGAAAATTAAATACATGATAGTGGCGTAAAAAATATTAAGAAAAAAATAGAAAATAATTGTTAAGTTGTTAAATGAATCAAGCAAGTTAAAGAATTACTGTCTTCTTCTTAAGTGTTTGATAGTTATAAAATATTATTACAATTTATTAAGGATATAAGAAGTCTTAAATGTTATTCAAATGTGAATTAATAAATTAAAAAAAGATATCACATATAAACACGTCAGACTTGCATAACAAAGTGTTCCGAACAATGGTTCATTAATAGTAAGAAATTGGTGTTTTTAATATGTCAGCTGCAATGAAAAACTTGCATTAATATGAAATTACTTTTATATTAAATTTAGTTGTATAATTCTTCGGATCAGACGGATATAAAACTTATTATTTTCTATAAAAATTAGAATTTTAAAACGTTAATACTGTCAATATAAGCTATGCAAATACTCCGTTTTAATTTAAACGGTATATTAACTGTAACTAAATTTTATAGAAAAATACGATAAAAATTTCGATAAATGCTCATATCAATTATAATTTTTAGTATGTTACATAAATTAAATTCTGATAATTTTCCAATAAATATTTAACTTTTATAAGTTTAATATGTAACTTAAATTAAGCAATTAAAATTAAATTTTTATAAAAAATGAAAGCTTTAAAAGTAAATTAATTCAAATTTTCTGAAATAGTACAGTATGTATGTTCTTTTTTCAAGAAACGTTAATATCATAAACATTTAAATAAATTTAATAACTAAAACTTTCACAATTTTTTTTTATTTTGTGGCTTATTTCAACAGAACGTTGTGAATAGTGGATTTTTCAAATAGAAGATTAAAAAATTTTAATCTTTATGTAGAGTTCACTATTTTCATACGTTGCAAAAATCTATTTGTTAATTATATTTAGAAGATTCATATTACATAAAAAAAATATTATTGAAACTATCAATATAAATAACTGAATTAGTATATATGTACATGCAATTAATCTCAATATCACAAAATTTATTAATGTTTAATAAATGAAGAAAACAGGTAATTTTAAAGTAATGTCAAATAATAAAATTTTAAGTTTAGTTAGAGTTTAAAAAGGTTATTATAAGTTTAATTGATATAAATACATTTATATGAAAATAAAAAAAATTCAACTTATGTTTTTAATACTATACGCATACAGTACGATTTGAAAAAACTTTGAATATTTGATTTGAGAACATATCTAAAATTCTGAGAATAGGAAAATAAAATAGATGAAAAAAGCCATACAAAAGCAGAAATATTATTACAATTATTTTTAGATTACATTATAAGGAAGCCAATCTTAATATTTCTAATAAAATCTTTAATAAAGTAGCTAAATTAAAAAATTCTTGTCGAGATCAGAGATAGTAAAAAGGAAATGAAAAAGGAAATTAAAAAGATTAAGTTTGAGAAGTACATGTTTTATTCTACTATCATTCTATTCAAATTTCGATTACAGTCAGAAAACTGAAAGTTAAATTTATAAAATCATATAATACTTTCTATAGAACTTCCTATAATGATAAATTATAAGGTATCTTATAGATTTTTAGAAGGCAAATTGCAAAATTACATGCTATTAAATAGACCAAAATAAACATGAAATTAATTTGAAAATATAATACAATATACATTATATATTTATATTAAACTTATGAATAATAAAATACTTGTGTAAAATCATAAAATCGATCATAAAATAAATGAAATTTTGAATTTTATTCACAAGATAAACGCTATATATATAATCATATCCTATTTTTTATCATAATTAATTCTATTATTTTTATTTTATTGAGATAAAAAAGTACGAATTTATTTCTATAATATAAATTAATGTATGCTTATTTATATGATTTTTATCATATTTCCGAGGAAAAATTCTAAGGAATTTAATGAAAAAATTATTGAAAATTTTTGTATATAACAGTTTTCAATAAGTTATAAAAGTATTATACTTTTCAAAACAGATAAGTTTTTATTATTTATAAAAATGTTTTTTGAAGAAAAAATATATTGCCTTGATGTATTTTGTTATACATTCTTATATTTATTTACTTTCAATCATTACAAGTTAAATATATGAAATGTATCAAGTATATTTTACCATTATTATTTATACTAAAAAAATTTTTATAGGCAAAATGATAAGGTTACCATTGGGTAATAAAATTCTTATATATCATATATTAAATTATATTTGAGAGTTCTATTTTTTGAAAATTAATTGATTTTCATAAAAAAATACCTCGGTATTTCTTATTTTTCATTTTCATAAACTTCTTGTATAAATTTTGTAACATCTGAAAATCGTATATCCATGACATTATGAAAAATTATTTGCGAATTATTTATAATTTTATGAGAAGAAAAATATTATGCAATTTAAGACACATTTTTTAAATATACCTATATGTACGAAAAAATATAGCATATATATAAGAATTGACATTAGTTTAGATAAAATTAGTTATGGTTGATTATTTGCACTAATTATAAAATTTTTTAATAGTATTAGAGAATATTGAATGTTATAGATTTTATATATTTCAAATTCGAAATTTATATTCATTATTTTTTTTATCTAAAGATTATAATTATTTAAAAAATTTTCAATCAATACTACAAAAAGACTGTGATTAGTGATCTGTGAATAATTTTTAATTCTTTTGTGAAACATATAGTCAATAATTCTCTAATTAGAATTTAAATTTGTAACTGAGTAATAATTTTATGTATGAAAAAAATGCATTTTTAAATTTTATTATATTATATATTATACAAGATTAAAATATACAAGATTAAATTACATCATATAATTAAGTTATTATTATTTTTATATAAGATTCAGTATTCTAAATAAACTTTAACTTATGACTATAAAAAATATTGCTTAACTGATATTATAATATACTGTCTAGTAGATAATAATTTATAAAATAAGTTCAATAACGTTGTTGTTAAATTATGTATTGATATATTGAAATAGACTAATAAGAAGATTTATATATAATTTAAAGTTGCTTGTGATTTTATACAATTTGTGACAATACGATATTAGATTGAAATAATATGATTCGTCACGTACATTATCGTAAATTCCCTTGCGTACGTTATGTAAATACAGGAATGTGTTTCGTGGATAAATGGAAATAGAAGAGAGAAACGCATCTACGTATGCATGTCCATATCTACTATCAATTCTAATACGTATCTTTTATGCAAGGGCGAATGACAAGAAAATGATGTCATTTTTCAATATATTATATGTCTCATTATTAACTATTACTATGACTTGTACCTAAGATATTTTAAAATATATTCTAATCAAAGGATTATAATATCATATGAACTATTTCGTATTTATTTTTTTACATAATATTATAAATAATTACCGATTTTGTACTTTCAACTTATATACCAGCACCATTACAATTACGTTTGCATTTATCAGCTAGTTAATTTATTTTTTCCTTTAGAGTACAGATTATTTAATTAATACAGAAGATAAATAGTTTAATTAATTTAAATATATGTATATTTTTTTAAATATTTTAAATTCATTAAAAATTATGTTTTAATCATACATTTTAGTTAAAATTATAAAGAAATAGTGTAATACAACAATATTGTAAATTATATTATTTTAGTATTTTTTACTATGAAATTCATTGGTATATAAATATAAATAAATATATATATATATTTATTTATTCGTCAGCCTAATTCTATTATGATGTTAGTAAGGAATAATAGTGGTTATCAAAAAATTAAATCAGTTTAAAATTCAGTGAAAATCAATTATCGATTTGGTTTACAGGTTACGTGAAAGCCAATAATATTGATAATATCAGTATACAGGTAGAGCCAAATTAAAATCAATTGAATAATTATACATATTTTAAATACATATTATATAAATAATGAGCATATTTTTATCTTGTTTTTATACATATAAATAAGTGAATAAAAATGTTATCAATTAGAAATTGATTATTTTCAAAAAATTAAGAAATTTTAATCTTATTTGAATAACTGTATATATTTTTAAGATTTACAATTTCTCGCACAAAAAATTTGTTATATTCTAAAATTTAAAAGAAATAAAATTAATAACTGATTAAAAATTTATAATATTGAAATATTATACAAATATTTTATTATAATATAAAATTTGTTCGAAATTATAGAAATTTTATAAATTTGAATGTTCATATTTATTCAAGGGAAATAAAAATTTGATCGAGTAATACTTATTCAAACAAGTTTTGAATAAAAAAATATATTATCTTTATGAGATTGATTTAATTTTATGAATAATTCTTATCAAATTAATATAAGAATTATAGAAATAATGCGATTTAATATAAATAAGTTATTCTTTGACGATGTTTTTAGTTTAATTATGTTTTTCATATTCAAAAAACTGAAATATTTATGATTATAAATGATACGAATAACAATAGAATTAAATTATTTAATTATAGAATCAACAATTTTTGTATTACTTTAAAAGTAAATTTAATAAAATACTCTTTTTTATCAATGTAATATAAGTTCATAATCTCACTCAGATCTTATAAGTTTCATTTTACAATTTATAATTTTCATAAAGCTATAATATAAAAACATTTCAGAAATTTTTTATATTTAACGATTAAAATTGTAAGTAATTTTTTAAATCGTATTCTCTAAAAATAAATTTTACAATAAATGTAAACTTGAAAATATTTTATGTCGCTTAGTTGAAATAGTACATCGAATTTCTTTACAGAAAGTAATTTTTTATTTAAAATAGCAACTGGATTTAAATTTAATGTATGCGAAATTATAATACAATTTTTTCATTTACGATATATGTAGAAATAATTTTTTAGAAACGATTACATATTTCAAGAATACTGTGCGATCTTTCATCTATTTTCCAGTAAATTTTAAGCCCAAGTAAAATAGGTGCGATAATTTATGAATTTTCAATAACGTAAATGAATTAGTTATAATTCGGTCTTTTAATTAAAGATTCTATTACAGTATATGAATTTTATAGACACTTTACACGTATCATGTAAATTATCACGAATTCGGTTTTTTATAAGAAATCAAAATTTTCCAAAAGCCAGCTTATCGTTCTTTAAGAAAAATTAAATTAAATCATCTCCGCACCAGTGCCTCTTATTAAAAATCGATATATAAACAGAATGAAAAAAAGAGTAAATATGGAGAGAGAGAAAAGTTTGAAGCGGCTTGCATTTTCGAAATCAATACCCGAGCAGTGGTACTTGGAAAGCAGCCGGTATACACACTGCACTCGCGCATACACGGCGACGCTCTATTTAACTTGCACTTCTTCACTGCCTTCTTTGCCTCTGCAATCTTCGGTACATACATGCACACGCAATATCGCTGGCCTTCAAAATTCAATCTAATATCAATTCTCAGATCTGTTGAACTTTACTTCGGGCTGTTTCGCTCGATACTCTGACTTTCAATGATAAAACGTTAATTTGTATCCGCTACTAATTAATCTAGTCCGTCATTAGCCGTATTAATGTGTGACGAACAAATTATCAATGAGTAGATAAATCTGGAGAATCGAATACTATTTCATTTATAACTTAAATATTATTTCTAATATTTTTCATAGATATACGAAACATTTTCTAATTAAAAATTAAAAATTTATATTTTTATAAAACTTTATTTTGACAAAGAAATCTCATAAGAATTTTCAAACATTGACTTTGAACCTTGAAAATATGTTCTTTGTAATGTTTTTGTTAACTTAGACAAACAGTATGAAATTAATTTTAACTTTTATTATCAAACTTTTGATTCGGATAAAAGAAATGAAAAATTATATAAAAAATTCTTTACTCGCTGTAATATTAAACTTTTATCGCTCGGTTGCTCTCCAGGAAGTTTTAACACAATATTTTTCTGTGCAGATAGCGATTTTCAGATTTCTTTTTATTCTATCATCTAAGATTCTTGTTTTATTTAAATCAAACATTAAAATTTTTTTTTTATACCATTTAAGATACTATATATGCCATACAAAATATTTTATGCATTAACAGTTAATATATTAAAATATTTTGAAATATTCGCAATGAATTAGAATAATGAATTTTTTATTATGGAGAGAAATATATAATATGTCTTAAAAGAATTAAATCTTCATGCACTAAAAATATTAAAATTATGATTACAAAACTATATAAATTTTATTTAGTATGCATATACCGGTTCTATTAAAAATGAGAAAAAAAATTAATTTAACTATCGATAAGCATATTAAAAAATTACAATTAACAAACAGTTATATTTTTTCATCAATTTTTAAATTTTTAAAAACATTATGATATCTATGATCGATTTAAAAGAATTATATCAATTTAAATAACAGTCTAATTTGATAATATCCATTATAAGAAATTAACCAGATTTACCAATAATGTATAACACGTTTTTACGCTTAAAAGAAATTGATAATGCCTGTATAATAAAGCTGTTGATAATCGCGTTTTAAATATTATTAATATGCTTTATTAAGAATTGTATGAAATGAATTAGTGAATACATTGTTGATTCGAAACACGAATCTAATTAATATAACGCAGAATTTGATTGTTGTGTACATACGGACATCATAAATAAATTGATAAATATATTCTGTTGATTCAGCGATATGCATTCATAGTTAAACTAGTTATTCATATCCCGATTCGTATTGAAAAATCAAAATAAATTATTTTTAACACATTTCTAGCACGAACATGATCCCACACTTCGTTATCATCCAAATGCAGTACTTGACCGCTCACTCGCGATTGCGAATTTAATGACGTACCGTATTACGTGGTCATTCTAACAAATTAGTCGCAAACCTTGAACGTGGACCATTGGTAGGAGAGGAGCTGTGGTTTGTATTGTCAATGATGCGATGAACATTTGCTCAGTTGCAAGAGTCATCGATAATAGACTTGGTATAGTTTTATCCTTATTCTCTGTTTACATATTAATTATATAATCTTCCCTTACGTCATCGCACGTTTTAAGGCTAAGTGCCTACGAATGAACCATAATTAAACTCTTTAAGGTAAAGATATTTGGTGCTATATTTATTAGTTATTCCACTAATATATATTTTTAAAGAAAGTTAAGAACCATCAAAGTTAAGCGATATAGAATTTTATAAAATCAATAAATATTTAGCGATAAAACTATTTTTTCCAATGGTACATTTTAAATTTTTTGTAAGCAGTATCTCTTCTAAACCAATTATTTTAATAATATAATTGATCAATACTAGTTTCTTATTTAAAATTTAAAAATATTAGTGATGCAGTTATAATAATTGCCATAACTACTTAAATATATTTCAACCTTTTTTTAAATAATGAATTAACTTTATAGAAATAAAAATAACGCGTAATTATCTATGAAGTGTAAATAATAAAGCTTAAAATAGTTAAATGAAGTCTACTAATTAAGAAACTATATTTTTCATAAATACTTAAATATTTCATTGAGTTGAATACATTTTATATTAATGTAATTATAAGTATCTGATATTATGAAAAACATGCAATAAAGAAAAAATATATTTGTAAGACGTAATAAAAAAGAAAAAAGTAAATTTTTTGAAATTTAAAGCATGTCTTTATATATATATATATATATATATATATATATATATATATATATATGTTTTAAGCATACAAATCTCTGTATGATAATACATAAGGTATTATATCAGTGGCAGATCGTAACTAAACTGAACTATTTTTGCTGTTTCGAGAACTTTACTTATCATTTGTAATTTGAAAATACAATTTCAAAACTCAATTAAACCGAACGTCTTTCTATATGCAAAGATCAAGATATGGTATTTCTATCGGACTTAATCAAGTCGGTGGAAGTACTTCACCGAACAAGCTGAGGCTTATAGACTACTCCGTTTCAGCTGTTCATGACACGTAGGGCCAGCTAATAAATTCTTGAGTCTTTCATTAATTTAGTACATAAAACGCAAAATTTATACTTCCTTATTCATCGTATCCCAATACAATAATTCAAACTCGTTAATTATTTTTAATGTCGGTTTATAACTCAAAATATTTACAGTCATTCGATATATATTAAACTCTAGAAACTTTTTTAATAATATTTTATCATAATTTATAAATTTCTGTTTAACATTATTAAGAACTAAATATTGCTATATCAAACAAATATTCGAATGACCAAAATTAATGAAATGATGCATTTTTTTATGAGTAATATCTCATCATTTTAAAAATTAATAAAATTGTATATTATGATTTTTTAAATAATTTTGAAGTATACTTGAAAATAAAGATATATAATATCATATATTATTCCTAATTAACTTAATAAATTCTGAACTTTATATTATATGAAAAATATATATATATAAATATATGAATATATATTCAATGAATGATACTAAAATTGATATTAAAGATCTAAAAAACAATAAAAGTATGACTGTATTTATGGGCACATAATTTACTATTTTAAAAATTTGTCTATTTTTTAACTAAAATTTTATATTATACTGTTTCAGTTTCTACTTCAAATGTATAGTTTGTTAATCCTAACAAAATATTGATGAATTATAAAATTCTTGCACGTTATAAAAATGCAGTTTTATGGATTCTTTATCATTATTGTTTTATTTTTCTCCAAAAATTTTTTAAATTCTTTATTTTTAACTGTGCTTTAAATTCGAAATCATCTTGAATAAAAATTTTATCATAAAAAGTATATCCGGATTTACAAATTATATTTTTAAATTTTTAGCATGAATATAGTAACGGCCCTTTCATCTTTAAGTTTAAATTCAAATTAAAATAACTATTGAATAAAAAATTAATAAAGGTATTTTTATAATTCTTATTTAAATTTAAATTTCATTATTTCAATAAACACATTTTTAAAACTGATTAATGAATTATATTTATTTTTATTACAGTTCAATGTTCTCATTTGTTGAATATTTTATGAAAATAGTTTCTTTATTGTTTACTACATTATGTACTTTATATTAGATTACTATTCTCATCTCATGTTAGATGTGTTAGATATCATTGGATTTAATTTATGTACGTGCTTCATTTTTTATTACGCAGCACCTTATTCCTAATTAGATGGTTTATAACAGTCACATTGCTGTCTTTATATTCAATACAATTTTATTATTTATATTAAAATTTAATATAATCATTTGTAACATTTATAATGGTATATATTTATTTTACTTTCTTTTGTATATTATATTTGAGTACAGAATATATTTATTCGTTTTCAATAATAAAATTGCCTTACAGAAAAATAATTGTTTACACAATATTTTGTACTTATCCTAGAATATAGCATTTATTTTATCATCTTTAATCTATATGAAATATTAGGTAAATATATTTTTATAGAATTTTCTATCTATATTAATCACTAGTTGTTATTTTTCTACTTATTAAGAAGATATTTCAAAAGCTTATTTGATTTATTACGCAGAGGAAAAACCATTTTCTTTGAAGTTCTGACTCTCTGCTAACTATCTTATTTACTATATCCCTATGATATTAAAACCAAATAAGTCTATTTTATTTATTAGTCTAATTGATTTTTCTGTAAAGATACTTTTATTAACCATTAAGTTATCCACATATTTGTATTTTCATTTTTATTGAACTTAGAGTTTAATGATATTAACGAGGCTACAATCTTTTAAATAATTGCCACTTATATATTTATTCAAGAAAAATCTATTTATCATACAAATTTTTTTGTTTTCTGAATCAAGTTTAGTATTAGCTTAATTACTCTTAGAATTTGTTGAAAAAATTATAATTCAAAGGGCAAATCAATTTTAAATCTATAAAGTAATATAATACAATAAAATTGAAATACAAATATCTGTATTTCGAATTTTAGATAAATAAATTGCTTGACTATTCTCCTAAGAAAGAAATTCAACGAAATAAACAATATAAAGAAATTGTCATCGATAATTTATTTAATTTCGAATAAAAAAAAACCATTAATAAAAAGTTTTATTTTCAATAACCAACCAAAATTTATCGTTATTTTAAGAAAAGAGATAGTCTAGAGCCCTTGGTTGTATTATTACATTGTGAGAATTTCTGAAATTGATCAAACTATAATCAGTTGGTATTTCTCCCTTATTATACGAACAGGAGAGACGATCGGAAAAGCCCGTAAGAGCGTAGAAGGATTTCCCAAGGGCAGGAGTGACGTTCCTCGAAGCGGTTGTCTTTGTTCGGAGCGCAGTCGGCGTTGACGCATCTATGGCCTCCAGCAGTGGCGGCAGGTCGGCCATCTTGGCGATTATGCATTTTCGACGGAGGCTCGGGCCGGCAAACGGCGACCCGGGCGGGACGAGGCCGGCAAGGTGGAGAGGGAACTGCAACGAGCCTTAATTGCGAGGGGTGTTGTTGCGAGCTCTCCCTAGCAAAATACACAGAGATGCTGTTGACCCAGACTGAGATCGCTGGATGTACTGTGGTCTCAAACTTTCTGCAACTTTGAAAAATACGTGGTACCGGACTTGCCCTTCTTTGATCTATCCATTGTCCTGGGGATCTAAACGCCACTCGTAACTCACCCTAAATTTTTGGCACAGTTTATCCACTACTTTCTTTTATATTTCTCACGCTTTTTCGTTCTCTATGATTCTACTATATACGATATATAAGTACATGACGGAACATTTTACAGACGCTAATAGAGCTTGGACCCGTTGATTGTTCCGGATTTTCCAGAAGCTGATTATTTTTGGAATCAGGAAGTATGAAATTGTATGTTTGCAATGTATTTTGTTAAGTACAGATGGAATGAACATGATCACTAGAGAAAAATTATTTATACACGAAAATTGTATAAGAATATAAGACAAATAGAATGAATGTAATATAATCCTTTTTAATTATAAATATGTAATGTTTAGGATTTATAAACAATTATAATAATTATTATATATATTTTTTTTTACACAAAATTATTGTAAAAATTAATTAAACGCCGAATCCAAAATTTTACCTACATTTTTAAAACCTATGTTTTTTGTTCTCTATTTACTCAAAGTAAAATATTAAAATATGGTTTTTATATTTTTATTCTTAAAAACTTTGTTGTAACAAAAAAATTTCGAATATATATTTCTCCACTATTTTAAAATGAGATACGAGAGAAAATATATTCGTAATGTTTTGTTAGAATTATTTTTTTCAACATTTTTATTCAACTTCATATTTTAGATTTTTAAATTGTTTAATTCATAAAATAATTTTCTTGATAATTCCTATATATATGTATAATTTAATCGAAATTCATAAAAATATATTTGAAAGAAAACATCGTCTTATATCTATAATTTTTTAGTATTATCATATGTTTATAATAATTATAAATAGATTTTATCTTATTCTAACGAATCAGATTTTTCTAAATTTTTTTACAATATATTAGTTTGAAATGAAAAATATAATATAATATTCATGTTTATTATAAGTTTCTAAAAACACCTATTTTTTTTATCAAATCATTCTTTATATTATATGAATTAAAAATTTCAGCTAATTTAATTTAGAAGTCTCAACAGTTATTATTTTTTGAATTTTGAATTTTCTAAAATAATAGTATTTGTAATATAAAATGAACATTTTTTATTCTGAAAATTTATTAAAAATTAATGTATAAACACTAGATTAATTGAAAATATTTTTTTTATACAAACATAGCAAAGAAAATAAAATACGTATTTAAACAAAAATTAATATCTATTTTATTATAAGATTAATGACGTAAATTTGTAAAATGAATTTTGTATAATTAATAAATATATACAGGTTAAAAGTTGTGGAAATAAAATATTATTTTTGAGAATAAAATTAAATAAATCTTTTACAACCAGTCACTACTATCAATTTTCTTTTAATTCTGAAAGTTATAACTGATAATTTTTCTTCGAGGTGAATAGTTTTTAAAAAAGAGAATTGATAATAATAGTAGCACGTAAAATTTATTTCATCTTTTCGACTTTTGCAAAAAAATAATCGATGGATATAGGAATAATGGTATTTAAATATACAAGAACGTATATTTATATAGAAATATTATAGCATACAATTTAATCAACTTTAAGTTATTTGAATGTTTATAATCGTATTTAAAATATTAAAATCGTATAATATTAAGTTATAGATTTACTCACATCAAATAGTGATTCGATTAAGTAATGAACAAGTATTTAAAAAAATGATTCACTGAAAAAAATGTTAATATTTACTTTATAAAAAGACATAACTGTAATATTATTTAAATAATTATATAGCATAACTGTAATGTTTAAAAAAATTTATAAATATTGAATCTGGAGGGAAGAGTTTTCAGAAATATATCTTTTGTATAATGTTAAATAAACTTAATTTTTAAAATTCACTGTTTTTACGTCACGTTAGACTAAATTATCTAATTATATTACCATATAATATATACTTTACCTAAATATTAAAGTTTATATTAACGTAGAACAGTAAAAAATTTTTTCCTTATTATTCATATTCCATTCAATATCTTTCTTTGTACAATAATGTATTTAACTTTATCCAAGAAAAAAGATAAAAAATAATGTATATAAATTGAAAAGAATCAAGAAGAATAAATTATAAATATAACTTTTTTGTTATACATAGATTTTTTATGTTTAAAAAAAGCTATAATAAATAGAATAATAAATACTAAATAAATAAAGGTAATAAATTTATAAGATATATAGATTATTAAATATGTAAATTATCGTTAAGTATAGTATCGAAAGTTATAACCATAATTAAACCTGAAAATATTTTATTTTCATAATAATAAAATTTATTGTAAAATTTTACATTAAAAATATTTAAAAAAATTGTTAATTTATAAAGTCTTTTTAAATCTTTATAAATTTAATGAGTGTTATCTTTTATTATTATATTTTCTAAATGGATTTTTAAATAAATTGAAATATGATAAGTATAAAATATTAATAATATACAAATTAAGTACATAAGTGAACTAAAAACGCAGATTTTTACTTATTTACGCAGTCGATACATTCTTGAAATTTATATGTATGTTGATATATAAGTATGTATATTTAATATCACTTTGAAATATTTAAGGTATTTATACAAATTTTTTTTTTATAAGAATAGATTCATAATAAAATATTTACATATTTTATATTAAAATAGTAACGGTTTTACCTAAATTTTTAAATCCCGGTTTGCTCGCAATATAATAAAAATTATATAACTAGTACATAGAAGACAAGTTTTATAGTTTTATAAAACGATTAGTATACTATAAAATTTGCTGCTCGTTAATTCTATTTTTATTTGATAATTTTTTAATTCTGTAAATTATCGATAAGACTTAAAATAAAATAAACTTCTAACGAAGAACTTCTAATCTTCCCTAGAATGAAAAAAATACCGGTAAAAATTCGCAAAGCTTCGAGAATCGGTAAAGGAACCAAAGGGAAAAGTACCCTTGAAATGAGGGAATGAATGAGCAAAAGAGCGAGCGTAAGAAAGAAGCAAGTTGCTATGTTCGATGTTTCCAAACGAGTGCACCCGGTGCTGGCGATATTTTCAGAGGAAATACTTCCGTTTCCGTCATAAATCTTTAAATGCACGTCGAGTCTCCGAGCTACGCCGCGGCAGCGTCCGCGTTTTGGTCGCGAAGCCCAATTTCTCCTTCTGGCATATACGCGTTACTGTCGGATGCATTCGCAGCTGCACCGAATGCCCCTAAGTGCAGTTTAAAATACGAAGAGCCGGGCAAAGAGAGGCTAGAGCTTCGATAGAAAGAGGGAGCGAGGGAGAGGAGACAGAGAGAGAGAGAGAGAGAAAGAGACGGAGGATATTTGCGCCAACTAATTCTTTTGTACTTTTTATAGGAATATAAGCAATAAGGAATTAAACCAAGATTTAAAGACTGAAAAGCAAGTATAAATTTTTCCACTTTTCAGAAAAAAGGAATTGTTTATAAGTAGTTACTGTGTGTCGTATGGTCAATAGTTTTTCTTACAGAAATATTATCATCGCATAGAATAATATTTATTATATGAATTATTTTTAATATATATATGTCATGTTAATAGAATATTTGAATACTAATTTAAATAGTATTTCTTATAATATGTATGAAAAAATTATTTATACGTTGGAAGTATATATCAAACTAATATTCGTATAACTTTTCCTTTTTTATTCAACTATTATTTTTTTCATTGCATAATGTACTACTAAAATCATGGAATTAAATTAAAGCATTAGTCCTGAAAATACAATAAATAATGTATCATCGTTATTCTCAAAATCGTTTAATTACAAAGAAATGTTGATTCCTTGTAAGTTAATATTGTCTATAGTAATTTTTTATTCTCTCAAAGAATAAATATTTTATTTTTGTAATATAATAAACTCATATCGATCTACTCACAAATCTATATTATAGTTTAATAATTTTTTGATAATATTTTAGTGAAAAGAGTAAAATTTTCCTTGAAAGTTTTAACATTTTAATTAAAGGTCTGTATATGTTTAAATAATATTATAAAAATTATAAATTTTTTCTAACGGATTGTATGAAGTGACGAATATGATATATATAAGTTTGATATGTGCATAAAATAATACAACATTTTAAGATAATAATGAAAAAGTGATTTTTTATTTTCTGTTTGTAAAGTAATATTATAAAGTTGAAATGAATATTGGTGTAAAATATATTAACACTTTTTATAAGGTTGTTCGAATTATTTTATTTTAACAATAATATATGTTTTATCAATTTTTAAATCATTATCGTTAAACATGATATATTCGTAATATTTTTTTATTTAATTGCAATATAATCATTAATAATAAAAATAATGCCTATTTATTAGTAATAATAAATTTCAATTATTCAATAACTTTAAAATATTAAATTAAGTAATTTAAAAATTTAATTTTTGTATGTTAAATCGATATTTTATGAAAAAGATAATTTAATAAAATAATAAACAAATGTATATGTATTCAAGAATTTATACATACCTTCAATTAATTATAAAATATTGAATTAAAATATACTTTATTTGTGCAGGTATTTAATAAAATAGATTCGTAGGAGATAATAATATTTTTGTTATACAGTAACTTAGTTAGATTTGAACTTTCATGCTGTAATTTATATTCCAAGTTTAATCTTAAGTATAAAACTTTTATATTTATAATAGAGTACTTTATTTACTAGTTTTAATAAATACTATAATATTTATTTAAGATTTTTTATTAAATAAAAATATTTACTTCTACAAGAAAATGATTTTTTTTAATAAAATAAAGTGTGTCGATGTTTGTCTCCGCCGTAGACATTATTTTTCCTTTCTTGTACCTACTAATGTCGACATGTTTCTATATAAAATCCAACCGAGAAGAAGTGTAAAGGAGACCAAAGGTTTCCATTAATGCACTCTTGCTTTATCCGAAATGATAAAAGCGGGTCGCATCGGCATATAAAAAAGAGAGGAGCAGTAGGGGAGGAGTACCACAACCTCTCCGAATATATCAACTCTATCCAGGAAGAAAAATTTTCAACGTAGCCAAATGCTATCTACGCTTTCCCTTCCGAAGTGAAAACCGAAATACTTTCGTGGACTCACTGATGATAAGGATATCGACATTTAGCAAGATGTGAGAAAATTAATCACTATTATCTTACTTACCGGCCACATTTATAAACATAAATATATGTATGTACGAGGTTTTTGGAATTAATAGTGTTTGAGAAAAATAGAGCAAGAGAAATAACAGAGTACCTTCATAAAAATATGTGTAAAACGAACGGAAAAGCATTATTTGAAAGTAAAACATTTGAAACCGGAGAGTCATAATATATAAGTGCCGAATTCAATTATATATATTTAGTAAACTATAATTAATTAAAAAAGATATACTCATCATCAAATATTTAAATTTATTAATCAATTTGAAATATATCCTATATATTTATATAATATTCTTGAAATTCGATAATTATAAAATAATGCAACAAAACAATTAATACTTAATACGAAATAATACTGTACAATATTCAAATATAAATAAATTTTAATTTAAATTTAATAACATCTGATCAAAAGATTAAAGTACTTAAAGAAGATTAATATTCAAATATATTTTTAAAATATCGCAAAATTCTTTACATTCTATATACAGAAAATTTTTTACGCAATATTATCGTAAATATTTTCATAATTTAAAAATATGTTATTTATAAAAAGAAATAAAAATTATCACCTACATATTTTTTTGAAGGAAAATCAAATATAATATTTATAAAAATTAGCATTTTGTGAAATGAATAATTAAACGATATTCATTTGATATTAAGGAGGTAAATGTAATATTAATTTAATCAATACGATATCTGTTGATAAAATATTTAGATTCGCAAATTTTTTCGTATAAATTAAGATTTTAATTTTCGTTATTTTGATTGTATATACGTTTAAAAGTAAGTTTTGAAATGTTTGGATTTTAATCAAGATAGTTATTTTTGCCTACATTTTTAAATTCAAAGAGAGCAGATAACGTGTGCAAGCGTTCAAGTTTTTATAATTTATGGTGTGATCTACTTTGGCTGCTGAATTGCACTGTCTGCACGATTTGAAAAATTACTTTACACTCAATTGGGAATTTCGTGAAGAGGAAGACATGGATAAGAGATGAAATCCAAGAACTTCCTGTCCGAAGAGTAAGAAGATTCTTCGATTTATATACATTTTTAGCTTTCTGTTGCATGAATTGTATGAAAAATAGTCATGAAAAGCTTGAAAAGATTATTCTTGGATTTTGTATCGAAAAATTTTTCTTTACGAGATTTAATTATTTATTCATACATTTAAATTAATTATTTTTTCGCAATAATTGTTATCAATCAGAAATTGAAAGTTACATAAAATTTAAAGAAGAAACTTATTTTTATAGATTATCTTACACAGTTAAAAAGTCTTATTTAGAACCGAATTAAAATAATATAATCTATAAATTATGACCAATGTCCTAATTAATATTATATTAAAACGCAATATATTTTTTACATATTGTAATAGTTAAGATTTTCAGTCTGTTATATTTATCACAAATATTTTGAATTAAAAAACAAAAATAAAAAATCAGAGATCAGTATATAAGATATTAATATTTATTAAATATTTTTTATATAATATAAGTTTGATTATATTTCTTTTTTTATTAAATATATACTTCGTATATATTGTACTATAGATTTGAAAGTTTTTATAATATTTTGTAATTCATTTTTATATATACATAATATATATAATTTAAAAGTATGATGAATGTATAAACTGTTATCATAATAATAAATTAGTTTTGAAGCTCGATCGATTAAATCAGCCTCTGTAAAACTTTATGTATAAACACGGAGTATAAAAGGAATATATTTCTTAAAATAATAGTTGACACTTCAAATCATATGAATATGATTACATCTTTTACTATTATTGCAAAATTACTGCTATTATTTATTATTATAATTTCTGAATCATAGTGAATAAAACATTTTTTAAATTCATATCATGGTTTTATCTTACCTATATAGAAGTATTTAGATCATTACAAAGATAGTGTTCTGAGTTACTGTCATCCAATTGGAATATAAGTTTATATAAGGGTATTATCTTCGTGTACATGTATATACGACGTACATGCTTAGATGTGCACACGTGTATATGACCATTAAACATTAAAAGTTGAAATTATGATTGGTCAGTGATAGTAAACTAGAACATTCATAAAAGAAGTGTGATAGATATTTCCAGGGTTCCATTTGATAATATTGAATACTTTTATTTATACTTAATCAGAAATTATGTTAAACAGTTTAAAAATACGGTAATTAATATCAAGATTAGTTCCCTATTGACTTTCTTATATTCCATACTAATCTTTAACTTAAAATAAGTTTATTTTATTTTTTTCGATATTTGTTAATCATAAATAGAAGTTTTAATACATATAATAGTTTTAAATAATTTTAAATAATTTACTCACTATGAAAAATACAATAAATAATTCTAATAATTCGTAATTAAAAAATTATAGTAATTATAATTAATACATTTTACAGTTTATAATTTATGCATAACATATTGTAAAGTATAATTTCAAAATTTCTAAACATTAACATATTAATAATAAAATAAAAATATAAGTTGAGTATGTTAATAAATGATTTTGATCACATAAATATTTTACAACTCTTATTGATGGTTAAAACAGATATATATTAAAGGAAAGAAATATTCTTAGTTGATTAATAAATAATTATGCATGTAGGAGGAGAGATACAAAGAAAAAAGTAATCAAAAGAATAAGAGAATACTGTTTGAGTGAAAAAGTGGAACTGAATTCTGACTCTCAGTCTCACTGGATAAGGATTACGTATACGAGTTTATGTGGATACCTGAACTAAAACTTCACTTTCATGTATTCGCTCGAAATAGCGATTAGGTATGGTTTTAATTTTAAGGTAGGAACTATAATATTAGAGAAATTGTCGGTCTATATGCTAATTTAGGTTGCTAAATTTGTTGAAATAAAATAAATTAAAAGAGAAAGTTGTTATACAATCAGAAATTACAGTTAGAAAAAATATGTGATTGAGCAGAAAAATCTTAATGTAACTGTATAAGATAAAATTAATAAAACAATTTTTATAAATTATTATATTTTTTATTTTTTTTATTACATTTAAATTCTATAAAAATGGGTATTAGTTTATTAGTTTTTATAAATCTTATAAGATGTTAATCAATTATAAAATAATCATGTTGATTATAATAATTTTCAAAAAATTTTTTACGATTAAATTCAAGAATAATATTCTCTATGTTTTTTCTAATAAAGTATCAATGTTTTATAACGAAGATAAAGTAAATTAGGCCGAAATGTAATTTAAACAAAACTATCTGAGCTTGTACTACATAGGTATGTTAGATTTATAGAAACATAATATGGAGAATTCATAGACTGCGAAAATGATTTATTGTCCAAGAACTCAGATTATGCATGCATATTGAATGTTAAATAATTATTTCATGGGTATATACGAGATTGCAATTTTTATTATTTCTGCCATTAAAATCTAGGATTGATGTTATAGCTTGGTAATAAGTAATAGGAGATTAAAAGATAAATATTTTGATAAATAGTTCTGATTCGAAAGAAAGACTTCATAATATATATATAGACAATAGTAAAACTTTTAACGAATAAAAATTTTGACTTCTCTATAACGAATTCGAATTATCTTATATCATAAAAAAATAATATTAAAGTGGTGTTAGATTTAGTTAAAAATACTTAAAAAGAGATTTTAATTAAATATAATTGTTACAGTAGTTTAAGGATTTAAATAGAGTATTATTTTTAATAAAGTCTATTTTTTCTGAATATATAGATAGGAAATGTTTTATATAATATTTATTATATATGAAAATATATTAGAAGAATTTTATGTATTCATCATCTACTAAAAATATGAATTAATAAGTAAATAATAAAAATATTATTTTTGACGTGTTTAAATAATGTTTATTGAAATTTTAGAGAAAAATAAAAATTATACATCTTCGTTAATTAGTTGAACAATGAGTTTGACGAAAAATAATAATTTTTTTAGAGAATAAAGCTTCATAAAGAAATTGTAATAAATTGTAATACTGCAAACTTTTAATGGAAGTGCAAAGTTTTTCAACTTATAAAGTACTTTACATCTATTATGCTAGCTAAATTTCAAATTATTTATTTATTTTTAGAAATATTTTTTAAAAGTATGATGATACTGAATAACGTTTATTATATTTAAGAATATATATAAACTGTTTGTGTATAGGATTTATATTTTCACCAAAATTATACATAGTATATAAAATTAAAAGAATAAGAAAGAAGATAATTTTTCCGAAAAATTAATTACTTTTTATCATTTTAAGTAGCTTTTATACTTTTAAGCAATTTGTTTTAAAAAAATTTTATTTGCATTAAGAATTATTTATAATTTTTATAAAGAATGAAAATATTTTATATCATAGTTAATTATACAAGATTAATCTTTTATCGAAACTTGTCATTTCTTATGCAAATTATATTTTTAAAGGAATAATTAAATTCACGTTTATTCAAAATAGCAAAAATTACGATTCTTTAGACTCAAGAAATTTCCTTTTTTGATAGACAAAGTTGCCTTTACTGCGAAATAGTTTTCATAGAATCGTACTTTATTAATTTTAATATAAATTTTTTTCGAATTTATATTAACTTTTGAAATGATTTTTTAAATATTTCAAAATTTAATACAGTATATATGTGATACTAGACGTGAAAATTATTGTTGGTTTAAAATTTCGAAAAATATATAAAAAAAAATTTCATCGTCGATAATTGGCATAAATTTAAATAACGTAGAATCATTCTTATTGTACAAATTCAATAATAGTATAAAAAGACGTTTTGCTTACTTGAAATTAGAGAATCTTATAATAATTACTTACGAAATTACTTTGAACTTGGAGAGTAATGCAACAATCTTGATTTGAATCTAAAATGCTGATGCATGATATCAAAAACTTCTCAGACTAATCTTGCAATATTCTTTTTTGAATTATAAAAAGATAACGAAATTATTAGATAAAATTTCTACCTTTTAGAAATAAATTAAAAACTGTTAGATATTTTCAAAATTATATACTTAATTGGTATTCATTTATTTATTTGATACATAAATTCATAATTAACTTAAAAACTATATACATGGATTCTTTAATAATAAAGAGAATTTTTTTCTAAATAATATTGTAAATAGATTATATATTTTTTAATTTAGTTAAAAAAACAATTGAATTTCAATTATTCTCACATTTAAACTTAAAGACATAATATTAATTTTTTGTTTTTTTTATTTTAAAATATATCTTATTTTTCAAAATAATACATTTACTCATTAAATTACTATATATCCATATATTGTAAGACGGTTGAATTTTTTAATTAACGGTTATAGTTAATTTATTTAAAAAGAAAATAGTTTATAAAGATATTTAGAAAGATAAATTATTCACTCGTAATGAATTATAAAGATATTGAAAAATGAATTTTATACATATATATATTTTCTAGTATTTATTTTTACATAAATATTTTATTTATATGTAGTACTTTTCATTTATTGATTTAAATAAATTTTATTCAAATTATAGGATGGATATTATTTACATTTTTTAAACTATAATTTTCTTTTCAAATACAATTATAGTTAAATTAAAATTAATTAATACATTATAAGTCTGTAATTAATTCTATCGTAAAAGACAACATAATATTTTATAATTTCTCAACTATTTACTTCATTAGAAACATATAATTCATTAATAGTTTGTAAATTATTTCATTACCTAGTGTTATATATATTACAAAGAGAGTAAGATACGCTTTCGAGGTAAACAAGAAAAGAAAGAGAGGTATAATTTTTGAACCAGCTTGATAATGGTAAGGCAGCCTTGTTAGGCCAGTTAGATCGATATGGAAAAATTAGTAGAGAAAGTGATATCGAATAAAAATTGAAAAGAATAAAAGAGAAGTAATAAGGAAGTTGGATAAAGTTTCAGAAAGAACAGAAAGGACTATGCGTATGAGTTAGTAATAAAAAGAGAAGTGCGATAAAAACTGGAGTAGAGAAAGAAAAAGATGTTTATAGAGTGGAAAAATCCCGAAAAGGTAAAAGAATACGCGTGTTTATCTGCAGGAATAAGTCGTTGAGTTTTATATCTAATAATAAAAGTATATTTAAATTTATTAGAAAATTATGCGGGTCCGACGTACGAGAGACATCTTATTTTAAAAATCATCGCGTACGCGTATTTCATTGTATTGTTATAAATTAGGTGTAATGATTTCATATTCGTACAAGACACGAATCCAAAGGACCTTGGCGCTTCCAGGGTCACGTGGGCGATGGGTTGACGTATACAAGCTGTACAGCTGAGATGAGGGTCGACAACTTCTTGCTTTGTAAAGGAAAATTGCATAAGTAAGAAGCTATCTTGAGTAAATTTTTCCATTACTATACGATTTCTTCTTTAGCGAGGTAATAGTTTAAAAATTACAATTATTAATCTTCCAAAAAAACCTTTGCGAAGATGTTAGTAACTTAATACTTTTTATTGTGTATCTCGATTTTTATAACATTTTATTACTATAAAAATAAATATAAATTAAAATAGAGACGTAATTCATAATAAAAGTATCGAGAAGCTATTAAAACAATTTTTAAAAGGTTACCACATTGATCATTATTGATATTTTAGTTATTTGAAACTTTTTAAATGATACTTAATTTTGAAAATCTATGAAATTTATATCAATTCATACATATATTTAGTATATTTTATAAAATTACCTAATTACAAAAATATTTATAATTTGATTATATAAAAATATTTAAAGATGAATAATTGATGATAAAATATGGTCTTTTCTCTACCTTGCTAAAAAAGTTATCTAGATTTCAAATTTCATTATATACGTTTCCTTTCTCGACTAAATTTGAAAATTCTTAAAAGCAATGAAAAATAAATTAAAATATTAAAAGCTTTCCTAAGATAAGAACAATCGTCGAATATCATAGATGAAAACGAAATTGAACTATAAATAAAAATTGAAATCGAAATTGAAATTGAAAATTAATTTGAAAATGAAATCAAAATCGAAATTAATAAAAAATTTATAAAGGTAATATTGATAGATACGTAGCTCTAATGCAAACAAAAGCTAGATTGTGAACTTTAGTTCGCGTTGTCTACGTCATGTTCATTCAGGTCATTGCTTGAAGTAAACCAGAGCTGCTTAACCTAGACCTGCGAGTGCGAGTGCGACGACGAGACTGCGTGCACCGTGGATATATTTCACCGGGCCGACACAAATTAGCTCGACATCGCTACAGAAAGCGCTGCTGTCACTGACGGAAGGTGGCTATCGTCGACAATGATTTTAAACATTATAAGAAATCTCTTTGTTACGTGCTCTTTTCAAGTTTCTAATTGGGATATTTATTAATCAACCATTAACTACTTAAATTCTTGTTAAAAATCAAACGAGATTTATAAAAAGAATGGTAGACCACTTTTTACTTTTATTACTGGATGGGTATTAAATCAAAATTGATTTAAATCGAATTTATTTATATATGTATATATAAGAACAAAGATACTTTCAATGCCAGTTTTATAATTATATTTTTCATATTATGTTCAATTTATATATCTTGGATAATTTAAAAATAATTATCAAAGTTAAGAATAAATAATTAATACAAAGAAGAACTATATATATATATATATATATATATATATATATATATATATAATTAGAACAAATTGAACAATTTTTTCTCGTATTTAAGTACAATAAATGGTGTATTCATGCATCGATTGCACTTAAGATCGCAAAAATCGCTTGAAACACGACAGAATTGCAACTAATACAATTTTTATGTTCATACACTTAAACTATACTGAATTGAACTCATATAACGTGAGCTACTTTCGTGACTCATATTTACATAATATATACGTAATTTTATTAGTATTATATGTGTTTTGAAAAATCATGAAGTTTATTCTTTATATGACTTTCTACAAATCTTGGATTATCAATTCTTACGTCTAAATATTTTTTCCTATATAAGAATATTTATTCATTTCGATATGAGAAGAAAGAAAAAGAAATTGTATCGCTATAAAATAGATTTCTGGAAGATATAAGTTATTTATTTAAATTTCAATAAAATAAATTGAGTATTAAGTTATCAATAGCAATATCATATGTTATCGATTGAATAACAATGAATGCATCCTTATACATTGAACTTTATTATTTTTATATATTATTTCAAATTTTATTTTATATCTAATAAAATAATATTGAGATAATTTATGATAATTCAAAATTAAATTGATTTCATTTTAATATTTATTTATGTTGAAATATTAAATATGGACGAGAGATAATGAAAAGAATATATTAATAATATTGATTATATAATATAAAAATAACCTGAATATTGAGTAACTATATTTAGTTGAATAAAACTATATTTTTAAGTTACGAATACAGAGATTTTTATTAAGTATATCAAACAGTTTATATGTAAATTTTTTATTTTCTTTCTTTTGAAAGACAGCAAAACTTTATTTAATAAACTGACGTAACATAAATTTGAAGTTACAGTAATTAATTGTAAATTATTAATTTTTTTAAATTAGCAACCAATTCTAGATAGTGAAAATTCTTGTTTAATTATTTTATAAAAAAGTATTCATTGCTTTTATATCATTGATAAAAAAATATTAATAAAACAACTGCAGATTTTATATATATTATAGTTTAATTAAATAAGTGTATGGTTGTAATGTATAATCGTTTTTCATAATCAATTAAAAAATAAAAATATTTTTTGTGATATTTTAAGATCATGTTAACGTGTACGAAAGGCCGACAAAAATCTCTGCGATAAACGTGCGAAAATTAAAAGTGGCGAGTACTCGTGAGTCGTTCAATTATAAGTTGACGAAGAAAAAGAGTAAGGTAAATGCTCACGTAGCTATTATGATATACCACACCCAGAAAATTATTTTTTCTCGTATCATTTGAAACTGAGTGCACTGAAATCACGCGACCCGACCGCCTTTCTCAAATCTCGATCATCTTTACGGGAAGAAGGGAAAAAGAAAAATCTATTAGACCTTGTCTTCATTCTCTATGTAACTCTATTTAATATTACAGTCTTATTTATTTTTATTAACAGTAAGATTTTTTTTTTTTTTTAAATATGGGTGCACTTAAAACTTCTTAAAATTGTATATCCTATATTCATTATTCTTGTAACCTATCTACTCTAAATATACGAATATTATAAGTACAATATGCATTAGCATAAATTAGAATGAATTATAGATATTACGTTATTAAATTTTTTATTCGCTTTTATTTTAAAAATATTTTTTTTACTTCATATGCCTCTATAATTCTAGCGTTGCGTACTCCTTACACCTAGAGATGTTCAAGTTGGTGTAAAATGCGTTTGGGGATGGGATACGGTAGAGTCCTTTGGGTTTACAAAGGAAAAAATGAAATTTGTGTTTTAGTTTTACATAAAAAAAAATAAAAAAATTATTACAGATATTCCACAAATGTTTTTAATATTTAAAAAATTAAAAAATTTAAGATAAATAATAAAGAAATGGCTTGTTTTACCAGGGAAAAATTTATGTGAAATTAAATATCTGTAAATTTTGAAAAAACCATAATTGTTAATGATTTTAAACACTTTAAATCTTAAAATTATGTTATTAAAGTTACAATCAGTATCAAGCTGAACGCAATAAATAATATCTTTGTGTTTGTACTTCAAGGGAAACTCCTATTTTGTTGTTTTGAGAAGATCTAAAAATCAAGGATTGTGCCGAGTTTACTTGAAAAATGGTGTACGATATTTGGAGCTGGCTTGACGATACATTTAAGTAGTTAATGCGCTGCAACCATCGATGAGATATTCTCGTGAATCACTTATATCTCGTACGAACCTTTCCTAGTTTAAGTCCGCATCCATAATGTAAATTATAATATAATGCTTATACGACTTAACATATCGGAACAATTTCTTCCGCGCACGTGTTCATTTATTAGCACCGGATAATTTTTGCCTCTTTGTAGTTTCATTACTTAATATTTTAGAGTAAAAAAATACTATAATTCAATTTTCTAGTTACTCCAAAACAAAATTTAATTTTAGAAAAAATATGTTGATAATACGTTCCTATTAGTTCTTTAAATACCAATACTGTCATTAAAAATTGTAGAAAAAGCAATAAAATTAAAAAGAAATTAAACAAAAAATTCGATAATAATTCGTTTATTTAAAAAACTGTAAATATTCGTATTTTTTTAAATACATTGAGTTTATTAAAATGAAATAAAACGTACTTAAAAGTTTTCTCTAAAGGTAATTATTATTTTTATTATACCGTAATGTCACATTGTTACAAGAAAACTTGTCCGATAATTGCATGAAATTTATGTTACGTCTGTTAAATATAATTATATTTTCATTGTATAAATGATATCGTAAAATAATATATATAAATAATAAATATTTTATAATAAAAAAAAATAGAATTTAAATTACAATTTCTTACCTCAAAGAAAATATTAGATTTTTTTAAATGTATGAACAAAGTTATTTAAATATAAAAATCTTTAATAAGCGTTAATACGATATTTAGATATCTACATTTTATTACGATAGTTTGTTCAACATTAAATTTCAATGTATGATTTCTTTATTAAAAGTTTCAAAATATAAAGATAAAAAATTAGGTTACGTATTTTAGTATACATAGTTAATACACATTTAATGCATATTTAAAATTTGCACTTTTCATAAAACAAAAAATTCGTGACATAGTGGATTAGAAAAATAATGAGACTAAAATACCTGAAAGTAATGTAAGTTAAATGAGTAGAAAGTACTAGGTAATCAAGCTGCGCGGAAATCTCTACAATTTTAGAATCAATAGTAGCCGCAATGGTAACAATCAGTTTGTATTATGTTAAATTTATTATTAAAAATATAGATACAGTTGGACAAAAAATCAATATTACAAAAATTTACTTTAATTATGTTTAAAAACTTCCAATATTTACAATATTGCATGCATTGTTAAACTTTTTGACAAAAAAGTTTAGCTATAACATTCATCTTTTTTTAAAACCCTTCTTTTTCGATTCGCGAAAGATCAAAAGAAATCCATACCAAGTGCACGCATATTGTTTTCCGTCTAGTGCAACTATGATTGTGCGGATACAACAGCTGCAAGCGAGCTTAGTTCCTAGGATACTAGTCACTCGCGAGCTACGAGCTGAACGTATTTCCTAAATGCGACCTAGAAAGTTCTTTTTTTATGCATTATATATCTATACTCTATAACGAACGTTACTTTGGTTATATATATATATATATATACGTATATACAAATTATGGCAAAAAATCCAAAAGAAAGAGGAACGTAAAGAGCAAAAGAATTTAAAACTCGAGATAGAGATCGGTAGAAAGAAAGATTTATATATAGTATTTGTACAAGTGCAAGTACAAGATCTACTGCAATTACCGCGAGACATCACCAAAATAATTTGCAAATTCTGGTTGCTTTTACAAGAAATTTAAAGAAACTTTTTAGAGCACTGCGACTTAATTTTATTTCTATACGTGCAACTGTTCAAATAATTAAAATTATTCATTTTAGAATTTATATTTTAATAGATGTTTAACATTTTATTACAAAGGAATCCATCACTAATATATAAATATAATAAATATTTGAAGTAGATAATCATCGATTAATTTTAACGGTTTTTCGAGATAATTATTATAAATTAATTTTGTAAATCTATTTAATTGATCCTAATTATTTTAATATTTCATGATCAAGGTAAATTCGAATGAACATTTTCTTATTTCGTGTTTTAGTATAAAAATAAAAGTAAATTTTAATGCAAGAAGTAACCTCTATTCTCTATGAAATATTACGATAGTATTTTATTTTTTAATAATATTTTTAAATGAATATTTAAATACGATTGAATAATATTTATTAAATAAATTCAGAGTATAATTTATTTCTATGCATTTTTAATTGAAAATATATTTCTTCCTTAAAATTATTTTTTAGTTAAATAATTACACGTTTAAATTCACTAATGTGCATAATATTTAATATACATATGAATTTTTTACTTATCTTCTATTACTCTTGTATATTAAAAATATAAAAGTTTAGAAATCGAAATAAAGAATATATCATAGTAAAATTAATTTAAAATCCGAAAAAAATATCATAAAAGGTATAGATCTGAATCCGAAGGAGAAGCTAATAAATTCACGTCGAGACATTGTTCATTTAATTGTGTGAGAAATAAAGAGGCTTTAATCCCGAGTTCGAAGCCTTTTATAAAAGTCAGAGTTCTCTGTGGAACGATCGCCAGGAATACCAATCGTAAATAAGACAGTGGGTATTTTTACGGTTTTTTACGGTTAACTCGAGATACTTACATCCATCGAGCGATCGCAGGCTCTTATACAGAGAATCGCTCGAGTGTAGGTTCGCCGTCATTGAAACTCGAGCAGTTGAAAGTTTCATGTGCGCGTTAAAGCGCGAAGACTCGTACACGTACGGGAATGATCATCGCCGAGCGAAAAGGGTGACGGCCTCGGTGTTGATCGATAGGCAACTGCGGCTGCCGCATGTCAAGGTTTCAACCGTTGCAGAGCTCTGATTACTGTGGCACGCTTCTCCCAACGTCTATGTGCCTATGAGGCTGTGTCTGCCTCCGAGTGTGTATGTGTTCTCGCGTCACGACTCTCAACGCGACGCGATCCTTACTTTACATTGCATCCGTCGTTCTGGCTCTATTTATGCACAGGTCTAGTTGAATCTTCTTAAGCCTTTTTTCGGATAATGGGCTAAAAGCAATTTTCTTTTTCCTCGTATCTCTAACTTATTCCTATACGAACGAATAATTTCAACAACAATTTACCAGTACAAAATAATTTTCCTTCGCTTATATAATAACATTATTGCGCACGAATTTATCGACTCTACATCCAATTTTTAAAATTTATGTTATGCTTCGAGACCGATAAAAATTGATAAAGTATATTTCGAGATTTTTAATCTTCAACGGAACGATGTAAATCAACTGTGGTGCACAATATAAAATGGATGTATTTTACAGTAAAATAAAATAATTTTCTTTGTTTTTGAAATTATATTATTTGAGTTCTTAAATAAATTACAATTACTATTATGAATATTATTTATGAAAACATAATTATTTTAAACCGATATAATTATTTTATTGGTTGAAAATAATAACTGAAAAAAAAATAAATTGAAGTAGTTAAAAATTAAAAGCTCTTTTTAAAAATATACGTGCATATGTTATAAAATTATAAAACGTTTTTTTTATAATTATAAAGTGTTAAAAATCGTAACCTTAATCTTGATAATTTATTATATATACGTATGCACAATTCTAATAATAATAAAAGTTCTTATAAGTAATTCAATAGCACCTTTAATTAAAATGATGAATTAAACAACGCTTAATTATAATTAATTACTTCGTAAGTTTTTAACCTTTGTAATATTTTTTTAAAAATTCATAAGTTATTTAAAATATTTTATATTTGAATATTATAGCTTTCATTTAAAGATTTTTCTACCCTTTTTTTTGAAAATTATATTTATTCGGTTCAAAATTATATTGTAAGTCTTTTCATCAAAAATTAATTGTATTAAATCTTTGAATAAGTTAGTACAAAATAATATAATTAAACAAATTTCATTTTTCGTAAAATATCTGTTTTTTTAACTAAAAATATAAATTTTTTGAAATAAAAACATACAACAAATATTCACGTAGCACAATTATGTAAAAGTTACACACGCAAACATTTTTGAACGTTTTAAGTAAAATTCTATGCGATTGGTTTTTACAGCAAAGAAAGTTATTGGAAACGTCATACAAATGTAAAACTCGCTCGAAATAGAAAAAAAGTAAAAATAAAATTTCTTTATCACCTGTGAGTGTTGGAAAATTCTTGCGAAAGTTCAGAAGCTAGTCTCGTTACGATAACATCGGTAAGTACAAAAACTACTCTAGCGCTACTTCATTTTAACCAATGCCATTTCCCAATAGCATCAATCTTCGTAACAGTTATCAGTTGGTAATCCCTTTTCGAAATAGAAACTTATAAGCCGTGCAAGGCTCGCGGGGCAAGGATGCGTGAAGTAAATGCCAAATTTGATGGTGCAGGGCATCGGAGCTACTCCGTCTTCGCGTGTGCAGCCTTGACATGGGCCTGTGAAATCAATGGGACCTCCGAGGGTAAGCACGAGTAATCTTTGTGGTCGCGGGTACGGAGTACGATTCTCGCTTGAACTCCAACTTGGTTCGGACTCTGTGCCACTTTAGATTCCTTTTTTCGTTTTTATCGATTTTTTTTCCCTCTTGAGATTCTTTGTTTGTCATCGGCTATCTAACTTCGCTTATTTTGCGCTTTATGTAAATTAATATCCTATTACAATATTATTTTATTTACATATGTAGAATATAATTAAAGTTATATATACATATGTTTACATTTGGAAATTTGAAAATTCATCGTAAATCAGGTGTCAAAATATTTTATATAACTTTTAATAAAAGTCATAACAATAGAAGAAATCAAATATTTATTAAAAGTATTAAAATTTTCAGGTAAATTTTATTAAATCAAGTATTTAATGAAAAATATTTAATGAAGGTAGTCGGTATGATGTAGATATAAATTATATTTATACAATCAAACTTAGAAACATTTTTCTTTTAAGTGTACTTAAAAATATTCAAAATCGTATCAGTATCTGATTTTATATTTTATATACGTTACATTCTCTATTGTCTACTTTAGTGATAAACACATTTTTTTACACAAATACGCACATAAATGTATATATATATATATGTGTGTGTGTGTGCTTATATACTAAGCTGTCAAATTCATAACTTTTAATATGTAAAGTATTGTATACAAAACTTTTTGAGCCAAATAAAAGTAATAATTTTTTTTCTTTAAATTCGAACATTCGATGATAAAAGTGTAAGTTATTCGTTTATCATTTTCTACTTATTTCTTTTAACACATTGACTCAAGAAGTTTATTGCATTTTAAAATCTACTGGAAAAATCTTTATCTGTTATGAATTTGTATTATCTCCATTTTAATATTAATATTATTTCAATATTGCTCTTACGTATAATTTAATTTCATTTATTTATTTTTTATTTAATATAACAGGAATTTATTGAATTATTAGGAATAATAATCTCTATATATTTGGAAAAAATTTAACACCTTAAAATTAATGTATCGAAAGGATATATATATATATATATATACGTAATAAATTTGGTAGTTAATAATTTAAAATTTATTGCTTCGATTAAAGAATTAAATATATCGTAGCTAACTAATTAAGAGATAAATAGATAAATATATATACATAAATATATAAGAAGTACATTTTTTATTTGAAACAATTAATAGAAGTTTTCCGGTGAATAAATATAAAAGATTAGAAATTAAACACTTCTCCTTGAAAATTCTTTACACAGCTATACTTGGATTGCTCTCAATTGATCTAATTATAGAGGTGTGTGGAAATTCCGAACATCCATATTAATCAATGCACGGTCGAGGTGTCACCAGCTCTTGAGGTGCACTGGGAGAGATGTCGTCGGGGAACGTAAGCGAGTACACAAACGAATCGATGTGCGCCACACGCGATATTACGATTGTCCACTTGGGCAAAGCAGGTCTTTGTAATTTTCTCACATTCACTACAGAATGACTGCCAAGAATTGTCCCGTAAGGAAATAATCCTGTGGAATTTTAAGCAAATTCGATTTTCGTTTCCCACTTGACTAATACGATTTTATTTTGTATAAAAATTACGGTACATGAAACTGATTCTGATACCGAAACACCGATTGCACATATAGTGAATTATAAATTCGAAAAAAATTGGATTTGGAATTGCTCGAGTTAAAATATAGCCTTATACTTGTTGAATTAGACTATTAAATTATTTTTAATACATGCTCGTCCCTTGGAATACAATATTAGTTTTTATATTCTGGTAATATTAGATAAGAATTAAATATTTATTTTTAAATTTATTTAAAAAATAAATATGAAAATCTAAATACGTATTTTAAGATCTTACTGATTTAATTAATAATAATAATTTATAAAATATGTGTTTTCATAAATTTTTTTAATCTATTAAAAATAACATTTTTATTTATAATAACTAAGGTTTATTATAAAAATTTATATTACGATTATAATATTATCGATTAACATTATTCGAAAAATTTTTCTTAAAAGTATTAGTTCAAATTTTCTTAGAAATTAAAATTTGAAAAATTTAATATTGTTTTATTATTTCAACATTTTATACAGTTTATAGTTTTTCATAGAATATTGAAACAATAATTTATATAGATGTGAAATTAATGGTATAAATAATTCTCAAATAATTTTTTGTATTCCATTAACAAATAACCTCAAATTTATTCAAATTTTTATATTACTTTTTGTAAACTTATATATTTTTATTTTATCAAAAAATGTAAATGGTTAAAAAATAATCTTTGTTGAAAATGAGGTGATTTAAAAATCCTTCAGAATAAGTAAATCTTACTTATAAGTAACACGCATCTTCAATTTTCATATTGTACAGACTAATAAAAATTAGCATTTTAATTGAACATCGATTTATTTTACATTTTAATGAAAAAAGGTTGTAGATATAAAGAATAAAATACAAATGCACTAAAAAAATGTTCGCGATATATATATTCTTAAAAGAGAGCAAAAAGAATCATTCATTTGAAAAAAGGAACCATCGAATAGTTAATTTATTGATCCTATCAATTATTATTTATATTGTGGTATTTTTACCGCTATAGAATATTTAAAATTCGCAAAATATTTTAGTAAGCAAGATAACTGAGTGAGAAGCAAAGCTCTTATAATATAGAAGAATGGAACTACGTGACTCGTACACATCTTCCATGACCATTAGTTTTGAGTTAGTCAACTCTATTTCACGTTTTGTCCTTATTGTCATTATTTTATTTCTTTTTATTCAAATCATTTAAATTTTTCTTTTTTTCTAATTCTATTAAAATTTTTTTTATTTTTCCCCTTTTTTCTATGATTTTCATATTTTTGTATACCAATAAAAATCATTCTCGATTTTTATATTCTTTTTGTCTGAAAAAATAATGCGCTTTTTTTTTCTTGAACTAATTTATATTTTAATAGAATACACGTATTTTTAAAAAATTATCTTAAGTATAATTATATTAAATATAATAATTAATAATTAGTAAATTATATTCAGCATAATAAATTTGATCATTTTTGGTTAAATATAAATATAAAAGTTAAAAACCAATTTAAAAATATAAGTTACACATGTAAATAAATAAAGTAAGTTTCTTTACTAATTATAAATTGATTTCTTAATACTGGTTCAAAAAATGTTAATCGGTAATATATTTTATTTTAATTTAATTTTGGAACTATTGGTACATAAAAAAAGAATTTTTCGTTTAAGATGAATTTTCAAGGCTTGTGAAAATGAAGATTTCCTGAAAAAAAGATATATTTAAAATGAAGTAGAAATTGTAAGAATTCAATAATATGTATATATTCAATATTATGTATCGAGTAATTTGATTAGTGTGTATGCGCAATTTAAAATACTTGAAATCAGTATCCTACAGCTCTTGCGTATGGCTCACTCGATATTTTCCTCCTGTTAGGCTCATTCGTTGAGTTGACCACGTACTAGTGACTGACAGGTCGGTTAGCCGGATATAGTCAGACTAGAAGCGTCGGCGCAATGCCGTTACGGCTAATTGAACCATAGTAGCTCCTTTTAATTAATGGGTGACGTTAATATGTTCGAAGCAGAACCAACACTGTACAATTTTATTACATTGTATCTTTTACAACTAATTAGTGGTTTTATGTGATTAGAAGTAACTAAAATTCGTTAGATTAGATTTTTGCGTAAAATAAAAACAAAGAAATAAAAGAATTATGGCAGAAGTTTTTTTATTTTTGCATTTAAATTTTTCTAAAGATTAAAGTCCTTCAAGCTCTTATATATTTATTTAAAAAATATTTATTTTTTAAATATCAATAAAGGAATTAGCTGCGAAAAAAGGTTCAGTAAAGAGAAAATATAATCTAGCTATATTGGAGTTTAATTTTTATTTTAAAAAATATTAGTATATTAATTTCTAGTTTTTAGATTTACTTATTTATTTCAATGTATACTCTTCTCGTTCGATCCTTATTGTACATAAAATCGTTAATATAATCAGTTTAATTGGCATTCATAAGCGTAATAAATTGCACAATATTGAAATTATATTAGGTACTATTTTCAACCAGAATAATGTACTTTTAATATTATGCTAATAAAGATATACTGATATACTTAATTCAATGCTCATTAATTTGATTATAAGCTCATATTTATGTTAGCTTTTCATTTCAAGAAAATTAAAATATGGAAAATGAAAGAAATAAGCACTGAATGATCAAAAAGTTAATGGTAATTAGCAATTATATAAAAGCATAATATAAAAATATTTTGAATTACTGGATCAAAATAATATGAAATATTCTGGTAAAATAAGAATTATAATTATATATTTATATTATTATCGTGTTTTTTGTGTTTTTAATATTTGAATTTATAAAGTTTAATATTGATGAGTATAAAACAGACTTAACATACAACAAAATAAAGAGTACAATAACGGCAATTATTTCAGTAATTATTCAAACGAAAAAATAAAATTATTATAATAATTAATTACTCTTTATTATTATTTATTATGATTTATAATTTTATAAACGAATAGGGCAAATAAGTTAATTCTAAGATTAAATAGAGTAAATATAAACGTAAAAAAATTTTTTAAATCAAATAATATAATTAAATTTACTAAATAATTATATCATAATTAATATGTCATATTAAGTATATTCTAAATATCGACAAATTCTAGAAACTGAAATTATAATATGAGAATTTGAATCATGGCTGTTTAAAATATTATTTAATTTTAATTATTATATATATAAATATAATTATAATATCGTATATCTCAATTTAAATTATCTTGAAGTAATAAATTTTGTCATAAAATAATATCTCTAAATTAATAAATCCGAATAGAATATTATTAATTATATTACGATGAAAAAAATTAACAAAATAATTATTTTAGATGGAAGTTTTAAAAATTATATATTTATTTAATAATGTAGAATGAACATCTGTATTTTCTTGTTTTAAAAAAATTTAACACGAAAAGAGAGATAAAGAGAGAGAGAGAGAGAGAGAGAGAGAGAGAGAGAGTTAGCTAATCAGAATCAGAAGTGTAAAAGAAGGATAAAATTACAAAATAGATCTATTTATAAGCCCATTTTATTTTGCGAAATACCATATCGGAATCATTATGAATCTAACGAAGTAAAAAAAAGAGTGTGAAAGGGAACTGTTGATCAAAGAAAAGAATCTGTGCACCGTAGATCGCTGTATTTGACAGTCAACTGAAAGACAATGAATATCAAGAGTGTAAAAAAGAAAGAGTAAGAAATTGGTAAAATATATGACGTACACATGAATAAGAAAGGTAAAATAACTTCCAGTCTTTCTCTATACTACTGTAAATGAAGTAATGGTTTGTTTGCTATTACTGACTTTTATTACACACTAAATATAATTTATGACCGTTAGTTCTTTATGTACTTCTTCTGAGCCAGCGTAATTTCTATTCAATTTTTTTGTACACGATTGTGAGATTTTATATTTTATATAATAAAATAATTTTATTAATAAACATTATATAGGTTAATTATATATACTCTTTACCAGTTATCTATATTCTATTATGAAAGTATAAATGTAAAAACTATTTATTTGTTTTATAATTTATTATTAGTAAAAATATTGTCTCTTTTTTTATTTAACAAAAAAAGACCTGCTTTATATTGAACTAAAGTTAAAGTTTATCAAGCAGAATTTAAAGTAAGAAATAATTATTTAGTTAATGTAATTCAATTACGATATTATTTTTTGAGATTTAAGGTCAATTTTTTAAAATAATGCACTGACTTAATACATTTTCAAAAGCAAAGAAATACGAATTACTTTAGGTATTTTAACAAAATAGTAATAATAATTACTTATGCTTTTATTAAAAATAAAGGTATATAAGTCAAGCGACTTTGTTTAATGCTACAAGTGTAATAATGGATGATTATTGTTGACAACAGTAGAGCCAAAAATATACGTTTCGTTAAGCTCTAGCGTACGATGAAAGAATTTTAATTACGAAAATGTCTTATGGATCTTCTAATCGAACGTGAACTGACTCCAAAGATAGTCTGCTATGGTGGTTTAAGGATTGACGATCTATTAAATTATAGTATTTAGCTAAATAGTTTGAGATTTTTTCGAATTACGAGTAAGATGATATGGAAGACAAAGATATAATTGTGTATACTTTGAAAATTATTTCAAAAGATTGCTTTTGTTATTATCATTGATTATATTATATACTATTTCAATACGTTAGAATCATTTGGAAACATTAATTATAATTTAAAAATACATTAAGGCTAAAATATATATTACATTTAGATAGTTTTTCAATATTTAATACGCTTTTATCAAACTGGAATATATTATTTATTAAGTGCATTGCTATTAAAGCTTTTTACTCGTTACTCGTTTTTTATATATTAATTTATTAAATTAAAATAAAATTATACGATTATAGTATGTAAAGAAACATTTTTAATAAGATAAAGAGAATGTATTAATTAAACTTAAATCTTAGTAATAACATTGATAATATTAAAAACTAATATAGAGTCCATCGCTATTCCACGAATGTCTGTATCTAGTTACATAGAAAAATATTGGTAAATTATATCGAGAAACGTATTTACGATAAAATATTTTATAAATATTCTAATAAGTTTATATATGTACAATAATATCTTTATTATATAACATAAACTTTATACGAAAATTCGTATATTGAAAGTGATATTAAAGAAAAAATAGAAAAATAAATAATTTTTGAAATTTCACTTAGAAGATAATATGAGATACGATCTAAAAAAATGTATTGGATCCAGAAGCGTAGTATATTTAAATTTTGGACAAGCGATCAAGATTTAAAGAATCGTCAAGATTAGCATTATGGAAAGAGTGGTGTTCGATCGAAGATCCTTTTGATCCAGGATTGATATTCGCTCCTTAGTTTCAACGGACGTCCTCTGATCAAACGCTGGCCTTCAAAGCGATCAGCGTAGAAACGCGCCGAACACTCCACCGTCGCTTCGATCGAGGGCTGGAGAAGGGAGAGCTGCGGAGGTAAATCAGTAAATTGAACCGGCATTGATTGGCGCCAGGGAGTCAACGAGGGTATGCGCACGCGGTCGGAGGTGAAACGTAACGAACCCGCAGACGGACACTCGGTCGACCGCGGGCGTCTCCCGGATATTACTGTTACCGAAGACTATTTGATTTTCGCAGGTGTGAGAACGAAGATGAGTGGAAAACGAGGGATGCTGTGTGTGGCTGTGTGCGTCTGTATGTGCGTGTACATACGAATATATGTATGAAAAATCTTTGTTACGTTTACGCGATGTCGAGTTCGTCGATTGGATCTGCTTTCTTTTTCGAATTAATTGTAGAGTGTAGAATATCTGATATATTTCTTCTGTAATTGCTTTTTATTCTCTTATTTGTTTAATGTCGCCCGATATTTACACATCTTTGATTTAGAATATACGAATCCGGTTATTTTATTTATTGATTGAATCTAAATTATACTTTTTGCGCAACTGATTTTTAAACGGTTTATGAATATTTTTTTCTATAATTATTTGAGTCGATTAATAAATTTATTTCTATACACTAAAAGGATTTTAATTCATTTTTTATTAAATAACTGTATTTTAAGTATATATTTTTATAAATATATACGAATGATACCAAATATCGATGAAATAAAATAATTTTATATATTTTTAAGTTTATTAAAAATTTATATTTTCATATGAAATATCTATTTTACATAAATTTATTTTTTAATAATTTTATAATTATAGTTTCTTATTATTTTAGTCAGATCTATTTTAATTTTATAAAATTTAATATTTTAATTACTTAAAAACTTAATACTTAATTATAGAATACGTTATGATGAATCTTTATTTATATACATAATATATACGATATAAGTATTACGTGTATTCATTAGTGCTTAGATTTAGAATAATTGTATGCAATTTAATACTGATTTTAATGAAACGGTGAACATAAATTTAAAACTAACATGTACTTAGATATCTAAAAATAATAATAGTTATAAAAAATTAATATTTAATACAATATTAATGTTATTTTTGTTAATAAAATGTTATTAAAAAAATATGCAAAAAGATTTTTATCGAAGATTGTAATATAAATTATATTTGATCTTCTTTTTAATTTTATGATGAAAACACCAAAATATAATTTATGTTTTTTATATCAATTGTTATGAATTTTTATTATTATTTTGTCATTATTATAAATAAATAATATATAATTTATAAATCACTAAAGGTAGTTGATTTATTAAAAAATAATCTATTATAATTAATAACAATGTATCGAGCATCTAAAATCAAGTTGTAATAGTTCTTTATATACATTTCTAATAAGCTGCTAAAGAAATATTTATATTTCTTCTATTATTATTTATAATTGTCTTCTATTCTTCTAATCAAGTTAGCCAGAGTGTTTTTTATCATTTAATACATATTTAAGAATCAAACGAATAAGTTTTATTAATAGCTGTCCATAATTGATTTTTAAGGACTATGAATGTAGATTAATTAAATATATTATTTTCTAATTCTTTTATAATTATTTTAATACGAAAACTATTCTATCTATGTTTTATAGAATAAAAATTTATTAGTATATGTTATAAAATACACAAATATATTAATGACTTCTATATAAGTATTTACAGACTTATTTTTTAATACTTTCAAAATAATTTATTTTTAATCATAAATATATGAACATATCTATTATTACTCTTATTATTACTGAAAAGATCTGTAATTCTACAATTTTTAATAAAAGTAAAAAATAAATATTAAAGTTCATGCATGTAAATCCATAAATACGAAATAGCTTTTAAAAAATTCAATTCATAAAAAATATTTGGATGGTATCTATGTGATTATTGAACCTAAAAAATTTATCGATAATGTGTTATAAAAACATATCTTTTATGTTGAATAAGTACATAAGCATAAATATAAAAAATCATATTATCTATATAAAATATTACAATAGTAATATTACAATTTTATATTATTATTTATTAGTAAGTAGAAAGTTAAAATATTGAAATGTAAAAAATCATATTAAGATTCATCAAAAGATTTAAATAGAATCCTTTGTTTCCTTTTTTTATTTTAATAAAAATAAATTAATTTTACTACAGCAATATAATTTTATATTCAAAGCATTTTTTATTTTGAATCAATATAGATTGGTCAAGATTTTTAACGCTAACATTTTATTTCAATTATCTGATTGATAAAATATTTTGAAAAGCTCTAATATTCATATCATTTTATAATTTATTAAATCTTATTTTTATATAGCGTACTGAAATATTTTAATACATATTTTTTTTAATATTCGATCTTATAAAACTTATATTAATATTTAGAAATATAAGTAACTGGTTCATCGAAAACTAACATAATATTTTTATTCGAGAATAACATAAATACAAGTTAAAATTTTATAAGAATTATTACAAGTTTAATGAAATAAAAAGTAAAACATTCCTTAAAAAATATTATTAAAGAAAAAAAGTTATGCTAGAGTTCTGCTGATTTATATGTTATATTTATGTTTATTTTAAATATAATTTGTGATATTATTTATTGTACCTATTCATCTTATTAATAATTGACCAATATGTTAGTAACGTATTTTTGAAATCCAAGTAATTAAAACTAAAGTTTGAATATTCCAACAATTTCCGTCATTATACTTCATTTTAACAAATTATTTTTCCATTCTCGAATAATTTTTTTTTTAATTCAATGATTTAAGTCAGACAATAAATAGTTTAAATCGAAATATATTGATTGATACAAGTAGATCAATATAAAAATAGATAGATAGATCGACAGGTAGGTAAATCGATAAATAAGCAGAACTCAAATAAATTAAATATTATATATTTTATACGAATAAATGAAGTGTTGACTTTAAAAAATATTGAATTATAATTTGATATATTTAAAATAATTAAACAAGAAATATGTATGTAACAAAAAAAAGTAAAAAAATAATTTTTATTATATATTTTGAAAAAATTAAAAAAATATAAAATATAATCAGTTTTTAAATAAAAATTGTAATAAACTTTATTTTTAATACAATTAAGATAAAAATATACAGTATAATAAAAAGCATCAATTTAGGTATAAAATTGTTGAAAAAGTAATAATTGAAAGATATGAAAGTTATCGTTTCTCGTTGAATGAGAGACATACTCAAAAGTATTATTCTAGAAAAAGAAAAATTGAGCGGTAAAGATGTTTTATGATATAATATAATAAAAAAAATTAGTATTATATAAATTAAATTTGTATAAATCATGGTTATTGTTTTTTAATATTAATGTTTAAGTAATTTAAATACATGTATAGTTATCTGTATTAGATACATCAGAGAACTTTTGATACAGGTCATACATTGATTTAAAGACAAGTATTTCGTTATCTTATACAGATTATTAATGATTGTTGTATAGATAATTTTATAGGCATTATTGATAAAAATGTATAACAAGAAATAGATAAGATCATTATTTTGTATTTATTTTTAATGTAATTGAGTTTATTTATATTTTAAGAACAAATTATTAAAATTTGATCTGCCATCTAGTCATCGTTAATATATAAAACGAATTAATATGTATTACTTGTAGTATTATTTATTAATTTTATGAAATTATTATTTACATCTTTTTTTACCGAGATTTATTTTGTAAAAATTTTGTGAGAAATATTCTGAAACTTACATAAATTTAATGTGCAAATAAAATTTATTTTTATTATTTTAACAAATTATATTTTGAAATTCTTAATTTCCGGGTATGAACATAATTTATATCTATTCATATTTTCATAATGAATATAAATTTTTATAAATAAATGATCATTTTTTAAATCTTTTTTTTTTATATTTTCATAAATTAAATATGTAAAAGAAATTATTCCAATTCATAAACAAAACCTTGATTAAATATTCTATAAAATTTCCATAAACTTTAATGTTTTCTACTTGCAGTTATATTGAAAAGCTTGAATAATAATTTAATGGTTTTTTTCGTTTGTTTTTACCTCTGGAAAGTTTTCAATACTAGGCTTTAAATGTAAATATAGATATGAATATATTTATATATAAATTGAATAGCAAAGAAAAAAGAAAGAGAAAGTTATGCGAGAAAATAGACAGGGTGTGTACAAAAGAGGTTGAAAGATTACGTGCTTATCGACAAGTCAGTTTGCCGATTGAAATCAACTTCGCCACTCTGTGGTTAGTCGCATCTCATGCGCAAACAGCCGCGATACAACCACGGGCTAAACAACATTCTATTGGATTACTTAGGTATATTTCATGCTCTCAACCTGGACATACTCGTGTAACCAGCATTCCTTTTTTGTATCTTGCCACCTGAACATTCTTTACTTAAGGTCTATAAATTCTAGAAATTTATGTTCTATATTGCTTTTATATGTACTATTTGATATTCATATTCATTTATGAACTCATATAATTTAAATATTAAAGTTAAAAAAATTTTTCAATTTACTTTAAATTTCACGATATTGCTCGGAATAAAAATTCGTAATTTTTTTTTTCTATGAATAAATGTACATAAAATTTATGAGTAGAAAAGAAATTATATTATTATAGAAATTATTTTAATTAATATAGATAAGCAACTTTAGATTTTCTTACTATTAAAATTTCTTCTTTAAAATGTTTAAATTAAGCGGATTACATAAATTACTTAGAATAAAATTTTAATTACATTGATAATGAAAGCTTGAAAACTACTTATATCTGAAACATGCATTCTACTGCATTTAAATACATAAATTAAAAAAAGTAATATTATGAAAATTTCATATTAGTCGGTATTTATATTATTAGAAGTATATTATATATAACAGATAAATGAAATATATTTATCTTGGCACATATTAACCAGTTCATGTTCATTTAACAATTACTACAAGTTAATTTTAAAAATTTTATAAATAATTTTATTTTTGTTTCAAGTACAAAACTTATAATAAATTTTTTGTTTTTTGAAATTTATCATATATGTAAATAAAATTTTCAACCAAAAACTAAGATTAAAAGTTAATATCATGTACATATCGATATTATAGTTGAAAAAATATCTATCTCTTTAAAAAATTCCGTACATTTTTATTACAATGTGATGGCTATACATTTACATTATGCAGCTAATTAAAATGAAATTTACAGTACGAAATCGATAAATTAAAAGTTATAGAAAAATAAGATATATAATGTAACAAGAGGAGAAGAAACTGGATATGAAAAACAGAAATATAATTAAATAAATTCCTTTTTTCCTTAATTTATTATAAATTATAATGTTACATTATTTAAAAAATATATTGTATTACTACTTATCCAGAAAAAATTTTTCGAACATAAAGTTTACTTAGTTTCGATGATAAAATATTATGTTTATAATATTCAGATATTATGCAATAATTAAATTAATTTTTTTATATTGTTAATATTACTTAAAGCTGCATAGTAAAATATTAGAATATATGATGAAAATTAATGTAAAAATTTATTCCTTATTCTATAACACTTTTAATAGATTTAAATTTAAATTATAGCATTAAGAAGTTTTAATCCGAAGAATAGTATTTATTATGATTTTATTCATAAAATAATTATTATAAAACTAATATAATAAACTTAAGAGTTATATGTTTACAATTTAATGCATGATAATTGAAACGTCTTGTAAATAATTGATGTTTCATTTTCTAGTACAGACTATATGTAAGAATGTTTCAAGAGAACCACAAAATTTTACTTCTCGACGCGTGAGTATCATTTTATATCTAGCCTAACGGTGAGAAAACCTAGAACACTTCCGTTACATTCTGTAAAGCAGATGTGGTATATTGTAAGAAAGTACGGAGACATCGCTGTACTTTTTGTACAAAAAGTCTCTACTGGAATGCCGATTAGACAGAGGGTAGTTTGTGGAAGAGAAACTCCGTTGACAGAAGATACATGAGCACAAGCAAGTATAGAAGTTGTAGAGGCAAACAATATGCAAAGACAAATCTATATGCCTGGATGAATAGGGTGGTGAATATTAGGACAAAAGAATGTGTGCAACGATAGATTAGATGCCTTTTATGCATAAGACAAGAGGAAGAATAATATCGGTGGAGGCATTGATGAGTAAGTTTCTAAGATTCATTTAGAATTCTTCCATGAAATATACATTGTGTATATCATTAAATTATAGTTTTGCAAATGTAATTTTATATTGCCTAGTTTTTTTTAATGAATAAAGGAACTCGCGTGTCAAAATAATTTGAATTTTACATCAATTACTATTTTGATATTAGATTATATATATAAAATTATTGAATTTTTGAAAATTTTATTTTCGACAATACATTTAAAGATATTATTATTTTTTAATCATCTTAAAAATATATGTTTGTATAATTATTATGATCAACATTCAATGAAATTATTTCTGCATTTTCTTTTTATATTTTGAATAAAGATAGACTATATCTGATGCTACTATAAATGTTCCATTTTTAGCTCGGAAGGTAACATAATACAATAGATATGATTATATTTTTAACACAGATGATTTTTTGAAAGATTATCTTTATAATTATACAAAGAATTACTCTATTATTCTAAATAATTAAGGTTATTTGACATAAAAATCTTTAACTATATTTAATAAATTAATAAAGCATCGATATACTGTTTATGTTATTAATTCTATACATTGGTCATTTGATTTAAGTTTTCAAAAAGTTACACGACTGAAAATATAATTGCAATATTTCAATGATGTAATTGAATTCTTGGTTATAATTGCTTTTAAATATGTAATATTACATTATTGCAACTATAAGAATAATTTATATATAGATTTAATTTGTCTTATATTTGTGTAAAAAAATTATTTATATTAAATTTACATCGCGAAATATTTATTGATATGCAAAATATGCAAAATAATGGAATTAAATTTAAATTACAAGTATAGTAATATATAACAGTTAGTATGTAAGAAGCTGCACGATATTAAAATTATTAAATCAATAGGTATACTTGGAGTGACAGTGAGTTACAGGAACAGGAGTAAAGGAAGTATTGAAAATTTTATAAAAATTAAAATACTAACAAGAAAATATGTTCATTTAGCAGAAAATATAAGAAAAACGAAATTAATAATATATTTTTATTGTATAATTAAAGTAGTTTATATAAAAATACATGAAATATACTTTAGAATTAAACTAATAACAATAATAAAGGTAAACAACAAAATTTAAATTGTATTTATTTAGTTATAGTAAAAACTCAATGTAATTTTGTGAATTTCATAATTATTATTATATTATTTTATTACTTATATTTATATTACTACACAAATTGAAAAACAAATTAATTACCAAAAATGGTTGTGGCAATATTTTTTACTGAAATTAAAAGAAATTACTTTATAGGCATATTTATAGCCATTATTCTATTGATATTTATTTTAATCTTTTGTTTTAATTAATCCAAATAAAGTTTTAATTAAAAACTGATATAACAACATACATTTTGTAATCGATAATTTTTTACAATACATACAATTTTAAAAACTTTTAGGAGTACTGGATAATTTATATAATTATATAATTTATATAATATTTATATAAGAAATGTAAAAATAATGAAAAATAAATAATTATGTTCGATGGTTATATTTTCGATAACACCAAAACACATACATCATTTAATATGTCTATTATTGATGTGGAATGAATAAAATTTTCAAGATATTACGTTAAATTAGCTTCATTAACTCTATTTTATTTTTCAATAAAAAATTAGACAAATTGAAATATATGGTAAAATATCTTCTGAAAAATTAATTAATCGTCGTGAAATATAATTTAAGTTATATATAATTTCAATATTTGTAAGAAGCTTTATAAAATCTGAATAAGATGAATAAGTAAGAATTGGTTAGAATGATTGAAGTGGGCTTGAGCATAAAAATACCAAAAGAATAAAAGAAAATCAAAAGAAGAGAGAAAGAGATAGAGAGAGCTAAAGAGAAAGAGAGCGAGAAGAGAGATATTGAGAGGATGGATTTGGAGCTCTGCCACATCGGGAGTGCTCTCCTGTCTCAAGAGCTCTACTGTGATCAGTGATTCTATATTACATACAGTGAGACTTCCTCTACCTTATCGTCATTGTCACTGTTGCGCCGTCGGTACTTATGTTACAGAGAAGGAGCGAGGCCCGTTGCTGTCATTGTAAATCACAAGATAGAATAGAGAAATATGGATAAATGAAGAGGAAGAGAGAACGAACGAACGAGACTGAAAACTGAAGATAAAGAAAAAGAGCGAACGCGAGAGCGAGTAAGAAGAGTGGTGAGAAGCAGAGAAAACAGGTGGAAAAGCTCAGCGAAGCGAAGTAGTTGGAGGGGAGAGTTAATATTGATAATCTCTCTAGCGACGAGAGCTTCTTCGACTGTTGGCTATCTTTCTACATAGATATATTCTTGAAGAGTTAACAAAAAATCTAAGCACGTCGTTCCGATAGTAAAATTGCTCTTTGGACTGAGGATCTCCACGTCCTATTTTTTAATTATGTTCGAATTAGTGATAAAATGTTAAGAGTCCTTTTGTTTCATAAGAGTATAATTAATATTTTTGTTTTAAGTAAAATAATATTTATTCTTTCTATGGATAAATTTGATCATTAAAATCTTAAATTTTTTTATTTTTACTTTGTTTGATTACGTTAAAAATGAATTTTACAAATACCGGATGTTTTATGATTTTGTAAAACATAACATATAAGTGTAATTAAATTTTAAAGTCTAATGACTAAGATGATATTTTTATTTTTTAAATTTGACAATATGTTAAAATTTAATGTAAAGAAAATTTAATGTACTCGATTTATGTAGTTACTCATAGTAATGTAAATAATATATCTATTATTTTGAAATGTATTAAGTTTTTATAAAAGTATATTAATATTTATGAATTAAAAACTACAGCTTCATTTTTATTTAGAAAAATATTTTATGGAAAAAATTTAATATTTATGATAATTTATTTTTCATTTAGAGTTTTATTCTTTGAAAACGAAATCGTATTGAATTTTTTGGATCAAAGTAGTAATTTAATTTAGCATTTTTAAGTGAAATTTAATACATATATTAAAATTTGAATTCATATTAAAACCATCAATTTTGATATATTTTATCGTAATCCATCTTTTTAAATTAAACTATTTACTAATAAATTTGCTTTTAAGGTTAGCTTAGATTTATCGAAATATAAACTTTATTATTTCAAAATTATATTTAATGCGATAAATATTTAATATAAGTAGTATATCATACGTGTAGTAATAATATTTTATTATAAACTTATACCTAATTTTATAATGTATAATATAAAAATAAAAATACGTATATAATAAATTTATCAAGTTGTTATAAATTTTTTTGTTATTTTATAAATGTAGTCTAAATTTTAATGTCATTAAAAAATAATTAGCAGCAAGAATTTTTGTAATTAGCAAATATGTAGTTTTACAGCTTGAGAAAAATGAAGAATATATAAATATGAATTTATTTTGATTAAATAATTAATATATTTCTAATAAAAATAGATATATAAGGAAGATTTGAACAAATATATTAATAAATCCAAAATATGTATAATTACATTCTTTCACTTAATGAGCAAAAAATGTCAACGCATGTAGTAGAAGAAAACTTTTAGTAATCGAGTATATGTTTCGTGAAACGAGGTTTCCCAAATTAAAAACATGCTTTTTAGATATGAAGTAATAAAAAAAATATTTATCGTAAATCCAAATGTGTATATAAATACAATATGAATCAGTAAATATAATATGAAATTTAAACTTTGTTAAAAATATAAGTGCATTTAAACATTAATTACATAAATAAAATGGATATATAATTAAAATAAAAAAGATTCTTATAAAGAAGCATATCATTTTAAATAGAAAATTAAATCATAAATTATAAGAAGATATATAAAGATTAAAAAGAGAACATAGTATTTAAATAAATTAGACTTTAGTTATATATAAATGATAAGTTTGTGTATTCCAAATAAAACTATGTATTTGATTAATAGTATCTTATTAAAAACTGTCACTAAAAAGTTTTTTTTTTAAATAATATTGATATTTAGTTATTGAACTAACATGAAATATTAAATTAATTTATTATTAATATTTGAAATTTGATACATAAACATTTAAAATTTTTATAATTAAATGTATTTGAATGATAAAATAATAAGTATTTAATAAATATATCTACATTCTACTTTTGTATATTTCTAAAAAGTAATTTATGAAGAAGATAAATAAGTTATAAAACTGATGAAAAAATAAAAAATTGAAATTATATAAACATCAAAATATATTGATTAATTCACTGCATATATTTTAGAATAAGTGTTGACAAATTTTGTGCAATTGTTTAAGCTATTATGCAATGTAGTTTAAAATTTATTTCTTAAGATCTTTTAAAGTTTCTAGAATTTAAATTATATTCCATATTCATACTTCATTTTTCTTTTAAATTTGACATTAAATAGATAATCTTATTATTTACCATATATTTATTATTATATTTTTTCAAAATATAAAGTTAATTCTGAAATTTTAGGAAATAATTAATTTTAACATACATACTTTTTAAATATTCAGAAAATTGAAACAACAATTTTTAAATATGTATTAAAATTTAGTATGATTTATTAAAATATTCACATCGGTATTTCCACACTCCTATTCTAAAAATTACATACTACAATTTAGAAGTTTATTTTTAATTTTTTATTTGTTAATTATGTTTAATAATTAAAAAAATAAGTATTTGAATATATAATTTATATTTCAGTTATTATAATTTATTCTCGAATAATAAAATAGAAGATCTGATTTATAATTTTTTTTATATATAATAATTAAATTATTAATTCATCATTTATTTATAGTAAAACAGCATAATTTATAGTGAATTGTTATTAGTAGTTAATTATGCAAATTATTTTTTAAGTAGTTGGCAATGCCTTTTTGAATAATACGTTTTTAAATTATTTTATTTTGTTTACGTAAATTTATATAAACATATATAAAAGTAATTATTTTAATGTAGTATGAATTATTATAATAAAATATCAAGATACAGTTTTATAAACTTAGCATAATTTGTAATATTAATTATTTTTTAATTTTAAGTATTCTGAATTCCAGTTACTATCGAACTTAGTCTAAATTTCGATGTATATTTGGTACTAAAATTTGGTCTTGTTCTCGAGGTATTACATTTTAATGCTAAAGTTTACTTTCAAACTTAAGCAACTTTGAACAATAAAACTTATTATTTATAATACTATAATTTATTTAAAGTAAGATTTATCTAATATTATGCTTTATTTTTACATGATTAACTGCAAGATCTATATTAAATATATATAAATAAATAAAGTTACACGTCTATAAGAAATAAATGTATTTTATAAAATTAAATTGCAAAGCATGTTCTTAATTATTTTCATAAAATAATAATTTATTTTTTATGAAAATAGTAAAGATTATATTTGTTTTTACTCATTTAAAATCGCATGGATTTATTCTATATATATATAATTAAAAAATGTTGAATATATTATTACTAATATGTTTCATATTAACAATATCAATTTTTATAATAAAAGTTTATACAAAAATTTTATCAGAGATTTAGTGATATTATAGTTTAATTTAGATAAATGATAGTTATTAATTTATAATAACTAAAGTTTTTTATATATGCTCTAAATATTTTTTTTGATTACTTATAATATGCTATCTTTTCGACTAAATATTGTTAGAAATGCCAGTTTTCTAAAAAGTATCGCGTATTAAAATATATTTTTGAATTTGTAAAAAAAATTTAGTGTTATTTTTATTTAGAATATTTTTTACCGATTACTTTTAACTTTTTAAATGATATCATATGTTTTTATTTAATATGCTCAGTAGTAATGAATCTCAACTTATCAATGTTTTAGTCGAATTATATAACTAAAAATATATAAAATACTTGAAAAAATATATAATTGTTTAACTTATAACCAGTGATTATAAATAAAAAAATAAAAAATAAGCTAATTTAAGATTGTTATTAGAAACTTAAATTTAAAGTGCTACTATTAATTGTATAAGATAATGCCGTACAATTGTACGTTACAGATAAAGCGAAATGTCAGATACATTCCAGTTGTTCAAACGTTCACATAATTTCATTCCATTTTCAAAATTTCATAAATATATAGCATGCTTTCCAACAGTACTTCACTGTATGGACTATACCCTTCTTCTCTCTTACCAGAGTGTTCTCTTTTACTTTCTCTTCTCTCTGTCTCTTGATTCTAGACCACGGAACAGTCAACTTCAGCCACAGTAATAGTGAGGTACATAATTGCACGCATCCGTAACGGCGTTACATACCGTATTACACTTAAGTTAGCACCCACACTCATATCTTGGGCAACTATATGTATGTATGCGTGCATTAGTGTGCCATTGCTCGTCCTCATTTAAATTTATTTGTGCATACCTACATAGATATCAACCGTATATCTTTATCTCTATCTATCAAACCATCGGCTCATATAGTATTGGACAATGTAATCATTTATTATTTATTGTATCGTATTATAATTTATGCTAATATGGGTATATAGATACATGAATAATTATTTCTTTCAACTTTTTTAAACAATTATGTACAACTTCAAATACAATCAAGGGAATAAAATTGTAATTAATAAAAAGGTATATAGACAAGCTTTATGTAAGAAGGTATATAAATAAAATTTTTGGTTAATTTAACAATATTGTAAAATAATTTTATTAAAAATATTGTATCCATTTATGGTTACATTAAGTAGTTGATTATAATAAATTTTTTTCTAATATAAATAAAACTGATAAAAGTGTCAAGCCTATAATTTAATAAATATATAATTCCAAATTTAGAAAGTTTTAAAATACTGCTACATGTTTTTTTCAGTCGTTTACAGAATACAACATTCTTCGATATAACAATTACATAGCTTGAGTATTATTGTTATTAAAATGATCGAATATATACTTAAAGGCATTTAAATTGATATTGAAAAGTATGTATATGAACCTTTGTCGAATATAAAAGTAATTAATACGTATTAGATATATCCATGAACTTTCTCATATGTTCAAATTCTGATTTATGATATATTCATGATTATTAATTATTTACAAAAGATTTTTAAAGATATTAAATTGTAATATATATAAATGTTATAAAATAGTATAAAATATTTAGTTTAAACTATATAGGAAATACTATTGAATATTACATAAGATTAATATTATTTAAACGTTAAATAAAGTATAATTTAAGATAAAATTTAATAAGTGATCATCATACAGAATCAAGAATAAGCAAACACAATATTGGATAAAGTTAGTTTTTTACAACATAAAAAAATAAATATTTAATATACTTAAACTTTTAAATATAAACAATTATGCTCCTGCAATAATTTAAAATTATTATAATATTTTAAATTATATAATAATGCTTAAATTTGTTTTTATATTTTTATACATTTATTTATTTTATTTGTTTTCAATATTTTTCGAAAATTAAAAAAAATTTGAATAATCTATATTTTTTAATTAACCATGATTATAAATTTTATCGTATTAACTATTATGAGTTTAGCTATAAGAACTAAATCAGATATAAACAGAACACATAATGTTTTTTAAATATAATATAATATAATATAGATGAAAACGTACTATAATATTATAATTATTTGAAAAAAAATAATTTTTTAATATTAGATTTTTATGTATGAATATTATAATTTTTTAATAACTTATTCTTTAAAAATAAAAAGTTTGAATTTGTAATACTAATATATCTGACTATAAATTCCATTTTAAATATGTATTTTAAAAAATATTTTAGGATTTCAATCTATACATCTTTACATTTTATTAAAATATTTTTAATGTTGACTAGTAAACAAAGTACTTTTTATTATTTTGTGTATATATATACACATAAATATTTAATAAACGTAATAGTAATTAATAATATGTTTGAATTATACATTGAATATATTATAGTATTTTGTGTATATATCTTATTAAGTATATTAATAATGCGAAAAATTAATTTAAAAAATATCTTTTTCAGAAAAATATTTAAGTAATATTGATTAGAAAGGTAAGAAAATCGGATATTTAATCGTGATTTTAAATATACAATACTAAGTGGTACATAATATATACTAGAACAGTATTATAGAAAATATATTAGTGTATTATTTACTAAGTATTTATTTCAATGAATATTTTCTGATAAGTAGTAGATCAGAAATTGTTCCTAAGATAAATTTATCCCTTGTGAATATTTAAATCAAAATTTTGTAGAGAAACTTCTATAAAATAAAGGAAAACGTGATACAATGTGAATAATTCGAAGAAAATACAGAAGAATAAAAGATAAGTTTCAGTTGGGAAAGAAAAGGAAAAATGTAGACAAGTGTGGAAAGACGAGTAAAGACGTGGAAGAGAATGAGGAAAGTCAGGCGAAATTAATACGTGAGTGAAGTGTAGTACCGTGGAATCTTGCTGAAGGGAAATTAACGGAATTTCGAGTTTACTTGAGCGTTGACTGAAGGCCTGTCGAGGAGAGTTTCGAAAGTACTGTTCGCCGATAGAGTGTTACACTATAGTTAAAATTAATGTGAAATTATGAAGACAAAAGTCTTCATAATTTATCTATAATTAGAAAAATAACTTTTTTGGTAATTTTTTTAAATTTTTTCCTATTTTATTTTTTTTATTTATACAAGAAGACATATTTATCTAAATTGATATTGTGTAATATATAACTAGAAATATAAAAATTTTTAACAGAAAAATTAAATTCACGTTTAGGAAATCACAATTTACGAAATTCAAGAAAGAAATTATAAAATATACTCATGTATTTTATATATAATCGCTAAAAATTTAATAATATTTCTTAATTTTATAATTAATAATACTAAAAATAAATTATTTATTCATTGATTAAAAACATCTAATATAGTTGAAAATGGTACATTTATTTGTAGTACCTTATAATTATGTTTGATTTTTTGAAAATATACAGGTATATAAAGCATATATTGTAAAGTAATGAAGTACATAAAATTAATGTTTATTTTTTCATTATACTGAATTGTTTTAGTCAAAATTGTAAAAGAGTTATGAAAGTAGACTGTATGTAAATAAATATTTCAATTAATTAAAATAAATTATTGTGTTATTGTTACTTATAACTTCAATAATTATTCTTTACAAACATAAAACCTTTTATAAATCTGTTAATCACAAACGGATTATTTTTGAGTTTAGATGTAATCAGAGTAGTTCTGTATTAAAAAAGCTGGTTCATTAAAAACATAAATGTTGATTACGTCATAAATTTAGCAGTTTCATATGCAGCAGCGATCATATTTTCCTGATATTTTTAGAAAAATTGTAAATTGTTTGTTATATTTATCAGATAAGTTTAAAATGTATTTTTGAATTATAAACAATTATTACAATAAAAAATACTTAAATTACAAACTGATAATACTATTAAAATTTTATATTTCTAAGATATAAGTAATAATATATGTTAGGTAAATTTTAGATTTCAAACGATATTAAAATTTGTACTTAGTTTATCTATGATTATCTATTTGTATGAATTATTTTAAAGGTTGTTTTACAACTAACTTAATTAATTGATAATGAAACTAGCTTTAAAATTATTTCAATAATAAGATAAATATTAAGATGAAATAGGAAATTTTATACGAAATTTTTATTTTTTAATTAAAATTTTTATTCAAACAAAATTTTTTTAAATTTCTTTAATTACTCTTGTCAAATATTCATTTGCAAAAAAATAAATTAACGAAGAAGAATAACCTGCAAATTGTGAAGAATTTTTTGTTATAAAAAGTAATATATATCTTCAGCAAACAAATAATTTAATTTGAATAATTAATTTTGTGCCTAATTAAATTTCTCATAATGTATTAAATATTATATGTTTTCCTTATTTACAAGGGCACATAGCTTTTATAATAAGTGCTACTAAGTTTCAATAATACACGCAAATATTTAATTCAGAACTCTCACGTAGTAAATCTAGCTTATCGTTTTGTTTCGTTATAAGAGTTTGTATGCATTTAAATGAAACCTTTTTATTTTTAATCTGAGGGTTCATTATCGCTCGTGAAAAATTCGATAAAGTTTCGACGGCAAAATGGGCTACTTACGAATTTCCACATAACTAAAGAGCACGGGATATAAGTGGTTAAGGTATAAAAATATACCTTCAACGGAAAAAATATACGATAATGTTATAGGTATATGTAGGTGTGAGTACATATATTTATACACCGAGACTAGAATAGTAGGTCGATGTCCGTCAAAGGCCACGCCAGTACACGTAGTTTCTTTCATTCGAATGACTTTTTCAACGAAGCGAATGAATCCTGAGCAAAGCCATTAAGCTATGTAAGAGAGAATATTGCAGCGAAAAACTACACTTGCAAAAAGTAGGAAGAATAGAAGGAGGAATTCGTTCGAAGTTTAAAAGGTGAGGTGTGATTTTCACGAGATACGAACTCGAAAGTCAATTTCCGCTTTATCAACTTCTTTTATTCGTAAGTTTTCATTTAATAATAGTCTAAAATTAACTCAAGTTTTTAATTTCAAGAAATAAAACACACTTAAAATGATTTAATAATATAAAATTTTCTTTTTATCTTAATACAAATATAATATATATCATTTATTAATCGTAAATTCCGAATGCATGCAACGAAAAAAAATTAGTTCAAAAGTTTCAAAAATAATTGGAAAAGAATTCTTATGTTAAATTTTATTAATTATTCAATTTTTTTTTCATTATAAGCTAAAAAACTTTTAAAAATGTTTAATTTATTCAAAATAATTCAAACGTAAAATTACTCTGTATTAGTTTACTAGAATAAGATAATTCTTTAACAAATAAATAGATTATAGATACCGAATGAATGTAAAAATTAATGTATTATTATCCAAGTTTTTGAACGCTAACACAAAGATAATAAATTATTCAAATTTGTATATATAATAATGTTATTAAAAACAGAAACTTTATATAACATACTCTTTGATGAAATACTATTTTGAATTTCAGAAATATAGTTTGAAATTATTAAAAAATTAAAAATAACCAATTTTCATTACGCTTTATGTATAACTTTAACTAAAACTTTCATAATATTAATTAAAATAAAAAAATTATATGTCGAAAAATAATTAAAGTTGTAATAAATTAAAAATTTTTATTCAAAATATTATTTTAAAAATATATTTTTGCTCATAATGTTTTATGATTTTTTAAAATATTTGAACACGAATTATCAATTTAATAATATTTTATATTAAAAATAAGTATAGTGAATAATAAGTACATTAAGAATAATATATAGTGAATTTTGAATTATTTTATAATAATTGATTATTTGATTTTTAATTTATAATGATATATATAATACAAAATTTTATTAATTTAGGTTTAATCAGTAATACATTATTTTTTATAAATTTATATAACATTATTTAATTTAAAAAATTTGTAAATATGAATTCTAAGATGTATCTTTTACTGTGAAGAATCATAATTATTTAATGTTAAAAAAAGTATAATATAATTTGATTTATTCTAATAATTTTAATTAAAAATATTACAGCTTTAATGTATAATAAAGACTAAAAATATTAAATTATAAAGGTTAAAACATGTACAAACATTATCATTAGCGATTCAAATATATTTTTGTATATTTCAGAAAAATTAAAAGTTATAACTGCACATATAAGAAAAATGTGAATAGGCGTATAGCTGTACGCTGAAAAGGCACACGATTGTAATATAGTATTTAGAAAACTTGATGCATTTAACTGGATATGCATATTCTTTAATTACTTTTACCAGAACGCCTAAAAGCAAGATTGGCTTTAGTCGATCGTTAATACCGTGCGCGATTGACCTACTTTGAACACCTTCTCACCCTTAATCATTCATGCGAGATTAATTCCTACGAGGCTAAATTAATAACGCAAGTAACTCTACGAAAATACTGGGTTCTAATTTTAGAGACGCTTTCTAGCTCAAAAGAATTTCCTCCTGGGTCCATTGGGCTGCTGTACATGTGTTAACGTATGACGTCAAATTTAATGGATAACGAAGTCAAAGTCATGCAATGTTATACCATGACATGTACTTGTAATTACATAAATTTAGATAGATAGAATAATGAAGAATTTTTCTATTTTAGAGGTAATACTTAAACATCGATATTTATATGTTTTAAATATTTTTTAAAATTGCCATGAAAGTATGATCGTATGAAATTTAGTTTCATTTCATATTATGAAATACATTATGAATTTATATTTCGATAAATTTTAGATACCGTTAAATATAATAAATAAATCCAAGTTACATATGAATTTAATAAAATATACTCTGTTTATCCACGCAACTTTTTTTTAAACGAAGTTCTTTTTATTGTAAGTAAATATTGCGATAGATATATTTACTTTGTAAATTATTACAAACTGAAATATATATGTGTATGTTACATAGATATAGTAAATAATTTTTATTATATTACTCTAATATTTTTTAATTAATCTATTTCTTTTGAAATTACGTTTCATCAAATACGATGATTGTTTAATGTTTTATATTTCTAAAATGTAAGCAGTCCTATATCGTATCGTAGTACGGTTTAGTGAAACTAGATATAAATTAAAATTTATCGTAAAATCAATCTTAATAGTCAAGAAAATTGAATGCATCAAATCATTGTTTTAGTTGTATTATTAATAACAGCATATATTTATTCAAGTTTATTATTTATTTCACGTATAAATATTGCACTTAAATCTCATTCTTATATAAAATATTTACATAAAATAAAAAATGTTTTATCAATAATTCAGTTCAATAATCTTCATTATCAATGTAGTACATTAATATATTCAATTTTTATACATAAAACAAATTAATGTATCAATAAATCTTATTATAAAATATAACAAGTTACAATGTCAGTTTGAGAACGGTAAATGTATCTTCGGTTCACATGCTTAAGCGTCTGTGGTATCGAGAGATACGAGGGTCATGTGAGTAGTCATTACAAATACAAATCAACGACTTACATTGCGTGCTGCATAATACGAATAATATTTTATCCTTAATAACGCTAAGTTATCATTAAATAAGTTATACGAATACTACTTTTCCTTTTGCTACTTTTATTTAAAAATGTTTAAACGTTACAAGTATTTCGTAGTATACGTATATATATATATATATATATATATATATATGTATTTACTTATTTAAATACGTACATTGCAAGGCATTTGCTAATTCTTGTTAAAAATATATCCAAATTTAAAGATTAATTACAGGCCTGATCGTATTTCAAAATCACTCATTCGAAGCTAATAATCGCTTTAATAATTATATTTTTAGCGTACGTTGTTCGAGTTATGTAATTAAAAAGAGTTACGACTCAACGATATTACAGGAGAAGATCTTTCGCGTACCGAAAGCGTAGTTTTCAACATCGTGGAGAGAAACGAAAGATACACGAAAAAAGAAAAACGTTTGCAAAGACTTACGCGGCATGGGCGAAGGGCATTCGATGCGTTGCTGGCATTAGGACGGCGGTAGCCGCGAGGAGGGTGAAGCTCCAGGACATCGCGTGAGGCGACTTCATCTCGTCGACGAGTAGCGGCGGCGATCGACTGCAGGACTCCGATCGAGTTCCTTGCACCTGCCGTAGTCTCCTTCGTAATTTACCTTCTCAACGTCCACGCGTCTACGCGTCAACGCGATTATTTTTGTATTTCGCTGTCCACCCCTTCCTTCGCACCAACGGTCGCGCACTCCTTATACCTTACCTTTCTCTCTTCCCGCCAAGAAAAAAAAGGGCACCCGATCCTCACCCAATAATCGTTCACCCCACGCACTACTGATATTCGTAAATTACTTCCGTATTTGGATAAATTATTCTCACTTATTGGATACAAAGAGTCTGGGCGTGGAATCTCGTCTCCCCGTCTCGTATCACTACACCTATGCACACGTACTTGGAACGAGAATTTCGTTCTTTGTACGTGTTTTTATTTCGTCCGCGTCAGTCGCCGGTATATCGTAGCCGGTAGCGATATTGCCTACTCTTTCTTTAGTATTCGCACATTTTCGAAAGCGCGGAAGCGATGTGCAAGGTTGAATTCGAGCTGCGCCGGCTTGGCAGTGCTTCCTCCTCTTTCTGCTTCTCCCACTGGCACCGCTATCGCTGCTGCTTTTACTAATACTCGTGTTGATCTCCGACGTCGGAATTTCTCTTGCTGTTCCTTGTCCTCGATCGTCGAGGAAAAGGACCGCGGATATCCCGAAGGAGTTATGGAGGAAAATGGAATTTTCGCGATTGAAACGCTTATGACACGGAAAAACTCACTCGACGGTAAAAGACAAATAAAATAACATCATGATGATATATAGAATAAATGAAATTACAGAGAACGCAAGATAAGAAGCAGAGATAAAAAATGATATGTTGCAGAAATAAAACTTTCACGTGGACTCGATTGAATATCTATCGAGTCTTCAAAATGTAATGAAAAATAACGATAAAAGTCTCGTACTCTATCCTCGTAGTTACCAGATAAGAACAAAGTAGTACAAGAATTCAAAAATTGCAAAGCTTAAAGCAAAAATTAGTTATCCAAGGCGTATAATTAAAAATTTAGGAGGAGAGACAGATATATTTTTACTGTACGTAAGAAGGGACTCGGATGCTCTCGGAGAGCAGAATATTACGCGAGCGTCTGTGTATGTGAACGATGCGACGATGATATCGCGCGACGTCGCGGTGTCGGGAGCACAGCCTCCTTCCTCTTCTCGCGACGCACGCACACACAGCCTCTCCTGGTCCTCTTCCTACGAGGACGACGTCTCCTGCGCTTCCTTTTCGACAGCGGCTTTCCTTGTAGTATCGGTCCGCAGCTTTTTCGTTTGCACGTTCCACGTCGTCGTCATCCGCTCTTCGGGCTTCATCTCGAGGCTCCTGGCCGATAACAACAACATACTCGTACCGAGCGGAGATCCTGTTACCGATACAACCGGCCTCCCCCTCGAGGACGGGGAGCGCGGACCACGGGCGATGTCCTTCGTCGCGTGAGCTTGCTGCTTGGCTCCTGGAACGCTGCAGGGCCTCGCTACCACACTGGACATCTCCTCACGAGACGGTCGCACCCGCGCAAATCCGCGCTCGGGAGTGGCGCTCAACGCTCTGCGTCCGGAAGAGTGTAACACGCGCAGGCGCTACCCCACCCGGTCCCATCGACGGATTTTCCATCTCCTTCCTCGGTTAGCGCTGCTGCCTCGAAGGCAAGCAACCCCTGCGCGCAATCCTTACAAGTATTGCCTTTTCTTTTTTGCACGCTACGGGACTCGATCTTCGTACACCTCTCCGATGGCTCGCCTTTCCTTTGCTTCCTCGCAGGGTTGGATCGCTCGAGGGAATCTCTCCCTCTTGGTTCAAAGGGAGCTGGGAGGTCCAAGCTATCGTTTTCTCCTCTCTTCCACCACTTCCCCTGTCCTCCTGTCCTCCTGTCCTCCTGTCCTCCTGTCCTCCTGTCCTCCTATTCTTCTGTCCTACTGTCCTGCTGTCCTCTTCTCTTCTGCTCCTCCGCTCCCCCGCTTCTCCTCTACTCCTCTCCTTCTCTCCACCTCGCCATCTCTCCTTCTCTCGTTCTCTTTGGCCCACTAGGGCACGGAGGGAGTAGATATCGTTCGCACATCCGTCGTACGTATGTAAGGCCTACGTAACCGCGTGAGAATGCATGGTGGGGATGCGGCGTACCGATGGCTGACTCGTACTACTGACCCGGAGACTGCGTGAGCTACTCTACGCCATACGCCCGGTACCGTGTCCCGGTCCTCGCTCCGAATTTTCCGGACGACCGAACGCGAACGATCGTAGCGTTGAAAACCTAAGAGTAAGCGTGATTTGTTTCTAGTGATCGATGCTATTGATTACAACTCGTTTAGGAAAGGGAAAAATTGATATTTATTCTATATGTTGGTCGGTGTATCGATAATGATTCAATAAAGGAATTACATGCTCCTGATTTAATATTACGATGTAACGGTGCATTCCAGTTGCATAAAGTTTCATGTATCGCATCGTATTATATGAAATTAGTAAAATCCATACTGAGTATATTGCATAATTACGAAGGCCACTACATTTTATAAATCTAATTACAAGTTTTTTTTCTATATTTGCAAAACTTATAATTAAAATTTTTCAGTTAACATTTCAAATAGTATATACACTTTTTATTTCTTTCATGATAATTATAATTTTCATTATTTAATGATAAAGTATGATCGATATTTACTAACAAATTTGATTATATTAGTACTTTTTAAAAAATAACTTAATGCTTTACTTTCATCGTGTAATTTAAAAATTTTACAATGCAAAAACATTTTACTCTTTTTATTGTACCTTAAAATAAGTATTTTAATTATAGTGATTAAAACATATACATGAAACTTTATTTATAAAATAATTTTATACATGATTATATGAGATCTTATATAATGTTCAATATTTGAAAGTTGATATAATAAAATAATTAAAAAATAATTAATTGATAATTAATAATTAAATTTTATGATTTTTTTTTAATACTATAACAAGACTTAATTGAAATTTTATATTATATAATTTACGAAATATTGCATTTTAAAATTAAAAAAAAAGGGTTTCTTACAAGGTAATGATATTAAGAAGATATAATTTACAGTCGCTGTAATATTTCGTAAATTAATTTGGAAAGTCTTATTCAATTTAATAACAATCTATTAACGTTATGATTGTAAAAAATTAAAAAATTTCTGTAATGATATTTATAATAGAATTCTATTATATTTTCAGAATTTGAGTATATTCCATTATATAATATAACATTTGATAAATAATTAATAGATCAAATCATTATATTAATATCATTAATCACTATGAATCTTTTTTCCATCAAGCGTATAAAATTTTGTCAGATCATTTCATTATACTTCCAATAATAAAAAATAAGTGAATTTTGTACTGTGTAATTGTTCTTTTAAAAATAATTTTATTCATAATATATTTAAATGTTGTGTAAATAAATATTTTTATATATTTTGATACTATATAAAAATAATACAATATATAGAAAATATAATAAAAATTAAATAAATTAAATTAAATTTCTCACAAAATTTCTTATTTTCGGAATGTTTTGAAATTTCCAGTATCAACTATGTATAATGAGTCTAGATATTACACTGAAATATTGTTCAGAAAGTTGAAAGTATGACTGGTATCAAATAAAAATATTTACTTGTCAAATTTAAAGAATATATTCGTGAATTCTGTACCTATTTTAAAATTTATATTTTTACTTAAAGTTTTTTTATTTAAAAAAATTACACCATGAAAGGTTAAAATCACAGTAAAATTAGTTTTTATTTTTTTTACTAAAATTAAAAATTTTGATGAATTTAAAAGGTTTAAAGAAGTTTTTATGAAAAGAAAAAAATATTATTTTAATAAATTGCAGAAATTAGTTATATTTATCGTATCTATAACTTTTTTTTAAAACTTTAGATGACTATTAAAAATTAGTTAAAAAGACTTTTTAATAACTTTTATAATAAAATATTTTGGTTCAAATTTTTATATTATTTTTTAATAAAATATATTGTTAAGATAATATAGAAGAATTACTAGTAGAACTTGCTTGTAATTGATTCATTGTCATAAAATTTAAAAAATTGGAAAAATCGAGTGTGATCCAATAAAATTTCTAGTAAATTGTATAAGTCTTGTTGTTGGATATTTCTTACTTTTATAATAGAGAAAAAATATGAAAAGAAAAAATATCAATAAGGTATAGATATAAAATCCTTTTCTAGATCTTCTTTGGAGTATTTCTGATTTTTCTTTTTAAAAACAGTATGGCTACACTTAAGTATGACTAGCTTCGTAAACTGGTATATTCCGGTAGTAAGATAGTTTGCCCTCTATTTCGTTCTTTTTTTTTTCTTAAAGAGGAAGTTGTATATAGTTATATAGTTAGCCTTATGCCGTCGAAAATTTACGTAATATTTATTAGACGAGCAATCGATTTTAACCTGTAGACTAGACGAGAAGGTTATCGAAGGTTATCGAAGGAACAGTTTGGGAAAATATATAATTACATATTCACAGTATTAGTTACCGTTATAAGAGCAAACGCAAAGTTGATACTTAATTATTTAAATTGGAAGTAATTGAGTAAAAATTAAAGCTCAAGCTTTTATATATAATTAATTGCTGAATTAATTCTATCATTAGCAACAGTTTTCTAGAGAGTCAAATTATCGTTTTTGTTAAATTAGTTATGAGCTCATCTGTTAGTTTCCTAATTTAGCGTACCTTTTTACGCTAAATTAGATAAATTAAACATATAAAAATTATTCATCTGTTATTTATTTATTACACTTTCATAGCAAAAAACAATATGATGTAAAATAAAATTTATCGTTGATAAATATCGCTGATAATTCATCACTCTTATTCCTCGATCAACTAAATTGATATGCTACACCATTTATAGATATTCATCCTTTATAAAACTCTAAAATCATTGTATATTATAAAAAATTTTAAAAAATTATATTAGATACTATTTTCTAAAGATATTTCTTTATACATGTAATAATAATTATGCAACTCTGTGTATTGATAATAATAATAATAGTAATTGTATTGATCACAATAATAACACAAAGAGGTGATTATTACAGATTTAAATGCTGCAGGATATATAGGATTATACAATAATTTACAATAATGATGGGCAAGTGATATCAGTATTAATCATTAATACAGATATTACATTTATTGGAATCTTTAATAACCAAAAATGGGAATGAACATTAATTATCTATAAGTTTATTTTGTTTCATTCAGTCAAATTTGTACCAGCTCTATCTTTTAATATTTATCTGCAGAATTTAACTTCTTCCATCTTTATTTTTTTTGTTTTTGAAACATCTAGACTAAACTTGCCGTTTTAGAGACAATTCTCAAATTAAAAATCAACATCTCTTTCAATTTTTCGAATTTATTACGGGAATCTTGTAAATAATTTAGTTTCATCAATTTTCAAATTTTTCATTTAATGAAGTTAACTCTTATTTATTTATACTATTAAAAACTCTCGTACACATAATTAAAACTATATCTTAATGTGATATCCTATTTTAATTTTATATTTATTTATTATACGTGTAGTGAAAATTTTACAAAATACATCCATATACTTTGAAAATTCAAATACTAATGAATCCTTTTTTAATTTCAAAAGTATAATAAATATTCAGCAAAAATAATATTAAGTTTTATCGACTTTCAAAAATCTTTACTTGTAGGTAAATATCAGTTTTAAAAGACTTAAGAAAAAGTTAACTACTATATTATTAATCGATTCAAATATATATTCTTCTTCCATGTTTTCGGTAAATTATATTTTTTTAAATTAACATAGAAAATAAGATTTGTTTAATAATCGCTAATTTTATGAAAACTAGATATGCAATATATTGTTATGTATTTGTCGAAAAAATTTATATTTTTAAAATTTTTCAGACACTATTTAAGGGCATATAATTATTTATATAACTTAAGGTATTTAATAATATTATATATCTATTATATTTATAAATTTGAATATTATATTATCATGGATTGTATTATTTGCTTATAACATGTTTCTTAAATTATAATTTATAATAGTATTGTGTAATCGAAAAGTGTTTAATATTAATTATAAAATTATTTTTAGAAAACAGCCAAATACCCTAATATTTTCACGTTTGGGATCTTATTAAAAAATAGTAGCATACGAAGTATCGAGAAACATTTTTTTATTAAATTCGTCATGACTTCATAAACTCATGATTTATTTATCGAAAAGAGAAAACGGTTAATACTTAAAATAAAATGGACTATGGTATTACTCAGCATATTAAAAAAGTATTGTATTTTGTATTGTATTTCTTTTGGAAACCATCTATTTGACTAGTGCGCTTGTTCCACGACGTTCGAACGTGAATATTCGGCCTGTTTCATGCACAATTCATCAGTCTCTATACAATAGCAGTATAGCCCAATAGTAATATCCAACAGCTCCATAATTCTCATGATGATACATAAACCATCATTAAAAATGTATATGGTCAATATCCGGAACTATGTTGAGTATCGCCGTGTGTTCAGTACACTCTTGAGTGCTATATTTCAGCCATAGTGTTAAAGCTTTCGTTATGTTTTAAGTATAGAATTCTAAACAAAGATTGAGCAGATCATCACTTGTTATATCCTCATAAATGCCTTTAATAGCATTAAAACTTCGATGCAAAAAACTCTTTTATGTGTATAAATTTGCAGGGTATTTGTAAGTTTGACCTTCTGTCATATATCCCACGAGTCGGTAACAGATGCGCATTTCTCATGCTAAAGCTCTAGTCAGTAGATATTTTATATGTATATAATGTGCGTATAATATCTACTTGATTAGAAGATTACATTGTATGCATAAACTTGTAGTTAATTTCATATAAAATTTTAAAATATGCACTATTATATATTTTAGTGTATCTTATACAACTATAATTTTTATTGTAAAATGAACGTAAGAAAAATATATCTCATTTATCTTTTGTATAATCTTCCATCAAAATGTTGAAATATTGACAGTAGTTAATTAATCGTATCTTAAAAATATGCTAAATCTTATTTTAATTAAACGTCTAACTTTTTTTATTATTATTACTTATTTTTCTTCTTTTTTATTCATCAACTCAACTTATAATGCAAAGATTTATTCGTGAACAATCTGAAAATTTGATCAAAAACTATTAATATTTGATTTATTTTTTATTAATAATATAAGCAACTCTTGAAGATATATATATAAAATAATTATTACTATTATTTTATATGTAGACTATATATACTAAAATTTGAATAAATCAATTTTTTAATCCTTAGTATAGAAAGTTTTTTATTTTATTACTTTTGTAACATTTATGTGATACAATAATTTAATTTTATATAAAAATTAAAAATATACGAATATTTATAATATAAAAAATACTTCTATCACAAGATATATTTTTCATATTTTTAATTGAAATTCCTATATAATTTAAAAAGATAATGTAAATGATTGAAATAAATCGAAGGAATTATATATTGAATAATAGTAACTACAATTTTCAAGATATTTTGTCATCTTTAGGTTATAATGATAAACTGAAAAAAAAATATTACGTTATTTATTTCTAATAAAATTATGCATTTTAATGAAAAATTTTATGTTTATTGTGACAAAGAATTTCTCCGTAAATTTAAAAAAATGAAGAAATTAATTTAATCATAATTTTTAACCAGTTATTCCGTAACTTTATTCATATAATTTGTAAAAAATTAAATTAAACAGCTACGTATATAATATTTTTCATATAAATATACTTTTTATTCTAAAAGAATTTTTGATGCTTCTGATACTTTCAAACGATACAAAATAACTACAAGTAGAATTTAATTCATATAATCACCATATATAATAAAAACAAATATTAATACAAATTCAAATCAGTTATAGAATAATTTATTGTTTAATGCATGGGTTATTATTAAAAATTTTTTTTATTTTTTTAATTATTTAATTTATCTATGTAACGATCTTTCAGTTTTACAGATTTTTATTTCATTGTGAAAAAATATCAGCAAATTATATTTTATTATTAAATTACCGTTTCAACTTCAATTTAAAGATGTTTTTGAATAATACTAAGGATCACTGCAACTTCACTCAATTATTATTATACATCTTTTATACTAACTTATATTTCATAACTAAAAATAAGAATATTATTTGAGAAAAAAATATTCGTTACTATTGCATTTAAAACTTAAAAGAAAAAAAATATTTTAGAAATCACAGATTAAATTTAATTATTACATTCTTTGACAAACTAGATTTATATTCTTTTATTATAATTTTATTCGATTTCTTATTATATTTGATTTTGTATGAATATTAAAAACATTTTTCTAATATTGAAGGTTGATTTGTGAAATTGAAATGGTTTTCAGAATTTTCATTGTACTTGATCATAATAAATTTTTGAAAATATGTGCGATATCACGACTGTGTGAAGTTTCTTTTTACGTCATAGTATACACGTATGTTACTTAATTGAAGTTTTCCCTCTTTAGCCTTTATTTTGTGATAAACTAGTTACAGATAGCAGAAGATTATTTATTATGAAAATGAAAACGAATGACTTATTTTAATCGAATAATTTTTTTTATGGTCAAATAAAACAATATGAAGAGCTCAAGAAGATTTTGTTTGAATAGAAGAAGTTTTTATGAACCAAACATAAAAGAATTTTTCTTTTTTTAAAATTATATCTGTGAAGTGTTTCCAAATTATTATATATTACATTATATAATTTAGTAATACATATTACCGTATTATAGAAGAAATATGAAATACGAATTATTTTTTAAAGTAGCCGTCACCTAAGATAAAATCATGTAAATTATTTACAATTAATAAATAAAAATGTTTGCTACTAAAAACAAAAACTACTATATAAATAAAAAATATTTGATTTGCAAAATATATTATCGCCAAAGTTTACTTATTATTCTTAGAATTTCTTTTATGATTTAAAATTTAAGTATTTTATAATTTTTTAATCTCTTTTAACAGTAAAATAATACATTGATTAAATCAGTATAACACAAAAAATTATGTATTAATAAAAACAGTTTGTTTTCAGCTGTTATAAATCGATTAAAGCGATATTGAAATATTTTAAAATTAATATTTCAAAGGAATTATAAATCGATTAAAGCGATATTTAATATTTCAAAATTATATATTTATATATTGTAATTGATCTATATCTTTTATAAATAAAGATTATAACTATAAAAATATGAAAGTTATATCTTTTTTGTTAGATATTCTAAATTCGTTGTTACATACATTATAGTGTATTCATTATTTTTGTTACTTTTAATTAAAAAAAAATTGAGAGTGGAATATCAAAAAAGTTTTCCTTCAGAAATATGGTTAGCAATTGTATAATTATTGTATAATATTGTATAAGTATATTTGAAATATATAGGGAACTATAAGCAGAATCCAATGATTGTCCCTTATTAAAATTACTTAAGTAAGAAAATACCTCATTAAAATTCAATAGAAATTTCCTAAAAATCGAGTTATTTACATTAAACAAGATTGAAGATAAAGTTTCATTCTATATTCTTTTACTTGTAATACGTATTATCATTCATTACATGGAATATGTTGAAATCTTACATTAAAATTGGCTAAATAATTTTTTCTTCGTTAATACTGTAATCATTTTTTTCATCTTTATCGAATAATACTGTATTTTATGTATTCATACCATATACCATATGCATCTGTAAACTTTTATTTATTAAATATTAATTAGCCAATTTAATATCAACAAATTATTACATAATATTTTATCATTTTTTCTCTATAGCATGCTTGCAATAAAAATATACTTAAAATGTAGTCATTTATGCTTATACTTAAATTATATGAATTAAAATTCACCTTACTGTTTAAGTACTTTAGCTGATTAATAATAATTTCTAAAGCTAACAAATACTCAAAGGACTAATGTACATGTATTGAAAGGAATGATGTATATTAAAGTATTTGCAAACGGATTGTGATATATTGAAGGAGCCTTCTCTTCTTGTATTTCATAGTAACATAACAAATATATGGTTTGTTAGAAAGTCAGTTTGCACAAGTTTTACACTAAATTTCGAGTTAAATATTATTTTAAATGTTTCAACTTTAATATCCATAAATTTCGTGACATTTATTGTTGTTAATTATTCTTTTATTAATATATTTGTCATAAAGTTTGTTTTTAATATATGTAGTCCAATGCTTGACAGAAGTAATAAAGGTAGGTTACAATAACGATATGTTCAACTATTTAAAATAAATTTATGTGTTAATTAAAGGTATTAATAAAACTTTTTGATCCTTGAAAGTATCATTTTTGTTTCGAAAAAAAATAACTGTATCCGAATTTGTATCTGAAATAAATTTACAGTACCCCGTAAAAACTCCAATGAGCTTTAAGTAAATGATAACTAAAATATAAACGAGAATTTTTTTTTTGAAAAAAATCCTTATATTGGTCAAACACGGTCATTTATTTAAAATTTCTTTCGTTGATATCTTGAAATAGTTTTTAATTATTTTAATTATTTCTAATCTAGACTAAAAAAAATTTTTAATTTCAAACTTATAATCTAAGGTATTTAATATAATTGTATAATTTAACAATATTATTGTTTATATAATTTTAGTAGAAGGAATGGGATGAAAAAAAATCGTTAGCAAACTAATATAAAAGTACAAATAATTATTTCAGATACATACGTAACCTTAAAATATACAGGTCTGTCGGTTAGACTAATATTTCTATGTATTATTCGTATCCTTACAAGCAGATTATGAACAATAAAAAATAATTTTGATGAATTTTTACTCTGTATGTATGTATTAACATAATGTGGTCTTATGTAATATGCTTCGAATTCGAGTAAATAACACTTATATTTTAATCGATACTTTTTTTTTTACATGTTGATATGGTGTAATCTCAGATATCAATTTTTTCATTATACATGAATGTTATAATATATTAGACTCTTCAATTAAATTTACGCTTAAAATGTAAATACTTATACGCATACACGTTGACATGTACATATGTATACACTCAATAAATAGTAACATATTAAAAGAAATTTTAATTTACAATATATTTTGTTAAAATATTGTAAAAGAAATTAGAAATTCAATTTATAATTGCTATTTATTTTAATTATTATTCAATTATATTAATAATATAGTATTTCCTCATTAAAACTTAATTTATCGACAAATTTAAAATATAAAGATAATGCATTATATGTAACATAAGGTAAAGCATATATAATAAGTTATTATTTCATAACATTTTATTTTTACAGAGTATATAAGTCTGAAGTATATAAATAAAGTAAGTATCCATACATATAAGTTCATTTTATACATTATCTTTGATGAATATGAAATGATGGAAAGAAATGTAATAATATAAATAATATTAAAATTATAATAATATGTCTCATTAATTAAAAAGAATAAATCCATGGATAATAATTATTTTGAACCGAAGATATTTATGTTTGAAATTATTCTTTAGATTATTAGAAATTTACTTAGCAGAATAACAATAGAATACTAAATATATACTTTGTAATAAATAAATATTTTTATTTTAAAAAACAAAATTATAAATATTAAAAATATTAATGGAAAATAATAGAAGCTCAGCTATCATTGATTTGTAAAAATATAAAATCATTTATTAAAAATTGCAAAAAAATTTAAATAAATTCTGGAATTAAATAATGATACTGTTTGAGTAATAATCTTTAATTATTGGGTAATATATTGTCAGAACGTAAAAGTAGTTTTATAAAGTGCAAACAGACATTGCAACAGTCATAAAAAAGCCGATCTTGAGTGAAGAAATAATAACTATAATAGTGAATAAATAGAAACAATTGTATTCATTTTGTAAAGTACTTATGACAAGCATTTAATTTATAATAGGAAACTGGTTTTTTTCGTTACGCGTTTTCCCATGGCTGCTACAACTATCAGTATAACTTGACATTTGGTTCTACTTATTATGATAGAAAAAAAACTTGAATAGTAGTATTCTAGCGAATACTAATATCACTACTTGTATTCATTCTTATAGCTTCTAGGTTTTTTTTATTCGTTTCTCTATATACTGTATCTATTTCTTCCCTTTTCTGCCTTTTCCTTTTAGTTGATCTATTTGTATTGTAGTATTCTTCTTTTTTACATTTCATATAATCTTTTATTATTCTTATCATTTATTTAATTATCTTTTATTTTTATATAAATATTTTAATATTTTAAAAAATATTAAATTTGAATATTTAAATATTATAATACTTTTAATAGTAAAAATGTTTTATTTCATAGTATGAATATTTCTAGTATATTTTATATATATATATTGTAAATAATTACATGTGTCATCACATTTAATACATTTTCTTATAATTTTAAAATAATCATCATATTTTGTATACAAAATGTGGATCTGTTATAAAAAATACACAATACTTCAAGTAAAACATTTTTTGTAATATAAGTATTCTCAAACATTTGAAAAGTCGGTAGAGATTCTAGGTCATCATAACTATTATTGATTTAGTTTAACATATTACTGAAAAGAAGATAAAGTATATTAGATTCTTAAATTTTAATAATTGAATAAAATAAATAACAATGTATATTTCTAACGGTATGTTTAAATATTAGAAATCAATTCATTTATATAGTTTATGTAAATATATTGATTAAATTTTCATATAAAGTTTGTTCAGATTACAATATATATAATTATAATATATATATATATATATATATATATATATATTGTAATAATTATTAAATAAGTTATATACTTTTCCTTGTGTTTAGATATTAGTATTACTGAATTTATTTTCTGTTCCTTTAATTGTTCAAACTTATAATCCCTTTATAAGACCGTCTTCATAATTTCGAGAACCCAAGGAGGTAAAGGAGGTTCGATAAAAATTATTACGATTATTTTTAGGTTTAAAATGTATCATATTCTTAAATTAGTACTTATTATAATTAAGGAATTAATTTTTTAATAAATAAACTTTTTAGTACTATATAATCCATAAAATTTTATTGTTTTTCTCATTTTTGCGTAAATAACTTTAGTACAGAAAATTTTTTCTACCAATCCGGTATGATCCATATGGCTCATATCAATATTGGTTCAAACGAGGAGTGAGTTATTGACCATCGAGAAGAAAACTCTTCGGTTGTTGCGATCGGAGCCCTCTACCAGTAATCTTCAATTTCTTATATCCGTTTTTCAATCCCTGAAGCGTAACCTCGTGCTCTACTGTCGTAACCTAGAACTGATTTTGATTCTCTGAACCTAATGATCCAAGATTCTCATGCGGGATATTATTTACAGAGGATATCTAGGTGGTGATTATGATTCGAAACGCAGTTTTACCATTGCATGAATATTATAGGTCAGCGGCTGTGACATCTTGAATCAAAGGTTCCTTTTTTTCTGTATAAAATATTTGAATTTGTTTGGCGCACATTTGCGATAGAAGCTATTAATTTCGAATGTTTAACTTCGACATGTATCAATCATGTTGTATATTTAGTAGTCGATATTACCACAAAATCACAGTCTAACTTAGTTAGAAACTAGAGAAAAATGTCCGATGATGACATGAATGACTACTGATAATTGAAAGAAGAAGCGCTGGCTAATTCGACTGACTGTATAGAAATGATAGATATACCACTAAGAGATGTAAGTAAAAATGTCTTTGTAATTGTTACCAATTAATGGCCAGAAGAAGATTAACTGTCATCGATTTGATCATTCGAAGTAGTATTAATTATACGATTGATTTAATTTGTTGTAAATTAATATAGTGGAGTTCGTACCTGTATTATGGGGTATACGAGCCGCATCGATCGGTAAGCGTGATAATATTGTTAACCGCGGAGATTCACATAGATGATAGCGCTTGGTGGACTAGGTAGTTTAAATTCTGAGCTACATGCTTGGTGCAAAGTCGAGCATCGGAAATTGACCGATACAACATTCGTAAATCTTCGTCAAAGCGTGCACGTTCTGTTTGACTCAATGGAAAGGAGGTGCACGTAATCCATGTCGGACTATATCCCGAATCTTAAGACCGAGATGATGTTGTACCGTATTGGTAACAGAAATATTTCAGACAAGATTTATTCTCCGACTAAAGGGTCCCCGATTCAACGGCCCGGGGCCATCGCTCATAAAATGTATATGAAACTATATATTTGAATGAACTTTAAGGTACGAAAACTCGTTTCTTTATCAATAAAACTAATCGATAATACTAATTTAATTTTTTTATCTTATGTATTTATCGAAATACCGTAAAAGACGATCATAATTTTTTATCGATTGGAACTAAGATTTCATCATTATCTGTTAATATTACTTTCCTTATTGTATTGGTCAAAGCTATCGTTTGAATTGTCATATACTTAATTTTTAGTAAACTATCTTTGCGACACTTCATTTATTATACAGTTTTGTTTTCTTTATTATTCAAACTTATCAAATTTTCATTTTTAATATTCAATATTATTTATTTATTGATTACATTATTTTTTAAATTTTCAAATTTTATCAATGGTTATTCATAATTATTTTATTTAAATTTGAAAAATTAGCTTATTTTTTAATATTTCTAAATTATTTGAATTAATTATTTTAACAACTAAATTTTTTATATGATTTTTTAACTTCTTTGGTTTATTTAAAGTTAAAATTTTATTGCATGTTCCTTCATATTATTTATATTTTTATATTAATATTTTTCCGAATATTTTATAAAAAATTTTCTTTTTACATTTTTCTAAGGTTTTTCTTCCTTAATTTTCCTTCCTACATTGTTCTAATCATTAAAAATTATATAGCTAACTGCTTCTAACTTCACTAAAATTTAGAGATATTGTCGTACCTACATTCATATGAAGATTAATTAAAATTACATCTATTTAATTTTTAAAAAAATTTTTTTGAGTAAAATAAAATCATATATTCCATTATAATTTTAGAATTTACAAACATTAATTGAATACTGTTTTATATAATTATTCATCAATTATGAACTAAAATTAATAAATAATAAATTTTCCAAACTTCTTATAATTTTATAATTTTTTTATTTGCAGAAAAAATAGATTAATTTTATTTTAAGCGGATTATATAAGTGGAAATTATAAAATGCAAATTTAAATTATATTTTTCCAGCATTTTTTTTCTCTTTTTTCTCAGTAAGATTGTACATACTTTGAAATTTATTCTAAAGTTTATCGTAACCAATTGTATTATTTATTAATTTCTAAAAAAACTATTAAAGTTTTAATTAGAAAAATATTTATATTCATTTGCCATCTTTTTGGCCTAAATCATGTTTCCATTATTGCATAACTTGACATTTAAGACGAGCTTTGGAATCTTTTTCTTTCTTCTCATAAGTTTTGAATTCGAGTATCTTGACAACTACTGATATTTTAAGAAAAATAGGATTTCTATGTGTGGAGTCATGAAATAAGCCATGATAGGTTTATCACCATAAGTATACATTGATTTATCATAAAACACCAAATCACGTATTATAGATTAAACATTGCCGCTGTTTTGATTATTGTATCCGAAATTACTTTTATTTTTTTATTCGACCAAAGCACATATTTTCTTGTTGTAGAATAAAAGTAAAATAAAATTTAGAAAATTGAATTATATGCTACATAGAAATACAAATTTAAGGATAAATTTAACATAGTTAAAAATGATAGTTAAAACTTATGTAAAAAATTCAAGTAAATGTCAGAAATTAGCTATGTATTGAATATTGTTCCTATCAACGGATCTATTGCTGAAAAATTTTTTATTGTACGAATTTATCAATCTGTTATTTTTATTAATCTTTATTTTTTTTTGCATTAAAATCAGTTCAAATTTTTATTGCGAATTATATCACATGATTAAAATCTGCACTATAGTATAAAATACTATTGTCATTATACAAAATATATGTGTATTTAATATCTTTGGTGATTTAAAATACAGTAAAAAAAGTTATCCGATCTAAAGTGATATTCAAAAGTGAATACAAGTAACTTCGTATTATTTGAAAATATCACTACATAAATAGTATTGCATACAGTTTTAGATTGTTGATAAATTACATAATTAATTGAACTATAATAGAGGAAAGATTTAGTTAAATAGTATAGCCGTTTTAAGTATTCTATTTATTTTTTAAGCAATTTTTATTCGATAGATTGTTATATCAATTTTATTAAATATTATTAATATTATTTATACTATCAATTGGCAAATTATATTAAACAACATTTCGTTATAAATTCTTGTATATGCATATTTATAACAAAATTTTTCCATATACATATTCCACATACTAGTGTATATTACTATTACTACATTTATATATTAATTTTTACTTAAATAAATATTGTTTCAAAAATTTCACAGTTAAAACAACTGCTCTAATATACTAATTATAGATATTATGCATTGAATAATGTATGTTACAATTTTATAGAGAACTACTTATAGTAGTAATCAAATTCTAAAATTTCAGACAATAAAAACATATCTAATTAAAATAGTTATGCATAATTATTAGCTCAATTTAAAAATAGTATTATCATATTTTATACCTATAAACGTATTTTTATAACATACTTACTCGTATCAATCTATACTAAAATAGCAGCATAAATTAACAAATAAAATATTACTGAAATATTTATCAATTTTTCATTATGGTAAATAAAAGATTTTGAATTTATGAATAAATTTTTTTTTAAATATGTTATGTATCATTTTAGAATATAAAACAAATTATACATGCAAATATTCTTAGAACTTTATTCAGTAGTTTTCAATGAATGTTTAATACGAGATTGCGTGAATTTTATCAAGATTCGGTATCTGAAAACGTAAATAATTTTTATTAAGCCTTAATAAGTAAAATCTATTTATTATATATTTCTATTTACATAAAAATGTAATTTCATGAGTGGTAATAAATATTTTCAGTTAAATAAAATTAATTTTACGTATTAAAATTATTAAATATATCCCCAGTTATTCATTCATAAAATAAGAAATAAAGAACTGCAAATAAATCTTTTGATTTAATAATATTCAGAATATCGACATAATGTTTTTATACTTAAGTTACAATTATTTTTCAGTTTTTTTTAGAAAACCGACGAAACTTTGATTACTCTAAATATTTATTTGTAAGTAACTGTGCCTGTTAAGGATTGTATACGTATTTAACAGTTATTCAGACGATTCTAACTATTTGTAAAGTATTTATAAACTTGTTTCTTACGCTTCCTTTAAACTTGAAGAGGAAAACTCAATTTAATTTCAAGGAGTTGGTAGGAGCGATCGTATACTTGATTTTCCAAAATAATATTTCCGTACTTCTACGAATTTTTATGTTTCTGTTTTTTTACGTGATTCGTCTCTTTGCCGGTTAGCGAAGTCAAGCTCCTCGGACACAACAGCAGCAAATCACTATGCGTGTCTATTGATTTTGGCGAGCATCGCGCATTTCCTGCCCTTCGCTCTCCACTTTTACGTTCGCTACTCTTGCGTGCCGATCGTGCCCTGGCTGTAAGTACAGATCCAAGAGATGAATAGATGCATGCATAGATTCGAAAAGATCTCATACATGGAAATATATCTACTAGATTTATTGAATCGCGAAAGTATCAGAGTCTGCCTATATCTTTCTATTCCAAAAATTTTTCAGAATGTGTATTTTAGGTATAACAACTTCTACTTTAATCGTATACTTTCGTAAATAGATTGCACATGAAATTTTTTAAACATTCACTTGTAAAGGTATTGCATATTAAAAGATTACATTCTGTTATAAATTTATAAATATAAAAGAAGAAAATAAAAATAATATTGATTTTATAATTCAAGAATTTCCAAGGAAAAGAAGTATACTAAAAATTATCCGATTTTACGAATTTAGTTAATAATTTATAATATATTATGAATTTATATATATAAAAATAGCTCTAAAAAATATATTTATGTAATTTATTTCATTAAAGATATCTATTAGCAATATTTAATTTTACGTATAATATTTTAATTAATTGGAATTTATTAATTAGAATTGATAATTTTAAAATCAAATCAAGTGATTTTATTATGAAAAGAAATTTATTTTATGGGTGAAGAGATAAGAAACATGTATTTATATTAATTAAATACAATAAATAATCAAGGATTTCTAACGTTATCAATTGATTTTTATAGCACAAAAATTTGTCGTCACGCACATACAGAAACTTCAGCAATTATAATTTCATTTATAAAGTACAATTATAATTTCATTATATTCCATGTTTTATTATATTCATAATCTGTTCTTAAAGTTCTTAAAAGTGAATCTGGTGAATATCAATTATTGATGAATATCTTTTTTTTATAATATTATATACTATTGTATTTTTCAATGAAGATTTCATTTATCATAATGTAAATGATTTACTTATAAATAAAATTAAGAGAAGTAATTCAATTTTAAGTAATATAACTCTATCTTATTTCTAGTCATTTTATTATAAATATTGTTGTACATAATATATAGAATATATTATTGTTCATCATTGCATGTATTAAAAAAACAATATTTTTTTCACATGTTACATTATATTATGATGCATGTTAATTTGTCATTGAAAAATGTTTAAAAAACTTTAAATTAATATCCCGATGGGTTGAATAAATAATTTATACTTCCCATTAAGTTATTCTTCTTATTACCTCTTATTATTATTATTTAACTTTTCTAGTTTGTCATAAAAAATTTATTTTAGTTTTTATATTCTTTAGTCTTCCTCATAATGTTCATCCATTCCACTACTCGTTTATTCTTATGTACATAATGGTATTAAGAATTTAATCTCAAGATTGAATTGGTTCTTTTTTTAAAATTTACATGCATAAAGTTTTAAGATTTTTGTATTTTAATATATATCAATTAAAAAATTCAATATCTTAAGTATGATTCCAAAACTGTATAATATCTAGAATTTTGAAATATAAATTTATGAAATATTATCTTTTTTATTAGGAAATTATAAAAATATGAATTAAAAATACTATATTATGTACCTTCTTAGTTTAAATTATTATAAAATTGATGCGTCTTTTAAAATTCTAAACTTTTATTTTATATAAGTAATATATATATACATGTATATAAATTTACTTGTATAAAATTATTTTCTTATAATTGCATATGATATTGTAATTAATTATAGTCGAATATTTCATTTCATGAATTATTTAAAAATTTTTATATATAATTACACAAATATCATAAGCTTCAGAATTATTATCAATTTCGTTTAGATAAAAGATATTATAAATAAATGCAATTAACATTCAATGCTGTGTAACATTAGTGAATATTCAATAAAAATATTATATATTTTTTTAAATTTAAATAAATGTAATTATCAAATAGTCTGAAATATCACAATTACACGTTTTTAATAATATTATCATATTTCATGCTTTTTGTAATACATGTTATAATTTATTATGCATTCTTTTTCAAACCTTTTATTGCTCTTAGTTTCTTAACCATTGGAATGTTTGTTATTATTCCGTTAAATTTTAAGAATAAAACATGAATAAAATTGATGTTAAAAATTAAAAATATGAAGAGGATAATTTGATAATATAGTTACAAGAAAATTACAAAAATTATATTGATGTTTAATACAATATCAATTCGACTTTAGTCCAAAAATAGTATACAGATAAAATATTTGATAATAAATATATGGGATTGTAGTTAAATTATAATTTTTGTTTGAACATTTATAATATACTAGCCTATCACTTTTTTGTTTATCAGATTGATATAGTGACATATTAAATACATTTAAGGAAAACCGAGGTTTGCAGAAGCATCTTGGTATTGTATGGTGATAATAATTTCTTATGCTGTAACTTATGCAAAATACTCTATATTTTTTGAAGTTTTTAATAAAATGCGAGTATTTTAATACAGTGAAGAAATAGATAAAAATCATGAAAGAGAAATCTGAAATAAAAAAGAAGTAAGGAAAGAAATATTTAAAATTTTTTTATATAAAATTGTTATAATGAAATGAGATAAAATCAATATAAGTAAAATTTAAAAAATAATAAGAAATAGATTGTAATAAATGCAAAAAATTGAATTATTTAAGTGGTTTTGTATTAAAGTATTTAATCTTATCTAAAGATGATATAGGTATTTAGTAATATTATTTCAGAGAAAATTATTCATTTTATTGAAATATATGCAGTGTATATTTATAATAGTCTATTCAATAAGTTTAGAAAGAGTTTCTGTGAGTATAAATAATATAAGTGAAAACCAGTGATTCGAAAATATTTATGAATGTCCGAAATGAGAAACAGAGAAACAAATTATATTATTTAGAGTGGGTTGCAGCAAAAGTATGGTTTAGATTATTATAAATATCAAAAATTAAAGTAATAATATGATGCAGATAAATATACATATATGTATAAAAATACAAAAAATGAAAATATAATTTAGAGTTAAAATAACAAAAAAGTGCTGTTTGTTATTATCGTAATATGCAGTTCTTGCAAACACTTGTTGCAATCAATTATTTTCGTATTTCTAGCTCTTTAATCTATATATGCCATATATATGTATATAATATGTATACAATATGTTATTTACATATATCTGTTATACTTATAGTTTGCAGTGCATCATTAGTTACACACAAAAGTCGATAGTATAATCTTTGAGGTTTTTAGAAAGTTTGTTCAAGCTTAATACATAGAGAATTAGATAACGAAGTTTCCCATATATAAGAAATAGTTCGGAAAATGTGAGTATTAAATAATAGTAGACACCGGAAAAGACAAATTTGAAACCTAATCAATTGAAGATATTTTCACTATTAAAACTATAAAAGAAACATAAAGGATAGTTTCATGATATAAGTTAAAAAAATTTATTTCATTATTAAAAAGTGGGTTTACTTTAATAACTTAAAACTATAAAATACAATATACTAATCACCAAAGAATTTGTATTAATTAAAAACTTCAATTTAAAAAAAAATACAATAAATATTATTACTTTTATGAAAAACTTGTGTTATAAAAGACAGGTCTCATTATTATTATCTGATTTAAGTTTTATATGCTAATTCGAAACAAATTTTAATTTAAATCAGAATAAATAGTATCATTTTTTACCTTGTTTAAATAATTTTCTCACTGTGTTTTCAGATTTTTTTACTATAAAGGTTTATCTACTAGCTAAAGCAATATATAAAGAAGATTGTTTATTTAAAGTATAAAAGTATTTTCAAAATCTATTTGATGATAATGTAAGTATAATTTAAAATATGTACATACTATAGTTCAAAAAATTTTTTTATTATAATTTTGGTTTGAACTATAATACTTGGTATAATACTTGAACTATAATAATTTAGTTGGAATATAATTTAATCTTAACATTTTAGCTTATTCTGTATATTGAATAATATATTTTATATTACTTAAATTTCTAATAGTTTAAATATCTGTCTATGATAATTGATAATACTATATTGTATACCATTTCTGTTATCAAATTAATATTTAAAATTTTATTTTATTTCAAAATTCGTTTATCATTTCATAAATAAATAACGTAAATATTTTATGATTTGATGAGTGCTTCATTGAGTTTTATATAAATAGTATATAGAAAATTATGCATTTGTATATATATTAAATGTTGAAGACATTCACGTAATAATAAAATATAGAATAGAATATATCATTTATTCAGTATTAATTAAATTATTGATTTTACTTATATATATATATATTTTTTTTTATTGATATATATTTATATATACTTATACTTTAATTAGGATTCACTGATATTAAAATAAATTTTTTTTCGCGTTTTAAAACTAAGATGAATAACATTTGATTGAAAACTTTTATAAAAATTATTTGCAATTTATTTATTTTAATTTGCTACTAATATTGCTATCATAAATGTTAATATTTTTAGTATATTGTTAAGAGTATGATGAAATTTTGAAAAAAATTCTTTAGTTTTAATGCATTTGGATTGGAACGGTTTTAAATAAATCATTTAAAAATAAAATTTATTAAATTTCAAAAAATTTAAATAATATAAATTTTTTAATTTTAATTATGTCAAATTATCTTAATAATAAAATAATTTAATCAAGAACTTTACTTTACTGTTTTATTTTTGTAATTTTACGTTAAATGGAAAATTAATTACAAGTAATGAAATCTATATCATTTAGTCTTGGAGATATAGTATCTTTTATACTTCAGTTACTTAAAATAAAGGTAAAATAATCACACTTTTTATAAAAAAAATTAAGAATTTAATGTATATTTATTAAATTAATTATTAAATTGAATATTATTTAATATATTATACTATATTTCTAAATAATAATATAAATTTTAAATATTTTAAATGTTTTAAAATATTCAAACTTTATTGATTTTTATTTTGGAACACACCAAAAAATGTAAATATGTAAGGATTTTATAGAATGGTGCGTAGGCTATACACGGAAAATCTCGGATTCTATATCTATTTACAAGACCTATTAGTTTCGTGCTATTGTTTTTGCTTCCATTCAATTATAGTCACTACATAATAAAATATATCAATATTAAGTACTTTTTTCTCAATATCCGCCAGACCTTTAATTTCATTGGTCGTTCGATTCGATGCCAATAGTAATATTATCGAATTTTATGGGTCATCGTCAATAATTTTTTATATCAAAATGAAGTTTTATATCATACATAAACTCACATATTTTTTTACTATTTATTATACTTATAGATGTTCACATACTTGTTTTTTCAAAATCATATTTATATTCTGCTAAACTATTCAAACAATGTAGACAAACAAAAAGGTGAATATTTTTTCGCCTTCGATTATTCATCGCAAACGAGTAGGGAGGAGAAGGGGATATCTACAATAGGAAAAGAGCAGTTTTCGCTATAAAGTACGAGTGTATCTACATTGTTGGTTTTAATCACCCTAAAAAACTGGTTTATAAATTGCGTCGTCAATGTTTTGATTGTAGAAATGAATATATATCTTTACTAGTTTTTCTATTTTCTTGCTTCTTTTATGGATGCAAAGCGTTCTGCTATTATTATTTTAAAAAAAGTTGAATTCAGCAATTAGGATATTTTAACTTCTCCTTTATCCTCTCCTTTTAGCATACAATAGTTCGTATATACACATATGTACAGTTTTGTATACCTAAGTATAGGATTATTGGATTGTAAATATAATTTTATATTTATATAATTCCCAAAAAATAATCCCATTTTTCTTATTATTATTCATTTATTTTATACGAATGCTGTAGAATTTATTAAAAATTTCTAATACATATTTTTTCTATATATTAAAGCATTTTATTTCTGTAAACATTATCTATATAAAAACGTTCATTTTTTAAAAGTAGTATTGTAAGATAATATTAAGATGTTATTTGATATTATAAAATATAAAGAAATATTTGTAAGCTCTAGATACTAATTTTTTTTATATTATATGAATAAATGTGAGAAATTGATGACATCATATTTATTTTATTTTGTGTAATGTTTTAATCAAGCTTAGAAGAATATAGAAATAAATATAATTTCTGGCAAAAGTTTGAAAGCATCAACAAAAATAAGAAAGAAAACTACAGAAATCCCATCAGATATACTACATTTTTTATAAAGTCATAGTAAGAAAAATGAGAAGACTTGATAATTCAGCAAGTAAGAAAGTTAGAAGAAACATAAGAATACTAGATAAAAAGTACACGATATAATATACTTGTTATATGTATATGTATAGATTTAAGAAAAAAGATTAATATTATTGATATCATAGATAGTTATAAAGATGAAATAGTTTCTAGATTTTGAAATTTGAATTTAAAAAAATTTTATTATTTAACGTAGACATAATTTTAAATATCTACTAAGGAGTTAAAATATGCATAATCAATATTTTAAATTCAAATAAATAAAAAAAATTAATAATCTTTTTTTTATAGAAGAAATTAAGAATATTGAGTGTAATATTTTGAATGAGTTTTTATTTTATTATTAATTTTGTGTATATAACTATCATCTTCAAAATGGGATTCATTTCATTTTATACATACTTATTTTTATTGCATTTTCATTATTTTAAGTTTATTATATATTATGAAAATTATTCAGAAATTATCATCGCAATTAAATATTAAAAGCAGACTTGAATATCTATAAGATTTTTATCATATATAAGAATATAATATGATTAATTTGAAATTATGATAGAGCATTATTAATTAAATATAATTTTGAATATTATTCCTTCTAATTACTGTAATTTTGAAAATTATGACGTAGTCTCATAATAATTTAATATTTTAGTGTGGATGAAAGTTGATTAATTTCTTCTAAATTTATTTATTATCTACGTTAATATACTAAAAATTGACCACATGTATTAAATTTATAATTATATGTACAAATTATACACATAAAATTATAAAGTATGCTACAACAAAGTGGTCATTAAAGTTTCATATTGCGTGTCTGAAAAGTTCTACTGCATCTAAACATTCATTATATTAAAAAAATTTTTTAATTTATTAAATGAAAAGGTATTTTGAAATAAATAAATTAAATTAATAAATTAATTCCATGTCAAAATATATTGTAAACGTCTTAGTAGTCGTAAAAATTAAGGTTTCAAACTTAAGATTTGATACCAATTAGTTATAGGAGCGATATCCTGAATAAATATATAATCCTTATTATTTTCGATAGTTTAGAACATACATTTTTTTTCAAATTAAAAGTAGATTAACTATACAAGATTATTTTTGAAATTTAAATTTATTTTATGTGGAGAATATTATATTTATATTTTATATAAAGATGAAGAAGAGAGAGTCAGTATTTTTGAAAGGAAATCTGAAGCCAAGAAGAGAAAAATAACGAAAAGAGTAGGTGAGATATAAGAAAGCCGAATAAAAGACAGCGAGGGTGATGATGGCCTATATTACTTTTACGCTTTTGAAGTCTTGCGCCAAACAGAGTAAGACATAGACAACGTTCGGTGTAAGAAACAAACCACACAATGAGAAAAGAAAATTAATATATAGAAATAATTCTGATAAAAGTCAACTTACAAGCAAAAACAAATAATAAATAACAAATTTGATATTTTTATCACTTATTTTTAAAATAGATACCTATAATATCAATATATAATATAAACTTTTAATTTTGTAAACAATTAAAATATAATACAAATGAAAAAATTGATTATTTTTTAAGAAAATATACAAACCTTAATCTCTGATTGGTTTCAGTTAATAATACCATCAATTTTCGAAATATAAAATTACTTATGAGATAGGATGAAAGGACTTCTATCATTAATCTATCATAATTCTATCATTATTTATGGTTGGTAAAAACATTATACATTTTATTATTCACTTTGTTGATGCCATAATCATATTATATACAATTAAAAATAATTAAAGAGATAAAATGTAAAAGACTATGCGATGTTTTTGAATATGTAGCCTAAAATATGTAATACAAATTCTGGCCAATACCATTACCTTAAGTAGTGTACGTTTATCTTTCAGAGAGCAGTTCATCAATTATCATATTTATTCATTTTAAGGTATAGATTATTTATGTGATTCAACATAATAGTTTCTAAAAATTATTTATTTCGATCTGACTGCTTATGTTTACAAAAGGTATAAATATAGAAAATAAAAATACAATGATAAAGTTATTTTTAAATTATAATCATGGCTATGCTATTTAAATAAAATCTTTTATAAGTAATTCATAATATTTTAAAGATATTGAAAATTATTTCATTTAATTAATTTTTAAAAACAGAATGTTATATGTTAACAAAAATACTTAACAATATGTACTAAAGAAGTTAATTATAATATATATGTAATTGTAATTAAGATGTAGGGATAGTGACATTTGAGAATTTAATTAAAATAGTTCTTTCATCAAATGTAAATAATATTCTAAAAAGTCATAAATCGTATACGTTTTTTCTGAATATAATTGAAATTGCAATTAAAATTTTGCAGTATTAATAATAAAATAGAATGTTCAAGAGTTCTAAATATTTAAACATAAATTTAATGAATTATGTGCTTCCATTATGACGGATAGAGAGCTTTTGCTATTGCATAGTTTGCAGGTTGACTAACTAAAACTTTTTTTAGCTAAAACTTCTCTGTATATCCATACTTTTATCATAAAATATGATCATTTATGCTAGAATTTAAGTATTTAATCATTTAATTACCATATTTACATAAAATCACAAAGTCAAATCTTAATTATTATATTAATATATACGTATAAAATAATGTTTATTAATATATATAAAACTTTGTATTAAATTATATTAAAATAAATGAAGATTGAGTTGAAGGTTTATATCGATACTTTATTAATTGAATAATAGATTTAAAAAAAAAATTTTAAAATACCTATGCTTCAATATTAAGATTTGTAATTTCAATAATTTTTTTTTTAAAGAAAAAATAAAATAAGTATATATATTTACAATTCTTTGATAAAATGAATTTTCAAAGAAAAAACCAAAGAAGAATAAAATATGAAATATTGATATACATTAGAATTATTTCCGATGTAAAATTCTTAAGGATTATTCGCAGCTTTTAAATAAACATAAGTATTCTACATATTTATTTAAATTTTTATTAAACTATTAAAAATGAATCGATAATTATTGGAATTATTTAGTAAGTGGATTTATTTATTTTACATATATAGTGTGATTTTATAAGTAATAAATTTCATCACTAATTCTCGCAAATTTTTTTTTATAATATATCAAATATAATTTTTTATTTTATCTTTTATTATATATATGTTTTAGTACAATTAAATTAAATTAAATATTTAATATCTTCAAACAAATTTTAAATGATTACTATGTATATACAATTCAATTACTTATATTTTTATTTCCAAAAATTTATTTGTGTTTTATAACTTTAATTATTGTAATTAAAAAATTAAAGTTCACATTATTAGCAATAATATCTTAGAACTTCATTGTCTTCAATCTTATTTACACTTATATAATATAGAATTATCATAATAATAATATATATATATTATATTACCTATATATAATATAGATTATACAGACTTTTTGGATTAGAAATTTTGAAATTCGTTGCGTTTTATGGTTTATGAAACTAAGTATAAAAATTTACAAGTACTACATGTAATATTATGAATTGGAAAGGTATGAAAAAATGAAAAAGAAAACGAAAAAAAGCAAAAAGATATAAGAAGTTAGTTAAAAAGCAGAAGAGCTGAGAACTACAAAAGTAGCGAGTTAAGGTTATACTGCCTCAAGCTCGCTTGCTTGTACCACGTAGTGGAAGATTGAATGGCTCACAAAATATAGCGGAGGTTATTTTCAACAATACACTTTCATGCTGCATGACATCTCACTGCACGTCAGTCAGCGTGAATTCGATAAACTTTTCTTCTTTCTACCTTAGATTCGACACATATATTCTTCCCTTTTACGTTAAATTTAATATTAAAAATATACACTTATTTAATTATAGATTTTTTTAAATTCGGAATACCGAAAAATGTTGACATTTGTAGTAATTTTATAAACTATATATTTTATCATCTCCTGTTTATATAATTTTCTGATTTATTTTAAATTTTTTATTTCCTTTTTACATATGATTTAATATATTGTAAACATAAATTATTTAAATATACTTATTTTAGCATACATTAAAATCTTTAATATGCATCGAAAAAAATTTCTGATATATTTCATTTGTTTTCGACTTTTCTAGTATACTTACAATTAAAATCGAAGACTTTCAAACTTTTTTCCATAAAAATTACAAAAATCATTTTAGTTACAATTTTATCAAATAAAATAATGTATAATAATAATTTTCAAATTTATTTTCGATGAAACTTATTACTTAAAAAAAATATACCTATTATTTTAATAGTAAGTACATATAATTATTTACAAAGAGAAAATTAGTACTAAAATTATTTTATATTATTTAGTAATGTATAAATAGTTACTTGATTTTATGATATATTGTTTCTGTAAAAGATATAGTTTATATTTAAGCTGAAAATAATATAATATTACGGGAATCGATTTAAATAAATGAGAGATATCAAAATAAGTTCTTTGCTCAACTCGCATATTGAATATCTAACATAAAAGGAAATTCAATGCATGCGATATTGAATTTGGTTATTCCTTTATTTATAGATAAATGAAGTATTCGTAGTAAATAGTTGAAATCGTCACAGAGTATTCGGAAATAAAGTTTCAAAATTAAAAAATAGATTTTATAAAATTGTAATATTTTAAATTATATTCCCAAACAAAGTTTTATCAATAAATAATTACCTTTAATCGTGCACTTATAAGTTTGAAATTTTAATTAAAACTTAAACTATTATTTTTATATTTTTAATTTTAAAGAAAATTTAATAAATATACTAAATTCATTGAATGATAAATTAAGATTTATAAATTAGGAATACAGAGAAATACAGATATATTTTTAATCAGTGTGATTGCATTTTAAATACTGCTTTGATCTTTTAAATGGACGATATTCTTTTGTCATCAATACATTTTTAATGTATATTTCTACTGTAGCACTTAAAATAAATATATGATTTTTATGTGTGTAGAAAAAGAAGAATAATATAGGAAATTATATAATTCTTCTTCGAAGTTTTCATTGGTACGTAGATGAATGGTAAACTTTAGAATTGCTTTTCCTCTTTCTCTCGTACGTTCACTCAGGACATTTTCTTGTCATTCGATTTCCCTTTAGCCGCTGCAAAGCGGCGATGCGTTAAGCTCAAGTAGGTGGAAAGAATGTACAGTGGTGTACCATTGGCAAAGAAAGAAAGATATCGAGGAATGAGGCGCTTTTCGAATCCCCGGGATAACCTAATCTATAGCTGCCACTGACGGAGCTGTCGCTCCAAGCTGTAAGCTATTGCTTTGCAGTTCGTTTTGAAGCAACAGGCTCGAAAAAAGGATAGGATATGCACAACTTACTACTTTCTCTATGAAGCCGAAAGTTTACCTTATGTGAGTTTTTCTCTCTATACGCTGGCTAAGATTCTACGATTTACGAATTTTGGGACTGGCTGTACAGATAAACAAGACAATTTTCGATATTTTATTTAAGAGGCCCAATTGTGTACCATAATCTAATTTTTACAGATCAATCCATTTATGGCACGCAAACTGAGTTCTACTTTTATTACAATATTTCTGTTATTAAAATAGTACATGCATTATAAATTACAAATGCTTTGTAATAATACTTTTAAAATTATAAATACTTTATTTGTTCTTAAATAATAAGACTATTTCTTTTTGGTCCATCATTCTTTCAAAATTTCTCTAGATAGTAAATTATATTAATCATACAATAAACTATTGTAAATTATAAATATTGAGTATATTAATATATTACATATATATATATATATATATAAATCATAACTTAAATTAATAAAACAAATGTGTGATTTTAATTAAATTTTAAAATTCAAATACATGATTTATTTAAATAAATTGGTCATATATTAATCTATATATAAATTAAAAATTATACTTATGGATGTATAAAAATATTTTATTTTAATTTTCGAATTATCATAATATCATATTTTTAATAAAAAAATTAATTTAATTCTAATATTTCTAATAATTTGAATAAAAATATAATAAAAGAATTTATTCAATATTTTATGTAAATGTTACTTACTTATTTTAAAAGAATATGAAATATTTATCTGGTTTTTGTTTTAATAATTATATTATTTTAATACGATAGATTAATTTCGATAAAAAGTATTTGATAAGTATATAATAAAAGACTGTACATGCAAAGTAAAAAAATTAAATATAACATAATTAAAAAAAGAAATGTTTTCAAATATCGAAAAGTATAAAATGATTATAAATAATAGAAAATAAAAAATTACCTACATTTTTTAAATTTAGAACAACTTTTATGTGAAATTAGTTATAAATTTGAAATATCGATATGTTACGATCTGTTCGATAGTATAAAAAAACATAAATAGCAAATAATCATAAATGACATGAAACAACATCAAAGACGAGTAAAACGATCTATAAAGCAGACAAATATGTTTTCAGACAAAATATAGGTCTCATCTAAAATTTAATGAGATTGCTAATCTAGTAGAGAATATTAATAGTATACTTAGTACGTATAGAAACTATTTTAATAATGTATTCAAGGTTTATGTGCAAACTAAAAAGAATATAACGTAATTCACTCAGTTGAACTTTATATAGAAAAAAGTAGTTTTTATTCATTAGAAAAAGTAATTTTTATTCATTAGAAAGAGTAATTTTTATTCATTAGAAAAAACTTTATTTATTTGCGTCAAAAAAAGTAAAAAAAAAGTAACATACTAGCGATTTAATAAATAATGAATAAATTAATTATACATACAGTGAAATTTTGTTATATTTATGTAATATAGTAGTATTGTAAAATAGTTTCCAAAAATGAAAAGTGTAATTATTCATTTTTTAAGTAAATAATCAGAAATAAATATGACACTTAATTATGATGCAATATTATAATCTCTCAATTGAAATTTAGTAAATTAATTAAAATAATTTGTTATTAAATTTTAATGAAAGTTTTCTTTAAGTAATATCAATATTAAAATAACCATTTCATTTAATTAAAAAATATTAAATCGATCGCAATCAAATGATAGATTTCTAATGTTAAAGTAAAAAAATATAAAAATAAAGAAAATAGACTCTTTAAATACTTTTAAATTATTGCATAAAGTTGTCTTGTTATCAACATAAAATATCGTGTATTTATAAATACTCTCATACTATAAAATTGAAAGCTGGTATTAAATACATTTGAAATAAATCAATCAATCAATCAACATTAAAACTACTAATAGATCATTAAAACTACTAATAGACTATTGCTGTTTATAATATTAGCTATTATATTAGAATGATTATAATATATAGAACATAAAATTATTAATTAAGATTTATCTATATATATATATATATAAATAAATATCAGTCTTTATTATTCACTAAATAATTCTGAGTGTTGAAAAATAAATTGCACAAAATTTTTCAAAGAAGAAAATGAAAAAAGAAAACGATGTAGATAATAAGATATAAAAAGTTTACATTTTTCAATATTAACGGAGATAGATAATCGTGTAAATTAATATGCGTAAGTTATATGATTAGAACTGCAAATAAAAGAGAAATATGTAAGAACTATTGATAGAGGCATACAATAGAAGCTTTTAAAAATCAGTACTAAATTGAATAAAATAAACTTGAGTAAAGAGAAATAGAATATATAAATAAGTAGTTGGATCATTTTGATATAACGAGGGAATATTTATATTCTAAAATTTGTAAATATTGCAATTGTTAATATGATATAAAATATTCGTTAAAATAATTTAAAAATATTAAATATTCCAAAATTATAAGAAGAGACAAGATTTAATATTTATTTAAAAAAGCTGTAGGACCTTCGTAATGGAGGTAACTAATCAACAAAATTTCAACCAAACTTGTATAGATCACAATTAAATTTAAAATTTTTGTTATTTGTTATAAAATCATTGCTTAATTTATAAATTACAAACTAAAATTTTCATGGGTAAAATAAAAAATAATGTACTACATAGATTTTGCCATCTAACTACTATTTTCGTATGTAAAAAAATATTCGTATTTTTCATTCAGTCATCGTAAAGTAATAAATGTAGTTCACGTAACACGCGAAATATTTTCAAAGTTAATTTGTAACTTTATAAAACGCGTAAATCACGATTTTGCATATGATCCTAAGAAATACAAAATTCACAAAACTAGAAAGAGATTTTTTATACGTGTATGTATTTGCATATATCCATCCATATTTGTATATGCATGGGAAAAAATATATTCATATATATGGGAACACTTGAAAATTAGCTTATTTTTATTTATGCGTACATTAGAAGAAATTAAGTATTAAATGAGAAGACAAAATTTTCTTCAATTGCTGAGCAAAAAAACTGTTTTGTTTCTTAATTTAGTTTATTTTTATTCTCTATATGTTTATTACTTATTTAATTACGAAAATTTTACGCGCAAAATGAAAAAAAATACATTTCTCTTATTATAAATCAAATTTAAATGTTTATAAAAGAATGGCGAGTATATAATACTTATATCTATTATATTACATGTATTTTATTTTTAAGAATATGACACGATGTATTTGTCTCCGAAATATTTTATAAAATATTTTGTATACGTAAAATATGGTACAAATTATTAAGATAGTGCAAATTTTTATATTTACTTATTTTAGATTAATAAGTGTTTATAGAATTTATCAAGTATCCATAAAATAATTTTCCCAACAACAATCCACTATACATTATTCTTCCTCTTCGCACAATTTTCTTAGAAGATGTTTATCTCACATCGTTGACTATTTATTAGAAGTTACTGAGCCACGTTATGGTGATGTCGACATGGCCTTAAGTTCACCGTACTGTGACATTTGGCCTTTTCGCAATCTACTGGAATTCATGGAACACTAGCTGGCTGTATTTCACACTTCCATCGAAGAATTTTAAGTCACGTATGAAATATAGCAATTATCTAGGCCAATAACAAACCTTCTAAATTAATCAAAAATGTTTTTTATAAACAATATCTAGCTAAACAATGTTTGTATTATCGTAAATATTATATGTAATTATAAAAAATTTATAATGAGCAATAATTTTACAGAAGGAAGTATTAAGCAATGAAGTGTTGAGGGTATGTTTACTGTACCAATGAATTTCGATATTCATTTTGTAAGTATGCTTGCATTATAAACATTTCTAATATATACATGAGAGCCAAATCGAAAGCTGATTTATTCTAAAAATGTTGATAAATTTATAATTAATAAATTAAAGTGAGATAAAAGACTGAAATGAAGTTTTAATAATTTAAAATTATGAAAGCTATGAAATTTTTGAAAAAAAAACACTGAATTAAAAACACGTACTGAAAGCATTTACAGCTACAGTATTACATATTTACTATGCTTGCGTATAAAATATTTATAAATAGTTTATAAGAAATTTAAACAAATTATAATGGAACTAAATTTGAACTTAATGTGTGTTATTAAATATAATAAAGATAAATGAGTGTGAAATTTAGAAGATATTGTAATATGATAATTTTTATGTTTTAATAGATTTTTATATAGTGTTAGTAATCAATCATTTTATAGATAATAGAAGGAATTCATATTTCAATATGATGTTTGGCATTTATTAAAAATTGGATAATTCGAAGTCAAAAGAAGTATACTTATAAGCAGAAATTAAAATGAACGCTAATTAAATAATTTAAAAGTATCTGAAAGAGTCGATCTTACATCTGTTCATTCGCGTTTTATTATGATAATAATGAAACTTTGAAGGAAGCCATGCATCAATTTTTTATCCAACTGCTTTTTTAACACTAAAACGTACCATATATTATAGTCAAATAGTGCATCTTATAACTTTTATATTTATTAAGCCTTCTGTAAAGTATTATACAATCATACAGATAAAATTTATTGTTTTATAATGGATAGTAATATATAATTATTACATAGTGGTTCTATTATCATAATTTTGTATGTTTTTAATACCATATAAAATTTATAATTAATTGATTAATTACAATTTATGAAAATTTAAAACAAATGCTTTAGTTTCAAAAGTCAACGAGTTCTTTTTAAGTAATTTCTAGTTACTTTCATATTAAATTCAATATAAATTTATTCACAATGAAATAAATGCGCATATTACATGCATAAGTACTTTTATATGCGAGGTTTAAGGAATTATAATGAAAAATACTCATAAATTATATAATCTCTATAATTCTTTATAAGTTTTGTTTTATTCTAATTATTTAAATTATCAGTTTCAAATAAACGTAATTATTAGACTGATAGTTTCAGTCCACGAATCTTTACCAAAGCTTGTTCTTTGCATTATTTAACACATCGTTTTCGTGTGAGTCGAATTAATAACGAGACATAAATTGTATAATATTTCTAAAGAATGGTTTACGTGGAATAAAGTTTGAATAGAAAGAGGATGATGGAAACGAAAAGAAACGGAAGAGAAAAGTAGTATTTGGTCTTATCGTGAACAATAAATATTGGTGTGGCGTGTTCACTACTTACTAGCACGCCTGATTTTCTCATGATAATGGCAGCAAATGGTGTCTCATTCTCTTTCGTAATACCAATGAGCGGACGTTCAGCATGTCTAAAAGCCGAAGTTACTTTTATTACAATTATTTTTAAGATAATTGATTTTATGATTTATTTTGAAAAATATCAAATATTTTAATTAACTAACAATAGTGATGTTATATTAAATTAGCAGCGAAAAGGAACTTATTATTACTAATTTAATCGCAATAAAAATATTTTCTTCTTTAAAACTTATTATATTTTATTTCACCTTGAATATTATCGACATAATTAATATGTATAATATTCACAAGTATTTGAAAAAAATGATTAAAATAATATTCATTCTTGTAACATATTATAAATATATAAACCTTATAAAAAAATTTTAATTAAGAAAATAAAAATAATGAAATAATTCATATGTGATTTATATACATACGTAAAGAAGCCTGTTATAAATATATGTGATTTGTTCAAATTGAATTTAATTAAATTTAATGATTTTTAATATGTGTAAATTGAATAAAATGGCACGTACCGCTAAATGTACAAAAAAAGTTATGATATTATATTCACAAAGCTAATTTGTAACTAATAATCGCTAATAAGCGATAAATTAAGTATTTTAAATTTCTATTGCACTTCATGAATGTATAAAATACACTTTACGCATACATGTATGCTTATATAAATAAAATGACAAAAAACTAACAATGAAATATTTAATAAAATAAATCGATTCATAAAAAGTTTGATATAAATACTAATTATTTTTAATTGTATCAACGAATATGTAATGTAATGACCTTCTGCATGTATTTTACTAATTCAATAATGTGCAATCTATATCATTGTATTAGAGAAGCGAGAAAACAGGCCATAACCCATATTGTCTATTTAGGCTTTTAATGCTCAATTAGCGTATTATTGTAATATATTCTATTGAAATTTATTAATAATACACATCAATTTACACATGTTTAAAATTGCTTCATGATTTTATAAAAATACTTATAATTTTATTAAATACGATTGTTTAAAATTTCAACTGAATTTCAATTTGTTTTTTATTATTATATCTTATTTTTGATATTTCATAAAAAAATAATACAATTCTTACTTAATCTTGATATTTACAACACTGAAAGAATTTGTAAAATATTTAGTTATGTCCATCTCTTTATTGATCTTTTTTATATTTTAAACATATATGCTATTTGCTAAAAAAAGTTAAATAATTATTGAATAATTTTTAATAGAAAACTCAATATAATACCGAGATAATTTGAAAACGATGAAATTATAAAAATTTTAATGCTAATGCCAAAAAAAGATATAAAAGTTATAAAGATTTTCTACAAGAAATAAAAAATTTTATTTTTACTAAAATATTATTATAATTCATCCATGTAAGTTAGGATTAAAAAGTAATGAATTATTAGCAAAATGATAGAACATATTAATTATCAATGCTAAAAGGTAAACTGTTTGAAAATAGAAAATTTTCTTTTATATTTTATGAAAAAAGTGAATATAAATGAAACTTAAATATAAATGAATAGTCTTTAAATATTTCTTCTTTAATACTATATATAATGTATGATAGTTTAATTTTTTATAACATTTATTTAAAGGTTAAATAACGCTAACAAGAAAACTGTATAAAATTAAAAAAGTAATTTTAACTGTTTCATAAAAATTTTTTATTTATTTTATGAGCAGTGTAAGTGAATCCCCGACGATGCTTGTACAAAAATATTCTATTTTAAAAAAAACATTTAAATCATCAGAATATTTGTATACATATGTGTGTATAGTTGAAAATTATGAATATCATTTATATATAACTAAATTAATTTATTATTTAAGTAACTTTTATTTACTTATGTTATGTAATTTACGATAAAAAAATATTTTTGATAATGTAGTATGATTTTTATTATTTCTATTTTATTACTGTATATTTTTAAATATTCATTATATAACTGTTCTAAAAAAAAAATTTTAAATTATTTTTTACACGATGAACTGTAAAAGTGTTATTGTTACAGTAAATAAGGAACAAAAATTAAATAAATTAAAGGATTTAGGATTATATTAGTTATCTAGATGAGATGTTAGTGAAATGCCGTTCATTCGCAATGTCTGCTGTGATATATATGTTATAATTATTTCTGCTTTGCTTAAATTTCTTCAAATGTATGCGAAGCGCATCATTGAACGTCACGTATATGATCTACAATTGTTATAATGGCAGTGTGTGAAGATGAATTAAGACAGTAAAATAATGATACATTACTCGATATATAATAAATTGATTCATATTAATTATAGTTTAATATATCCTAATAAAAATATGAAGAACCATTTAAGAATAAATCAAATAATTACACTAAAGGAAATATATAGAATATTTTATGTGGACTTTGTGATACTGTTTGTAAAATATGAGATAGATAGAGTCGAATTATATATTGAATTATTTCCTAACATAACTACGTCTTATCTTTTTGAACATCATTTGAAAAATATACATAAGTGCATGATAAAGACTGATATATAAACGTGTTTGATGTATGCAATCTAGTTAATTATTTCTGCATCGTTACAAATCAAATCGTAAAATTAGAAATTATTTAAATTTCAAGTTTATTAAATAATTATTACATAACAATAATTGAGAATTATATGTATAAGTTATATCATTATTTCCGTAAAATACAAGTTTTTTAAAAAAAAATTACATAACTTTTAAATAAAGATCTAATATGATTAAAAATATTGTAACTGAAATAAAATATAAAATATAAATCACATCATGAAAAATAGATTTGAATTTAATTTAGAATTAAGAATAACTGGTTATTATGAATTTTAGAAAAATAAACAAAATTCACAAGTTAGATAATCATTCAAAAAGTTTAAAATGAAACAGAAATAAACAATATTTTCGAATTAAAATAAATTTGATATAAAAAAATTATAATCATGAAATAAATTTTATATTGTATGAATAATAAATAATTGCTTTAAATACTCAATTTTTATCATATTATTTTATTCGTTTTATATTTCAATTTCAATTACATTACCTTATAATATTTTGAAAAAATTATATAAAAATGAGGATTTATAAGAATTCATTGTCTAAATTAACTATGGAAAGAATAATTTATAGTAAATATTAATCAATTTGTATAATTAAATTAAAAAATAGTTTAATATTTCAATTAAAATAATTAAATAAATACAATTTATTAAAAAAATATATAGAAGGAAAATTTTATATATAATTTTAACAATGTCTCATAAAAAATATTTATTCATCACTGATATATATTGAAAACATCAGAATAATAAATTTTATAAATACAGGTAAATTAAAAAATTATAAATACTTATAAAAATAAAACATTTTTTATATTTTATTATTACATTTTTCATACTTGTCATATTTTTTCAAGTATACAAATAAATTATAGATTGAAATTGATTTATTCACAAAAAATGATATTTTTTTTTCTCTAAATGCCTTTTATCACTTGCTTAATAATTTATCCCTTTGGCTTTTTAAAACCATTATAATCTTTTGTATTAAAGACAATATATTTTATTTAAAATAAAAGATACGTAGTAGTACATATATATATATACCAATAATCTACCTTTAAAAACAAGAAACACGTAAAAATAATTTTAAACAATTAATGAATTAAAATAATAATATAAATTTTGCAAAAGAGTACAGGACTTTATTTATAAATACGCCTCATCTGTACTTAATGTGTAAAAGCAAGAGAGTTTAGCTTTTACTTCCATTGGGATGTATATAGTAACACTACGCTTTTGCAGAGTAGACTCTCGAGGCAAACCAGGAAATCGGCTTAATGAGATTTGTCCCCCCTAATGTGTTACAGATTATATCCTCCTGTTCGTAGTCAATATATACTCGATGGTATCTGTCAGTGTTTTAATTTAATAGCAATGTTTTCATAAATCTACTACTTTATGTATATTTTGGCTTTACTCTGAATCATTTTATCACTTGTTGTTTATATTATTTTCTGATTTAATATATTACTATATATTATTTATCTATATATGTTTCACCTTATTACTTTCTTTCTCCTTCATAATTTTGAAATCGGAATAAAAGTAGAAGTATAAATAAATTACTTATATTACTATTTACTGAGAAGAAATATACTATAAAAAAATATTATTACTATTTATCTGTTATTTATGAAGACTATAAAGAGTAAACATAAGAACATATACACGTAGAGTTTTATTATGATAAAAATTTGAGCATATTTATTTATTTTAAGATTTCTGAAATTTAAAAATTTAAATATAAATTTCATTATAATATGCTTTTTATTTTACCATATACTTTAATATTTAAATTATATTAACTCGTCCTATTTTAATAAAAACGAAAACTTTAACTTTGAATATTATTATTATTTACATATATATATATATATATATATATATCAGAGAAAAATTCCGTCGGCTTCATTTTTATATTGACTCTTTTTCGTTGTTAAATAATTAACTAACGCTTAGAATGGTTACTATTCCCTAAATAGTATTTTTATCATTCTATCATACTATAGAAAACAAGTTACAAAATTATTTTTAATTACTTTATTATATTGATTTATTACATTAGTTTCATTTTATACCACCAAAATTACACTAAGTTATATATCAGTATGTATGAGATTTTTATATACTTTAATTTAGTTGTTGGATGATTGCATAATTTTACACGCCTATGTTAGTCTTTAAACCCTTATTTCTTCCTATAGTTCTGTTACACTAGCACAGTATGCTCGCAAGACTCGTATATTATTGACCGACCTGTTGCATCTATGCAAGTGACTTGTTAAGAAACACTTTGAAATATTTTAGTTTTTCTTGCTGATATTTAAAGGTTATTTCTTAAATTTCAATTTTTTTTTATCTGTTAACTAAGGTTTCCTTATAAAATATATTCCTTTTATAGGTTATTGTTAAAAGTGTATTTCTGTAATTTATTCTATTATTTTAATTTAATTACGACTAATTTTTATCTAAAATTATATTAAAAATTATTGAAAAAGTTATAAAATAATTTAGATATCAAAATCTTTAAAAATTTTACAAGATCAAATACATTTTATGAATTTTTTGTAAATTTATAATACCTGTATATGGTGCAAAATTGGGTTTTGTAAACTATAAATTTATATTAAATATTCTCTTTATGATATTTTAATTATTTTTTATTCTTAAAATGTTTAAAAAATTTGGTTATAAAATATACAAAAGGTTAAATTTAGATAAATTAAATTTTTTTAATAAAATTTATTTTGAGCAAAAAATATAAGTATTTTATATTTATAAAAAGAGCAAGTTATAATAAAAAAGAGGAAGAAATAGAAAAAATGCTAATGAAGGCAAAAATATTGAATTATGAAGTTTAAAGCATCATTGAGAATTTTATTATTATTGTATATGTATGGAATTACATTTGGAATCTTTAATATGAAACTCAATGTTAAAAAAATTTGGTCCAAATAAGATGTTTTTCAATGAATTTTGCAATGATCTTTGTTAAAAGATTGTGAACGTTTTATTTTATCATTCGCATTTTTTTTTCTGGCCACAAAAATAAATATTAGTGTTAAGGATACATAAAGACTATTATATGTTAAAATAAATTTTCTTCTTTACATAATTTTATTCAAAATATGAGATCAATCAGTTGAATATAAAAAAATGAATTCAAATTACATATATATAAAATACATTAGGATAAAAAAAAAGAAAATCAAATTAGTTTTATGAAAAACTTTTAAATTATTCAACTTAAACATATTTAAAAAAAATTACTAAATTTTAACTTGTATTATAATAATATATATTCAAATAGTAATAACAGAGTAAGTACTTAAATAATTTCGTGAATTTAATCATCGCTTAAGTAGAAAGTTTATATGTGTAACTTTACGTGCAGTACAAATTAGAATAACGAGGTAAAGGGCTATTAATAATTACACATTTGCAAACATTATAAATATAATGAGTCGATAATATATATATTATTTTAATTTCTGTATATATATATATGTATTTTATTTCAAAATTATTCAAAGTATAAGAATCTAATACCAATAATTCTTAATTTTTTCTGAAATATTTTAGGATTATACATTTGATTTTTTAAATATCATTTTTATTCATAAGAAACTTAAAATTACATACTATATCTTGTTCATAAAATATACAGATAATATATAACACAAATATAACAATCATTGTTGACTATTTTATTTCAAAATATAAATTTATTATTTATCTTAAAAGTATTATTAATATAAATTTAATTACTAGAAAACTATATACATTCTACTTATGATTTATAGTTCGCGTAATCGTTTTGAACAGTCGAAAGTTTTACAAATATTGTTTAAAATATATATTATAGGTAATAGACAAACTCAATAATATTTTGGTATTATTTTCATTTATAACTTCAATTTAAAAGTATCCTTGCATAAATAAGTAATGTAAAGTAGCTAAACAAAATTTAATAACATTTATATCTTGTAATAGTTTAAAAGTCATTATTTATAAATTGAAATTTATAAGTTTGAATTGAATACTATTGTGAATTAACGATCTCCTAATATTAAACGTTGAATGATGTTTTTCTAAAATTTTGCTTATATCTAAAATTCGCTATAAGTCGATAAAACCTGTAAAATACGATATAATCTAGCGTTGAAAAATCTGTGGTACAGATTTCACGTTTTTGCACTTTTGTTGGTATTATGTCTCTGATATATCACTATCTCTTATACTTCTTCTCTTTACTCGCCCGATCATTTCATAACTCCTGAATCCCTTGTGTATTATTCCTCGAATTCCTCTATCCTCTCGCCGCGCTTTACACGGACCGAAATTAGAGCGTTGAACTCGAAACACACAGCTTGCGAGAGGCGAGCGAGGGAAGCGGTGATTTATCGACGCGTCCTTCCTTTTGCTCTTGTACACCAAGCGGCTATATATGTCAGTCGCTAGTTGCATTATTAACGGATGACCCATCGTCTCCGTCGTCGCTACTATTAGAGAGTTCAATAATAATAATGGCGATATTAATAACATGTTTCTTTGAGTTTACAAGTACATGTGAAAAACGTAAATACGATATTTATAACTCAAAGATTCAAAAATACATGTATAAAAATTGTCCTGTATCATCGCTTAAAAAATAGCTTATAGATTATTATATATAATATAAATGGGTTTTATTTCATAGAAATTTTTAACTTATCTCTTATGGAAGTTAATTTAAAATATAATTAGAATAAAAATAAACCTATACATATATATATTTAAAAATGCATGTTTTTTTATTCTTTTTAATATTGATTTGTACATTGAAAGATGAATAATTATTGCTCTTTAAATAAATCGATACAGATTTTTATATATATTATGTCTCGCTAATTCATACTAATTACAAAATATATAATTACCTATACATATATACATATTATGAAACTAAATATAGCTATTCAATTAAATCTGGAAGACTTAAATAGGTAAAATAAAAAATTTTTAATGAAACTCTTCAAAGTATATTATATATTACAAGTGTCCGTATAAATTTTGACTTTCTTAAAGAGAATCTTAGTGTAAATAATAGGTTGTTAAATATGTCTATGTCCACTATTAATCGATGAAATTCTATTAAAACGATTATCATAAGTATATGAATTACTTTCTTTTAAAAATATAAGTTAATATTTTATTTAAATTGCACTGAGTTAAATTAACTTATGTTTAGTCGAACTGTAATGAATGAAATGCTTATGATATTAAAATTAGATAATAATATATAAAATATACAAAATATGCAATATATAAAGAATTGTACATGTAATTATAAAAATATATACAATGGTTTTTTTGATTACTTATAAACAGTTGAAACTACAATTATTTTCAAAATTTAATATTTTTTTTCTAAGTCCCAAATATTCAGTTCAATAGAACATTTTTACACAATTCTTGTGAAAATTTGAAATTCAAATAATAATAAAGAGTATTTCAAAGACAATATTCAAAATATACTATGAAATAAAAAAAATATTTTCATTGTTTATAAATACTGAAGATAAAATAATTTCTATATATAATACGTTCAAAAAATTTATAGAAAAAAATAATTTTATATATAATCGTGAAAAAAAACATTGTATAGCCGTGGATTTTACTATTTTTAAATTTATTAAAAAATTATTCTATAAAAATAAAAATATTATATATAATATATGTAATTCTATTAATACTACTTAATAAAACTTACTATAAGCTATAAATAAATTTCGAAGTACATTTTTAAAAAATATTTTTTGAACAAATGAAATGTTGTTTAAATCGAACAGTTAATTATTAAATAATTATTTTTTTTATTCGCGTCTATATTATAAAAATTTATCTATAAAGATTTTAATTTTAATACGAAATTAAATAAATAAAATAATATTATTCTTGTGCAACTTACTCTTGAATATAAAATGTTAGGAAATTAAGAAGTAAGTTAATTTATATTTTTAAAAATGATATATATGAATAAAAAATATAAATATATAGTACGTATATTTGAAGGAATTGATTTATATTTTAGACTCACATATCAACCAAACTTAATATCTTGTTTACATGAATTCATAATTTAAATCACGTTTAAATATATATGAGTTGAATATCGGTATTTTTATTGTAAAACATTTAGAAATAATGCACTTAAATTATTATACTCGTATTATTCATTTAATTAAAAATGTAGTAATAAGAATATAAAAGTGTTAACAGCATATTAATATATATAATATAGATAATATAATATATATTAGACAACAGAATATTAATATATATATTATTAAAAATACGCATTTTAATATATTAATGTTAGTTATCAGTAGATTAGTCATTGAATTAATTAATATTAGATTAATTTTTTAATTATTTATTATTTTATTACTTAACATTTTTCAATATATGAATAGCAGTTGATCGAATTTTTATGATATATATATATATATATATATATATATATATATTTATATACATGTTGTTTTTGGTATTGTTTATTTAAAATGGAAATAATTTTCATTTTTACTTTATGATTTAATTTGTTTATATTTTGAAAATTTTAAAACAGATGAGAATACTTATTTATTATTCATGCTATTTAAAATAAAATTGAATTCAGTTTTAAAAATTGTATAATAGTAGCTGGGTATTTAATGAGTTTCAAATTAATTAAAAAAATCTATTTTTATGAAATATTTATATTTAAATGTAATGAAAATAAATTTTATTTTTTTTGATTTTTTAAAATAATTTACCTAATCTAGTAAAGATAAGTTGACGGTACTGTTTCTTCACAATTTAAAACTAATAATTAGTTTTCTAATCTGATATTCTCTATAAGTTGTATTTTAATTTATAATTATTTACTATTCATTTGTTTTTTGTATTAAAGACATACTATATATTTTTAAATTATAAAAAAAGCATGATAAAGTATTTAATTGAATATTGTTTTTCGTATTAACATTTTTTGTGAAAGTTTCATTATTTAAATATGACTAAATTATTTCATGCAGTTATTAGGAAATCAAATATATGTACTTTATAAGTTTTTAATAATTTATGTTATTATATTATAGTTTTTTAAACAATATAAAGTCTTGGCCTCTTAATAGTTTATTATTTATCAACTGATCCTATAGAAAAATGCATTATTTTTGTTTTTTATTTGAAATACTATTTTATACTAATTTTAATTACATCAATATGGTTTCTAAAAAATAGTCTTAAAATTTTATGCATACTAATATGATAGCAGTGATTTATTAATATAATTAGTTTGAAGTTTGTAATAAATACATGCAAAAAAATCTAAACAGTCACTTTAAGCCGTTGATAAGCACTTAAAAATTCAAGTTATACTTAGCATGGTAGAAAGGATCTAAAAATATCTGTTTCTAGGAGTACTTTTTATAATTAAGTGCTTATATTCCATTATTATGCAAATAAAATTGAGAGACACGAATTATAGAGAGAATTGAAGCTAGAAAGAGATAGATATCTCATTATTTTGTCTGTAGAAGTACCTAAGAGACGTCAGTTTCATCTTAGAGGATTTCAAAGATTTGAACATCGCAACAATGATATCTTGAGAGTTTGAGGCTCGTGAAGCTTTAGCCTTGAGTGCAGATTGCTACGCGATCTTTCATAATGCAGCCAAAAGACGAAGGTTGCCAGCTGATATTGAAGTATCAAGGCTGCACGTATAGCTTGTGCAAGTTGACTTATTAAATTAATTACAGCTGATTGGCAATTACCATGCAAGTGCGAATACGATCATACGATTGAGTACTGTTCTGTAGCTGTACTACGTACTCGTTCAGTTTCACGATATACTTCATCTTATAGAAATGAGTACTATTATAAAATATAAGTGCATATATATATATTTCTGTATCTATGTATGTTTGTGTGGATGAGCTCGAAGTAGTAGAATTATATTGTTAGACATACTAGCGAAGTTAAAGAGAAGTTTTGTACTTGAACGGATTAACTCTGGTCTAGATGGGTTAATGCTTTCATCCTTAATATAATGAAGAGTCGAAGTTTAACTTGTTGACATGAATGGTTATATAGGCGATATTGCACTAGATACTTGTGTGTCAATTGTTGTGGAGTTAAAGAAGGATGATAAAAAGAAAAAACAGATTAAACAAGTGACGTATCTTAATTTTGTCGATTTTACAAGTACTGAATTCTACAAAGCTTTAGAAATTAAATCTATTTTCGATCTGTTTATTGTAAAATTTACTAATCTACTTTAATTTATTAATACTCAATCATAATTTAAAATTATTTTGTAAAAATAACGTATGAAATTCGGGTATAAATACATTTTTTGTATAAAATATTAAATTTATGAATATAAAAAACCTACTCATTATAAAACATTTCTACAATAACATATATAAAAATCACATTTTACAAATTTTAAACGTAAATTTTAGTATTTTATTTTGATAAAAAAATTTTAATTCGAAAATGACTCAATTCTAAATATTATTTCACAATCAATAAGTTTTTTTGTAATACAGCTTAAATTACAAATTTTTACTTTAAATCGAGAATATGAAAAATTATAACTGTTCTTTAATTTATTGGGGTAATCTTAAAAATTATATTTACATCTACGTAAATATTCAAATTAAAACATTAGTTAGGATATATCAAGATCGGTTTTATGTTTACAGCCATTCATACATATGTACACATTTTTTTATTTGTTTTTTAAAAAATATAAAAAAACATTACTTTGTTATCTATAAAAATATGTTGAATAGATTATTTTAAATAAATTATAATGCAAACTAATTTTTAATAGAAATATTCATATTGAGAATATCAGCACTTTATATCTATTCTAACTGATATAGATATATTGAAAAATAAATTAAAATAATTTCCTTTTTTCATGATATATAAAAATAAAAATTTACTTTAATATATATTATATTTTAATCTATAATATATATAATATATTACCCTTAAATAAATAAATATATTATATATATATTATATATATCCATATATATAGATATATAAAATAATAAAGATTTCTTGCATTATATCAAATTCAGTGATATTTTTAGTTACTATTTGAATAAAACAGGAAGAATTCAGAGCATAAAACAGCAAAAGGATTTCTTAGAAGTATTTTTTTATAAAACTAATTGTATACATGAAAGCTTATATTATTTATATATTTGTTTTTGTTTGAAGAAAACCAAAAATAGTTATCTAGGATACAATAAAATAGATAAGATAAAAAGCCAAAAAAAGGAATGTTTGCTCAGAAAATTCATTTATTTTATAATAAATTTACTTGGCATAATTAATGTATATATAATATTAAAAAATTATTCAATTTTTATTAAAGAGCAGTAATAAATTTATAAAACGTATGATAGTTATACGAAATAAAACGTTTTTACAAAACTTTTTGAAACTTATCTTTTTTTAAGCTTATGAAATTTTATTTTCACTTGAATATTGAGTATGACATTAATATTATAAGATTATTCAATTTTCATAAAATAAACATAAAATAGTTTTAATATTTCGTAAATGCAAAAATTATAGAAAAAAATTTGTTATTATTTTAACCAATGTTTTTATTATCATATTAAAAATGGTATACTTATACTGCTAAAAAAATAAATATCTTTTACTCTTATTTATTTTATTTATATTTGAAAACAGATAATCTTATCTTTGATATGAAATAAATTTTTTATGTATCATAGTAAAATTATATATATAATAAGTAATTGTACGTTAAACTTATTTTTTCAATACATTTGCAATTATATTTACAGAATATATTGTTGAATTTAATATAAAACAATATTTATTATATGAATGATTAAACTAATTTCTAATACTTATGTTTTAAATTAAGTAATGTTAAAATAAATAACTATTATATGATTTTTATTCTCATGGAAATATAAAATCTTCGTCCGACGCTACAATTATAAATACACAAAATTTTAGTTGATAAAATCTTAGTAAACACTATTTTTATTTCGTGTTATAATGTTGAAATTTATATTACAATATTATATGAAATAATATTAAGAGATTATAAATATTCATTATTTGCAACAGGATTTAATAAAATTTAAGTATAAATTCATTAATACATCTTTTGAGAAAAAGATTTTTTTTTTATATTTATATTTTGTTGGTTTATATTTTATAAAATATTGAAATTATATTTAGTTTTAATATTTCTACGAACACTTGATTAATACATATATATATATATAAATCTTTTTTAAAAAATACATTATTTTCTCAAAGAATTTAATATATTTTCGTAAATATGTAAATATAAAATTTTTAATTTTACTATTAATAAAATATAATTTCGATAATTCGTAATAATAATATTATAAATAATTTAGGCAATAAAATAAATTATATAGAAATTTTATTCGAATTTATTTATGTGAAAGTAATATTGATTCATGTACCCCTCGTTTAGCCCTTTTCACTTTTGTCTTGACACTATAATCATACCAAGTTCAGCGAGACAAGAGTGTCACTGATGCAGAGATCGAGTTAGAAAAGCTCGAACTCTAATCGCATTTTCTGATACTATATAAGAAAAGTCACCCGAGGACATCAGATTGAGGCTTACAGCTTTTATGATCACTGACCTTTCCCTATAAAATTGATCTTATACAAACCACACTAAATTCTCTAACAATTCTTGCATAAGAAAGAGTTGATTAAGATGAATTCATGCATGGAATGATTTAGCAGTAATGAGAATGATTTTGATATTTACAAAAAATTTTTAATATTATTTATTCTTATTTTTTGTATGGATAATATAGAAGAAAATCCTTATTCAGATATAGTCTAATAAAAGAATAGAAATCTAAATTTAATCTGAACCTTACATTATTCAATGTAATGTACCTTAACTTCAGTTTTTATATATTTTTTAATAATAGTTATTTTAATGTGATATACAATAATGATAATAAATGAATATATATGTTTCATACAAATAAAGAAAAATTTTTATTTGAATTTTTTTAAAGACAAAACTTTAGCAACAATTTTTTTCATTAAGTAGAGCATTTGCTGCAGTTTAATGTTTAAGGAAAAATAAATACTTCAGTACATTTTTAGCAATGAGCTATTATAAAATTAAAATATGAAAATAGATACTATCCTTTACGTCACAAACATTATATCGACAATAGACTTTTTAATGCGAACAATGCTTTTTCTTTTTTTTTTATAATCCTTATGAAATCTTTTTTACTTACAATACTTTTAAAAATAAATTGTCCAACATAAATTTATTTTTTACAACAAAATATACTGCTTCAGCTTGTATCCTATGATTTTAGTCATCCATATATAAATAACGGAAAAAATCTAAACTCTTGAATTTACAAATAACTTATAAATGACAATTGTAAATTATAAATTAAAAAAAAATAAATGTGTTACATAAAATTTAGTTTATTAGTTGTAAATCTTAAAATATATATTCTAGAATTAAACACAGCTTATCTCCGATAAAAAGTATTTTATATTGCATATTATGTGTTCAAAAGTATAATTTATATTATTTACATTAAATAGATAAGACTCCTATACCTTATATAAATCAAAAATTATATTTAGTATTATAAATTATAAATTGCTTTACTTTTTAGATATAAATAAAATCATATATTAAGTATAACTTTTTTATTTTTAACAATGTTTTTCAACAATATGAACAAATAATAGGTGTTTTATATAAAAAAATTTTTAAAAATTGAAGCAGTACGCAGATATTTATAATTAATAATATATAAATAAACAATATTCAATAATTTTGTTTATGATTGTAAAATTAATTGATATTCCAATTATTGTCAGAGTTTATTGATTAGTGCTTATGAAAAATTTGAACAAAAATCAAATATTAATTACCATGATGACATTTTTTCTCAAATATTGATTTTATGTTATACAATGTAATTATTTATGTAATATTTGACAAACATTTTCCAGAATAGTAAATTCAATATTTTTGATATCTGCAAATATATCTTATAAAATAAATGAGAATTTTCCAAATATTCTATCGTGCATGTGATTTTTTTCATGAGCTATTTAATAGAATTATTATTAAAAAAGTCAAATGGTCTACACAGTCATTTAATTTTCTTAATAATAGTGTACGAAATCTAAACAGTCATGTTATTAAGAAATGAAATTAAAAATAAAAAATATTCATCATACTTTGCCAATAAAATTTAAAGATTTATATTTTATAAAATAAAATATTTCTATGCGTAATATAAAAAGATATTTTATATTAAGATAATTTATATACAAATTGCTTTGTGTTTTATAAAATACCGATGGTTTAATTAATTTTTTATCTTATTAAAAAATTAAAAAACTAAAAATACGTAAAAATTATTCAAGTAATTCAACATTTTTTATTAAATTCAAATAAAACAATCGAAACAGTTCTCTTCAAAAAAGTAGATTTCATTGAGAATATCAAAAAGATTAAGATTGGAGTTAACAAAATAGATTGCATATTATTATGGAAAGAAACAATTAGCTGTTTTTATATATAAATATTAATAATAGTAATATTTCATATTGTTAAATATATGGAGATCTGCTTCATGATCACTTATATACTATTATAGAATTTTTAAATATTTCATGGTTATACCTATTAAAGCAAATATCTTTTAATTTAATTAAAACATTATTGTATTTTCTTTATTTTTAATATTTTTTCAATATAGTTTCCGATATTTTTTAATTTACTACGTATAATCATATAATTTTTGAAAATAAAATTTGATCATTTTCATTAAAAATTATAAAACAGCATTCAAATATATTAATGTTAAAATAAGGAATTTTTAATTTTATCATACCTTTAATAATAATAAAAAAATTTGTTAAGAAATAATTGAAAATTTGTTAAAAAGTTGTTCAATAATAACATATCCTTAATCATAAATTATTATTTCAAAGTTGAAAAAAATTAGAAATTTACTTAAATTTTTATACAACTTTATTTTCAGCGTTCTTTTGAATAATTAATTATTTATCTATTGAACACATTTTGTATATTCTTCATCTTTTACAAGCTATTTTACAACGATTTTTTATGAATAAATTTATGGTCATAAATTTGAGATAAATATATTAATAAAACTGAATTTTAGATGTAATATATTTCAGAAATTACAAAAGTGTGTTATATATTTCCTTAAAAACAAAAATACAATGAATCGAATCTTTAATAGAATTAACGAGATAAACTTTTATCAATAAAAAATCTTAAAGATCGCAATCTGCATTGAATTTTTTCTTCTTCGCAAATCAAGCAATTTTCGAATCGCTAATAATATGCTTTTAGGGGATAAGAAAATGATGCCTTAAACCACATTCTTGGTATATAGCTGTCATATGATTAAAATAATATAAATAATAATATTACTTAGTCGGATAAATTTACTAATATTAGTTTTTCCTCCATATTTTATTGAAAAGCCTTTTCATTAATGTAAATATTTATTAAATTTTATAAAATTAAATTTATGATGTCTCGGAAAGTATAGAACAAATACAAGTAACTTTATATTACTTAGTTTTATGACTATATGGTATTAAATAACCGCATAGTAATGTATTAATTATAATTTAATAATTCTTATCTCTGATAAAATTTTTATGAAAATATTCATTTTACATATTATTTTATATTTATAATTTTATATTTATAATTTATTATGTTAATTTGATACCTTTTTGTTAAACAAATAATATAATGACACAAGAAATTATGTATCATATATTTTTTTAAAAACTTTATGATAATTTTGACTGCGACTAATTATTTTCACGTAAATTGAAGTAATCTTACGTTAAAGTAAAGCCATAGATAATTCTATCTCAATACTTTTATTACTGTCTTTGTTACATTTTTTTACTCTTTGTATATCCAAATTTATATTTTATGTTTGATTTATTTTTAAAATAAAGGAGAACAGTTGAGATGCATCGGTCGCAAATATTTCTTTTCTTCTATTCACCTTTGCGACAAATAATTGTAGTACCTGTTTTTCTATTTGCAGGTCGGGACTAAAGCAGGTAAGCCCGCAGAAACAAGAGTTTGCAAAAATGAGAGAAAGTTTTCCTTCATCCCTCTCAATCTCTCTTTCTTTCTCTTTCTGTCTCTTTCTCCTTATAGACTCTTACATCGTCTGAATAATGAATGCCTAGAGTGGATAACTGCAACTGTAAGTGGTCACAGATGCACTAAGGCTAGAATGTACTTTACTGCACTGCAGTCTTCTAACCGAAAATGACTCACTTGCTCCTGCGCTTATATTACTCCCTTTCCCATTTTTAGTGCCTATTTCACAACCACTGTTACTTTTTCTCACTTTCATTATCAATCTGATTTTCTATTCCTTTTTTCCATTGTTATTGGAGATAATATTGCTGAAATATTTGTTTATAGTTTTAATATTACTCTTTAATATTTATATGTATTTATTTGAAATAATATTAGAATTTGATCATGAGTTACAATGAATTAACGAGTAAAAGCACACAAGTTTAATAATATTAATTTAAGTTATGTATATATATTAGAGTTAATTCTACTAACATATGAAAATATAGAATATTATTTAACATAATATAAATGTTTTTGAATATTATTTATATTATATTTTTTAGTAATACAAGACTCACTAATATAAAACTATAAAACAATTTTTATATATTTCTCTTTCTGGCTCCTCCGATATCTGTAATATTAATTGTTTATTGTATTAATTTGAATTTTTAATTATTTTGGTGTTTTATTTTGTATGCATATTTTTTTTTCAAATAAGTACGAATCAGTAATTTTTTTATTCGTTAAGTTTAGATGTTCTGGTTAAATATTTTCATATGTATTCACAAAATATTGATTTCTATTATATATACATACATATTACGAAAATACAATATATTAATTATTTAATTAATATAGTGGAATATGAATTAATTTCGTAAAGTATTATTGATTAATAAATTTTCCTGAAAAAATTAATTGAAAAAATTAGGGTTATATGAAATTAATTTGAATATTCATAGTAATTAAAATAAAAATAAAAGAATCATTTCTAAAAATAATATATATTTTATATATTTGATGACTGAGTAATCGAAACTTGATTAAATAATTATAATATTGTTCGCTAAATAGTATTATATCAATACAGAAAGTGGATATTGTCTACTAAACGACATAATATTATCGAAGTGTCATTCAAACGTGACAAGAATGTCCAAAGGTCGACAAGTCAACTACCACCGTCACTGCATTACTGAAATTCAGCTAGATTGAAATTCATGGTAGTATGAGTTACCTTAAAAACCACACAGAAAAACATTTTTCAACTTCGAAATATTTTTTTCTTCCAGCTCGATTGAACTGAAGAAATACAGAAAAGAAATCTCTACTAGAGTAAATCTTATAAATATTGAATTTGACCTCGAAAAAAAGTTTTTACTGGATTATCAAAAAATACGAATTATCTTAACCTAATTTTTATTTCTTCGGTAAATAATATATAAAAATTTTCCTTAAAATACGCAATGTTGTATGTACTCAATAAAATATTAATTTATACATACATTTTGCAAATCTATGTTTTAAAATATAATATTTAAAAGACTATGCTTCCTCTTTCAGCAATTATATTTTTAGTATTTAAGTAAAAATTTGTATTTATTGAATTATTTAAAGCTAGAGTAAAGAAATATTTACTATTTATTCTTCAAAAGTTGAATATATCGAAAAACTTTCATGCTACAACGACGACAAATTGGACTAGATTCCGTAGATATAAATTAATTTCTATTTCGTTACAAAATATTTTTTGAGACTTACCGAAAAATAGTTGAAAATAAATTAATAATTAATATTTATTATATTAAGGTATTAAAATTAATTTTTTACTAAAAATACTACTACAAAATTTAGTTTATTTATGAATATTCATAGAAAAATTATCATTCTTAATACGATAATAAATCGTGGCAACTACTAATTACTAAAATTAAAGAATCTAATTACGTTTGTACATCATTAAAAGTAATAGAAATCGATAGCATTTATCACTATTTCGTATGATTATAAAATTTTACACGTTTATATCTTATTATTTGAAAACCTTAGATCGTGATATCAAACGAATTTGACCCATCAGTTGCTAAATTTGATATGAAAGAATGAAAAAATGCAATAAAGTTGTAAATAAAACATGGATATATATATATATATATATATATAAATTATAATTTTTGGCATATAAGTATAAAAATACACGTATCTTTGAAAAAAAGTCTTGAACCAGCGAAAATTTAAAATGATCTAAATAATTTAAACACAATCATGGTCAGAGTACTGGCATTAACTACTAAGTTGACACACCAAAATGTTTTCATACAATTTTGAACATATCCCAAAGAAAATTAGGAAGCACTCGAAAGATGGTAGTGGAAGAAGAAGGAGAAGCGAAGTCGAGGAATATTATGAGAATGCGAGCAGAAGCCAGGCTAATGTAAATAGGGCAGCCGTATAATTTGTATCCGTCAGTGAAGTCGAGCGCACGCATCGAATATCCAGGGAATCCTAGGCTGCCCAGGGCCGCAACCCGACGTACATCCATAAACGTGAGCACTCGTTTATCCGTGTGTATACGTATGGGGAAGTAGCACCGTTTACGAGGCGATCTAGGAAACCGCAAAACGACCGGGTACCCGTAGCCAGTGGCTCTCGCGGCGGCTGTCGTTGCCGAAGTGTACGCTGAGGGACCTAGCGAAGAGTTGCGGTCAAATACAACGTCGGATAAAAAACAGTTAATTGTTTACTAAACGAGCGCCGTGAAATCGAGTTCGCGTAAGTAATGCTTTCATCGAGATAAACAAACGTCTTTGCATGAGCCAAGAAACACGCCTGCTTTACAGATTTTAAATCACCAGATACTTTGAAGTGTAATTGTAGCTACATTTTTATTATATCTAATTACTTTTTTATTACATCTAATTTATATCTATATAATTTATTTATTTAAACAGAGCACTTCAAGTAATCTGTAAAGTAGAAGTTTATTTCACAATATATTTCACACACAAATACCAATTTCTAGCCTTCAAGACCTTTCAAGAAAAATATTTTTCGATTGATATAATTATTTATAAAAGCCTAAATACATGTTTAGCAATAACATATTATTTACTAATTATGATAATTGTGTGACGCATGTGTTCTAATATTGATAACTCAGATATGTCACAGAAAATCTTACATTTTTAAATATTTTATGTCAATATTTTAGATAAATATTTATACGATATTCGTTAATAATAAATTATTAATAATGTATGCCAATGCCGACTATATTTTTCTTACAGAAAATATATGAGAAACTAGTAAGCGATCAACTATTCATTGGATACGAGACAAAGCTACACACAAATTCACCTCCAATATTAAATAAATCAACTCTTATTTAATTATTAAATTTACATCTAACTTTGATTTTCACTATTTAAATAATTTATTTTATATGATTATAATTATATAAAAAGAATTATAGATTGCAATCGTTATTATAATTTCATGTAATTATTGTTTTAAGAAACTTTAATATTATTTAATACATTTTCATATTTACGATAGTTTCATTATTTTCTAATATACTTTTCATATATAAATTATTGTCTTAAGGTTAAGTTAAAAATTTCTATTTAATTGCCCAGTTTTTCCAATATTTTGATTCAATCAATAAATAATAATTTTTAAGTTTTATATTCGATATGCAAAAAGATAATATAATTTATCTACGACCATTGTACCGAAAACTGCATCTAGTTTATATTGGTCAATAATTTTAATACTATTTACTTTGCACATGATTTTACGTTAGGAAATATTATGATATTTATGAATTAAAATACAATTTATTAATACGTAATAATGAGAGACATAATTTATTCATGTATTACAGCTTATTTCATATAAGCCAAATTATTTGAATAGAACATGTTTACTTTAAATTATACAGTATTATCAAATTAAATTAGACTTAGTTTCTATTATAAATTTTATAGTGGATTATTTCTAAATCAAGCTTCTATATATTAGAATACTTGAATAAAATTTTGTATTATTACAATAGATGGTTTATATAATTTTTTTTGTTATAAAAATAAATTAATTCTGTATAGAAGTATTTCGTAATTAAAAAAAATAATTTTTGTTTTTAAATTTATTTTATCAACTATTCGTAAGATTATTATTTTTTTGCAATTAGAAAAATTAAATTTTTATAGTAAACTCAAATTTTCATATTTTTTTAAACGAAGTGTATTCGATAATTTTTTTACTTTAAAACATGTATTTTTATTTATATAAAAAATACTAGTTTCCTTAGATTATTAGAACAAAATTTTTGATGAAACGAACAAATCTTTAGATTTAAGATTAAAAAAGAGAAGCTAAATATATAAATATAATACATAGATTTTTAATAAAATGTAATAAATTAAAAGATTGAATATATTGAAAAAAACTTATATAAATATATCTGCTATTATGTGCTATTGTAGATGCATGCATATACATATGTGGTTCCACATGTACATTTCCAACATTAATCTATAAAATTTTGGTTTTCACAATTGTTTTAAAATATGTAGCTACAACTTAAATAAAAAATAATAAACTATTTACTTAATATTAAAAATTGTTTATTTTAAACATAAAAGAAACTTTTATATCGCAGCTCTAAATCTCAATTTTTAAAATTTCTTACAAATAAAATACAAATTTCTTCGAACACGTATGTATTTTATGATCAAGCGAAAAAAATTTGATATAGTTTTAAATATTTATAAGTCTAATTTAGCCTTTGATATAAAAGTTGGAATATAAAAACATTAAAAAAAAATTTTGAGAAAGATAGGTTTGAAGTTTTCAACATTGTAAAGTCCGCATGTTGATTCACATTTTCAGTCACTAAATTAAAACTTTTTAAATTTGTGTATAAACTTAACGACATTAGGGATTTTTTTTAAATGTATTAAAATAATTTTTTTTGAAACAGATAACTTTACAATAATAAATACAAGTTTTTATGTTCAAGAACTTTGTAAGTATAGATCACAAATTATTATTTTATATCAAAATTTAATTCATAAGATATAAGTCATTTAATTTTGAGTAATAGAATGTTATATTTGATATGATTATAAATAACTAAAAATATACCATAGTTTAGGATAGAAAATCTCAGGGCAAATGAGTCTAGCGAATGAGGTTTAGAAAAAACAACCATTATCAGCACGTATGAGATCACTCCGACCTAAGCAGGTTACAGACAACGAGTTACTCGCCTCCAGACCTCGAACACGTGGCGCAGGGACGCCCGTAGCCTGTGCGAGATCGTATAAACAAACAAGGATCCTTTTAAGGAATGTACGTCCCACCGATGAGGAAGGCAAAGACATATTCGGGGAGGCTGCGAGTGACTCAAGTATCGTATACGAACAATTCGTCCAAATCATAGTACCTAATGCAACAGAGTCAACTTTACGTAGACAGGTCCCACCATTGTGCTAGAGAGAGAGAGAGAGAGAGAGAAAGCGTAGCCCCGAAGAGGAGGACGTGATGGGGTTGTAATGCGAGCTCCTCCAGGCATGCGAATAGGAATCTGGGCTACGGAAGAGCCAGTGGATGATAAGCAACAGGGAGTCAGTTGTACACAGAGAAACAAATGATATAACACACGCTTGAGAAACAACAGAGGATCCGGGAAATTACGCAATATGAAACAATAACACCTTGTCAAGTCACGATCCCTCGGGGAGAGTGAAAAACAAAAGACGGGAAAAGTGCAGTTGAACCGATAGGGAACGAGGATATGGATAAATATAGTTGCAGGTTGGGTCACGGGCAGATTTTTGGATTCGATCGACAGTACCGAGTTAACAAACGCAACATCTTACAAGCATATACCGCAAACAAGCTATTGCATGCGACATCGAGACTTCATACACTTTCAAAAGTGAACCTGTTGTAATGAAAAACATTGTGAATAGAATAATTTGTGATAAAAACAAAATTATACAATTATATAAAGAAATATACATAAATATATGGAAAATTATAATTTTTAGTGTGAAATTTTTTGGTTACATATTTCGAAGTGAAACAGTTAGAAATCTCGTAACGATGTTTCATTTTGCGAATATCGAAGTTTCGAAAATCGTTTTCATAAATAAGAAGAACACGTGGTTAAAATAATATCAAAAACTGTATTCTTTTCTTCGCCTCTTTATTTAATTTTTACGAATTATTAAGAATCAACTATTATGTGTTTTAGGTATATAGCAGTTTAAAATTATTGTGATATACAATTAAAAACTTTATTTTTTTATGGAATTTTATAAAATGATTTTTGGATTATTTTTTTATCGTGATATATAATTATCTACAATAAATTATATATTGTCATAAGATGTGCTATACATTCATAATATTTTTTTAAATAGGCTATCAATTTTGAAATTTTAAGGAATCTGAATTTTTCTACATCTTATATAAATATATTTCTATATGTTGTTACATTACGTAAAATTCGAAAATCAGTAATAATTTTTTTATATTTAATAAGTTTGTAATTCTTTTATTTAAAAAACTATCGTTTTTAATAATTTAACGTTGAATTTATACGATATCCGTTAATTTAACCAGATATAAGCAATTTTTATAAAAATAAAAACTATTAATTTTAATAATTGTGTAAAAAAAGTTTACTAGCATACTATCTTTTTTTCAGGTAAATGTGAATAACGGGAGAAGTAAAACGTAAGAAGAAGATAGATTTAGAAGTAAATGATGATGCGAAGAAGGTAGTAAAGATAGGCGAAAGTTCGTGAGAAAGGTACGGTGCGTGCAAAATACTATAAATGGTCTCATGATGGCTCATATAGTAGGTGAGGTTAGCAAAAGCCGTGCAATTCTATTCGGGCCTAATTCCTAGTGGGTTGTGCGATGCTCATTTTACACGAAGTTTGATTATTCCGAAGTGAAAGACGCATCTTCAATGTTCGTTTATCTTTTGATTTTATGATTCAATTAAAGATATATCAAACTCATTATTATAAATTTTATTAGTGTGTTTGAAAATTGTGTTCCATATCAATAGTGCAGAAATAAGATTAAGAAATCCACGATGTTTCATAACTAGTACAATAGTTTAGAGTTGAATTGTTTTGAGAAAAATAAACGTATATTATATTTATGACTAATATAATTCACTCATAATTTCAAAATAACGAGACTAAAATATCACGAAAATTTTTATCAAATTTGTAAAAGTGTTAATTTTTTAAAATTTTTTAAAATTTCAATTCTGTTTCATTTTTATAAATAATTACTAAAATTTTCAAATACGATATTTTGTTTTCAATGAGTTCGTTTTAAGGATCTGATAAGCACTAAGCATTTATAATTCAAAATATAGAAAATTGATTCATTTTTTTTTATATGAAAAAATATCAATATATTATTGAATACTTAATATTTTTTTGATAAGTATATAAGTGCATGTTTTTAATTTGTAAGTTACATTTACATATAAGTATATATTTCAGCTTTTAATATACACTTATAATTTCATAAAAGATTAGAAATTTATAATTCGTCATTATTAAAACATTTATGTATTTATAGGAATATTACTGTGAACTTATATTAGAGAGTGAGAGAGTAGGGGGGAGAGACTCTGCTGAAGATGTAACAAGAGAATAAACGTATAAAAGTGCGTTTATGTGATTCAACGGGAGATAAAAAGACGTTGTGCAACACACCTCTACAATAGATAGAATGTCCTAAAGATTTACACTCTAACTTTCGATGAGATGTTCGTAAATTATTGTTAATCGAGAATTTCTTTTATTTCATTATTGATTTGTAATTTTACATATTTTAAAATTTTTCAAATTCGGAACAATATTTTTATAGAATTGTAAGAAAAGTATTTTTACACATGTTTGAGTGTACTAACATATTTTTATTTATAAATTTATGAACCCAGTATTTTCAGTTTTTGCGTTCGCATTTTTTATGCTTCATTTTAATTATTAAAAGTTTTTTATTCTTTTAAAAAGAATTAAATTTTGAAAATTGAATTATTTAAAATAGTGGAATGAAAATTTTCATTATTCGAACATATTCACTGATTCTGAATCGTATTAGTAAGTATCTAATATAAGCAATATTATAATATAATTAGAATTATGCATATATAAAACAATATATATTATATATAATTTTATATTAAATATGAATATACATATTAAATTGATTCGAAGGGCTTAAAACATTTGGAATGAATTTTTTTAACAATCTGAGTTGTTAAAAATTATAATACATATTATGTTTACATATCTATTCTCATAAATACAAATTCTATTAAAAGTATTATCAACGAGTAGTTTCAAACAATTAATAGATTAAGCATTCAAGATTGTTTCATGTATGAATGAACCATAATTCACCTATTAACGTTAAATTCTTTAAATGCCAAATACAACTATTTTTACAAAATTCTTTAACGTTATAATTCAGCGTATCTTATCTATTACATATTCACTTACTTTTATGATTAATTCATTCGTAATAAATAATGAAATTATATGAATGTAATGTATTCAGATTTCAAATACCTTTAACATGTTCTTTAATCACAATGAATTATTTAGTTAAAAAACTTTATTTGATTAAATTTTTACTTGGAATTTATTACAAATTAAGTTTAATTATTATCAACCAAAGTATTTAGCTGTTCATTTCTAATGAATATAATGAAGTATTTTATCTTGATAAAAATAATGATTTTGCTTATATAATCTTCAAATTAATGATTAACTTTTTTCTGGATTTTTATTGATAAAAATATATTTTTTAAATACATTTTATCAATTATGATGCAAATTAGATACATGTTAATATTATAATTCTTCAATATAAGTTGAAATTTTTTCCCGATCACTATCCGAATATAATAAATCATAATAAAGTATCGTAAATAATAGAGTATAATAAAGTAATATTTAAATCTTCTATTATCAATAAAATTATTACTGTAATTTTAATGATATTTTAATATCATTTATTGTAATTGATATTATTGTATTATTATTGCATTTAAATATTTTAATATCGTATAATTCAATTATTTGTAAATAAAGCAATATATCTTTAGTAACAAATTATTGTTACAACAATTTAATTTGGCTTGATTTGAAGTAACCTAGTTTTGTGGTAATATTTTCAATAATAATATAGATATACACCCTTATATATCTATACATTTATTTATTTGTGAAATTTTTCATTTCTGAGATAGTATAAATTAGTCAACTAATTTTAATTCTTTTGCACTGCTTAATAGCCTATCTAAATAATGTAATTTTATAAAAATAACATATTTATTGAAAAAAAGTATTGTTTTCTTATGGATACTTTTTTGTATATTATATATTGAAAATAAATCGTAAATCCATGCTAGAAATATATATATTTTTTATAATGTTTTCTTAATGATGTAAACATTTTTATTGTGTATAAATTTGAAATTAATTAATTTTTTACATGAAAACTTATTTTTGTTTGCTTAAGTAAAAATAAATTTATTTAACTAAATATACTATATTCTATAACTAAATACAAATTTTAACAATAAAAATTTTAACGCAGATAGGTAACGATTATAATGTGAAAATGGTAAAATTATAAAACCTGTATTTATAATTACAAAAAGAAATTAACAATACAATATTAAATTAATACAAGGTCTTATATTCATTAAAATTTTATTTTTTTTATTTTAAATCTATCTTATATTCATAGAAACTTTATATTCATATTATAACACAGTATTATTAGATTTCAACAAATTCAAGAAGAATTCAGATATATAAAAAAGAAGCCAGTTATTTATTATATTAATTTATTCGATAGCTTTCGATTTAAAAATATAATTTTAAATATGCCATAAAGAAATATTCTATAATTTTGATTAATTAATTTGAATAAAATAAAAAAATGGAAAAAAATTTGTTTAAAGAAGATATTTTCGCTAAGCAGATTCTAAATCTAATTAATATGAGACATTTGAAAAATTTTATTTTAACGTTTTTTTATTTTTTATATTAAGTAAATCATCTCATAATTTCTAACAAAAACATGTTAGTATAAAATGAAATCTTTTATTTATGAAAGATAAACAGATGTTAAGCTTTAGCATATAAGAAAATCACATCAATCTAAGAATTGTGTATGTCATTTTACCATTTTAAATTCGTCAACAGTAGAATATGTCTAAGTGCAAATTAAATTTTATATGAATTACACAGTCCGATATTAAAGGAAGAATGAATTTTTTAATTTATAATAATTTCAATGTAAGAATTCGACATTTGTAATTAACATTATTAAATTATTTTTATTACTTATATTAATTTAAGTATCTCTTGATAAAATTTTTCAGATATAGAGTACATCAAAGCTATAATTTACTTTAATATTATTATAAAAGACAAAATGCAAATTTTAATTATTATAAGAATTGGCAATACTTTCAATTCTTCGATATTAAGTATTTGCAATGAATTAATTAAAATATCAACGATAAATTAACGTATAAAATAATAATGCCAATCCAAGATTATCTTTTATAACATGTCTTTGTTTTCTTGCTACATCTTTAACTATTGTAAAGTAACGATTAAATTTATATATTCCGTCAGCGGGAGCGCAGATCAAAATTTTTTACGCCGAAGAATCTAGAGCGTCATTCACGATTAAATTACACTCTAATAATTTCTATTTAAGTCTCTCGGTTAAATTCACGTCTAAAATTACACTTTGTTCGCACACGTCAGTATGCGGTGAAGAGAACATTGCTCGAATTCCAAAAATAATGAACCTACTATCAGCCAAACGAATTGACCTCGGAAAGCCGTGAACCGAAACCAAAAGAGGTATACAAGCATATCTTACTCTATCTCTATCTTTCTCAGTGAAATATACATGAACAAGCATATAGATAAATTTCTGGTAATTGGCAACGATCAAAGTAACTGATGAATGTAGATGAATAGTTGATAAGATCTTAAATCTAGTACTTGCTTACGATAATGCTTCGAACGTATCCACATTATAAAGTACTCGTAGTTTTCCGTAAAGCGTATCATAATTTTCAGCAACGTTCTGGATGTATTATTTAATATAAACAGGATTTTTATATATCTTATTTATCTGGAACCATAAAATAGCAGCGTTAATTCTTGAGGTTATATACCACACTATATACTATATATTATTAATATGAAAAAAAAATTTAAATTCTTGTTTCAGTATTCGAACTAAATATAAAGTATAAATTGGATTTCCAAATAATAATTTTATTCATGGAGCCTTTAATGTAAACAATGTTTTTGAAAATAATTTTCACCGCATCGCGAGATTCGTTCGATACAATTTTGAATATTTAACCGATAGTTCTAATTTTAAAAACGAGGACCTATTTTCTTCTAGTATCTTGAGTTTCCTTAGGGACGTATCGTATATTCTTAGGGGGAATAACGTAATATGAAGCCGGGGTAGTTGGCCGGGTGCACCGGAGGGTGGCGCCAGAGCTCGTGGAAGTTGCGTTGGAGCGTTTAGGTCAAACGATGACGTCACGATGCTACTGACTGCGTCACATCACGCGGATCCTCCCCACCCGGGCGAACGATCGATGTCGCGACCTTGCCGACTCTCCGGTCTCTTCGACTCTCTTTTTCTGAACCCGCCGCCTCCACCACGCGAGCACGCACGGATTCAGTAAGACAAAAAGAGAGATCGACAAAGTGCGAAAGAGCGAAGAGGAGAGAACGGTCGCGCAGAGAGGGCGTACGAGAGATACTCCGAGAGAGGGAAAAGACTCGATCCTGTCCCAGAACTCAAAGGGGCGGTGGCTGTTTCTGCAACCTGGCAACCCTATCTATATTTAGAAATGCTCCACTACCGTTCTTTACACGGGATTTCTAACTCTCTCTGTCCGTCTGTCTCACTCCTTTAGATATACCTACTTTCGCGTTCCAATCACTGTGTACGCATAAATGTATATCCCTCTTGCTCTTTCGTGATGCTATTCTCCAACTTCATATCCTCCGCTTCGTTGTTTTTATTCGTATTCCCATTCTTCGAATTAAGTTTTTCCATTTTTAGCTTAATCTGTGCATCATTATTGGTAACTTCTTAATTTTTCTTCATTGTTCCATGCTTATGCAATTATCTACGATATAAAAACCCAATTAAATACAGAACACGTTACAAATAATTACTCGTATAAATATTAAATATACCTTATTTGGAGTTTTGATTGCAAATATTTGCTTTATTACGTACTATTCAGAATTTTTGGTGAAATAGAAGATCCTACATAATTTTTTATATCCCGTGAAAATAAAGATTCTCTATAAATATTCAGTTGAAAATTTTCAAACCTATTAAACTTTTTTAAAATTTTATTCGATAAATTATTTTAGATTTTACTCAAATAATTATGTATTATGATTTAAGTCAAATTTATGGCAAATTCTCGCAATAAATAAAAAATTCTTACGGATTTTAGTTGAAAAAACAAAAGAACTTATTTAAATATATTTATTATTTTATATAACATATTTTATTATTATCATTCGCTTACTTTGTAAGGTTTAATTATTATAATTAGCTAATAAATTAAATATACAATTTAAGATATTTTTTATTATTTTTTGTTTACTTTTTACGTAATTATTATTAATATTGAGAATCGAAGAAAAGTATAAATGATGAATGAAATGGTGTATTAAACTTTTTGGCTCAGATATATCATAATACTATTATAAATACATTGTACTAAATAATATATAATTTTTATTATTGTGTTTTTATCTTTCATATCTAGGGTTTTTAAATTTTAAATAAAACTGACTTTACTAAGGATGAAAAATGAAAAATAAGTAAATAATGAATACTTCTAATTTCAAATTAATGATATTTATATTTTTTTTAATTAGTTTTTATGTAAGCAAAAACTATAATATGATTACGAATTTTTATTCGAACCAAAAATCTATAGAATTTTGACACATATTACAACTATTCCAATGCAAATTAATATACTATTAAAGTATATGTTAATTTTGAAATTTCTCGTAAATAGCTTTCATAATCATTGATTCTATAATATTTTTAATTCTTTTATCAATACATTATTGATGAAAGAGATTTTTTTTTATTAAAAACTAAAAATATAAAAATTACAAATTAATGTAATAGAATATATTAAAAGAAATAATGTGCAAGAACAAAGTTTTTCAAACATATTAAATATAAAGCAAATAGAAAATTCAATATTAAAAAATAAAATTAAAATATAGTAAATATTAAAAAATCAAAATAATAAAGTATTTATAAATATCATTTTATAGTTTATAACTCAACAATTTCTATTTTATACTATCATCCAAATTATATGAAAATAATTACTCATTTTAAACTATGATATGCACTTTCTTAAATAAACTTATATTTTTAAATAATATTAATAATTGTTTTGTTAACCTTATTAAATGTCATATATTTTATATATAAAAAAATTTTCTGGGTGATTCAAATTTGAAATTATATTATTTCAAAATATTTTTATTGGAAAATAACCAGTTTTATCTGACATAATTTGATACAATATTTTGAGAGATTATTTTATCATTTTTTCATCAAAATATATTTAGAATTATTGAATATGATATTTATATTTTTTTTGTTCTACTTTAAATATATTCGTTTAAATTTGATCTCAATAGAGTATTATAAAAATAATATTGTTATATATAATAATAAATAAAAGTATAATTACTTGCTATGAATATTTAAAATAATTTTTTATTTTATTTTATTATTTAAGTAAAATTAAATATAAAATATTCTTGTACTCTTAAAACAATTATCTAAGAAATCAGTACAAATAATCATGTGCAAAACTTAAAATTTTGTAAGGTATAATTATTTTACCTATATAAATATTTTCTTACTAATTATAATAGAATTATTGAAAAAACCAATCTCTAAAAGAAAAATGGTCAAAACAATAAGTTAATAACTTGTACGTATTATAAAAAATATAAACTTTTAAAAATGACGATGTATGAAAGATTCGAAAATAAACTGAGAATTAAAAAATTCTCTGAAATTATAAATTAAAATGACTTGAAAATGTAACTAACGTTTTATTGCATGTAAATATCATATTATAACTATACAGCATAATTAAGTTGTATAATACATATTTTTACATATTATTAAATGATTCTGTTGTCAGAAATATATATGACATTTAGAAATATAAGATTAAATCATTCTGACGAATAAAGGTATATTCTTTAATATATTATGCCATATCTTCAGAAATACAAAATATATATCTTTATATTTGTTTTCCCGCTATAAATGAGTAAATTATAACTATAAATATAATTCATATAAAATGAAATTTTTGAGAGAGAAAGTGAGAGATTAACAGTTTTCTATAAATCGGAGATGGATAAGAATAATAGTATTTAATCGTTTGTCTTTCCTTTATATAGTCATTAATAACAACTCATCATTGGTGCTACTAACTGCAATTTTCTTTATATATATGATAATTTCTTAGCTACAAGTGTATAATCAATTATATTGTATAACGGCTGTGATAGTGCTTACTGGTTTTGCGAGTGTCCATTTGATGACTTCTTTAACCCTCCTTCATACTAAAAACTGGAGCTGCAAAATGAATTTTCAACGATATCTGAGCTTTAGATATCATTTCTTCTTTTTTCTATTTGTTTCTAAGTAGCTATTATATAAATTATGTAGCCCAGGAAAACAGATCTTTTCACAATAGCTTCGTTCCTTCTTATTCGGTCTTGCCGCTGTATTATTGAAGCTTTCCATAATGGGTGAAGATAGGTGTCAATATCTGAAACTGACGGTCTGCAAGTACTTGAATGAGTCGTACAATCAATTTCGATATTACATTTTGAAATCGTGCATTTCATCATATATAACATGTTAGTGTCGTCACGGGATATAACATAGAGCTTAGGACTTACTTCGTTTCACTATAGCACCTTGCATTAATCGTGTAGTATTGTTAATATCTCTGGATTTACCGAATATATATATATATATATATATATATGCACATATCACATAAATGGTACTTATACCGTTAACAAATATTAAATCTAAAAAATAATTATTTACCAAAGTATTGAGTAATGTCAATATTTAATATAAGGAGACTACATATTTCAGAATTTCAAAAATTTAAATTTTATAGTATTCATAGGCATATCTCTGTTGTGAATATAAAGTGGGAAGAAGGAGACAAGATTGAATACAAAGCATAATGAGAATACGTATTAGTATTATAGTAAAATGGTGTAAAATTTGAGATCGATCTCTCAGAATTATTCAACTGCAATACATAAACAACTTATCTTTCAGCTCCTTTCATACATTTCTTAAAACGCATACATATATATTTCATATATATTTCGCTAATTATTTATTAAAAATTATTTTATTTTTCTTTCTTTAAAAAATAATCCGTATACTGATGTTATGGCTAGCGATAATATTAAATATCATGAACATTTCAAAGGATATCTATTTTCTTTATTAATTATATTATATGATGTATCAAACTCGATATCTAGATAAACTTTTGGGACTATAAAGTTTTTCTCAGAAAATTTTTACTATCTCATTTCACTCTATTTTTTTAATACTATTTAAAATTATATTTTAAAAAATTTATAATTATTATTTTGTCATTTCTAAAATATTAATCTTATTTAATTTTATAATTTGTAATTTATTATTTTCTTAACAAAAATAAATTTTAATAATTTTTTGATTTATTTTTTAATACCTCAAAGCAAAGCCAAATATGAAGATTGGTAACAATTTTCACAAATGGCGATAATTATCATAGAATTTCTTTAACGTAGATAATACAATTACATTTTTTTAGATAATTATATTTTATATTTTATTTTGATGATATCTTTCCCTATAAAATGAACTCCATTTACAGAAAAGACGCTTAAAATAAAAAATACTGTTTGCGAGATCGGTAAGAATAAAATTCTCGTGATAGTGTTAATTCTGTAGAGGATCGATCCAGCATTGAACTTTCCAACTGTATCAAAGATGGAGCAGTTTCTCATAAAAATAAAGTTGCCTGCTAACAGTGGAATGATCAATGACGTATTTGCTCTCAGACCATACTTTTTTCATAGCTTTGGACCGCTTGGAATTCCGCTTGTCACATTGACACCGAGTTAAAGATAGAGAATTCATTTTATAAAACGACAGAACGATCGAGCAGTAATTTAGTCAACGAATGTGCCGACTATGCTTACTTCTTCGTCAATGGCATTGGATTTTCGTATCTTGCAAGCTCAGCTGTAATTTCTTTTTTATCTTCTATTTTCACTATTCTAGTAAGGTTTTCTCGAAAAATAATGATCGAGCGAGTTCATTACCAAAGATCTCTTTTAAAGTATATACAGAGGTATAGTAAAATTTTCAAACGTTACTGCTCTGTCCGTTGATACTACCTGTGGATATTTCCAGAATATAAACACTTTTTTACAAAAAATAATGATATAACTCTTATGATAATATTGACTTTCTAGAAAACTACTCATTGTCTATACAAAATATCAAAAGTATAAATTAGGTTGCGTAAAATTTATATATGCGATATTTTAGAGTATTCATCTTAGATATTCATAAATTTATCATCGTTATAATAACGCAGCACGTCTCTGCATTCGTGCCCTCATATATAAATCCCCAGATTTCTTTAAAAAATAAAGTCCTATATTCGGAAGAGAAACTTTAGCTTGGGGAAAACAGAGAAATTTTCTATTGGCAATAAGCACATTTATATACAATCCTATCTTCTTTCTAATCAGGACCTCATCTTTTCCTCATTTATTTGTTTTCTCTACTCAATTTATTTATCATTTTTATTCTCTTCTATGCAATTATTGCACAAATGGCGTGAGCCATAAATAATGATCCTTCGATAGATATTGTTGATAATTTATAAATCGTAAATAAAATTCATATGAATTAAATATGAAAAACCATTTTTGTGTGATTATATTATAAAATATGATTATATTATAATATATGATTATATTATATTATATATATATATATATTATGATTATATTAGAACTTTTTATGAAACAATAAACATTTATATACAAAATTTATTAAAAATTGTAATTGTCTTATCATATACACAAAAATAGTTCTAATAAAGATGATATGTATTCAACGTTTTTCGGATTTAATTCATATTAATTTTAAATATTAATTTAAAAATAAATCTCGATAGTAAATAATATAAAAAAAACTGTAATGGATATTAAAATTTTTTGATAAGATTGATATTATTATATCATACAATAATTATATTTTAAGTCATTAAATTAGTAATATTAAATAAATGTTTAGACAATATATTTAAAATTTTTTATTATATTTGTAGAAATTATTAAATATTATTATTGAAAACTTTCAAATCATAAAATTTTTTATTTAAATTAAATAATATTATATATTATTACTATGAAATATATTTTTATGTTTACACGGTTTTTTAATTTTTTATTAATTAGAAATAAACCAAAAATATTTCATAAAATAATTAAATGACTAAAAAATTAAACCTGTAATTTGTGTTTAATACTTTATTTAATCATTTATATTAATTAAAATAAATATTATTATTATTATATAATTATTAAAATATAAGCAATCAAGATACTTAAAAAAACTGAAAGAACGAATAAATATTTCTTTATTTTCTATAAAATCATAATTACTTGATTAATTCATACGTTTCATAAATAAATTTAATATCTCTATCGACAGTTAATGGTTCATTTCCTCTTCTTTATTAAAAGTGACGAACATTTATGACTTCTCAATTGTATATATATCCATTCAGCATTAACATCCTTCTCATTGCCAAATCAAAATAATAGAAAAGCACGTATTAATTTTAGAACCTCTCTGTGAGATTTGATCTCATTTACAGTTATGAAGCAGCCTATATCGATCCATTGGCGTCCTGATGGCTAACGCACTAATTAACATGATAAGAGAGAAAATAATTATCAGAAAGTCATTGAAATCCGGGACTGTTTTACTGCTACAGCCGGTACATTACACAAGTGTAAGTAGGCTATCGAAACAAAAAGAGGCGGCGGAAAAGAGTCAAGATAGGAATCAGAGGTGATTTTCATTATTCAAATATATCTAGTTCAAGCGACATATATAAACTTTAATAATAGGTATCAAAATTTCAATCATAAGAGTCTTTCTTTATACATATAGTTTCGGAACAGTAGCTTACTTGTTTTAAAAATAAATTACAATAGTTATTTTTATAGATTAACAGAAACAGAGAAAGTCACCTATATATAAATAATGATTAAAAAATGAAGGAATAAAGTATTGTAAAAATAGTTCAGGAAAACAAATATATTTTAAAATCGATTTGAAATTTGCAATATTGTATTGTAAAAGTAAAAGATTTCAAACTTAGTTGGCTGCACAGTTTTTCTTATTTTTAATCACTATTTGTTTCACAATTTTGTTTCGTGGTCCGAACGTGTACATAAGCTATTTCGCTTCGAGTCTCGATTTTTTTACATGCGTTCGCATAGTTTCCGGGTGTGTCGAAGTATCGTCCGCTTCAGCGGAGTACCGGACTGAGAATCCTCTCGCATTCATGTCGCCTGCACGTCTTCTGAAGTCTGCTGCCAGTTGCTCCTCGACAACAACGTCGGGATGTATTCTCTTAACAAATGGCGCCAGAATGTGTCGGCGAAGTGTTGCGCTAATTTCTATATTCACCTCGAATACAGATGTTTCGCGTCATATCTTCCCAGAGTTATCTCTCCCGAAGGTAACTCGATTAAAAAGTGTTTGGGAGTCAGCGCTTCCTCATCTCGCGGATCCGACGATACCTTTTTTTCCAAAGGTCGAGAATTGACCGAATTTTCCACTAACAGGAGGAGCGTGTTTAACACTTCTTCACTCGGTGCTTGCTCTTTTAAAGTTATTTTTAATGCTGTCTTAACCAAGCGAATGAGTCTTTCTCAGACCCCTCCTATATGTGGTGCGTCGAGAGAATTAAATCTCCATTCTATTTTCCTCTTCAGCGCGAATCCCGCGATCTTGTTGATGTCCAAGCTCTCCCAGGCCGACTTTAGTTCTTTATGTGCCCCTCTAAAGTTCGTGCCGTTATCGCTGTACATTACACGCGGAGTTTTGTTAGTAAGTCGCTCACTCCCAAATTCTCCCCTTCGAAGTATGTTTTAATTAACGCGGTCAAGTATTCGTCCCCGTCCGTATTTTTCTACTCTGCCGCATTCGGGAATACCGCCACGCGGGGTGTCCTACTGTATAGGCGCAGGAGCCCATGCACCGACCATCCCAACCTTCTTCGCGAAAATGCTAAACCGGTATTATTCATCCTTAATGTTTCCCGCGAAATTATCAGTCCCCAGTTATCTTGACCTATTAGCATCCTGGGTCTTACCTAATTAACGTAATTTCTTATTATAGCTTCGACCGTTCCACAAATGATTGGATCGGTATGTCTAAATTCTCTACCGCGACCGCGCCTGTTATCTTCTTCCGCGTGAACTCTCTAGATATCTTTAAATTTATTCTCTCGCTATGATCCATTGCCCTCTCCTCGTACAGCCCTTTAATAGTCAGCGTGAATGGCGTACCGACTATCCCTATCGCCGCGCCACTCTACGTTCAATTATCGTTACGGTGGTTCCTTCGTCTAACAACGTGTACATATGTACGCTTCCCTTCCGACCGTGCACCGTTACTGATAGGTACTTCAGAAGGACCTCTTGATTCCCCTTCGGTCAGGAATTCCGCTCGCGCATTTACATTGTCTTTCCTACTAGTTCGCGTCATCGGGTCCCTGGCGCGAAATCCACCTTTCCGTGGTGTAGCGACTCGTGATGTTTTTCATTGCATTTACGACATTTCCGCATCCTACAGCTATTTCTACCATGTCCGGTCTTCAGACAGACGAAGCATAATTAATTCGATTTAACTACATTTCATCTATCATCTTTGGACATTCGTCTGAATACTTGCGTTCCCCTACCGAGTGCTTGCTCCTATGGCAGATCTTATATTCGACCCTCCTATCAACGTCGCGCTTTTCGAACCTACCGCTCATATCGGATGATGTTAGGCTCGTATTTGCATGCCTAGATTTCGGCTCCTTCCTCCGCGGCTTGGTATTCTTCCGCGTTACCACGCTTTCCTTGTGAAAAAATTCTAAGTCTCCCGTCGATTCCACTTCTTCAAGTAAAAAGTCGCTCAATTGTTTCAATCTCGATTTTTCTCTCGTCGCGTTATTTAAGTATTTTTTATAATTATACCCTAGAAATAAGGATAATTTTCTGTCTATCGCTTTTATTAGTTCTGTTGAGCTCGAGCAATCTCTTCGTTTTAAGGTCTTAAACATGTTAAAAACGTCTTAAACGTTCGCGTTTCTTATTTTTTAAGCGAACTCTATTTATGGATGACGGTGTCGCTATTATAGGCGCCAAGTGTTCAAGAATCTAAGTTTTTGCTGCTGTCTACTCTCAGTGTATTTTTCATGGATATCCCGCGTCTCTCGTTCAGCCTCCTTCTATTCTCCTGTATTGGATGAATGACCGTTGTTCCCTCGATGTTGCGGCTCTCCTTGGTCTATCTTCCCTTCACGTTCAGCATTTTTACTCCATTTCTATTCACATAATTTTCATTCCCAGGTTTCGGCACCAATTGAGGGGGGAGGGGGGGAATAAATGCTCGTACTCTTATTTTTTATAACACTTTATTAATTCACAATGTTTTTGTATTCAACAAGGTTGTTATTCGGACATTTATAACAAGTCTCGATGTCGCCTACAATATTTCGCTCACAAGAAGTGAAGAAGTTATTTATCTGATACGTAATAAGTCACGTTGTCGCGTACAGTAACTCGTTTACGGTGGATAATTATAAGGTGCTGCATTCGTCAACTCGGTGTTGTTGATCGAGTTTGAAAAATCTGCCCGTGACCATATCCATATCCTAGCTCCCTACCGGTTCAACTGCATTTTTCCCGTCTTTTGTTTTTCACTCTCCCCGAGGGATCGTGACTTGACAAGGTGTTATTGTTTCATATTGCGTAATTTCCCGGATCCTCTGTTGTTTTTCAAGCGCGTGTTATATCATTTGTTTCTCTATGTACAACTGACTCCCTGTTGCTTATCATCCACTGGCTCTTCCGTAGCCCAGATTCCTATTCGCATGCCTGGAGGAGCTCGCATTACAACCCCATCACGTCCTCCTCTTCGGGGCTACGCTTCTCTCTCTCTCTCTCTCTCTCTCTCTCTCTCTAGCACAATGGTGGGACCTGTCTACGTAAAGTTGACTCTGTTGCATTAGGTACTATGAATTGGACGAATTGTTCGTATACGATACTTGAGTCACTCGCAGCCTCCCCTAATATGTCTTTGCCTTCCTCATCGGTGGGACGTACATTCCTTAAAAGGATCCTTGTTTGTTTATACGATCTCGCACAGGCTACGGGCGTCCCCGCGCCACGTGTTCGAGGTCTAGAGGCGAGTAACTCGTTGTCTGTAACCTGCTTAGGTCGGAGTGATCTCATACGTGCTGATAATGGTTTTTTTCCTACCTTGTCGTCGCTCGAAGCCATCTTTCGCCAGACTCAATTTACCTGGGGTTTCCATTCGCAACGCAAATAATAATTAAAATTATTTATTCTGCTATCTACTTGCATATGCCATAATTTTACTATTTTTAATATATGAAAATAAATATGTAGAAGACTCATTGACCATTAAGGTATTTAAAATTTGCTAAAAATATTTAATATAAATTTGAAATAAAATAAAAAGTTTTTATAAATGTAAAATGTATAAAAATTTAAAAATTTTTATAAAACAGTATTCAAGAATATAAAAAAAGTGCTTAAGTATAAATTTGAAATATTTTACAATTTTGTTTTAAATAATTCCAGTTTTCGTTATTTATTTAAAAAAATGTATGAATATCAAGTGATTTAAAATATAGTTCTACGTTGAATTTATAGTTATAAATTTCAATACATACATTATAAACCTTTATCATATATACATTTATAAACCTTTTTTTATATTTTATAAAATATATTTTTTTATAATTAAGTAACAAGTTTCGATTTGATATTTATAGGAAAATTTTTAAATTAAATCAAATATTTAATTTTATAAATTGTATTTCTAAGTCACGATATTTGTTAGTCTTTAGTCAATTTAAGTGCACACAGGAAAATGCACATAATGACATTTCGTGTTCTATGGATATAGTCCATATTTCTTTTACCAACAGAGTCGGAAAACTAATTGATTAAATGCTGATAATGTTTCACAAGTTTAAAGTACAACTTTAGCAGTATTTATCGACTCTGAATCTGCAATGTTTCGAGAAACCGAACGATGTGAATTGCATAACGTTTCGTTTACTAACTTACCTATATACAAGTATTTATCTTAGGATAAGATTATTTACTATCGATTTTATATATTATTAAAAATAGTTTGAATAATTCAATTACTTAAAATTGAATATATCAAATAAACAATGAAATTCCACTTCAAGAAATGAAATTTAATGGAAAAAGCAGTTTATCCATACAAAATTAAAATCTGTAATATTAATAATTAAATAAAATACGTTGTGTTTAATTGATTAATAAAATTTAATAAATTTCTAATATATTTTTATACAAAATTTTAATCTTTTCCAAAATGTATTCATAATAAATAAAGTAACTTACATTCTTATGCAATTTAAATCTAAAATAAAAAAGAATATATATATAATTATTATGTAGAACGATGTTCAAAATAGTAATATATAAGTTTTAATATAATAATAAATATTTTTTTAAATACGATTAAAGTTAAAAACTGTACAAATTATCAAACACTTTTTTTAATAAAATTGATAAATGCTTATAAAAAGTCAAAGTATTAAAAAATAAATCAATCTGCACCTAATAATAAATTACTTTAAATATATTTTATTGATATAGATTGTATTATCGTATAGAAATATATAGAATTATATTGAAATATCAAACAATGTAGTATAATAATAAACTATTTATTTAAATACTCCGCGTTGTTTAATTGAAATAATCCTATGAAATCTTGTTAATTCTTACATCAAATAAAATAATTCGAAAACTCATGCAATAAAAAAAATAATACATTGAAAAAGGAACTATACATATAAATTATCAATTTATGTAATTAAATAATTAATATGTTTATAAATTGTTACTTTTTGAAATATTATTTTAATAATATCAAAATTATAATGTTTATGATTAGATTGTACAATTTCTTTTTTATTTTATGGAAATTTTTATTAAAAAAAATTATAAAGAGATATTACCTTAAATTATTATTAGTTAATTCTAGTACTTGTTATTAAATAAATGTTTGAATCTGTATTTTATATCCGATTAAATGAATATAAATTTAAAATTCATATTATTGATAAAATTATATAAATTTATATTTTCTCAATTTTACAAAATCTCATAAAATTTTTTATTAAATTACCTGCGCATTAATAAATAAATGCTAGAAAGTCTATATTGATTGAAAATTTTTTATTATATTGGCATAAAGGAGTAGGAAACACTGTTTTTGTTAGAATATTATATCAGGTATTATTTACATTGAAATAATCGATCTTACATTATTGCAAATTGAACATGGTTTACAAATTGTTGATTTATACTGTAGATAAAATTGGCATTGTTTTTCGCATATATATATATATATATATATATATATTCAATCAAAGTAGGTTCCAAAGAGTTACATATTTAAATCAATCTAAATTTTAACACTTTTAAAAACGAAGACATGAATATTTATACATCAACCAAAACACGTTTCCATCTGGCTTTCGAATTGTTATATAAAGATGAAGAACGTCATATTTATATTTGATTTTTTGGTTTTGATTGTAAAATTTATGATAATAGTTTTTCATATCTGATTAGCTAAGCGAAATAACAAATACGTAAACATGTATATATTACTACAATTCGATTTTTTATGTGTTATCAAAAGTCACGAGGTGTATATAATACTATTCTCGTGATTTATCAACGTATTATTTTTCTTCTTTTAGTATTTTCACACCATTTATACTTACAATGATTCTCTAAAATGCATTTATTGAGTAAAAAATTTTTTTTAAGTGTATCGTTACATAATTAATTATCGTTATATAATTAAAAATTATTAAATCATATATTCATTAAATAGTTATTAAAACATTAAAAAGGATACAATAAATGTTTTCATAAATTTTATGAATAAAATATTGGAAAAAATTGGTTACAATATTTCACTCTTATGAATTCATATAATAAGTTGCTGGAAATATGTATAATGAAATAATTATTTTATTATAAATTTTTTATTATAACCGTCAATAATAACGTTAATAATATACGTTATAATATTCTGATATTAAATCTTTTACGTATTCGCATTTAATGGTATTATTATACTTTTACAATTGTAAGTTTCGTTTTCTTTTAATCTTTTTCTAGTATTTAAGATTTAATTTCATTATTCAACATTATAGTTGTAATATAAACACTATATCTATATTTATTTTTAATTTCCATTTTTGATTCATCGTTTTTATTGTTTTGTATTTTTTTAAACTACTATATTTTATTCATTATTATTTTAATTCGAAATAAGAAATTAGAAATATGGCGATATGATATATTTAACTCGTATTATTGGAAAAGTCTGCACATCGATTACTATTCCTTGTTATACGCTTTACTCTTTCATATTTATATAATTAATATAAGAATAAAAATAATGTTTTCAAAATTAAAAACAATATTATATATAATTTCGAATATTTATTTAACTTGTTTCTGATCAGTTTGGAATAGTGTACAGGACGTAGATTTTAATACGTATACATAATTGTTTTGAAATTTATTACATCATAACTTTTAAAAGATAATAAGTATTCAAATTTATGAAAGATATTATAAATATCCTAATTAATTGTTAAATAACTAGAGATATTTTATATTTTAATTGTAATAATTTAATTTTTACTTCGGTAAAATTTTATCCTAGAATTCATTATTATAGCAAGAAAAAAAGATTCACAATAAATCAGAAGATGTAAAAATTAGTCATTCGCAATTAAATAATTATTATATATCTATAATATATAAATAATTTATAAATAAAAATATTAAGAAATTTTCAGTTACATATATAAATATATAACCCTTAATCAAATAGATAAGCCTACTTACAAATATACAATAATTACTAAAGTCAATACTTTATACTTCATTTAAATTTATGAAAAATAATAAATAGAATTAAATCTCTAATTCCTTAAATCTTAATCTCTAATCCGACAAAAATTGTATCTCGCTTTAAGGTATATGCAATATTTTTTACAATAGTTAATACATAAGATGCATATAAACTTCAAAATGAAACGATTTTTATACACTAGAAAGCAAAAACCTTGAGAAAATGTATAGTAATATTTAATATTTAGCACGATAACATTTTAACACAAATGAAACAGTCATTATTTTATCGAAAACGATAAACAGAAAGACAATAAACATATAATTGTACGATAAAAAAAATTTCAAAATTTACAATTTTTTTATTTTCTGTATTTTATTTATTGATAACCTTCTTTTATTTTTGAATTGTTAATGAAATATAGTAAGTTAAATTCAATCAAAAAGATGTATGAACATTCAAATAATATTCATAATATCAATTACATTTTTATTCCAGAACTAATTACTTTCAAATTGTTTTATTTTAGATTCTTCACATTTATATAATTATTATAAATAATTAATTTTTGTACAAAATATTATAATAATTCATTTTACCCATGCATCCATAACATAATTTGCAAATTCTGCTTTAAAAAATAAATTCATTTAATGTGACTAAATTGTATAAAAAATTTTGTTTTATATTTTTTTTATATAGTTAAATTTTGTTTTTAATAATGATAGAAAATGAAAAATTAAATTAAATTACTATGACGTTTTAAATTTGAAATATTTTTACATTCAAAATTGTTTTAAAAAACTTAAACGTGATTAAATTTCACACAAAATAATCAATTATTTCTACGTATATGTTAAAGCTAAACATAATTTGACATTTTTAATTTCACAATAATTGAATTAATTGTACAATATTAGTCTTAAATACACTAAAAGTATAAAATTTCAATTAAAGCTCTTTTTTCAGTTATATTTTAGCTTTCTATTTGATTTTCATTTATAGATTAACTGTAGTATCCTCAAATATGAGAAATGTATACGCAATGTAGTTTTACATTTAACATTTAGCTTAATACTAAATTAATTTCTTTACGACAATGCTGATATTCATTATGAAATTATTTATTTCAAAAATCAAAATGTACTAATTGCTTAATCTATAGTTCTTCATAGCAATTAAAAAAAAGTAATATTTCATTTTTAATAATCATGTACACTTACATATAAAATAGATACTTATGCGATAGAAATTTTTAAAATATATATAAGTAGTCTAAAGTAACAGTTAAAAGTATACGATTATTAAATATAAAATCACTATAAACATTAATTATTAGCTTTAAATATATATTTAAGTTTCCAATCAAATTATTTTTTTCTAAATTTAGAATAAATAATGTATTCAAATTATCTGTATTGCCGTTTAAGAAATATAATATTCAGTTAAACATGGAATTTTATATTTGATTTTCTGAATTCGCTCATAGTTAAAAAACATCTTTAGTGCGAAATTCTTATATTTTTTATTCTCTTTCACTTTCTGACTCATGAAGTTATTGTTTTATTACATTACGATGTACAGTGGTGATAGCATAATAATTATTATTATTTTGTCGTCGATATAAATATATTATATCATTATAAATAAATCTATCCACAGTAAAGTTCCACGATTTCTTGAATCGGCTCGCAATAAAATGACGAGACTTTTTATATATAAGTCTACAATTATTTTTATCATTTCCTGTGCATAGAGTAATATAATATAGATGTATTGAATATTAAAATAAAGTTGAGAGCCAAAGAAAATTAATAAAAGTTAAAAAAAATATACTGTGTTAAATTATTAGATCATAAACCAAAACAAATCTGCCATAAACTTTTGATTTTCACTGTTTATCAAGTCTTAAATAATATTTTTAAACAAATATCAAAACCAAGGTTTTCAAATCCATATTTTAATATTAATCATTAACATTTATAATTAATACTTCACATAAGACCTTGCACATTACAATATAGTTACCCTCTTATTTAATACTTATAAGTCAATGTAAGCATACATATGTCGTGTAAACGAGATAACGCGTATCGCAAGAGCTTATATATATACATATATATGTGTGTAATTTATATATTATCACGCTCACATAGTAATAACAATTAAAACAAATTTTTTTTATAAACGGGCGGCAGATTGATTATACACATGCAGCCACCGCAGGACCATTATTTTACGCATTTTTCTTTTTTTCTTTTTAGTAGTTGAATTTGGTTTATTCGTTTTCTTTATTTTCTTACACATAATCTATTTACAATGTACAATTGAGTTCAAAGATTCTACTGCTCATTTTCTTTTCGTCAATTTATATATATTATTATTAATATTAATGATTTTAAGTTTTATGTACGATACGATTGAGACGACCTTGAAATACACTTACCGTACTGAGATAAATATAATGAATAAATGAAAACATTTTTTACCCCAAATATATAGATAATGACTTCTCATGATTACGCAAGCAATAATAACTTACTTACTGTCAGTATCAAATATATTTTTTAATAGTTCTCAAACTAAAGTAAAAATTGAAATTTAACAAATCAAATCTATTAAAATAATTGTATAAAAATTTTTAAAAATATTATAGATTCATTACATCATTTTTTGAATGCGAACCAGTGTTTTAAAGTTTGATATATTTATTAACATTTTGATTTATTAATTCCCTTAAATTTTTTTCTTCGTACCATTATAATATTATTTTTATAAAATTTTTATTTATGATATTATGGAAAAAATAATTATAAAATATGAATGCTTAGAAATTTTAACAAGCTTAAAAAGTATGAAATTCTTTTTTATTTATATTGTTTAAATTATAAATTCATGTAGTTTTGACTTTCGTTTGATATGCTGATGAAATTTCTGAGTCTTATTGTTTTAAAAATAAAATTAAAAATATATTTAATTTAAGATTTATAACAATGAAAGTATTTTCTTTTGGTATATATTCTATGTACTAAGATATATAACTTGTATTGGAAACCTTTTTTTATTTTATTTTTGAATTAATAAATATTATTTAATTATTCTAAAACTTTTATTTTTGCTTCATCAATATCTTGATTTTACAGAAATTAATCTAATCATGAATAAGTTATATTTGACAATACTTTAACTTTTAAGGTACGTTTTATATTTGACTGTACTATATACTAATGTATTATTAAACTCGAATTTCAAAAATATAAATTTTTATTAAAACATTTGCTATTATGTACCATAAATTTCAGTTATTTTTATTTATTAACTTACAAAAAAATATTCATTCTTACATCCCTGTACATTGTTTCAATGAGTTGTTTAGGAACAGAATTAATGGTTTGAAACATAAATGTATTATGAAATTTTCAAAAATATAGATTGAGGTGCATACATTTAATGCTTTATAAAACAAATATACATAATTTTAAGATTGAAAAAATTTTAAGTATTATATTTTAAAGTACATTATGATCCAAATAATAATATTAATTTAATGAATATATTTTTAAATAGTTTTATAAAATTTACTACAAATATTTAATTATAGTATACATAGATTTTATGCATTTTTACTTTTATCACATTGTCATTTAAGAACTTTATCATTTAATGACACCACAAGCTAATTTATTAAAATTTTAATTCATTATCGTTTTGAAGTACATTAATCAAGTTCTTTTTTACAGTAATGAATTTAAAATTAATACTGTATAGGCTGTAATTTTTAATTAATTGATAATATAAATAGTATAATATGGAATAAACAAACTTTCCACGTATACGTATAAAATCATGTTGTCTTTTTAAGGTGACGCTCTTTAAATTTAAAATTTGAATATATCCAATATATTAAATAACTGCAAAGTTATATTGAATTATTGCTTAAAATTATATTGATAAATATATATAGTATTTTATTTGAGAAGAATTTATAAAAGATATATTTTATTTGATCTTGGTACTTAATCAGTCATTGAAATAATTACTGTTATATCCTAACAATAATCTTGTAGGAAAGCATTATGTAACTTCTAGTAATTTCAAAACAGAAATGATATTTGACAAATATTTATATCAAATAGTAAATTATTCAATTATATAATATAATTGAATGAAGAATGATCAATTATTGCTTATAATTTTATTTTTTATCAATTATGTATAGATATACTTTTATAGAGAAATAATCGATCAAATTATTATTTTACTAAAGCTGAGAAAACGATAAAAACATGTAAATTGAGTAAAGAATTTCGAAGCAATTTTTATATATCTTACAAAGTACTGAATTTTGATTAGTTGATAATTATATACATTGCAATTTGTTCGCTGCAATATTTTTATGTATTATTTTCATCGATCGCAAATAAATCTAAAGTATTGCCAAACTCTCAATTTAAATAAAGAAATGAAACAAAGAAAAATTCTTTGAACTCTAAGCTCAAGAAATGGAAGCGCAAAAAAAGAATAGAAAAAAGACTCAGAAAGTTCGCGAACGAGAGCCGAAACCATAGTCTCAATACAGAATATAGTCAGGAGTTCGGCACCGACTCCTCGTCAACTTTGCGGATAATCTCCATACGGTACGTAACCTACTCCGGTGTATCGTCGTCGGCGTGCTGCTGGGCCGCGTTCCAGTAACCGGGAGAGACCGGGGCCCAGGGCACGGCGACGTCGAGCGTTCCGACACCGAGTCTGCCGCACTGTCGGTTCTTCGGTGACTTGGGCGGTGACTCGGCAAAAGTGACGCTGCGTCGCGACGGTCGTCTCGTTGTGGGAGGTGGTGATGACTTGGGCAGAGATACTGAGGGTGAGCAGCTTCTTTCGGTGATAGCGCACAAACCATTATTGCTCCTTATTATACCTGGGTGTGAGTATTGCTGTGTACCTGGTCGGCTTCGACATTGCCGATCGCGTTCGCTGGAGCGTAATACTGAAAAAAACAATTCCAGGAAACGGGATCGTCATAATTAGTTTGTTGTCCGGTTGGTTTATTTTTAAGGTGGATTATTTTATGCTACGGGTCAGAATAGCTTCTACTTTATTATCACATACACTAAAATTCAAGTTATTTGATGTTTTGAAACGATATGCGATGGAAGATTATCTACCTATATTTAAAATACGAAAGTGAAAATCATAAGTATTCAAATATAATTGTGAGTCAAAAAGTTTATAGCAAAATACTCACTGTACGTTTACTTTCAATCAAGTTAAGTCTATATAATTTCAATATTAATTTTTTTAAGAATAGCAAAATAATTCACAAAGACTTTTTTGAAAAATTAAAATTTTTATTCGTTTTGATTTATGTATTTTTATTAAATAATCGATGATTTGAAATAATAATAAAATATATCTTTCCTAATTTTTTACATCTAAAGCTATAAAAAATAGTTTTTTACATTTATACTTGAATTTGAATATGCATGATTCAAAAGTAAGAAACATATATATTATGTTCTTAAGTATTTAATTTTTTCTATTTATATTTACTGGATTTAACTTATTTTATTTAAATATGCTTGAATAATATAACAAAATGATTTTTAAATTTTATCATGCATAATATTTTCATTATTTATAATTAGTAATGATTTAAAATATACTTTCTATATAACATATTGTATCTAATAAGTAGTATATATCGTATATGTATTATTGAAATCAATATATAATTTATGTGATTTTCAAAATAAAATCCTTTTTAATATTATGTTTTATTCATTGTACCTTACATTTGATCTATCATGTATTACGTATTCTATTTTTTTTTTTTACAATAATTTTATATTTTAAAATAAATGAACAGTATTTGCAAAATATAAATAAATAATAAATTCCTATTACGTTCAAAGTATAGCGTAAAAAGTAAAAAAGTTTAGATAAAATAACTATCGAATACTGATATAATTCATATAAATTTTTATATCAATTTGAAATCTTTAATAAATGAGCATAAACAAATTCATTAAATATAAATTAAAAAGTATTCCTATTTATAAATGTATTTATGTAAGTGTATGTTTTAGAGTAGACCGAACTAAAAAAATATATATACAGAGCGCGTATACAACTCAAATACTTGCAGTCAGAAACAAACTTAGCCTTAAGCCATGCAGCTTTTCGTGTACCGCAAGCTAATTAGCAAATTTCAAAAATTTCAAAAGAATAAAAGACCAAGAAGACGATGGACAGGGAAAATGTGAGGAATAAAAACAGAATATGCGACAAGCTAGTTAGTAGAAAAAAAAATACATTTTTTATACAAAATAGTACAAATCAAAGCGATCCACGCATTTTTGACGCGCATTCATCTTTTGAGACATATAAATTTATATGCACATAAATTTTTCTAAAATAAAATGAAATTTTTTTAATTGTCTTATATCTATATTTGAAATTAACTGTATTATTAACTATTATGAAATTATATGTATTGTCTAAGCAAAAAGATTATTATTTTGTTCGATGAAAAATTTATTCTCATAAATTGCACTATATTATTCTTATTAAGAGAAAATTAAATTTAATAAAATACACTAATATTTTATAATTATAAATAATAATTTCGTTATGCTTAAATAGTTTTATTTATACATATAATATATTTTTAAATATTTAATTTATGATTTTATTCAAATAATTTTATTAATTTTTTGGTTATACTCGTATTGAAAATCTTATGGTATATTAAAATCATTAATTTATCATGCAAGGAAATGTTTATTGTGTATGTAATATTATAAGTTATTATAATTGTATCATTTTAATAATTATAAATGATTTTTATAAGAAATAAAAGCAATTTAAATTTGTGCTGCAAACCAAAAAATATTTAAATAATTTTGTAATTATGAAAAATATCACGCTTGATCTATTTTTAATAATACCTCAAAAATAATCAAACAAAAAACCTTAATAGAAAAAACAATACATAATTATACTAAACAATACATATTTATAATTGGTATAAAATTAAGAATTTCATAGTTTAAAAACTTTACTGTAATTGTATAATAATTATACAAGCATGTAACTGTAGTAATAAATTATTATAAGAAGAAACAACTTTTGTTATTCAGATGAATAAAATTTATATATTTTGTCAGGTTTTGAATATTGTTTAAACGAGAAAAAAATTTAAGGCCAACTTTGACAATATATTTATGCATTTCTTTTTACACTAAAAAAAATTACATTCTAGTCAATAAATTATAAAAAATTATAAAATTTTTCATAACAAAAGGTCAAAATAAATATGAATAATAAATTAATAAATAAGCTTCCCACTTTAGTTTATATATATATACTAAATTGCATGTTTCGGACGATTACAAGGTCGAAAAAATAGAAAAATATATAGGGGTGGCACTGAATCAAGGACGAGTACTCACTTATGGTCCCGGGAAAGGCGCATGCATCCTCCGTCTAACTCTGCAGTCCGTACCACTAGAGACAAGAAACAAAAAGTAAAACGAAAACAATAGCACAGCTCTCTACGTTTAGCCTTCATGTTTTTGCGCATTACCAAAAATATCATGATATGTAGAAGCGATGAATAATTACAGGTATTAACGAAATAAATCAGTATGAGTAAAAAAATTAACTCTGTAGTATTGCGTGATTAATGATGTGAAGTATACAATGAGAAAGATGAACGATAAAGAATAGCTTACATATGTATATATAAAAAAAAATATATATATATATATTTATTTATAGAGAAAGACGCAACATCCAGCCAGATGAACGTCATTTGAGAGTTCTCAAAAAAAATATAATTTAGAACGGAATAATGTTTATTTAAAAGTGAATTTAAGTTAATGCATTCATATTTTTATTCCATAAAGTTTTCATATTAGATATTAGTTTTGAATGGTTTTAATTTTTACCAATAATTTTGAGAATTAAAAATTAATTTTTTTCTTAATTTTATTTATTAAATCAAAAAAAATTATATTCCAAAATTAGCAATTGATATTTTTATTTATTCTTATATAAACAGTAATTTTCAACTAATTTTTATACTTTCTTTAATGACTAAAGATTAATAAAAAACATAATACAATGCATTAACCATATTCCACGGTTTCTTATCAATTAATAATTAATATAACGTATTATTGATTCTTCCATATACGTTTGCTTTATCGTTTAGCTACTACTCAACTTAGAAATTACAAATTTGTTGTAATAAATTTTGTATGTCAAGTAATAGCAACGAGAAAGCCTCAAACTTTACTTATCTAAATACATGCTAAGCATATAAATCTATACACGTAGTTACAAGTGTGATTGTACTCGATTACTTTGTAAGTGTCAAAAAAATATATACATTATTTGAACTAATTTTTTAAAGTTTAAGGCTCTTTGCATCTTTTATTTATTTTGACACTTAAACTTAAAATATATTACAGCAAAATCTATTTTCATTTTATTTAATAGTAAATTTGAAAGTATCTATGTATTATGAAATATATTTAAATATATTTTATTAACCAAATTAGAACATGATTTCGTCTATAGCTAAAAGTAATTTAAATACTATATTATTTAACTTACCCGGCCATTGTCGAAATCTCGGCCTCCTCCGATTGTCAGACGTGCTTTCGCCTTCATCGCATCCGACAGAGGAATCTAAAACATGAGTTTCTTATTTTACAGTTAGCTTGTTAGTTATAAAGATGTTATAAAAATGCTAATACGTATTCATATTATGAAATATTTTATTTTATTTTTTAACTAAAAATTCAATTCAATAAGTATGAAATAATAAGAAATTAATCGCTCAACTAAAATAGAGTTTAATATTTTCATTCTGTGTTATAATACTTGATACCAATGTGAAATTATTTTATATCAAAAATAAATAAATAGAGAAACTTAGGGTCATATGAATTATTTTTTTTTATACGATACATTATATTTGTCGAAATAAATATTATCATTAGACCGATACTATAACTAATTTTATATTTATATTAAAACGTTGATATATTATTAAAATTTAGAAATAATTTTAAACTTTTAACTTTTTTTAACTTTTTGATATGCACATATATTTATTAATATTATAAAATAATTATCTGAATATTTTTAATTAAATTTTAAGCTAATGATGAATGAACAAAACAAATAATTTCTCATGCGTAGGTTGCAGATTTTAGAAAATTTAGAAGCTTACCTTTGCTCTTGTGGCTTCGGTGTGCGACTTATAACAAAATTCCACTAGAGCAACAGCAAGTGCGAGAAGAAGACCGCCGATTAAAATGTAGAAAATTCCAGCTACGTTGCTGAGCAACAATTCGTTTCGCGACGTATCCTGTTTATCTCCGTGTCTACATTCCGTGCGCTCGTACCACCATTTATTCATTAATTTAGCCAATTCACCACTCTCCTTCAACGATAATACGGCCAGGTTGATGCTATCTCTAAAGGTGAAAATTTAACGTTACTTAACTATCTTAAAGTAGAATACATCGTATAAATGTAAACTGGTTTAAAATAAATGTATTTATAAAATATATTAATGTGATCTTTACAGCAGAAGTATACAAAAAAGATAATGTTATCTTTCAATTTAAAGAAAAATAATGTATTATGCCAAGGCAGAAGCTCTCTTTGAAAATATATTCTATATAAATAATTATTATAACTTTATTAATATAAATTTACATGAGAATAATTTTTGTAAAAAATTAGATATTAATCTATTATATTTTTCTGAAAAATTCTGTAATTTAATATTTATACATAAAGTAAATATTTATTTTCTATAAACATTACGTAATATGATTTATTTAAAATTATAATTATAAATATATTTTGTATAGATTTAAAATATACTATTTATTTATTTATCTATTATAAAAAAGATTATATACTAAGAGTAGAAAATAATAAAATAGGAAGGAATCATGTAAGAAAAAAAATATAAATGAACTAAGTATAAAATTTGGTGCTGAATTTACTTTTAGTCTTTTATTGTTAATTTATACGTAAAATTATTCATTATATATAAGTATACAATGATACTTGATTTTAAAATTATATTTGAAAGCTCAAACTAGATTCTATTATTGGGTGTTACCCATTTTAATTTAGAATCCGTTTTACAAAGGAAAAGTACCATGTAAAATAAATTGTATTGTAAAATATTATGTAAACATCTTATCTTAATGTTACAATTATATCTTTAAACGACTTAGTCATAAAAATGGTAATCGTAAGAAACAAGTCATAAAAACTTTAAAATAGTAGAAAAGTAACAATCCGTGAAAATGCAAACGAGCTTTTTATATTTTAATTATACGTATAATAATAAAGGCTTTTTGAAGACTGTTTGACTTGATTTAACTTTATTTTCATTTAAATATAAAAAAATTGAAATACTTCTGATCATATGTTTATATACGAATGTGAAAAATTGAAGGAAATACGTTTCAATACTTAATTTTCAGACGTATTTCTTAAAATTTTTAACATTTAGTTTAAAATCAATATAATATAAAACACATAGCTTTTAAATTATTTTTAATTTTTATAAATAATAAGATAATACTCTAAGTTCTTTAAAATGAAATGATAAAGTAACCATTCGAATATAATTTTATGTGCTTGACAAACATTACAAGATAAACTTCTAATTTTATTAGATTCAATTTCAAGAATAATGTTATAAAATGTATTAAAATTTAAAAAATAATAATTTTAGAATTAATATATTGTTGCGAATAGAAAACCCAAGGAAATTAGGTCAGGAGAAAGTGATAAGGTAGGAAAAAAAACCAGTATCAACACGTGTAAGATCACTCCGACCTAAGCAAGTTACAGACAACGAGTTACTCGCCTCCAGACCTCGAACACGTGGCGCAGGGACGCCCGTAGCCTGTGCGAGATCGTATAAACAAACTCGCCTCTCGGAGCTTAGAGAGGCGAGGAGTAACGTGAGATCCTTGCAGGGAAAAATAATAAGTGTTAAAAAGGCAAACGTGGGAGCATTTATTTACCCTCTAACATATATATATATATATATATATATATATATATACATAGGTACATGCTACAATATTATAAGCAACAGTGTTAAAATTTATAGAATAAAAAATATTGTGATTATAGATAGTTATTTTTACACGAAAGAAAACGAAATGGAATAAATTCAATTTACCTTAGCGGTGAGCCAAGCGGTGTAGCTATACCAAAACCTTTGGCGTCTAGATTTCTCCCGACCTTCATGGTATCGCAGGGTTCTCGCTCATTTATGTAGTCATTTTTTGGGCTCTCAATAAGCAAGGCATACTTTCCTTTACTCATACGCACTCGTTCAATACCCTCGTCGTAAGAATCGACAAAAACCTGTTTATTCTCGTTCATAAATCTCCACATTTGCTTGTAAAGTTCAATTTGTGATCTCTGAAAAATTTTCATTGTTCTTACCTAATAATATTCAAAAGATTCAATATTCAGTTATAATAAAAGTTTTTTTTCCATTTTTATTGAAATTTTATTGAGTCGAATCAAGAAAATGTAAATCATAGGAAAATTTAATTTATAATGATAACTGATTTATAGCTAAATATATTGATATATGTACAGTAAAACCTTTGGATTATAAAAAAAATAATAAACATATGTATAAATAAATAGATTGAAACTAATATTTTTCTTTCACTTATTTCTAAACAGTATTATTAAATTGTTGATTCTAATAATCTGTTAAAATATATGATTAGAATAAAATTAAAGTATCCATTCTAGTAATATAAAACATAATTTTTCACAAGAAGCAAAATATCAAAATCAAAGTATTATATAAAATAGAATTTAAAATATTATACTTATGTATATTTGACATTTACTTATATATTTTTACATAAAAACTAAAAGCAAATATATTTATCGTTTTATCAAAATATTTATATACTTTTCAACAATGCATAGCATTCAAAATTTATATTTACAAATTTCTATTTAAAAATTTTTTAAAATATATTTTATAAATTGTTACAGTTTTAATTTAACTACACATTGTAGATACGAAATAAATGAAGAAAATGAATTTCCGTGAAATTAATCAAATGTTACTCACCCTAAAAAAGTCCCAAGTGGAACCATGCTGCAACGTCCCGTATTGAACTTCGGTTTGGGCAGCCAAATCCTCAGGCGAGTTGATAGGCGTTACCATTCGCTCGACAGTTAGGAACGCGGCCAAATTTGCGGTGTAGGAAGAAATCAAGATAAGTGTGAAGAACCACCAAACGCTGCCCACGATGCGCCCAGAGATTGAACTGCGTAAGTTACATCGCAAAATGTGTCAGTACTAAGTATTTCTGTACTACTAAGCAACGTACATAAATAGATTTTCTTTTTATTCTCAATCCAAATATATTTTATCATAAAGGACAATTTTTGTAACAGCATTCTTGGCATATGAATAAAATATTTCCACTTCTAAGTATTTTTTATAGAATTAAATTATGATAAAGATAAATGGTTTTATTTTCGAGAAAGTTGCGAATTGCTCGAATAATTTTCTCTTGAAATTAAGATAAAAATATAATTTTAAGTTTTAGTCGAACCATGATTTTTACATTACGAACGAACTCCATCGTTTATCAGTATTTTTTAAATTTTTTCTTTATATCTTTTTTAAATTTCTTTTATTTAAATAAACGACGTTGCTTAATTTAATGTTTATACTTTTAAATATTTATATTCATCAATATCACTTTTGAATATTCTCGTGGATATCCATTGAACGTTACGGTCGTTGACTATACCACTTTTCTCCTTTTTCAGATTTTTAATTCTTTTATCATCGAGAATCCGACACAGGAAAGAATATGCAAAACGCTGAGCGAATAAAAAATTCATCAAGAATCCTACTGTGCAGTGGTCGGTAGATCGCACTTTTGTATTCGTTTCGCGACTGCCGACGCAGCTTGCACGATCAATTTACATTTCACGTTCGGCACTTTCTTCCGAGTACCATGAGTCCAGTTCCACCCTTTTGATTAATGGCTCAAATATTCTCTATGGTAAGGCAACGGTATGAATTGTAAATGTTCGATCTCTTGCCGTCCACGCTTCCTCGTCACTTCTCTCGTTCTTTTCACAATTGTATTTCTTCGCCTTCGATAACGCCTCGGTCTACGATACTTTATGCAAATGTACATTTTGAAACTGAATGCAGTCAAACGTTAACCGGGTTATGTCTTCCTAGCCTCGAGAGTTCCCACAGCCCAGACCAATCGCTACCGCGCTTTAGGATTTGGCTATCGTTTCTTTTTAACTCGCTTGCTACTATTGTAGATAATGGATAATTCGAAGAGATTTATTTTTATTCGATTAAATTTTTTAGCAATAAACGTTACGTTTCGATATGTCTAATAAAAGAAAAATTCATCTATTTTTCTTAACGAAATATCATTTTTATAAATGTCAGTAACATTAATATTTACTTATTACAGGTGTAAATAACTACATAAGTTAAAATGTACTTTATTTTGAAAACATGTCTAAGAACATTATAACGATAGTCAAAATTTACAAAACTATTATTTGAAATTTTTAATTCGTACTATCAACTTTTTTCCTTATCGTGAAGGGTATCTAGGAATTACTTTAAACTCTATTGAAAATTTAAATTTCATTAAATTTCAAACTACTGATATTTAAAATTCATGATCTTTAATTAAAATTTTAAAAACTTTTTAGTCTATCTATAATTTCTTGAATAGCTTATAAAAATCCCTTTTTTATATATACTCGGGTAACATCTTTAAAGAAATAATTTTAATCTTTATTTTAATTATTTAACACATTTAATTAAAATTAGAAATGAAAATTATAGCTAAATTATGTGAAATTAATATGGTGACATGTTTTAGTTTTGTAAATCTGGTAAAAGAAATAAAATTAGTATTTTTAAACAAAGTAACATCGATTAAATAAATTTAATTTGAAAATACAAGAAAAGTAAATTAATAACGTTATTGAATTATCGGTACATATAGTTATTAATAAATGTATGATTAGTTGATTTTTTTATCGATTTGACAATTTGTTGAGATAATTAGTTAGTTGAGTTTTCTCCCATTAAAACCAAACTATCGTTATAGTTGTAACAAATCTTGTACATTTTTTACCAAATCGTTTAGTTTGTATAAACCGAGTAAACGAGTATTTATTAAAATATATATCATTATATTCCAAAGTGAAACTCAATTTATCAATCGGCCATAAACAAATGCATGTTCAAACTGGAAAATATAAAAACTGTGGAGGTGAAGATTACGTACCGAGGTGAGATGTCGCCGCCTTGCTGCATAATTGCACCGAGCGCAAACCACAAACTGTTCAAAATGCTGAAATCGTTGGCCATACTCGTGTGTTGAGTGTGAGGTGATCCCTGTGGGCCATGGCCATGTTGCATAGTCCCGTCTCTGGAGACGAGGCTCGGGTCTCGACTCGAGCCGATTGTTAGTACGCGCCATTCGTACGGGGAAAATCTAGGTGCACCAAATGGATAACGTAAATTATCATCATTTTATGCTTTTTAATTCAATAATGGAGACTCATTTAAAAAATATACTTCACATTATCATTATTCAACGGAATGCTTTATTGGCATTCTTTACGTAGATAATTACATTTAACTCATGACTTTCTAATCAATTTTTCATTTAACTAAAAAATTTTTCATAACATGATTCACATTTTATAAATTATTTAATTTGAACAATCGTATAAACAGTTATATAATTTAAAATTATATAAAATGTATAAGATATTTAAATTATATTATATATTAAAGTAGGAGTTACCTTGAAACAATGAAGAGAACTATCGATACACCGATATACGAAAAAATTACGCAGACCCATATCTCCTTGCTCAGAGGGTTAAGAAAACTAAAGACACCAGGATTTTGTTTGACAGGTTTCTTAATCATGATGCTGATACCCAAGGACATAAAAGGCTTACTAAAGTCAATTACTCTTTCCCGCTCCGATGTAATAGTCATTGGTGCGATAGCGATATCAGCCTCCTATATACGATGCAACATATAATCTTTAAGTGCACTTAAATCGTAAAATTAAAAATAAAAATGAAATCCGATTCGTAATCGATATAACTAGTTACCACAGTTAAAATAATGTACATATTTTTGATGATTTCTACTTTTTTATTATACAATAAATAAAATAATTTTATTATAAATTATGTTTTTATGATATTAAATACACTTTTAATCTGAATATAATTTTATTAATATTTATAAATAAATTTATTTATAATTAAATAAATTTATTTTATATAAAAATATGTTTCTAAATATAATTCAAAGGTTTAAAATCTATTTTTTTTTTGCTTAATTAGTTATGTTTTTCCATCGGTAAATAAAAAGGAGAGCTTTAATTTCTGAATGCGATATATAGCGATTAACCGAGTGCTCGAGGATTTCTTAATTACATTCATAGATGGAGCAAGTATCTAGTTTAATCTAAGCTTGCAAGCTCGAGACCTCTATCGTAGAAAAAAGAAAACTGATAACGTTTTTTTTGGATAAAACAGTAATTTATTATTATTATTCTCAACTAAGTTGTTACTCGTCTGGATCTATAATCGACTTCAGAAACTCAAAGTTATCGAATGATTTACCGCTTAACAGATTTACATGTTAGAGCTTTTCAAGTAAAAAATAGTTTTTTCTATTTGCTTTATTTATTGTTATATAAATTACTTTATTTTAACAGCGTAGGATTCCTTTATCGAAGTTAATTATTTAATAATTTGCCTCAGATAATTTATAATAAAAGAAAATAATAAAAATTTAAATGATATATCAAACAAAATGTTAACTATGCACGTAGTAACAAAGTTACATAAAGTATTCTTTTTTGTTTATTTATCTATTTTCATAAATAATACACGATGAAAGTATGATTAATATTTAGGTATATAAGACAATTTCAATTTTTAAACATGTTTAGAAAATTATTGTTCTGTAAAATCCAATAAAATAATTATGAATTAATTATTTACGATACTTTTTCATCGAACTGGTAATATTCTTAAATTTAATACAGTATATTATCGTTGAGAGAGTTTAGAATACAAATTTTGATATTTCTAATGATATAAGTTACATTATAAAATTCAATAATGTTCTTACAAATCCAAAATTTTTATTTAGATTTTTTACGAATATTTTTTTTAATTTATTGAAATATCATTTTGTAAAAGAAATTTGCATTTAATTATACTTTTTAATTAAATAATGACTACGACATAGAAGTTTTCAACTTGACAAGATTTATTTGAAATAATTATACTCTTCAAATTATAAAATAATTTAACATATTTTAAATAAATTATATCTATATATTTTACTTATAATATGTCATTTTTCACATTTATAAAGAAAGATATTACGAGATTGGTTATTTCTGTAAATCCGCAGATAATATATTTTTTATACAGTTAACATGGAAAATTTAAATATTAATTTTTTAGTTACACAACTTTTGGTTCAGTATATCAATATATTGCATTGTATAATTTCTAATATCAATATATTAAAATAAAACAACAGTTTTAGCAAAATAAATGAGACAAGTAAAATCAGAATATTAATGATGATAGTTGCGGAGTCTATTATTTTTGTAGATTTTAATTCAAAATAAATTGTAATAATACAACTTGTATAATTATTAATAGGACAATAATAAAATAATTATATATTTTATTACCATAAGATAGAATATTAAAACTGAATATTTCTGAACGAATTTTTTAGCGTTGATTAATATATTATAATCTGTTAATAAGAAATTAATTTTTTTCTTCTTTCTATTGTAGTTGTACATGTAAATTTTGATACGTTGGTTATCTCGGATGGACATTAATTTTGTTTGCAATTACTTCATGTATTATAAAGCTATGAAAATAAACGTATTATTTCTTTTATCGTGAAAATCTATTTCATATTTCGATTACAATTTATAATGAAAGCTTTTCGTTAATTTATGAAGTCATCAAAGACAGGTGGAAGATATTAGATATAATAGGCTCTATGCGTCATTATTCTCTGAGTCAATTACCTTTCTGATGAGTTCTCCAACCATACCATCCCAGCCTCCAGGTACCGATGGATTTTCTGAACCATATTTTCCATCTTTCACGATTTGTATGTCCCCTATATACAAAAAATGATAACCATGTAAATTAATTTATAGATTTTCTTTGACTCTTAAATTTTAAAACATGATATTGTATTCTATTCAAAAGGAAAAATAACATATTTTTATATAGAAAATTAATTATCTATAATCTATTACAAACATTACAATAATTAACAAAATATATCATCTACAAAAACACTATAAAACAACAATATTTTTTGAAAACTCCACACATATTAAAGTTCAAAGAATAATACATTAAATTATTTATTTATAATGTAATATTGCATCTGAATATCTTAATTAATTTTATATTTATTCAGCTGTATAAAAAATTAATTAAAATTGTGATCTATTATAATTATATTATCCAATGTATTTAGTTTAATTATTATAATTCTTATTATTATTTTTAAATGAAGTACACGATTTTTATTTAAAAAATTAAATTTAGTATATATATATATCTTTATTAATGTAAGGTAATATTACTGTCAATTCTAATACGTCGAACAGATAAAAGTAGAATTTTTAATTAACAATTAATATAATCACTTATAAATTACTTATAACATAACACTGAATTCATTCATGATATTATAGATATTTGTAATATATAAAAACTTACAGCTGATATTTAATTTCCGTGTGATTAGATCAGCCAAGTCTTTGCAATATCCTTCATATCGATCTTTCATTTTTTCAGGAGGTTTACCATTTTCATATTTTCTTTCCATAATATATGGTTCTTCCTATTTCGGATTATGAACAATATATATTTTATTAATAGAGTCTTTCAATTAATTTAAGTTTATAAAGTATAGTACTTACCACGATTGTTGTCACAATGTAAGTCTTATTTTTTAAAATTTCAGATTTGGGATGTCGATCACGTTTTGTTGGTACAACTTGGTATCCATTAATATCAGTCCATTCGGCAACCTTAATCATGAGAAATTATATATTTTTTATCTTATATATAACAATTTATATATAAATATAAAAAAATTAATTTTCTTTGTTTTTTAATAAATAAGAAAAATATGTGTTATACGAATTTTGAAGCTATATGAGTAATCTAAAAATTTAATATAAAATACTATAATAAATATTACGTTTCTCATAATAAATATTTTATCGTTCCTTATATTTATTGTAAATAATAGGTCAATGTTATTTTCTTAGCTATACATAAAAACATATTTACTTTATTTTTAATATACTGATTGAATTTATCCATGTAAATTTCTTCATTTCTAAAATATATACACAGATTTTAAAAATATTAAAAAATATTAATCTTATGTTTTGAAAATTATATATAAAAAATTTAATTATTGGTTTTCAATTATTTATTTTTCAAAAATATTTACATAACAAACATTAAAATCTAATTTTTATTTTCTAAAACGATTTATGCATTCTAAACTATTTATATACAAATATGTTTCACACTTAGAATAATTTTTACAATAGTAATTTTTATTGTAAATAATATATACTATTCATTATTATTTATGTTGCGCAAGTTACATTTAATAACATATTAGATGTATAAAATAAAATTGCAAATTTCTTTCGTACAATTTATATTTTATACATTATTAGGAGAATATAGAAACGATTACCTTTACAGGTGCACTATTGACTGTCATTTCTACAACGTCAAGTGTGTAATTCCGCCTTCTGCCCTCGTCATTGAATTTAATTTGGCCAGTAAGTCCCTCTATTTCCACCTGAAAAACGAACGAAAAATCACCTTAAAACGACTGCAATAGTGGAAAAGAACGTTGCGTGCAATTTTTCTTGTTGTTACGAGCCACACTCATAGTATTGACACTTTTCTGCTATAAAAAGGTTTCGCTACTCCCCTTTTAAAAGGATACTTCTTTCGTTTTTTTTTATTTAACATTTCTACAGCCACGTCATTTCAGGTACGGGTGACATTTTATTAGGTCAAATCGATGAATTACGCTAGAAAATAAAAGTTTCGAGATTTAATGTGACACTTTAACTTTTATGTACGTTTCTAGAAGCAATCTCGAAAACTATTTCCTTTCTTTAGAAGACATGGTTTACTATGAGACATAAAACATTATGTATTCCCAATACATTATATTAAAGATATCTACAAATTTTTAAACAATTATACAGATTTCAAACTCTTTTATATCAACGAGTGATGAACTTACTTTTTTAAATTAATTTTGTTGTAAATTTATAAAAGATAATCCTAAAATACTTATTTCAAGTAACAAGAAATCCAGTAATTAGTATTTAAAATGTTAAGCAATAAATAATTTTTTGTAATTCATATGCATTTAAAATAAAAATTATAATAAAGTAAGGAAATCAGTTTTATCAATATATAAAAGTTGCTATGATTAAACGATGTAAATTATTAAGGAAATAGTTACGTATATTTATTTAAAGTACAAGTTTTAATATTAATCTAATATAGTTTTTCATGTAGATTAATCTTCAAAAAAATATTTTTAATAATACAGAAGCCTAAAGCAATTACAAACTATACGATATAAAATTAAAAGAAAAGTATAAAAGCAATCATATATTCTAAAATGTTCTTAAAAAATAATAATTCAATATTTATTATAACTTTATTCAGTATATTAAAAGTTTTTAATTTATTATACATATAAAGATATTTATTTTATTGTTTCCTTTTTTCAAATGACATAAATAATTTTTAAAATATTAATTAAATAAAAAAAATACAAAATATTAAGACTCTTTATTAAGGTCATACGTAATAGGATAATCTTAATTATTTAAAAAAAATTATTTAAATGACATTTACGAATAACATGATATTGATTTCAATAAATTTATTATAATTTTAAAAACCTATTTTAATCGATCAAAAAAAAATGAAAAGAATCAGATTGAAATATTTGTACATAAATTTATATATAAACAGTTCGTCGTGTCTTATTTGATGATTTCAAATATCTGCCACAGCTTCTCACATATTCCCCTATTTTAAAGCACAGAACATCTGTCATTGACAAGTATCGAAGTTCGGAAGAATTTTTTCGGAAATCCCCTTTCTGTTTTCTACTGATAAGCGGAATTCCTCGTTTTCACGCGACTAAGAGCAAAGCGAGGGCGAAAATCCGAGAGGGTTGAGAAAGACTTTCACCGCGGCGACGTAGAAGAAACGCCAATTAGCGTCAACACCAGATGGTGTATAACACTTCTACATTCTCGGGCGAATTGGTATGCGATATACTCGTACTTTTCGTGAAAATAAAAAGAGAGTTGCCGTCGGCTACATAGACGTTTCGGCGCGTAGGGCACGGATGGAAATCATTTTCTTAGTTAGCAGACAGTTTTGACTATCCTGCCCTTGGATCGTTCGTTAAGCAGTTCGTTGACATTTCTAAGAGACTTCCGCTCTTCTAAAAGACTTCTTACGTTTATATTATAGTTTTTTCTTTTATTCTTCGCCAAGTTGTTCCATAAAGATGTGGACTAGAAATGTGACTTTTTATAAGACTATTATAATTATATAATGTACTTGCGTAGAAAAATTCTTAGATATAGTATGATTTCATTGTGGATATGTATATTTAAAACGAAGTGAATGAGATATTTACAAATATCGAATCTATAGATTAATCATTTTTAAAAAGTTAAAAAAATTACGAAAATCGAAATTACTTTATTAGATTTAAAAAATTTATTAGAAAAAATTTTTAATTAATTATTATATGTTTTTAAAGAAATAATGATTTTGGACATTTGAAATAAAAAATCACGAACTATTGTAATAGATTGGATCAAATTAAAATTCAGTCAAGTTTTTCAATTAGCAGAATTAAAAAAACTAAATACAAAAAGTAACATTCACTTATTTTTATGAAATCAATTTCCGCTCTCGCGTACTTCTACAAAAGCACAAAGTTACCACTTTACCAATATTCGATGCGCATTGTTTTTACGGGAAAATTCATAAATATAAGAAGAAAAAGCTCAGAATATATAGTCTTTTGCAGCGGATAGTTTTCGTTTAGATTGTGTTGGTTTTTGATTAAAAGGTTTTCTGGAAAACTAAAATTTGTCCACTTTCTTCCTACACTTCTTCTATAATTTAAAAAGGAAACAATTTTTTTGGAAGCATATTTAAATAGTATTGTAAAGTTTTATCGTACCAATTTTTTGTTGTAAGGCTAAAAATAAAATTTCTTAAAAAGCTCGAGCAATAGTTCAATCTATTCGTTAAAAATGTTTCTTTTCACGAATACTTTTGCATGTATAAAAGAATTTCCGATTTTAGTACATTAACCTTCAGCAGATATCTAATTTTCTCTGTACAAAAACACCATGTTCGTTAAATCAGTTTCACGCACAGATATTTATAATAATATTTTTCATCCCTTTTTATATAAATGTATAACTTTATGTTTGCAAAAATATATTCATTTTACGCTTTTCTATTTTTTAATTATATTCATTTAAATTTATGTTCACGTAGTGTGACTGAAAGAATTCTCCTGTTGAACTTGATACATTAATTGTTAGTAATAAGATTAAAAGATATAACGATAATAACGATAAAAATATAAAAATGAGATCAATACATTTCGTAAATACAACGAAAGAATATTTGACAAAGTTTTTACACCATTTCCATTACATAATTGGATAAAAAAAATCTATATTTTAGAATTATTAGTTATAGCAGTTATGCAATTTAATTAGTAAGCTATTTTAAAATAATCTGGAAAACGCTTTTACGATAAAGAATTATGTGGGGAGCACTAGCATGTAAAATCCTACCTTTCTCAGTGATCTTGCAATCTTGTTGCCTTGTTCCCATCCGTGTGAAGTCCATCCGTGGTTAGAATTACAATCAAGGGTAGTGTTTGGCTGTTGGCTTCCGCCGGTGCGCCGTGGATTATTCTTCTCTGTTTTTTTCTTTTTATTAAGTACCTCAACCAGCACGAATACGGCGTCATATATTAGAGCTGCTTGAGCCTACATTTAAGAAAAAAATATCGTAAATAAAGAAGAAGGAGATACGGACATTAACGTAGTATATTTCTCAGTGGAATTTAATTTTGAAAAAAATAAAAATACAGGCGGTAAATTTTTGATGTTATGTAGTAGATATCTTGGGAATATACAATGACACGAGTACTATTATCAAACTGTTTTCTTCCTACACTATAAAATTTTAATTTTTATCGAAAATCCATGACCTGAGTGAAATATTTTGTTCAAATGAAATTAATTTCTCTCATTTTACTTTAGTAGTTCTATAATATTCTATTATATAGTTAACTAAAGTAATAATTTATCGAACAAAGTAAGTTTATTAAATATAGGCTGTACTCTCAGAGCAATTAAAGAATAATTTCAAAAAAAAAATAGTGCTATTTTAAATAAATAAATGTGCTCAATTGAACTTCAAAGTACGAAATATGGTTATTTACATATATATATATATAATGTATTTTGGTAAAAATATTTCTTGTATTTCACGTAGGTTAATAAATATAATTTGTAAAAGCTGTAAAGAAACACAGAATTAAAATATATATATATAAACACATACAAAATCAGAATATTTAATAAAGTCCAAAGACTTTGTATCTGTAATGAAGAGCAAAGAGAAGATTAGCAACTAAACCATTAATGTTTTAAAATTCTTTGCCGACCGACGATAAAAGTACTAAATTTTGTTGTGTCGCGACAAAAAGTTCATTGAATGGTAATGTAAGCTTACGAGACTTGATAATGTCACTTTTTCGTTTAATAGGTTTACGACATTTTAAAAACGGCACATAAAGTAATGGTAGCCGGTAAAGTTTCATTGTTCATTCGACGCATTCAGAGTCAATGCGACCAGGATTGTAATTGGTGTATCATACATTGTATCGTTCACGTTACGAGTCACAAGATGATACTACAATCTTTCCACTACCATTAGTTTCGATCACATATAGGAAATATTTTTGAACGGTTATCGGAAAAAAGAGTATTGAAATTGGAAAACTTTCCATTTGGAGTCTATGAGATATTCTAGTATAATTGCACAACATTTTCGTTATATATAATAACAAAATAAAAATTTATAAGGTAAACAATCAATATATAAAATTGAAGAGAAAATGAATTAAAATAAAAAATTATCTATGAAACTTTAAATATTATATTCTTATATTTAATTGCAAATAAATATTTATATTAAAATAATATTATAAAATTATATTTAAAAATTAAACTTTTCGGTAATTTAAAAGGTTTTACTAATTATTAAGCTTATTAAGTAAATATTAAAAATTCGTAAGTAAAATTATGATTCTGTTAGTTTTAACTAATTTATTAATATCATTTATATTTAAGTTATGAAAAAAGTTATTATTATCGTTATTTTTATTGTTACCTTAAGATATATTAAAAAATTTTATTAAATAAATTAAAAATAATATTTTCACTATCATTTTATAATTTTTTTATTTTTATCGAAAATATTTCTTTGTTATAAAAACATTATAATGTGCCTTTAATAAGTTAATTTCTTTATTACATTCATCGTTTTCTATTTATAATGTAATAATTTAAAATAAATTAAATATGTTCTGATTTATTATACCGAAAGAAAATTCTTTTGGTAAATATTATCATAACATATAATCAAGATATAATTTAACCGTATGTAATTTTTATATAAATTTTTTTTATAAATATTAGAACATGTAGTATCTTAATCTTTTAACAAAATTCATATTTAAATTTTTAATGGTAATGAATTCTTTTAATTATTTTTCTAATTTTAATATTTTAATATTATTTTAATATTATTTTAAGAATAATTTATAGTAATTTATATCCTTTAGATTTAAATTTATTTATTCAAAATTTCCATTTTAATTACTTTCATTTTCCAAATTTCAGATCAAGCTGTAATTTTATTGATAATTGTTTTCAAAATTAGTTTTATTTTCGTAAATTATTTTTAAATTTTCATTTTACTATTTGCAATAGACTACCTCTGCTATCATAAAATGAAATTTATGATTCAAATAAAATTTTGATTATATCTATTAATAATAAATCAGTAGAACCATTATTCACTTTCCTAAACTATATTTAATTTGATATATCTATCAATAGTTTTTTATTATTAAAAACTTACTTTATAATATTATAATATTTTTTGAACATGTAAAATTTTTTTATATCTTTCTTTTAATCGAGATTTATTTAATCATAAATGTATGCGTAATTACAAGTAAAGTGAACATTACTGATATAAAAATATTCGATAAAATTATGTAATTTTTCCCGATTATTCTAGTTCAAATGTATTATTTTTATTTTTCAGAAGAAAATCTTTTGATAAATATTGTATTTGATATAAAATTATAAAATTAATTTTATATAGTTTTTTTGAAGCTGACATAGAATGTACACTTATTTATCTATAATATTGAGTGTTTAAAATAATAAATGATTATTAATTAATTTTAACACTGACGATACATATAATAAAACTTATTATATAGTAGTTCAAATACTTTATCGTGTACGTGTCTAGATCAGCGTGTTGCATAGGTAATGTACCGATCAAAAATAAAAAATTTAATAAAAATGAAAATATTTATATATTTTGTAGTTTCATAATATTATTTAAGTGTGAGTTTTGCTTCTGACTGTAAAAATTCATATATATAAAAATATTTAAAATAATGTAACTTTGCTGGGTCAAGAGCACACATTGTAAAGTTTAATGTAATATCTCCTCATTTGACATTTGTCTCATCAATAACGAAAGTTTCATTTGTATAAAAGTTTCAATATAAAATTCAAAACATTTTTTGATATACAAATAAGCCAAGAAAAGTTGGAAAAAATGAAAAAATCTCTATTAATACTATGAGTGAAAAGTATGCAACAATGAAGATATAATCGAATTCGACGTCTCGTTCCTCGAATCGACAACCATGGCACGAACCGATCGTTTTTCCTAATTTTCCAGCACTGCAGTTTTGACGCTGACAAGCCTTCTCTTTCTCTATTTCTATCCAATGCACTGGCAGTTGGCTTCATTTTCCCATACTTACGGAAATGGAATCACGAGCGGCAGGAGACTGGCGCCAGCGCTCGAGGAACTCCTTGACGTAACGTCGGCTGCCGTCCACGATACGGAAACCAGTGATGTTGATGGCACCATACTCGATCACTTCGTTGTCCCAACGGTCGTCCATTATCTGATTAAGTCCAAACGAAAAAGAAATACCGAACAAACTTTAGTTTCGTCCTTAGCTACTCATACTATGTATAAGTGTCGTCTTCTCGTCATTTTTTACTTATATTTTTTCTTTATTCATTTTTTTTTAAATCAATGTTTACAATTTAAGAAAACATTTCAACTAATGAGGTATCTATAAATGTTCACAACTGAATTTGATTCATCGATTCTTTTCAGTTTTTTATCGTATCTATTTTAATATATAATTCATATAAGAAATTAAAAACATTTATAATTCGCTATTCGAGTATATAAATAACATGAAAAAATATTTCACTTTAAAAATGAGAAAAGTGAGGAACGAACGAGCACATATTTTTATATCTTTATTTTATAGTTATTTTTCAGTTATGAACGAAATTGCATAGTTATTACATTTTGAGCCTTTCAATCTTAAGTAAATCGAATAGAAAATTTTCTTTGATAAAATATATTATAAGAGTAATTTTAAGAAAAATTTATTTAATAAAGTGATCGTAAAAGTAAAGATTGAACAAATATAATAAAGTAAAATACAAAGTTGAATGTTAAAGTAGAAAAAGAAACGAAAATAAAGTTTATGAATATCAAATATGTTTAGAAATAATTAACATATTTACTATATGTTATGATAACATATTTTTTTTTTAAATAAAAATTTTTATATTCAGCTTGTATATTATACATGAAAGGGCGGATATATTAGAAAAATAGTCGAAGTCTAACCCACATTCATGAATAAATTAATATTTTCATACGCTAAAATAGTTTAATGAAAAATTACAAAATTTAAAGAAGCTATTAAATCTGTTATTGTTATATTATACTGTAGGTGAATATTATTCGTGCAATCAATTAATTATAACATATGAATTAACTTGATTTTAAATTAAGAAATCAAAACATCTTTAAGTTATAAATTTTTTCTAAATATTTTTGAAAATTAAAAAAATTTAATACAAGAATATTATATTCGTAGATGAATACTATATTATTTATATTTTAATTACATATATTTCATAATTAACGAGTACAAATAATATTTATTCAACATATAAAAATTCAGTATTGATAGGTATAATTGGAAATACAAAAAATATAGAGAAATTATTTTATTAATACAGAAAATATTCATCAAGTATATTTAGAAATATTTTTATTTTAAAGAGGACAAAGTATTTTATTGAAAAAATTGAGTATTTTTTAATGTACTAGAAAAATTTTGATATTAAAAAAATTCAATTATACCAAAATCGTCTTTTATTTATATTTATGCATATTTAAATATTAATTAGTAAAATTTTTCTATGATAAAAAAATATATAGATTAATAATAACAAAACTTTTTCATTTAATAATAGAAAATAATAATTGACATTCATGGTAGCCGTTAATTACCAAAAAAGAAAATTGTAATTTTTCAAATTCGTTGGTCAAAATTAAGAAAAAAATTTTAACACGAAGCATTGTTACGATTAATTAAAAAATTATTTCAACTCTTTCAGTGTGATCTATATTCTTTTGTTTCATTTTTACTGATCTAATATATTTAAACACTCCTTTACATAAGGGAATTTAGTCGTATTTATTTGGATTTTAATTTCTTCTTTAACTTTTATGCAAAATTTTTTTAATTATTTATTTTTATTACTATTTTATTTATTACATTCGATAATATTAATGTATAAATGAAAAAAAGTACGTATGAAATTATAAGTAAATTTTAAAGCAATAAGCATCAATTTAATCTGATTAACGTTATTTTGGAAAAAAATTATATAGTAAAAATAGATATCTTGACGAAATTCGATCATTTTCATACATAATATAAGTTTTAATTGTAAAATAGTTTAACATTTATTTAAAAGTAAAAATTTTAAGAATAATTATAATAAATAAATATGTTATTGTAAATGATACGGTAAGAAACAAATTAATTATGCCATTTAAATTACATTTTAAAAAATTTGTAAAACTTTGCGAATAAAAAAAATATTTATCGTTTGAAGTTTTTAAATTATAAAATTATGAATAGTTTACATCGTACCCTGTATATATTTATTGAAAATAAATTTAATTATTGATGTGTATTGAGATAAAAAGTAATGAAGTTACTTACAAGTCCACTAAGAAGATAATGGTAATTTCTTCGTCCTAAAGTGACATCTCGTACATGATTGATTACAATGTCTTTGGCCATTTCCGTAGGACAGTCAAGTACTACGTATTTATTACTCCATCTATAAAGTGTATGAAACTTAGATTTTATTACAAGAAAATAATGATATATTTTATACAAATATTTATAGTTACACAAAAATAGTACCACATAATCATATATGTTTTTTGAAAATCAATTTGATGAATTTTTTGAAAAACAATGAGATTTAAAGTTATCTTTATATTTTATTTTATTGTTTTACTTTGTTTATTAAAAAAATTTGAAAAATATAATTCAAAATATATTCAATTGAAAGTTGATTATATTCAAATTGAAATACTATTAAAAATTAATTATATAATAAACATTAACGAATATTTATTTTAAAATAATAAAAAAATTTAGTTATACATTTATATAATATATTGTATATATATATATGTAAGATAAGTTCGCATATTAAACTTGTATAACAATGTAAATACTTATTTCATAGATAAATATCCCGAATAATTATAAAAGTATCATTATAGAATTTAAAAATTATTTTAGCATAAATTGAAAAAAGAACATAAAATGGAAAGATTGAAACTTGAAAAAGCGAAAGGAAAAGATTAAATCTTTAATTTCAATCAATTTTCTGCATTTATAGAGCAATAAGATAATTGTCTTTATATTTTAAGTTTTATTAAAAAAATTTAATTTTTCATCATTTGTACACTATAATAATAAAAATATTTATAATAATATAGATTAAATTAATATAAGAATACTTTGTGTAAAATACAATATGAATTGTAATTTGAAATAAAATTTATGTATAAGGAATATCAAACTATATTAAAATTTATATTATTTAATGAAAATTGCATTTGACATCTCCAAACCGACTTCAACTGTTAAATAACAATTGCCAGCTAAGCTATTTGAATTGCTTATTCAAGCTTGATTATTAAAACTGTTCACATATCTGCAATACCTGATTGAATTCCACAATTTCATTGAAAATCAAATTCTACCACAGTATACAACTCTATTGTATATACGCATTCAACACCATTCGTTCCATAATAATCGAAGTAATTTACATATAGCCATATACAAATGTTTATAAAAACATGTATTTTTTTAAAATCATAAGTCCTCAGCAAAAATATCGGACGTTGTGTAATTCAATTTTATGAATCAAAGATTCATGTTATGTACAAATCCCTTGAGAAATAGCAACATGTCATTTAATTGATGCATCAAGGATCGAATAAATTGATATACATATTGCGGAGATGCATGTAAACAGTAATCTCGACGGCGATGGTAATCATTAAGTGATATTATTGATATGCCACTAATATTATTGCAGAGCCTTAACTGTACTTGCCTCATGCAAGTTAGGTATTCCCAAATGCTTGAACTCATTATTGATTCGTAGCGTTGAATTCGCATGCAATGCAACTCCGATTTATGCACATAAAGTTGCTTTAGTGTATTCATTCATCAGTAAAACACATATGAACATTGAATTTTTTATCAATATTTTTAATGTACCTTCTTACTGTAATTTTTTTATATGCTACTTTTTATGGAGTACTTTATAAGAGCTACAGTCACATAAAGTATTTAAAATTCATATTTTAATAATTAAAAAAATTGTATTATTAATACAATAAAAAATATTATGTTTGTATAAAATTTTATTCTAAATATTTTTAATATTATTTAAATATTTTGCAAAATCGTATTACTATAGATCCGTAGAGAAAAATATTCCGTGCGAAAAATACTGGAGCACTGAAAAGGTTTCTCATTCGATATTTGATGTAAAAGAAAATTAAAACTTTTTTAGTTATATGAGAAAATAAAAGTTGTAAATATCATAATTAACAAAGTATATTTTATTATTCAATTAATCTATAAGTTTTTAACTAATTTTATAGAAAATATGATTTTGACAAAACCTAATTATCTTTTGATTTATTAAAATACATTAAAATATAGTTACAAAATTTATTTCAGATATAATATAAAGTGCAAAAGAAATTTTCAATTTATCTTTATTTCATAGAATTTAAACCATGCTAATATTTTTTTTTAGTTTATTTAATTGATAATTTAATATCTTTTGTGATATTTATGATTATTCGTACCGAAAATATAATTTGATGCATGCCAGTCTTTGCTTAATAACTAGACCTAGTAGAATTTATATTATACTTCATAATTATTAAAAATATTTACAGTAATGATATTTAAAATTGCTTTTAGTTATATTTATTTACATATTTTTACACAAACGATAATATTCAAAATTTTGGAATTACGAATTCTGTTGCAGTTTAATACGAGAATTCATATAAAGTATTTTAAAAGACTAAGACTTTAATTCTCATTCACTAACATTTTCCTCTTTTTCGAAAAATTCTTTCTGTTATACTTTTATATGTTTAAGCTACTTAGTTTATTTTAACAATTAAGTCATTTAAAAAATGCTTTTTGTCATTAAAGTTTATTATAGTTCATTTCTTAACTTTATTTAAAAATAATTTAACTTAATAATTAAGATTCATAATAAAATATGTGCGATCATAATATAATAAATTCGTAAATAAATATTTATGTAGGCAAATAAATTTATATTAAAATTAAACTCATATTCCAATTAATTATAAATTATTGTAAATTTTTAACAAGTACAGTAGTATAAAATATATTAGCTAAATATAAATAAATAATTTAATAATAAATAATTATCAATAATAAATAACTTAATTTATAATTAATAGTATTATTCATTTCGTGTTGAACTCCCTAGTATTTCATTAGCGGTACCTCTCAGACCAAGTACCCATCGATCCATTCTCGTCGACGAATTTCCTTATTAATACGAGACAGAATGCTTATCAATTATTTACTGGATCTTTAGACATAGAATATTGATTAAACTAATTAAGCTATTCAGAAGTAAAAATGAGATATTCTCTGTTATGTTCATTGGGATTGGGAGTATTAAAGTTGTTAAGCCATATCAAGAACTTCTCATTTGCTTGGCAATAATTTTTATTACTTTTTAAACGTATACTACTTATATTTCATATTAAATAATCAATAAAAACATTTAGAAGCTCATATTTATTCAATGTTTACACGAGAAAACGAGAAAGAGACAAAGTTAGTTTCATGACATTTGTATACAAATTGTTATTCTTACTCACGAATGCTATTTCCTAGTTAACTTGTAAATGTAAAGTATAAGATGAAAGTGGGTTTAGATTCTTTACTTACAAATTTAATTTCTTATATCCGCGATTTGAAAATTCACTCACCAATAATGATTCCTCAATTTTCATTAAATTCGTCTACTTCTCATTTTTGTACAACTGTTAATTATATTCATCTTTTATACTATGGAGTTACCGAAAGATTTATTTTAATTTTAAGACGAATCGTTTACATATTATATTTCTAATTAGCAATCCCAATTTATCATCATTGATATAAATCACTAGTTATTGTATAAATTATAAAAAAAGTTATGAAACTTATTACTATTTGTGATACTATTAACATTATATTAAAATTTTTTTAATGCTATTAAATATCAAATTATTCTAAAATATATTTTATGAATTAATTTACTTGAAAATACAATGTATTTACTTATATTATATGGCTTAAATGATACAGAGTATATTATCACTAATTATATATGATTAATTACTGTATAATAATTTCAAAAAAAAATTTAGAATTATATATACATATAAAATATAGTACATTCATCAATATTTTTTAATGTAACTTTTTGTGATATTATATTTTAATAGAAAAACAAACGTTACGCAAGAAATCTTTCTATTAGCAATTTAAAGTAAATTTAATTATAATGAAAATCAAATTAATTTATGTATAAGCCAATATCATATGTTATATAGTATTGAATCTTACTAAATATTGATTCACTCATTTTGTTAATGAAATATTATCTATTTGTTTATAAATTTATTATGTATTATTTATGAATATTACGTGCAAAAAAATCGTTTATATAACATCTTATTTAGATTTATAATTGATTTTGAAGTTTAGAATCGCTAGTTGATTCCATAATTTTAAATAAATACACAAATATTTAATATTTTTTACTAAAGCTAAAGTAAATATATTCAACTCTTTCTCGGCCAAAATGATATTCAGTCAAATTGTATACCTAAAATAAAGCAAATCATCGATAAATTGTTGACATTATCAGTTTCAAATTGATTATTTTAATATATAATATTTTGAATTCATATTGTTTTTTTTGTACTTGCAATTCATGTATATAAGTTCTTCAAATTCGTATTACAATTTTTAAAATCATAAATATTTACTTATATTTTTGAAAATGATATTTCTAATTATTAAGTATTTTCTTTTGAAATAAAAACAAAAAGTTAAAATTTTGAAATTATTTTAATTTTTCCTTAAACGTATTATAAAATATTTTTCAATTTTTTCAATTAAAATAATATGTAGGAGTGTTTTTATTATTTTATTATACATATTAATGTATATCAAGTTTATATCGAGGTATATCTTTATAAATTTATTCATAATCATTACTCATCTTTGTCTTTTTTGAAAACTTATATTCATATTTATTTATTTATTATATTCATATTATATTCATTTTTAAAAATTATATTTTTAATATTTAGAAAAATCCAACATGCTTTAGCTTAACTTAGGTAATTCTAATTATACAAATACGGCATTTCTTTTTATAGACTATCGATCTTTGTGTACCAAAGGTTTGAATAATACTTTATGGTAGCAATTATAGCTGAATTTCAATATACTTCTCATAGAGTATAGCATTCAGTAAATATATTGGAGTTTTTATGATTTATCAGTTTGAATCTTTCAATTAAAACTCTTTCGAAGATTAAACAATTTTATTCCATTTATTGCTAAAACTAAAATTTTTATTTTACTCCTTTTGCTGATTTACTTGTTTTATTAATTTTAGTTATAAAATTATATATATTTAATAATTATTTTATTTAGAACTACTTCTAACTTTAAATTTTGAATTATGTACCAGATTATTATATTTCTTTCTACTTTCCAGTCTTTAGAAACGAAATGCTTTAAAATAGTTTGACATCTATTAAATAAATATTAAATATTATTTAGTCTATATTAAAGCTATCAAAAATATCAGTAGAAATATATGAGTTCAATTTTGCAATCTCAAAAGATTAATATTAATATAATATTTTAATTTTCAAAAATTTTTGGTTAATATAAATAAATCAAAACCGTAAAAAATATAGCAAAAATGAAATGTAAATTAAATTATTTTATTGATAAATGTTTACATTTACGTTAATGTTTAAAGTGATAAGTGAATATGGGGATTCTAATTAATAGAATTAGTTGTGAGCTACGTATTTTTTAATATAAATATTATAGCATATTTTAATCTTAACATATTTTTTAGCTTCGTGTATGTCGTTATGTAAATATCTATTATATAAATTCAAGTACTCTACTAAAAATTAATGACACGTAAAAATATTACTCACATTTTTATATGCATTTTGTGTCAAAGATAAAAGTAGATACATAGATTTAAAGAATGCAATAATAGTAAATTTTGAATTTTTCAATGATTTTCTAAAAAAAAATCATTCTATAAAAAATAAAAATTAATTTTATGATTTAAAGTAACTTAATATTGCCAAGTAAATTATAAGAATTTAGTATTGATAAATTGTGAATATATAATATATTATTAAATATATGGAAATTATTGAAGATTAAATAAATATAAAAATACTTTATATTATTTTACTCTAAATTAAATGAAAATATTTAAAAATAAATTTTTTTCTTACCGACTAAGTTCCTCGAGACTGCGTAAAAATTCGAGAGCGTCAGATACATTTTGTATCCTCTTAACAGTTTCAACTTGAAAAGTATCATTTCCTGGTTTTAAACCTTGATAAATTTGCTGCAGACGTAATAGTCCTATAATAAAAATATGTACAATTTAGACGTAATATATTTGAAATTTCACATATACGTATAAATAAGCTGTTTTTTATAATATTATCTCTATAAAATGCAAATTTTATGGAAAAATTTTTAGTTGCTAGTTTCATAGAAAAGTATTATAAAATTATAATTAAATTTATACATAACAGTTCAATCGAAAATTAAACATGTAGTATTTGACTATGTATAAATATGGATATAATTGATATGTATGAATGAATATTTAGTTAATAATTTTATACTTCATAAATTAATTAATTTGATTAAAAAATATTATATATATAAATTTTTTAGCTTGAAATATATGTAAAGTTATGTGTAATATAAACTTTCAATCAATTATGTACATGTATCAAGAAAATCTTGAATAATTTATTTAATCTTAATTTAGAAATATAAATTTTTTCATGGTTTTAAGTGTATCAATATATATATATATATATATATATATATATAATATCAGTATACATGTATATATTGACAATTTAAGTTTAAGCTCTTTTAATATATTGTGACATCAGTTCATTAAAAGTTTGTTTATCAATTTAATAAGATTATTTCCTCTGAAAAGTTTTCATTTTAACTATATTAATCAAGGAAGAAGCTTCAATACTCTATTGGATACTGTTAACAATTCATTTTCCAAAGAGATACCAAAGAATTTCTTATTTTTAATATTAGAGGATACTTTCAGTGATATATTTTTTTCAATTATCATTGTTTCAGTTCACGAATAATAATGATTATTATAATTCATTACAATTTATTTGCTATATTTTGTATTTCACAAAAATATTTAAAATATATGAATATAATTGTATTCTGTTTAATTATTAATATATATTTTGAATTCAAACTATGATTTCGATTCATTTCATTTTTTTCAATTTTAAAATTAATAGTTATCAAAATTTTAGCAATAAGTATCTACCTTATAATTCATAGTAATTTCAATAAAAATTGTTGTCAATATCTTTGAAATAAAATCAATTATAACTGTAAGTAGTAATTTAACAGCGATTAAGCAAAGTGTGCCTACATCTTTTGATGCATGCTACTGAATATCCAAGAATAAATTATATAGGTTGGGTCGAGTGTCAATTCAAGATAATTCACGTGATTGATGAAGTAACTATAGTTACGTAAAACATCATGACTGCCTTAAATTGTCTCGTAGGGAAGACAAGAAATTAATGACACGGAAAAGTCTCATTTTTCGAAAGAAATTGACTATGCAATCTTTGTATAATATATATGTAAATATTACCTCAGAAATTTAGCTAAAAGGTATAATACGAGATAATACAAGTATATTTTACTAAAATTTGATAAGTAAAATTATAATTTAAGGAACTATAATTTATTGTTAAATTATTTTGTATGTTTTGTTATATTTTTTATCTATATTGAATTGAAATTTTTTGAATTATTATTTATGATATATATTTAAAAACACTTTTTTACATAATAAATTTGTAATTTCATGTAAATAAATCGAATAAAATATTTAAATGATTATAAAATACAATATATATTCTAATAATGCATGTATTATTTTTATTAATAATACATGTATTATTGTAGTTGTAAAGTCATATTATATCTGTATTTGTTCAAAAAAATTGAGTAAAGTTTCGTAAACGTATATGAATAATTTGTCACAAATTCAAATATTTCCAATGGTTTATCTCGGCCTCCTCTTTAAGGCATTGTAAGTTTTTTATTTCTTATTAACCTTAGCAATCGTATATTTCAGCAATCATGTATACAATTAAGGCGACTTATAATTAAATAAGTATAATTTATTTCGCATAAATATAGTACATTTAAACTTCTTTTACCTTATTTAAAACTCTATTTATAAACTATTTATGTAAGTGTATAAATTAATGCCCAGAGTTTCGATATTTAAATAATAAAACAATTTCTAATGTTAATGAAAAGTTAAAAATAGAAAATTTCAAATTATAAAAATTAATCATTTCTCAAAAAAATTTTGTACATTTATTTTTCGCGAAATAAATAATAATAAATGTAAATAATCTCTTAAAATTATTTTTTCTTTGAACTTGAAACTGTTTAGTTTTTTGCTTTATCTTTACTACAAAGAAGTGGTAAGTACGTTTTATTGGCAAACAAGCGTTGAGCAATTTCTAATATACTTTCAGACTTCAAAGGATCCAATAAATGCTTAAAAATAATCAATAACTCGAAGAAAGTTTTAAAGTGTATATAATACAATATTAATTTATAATATTGTAGATAATAATTAATCAATACCTTCAGTCATATATGTTTAATTTTATAAATTATAATAATTTAAACACATACACTTGCTGTTGAATATCCTCTGATATTATTCAAATTGTAGTATTCAGAATATAAGTAATTCCCTCAGTTGAGTTTAATTAAATGCAACGTTAGTAAGGAATTCAATATAATCGATCATAATTTTAAATAAAATTATATTTTATCGCTAATGTTAAATTTAAATTAAAATTTTACATTACAACTTTATTTTATTTATTTTAATAATTATTCTTTATTTTAATGAAATAAAAGTTATCACTTATCATTTTATTAAATAAGTTTATAAAAGTAAATTTTAAAATAAATATATATCAATTTATATTTTACATGTATAAAATTTACATCAATAATATTTTTTTACATCCAAAAATAAAAAAAAAATTTCAATTATAATAATTCTGTATTACAATTTAATATGATTTTTTAAACATAGAAATCATTAAATAGCATAGCAACGATCTTAAAAATACAATTTTATTCTAACCGAAAAAAACATTTGATACTTTACGTTTAGAAGCTGTAACCAAACCATTATAAACGCTTTTTTCTATACTTCTTGATTTCTTTGTACATTTTAAGCTTACTTTAGTCTCTGTCTGAACCAATAGAATATAAAAAATCACGAATGTAAAAATCAAAGAAAAAAGTGAAGTAGGAAACGTCAACGATTTAAAGAATTCTGGATGCCAATGGCTCACCTAGATCCATCGTCAAAAAGACTCCGTGAAAAGGAATACCGCAAAAAAGTTGTGGAGTGAATGCAATAAAAAGTCCTTCGGTAAATCGTTCTTTTCCTTCGTTCATATAGCAGTGGTTTCAGCAGCGTCCTGATCAAAAAAGAACAAATGGGGTACACGACGTGAACGCGTACACGAAGATATAGGGGAATCGGAGGTGGACATAATCGAGAACTTGTGCAATGAAGGAAGAATATTCTAGCAAGGTACAAAATCTGTACGGATGTCGGAATTTTTAAGATTCAACTAAATGATCGATAATATTTTGAAACGAAAGATAATTTTGTTTTTTATATAAAAAAATTGACAACTCTGTTATAGAATATATATAAGATAAAATAAATCTAATGCAAATTGTAAAATTTTAATGTAATCAGATTTTTTAAAGATTTCATAGATAAATATATTTAAAATATGTATAAAAATAAAAAATTCTTCAATAAATTAATATTAATATGCAAAACTTAAAATTCTTTTTTGTACAATAATTTACTTTCTGATAATAATTTAATTACTGTATAAGAATATTTTGATAAAAATAATGAAATTTCGGTGTACTAGATATGTTATATATAATATTATATAGTTTTAAAAATGTTTATAAAATATTTATATATATATATATATATTCTAGGTAAATAATAAAAAATAGAAGATAATAGAAATAGAATATACTAGAAGAAATATATATTATTAGTATTTGTAGTAAGAACTTAGAATATAAACTTAGAAAGTTAACTGCAGAAAGTAAAGTAATGATTATATTCCATTAATTTAACTTAGTTTATTGTGATATAATTTGAGTTTATAAGTAGAATACTATGAACATTTTTCTAATTAAAATAAATTATTTTAATACACAAAGTAAAACTTAAGTATTTCTATAATTAATTTTTCATAACTATATTTATCTGTATATAATTATATTTTTTTAATTGTATTCAAATTAGTATTTTTAAATAATTCATATTTTCAAATTTATTTATATCACGTCTTTAGTATTCAATTTTATTAAAAACTGATTGGAATTAAATAAAATTATATTATTTTCAATTGAAGAAATATAATTGTAATAAATTTATAATTCTAATAAGTCTAACTTTATTTTTTTGTATTAAATTATTAAATTATAATATTAAACATTTCTATCATTGAATCATATAATTAAATTTTATAACTTCTTCTAATAGATACAGGTTTTAAATTTAATAAATATTCCAAAAATTATACGTGCCATTTCGATTCCATATTTTTTAATTCATTTAAGACAGCAAAATTGAATATATGAAATAAAAAAATATAACATACAATGATAATTGTATAAAAAGAAAAATAACAGAAAAATAAACTTAAAAAATCTTATAATATATATAAAGTATGCTATAAAAATAAATAAATGAAACTAAAAGTTGCAAAGAAATTATTTCCGACATTATTGCAATGTTCGATTATAGTTTCCATTTAATCGCAATTTTCTTATATTCATTATAATAAACACAAATAAAAATAAATAATGTCATTGAAAATTAAAAAAAGTTACTCTTGCTTTGAAAAAAATAAACACAATTAATAACATACTTAGTTTTTATGTATTAAAAATAATATCTTTACAAAAGTTTAGTGTTAAACCATTTGAAAAGTAAAAAAAAATTACCGAATGTAATCGTCGATATTTGTTTCTTAAAGTAATATTTAAATATCTTGGATTTATTTCGAAGGTAGTATGACTCTTTGTACCTACGTCGGTATTCTGTATAGCAAAGTATAGAGTGCAAGTCGAGCATCAACCGCAGGAACAGTCCGATTGTAATAGAGGAGAATCCCTTGGAGTAACTGGAAGCCGTATACGAGAATGCTCGCATACCACTTTCCCATCGAAAGGTCGTCCAATTCCATGCACTTATTGTATTATTTTGGGTGTCTGAGCAGTTTTATCTCAGTGTATTTTTGTCTGTAAACCTGCCCGTTTTTCTTAGTTTCATTTATTGGATTTTATTTCCTATTTCCTGTCTCTGTGCTAATCTGTATATCTCTGTATTTTTTCTTTTTCTCTTGTTGTCTTTATAGATTTACCTTTTGATCTATATATCTCCAATGTTTCCACTGAGGATTAATTATACTGATATAATAATAGTGATTCGGTATACTTTATTCAATTAAGTAAGTAAATATTGTACAAATTTGTACTAATATATGTAATATATTATAGTATATATGCGCGTAGCTTAACTAGTATTATAAGATTAAACTATCTATATTTCTCCGTACATAAAGCTTTTAAAAAGAATATTAAATACAAAGAATTATTTAATTATAAATTTTTTAAATAATGAAATTATCTTCTTTAATTTAATAAACAAATTTATCAACGAAACAAATCCGAAAAAACTAAAAACAAATAATTATACATACTGAATGTAATTTACCTTTTTTGTAATGTATGACATTCTATGAAATAATTTAACAAAAAATCTTTTTATAGTTTTACTTTCGAAAAATGTTAGAATTTTATTAGAAAGCACATTAAAATGAATTATAAGATGTAATTATATAATTTTAAAAAATATTATTTTTTATAATCTTGACTAGACCTTCTTAACATTTTCATAATCCTACCGCGGCTTTTATTCTCTCAATATTTATATATTTCTGTTATCTCGGGAAATATACATTTAAATATATGACACTTGTTTAGTGAACTTGCATATAAAGCTTGTAATTGGCACATCCTGGTGACAAGGATAAACAGAAAGTTCAAACGTCTGCAAGCTCAACCAGTATCGAGGATTTAGCAAGAACTCTGTTGGGAGTAAAATGCATGGGACTTGTAGATACCGGAGAAATATCTAATTGTTTAAGATTTAAGCTGTGAAAGTAACAGTAATATCGTATTTATGTGTGCGATGCATTTATCTTCATTCAGCTTCACCAACATTCTGACCTTCCATCCATCCTTTTTCGTCTGTAACGGTAGAAAATGAAAAGTAAGAAAAGAAAATACAGGGACAAAGTCAAGTCGGCAAAATGACAAGTATTTTCACTTTACTTTCTAGACATGTAACTCGATCCTTTTTATCTTTAGAGTGTATATTTGGGTTTCTTTAGTTTTTTTATAAAGCTAAAAGCTAACAACCAATGATTAGTAGCGAGAATATCTGTACGAGAAAACTAATAATTTTATGTTTTTCTTGTAGATAAGTTAATACTTGCGTACATCTTTTTTGTTGTAAATAAATAGTTTATAAGACAAATTTTTCAATTCAAATATTTTATTTCAAAACAAAGATATTTAAAATATAAATTTCTAGAATTAAACAGCTAAAATATAATTAAATATATTTATTCACAAGTAAATCTAGTCATATTATACTAAAATTAATAATATGTAAAAGACATAAATAGGTTACATTTTTTACTTAATATACATGATTTATATTAACATTTATAATTCTATTTTCTGCTAAAGGTAATATTTAAATTCTTGACGTAAACAAATCTATATAATGATGCTAGTCTCTATGTGATAAGAAATATTTTTTAGCATGAATATTTGAAATGATATCATATGAATATATTTATTTCAGATAATTCATCAACATCTTTTAATGTTTTCCTTCCGTTTGATGAATAATTCAATGAATTATAAATATTAAAAGTAATTAAAAAACTAAACAATAGTATATAACTTGAAATTTTAAAAGGCGTGCAATTAGTACAATTCAAATGTTAATTTTCAAATTAGCAATTTTAAAATTCAATTATAGCTATGCACATGCATTGAAATATTATTTTTCATACAAATAACAAATTTATTAAAATATATATTTTTTTATAAGTGAAGTATGTACAAGTTGCATATTATATCAACGATAATAAAACTTTTAATAAAAAATTTTTTAATTGAAAAAAAATTTAATTTAAGACTAAATAATATTTAAATATAATTTATGTAAATAAAGTATTATTCTTAAAAATTGATGGACAGAATATATAATATAATATAATAATTTTTATTCTTTTTAACATTATGAAATTTTGATTTTTCTTATTTTCAACATTAACATTTTATATTATTTTTTATATCTATTTATGATAAATTAAAATATATTTAACAAGATATGTCATTGTCAATTAGTATTTAAAAACACTATTTTGTTAATCAGTGAAGGATTTCTTAAAAGCAAATACATATTTATATGTAAAAGTAAATACATATATTTGCTTAATATTTTTATATATTTATAAATATATAAATATAATAAATTCAAATAAATTAAGTAAATATAGATGTTTAATTAACTACTGTAAAGTTTATTATTATTCTATATTTCTATGTCAATTGAAACTAAAGAAATTAAAATCAATATCTTATTAATAACAAGAAAAATGCTTGTATATTTTCTTGTACAATTTGTTGCATTACAAAAAGCATTCGTAACACACATCTGAGTAGTGTTAAATAGAAAAATAGCAATGCGAACTTAGTTGGAAGACATATCAAAATGTAATTTATCCAAGCACTACCAAAGCGTTTAAATAGTATAAAATAGAGTAAAAGAAATGTCTTGCTCCTTTGTTATCAGTGAACTTAATATCTCTAAAGTAAATTTGGTGTACATAAAATATAATCAATTATGCTTTTATTATGTTTTTCTCGGTAATTATAAAATGTAAATAATACTTATAAATTTGTATCTTAATTTGCACTAATACACAAGTATTTTATTAATATGTTTTAATTTTAATTCCGCAAAAATGTAAGTTATAGAAAGTTTTATTTCTTAATTTATAAAAATGATTTTCTATCGAAGAAGCAGCTTTAAAAAAATGTTTCGGTTGGTTAGCCGAATATGTAGACTGCTTTTTAATCATTTTCGTCTCCTGTATTCATGCGCGCTGAAATATGTGTTTTGCCTGAGTGTACTCTTCGTTTTCGATTTAGACCCGTTAGTGAAGCTCCTTCTTTTTTATATCTTCACCACTCCGTAGTAGGTATCCTGAAAGGCATCGTTGAGGAGCTCATCATGTTGAGCATGCTTGTCACTTCGAACTATTCTAAGTTCTCGCTAGCCTTCATTACTGCTTGTCTCTCCCTTTCTCCCTTTCACCCAATCGTTTCCAATCTTTCTCGCGCCTCACTGGCACATTCGCTTTAAGTACGTCTCGTGTATAAAAGATCTAAATTTATTAATTATTTAAACGATTTCATTTGTTTTATATAAAAACCTCGTTATTGCGATGCGTGGAATACATGGTCTTTTTCCTGAATAATAATTTGTTAATACGGTTTCGTACAAGGTTTGAATCCCCGTCAAAAGCTCTCAAAACTTATAGCTTAAAAAAAAAAAACTTATTTTCAAAAAAATATTCTATGTGATAAAAATTCATATTGGTATTTTAAAATAGCACATGCTTCTATGTGAAATAAAGAGAAAGTAATGTCTTAAGAACGAATTTAAAAGGTTTCGAAGTATTCCCCATATTTATAAAAGAAGCTGTTAAGGAATGTAAAAGAGCAATAATAATATAATATATATTATAATAAAATATGAAAATTTTTAAGAAAATATAATCGTATTCTTGAAAGTAAACAAAGCTCTTAGTGATGGTAAAATTTATGTGAATGAAAAAGTTATAAAATCTAGTCAGAATTTTAGTAGAGTTTTCAGAAAAGTAACCCACAGTCACTCTTTACTTTTTCTAAATATATAGATAAATTCTGCTTAAAATAAATTATTTTCTTTTCTTTATAAAAAGCCTAATATCTATTTGATGATAAATTCGATTATTTAATGAAATTGAATATCTACTAGATAATTCATATAAAGAATAAAAATTGAAACATCAGTTTTTAATTCAATAAAAATAATGTTAATACTTTAGACATTTTTTAGAACCATTTATACAGAAAAAGTTAGACAAAATTTTGTATATAAATTAAAAATAAATCTGAAACTTTTTAGCCTCAAAAGATATATTTACTTAAAATTTATTAATTTAGTAAAATCTATAACCATGAATGATCTAATGAGTTAAACTATAGGAAGATCCTTAAGCACATAATGACAGTATAAGAGCAAAGTATCTTCGTATTGTATTACTGTACTATGAGATATCAGGTATCGTTGTAATTTTAATGGTTGTAGGTGAAAATGTCATATTTGAGTCATAAATAAATTTATTCCTTGATTTCATTTTCAACTTTAGTCATTAAGAATGAAATTATATTTACAAAAATTATTATATAAAATTTAAAATTTATATTTAAAAAAATTGATGAAAAATTAATGAAGCCTATTTTCTTTATGCTTGCTTTTTACATTTTCAACATCTCTTAAACTTTAAAAAATAAGAAAGCAAAAGAAATGAAATAGATAAACACCTTTAATATATTTTCTGGAAAAATTTATTCCGATAATGCTTCAAAACCTAGAGTATAAACTAAATAAGCAGTTCGTGTAAAAATCGTAGTTCATCAAAAGAATATATTTTTCTTATATATTCGATACAAATAAGAGAATTTTATAAAAAGAAATCAATAGCATCTTACAAAAAAAACCTTTATTGTAAGGTAAGAAAAAAAGTAATAATAATAGTAAATTTGGATTTTCTGTTTATAATCTCAAAAGTTTAATTGGTATATATAAAAATCATTATACTTCAAATATATTTAATTATTTTTCACATTGTTATATGAATATATACGTATAAATCGTTGATTCTCCATAAAAAATTTAAATCCTTCTGAATTATTTTACATTTTAACATTTAGAAACAAATTTCTAGTAATTTAAAAGTATTTTAATGTGAATGTTTACTATTTATATACTAATTAATATATACTAGGGATATTCAAAATCAAAGTGCGTTAATTTTTTATTATACTTTGTAGATTTAAGGCATTGGTGTAGGTATCACGTTTGAAAAATAGACTTTTTTTTGCAATATGTGAACCAAAAACGGGGGAGAAAAAAGAAAAGAGATAAAGGAAGAGAAGATAGTATTGTAAAAGTCAAGCGAGAATACGAAACGATACTGAAATTCAATTGGTACACCATTACTCTGTACTCGAGTATAAAAAGGGACGCACCTGCACTGTAAAGGAAGTGAAATCATTCGATTATTTTCAAGAGAAAAAAAGCTATAGGCACAAGGAAAAGCTTCAACATTGATGTTAAAAATGAAGTAAAAGCCAATCGGTAAAGCTACTAAAGGCAGATATAAGATGACAACAAGAAACTGAACAAACAATAGACAATCTAATACGTTCTCTTACTCTATCTAATTTAAATCATATTATTCACTCCTGCCAAATACTGCAATAACGCCTTTAAAAACAAAAATTTTATACTCTTACTATTATCGTTGGTTATCAATTTTACTTGTTTTTAAAATTTCGATCAGATTAATTACTTTCGGTAACTTAATAATAGTTCCATTATATTATGTATATAATATATTTATAATTTTTCCGTAGATTTGCCAATATAGGTAATAAGATTTATTTATTTCTAAAGATATCCCAATAAATACATTCACTGAAACCTTTCTAAAAATAATTTTAAAAATACCTATGGGGTAATATTTTTATTAGTATTGATTATTTTACAACTATTTTTTATTAATCAATTTAACTTTTATATTGCTGTGCCCTTATTAGTATGGGTTATTATTGTTCTTATTTATGTCTACTTATTAAAAATTGATTTGTAAAGTTTCTCGTTTATTTTCCAGACTTATTTTTAAATTAAAAAAGAGTGAATTTATATAAAAAATAACGCCTTTTATAAATATGTTGATATGCTAAATCATTTGTAATTATAAATAAATAGTCAAAAACAAAATTTCCTAACTATAACTTAGCAGCTTTCTTTATAGTTATTCTAATATGTAATTATATATTTTGATTTAATATAATACATGTAACTGAAATTTTATTTGAAGCAAAAGAGTGAATAATAATGCACTGTTTGTTAAAATAGCTTTAATTATTACAAAAACTTTATTTAAAAATACTTTTATTATAATTTTTATATTATAAATAATATAAATCCAAACAACGTATAAAATAAATCTACATAAATTATTTCACTTTTGAAATTGCAATAAATTAATTAAAAAATATATTAATACTTTATATAAACAAAAGATAAAAAATTATACGAATAAAATTTTACTGAGTAGACCATTTCAATTAAAAATTATTTTTAAGAAAATATGATGCATATAGAAAATTAAAAAGAAACGAAATTTTCTTGTAATAATTAACGATAGTAACTTATAAGATTTATATAACGTAATTACATGTTCCCACAGTACATATTACAAATATTCAAGGTATTACTTAAATGTTTTGATTAAAAAATATACTTCTAATATCAAATGAAAAATAAATTAAATAATTCTGCTATAAATATTAATCTTTAATTTAAATATACCAGTAAAACTCTTTTTTCAATTCTCATAAACATATTTGTACACTTTAGTTGTACAAATTTATGCCATAAATTTCTATTTCTTTTGAAATTTTACAAATTTACTTGCAGATTTTTTAATACTTTCTTGTATTATTTTCATAAAAAAATTTCATCTTAAAAAATTTGACGTGAATATTATTTTTCATTCCTTAATTATGACAAGTTTCTGATTACAAATGTAAATTAATTAACTTTAGTAATGTAAAAATTTTAAAAAAAAGAAAAGCTTGAGAAATAAAATTTAACTTTCAAATTAGAAATTATAATTTCAAAAATTTTACCATACATGATAAATCATAAACTTAATCATAATTCTTTTGACTATAGTACAATAACGCTAAATAGTTAAAATACTTTATTTTCTACAAAATAATATTCTAGTAACTTTTGTCTATCATATCTTCCTACCTCAAAAGCATAAAATATCTTCTTTCTATCTGTCGTTTATTTAGTGATTCATACAAACAAAAACCTTTTCTATTTCACGTTATCTACTTGGAACTTGCAGCGATTATTTATTTATTGTTTTTAAGGACGTCTCTTCCACTTCCGAAATAATATTAACTGCTAAATGAACCAAAATGATATAAGAAATACGTTCCTAAATACAAATAGATATTTGCATATGTAACAGATAATATTAATTTTAATTTATTTACTACTTCATTACGTGATAAATATATTTCATGAAACTTCATTAAAATAATAATTGCGCAATTATCTAAAAGCTTTATTAAAATTTTGAAACTTCAACTCTGCTAGCGCAGGTGGACAAAATATGGATTTCTAATATAAAATCTTGCTATTTTCCTATTTCCCGATGGTAAGAGAATGCAACTTTGAACTAGTTAATTCGTTAAATTGTTTTCACTCTGCGCCCATACACCGGATAAAAAGCTCCGAGAACATGTTCAGCAGCTTCCTTCATCCCGCTCCTTTTTTAATATTCCTTTTTTTTCGTTCTTGCTACTTTCCCTCTATATTTACACCCGCATGGAGTTATCGGGCGCCACTGGCCACGTCGTATTTTTCGGTCAACATTTAGCGTGGGTCCGCAGAAAAGGCCAAAAAGCCCGACATGGTGCAGCAGGCGAGGACGTTTCCGCATCGTAATTCACCCGTGCAAGCGTCGAAAACTAGGGTCCAGCGTTGAATTCATGCGCACATTGCATTGCTCAAGATAGTGTACACTTCGAGCAACTCCGGTTTTGAGCTGCTATATTAAGAGATCTTGGTAATTCATTATTCTCTTTAATACTATAGTTTATTACAAGACGTAATTATATTAAAATTTATATTAAGTACATACAACTTGAATAGCATATTTTTAATTGTTCTTGTTGAAATATTACTCACTAAAATATTATAACGACGTAAAACACATATGAATGTTTAGTAAGTGAATTAGCAATAATTTATAAGATTAAATATATATATATATTTACATAACGATATGCTTAAATCATACTTTCTAGAAATTATTACATTTTTAATCTATCATAAATTTGTGATAATGAGCGAAATAGGTAAACATTATTATAAGTAATTTATTCTGTTAAAATTCTTTTAAAAAAGTGCAATTTATGAAATAAAAATTTTGTACTAATAAACGTTGGATGTGAAACCCTATTTTCATATTTGTATTAGATTTATTAAAAATATATTAAAAATATTTTCATGAAATATTAGAATTTTTTAATAGTTTTTTATGTAATCTATAAAACACATGAAACTTCAAATTTATTTTCTATTGGTTGTTTTTAACAAATAAATGTTGAGTAAAATAAAACATTAAATTTACCAACTGTACTATTTACACTAAAAATGCATTTTAGTCTTCAAAAATAAAAGGTTTTACTTTTATGAACATATATATCATATTCAAGTTTTTTTTATTGTTGTTCGGGTCAAATATTTGAACATATTTTATTTTGTTTCAGAAGTTCATAAACTCTAAATATATTCAATGTATTCAGAATTTCTTTATATTCTATTAATATTATAAGCTAGAATTTCGAATAATATTTTTCTGTGTTTAAATAAAAATTACTAATTTAAACTTATTTAGTTAGTACTGGTCAAAATATAAAATGTCTGTTCTAAGGATATGAATTATATAATAAGAGTTAATATTTATTTAAAAACATATACGTATGTATATATGTATATATATATATATTTGTATCATTAATTCTGAACATACACAATTGAAATGATAAATAATAAAATTAATATATTATTGTAGTTGAATATTATAAACATTTTATAAACCTTAAATTCATTGATCATACCTGATATTTATTGAGTATATAATTATGAAATATTTATTACTGATACATTTAGATTAAATGAGAATAACTAAAAATTTATCTTGTTAATAAATGCAGATCTTATATGTAGATATCTTGTTATAAATCGCGTAGATAAATTGTTTTAAACTGATATATCTTGTTTATAAATCGCATTGTCTTAATTTATAAAAGAATCTATAATATTTATAAAAAATATGAAAATTAAATTTTCAAAGAAATTTTATATATCAATATTACAAAAGAATTTTCAAATAATTTTTATATAATTGTTACAGGTATTAATATCATAGTGCGTAAGTATAGTTAGTCGCAAATAAGTTAAATATATAATATATGTGTCTGCATATAATTTAGTATAAAGAAGGAGAGCTGAAAATGAAGACGAAACTTGAAAAAAAAACTAAATATTTCTACAATGTTGAATGAATAAAAATATAACGTAAATAAATATAACATAGGAGTCATATGGAGACTTTCGAAATGTTTCATAGAAGCCATGTGCGAAGTCTTCTGAACCCGACGATTTAGGAATATCTGTTTGTAAAACAACAAGAATTTTTAAAGAAAATTTACGATACTTTGAAATCCGACTTCTAATTTTAATCTAAAAAATATGTTATTTAAAAATCGAACCTAATAGAATTAAATTATATTAAAATATAATGTTAACAATTTTTTAAATTAGAATGAAGATTTCATAGAGCTCTCAAAGATCTGAATCTACAATACAAAAATCTCGCTGATAAATTGTAATAAATAAGAAAAGTAAATTAATAAAAATATCTTAATTTTTGCTTCAATCTTCGATTTTTTCACTAAAATTATCGATACCGATAATTTTAAAATGAGTAAATTGTAAATAATAATCGATAGCAACAAAAATTTTATATCCTAAAGTTTGCTGACAACCACCGATAGAGATAAAACCAATGCATTATCTAAAAGTAAAATAACTTAAAAGAAATCATCAATTATCTTTTGTTTCGAGCGTTCGGTTGTAAATTTATATAAATATATAGGTTTTCAAAGACATTGCGATTAATAATTACATCAACCCGATTCGCAAAATAACACGATTTTTTTTAATTATCTTATAATTTTAATGTTTTAAAACTACTTTTTAAATATATATTATTGTGCCTTCTCATTTTAACTTACTTAATATTTTTAGCTATTCAATATGGAATTCAAATCAAGTAAACTAGTATCGAACGATCAAACGCCTACTTTAGATTATAAAACATTTACTATACTAAAATATTTTCCAGTGTTGCAAATAACTATCAGCATCGAATAAAAAGAAATATTTCGAGAGATATAAAAAAAGGAACATAAAAGAAGATAAAAGTGATATTCCATGATAGGTGATCAAAGAAAAGAAACTGGAAGAAATGTGTAAAATACGGATGTCCATTATAATGATCTAGCGCCGAATTTTCGATGTAGAAGGCCGCCACAACAATGTACTCATTCGTTTGACACGTCGCGACTTTGACGCAACATGACCATTTATAGTATATTCTGCTGTGATTTTTCCAGAAATAAAGCTTTCTTACATTTTCTGAAGAATATTTTCAAGACCTTTAGCAAGTTATTGTTAGTGATGCGGAAAGAACATATTCTTTATATGTTTATTTTTGATTTATTCCCATACTCTAGTGAAATAAATGGACACTTTTCCAGTAAATAATGTGTATAAATAATATTATTTGGATAATGATTTTTAAGATATTTCTAAACTTTATTCATTGTTATAAATAATAAATAAAATTTATTTCAATTATATCAAAGGTACTTAGATATTACTAAAAATATATAATTTTTAATGTTTTACATAAAAATTTTCTGTAGTATCGCTTTAGATTATAATTTTCATATTATAAAGTTAATACATATTCATAGTGAATTAATCTACATATATACGTATTTGACATATATTTTTATTTCTTCTCTAGTAATTGGCATCATTTTTCAGGATTTTTACCGTTTCAAATCTCTTTTTACATGTCTTATGTGTAACCGCGAATAAAGATATAGTAACCTACGAAAAAAGCCTAAATGAGAAAACGTGATAAAGAAAATAAATACAGCTTCGTTAGGTCTTGAAAGGATAGAAGTTATCCGACGTCCTATAGAACCCAAAGATACGTCGAAGCTATGGCAGTCAAAATATTCGTCACCGCAATTATCAAGGCTGGGATGCTTAACCAACTTTCACCATCGGATATATCTTTTTCTTTTTCTTTCTGTTTGCTTCTCTCTCTCTCTCTCTCTCTCTCTCTCTCTCTCTCTCTCTCTCCATCTATCTCTCTGTATCATTCTTTCACTCTCTTAAGCAACCTCTATTTGAAAAGGAAGAGTCACGAGTCACCTTATCGTACTCTCTTATCCTCATCACATTAAAGCAATTTACTTTTTTTCTTCTTTTATATTATTCGCTTACGTTACTAAGGGCGGACGGAAGAATAAACTCTGATGAATAAACATTCGCCTTTTTCAAAGCAACCATCCAGTAATTCGACTGAATATAAGTAAAAAAAACTTATTTGATTTTTATGAAAACATAGTTACAACTATTTTATCAATCCTTTTTAGAATTCTAAACGTTCTTTCATTATATACATACATGCAAATATATATAGTCGAAATTAATTTTTTTAAAATTATATATATTTACTTAAATTTCTCTTTATTCTATCGTTCACTACTTTAAATGATTATTTTGATATTTCTACTCATAATAGAAATATTGTAAGTACCTATAATTAAAAAGAAAAATTTATTTTTAACAAACCTATAAATTTAAACAAATCCAAAATACTAAATGTTTGGAAATGGAAATAATTAAAGAAATACTATGCTATTTACTTAAAAATATATATTCCAAATATAATTAAATAAAACTGATAAGTTTTGAAAGATATAAAGATAATAATGCTATAAGTACCATAATCTATTTTAACATTGATAACAAAATTTAAAAAATATAATTTAGAACAATGGAACTATAAATCATATTTTTTAGTTATTTTTAGTTTTTGTATTATTATATAAATTTTTAGGAATTGAAAACGAACTACCATTCGTATTATGTAAGTAAAATAAATTTAATTCTGATTTTATCAGTCAATTATTTTTTTCCACTACTTTAAAGTTATTTGGAATTTCTTAAATAATCATATTACTTTATTACTGTTTTATATTTTATTATAAAATCATTATTATAAATCTATGCAAATATGTATTCAAATATATAAAGTTAAATATACATTGATAAACAAAAAAAGTATCGATATTTAAAAAATTTAAAAAAATTACAATTTACACATATTTTTCAAAAGATATTTGGAATATATAATGACATTTATATATACACTTATGCTAGATATGGGACTAATATCTTGTTTGCATTCCTCTGTTTATATCATCAATCAATGGAAGAATGGACGACGAAAAGCTTGATCTTCCCTATTCGTCGAATGAATTTGTACAAATGTGCCTTTTTCCATTTTCTCAGGGGAAAATCTTTCACTCGATGACGAAGTCGACGACAATGAGAAGCCCATCAAGTAATCTCAATACCGGTATCCTCGTATGTCTATGATGATCCATGGGGGCGGAGGAGGAGGTGGAGAACGAGGAGAAGAAGGAAGAGAAGTAGACATAGTATACCGTTCATCATTCATTTTCTGGGGAACGATTAAACTCGCAAAAGCGGACGGGTACCAGAGTAAAAGCGCGGCAAAACGATCGATCTTCCTTTAGCTGGCGGTTACGAGAGCTCTGTGTACTCGCCACATTGTGTTATTCTAATGCAGCAGGTGTAGTGTTATACTACGCTTCACTCGTAGTGTTATAGGCAACGACAACCTGAGATCTGTATATGAACACGTATATTTTATTAAAAGAAAATAAGGATTGATTTACAATTTTAAAATTACAAGTACATTTTGCTACTGTGTCAAACTTATTTTTTTGCTAGATAATAGTGTATTTTCTCTGCTGTATAATCAAACTTATAATGATTATTTTCTCCGAAGTTTCTCCTATATATTTCCATAAATACTTATTCCAAATAATTAAAATATATTATTAGAAACTTTATAAAAATATATCCCAAAATTATAATTATTAATATAATCTTATATAATATTTTATACAGTATAGTTAGTGTATCAATACAACTTTTTAAAAAATTTTTACTCGAAATATACTAGAAACAGATGTTATTTTATATTTTTAGATTATATTTTATACTTAATTTATAAATTCGATAATTAAATATTATGTAAAAAAAATCCTAGCACATTTTATTAAATTATACAACAATGAAAATAAAATGAGTATTCTATATTAGAGTATTTAAATATTATTATGCTAAAAAAAACTATATAGAAATATATTTTACTACATTTTACAAGAATAAATTAATTTAAGTATTATGCATAAAATTTTAGTTTCGATTATAAATTATTAACTAGAATATTATACCACAAATAACAGGTTTATCATACATAAAAATAGTAATTTTCAATTATAATAATAATTTTCCACTAACTTGTTATCGCTAGTTTATAATTAAAGATATAGTGCATATTTTTTTAAATTATTAATTCTTTTAACTTGGTAAATCATAAATAAATTTTTTGAATAGAACAGCTTGAGAAAAAATAGTTTAAGAAGAATCACGGAAAGAATCACGAAAGAAAATGTAAAAACGTTAATGTCACGTAAAGTAAATCATTGAAAATAAATAAGTACTTAGTAATAAACAAGTATGGACTTTGTTTGAAACAGTTACGTGTTTTAAACTGTTTCAGTATTGTTGTTTGTTACCAATAACTTGGCGATTTATTCGTCTGTACTTGTCGACGTTGTCCCTTGAACTTACAATTTATATCTCTAAAGAGAATCATCGTAAAACCTCTATTTTTTTTCAAATAATGATATAAAAAATTAATTTTAAAAATGAAAGTAATATCTCGATTAAAATTTAAATCTTTAAATGTAAATTTTATGTATTTTTTAAATAATACGTGTGCGTGTGTATATGTATGTATAAATAAAGTCGTTTTTTAAGAGTTATTGAATACAGCAGAGCTCATTTCAATTTTGTAATTCATAATCATACAGTGATTATAAAAAAATTAAATCTGGATAACTGAATATCTAAAATTGACTAAAAGTCTTGAAAGAATTCTTATTCAACAAAAATGAACTAAAGGAAACAAAATTTAACTCAATATTATGGTTTCTTTTTAATAATTAATAAAATATTATATGTTTCAAGAGACAAACTATGAAAAGCCTTTTTAATGGATAATCAGCGAAAATTGATCGCCTAAGATTAGTATCAAATAAAGTATAACCGAGTTATTCGTTAAAAATCAAAAATATCGTTTATATCTCAAAAGATCGTGAATAGTTAATAATAAGAAGAGACAGCCAAAAGGAGATGAAGAAGATGAAAGAGATAAAGGAAACAGGATCAAGTGATTAAAGGACCGTCAACATACTAGAAACAGGATATTGTCGTTCGTCCGAAGATGCCAGGGTACCACCAGATGTAAACGGATAAAAAGTTTCTTATATAAGTTAGTATAACTTTTTACATCACAAATACCAATAGCGAATGAAAGAATATTTAATACGATTATCGAGAGTTGCAGAATAACAACGATCTATGGAAAATTCATGGATTTATTGTACACCTACGTATATAATTAATTATTTAAAGCACATCAACAACTTATCTTTTAAATTACTTTATAAAATCTAATACATTATTTTAATATTCTACACTTGTATAAGTTATCATGAATAGTTTCTAACAATTATTTTTAATGTATTTTTAAAATTTTCTGAGGATTTATATTAAATTGATAATTAATTTATATAATAAATGACCTAATATTTTAAAACTATTAATAAAATTAATATAAAAATAAATACTGTGAGCACATGGATTTAAATCATAAAAGTATAAAATCCTTTAAAATTCTTACTTGATTTTTTATAAATTGTCGCTTAAAATTATCAACAAAATTTCAATAAACATTCAGAAACGTAATTACTATTATATAACCAGATTCATAAATCAAATTTTGCAATTTTTTATTACGCAACTGTTCATCAATTTTCCAAAAATCACGCAATCTTACAAAAATTCATGAACCGACTTTAATATCTTCCAGAATTGTTCACTGTCACTCGACCGATACTTATTTTTCTTCCTGAATCATGCTAGAAAATAATCAACGTGCTCTTCGCGGTTGTACCTGTGACCGTGCAATCACCACACAAATTCTATCAGTGAGATTTGCCTTGGAAAAAATTCACTTTACAATTGCATTTTCTTTCTTATGTAATTGCAATCGTAATTTCATAAAAATTGCAATACCAACGCGCGTTCCTATAAAAAATGATTCTCGTAATTTCGCCCACTCGACCTCGACACTTTTATCATTTTCTTCCCTTTCCGTTCTTTCACTTTCAAATTTTGTTTACTAACTGACCCTCTCGCGAATACAAAAGCCCGAGTTTCAAAGCAAACTGGTGGTATTATTGCTTATTATTCATGTTTTTTAATGTTCGAACAAGTCTGCCAAAAACTGAAAAAAAAGTCCTACAGTCTTTACCCCGATATTTTGATAAGAAAAACAGCAGAAAGAAGAAAAACGATTGTATCAGCGTAGGGGTCAAGAGACTTATTGTAGAAAATATTCAAAACTAAAAAAAAAAATTCGAAGAAATGTTTGAAATCTTAATAGTTTCAAAATTATTTTTATGTTTCATAAATGTAATAATTTCATGAGTAATTATTTCGTGATATATATATTGAAATAATTTTTTTTCACAAACATAGATATATCAACTTATTGATTTATTTAATAAATTTCATTCATTTATTATATAAATCAATTAAATTTCAATTATGCATAATTAATAAAGTTAATGATATTATTAAATAAAATTTACTATAAATTATCATCATCCTTTTTATTTCATTAGGATTTCAATATATAAGATAATTAACACTAAAAACTAAAAAAAGCAAAAAATTATGTTTTTATAATATTCAAAATTAAATAATCAGAAAATACCAAAATTATTTAAAAGATTATAAAAATTGAAACAGAATTATTTACATTTGATAAATGATTTACAACTATACATCTCTGAATATTTAAAATAATAACGGTTGAAAATCCTTACTTAATCAAGGATTTTCATTTAGTAATGTTTCCTTTATTAGTTAATTGAAATAAAATTTGTACTCATATTTTAAGTATATCTTTTAAGTTTCTTTATTCTTTAAAATTGAATCACAAATATTTTAGTTGTGATTTTAAAAAAAAGGAAAAAAAAACGAATAAAAATGGTACGATAGATAAAAAGGATTTAAATGGTATGTTGGTTAATTTTAATACGTGAATATAAGATTATGCAAGCTAGAAGCTATATTTTATCCAAAATTAGTAAACAGATCCTGTCTCACAACAATCATTTATATTGACTGGAATCATTAAATACATTGACAATGTTACTATTATATTTAGTAATAGAATGTATGTATAGAGTATAGTTATATAGATCGTAAATTCCAAGTAAGTTGATAGTAGAATGCGATATTTAGAAAATAATGGTTCGATTAAAACTATACAGAAAAAAAGATAAAAAAGAAAGAATTCTAGATAATATAATCTAACCTGGTCACGTTCGGGTTGATGCACGAATTCCGATTGAAAATTTTAGTTATATCTATGTGAGCTGTTGCCTTTTTCATTAAAGTAATACAGACGTGCTTGATATTATTCGAAGGAAGGAGAAGAAAAGAACATATTATGCAGTTCTATTTTTATATGACTGAAGCAAAACTTAAATTAAAAGCTTTTCATTGATTACAACTTTCAAATATTACCATACAATAAATAAATATATTTTTAATACAATTAAATAATACACGTATTCCATAAATTTTAACTCGATATTTTATTTAGGTTATTGCATTTTGTTTTATAATATGTACATAAAAATATTGTATATAAAAATATTGTACATAAAAATTTTAAATTTATTATTTTTTAAAAGTAGAAATGTATTTCTTCCTATTAAAAAGTTTTAATGAAGCAGATATTTATTAAAATCAAATTTATAAAAAGCTTTAAAAAATGTTTCTTTCGAAATCTTCACATTTAAAATATGTAATTATATCATCTATAAAATACATAAATATATGAAATTAACAAAATTTTCATTATTTAAAAATAATAAAATCATAGCTTCAAAGATTAATAGTATTTTATTTGCAAAAATTCGCTGTTTTAAATTTCATATACTTATAATTTATATTTATTTTATATGATAATTAACTTTTGTATGCAAACGTATTTATAAAACGAGAAATTATTTTACTGTAAAAATACTAATTCTTTATATCTATTCTTAACGTTTCTTAATTTTATGAAATAATACAATAATAATTATTTATACTTTTTTATATTAAAAAATATGTTTTCGTTAGATATAATTTTATTACAATAAAAATAAGAAAAAATAACGGTACATGTACGAACAAAATTTCTAAAATATGAAATCGTCAATTAATATTATTTAATATAAGCATTTTATAATATTCATATATTTTTAACTTTTTATGTTACGTAAATGAATAATACGAAAACAAGTTTTTATAATTTAGTCCGACCTTTAAATTGCAAATAATATTTTTTAACTTTCAACACGATTTCAATAGTCAATATATAAAAAATAAAAATTTTAAATAATAAAATATATTGATATTATAAAATATATACATTGATAGATAATATAATTTTATTTTCTTCGTATATTCAAATTTTAATCAATTTTTTAGAAGTTGTTTCTTAGAAGTTACTGTTGATATATATATATATATATATATATATATAGATATTCGAATTACTATATACACTTTTTAATGAAAAGAAAAAATGTCATTATGTAAAATGAAAAAAATTATGAACGTTTAAATTAATTAAAAGGTGTTGAAGTATAAATAAATACGAAATAAATATTTTGTATTATAAATAGTTAAGATACCTCAATTAATGTAGCTTAATACCAGTTTATCACTAATGAAAATAAAGAAAACAATATCTAAGTGTACAAGAAACAAAAATAATATTAGGATATATTTTCTTTTGTATCAGTATTATTATAATTGCGTCCTTTAAGCACTCGTACTTTCATGCTGATAAATATTGATAAATATGCGAATATATCTAATGCAAATATGAAAATAAAAAAATAGATACATTTATATAAGTAATCTAAAAAATACATTCACCAATAACAATACAATTTCACATTAATAAAAAACAAAAATCTATTGTAAAAAATATACAGACTATTTTTCTCGTAATAATATATTTCTTCAAAAATATTAAACGAAAATAATGGAAATTATTTGAATTTATATCAAATTTTATATGGAATTTAACGAAAACAAAATATTTTGAACCGAAAAAATATACACGTTCATAAAAAATTATAACATACTTTGAATAATATATTTTTGATTGAAATCTAAAGAAATAATATTATTCAAATATCAATTAGTTTATATTTACTAAATATTATTATAATTACTATGTATTTTGAATTCTTATTAAAATATTTTGATTTTTATATTCAGTGATTCACTAAATATTAATTATACAATGTTTTTCTATTTGATAATTTAAATGAAAATTTTGAAATGTGATCGAATTGAATTTCTTTAATATATTTAAATTATTAAAAAATTAATATTTATAAATAAATGAAGTTTTTATATTATAATTAAAAACTTATAATTTAATATTATAATTTTTATTTATAATTTAATTGTATATACGCACATGTGTTTAATATCTGCATAATAAATAGCATTTAAAGTTACGTAATTGATGAATATTATAATATAGAATTAAACTTTTCACATGTAATTTAATTTACATTTAGTCAAAATCAATTTATTAAATTTACAGGATTTAATAATTTAATTTGTAATATTTTCATCTCACACTATTATATTATTTGCATATTGTTACAACAACTCTGATTAAAAATAATTTTTATTAGAGTTATTAAAAATGTAACTATATAAAAATATACATTAATACAAATTCAATTCTCGAAATTAATAAGCTTATCAGAAAAATTATCTATTAAATATATTAAAAAAATATCATTATTTTTAAAAATAATAGCACGCATGAAATATTTAATCTAATTATTTAAATCGATAATATAATATTATTTTTTTATTGAATGAAGTATTATTGAAATAAATACAATAAGAGATTGCAAATGTAAATTTTTAATAACTGTATACTTAAAAAAAATTTCAAATAATTTTATTGACTTTACGTTAGCCTCTGTGCTTTTTATTCTATTTTTACAATAATATCGATTATAAAATCCTTCTGTATTTGAATAATATATTCAGCAAAAATTAACGTTGTGAAAATTTAAGTGAAAATATAAATATTTTGACATTGAAGTATTCCAAATTAAAACTAATATATAAAGCAGCCAAAATATATTGGAACTACTAAAATTTATTTATACTTATAATACTTCTCTAATCTAAATATTTTTGTTGGGAATAAAATAAACATTCTTTGTTTTCTTTAATCAATTTATTTCTATCACAATTTATTTCGTAATACGAACGCGTACATAAGTTGTTTCGGTTCGCGTTTCGATTTCCTTACGCGTGTTCGTATAGTTTCCAGTTGTGCGTGAAACTATCATCCGCTTCGGCAGAGTAGCGGTTCAAAAAACCTCTAGTTTCCTCTTTCCTCATCTATTTAAGCCTTTTCCTCGTGCCGTCTCGACTTCCCCAATATTGTTTTCCAATCGTAAATTTGACCTTTTCCCGATTACCGATAATCCAGGTTCGTTTATTTACCGTAAGGCGAGTCTCGTAAACTAATCCGATGACACGATCCAGGCCGAGTTACACTTCCGAAGGTCATCGAGCTGTAAACTGTGAATTTATTATTTTTCGCGATTGATCTACAAATCATCTCTTTTGCTGTCTCGCGCTTCGACCCCTTTTGGCTTTCGACGGCTTCTTCTTAAATTCGGTGGGGGAGCTCACCGTGACAACAGCCAGGCTACCCTAAGTTGGGCGTTACTTCATCTCTTTACCGGATCGGAGTATAGATCGCACGGCGACCGCACCAGACTCCTTCCGAATACTACCGAGTTACTCGCATCACCTCCTCGCATCACTTACTCGTGCCTTTACGCACGAGATTAGCACTACACGCTGATGTGGACGAAAACTCTGCAAATGTCTTTCCTCTCTTTCTCGTTTTTCTGAGTTCCGAGAACCGAGTTTTATTCACTCGATCTTACACGGACTGCGGACGTCCTCGTGTCACGCGTTCGTGGACCCGTAGCGGCTCGCCTACGTTTATTTTACTTCACGATCATTACTCTATTTAGCTTTGTTATAGCCTGATAAGTGTATGTAATAATTAAATAATTATAGCATCATCATTATGTACTATAATAGTTCAAGTACTTTTATTGAGAAAATGCATTAAAGTAACGAAAAAAATATATATAGCCTCTTAGAAATAAATGTTTTCATTTATGTTTAATTAGAAACATTATATTTTTTCTATAATCAGCTACGATTGTATTAACTATGTATATTTATTTATCACATTTACGAGATGAAATTAAGTGATCTTTTGATACATAGAGTAATTTCGAAATTTTACGTCGTTATTATTATTAGTTATTTATTTAAGTATTACCAACTATAATACTTGCTTTACTTTTTACTTGCATACTTTTCTTAATTCTCATTAATTTTTTATAAAATTTCTTAAATTACAATTAAATAAATATAAAAAGATTTTTATATTATTGATATAAGTAGTAGCTACTTTACCCATTCATAAGTATATTTTGAAATATATTAAATTGCCTGTGTAATTGATGTTTTTATAATCACAAATATATACACTTTATATTTGTATATTATAAGTAATACGGCATTAAATATATTATATGCTTATATTTTTACAAACATATTTAACTTTGACTGACTTTAAAAGAAAATATTACATTTTATAACAGTGCATAAAGCTTGTCATAGACGCATGATATTATATACAGTTAAGAAATAGAATTAAAATTCAATAGGTTGATATTGCAAATACCATTATTTATAAAAGTAAATATTTTCTCAAATTTTGCATATGAAATCATCGATTAACGGAGTTATAACGGAATTTTATTTATCTAAGTTTTCATTTTTCAGATTGAATATACATTTTTATTTTCCTTACAAGCAGCTTATTTTATGTATTTTATTGCTCAAATACACGGATAATATGACTACTACTGCTAGTAATACTGTCGCAAGCTATAATCGACCGTTCTTCCGAACAATTGAAGCGTTGTCGAAGGCGTTTGGTTTTTTGTACTTTTTATTTTGGAAAAAGGCAAAATGAATGTGAAAAGATGGCAGGAAAAAAAACATGATTATAAAGCAGAAATGAAGTGGATTATCGCTATTTTTTTTAATTTGAAGTTAGAAAATATATAGTGTTCAGACTTCTAAGATTTGAATACAGAATACTAAGCGTTAAAGAAAATTCAAATAAATGTTAATAAACTTTTACAATACTGAAACCATGATTTAATTATATTAATTATAAAGTATAAAATAACTAGTATATAGATATCAAGAATGCACTTCCTTTTTATTAATTAAATTATAAATAAATTTCAGATCAATTATTAGATTTTTATTTTTATAAGAGAAAGTAAGTTTATTAGATAAATTAATGTTTACATAAAATCGTAAAACTAAGAATTACTATTTTTACAATAATAATAAGAATAATAATATTTATAATTATTATATACTATATGGTAATAGCTATTTATATATATTATATTCTCTTCAGAATATTTATGTATATTATAAGTGGCAAATCAAAATTATTATAGAATATTATTACTAGTGTAAGCTTATGTTTTCCTTCATAAATTTAAAAAATAAAGTTTATACTGTTTGTGATACATGTAAGATATAAATCTACTTAAAATATATAAATCTACATGAAACTTTTTCCAACTCGCTAAAGTTTAATTAACATCAATATCTATTTATGTAACATTTATAATTAAAAAAATTTACATTTCTGTTAGCAGATGATACTAACTTTTCCTCATCGCATTTTTATTTCTTACTCTCGTTTAACTTTTACTTTTCTCGCTTCTTCATCTCTAGAGATATTCCTTCAACTACTTATTTTACCACTTCCTTCATCTACCCTTAACTTCGGTATCCTTCGAATTCTATAACTTTTCATCTCTCTTCTTTAAGCTCTTCCTAGCTTTCTCTTTTATTACTTTTCCGTTTTTTAAAAGACTCTTTACGTCTTTTAGCTTTTTATTATAGTTATACTACTACTTATTATGTTTTCCTTTTTCCCCTTGGCCTTTTCTCTTCTCGCACAACTTTCGAAGCATTTTCAGTTGCAATCTCATCTTCTACACTTCACTTGATCTGTTGGCTGCATTTCACCGAGCGCGCAAGCTCTTTTTACCCTTACATAAGTTTTTCTGACGCCCGCCAACTACTTGCGTTTTATATTTACGTAAAAGAAAGAGATAATGGAGTAAAAACAAGAAAAAGAAAAATATCGTTCAGTGTAAGAGAATATAATGTTAGTTATACCATTAAAATGTAAATCAATCTATTATAATTATGTTTTAACTTAGCATAAAGTTTTTTTTCAAACGATTTAACAATTCCAAAAAATTGATACAAACATTGACATATTATATTAGATGTTTAAGATATTTCTATAATTTCTACAATCTTGTATTTTAGAAATAAAGTGTTTTAGTTAGTAGGTGTTATATCTGAAATATCTAAAGATAATTTAAATATTATTTTTATTATTTTACTCTATCGGTAATAAAATGTATTTATATGGTTTTAAACTCAACTTTATTATATAATAAATATAATGATCAAATACTAAAAGTTAAAATAAACTATACGGATAGAGAATTCATTTTGGAATAGGAATATATTATAAAATAGAATATATGTAAAATGGCGGGGCTATCAATATAATACGTAATTAGATGCATAGATTATAATTAATACCAATGTACATGTCCTTTTCTCATTTTATACCATTATAACTTCTAAGCTAAGTGTACACTGTTCAAAAAATAGCTTTAAATGACACTCACCGTATCACAAATGTGATACATTTACATAAAATACTATATATAATTTAAAACTGATAGTAAATAGAACTATCTGATAATCCGTGAGATATAATTATATGATTATATTATTTATAATAATCGAACTCACTGCAAACACCAACTAAAAACTCTAGCTCTTCTTTTTTATTTTCTGTCTCCTTATATATATATACGGAGAGATATGATTGATAGACTTGTACCATAATGTAACCTTAAGAAAGAAGACAATAGTTTTGTAAAATGACTAATTCGATAAGAAGTAAGTAGATTTACTGATCTAATACGAGCATGAGTAAGCATTAGTTTGATAACTTCATGAAAGATGAAACTCAAATTAAGAGCAATGTGCATTCAATTTATTTTACACTGAAATTCTATTAAATAAACATAATAATTTTAAAGAAGGACAATTTTAAGAAAAAAGAAGTTAATTATTTCGTTACGCGCTGAACCCTTTAAAAAATCCTCTTATAATGATAAGGCTGAGTAAAGGTGAAGATAATTACATCATCAAAGATGAAATTTAAAACAGGAAAATATTACTAGGCTCATCTTATATCGAATGATCTAGTTAAATAATAACTTGAAATATAAATTAATTATTGCCTAGTTATGAGACATGTATGATTTTTTTCTTGTACCGCAAACAATCGAAAACAATGGTCACAATGAATAACGATTTTGAAAGAATAACGTTTTTAATCTTAACAAGTACTAAATTTAAATCATAATTAAGATAATAAAGTAGTCAAATACGAAATCTAGCTTAAGAGAAATTTATGATCAACTTGTTTTATACCAAACTTCGACGAAGTAAAGATGATGATATCATGGAAATAATTATTTAGATATAACAAGGAAGATTGTCTTGTCAAATGACGAATAAAAGATGAAAATAGATAATCAGCCCTTGTAATGAGAAAATTAGTCTAAAGAAGAAATGATTTATGTGATCAGTTGTAGGATTGCAAAAGCTAGTTGATGCGGTAGGTTCAATTGTCGGAATTGATTGATGATATCCAACTATACTTCCATCTATATATGCTATTTTATTAATCTAAAAACATACTCAGTAACATACATATTAGTTATTATTCAGATGCATTATTATAGGAATTTTAATGCTTATTAATTGCAAATAATTTGGTCTTTGTTTGGTTAAAGCTTTAGGAGATGTTGCAATTGATTTAAATTTACTTACATAGATTTTACTATGTGATACTTCATTCATGTGATATAAATAATGCAAAGATCCATACTTTGTATGGAATCCGAGAAATCATTTTCGTTATAAATTTTAAAAACATTTTTAAAAAATTTATGATTGGTCATAAAACTATTCCTAAATATATTAAAAATATTTTGTTTATGATTACAAATAATTTTATAAAATAAGAAGTAAAATTATAAATGGAAAACATATAATATTTTTTGTAGGTAATTTTTATTATATATTAATTAATAGAAATTAGTGATATATTTACATAGCAACTTTCATCACAGAATATAATTCATTATATTTTAAAATATTTTTAATAAAAATTCTTCAAAGATTTCATTAATAATTACCAATATTAAAATAAAATTAAAGTATTCGAATCTATTGAATGGGATTGGGAAGTCTATGTAGAACTAAATACTAAATTTTCAATTTAAATATTATTCAACATATAAAAAATTCAGTTTTTTAAAAATTTCTATTTTAATATATAAATCTTAATTATAGTCATAGTTGTATATAAATATATTAGATTGAATATATTGAATTTAATATATTTAATAATGATTGAATATTAAATATATTGAATATAAATATATTATATAAATATATAATATATAAAATTCAATAATTTCATATTTTTCATAATATATAAAAATATTTCTTATTAAATATTGCAGTAAAATAATGTAATGCAGAGAAATATTTTTTATCGTAACCTCTAAGACATAGTTCATTATAATTTCTGTGTATTTTATATTTGTTTAAAATCAATAGTAGTACGTATAATCAGAAAAAATTTGAAAAATTTGAAAACATTTTTTGTAATATTAAATTTAACTCGTTCAGTTAAACATAAATTTCCTAATTTTCTATGTCATAAACTTCTTAGAATTTTTGTTTACTCAAGGTAATTCCATAATGCTATTAGTTACAAAATTTTATTGAAAGATTTATAATACATGTAATGTTGTAAACTCGATATAAAAAATCGAAATAATTAAAGCTTTTATAAAATTATATAAGATTTTATTTAATGCCCTGTATTGATTATGCTATTAAAATATTTATCAAAAATACATATAATTTATATGTTCAAAAAATAAAAATTTCAAATTATTCTAAACTTTGAAAAAAAAATATACATATAATATAAAAGTAATAATTAAAATTTATAATTAAAATAAAATTAATAATTAAAATTAAAGTAATAATTAAAATAATAATTAAAAGTAATAAATAAAATAATCTTGAAAAATAATAAACTATGCGTGTTTGCTCTTATTAATGTTACATAAGACAAGTAGTTTTGTAAATTATCATACAATTTTTAAGTAAAGATTGTACAAAAGCGTAGATCTTTATTAAATTATAAAATAAAATAGATAAAAAATCCATTACATCTTTTCTTATTTTTAACATATCTTGGAATAAAATGCATTAACACGGTAAGATAAATTAAATATATGAAGGTAATAAAAATAAAATAATAAAAGATACCAAGCAGCAAAAGATAGTGTAAATAAGAATATTAAAAAATAATTGATTATATTATAAACTAATATCATATCATCGTATAACTTTTTATGAGAAAATATTTTTATAAAACTTGAAACACTTTATATAATTATTCATTTATAACTGTAGTGTAAACTAAATACATGGTGAAACTACAGAATTTTATATATATATGGAAAAGTTTATAATTCAGCTTCATTTATTAATTATTTTATAATAATTATTATGTTTGGTCTATCGTATATTAGATATAAATCTGCATATATTAATAAAGGGAAAGTTTAACATTTGTTTTTATTACACAAATAATTATTCAATAAAATTTCATGGAAAATAAAGACATATACAAAATTAATATGATATTGTATATGTAATAGTACAAATTAAAAAATTTTATTTTTTTTTTATTATAATTTAGATCAAAATAATTTGAAATATCAAAATTTAAATTAATATTTGAAATGAAATTAAATTTTTTTCCTGTTTTTAAAAATTTATATATAATTCTCAAAAATAGTTTGTATAAAAACGAATACGAATTTGAACTAAGCTATAAAAATGATACAGTTTTATTTAGATAAATTGAAAATGTAATATTTCTAGTGCATATTTTAATAAGTATATAAAATTAATGTAATATATATATCACAGGAAGTTAAGCAATTCAAAAATTGAAAAATGCATTTAAAAATAATACTAGAAGAATCAATCAATTATTTACAGTACATTTTACCTTCCCCATAAATGATACCTTACCACAAGGGAAATAATAATTAGTAGTAAATACAATTTATCTATTCATTATTAGATAATAAACATTATATTAGTTATGTATATGTATATATACAATGTCTAGATGCAATGATGATTTTTAATACATTTCTAAAGGTAGAAAATACTTATTTAGTATGAGAATTTTTAAACTTAACACGTTACTGAAAATGTAATGAATTTAATTTATGTAAAATCAATTCTTAGAATTCGAAATTTAACATTATGTAACCTTTTATATTTATATAAAAAGTTTAAATAATTATTAATTATTATAAAATTAAAGAAATTAGAAGAGTTGTCTGCTCCATTATTACTATAAACTATCGTAAAGATATATATATATATATATATATATATATATTAGTAGTGTTATAAAAATCTATGCTTTAATATAAAAATAATTAAATGAAATGTATGAAAATAAGAATTATTATAATTCTATGAACATATAGTAAATTTTAAATAATATAAATGAGATATAAAACTCTAAGATGGTGAATTGTATTTCGAAATAATATTTCAGAAACGGCATCATAATATTAACAAATTATTGTACGGTAAAGAATTAGAAATTAAATAGATAGAAAGGGAGAAAAAGAAAGCGCGAGAAAGAATAAGTAAAGAATAAAACTAACCTGATGATGAGGAATATAAAGGGAGAGGAACTATAGATAGACCGGAAACTTGTCGAAATTGTCGACGATGTACTTAGAAGCTATTCCGGTATCTAATGGACTGTCTCTCCCCCCCTCACGCTCGGTGTCTCTCTCTCTCTCTATATATATATATATATATAAATTTTTAATAACTAATTTTTAATAATATATATATATATATATATTTCATACAAGCAGAATGTTTTTATGCTCTTACTACCAAAAAGTACCATATTCCTCTAGGCCGGTGAAGTAATGCAACCGTGTTGCCTATAATTACGACATCAAATACAGTCAATGGGTGAAATAAAGAAAGTGAAAGAGGAAAACAAAAAGACATACAGCGATTAAAAACGTAAAATAGAGAGATATGGAGAGAACGAGAAAAGAAATAACAAGAGAGCTATAGTAAATGAAATAAAAAGATTAACTTAGAGAGTAAAAGACAGTCGAGATCAAAAAAGCATGGGTGAAAGAAAACGGAAGAGGACTATTATATATTCGAAAAATGCTTTAATCGTTCAAAAATTGGTGCATTTTATTCTTTTGAGAAACATTTATAGAGAAAAAAAACTCTAAGGAACCTTTAAATTATTTGTTTTTGAACCAAGTGTGGTAATGCTGTGTCCAATACTACCAATGGTGGAAAAAAAATAAAACTTAGAAATATATCAAGTGGATATTATTTATGCAGAGTATAACAAATTTTATAGATCATATTACAGATATGTGCCTAGGTGGTCGTAACAGAAATAAGTATATTTTTAAATCACATTCAACAAAACATCTTTTGTGTTTCAAAAAAAGATATAAATTGTATAAAATGTAGTTACTATTCTATCCTTTATTTTTTTTTAGATAAACGAAAAAAGCGTTTCGAAAATACGACTTTAAAATCAAATTTATAAAATATCGATAGATTTCTAATAACTGATGCTCAAGAAATTTAATAAGTTTCAATACATTTTTAATCTTAATATTTGAATATTTAAATTTACGGTAATCTTCGTATTAATATTATCCGTGTATTTAATTAATGCGTGTAACTAATATTATACAATTAAAATAATATAATTATGTAGCAACATTAACATATATCAATACTAAAGTAAATAGTAATAATACATTCACATCTTTACATAAATGATAAAATAAGAAAATTTTCTTTTACTTGGTCAATTTGAAAATTAGTTTTCAATTTTATATTTATTTCAATATTTTTATAACAGAAATAATATATTTCTAGTTACAGCATAAAAAATAAGATAAAATTTCCATACTATTATTCAAACAAAAACAATATATTTGCAATATTCACTGATTAAATATATAACGTGTAAACATATATTAGTTACATATCTGAGAGTTAAGAAGAAATAATTGAAAATAATAATTTATAATTCTTATGTAATTTAATGTATTTTATTTAGTAAATAAAGAGAAAGTAAATGAAATAATTTATTTAAGTATTTTCTAAAAACATGTTTTTTTGCTTTTGACTACTTTAAAAATAAGATAAACCTTGCAAATTATTAAATTTATAATGCCTTTACTGTTGAAGACATTATAAATTTTATATGTGAAGATGAAATTACTAATGATCATCTATTTCACTAAACCATATTCGCTGATAAATTAAAATTATGAGAAACGACAAAATTTGGGTTGTAAAAATAAAATAAAATTCAATGTTAATGTAGAGCGAAAATCAAGAGAATACATTTAACAAAATTGATTTAGAGAAAAATAAATCATTAAATCTTAGTATTTGAAATGATTTAAAAGTTCAGAATTGAAGTATTTTAAATAAATTGAAAAGTAAAAAAAATAAATATAAAATCTCAATTTTGTTATATATTAAATTTTCTATTGTATTTAAAAATATAATTTATAATGACTACTTTTTTCTTCACCTCTATTTTTTAACCAATTATTTAATGACAAAATTTTTTTTAATAAAAGTATTTAATTAAGAAGTATACATCATTTTTTTTATACATTTTTATAAACTTATTAAATTATATAAATTTTCATTAGGGTGAATTCGAATTTTCCATTTCGCCTACGTAAAAATCATAGCTTATAAATTTTTTGTTACGAATAAACGGTATTTAATGGATAAATATTAAATACTACGTAATATGTATATTTCAATATATTTATATTTATATAATTTATTATTTTAGGATATTAAATTTAACATTTAAACGTATAATACTCGAATAAAAAAATTTAGTATTGTTCAAATATTTGCATATCTTTTATTTGTGCATCCTATAATATGAAAACTATCGTATAACGAAAAAAGTAATGGAAAGGAAAAAAATAAAATTCAGGTAAAATGGATTAAAACGTTAGCCATATTTGAATTATCCCTTAGAACGAAATTGAATTTTATCAGCAGCCCCGATAATGCTTTTGTTTGAATGTCTCTTTCTCTTTCTCTCTCATTCTTTATTTGTATTTCACTTCACCATTTTTTAATGCCAAAAACTAATGTAGAAAGGTGTAGATACGGTTGTTCTTATCAAAACCATATCAACACGAACTAAAACCACTCGAGTCCTTCGTTAGCTCTTCTCCTGCAATTCGACTTTCTCGTTGGGAACGGTAAAGTCCTTACCCAGTCTCCCTTTCGTAGGGTAAGGAATAAGCTTTCATCTTTCATTGACCTACTGCCGCCTGAACACAGAAGCACACTCAAGTCATGCCGTTTCAAGTGTCAGGCCACGTCGGTAGCTCTCGCTCATTTCAAGTTTCTGACAAACAATGGTATTTTATATGCGTGCAATTAAACTAAAGTACATTTACTGTTGAATAGTGCTTTTGAAAGGACTAAAAATTGGAGTTAGATAAAACTTTAAATTTATAGTCGATTTCTAAATTTTTTTACATATTACAATTTATCTAATTTTTCTTAAAATAAAATTATTTTTAAAATATTTTCTGCACATAAATTGGACGCAATGAAATAATAAACTTATGCATCGTATATAAACAAAGATACAGCAATACGTTTAGCTCGGAACACAAAAGCACAACCTTGGCACGGTACTGGGATTTAAAAATGGTACATAATACCGAATATTAAATAATTATAAACGTAAAAAGTCAAAATTCAAGGACTTGCATTACGCTATAATTATCAGATGCTGATAGAATAATGCAGTCTCGACAATTTGAAATTGCAGTACTGACTTTTGGAATTTTTATTTTCACACTAGTGGGTCGTGTAATTTTACGACATTCGGAGAAAGCTTGAAACGAAGTTTGGCGTTGTCAGCGGAATTGCATGGTATTCATTTGCCTTTTCTTGATGGCATGTATGGTCACAGTTCCTTGAAGCGCGACACGAGGTTAGCGAAGCTCTTGCATGTTTTCCAGCGAACGCCCAAACACAGGTTCGTTCTCGCTTACCACGTTAACACCTACATACGTACGCGTATGCGTTCAGTTACCTGAAATAAATTTACTTACGTTCACTTCGTTACGCGATTTAGCGCGTACGTTACGACAAAATCATTAGCGCTTTCTTTTACGCGATTAAATCACGAGCGTATATATTTTAACGTGAAGGGTTGCGACCGTCTATACATGCCGTGACGAACGTTAATAGAACAGAAGTTTTCGCTCGAGCAACGATCTTCGGTTATTTAAGCATCAAAGACTTTTATAGGACTTTTGTGCACTGCAGCCAAGCTTCGTTAATTACACCTTCCTGTTATTATGAAATATTTCCTAGTATAATTATGAGTTTTTATAACTATTTCCGAAATGTTAATAAGGTCAATTGCGTATTCAGAAATAGGATATAGCCAAATACAGATTCATCGATCAAATGCGTAGATAGTAAAAAAATAATTTGAAAATTCAATTAAATGTTAAATTTTAGGCCATTAGTATAAGAAGTTTAAAGTTTTATTAAATATTTTTATGTTAATCCAAAAACTAGGCATTAAAATATATTCCTTTAATGTGTATATTCTTTTAATTATAAGTAATACTAATCACCAAAGATTATTTATTATCCATTAATTATTATTATTACATTAGGCTTAATGTAATACTTCTTATAATTATAGTCATTGTTTAATTATAACTCAATGTATTGAAACTCTATAAAATTAAAATTATGACTCGCAGATATCGCAAGAACCAAACTTTGTATTAAGTTCGCAGTCTCAATAATTAATAATTATGTAAGAAGAACTAATGCAGACATTCGTTGAAAATATAATTATAAAACTAATTATATATGATTTAGAAAAAATTTTAATCAGTTATTCTGATTATTGTTCTATTCTCTTAGATAATACCCATTCAAAAAAGTTTTCGTAAACTGAAAGAGTATATATATCCGCACATTTTGTTTTATTATTTTATTTCATTTTATTTTTACAACTCGAACATAATTCAATTTATTTCTAATGTTATCTTCTATACTTATAAGTAATACTAACAGTAATATTATATATAAGAGATGCAATAAAAACTTTAAGCACTATTAAATAGTAAAAACTAAAATATATAAGTACATATATAATTTTATAAAAAGTAAGCTTTTTTTAAAGAATATTTTAATTTGATAATTATTTATCATAAAGTTATTTCTATAAGATATTATAAAATTACATAATTCAAAAACTTTAAAAAATTTTCAATCGAGTTAAACTTATTTTATTCATCTATTGAAAGAATAGATACTATAAGCCAATAAAGCCAAACAAAAAAAAAGTTGAAAAAAGAGCTTTGGAAAAATTCTGCAGAATAAAGAAAAGCATTGCGGCAAATCAAGTTCAAAATTGCATAGGCGTATTTGGAAGATTGATCTGAAGACATCCTATTTTCTAAGAAAGAATTTTAAACTCGTTTCAGCAAAAGGTTCTTCTAAAAAATTCGATATTTACTCCTTTTATTCCATTTTCAATAGCCGTTTTATATTTTCTCACTGTAATCTCATGCACATCTATCGCAATAAATAATAAAGATGGATTTCACTAGTATCATTCCAAGTTATATTGCATTTACATTTTAACTCAATTTTTATGCATATATAATATATATTGCTAAAGATATTTTAACATTTTATAAGTCTTATTTGTAATATATAAAACATGTTCATTATTAAAATTAACCTTTTACAATTCCGGTGTTGAATTATAAATATAAATGTTATAGATTCATCTTAATAATTTAAAAAAAACTTTAAACAAACAGGAAAATAATAATATATAATGTGTTTATATATTTATTTATATTACTCACAATCGATATGACAAAATTATCCAAGTAACTTACCTGTAACAAAAAATTAACATACTAAATGATGATTCAACTTTTGATACGATTAAAAAAAAAATTACAAGATATTTAAATTATTTCATATTATCACAGCCAATACACAATAAATTTTACAAAAGTATATTATAAACATTTAAAATATATAAATACTATTATAATATAATAATTATAGATAAATTAGTATAATATACATACGACAATAAAATACATTAAAATATAAAGAAATGAATATCTATTACTATTTTTATTCAAGAAATCTTCTATTGTTATAAAAATATTTTAAATTAAAACTAAAATACTCGATATTTTTTATTATTTATACTATTTAATAATCTATATTAATATTAAATCTTTTAAAATTTTAAATTGAAGAGATTTTTAAAATTGTAATTAGATAGACAGAATTATTTATAGAAAAGAAAAAATAATTATATGAACTAAAATGGTATAAACTGAAGTTAAACTTTACTTAATTTGACCATTTAAATATATATTAAAGATCAATGTTCATTTATTATAAAACTATTTACATTAATGTTTTAAAAAAATATAACAGATATCAGATTATAAATTTTATCTTTTTAACACAGAAAATGACTAAATTAGAAGATTATACAAGAATATCTTTCGGATCAATTATTAAATATATCAAAATAAGTAATTCTTTTAAAATCATATATTTTTATTTATTATAATAGTTAGTTTTTTAAAGTTTTTTCAAATTAAAATTTTAAATTATTCCTATAATAGATCAAATAATTTTTTAAATGATGCATATATTATTGAAATTACTGACAAAAAGCATATAAGTGTAAAATGTTGATTTTGAAATGAAACAGTACTCTGAAAAGCTATATTGCTATCAAATCAATTATTAATACCTCGTTTTAAATCAAATAAATTATATGCTTTTTATATTATGCGCTTTTGACATTGAAAAATAAATATCATTATATATTACTTTATCATTATAATTTATTACAGTAAAATATTTATTAACAAATATGCATTTAGAATGTACAGATTTATGATACACTTACATAAAATTCTAATCCGTGTACATTATAATCTAAAGTATAATGTACGTATATAAATAATTCATTGAGAAAAATACATAAATTGAAATCTATATCATATAATTGTTCTAATAATACATGAGATATTTATATTCAGTATAACTTCACAATTTACGGATGAGAAAATAAAATATAGGAAAATGTATACAATGCAGTTTCTATATTTTAACTATAGAATTGAGTAATAGAATTATTACACATAGGATGTAATATAAAAGTAAAATTTGAAGATAATATAATTATTATACAGATAATAATTCAAACTCAAATATAAAATCTAGTAGTATAAGCATATTAGAAGGCATCCACAAAAATTGTGATTTAAATTTATTTTATTTAATATCGATGATAAGTCTTTATTTGTAAATGATACTTAAATGAAATTCGGATGAAAGTCGAATAAAATTCTTTGTTATTTAATATAATCAAAACAATTTAATTGAAATTATAATTAAATACAAATGAATTAAATACTTGAATGTAATTGTTATATTTACTTGCTAAAATTTGAAAACCTCTCTATGATTATATAATTAAACTATAAAAACACCAAATAAGAAGATGATTATTTTATAAATTGGAGTCGCCGAATAAGCTTAATAAATTTGGATTTCAGAAGTTGATTCCACAATAAGAATGAGAATATTATCACCTATTCTTTAAATTATCACAAATATATATCACGAAATAACACATACACATATTAAAAACAAATTGAACAAGCATAATCATTCAATAGACAATTTCCCCTCACATTATATCTCTGAAGTGCCAATTTGGTATATTCATCTTTTTAAACTCGTAGGCTCTTTCTCGCTCCGTTTCCTTCTCTTCTCTCTCCCTCTCTCATTCTGTTTCCGATTCATCCTATTTGGTCATCTAGTCGTTTACAAGAATACTCCGCAGAACCCTCGATGGATTAAATACAAACCACCGAAAAGGGCTATGGGGCCCAGACTATGTTCTCTCTTTTCCAGTCGTGCAGTTTCGCATTTCCGAGCCATCGGACAACAATGCGAACAGCGATACGTTAGCCCCAACGCACGCTATTAATTGAAATTCAAACGAACATAAAAACCTCCTTCCCTTCTAGCGGATCGAGGTTCAGCAGCTGACGCCTGCACCCACACTGCGGAGCTACGTTCACGCCTCTGCACGTCACCCTTTTCGTCAATTAAAAAGAAACGCGGATGCAGTCGCTCGAATTGCCTGTTTAATGCCCCGACACCTACCACCAACCTCGCTGTATTATCTGATTTTGCAGTTAATACAGGAGGCTTTTATATGTCGTATTTTACTTGGTCTTCTACTGCTTTATTTTTCTCTTGTTTTTCGTTTGACAGATTTTATGCTCATGCATTTTACGTTCTAAATGAAATGTTGAATAGTAACTGCATTTTTTATTTTAGAATTATAATAAAATTGTAATTTTCACTCGAATAATAGAAGGAAACTTGAAAACAATGAATATTTCTATTTCATTTTCAATCGAGAAAGCTCAAACCTGAACTTTTAATGTTCGATCTTATAATAAAGAACTTTCAACTTAATGAATTAATTTACATTATTTTAAATATTTTCGTATTATCTTAGGTACTTAAGGATTTTCTAGTATTTTAATGAATAACTTCATTCTGCACGTTTTCTTATTTGTGCAAATATTTTATTCTTTACTCTTAATGAATTGATTGGAAAAAGAACTTTACAATGAAATGTGTAATTTTATTTGCTATGTGTTATATCGACCGTTTGGTTATCGCTGGCATTGTCGAGTCCGAAGATCGTTTTATGATACACTTCTACGAACGATGTGCTCTCTCTTTTTTCTGTTCAATTTCATTACCTATTTTGGGTAACATTAGAAAAATCTCCTAATTGTTCCTATTAAAGCTACGAATGAAGAATTAAAATTTTTTCTATTTAACTGAAAATTTCAGTTATATATGTCACAGAATGTTTGACAGAAGCTACTCATTCTGCATACTTGCTGTCGGCAAGTATATAATGAACGTCATTCCTGGATGCTTCATTTAAATGAAAATCTTTGTTCTGCAAAAATATACGATAGTCTAAAATGAATTCGAAGTTCATAAATGTTATACATCATTTATTTTATTCAAAAAAATTTAATTTATTAAATGTATGTAATAACCAGAAATTACACGTTAAATATATTTTATAACAAATTTATAATAGAATAAGAGATTTTTAAATTGTTTATTAATCATTATGTAATAAAAAAAAATATATAAAAAATTACGTTTAATCATATTTAGTACTATAACGTTGGTCTATCTTCGTAGAAATATATATATATTTTCTTAAGATTATGATCTAGTATCCATAGTGTAATTATAATGAGAAATACCAACAATTTTTACGAACAAAAATTAATAAATTAATAAATTATACATAATTTTTAAATTTAAGACTTTCGTATTAATATATCTATATAAAATTGATATGAAAATTTTATAAACAAAAAATCTATCACTTAAATATGAATATACTTTCACCAGTGAATATACAGTTTTTAATTCTACCCATTTTCTGACTATAAATAAAACTACAAAATTTATATAAAGAAATTTGTTTTTCCGTAACAAATTTTCGCACACAGAAAAAAATCATAATAAAAAAGAAAACAAAATAAATAATCTATAAGACTGCGATTGCTGAATGTAACAGCATATTAGTCATAAATAATTATTATATATAAAATCAATATTTATTATGATTGAAAAAAACAACATATTCTATTTGTTGAGTACAGATAAATAAAAATTAATAAATAATAAAAATACTTTTATCAGTAATCTCAAAACATAAATTAGTTTATGTTTTTAACATAAATTAATATGAATATATTTGTTAAATTACTAATTTATGTTAAAAAATTTAATGTTTAAAGATATTCTTATAGATATTCCATAGAATATTTATTTTTAAATAATGCTTCAAAAGTAAAAATATTACATGAAATAATAATCTAAAATAATTTATTAGATTCACATTATCAATTAGAATATAAATTACTAATATAAATTTCGTACTTTAAAAAAAATTTTTAAAAATACCTATTTTGATTTTTTGTGGATGTTTTTATAACTTGAAATTTCTTGTTTGATATATTTATTTAACATTTAAAATTATAATAGTTGTAGACAACAAACAAAAATTGTATAGAAATTTTTTTATAATACATGTATAATTTATTAATTATGGATTAGATTGCTGATTATTTAATGTATAATTTCAATGACTGAAATAATAATTTAAATAAATTATTGAAAAAAGTGATTGTTGACCATTTCAAAAAAACGCGGCACGTTTTTGAATAATAAATTAATATTTTTTTTAAATTTTTTATCACAAATACTTTAAACAATTAATTATACTTTCATTATCTTATGTTTCATTAGATTAACAAACCAATAGCCTAATTCATCATCTTTGTTAATTTCAATGAAATGCTTACCTGTAAGAGATTTCTCTGATATTGATTTAGTCAGGTCATCGTAAATGAATTCATTTAGTTGCGTGATTCTCTTATTTACTTACTACAATGAAAGTTTGTGTGGATTTACCTTCTGACATACTTTGTGTAAAATATTACTCAATTCATTTGATTTTGTCTTCATAATTTAGGTAACGGAATGTTAATATTGCAGTCAAAAATTCATTATACAAAGACTAACTTCAGTACCATCTTTGCATTATTTTGAATTTATATAGATTCAATATAAATTATTAGATTATCTGATTTCACTCACAATACATTTTTACTATATAAAATTTTAACTTGTTTATTTTTAAAGAAAATAATGAAACTTTGTACATATTCTAACTGAAATTAACCTCTCTTATAATCAGTATATAAAATAACATTCTTGATGCAACTTTTCAATTAATTAAGACCAATCAATTTATTTATTAAAACTATCTCTTTTCCAACTACATTTTCTATTATATTTTTTTATACTTTCTTTATATTATTTTTAAATAATAACATTTTTTATATTCATAATCTATAATATTTATTATTATTATTATTGCAATACTTGGAATAATAATGTAATCAATAATCGTTTATTCTATTTTTTCACCTTAATAATATTTCTTTCAGACTATTAGATGTTTGAAAATGTTCTCCATGGTTTTTACATTTAAAATTTTTATTTATATATTAGTATTTGATTTTGTAATTCTTTGTATTTTTACAATGAGCTATAATATAACATACATATGATCGATATTATAGATGAATTTTATATTATATTTAGGATTTACGATCTGGATATAAAAATGCTACCCGAATCTTATTGGTACCAATTTTTGTACATTAATACGTATTTTTACTTGAAAATAATATATAAATGTATATTCTTCAATTTTTTATATTCTATAGCTGATGATACAAAGATTATTTTTGATGTAATAATTTTTTCTTAACTTTGCTGAATCTCAGTTGGTCGGTACAATCAACTCATCTATTATCATATTATCAATTTCCTAGATTATATATAAAACATTCATTTAAAATTTATAATTAAGAAAATCCCATGTATTTTGTAGAGATATATTCATAAATTTCACACCAAATATGTTCACAAGATAATTATATGATAAAAAAATGATTGGATACTTCACTTTATCTAATACGAACATATTTTTCATAAAATATTTCATAATTATACTCTAATTTGATCATGAGTACTATTTATTTTAATAAATTTCAAATAACTGCTAATAAAATATAAAATATCCCTGATCGATAGATATTATCCATTGTAAACAAAGTAACATCTCTTTATTACAAAAAAAAGAATAAAATTAAAATTATTTTGAAAATTTCATATAATATTAAAGTGTTATCTGACAATATTAATAAAACTTTCTTTTGTTCCTATTATTATTCTACCACTGATACGTATGAATTCTCTATTGTTTTATATTACAAAAATGCCTTTCAATTTTTCAGTTGGAAAATCAACATGAAATTTTTTTTATTGAAAATTGAGAATATCGCTGTATCTTATATTAAAACAATATTAAATCATTTTTGTGTGCGTATATTTACATACAAGCTCGATTAAAAATATATATATGAATTTTTTGTAGATCGCGCTCACGCAAAATATACAGTTTCGTACGAGTTGACGCTTCCATTAAAGTTATGAAAAAAATATCCATAGGTCTCTCCGCTGTCTTCTCCCATAGTCTTCTCACTCTGTCTTTCTCTTTACGTGTCTTCTTGTGCAATATACATGCATTCGTGTATCTTTCAAAAAATAGCCTTTTGCTTTATCCATTTGGGGTATCTGCCGACTTTGCGTACTATTTGTTTTCGGGAATACGGATAGCCCAGGAAACGAAAAAAGAGAAGAATGCACTAATGCACCTAGTTTTATGTATTATGAGTGAGTAACCGGTGAGAATTTGAATCTCCAACTCCAGAAACGACTTCATGTGCTTTTCTGAACTTCTTTAACATTCTCTATGAATTAATCTTTGGATCTCTTTATATCTAAAGTTACGACATTTTGGGTAGGTTATTTACTCGAGATCCGAATAAAATTTTTAAATCTATCGTAGATTTCCGTACTAATATATGTAAATATAATTATAGTTCAGAAAATATAATTTTTAAATTGCAAATTCTTTTATTACGAAATAAATAGTTTTCTCCGAAATTATATTACAACAACTAAATTGATTATTTTAATTTTCATATTATAAAAAATGGATAAAATACGATTAATTTTTTGTTATATATTTCTGTTGATATATTGATAAATAAATAATACATAACTAATATTCACAATTTATTCATATACAAATCAAAAAACTATTTGTTTTGTTTTTATAGTGTAACAAATTCAATAGACCAGTCATATTCGAATAGAAATAATTAATTTAAAGTATTTAAAGTAGATAAAAAATAATATTCTGTATGTAAAATAAAATTACTTTAAATAATTACATTATAATTCAAAATTTTTAATATCCGATGAATATGAACGATTAAAATAGTCTAATATTTACTTAAATTTCATTTTGAATTATATATTTATATTTCATTTTTAATTAAACATTTTTTATCATCATTTTTTATTGGAAAAGAATTTTCGAAACTAGTATTTTTTATTTCAATTTAAATACGTAATCGTTATCATAAAATTAAAAAACCATCTTGAAAAAATTTTCACACTAAAATTTTATAATCCACAGTTTTTTATGTATACAATTTATTAATTATAATATTATATTGTTAATATTTTTTTCATTTATTTAATCCTTTTTTAAAGAGTAAATATATGTATATTTGCGTATGTATGTGTATATCGTTAATATGTAAATAAAGGAAACTACGTATGCAAGTTTAAATAACACCTATTATAAAATTACTTTTTTCAAAAACCTATACATACATAAAAAATCCAATATTTCATAAAAATATAATTATTTTAAATAACAATATTTTTAATATAAATATTCAATAATGTGTATATTCTCGAAAGGGTAAATTTGTTCGCCACTTTAGTTTAATATGGAAAATTTTGAGATTTTATGACTGAGAATTTTAAAAAATAATATAAAATATTTAAAAGTGTATTAAATTTTTGTTTCAATATGTTTAGTTGAATATATTTTAGAAATGTCAATCTATATTACGCTAATTAACATTTTATTAATCATAAAAATCGTAAATGTATTTCTAGCTTCTATACAAATAATCAAATTTTAAGTTAAGGAAATTTATAGAAGAGAAATTTGTTTCCAGCTTCATAATCGTCATGGCACACCTTGTAAGGACGAGCATGTCGCGCATAACTGTTAAAATACATTAGTGTGATCCGTAGCTCGCGCGAAATTGTTAACGAATGGGCATAAACTAGCGCATTTGAATTACTTACTGTTTGAAAAGCCGTCTCTGCTGACACTACAGTCACGTTATTGGATAACTTGTCTAATAGGATTGCTCGGAACAAGCAGTAGCTCCGTACTTAAACGCTCGGCATCTAATGCTCGCTCGTACAAGCGCTTCCGAAAGATGAAGGACGTAAGGTGTTCCTATATGCACTTGTTTCGTTTCTGTTCGTGAGGTGCATTCACGGTTTCACGAAGGGTTACACATTACCGGTGGAAAGTGACGATGTGACATATCGTATCCCCTGATCTTTTTCTATTTCTCTTTCTCTCTCTTTTTATCGTCGCTATCACCGCCCTAACGTATGCTTCTTCGCTTATTAAGAAATAGAGTGAAGAAACTGGAATTTAAAGCCAATTACACCAATGCAGAAAGAACTTCTCAAATAAGTCGCAATTACAATTACACTAATTATTCTCGTTTAAAAATATTCAATTCTTTAATTTAACTCTATCGGTAATCTTAGAGATATTTTATTGTATATCTTAGTTAATACTACAATGATAAAATGAATAAGTTTAAACGTTTTATGAGTATATAAACTTTAAATGTTATATATAAACCGAATAAACAAATTTTCTTATTAAATACTCATGAGCTAAAAATCTATTAACTTCATATTTGATTCATTAAAAACTATTTATTACTTTTTGAAATTATTTTGAACATTTACTAAAAAAAAACGTAATACGTGGTATTCTTTCGATAGTACATCAAAAAATTGTATGCTTATAAAAAACAAAATATAATTAATTTTGAATCGCGTGTTTAAAAAATATTATGAATTGCTAAAAAAAATACGTAGGTGTAACAATTATTAAAATACTATAAAATTACTATAAGATTATTTGTTTATACATACATTATATAATAATAATTAATTATAATAGAAGATATTTTAAAAATAAATATTTGAAATTTAATTATAATTTTTAAGTTACGAATAAAAAATTTCTTTTGAATTTACTTTTTTGCATAATAGATTTTGAAACTATACATTAATAATAATTGATCTAAATAAATGATAAATGTAGTTTATTGTTCTATATAATATTTAAATAAATAAGTAATTTTTAAATTAAAAATTAAAATTAAAATTTTGATTTAGAAATGTTGAAAATATTTAAAATCATATATTATATGAACTGTGAAGGATATTCTTAATAATTTGAGGTTGAGAGAATTAATTACTTTCCTTTATTTTCGTACAATTGTTTAAAATACATGTAAAAAGACTAACCTTGGTGATGTACACATTATTATGTATGTCTAAGAATTAACATGGTGTGAAGCGTGAGAGACGAACAACATGTAGGAATTTGCGTAATCGTATTGTTTGCGTTGCAGCCGAAGCACGTGAAGTAATGATGGTTTATGTTATTACATATTTATGTAAAGTTTAAAGCAATTTACAATTAATCGACGAGACTCTGCAATTATTTAAATATAATTACGCTTAAAATCATTTATAATTTATTAAAATGAGAATATTTATTTTTTGTAGGGATATTTTGATTTCTGTTTCAGTGAAGGAGATAAGAAAATCATTGTTATCCCTAGCTTTAATTAAATAAAAAAGAAAAAATTTTTTAATATTATACAAAATTTCAAAGGAATACTTGATCATATAACAGAATAATACTATGAAATTCATTTTTACTTTCTATTAAGCAAAATTTTCTATTTTTTGAAACATTAAGAAGCTTAAAATATTAAATTAAAAATAGAATGTTTAAGCATTTTTTAAATCTTATAATTTTTTATTAAGTTCTTAATGTAATTATACATCAAATAAAATAATAGTTTGACTTAAAATTAATTGTATACATATATATTTATAGTAATTAATATTAATTTAATATTATAATGCTATTAAAACATTATATATACATTAAAAAAAATTTTCTGAAATCTATACGAAAAATCATCGAATCATCGATAAACTATAAACGTATTATTATTTTAAACGTAAATACATGAATAGTTTTTACGTAATTAAATATAAAAATTGCAGTGTAAAATAAATGTGCCATATAGCTCAATGCTTTTAATCGCTTCATTAAGTGATATGCCATCGTCATTGTGTACGTTCCCGTATGTACTCGTCGGCCTTCCGACACGTAATTATCCGTCCGTTCATTCGAGCGTGTGAGCTAAACCTAATCGATTTAACTGTACGTCGAGACCTTACGGCAGTAGCTTGTATAACGCTCTTAGTCCTTCGCGCTTCAAGTACTCGAAAAGGGAAGAAATCTGCTTAATGCAGAGAATAACGCATGCCCGTGAAGATCTGGACACGGTCGTTGCTCATTTGTACCTTAAGACGTGCTTTTAGTTAAGGCTTGTAATACCTTTTAAAATCACTTGACAGCTTTCGCTTAAACAATGAGAAAAAATAGACCAATACGCGTGCATTACAAATTTTATTTTTTCGATTAATCTTAATGATACGCGTATACATTTCATATTATGCTTGGTGATCAGTAATAATTATGACTGTTAAAGTACGATGCTTTACCGTAAACAAAATTTCAACTATCGTTATAATAGATTCTACTAAACCTAAAATTTTGATATTAATATTCATAAGCATATTATACAAAGCACATAAAACTATATATATTATGTGTACATTCATAAAATTCATAAGCACCGAAGTAAACAAAAATCTTCGATTTAATCAGCTTTATCAAATAATATAATAAAAAACTTTTTAAGCAAAATATAATTGGACACTATATTAATAAGCATTCATTTGAATAATATTACGATTAATTAACTTTAATCAGAATAAAATTAATATTTTAATCGTTATTTGTAGAAAATTAAATTCATTTATGGGATACACTAAAATTTTTGAAACTAATATTTCCATCTAATTATTGTAATGCTTGAAATTTATTGTAGATATCGCTGCATTGAAATTATTCAAAATTATAAATATATTCTTATTAATTTTTCCAAGTTGTATCAATTATGTAACAAAATATATAATATAATCATAAAATAAAATTGTAAATATTTGCGGTTGTCAAAATTTATAGCTGGATTTGTAAATACATAAGGTAATTGATAAAGTATAAATTAATGTATTCGTTATCAAATATAAACCAACTGAATTACATTTTTTAATTATGCCGAAGAAACTGATGTTACAGTCATCGTATCAAAATTATTTATTGTCGCTTCGTAAAAAAACTGCTCTCGATTTTAAAACATGCAAATAAAAGAGATATAATTTTGTGATTCAAATTATTTCTAGATTTTTTTAATAAATTATAGATTTAAAATAATACAAACTACTATTTTATCACTATGAATATATATTTTCTTTATATTTTTAAATTTATAGTAGCAAAAATAAGATATGTATTTTAAATTTGATATTTATCTTATATTATTATAAATTTTTATAAAAATTTTTTTTTGTTGTATTAATTTATTGTTCCACAAAGACAACAATCCATGATTATAAAATAATGAATATACCAAAGTAATATAGAATTGAAAATGTTATTTATTTTATATTGTTAGACCTTGATTATAATATGACTTTTGTATTCTAATATAATTATCTTCTAATATAATTATCTTCTAATAATTTATAAATAAATTTTCAGTAATATTGGTATAATTTTAAAGAACATTTCCATATAAATTTATTCTTAAACAATAAATAATTTCAAATAATAAGATCTACTCAGATTATGCAAAATATACAGTTTAATTATTCAACATGCAGAATTTTTATTTAATAGCAGTGATAAGAAAATATTTAAATTATTTTAATTTATAACTGAAATTGAAGTCTTAAATTAAACCTAATAATTAAACTTAATAAAAAAATTAATTTTAATCATGGTTATAACATTTTAAAGTATTATACAATAATCATTCTCGGTAAAAGAGCATATATTTGAACAAATACAAACATAAATATTGAATTTTAAATATTATGAAAAAAATATTATCATTTTCTGAAGTAGAGTAAAAATATTACTTTGCACTACGATTAAAATACAAACTCGACTGATAATAAAAAACATTATATATCGATAATTCACGAGAAAAAACATTTTGAAAAAAAGAGATCTTATTTTTTACAATCATTTTAGTAAAATTAATTTGGAAATTTTACTTTGAACTTTACTTTGAATTTTTATCACAATTCAAAAAATATGAATCAGCTACTCACGTTAATTTATTCGAATATTCTAATAATGTTTTTAATACTTTATATTTCACATTAATATCATTTTTTTCTCCATCACATAAATTATTTAAAATAAATTTAACAATATAAAACATATTTGATACTTTAAGAAATGTATATTTTAATTTCACATATATTTTTATGATTCAAGTAGAAACTAATAGCTATTTCATCTTATAAAAATTCATTTTATATTTATAATTACTAAAAAATATGAAAAATTAAATTATGTATTAATTAGATAACATAAATTTATAAACGTTTTTTAAATTAGTAAAACCTGTGCATGTATGAGAAAAATTGTTCTCCTGCATTAGTTTAGTAAAAAAGTTGCTTTACTATTTTAAATTCAAATATCACAAAAAATCTAATTTATGAGATTTTAAAAAATTTTATGTTATCTGTAAAATTACATTGAATTAATAAAATATATTTTTTTATATTTTACGATTGTATTATTCTATTTTTATTATTATATACTCCAGAATTGGTTCAAGAAAATGAGATTAAATAAAATTTTCTTATATAAAGAACCTATTATGAAACTCTATGTTTATGTAGGCATTAAGTAAGATCCGTTGGATGTAATTAATTAAATACTCATTTATGAGATTATTACTATTATCGAAATTTGAAAATTTGTATCGCGACAAACGTGTTAATTTCGTGTATAAAATCAAACGAAGAGTCTATTTACCGACTTTTTCTTTATGTTAAACGAAACATCTCTATTTTCGATTTCTCTTTCTTTCTATGGTCGTTATCCTGTGAAAGCATGATTGGCCATTTCTCGACGAAATGAAGCAATCTCGACTCAAAGCCTTTATGACGTTTATTGTTCTAAGAATATGGGCAATATTGGCCGATAGTAAGGCCAGTGGTAGGGTCGGTATAACCATGAATAAATCAAGCATCGTAAAATGAGTGTGTTTGTATTGTAGATCGTAGAAATGGAAGCAAATCGAGGCAAGCTTGGATTCTACATCCGTGTCCTTAACCAGCTTCATTCTACTGCTATCATCCCATATCTCTCTCACTCCATCTTTCTGTCTCTATATCTCTCACTCTTTCTAACATACAATGCTTCTGGCAACAATTTTATGTAGGTAGATCAACTCTTCTCATCTTTATTTTATTGTTTAGATGTGTAAGCTTTTGATTTTTGTAATTTTATAATATATTTATTTTTAGTATAAACTCGTGCTTATTTTTATCCAAATATTTGCTTTGATTACTATTTGCTTTTGATTACTAATTATTCTTTATAACTGAGAAAATCGTCGTTTTTTAAAAAATATAACAATTTTATAAAAAAAAAAGTAACAAGTTTGAATATCATATTATATAATCTATTAAAAGTCTATTATTTAAAAGAAGTTTTTAAAAAATACACCTAACTTCTTTAGAAAAAAACTTAATTGCAAATAATTGAAATCTATGAAAATATTTATTTATTATAATGGATAACTTATTACCATAAAACAATCTCTTTACTGATTTAATACAAAAACCTATTTATTTATATCATCAGTTAATTCGATAATGGCATATCAATATTCAATATCAAATAAGTGAAAGTATTCGGTATCAATTACTAGCTCATAAATGAGCTAATAAGTTTGATATTGATGAATGGGGAAATAGCACAGAACGTTAATGTGAAACTATCTCCTCGATTTAGCATACTACAGTTGCATCAGAGCATTACTATTTTTGTATAGCTCTTTTACAAACGAGAACTTTGGACGCATTACCAAGTAAACATTATGAGTATCCATAGCTTAAGTTTTTATTATGAAACATATATAGCTAAAGAACATTGTTCGTTAACAAATATGCTATAATAATTAATCTATAACTTTGAGATTTATTTTTTTAAATTGATTGACTAATGTACTAAAGTTCAATTTAGGGAATAAGAATATTAAATTAATATTAAATTTTTATAAAGTATAATACCTCGTCTAAATAAAATATTATTTATTTAATGTTTTAATCGTTTATATTTATTATTTATATTTTCAATAATTTAAAATATGTATTCCTGTATCCGTTACATAAAATTCCGTATAATTTGATATAATTTATATGATTTTTCTTTCAACAGTTATCATATTTTTATTTTGAATCAGACATTTATTTAAAAAATTCAAAAATATAAATTTTTGTTTTTTAATATAAAGTTCAACAATGAATATTTGCTTACCTTCTAATCAATTATTCTTTAATATATATAGATATGTATACCGAAAAGCAGCTGAACATAATTATACGGAAAGAGTTACAAATCATGTAAGATAGTTTTAATCTTTAAAGTATAATTTATAGTAGCATTATTTGTACATTCATTGAGAAATTTGAGAAAGCAAGTATCTAAAAAATTTATCACGCAATATATTATTATTTATAGTTTGAATTTTGTATATCTTTAATCTTCAAACATTGAAAGTAATTTATAATTTTGATTGATCGTTTTACAGTTACAATTAAACTACTACAATTTTAACAATGAATATTAAAGGACACATTCATTATTACGATAATTTTATTATTGCAATATTTTTATCCCTATAAGCAATATCTTAATGATAAAATAGTTACATATAATTTTCAAATTTGATTTTTAATTTAATTTTTAAAGCATCTATTTTAAGCTATTGTTATTCATTTATCTTAAAACGTACTTGTTACTTATTTAATATTATAGCAATGACTTTCAATTTTGTATTGCACATAGTATAAGTCTTACTCGGCTTTCGAATTAACATGCAAGTCTGAGGATATTCTTGTTTCCAAGTCACACGAATGTTTCCATTTTGTAATCAAAGCTGATTGCGGCTTCTTATTGCAAACCTGCTGGAACCATTGGCATCTACTACACCTTCAAATCTTGTCTATCAATGTCTTGGCTTTAGAATCCTCTTTTATATCTTTTACTAGCAAGATAAAACAAATCCAAAAAATTAAAAATAAATTTTAATGATATACACAATTATTCTGTAGCAATTTTTGTTACATTTTGAAACAAACATAAATTTAAATATTTACCAAACTGTACTATTTAAATTGGAACTGAAGCTCTCAACCGATCTTCCGGTCGTTCGTTAGACTTAATCGCAGAATCTTCGTAGTCGACAACTGTTTTAAAAGGCTTCTAGACTTACTTTGAATCAGAAAAAAGGTGCAAAGTAATATAGTAAATTGTGTGCAACTTCTCTTACTTTATTGATACTCAAAAGTGAAATCTGTGGTACATAAACATTATAGCTTTATAACTTGATACGTAACTCTCAAATTTTACAGACTTATTTGTTCTCAACGTGTGACTCTTATTTAGAAATACCACTTAATACTTTAACGAAAGTCTAAAAGAATCCTGCTCAGTAGCTTTTTTTATTTAATGAATATTTCAAAGTTTCGTTGTTTTCTCTTATCAATAGATATTTATTACAATGCATGATAAATAATATAAAGATTTTATAACATAATACTAATTAGAATACCTTTCCATTTTATTATTCATCAATGTCTAGTATAAATAAGCGGTTCTTATTAGCTTACTATTTATTTATTAGTTTTAGTCTAAGTATTACTTTATTAATATCAAATCTTTATTACTTATATTATATTAAATATATCTACTTCAGCTTAAAAACTAATGTATAATATTGGTGATAATTAAAATTATAAACTCAAACTAATGAAGATATTAAAATATTTAAATATAACAATAAAATAATGAATAAAATATATCTTTAAATGCATGGACTAATTTTTCTACTATTAAAATATATTTTAGGATATCATACATCATAATAAATAAATTAAACAAAACTTAAACTAATAAATAAATAAAATTAAATAATATTGTTCACATTTACTACGTACTAAATGAATATAAACACTTGAATATTCAAATGAATCACTGAATTATATCAGTTTCAAAATAAATCTAATATTTATATTTAAATTTTTAGTTCTAATCATTTTTTTTTAATTGAAGAATTTTTATTTAATTATCTAATTAATTTTTATTGTTGTAGAAAATCATTTTATTATTATTTTTAAAAGATCATTATAAAATAACATAAAATTATTATCATATCATGTGATTATATAAATAAATTACAATGATAAAATTGTTTTAAAATTTTTTAGCGTAATGTAAATTTATTAATGAATTCTTAGACTAATTTGTTATCATTTTATAAAGCTTTAATGATAATTTAATCATGTTAGTAATTATAATCTAACAAGACACATTAGTGATTATACTCTACATTAGTAATTATAATGTAACAAAATATAGTTTAATATTATTATGCCTCTAATCGGAACGCATAATTAAATTAGTATCAATTACATATATTTTATTAAGATGGATAATATAATTATCTTATAGAATTTTAAATTACTTTTAAAAATGAATAATTAAAAAATTTCAATTTATTTAACCATATTTTTTTGATTAGTCTAAGATTTTTAAATGAAATCACGTTAAATTCTAATATAATAATAATAAAATATTTTTTGTTTTTTTAACTATTTATTTTCATTTAAATTTATACTTCATATAATTTTCATAAAAACATAATGTTAAAAGAAAACATAAATACTGAATCATCTTTTTATCTTAGTTTTAAAATTGATGAAAATAATTATAAGAAATTTCTAGAAGAAATACATAGATTTTCTTACTGTTAAAGCATAAAAAATTTATAGTATAATACAGGATTTTAATTTTTCACAAATTTTTACTTAAGCTTTTCAATATCACTATAATTATGAGAAGACTTTAAATAAAAGCTGCTGATACGTATTTTTGTTTAGTGCAACAAATATAGGCTTGTTTAGAATATTTGGAGAAAATTATTTTTTGTAAATGTGTCCGCAGCCAAGCATAAAATTACAAAATTTTTCTTTTCCATTATTAATATGCAAAAATATATCCTTTAGGATCTACACAAATCTCTCTCAACGAATGACATCACCACAGAATGAGAAAAGTGAGTGACGGTGATCTGTTGAAAATACACGCTTGCGGTCGTAGCTCCCATATTCACGTGTATTTATGAAAATGGAAAACGAAAAGAGGAGGAAAATGTCAACGACAGACTTGTGCTTGAATGAATTCACTAGCTTACTCTCTCTCTCTCTCTCTCTCTCTCTCTCTCTCTCTCTCTCTCTCTCTCTCTCTCTCTCTCTCGTCCACCTTCCTTCTCAGCCTCTTTATTTTTTATGATATGCGTCGTCTATTTTGCTCGAAAGCTACGAATTTGCCGTGAGCAACGAACCTTCTGACTGGTCCACCAACCGATGTATACATGAGACAGTTGGAAACAAGCTTCTGTATAAATATAGAAAAAATTAGTTTATTCTGTAGAGCAAACTTACTATTAAAGTAATACAAAGCAACACTTATTGTTGCGTATAATTTTAATATAATTCTCATAATATGAGTCCACATAATAAAATTCATTTAAAATTTACCTATTAAAAAAAAGTTAGCTCGAAATAAATTTAATTTACATTCACAATATTAATAATCTATATATTTCCTCTACAGAAAATATATCAGTCTCCTAAATAATACTAGAAATAATGTATTATATAAAAATAATGATTAGTACACTGACGGTATTCAATTTTCTATATTCAATTTCTACTTTGTTATAATCTAATAAATCATACAATTTTCATAATAATGCATTCATAAGGATTTTAATAAAGAAAGTAACTAATATAATATTTGATAAAAAAATACAGAGAATAATTTGATTCCATAAATAAGCGAATTAATATAGACAATACCCACAAATAAAATAATATAAATACAAACATATTATTATATCAACTTATATAATTCGGTTATAATGTAAGAATTAATCAAGTATCCTTTTTGAATAATACTTATACAAGGGTATAAACCACGTAGGCCGTTCTTGTCTAGTGGGAATATATATCATTGAAAATATGAAAGGATTAACCTATATTTAGAAATAATATGAGTTTTATGCTTTTATTGTTAGGTTTTATTTCTTTTGTATTTGCAATTTTATCAAAGGTATTATCATATTTAATAAATGAAATAATAAATATAATATAAATAATAGTACCATAAAATGTGAAAAAATTAAAAAAGTTGCTCAATATGACTAACTATCGAAGATACATAAAGTAATTTAATAAATATTATTAAAAAATTTTTATATTTAAAATTGTTAAAAATCTATCCATAAATTATACATATAAATTATATATTAAAAATGAAACTTTTGTTACAAATTTAAAATATAAATTAGGGAAAAATTATTATGTATACATCTGTCATCACGTATTCGATTCTCCTGACATTCAATATTCACTTAAAATAAATTGATGGTTTATATAGATCAAAAAATTTCTTGTATACTGATTTTAGTCATCTAAATTTAAAAACTAAAATATTTTAAAAGTTAAAAAAAACTATTTTATATATATTAGTATATTTGATTTGTTCCGATAAAAATTTAGTAAAATATCAAATATACTTTTTAAGTATAGTGGCTATATTTTGAAATCAAGATACTTTAACGTCATATAAATTACATGTTCTATTATTTTAAGTTATATGCGTAAACAATAACACTTTATCGAAGCTTATTATTACTAGTGAGTTATCAATATTGTTACATTAAAATAGATAATTAATTTTTCCACTGATTTCGCGTTAAGTTGCAAAAGTATTAAACATTTAATTTTTAATTCTGAAGCATATATTATAGAATAAAATTTAGAACTTTTTAATTGTAATCGCATAATATCTGGTCAAAAATTCAATATGTTAAAAAGATCGAAAGTAAATTTCTTGTTCAGGCATATTTCGGTTCGTGTATTCAATTCAGAATTCAACGACTCATGGGATTCTCCGTCGATAAACCAAAGTCTTGCCAGCTGACATTTCGCATTGCATTATTTGAAAATATCTGGTTGGCTGTTGTCTTCCTACATTGATAACCTCTCCGCAGGTTAAACCAGTTATAGACGAACATGAGAAATTACCGTAGAAGATGAGATACGGATCGCGGAATTTGATGCTCGCTTCGTCTACGCGCAGACAAGTACACATAGAAGCCTATGAAGTTTACGCTGCTGTGTATGGGAGGGGCGCAAGCGAATAATATGAACATTGCTGAGTAATTATTTCGAGCCAAGGCAACGCCAGCTACCTCGAATATAATAACGCCCAAGACTCGAGTCTAAGTCGCAATCGAGTTATCCTCGTGTACGCGGTTGAAAAGGTAGGCAGGCAAAAGCTACAACCTGTTCATTCTCCACCTTCCACCTAAGACGAGCAACCGGTGCCATTATTCCAATTGCAGTTTGTATTAGCATAAGAACGTCTCAGCTAAGCAAAGACCCGTTTTAGCTTTCCGTATACCCGATAAAGCACGATATTCTCATTGGGATAATGCACGAATAAATGGATGTTGGATGCGCGTACCCGTGTTATGTTACCTGCCCGAACTAAATTCTTATACAATATGCGTCTATCAATCTATATCTCCATTATACGTGTATACATGCATACGTATGTAACGTAATACGTATACGTCCCGTCAGCTGTGAATGAAACAGGAATGTGTGTCGGTTAAAGTCATTTTAATTATTAAAATGAATAGAGGAAGATGGGAAAAGTGAGAGAAATGAACAAATAAACGAATAAAGCGAAAGAGATTAACAAATATTTAAGTATATATCTATAAATATTACCAGTGAAATAGATTAAGTAATGATATTTCTTTATCTATTCGTGTAAAAAGATGATTAATTCATGCACCGTTTTAGAAAAAGTAATGATAAATATGAGATACCGTGTACAATTTATTGACAAATCATTGATTTTTTTAATATATTACGAATTTATATAAAAATAGAAAATCAAAAAAATATTTAAATGCACGAATAAATCTATGGAGGGAAAATCTCGTTAAAAATATAAATTAAATTTTCATTTAGGATTCCGAACAAAAATTTCGTACGCAATGTCATAAATAATTAGATGAGCATAATTAAATATTTACCAACGAAGATTTTAATACACGATATTATTAACAAATTTTACGAAAAATAAATCTTAAATTGTCTATATATAAAGCTTCGTAAAGTTTTATTAAGAAAAGATTTTTTGCGAAAACCTTTTTATATTTTAAAAAAGGACTTATTCATCAAATCATTCAATATATCTTAGAATATTATATATTTCCACATTTATATAATATTTTAAAATAGGGTAATTTATTTACATATTATTTTGCATTTAATATAAAAAATATATTCTACTATTTTACTTTTTTATAATAATCTTTTAATAAATATAATAAACGGTTATTTATTCAAAAATACGTAAAACGATATATTGCTATCACTTTATGTAAGATGTATTTATTAGAAAAAATATTTACAATGTTTTTAATGAAGAGTATAATTAAAATAGTTACTTCCGATCAATTTTATGAATTAAAACTAGATAATTCAAATAAATATTATTAAAAATGAGTAGAATATTTGAATATATATATTCAAAAATGATATAAAAACAGAGAAAAACACAAAAAACAAAATTTATGTATTATTATTAAATCAAATAAATATAAAATTTAAATCAAAAGCTGAAAATGAACTGCTTTCAATAGATACTAAAGTATGTTATAATTCCAATTGAACATCAAGTTTAAGATATCTGTACATCTAGTAAATAGTGCGAAGAAAATACGAAGAAAGTAGAAAATTGTGTATTAGATGAAATATGGCTCAAGTATTTGTATATCGTAAACGACCCATTTGAGGATCTTGTACCAGAAGTTTAAAAAATATATAAAAATGCATAGAATCAATAATATAAAAATAATGATTCCATTCGAATGAAAAAGTATTATTATTAACCATCGAGAATTTGAAAAGCACGACTGAACGTCAAAAACAACTGTTACAAGTATGAGGTATACAGCAATATGCAAGAGCATTTGAAATCATAAAATCTGCATCGGGTGTTCAAAAAGTTCTGATGTAATGCACTAAACCTGAAGCAACGGTAGAACTAAGTAGCTTAATTGGAAAGTATGAACAAGAAGCAAAGGAATATATAGAGTGAGAATTTTCTAAAACGCAACTAGAGAAACTCACAACAGTAAAAAAAATTTTACTCTTCCAGAGAAAATTTGGAGTAAAGTAACTGTTAATATACATGAACAGATCATAATAACTCCGTTATGAAAGGGAGACCAAACCTGGATAGAAACGGATATCGATTGGCGCAAGCGCAAATGGCACGGATAATCATACAATAAAAGTAATTGTAACCAGGAAGATCAACCAAACTGTTAAGAAATTCCAGCATCTTGATTAAAATAATATATCGTAATCATACGCATATTTTGGATATGTGTTATACATTCGCAGATATTTCTAGTATTAAGTAAACAAAAATTATATTAATTCAATACACGCACAGCCGATACTAAAAAAATTTCTTCAATGAAAATCAATAGCTAATAACATTGTAAACATAACCAAGGCAATTAATAAATGCATTCCATATTGCATTGGCTAGAATTAATATCCAACCAAGGCAAGGCAAACACACAGCCAAGTTCTGGCCAGGACACAACAAACATATAATTAATAAACGATCACGGCACGTCCAAGATAGTCCAAAACACTTCCAAGATACTTCCAAGATAAGTCCAACCTAGATCCAAGACACGTCCAAGATACATCCAAGATAAGTCCAAGATACGTTCAAGATACGTCCAAGATATGTCACAGATACGTCCAAGATACATGCAAGATACGTCCAAGATACGTCCAAGATAAGTCCAAGATACGTCCAAGATAAGTCCAAGATAAGTCCAAGATACATCCAAGATAGGTTCAAGACAAATTCAAGATAAGTCCAAGATAAGTTCAACACAAGTTCAAGAAAAGTCCACGATAACTCCAAGATACGTCCAAGACATGTCGAAGATACGTCCAAGACACGGTCAAGACATGGCCAAGACACAGCCATGCCATTCCCAAGAGACGGCCAAGATATGGCCGAGACACTTCCAATACATGCCCTTGATACTCCCAAGATACGTCCAAAACACGACCAATACACGGCCAAGATACGTCCAAGACACGTCCAAGACACGACCAAGACACGGCCAAGACACGGCCCAGATACGGCCAAAATACGACTAAGATACATCCAAGATACTTGCAAAATAGGTCAAAGATACGTCCAAGATAAGTCCAAGATACGTCCAAGATAAGTCCAAGATACGTCCAAGATAAGTCCAAGATAAGTCCAAGATAAGTCCAAGATAAGTCCAAGATACATCCAAGATAAGTTCAAGACAAATTCAAGATAAGTCCAAGATAAATTCAAGACAAGTTCAAGAAAAGTCCACGATAACTCCAAGATACGTCCAAGACATGTCGAAGATACGTCCAAGACACGGTCAAGACATGGCCAAGACACGGCCATGCCATTCCCAAGAGACGGCCAAGATATGGCCGAGACACTTCCAATACATGCCCTTGATACTCCCAAGATACGTCCAAAACACGACCAATACACGGCCAAGATACGTCCAAGACACGTCCAAGATACGTCCAAGACACGTCCAAGACACGACCAAGACACGGCCAAGACACGGCCCAGATACGGCCAAAATACGACAAAGATACATCCAAGATACTTGCAAAATAGGTCCAAGATACGTCCAAGATAAGTCCAAGATACGTCCAAGATAAGTCCAAGATAAGTCCAAGATAAGTCCAAGATAAGTCCAAGATACATCCAAGATAGGTTCAAGACAGATTCAAGATAAGTCCAAGATAAGTTCAACACAAGTTCAAGAAAAGTCCACGATAACTCCAAGATACGTCCAAGACATGTCGAAGATACGTCCAAGACACGGTCAAGACATGGCCAAGACACGGCCATGCCATTCCCAAGAGACGGCCAAGATATGGCCGAGACACTTCCAATACATGCCCTTGATACTCCCAAGATACGTCGAAAACACGACCAATACACGGCCAAGATACGTCCAAGACACGTCCAAGACACGACCAAGACACGGCCAAGACACGGCCCAGATACGGCCAAAATACGACTAAGATACATCCAAGATACTTGCAAAATAGGTCAAAGATACGTCCAAGATAAGTCCAAGATACGTCCAAGATAAGTCCAAGATACGTCCAAGATAAGTCCAAGATAAGTCCAAGATAAGTCCAAGATAAGTCCAAGATACATCCAAGATAAGTTCAAGACAAATTCAAGATAAGTCCAAGATAAATTCAAGACAAGTTCAAGAAAAGTCCACGATAACTCCAAGATACGTCCAAGACATGTCGAAGATACGTCCAAGATAAGTCCAAGATAAGTCCAAGATAAGTCCAAGATAAGTCCAAGATACATCCAAGATAAGTTCAAGACAAGTTCTAGATAAGTCCAAGATAACTCCAACATACGTCCAAGACAAGTCGAAGATACGGTCAGGACACATTCAAGATATTGTCTTCATTTATTTAGAAATAAATTAATTAGTATTGGAAATAAGGAATAATGTTACGGATCAATTATTTTTTACAGGTTTTTTATTTTTAGTTGAATACATTCGACATGGTATGAGAATAAAATAGTTGACCTAGAAAATTTGAAGTCGAATACTATGTGTTGCAGCATCAAATAAAATCTATCGATCAAAGATGAATGTAGTCATGAATCAACGAAGCTATGATTAAAGTCACTAAATGATGATCAGTTATAGTGTATATGTTAATAAATGTTTGTTTTACGAATAATAGAGTCGAACAATATTAAATTATAATACTTGAAACCTATTTATTCATGGTTAAGATAACACTGTTCTAATTTTTAGTACCAAAACAATATATCTTACACAGTCATGTAAAATTTTACTATGGATAAGGGATACTCACTATTATGAAAATAACTAAGAAATTTTTAATTTCTCATGTATATTATTTTTCATGCAGATAATCGAACCATTTTTTGTATTATAATTATTCCATTGCTTTTAATATATTAATAAAAATTGATTGAAAACGGTATAACCATAAATGAAAGAGTGTATATTACCGAAATATCGTATAATACTTAACATTAGTATATGATTGCACTTTAGTTGAAACTTTCAATAAGTAAATTTTTGGAAAAATGTAATTGAACTTTAAATAAATAGATTTATGTTTCTCATCTTTTCAATGCTCTTGAATGATTTTAATATATATGTATATATTTATAAATATTATATAAATTCAAAGAAAAATCAAAAAAGCAAAAATATAGAAGTAAATTATATAATTTAAGAATGTATTTATTAGAATGCTTCAATTCAATAACTTTGAATAAACTAGTAGAAAGAAAAATAGAATTAGTGAAAAATATAAATACAAAAAAATAATATAATCATAGATTGTAAATAAAAAAACTGAAAGAAAATAAATAGACAATTAAAAGAAAGAGAAATAAATTACTAGTAAAAGGGAGACAATATATATGAACCAGAAACGATAAATATTTTTACATAATTATTAAATTATTCTAAATAATTATTAATTCAATTTTTATTTATTTATGCTTTTATTAATAATTTAGTACATTTATTTAATTGTATCTAAATTGTAATATCAAAATACGATAAACTTTTTTTCATTTTTATGTTTTATAATATTCAAACTATTAAAATTGAATTCTAAGACTTTTCAAAAATCATTTGGATTAATTTAAAACATAAAAAAGACAAAGAAACAATATTAACATAATTTTTATTTTAAATAAATGTATGTCTGAACAAAGTTCTATTTTAATATATTAGTAAAAACAAAAAATATTTATCATCTTCATTCCATACTTTCAACTTCTTATTCAAATATTAATTGCTTTTTTATATGGCATAAGATAAATAAAAAGTGACAACATTACTTTTTCTTGTTATTATGACACTCTGAAATAAGTCGCAATACGTGAGTGAAAGTTTACGCCGTAAAGTAGATGAAGATGGACACAAAAAGTAGAATAATAGTATTGCACTGTGTTTTTAGAATAGTATGCAAACACATATATGTACATATGCAAAACATAAAAAGACACAGTAAAAGAGAGCATAAGAAGAATTAGAAAAAGAGAAACTAAATTTGTGAAACTAAATAGTTATATGCGTCGCTCACTATAACTCTATTAATGTCCATAGATTTTCATAGCAATACATTATGAGGACTACTTGTATGTTATGATACATGTGCGATTTTGCAATTACGTCGTATTACAGAGATTATATTCTTGATTTATCCACATTGAATCTAGCTACAATTTACACCAAAATACGCAAGTGCTTACCGAAATAATTATTTATTACTTATGTTTTATGTGTAATGGAACTGTATACACATTCATATGGGAGTTTGACCTATAATCCCGAAATAATTGGCAATTCGTTTATTTAGTATTGTGAAGAGTTACGATTTAAACAAAATATCTTTCTTGTAGTACTGGAGAAAGTTATTTGTGGATATTTGCGAGTAACATTTTATAATTGTAACGATAATTAATGTTATTCAAATAATTATTTTTAACTAGTTAATTAATAAAGATAAAAAAACAAATTAATAATCAGTTATACTTAGGAATTTTATTAAAACTGTAGTAAAAATAATTCGAATAGCAAATAAAATTCCCATTCGATGACATACATCCAGTTACAACCATTCGGTGTGATGCACAACAATACTTATCTACAATCGTATGAATATTTGCGGTGATTCATAGATAAGTAAAATTTAATTAAATAAAGTAAATATTACATATTTTATTATTTTATTGCATAAATTAATACTTTTACAATAAAAAATATTTTAAATCGCTCATGAGTATATTTAAATTATTTAATAAATTAAATAATTTTATCTATCATTGCTCAAAAAAAAATGTCTTATTAAGTCACTTTAAGTGATTAATTTGTATTCAAAAATCGGCGAATAAGCTATCAATTTTTAAATTCTAAAAAAAAATTTTAATTTCTTACACGTCTTTCATATGAATATCATTGCACACTTATAAAACATAATGTTAGAATCCTTTTATAATTTACTATTTTCTTTACGATTTTTAATGAATGAATATATATTAATATCAATTATTGTTTATTTTTAAAATATCTAAGTGATTCTTTAATAAATTATTTTATATTACATAATAATTGAATATATTTTAGGTGTTATATATTTAATTAGTAATTTATAATATATCTTAATTTTACGGATATAGATGTAATAATAATCCTTATTTTAATTATAAAAAATCATTTTAGTTTTTGCTAAATATAACTGTTTTGTATTAAATTATTTTTTCCATGATTTTTTCTTTAAAAAGTAAAATATGTGTAAAACTAAACATACGAAATCACTTAAGTCGAGTAGAAAGCTTTTTATTTCAAAAGAATTCAAAGAGTATTTTGTACATTCGTAAAATAAATATTTTAATTTTTTTAAATATTTTCAAATGTATTTTACAATATGCGTTTATTTTAAATGAAATATCTTAAGTTCACATTTTGTATCGATAAGTAAATATAAATTTTAATAGCAATTATGAATGCAAAAAATGTTCCACGTATTTAACAAATAATTCAGTGTTTAAAGAATTGCAACATTTTTAAAACTTGTGTATTTACATATGTATTTACATGTGTATTCAAAAATTGTATGCAAAATTTGTAGTTTACATAAAATTTATACTTTTCGATTTCATGTTACAGTTTTAAAATATTTTTATAATTTTTTAGGTAGAAACTTTTTTTGTATTTCTAAAATTAAATTATTTTTACATTTCATGGAAGTATATTTATATGATTTTCACTATAAAATTCATAAATTTTTATTCGAGTACATTTTTCATAATTATTTTAATATATTGATATACAAATCGTAAAATAAAAAATATAAAATTAATATATTGTTACAATACATCTACCAAGTTAAATATAGCTCGTATAAAAGTATTAAAAACAAAAAATTGCACTACAAATTGGTCGATACATTTTCTTAAATAGAGATATAAATAATGAATATTATTCTCAATATTATTAATAGTGAAAAAAATCGATTTCACTTTAATATGAAATGCTCTTACACGGAAGTCATATTTATCATATACATGAATGCATAAATGTGGATAAATATTCTTGTGTACGCGTAAGCATTTATATAAATATGACTTTCTTACTTTTATATCCAATATATAATTTATACTACCTAAGTAATAAATAATTTTTTTATTATATCTATTTTAAATAGAGATGTGATATTAAAGTTTATAGGTCGATGGATTTTAATGTGTACTTTGTAGTTATAAAATATATCATGTTTAAAATAAATTTGGAGTAAAATATAAAAGAAAAAATATGCTTAAATCACATAAAAGACACTACGTTATTATAGTAATTTACTAGTAAGTACAGATATTAATAATCTCTTTGATCATAAATTCATTACTATATTTCATTTCGTAATTATTGCGTAAATATTTCTCTTACCTTATACGTAATTATATTAGTTAATCTATTTTATTAATTTATACGTTCACGAATAATTATTGCTTAATAAATTTTTTTAGGTAATGCATATGATATCGTTATTATTCTGATTATCACTGTATTTATTATTCTTCCAATTAAAACAGTTATAACTTTATTTTAAATTGTATTGCATAAAATAAATCTTATAAAACTTGGTACTTAACAACACTTAGAATAATACTATAAAATCTCTAATGATAAAAGTAAAACAAATTTTTATTCTATATTTTAGCCGATTTTATTTTGGTGTTTTAAAATTTGTCGATACATTTTGCACTACTTAAAATTGTTTGCATAATATATAAACATACGTATAATATTTGTATTAATTCAAGTTTAAATTTATATTTTAATAAGTTTCATGATTCAGGTTATATTAATTTTATTCGTGGATATTATAATTTTGGGTATATTTGATACTTTATATATATATATTATGTGTGTATCCATGTGTTTAGAGACAGAAAGAAAGAGGAAATTTCATATATATTTTTTTTTAAAGCGATATATTTTTTAGCCAGCTTTGTATAGTTAGTTTATACTTAAAATATTAAGAATTTTATATATAGCCTAAAATGAATTTATCTTGCAGACAACTAAAAAAAAATTATTTATGTTATGTACTATTTTTTAAGTAAAATCTTAATGTTTTTTTATTTACACACACATATGTTTATATATATATATATATATATGTATATATATACTCATCATTTTCGAAATATTAAAGTAATGAGTATAAGAGCAGAGAAAAAATCAGAAAAAGCAATACACAGTGTTTGTCATCTTTATATTCTAATCTCAGTTTTTATGCGTCAACACATACACCTCGCAAAAGCATATAAAGTTTTGAAAAGTCATCGTATCTCGTGATTTCAGCATTTTTCATTCCAAGAGCAACAGCAACACCAACAGCAACACCAACAGCAGCACCAACACCAACAGCAGCAGCTGTAGTAGCAGTACTGGATCTAAGAATTCACGCGACGTCGAGCTTTACAGCCTCGTAAAAATATCGACTTGTACACACGCGTGAATGCGCGTGCGCACTTTCACAATTATTTGACCCTGCGTTCAATGATAATAACTAGCGCGATATACAAAAGAATAAGAGGAGAAGCTTTGTTAATGTTGCAAATACCATATTTGAAAAAAAAAACTATTATCGCTCCTGTTGATGTGAACCATGCGTTGAAAATAAGAAAAAACAAACAAAAAAGAAGTGGTGAAGAAAAGTACACAAACAATGGCGTAAAACGAGTGAGTCTAGTTGAGATATGTCGAGCTGTTGTCGCTGACCATCGATATTAGAGTTTGTCCGAGGATAAAAAAATATAATATAAAATTTATTATTAGCATATTGTAAATATTTACACGTCAAATATGATTATAAAATTCTTTTTAAATAAAATAAATCGACTTTTTCATAAATTTATCGAGCAACAAGTTAACGTTAGTTTCCCTCTGCTTTCGATTTATAGTATAAAATTCAAAATGATGAAAATGCATTTAAATATTACGAAAATTTATTTCTATTGCTATAGTAAATATTAATTAAAAAAATTATACGTTATAAATAATAAAGTTTGAATAAAATCTTTTTTCGTAAAAATCAAAAATTAAATACGTTTTCTGAAATATTAAAATATTATCATCATTTATATTTATAAACGAATAAAAGACTGATAAAACAGGTTTCCAATTAATTATAGAACAATAGAAAATAATAATACAAATAATAGAAAAACATGCTTATTATAATTTATTTGAGTCATTATGCAGTATTATTTATTTAAAAACATGAAATGTATTGTAGATTTATATTGATAATTCAAGCAATTTATTAATAAAAAAATAGAAATATTTAAAATCTTAACTCATCGCATAATTTATCGCATATTCGTTTAGAATAAATTTTTTGCTTTTTGTACAGGATTTGTTAATGTATAGTCCAATAATAATATAGTTTTATAGAGATATACATTAATTTTAATGCCATTATTTATCTATAAAAGAAAAGAAATATATTTACCGATATAAAAAGGTAGATATAGTATTTGAGTCCTAATCATAATCATATTTATAGTTATATATGTATATTTATAATTCTTCTAAGAGTTCAATAATGCAATTTTGATATCAGATTTTATATTTAATTAAATTTTTTCGCATATACTATAAAAAATTTTTTAACTTACAATACAGAGCAAGAATGTAAAGAAATTAGAATAAACTTAAGTATTTATATATAGTGTATTTTACGCATATTTTAATAATTTATGCAAGTTGTTTTTTACACTAAAATTAAATATAACTTTTTTATAAAATAAAAATTTCTAAACGTTAATTTATTTGCGACTTCATTGTCAATAATTAATAACTGTAATATAAGTATACGATTATTCATGCTCAGCTATAGTTATAGATATTAACGTATTTTTATGTACGATGTTATGAACATGTAAAATTTGTATTCATGAGTTGATAAATAGTATCTGCATAAACATATGTTGGTACTTATAAATACGATAATAATTATTACATTTTAGTTTAAAATTAATTTGATTCATGTTACTACATTTCTTATAAAACACATATAAAATAATAGGACGCAATCTTTTTTGATTAATCCTTCAAACAATATAAAATATTTAAAATAAAATTCTAAAAATATAATTTTAGATAGCTAATTTAAAAAAAGAGAATGATGATAATTAAATCATAATAATATCGTGCAATGCTTTTATTATTTCACTTGCGATTCATAATTATATAATTAACAAAGATAATATTTTATTAATAATCTACCTTGAAAATTTTCAATTATTAACATATTTGTAATGTTACTATTAATATTGAAAAAATTAATTTTAATGGCTTTTTGCTTACTTCTAAATAATATTAATTCATAATCACTTTTGTTGAATTGCTAACTTTTAAATCATTTTTAAAAAATATCGCTATTTCTGGTTATATAAAATACGATAGAAATATGATACAGGTACAATGTATGTTATATTTTGAACTCGACTAAGATCAATCAACCCAACAAATTTTTATTAATTAAATCTTTTAGTTTTATAAATTAATGAAAATTATTGACTTAGATAATATATTATTAAATGAATTACAAATTATAAAAGAAAAGTAAAAGAAGCTCTTCTGTAGTTGGTATATGTAACTAATTTATGAAATAAAATTTAATTATTAAAATATAAAAAATATAATATTGTATTTTATAAAATTATATGGATTAATTTGTAGAGTTCAAAAAATATATTTCCTTTTTTTAAACATAAGATAATTACTTATTTTTATAAATAAAAAATTCTATTAATTTATAAGAAAATTCAGAAAAATATTTCAAATAATTTTATTATATTGACTAAAAATTTGACGTTAATAAAATTGTTTTACAATTATATAAATAATTTATTAATTTACTTTATATTATATACATGTAAAGTTTAATCAAACTTTTCTATCAACAATTTTGATGATCTAATATATTTATGAAATTAATATGTCAAAAGAATTTTTTATTTGACTCTATTATTTTCTAATTCCAAGTTTATATATTTGAATCACCAAAAAATTAAATCACTCAAATTCATTGTACGCTTGGTACTTAAATCTAGTAACAATACAAAATATTATAAATGTATTAAAAATTTCTGTTATTTCTTCTTTTCTTTATGATATTATTTTGTTTAAGAACTTGTTATTTAGAATAATGATATTCATTGAAATGAATAGTATTATGCTATAAATTTTTTTTATTATTTATATAGAGCATAATTTCTTTTGATATAGAATTAAAACGGGCATTTCAATGCTATATAAAACATAGTAAAATTTTGTATACAAACAAGAAAAAATATTTGATTTTTGTTCAAAAGCAGATCTCAATTTATGTAACAATATAGGAAGACGAGGAATATCGAACGGAAATATTCGCTACATCGACCTTGGAGTACTGTGCCAGTAGCAACGCGAACGCTTTTTGTATGGTTCACGGCTCACAGCGTTAATAACAATACTTCGATTCACTTATCGTTGTCTACGTTTCCAGTGGTGAACTTTTTCCCCGAAGCTCCATTTGAATCTCTTCCAAGCTCTTTCCCTCGGTCTCCGGCACAAACAAGTAGATTAAGAGCCACAAGAACGATGTTATTGCGGCGAAGCACCAGAATGGCACGTATGTGCCATAAGATTCTTGTAGTATCTAAACGTAAGGCAACGATGTGAAAGATAAAGAATGAGTAAAAGATTGAGTTGAAGAAACGAGAGATCTATGGATAAACGGCGAATGAAAAAGAGGAGTAGAGCAGGAAAAAAATGAAAGAGTGCGGATGGAGAAGAAAAGACACAGATAGGAAAAGAACGAGTGACTAATGTAATAAACATGAGCAATCAAACTAATAATTATTATCGGAATTTCAAGAAGTCAACGAACGTCGATAGATGTAATTTTCTCAATTTTTAGTTGAATAAACGTCAATAATGAAATGGAAATATGAAATGCGTTGATTAATCGAATAAAATATCATTTTAAAAAAATTCTAGTAATATTATTCTGATATGTTATTATTAATTTTTAAATTAAATTTTTATATTAATAAAGAGATACATTTCATTATTATCAAATGTAATACTTAACTTAACTTTTTTATTCTATAATATTTTTCATTAAAAAAATCCAAATAATTTCAATTTTTTTAATTCAATTTAAATATAAATAATATTTATATTTTTTAAATGCTTAATATAAAATTCTTGATTAATAAAACAATGATATTTAACGTTACGTATATCGCGAAGAAAACTCATAAAATTTTAGCAATTACGTTATTGTTGAAGTAATCCATTTTATTATTGTATTATTGTAAAATAATACCGAAAATAAAAAAACCTGTATTTATAATGTAATTATCATACTAATATTTAAAAAAATACAAATATATTTTCTTAATAAAGTTTTGTAAAAATAAAAAATTGATAAAGTATTATAATCTACGATACCTGATAAATTTCTACAACTAAAAGACTTCCTATGGCGTAGAAGAGCGAGCAATAAAGAGCCGCTGGTACTTTAACATCCATTGGAAATATTTCGCTGATATAGCTTAGTGGCAGTGGATTGAGAGCTACACCGTAAGCTAAAGCGTAGATCATGATGAAGAGAGTGGGTACCCACTTTATACCTGAGACGTCGACTGCCCAACTCTTCAATGTGAAAAAGCTCGCAACAACCGATAAACTTAACGCTGTAGTTGGTGCCGCGATCAATAGTAACATCCTTTTGCCTGTACGTTTAACGAGAACTACGCAGGCAAAACCAGCTACGACAATAGCCATGCCGGATGCCAGAACGCTGATTTCCGTAGACACGCCGAAACCAGCTTCTTCGAAGGTATACGATTGGTAGGCAAGAATTGGTGCTGCACCAGAAAAAATCATCGCTGCCATTAGAATACCAGTTATACCAAATGCCTTTCTGCTTTCGATTCTAACCACAGACTCGGTTAGCGAATTCCAAAACGAAATTTTTCCCGATTCTTCGCAGGAAACTATTCGTTTAATTTCCTCCAGTTCCTCTTCTACGTTATCTCGACCCAGCGACCATTTTAAAACTCGTTCGGCTTTACCTAGTCTGTTCTTTTTAGCTAAAAATATCGCGCTTTTCGGTAACCACATAAAGCTCATAAGGAACATCAATGGCACTGTTACAGCCATCAAAGACATGACCAACCGAGAAGTCCATAAGCCTATGGCATAGATCATCAACATTCCAATATTTATCCAAACTGCTAGAGATGCACTTAATGGTCCCCTTGTTCTTTTAGTACTAATTTCACCAAGATACATAGGTGTGACACAGTAGGTTACTCCCGTCCCGATACCGGCCAACAAACGGCCTATGTAGAAAGCAACGTAATCTTGGGCACAAGCGAACATAATCCAACTACTGATTTTGGGTATCGCAGCTATTAGTAGAGTCCATTTTCTTCCTATTCGGTCCATGAGTAATAGAGGAATGATCGAGCCCAAACCCACGCCTACATACATCAAGTTGATGATCCATGCTCCTTGTTCAGGTGTAACCTTAACAGACGCATCTTCGTGCTCTAATTTTGGAATCATCGGTGTGCTCCAGCCTTCGTGAAAACCACTGTCGATGATCAGAAGATTACCTATAGTGGCCCCAGTTTCAACATATTTTAAAAAATAGAGAGGAAATTTGTAGATAAATAATAAATCCAAATTTTATATAGTTAAAATTGTTGAAAATCATTTTAAAGTAATAGTATAAGCACTTTATCAAATCCTGATGATCTCTGTCTTTCGTATTAATACTAATTTTAAGATGGTTATTTGCGGCATAAGCATTTATCTCAGCAAATATAGTTAAATAATTAGTATAGATTACCATATAATGCTAATAACTAAGATCTAATACATTTATAATGAAGATTTTTTATTTTTTCAGTAAATAAATTTGTACGCTTTAAAAATAAAAAATATGTTTTGAAATGTTTACGGATGATGTACTGATTATTTGTAAAATAAATTAATTTAAATACGGAACGTATCGTAAATATAGAACGTATAATTAAAATATGGAACGTATAAAATAATAATGTCCATATAAATAATATCTCGATAATAGTTATGAAATAAATAAAATTAAGTTAAAATAATATTATCTGTACATTAAGACTCAAAAGTTAAAGAAAATATTTTTTAAACGCGTAACATTATTGATAAAATATTAAATGAGTCTATATCTAAAAGTGTGAAAATAGTGTTACGTGATTTTTTCCTGTTTAAATTTAATACCGTTCTTGAATGAATAGTTTAATTTAAAAATTAATTATAATATTAAAATTCTTGCTAAATATGTACAAAATAATTTTTAAAAATTATTACGAATATTAATTTAATCACTCATATACTAAAATATCATTCCAATATAATTTTTTTAAAATAAATATTTTCTAAACTTTATAAGTTAAATTATTTACATCATTTTGATGTTTACGCAGTTTCTTTCTTTTTTCTTATTTCTTTGATTTTTCAACTTGTTCAGGGTTATTGAGGCCATGAATATCACTATTAGTAGTACTTGCTTTATTCGTGTAAAAGTGAATTTAGTCGTGCTTCCTATTTTTCATTTCACCTCTTTTTTCATACTCGCTTATATGCAAAAACCCACAAGCCAAACTTGTCTATCATTTGTCACCTCTGCAAAAGCGTAAGCCCGTCATAAATACTTACACACAACACCGATCAGCACTTGACGTAAAAGCGAGTAATCCATTTTTTGGGTTATCTCTCTTTGCTCCTTTTTATGGAGAGCGATTTCTCATTTAATGTGGTTGACCTCTATAGAAAGAAATAATAAACTCCAACTTAATAAAAATAATAAAATTATATAAACAAAAATGCTTAGCATAATTTTCAAATTTATATCAAAACAAAACTATTTATTTCAAAATACTCAATTTTAAGTTTTTACTTTTATAAATTTTTTTTTCTTTAAAAACATTATTTGTTCAAAAATATCATAAAATTACTTAATTAAAAATGTTCTTTTGTACGAAAAGATTAATGGTAAATAATACTAGAAGTTGGATTTTTTTATAAGTTTAAGTTAAACGTATAATCATATATTTCATTTTTTACGTAATTTTAAAAATATAAATTTAATATAATCAATGCAATTATTAACAAAAATATAAATTAATTTATAAATAAATTAAAATAAAATGTATATAAAATTTCTACCCAATCATCTATCTAGATTTTCAATAACTAAAAGTGTTATGCAAATGGTCAAAGTTATATGCGTTATCCTACATTAGCTTATACCTTCAAATGTATTCATAAAAGAGAAACAGTTGAGACAAAAACAAAACTTACATTAATAGTCGTATAAATGAATTCTAATTAAAATATTTTTTAATATAACGAATATACTATTATTATTATTATTCAAAGAGATATAATGTACTTTAAAAAATATATAAATTTGTCAAAGTAAAATTGTCTATCATCTTTTAATCCATTTTTCATTCAGATTTTCAATATTTACAATAAAATTTTCATAATTCAGTATAAAGATTGTAAGGAATGTTTTAATTAATAGTTACTTAAAATTGCTTTGGTATTTAAAAATAATTAATCAAATTATTAACAAGGTGAATAAAAAAATAAAATGAAATAAATTTCCTGCTTCTAATTTAAAGTCAACTATTGTGAGCAAATACTATGTAAGTTCATTAAATTATAATTGTATTTAGATTTATTTTATTGATTTAATCACTACATCAATTTCCATTTAATCCATATTCATTCCAATACTAATTCTTTTCGAAATACAGAAGTTGTTTATTCGTATATATAATTGTATATCAGTATGTCTTAATAAATTATTCTAAGAATATTTATTGTTTTCAATTATTAATATCAATATAAAATAATATAAACAACTTTACAATTTTTGATTGATAACACAAAAAGTTTATAAATCGTTGATGAGACTAATAAAATTTTTCAACAAATATTTCAGCTGTAAACGCATCCTGTATAGGCAACTATCTCTAAAACTATCGATTATCAATTTACGGCTATTGTTAAATTTGGATGGCAAAAGCATTCAAAACGATCATGGCGAAACTTGGGTGCACGATCTTTTGCATCCTTGTTCAAATAGAAAATAATGCTGGTGTGCAATTACGCTTCATAAAATCTGTGAACGGACGGTTTAGCATTGGATGAGTAGTTCAACTTCCGAATCAAATTTGCGGTTCAGCTTAACTGTCAAAAACGAATTTCTTTCTCTCATATATATTTTAATTCAAGTGTATTCCGTTACATATCAATATAAATAAATAATTGTACATATTGATCTGAGTACATAATTGTAGAGGTATTATAAGTAGTTAAATAACGACGTAAATGTATTTTGTTCAATAATTTTATTATATGTTATATTAATTATTTATAGAATTCAACTAGAGTGAAATTAGTGATTTAAAAATTTTGGTTTTATGATGAAATAATCTTTATCTCATTAGTCTAAGATCAATGAAATTTATTACAACATTTTTTAAATATTACAGTTTTCAAGTAAATGTGTGCTCTATAAATTAAATTGAAATACAATAGTGCTGAAGAGAAAATTAGCAATTAAAGTTAGTAGCTTTCTGTAAAGTATGTAAAGTTAGATTGGTTTTAATAAGCATTAAAACGATTATATAAAAAAATATAGAATAATTAGTATGCTACCGAAATCTTAACTTATGTATGATCTAGAAGAATAAGTAAAAATATAAAATCGAACACAAAATAAGTGAGAAAAGTTTAAACTTGTTATATATAAATTTAAGGTTCAATCATGAAAATTAAAAATATAAAAATTATCATTGAAAATGAAATAGAATCATTTAAATATGAAAGTTTCAAGTGATTCAAGTTAAAAAATTTATGTAAAAATAAACTTATCTTTTCTTCAATTATATATTCTTATTTTTACAAGTAGCAAATTAAGTTTGTTGGTAATAAAAATTTATCATAAAATATTTCATTTAACAAAAATTTTTTTAATTAAAATCTAAATTTATAGAGAAAATAAAATGACGAAATTTTTTTATTCTTTTATAAACCTCGAATCTTCAATATTAAAAGAAAAATATTTTGTTTAATTAAATAAAGAATATTTATTTTATATGAATAAATAATTGTTTGTTTTTATTTTTATTTAAAAAAATTAAGTATTTGATATATTTTAATTTATCTTACATAAATAATAGTAGATTTTTTAATATACTTTCTATTTCATAATATGTATATTTATGATCATACATGATCATATTAAGTATATTTTATATAAGTATATATATAATATATGATATTCTTAAATATACATCATATATAAAATTTATATTGCATCATTTGTTAGTCGCCAATTTTAAAACTTTATGAATGTAAGTGTAATTGAAATTATACTAATTTTTTTAAATAGCAAATACCCATATTTTTTTACTAAAGCTAATTTATATTTATCAGTATAAAAAATTATATTTGTTAAAAAAATATTTTTTTATAATATAATTCGAAATTTTTAATATAACTTTTTGCTTGGATTTTTAAATATATTTTTCATACAATATCTTTTGTACCACTGAGTAAAATGCTTTTATAAATTTTTATGATATTACAGTACTTATACAGTACTAATAAAAATAACATAGATTTATAAATGAAATAATGACTGAGATCAACTATAATTTCATGAAGAGGCTTAATTAAGGAAATGTCCTTCGGTTTTGAGTTGGCACAATTCGACATTGTCGCTCTTGTTTAGTACCTTTACTAGTCTTAGCCACTCCAACCTCGTTGGCTTAACTTGTGTAGAAGATACGCAGCTTGTAATTTGTTCGAGGAAGATATCAACTTGACTTTCTCGAAACTGTGCATGACCAAATCCATGTTATTGGGTGATATAGGAGCTGTTCTTACATCTGTACGAGTTTAATTACAAAATGTATTCACTGTTTTGTATTTTTAACGATTTCACTCTGTTTTCAATTCTGTATATCATCTCTATTATTATTCCGCAAACGAGTGAATCTGATTATCAGGTTCTAAATTATCAAATCGAAATTCATGTGGATCTAATATTTTTTAAAAACTATAGTATAGTAGAAAATGAATTTTGTACGATCAAATCGAATATCTGTCTGGCATACAATTTTCTGTTTTTATTTACACTTTTATTATGAGTATCAGTTTACAATCTTATCATAAATTTATTTTAGGAATTATTTTATAATTAATTTTCTTGTTACTTCCTGATAATAGTATCCATGATAGTTTTGAATATGTACATACATAAAATAAGTTAATTCTATAAAATCTATTGCATACTGAACCTTTGAATGAAAATATGTAAATTAAATTCACCTGTATTGCTCATGTTTATTCCAATATTAATTCTGCGTACTCAAACAAACTTTTAATTACAATGTTTTCACATTTATCATTTTTATTATTGTTGTTATTTTGTATTTTAGTAATAAAATCTATGAATATATCCATATTTTAAAATTAAATTTATGTATGCATTATAGAATTAATGAGTTTTTTTAATTTTTTCTATAACCATAAATAAAATTTGAGCAGTCAAAATGTGATAAATGTGAATATTGTTCAAGTTTGTACTTATATTATAAGCATTATCGTGATAAAACATGATCATATTAATTGATATCAAAAGAACACGATAAAAAATAATTATCCTTAGCGCTAAAATATTTGTAAAAATATATCGATGCATTATCCAATGACAGATTTAAAATATATACTATGCTTTTATGTAAATACATATCCAAATTTTATGTTTTCATAATATTTTTATGAAACTGCAAAGAAATCCCGATGATTTCAATTTTAAAAGGTTCAATTATTTTGATAATTATAGTTTTAAATGTAGTCGAAATATTGTGATCAGTACATAAATATTACTTATAATTTATAAAAATTTGTACAAAAATGAATAATATATAAAATTTTTCAACAAAATACTTTAAAGTATTTAATAGCAATGTAAAAAATTTCAAAGAATATTATTATTAAAAAATACAATGTATCTCAATAATGAAAGATGAGGATTTCTATATCTGTAAATAAATTCTAATATATGAAATAATTGTACTGTATATGTTTTTTTTACTTTTATTACATTTATTTATATTTATAATTATATAATACTTAAAGTATATATTAGAAATTCTATTTATCGATATTTTTAACTATGTTTATATTTTTTAATAATAATAATAATGCTTTTAAATCTATTTAAACATTTTTCATTTTAAAATAATTATTTTGATAAAAAAAATTCAGAAAAAAATTTGTTTCAAATTAAATATGCCAGTAAGCATTAGTAAATTAAGAGTAATAAATTCACTTGTCTAAATTAATATGATATTTAATGTATACATATTTTACGTAATCTATTATCAACGTATTTCACAAAATCATATGAAATACATAAAGATATTGTAATAGTTTAGATATAATAATTCTAATTGGATAAATATTCGCTTAATTTCAACCAACATATGTTAGATAAATTTTTTATATTTTCTTGGCAACTATAAAAATGAATAAGATAATCTCCTATACATATGACAATAACCAAGGACTTGAAAATTTAAGTGGAATTACAGAATTCACAGTTCCTAATATTCATTCATTAGTTCAGTAGAACTCGCGAATTCTAAAAGCTTCGATAGGAACCATTAATGACGACCTTAAGAAGCTTACGTATACCGATAATTTTAATATTCAATTAGTATATTTGTCATATAAGCTTTGTTTTGAAATATTGTGTGTTTTGAAATAGTTACAATTAATAAATGAATACATAAGCAGGTAATATTGCTTTGAAATTGCTGTTCAATGTTCAATTAATAAGAAAATTATAAGTACATCGAGAAATGTAAATTTTTACGTTCAATATGTATACAGTATACGTGAACAATTAAAATATAAATCAGAAAACAATTCACATGACAGAATATGCATTTTTCTTGAACAAAGGATAAACTAAAATTACTGATAAATCTATTGTTCATTTTTAGCAGCAAATTGTAAAATATCGATCGACAACGCACTTAATCGCAATTGCATTGTACCGTCGGGTTGGCGCGGAGGAAAATCCAGGGGCGGTTTTCCAATTCATGATATATGACGCTCGGCTTAAGTTGACAAGAAATCGATACGTTCATGGAATAAAGAAGCAAAACAGTTGGGGCATCGGTGAAAACAGCGCCGAAATAAACCGCAGCGTTGCCTCTTGCTTTTTTTACCCCGATCGTATACAAAAGTATAAACATCCTTCGCGGACGTGGATGATCGATCGGATCCTCTCAAGGCCCCCTCCTACGCCTCAGTCGCTCGTCATTGTTCTTGAGTGCGAAACACTGCCTAGTTTTTTTATAAAACGGCCGGAAGTAGATTGGTTTCCCCGGTATTCGATCGCTCGTCTAACTCGTTTCGCTCTTGGTCATTCTTTCATCGACGGTAGCACGCATGACGAAACAAATGCGCGTCCGAAACGCGCCAGCCGAGCTTATGGATCAACGGGTTGACCGTAAAATGCGCGGATAAGTGTTACATATGATTGGATAGACCGGCGACAGCGACGCTAGCTTCCAACCCATTGTTTGTGCGCCGCCCGTGTGGGAGACGGCTTGTTTGCCAGCCAGAAACCATGTCTACCTGTCGGAACTTCGGTTTGTCTCTTACTGCTTGACCTGCTTTTTCTAAAATGACTTTTACTTCTTCGATAAACTCGTTTCTTCTCCTGCCATAGTTTTTTCTTCGTCTTTCTTTTTTCTTTAATGTTGCGGGAACCTATGATGGAGTTAACAATTTTTTTATAACTCTTTTCGAGACATTGATCTATTTTAAAATAAAAATGAAGAATAAAGAGGCTTTCCGCTGTAGATAACTTCGCAGAAAAGAGTGTTTAAGAATATGGTGTATTAACCTAAATGATAAGCATTTTAAATTTATTTCTATGTGAGCACTTCAAGATAGTATTTCAAGATATTTTTAAATATCACAGGTAACATATATCTTAACTTTCGCTCGTATTGACTTCTGTTAGACACAACAGGAGTAGAATATTGTGACATTTTTTGATACATTATATTCATTCGATATTTTTTTAATCGTATTTTAAGTTAAAAATTTTTTTCGTCACTTTTACTCAACATGCATTTTCTATTAGAGTATAATACTTCAGAACGATATTCGAGATTGAAATATTCCATTTTCTTAATGAATTATTACATAATTATATATTACAAAATATATTTCTATACCTTTAACATTTTAACACTTAGAAAAAAGAAAATTGAATAAAATTATTTATCTAATTTCCATTATTAAAATAATATTGTATTAAAATTTATTCTATTTATGAAAAAATCTTAAGATATAGTTTCAATATCAATTAGTTTTTTTCAATGTAGAAATTATTGATATTCAGGATTAAAATGAGTTAGAAAAATACTTAAGTATAATTAAATTTATCATCGGTCTATAATTGTGATGAATATTTTATGTAAAAATATAAAGCGTTCAAAAAAATATTTTTAGTATTCAATTTAAAAATATATCAGAATATAATTAATTAAAAAACCATTTAAATGAGACATTTATAATTTTCTTAAGAATACTTTTATAAGTGTAATTCAAATAGTAACATGAAATTTGAAAACAGTTAAAATAAAAATAAAATTTTTGAAATAATATAAATTGCTTTTATTTCAAAAATAATAGGTTTTTAAATTTTTTGAATGTTAAGTAATTTAATAAATGATTAGATAGATTACATGTCTACTGATATTCATATTCTTCGTAATTGCATAGCAGACAAGTAAAAATTATTAGCTTACAGATACGTAATAATTAACGTCATTACGATCATCATTTACCAATATAAAATGTATGTATAAATTTACACTTTCTCTCTTTTTATCTATCTATACATCTTTCTTTTTCACTATATTGCTTTCTTTTATTAATATTTTCATTATTAGTCATTTTTATTATCAGAAAATGACATTACTAATATTGCTTGTTTATGGCCTTTTGATGTCACAACTTTTTCTCTTTCAATATCAAAATATTACAGGATTTAGAAGAAATTTACATGCTAGCTGAGTACATTTAATTAATTTGAAAATGACTAGTAACTATAAATGAAATTTATTACATTACCATATTTTGCGTAGGTATGATTTAGCATTTGGAAAATTATAATATCTAATTTTTAAATTTTGATTATTCTAGATGATTTTGATTGTATATCTTTATAAATAATTAATTTATACCTTTTATGTAATAGATATTTCAAATAAATAGTAAAAGTATATGAATTATCAAATAAATATTTTTTAAATTATGAACTTGTTTAAAATAGAATCGCTATAAAAGTTATAAACTAAATTTACAACAAAGCCTTAAAGATAAAAATTAGTTTCATACGAATTACTTGGTTTTTTAAATTTATAAATAAATTCATATGAATTATTATCTATGAGTCATACTCATTATATAATTTAAGTATATAAAAAAATATTAAATTTTATACTTCTAAAAATGTTTTTTGTGCATATTTAATAAAAAATAGTCGAAAATCTTTTTTATTTAATATATTTAAATTATATTAGGTAATTAAAAATTATATTTTTAGCAATATTGATTCAGAAAATAATTATTTATTTTTAGAAATTTCAATTGCATTAATAATTTATAACATTAATTTTTAATTTTTAAAAAGAATAGTAACGAAACATAAATAAAAGTAGTGAGCTATAATAGTTAAAATTTTAAAATGTATGTACAATTTTCGTGGATAATTTATTTAATCAATAATTTTCGTCTTTAATATATTTTTATTACGTGTATATTAGAACCTTCCAAGTGTATTATTATTAACTATTATATTTAAAAAATAGAATAAAATAATCATAAATTATTAGTTTTGAAAGAGCCATGTACAAATAAAATATGAGAATCTTGATAACTCAAATTCATATGAACACTTGTTAAAGAGAAACCAAAGTCTCAAACTGATATGTTTCATTTATAATTATTTATAATTAATGCATAAAAGTAACTGCGGCATATTTAAAATATTCATGAAATCTGAATAATTGATTATGGTTTATCAAGTTCTCATTATGTAAGTATTATTATTCAAGGTTTAGATATCTTACTAGCCCTGATACAAGAAAGGTAAAGATATATCTACTTTAAAAAACGAAAACTAAGGTTAAGATAATTTAAGAAAAATTTGTTTTCAGTAATTTTTACTATTAAATAAAAAGTGATATATTTAAAAAATTTTAAAGTTTCTATTATAATATAAAGTTTCCATTATTATATCATCTAATATAAAAACACTACAATTATAATTCAAAAAGATGATTTTAAAATTATATATATCATATTAAAATTATAAAAAGGAAATAAAACTATTTTTTAGAAAACCTAATAAATTAACTTAGTTCCTCTTAAATAAAGATTGAAGTATAACTTTAAAAATTAATTTTAAAGTTTTCATATCATTTACGAATTCTAAAATTCAATTTATTTAGTTTTTAAAATAATTTCAGAGAATTTTATTTATTCAGTGATAATTATAATTTATTTGGAAACTATAAGTTTATAACATTCAATTTAAAATTACTAATGAAAAAATATTAAGATATTAGAATCATTTTATTTTTTTCCACGTTATTAAAAATAAATTAATTACTGCTTTCTCATAGGTTTTTCTCTTATTACTTTCACTTTCTTTCTCTCTCTGTCTTCTACTTCTTCTTCCTCTCTAACTATCTATCTCTCCATTTAATTCTGCTTTACCATTCCTTGCCAACGAGACAGTAACAGTTCAATTAATTAAACCTCACTCGAAGTATACATTAAGCATATCAATTACATCTGCGTCAACTACATGTGTCAATCATGAACATCTATATAGTTGTAAACCTTGACTATTAACGATACTAATCGTGTTGCAATTCATACAATTGAGGATGAATTACTAAAATTGAAAAATCACTTAAAATATAGGAAATCGAAATATATTTCCATTTACTTTGTATCACATCTATTGAAGATATAGGTTTCGTAGATGTGATTAGTATCGTAAAAAACATGAATTATAAAATTAAATTTATCATAAATAAGGAATTTCTTTAGCTTAAGTTAGAATAGTTATCTATAAGGCAAATTTTATAACTTGTATTGCGTACATAGAATGTATCAATAGAATACTTTGATTCTAATTGTGAAAAGAGAAAAGCTATATACATTATTCTAGAAATTTACATTCCGTACTATGCAAAATGCTTTGTTTAATTAATTGTATATCTTTTAATTTATTCCAAATAGACAATTTTTCAATTTTAATAAAAAAATTCTATATATTTATTAATATTTATTCATGATTTGTAATTTATAGATTTGCCGAAATGATTGCGATTACTATAATCAAGTACATTCAACTTCAATCTATTAGAAATTTTTTTTATAATTTACATGAATCTAAATGATTTTAAAAAATGATAAAGATAAATAAAATATATCAATTTATGATTATAACAATTTAATCTCGCAATCTCCGACTATAATACAATTTGCATTTATGATTAACTAAAAATGCATCCGATCGATCGACAATTTACATATTCATAAAGATATCATAGCATGTACATTAGAATATTACACGTATACGTATTAATAAGTGACTAGTGATATTAACATTTATAATATTCTTTTAGAATTTTTAGCATTAGAAATTGAAATATTTAATTATTTTATCAATTTCTGACAAAAGAATTTAACAAAATATTTTTAAAACGAATAATTGATAGTTTATAAATTATCAATTCGAAAATATTACATTTCAGGCAAATATTTAAACTATAAAAAAATATCAAAATAAATTGAATAATATTTTTTTAATTATATTCAAAAATATTAAGGGCAACACTTTTAAAAACACTTATAACTTACCGAAAAGGCAATCTTAACAGAAATAAAGATAAAAAATGAATTCACTGTTATATTTAAAATATATTTTGTTCATGATCACAATAAGTATAATTCTATTATTTTCGGATAAAATAAAATATTTGAATGTACATAATTTAAATGTTAAATCGAAAGCAATAATATTTATCGCGAAAACAAATTACATCCGGATTCATCGTCCTGAGATCGCGGCACATCTCCGCCAGCTGTTAATACGCAAACGCGTGATGTCGCGACGTATTTGCAGGATCACAACGGAACGAAGTCAAAGCAAAAATACACAGGTAGCTAGTTGATGCTCGACGATTATATGAAAAAGGCGTCTATCCTGGTCTACCCCCCACTCTATCATATTTGTGACCGTGTAAGAAGTCTCACCGGGGGCTGCCATTATTATTGGAAATGTTAACTTTTCCTCCTACATATAAAAACGCTTGCTTCGACCTCCTGTGCGTAGATACTTCTATATTCGAGTAGGGGAAATTGAATAGAAAGGAATAATCTGGAAGTTACTATTCCAATGGAATCCGGTCCATATAATATTCTACATATTTGACGCATAAAAATACAATATGTAAATACAATAAATAAACGTATTGTAATAAGGTTATTTTTTAAATCAGATTTCGATGGTTAAAATTTTAAGAATAATATATTGAAGTACAGGTCTAAATGGCTGTAATAAAATTAATACTTATATTCAATAAATAACAATGTGCTTTCTAAATAAAATAAATAAAACATTTATTTATCAATTTTCTTCAAAATACATTACGAATAAAAAGAGAGTTTATTCGACTAAAAGAATTTTGTAATTGTTCTTAATAATTTTTTATGAAAATTAATATTGATATGACTATTTGATTTCTATAAGTATTCAAAATATTTAAAATTTTAAAATAATATTATATATGTATATATATTATAAAAAGTATTTGACATAAATTTAATTATTATCTACGCTATTTTAATAGAAATTATTAGATTCAATTTATATTTTTTCTTCAAAATTAATATATTTATTAAATAAGTAAAATTAGTTTACCAAATTTGAATGGAATTTTTCTAACATGTAATTTATTCACTGATTATAGAAAAATTCTTTAAAAATGTTTTTAAAAATAAAATTCACTTGTGCTTTAAAATAGTGAAAAAATGGTCCAACTATACGAATTTTAATTTTATTTACATAAAGATTTAATTAAATATTTTTTAAATATGTTAATTAGATATAAGTATTTAAAAATTTCTTTTTATAAAAATATTATTTAAAAAATACTTCAAACATATCCTTCTAAATTTCTCTTATCTTCAGTTTAATGTCTCCAATAAAAATATTTCTTAGATTTAGCTTGTGACATTATTAAATATATCGATTTTAACTTTAAGTTTTTCTTTAAAAAATATTTCATGAAATATTAAATTATATATTTATATATCTTTAATTACTAGTTTAATTTTTAAATCATTTATATTCCATTACACCTTTACGTCACGTCTTACTCTATCGTAGTTAAAGTTTACCGAAGATTCTCATTCGTTCAAGATAGCTGAGATCAGGACGCAAGTTACTCGATTCCAATTAAATTCTTTATATACTTCGTTTGTTTCCTTACGTTTTTAATAAATAAAACAAATTACATGTTTTATTCTAGTTACATGTCTGTTGGTTGTAAAATCGTAGAAACAATGCTCGATTTTTCTATTGATCGTTGATTTTCTCTAACAAGAATAAAACTATAATTTCATTACTTATTTGAAAGAAAATGAAGTAGTTGGTATATATGATCATATTTTAATGGAGTTATTGGATATTTACTATAACATAGTAGTTCAGGAATAAAATTTTTTTGATTATTTTGAACTTGATTACTTTGTACGTTGATATTTGCACTTACAAAATTAAAACGAAATAGTACATCCCTTAATAAGAAAAAATACATTTTATTATAACTAAAATATTATATTTTTAAATAATTATTATAAATTATGACACAAAAAATAAAATTGATAATTCTAGTTTTCTGGAAAATTCAGATGTAAAATAATAGCTAATTTCATATCATAATTATTTATTTTATATATTTTATTTACAGATACACTTTTACGCGAAGATGATGAAATAAAAAAATTTTTTAATTTTTATGCTTATATAATTTACATCGAATTGAATATGAACTAATATGAGCTAATTTTTTAAAAAGTTAGATCACTTAAAATAATTGTACTTACATTTGAAATATGTTTAAATACTATTAAGTTAAAAAACTTATAAATGTAATGGAGTATAAATTTAGAAACATCTCATCAATAATAATGTAAAAGTACCGATAAGTTTCTGTATTAACTTCAAACCCTTTTAAAAATTCATTCGATTGATATTACTTTCAAATTTTAAAACTCATTTCATAATAATTTCAATGAAAAGTTTAATTTTTCAAAATAACTACATAAATAAGGGTCATGAATTAAAAGATTCATTAAAATAAACATTTATTTTAAAAACATAAAGTATATATTTAGTTTAAAAAATCTCATGGTTATCAATATATTCAAATAGTCCTTATATATATATCCTTTTGATCCTTGTATTAATTTTCTTTTATCAAAGCCTCAAATATTTTTTAACAAAATTATGAAGCCATTTCATTTATTGGCAAAATGCTCCTGGGCATAATTGGTAAGTCTAGAAATATAGCTCTGATAGCGCAGCGACGCTGTCCCTAAAGTATATTTGCATTTGCATTCGGTAATTAAGCTCCTTCCAAATTCCCGCCTAGTATTGTCACCATTTTGCCAAGGCTCTCACGACTGCCAACCGTGGTCTTATCGTGTTTCCACCAAAGTAGAAGTTATGCACATGCAATAGTCAAATCGTTTGTTATATTGGGAATACTATTCTTCGAAATAATTATACGAAACCAATCTTCACCTTTGTCTTAAGGTGCAATATCGATCTATATTTTTAAACAATAGATAATTTATTGTAAAATATTTCACAATTATGTTTTATTTAGACAACAAAATGAAGATAAATATTTGCGTATTAGAGAGAAAAATTTTTGGTAATCTTATTTCTTGTCAATGATCTAGAAACAAATTAGAATCTAGAAATAAATTATTTAAATCTATAAACGAAATATCTTATTCAAAAATGATCATACTTACACATTTGAACAAATTTTTTTCTTATAAACTTATCGATGAATTAGATTAAATTAAAATATTTTTATTCGATGATGCTTTTTATGACAATATTTTTTTAACCTATAACTGTTTTAATTCATTTTTATTTATGAAGGTAGTAAAAATTCTGAATTATATTCTGGAAGAATCATAAATAATTTATTTATATATTTAAACCGTAAGTCAAATTTATCATTTCAAATTATCAATATTTTTAATATATTGCTTTATGCTAAGTAACCGATTCAATATTCTTAAAATTGCGACTATAAGATTGTCGTTTCAGATAAGTTAATAAAATAAATAAATATACATATAATTAAAAATAATATTTATAATTTACTGATGAAAATTGTTTTTTAATATAATTACACAAATATTATAAATAAAATTTCATAAATCTATTTAAATATCCATTAATAAAATTACTCTTGATAAATTAGAATTACTTCCAGACTTCAAAATATATTCTATATATTCTATTTAAATATATTCTACACTTATATTTTCGAAAAAAAATATTTTTCACAGACTTAGATAAAAATCATTATTATTTAAAAAATTTATTAAGAATTTAATAAACAAAATAACATTGTTCTTATGAAAATATTAACTGTAAATTAGTCTTACTTTACTCATAGATCTTCAAATATAAATCATTTCCTTTCTCTCTGTATCCTTCATTTCAAGGTTATTTAATTGTTACTTCAAGAATATTTAATTAAAATTTTATATAAATACTTTCCTAGTCATACAGTTTGGTTTTTTCAAGAAAAAAAATTTCATATATAGTTTTTTTCTATTTAAAATGTAATTAATCAAAATAAAATCTGAAGTTTATACTACTTTTGTAATACCTTACATACGTATAAATTGTTTATTAATGTTGAATTTTTTATTGAATTTAAATTTAAAAAAAAATATATATATAATAATATATATGAACTATTATAAAATATAGTTTAAAAGGTATAATAAATATAATTTTTTGTCAAATATTTTTAAAATTGTTTTAATTTTTATTTCTTATATCTATTAATTCTCAAAATTTGTATCAATTTCAATAATCATTGTAAAGTTTTATTTAAATAATTTTGTAAATTATAAAGTTTTTTTTAGATAACTAATTACTTAAATATTTTATTGTACTTTTTATAATAAAGTTTTTGTAATATTAGATTAAATTTAATAACAAACTGAAAAAAAAATAAAATAAAAAATAATAATAATTTAATAAAATATAGTAATGATCATAATTACTGCTGGTATGGATTTAAATGTTTAAAATATTTTCTATCTTGAGGGTACATTTTATCTAAAGCAAAAATATGTTGAAGTGTTAATATACACCGATTTTATTTTTAATAATATTCTATAGAAATATGATATTATAAAATATAATATCGCAGAATCTTATTTCCTTGAAAATAATTTTTACTTCAATGAAGTGACTTTATAATTCATTTATATTTGTTAATAAAAATCTGAATTTTTCTTTAAGCCTAGTGAATAAATTATTTATTATTAATCAAACGAAGTTTAAAAACTAAATGAAATGATTCATTTAATTTTATGAACTAAAATATGTTTTAAAATATATAAATTATTAATTTAAAGAGGAAGTTAAAAATTATATAGAAATATTTATTCGATATTATATTAACATAAATTAAAAATAATATCTTATTCAAAATTTTTTCACGAAAATTATATTTAATTATTTTTCAAATGTACTTAAAGTATAATATCTTATATATTTTGGTTTTATTTATCCATTATCCAGTTATGTATATATACGTATATAAGTAATTATGTTTATACGTGTAATATTATTGTTGATGTTGTGTAAATGTTCATGAAAATATAATCAATTCTTAAAAATTATTATAATTAGTATTTTTAAATTTTTAATAACAAAATATTATCTGATGTGGACTGAATATTTTAATTTAGATACAATATTTTGTAAAAACCTTATTTAATAGTTAATTAAATTAAATTTGTAATTAAAAAATAGAGAAACATAATTGATTTCTAGATTATAGTGTTCTTAATATACTATTCTCCAAAACAGTCTAAATTCAATGATTTTTTTAACATTATTAAAGAAAATACAGTACATGATATGAATAAAATCCTTATACATTATTTATAAAAAGAAATCAGCTAATAACACATTTGATAAAATAATGTTTGAGATTAAATAAGAGTATTTAATATCATAGCTTTATTTTAATTAAAGACTTGAACGTATTTGAATAAAAGTACTTAATTTTGTGTTTGAATTTTGTATAAATAGTATATAATCATTGTATTAAAAGTATTTAATATCATGTACAGTTTGCAAAAGAAATAATATTAACTGAAAATAATATATTCCAAATTGTCTAACTTGGCAAATTTTTTAACTGTATGGACATTCATCCATAATTACTTGACATTCGCCTTCCCTGTTATCCTCATTTGATGTCCTTTGCTCGATTTACCTCTGATTTCTCAAAAGCTACATTGGAGTCTGGTGGTTGCATCGTAATACAGGTTTATTCTTACAAAGCACATCGATTAATCACGTTGTCCTGTCAGACTCTGTTTCGCACCAACGGTTTGGCGTTAATTACACGCGCATAGAACTGGAGGCGTAGGCCGTAGTTCATCAAATTTTTTGGCGAGAAAAAATACCCCGCGTGTATTTGCCTCGTTACCTACATATTTATTTAATGATGTAGACATGTTTTTTCGTTGACATCTGCAACTAATTTATCATTTACACAATGAAGGAAAATTATTGTTGTAGGTACATTCTTTTTTACTTTTTATACACCTCCACAGTGAATTTTCAATGCCATGTTTATGTTTGTATGTTCTTTTCAGAATTCGATTATTTTCGCTACATATAAGTAAAATTCAATTTTTTAGAATCTAGAACATACTATAAATGAATATTTTATAAATTGTTAGTGATTCATTCTCTGACCTTAATTTATTTTCTGAATTAATATGTGAATTTAGAACATTTTTTAATTACAAAATGCAATCTTTAGTTAGTATATAGTAATATAAAAATATAATCTAGTTTAGCCATTTAGAAGTTGACTCACACTTTAAAGTAATTATGAATTATGAATGAAGTATAGAGTATTATTTTGTAAATGTTTTATTCTAATATTTTCATAAAAAAATGAGAATATATCTGCTTGAATCAAGGATATTAATAAAGGATTTATTTTTAAATGTTTGATGTTACAAAATTAATTGTATGCATCATTATCAAATTGTAAAAATAAATGATAATAATGATTAAAATAATATAAACTGAATATTTTAACAATGAAGTATGAAATCACAATTGTACACTTAACACAATATAAGTTAATCTTTTATATCATATTAATTGAATTTCTATTTGTATAGGTAAAATATTCAATATTATTGAGTAAATAATGTTCTCTTTTAATAATGTAAATGTAAAAACGTAAACTTTAATTGAGTATTTATGGAATTGTACATTTTAGAAACAAAAGAGATCCTTCTCTTAAACATAATTTACTTAATTATACATTTTTATCGAAAGAAATATATTATAAAGTAAATAATATAATAATTTATATATTACTCGTTAAAAATATGAAATGATTATAAAAATATAGAAATAGTTTTTTTTTAACTCTAGATTTAAAATTTAATTTATAAAGAACATAAATGATTTTTACTTTTAAAAGAAAAACTCCACGAAACAAATCAATAACTAAGCGATGATAATGATGACTCCAGACTATGAATTGATAAGCCACACCGACGTTTGATATCGCAGTAACGAAAAAGGATATACGACATGAAAGTACGTACAAATTACAAGCATCTTACCAAGAATTATTTTCTTCGCGAATCTTTCCAATTCCCAGCATGGCTTTGGTCGATAATAGCAGCATGTAGCTTTGAATAACGAATCTGGAGCCGAGATACCGAAATATAAGCACGCCCGAGGCCTTTGCGATTAATCACTTCAGCACGTGGAAGCTTTGGTATTTAACTGTAATTAAACATCTATGACTGCGACCCGCGGCGCAGCCGGACTCCTCTAAAACTTTCGCGATCCATGCGATCCCGGTATTCGCGGTCAGCTTCCGTCGTTAAGGCAAGGTCGAGGGAATGAGCGGACCACGCTCGACGAAGCAATATTAACGAGCGCAAAACGCGGCGTTACTATCAGTGCTGCTCTAACTCGGACTATCGCTTGGGAGATGGAACGTATACCTCTCTCTCTCTCTCTTTCCCTTCTACACCGTTCCCTTCTTTTTGCTTCATTTGCTCTTGCGGTGCGCCTCTTCTTCTGATTGGCTTTCTTTATTGCATTATCTCTTGATATTTCTATTTTTGTCTTATGATAATATATTTTCTTTAGTAAACAATCAAGCCTCATTTTTCATTATACATTTTAATTAAACTTTGAAGTATATTTGAAGAAGTCAATTAAGATAAAGATTAAAAAATAAAAAAACTTAAACTTTAAATAACTCTTTCTCTTATTATTATTGCCGGTATTCCTATACACCAGTACACAATTTTGGTTATTTTTCTAGAGAGATAAATTATTTGTTCATATAATTAAATCAAAATTTATAGAAAGGAATTCTTTCAAAATTAATATTATAATTTCTATAAAATAATTTATAATATCTGTTACTCTCATTATAAAAGTTATTATTTTATAACATTACACAATTATTTTATATTATAAAATTAATATAGAAAAACAAAATTGGTTAAATTATTCGAAATATAATCTTATTATATATTTATAAAACAAATATTATATATAAAAATAAATAATTTTAATTAAAAATAAAAACAATAATAATATTCGTGTATTACAAAACTCAAATATTTATTAATTTGAATTCAATAATAAAATCTCTCATACAAATAAAAAACATTGTAATCATTATATGTTTGATACAAATTATCAAATTTACTATTAAACGATATAACATTTAAAAAATTTAAAAATATAGATATAAACATATTATAAAAACGCATGTTATTTAATAAGTCAGGGTTAAGATAAATAAAATCACAATAATTTGTTTATATTTTTGTATTTTCTTCAGATTTATCAATTATATAATTAAAGTAGACAGAATCAAACAGATTACTTCTTAGTATGGAACTCACAATATTTTTGCAAAAAAATTTAAAATGTAGTTATGTTCGACTAATTAATAATTTATGAACACAATAAAATTACCAAACTATTAAAATAACATTGTATAAGTAAAGTAATTCTTAATATATAATTCCGAATCATAAATAATATTTTGTTTACTACCAATAAATATTTTTTTTAAAAAATGAAAAATATTTCTTACAAAAGTACGAAAATATGTTATCGTTTCTACCTTTTAAAATAAGATTCATATTTTTTATAATATTGTTAGATGTAATGTATATAATTTTTTAATAATATAATTAAAACAAATTAATAAATTCTTTTTAAACAATACATATATATGAGTATATAAATGGAAATGCTGATATGAATATTCAGCAGTACTGATATCGATATTATCAATTGTATTCTAAAAATCTAACAAATAAATTTATGAAAAATAAAAGTTTTTAACAAAAAAACTTTATTATACATCAACTTATTAATCAAATAATATTAAAATTAAATTTTCAATTTTTTGAAATTAATGTTTTCTAATTTTAATATATTAACTGCTAATCATATAAAAATTAAAAACAAATTAAATGCGTATTTTGTTTTAATAAAAAGTTGAAAAAATACAACATTTCGTTACACTTTTAATCTTATAGGCATTACATCATAGTTTAGGCGATATTTCAAAATTCATTTTTATTTATAGATACATTTATCAATTTATAGAAATATAAGAATACTATACCACATTTTTAAGTTCGATAAAAAATTAAAACATCTTAAGCAAGATACGTACGTTGTAAATGACGTTCACTTGTATATTCATATCAGAAAAAGAATATAGTAACATTTATATGATTATATTAACAGAAAAATACTATAATCATTAAATTAAATATATTTACTTTTACTTATTAAGCTTTTCTAATCGATCAATATAAAATTTTAAATTTAATTTTGAAATATTAATCTAGTAAATAAACTTTTTTATTTTGTTTTTAGAAAGAAGTAAAATATTAAAATATGTAAATGTCATAAATTTGAATTCTTTTTTTAAGGATATTCATTAAATAATTTATAATTTATTTCTAAATATAATACATTATATATCCAAAAAGATCTTTGAATAAATTTTGAAAAATGAAAAAATTTCAATAATTCATAGTTTTTGATTAACAATCTAGTTTATTTTTTATTAATTTTGCTCTGATAATTTAATGTTTATATTATTACTGATTTTAAATTCAAAATTTTTTGCATGAGTCTATTCATAATATCAACACATTAGCTTTTAGTCAAAAAATAAATTTAAGTTTTCTAATTAATACGTATAAATTATATATTATTTATTAGCTTCATTCGTTGTTTTACAAAGCTTTTACGAAATGTATAGTAGATAAAATACATATGTTACTTCTTAATTAATATAATTTTTTATTTATAAAAATTAAAAAGAACAATTTTTTGAAATAATAAATAATCACAAATAATTTATTTCTTTGTAATTGTAAAATAAATCATTTTATATTAAAAAGAATATACATAATATAAAAAAAAAATTACAGTGTCAGAATTTAAAATTTAAAAATATAAATAAACTGTATATAAAAATTTCACACAAATTTTTGAAAATATTTATGTATTATTTCAATACTTATTTGTAGTTCTGTTTAAATTTGATTATATATATATATATATATATATATGTGTGTGTATATATGTATGAATATATATATTATTTATTTTTGATTTTGAAATACATAATTATGAAAAGCAATAGAGATAAAATCAGAAAAAATAGAAACATTTTATATATCAGATGCTTCGTAGATGAAAACGTTTATTTGATTATGTAATATTATACATATTTTTTAAGATAAATACTATAATATAATACGAATTTGTAAAAACAAAAATTATGAATTTTTAATATGTTATTATTTATTTACATCTGAATATGATAATTTGAATTTAATGTTTCTTTAATTTAGGTTAGTATAAATTTAAAGAGAGAAAAAGGGAGAGGAATGAAGGAAAGAATGGAAGAGGAGGGACAGGGAGAGAGAGAGATAGGTTGAAAGAGACTAGTTGTTCCCTACTCTGCTTGTCCTCGCTCTGATTCATATTAATGGATAACGCTATTTTCTCATTTAAGACGCCGGAACCGCCAGTTATTATTCGTCCCGAGGAACGACCGGGGCTCCAGACCGCTTTGTCATCGAGTTCGTGCTTCTGTTTAAGGATGAGAAGAGGGGATAAGGTATCACCTCTGAGATTTTTTAGCGATAGAGAAGGGTGTAATGGAATACTATAACTGGTGTTATTAATTAATAAATCAGAGTAAGAATTTTCATGACGGTTCTCGTTAATCTCTACCTAAATGTTTTATAATTTCTCTTTGTTATCGTACGCATATGACATTTTTATTGTTTTATCATCGATGATATAATATTGCGATTGTATATTACGATCAATCTTGAATCTTGTATTTTTTGGGTTTCATTATTTTTCATGTGAATTATATTTGAAAAATAGACTTATTAGTCAATTTTTTTAGAAAGTTAATGAAAAATAATCTGCTTATCTTAAATACATTAATAAAACACTAATTTTATTTTTAAATATATTTGTATTATACAGTTAAAAAATTGATGTATAATTAACCTTACTTTTTAGAGGATTTCTTTTTTTAAATAATTACAGTGTATTATTTTCATATTAATTGCCAAAAAAATCTATAAAAATAATCGTTACAGCATTTTCTAAGAGTAATTAAATTCATCTTTATTTTTTGTTGTTCATTGAAAAATTCTTGTAATGCAAAATAATTAAACATTTTATAGTTAATAATAATTTATATATGCTTATTCTAAATATTGTCTAAAATAATATTATGTATGAAAATGTGATATAACTTGATACTTATATAATTATCATTCAGTTAATACTTCATGTGTTGAAAAGAATAATCTTATTTCCATATACTTTTATTACATAGTAATAATAAAAAGTTATAACTGTAGGACTTTTTTAATATTTTAAACAATTTATACTTGAAAATAATTCATTGGCATGATTGTTTTCATCAGAAGATGCATGCAATTCAAAGTAATAGTAAATTAAAAATTCTACTTCAAAACTTTTCACATTTTCCTCGAGATAATAAATTATAATATATATGTATAAGTTAAACGCTTATACATTTAAATTATTTAATTTTTAGTTAACGATAATATGAAAAATATTTAAATGATATATATTTTATAAAAAAGTATTTAATATATTTAAATGTATTTTTAAATATTTTTTTAAATGCAAGTATTAGATATATTTAATTAGAAAATTAAGGAAAACTCAAAGAAGTTGATTTATAAATAAATTAAACTAACTGAACTTTTATATTTATATCTGAAATATTGTATAATTAATATTCAAACGCAAAAGTTATGTGAATATAATGTAAAATCACTATTTCTCTTTTCTATACAAATTTGAAACATGAAACAAAAAACAAATCTGTAAAATTTTATATAAAAATCGATTTTAATATTATATATGTAATTCTTTAAAATTTAAGATTTGAGTTTTCACATTTGTACAAAATATAAACACAACAAAAGAAAGTATACAATAATTAAAATAAAATAATATTTTATTATATTTTATTTTTTACAAAATAATTTTTATTTAATTACATTATAAAATTTATTTTATGATAATCTTTTGAATATTATTAAATGAATATAATTAGTTAGTATATTCTTGGTTTTACACATTTTGACTCACCTGTACATTATGGATTCCATGAAATCATTTCAACACAGTAACGAACATAAATCTGTGTTTTCATAAAATCAAATGATGAAAATAATTATGAAAGACTGTGGTAAGCAAGGATTATGACGATGAAAAAAGGTCATTTATCTTTTAAAAATAATGTTCCTGTTTCAAATATAAAAAAATGATTCTGTTTTAAATTCTAAATCCCTTTTAAATAAAATTTTAAAAGAATATTCTTATGGAAATCTAAGAAAATATTTTTAACTTTAATATAAATCATTCCTATAAGTTTGTAATAAAAAACATAAAGTATAAAAATTTATTTAAAACTTTATTTAAAATCTGAACTTTTTATAAAAAAAAAACTATAAAAAGCTGCTATATAAAAAGTTTAAAATCGTTTATTTCAATTTATAATGATTAGGAATGTCGCGAATAATATAAAAAGGAGTCAAATATTTTTTAGTTATTGATTACAATCTACAAATTGACTACACACGATCACTTTTTTATTATTATAATTAAAAATGTGTATAACTATAAAAATAAGATATTGAAACATGTTAAAGAATACGAAATTAAATATTTTATTAATATTATATAAATCCAAATATAAACGGAATTCTCTAGTAGTTTATATATATACATTATGAACTGAATTCTTCAGCAGAGTACGATAAATTATAAATTAGAGAGTATAATAACAAATGATATCAAGCGGTTTTTTTACAAAGCTTTTATATTGAAATATTTTATTACAATTAATTTATTTTTCTTGGTAAAGTCTAATTATAATGCAAGACTAAATGTTGTACAGTAATATCTTCCTGCTTTCCTGAGAATAGCTAATAATAAGTTATTTTATTCAAATTAAAAATATCAATTTGTATTTACATATTTATAGGCGTAAAATTAGTTTAAAAACAAGCGTAACGTATATTTCAATAAATGAATAATTTATAGGTACGCATAATTGTAGGAACATCGATAAACTAGAAATAAAATACAAGAAGAATATCTAAAATATGTTAATCTTTTTCCAGTTACGTAACTAGCAAAAATACGAAATGCAAATGTAAAATAAGAAAGCTGCTTAAATCTTACCGTCATGAGAGTCATATAGATAGATAATTTTTTTCCATCCATAGTGGCGTACTGTATCGATGATAGCATGGTGATAATCCGGCCGCATACTTATGGCGAAGTCCACAACGCCGGACGACGGTGTCAGGACCTGAGAACACACGAACATTCCACTTGTCTATAATCTTCATCCAGATTTTCCTCGTCGCTACGCCTAGTTTGCCCTAATCCGCGAAGGGTCGCTCGCATTCGCAAGTGAATGCTAAACACCAACGCGTGTTTACTGTTGTGTGGCCCGGGAGGGGGTAAGATAGATTAAGGAACTTTGCGCCTTTAAGCTCTCGTTGGGCACGAGCAAGAATGGGATGGTGAAACACCGTGAGATAAGCCTTTGTGTGACGATGAAGGGGGATATGTAGGGAAGGATTTCAGAGGCGTAGAGAAACGGATTAGTCAAGAGATTCGCATGACGATTTTGATAACTCATCGGTAAGACTGTTTAATTTTGTTAACCTTATCGAAAGAACTATTTTTTCTATGGTTTCAAATAAATGAATGATATTAATATTTTGAATGTACTACAATGTATTTGTTTTTTTTACTGTTTATAAGCTTTTCAAACAAGAAAAATTAATTGTTTAATTACTTCCGTAAGTGTATAATCATGATTTATCTAATTATCTAGACTGGTTTTTCAAGATACATTTTCGTAATTCTGAATATAAATTACTTTAGTTAATTATATAACAATAAATTCCTATAATTAATTCTATTTATGTAGATATTTTTATTTGTATGAAGATAAAAATATATTTAAAATATAAAAGATAATGCATTATTATAATACAAACTAAGAGCAAAATATTATTTGAAATTTACTTTGAGTTCGAAATCTGTTCGTTGAAAGTATTTTTAAGACACTATATTTTATATTTAGATATTATTTAATCCTATTTTACTAAATTAAAAAAAATTAATAACTATTTATATATTTATAAAGAAGAGTAATCACATTTATATTAGCGGAAAATAAAATTTGCTTGAATATATCGTTTATTAAAGACAGATTAATCATCGTATTATAAATATTAAGTTATAATTTAAAGATACTTTTGCTATATTTAAGAAATCCATAATTCATTTTCTTAAAAAATTAAATATTCTTAATATTTTAATAAACTAATTATATTTTTTCCTATTTAAGTAATAGAAAAGAAATTTTTTGATATTCATGATATAAGACACTTTCAAACATCTTGTTTCAAAGTTTAGTTTTTTAAAATGTTTTAATACGAGTTTTAATAAAATTAATTGGATAATGATCAACTAAAAATCAAATCTAGTTTGTACAATAAAAGCAAAATATTAAATCTTGTTTTAAGTCTTATGAAAATATAATTAAAATTCGTTTATTAAATAATGAAACAATTTTTAAGTTACAATTTTTAAAATTAAAATATAATGAATTGAATTGAAAAGTAAATCATAATACCATTGACTTGTAAAATTATTTTGGCCTTCACCTTAAGTACTGAATTCAATGAAAAAATAAATTGATAGAATGATTATTCACTAAAATAATAAATTTATATAATAGACATAAGTCTATAAATAAATTACTATAATACAATTTTTTGAACAATAAAAGTATTTTATATTTAGAAAATAAAAGAATAAAACTGTTCATCATGATAAATAAAATGATTTATTACTTGGCTAACAGAAATTGCATCTCATTTTTAAATTTTCAATTGATTTTATCAATCTTAAACTTTATTAAAAGTAATTTTACTAAGTATGGCAACAGTGACATCCCTATACGTTTGTTAATTTATGTAATTTTGTAAGAGTTTGCATGAATTACTTTCGCTGGCATATTTTTCTTAAAGTTTCATGTGCACAAAAAGTGCAAATTTTAATGTTCCTTTAATGGATTTTAAAAAGTTATCGCAGGGCTTAAAGTTTACACGGGTTATGTTTTGCAAAGTTTCTAGATGTCAAAATAAAATATTTTTGAACTCTCAGAAAAAATTATCATTGTCATTGTTATACAATAATACATTATCATATCTAACACCCATTATTATTTTTAAGTACGCTAACTAGTTTTATATGACTGATGGTGTATGAATGTAATGTATTTATTCATAAATAAATACAAAGGATGATAAATACTCGTTAAATAAATTAATAATAGTGAATTACTTTTGTGAGTTTGTATTTAATTAATTATATAGTTAATTTAGTTTAGCTGTTTAAATTGACATATTCTCATATTCACAATCATATCTTTTTTATGGTAGAAGGTATTAAAATTAAAGTGGATAAATACATGTATGTATTATAAAGAATGATTATATAATACGCATATTACATGGCATCGGAAAAATAGTATTTATCGCTAGTATTTTATATTCTAATAAAAAGAAAAGTTTTATTATTTGCTCCAATGTCGCAAGTATTTGTAACTCATGAGATACTTAAAATTGATGATTCATTTTAAAAAAATATAATTCACTTCTAAAAATGTTAGTTTACGTAAATGTAAAATATTTCAAAGGTAATTAATAGTTCGTATAAAAATTAAAAAAGAAACTAAAAATAATTAAATAAATCAAATTATCACAAAATTATTTACAGACTAATAATATATTTAATTAATGAAGAAATTAAATAATATTGATTTATTAATGTATATATACAATGAGTTTTTTAAGATTTATATCTTAATCGAAGTATTTATAAACGATTGAATAATCCATTTATATATTAAAATTTTCTAGTTTTTACAAATTTAATAAATCTATACGGTAACTATAATAAATTCTACGATAATTAAATTTTAATTCATGCCAAAAATTTAATGTATAGAAAATAATAGAATTTATTCAATAAATTAATTAATTAATATTGCAAATAATTTATATAGCAAATGTTTCTAAATAAAATTATCTACTAAAGTACTTTTTTTCTTAAATTATTTCATTTAATACTTTTAATTAATCGAATTTATACCTGTAGTGCAATAAAAATACGTAAAATGATAACAATATAGAAGAAAAATACTCCAATATTTTATTTTAATATAATTGTAATTTTTGTTGCAGTTATTATATTATACTTTTTAATATTATACTAAAATATATTTATTAAAATATATTATTTTGATTATTTTCATTGCATTATTTATTCTTGAAATAAGTTCCATATAATTAAAATTCCTTATTTTTGTATATTTAGACAATAATAGAAAAATAATTCTATGATTAATTTAGTTAACTATAATAGAATAATTTTATGTACAAATTTCAACTACTAAATTTATATTTGCACTCATTTTTAATCCAAATTTATGATACAATTGTAAAGAAGTGAATTTAAGAAATTCTATATGATTCTTCACATTCAAAATATCAATAATAATTATTTATTCAGTTTAAAATAGTTACATTGATAAATAAAGAGAGTTTTCTAAACTTTTGATTTTATAATTATTTAAAAAATTATTAAATACACAATACTAAATATAATGAAATATCATTTTAATTTGAAATATAATAATAAATTTTTATAACTCATTTTATATATACTGTTAATTAAGTTTCTTTTAAAATAATATTATATGTTACAAAATTACAATATAATTTAATAATAACATGCAATTCCTAATATTAAAAGATACTTGGTACCTTTTGAAATTTTATAAACATTTATTTAATTTATATTTTAATAAGATAATAAGATTTATTAAAATAACCGGGTCTGGAAGATTTGTATTTTGAAGCAATTTAATCAAAATTTAAAACCGAGCGAAAGTTCTATATTTACTATCAAAAATTTAAATTCAGATGAATTCCGCTTTCTTAAAATGAATTTTCATAATATTGAATAAAATATTCTATTAATATTCATATCCAAAAGAAATAAGTGATAACCTCGTATTAAATATTTAGTTTAAAGAAACTTTAATTAATAAAAGCTTAATTAATTCTTCTAATAATTCCAATTAAAAGATTATTGTTTCTACAATAATTAAAAGACACTATGTAAATAAAATTTTACAATTGTCTGAGATTTTTGAACCTTGATTTAAAAAATAACGTATTAATTATTTTAAAAACGATATGCAAAGTATGAAAAGTCTCGTTTAAAATTAAAAGTAAAGTTCTTACCTTTTCCGGAAACCATGGCGTAACAAAGGGCATTTGAAAGGTATTGCTGTACGAGTGTAGAATATCAAAGGAGTCAGGATTTACAGCTCCGATCATCGAAAGAACTCCACTAGCAAAGCGGTTACAAACTGAAATAGAATAATGAAAACAAACTCGGTAAATTTTCAACTAATTACAGTTGTGAAAACTAAAAGCTAAAAAATATATTTGTGATGCAAAAAGATAAATAAATTCAAGGTGAGAAGAATAAAACCATACGAAGTTGAGATGAAAGAAAGGAGGATAAAAGAAGTGTACGATACGTAGGTAAAATGCGTTCCAAATTAGCATGACAAAGGTAGATCTCAAAATCCACATGTGAGTAAATTGCATCTCTAAAGAAATTTTTTATTTTTATTTTTCCACCTTTTCAGTTATATTTACCGGTATCTCACACAAGTAAGCTCAGCTACGTAGTTATACAATTCTAATATAATATAAGCAGATCGTTATATTGTACAGTGGCTGGTGGCTGGTAACTGTTAGCTGGTGGCTCAACTTCCACCTCAGCTATTGCTGTTGTTGCTCCTACTATTTATAGTACACGTGTTTTTCTTTTCTTTCTTGCAATATATTTTTATTTGCCTTGACTGCGAATAAACGTTGACTCACTTCTTTCTTTCCTCTACTTTTGAAGAAAATACGAGTACCACGTAAACAACGAACGAACGTCCTTAATGTCACGGTGCTCTCGCAAAATGTCACGTCTCAACTATGTACGTACGGAGATCTCTCAGTACTGCTCTATATCCTTCATAAGCATCAAATTCTGATATTTCCGCCAATTTTTCTGATTCTTTTTCAAACGTTTTACTAATATATTTGTTTCTTTTGAGTCTTACTTGTGCTCTTTTATCAAGCAACTCTTTGCAAAAACAGAATTATTTTTGAAAACATTTCTTATTAAACATATAATAAATATTGACTATTCCTTTAATTTAAAACGTATCAAGAATATTTTTTTATCACATAAAATGAAAAAAAGTTCTAATTATCTATAAAATTTCATTTTTAATCATGATACTCTATTTTAAAGACTGATAATTAAAATTCAGTATCCGCTATAACTAATAATAAGATATAATTTAACATTTATTATATATTATTTATTATTATATAATTTTATATTAACACTAGTAATTTCTATTTATATATCAGTAATTTCGAAATTATTAAAAGAATTATTGAAATCTACTTACATATTTATTTATGAGAATATAAACGAATACTGAATTTTAAACAAAATTAAGCTTAAATTACATTAAAAATCATTCTTTATTAGTTATGAAATTTTGAATGAATAAATAATAATAGTAATTGCAATTTATAGTAATTTCAAGACTCATTTGTAGTAACGCAAGAACTTGCAATAAGATATTAATTTTTTATTACCATAAAAAGAGAGAATCAGATAAAAAAATTTTTTGTGTAATGAAAAAATTACTCTAATTAAATTTAATTACATTTTTAATACTAAATAAATCATGATCGATCATTAAATATATTAATCTTAATCATTGTAAAATATATCGTACCGAATAATATTATTAATCAAAAATTAATAACATAATTATTATAATTTATAATTACAAATTATTACGACCAGAAAAATGTCATATTCATCTATAATATATTTTTCAATTTATAACTTTCTATAAATTAATTTTTTAATTTAGAATATTATGAAAAGATTTAATTTTAAGACTTAGTTCATTGAAACATCATATATTTATAAAATTCAAAAGTATGTCTTCTCTAGAATCACATTAAAATATTACAGTAGAGATAAAAAATTTTAAATAGATATATAAGTTCTATTAATATATGATAACTTGAGAAGATTTCTCAGAAATTTGTAAACAAGAAAAAATATTTGCATTTGAAAAATATTCTGTGTACGATAAAAAATATTATATAAAATTCTATAAAACGGATACTGCAGTAAACGTAAGTAGCTGTGATTGCATGGTTTCTGTACTTCTTCGTTGAACCTCCTTTTTAATTCAACTATCTTCGGTTTATTTACTTTTCTATTTAATAATACTGGATGAGTCTTAACTGGCCTTTCGTGAAGCGTAAAAAACTGAATTAGGCGTGATTCAATTAAGATCCTGAAACTCCTTAACAAAATCAAGTTGATATAAAGATAGAAGAAAGAAGTAGGAAAGAACGAGAGAAAGAAAAAGAGAGATTTCGAAAGAAAAGATGGAGAATGTTCAAAAAAGCGAAAGCTAGAAAGAGAAAACTAAAGCGCGGTTGTGAAGACTCATCCATTCGGGTCCTCGGAACCTGAACACAGGCATTTCTCACCTCGTTTTTATTTTTTCTCTATTTTTTACAAACTCTAACAAACTAATGTAATAAATGCCATACGTCAGACACATATGAAAAGACGGAGAGAATGTGTGATCAATACCAATTCATTTTGCTTTCTAAGCTTTTCCAACGTTCGAGATTAATAAACATAGGCGCAAATCGATATAAAGTATTCTTAGATTCAAATTAGCCAAGATTCGAGTTAAAGTACTTTATAAATAGTAACATATAAAAATTTACCAAAGTTCTTTTTTTATTGATATTTGTGATGTATTCGTATCATAATATATGTCTAAGGATATTTATAAAAAATTCACACTAATACACAAATATTATGCTTATTTCTTAAAAATTTTGTATTCCATTATTCTAAATTGAATATAAATTTTAAAATGCATTGTTTATTTTTATATAAAATCATGCGTTAAATTCAACTAAAATTTTTAGTACTTATCTATGATATTCACTCAATTTTTTCGTAGCTAAAAATACTATAAAATTTAAATCTTATCAAAATTTATATTATAATGACAAAAAATTATATACTTTATACATTTCTAATATTCTATTTCAAATTAATGTTGTGTATTGATATATATATATAACTAATAATAGAGATAGAGAGAATAAAAGGTAAAAAATTCAAGTATATTTTACCGAAGTAAATTATCTTCTGTTTTTATTTATCTGAAAGTAACGATTTTTTTTAAATATAAATAACTAAAGTGTACATAATTATATAATTTTTATTTTTTTCATAAGTCTATATAATTTCTTACTTTAAAACTCTTTATTCAAAAAACTAATTATACAGAATGATAAAAAAAATATTTACCTTAAAATTTATAATATATGAGACGTATTATTTTTGGAATTAAAAGAAAAAAAAAGAATATTTGACAAGAGCTCGAAGGCTTAGCATATTCGGAATTTTCGTTTCGTTTCTAGGTAATATCTTATAAAAGAGGTAGTAAGCAAGAATATCTTAGTTCTTGGATGCGCGCGAGGAAAACACACGTTTGCTTTCCCCCTTGTATCGTGCAATCAACGTGACTTGCGCATGCACCAGCGATATCCTAATGGAGTGGTAACATAATTATCTGAAAAACAGATGGCTGACAGTATGTTGCTCGATATTTTCACCTTCCACCAACTCAAAGTACGCGTTCGAATGTGTGTATACTCGCGTGCACGATCTCACATATTCATTTGAGACGGAACTTTCATATATATATACGAAAGCTTTCGTACGCTATCCGTTTGCATCATATATGTACGTGTATTGTATAGCCTCTCGTTTTCCCCGTCGCCCAATCTCATTTGATATCGTCATCTCTACTACAGCAGTGACACGCTATATTCCCGGTATGCTACTGCAGCTTTAAAATCTTCTTTCCGTCAAAAGAAAAGTGCACGACACTTCCGATATTATTTTATTTTTTTTGTTATCGCCTGATTTTTCTATTCAGATATATAGCGTGTAATACAACGAAAACTAAAATCTGTATAGATTTACGTGGAAATTTTGAAAAATAAATATCGTTTTTGTACGCATTTTTAACTTTTATGAAAAAAACTAACTAAAATAAAAACTATTCTGCTCATAGTCTTTATAAAACGATAAAAAATAAATAAAAGTTTGTAAACTAATACTTTTTATTTTCCTACAGTATTTTTATTATTTAGCTTTTGGATGTTATTAGAAGACTTTGCAGTATAAAGTATATAGAGTGGTTATAGTTAAACTTTGAACAGTGAAAATGACTTTGTATTATTTAAAAGTTTATCAAATTTGTTATTACAGCGTAAATATTTATTTTACTCTCTATTTAGTGGTTTAAAACTATTAAATTAATATTATTTATAAATCTAAATAGTTATTCATTGTGTAGTAATCGATAACTGAAATTTTAATATTTAAATAAGTTTAAGTATAAATTTAATAGATTTATTTAAAAATATTATTCAATTGTAGTTTAATAAATGATATTAATTTTTAATATAATATTTTCATGTTTTTCGCATAAAATAACTTTTTATATAGCTGCATTGGCTTTATACAAAAGAAGCATTGCTTCAATCAAGACTCGTTTCGAATGCTGATATCGATCGCTCTGGTATATCGATACTAAATTTTATTTAGTCTTTAAATATGCTTATTTTTTCATCGTAATTCCGATGGTTTAAAGTAATATCACAAAATTGTTACCTTGATTGGAAAATAGAAACAGAAGCTTAAAATACAAAAGAGTATTTTAAGTATAGATTTGATTTATAACATTTACCATATTAAAATTTCTCTAAAAGTACAGTAAATAATGTTTTTTACATTGATTATTTTTTACGTAAAAATCATATATTATTTATCAATATTATAAACAGTTACATTATTTTTTTAGGATAAATAACACGTTAGACACTCAAAATGAATTTAAAAAATATTAATCTCCAGAATTGACAAGAACTTCTAGGTATAAATGTGTTTTTAAAGTTTTATTTAGAAATATAGTAAAACTTATAACGAATTCCTTACTCGAAAAAACTTTGTTACTTATTATTAATATTTTTATTAAAAAATTAGCGCTTATAAAAAGTAATTTTTATTTTTCACCATAAAAGAAGCATTACCTCATATCAAATAAAAATAAAATGCTTTATTTAGTTTTCAAAATGTATAAATACAATAACGTGTATAAGTTAAAAGCTTAATATTTGAATAAAATGAACATAAACTTAAGATAAAACCATTGTTGAAGCTATTCGTTAAAAATTTTGTATTCGAGCTTGTTAAATTTAGCGATAACGTGGTAAATCGTCCGAGTCACAAATTAGCGTGTCTTTATTGAATAACTCGAAATTTGATTCTATTCCTCAATGCGCATATCTTTGAAACAGAAAAGTAATACAATCAGACTTGTTCCGTTTGAGAAATTCATTTCTCATTTCGTGCACGCCACGATCTATCTTTTCACATTTATGCAAATACATTTTGCTCCACTGCGTGGTTATTGCTGCACACGGAAATTCATACGCAGATGAAATAATCGACGGTGTGCATTCATCTGTAGGAAAAGACGAGTAATGTACAGCAAGAAAGGATGAGTCTCGCTTATTAACTCATTTCGCTTGATCGTTAATTGAGGCTTGCGTGCCAACGAGATAAGCACGAAAATTGCCCTCGTTCTCATTTTTCGCTTCCGTTTTCGTTGGATGCGTTTTCCGCCAGAATCTATTTTTCGTATGTATGCACAACTAATTTCGAAAAAAATTATATTTGCAGTGTTCATTTGTTAAATAATGTAATATTTTATTCTAATTTTGGTTGTTAACTGCTCGTTAAATTTTAACTTTAATATCTGTTAAATTAAAATCAAGAGTATTTTAAGAAGAATGTTATTAAGTATTCATGGGTTACAAAAAAATTCTTTTAAAAATAATCCTAAAATGTTACATAAAATTAAAAGACTTACAATATTTAAATGCACGTAATTCGGTATAAAATAAAACCGTATACCTGTACCCTTTAATTGTATGTACGAGGCTATCGATCGGTACTAGCATTAAAATAAAAAATAGAGAGTACACAAAGCGTTTTATTAAATTAAGTAATTCAAAAATTAGTTATATGTCTCGTACACTTTGTTAATATGTTAAATTGTCATTAAATTATATTAAATATCGGAAATAATTTTTAAAGCAAATATTCTTATTCGTAATAAAATGTAAAAAAAACATTCGTGAATTTATATATTCGTATTTTGTATAAATTCATTCGTACACAAAACTTATGATTATAGTCTGGTTCTCTCTCTGTCCTACGAGCTCAGTATAGAGAAGCATTTTAATCATGCAACTCTCTCTTTCTCTCTCTGTAACTTATTCCAGTTTCCTATACTCGAGGGAGCGCAATATTTATATCCACAAACACAATGAATCTAACTCATAATGTATACGCAACTACGAGCATTGAGCAACGGTCAAGGTTCCTATACACTGATACGTGTATACAGGTATGTAACCGTTTGCATTTCTCACCATTATTATTCTTGCTCTGCATTTCATGAAGCCACAAACGCCACCCAGTGGTAATAACCAAAATTTATCAAGGGCTGAAAGCCAACGCGCTACTGCTCTTGTCAGTGACGTTGCGTTTCTACCTCTGCCTATGTCAGCTTCCCCATATCTCTTTCTACCGTATTCACCGAGTGCTCATTACAACTAGCTTCTATTCTTCCAATGTCAAATTTTTTAGAACTAACGTGAACTCGGCAGGTGTTGTCTAGTCAAGATAAATATTTTACAATCTCGGTCTGATCCGAAATTTCGAATCTGTCATATTAAATCTAATTACCGTTTGAACATTAAGCATTTTTTACAGATGAAAAGTATACGTATTTTACTGTACAATTTTATATCTGAGTTATTTATACGAAAAAAAAAGAAAAGATAAATAATAAATTAGAATTATATTACAAAATAAAAGAGTATCCATAGTGCAGTAATATAAAACTTCTGTTTTATTATTAACAATTTTATTAAAGAATTGTCTTTTTTTATTTCATTCTAGAAAGAATTTTGGAATTTCGGAAAACTTTTAAACAACAAATTATTTAATCCTTTTATGTATTATATTCCATATGTTCATTTGATTTATTATTATTTATGTTTTTCTCATTTTGAATGTTATAAATAATATATAAAAAAAATTTATACAGATTAAAACATATCTTAAAAATAAAAACAATAAGAGTACAAAATACTTATTAACTATAAAATTATAATTTATATTTTTCTATTAAATTAAATAAGTAAAATATGTAAAACTTATCGAGTTGATTATGTATATTTTTAAGATATTTTATAACATTTATTTAATGTATAAACGATAATATCATGTATTTAATATTAAAAATTAAAGTGTAATACTAGATATAGATTTTAATTTATAACAAGTATAAATTTCCAAAAAAAATAAGTTATTGTATATTGTAATAAATAATTAAAAATATATTTATGTAAAACTAGTAATGTTTTACTAAAAAAATTGAAGCGATGATAATTAATATTTATTATCTCGAAATAGTATTAGTTATTTATAATAATTTATCTAATGGCCATTTTAAAATATCATTCTAAATAAATAAATATTAGAATAGTCAGTTTTTAATTTCCTCGTTAAATGTTTAATAAAATTGTATTAAAGCAAACGCTATACGAATATATAACGACTATTGGTTACAGAGTAAGTGAAACTATTTTTTCTGTTTCGATGAAAGATCCACAATGAAAATCCCACCGGTAGTCATCAGAATTGAAGCCAAAGATCAACGTGCACACCAGGAATACTTTCCCAGAGGAGTAGTTAGCACTTTGTCTCTGTCACTTTGTATATACCTATAGGTGTTGCTATCTTCTACAAAAACCTGAATCGAACTAATGGATCGTTTTTACTGCCTAAAAGCGGTTCACCATGTATTCTGCATAAAAGTTAAATCACCGTGTAACTACTAAATAACTTATAAATAAAGTAAATAGGAAATATAATTATTCTGATTAGATCATGGAAAATCTTTAAAAATACTTTAAATGATTATATATATATATATCATGTGTCAAAATAAAATAAAGCATTAAATTTAGATAGTCATTGCACATTTTGATCTCTCAATTTACACAAATTTGTAACAGTTATAAGACTTATATATCTGACTTATTCCAATTATGTTTTTATAAATTTTAAGCTTATTTTAGTAACTTAAATTTTATTTGATTGAAAATTTTTTTATTTGAGTAATATCTGTATATTTATCATAAAAATAAAAATATGAGTTTTTTGAATTATCTTCATAAATTAATGCAAACATTAAAAGATTAACACACATTAAAATATTTATATACATACATTTTTAGTCATTTTTAAATCTAAAAAGTTTTAAATATTTTTCCGTAAATCGAGTAAAAAATTAATAAAACTTATAAAAAAACAGAATTCTATTTTAATACATATTATATATTATACATATCAAATAAATTACATACGTTGTATTTTAATTCTAATGAATTTTTTGTTTTAACATGATTACAAATTTTGTATATCGTGAAAAATATATACATTATCTGATTTTGTAGCTAAATAAGATTAAAATAATTTGTTTAAATTAAGAATATTTCCAATATTCCAAATTTCTATATGTTATTAAAAATAAAAAATTAAATATACATATACAATCAATTTATTTTTCATGTTGATAACTAATCTTATGAAGCAGGTATTTATATGAGTATACAAAAACATACAGTTATAAATAGATTAACGTATATTTAATAATTTAAAAGTTACAAGGAAGTAATTTCTAAATAATAATTCAATCAACTAAAATATACTTTATAATTATAATAAAATATGATACAATTGATTTTTATATAATATAAAACATGATCTAATAGAAATCTAGAATGAAATCTTAATTTTATTGCTATCAACGATCGTTGATAAGCTACATTTAGTTTATATGTATTCACATACCTATATTTACATTGCGATGGGTAAATTTAATTATATAACTTTTAATAATTATTATTAATAATATTTGAATATTCGTGATGTAATATTACTGGTTAATAAAGATGTAACTAGTATTGGTCTCTAATATGAAAATAAAAATTAATGATTCATTTTCAGAATAATTACTTAATTTATATATTTAATGGTTTATAGTAAAGTTGATCAGTACATCTACTTTTATTAAATTTCTATAGAGCTGAGTTATATTTAATAATATATTCTTATTTTTTTATTGGATTCAAGTTCAACTGTATATACTTGATTTATCTTTATTTATGTGAATATCACGAATATGCGCATAAGTGAATGTAGCAGTAGAAGTACTCGTACGAAAATTATTAATATCCATTGCAAAAATATATACCATTCCATATATATACTAGTATGGATATATGTATTCAAGCTCATGAGAAAGTATTCAAAATTCAGCTTACATACATTACAGCTCTTGCAAAAGGTAGTGAACATATAATGAAAGCAAGTTCGTTACAATCTACCTAAATATATTATTTGTAAAAGCCCTGAGTATAGAAGGTAAGATAAGTAAGGCGTTGTGGCAGATGGTCACGGAGTTATCGACTCCATATCGGTACTAACTAAACAAGTTATCGTCCCGTTATTATATCGGCCAAGAGCATACATGCACACGTCTGAACAACTCTCTTCTACTCTTCCTACTCTTACTATCTTTCCCCCCTCTCTGTCTCTATCACGGGTGCGAAAATATAGACTGGTATCGCTGATACTACTAGCTTTATAGATCCACTACCGAATACCGGGATGCTAAGGGCGGATGGCGCACCGTGCTAATGATGCCACCGAAGTTTGCACGCTACTGTAGACAGGCGTTATATGGCTTTACAACCATATGTGATAATAACCGTACGCCAACGATATTGATCTCTGGAAGAGAAGAAATAAGGAATGGTAGACAGAACGATGAACATTCTATAGAAACAAAAATATATCAAGATGCGCGTAGCTCATTTTACTTTCATTAAATGTGGAAAATCAAAGAAAATACAAATATGATTTTAAATGTAGAAAAAGAATAAAAAAAATAAAATAAGAACAACGTAAGTAAAGAAACTCCTTGATGTACCACTTTGATTAGTCAGGAGTCTTTTCATCGAATACTTATAGTCTCGATCGCATAAGCCGATTTTTTACATTCGGAACAGAAAAGAGTATCTTAACGAACCTGATATTAAGTAAGAGGATTACTTCAATACTTTACCTTGTACCCTTTTTTTCCTTCTTCATTCACAAATATCATATTACTGACAACACCAAAACAGATGTGTATAAGTCATTTTTACTCATTTTATGTACTTTTTCTTTATTTTTCTATGAAATTCCACTTATTCTTACATATATTTTTCAATTTTTTAAATTAATTCTTTTTCATATTAATCTTATTAATTTTAAAATCTCATTTAATAATTTTCAAATACTTTTTAAATATTATTTATATTGTAATAAGTAATCAATTAAATAAATAAATAATATTTTAATTTATATTTTATTTTATTTACTTTCTTTCTTATAAACTTGCATAATAATATTCATTCTTCTACCATATTTTGATTTATTTTTAGGTATTAATTTCTAATATTCAAAAATTTTATTATATAGAGTAGATTTGAAATCATTGTTCCATAACGCTATCTATTATCTTTTGAGGTGTGTTAGCCGTTATCTTATATCCATATATACTAAAATTTCCGCATTCCTACTACTATTCCTTTTTATTCCTATAAAATTCTTCTTTTTATTTTTAAATCTTTTTTTCTCTTGGGATCTTATTCTTTATCCTTTTCTCTCTTCTATAAGCCCGCAAGAAGATGATAACAAAAAAAATCGATAGAAATAAATTTCAAACATACGCACATTTTTATTGAAAAAATATTATATCAATGTTTATATGCTTTTCTGAATAAAAAAATTTTTTTAAAAGGAATTATGTTTGACTTTTTACTGTTTATTATTATTTAGCTTATCGATATTATTATTCTTATTATTATATTAATAAAAGCATGATTTATCAAATAATAATAGCGATTATAATTTGAGGAATATTTTAGTGAAACAGAAACTATAAAACTATAGAAAAAAACTAATAATGTTTTAAAAGAGCAAAATATCATTGCCAAATTTATAACCAACTAAATGTAAACATAACGATATATTATTTCACTAAATTATTGATTATTCTTGAATGTAATCTTGCTTTTATATTTTCTTTCTCCTCCGAGTTTTCGATATCGATAAAATTGTAGGACTTTTATTATGCAGCTTATAGATGACTTTTTACTTCACCCTTTTTTTGCGCTTACGTATATTGGCTTTTATGAGGCATATAAATTTATTATCAGAGCGAACTAAGTAGGAATGTATTTGCCACGAACTAGCAGAGAAATAAGGATAGTGAAATTGGCGCGGTTAGCAATGTAAAGATATTTTTCATTATAATTAGCCTTGAGTACGCGCAAAGTGCAATACATGTGGTGTAATTGAAATAATTCAATATTATATTATGATCATACTACTTAGATAAGTTATTAAGCTTACTTAATCACTTAATTTTATTCATATATAATCCAGATTTAATTAAAATGAAAATATGTTATTACAGAAAAATTAAATAATTGATTAAAAATATAACACTATAAAATTATAACACTACTACTAATACAACATTGTATTATATACATATATATTACAAAGGATTTTATTTAAAAAGTTTTTTAGGTAGTAAAAATAAACTATATTAATAAATTTAATATTTTTTTATAATTTTATACTAAAAATGTAACAATTGACTAAAAACACAATAAAATTAAATTTAATATCCATACAATGTTTATAAATTAAGAAACGCTTTCAGAATATTTAAAATAATATAACACTGCAGACAAAATAATTTAATTTCGTGTAAAATATTTCTTTGATCACACTGATGTGATTTTTTGATGTAAATTTAAATGTAAATTATTACTTATTATTTAACAATATCGAAAGTAAAAAAGTAAAATAAGATGTAAAAAAATGAAGAAAAAAATAAGAGGTTGATAGATCATAAAAATTATATGATCAGTTAAGAAGTACGTTGATGCACTAACAAGTACTCAGGTGTGTCTATCCAACTTCAAGCTGCATTAGCTTTATGTCTTTTTCGCAAATTCCTTTTCGCTACACCCGCCGATCACTACAGAAAATAAATATCTCCCGAGGTACACGCATAATGTAATAAATAAAGGTATATAACACTGCATAGGCGCTCATACGCGCATAGATGCGTGTGAGGATAAACACACGAAGATCTATAAATAGAGGATGGGAAAGAGAGAGAAGGGGCGGAACGAGAGAGATACATAGAACGAGGTCAGGATATCGTAGTACATATAGGCGTACGCGCATTTAGCGACAAGGGGAAACAACTAATTCCAACTAAAGTTCACGAACCATTTAACTTACACCGGCTAACTTGTCCTATCACGCTCGCTCCTATTTGTCCCTTTCACCTACTCAATATATGTATAGATATGTCAGCTTTTACACGTGTATGTTCTGCAGTGAAATCGCAAAGCTATAAAGAAGAAATACTTTTTACGTATATATATATTCAACAATGCAATAAACGAAATATCCTTATCTATTGTATTTTATACCGATTCTGATTTACCCGTCCCTTTATTTTTAACTTTATGTTCTTTTTTAATACCTTTCTAATGATATATATATCTTATTAAACTAAGAAAAAATGAGAAATTTTATGTTAACATATTCTTTGCAAGGTGAGCTTACATTTATTGTAATTGTATTCTTAAAGCTAAAGAAAAATTATTAATATTCCTTTTACACTTATAATAAATAAAAATTCTTTCAATTAATTTTTACACATTACTAATTAATCTATTTATATATTTTATATGCTGGGATTATATACACATATAATATATAACTTTATTATTATCAATAATGTTCGGATCAATAATCTGGTACAATAGCATTTTATTCGATTTAATTTATAATCAGAATATAAATAAAAAAAAATTAAAAAGTTCCTTAGCTTATTAAAAAGTAGATCGAAACTATAAATATATCATTGTTAAATGAAGAAAAATTGTCAAACAGTGATCGAATAATGATCAATCATAATTTCTCAAATATTTTCAATATAGGTACTTCCCATATAATATATTATTATATTACATAAAAAATTATCATAATTAAAACTATTTTACTAATTTAGTTTCATTATTATATTGTTTATATATTTAAATAAATTTTATTTAATTTCCTAATTATATTTTGTATAAAATGAATGCAACGTTTAATATTGCAGATAAAAATTTGGAGAAAGTAAAATATAACTAATAACTTGTAAAAGGTGAAATACGATTAGATTTCATTTTTCTATATATTTTTATAAATTTCAGAAAAAAATTAAAAATATAATATTTCAATACATTTTTTATCATATTATAATAACACATTTTAAGATAAATAATTATTTAATGACTTACGTAATTATAGAAATTTTTTTGATAGATGTTAGAACATTAGAATATTGCGTAAAAATCTATTAAAATTATGTATCTTTGGTATTAAAAATTATTTCTTTTACATTTTTATATTTATTTTTCCCATAATGCATATATTAAAAAAACAAATGAAAAAATAAATAGTTTAATTGAAATAATAATTTTATTATTAATGTTATATGATAAATACACAGCATTATTTAATTCTTTATCGATATTATTTTTCTAATATTATGTTACATCAATAATTAGCGCTAAAAACTATTATTAGTAATTTGATCATCTTCTCGCCTACTTTAATAAATTAATTATGTCCAATTTTAAATATATATATATTTATTTATATAAATATATAAATAAAATTATTTTATATTCAGGAAAAATAATCTGAGAATTTTGAATTAGCTACTTTTAGTTTCTAGATTTACAATCTTAGAGTGTAAATTGAAACTTAGTTTTATTATTATATATATATATTGAATCCTAATAATATCAAATTATTTACAGAATAAGTAGTATTAATTGGATAATTTATCATTACAGAGTAATACTATAAAAATTTAAAAAAAATAGAGAATCGGAGAGTGTCATAAGCAGGTAACTAAACAGATAGACAAAGAGGGACAGTAAGAAATCGTTGAAATCAAGCTTGTAAAACAAAAAAAAATTTTTTTTTGAATATTAGAAACTGATAACAAGATTATAAGTCACAGAACTTGAATTGTATTTAAGTTTTTATTTCATCATAATTTCACTTACATTTATAATAGTTTCATAAATATAAAATATTAAATAATATATTGTTACTAATTATTGTGTTTATTAAATGAATGAATATTACTAGAATCAATAAGTATATTTATAAATTCATTAGACTAACAAAAGAGATAAATTTTATCTTCAATAATTTGAATAAAATATTCATCGAGATAATCAACGATAGTTTGCTGTAATTAATGAGACAAATAGTTAAATACTGGATGCAAAATTCATACTAAGTATCAATTATAATTCAATACTAAGTATAAAATATAATTAAATATATTCAAGATTTTTGTGAATTTTATTTAGATAATGTAATTAAGTAATATTTCTATAAATTCATATTCTAAAATTTCGTAGAAATAAATTATGATATATTTTAAAAATAACTGAATAATTTCATATCTTAAACTTAATAATATTGTTAAACAAATAAGCTAATCTTACGTAATCATATTTATACAATAATTTTCTGTTTCCTTTGTTATCTAGATAATATAATTTTACTTTGCCTGCACCAAAAATTTAATTGCTCGCTCATACTCATACACAACGTGCGTACAATACGCAAAGAAGATTGCGTAGGCTAAATTACATCGTACAATATTTTGAACAGGAATGGGACAAGATTCAATCAGTAATTGAATATGAATGTATACAGAATCTAGTCCTATTACCTAGAAAGAGAAGAAAAAAGAAAGTAGATAAGACAGTCTCATATGGATACACGTAAAGTTGTGGGTCTGTTAAAAGAGATTGGCGATGAACTTAAAGAGATTTGCTTGAGATTAATAAAAAAAAGAACCTTGAAGACTTTGGCAGCGGAAGATAAAACAACAAACTGTATATATGGAGTACAAAAAAGAGATTTTAGAAGTGTATAGTGATCGCGGCACTATTCTTAGGAACGAGAAACTCTAGAAGCCAAATTAACGTTGGAAGAGTGTGTTGTTGAGAGAAAGAGATAGACCGTATATACATGAACATCTAAGGAGAAATTTGGGGTGCGTCAACTTACGATAATAATTAACAATTATTTTGTAAAGGATTTAGGCATTCGGTAACACCCGTTATAATTGTGTGTATGTACACGTAAACGTAAATCGTCAGTCAAGCGCTAAAGTACAATTTTGTATTTGATTACGATCGTGTAATAAATTATTGCTTTGACAGTTTATCGCTTCTTGTTTTTAGCAGGAAAATTGATAATACCCTTACCCTGGATAGCGCCACGTTCGCCGCTACGTTAAAAGTTACTTTGATACACGTATCGAGTTGACAAAATCGGAGCGCGCAAGGAGACTTGCCGTCAAGTCGGATCCAACAAGGAAAATGTATACAAAGGCACTCCGCATTTTTTGTAGAATATGCGTGAGCCTGTAACTATGGAACGAGAAAATTCTGGAAAGGAGAATTTGACCCGTTTTACGAAATCCCAGAATTTTTTATAAATATAAATTTTTATAATAAAAGTATTTGTAAATTATCTAAATTATAATTTATCGTACTACACCATAATTAAACATGTGTATAAAAATTAATAATAATTACCGCTCTTTTATTGGAATAACATTTTATCGTTTTTAATAAATTATATACTATTACTTTTTGTTTATAGTTACTTTAATTTTATCACAAATTTTTGTAATTTTGAAATATTTATATCTTTCATTAATGAAACTCTCCAATTTATATTGATTTGTTTGATTGATTCGGAAAATTTCACTTACATATTTTAAAATGTTAAATTGAAATCTAAATTAATTATAATAATGGAAGTTATGGAAATTTATATATTCTTTATGAATAATATATATCAGAGTAACTACAAAGAGCCAGTATATTTTTATTGTAACAATTCACAAAATAATTCTCTTTTAAATATGAAGGAAACAGTGAGCGGATATATTAGAGGATATATACTGATCCGTTTCCTTTCTCTTATTATAGGCGTATCTGTCGATCTCTCAGTTTTATATTGTATTTATTAATTTTTTTTTCTTTGTCTTTTTATAATTATACTATTTATGTTCTCATATTCCTTTTTAAGGCCATATGTAGCTTATAATCGACATCGAAGCTTATCGATTTATCAATATGGAGCGAGTCTTCGTTGTACCAAGTTCATAATGATCTAAGTTTTGCCAATAGACTGATTATTACCATTACTTCTCGTAGTTTGTCAAATATTAACAAATACATTATATACATTAAGTCAAAAACTTTATATCAGAATCAATATTTAGTCATAGAATAAAAAATTTGTAGGATAATTTGTAAATTAACATATAATATATTTCACGCGTGACTTAAATATACACAGTTTTTACTACTTGATTAATTGAATTATTTTATTGAATATAATAGATTTATTGAAATTAATATAATCAAAGTTATCAGTTATTAGTGTTAAATTAATTTTTAAAAAACTTCATTATTTTGTTTCTTAGTAGTAATTAATCTATTATTTTCTATCGTAAAAATTACTTAAAAATTCACCAAGTTTGAATAACATATATACATTATATTAGCTCTTTTGTAAAATGTATATAGAAAAAAAATATATGTTACTTTTATACTCATTAATATAATATTATAAGATTCAAAAAACTACAAATCAAAATTTTTATTATTTTTATATTAAAAATTTAATCGTAATTTTATGGTGATACGAATGTTCAAATTTTTAATTTAATATTGTAGCAATTAATTATCATAATTTCTAAAAAAAAATTTCTCACGACTCGTATAAGAAAAGTTAAATTATTTATTTCATAAATCATGGTTATTAAAAGAAGTTATTAACATCTAGGTTCTACTATCCTAAAAATTAATAGCATAATTATGCAATAATTTTGCAGGTGGTTGTTTATGCGAGTATTTTGTCAAACGCTAAGCTTGCTACCTTTAACTTTAAAGCTTCTTGTAGTTCACGTTGGCTTCGTTTTAATACTGTTTTGCTTATGTATGTTAGTTGTATAAATCATCTAGTTTGTTTTTGTAAGAGAAAATTTGAACCCTCTGTTTTTAGAGTACTCACAAATTTGTATGATATATTGGCTGATTTCTGAAATTTTACCTGATTAATAGGCCGTAATATCTATGTTGGACGGACATTCCTTTATTTGTGTCAAAATTTTTATTCGTTATAACATATATTAAATTTATTACAGAAAAAATTATTTTATTTTAAAACAATTTAATAAAATAATAATTTCTTTTATATTATATGATATGAACTAGTATAAAATATAAATCTTAAAAATCTTTAAAAAATATATATATCATTTATAAAATATAAATAAAGTATTGGTAAATGTAAATAATTTAATGTGTCGATTAATATTTGTATTTATTTAGATAGTTTTGATAGTAGAAAAAATTGAAATAAGAAAAAAGTCATATGTCGAAGTTTATGATATAATGGTTAGACAGTGGTTACATAAGAAGATCTAAATAGTTGATTTAAGAAATTAGTTTTCGAAAACATTGACGGTATATCAAAGTTTTTGAATTTCGATCGACAACAGGGAACGAATTTCACTTTCGTGGGTATCGGTGCATTTTGCACAGGTGCGTGCGTGCGTGAGTGCGTACGCGAATGCGTGCATGAGGGATTGACTAGGTGCGTGCGTGTGTACGTATGCAGCTTAAGAGCCATGTCAAAGGACGTGACATTGATACAAAAACGAAGACGAAAGGAAGCGTTTGTCTTCCCGGACACGTACCTGGGGGAACTTTTCATCTGAACATGGCACCAAGCTCAAGGAAAAGTCTCATGCCATTATTCTTACAATATAAGTGTCGCACGTAATAATATCTTTCATCGTGTGCAATCTACGTTCCTTCGAATGCACTGTGTATTCCGACTTCTCTTCACTTCCTTAATATTTAATAACTTTTCTATTTCTTTTCTGTTTTTTTCTATGAAATTTCTTTTAGGACATTACAATGGCTAATAGTCACGTAAAAAAATAATTTTAAATATTTCGAATATTCTTTGATTATATTTTTATTTCATTTTCATTCAGAACAAAAATAATAACTTAAAATTATATAAAAAATATTTTTATATATAATATTACATATAGTATGAGTTAACTTATATTTATACTATAAATATTTACAGTTATTTACAAATACGTGCTAGATAATTAACAAGTATTTTTTAAATTAATTACAAAAAACAAGGTAACCAGAAAAATTATTAACAATATTTTTAGATTATTTTATATAATAATATAGTTAGATTATTCTTTTATAAATGATACGTGTAAATTTAATGTTATTAAGGACATAAAATTGTAATCAAACATATCTAAATGAATGTTGAAAATTCTTTGATTGATATATTCTTGTAAAAATGTATTGTTACTTAATTATTCAATAAAATTTTTTGTATACATAGTAAAAAAAATATAACGAATTATATATAATTTATATAATTAAATAAATCTATTTATTACAATTTAGATTACGTTATAACTTTATCGTTAACTCTTTATATATGTATGTAAAATATTAATTATTAATTCCTATGTCATCGCAAATACACATTTTAGTTTTCATAAAACTTGAGATTCATTAATTTCAGATATTGTTACTTTTTTGTTCTTTATATAATTGCAGTGTATATAAAAATTAGTAAAAGCTTTTATAAAAATTGTGTATTATAATTCTATTAAATTTATTACTAAACAATAAGTAATATGATAATTATTTTAATTTTCATTACTATTTTTATTTTTAATTAATGTTATCACGATATTCACTATTAAATTCTAAGTAATTATTATAACAAATTTGTATTTTTTATTAAATCTAGAATAGACTAAATTTTATATTTTATCTATATAAACATAAAATAATAAAATAAAATCATCTTTTTCAATTTTATATTTAATATAAATTTCTGTATTTAATAGAATGCTAGCTTTTTAAATAATATGTTTTCTGAATTTTTGACTTTTAAACATGAAAAGCTTCATAATTTTTAAAAAAAGATTACATATAATTTCAATAATTTTTATAATATTACTAACATTATTTATAATTCAATATCATTCTTTTTCTATCGATACTTCTGAATACACAAGATTATTATAAATTCAGTTTTATTTTTTGGCCGTATAATACAAAGATCTATTATGCTCAATTATATAACATAAAAATTTCATATAAGTAACATTTCTAACATGATGTTAGAAAATAGTAGATGCTTAATAAATACACCTATTATTATAAAATAATACCCATTAAAAATATTCATTTTTATATTTATTTTCATATATATATATATATATATTTAAATAATTTATTTTTTAAATCGAAGATAATTTATTAATAATAATTGTTTTTAAATAACTACATAAATAAATAGAAATTTTTATTCTTCGAAAGAATAAAAAAATATCAATATTATTATTTATAAGTTTTTATTTTTGAACAATACTTAGATTTGTATTTTTAACACGATATTATATAAAATTAATAATTAATTATAATTTATTATTAATATTATAAATATTTTAATTTTTATAAAAATACTGGAATCTTTTATGTATAGATGCAAGATGAAATTTGTACACAGTTCATAAATATTTTATATGGCAATAAAGTAGTTTAGCAACAAAACTTTTTAGTTAATTTCCTATACGCTTTAATATGTAATCATTTATACTAAATTTTAAAGTATTCGGACATTCTGTCTTTCTCTCTCTCTCTCTCTCTCTCTCTCTCTCTCTCTCTTTCTTTGAGATCTCTCATTCTTTATTTTCTCGCTTGTTATATAGATACATAGTCCCGGTAGATAGCACATCTCCATTTACACATTCAGATTCAGGGATAAAAAAATGTATTTACGGATATTAAGGGATATGTACTAATGTTTTTTCTTCTCGTTTAAATGTCAATTATTTTTTGTAAATAGAATAATTAAAAACGTGAAATGAGTTAAAATAAAAAGATTGTATAATTTAGAACAAAGGATTTTCATCAATTCAATTTATTGATATATATGAATGAGTCGTCGGTACAAGAATTTTTTTATCAGTTCAGTACTGTTCACTTTTATTCACTTTTATCGGTGGCATTGACATGGTATATCGGTAGTCAACGAGTTTGGGGACTCGGTTTATGCATTGATAGATCTTCTCCGAAGTTTTCCGTACGCGGTTGGAAGCTAGTGATTTCATACCAGCCACTGGCTTCGATCTCGCCGTTGGATAAAGCGTGCGCGTCCAAGAGGGAGAGAGAAAGAGAGAGCAAGTGGAGGGAATTCACTCGCGTCTGACACAGCACATAATTCGATATGTAGCCACGGGCTGTTCCGGTGCTGTGGCCATTTTGATGAAATGCACTGCTGGCTAATTAAATCACAAGCATAAAATGGAAGAATACTTATTTTAATTTTCATAGTGAAATTTTTTAGCTTTAATTGTACTTAAATTTATTATTTATTTCATAATTTTTGGACCACTATGTTTCGGTGAAAGTAAAAATTGCCTTTAAAAATTATATAATTTTGATTGATAAAAATATGATTACATAATTTGAATTATCAATGTATCTCGGTATACGTTACAAATATTTTTGATACTAAGTCTTGTAACAATTTATGTAGAACCAAATATGATATCGTATCATAAAAATTAATTTTTAAATTTTGGAATGCTTAAAACATTTAAATACAAAAATATTATTTGTATATTAACATATATATTATATTAAGTTAAAAAATTATATTGTAGAATAGTTGGATTATTTCTTTAAAACTCTTGTCAATGTAATTTTTTTAGAATTAGTTAGATACTAAGCATTTTCGGCGAATACAGCACATGTCCGACGTACATACTTCATTCCATGCTTCTCATCGGTTTCCCCCATGAGCTTGGATCGAATTTCCGTGCCAAATCTCGTTAAATTTACACTTTCCCTGAAACTTTCTCTAAATTCATCTACTCGAAATTTATTTTATATTGTTTTGCAAATGCTACTTAACAGAAACACATATAAACGGAGTTTGGCTAAAACTTCGTCTGCGCACCCATATTGGCGTAGCGATTGAGTTTTACAGAAACAAGTTTCTGTAGTTGTTTCCGCAGTTTATTATAGTCTTTCGATACAATGTTCAAAACTTATGAAATTTTTTCAATAATATCATAAACTAATACAAAAATATGAAGTATTCAAAATAATATTATTAAAAATATTAAATATTTTATTTATTTATTACTTATTTATTGAGTTATTTTCACGATACAACTCTACTATTTTTACATTCACTAGTCAATTCGAATCCACTTTTTATATTTTCTATTATACCTTATCTAAATCTCAGCTATTCTCGTTTAAAATTAATGGATGAAGAGGCGAAGTATTGCTTATTCAATATCTCTTTTTCATCTTTGTACTATGTCTTATATATATGTTTATAAAATTTACTCCTGAACACAAATCTATTTTTCTATGTTATAATAATTTAAATTTTATAATGAATTAGACACTAAATTGATTAAAATGACTTAGATATTTATCAAATTATTTTAAATTCAAATTAAATTACATTTGATTAAAATACATTATCGATAAATTTTATATATTATATAAAATGTGAAAGGAATAAAATCCGAAATTTCAATCTCAAAACGTAAGACATTAGTGAGTGCATTTTAATAGAATAATCGAATACATATTAAATATTTACATTTTCTAAATAACATGTAATTTACCTTTTGCTATAAATTTTTCTACAGGATTTTAAAAAATACAGATTTTCTTATTATCGATGATCCTAGTAGCCTTTTTTCAAGAATAACAGTACAATAGATTACTAAAATACAATTGTGCAATAATATAGTATTTTGTTCTACATTTTAAATCTATGATTTTTAATTTTTAATTTTATTAATACTTCTGAAACTTATAAATGTATGTATCTAGAAGTTTAATAACTTTGGTATCATATTTAAAAAAGTTAATATAAGAGAATTTTCTCGTTGCCGATGCATCGACTCGAAATAAAATTCGTGTTGTAAGAAGTTAAGTAACTCTGCTAATAAATTGAAAGTATAAAAAATCAATGCAATTTAAGATAAAAAAGTATGTAACTAAAATTTTATAAATAATATATACATGTCAATTGTGTTTTGTATTAGATATAACTATTCAGTTAACTACTAAAATTATTGTTTAGAATTTGATAAGCGACGAATTAATTTAGATAAACGTCGTTCAATAGCTTCTTTTATTATCTGAATTAAATTTCGATCGAGTTATTGTAAAAATAAAAATGAACATCAATTTTAAATAATCGTACTAAAGTCTTAGAAAATTAAATTTTTATTTATTGAGTAGTTAAAAATTATCTTTTTCAAAATACTAAATTATATCGCTTAGAAAAAAATTTACGGATGGTTTCTTTTACTTTACTGATCAATAGCGATAATTATAAAATAATGAACCATTGAAAATAAAGGAATTTATTGTTGCTAACTGGTATGTTACCGTTTTCTAAATATAGGTTTAGTCTCATACACACAGTGTCTCTTACACATACCTCAAATAATACTTATATTAATTAATATATACATTTTTTTAAATTACATAGAATTTTCCTATGATAAAGCACCTTTTTTTTCTTTGTAAAATTAGTCTCCTCCTTGAGAATTATTATTTAACAAATACTATTTTAATGTACTGTTTGTGTAATTATAGTAAATTTCTAAAATATAACATTAATAATACGAAAATATATAATTTATTATACAGTAGAATTAAGATTCCGTGTTAGCTAACAATAATCTTAATAAATAAGAATTATGGATTTTTTCATAAATTTTAGAAATTATAATAAAATCATATATTAAATGTATTAGAATTTATAATTCATTATTTAAGGTGTTTATAAATTACAAAATAAAGAAATTTTTTCTATACAATCTGCTGAATACGCAAAATATTAAATAATATAAAAATTTCCATTAAAGAATCAATTTCATCCATATTTGTAAAATATGTTATTATATACTGATTTAAAATTTCATTTTAGTATAAACTTTTTTTGTATTTAAGTAATTTAAATTGTAAAAAATTTCTTTTCTTTGTAATTAATTTGAAATAAATTATAATTTACATTTATAAACTTTTTTTTTCTGGGTAAAATTACATTTGTTTTTATTTAAAAAAATTTTTTTGTGATTTAAAATCCATCAAATATAATACTAGTAATAAAAAATTTCAGTTAACATACATTTATAAAAATTAGCTCATGAAATAAATTTCAATGAGTAAATAACTCGTAAAATTTCACCATTGCATAGAAGTAATGTTGCAATATTTTTCGAAAATTAATCTAGAAAAACTTGAGCAATTTAAAATTTTGTATAAAAGAAAATTATAAGAGATTTTCTACAAGCTTCTATCGTATTCAACATCATCTTCGATCTTTCAATGATAAACAGGATCGACCTAAGATTCACGAATTTGTACTCTCTATCATTGCGTTGCATAACGAATACTGTATTCTTGCCAAATATTGTCGCCCGAACTAGTGACCTTCTCGGAGGAAAACTAAAGCGGATCATTAGAGAAGCTGAGCTGCATTATAAATACGAAGAGTGGAAAGTGGAAATAGAAGGATAAAAGGCGGAGAAAATATAAACTTAGGACATATGTAAATTTTGAACAAGCAAGGAATGATAAGAAACATAGATAATTATATTCAATTTAAAAAAAAATTGTAAAAAAATTGTAATTGCGAATATTGTTTCTAATACGAATCGTAATTTATTACAATTCATAAAATTTCATAATTATAAAAATAAATAATATTCATAAATAGTGAATTATTAGAGATCATTCTACGATTATCTTTTATAATAATAAAAAATTACAGCACATAAAATTTATGAAACTAATTTATTTATTTAGTGTTTGTTCACTGTAAATATTAATTCGATTTCGCAAAAGAATTTGCATCTTACCAACTTAGTCTATATTTTATTTATTGAGATTAAAAAAAGTTATGCTAATAACTATTAAATTCATAATTTATTTAATAGAAAATAAAATACAATTATTAGTTTTAACATTAAGTAAAAAAAATCTCGCTTAATGTTACTTTATATAAATTAAATTGAAATTAATAGATAATTAATAAGATGAAATTAATATTAAATTGAAATTTATAGATGCTTTTAAGGTCAGAGTTTATGATAAATGAAAAGAAAATTTATCCCAGAATCGAGTTATAATAATTTCGAGTTCAATTGAATATAATATTATTTAACCGTAAATAATGAAAACTTTACAAATAAATTTTGAACAAAAAAAATACTTTAAGGAATCATGCTAATTCTACAAACGCGTTTATATATATACTATTAGTATCTATACATTCAAGTGAGTATATTCTAATAAGCTCGTCATAAGATTTATATTAAGGTGTGTTAACAAAATTTGTAGTAGTTTTTTTTAACTTTTTGTTTTAAACGATAATAACTTTTCTGTTATTTCTCTAATAAAATTTAGTTTCAAAAATTAAATAGATGTTGACTAATTTTATGGTTAAATTTAATGCAGTTTCCACACAAAATAATATTTATTTCGTTCGTATTTTATATTTTATAGGCATATTTTATATTTAGTTATATAACGTAGAAAAATATCTAATGTTCATTACCAACAATGTTTGATTCATCTCACTTTTATAATATTCTGGTCATATATTATATGAATAAAAATATTTGTTTATCAGAGAATTAATTTTCAATATTAAGAAAATAATTTAAAAATAGGTAGAATCAAAAATAATACGCAAATGTATATTTGTAAAATAGTTTAAGAGTCATATTATAATATAATAAGAAATTAAAAATAAAATTAATACTATAAATAATTTTTTTTCTGTGAAATATAAAACACAGCTTTTAAAAAATGGGAAACGATAAGAGAGATAACTTTTACGAAAAAATGACCGAGGGATAAAAAGTGAAGCAAACTAGATAAGAATGAAAGCCGAAGGGTCGCACGCCCAGTCATGATAATAAAGATGATGCAGATAATAGCAGTCTCGTGAAAGTAACAGAGAAGAGCCGCTAAAATAAAGAGGTGGAGATTGCCAAGTTTCATTCATCAGCGTAAAAAACTTTTGAAAGTTCGGACGCAGTAAGGCAAAGTGAGGTTAAGTCCGCGCACCACGCCCTCATAAACAGAGAAAAACAAAAGGAAAGAGATGAAAACATGGATAAGAGAGAAAAATATAGAGAGAAAAAGAGATAGAAGGGAAAGAGAAAAAGGATGCAAATAAGAAAAAAAGAAAAGTGATATATAGATGAAGAGTATGGAATTAATTATCTCTGAGGGACACCTCATCTAGCACATTATATAATGTAGTACTTATCATTTGGAACAAATGATTCTTGTTATTGCACAATGTTTACAAGTGTCGAGATCGTACACATGTATAATTATACTTTTTAAAGTCGAACACTAGTGTGTAATACAGTCTTCTCTCGTGCACGTAACCAGAATTGTACCTTTGCGTCTTATCCTTTCCATTCGTTTTTCCGTCTTCGATGATTTTATAAAATTTACAGATTTTCGTCGGTGTATATGCAAAAATATTTTAAGAAAAATTTTTACTTTATGAATGAGATTTAATAAAAAGTGTGAAAATAATTTTACAATATTAATAAAATTAGGTTCAATACGAATAATAGATAAGTACGTCCCTTGTTTATGCAAATACTTCAAGTATAGTATGTTAGATAATGTATGATATATTTAAATTTTCTTGATTCTGGTAATATTAATACATCTTTTCGAAAAATTAAAACATTAAAATTCATATTAATTAATCAATTTTGTGTTTATGCGTATATATATACGTGTTTGTCATGTAAAATTATATTTTTAGAAAACAAATTTCTAGTGAATAAAAAAATATTATATTAATCCGTAATTGTATTAATGACTTACTACTGGAAGCTTAAAATAATTAATACAACAAAATATTTTTAGAAAGGATTGATTTTTAAAATATATCCTGTTTACTTTGCAATTTTGCACAAAATAGAGAACTGCTACAAAAATTTTAGGCATTTTTTTTTTTAATTTTTTGTATAATAATAAAAAATATTGTTTATGTTTATAAAAACTAAAATATTTCTCTTATTTAAAAAAATATTATTAAATTTTTATGTAATTATATACAATTCTTTTAACATGTTAATTTTCAAAAAATAAACTACCGATCTGAAAGAAATATTTACATTTCTTAATAATATTTTTGTTATAATATTTTTTACAATGTAATAACAATATTTTATATTTTCAAAATATATCTAACATTAATAATAGAAGTAACTTTTTCAAAAAATCAAAGCTGTTTTAAAAATTAATTTATTCGACTTTATTATTTTTGTTACATTGATACATAAATTGAATATTTCTATTACACTTTTATTTGTTTCTTGATCTTAGAAACATTTATATGTATATGTATTTCCTATGCATGATTTTTTCTTCTTCTCTATTTTATTTCCTTTCTTATTTTCATTCTCCGAAGAACAGAATTGGATTTGTAAGTTTAGAGATATGTTCATGGAAATACGGACTAGTATTTTTACATGTTGCAGTGTTTTACATGAGATCTTGTACTGTAGTAGATGAACTTAAAAATGTGAGTTTTCGCTTGACCTCAAGAGATTCTGTAGGAAAAGATGGCTTACATAGACTTTACTTGTACACTTTCTCCAAGAAAAGAAAAGTAGATAAACTTATGTATATATTGAACTTTATAAAATTGGTCGTTTCATGTGCTTAACGATTAACTATCTATATAATCATTCCCAATATTTTTTATATAATTGCTTTGAATTTCTATCACATAAATAAAATAGTAGATCTAATATAATACTTTAAATTAAGATTAAAAAATTTAACATTTTTTTTCAAATTTATTATATAAAATAATGTGTTTATATTCTATTTTTGTACTTTAATTATGTATAGAAAAAGAAACACAAATGTACAAAACAAACACTTATTGCATTCAGAAATATTAAACTTGAAGTTTTTCCTTTTGAGATGCTTGTACTGAAAAATTTTTGTAAATACAAAAAATAAAAATAAAATATAAAATTCCTAAAACATAATATTTAAATAAGAGATAAGGTTATAAATAAGTAATTTTGCTAAATAAGTTTTTCGAAATCTAGATGGAAAAGATATGGCTAATTGAATTAATTTGAATATAAATAATTTTTGAATGAAAAATAAAACGAATATTTTTTATAAATAAAATTATATACTAATAATAATGAATATATAATTAACTGAATAGCACATTTCTATTTGATTATAAAATAAGATATTTGTTATAAAGAATTTAAAAATAAATTTTTTCCAAACTACTACTGCCTTACACATAGAAATCATATGATTATAAACGATTAAAATTGAATAATACATAAAATCAAAAATTTTTATATATTTTTATATAATAATATTAAATTGTGGAGTATTTTAATTTCTTTATATTTCATCAAATCAAAATAATTAATTTTTTCTTAATATTTAAAATAAATATTTAGAAATTGAATAACAACAATGATAAAATAAATAATAGTATATACATTAATTTAATTAGATAGAGAAACCTCAAATAAAAAAAATATTAATAATACAAGAAAATGCATAGGATAAAAAAAATTAGTTGATAGAAGTCAAGAGATCAATAGATAAAGAGATTTACCTAAGGAGGATAAACCAAAAATATTAAGAGATGCAAAAGATTGATTTTGCATACACAAATAGAGATGAATAGTCCTTTTAGTATATGTGGCGTAACAACATCACGCGACTACATGTTTCATCTACATCTACTTCGATTTAGATTCGATTTATTACAACCATTTGTAGATGTATTTTGTATTATTTTTTCGTATTTTTAATTAAGAACATTTTAATTACGATAATGTAAAAATATTAAACAATTTTTACATTTTACGTTCGATTAAAGTGATGTTACAGAATATTATTTTTTTTTTATTAATAATTTTATTTCAATATATTTTTCATTCCAATTCATAATAATTTAGAGACAATTTTTTTAATTATTCAAAGTAATTATTATTCTTTTATTTATTATCCCATTTTTATATCTACACAAGATATTCATAATGCAAGTCTATATTTTTCAAGACACGTTTCGTAGAAACGTCCGTTGAGCATAGCGAATATCTTTTTATTTTGATGGAGAAACCATCTGTTATAGTCTCTCTTCCTCGTTCACATTCGCTAGTTTTCTATGCGACGGTAGCGACAAAATCCACGGCCAAAGTCCTTTCTTTTTTACTCTTACATATAGAATCATTCATCGTGTCCAGATCCAATCGCAAAGCTTTATAGAAGTTTCGCTGCATCGTTGACGTGTCTTTTCTCTATATACGTATATATGTCTACATGTATATGTCGATAAATGAAAATTCTGTGTTATATATGCACGATTTGATGTCGTGCAATCGTTGATACTCATATCCGATATGTGACAAAAGCAAAATTTAGCCCGTCACAAATTTCTTTTATTTTTCATTTGTTTCTAGCGTATTTATATAAAATTAAATATTAATATATGCGAGGCTTTACAAATTTAATACCAATTTGTATGTTTTAAATTTTAAATATTTATCATTACAATAATTGAAGTTAATGTCTTTTAAAATTGAATATTTTTTATAAAATTAATGAATAAATTCGCTAATATCAACTTGTAAATATGATTTTGATTATTTGATTCAATTACATTATTCGCACTTAAAAAAAAATGAAAATAGTATGAAGTTAAAGATCGATTAAATCAAGAATCGTAAATTATAAAAGTAAAATATTTTAAAACATGATTTTTAAACTAAAAGGTTAAATTTCCATTATTCTGGAAAAAATTATATCAAAGCTGTAAGAATACTGTAAATTTTTACCATCAAAACTTCTATCCCAATTTTTATTGATTCTTTATACAACTTTTTAGTAAGTTTTATTATAATTTCGTACACTACTTGGATAAATAATGACATTTTTTCACATTTTCAAGAAGATTTGGTGCATAATTGGTTTTAAACTTCTGTTCTTTTATTTCAATTATTAAATACCTAACAGAATAAATATATTATATAAAATTCAACATTTCTAACAAAAATTATAATTTTCGTTTAAATTTACTTTTTTAGTATTGATAAATTCTTATGCCGACAAAATGCAGAAAATATATGAACCATTAAAAAATATTTAGGTTCTTCATACACAATGCTAATTGATTTAGTCTATAATTATGTAGTAAAATGTTTAATAAAATTATTAACAGGAATTAATTTGCAAGTACATAATTTAAAAACAAAAACTACTGTATTCTAGACAAATTTATACTTCAAATATAAATTTAAATGATTTATTCGAATTTTAATAAAAATAAATAATAATATAATATAAGCTTACTATTTTATTACAATAAGTTCAAAATAATAAATTTCGTATTGGTATATAAAGATTTGAAGAAGCGGATCGATAGTTAATAAAGTACGTTAATAATTCGTTACGTTAAATTATTTTAACATACTAGTTACGTAAATATCTGAGAATTTTTTTATTCTTCGGTATAAATCTTTTTACTATTGTATATTATCAAATATTTGATTGAGTTTTTTATTCTTAAGTTGTATGTAATATGTACATAAAATGAGTATATTTCATTCAAACCAAAGTTTATCACCTACAAGTATAAAACGGCTTCCAAACGTATATTTCGGAGCAATTGATAGAAAGATATGTAAGAGTTGAATCTAAAGCAATAAAAGTAAAGAGGAAAAGACGAAAACGGCTTTCCGGATATCCTCCTGGGCGTTACACCCCTTCCCCTGACATCCATCGAGTTTCGCCCTTCCAATAAAAGGATTAACTGGACTAACGTTGATCCTATCAGGAGGACCGTTTCTCGCTCTCTACTGTTCGATCCTTCTTTCCGCCTTAGCCATCTTTCGATTAGTGGTGTGCACGCGCCCCCTATCGGCTGGAAACAGCTATGATAACGAGATATTATATTCAGGCAAACTTCTGCTCTCTTTTTCTTTATTCCTTCCAATACATTATCTTATCTCTCTCTCCATCACCCACTACCCGCCCTCATTTATTTAAACATTTCAATCGTTATTTAATATATATACATATATACATGCAAAGATGTATGCAAGTTTTTTACTATTAATTTTCTCCATATGTAATTTTAAACGTGACATTCTTTTTTTTAATTATAAAAGTCAAAGTATTAAACGAAAAGTGTTTTCATATTGTTTTAGTTTGTAAAATTTAACATATTTAAAAAAAAGTAGTGATAAAGAATTTTAATATTATAATATACTATCCCTTATACAATAATAAAAATAATATTTGTTTATCTTATTTGAAATGAGTTAAACTACTCATGGTTTTAATAAATTGATATCTAGGTTTACTTTGTGCAAAGTTAGAATTAAAGTTCACGAATCCTTTTTAATATTTAATATTGTTCTAATTTTGTCGTAAATAGAATTTATAAGTAAGTTGTGTCAGTAGATCTGTAATTGTTTAATTCACAAAGTAAGAAAATCGAATAACTAGAAAGAAAATAATATCTCTCATATTAAAATACTATAAAGAAATTTTTTTATTATATAAAAAATACATAACTTAAAATTTTACTTGATTAAATTTATTCTCTTAACTATAACTGATCTTAATAATTTTTTGACAAGTTATCATTGAAATATATCTATGATTCATTGTATCACAATAGGTAAATAAAAAAAAAATCATTCGAATATATGAAACTAAATTTATAATTAATATCCTTTTTATACTATTATAAATTTTCAATGATATTTTTGAAAACTTATGTTTCATCTACCTCATTTTTATTTTACCTCACGTATAACCTTCATTTTGTAGGTACGCGTACGACTTTTGACCCTACGTTTTTCTCCCTCGGGACTCACTTCGTCTTTCTTCCTTCTGCAAGTCGTTAAAACCTTTATTTTTGGCAACTGTTAACAATAATATTCTAGTGGTTATAAGTTTTCGTATTTTCGAAACTAAAATATCTCAAAGATAAATATAATTTTTAATTATTGTTCACTAATATATTAATTTTATACTATTTTATACCATAATTTTATAAAGGCTAAAACTTAATTTGGTTTTTAATTAGATAGAGTTTATAAAGGAATTTGAAACTTATTTTTAAAAAATAACTCGTATTTTCGATAAAAAGTTATTATAAAATAATTAAAATTATTTTAAATTTATAGAAAGAAATAAAATAAAAATAAAAAAACGACTTATTGATTTAATTTTTATTTTTTCAAAAATTTTTTAAATTTTTCTTAGTGAACTATTTTAATTAGATTATAAAATTTTTTTTTATTTCAAGCGTTTAAAATGAAATATAATTATTTTTAAAGAACTTCATAAATTATATTCATTTCTACTGATCTAAGTATTAGAAATTCATATATATATAAAACAAAGAAATTATTATTAAATGTTATGTATTTCAAATTTTTCTATTATACTTTAAATACAAAAATCTAAATTTCTCAAGACTCATACAATATTTTCCAATATAAATATGAAATATACATTTAGAATTATTTTAATTTTTTACAAAAAGTTAATATTTATTAATAATATGTACACCATGCATATATTAATTATTTATTTCGTTAAAGTTACAACATTTAAGTAAATATGTAGGTAAATTATAAAAGTATATATTATCGTCCAGACAAAGAGAAGTAATTAGTCTAGTTCTATTTTACTAGCCTACGATATTCGATCGCTAATTGTATCACTTAATTTTAGAAACTCGTAAATATTATTGAAATATATTGAAACCTATTAAAATTTATCTTAAGATTATTAAGAAATAATTATAATTTTCATTAATATTGTTTTATGAACATTCACGTGTTGTCATTTTTAGCAGTCATTAATGTGAGAAAATTAAGCCGTATGTGCTGGATCAGTTTTACAGGTATACATGAGTTCTTATTATCTACAAAACTACTTTATGAGAAAAATATTACTAATCATCTTCAAATATACTTTTCACTTTTGTCCTTTTATATTTAACTTTTTCCAAATATAAGAAAAATTTCTTATTTGAATTTTAATATACCTTTGAATTGAAAACTTTCCAAGAAATTATTTAAATTCTAAATTAATAATCGATATAAAATGAAAACATAAACAATTTACATGATAGTACATAAGTATTTGGAAAAGCATTAAGTAAAAATATTGATGTATAAAATTTGTTAATTCTGACATTTTTATTATTCTCTTTAAAAGCTATATTATTTTAGTTTCAAAAAAAATTTTAATGTTTCGAAAATATATAAATTAAAATTAAAAATATAAACAAGAAAGTCAATTATTTTTAGTAATAGACCTTTCTAGAAACATAAACTTTTCAATGTAATAATGACAAACTATTAGATATATTCTTTTATGACAAAATTATATAAATAAAAATAGCTTATTAAAATAAAATCAAGAAAAAGTATAGTTATTGTAAATAAAAATTTACTATTAAAGTATATTAATTATACTAATTTTTTTAATTACTTTAGGAAAATAGAAATTTACTATTTTTTTCTTTAAATATATTAAAGTTGAGGATAAATCTTCTACATATATATATATAATAGAATTAATAAACTAATTTTTTATAGTATCTAATAATATCTTCTATACTTTCAAAGTTAATTGATCTATAGCGTTTACAATAATTAATATTACTAAATCAAGGCTAATGAAGATATTAAAGAATAAAAAAGTAAAGGAGAAAATTAAAAATAATCGCAATATTTGATATTTCATACAACATTATTGAGTAATAATTCCGAATAAATTAACTGTATTGATTTTATTATTTCGATATACTCTTTCAATGTTATAGACGGTTTTCATTATTCTAATTTAAAATATTAAAGTAATCGTTTCTAGATTTTAAAAGTGTATTAAAATATTTTTTCACAAGATTAATAAGTTATTAATAAGTTTACTAATACAAACAAATTTTTTGACAAAAATTCTTTTTATAATAAAATAATCTTTTTAGACATGTTGTGAAATTTCTAGGTCTAACATAGAAATATGGATTGTTTGAATTTTTGGAAAATTAATAATATTATTAATAATAATCATATCAAACTATTTAAAATTACAAATTATTTAATCTAAACACTATAAATATAAATTAAAACTATCATAAAACTAAAATTTTTACGTTTTTGCATCGTCTATCCATATATTAATAATAATTGTTTTAACAAAATTATTTGATCTTTCAATTCGTTACTTATAAAATTACCTTCTACGGTTACAAAATTATAAAATTTTATTTCATTAAAAAGAAAATAATTTATAAATCAATGAAACTCATTTTATGATAGTGTCGTGAATTAAAAATAATGATATAATAATGAATATTAAAAAAATTAAAATCATTCAAAATATTAAAAAAGATGATAAATATTGAGTATCCTTACAAAGTTTTAAATATGTTTGTAAACATCTTTTAAAAATTTTTCGATATCGAAAATGATAATGTAGAAAATAAAAAAAGAAAGCAAAAGGAAAAAATAAAAATAGAAGGGTAACTACAATACCTAAGAAACACACGGGAATCGTACACAGCGATACTAGATTTATTTGAGCTGACTGAAGCTGTTTGTTTTTACGTTACACGCGTCGATACACAATGTTGAAACGCTGATGCAAAAGTAAAGATGAAACGACTAGAGAGAGAATATAAAATAAATGAAATTAAAACTTTGGTTTTGCAAATTCGGAAAAATCTGTTCGATTCATTTTATATATTTAAATCAAATCAAGGGATGTTAAACGATAAGAATGTTAATAAAAAAAAACTGAAACGAATATTCTCTTTCGATAGTTCAAAGATTCGGTTTTATCCATGATTTGAGAATTCTTTCTAATTTAAAATTCAAAATTAATAAATTAATTATCTTTAGTCATTATATAGTCTTCTAAAAATTGAAACAAGTTTATAGTGAAAAGTAGGCTTTATTAAAATTTGTGATAAAAAACTTTGAAACTTTTAAATAATTACTATAATTTAAATTTATTCACAATAGTAATGATTTTTTATTTTAAATTAAATCTTGATATATTGCATGCACAAAGCGAATAATAAAATATACCCGGCATTGTCGCTAAATATGCGCACAATCATTATACCATTATCGTACATAGGAAAAATATGCACGACTGTATAAACTTGCAGAGAAGATGCAGCAGCGAAAAACAACGTATACGCATACAGTTTTTCTGTTAAAATTCAAAACACGTGCACCCTATACCTACTGGTAAAGTGGATATTCCATTCTTGTTTTTATACGTATAGAGACTGGTTTCCTCTTCTACTTATTTTCAACCAGAGTATAAACGATATACGTATTTGGTATATGGGAGATACGCGTGTGTGAACATTTTTAAATTTTATCAACACGTACGCCCGGACGTAATCGGAAATTGATCGATGCGTCTATAGTAGTAAGCAGGTCGTTTTTTTCTTCCCAATGTCTGCACATTTATCATTGTAGAACTAATCGAATAGATCTAAAGCTACACAAAAACTTTTATTTATTTTTTTTAATTATTCAGTTATATTTATTTTCTCCCAATTCCAATACACATTGGTCTTTTTACTATATCTAATTATAAAAATAACTCATAATAAAAATTAAATTGCATTAACTAGAAAAACAAATATAAATATTATAATCTTTTCAGTTTACTCCAAAAATGATTAAATGAAATGCAAGAAATTTAAACTGTGTATTTTTATAATAATAATAATACTATTCATAAAGTATTATAAACTACTAATGACTACAAAATGTAAATAAATAACATAAAATCAATATATTTCGTAACGATAAACTTAATTGATATATATTTATATTTTTGCTTGTTTTATACTTAAATAATCAATTTTTATCCTGAAAAGTACATAAAAATATTAATTAGAATATCATATCAAATTTCATTAAATATTATTAAAAGAACTCAACCTCATAATCATAGATGATTTATATTCAATAATTAATTTGGATTAATAAAACACAAATTTTATGGTAATGATTGCAAAAGTATTTAAATAGATCATGAGTGATTTGAATAAGTGACAAACATAAATTTTTTGAGCAAAACCTAATTGATAACAAGATCGTCAAATGACGAGGATAAGCAATGCTGACTTTAAATCAGAAAAACAAAAATAAACAAAAAACTAATAAAAAAAGAGAGTGTACAAATTCTGAAGTTAATATGAAAATTTAAAAACCGAATAAAAATTACTCAAATCATACAGTTGTGTATTTTAAGTCGAATTACAAAAAATTAGTTTTATATAATTCGTACATTTCATAAAATTGAGAATCGAAATTTTTTGAATTATTTACAATTAATTATTTATTCTTTATAAAAAGTATATTTCTTATTTATGAATTTTCTATTTTATTTTATATGAAAATTGAAATATAAATAATTAATTTTATATATTCAATACAGGATTTCTCATATCACATCCTAAATAATCTGAATATATATTGGAATATTTTAATATGAGATTTATATAGACGAAGCAAAGTAAAATATTCATGAAATGCCTACTTTAAATAAAATATTCATAATAAAAACTAAATATCTATAATAACTTATAAATTAAATTATTGTTCGATAAATTTTTGTTACAATCTGTTTTGGTTTCATATTATTAAAGTTGATTTCATGTCTTTTTGCTTTATTTGTTATAAATATATATATATATATATAATTTTGATACGATATAATCATATAAATTTAATTTTCCAAACAATTCATTTTATAGTTTATAATAATTTGGAAATTTCTATAATATATGAAGGTTCTTTATTTTATACTTTACTTTATATTTCACATTAAATAAATAGTGATTATCGATATACATCTATATTTGATACAGTAGGCTACATGTCTTTGTTTAAAAATCTCGGTTTAGTACATCGAAATCATTGGCCTAAATTCAAATAGATAATTTTTCAATTAAAAAATGTAGCTAATAGAATTTTATAAGTATTCATTCCAAGAAATATGTAAAAAATACATTACCAAGGTAATTTTAATTTAAATTTTATCAAACTTTTAAGTTTAGTAAGAGTAAAATCTATGCATATAAAATATTGATAAATATTAAAAATTGCATAAGTAAATTTTTTTTACAAATTAAATATTCAATATTTATATTTATAAAACAAATTATACGCTATTTTTAAATATTGTTTTATTATATAAGACATTATTATAATTTGTTAAAATACTAGAAAATGAAAAGTATTAGAATTTATAGGTTGATCTACAAATATTTTGCTCCAATTTTTAAGCAGAAAAGCAAATATTTACAAGTAAAGAATGGAATTTGTTGATACTTTTCAAAACGATTCACAAAATTGTGTAAAATCGTTTTAATTTATAAAAATTCCAAACACACTTTTTAATAATATTATATAGTAAATAATTGATTACATATTCTAAATATATTTATAATATAAATATTAGTTCTTTAATTATAATATTTTATACTATTAACAAAGTAAAATAATATGTTCAAATAAATTCTAGATAATTGAATTGAATAATGTTTATTTAAAATTTGTGATGTATTATTCTTTTTAAATGGTAAATATTAAAAGTTTATTTTATAGTATAAATTAATGCATTAAAAATAGGTTTAGATTAATTTTTCACTTATTTATATTTTCCGGATATTGACCTACTCAAAGTATATTTTACAAAGTTTATTTTGATAAGGTTTCGATTACTTTTCATAAAATCAATTCTGAATTTCGACTGATAAAATATAATACTAAATTTGAATGTATGTTTTAAAAAAAATTCTATTTTAATAATATTTTAAAAAATATTCTTTATAATTTTTATTGTATAATTTAATAAAATATTTGAATACATTTATACCAATTAACTTATACTTGACTGCAAATTAATATTCATAAAAAGTTAAAATCTAATATGAAATTTGTTTCTTAATTACGTTTAAAATGTCTATAATTATTTATGATCTATTCAATATTCTTTTATAACAGAAAAATTCCGTTATAATATTTTCAAACTGTACGTGATTAATATTCGCAATTATAAAAGGATAAGAATACGCTTTTAAAAGCATGATAATAAAATAATTATTCTCATTTCGTAATTATAATATAATATTATCATTATACTTTAACAATCTTCTAAGACAAACGAAAGTAAATAAAACGCTGTGAATTCATAACTTTAGAATATTGTTGAGAATCTTTCCTGTAGGAACTCAGTAACAATAGGAAAACGAAAAAAATTGGAAACAAAACCAAACGAGCACTTGACATCACAATACTATGTTTGCAAAAATTCCTAAGTTATCCGAAAAGTGAGCAGTAACAGTAAGAGAGAAATCAAGTAAACTGTTCGAGTATGGATATGTAACCTTCGTTTCGCCTTAGTTCTCACCCATTTGGATATTAGAATTCATGCGAAGGCATTTGTGGATCGTTTCCTAATGACCGACTGCAAAAAGCTCTTCGGTTAGCTGCTCGCTAGAGACTTGAAAGAGAAAAGGAAAACGATAGGCAGAGCCACGGTTAAGCGTAAGAAAATATATGAACAAGTGGAAAACTACAAGTTCAGTAGAAATGATCAGGAGGGGATGAAGAGTTGGAGAAATGAAAGAGAAAGTGTTTAGTAAGCGAAAGACTCTTGAGTACAAATGTCTTTGGTTTTATAACTTTTTACGCTCGTTTTTATTTTCCACTAGTTTGTTATTTGGTCTGTTTATTTTTAATTAAGATACTTTTGTTTGGCTAAACGCTTGAACAGAAATAAGTATACGGTGATTATATTTGCTTGTGATTAGCATTTCTAAAGCTATTATACCGTTGAATAGATATAAATTGGAATAATTATGCATTGGTTTATAACCTAATAAAAATAAATCGAACTTTTATTATATTTATAATTTTAATAATTATTATTTTAAAGCATTTAAATACATAAGTTTTTATAGATATTCCAAATTCTCTCATTTTTAAATATGTATTCAAAATTTTAAACATCAGTCGAGTAATAAAAATTGAAATTGTTTTAAAAAATATAATTTTAAAACTTTATACTAATTAAAATAAAAACTGATGTACTACTGAATAGTTAAAATTTTTCAGTAGAATTCTTAAATAGTCGAAAGATTAATTTATAAACAAAATTAATTAAAAAATTGATAATTATAAAGAGACGAATAATTTAAAAACTTAGATGATTTTCAAAAATCAACTAATTTAATATTAATTTTAATGCTTTGTCAACTCAAATATTCATAAAGTTCCTTAAATTTATCTAAATTTTATTAAAAAATTTTGATATAATTAATCAATCATGTTAAAAACATTGAAATAAAAATTACGAATAAAGAAAAAAGAGAATAAAATGTGTGGTTTAAAGAAAATGATAGAAATAACTTAGACAAATAGAATAAAGATAGAGAATGGATAAAAGTCTAGCAATGAAACACCGGAAGAATATAATAATCTCAGAAGAGTAAAATATATATATATAACATACATGTAAATTTCTTTATTTGCTTCCTTATATTTGAATATTGATTATTTCTCACTTTTCTTTACCCACTTCCTCGCTCTTGCCTACTTTGTCTCTTTAACAGACTTTCGCAGACGGCTCTTTTTTGATTGCTTAATATAAATAATTAACGACGAGTAATACTTTCTGAAATACTCATTTATGAAAATGCTATTAATTGAAAAAACACACGCTGGGAGCCGAAGCGCGTCATTTACTCCTACACATTACACACATTTTTTTCCTTTAACAATAGTAATTTTAAAACTGATCATGGAAAAAATATTTTCCGATGATTCGAGTTGAAATATTTTCTTTGCTATAAAATCATAAAATCTTGGAGTGTATTTATTTATTTCAATAATAAACTGTATTAAATTTGAAGTAAATATTAATAATGTGTTTATTATTTCTAAATAAATATAGTAAAAATTATAATAACGTTGAAAGATAAAAAGCGAGAGGTACAAGAAAAAATACGTAATTTTTTGACAAAAATGAAACATTACTATCGATATAAAATAAAGAATAGAATTTGAAGAAAAATGATGTGATTCTAGAAGTATATCGAAGGCTCAACTCAATTCAATGAATAACCTGTTATCGCTTTCTCTATACGAACCTCAATTTCAACTTGATTTTAGTGGAAGTTGAGACACCCAATCCTACATGTTTCAAACCGAAATACAAACTTTCTGGTTCAATGAATGACTCAGTCTTAGTTTAATTCGTATATTTTGAGGGTTTCAAATGAAAGAAAGATGAAAAAACTTTTCTTCTTCCGTCTAGTTTCTGAGCTCTTAAAAAAACTGACTCATTATTTCTTTTTTAACAAGCTCTGTAACAATGGATGATTATTTCAAATTTATCATTTCATTTTTTCATTTATAATATTATTTATAATTATGATAAAAAAGTGAAAATACATACTATCTTAGATTACATATTTTTTCAATAACCCAATTCGATCAATAGTCCCGAATAAGCATAAATCTTTTATGTTTTAATTTTACTGTTCTGAATAATGATAAAGTATTTGTAAACTTCGAATAAAATTTTTTCCCTGTATTGTAAGCTATTTAAAAATCTTTCATTTGTATAAAAGTTGTGCATATTAAAAAATATGCTATTTACATTACTATACCCAATGATCAATTTTTAATAATTTGAGTTCTTAAAGAAAAAAACAGAACCGTAATGGAATATAATGCAAAGCAATATTCTCCTTTCTCTGCTTCTATCGTTTACGCCTTTTCACTCATTAGAAATTCATAGGCTTTCCATATACAACTCTAGATCTAACTTGACTCCGTCCTTTCGTATCGCACCGAACGGCACCACACCATTTCTAGACGAAGGTTTGCATTTCTAAACTTAGCCAGAAAATCAAAGATGCTCAACCACTTGACGCACGAATACGAGCAAGGGGCTAGCAATATGGCCGGTATTGCATTTCTTGATAGCGTGAGAAGCTTCACCATTGTAGCTGTAGAATATACTATAGAGTGTAATATCATAGATGTCTTTCTCTGATCCTTCACTCGCCTCTGCATCTTTCTCTCTCTCTCTTTCTTTCTTTCTCTCTCTCTCTCTCTCTCTCTCTCTCTCTCTTCTTTATCAACTATCCATTCTCACTTCTTTTATTTTCTCATACATAGATTCTTTGTTCATCTCTTGCCATCTCTTTCTATACGTTGAATTTAGACTAACTTCATTTATCTGATTCTCTATTATATATCCTACTCAACTTTAGATGGATTTTTTTTCTTATATATTCTAAAATATACTTTTTATAAATTTATTGTACAAACTAACAATAATATTTATATATAGGATAAACTGAAAATGATGTAGTGAATATTATTGACAGTTTTGTATATTTTACTTATAAAAAAACAATAATTATAATAATATACTACAAGGAACTAATTGTGTATATAGAAGAAAGTAAAACTATTTTTAATAAAGGTTCTTAACACTATATGCATTCTAAGTATACAAGTATATTTAACATTTTCAATATAATTAATTATATATATACTCTAAAATTAGTTAAAAATTTAAAACTATTGTAGTTAATAATTTTATTATTAATTATAAAATTCTTGATTGTATTCATAAAAGTTTTAAATTTTTAAGTTTCTGTACATGAATTATTACGAATAGAAACTTAATAAATCTAAATAATTTCATTATAAATATTAAAATAATACTTTAGAAAAATAACATCGTTATTTTATAGAAATAAATATTTTGGTATTTATAATTCGTGTTAAAGTAGAAATTGTAAATTTTAATAGAGAATAAAAAATAAAGTCAGTCTAATTCAAAATTATAAGGTATCGAATAATAAATTTAAATAACTTATTTACGGAGTACGAGATAGAAAATGTGCATTCTTACTACTCTAAAAAGTTAAATAAGATAATTAAAATCTATGTATTCTAAAAATGAATTCTTTATAATAAAAACAAAAAATGAAAGAATAACAATTTTAGCGCAAATAAAATAAGATATTTTATGTAATAAGAAAAATAAAGTGAATGCAAAAAATGATTTTTAATATCTACTTTAAAAAATTTAAATAGAAGTTGAAATAAGTATATTAAATTTATTTGAGTACTTTTAGAGTAAAATTTTTTAGAGATTTTCATCCATTCGGAATTTTAGGTTCAAAGTCAGTTTTATTTAAAAATACAATTCAATATATAATCACATAATTTAAATGAAAAACGTATAAATATTCAATTATCTATGAATATAAATCTAATTTTTTATTGTTAGCTTATATAAATAAGTTGAAATACATAAATTTACATATGTATTTATTGACATACATAATTTTTAATAATCTTTATTCAAATTAATTATGGAAAATCTATTGTAGGTACACATTTATCAAATTTGGAATACATTCTTTTAATGAATCGTCATAATTTTTTTTTGGCTGAATGCGCATTTAAAAATCAATAAAACGCAGTCACATTGTACAGGAGGAACAATAGCGTTGGAAAATCAAGTACTTGACATTGTAATTGACCAACGTAACACGTCGCGCCACCTGCCTGCACATGTATTTCACCGGAACAACAGATTTTCTTTTCCAGAGCGTTGCAAGCTTATTCCTCCCCTTCGCTTCTCTTCTCCAAACCTTTTCTCTCCGCCTTTTCGTCGCGCGCGAACACAGAAAAACACTCATGCGGTTCTACACCTTCGGGCGCCAGTCGGATAAACCGGCGGGAATTGAACCTCGAGATTCATCTAGCGTCTCGGCTGGTTCGAGCATGAGAAGGAGGGGATGAAAGAACCGGGAACAGTGTGACGAGGAAAAAGGATAGAAAAAGTTGAGAGGCATAATATAGTGAATGTATGAAAAAGAATATGGAAGAGAGGAGGACGATAATAATTTATGAAGGTCCGTATTTAATATATATATATATATATATATATATATATATACATATGCATATATATTAGTATGAGAGATTTGTACGTGGTTTATTGAGCGAAAAAGATGACGTTATGAGCAAAGTTATTTTTTTATTCATAGAACTATATTCATCTTGTAAAAATATACATTACACTTTTAAAGTGTAACTTAATTTTGTAATGAGTTAATTAATAATAAGTTAAATTTATAACCATCATTTAAAACAAATTATATACAATTTGATTAAATTATAACTCGTACATAATTTTTTCACTTCTAATACAAACCTTTATTTTGAAGAAATAATCTCTTGATTATGAGAAATATCAATGATGTTATTTATAATAAATTATTTAATATAAAAAGTAATAATTTTTATAACTTAATAACTAAAAAATTATGATGTATTATATATATTACAGATATAATATTTATTTTTATCTACACTTAACGAGAATTGAATTGAAAATATAAATTAAATACATTTATTACTAGAATTAATATTACACTTAGCTTCCTTTATATTTTTTCTTTGAAATTAATATCTTTTTATTTTAAATATTTAATCCAATCATATTTTCATTATTTTTTTAATATATATTTTCACTACAACGTATATTTAAATATCCTCGAGTAATGGATTTCAATCGATGCTTTCTCTTAAAAAATGAATGCAAATTTTACAAAGATATTTAGTAAACAATTTTTTCATAATTGTTAAAGTTAATTTGAAGATACTCTAACTTTAAATTAATCGACTATAACATTAATTGCACTCTTGCTGAAAAAAAGCGTAAGAAAAATCAACGTTGAGAATGAAAAAATGAAGATGTTGACATCCAAAGTTAGTAGACAAAAGAAGAAAAAATTTTGATCGCCGTGGAACTGGTTTTTTCCTGCTTTCAACCTCTTGAAAAATGCACGATGTTCCATAGTACTACCAGAATTTGCATAGTTCTGTAAGATATACACCCTTGTTCCACCTTATATACTTGTACGTGGCCGAGGAATTTTTTCCAATACTCCGAGTACTTTTGTCCCATGGGAAAGTAGAAATTCTCGGGAATATGTAGAAAGGAACGAAGACCAAGTGTGAGGAGGATATAAAATGAAAGAAACGAAGAGATGAAAGATAGAAGAGTGATGAGAAGCTAGAAAGGTCGAAATAAGAGCATAGTTCAACCAAAGATACATACACGAACTTTCAAAAATAGTCACACGCATAGAATTAATTGAATGCTATATAATTATAATAAAGAATTATTGCAAAAATCTTAAGTGAACACTATTTGATAATATATATATATATATTTTTTTTTTATATTAAAACTCTCTATTTTATTCTTATATGATTTTAGACATTTCAACTTTATAATCAGTATACTATTTGTAATTAATAATAATAATATTTTGTAGTGTAAATATTATGTTCAATGTATAAAAATATATTAAAAAACTATTTTTGGAGCATAAATTTTTTTAAATTTAAATTTAAATGAATCATAAATAATGATATTAATAGAAGTATTAGAATTTCAAAATTAATAAAAATTTAGTATTTATAGAAAAATGCACATAATTTCTTTTAATATTATATTTTCTACATATAAATGTAATGTTAATATTTAATTTTTCTGCCAACAGATATATTAATAAAAATTCTAATTGAAGGCCGAATATTTCATTACACTGCATTAAAATATATATGTATATATTAATTTATTTCAATACTTATATAACTTTATTAATTTATTATTTTGATTTCAGAAAATATTTTTAAATAGTTATTCATTTAACTATTTATGAAATTACAATTTTCTATACATCATATAATTTATCTAACTTTATACAAATAACGATATCGCTATTCAAATTTTTACAAAAATTATTCGTATTCGTATAGTCAATTGCTCTACAGTAAAGTCTGAAAAAATATGTTTTAGTTCATTTATAGTTATAAAATGTAATGATTATCATGATATTAATCTTTTAAGAATGCATACTGAATGCTTTTTCATGAAGATTTATATTATCAAGATAGAATCAGGACAATGTTCAATCTTGTAGTACTGTAATTTTCCCTTATTAAAATTTCAAGAATTACTTCGAAATTGATAAAGCTTTCGACAATGTGATTCATATTTAGATTAATTTCCTTTATCCGTTTTAATAAAGTACTTACTGTAATTAAATATATTTTAAGAAATATCAATAAATAACAATAAATTATTTACACTAAGTATACATAATAATTTTCTCAACTCAAATCTACTTTAATTTGAAAATGAAAGTATTTACAAATTGTTTCAAATACTATTTATATATTACACACTCGGGTTGAAAATTAAGAACTATTTTATAATTATTTAATGTAATTTTTAAACGTTGTAACGATAAAAATAGTTTCAAAGAATAATTTGTACGAGGAACGCGAAAATGCTCGAATTAGCTTTATTCGTAACAAAATTAATAAATAAACGAAATTGGAAATTCTTTATTTATTATAATTTAACTTATTTTTCATCTTTAATTATTTCATTGTATAAGCTATTCATTAGTCAAAGTACCCGTGATAGTTCATTTCATCACCAGTTTAATTTCACTTCACTTTTAACACAAACTATACTAGTGTGTCCTTAAGGAAAGGGAAAAGAGAGACGGAGGAAAGCTTCAGAAGCTTAGCTCCTTGCGGAGGAGTCAGCAGTAGACGCCACCGATGGTAGAAACAGGAAAGAAGAGAAATACTCCAGGGAGTCCTCAGCAGATTTATACGGCCCCAAGCTGGCAAGACTGTTCCCTTGCGTACTCGTATAAACATTATAAGTATGCATATATATGTACATATATATTTACAAATACAGACATCAGCAGTGCACTATACATTTTCGCCCACGTACGCTTACACTCGATGTACAAGCGGTATGAACAGCGCCGTTAAAATACGCTATAGCCAATGGATTCTACCCAGGATATTATGCGATATACTCTACTAGAGGTGATAGATCGCTATTATGTTTTGGGAGTGCACATGCCTGGATAGGCGAAAGAGCGCTCGAGTCTCGATTTTCTTCTCTCATACCCTTTCGGCTCAATTTTCGTTTTTATGTGTGTATATATACATGCCTAACAGTCAAAATGAAAAAATTATCGTAATATATTTCTTGTGCTAAGTTACGGATATTTTTGTTTATCAGCTTTACTTATAACCTGACACTGCCACATAAATGCAAAATGGTTTGATGTATTATCAAACTGAGAAAATTCAAATATCGAAGAAGCAAAAAAATGTTATTACTACAAATTTATTATTCCTATAGTAATAGATTAACAGTGTAACATTATTCGATATATTTGTTGCATTTATGAACTTCTTAATAAAATAAAATTTTTTCAAACATATTTTATATAAATTTATTCGACGCGTGTTAGGTAATTTTTTGCAGTTTCGTAATTGTTAGACATTCGTAATATTGTATATTTATAAGACTATTCTTGATAAATATGATTATAATTTCAAGATCATGAATTAAAAAATATTCAATTCACAATTTATATTAAAAATTAAAGAGCAAATTGATTGAATCAAAAACAATTATTTCAGAACAAAAATTTATTTTTATTATAATTATAATGTAAATATCTATATTCTATTTATATTTCTTTTGATGAATGGTAATTTTTTTCTATTAGATTACGCAATCAATATTATTTATATTTTGTCATATATAATGCAGAAATATGTTCAAAATTTGAATCTATATAAAATAAAATTGAAATATTACTATTAAAGATTATTTAAAATAATTATTTTCTTAATCAAATGCGAGTGGATCTCAAATTCAAAAATAGTTCAATTTTTTATTATTCTAGTATAAAAATGTGGAAAACTATAAAGTTTTAATAATTTACAATATATTACATGATTTTTAAAAATATATTATTTTAGGCAAAGTATCTGTTGTTTTGCTATTTTAATATTAATATTCAATGATAAAGAGTGAAGTTTTTGAGATACTGCGTCATTTGCAATTCTGTAGATTAATTATTTTATCTTTCTTTTGAAATAATATTATTCGTATATTCGTTTACGAAAATAAATTCTTTTTACATTTTTTTATAAATAACGAAATAATAAAATATTAAAATAATTTATTAATTAATAAAATTTAATATTATACTTTATTACTTTAAGAATTTAAATAACAAATTATGTTATAATATGCAAAATAGATAAAGATGACGCAGTTTTAGGTATATTTTTAAACAAGTAAGACAAAGCTTCATGATTTTTATTAGCTTTTTCGAGAACATATTTCTCTTCGTATATACGTATATATGTCTATACAGCCAAATGCTTGTACGATATACCTTTCTTTTTCTCGGTGAAAATCGTCAGTGAAGAGATTTTATATTTCTAGGTATAAGGTGTGAGATATTATCCAGACACATATTCTAGGTAAGACTCTGAGAAAGAAGAGAACATATATACATACACATATATGTGTATGTCATCAAACGCTATATTCATTCAAGGAAAATTGAAGAAAATGACAAAAGTATCAGGAAAGTTGTAAGAAGGCAAAGTTGAAGGCGGTAGGAAAGCCGATCAAACGTCACGTGAGATCGTGAAAAATGGTGAATGTAAGGATAAAGTCAGACGACAGAAGCAGGGATGCAACGTCTCTTTATATGGGCTGAGGTTGCTATGTGCTATCAATGGAAATTGACAAGGTTGTTCTATTTCTACATACTGGCTTAACGATTTTTTCTAGGCAGAATGTAAGTATTTCGATAGCTTCAAGTGCAAAGGACTTGCAAGTATAGAAATACTAATTTAGTGGTTGAGTTAGTGTGATAATAATTATATTTACGTATTAATATCTAACTGCTAATAAACTTTATATTAAACTCGATTCAAATGAAAACTATTAAGATAAATAATGTATTTAATTTTTTCAAGCTATCAAAACCCTGAAACATATTTCATCTAAAAAATATTAATATGTGAATATCTTTTGAATATTTTAATAAATAATACGCTTGGTAACACTAATTATAACAGATATCTATTTACTTTATCATCTATTGTTAATATGTGCTTAATATTCATTTAATCGTATACACCGAAATTATAATAAACTGGAATTATAATAAATTTTAATTCATATGAATTGTATATTAGAAAATGCATGAAATCTATATCAACTTAGATTATTCATTATTTAAAATGACTGATGCTATAAGTTATCAATATCTACGATGGCAAATTTACCTGAAAATTCTGTCGGATGTAAAGTGTAATTCTTAGGAGTACCACTTCCTTTTAACTATTCAGCTTTTAGATTAATTTATTGATCACGTTTAAAAACTTCTATTTCGAAATTTTTTTTTATATAATAAAAACAAAATAAAACACTGTGTTTATTTAATTATAAGTGATGTAAAAAGAGTTGTAAAGTAGTAAATAAAAATTTTTATACTGGAAAAAGACAATTTCTTCTATCGATACATATTAACTAATACTAAATTATTTAAAGAAGTAAATGTATTTAATTTTGGTAAAGAGATATTGTAAATACATCGAATTTATAAATTAGTTATCGAAATATGAAATGCAGATAATAATAACATAATGTTCATTTCTTAAAAGAATCATTACATATGTCAATTTAACGCCGAAATACAATAAAATCATAAATTTAACGTGAATATTTTTAAGTCGAAAGTTTATTAAATGATGCGATTCGTATGCAATGCTACGATTGAGAAAAATCTGACATTTGAAAACAAGGATAACACTGAGCCATATATTTATGGCAGCAATCGTCGAACGATCAGAACTCGGCAATGGCAACGTCAATGCAGTTTTGTAAACCCAACTTCCGGAGCTCTCATCGAGTTTAATGGGTAAAGCGCGATCCTACTTACTGGAATGTCGAATATCCGCCCGAAGGTGAAGCGAGAAGTTGCAACAAGGAGATAGAGAAACACGGTGAGAAAGAGGTCGTTGACGACATCTACTGCGATGACTACGTTGACGATGTTCCTCATTATCCGGAGACATAATAGATTCACCGCGATGTATGGCTTAGTAAGCGTAGGATTATCACGGAGAATCGCAAGGAAGGTTGGGATAGTCTTGATTCGGGCAAACCAACTAGCATTAATACAATTAGTAGAGCTTTGCTAAGTACTATAACGTGTGCCCCGGGATCGTTCATCGTACACACAGTCCCCTATATACAGAAGCAATCCCTGTACGTATACCGGTAACCCCTCTTTCTCATAACTTGGACTTCACCCAAATTCCTCTCGTTTCCCTCTCGTGCCGAAGCTGTATTATATGTGAGGGGCGCGTAAAGCTGTAGCACAGGTCGCTTGATATTTCTGCTTCGTAGTCGAGTTTTCGGTGGCAACTGCAATTCGACTTTGCGAGCATAGAGATAGAAGCAAAATTGCGTAGAGATAGGGAAAGGGCAAAGTTTTCAATAGTCTAGGGAGAGACAGAAGGAGACGGACGAATAAACTGAGAAGGTAAGAGAGAGGAAGAGGATTTGATAGTGGGAGTGTAGCAATAAAGGAAAGACATTGACTGGAGCAAAGTAGTGCGAGATAGAGAAAACAGAGTTAGGTTAAAATACAAAAATTTAAAAGATAATCAACCAGGCCATCATTTTTATTTCAAGAAAAAGATAGTTTTTATTCAACTGGATCTTCTAACTGCATATGAGATGTTTGCCTACACAGTATTTTCTAATACAAATATCTATAGAATTTTGAAAATAAAAAATACGATGTGTAATTTTAAATTGAAGTTGATTTTTTTAATTGGCAGTTAAAACATTTATCGCTCGAAAGGAAAAAAACACTGCAACAAAATTTTTAATCTACTTACTTTCTTTAATTTTAGAAAGAAATTGTTGAACGACTATTAGTGGAAATTTCTGTACTTTAGGATATTATTACTACTTGCTTTTCATATTCATACTAAGCACTTCATTCATACATAAAACATTTTAATATAAAAATTATTCGCATCTTAACTTTAAACTTTGATAATTACATGAACATTACATTTTGTCTAATTATTGTTTATATCATCATATTTACCTTTTCTCGGTAAACTTTCAAAATATTTATATATATTAAATTTTTTTAATAAAAATTCTTTACGGTCATTAAAGTTTTATAAACTGAATTTCGTCAAAAAAATTATTATTTTTACATTTAAATATGGAAAATACAGTATAAATTTCAAGCACGACAGTCAGCAACAAATGCATAAAAGAATTAATATTTTATTATGTATGATAAATCTTTATAAACGAAATAAATAAATTGACTCTATATTTTTAAAACGTATTTTTTCATTTCACTAATGACTAAATAAAATTATATTTTTAAAATAAATTTGAAATAAAAATCAATTAATTTTCATTTTTATAATTACTTTTAATTAAACAGTGTAACATGAATATTATAAAAAAATAATACAAGAAATATTTTAAATGTTGAACTCGTTTACTCAAAGACAATAATTTTAGCTCAAATAACATTCAGGTAAAAAGACTAGTCAAATCTGTAGAGAAAAGAATATTACTATTTACATATTATAAATTTCATGTATTATTTTAAATATATTTAAATTTATTGTTTTATTTACAGTTTCAATTAATATTTTTAGAAAGCTTTTATATTTAATTATATATTAAAATTATTATCTATTAATTATTGTGCATTAAATAAGAAATACGTTAATAAGATAAAGAAGAAAAAAGTTAGAAAACTTTTATTACTGAGTTTAGAATAATAAAATTAATTTGTATCCAAAAGTATAATCTATTTTTTATTCATAATGATAAATTCAATAAAAAAATTAAAATGTACCTATCAGTGCTTAAAAGGAATTAACTTATGAAAAGATATAAGTATCAAATCTTAGTAAACAAATAATAAAGATAGAAAAAATGAACGAACAGATTAATAGATGAATAGAGAAAGCAACAGGAAACTGGTGAAAGTAGTCGAGTAACCATGGGATTTTTGAAAGCGATCTATGGAATTGAACAGTCGAAGTAAGAATAGTCAAAGGTTCAAATATCCTGAATAGTCATCGACGAGGATTTCCGCGCTAGGGGCTTTGTCTTGCCGGATGCGAAGAACTGATCCATTCTGAAAAAGGGTATAATACCAATGCTAATCGATAAAAGTTCAGATTGAACATGAATGTATTCTTTGTAAATGCATATCGGCTCCTAAAAAAATCTATATTTTCACGTTACTAAATGTGAAATTTATCATATGAAAAAAATTTCAATTGATTAATAAATTGAAGCGTTGATTAGAATATATGAGATAAGTATCATCCATAAAGTAGGAGATTCGGTTACTTTTTCGCGAATGGAAGATTAATTAAATGTTTTACAGAAAAAGATATTATCATTTTCAGAAATATTTATGTATAATTCAATCTTACTTATCGAACATCTTCACTAATGTAAATATGCGTATATTTGGTCCAATAATATTGATAATGAAATGCGTAACTTTGAGAAATACGCAGCGATATATTAATAGATGGATGAAAAGACAGAGAATGATAAAGAAAGCAATTTTTCTAAGGCGAAGTAACAGGAATATAGGCATCATGCTAAAGTAGTTTGTATATAACGAATTACTTCGGTATGATTCAAACTCTCTCTAATACTAGATAGTCTTTGTTCTTGGCCATCAAATAGAGTTGAACGCGAGGGAGAATGAAGAAAGTGAAGAGAATGAGAAAAATATAAAATGACCTAATATAAGAGAGTTGGCAAGAGAATAGCTGTGGTACATAGAGACGGAAGAAGAAATGACATGCTAGAGAGAAATTATGCAGTTTAATGATAAGATTACTGTAATTGAAGCAATTATTCGAATATTCTCAGAAATAAGTAGACACTAAAAATTTTTTATGTTATATCTTTCTCTGTAATAAAATTTATTCAAACATCCAATATTTATTAAAGAACTTTGTTAGCTCATAAACTTTAAAATATTGAAGATTTTACTTCATAAATAATCTAGCATACACTCTATTTAATGTATAAATTATAAATTTCAGAAAATTATGAATGCATTATAAAATTTATACAAAACCATTTAAAAATATAATTACATTCATAATTATTCATTACAATTTTTCATGTTTTATGTCTTCGCTTACTACTTAATATAATTATAGTGTATTGAGCAAGAATAATTTTATCCTTGAAAATTAAATGGTTAGATTTTTTTAATATCATTAGAAAATAATTATTGTAAACATTAAATTTGTATGTAATTATTAATCGACTTTTTTAATATTCAAATCTTAATTAATAATAAAAATTTTTATATGTGTATTCTGATTATTAAATAAAATCAAACATAAAATGAATTATGTCTAAAAAGTAAATAGTTTTTAGTCTCTAATTTCATATTTCTATCGATAGCTGCAATTTCGATCTTATCTTTCCATACCAAATAACGAAACCTGCTTATTTAATAGCATGCTCTTCATTATTGTTCTAATTATATTATATTTTCTCAAATAAATTATTTATGGGTATCATAAATCTTTAATATAAAGATTTATCCAAGAATATTTGTTCTAAGATTATTTAAGCAAGCAAGCTGCATTACGATATAAAATAATAATGAATTTATATTCCATATTTTATGAAAGTATAAATATTTTAGTTTAGAAGATTATAATATAGTAAAATAAAATATATATACATATATTATATGAAAAATCAAAGTTTTTATAAACTATCTTAGTTGAAAAATTTTAATTCTCATAATATTATCGATTCAAGTCAAATTTGTTCATTATGTGATTAAATTTTTTAATTATGCGTATGCTATTTAATTTTTGATAGAAATTTATTTATTTTTCTATATTATCGAAAAACATGTATACATGTATAAATATTATATTAAAAAATACATAAATTGAGTCTATTTAAGTATTTAAAATATCAATAATCAATATGATTATATATAAAAAGAAAATATTAAAAAAAAGAAAAATATGTAAAACAAAACAAGAAAAAAAGTATGAACTCAAGGTAATATTGCGATAAAATATATCAAATATTGAAGGATAAAATTGACAAAAAAGAAAAAATAAAATAAACAGCTATAAATAGAGTTTCGGGAAGGGGTGAGACTGAGATAGAAAGAACCAAAAACAAAGTTCCGCAAATTAAGAGTAAGTATTTGGTTTTTAGGAATGGTTAATAGATTGGAAAAAAAGATGTGGAGTGTCGTTCGAAAATTAAAAGTGAATAAAGAAACGGATACAATTTTTCACGACATACCCTAATAAAAAAATTTTTTATAAATACCATTCGGAAATTAAAAAGAGAATATACACGATTAAATTTCTAAATTAATAGATGCTGATATAAATATGTTAAATTTACAGGTGTAAAAATTGTGTTAACTTAAATAAAAAAATATTACAAATATAAGAATATTGATCACGAAATTAATTGTTTAAGAAATGATATACTTGAAAATAAAATATATCTGATGATCAAACGTATTCTTTTCTACTCAATGAAACAAAAAAAGTTCAATAGTTCAATATATATATATTACTTGCAATTAACATAATTTGCACCGGTATAACTTTTGTATACATAGATATAATTTATAGTCGGAAACATAATATATTGGGGTAAACATAAATCTCGAAAATAACTAAACAATTGGCCTACGATTCATTAAATTTGTCGTTTCGACAAACTACGTCGAAAATAGAATTAGGTGAGAGAGAAACATGCCTCCCTTGTAGAAGAACCATCGGATAAAAGCGGTAAAAACGAAACAAGAAAAAAGGAAAAGAACAAAATCAGAGAAAACAGTAAAAGAGTAAAATTACGGACTTCCATAGTGGAGAAACGATGAGAAAGCAGGATGAAAAGAAGAATAGAAGAAAAAAACGAGCGAGAAAGATAGAAAACGAGCTAGAATAGAAAGCCAGAATCGAAAGTATAAAAGTTATCGGAGGTGAACTCGTAAAGTAGTTATCGCGCCAGTCTAGTGTGAGAGAGTGAAAAGAGAAAGAAAAAAATACCGTGGAAGGAAAGGAGCAAATTATATATATATATATAGAGAGAGAGAGAGAGAGAGAGAGAGAGAGAGAGAGAACGAAAGAAAGATTGCTCGAAAGTGTTTCCTATACATGGAACCATCGCTAACGTTAGTTCGTTCGCTCAAAGAAGAAGAACGGAGAGAAGATTGACTTGTCTGCGACAGAACGAAATTGACCAAAAGGGTAGTACGACCGTAGTACGACGATAGTACGGTGACGACGACGATCCCGACGCTGCGCGTAATTCGTGATGCACGTTTTACTATCTAGAGAGTTTTCTCCTCCCTTTTCTTCCCATTCTTCCGTCGACGTCACCGCTCATTTCGTGGAGAGGATGCAATTACCTTACGGTGACGAAATTACTTATAGTAGCCGAGGAGAAAATTAATAGTGTCGTGCGCGATCACACTTTGTGTCTCTGTCTTTTCGACTTAGTGTTTATATTGACGTAAATTCGCTTTTAATAAGACGTATGAATATTTCATTTAAGTTATTAATTTATTATTTATTAAATTTTATTATAAAGTAACTAAAATCATATAATTAAAATTATAAGATATTCGTTACTCATAATAATTGTAAATAATCTCATAAACTAATAAATACTAATTTTTATTACATTTATTGTTCATGTAAAAAATATTCTTAATTTAATTCTAAGCCTTTTTTAAAAATTGAATCGCATATATTTTGAATTGTTTGGATAGTATTTATTATAAACTTTCAATTAATTGCAGCACTGTAGTTTATTTCTAATAAAGTATATAATTAAATATTATTAATTACATTACATATAGATGTGTATTATTATAAGATTTATTTCATTTTGATTTTTTAATTTTATTTTCGATATTAAATTTTATGAAAAATAACAAAATTTATTTGAATGAGACTATATTTAATTTAATGAGTAATATGCTCTGTTAATATAATGCAACGATAATTTTATTTCAACTTTTGAAAGTCATGTAAACTAATTAACTTATTTAAATTATCCAACGAAATAAAACATTGTGATGATATTTTTTACCGATTCTAGTTAGTATTTCTATTGCAATTTTCACTAACAGTTATTATATTCAACTGTAAAAAATTAAAATATCTATTAATCATTATATTTTGATATCTACAAGTATAATATCTACGTTTGTTTATAAAAATTAAAATTTTAAACAATACTACTATTGGTGTTTTATTTCATGGTACTTTAAGTTTTCAAAAATATCCGAAAAATTATAATGTTATTTTTTAATAACGAAATTACTTTTTAAAATTTTTATTATATTGTTATCGGATTGATTCTGAATTTATCTTTTATTTTCGTTTAAGATCAATTAAAAAACAATTATTAATAGTATTATTACGAATGTAAGTAATACAAATTGGCTAAATAATTAACTAATAATTATTTGTCGTTTATATGAGAGATATAAAGTGTCTTGTAGTTGCAAAATCTGTGCTTAAAAGATTACTTGATTGAAGCTTTTCCATACTTCCAAAGTAACTTATATCAAAGAAGAAAATCAAGAGTACAAAAAATCTATCCTATCTAACTGCTACATATTGGATATAAAATAAGATAGAATAACGTTGAATTTTTATAATGTTATATAAATATTACAGGTTGAATATATCTGCTGAATTTCTTTGTTCTTAAATTTAAACAGAATATCCATATAAAATACAAGATTCTATAATTCTTACGTATTGGATGTCATAAAAATGTAATAAAAGAAACTATTAATCGTATTTATTTAAATCTTTATATATTCTCTTTTTAGTCTTTACTAAATATATATAAAAAATAATAAAATGAATTTTATTTCCACAAATGCTATTTATAATATATTAATACTCTAAAGGTACTTTTTTTATTATTTATATTTTTACATATATTAATTTATCGATGAAATATTTCTATAAATAAATCTATATTTCAGAATGAAAGATTATTTCATTTATTAGGATTTTTAATTTAAGAAAAACTTAAAACTTGTTACTTTAAAATAAATTTTCTTTAATTATATATATAATAATAATATTTCTTGATAAATATGACTGTATGGACGATATTATAATAAAATTTTTGTAAAAGAAATAAAAAAAAATTATTCATATTTTTCTGAAAACAAAAATATGTTTTCACATAGAGAACCAATTTTTGCAAGTATTAAATATTTTGGAAATTATAATATACATATTATACTCAACATTATTTTTAATTATGTTATTAATATTTTAACGAAATTACAGCTATTGTAACAAGTAATAGAAGCATACAAGAAAGGGAAAAAAATATGATAATAAAATTATATGTAGAAGAATTTTTATTGTAAATCAAAAAGAATACTAATTACATTGAATTATTTATGAATTATTTGAAAACAAAAGATATATATAAAGCTTTAATAAAAAATATTTTTACTAATAAATACATCGTTATCTTTCATAATATCAATTCTTACATTAAAATGTAGAATTTATTTATCTACAATTATAGTTACGATAGACTTTGTATAGTGTATGATAATTTCTGCAAATATTTAACTACTTATATTCTATTTGTTTCGTTTTCATTATTTCAAACTGAATGACTGCAAGCTTTATTGCTTTATGAATTATCTCAAAAATGTTAATAATATAAAATAATATAATATAGAAAAAATAACATTACTTTATGTACGCACATTAATATTCATAACTAACGCGATCCACCAGAAAAAAATTGTTAATTGAGTCAATAATGAAGTGGAGATGCATATTTCTCTTTCTTACTGAAAATAAATATATATAATAAAAGAAACCAAAGCAATAAATAAAAAATCCAGAATTCACGATATATTACTAAAAGCGCGACAATAATATTCTTTCATCGCTAACAGTAAAGATGAATAAGCTATATAAAAGTGCAATATTCCAGAAAGATTTAATAGCTGTTACTACGAGTACAAGTAAAGAACAAAGAACGTAATTTTAAACGATCTCCTTGTACAGACCAATCAATAAAATAGTACTTAGTGTTAATGTTCAACGGTAACAACAGTAGTTTTATACTAAAACGGTAAAAACAGCTGTGCTATGAAATGAACGATAACAATTACTATCACGAATTTGCATCAATTAAAATTTAAATATCAATCACAATTAAACAAATAATATATTAATTTATTAAAACTTAAGAATCACGTTGTGAAATTTAATATTAATAATGATAATATTGATAAAAGTAGAAGCATAATTCTAAATCCTGTAAGTGCTCCAAGTAATTATAATAAAGGAACTTCAAGGACGATATCTTGAAAATCAATCTATTTTCTTAAAAATGAACTAAAACAATAAAATTACAAAATACATAAAAAAGAACTGATTTTTAAATGTGTAGTAAAACACATTTCAAATGAAATAAAATATAGAAAACAGAACAGATAATTCGATTCAAATATTAAAAGAAAATCTGAATGGGTTCTAAACACTGTAAAAAAACCACTTTTTGCTATCCAAGTATTTTCTCACATTAATAAATATATTTATAAAATGCTCTTAGAATGTTTCACGATAAAGTTGACAGGCTCCATGAAACCGTTGAATAAACTACGTATACTTAGCAATTGCACTTTGGCAACTCATAGCGCATAATAACGGACCAAAGAACTATATTTACATTTCAAGACTTCAAGAGATATTGCAGAGAAGAGAATATGTAACACCTTTTCATTACTGAGCTAGTATAAAGAGAAAACGACCAAATCCAGAGTTAAAACAGCGTAGCTCCACATTCAGTAAACTGCATATGAATTGCTGTTTGGAACAAAAAGGAAGATAGGATATTACTTCTAAAAATAATAGTAGAGACTTTTTTCTAAGGAACTACTAAATTTTTTAACTAAAAAAATAATTTTAAAGTACAAGTTATTTATAAAATAGAAATCAGGATGTAGAAAAATTACACACTATCTAGAAAAAACTCACCAGAGAGTTACAAGATAGCAATTAAATTTCTCGAGACAAGTAGTATCACGCAGGTGAGCCCTCTAATCATAATAAGGTGAAAATAATTGAGAAAACAAGACAGTAAAATACATTTAATATATATACTTATATGTCATGAATATATACAATCATTGAGAAATTTCAATAAATATTTAGAAATAATTAAATTAAGAGATAACAAACGTCAATAGGACTGAAAGTTTTTACTAGTGGTAAGAGACTTGGTAGAGAACCTTCAGTTGTAAAGTAGAGTTATAAATAAATAACGATAACTTGAAAAAATATAAGGACATGGAGTATATACAAAAATAGATACATATAGATAAATAGATAGTCCGCATAAGAGAGAACGAGAGAGAATATAAAAAATTAGTAAATATGCAAGAATAAACTATTTTTTCAAATTTGAATGGATCTCCTCTATAAAGCTAAAAAATTAGGGGGTTTACATAAGATCCGATCTTTTAAAATATAAAAAATACTAAAGTCTCATTATCTTTATAATATCTTTTATATATATATCTTTATATTGCAATATTGAATATATCTTTATCATTGTAATTGCCAATCTCAGTATTAAAATCTCACATTATCGTAATTTGTAATATATTATATTTTAAAAGTTAGGAATAGTTTTCTAAATGAATATAAAATTCATGGAATAAGTTTTTCCATTTTCAATGAATCTAATTAAAATATTATAGAATTTTATAATATCATATATTAATACTTCTGTAATAAAATAAAATTAATAATTCTGTAATAAAATCACTGTATAACCATATTATGTTTCCTTAAAAAATATTACTGGTATTATAAGACAGCAAATGTCTCAATTATCTGTGAAATATATACATTTTTTCAACAGAAGTAATTATCTATAAAAATAATTTTAAAAAATTTTATTTAAAGTTTGAAAAATAAATTATGATAATTTATTGTATAATAAACTATTTATTGCAATATTTATTCATACATAGTTCAAATTTATATAAAACCGACTAAAAATATTATATAACCCAGAATTATTAGACTTTTGTTTACGTTTCTAAACTGAATAGATTCGGATAGAGCTATAGAAATTATATATAATTAATTTAATTTTTAATGCTTTATTTGAAAAACAATACGTAACTAACAGTTTGTAGCATATTTTGCAAGATCTTAGAATGATATTAGACATACAAATTAATTGAATATTTTAATTATCGCGCATGAATGATTTATATAGAAGTAATTTATATTATTACTTCTTACATTAAAGTTATTTTAATAAAAAATTTTAAATATAAGCATGCAATATATTAAATTTATATTATAATTATATAAATCATTTAGGAAATCATATAATATAATTTATCTAGAAATTAAAAATTTTTAAAATAGCGATTAAATTCTTAAAAAATATATTTTTTATTTGAAGTAAAAAACTTTATTCATGAATTTATTAATTAAGATTCAAAAAGTTATATAAAATATTAAAGTAAATTTTTGTAAGTAAATTAAATAGGTTTTGATAATATTTATATATAAAATATATATTTCTGACATTGTTACATAAGTTAAATTGTACATTTCATTAATAAAATTTCCATGAATTAAAATCTTCTGTTTTTAATGTTCATATTATATAGTAAACTACTTACTCAATCGAGATAGCTTAAATGCATCTGCGGTATTTATAATATCGACGTAACCTTTCAGCTCAAATTTACGACCAGTAATATTGTTATTGTGATTGTTTACAGCATATGCAAAAGCAGCTTGAACTTCATCGGTGCCTTGTTCAAAAATTGCCCCTGAAATGGTAAAAATGTTTTATATCGATCTTCTAAATCTTTTTTATTTTAATCTTTTTTTAACTATTTGAATTTTAAGGTATCGTTTAAATGCTTATTAAATTGTATCATTTTGTTAAAGTTAATAGCTTCCAGATAAACGAAAAAATAATATTACTTATACTGAGCTATAAAAATTTATAAAAATGTGATATATAAAAAGTGTGGTTAATAAATGTAAAATATTTTTAAATTATTAAAATTATTTATTGAAATTCCTCGATTATGATTGTTAGCTATTTAATGTAGTATAATTGATATAAAACTGTATGAAATAGCTTCAGAAAAGTAAAAAATATTATATATCAAATATTGTTAAGTAATACATCAGGTTAAATAGTTCCATATATTTAAAAAAATTATTTTCAAATAATTAAATTTGTGATAATTTCTATTTTTAATAGAATTTGTTAATTGAATAACAACAATAATAATAATATTTAAAAATAATATTATTGATATATTATAGTTTTAATATGTTCTTTGCTATTTTTAAATTGAGAATTGAAATGAAGATGATTATACAATCATTTATTATTTATACGAATAATTTAATGGTAATACGATGACAGTAATTGTTATAGCTGCGATAAAAAATACCGCGTTGAACATTGAAATAAAATAACGTATCGTAACTTTGTAATAAAATCTCGAATTTGATGGAGTACTCGTTTTCGTTTACAATTGCCCCGTATGAATTTAACGACTGTTTAGGAGATATAAAAAAGGATGGTCTTTCAGATCTATGGTGTTCGATAGACAAGTGACAGTAGTAAAATCAAATGTTTAAAAAATGCTGTCATGATTTTATGTTTTTTAATTTTAACATAAAATATTACATTATATTTTTAGTAATCGGATAAAATAAATAGTACGATTATGCATGAGCATTAAACTATCAAATTACAATTTTTTGAACCTATATATACTAATTTTCTATATTTAATCTAATTTTTTTATCAATTTTAAAGGTTCTATGATTTACAAAAATTAATTAATAAATAAGAAATATTAATTAGGAAATATAATCTACAAGTATTACTTATTTCATTTTATTATTTTAATTCACGAATTTTTTTATTTTTATAATATTTCAGTTAATTTTTATATCTTCATTTCTAAACATAAATTATAATTTAAACATACTTCTAATAATTAATTAACGAATTTTAAAAGTTCTTAAAATTTTAATGGAATAAATTTTAAAACAGTTTTAAAAGAAATTTATCGCGTAGGTAGCATAATAGATCAACCTGAATTTAGATTAAACACAGCTAAAAAATTACTTTTAAAATATTTATTTTAAATTGTAAGTTTATTATTTTATTTTGATATAATTTTAAAGTTTTTTAAATATTAACAACAAACGTAGTTTTTCATGCTATCCAAAACTATGAAACTATAGATTATAGCACGAATGTAGGAAAAAAATTTTTAACGAATATTCCGAGCGTTATGATCGTGTAAAATAAACTTTTATCCTTAAATACTTAATTAAATGAATAAATTTAATAGCTAATATTTTGTTTAAAAATGAGATAACCTTTAGGTACAATTAACAAATTACAAGGTACACCGTGGTAAACATATATATTCAAATGATATTTATGTCTTAAACCGGTTGGGATATTTTTCTGCAAAGGATACACGGGAGTAGTGGTCAGCATCGTAGAATGTACATGCGACATAGAACGCACATGTAGACATTAATACGAATAATAAGAGCTGGACGTGTACATGAGATCGTCACGCCTAAAATAACAGCGCACGAGCCGCGACTGTCGACGCGTCGGTGCATCGTCAATTTAAGTTAATTTAAAGATTAAATATTCGCGACAGTCAATTTACATTAAAGCGAGATAGATTATAATTCTATTTTCAATTGACAAAGTTAACCAGATAAGATTTATGTGATATTTAAAAGAAGAAATTACAAAACAAATGTAATAACATGTTGGTGATTTTAATCATTCTAACTATTCAATTTGCAAAAATATATTCGTTTAGTTTAATAATAAACATGAGTTATGAATTTTAAATTTTAATTATATATTATCAAGCTTCGCGTAAATATTTCAATTTTCTGCGAGACTTATTATTTATAAAATTAATAGTGTATCGCGTGCAATAACAAGCAACGTATTTCACGTAATGTAATTGTAACTTTTAAAATATTGTTTTCAGTAGTACTGCATAGTATATAGTTTATATTATTGTACTAATATAATGACATGCAAAATATTGATGTTGCCTATAGATATATAAAATTCGATTTCCGATGGCATCATACATGAAGGTATGTCAAGTAGAAGTAAAATAGAGAGAATCTATACACTCTCGGCAATGATTATTTATACACGCAATGAAGATGAAGATAAAATCTTTAGCATAGCTGTATTAATTAATCTATAAGCTCATTTTATTGATAATACTTAAATAAAAGTTTCAAGTCTCTACTTTGAAATTTAATTGCTTTAAAATAGATATTCATATATAAAAATTCATTGATTTAATTTACATATAAAATGTTGTTTATCTGTATTTCAAAATTTGAAATATTTTATTGGAATATACTAATTTTAAATATTGATATCTTTTTAAATATATATATATATATATATATATATATATATAAAGGTTAATTACGATCTATCGGTCTTCAAATTATAAATTTAAAAAAATTTTGGATATATTCCTGATTATATAATATAAAGTTTTTTATGTAGAAAAAATAGATAAAATTAGACGCATGAATATCGTAGATTCTGAGATTAAAAACGAACATCTTCAACACTCTTTTATATATTTATAGTTTTATACTGACATTTCTTTTACTATTATTATTGAATATAATTTATTAGAAATAATTTTAAAACAATAATAACAATATAGTAATAACATTAAAAAGTAGACACAGATTAGAAACGAATAAGTAAATAGATTAGGAATGAAAAAACAAATACGACAATGATAAAATATCGTAGATGCTTACGTTTTAATGTTTGATTTATAGTATACATATCTCAGATTTCTTGATATTCTTATGTAATATTATAAAAATATGAGAAGAAGGAAGGGAAAAATATTTTAATATAGAAATATAAACTTGCACATAACAATATAATAAAAAAGAAAAAGAATTTTACTTTTAAATTAAATTAAATGAAAAATTCACAATACCTGGATATGTGCTTAACAAATCCATTATCTGCGAAACAGAGTTTAAAGTTATCAACTAAAATTTTGTTATACCTTTTTTATAATAAAACTTTTAATTATACTAAAAAATACAATCAATCAATTATATATTTAAGCTTTGCAATAATATTTTTTATGTCATAATATATTTGTTATCAGATAAAAATTTGAAGTTTTGATTATTTAAAGACTACTAAGTCTATCAATTAGAAGAACAAAAAGATGGAAATTAAATGAACGAAATAAAAAAACTAATGAAAAGGAGATCATGGAAAAATATTGGGTATTATAAAATACGTAAAGTACAATTAATTAATTATCAGTTTTTACCTTCGATAATTTAAGAACATTGTAAAATTGAGGTATGAAACTTGTTTATAGTTGAATAATTATTTTATTGTTTAAAACTAATTTTTTTTGCAATAAATTAATATTATTATTTTATTATTTGATTTTGACCACACAAATAAAGTATTTTATAACAATAATAACGCAATAGGTAAATTTTATATTATAAATTTTGAGGTCTGATTAACGAATTTTTTAAATTAAATTTTAATTTATAATCGATTTAATATACTATACAAAATAATACAAAGTGAGAATATTAATTAAACTCAAACTTTTAATTCTACATTATTTTAACATAATGATTAAAAAAATTCAGTTAAAATATGCTATTAAAAATTTTACTCGAATTAATATTATATCCTAATAGATTTAATAAAGTTATTGCGTCTAATAAAGTTATTGCTTCAAAATAGCTAAGAACATAAAAGTAAAATATAAAAAACTCATTTAGTTTTTAAATGTATAGAGCAGGTTTGAATAATAATAAATAGTGAAAAAAATTTACGAGTTGTCGACTGAATACTTTACTATAATATACAAATGCAGTAGAAAACAAAATTATTTTTTTCCTAGTTTAAATTATAAAATAATGTAAAAAATGCATTATATCATTGATTAAAAAATAATATAAATTCAAATTATCAAAATAATGACCAGCATGTATGAGGTTCATTTATTTTTTAAGCGAGACAACAATATTTTGGGGTATGCACGATATAATACTGATTCTATATGTTATATGTAAATGATATAATTACTTTTTAATGTATTATCATCTGCATATAAATTTATTATAGCATACTTTTTTTATCCAATTTAATCTTGAAATTATTTTTATATTGACATAAAAACAAAGAATAATTTCCATGGTCTAGTTAATAGGTTAAAGTATATGGATTTTATGGATTACGTAAGGAGTAGATAAGAAATCGTGATTGAAAATGTTAAAATTGCATTAACAGCACACAGTGAATAAGTTCAAAAATAAATGCAGAATAAAAATAAATTCGATCACTTATAGATTTTGATAATTTTATGTGAATATGACTACCATTAATAATATAGATTTACACATTAATAATATATAATTTTATATAATACAATAATCAAATGTAAGTTAAATAAAAATCGTATTAAAAAACGAAAATTCATGAAAATAATTTTTTTTAATTACTTGATTACCCTGTTATTGTTAAGTAAACATTTTTCAAATAATAATATAAAATATATTTTACTTATTCAAATGCTCAAATCAAATTAAATGTTCAAAAAGTATTTTGTATTATATTTAAAACTAATTATTATGTGGAACTAATTATGAAAAACTAGAATTATATCATTTTATCACTCTGCTACATCTAATATTGATAAAAAAATTAAATTAAAAAATGAAGATGGATTAGATATGTAGCTAGATTCGAAATAAAAAAGTTGTATAGAGGTTTTTAATTTGAAAATTAAGAGGATGAAAATTTTTAAGTAGATGAAAATGGAATCGAAAGATTTTTTGAAATTTAATTGAGAAAGAATTTTGCCATTTTTATATTGATGAAATAACTATGAAAAATGATAATTTGCAACATCATGCAAATAATAAAGAATAATATCAGAATAATGATAAAATAATAATAGAATAATAATAGAATAATTCTAACTACATGGTAATTGTTTTTTAAGTTTTAGTAAATAAATTTATCTCATTTTTTATAATAAAGTATGATGTATCTAAAAAGTAAATTTAGTATTTTTATTTCCATCGAATTATTATAATATTATTATTATTTTAAAATATTCAATTCATAAACAAAAATTATACAAATAAAAAATATTAAAACTTATTAAACATATATAAAACAAATAATAATTTCATACGTCAATTATATAAAAAGACTGTACTTTATTCATAGATTTTAATAGTATTATCTTTTGCTAATATAATTACTTACCAGGCAACATTTGAATATTTATCGGCTGTATTAACACACATACGTGTCACAAGAAACTACAGCAAAACTGAATACACGGTCAACTACCGTAAATGACAAGCATCGTGATAATAAGCCTCTATATACAATCGTGTTCTAAAGTTCACAGTTGCTAATACAACCAATAAGAGATCTCCGAACAGGTATATATAGTTACTGATTCAACAGGAAATAAGTCTGTGAGATTAATCGCTGTTTTTTATTTATTGAAATAATTTTAAAGTACTTCGAAATAATACAATTGTATCTATTAAATTGCAAAAATTTTCTTAAATTTTTAATATAATATTTTTTTTTTCTAATATTTGTTATAATATTTTTTATTAACATTACAATATTTTTTACAGATGTATTACAAATACTATAATATTCTTTTCCAACTTTCGTTTTTCGAAATTATTATAAAGATATTTACCATTCAATGCGTATATAAATTTATATGGTTTTATATAGAAATAAGATATTTTTTTCTTAATATAGAAAAAAAGCATTTTCTCCAATTTCAAATTTTTGAATAGTTATCGCCAGATACAAATGTTTATGTTTTTGTATTAAAATTTTACGGATTCGTAATCAAACGTATCAAACATCTTCGATTGAAAAGGTATACCATAATCATATATTCACAGTAGTTTCAATCAGATTAGCATTCGAGTAATATACGCATAGAAAGATCTTAAGAAGTACATCAAGAATTTCGAATATTCAATATATAAAATTACATTTATTCGGCCGCATAAAATATAAATGCGAATGTTTACAATAATCATGAGAATTTATTAAAAAAAAAATACAATTCAATGTAAAGTAATCGACATTGAATGATACGCGAAGATCCTCCGAGCGGCTTTTCCCTCTTAAACATTTGACTCGAACAATACATTCCCTTGCTTACACGTACGTCTATCCAAATCAGTGCTGATGCATGTCTCGTTCTTCGACGTTTGCATCTATGCGGTGTCGTAGTGTACCGTTGCCCTTTGCAGTAGTCTCTCTCGATGTCTACTCAGACCACGTCCCACACGAGTTCGCGCGCCATCTGACTGTAATTACGCGGCCCACTCCTCAGATTACCAGTCAGTAACAATGATCTGACGAGTCGCTAGTCCTGTTGCTGATTACGAATTTACATGCCTGCGTTCCAAAGAGAGTTCCATAGAGAAAGAAAGAATTGTCGAATGTCCAACTATGCGTGTAGATGAATAGAGAGAGAGCAAGAGAGAAAGAGAGAATAAGACGCACGAACGGACGAAGCGATGCAAAGAAACGGGAAAAGACAACAAACGTATCTACATCCGTAAATCGAATTATAAGTTGCTTCGGCAATAGTTATTTATATCATTAGTTGTATATAAAAGTTGTTTATATATATGAAAAGAATCGTACAGAAATTTAGCAAAAAAGTCTAAGTTATGATACTTATTAAAGAAAATACAAACTAAAACAAACTATAGGATCTGTACAAACGTTTCTACATTTTAAAAATTAGTTATAATGAAATCTTAAATTGAGAATGACAAATTATATTAATTCAATTTTTTTTTGTAAATTTTTTGTTTTTAAATATTTAAGCTAGCTATGCATAATGTATAGACTTGTATATCCTTCTTAAATAACATCCTTATCAGAATTTACATAAATGAAATGTTTACTATAATTTAGAATATTATACAAGAGTATAATTATATAATTGAAACATAAATTTCTTTGAAATGTGCTAAATCTGAATACAAAAATAAAAAATTCCTACATTATTGATTAGGTAAAATCATATAAAAAGTTAAATCATTAATGTATAAAAAATCTAGCACGTTTAGAATATTTCTTTATTAATTTTTGACGGAAAAAATAATAAATAATAAAAAATAATAATTAATATTACAAATAAGAAAAATAATAATATAATAAATTTTTTCATACGTACAAAAGCTCATATATTTATAAAAATTTGATATATTGATCTCTTCTTATTGCTTTCTCTATTTTATTTTGTATATAGTGATTTTTACGGATTTATACAATTATGTGCATACTACGAATTTCAACGGCGAGAAAGATATGGAAAATGGAGAAAGATGAAGCAAGAATGAAGAAACGTTACTTCTGGGAGAAAAATACGATTGGATTGGTAAGCTTTTAGATGAAAAGCAAATCAGTAAATAATTTTTTTTAGAAAAAAGCAAAACTAGCGAAGATGGTTCGCTAGTAGCGATGCTCGAAATGACGAGTTAATTAATTACCCAAAAATATCGCCCGGAGTAGAGAAAACCGCAATACTTCGTACCACTCCGAAGCTATCACCTGGATTTGTGGTCTTACTTTGTTCGGAAAAATTCTAACAAGTTACGATACCGTTCCAGGAACACCATCTCATGGCTAACAACGAAAATCTCTATTGTTTATTTGCTCAAGATCCGGTAACCCTGTTCTTTGTCGATGTAACCAGTCCTTATTAGGGCGACTTAGAAATTAACTGTACTTAAACTTCAATTTACCCTTCTCGGAGAAAAGGAATGAACCGTATTCGAACTTCGATTTGCCTTTGTTACGACGACTATTCGACCTCCCCGTCAAACGTCGGTTTGGAAGAGGATCTTAAGTGCCTAAAATCCATTTTATTAATTTATAATTATTATTTCAACTCTTACGAGAAAATTTTATCGCAAAATCATTAGATTCAGTTTAGTTTCTATTAAGCGTTGAAATTCCATTGACACTATTTTTCTGGGTATGCTCGTATCGCTACAGTTCACAAATAGTCGTTATCACGGGAATTTACCGTCCGAGAGTATCTGCTTCTGAAGAAGTCGACCAAAATGTCAGCTCCTGGCTGCATCCACGGACGGGATTTTAGCACTGTACTACGATGTACGATCAACTTAAGGCATCGAGGCTGTTGTACAGTCGTACACATACGTGTGTAAGCGTAAGTTAAGTGCGCCGGTGCTTAGTGCACTTATTTGTTTGGGCTCGCAGTTGACGACACGTACGCAACCCTCGATGAGTGAGTCCATTTCGATTACTCGTACCTACGACCAGTAACACAGTTATCCGCTGGATAGATCAAAATGCTTATTAATCCTTTGTATTTAGTTTAACAAACTTTTTTTTCGTTTTTTTCTAGTTTCTTAATTTTTGTGATCTATTCTTACGATAACCGATAAACGATTAAACGATTTAATTAATTATGAAAATTACCGACAATTATATTTTAATTACGTATTACTAAATATAATTATTTAGCAACTGCCTCAAGGAAAAAGAATACGAACGTATAAATATCTACTGAGCTTATTAATAATGCACCTTGGTCACTCGACTAAAGTTTATGTACGAATGATGCAAGTATGACGAGATTCCGGCGGATTGTTCTTGTGCTGTATTTGTTACTTAAAAGGACTTGAAAATAAAACGCAATAAAAATAAATCAAAGTGTTATTGTGATCTAATATTAACTTAAAACGTAACATTTAAAACATGATTAAAACTATAAAAAAATTGTAATAAAATGTTTCAAACGCTTCAATTTATTGAGAATTCGCCTATCTTATATTACATATATGCGATATATTGGATCTTGACAATTTGTCACTACTGTAATTTGAAAGTAATAAAAAATTGCTCAGAATATCATCAAAAAATAGATTTGAATTGATTTTTATAAACATCTTGAAAAACGGATTACGTCAAGAATTTATTCCGTTTACCGTGAAGTGAAAATAGAAAAAAAAATAAGTATTGATGGAAGACTACTGATTCTACAAGATTGAAAGCTAAAGTATTCTATAAAGAAGCACAAAGCTTTCAGAGTAGTCATAAAATTTTACAGATAAATGATAAAAGAAAATCACTTGACGAGTGATAAAGGTAAACATACATTATATTTCAATATCAAAAAATTTTTCTTTTAACATTATTCATATGTTATTATTTTATATATATATATATAATTTTTTCCTTGATAATACATATGTTTAAAATTATTCTTTATAAAAAGTTTAAATTTTAATTACTATAATTTATCCTTTGTAAATTTAATTCACTTAAAATACTAAAGTGATATCTATGTACCAAACAAATATATTTCTAAAACAAAAATTTTCAAGATTTATTTTTAATTTATTTTAGATTTATTAAACAATTTTCAATAAAAAAATATATATATATCTTGGAAAATTTTATTTCGAAGCTACAGAATTAAAGAGAAATATAATTCTTACTAATTTTTAAAATACACTTCTATGTATAAGCTAAATATCATTAGAGTTTTATCCCTTTATTATAATTGCTTATGAATAGGGTAGATATTTAATAATGCAGAGATGAATTCTCAAAAACAACTTAAAGCGATATGTAATCTGGAACAATAGCTAAGTCTGAAAGATTTTCAATAATTATATTTTCAAAAAAATGAAACTCATGTTTGGAGTACATTGTATCTTTTTTTATGAAGTTCGGGTTAGAGAGAGATATAAATAAAAAGATCGATAAGAGAAATAAAAAAAAAGAAAGTAAATCGGATAAACAGTGTACGGACCTTTAGAGTGAAAAAGAAAGAGGAGAGATGAAAGCAAGAGAGAGAGAGAATATGATTGAGTTACTAGATAACAGTAGCTACTTAATTACTGTCTACTTGGGTATCAATTTGAATGACTCCTTTGAAGCCTCTCGTTGTGATTCTACTAGTTCCTGCTAATTTCATATTTAGTGTCAGTATTCATGATTATATTCACAGTATCTATATTCATAAAATATCTTAGAACATATATCTCTGAAGTGTCCAATTCTGTATTTCTTTTTTCTCATAAAATCATCTTATAAAGCAACTAATCAATAATAATTTAGACGTACATTAATTCAAGATGTGCATTAATAACATAGACTTGTTAAGAGCAAATACATGTAGCCAAGGAACTAACGTATATTGAACTATGCTAAATTTACAATATAGCATTTAAATAAAATACATTGACGCCTTCTTTTGTATCAAAATTATCGAATTAGGTATTTTTAATGAATACTTCTTATTTTTTGTTATAACAGCAATATAAAAACAAAAATAAGAACTACAAACTTTCATAATATGATGTAATTAAGAAAATAAAGGTTAATCATGCGTATATTTAAAAAAATATATTCATATTTCTTTCATTTCAATTCAGCATATTTTATGCATTATCATAATCATATTGCACTTCTTAAAATTCTATTTTCCTTAAATAAAATTTTTTATATTACATAAATAGTTGACAGTATAAAGTTATTGGTTCTCGTTGAAAAAATTGTATGAATTAAGTATAAATATGTATTATTTTATATACTAAATATCTTTAATATAAATCTCAATAAGTGAAATAAATTATTTATAATATAATAAACAAATAAAATAAATTCTGTCTGTCGTTATGCCATAATTTTGTGTTTTTTTTTTACTATAAGACACAGTTTTTTGTATGTGTACAAGAGAGTATATATATAAACATAAATATATCTCATATAATTTTATACGTTATTTATTATCTCATATATTTATAAACTTCTTACATAATTGTTTTTATTTAAACTCACTGCAATAAAAAAATTATTTTTAAGAAAATTATAAAAATAATTCGTAAAGAAAATCTCTACTTTCGTATAGTATAAAGTTTTACATTTACTGTTTGGTAAAGATTTAGTTTAAGATATGTTATATATAAAAGCTTGAAAAGCATTTTAAACGAAAATTTTATTCATATACAATATAAAGTATTAAAGTTAATATTTAATTTCTATTTTTTTTATCCAAAAAGTTAAAAAAATATTATAAAACATCGATACAAATAATTTATAAATATTTTATGGATATATTATTTTACAAAAATTTGTAATATTATAAAATTTGAACTAAAGTATGTAGATAATTTATAAAATTTATCCTCTAATATTTTCTAAGGTTGAAATAAAAAAAAATCAGTTTTGTTTAATTTGTTTTATTCATTATTTCAAGTTTTTATTAATATTTTAACAATTTTAATACAACAATTCTCTTTTGTTTTAAATTTTATATTAAAATTTTTATAATAACAATATGTCGATATATACTACAAAAATTTTCAACTATATATTACATTTTTAATGGTATTATATGAGCAAGCGATAATTTTGTATTAATATTTTATGAATAAAAAAATTTTTTTTCTCTTTCGATGTCCAGATTTCTGTCTAATTGATGTACTTTAATTCATTTATCTCTATTTATAGATCTCTTCTATTAATTCTATTTTTTGTATTCGTTGTATATCTTCGTTTTTTAATCAGTTTGATATACGTATCCCTTCATCTATATACCATTGTACGTTAAATAACATTAATGAAACTAATATAATCAAGAAAATGAAAGTGGGAGAAAAATGTTCATGACCTGGTTAAGTGTAGAACAAGTTTAATGAAATTTATTTATTTTTAGACCAACTTATTCCTAAATTTTATGTCTCTCTAATTTAGATACTTTAATATAACATTGATCAGAACCGAAAGCAATCTCATCTCAATAGTTAGATATTAAGATGAGTATAAATCTTAAATTTCGAAAGTAACATTTAACCTAATTAATTTATAAATTTAAGTTTTTCGCAGCTTATCATTGATAGAATTATTATATTATAAGTTATAAATATATAATTCCTATTTTTAATAATTCAAAAAAATGTATCAAGATTAAATATATAAATATAAATTTAATATATTAAAATATGATTTAAATCATAAGAATTTAAATAAAATCTTCAAGTCTTTAAGTTATTGGTTATTCAAAACATACATACATTTTATATTTTTTTATCGATGATTCAATAATTTAACAAAGAAGCAATAAAGATACTATTTTTTATAAGAAAATTCTGATGAAAAAAATTTTAAATTTAAATCTAGGCGAAAATTTTGTAGAAAATATAATTAAAAGTAAAAGTCATTATTTTTCATAATAGATTCTGATTTTAATATATTCATACATTGATAATCTACCAAATTTATAAATACGAGTCAATTGTATTTCAAACATTACTTTAAAGAATAAAAAAAAACTTTATCTTCAATATGAAAGTAATAAAAATACATTCATGCAGTGCTTGTAAAATTTTATGTAAGTAATATAACTTAATATATAATAATTAATATAAATTATTAACACTAAACTATTATCCAAAACTCTAAATTTTTTATAATATAACTTAATATGATTAATGCTTAATTATATCTTTTCTTCATTTTCTACATTTTTTTAAAACGTTTTCAGTATTTAAAAATCCTATATATATATGTATATATATATATATATATATTCGATGCTATTAAAGAAATGTTTAAATATTACTTTTAACCTAATTATTCTACTGTTCCACAAAAAAAGATTTATTGCCAATGTTTTAATTTGATATTTTCATGAAAAAACGTAGCTATATCCGTCTATATAAATAATTGTCTATAGTACTATATTAATTTTTTATTATTTTATATATTTAAAAGGATTAAAATCGAAAATTATTATGAAATTGTAAAATAACGCAATGGATATTTATATACATTTTAATATACTATATATTTTCATGTCTATTTTAATTTATTAAATATAAAAATATCTGAAATCCTGTAACGAAATAATTTATAATTTATGATAGATTAATAATATGTCATTTTTATGTAACGAATAAAAATTTTCTACGTAGAATTTTTAAAATATATTTAGGTCTTTAAATATTTCATTAATTTTTATACTTTAAATTAAATATTTCATAAATATAATTCTGGAACTACAATTAGTCTGTATTGAAGTAATTTCTGTCTACGTATAGACCAATATTGGAAAAGGAAAGATTAGAAAAAATAAATAAAAATCAAAATAAAAAGCATTTAAATAATTGATCAAAAAGTATTACGCTAATAAATTATTATTTTTAATGCAATTATTGCTATCATAATCTATTACTATCTTATAATTAGTGTTATACGTAGTTTTCAAATAAAGAATTAAGACATATTTTAATAGATATTAATATAGCTAAAAAAGTTAAAAAATAAATTAAAATTCTTTAATAAGAAATAGAATGTATTTATAATCTAAAATTTATCGAAAATTAGCTAAAATATGTAATCATATCTATTAACTGAACCGTTTCTCTTATAAAACAGATGTTTTTTCTTAGATTTTTTACACTAATATGATTATCTTATACACAGATAAGATCTATAATTAGACAATTACATCCTTAATTAAATGATCTTTTCTGTAAATTTTTTTTCAATAAATTCTAAATGTATTATATCTTTTTTCTACAATCTAATATTCTTGCCTATTGTAAAAAAGTAATCGTTCTTATGGAATAAGATTAAATCACGAAGGAATTATTTAAAATTATTTGTTCATTACAAATGCACCTATAAGTATATTATTGTATATTATTAAATCGTTTTTTCATAAACTATTTCTAATCTCCGTAATCTCCTTTCGAGCAATATAGTTCTATTTATACTAATAATTAAAATATACAAATATTTTCAATTTTTTGTTTTTACTGAAAAATATTTATAAACCTTTTATAAAAATCAACGAGATAAACTATTATAATATTAATAAAGCACAATATATTAAAATTTTATTTTTCTAAAAAAACAATTCCTTGCTATATACTAATTGTTAATTTTTTTAATTTAATTAAATATTCAAATTTTTATTAAAATATAACTTATTATATTAATTATATACAATAGTACGAAGAAAATAATGAATTTACCTCATGACAAATAAAAATAGTAAAATAAATACCCGAGTATAACTCATTTATTATACATGAAAAAAATCAATTACGGTCTATAACCAGCTGCATAAGCATTCTTCCAAGGGTCAGGAGGACGCAGAAACCGAAAACGTAACTAGAAATTTCCGCTCAGTAAGCATTATAATTTCAGTAACGGTAACTGCAACGTTGGGCGCAATTGCAAAACGACTCTAAAACGGATACGAGAGTACGCGGATTTCCCTCCCATTTTTGGACTGCAGAACAACCGCAGCTCATCCTATATGTTGAAAAAGCTTACTCTTATCCTTTTTCTCTTTTTCTTACCCTACCTCCAGATTTTTTGCTATTTTTTCTGTATATCCTTTCTATAGACTTAAATTTTATCTGTGTGCATTCATTTTTCATTCTAGATTATAATTTTTTTAAGTATCTTTCTTCTAAGTTTACTATTTTTTTATATCAAGTCCTATTTTAATAATTATACCTTTATACCATTTTTATGTTTATTTTTTAAATACTTCTGTATTTATTGAAAATATTCGATTTCATCTTTTCCTCTCACATTTTTTATTCGCTTCAACTTTTCTGTTTACTTAGTCTCTTTTCTAAATTTTTTTCTACCTTCTTTTCTTCTTCTGCATTCTTTACTCCTAGCACTCTTATATATACATATACTTTACTCTATTTTTTCTTATCCGTAATTATTTATTATTATTAGTTCTTTTAATATTGTAAATATTGTATGTAATAGCTGGCTAAATAAATGATGTTTATAATTTTTTTAGTTTCTAATCGTACTGAAAAATTTCACTAGATCATTAAGGTATTGTGTTTATTTTTAATTTGTATACCTCCTTAAGTCTTATTTTTCTCTTCATATGAACTTCCAAAAAGTTTATAATTAACGTACATAAATTATTTTAAATCATATTAACGATAAAATGAAATTTTTAATATTTTATTAGTAATTAGATAAAATGCAAATTTACGCTGAAAAATTTATTGCTGAGTAAGTCATTCAGCATATATTTTATGGAAAAAAATTGGTAGTTTTTGAAAGAATTTAGTAATCTTGGTAATTCTTATTACTTTTAATAGCGGATTAAAGTATTGAATTAGTTGATTCCATTGAATAAAAATAGTTCTTTTCTATAAATATAAATATATATATATATATATATATATATATATATATATGTTTGTCTGAATAAGAATATAAACTTTAATTAAAAAGCTTTAATACAAAAGCTAGTCTTTGAAATTTTTGATGGATAATATATAAAAATTTTATTCATGTATATTTTAGTTCATCCATATATAAAATTTTTATATAAAAAATGTATTAGGTATTCAATATTTTTAAATAAAAATCTATTCTTTATAAATATTTATGTATTTATAATTCTTTAATATTAATAAATATTATAATATATTATATTATAGATTACTTAATTTTAAATTCAACATAAATTCATATCAATAATAATATTACTTATCTTAATTAGAAAAATCTATATATAAACTTGTTCTTATATAAATGAATGTTATTTTAAAGTTAATATTCATAGATATTAGTACCTTTATTATGCATATTTTTATTTTATAATTAATCTCTTTCATCTTTATATTATTTAATATTAAGTCATAAATTTGATTACGTAAAAATTAAATTAATAAACTTCTACTTTTAAAGTTACATATTAATTTAAATCTACATATTTATTATTTAAAATTGTTGATTCTACATAAATTAATATTCTTCAATCACTTAAATAATTCATAATTATCAATAGATAAATCTTTAGAGTAAATCATTTTTCTTGATATTCAAATATTTTTTTATATATCAATATATTTATAAAAATTTATAGTTAAAAAAATCATTATTTTTAAAGTATTTATAAACTTTACATATCATTTTAATAATTATTTTTTATTTTTATGAAAAATATGCAAACAAAATCAATCAATTGTAATTCAATTAATTTCTCTATGATAATACTCTATAAAAATATACACGTGTTACAAATATTAATAGTACTTTTCATGTATTTAAAATAAATATTTTTAATACATTAGTATAATATATTCTTTATTTATCTTTGTTCATGAATTAGAGATTAAAGTTTTCATGAATATTTGCTTTTGTTTCATAATTTTTTATTTATACACTGAACAAATTTTTACATTAGTTAAAAAAATTATATTAAAAATTGAAATATAGTTCAAACATTGAACGACAGATTTTTAACGGTTTTTATTGAATTATTTTACGTGAATACGAATTAACTTAGTTATAATAATAGTTTTTAACTATTTTTTATACATATCATTTAGTTAATATTTTAATCAATTTTACGAATAAAACTTAATTGTTGTTAAAAAAAAATTTTTTAATATTGAAAATTATAAAAGCAATAATTTTAAATTCTATTAATATTTTATTAATCTTATAAATTACTTATAAATTTTATTTCGGTTTCTAATCTTCCATGAAATTTTATGAAATTATAAATAAAATTAATTCAGTATAAAATTTCTTTTATTTAACTTTGAATTATATAAAGTTACCATATTAAATTATCGAAATAAATAAAAAATATGTTGATCAAAGAAAAGTTCGTATTTACATATTTTTCGAGGATTTCCTTAGGAGAAGTAAATATCATATAAAAACTAATAGATTATTTTAAAAGCTTTTATTTTTTGAATCAACGTAATATATATTGATGTCATAATAAATTTCAAATTATATTGATAAATAGTTGATTCGTTTTATAAAATTTTTTTTACAAATTTAACTGTTACTATTTCTTTTATTCTAAATAGTTATTATTATTTTTTTATATAACGAATAACCAAATTATTACTTTATTTTAATGTTTATTTTTCTTGCACATTTTTTAGTTTTGAAATAAAGTATATAAAGAATAAAAACTCCATAAAATAATTCATACTGGTTTTGTTATATTACTATGTATGGAATAATTCAATATACTTTTTTAAAATAATTCAATATTCAATGCATCAAAGATGCACAAATGAAATTTAATAAAATCATGATAATTAAAAATTTATTGCTTTCCAATATTATTTTATAAAAATTAAACGTTAATACGATCGATCTGATTTCCAATATTTAAATTTACCTACAATTTAATTTTATTATAAATTTATAATACAAATTACATTTTTTCATTAAAATTATTTCAAATATTACATGTTTATGTGTTGAATAATATTAATTTTTAACATTTTTTTATCTAATCATTCTTTGTTTTCATCGTTTTTATTTTTTTAACTGTAAATTTTCATTTTTATACGTTTGAAATACTTTTAATTTTAACTATGTTTTAGATAATTTTTGACTTCTGTTCAAATTACTTTTTGAATTTTTTGAATAGCTGTCTATCTTCACGTCTTTTAGATCATTTTTCTCTCTCATAGCTGTAACTGAATTCGTAGTTTTCTATCACTTTGGGAGACTTTCAAGTATCACGTTGTCTCACATCGTGAGTAAATCTCATAGGACCTTCTAGGTTTATAAAGAAGAAAACTTAATTAAATATATTCGACTTGTAAGGTTCCGAATATATACATTTTATAAGCAAAACTTTTTATGTTATTTCAATAACGAAAATAAAATATATTTATACAATATTAAATACTATTATTAATTATAAGCAAAAACTGTAAAAAATTTTTTTAGTAGTCAATCATATGTATTAAATATAATTTCAATTTTAATCTTCAAGTTAATTAGAACCTTATTGTTGTAAAAGAATATACTAAGATATTAATTATGTATGAATTTAATTTATTCTAAAATAATTTATAAAAATATTAGCAAAGCGATTTATTTCACCTTAAAAAAAATATTTTTAAAACTCCATATTTTTAAGAATGAATCAAATTAATTTCATATTTGCAAATTATACATTTTTACAATATATCAATGATAATAATAAATTTCCTAATAGTCTTCACAAAATTTTCAATTCTTAATTTTGTCTAATAATATTGTTAAAACAGAGAAATTATAAATTTTTATAATGTTAATATTAAACAAATTTATAATCAAAATTTTTTTAAAATATTAATCTTGAATTTCTTCATAATTTTATTACTTAAAAATAACGTTATGTTGATATATATATTTTTATACTAATATATAGTACAAATAAAGTGAGACACTAATAATAAATGTAGTATAAAAAAATAGTCTTTACGAAAATAAAATTTTAAATGAGTTAATGATGTAATAAATAATTATTATTAAAGCAAATATAAATAACAACTATTAAAGTAAATAATTATCAATTATTAAAGCAAGTTTCTATCATATTTAAACTTATTAAATATTTTACTTTATAATAATTTATATCATTCTATAATAAATTCATTTTAATTCCTGCATAATCCTCTTGCTTTTTAAATTTTTATTTTTACTCTACGATTCTATTTTTAAAAAGAATATAATGTATTTTATTTCATTAAAGCTGAAATTATATGATAAATATATATATTTTTGAATCAATAATTCTTCTATTACGAAAAATATATGGATTTATTAAAATTTAATTTCATTCATTAATTCTGTACGAGTGTGCGCATTATTAACTCATATATCATATTTCTAATATTGAACTATACATACTATTTTGTACTAAATAAAATTTTTTAAAAAATTATTTAACTAAATGATATATGTAATTATATAAAAATATATCTTATGAACTAATTAAAAACACATTCTTTCAATCTAACAGCCAATCAGTTTTCTTAGAAACTGTCATTACGTGTGTTGCACCAACTAACTATATACAAAACTTTATTGCGCATTATTCTTCTAAACTTTTCGATTAAAAAAAAATGTGTAAAGCTAATTATTTGATTTCACTAGAATATCATTTCTTTAATTATTATCGACGACTAAATATGGTTGATCGACATGTAATAAATGTTACATTTATTTACTTCATCATAATTTACGTAATTTAAAAATTTTAACTTAGTAAACTAAAATTTAATTTTTCAGGAATATATATAAACAGCTTATCTGCGTACATATATTGTAGGTGTCAAGTTAAATCATGTTTGTTAAAATACGATTGTGGTTTCACGAGAAGTTATTAGAAAGCCTCATAGTTGGTAAACAGTTATACACATACATACATATATATATAAGAAATTTAATTATGTTCATACGGATGAATAAAACTGAAAGAATAATTAATTATATTTAATAAATTAAATTTTAAAAATGTTAAAAAAACTGTTTTTATTTAAGTTCTGTACTTATTAGTATTAATATAGTCCTTTAATATATACAAATAAAATAATCTTTCGAATCTTTTGAAATTTTATTTTACGAACTAAATATAATTATATATGAAATCATCTAAAAAGTTTTATCATTTGACTATCAATTCTTTTTCAATTTTTTTAAGCGTTTAAAATTATATATCTAACCGAAAATGAAAGTTTATATCAAAATCCATCAAAATGACTTTTCCATACAAGTGATGGTTTTTATACTTTTTTTAGCTATTCCCAAAGTACCTTTGCTCTAGACATTTAGAAAACAAACGCTTTACCAATACCTGTCGACTGTCGTACACATTGATTACTTCTCTTACAACACGTAGAGATTATGCTCATATTACTTTATGTTTTGTTGTTACCTTATATTATGTTAATATATTCTTTTTTCTGCATATTTTCTATTATGTCTCATTTGAATATATGAAAAATATAAAATTTAAATATCTTTTTACATTAAATAAAACTCTAAAGAATATTACTAATATAATTAAAACAAATTTTATCAAAATAATTTACTTATAAAAAACAATACATATTAATTTTTATGAAATTTATATTTTTATTTTTTTTTATATTTTACTATGAAATAATGTAATGAAAATTAATAGCATATATTAATTAAATATGGAATTATCACAAATGAACAAGATATAATTTTTTCCGATAATTGATAAATATTTTCTAACTTTCGAGTAAATAATACAAGAAGGAAAACTACAAAACTTAATACCACTACTGTCGTACATAACTAGATGACCGTATATTAATAAACAAGAATTTTCAGTACAAATATATATTAACAGTTATTTTATTTATCACAATAATAAATTTACCGTTTTAACGTTTTTTTCATTTTAAACCTTTATCGAAGGAACTTTCGAAATTTTCATTACATAAATAAAATACAAAATTTAAATCGAAAATTATAAACGTTCTGTACCTTCCATTATAATACTAATGTTATTTTATGTATAATATATGTTTTCATATATAACATATTTTTAATAAATTGATAAATTTTTATTAATTACAAGGTGAAAACGTAACGAAAATAACTGATTCAAATTATAATTTATATTAATATTTAATCTACATTAATATAAAATGAAAAATTCTGTTATAAAATCAAGATTCGGCATCGGTATCGAATGTGGTTTACTGAATTACTTCGATCAGTACGAGTAAACCTAGTCAAAAGAAAAAGAATAAGAATGGATGACAGTTAGAAAAAAGTGTTGGTTATTTTATTATAGTTGTAATAGTGGGACTGTGCCGATGAAGCTGGTAACTTTGCTCTTAAAACTGGTGCTCCAATAAAAGAAAGAAATAAACTAAAACGTCGGATGGCTAGACGAGTACGATGGCGGTGATTTTGTCAACCATCCTGGTGGTCGTGCTTGACGCCTTCCTCATAGATTCCTTTCACAACTATGGTCGTGCGAACGTTTTATTTAAAGTTATTTCGACGTATCGAATAGTAATGTATTTTGAAAATCTCGTTCACGCCTATTTCATTTATAGCTAAACTGGAGCTCTCCAATCGTGTACTTTTCTCTGATCTCTCATTTTCTTTTCTTCTCGGTCATTCGATCCAAGATGAATATTGCATCTTTTTGAATTGATGTTTCTTTTGGACTTGGCAAATTACATCATCGGTGTAATTGGTTAGCATGCACACGCGTACACACTCGACAGAGCGAGTCGCAGCAATGACATGGTAAATACACAGCGCATGCTTGAGAGCCTTCTAGAACGGTACTCGGTTTGCGTACCAAAAACGCAAACTTCCGTATATATGGAGTATAAGGGTCTTGGTTCTGATCCGCGCTAACCGAATCCGTTCTTCCCGGATACAAATTACTTAAAAATACTTACCCATTTCGTAGAGAATCATTCCGTAGTATCTAATAACTATTAATTAAAGTTTGCTTCTAAATGATTTTTCAGTATTTGTTCTACTTATTGCATTATTGTTACGTATTGAATTAAGATTTAAATTAATTATTTCATTTTAATGTTATTTAAGGAAGAAAAACTATTAAAGAAAAAAATGTGTATGTCGTTTTAAATTTAGTATTAAGTAAAGGGAATTATCTAAATTATTTAAAAATAACGGACTTAAAATGTGAATAGAAAGTACTAATTATACTATAGAAATACAATTGTATTTATTTTTACCAGAATCTCTGCTTTTTTATCAACGAACCCTATACGGCTAAATTATGCCTCGCGTGACGTATCGACAAATTTATTTTCCGAGCTACACTCTCTTGGCAAAAAGTAAAATAATTATGAAACTTAAATACTTTCACTTTTTTTTTAATATTTTTACAAAAACTAAAAAAACAGTGAAACTTTAATTATATATTTTTGTATTTGTTAGCTTATAAATACTTTTTAAAAATACTAATTTATTTATATATTTTTGGAACATTTAAAAATTAATCATCGGATATCAAATATCGCAAGAAGAGTTTTTGAAAAAATATTTGTAAAGTATTCGTGTAAAAATAAATAATAATATATACCAAATGTCAATCTGTAGAGCCTAATAACTAATATTTTTCAATGGTATAACGTGATTGTAAGGCGAAGCGTGAAAGAACAAATCACACGTGTTTAAATTCAAACGCTCATCTTCGGAATAATATCTTCGTATCTTTGACAATGTTACACTGGCGATCACAGTGTATGACTGAGCAATATCAGTGCTACCACAAAAGTCAAATGATGTACGAATGTAACTTTAAGGTAATTGCAAATATTCACAAATTTGGAACCTAATTTATGTAATACTGATTTCATCTTATTCATCTTTACCAAGTCAAGTATTTAATCTTAGTCGCTAGCGGTATGTAACAAGATGAAAAGGTCAATTAAGAATTATAGTCGAACATGATAGAATTCAGATTGTCTCGCGATGGATTGATATTATTGATAATTATTATTAATATTAGAAGTAGTTGGAATTTCCCTGCTGCAACTATGCAATGGAACATCAAGACAACGCTATTCGAGGCATTTCGTTTTATATAAATTCTAATATCAAGAGCGAGCCAAGTTTCTTCACCGTCGTTAGATGAAGCGTCGCGAGTTAAAGTCGTGCATCGAATCCGATTAAAATAACATACGAATATAAAATTCTGTAATTTTGTTACCGAACTAAATATTTTAATAAAATTTTCATCGCAATTGAATTTTTTTTATTTTTTTTATAAACTACGATAACTATTCCAATCTAAATTTCAAAAATAAATTCAAAGAATAATAAGTAATTTTTATATATCGATTCATGTTTTTTTTATTTTCTTTTCTACGTTTCGTATCCTCATTTCATCCATATTACTGAACAAACTTACTTCGAACCAAAGCTATATGGACATTAGATGAATCATAAATTTACAACTTATATTGAACAAGTTATTTTTAATTAATAATAATGTGTTATATATGTCAATGGTAATATACTGTTGTCTTGAAAGATAAAAAAGAATAATTTATTGAATGGAATGCCACACGTTCTATAATTAATGAAATTTCAATTATAAAATAATTTGTTTATGACTTATAAGTGACAAATAACATAGACGATTTTAAAATAAATAATTAAATTAAGAAATTTTATCAGGGAATAAATAAAGAGTGGTATACTTAATTTTATTTATTATTTCAAATATAATAAAATTTTGTAAAGATTTATATTTTGTATATAAATCTTCATATTCTTGAGTAAAACATATTACTTATTAGAATAATACTTTAATATTTATAAGTGAACATATATGTGTGTATGATATTAATTCATACTGCCTTTGTATGTGCTTTGAAAAAAATTTTGAATTAAAACTATTATAAATCTTAATTAATAACTTTTATAACATCAAAACATAATTAATTTCTAATATATTTATAAGTTTAAATATGATTATAAAATATATCTGGAAAAATTTTAACCAATACAATATTCCATAAATTATAAGAAAAAAAATTTATCTTATTACAAATTTAGTAAAAGTATCATAGTACAAGTAATTAAATTGAGAAACTTATTTATATTATTTATAGCCTTTTTTAAAAATAAAATATTCTTATAATTTTTTGCGTTATACATAAATTATTAAAAATTTTAAGTTTATGATTTTAATAGAAATGTAGGATTGGAGGTGGATAAATTTATCGATTCATACTAAAATTTGCTCTTTTATAGACTCATCATGAGTCTATAAATAGTTGCGATACAGTAGTCTATCGATATAACTTACCTGGCATGTTTAGTAGTTTCGTTTACATTTTCTCGGTATGGATATATATTTTATTACTATTTTTTACTAATTTACGAGTAAAGTTATATAAAATAATAGTAAAAAATAATCGTATTATAGTAAAATAAATCACAAAAAAATGTTGGATTAAAGCGTCATTCAAAACAGTTGTTTAATATCGAATTGTTTATAAAGTCCTTATTTATGAAAAATAAAGTACTTCTATTAAATTTTTGTGGTAATTCATGTTTAAAATAAGGTTATTGTCAATAAAGGATTACTGTAATAACTGTTTTCTAAAATATCATTGAAATTCGGCACCGTATTTAAAATTAATGTAATATAAGATACAATAGATTTTCCATAACTTGTTTCATTAAATTTTATAAACAACGCCGAACCACAACGAATGAAAACCATCAATTAAATAACAATGTGTGAATAATTTAAAGTTCTGAAAGCATGAGTAGTATGAACTTCGGGCTTCTTCGAATTTGTTTAAAAGAGGGTCGTCAAATCGGTATAAAGCCGCGGATATTCATTGTTAAGGGGTTATATAGCAGACCAGAGCCTTGAATGTAAACTTTGCGAAAACGAGGCAGTTATCTCTTATTCGCCCTTCGTCGGTTCGCGACGCCATAGCCATTATTTGCGAGTGAGCACCCCTCTTCTGAGCTTCTCTCAAGCCATACGTATATAAGGGAAGTACATTAAGAACCCGACGCCTTCTCTCTTACTTAAGGATAAACTTCCCCCTTTGCACTACGATCGTATAAGTACTTAAAATCTATTTTATGATTTTCCTCGCATGAGTCTTACATGCCTCAAGAAAATAGATTCGCAGCAAGTTTCGTAAAAGTACGTTAAATTCTTTACAATACAGCGATTTATACATCTACCTAGTAAGATTACTTTGAAAAGGAAATTTCAAAAGACAATTTCAAATTGAGATCAAGCTATTCAAAAAGCTGGATGTTTATATTCAAACATAGCATAGAAATTTATACGTTTTATTTATAATATTGCGAGCACGAAATGAATTATTATCTATGTATCTACGCTACTTACAACATCTTTTTTAAAGTATAGATTTATACATAAATAAAGATTGAATAAGTAACCCGATTTTAATTTAAATATAAACAGAATGTAATATGAACTTCAAATCTATTGATAAATAGCTTTTTGAAATATAAAAATACGAATAAAAAATTTTCTCCCGATACTTTCCTTAATCTTAAAAATTACTTTTGATTTTTCGATCAAATGTATTCATTCGTACCATCTAATTTCTATATTAAATATAATTACTAAAAATTTTATTTTCAAGAAAAATCTTCTACTCGAATAAATTGAATTTTTAATTTATTTACTTTTATTATGGTAATTCAGTTTTTAATTGTTAGTTTTTAAAAGTATAATATAGTATAGATTAAATACTATACGTGTTTTTAACCTTTTTCAAATTTTATAATCAAATAAGTAAAATAAAAAAAAATACATTATAGAATATGTTAAATATATTTTAAGCTGAAAAGGTTTCATGACTAATAGTAAGTTTAAATAATTTACTGAATGATGTTTTATATAAACAAAAATTATTTAAATCATCGAATAAATAATAAAAGCAAATATTTTTGTCTTATATAAGTCTTTTTAACTTTTGATAAGTCCACGTAAACCATGTGTTTTGACATTTCTATTTTTTACTATAGGCACCGATTAAATATAATTTAATTCATATTCTTTGATTAAATATAATTTAATATATTTTTGAAATGTTAACTTATATAGATACTCTATTCTTTCAAAGATATTTTATTTGTATTTTTAAATTATTTAATTATTGTTAGTACTTTAAAAAATATAAATATTTATATTCCAGTAGTATCTTTAATCGTAAAAAACTTCGACTTTCATATTGTGGAATAAATCATGTCATAATAAAAGTTATGTCTAACGCCTAATCTGAACTTTATGAGAACCCAACTAGTCGAAATATCGTAAATGAAAACTAAAAAAGTGAAGCTCGTTCAAAATGTTGCAAAAAAGTGAACAATTATTTTAATAAAAAATTTAATAATTGTTTTCATTATTAAACTTTAATTAAAAAGTTTAATATATTTCGTAAATTAATATACAAACTTTAGAATACTAAATGCATCCACAATATATTCTATTGTAGCCCGTTTGAGTCTAATTATCTATTAATTATTCATCGTTATTTCAATGTTCCAGAATATTTTCCGCGATAAACTGTTTCATGTTTTAGTAAAGTAAAATACATAAGTAGCTTATATAAATTCCTAGATTAAATATTTTAGTAATATTGTATAAATTTTATAATTTGCATTACAATGAAACTATTTGGTACCATTAAAAATTTTATCTTACAATACTTCATTCGTAATTCAATTAAACGCATCAAATTAAATTCATTTTAATTTAAACAGTCCAAAACTGAAAACATTTTTATCGAGTATTATTAAATATTATTAAAAAAAAAAAATTTTAGTATGCTATATATTTCTAGTCTTAGTTTTATTAATTTCTGAATACAACACATTTAGTTTTTCGATATTTAAAAGTATATCTTTATTATACCTTCGTTATATATATATATATATATATATTAATGTTGCGTAAATATCATATTTAAAAATTAAAAAATATAATTTCAAAATAAAAATCTTATATTTTGATTATTTCGTGATTTATACTTATATATAATTATATATATTTCGATATTTTATATAATTGACTAGATATAAATAATTTTAAGATAGCATTCTACTCGGAAAATATAAAAAAATTTTTGTTACTATTTTCTTATATAAATTTCAAAATATGTTCTGAAACTAAATACTATAAACAGTTACCTAATTTTTTCTACTTTTTAATCAGAATTAAAATTTAACTTGGTACCTTAATTATTCATTATTATTATTATATTTATTATTTTTTAATGAAAAGTTTATTTTTATTTTCTCTCGACATTTATCGTCTTTTAATTCAGACATTAATTCTAATTTTAATTTTTATCATCGTTTTTTTAAATATTTTTTTGCAAATATTAGATATTATAAGTTACACATTTTAAAACGAACATGTGTACTACTTTTTCTAATTTTACAATAGGAAATTTAAATACTAATAATAAATTAAAATAATTATCACTGATTAAATAATTACATTTTCTATTTGTAAAATAGTAAATTTCTCATACAATAACAAAATTTTAAAAATCCTAATTTAATTATCGACATTATATTTATGAATATAAGTATACACAAAAATATAATTAAAATTTTAGTTTTAAATAACTAAATTACTATTTAATATTTAAGTGTCAGTCTTGTTGAGCATGATAATTTCATTCTTTCAATCATTTATGCTCAAAACCACCTTCTATTCAATGGCTCAACCGACGATAAACTAATTACATGACCCTCACACATACTCTCTCTCTCTCTCTCTCTCTCTCTCTCTCTCTCTCTCTCTCTCTCCCTCTCTCTCTATCATGCAAAAATACAAACTTGAATCGGGATAGTTTCTGCAGATATGCACGAGATGAAACAGGAAGGGATACGTACGATTACTCGAGTACCTTACATGTACGTCAAATTTAAGTAGATTAAATTTGCAAACTTTTAAATACAAAGAGGATTTATTACGTTATAGCAGAATAAAAATTCTTGATCTATTAGTAAAAAATATATATACTTATTTATTTAAATATATTTTATAAAGAGTTTTATACATGATGCACACATAAAACATATATTTAGATTTTTATGAAATATTTATAATTATTCAAAATTTTTTATCAATTGTTATAACAACGAATGGATTAAAGAATGGTTTTTACGTTTATTTGATATTATTTGAAATGATACAAATGAAATAATTTTAATGAATAATATATGTTTAACTATAAATTATTTATAGTTTGATTTCATTATTATTCAGAACCCTTTATTTATAATTATAAATATATATATATATATTAATAGATTATAATCTTTATTTAAATACATATCGCGAACAGATAAGCTGTAAAAATATAAATATTAACTGGCTTAAAATAAAATCGAATATAAAGAATTGAAATTTAGTACTTTTATATTTATTATGGCTGAAATCAATTCAAAATGATTAAATATATTATATATTAAAATATTAAGTAAAGAACAGATATCTAATTCGAATGCAATCAAGATATTTATTCGAAGCTGTTAATTACAAATTCAAGTCACAAACGAGAAAAAGTCATATATTCTGGTTCAATTGTCACACTTATGTTACTCGTAAGCTACACTCAAACACAATACTTGAAATCAAAGGTTAGTTGAAACACCGATAAAAAGTAGCTCGCTATACAAAAAGATAATACTAGAACGGAAAAACACTTCGGTTGTTTTGCATTCTCTTCTCATTTCTTGGCCAACGGCGACGGTTTACAGCTTTTACAAAAAGTGGCGTACTCTCGATATAATTTTTTTTGTAAGTCGAGTCCAATTATAATATACGGCAGTTTGAATGTAGAGGCACGCAACCGACGAAGCGAAGCTCAACACTGCATACGTGCGCTTCTCCAGCGCTTTCGACTCTCGAATTTTATCCCACTCGAATAAAATGACTTTAAAGCGTGAATTTAAAAAATGGAGCACGGTACTTACACACGCGTGAGACAAAAAACGTAATACGGAACATTTAATGAATGCTAGTTACGTGTCATTACTTCGTCTGTTTATCTTATTCTTTTCTTGTTGCCCTCGATTTTTTCATCTGTATAAGCACGTACTTATGCATTCGTTTGTACGCTCGGGAGTTTTTCTATGTGTACGAATATGTGTATTATAAGTGGAAAATATTTTGGTATGTCATTTCTGTATTATAGTGGAATGGTTTACGTGCCTCTGTGCTTCGAATGCTCTGATATGTGCGAGGACTTTTTTTCGACGAGTCCAGCGAGTGTCTTTAAGCTTGCGAAAAGATGTTTTATTAAAGTATGCATTATTTGAGGTATTACGAAATTGCTTTTTACATTTTTATTTTTAAGCAACTTCGTACACTGGTATGCAATTTTTAATTTTCTGTGAAACAACGATGATAAATTTGTCTGAAACTTCTAAATAATTGATAACATACAGTTTTAAAGAAACCTATTATAAAATTATATACTTTTATTATTATTCGATAACATTTAATAAAGTTATCTTTAAAAAATTTAGATTAAATTTAAATATTCTTATATACATATCAGAGTAATAATCTTATGTATAATCTAATGTAAAATTTATTGTGATTTAACCATGCAGGTCTAAAATTACCATGAATTTTAATAAAAATATAATAAAGACTTTAAAATCATTAAATTAAAAATTACTTTAACACGAATGTTGAATTGTTATGATTATAATAAAATTTAATAATATTTTTAACAATGATATAGTGAATATTTTTAAGTCAGTCGCAAAGATTTATCATAATGAAAATTTTAAAACAATTTAAATGAAAATAATATAAGGAATTCTAAATTAATATATCAATGCTCTTATACTTTTTATAATAATATTATATCATTATACCTTTTATACATTTTGTCTGTATTCAGTTCTAAAAAAAATATACAAAAAGATGTAATTTGAAGCATGTGATAAAAAATTCTTTATTAAAAATAAAATTATTATGCAAAATTTATTAAAAAATACATGCGATACATTTTATTTTGTGATTAAGTATTGCACAATATTATTCAAATATATTCTATACATAAAATATATAAATTTAGTTTTATGAATATTAAACGAAAATTAATAAAATAGAAAAATTTCTATAAGCTTTAGAAAATTAAAAAATTTTTATTTGATTATTAATTTTTATTTATATGGAATGTTTTTTTGTTTTTTTGATAAAATAAATTAATTTTATTCAACTTTGAAATGATGATAAAACATTTAAATAGTTATTTTCATTAATTTAATTTATACAATGTAATTATCGTGCATAACGAAAAACTTATTTGTAAAAATTTAGAATATTATTAGTGTCAACGAGCTTACGCAGTATCGAGTAGTCAGTCAAATTATTATTTCTGAAACTCACCTGTAAAAAATATTATAATGAATAAAAACATGATTTCAATTATTTAAATTATTTTGAATTTTATTATTTTTAAAACTGTATAAACATTTGTATCCGTATATATTTCTTATTTTGCAGGTACAATTTATTTACAATCAACTAAACTGTTTTTTACCTTAAGGTTTCATAATTTTTAGTTATTCTAATTTTTTATATAATCTTTTTTAATACTTTGAATAGAAAGTTTTATCAACTAATTCAATAAAATATAATTTAATAAAATTAAAAATCCACAATGAATGATCTATTGCTAAGCAAACTTAGCAAAAAAAAAAAAAAAAGAGTGAAGAATGAAAGATAGGAACGAAAAAGCAAGTCTTGTGTTATAAAATAACAAACATCTGTTGCAAACTGAATAAAAGTTTTTTTTGAGGTCCCAAAAGGCGCAAAAATACCTTCCACGACTTCGAAAGCAGTATGGCCAGAAGGCTAACGTAAATACAGCAGGTGAGTGCTAAATTACGAGATTGCAGTACAGTTCAGCTGAGTCACCGATTGCTGCTCGGATCTATTACTTTTGCTGCCCTTTTAATCTTCGCTTTGTTCAATGAAGTTCGCTTTTTGACCTACTTCGGACATCTTTAAACACAGTTGTTTGACAAGAAAAACAAGCTTTTTTCATGGCATTGAAAAAATAATTAAAATTGAAGTGTAAATAAAATTTTCTAAAATAAACAAGTTGACGTAGAGTAACGAAATATTATTGCAAATAGATTTAGATACTATTCAATATTTCACTTTATACATTATCAACTTTTAAATACGTTGAAGAAAGTTAATATGGTTTCAAAAACATATGTATTAATATATTTTTTTAATAATATTATCCTCGTTTTTATATCACATTTCAATGCTATTGATGTAATTTATATTGCATAAATGAACAGAGAAAATAAATACATTTTTATTCGTCAAAATGATATAAAAATACTATTAATCTAGTACACACATTCTATATAGATAATTTATAATCAATTTTAAGGAAAGCGAATGTTAATAAAATCTGTGTATTAACTATTATAATATTATTTAATTCAATGTAAAATTTATTCATAAAAATGTTATTATTTTTAGAAACATAACTCTAGAATTATAATCCTAATGAAAAAATAATTGCTTCTGACATGAAGACCAATATGGATTGGTCTAGTTACATTGTAATATGCAAGATAATGTATAGAAAGTTCTTCGCGACAGGAGAAATCTAATACATGTGTTGTTATTTTTAAAAATTTTATACATTTTTACAAATTTGAATATTTTACTTAATAAATATTTAAGTTGATATATATGTATTTATATATTAAATCTGAAATTAATACGCATCTGTTCATTTGTTATTTCATTAAAATAGAAGGTAGCTTAATTTTGTTAGTTTTATTATTATATTGAATTCTGAAAAAAGTAAATAAGTTTGAATTTTATAATCATGAATTGTAGAAATAACTTTTTAACGACTGTTAAATCTACATCGTTCTATTCAAAGAAAGCATGTTACTTATTTTATGTAAGTATATAAATAAAATTAGCTGGTTTATAAAAAAAAGTAAATTACATTATCAATGTTTATCAAGATATTTAACAACTTCTTATTTTGCGGTAAGCTTATAATAGTTTATAATATCAATGTAAATTGATGTAATATTAATAAATAAATTATTTGTATATTAATAATGATAAATAAATAAAGACAAATATAAAATTTTATTATAACTAAAATGAATATTTTATAAATATTACTTGTTTCACTAATATATATAGTAAATAAAATAATAATTTTTATGTTTCTAAAATCTTAATTATTTTCAAGTTATTTTTAATTATTTAACCACGTAAAATTAAAAAAATATTAATAAACAATGTAACATTATATAAAGCTTTAACTTAATAACCGAGGTTCTTAATTGTAGAGTCAATAAAAGAAAAGTAGAATAAAAACGAAAGGATGAAAAAGTGTAGACATTAAAATCGAGGAAAAGCCAAAAATGAGATGCAGAATGGCGTTAAGCCAACCTACCATGAATTTTGTTATACTTTATGTATGCAGAGCACGTGCAAACTACCAGTAAACATTATAACACCATGGGATTATGAATTTTGTATATGATGGATTCTTCCAAGTCAAGTCGGTGTATCACGTTGCTTGTGGATACAGTTTAGTATATTCAAAAACAAGAAGAAAATAAAAAAGAAATATACACAATATAGAATGGTTAAAATGAAGAAAAATAATATAGTCGAATCAATGATGCAAGACCCTTTATGTATCACATTGTAAAACACACGCGTAGTATAAATAGAAAGCTTGTTAAAATTACACGATAATTTATTTAATTATTTCAAAAAATAATGAATAATACCGCTTTCATAGAAAAAGAAAATATTTACTTTATTTTATACATTCTCAAAGTTACGTTAAGTCACTCTATTATCACTAATTCAATAAAATACTCGATTCGTTATCAGTGTAAAAAATTTTTTTTTAACTACTAAATATGTATATATAATTCACTTAAGAGTATTAGCTAAAAGAAAATGAAATTATAAATTATGAATTATAAACTCTACTATTAATTGTTATTGTTTACAATAATTAATGAAATTTTTTGCAATAAATTTTATAATTCAAAAGTAGTCTGAAGAGGAATTAAATTATTGAAAACTTTATTGTTACAACATTTTTTTGATGAAATACACTATTTTCTTGTATAATGAAATGTAAATAATTTTATAGAAAAATGATTAATAATTCACTATTTTTAATTTGAATAATTAATAAGAACAATGATGTGTAATAGCAATGATTAAAACTTCAATATTTTTTGTAATCACTTTCTTAGATTTAATTTTTATTTAATCTTCAAAATCATCTTGGAAACCTTCTCCAAATGCACACGTAACACAGTATCTTCTAATATCGAATATACTCACTAAGTACTTAAAAAAAATTTTTCCTTTTCTTATTTTATTGAATTATTTATAACTAAATTTAAAAATTTGAAAACATAATTTAAATATTACAATTAACATATATTTGCATTAAAAATATTTTTATATTCTATGAATAATCACATAAAAAGCAATTAATTTTTTATATGCTTTATTTTTTAGTTATTCTATTAATCGATGTATAACATAGTATTAAAATAAATTTAAAAAATAATAAAGAGATAAATAATATCTCTAAGTGAAATCATTTTGACTGTAAAAAAATTATCTCAAATATTTCAAAATAGTTTTATTTTATATTTATATTTGTATAAATATATAAAAATTAGAACGTATTGAAATTAAAATAAATTAAACAGATTTAAAGAATGAATGCTAAATCAAAAATAGTTTGCAGAACAATTTTTATCAATGTATTAAAAATATTTCATTAATAATTAACCAAATAAATAAATATAAGTTTGCGATTATAAATTTACAAATTAAGCGGTAAATATGGTTTTGTATAAAGTTTTACTTTTCAAGTACGAATTCAATATTATAGAAGCTAATATCTGTCTTTTGTTTATTAATTTTTTAGAGTTGATTTATCAATTTCATTTTTTAAATATAAAATTTAAATTTAAAACGTATTTCTAAAAATCAAAAGTACTTTATAATGAATGTATTATCGATTACGTAAAATTTAAAATGGATAAATTATATTATATAAAATTATTTTACTCGCAATTATTTGTTTCACCATAAATACTTCCAATTTATTAATAATAGAAACTATTATACAATATATTTGGAGAAATTTTTAAATTTTTGATATAATATAATACGATATTCCTGAAGTTAAATTTTACGAATTAAACTTAAAAACTTAGGGTTAACTAATTTTACAAGTACTTAATAATTTTTAAATATAAGATTAACTTTTCGTTTAAAGTATATTTCAGACTTATTGCTTATAATAAAACTTTAATTTAAAAATATTATGTTGTATATTTCAATAATATATGAATAAATTGTTGCATAGAAACTACAAGGATATTTTATCCAACGATTTTAGATATGAAAGAGTAAATCTGTATATACGAGTATATGAAATGTATAAGCAAAGGCTGACGAGAAAGGTGAGATTTATGTATCAGTGTAGATGACGGCTGGCATCGAAGTCCCGGCGTCGTCGTCGTCGTTCTCGTCATCATCGTCGTCGTCGTCGTCGTCGTCGTCGTCGTCGTCGTCGTGTCATGCGTGAGCCGGATGGAAAGCAGCTTGCGGTCGATTCAAATCGTGGGCATTCAATACACGAGCATCGTCGCCGTACGTCACCCCAGATATATATAACCAATGATTTTTATATTCGACGAACGTCACGATGCATCTGCTTTTCAATTCGATCCTCGTAGCGGCATTATTACGAGATGCTTTATGATGGAATCGTAGAATGACGATAAATGTGCAGGTTATTCTTTCTGACTCATTTCGAGTTTCTATCAAAAATATTTTCATTTTCCGTGAACCTTTGTTTATATTAAATATAATTTTGGATCGCTTAATCCCTCGTTACTTTTTTATCTTGTTTATTTTAAATTTTTGTAAACATTTTATCGTTTATTATATTTTTTTTTGAAGTTAATATAAAAATATTATCCTATTGTTAAAATTTAAAAATTATTTCAAAAAAAGAAAAAATTATTTTATTTTTGTATTTTTTGTTACCGATAAATTTTAATTACTAATCTAATTTTTTAAAAGTTTAATATTTGACGAAAAATATAAATCAAATTATTATTATATTGTATATTATTATCTAAAATTATAAAATTATATGTATTTAACGTAGACTCACAATATGAATATATTTTTTTAAATAAATATTTGGAGGTGTCTAGAAAATCAAATTCAATAAAATATTGATAATTTTATAGCAAATTAAAAGTCTTTTACGCGTGTTTCAAATAGTTCATTAGAGCATGAATTATCATAATAATTTGAAGTATCATAATAATATATAAAATCAAATTATTAATCGAAAACTTCTTTTAATTATAAAAGAGTAAATTATGATTTGTAACGATAGAAATATAATTAAAAATATCTTGTTATGATATATTAGAAAAGGTAGTCGAGCTAGTTAATCCTAAGTCAAAGCTTCTAAGTATCGTGTGTACGCTATATTTTATACGATAAAAGGATCTTCGCTTTGATCATTGAAACGAGTTATCTAATATTACAAATTAATAATATTATTTTTAAATGAATTTATTAATAATATAAAACATATAATTTTCAATATATTATAAAAAAATTTCATATACTAATATTTTTTTAATTTATTTCTTTCGACACCGATGTAAATATGTTATTATTTAAATAAATATTCTCCAGATCGTTAGTCAAGTTTTTACGTGTTATCAACATTTAAAGTTGTTCAATAATTATAATTATGATCAAGATCATGAATATTTTATGTACTAAACTGCATACTTTATAGATATAAAATTCATATTAATTACATTCAATAAGTAAGTCATCGATTCTGATTTATCTTTACCGTATGAAATTCAGTGAATAAAATATTTTAATAAATGAGACTTATAACTACAAAAAAATTAGAAATAGGAGAAAATATTTAAAAAATTAAAGTAACAAAGGTTAATTTCATCTTATTCGTAATACTATATATAAGTATTATGGGCGATAATAAAAATAAAAAATATCCCGGAAAACGACGCTCTTAACTCGCTCATTGCCCTCGAGATTTGTTTTTCAAATTTCCTATTTCTCTTTTTAATTCAATGTACTTTCTTCTACGACTTCACGAACCAAAGATATAATTGGGCAGAGAAGAAAAAGAACAAAGGTTTTGAATAACGTCAAAAGCTAGAAAGTAGAAAAGAACAACATCGAAGCGAGCGTAAAAAAAGAACACTTAAGAAGCCAAGCACCAAACAACGTCTGCCACTTGGGTGTACTAAGAAAAATGGAAGAACGGAGGAAGACGCAAACGAGTTCAGTGACATGAAAATCCCCAAGAAGGTACACTCGATGTGCCTCTCTTTCACTGTACGCTCGTGGGCGTTGTGGTCGTAGTGAGCCATCAAGAAAATGGTATTCCGTGGGACGGGTAACACACTTGAGCAAAGAGAAGATGCGCGGGAGTCTAGCGAGGGTTTCGCAATAATGTTGATAACTTGTGGCGCTGGTTGAAGCGAAGCGGAGAGTTAAAGGAAGGGGCTTATTGCCTCAACTTGCGGTCGTCTTTGGTATATTCGATGCTGCCTTGGAGAAGCAGAGGGTAAAGAGTGAACCAACCGAGCTTTTCGCTTATTTCCAACGCGAGCTCGTCCATGTCTGAGACACATACGAATAAACGTAAGTGTACGGAAACTTTGAAGTATGTATTTCGATAGATCCAGCACGAATAGTCACGAACCAAGAACGTCGAGAAGAAACCATACTATCCGCGGGCATACTACGATATAGTACCATCAATGACTTATATTAGTTTGGTGTATAGTATGGCCAAAATACAGATTTTCCGTCGGATTTATAATTTAGTCGAAAATTTTTTCATAGAGATTAAAAAGCTTACGATATCATAATGGAAAAATAACGAATAAGAGTACGCTGTTCTTATAATAAAATAATAAAATTTTTTACTTGCCCATAATTTTTGCTTTTACTAACTATTATGTATTTGAAATTTTTTAAATACTTAAATATTGATTTGAAAATTATTATTTGAAGTATTGTTATTTGAAGTGAATCTCGAGTATTTTGAGAAAGCCTAATTTTCTTGATCAAAGTTAAATTTTTTTACATATTAACTAAGAGATAAAAAAGTTTTTAATATCTGTCAACATTTTTCTCAAATTAATGATAAGTAGTTTAATTATATTATCAAATTATCGACCGTATAATGTACTATAAAATAGTTATTTTGGTATTTATTTTAATTATGATGCACGATCAATGAAAATAAATAAGCTATAGAAATATAATATTAAAAATATTTTACTACTATACAATAAAAATTCTTTATTAATAGCTTTTCTTGCGAAATAATGGAAAACGTATATTTTGATAGTAATTATGCGAAATATTTTTATTCACATGTAAATTATTTGAAATTTTTCGGAAAATTATAAAATTTTAAATTAACTACTTTTCTACTATTATTTAATGTATTTGATAAATAATAATTTTACAATGACATTGTAATTTTTCTTAACTAAACTTAAATATTTAAATAATTAAATAGATATGAGAGATATGTATATAGAACTAGAGAATACCTATGCATTTAATTATAATACATTTTAACAAGTTCTCATTTTAATAACTTTTATGTTTTTTTATAAATTTTTTTGCGTATAATTACTAAAACTTGGATAATAAATACATTAAGTTGAATAAAGCATTTTTTAAAAGCAGTTTGAAAATTTCATAAGACCGATAACTGATATAAACAGATTTATAATGACGTTTTAATTAATTAAACTAAAGTCAATCATAATTATTTTTGTATATATATTGTATAAAATATTAATCATTTTTTTGGATTAAAGTTAATCAAACTCAAATAATCTTACTATTGAATTTAGATTTCGGAAAAAAAGCGAATTAAAAAATCTTAGTTTCTTAATACGCATAATCCATAATTTTTTTATTATTAAATCCCATAAACTCTAACTCTCTGTTTCTTTAAAATTGTTTAATGTAATCATAATTATACTATAGCTTATAATGATCTTGTATTTTCACTGTTAGATTTATCACTTTGAACTTCAGAAAAATAAGTGTTTGGTATAAGTTAAAATTATATCGATGATGATTTTATATCTTCTATAACTTGACCTTCCTTGTTCGTTTCATTTTTTTTTAAATCTTTCTTCTCGCCAAATTTAGAGGGCAATGGCCGCTTCGTATTCTGGATTAAGTTTGTTCGTCGACTCTTTGAGACACTGCCGCTGTCATTCGCTCCCAGTTCAACTTTTACGTTCAGCTCGTCAGAAAAATGGCTTTTCCATGTCGTCGAGCACAACGAGCCGACCACATAGGTTCTTCCACCTGAGAGTAGGAACTCACGGGAATTAGGGCAGGAGGTAAGAAAGAAAATAGCAAGAGAAACATTAGGTAAATTTTTGTAAAAATCTAACAAAAACTATGAGTAAAAAAAATTTCAGCTCTTTGAGAAGCTTTTTGAGGTAATAAGACAAAAAATATACGTCTTTCAGTGAATAATATATTTTTTGAAGTATAAAAATTATATTTTCATTTGAATAATTTAATTTTATTGCTTCTGAAATTTTTAATTTATTAGCACATGTTATAAACATATTATAAAAATAGGGGAGCTTAATGAATTTAAAAAATTTTAAATATATTTTTATATACCGAATAATGTAAACTTATGTGTATAAAATGTATCACAAATAATTTTTTTTTACTGGAATAGCATTATTTTAAAATTTTATATTTATATAATTTGTATTGATAAGAGTATTGAAATCTTAAAGTGAGTAGAAATATAATGAATTTATTGTACGTGAACGAAATAGTTGGTAATGATTCATTTTCCCTGACCTTAATATTTTTATCATAATTTATCTCTGCACGAAAAATAATATTTATTCATTCATTGTTTGTTTACTATAAATTAATTTTGAGAAATTTTATATTTAAATCGTAGCTTAATACACGAAAAAAATGTCAAGAAATTGGACTATTTTAACGCTGTCACTTATTTTTTAAGCAAAAGCTTGCACTACCTATTTTTCCATTCCTCTTTTTTCTATGTCATCCATCTACTCCAGGAAAGTTTCGCTTCTCCTATGTATAACGATAAATCCAGTAAAAGGAAAAACCTAAAGATAGCTTCAGGCTCTACACAAAGGGTTTTTAAACGAAAAAGAGAAATAGCGAATCACTAGAGCGTTGTACTGTGAGAAAAAGTGTTCACAAAAAATAAGAAAAAGAGCCGAAAATACAGGGAGAGAGAGAGAGAGAGAGAGTAGAATTGGAAAGCAATTCAGAGCGTGTGGTGATGGAATGATACTTTGATATTCCTCTACTTTTATCGGTACCGGTTCCTACAGAGGTAAATGTAAGAGACTCTTGGCACGCGATCTTTCCGAAATTAAAACAGCCATGATAAATTGTACCTATCGATACAAATCAATGAGAAGTACAAAGATATATAAGCGGAGAATATCAAGAAGAGCACGCGAATAAAGATAAAATAAGGAAATAAGCTGATTTTGGAGTTTACAGCATTGTCTTAACAAAATTATATTGTTGCCTATACTATTATTAATCTGCAAGCGTAAACACGGAAAATATATAAAATAATAGTGAGAAAAGGGAGAACGACATCTCAATATATGTGAGAGAATTTTCTTTATAATTCATTGTATTCCTTCACTGTATCTTTTTTGTTGCTCTTATTATTACTGATACTGCTCCTTATTCTCGCATGATCTAAGCTATCTTCTTTTTCAGTATATAAAGTTTCTTTTTTAATTATATTATACTTTAAATACAATAAGATTGTTATCTGAGCAGGAATTCCTTTACTACAAAATATTATACAATGATGTGTGTATAAAATGACATTACCCAGAGAACTAAAATATTAAGTTGAAAGATCAATTTTCATCTTTGTGATAATATTTGTATTATTGATCTACTTTCGTTCTATATATATATATACTTGTGTGCGTATGTTTATATAATCTCGTATCTAAATTCTGTTTTAAAATATTTACACTCATTATTCATACAAGTAATTATGTACTTATTTCTTTCAATTATGTTATTCTTAATGCATGTAGAATTAATAATTTTTAAATATTCAAAATTAAGGAGTATATATTATAAATATATTAGGAATATCTCATTTTTTATTTTAACTATCCCTATCAAATTCTAAAATCAAAATAACATAAATATTGGCAAATAAAAATATATTTTAATTTAAAGTAAAAGATAGCTTTTAAAGTTAATTAAAAAATATAAAAATATGTATATGGCAGTGTATATTTAAAAGCTTTCATATTTACTTTAAAAGTTTTTGTGAAACAAAGTACGCGGAAAATGATATCTTCTGCTATTTTCTTTTTGGTCTCTATGTTCGTATCTGAAACGCTCAATTTTATTTCTGACATCCTTTATTGAAAATCATCCATTTGCCTTGTATTTTGTACTACAACTTGAAATACAATATATCTTACTTTTATCAATCCATATTACATATCTTTTATTTATTATCTATGCTAAAGTATTACTTAATACTATTCTCATAAATTTAAAATTTATTATTTATCACTTTTATTCAAATATGTTTTTCATTATATATGTTTATAATCGCTTTATTTTGTGATATTTTATATAAAATAAAGCTTAAATATAAATTAGTAATTGTACCAAGAAAATGTAAAATATGATACTTATGGTTATCTATTTAAGCACATATAAAATACAAAGCATATTTATAGTGAAATATGTACGTAAAAATGTATAAACTCCTTAAAAATATGCAGAAATTAACTTAATAGGATTATTTTTAGTTATTAGTGAATTACAAATTACCGTTGTTGAAAATAATTCATTTAAATTTGTTTATTCGTGAAAAATTTAAATACGTATCAAAACATTAACGATTTAAATTTTATAAGTCATTTTTATTATTATATATAATTTTACACTAACGAAGTAACGTGCTATAACGGTACTTTAAATTAAAAAAATGATAATATTTTGAATTAAATTTAATTTAATCAAAAATAACGTCATGTTGTTTCAAAGCAAGCACATGCGTATAAAATTTCACAGTATTTAGAGTAATTCGTATGAGAAAAACCTGTAAAGATTTTTAAATAGAACTATCTTACTTTTTTGCTAACCGGTTGTCCAGTTACGGAGAAAATTTTAAATCGTTCAAGTTACGTGGCATAACCTTCGTGACTCGATGCTTGCATAAAAAGTCTATGCATACGAGAACGACAACAAAACACCGACGCGGAAACAGCCGATAAAAGAAAGAGAGTTTCAACGTTCTGTGTGACATCGTACTGTCGGAACGACATACCATGAGTGCGATAACAATGGCACCGACGTCAACGGAGGCGCGAGCCATGCGAGACGATAACGCGTTCACTCGCGCGTATCCACTCGCGAGTGCCGACTTGCCCGTCCGTGTCCATAATGGTGAAAATAAAAGGAGCAATAACGATAAAGACTCGCTCTCTTCCACTATGTGCGAGCGCGCACTCAAGAGTGAAAAAGCGGAATAAGAGACGAACGGAAAACGAGTAAACCAAGAGAATTGCAGAGCGTTGAAGAAATAGCGTAATAGATTGAGTAAAAGTACATGCCTCTATATATATATACTTATGGATATGTAGAAAACCGTTCACACGTATACGCCTATCTATTATAAACGTATTAGCGTGTGCGAGCTTTCCATGGACAAGTTTACGAGGTTGTATCTAAGTAATTTTCGACACGTATTTTATCCGCGTCAATATACCGACGGAGGACATCGATTCTCTTGTATATTACGCGCTTGCTATTGAATGAATGCGTTTGTGTCAAACGTAAATACTGACTGGAACAAGATAATCGTGTGTTTCATAGCATGCTTTGAGATATTTTTAATTACCACGTTCTTACGATTATCTTTTTCAAAAAAAATTGATAATTTTTTGATAATATAATTTTATGATTCTGAAGCATTACTAATTTACCATTTTAAAATAAAAATTACATTTTTCGTCACTTTTATTTGTATTAAAAAATGTTATATAGTGATTATAATAAATTTAATTAAATGTACACTTTACAATGAATGAAGTCAGTTAAGTGTTTTCAAATTCGATAAAATTATTAAAATAAACGATTAAACAATGACATTATACATTACGATAATATTATAAATAATAATTCTATACACACACACACACATGTATATATACAAAACCCAAATGCCTTTACTAAATAGAAACATCGCTTCTCGAGTATAGATATATTACTATATTTCTAATATAATTCTAGTTTATTTTATTTTAATAAATCAATATTTATATCAAACAAAAATCCATTCTTTAATTTTAATATTGATAGTGCATTTTTTTATGTTTGAAAGTATACTGCCTTATCGTAGTTCGTTTTTCAATATATTTTGTTTATTTCTTTTAACTCTAAATCCTATTATATTCATGAATTCGGTACCAGTACAATTAATAAACTTTTATTATATCTCTCTTTTTCTCTTTCATTCGTTTCACTTTTGTCTCTCTCTCTCTCTCTCTCTCTCTCTCTCTCTCTCATGTTGGAACTGAGACAATTGTAATTAAAGTTAATTAAGATTCGTAATAAAGGAAAAATACTTCCTAAATGAATCTAAACACATAAACTGCAAGGGACGCAAGAGTCTTGCACACCTTTTCGTAATTCTATCTTCATAAAGAACCTAATAAAGCAAAGCAATAAACTCAAGTCAGCCTCACTTTCCATTCTCACCCTCTTTTCGCATTGTTTTTCTCTCCGGCTGCCCGTCGTATACGAAGGAAATTAATTAACTGCAAAATTACCCGCGCGCGCACAGTTCCCAGCTTCTTCATAGATGGACTTTCACGTTGCTTCTGTAGACATGAACAAACAAGAGAGAAAGACAAAAGAAAATGATAAAGGAGAAACTAAAATGACAGAGTTACCGTTAGCCACAGCTCGTTCTATATCCCTAGCGCGAACCCTAGAAAGATGAAGAAAAAGGGAAAAAAAGAAAAGCTGACGAGTGTAAAGACCTCAAAAGAAACTTAACTGTATTGATGAATGTTATATTCTTTTGTATAATAAACTGGATTTTACTTATATCTAGTCATAAATGTTCTTTTGCAAAAAAAAGTAAGACCCTTGCATTCCTTCAAATTGAAAAGAAATTATTTTCCAACATATATTAATCGTGTAACAGTTATATTTGGATTAAATAAATTAATATATATGGTGACATATTAAAACAGACTAATTTTACTTTATTAAATGAATCTTGTACCTAGTTATATTGAAAAGTATTATTAATTTTGAATTTGTTAAATCTCATTATATTACATTTTTATTACATTATTCTCTTTTCATAATGTAATTTAGTTTTTAGTAGTAATGTTTAAAATATAAATTCTTATCTATATTGCATAGTATTAGTAAAATTATATAAATTTCAATTTCGAATACACTTCGAATTCATTTCATATACTTATAAAATTTAAGTATTTGGAGTAAAGATATGTAAAAATAAATTATTTATTTTTTTTAAATATTGTTTTTTTGTTATTATTGTAAATAATTTTGTACTTCAAAAACCTATTTAGGTTAGAGAATTAGAAACCTCGTAAATATTTTAATTTTAATTGTATATTTCACATAAATATATTTTTTCTTAAAATTAGAATTCAATGAATATATTGATTTTACAATAATAAAAAGGGAATGTTATAAGTATATTTTCAATAACTACATCTAGATTAAAATATGTAAGTCGGTTTAATCCCCTTCATTTAAATATTCATTTTTCAAGTTAGCAACCTAATCTAACTATAATATTTTATTATTATAAAAATATGTATTAAGGATTATCGCAATAATTATTTTTTATATTATGAATATTATTGTAAAGCTCTTTAGAATTGATGAATTTTATAATTATAAATTTTATAATTATCATTATTAAATTTGTAATTATATTATAATTATTAGTATAACTATTAAAAAAGTACACGAATAATAAATTTTTCAGTTAGTTCAACATATATAAAAAGATCAAAATAATTTAATTTTTGTACATTACTTTATTTTATTGATGAAAACATATAATTGATGTTCGTGCAATATAAGATTAAAAGCTTCTGTATTACTGAAGAAAAACAAAAATTTTATAAGAAGTTATTTTTTTAAAATTTATTTATTTTTTATAAGCCATATTTTCATGTCCAGCTTTTGATGTAATAGATATAAATACATAAATTATTAAAATATATTATCAAGAATGTTATGTACAGATTCTAGAATATTTTTATATTTATTATCGCCGTTATCATATAATATCATATATTATAGATAAAAATGTATTATGAGCAATTTTTTGATTTATATTAGTTTTAAATTTTAAACATGGAAGTTATTCCATATTATTAGTAAATGCAATATATTATGTAATTTTTCTTTTAAAGTTTACTTGGAAAGCATAAACTAAGCAATAACAATATTCAGAATAAATTATAATATAAAATAAAATATAATTCATAATATAAACTGATGAAGCTTTATACTTCAATTTTTAATTCTTTATAATGATTCAACATAACTGATATTTAATCGATTTTATGTCAAAGGAAGAACTTTACGGATGATGTAAGCATTGATTGAACGATACATACTGTCTTATAATTTTAACGGAAATTGTTCTTTAAAATGTATTGCGTTTTCCACATTAAAAAATAAAGTTAATACTCGGATATAATACAATGCAATATAAAATAATATTTTCAATTTTAAAGATTGCGACCATAATTTTCATCTACAATAAATTATCGTGCATTAAATATTACAATTTTTAGTCACATATGATTAAAATAATTTTTCAAAAAACCCATAAATTTACAATAATTTTTTTATTTATTTTTAAAATAAATAAATTTTTTCAAAATATGTATAATTATATAATAAAAATTATTGACATAAAATAGATTTCGCAGGCATAAAACATTTAAACATGAATCTAATAACCTATGTAGTTGCATCAGAATTTACTTTTTTTGTCAAAATCTCTAATTAATAAAATATATTAATTTTTATATAGAGCGAATATCTTATCATTCTATCAGTTACAGTTCTATTAGTATCAGGTTCTAATAGAATAAAAGATCAAAGATAATCCTTAAAGAGAAATTATCCTTTGTCAATTCAATACTAGTTTCAACTCTTCTTCCATTATTACTATGAAATACTTCGAATACCGTTTCTAGCATTCGATAATATCTATCTCCTTTAATTTGAAGATCTTATAATACTCTGAATTTTTTATATCCAACTAGATGTACAATAAGCTTTTGTGAAGATTGAAATTATATTCCCGGTTTGATCAGCTCAATCAATAATTTTGTATATTAAAATGTTTAAAATCAATGTAACATTCTTACTTTTAATATGATAGATTACTCGTTTATGTCTCTCTTTCAAACTTATATTACAGCTACATATCATTTACTTTTATATTTTGTTTATATCATAAAAATTTTGTGTTATTATTCATCTATATAGAAATTATAGGTTTAATAGAAAATAATTGGATTCTATGTAATTCACGATTACAATGACTATTTTTATTTATTATTATCCAATATAAGTAAGTTAATTTTTTTTTAAAAAGAATTTAACTTTTTCAGAATAATTTTATAATGTATAGAATATAATATATATCTTATGAAATCCAAAGAAAGAAAAGATTACACAATTATTATAAATTGCAAATTTATGTCTTCATTATCTTTGAAAATCATGAACCTATTCCTTCAATATTATAAAAATTTTTGTAACTACTTTTCTTCTTATAATATTAACAGTCATCTTGCATAATTTTGATTTACAATGAATCTTTTATTTCTTAATAAAAACTTGTTGATTTTTCATATCTTATATACATTTTTGAAGAAAATAACTTAACGTCTTGAGAAAATCTTCAATTTTAAGTTATCTTATATAACGAAACATCAAGTTTTTAATAAATAATGTAGCACATCACTTCTTATAGCAACAGTGAAGTTAAAAAAATGTATATTAATGCGAAATTATAGCTTTGAGTAATTATCAAATTTAATAATTGAGATGATTTAAAATTTATATTTGTTTATATACAATTTAAAATTAATATTTTATTTCTTTTAATTCTACAAAATACTAAATAATATAACATATTTTTTCATTTTTCTTTTATTTTTCTTTACTTTGAAATAATGTTAATAAATTTATATAGATTTTTTCACCAACGTTGGTGCATTATGTGGATATAAAAGCAAGTATAGATTACCAAAATCTCATAAGTACGAGTAATGCTTATTACGGATTTGTCTTTTAGTTTTTTCAATGAAAGAAGAAGCGACTCATGTGCTCAATCAAATGCAACATCGATGCGTATATTTCACGCGAGTCCAAAATCAGCCACAGGACTAGTATCTCCAACCACGCTGACAGTCGTAAACCAAGCGGACGGGCGTTATTTTGAAAATGCCTCCCGGGGGATCGAGATGCACGCGTCAGGGTGTAGAAGTGAAATAGGAAGAGATGTATTCCAATCACACTTTGGTAGTTAGGGAGACAGAGCGAAACAAATAGAGAGTGGGCGAGCGGCATGAGGGTGAGAGGGGGCGAAAGATTTTCTTGTTCTCCCTGGTGTGCTTTCAACGCGCAGCCAATACAGTGTCTCGGTTTAATTTTCGTCACGCGGCCAAGTAACGGCACTTGATATATAGTCTGAATACACCGTGTATCGCTGTCTGATTGCTTTTTTGTCTTAACAATGCATCTTCAATTTTCTCTTGTGAAACTAAAGTCCACTAGTAACTTACATAATTCTTTACCTTTACTCTGTATATCTGCGCTTTTTCGCTCCATATTGTTAAGAGGTTGAAAAATTTATTTTAATCATCCATGATGGAAATTATTGAATAAAATTATCTCACTAGTTAAGATTTATATTTTTTTTGTATAAAAATTTTATAAATCGTTACATTATTTATTATTACTGTACTATTAATACGTTTATTTCAAATTATTTTCATTTATTATATAGTTGATATATGATCATTTTTTATAACTTTTAAATTTTAATGAATTTAATATGAAATATTAAATTACGCTATGTAATATATGTAGAATTTTTATAAATTATAATAACACGCATTTAAATTTTTCATAAACTTTAGATTTAAACTATTCAATTTGATCTATGTAAATATTTATTTTAAATATTAATATTTAAAATTTATTTGTTTTAGTTATATGGATTAACGTGTAATCTATTTTTAACGGAATTTCTTTAAACTTTTAAATAATAATACAATGTGTTTCAAATTGATTAAAAATTTCAATTTTGAAAAATCTTCTGAATTTTTTCATAACCTTAATTTATATCTCTGAAGATGTTTCGTTTATTTAATAGTTGTAGCTGTGCTCAACATTTCATATTTGAACAAAAGAGTTTCCAAAAATTAAAAAAATTCCTATCCATTTATTACACAGATTCTGTTACTTACATAAAAATGTACTGCAAGAATTCTTTGTAAGATAAAAAATAAATTTTTGATTAAACTAAATTTAAAGAGTATGTTAGGTAATAAATAAAGGTCAATAAAAAGTTAGAGATAAATATCTATATTTGATTCAATTCAATGTAAAAATAATGAATTAGCCTTCGTTATATATTATTATGAATCTTACCTTAAATTGCATTTAACTAGTTTGAAATTGTTATTATGGAAGAATAGAATGGCTTATTACGTACTAAGGACGTATTAATTTTTTATTTACTTAGAATTTAAGTTCTTGTATACTATACAAATAAATATCAAGCGTTTATGATATCTCTAAACATATTTTTTCTTATATCTGTATAAGAATATAAGAATCATAGGTATGAAATAAATCTAGAATTTTTATTAAATATTTTACATCCATTAAAAGAAATTTTTGGAGGTAAAAAGAAAGAACGATTATTTAACAAATTAATGAGACTTGAGAGAAAAAAATCATATAATATTTTATTTTTTAAATATTGAAGGTTAAAAATATTATTAGTGTAATAAAAACTTGCATATATTTATTTATCAATATAAATGTTTTATTTTTTCCTGCTCTCTAATTATTATTGAATTCTGCGATTTTTTCACAATAAAGAAATAATAATCAAAAAATAAAGAATAAAAGTAACAAACTAAAATTGTATGTAAGTAAAAGGTTCGTGGCTTCCTTTTATACAACCCTATGTAAACTTCTTTACACGAGTCTTCTATTTTTACTCGGTCTTTGTAAATTTAAACACTATCTTTTAACTTTTACCCTTTTTTTTATTACTTTTACTCAGTATCTTTTATGCCTTAGCCATAAAAATTTCGTAAGCTTATAGCTGATTTAATAAATTTATCCACTATTATGTGGAATGTTTTTATATTCCAAATATATAGATTAAATCATAAAATATTAATTAGTAGTTCCAGTTTTTAGTCATTTACTAAATTTTAATATATAATATTTTATAATTTAATATAGAAATAGTATAGGTTTCCTTATTTCTTTAAACAATAAGTTTATAAGCAATATTTTTAAATAGTAAGGTTACACTATTTGAAAAATTGAAAATTTATTTATTACCGAATAATAAAAAAATTAATTATATCTATTTGATTCTAATTAAACATTAAGAAAATTTTTTAGTATTTTTTTCAAATCAACATGTCATTTAATGAAAAATAATATAGAATGATCATGAAATCTTAATAAAAGCAAATATTTATTTTAACTAGAGTTTACAATTATGACAGGTAGAAATCATATAAATTTTAATTTGAATTCGCGATATTTTATTGTATCTTATAACTAATTATGTATATAAATATATATATATTAATATTTAAAAATATATTTAAAGCAATAAATCGAATTAAGTAATAAATATTCTAAATTTAATGTATACATTAAAACTTGTATATCTTTTTGTGTATATTGTTTTAAAAAATATTGTTGCTCTAATTCATTAACAATAATAATGTTTAATTTCATATATTATCTAATTATTAAATTACATGCGAATTTTTAAAAATGATGTATGTAAATAATTTATATACAAATACTTAATATAATTAATGCTTGCTAAATAATAATTGCATATATTTATATATAAACTATCAATGATTATATGTGATTCCAAATTAGACATTTAAAATTATTAATAGTATAAATATAAATGAAACTATATTTATATTTATTATTTTTAATATAGTTTGTTTAATTTATGTACATTTCATTCAAAGTTTCTTCATATTTTTAACTTTTACTTAATATTGAATATAATTAATATATCAATAAAGGCTTAACAATATTTATAATATATATTAATTACTTTTTCAATTTTTAACTATAACACGATAAAAATTAATTTTATGTTTCATTCCATAATTGTTATTGATTATTTTATAGATTTTTTAAAATATTATACAAAGTTGATATGACTTACTGATTTTCGGTTACATAGAATATTATAAATGCATAATATTAAAATTAAAAATTATTCGTTTATCTAAAAATATAAAACTGTTTCTTCTCATTCCAATCATATATATTCATTGCTTTTTATTTTTTCCCTCTGAATTACTTATATATAAGTCCATATTTCCTATACATCTCTCTTTCTCACCATTTCTATTTACTCTTCTTATTCTTTGGACCTTAAACCGTTGCTGATTCTGCGGGAACGATTTCATCGCCTTCGACTTAAGCAAGGATCGTGACAGACTTCGAAACAACGAGAAGGCGTTTCTCAATAAAACTTTTTTGCTTCAACGAATTCACCACAAATCTACTGTCGATAACCGTTGGGATCTACTAAGAAGTCCAAAACTGAATTAATCTTTTATTTTGCACGGACAGGTTTCCAATGAATCTATATGCCACGTTTTATAACTCAAAACTCTTTGTTACTTCTCTTATTTAAATATATTTATTTCTGCTCATATAATTATATTATCTACCTTAATATCAGATATATTTGTTGATATCCTTCTGTAACTTGAAATAATACATATTTACAATTCAATTATGTAATTAGTAAAATTATAAGTAAAAATTATATACAAAAGAATTTATTTTTATTTGTGAAAACCAGATGTATAAATGTTTGTAACTCACTCAGGTTATCTCCATAATATTTTAAAAATCCAATTCAAACCGAAAGATATTTGTACAGAATATTTTCGAAGTTTTAAAAATTTGAATTTATGTTATAGGGTTATATGAGTATAGATGCGTTTTATACGATCGCATATAACCAAAAATTTTCGTATGAATGTGTTCAAGTATACATGTATAAATATTAAATTATTTTTTTAAAGAATAAATATTTTGTATTTTGAAAAATCATATTTACAATATAAAAATACTCTTAATCTTTAATATTTCTATAAATTTCTTTAAAAATATAGTTAAAATACCATTTAAATTATAATATTTATGAAAGTAGTAGAATTATAGATAAAACATACCCGAAATGTATATATTTACTACTTACATATATATCATTGTATAAATATTATCGATTTGTCTTCATTTTAAATAATTTCCATTCATTGAAAAAAAAATAATAAAAAACCGATGAAAGCTCACTTTGGAGCATAAAAATATAAAAACAAGTTTTAACGGAAAATTAAAGGCTGACAGGAATATGCTCTTAGTCTCTCTGACGAATCTGTCTTTATTTAATAGCTACTGAAATGATGACTGGAGTACGCTCTTTCTTTACTTTACTTATCTCTTTTTGCTCAATAACCCTCTCAACTTCAATACAGAGACTTAAAGCTGTTGATACCTCAAAATGATCGTTCTCGAAGGTTAAAACATTTTATTTATTTTTCTTTAATCTAAAACCCTCATCGATAGCGTAAAAATTTTACTTGAGAAGTAAGAAAATTACTTTCGTAAAAGTTTACGTATTTTTATACCCACACAGTTTTTGAGATGCCTTCTAAATATTTAATAGAAAACTTTATATATATATTCGATAGATAAAAATTTAGGTAAAGTATTATTTATCTATTACTTTTTAGTAAAATATTCTAAAATTTAATAATGGATAATATGAAATTTCTTTTTGATAATTAATATAAAAATAATGATTTATAACATAAAAAATTTTGTATTGTTTTAATTTTTTTTCGATAAATTATTATGAAAGTTTTTATTCAATTTTTAATACATATTTATTGAAGATATTATCGTGACGAGACACGTTTTGATTAGCATATAAAATTTAATTACAGTGAAATATTTACTTCGGATTATTTTCCATTTAAAATGTTCTAAGTTCTCAACAATGATATTAAAACATAAATTACTGACTAAATATTTAAATAATTTAGTATAACTCTTAGTTTTCTTTTATAACTTAAAATAGTTTAAGTTAAAAAATGTAATAAGTTGTTCAATAAATTTTATTTTTTCAGAGTTTATTAAGTCAAATGATCACATGCAATATATTAATTTGAATATTCACTTGATCGTAAATATACAAATATGTATGTATACAAGTATATAATACTAAATGGCGTTATTGACTTTATGACACGTTGATAGTCAAGTGTGTTTGACTTGAAAATCCATCGCGGATTCTCAATATTTGAAGTGCACTGTCTCCTTTCCTATAGTCGATGTCTCGGCTTAGTTTCTAGAAGACCAAGAGATCATAGAGATGACAGTTACCGCTACCTATTTCTACAGACTGATCTAGACAAACTTATAAAACGTTGTTTGAAATCTATTGTCTGCATAACACATTACCTTATTATTGTACTGAAAGCTATAATTTTATCGCATGTGTGCATACAACAACTGGTTTAATTCACTTCATATACGGAACTTTAGATATATCGATAAATATTATTTATACAATTATTAAAAAATTTATTAGATACATTTGGAGAAATTTATACATGTATTAATACAAACAAGAATATTCATACACATGATTTTTACATTTATATGTACTAATTGTAATGCAAGAATCATAAATTTATTTATTTCTGAGAATATGATATATTTTTATAATTCAGGCATTAACAAAAAATAGTATAAATTAAAAAAGTATTGCTTTTTTTACTTATGCCACATTTATAATTGTATGAATTTTAATCATAATATAAATAATATTTAGAAATAGTTTTAAAATATATCCGAAATAATATACATAAATTTAATATATAATTTACTTATACATTATCTTATGAAGATTAATAACTATTGATTGTATTACTTTCTTTACATAAATTATTTCTATACATAACTAAGATACGTACTTTCTGTTATATGCTCTGTAACCTAGTTTAAAAATATTTTATATTCAATTTTTTACTCATATACACTTTATAAAATTTATTATTCTCATTATTAATTTATATAAAAGATGATATTTATCAGATATTCATTTATGCTGAAAAGTCAATTATGACTCTAAATTTTACGATAAATATTTACATTACACTGTTTTTATTATAATTATATTTCCTAATTTTCATAAAAGTTATTCATCGTTTTAGAGCCTGATTTTTTATTACATTGTAAATTGTTTATAAATCCTTGAAAAACGATTGTAACTTATACACTATTTTGAATTATTCTTTTTATATTTATTAATGTAAATAACTTCTTAAACACTTTAAATTTGACAAAAACTTCAATTCAATTAATATTTATTGTTTTTTCTATATTCATAAACTAAATTTTTCAACTAAATTAATTATATTTTTATTCTGAATTATATATAATTATCAATGTATTATTAATATAAATAATATGAATATAAATGATTTATCAACCTTTAAATAATCGTATATCAAAAGTAATGAATTTACATTACTATATTTAACCTTTTAAAAAAAAATATAAAACGATCTTAAGTGAAAAAAATTGCTGTGCTGCAAACAAGATTTATGATTAATATAATGCAAGAATACCATCTCTTCATAATATTGCAGATTGGCAAATTTGTTATTTGATTTATTCTTCGTCTCCCTCTCTCTCGCTCTTTAATTCAATATTCGTGGCTCTATATTTGTCTCGCTCTATCTCTATTTCTCTTTCTATATCTTACTCTTGTATACACGTTCATGCAATCAAGTTTACGATCCGGTAAAGTGATACAGCTCACTGTCAGCAGCTCTCTAAAGGCGTAACTGCAGCGTTGCATGAAGCATCGTTACGCTGATTGTAATTGCGAACATACACACAAATACAAGTGAAGGAAAGAGAAAAATACAAAAACAAAGCGAAGAGTAAACTAAAGAAAGATGGAAAAGGGAGAGATACAGAGAAATAAAAGAAATGGAAAGTAAAAGAGAATTTCACAACTTTAGAAAGCCAATTATGTTAATATTATTTTGTAAAATTGATAATTGCATATTGATAATTATAAATTATGTACTTTACATTTGTGAAGCACAATTATGTACTCTATAATTTTTTATTAAAATAAATTATTCTCAAATAACTCAGATTCTATTTTATAATGCTTTAGAAATTAAATTTTTTTTTCTACTATACTTTTGATAATTATTACTCTACATCTAATATGTATTTAATATGTATATAATTATATTTATTTTCTACATTTCTATATAATTCTATGTAAAATAATAAAATATAAAACTGAATTTACTAAAAACAAAGTATCATCCATTTGACTAACTAGATATGTCATCGAATGAAAAAAGTATGTGTTCTTAATTTTATATAGTAATTATATTTTTAGTTATTAAAATTATTAAAAGAATAATTAAATATTTTAATAAATAAAGATTATATAATGAATAAACTTTTTAAAATATCTATGAAATGAACATTTTACACGTAAATGAGAGTGATAATATTATAGGCAACTTTACAATATTTTATTTTCTTATAGTAAAAAATTAAGAAAAATTCTCTGTATTTATTGTAAATTTGGTAATTATTAATAGGTATTTCTCTATAATAAATGATGAAAAAATTTTCATAATTTTTTTTGATTTTAACGAATACTTCATTTTATCTCCTTAAAAATTTTTATTTTAGTATCAATTTCAAGTAAAATATATCGATAGAATAAGGAAACTTGTGCTTTATGTAATTGTGCGTCATACTCCCAGTAATACATCAGCAACCAAGTTTCTCTTAAGATACTAGAAGAATTAGCCAGATGAGACTCATTTTATATTTACATGGATACACATGATTAATTTCTTAACGAAGTATATTAAAATAGTCCAAACTATTTAAAATTATTAAAAAACTACGACAAAATAAAAAAAATATTTATAATTAAAATGAAAAATATAAAAATTTTATTACTTTTTTCTTATTCAAATAAACTTAATAAATTACTCGATAGGGATGATAGTTAAAAGTTCAGATTTATAAGTAGAATTTAATTAAATTCACAAAATTTGAAAAATAATCAGAATCATGAACTAAATTCCAGGTTTTAAATAAACGATTGAAAAATTTTATCAGTACTAAATTTAAACTAATTAAAATTATTCAGAATTAGCTATGGATTATTTACAATTGTTTGTTAAATTTGATTTACTTAGATTACACTAAAGACTATACTTCAGACTGTACTAAAGTATAGAAATCTATAAATTAATTTTGTTGTCATTAGTTTATCGAATAATTAATTATTTTACATTTAAAATAAATAGTAAATATTTTTAAATAATACAGTACTCCCTAGGTTAAATATAAACTTTTTATTCCATTTTACTGATAAATTAAATTTCTGAAGTTACTATATTTAATTATTTATAATTTAATAAATATTATTTTGAAGTTGATTTAATATAGAATGAAAAGCCTAATTATAAAAATTAATATTTGTTAATGTATTCATATAAATACTATTAGAGGAGAATGTAAAAGAATTATTGATTTTATTATCTACATTACATAATAAATTCTAAGAAAAATTTATTTTAACAATGAGACTTAAAACACGACGTACATGTTACATTTAAATACTTGTGCTCCAATTTAGTACTCGTACAAAATTACGTGGCGTATCATTTTAAAGGGGAGCAAAAGCATATAGCGACTCCGAATTCACATTTTTAATAATAAGTTTTATCTCTTTTAAAAGAAAGAAGACAAAATACTTTCAAATGTATACTATTATATTTATTGATCTGAAAAAAGAGAAAAAAGAGATTGGCGGCAAACTGCTAAGGAGTTGATTTGTATATAGAGATTTGGTCTCATAGCACCGTAAAAAAAGTACAAAAGTTGTCACTTAATGCAGTAAAAATAACCCAAGGAATATATATGTAATTTACTTAAGTATTTAAGTAATTTAATTAATAACTTAAATAATTGTATATATTTTTTACAACTAATTATGTATTAAAAACGTTAATCTTCACTAAATATGTAATTACTATAATTATTGTAACTCAAGAATTTTGAAAATGAGCAAATTCTTAAAACTTACTAGTACTGCAATAATGTTCCGATAGCTAGTGAATTATTTGCTTTATTTACATGCCCAATCATTATATAAATAATTATTCCTTTTCCACACTATTCATCATATTAACAACAGAGATATTTAAGATTTAATAGTACAATCGACCGATAAATACAAAAATAAGTGAAATTATATTTGTAAGTTAGAAAACTAACTTAGTTTTCTTTGTATACCATCGGGTCGAAACATCAAATCATTATCATCATTGTCACTGTTGCTGCTAACCCACGAGAATATTGGTACTAGAATGACTACGCGACACACTCACGATAATTCAGCTTATTAATGATTCCTGATTATTAATGAGAGCTTTAGAGTAACACTAAGAAATAAAGGAAACAAAACTCCAATTTTAATATTTTACATCGATATCCTATTTTAATATATTCTTTTAAGAAAATTATATCTATTTATTATGGATATATTTATATGTACGTATGTGAATAAATATACAGTATCATCAAAAAAATATATTGTATATGAATATATATTATCATACAATTTTTATTTTTATTTAATTATCTATTATTAATTGGAAATAATTATCGATAGTTTTTACAATAAAAATTTACTTGCTCAATATAAGATTCAAGTTGTAAAATATAGATCCTTCAAACAAAAATTAAAAAGTATTTCATGCGTATTTAAAAAACTTATTCTATTCAAAACGATTGCATTTATTATTATTATATTAATACTATTAAAATATATAAAATATATAAAAAAAATGTATATATTTATATACACATTTTTTCTTCTAAACTAAAATATGTTATTAAATATTAATAGTACTTTACCTTCTTAACGCGTCATAATCCTATAAATTTTATCTTCTTATTTTTTAAAATATACAACTTAAATTATTTGATTTCTGTCGATAATTACTATAAAAGATATTTTATACTTTGTATTTATTTTTTTGTTCAAAACCACTATCTTCATAGAGTTTATAGTATTAGTTTTTTACTTTTACGGTAGAGAGAAAGAGATCTGCTTCAAGTAAAATGCTTTTGTTGTAGATTCTTTGAAGTACAACTTCAAAATTCTTCAGATAAAAGGTTTTTCTTTGAAAGTATCTAGAGAACGAAATTTAAAAGATGTGATTTAAGAAGCTCAATTCTAAAAAGTATTAATATAAAACGTAATTTATATAAATGAATAATATATTCTATCCGATTCCTTTAAATTTTTCTATAGTTTTTGTAAAATTTTATTCCAAAACAAATTTATTTCTAAGTCAAAACATTTTCTAAAACAACAGTCGATAAAGAAATTTTATAAATTACACTTGACTGTAAATTAAAATGATAATATAATATTAATAAATAAATGCATATGGAAATTCTAGTATACTACCTTATTAAAAAAGTTCTGTTTACAAAAATATTTATAAATTTTAAAACGAGGAAAATTCATATTAAAAATATTCTAAATTTATTTAATTACGTACAAATACAATACATCTCTCAAAGAGAAAATTAAATGAAATTTATAAATAAATGGTTATTATAAGAAAATTATTCAATACTTATAACTTTATGATTGATAAAAACTTTTTATATTTAAAATACAGCTAAAATAATATATTTTATTTAAAATAATCACTATGAATTTTTTGCATAATATTATGTATTCAAAAATTAAAAATTTTAAAAATTGCAGAAATCTACGTAAAATATTTTAAAGTAAAATTATTTTAGAAATAAAGAAAACAGAACTCCATTTTCAATTATTTTTTTTTTACATATGAACTTACGAAATGAAACTTATATACTATTTAATTTATACTATTTAAATATATTCGTATAATTATTTTTCAAGTGATGAAATTAACTCCGTAAAAATAATAATAACGACTAACGAAGTTTTTTTACAATGAACTTTTTTTTAGTTGGAATATTGCTTTAATTGACATTATTCATAATCACATAAAATTATGAATTAATCTACAAATCCTCTGGAAATAATTACCTTTAAATTGTCTCATATTTTTTTGTATGAATTCAAACTTCACGATATTAATGCTTAGACATCGTTTACCGTCATTATAATATATATCCTTATTCTCCAGTTCTTATGCACAAAAACACTATGAACAAACGAAAACGTGATATTTTCGCACATGAAAGAAGAATTTTTCCGTGATTAATAAGCAGCACTTAGTCCAGGAGCAAAAGTTTTACATCTCTTCGAGGACACTATATTTACATTCATGGTCATCGCATACGTCATGCCACTACCCATAAAGTTATGATTATATGCACGTGGAATTTTAAGCATAAATATTGCGTAAAAGCAACTATAAAATAGATTATTATATGATTCAATTTATAATTTTATTTTATATGATTTTTTAGTAAAACTATTGCGAATTCCTGAAAAAAATTAAATACGATTTTAATAAAGCTCTTGTCAAATGTATAAAGTTTGAATAAAAATGTAGTATCAAAATTTATTAAGCTATGGACAAAAAAACATTTTTTCAACATATGTGAAAAAAAAAATTCTTCTGAGTTTTGGAAAAAAATATTGAATATAATCCAGCTATACATATCAATGATATTTATTTTCAATATATCACTTTAAAACATTATGTCTGAATCCCATGTATATTCGTATATTTTTTTAAATTATTCATTAGATAAAAAAAATTAAAGTAAATAACTTTGATAATATTTCACATATTATATGATGCACAGTTATCAATTGAATTTTACGCTTTGATGATAATATAGAAAAAATTAGAAGAAAAATTTATGCAGTTAAAATAGTATCCAATAAAAAATAAAATTTTGTTTCTTATAAAAATCAAAATTGTCACATTATTTTAAAATTTCTTATTATTTAACTATTTATAGACAATTTTTAATTATAATTACACAATAAAAAGCAAAAAGAAAATACTACGCTTTGTAAACTGTTATTAAATTATAATATGATTAAATAAGATAATTTACGCGAAAAAATAAAAATATAGCTTTTTGAATTAAGTTAATCTTATTTTAATAGCCCATTATTTTGTCGATAAAATAACAAAAAAATGATAAAATTGTAATTAAAATGGATATATTATATTTCCGTCTTTAACATTTTTCTATAAATAAATTACAAAGGGATATATTAATATTAACATGATAATAAAAATTTATAGATAAGTAATGAATTTTTGAAAGTGCTATTACAAAATGTTCAAAATAATTAACCCGATTGTTTTTAATTTTTATTTGGCAATAGATTCAAAAAGATATTCAACACATTCTTGACTTCTATATGTACATACAGGAAAGAAACTGCGTACTTATGCAAATCAACTTCAGTTTGTGATAGCTTCGTATGCGTTGTAGAAATTATGAAACGATGGTCGACCAAGGCCAACTAAAAGCGGCTTTATGCTTTCGAATGTGTTTTATCTCGTTCTACCTATGATGGATGGATGTATAGATTCGCTGTGTATTAAACAGAAAATTATTTTTGAAATTTTCAAACCACCAAATCAACAGATCAAAAAAACTGAAAAACTGTTTCAGTTTAAAATGAGAGAAATATAAAGTAAGAAATATGAATAAATTATTTTGCTTAATATGTAATAATCGGCATGGACGATAGTATAGCGAAAATGTATTATGTTAAAACCTATCATGAATATAAATTTAATATGAAAATAATCTAATATTAAAAGAGGGATAAATTTTATTTTAAAAATACGCATGCTTTAGTGTTTACATTAAATGAGATCCAATTATTAATTTATGTAATTTATAATGAAAAATAAAAATGGTATTTTATAAATTATAATAAAAAAATATAGGAATTAATACAATTAATTAAGTTCGAAAAGTCGCCTATCATAAGCGACATTGATCATATAAATTTTCATAAAATTATAATATTCACGAGATAAATTCAGTCCATATTAATTTTTATTACAAATATTATTAAAAATAACATTGAATAATAACTTAGTATTTTATGTATTTATTACGTGTCTCTTATTTTTTGACAAAAAATTATTGAACGTTTTAACAATGATTATTATTTGACCTTCGTTCGTAATGTCATTCATATTAAAAATTTGATGCAAGACTCCCTAAACTTGACGATTGTAAAACTGATATGAATGACATTGAATACCATTCATAATAATTTGAAAATAATTTTAATAATAAGTTAATTTAAATAGTTAAAATATTATTATAAAAAATCTTCTACTTCAAAGAGTTCATTTAATAAAATATATTCTTTCGATCAACCAGGGATTAATTATTATATAATAATTGAATCTGTAAGCTTTGAATAAATATAAAATAATAACTACGATCTAATATATTATTTTTAATCTTATATACAAAATATAAAATATTTAATAATTTTCATCGTCGATCAAATCCGTCGATTCTAATTACTAGACTTCAAATGATACTTCAAAAGAAAAAATTAATAAATAAAATTTAACAACAGAAATAATTTTTCATATCCAAATATTATTTTTATTTCAAACTTTTATTTATTATTACTCTATTCAATTATAATAGCCAGACTTAATATAAAATATAATAAGGTACTGTATAATATTATCAGGCTTCAATTACTTTTTAAACAATTAATATGAAACTATATTTTTATCTAGTTACATTTTCTAGTTTATAACAAGAAAATGATCCTAAAATATTATATATTTTCATAAAAATTCGAAATACGTTTTTGTAGTTGAAGCAGAAATTGTACATTAAACGTATAAAATATCTGAGAGCGCTCGTCTTGTATCCGATTCAATATATGCGTTTATAATAGTAATAGGTATTTCAAAATAAATACATACGTTGCATATAGCAGCTCTGAAATACTAATTACTGCTTCCGACTCATTATTTTCAACGATGGCTCTTGGACATACGTTGCTGAAAGAGGAAGTGTCAAGGGATGGTCTAATTGTGACGCGTATTTCAGCGACACTCTATGACAGTTGGACGCTCCCATCATCGTAGCTAATGTAATTATTCAATTTGTACTTGCAATGCTATGTCATGAATCCCACGAGAAATTTCCATTTATGCTTTCTCGGATAGGAGAACGTTATAATCAAGCAACATTGACTTTTTAGTAACCGACATTACAACTACTAATGAGATGCAAATATTTGGATACATTAAGTGCGATGAACTTTCAAAAAGTGTTCCAAAGGTTTTAACTACTTGTTCGAACTTTTCCCTTTACATTGATCTTTACTGTTATTTTTTCTTTTAACTACACTTATAATGCGAATTGTATTGCTGTCTTATTTAAAAAGTAAAAAATACATTGAAGTCATTGACATTATTGCAGGTGTGAAAATTAAAAAACAATTTAATGTAATTATTGTACACAGTTTTAATTTAAAATATGATAAATTGAAAAACGTAACCAAACAAGTAATTATCTTAATAGTATTAAAGTATTCAAACTTAATGAAATTATACAATTGCCTTTTTTATTACTTAAACATTTATGTACTTTCATACAACTTCAATCATAACGGAAAGTAAGTCATATTTTCATTTCCTCATAATACCTTACAAAAAATTCGATAATTACTTAAATAATTTCTTAAATAATAAATATATTTGTACTTAATTTGATTTCTTTGTATATTAATTTACATTTTATAATTATGTAAATGCAATCAATTTAATTAAACTTATAAAAAATATTTTAAAATTCAATTTTTTTTTAAATTTTAGTAAACTTATTTACTAATTAAGCCTATAAATAAAAATAAAGAAAAACTAAGATTTTATTTTAAAATATATAATTTTATTAGAAAAAAATATTACTTCTATTAAGAATAATTCTATATATAATAATATTAAAAAATTTTTTTTAATAATTTCTTCTATTTTACATGTGTATATTTTGTATAATATCGAATATCTAGGTATATTATAACATAATTTTAACTCCATGTTATGATGCAATAAAGGAACTTAATTTGAACTCAACTATTTAAGAATAATGATTTCGTCTATATTTATAATAATAATATTAAATAAAAGTCTGTATATAAAACTCTTTTTAGTTGAAAATAAATCGTATAAACGTTTCTATGTATCAAAATGAAAACAATTGAATATTAAATTAAGTTTAAAAGAAACAAAGAATAAAAAATTATTATAAATTAATAAGCTTACGTATGAATAATATTTACATACGAATATGAAATTTAAATTTCTTATTTGAAATATTAATTCGGTTTCCTATTATTATTAATAATATATGAAATTTAATGAAAGTGTAAAAGTATAATAGTAATGAATTACTTTATTAAATTGTTACTTTATTAAAAATAACATTGACAGCTTTATATTTAAATTTTATCACTTTCTTGCATAAATTATCAAAAAGATAATAATTTATATTATGCAAATTTAAATTATATTTAAATTATTAAAGATATTCATTACTGATTGAATATTATTTTTAAAAAATTATCGTTGATTTACAACATTGTTTAGTAAATGAATTTTTACGATTCTAAACTTTTTTACTATTTCGTAATAAATTAGTTATATAAATGAATATATCAGTTCATGAATATTATTTTTGTTATATAATTTTAATGTCAAGTTCTTTCTTCTAATTTTTAACAATAATCCAGAATTTAATTTTTTTTATAAAGTTTAAGAAAGTATTTCTATTTAAATATTCAATGAATATAATATACATTTATATAATTATTAATAAATTATTAATTAATACAAAATCATAAATAAAAGACAATTCTATTAAAACTATATTTTTACTATTAAAAAAATGATCAGATTCCAATGATTTCTTTATACTTTATGTTATTTTGACTATATGAATATGAATATTTAGATTATCATAAATAATTATTTTTTATATGTTCTAAAACTTTACGATATTTTATACATTCGAATCTTTGTTTTTACTATAAAAATGTTTTCATTTTTCTATGGATGAATTTGAATCAAGCCCTATTTTTTATAATGCTTTAATTTTATATATAAGTGTTTAATCGAAATAATTAAATATTTAATATTATAAATATTTGTCATTCATTAATCTTTGAATAACTTAAATTTCTCTAATAACTTCTCCGATAACTTTCAAAATTTTTTAATAATTTACGATAAAAAAAAATTATTGTAAAATAATAATATTGAATTTTTAAAGTTTAGAGAATATAGTTCTTATTATGTTATATTTAATTATTAAAAGAAAACTAAGAACTTTTTTTCAGTGTTAATACAAACAATATATCTATTTTAATTAATATACATTAAGTAGAATTAAAAGAAAAATAGTACTTGTAAAATTACAAAATTGCAATAATAATATTAGAGAAATATACAAATAATATAAATATATTTTGACTTTGCACAGTAGTATTAGTTTCATTACGATAATTATATTGTATTATTTTGGAAGCATCTGTAAATTTATATTATCAAAAATTATTATTACTCGTATTTTGTATATCCAAGTATCTTCTCCACGATTGAATAAATATGAATTATTTTCTATAAAATCTAATTTCTTTAACAAAAACTAATAAAGAGTTTCTACTTATTATTCACATACTTCAGTTTTTATACACTTTCTACCACATATTGATTTTAAATAGTAAAAAATGAAATTGAGATTAGAAAAAAAAATGCAAAAGAAAAAGATAAAAATTAAACAGCAGATGAAGTCTAGATAGAAAAGGAGAGTGAGAAAGTGAAATAGAGGGAGAGAAAAATTCATAGAAGGGATAAACTAAAGCACGAAAGAGAAAAATATCTCTTTTTCGATCCTTTTTCATTGAAGAGGAAAAGCAAGAAAGAAAAACTAAAAAAATATGTCTCGTAAAGCGTCTTTCACTCGTTTCTATGCGAGGGAGAATCTCACGTAGTACATACTGACGTAGTTTGCACGTACGAAGTAAAGAAAATAGAGCACAGAGAATCTGCTGTACTAAATGAACCAATCGGAGCAGCTGCAACTCTTGCAAGCTCGCTGAATTCGACTTTATGCAATTTCTCATCATTCCTCGACATTGTCTTCAATTTACTCCTTCTGTTACAAAATTTTCTTTACTCTTTCATCCTTTTCGTACATGTTTTTCAATTTTAAAATTCTTTTATTCTTCTAAATTTTTCATCTTATATTTGACTTACCATATTTTAATTTTTTAACATATAAAATTATGCCGGCTTTAAGTTTATTAATTTTTATTATTATATTTTATTTTTGAATACTTCTTTTAAAGTAGATAAAACATCAAAATTAATGTAAAAAATTGTAAAAAAAAATTAAGTACTACAAATTCTAATACACTTTGATGAATTTCACGTTTATAAAATAGTTATAAATAATGAAAAATTAAAAAATAATAATGCGATATATTTATACATTCTGATTTTCGCATAATTAAATATTCATGATATTTATTATAAAAGATACAAATGTGAATGTATCATTAAGAATCGAATAATCTTAATGTTTAAGAAAACATTACTTCATTTAAAATTTTGAAAATGTGAATCATAATAATATTTTTTTAAAATATAAATAATTAGAATAATATTAGTTAATAAAACGTTAAAAAAATATTGTATAAATTTACAATCTACAAATCTACAAATATTTTTTTAATTATTAGATAACAGAGAAAAATAATAATTATAGGTTAGAAAGAAATAGTACATTAAAATAAATTTATATTTGAAAACGATAAATTATTTTATAAAACGATAAGTTCATAGATAAATTTGTAAATATGAAAGAGCAAATATTTATATTATTTACATTTTCCAAATGAAAAATATCAAAAAATTTTTAATTTTCAGATATTTATATTGAATAATATAAATTAGAAAATACTACAAAAATAATATTTTATTAAAAAAAAACAAATTATTAATAATAAATTTTACTTTGAAGAAATTATGAAGCATTTTCTATTATATATTATTAAAAGAATATTTGATTATATATTTAATGAGTGAATTTGTGCCATTTTATAATTAATTTTAAAATATGAGAATAGTTTTTTGTATAAATATAGAAGAAAATAGCAGAGTAACTGTACTGCTGAAATTATAAAGTTAATTGTTATATGCACGACACTATCTTTTATGACTTAGCGTTGTATCTTTTTTTTCATTGCATACATAAGAAGTTATCAAAATCTCGTACTCAATGTTTTAATAAAAAGAAAACGGTTAAAAAACTACATTTAATTTTATGGTTCGAGAAGAAATTTTTTTAAGTTACTACAGAAAGATCCCTTTAATATTATGAAAAATATATCGCATGATAAAGGATGAATCGTTAATAAAAAAAGAATATTTATTACATAATATTTAAACTAGGGTGTCTATACTTTATATAAAAGATCTAATGCTATATACTAAAATAAGGACAATAATATAGGATATAATAAAACATTGTTGATTCATCTATCAATACTAAAATGAATTAAAACGCTAAGTATTCTATCCATACAACGTTGAATATTTTTCAAGAATTCTGACTTCTGCTTTTGAATTCAATCAATCACTAAAACGATTATTGATGCATAAAGATATTTTATTCTTATATCTAATTTTAAAATGGAAAATGTAAAAATAAATTATTTCCTCTCTCTTCTTTTATATTATTAATAGTATTTATATTAAAAAGAAATATTTTACGTTATGAAAACAATTAATTAATTCAATTTTTTATGAAATTCATAATATTTAAAATATTACTATTAAATTTTTTAAACACGGTCACTAATAAATTGTATGAAATTTGGAATAAGATACCTATAGATAGCGGTGTAAATCTTTAATTTTTAACATAAATAATATGAGTAGCTATTCACTCATCATTCTCATCTACTTTTATCCTTTGTAATTTTCATCGTACATCTTTCTCTTGACGAATTTCTCCTTATCCTGATTCTTTTACCCTTTTCACCCATCTCTATTTCATTCCTTACGAGAGGAAGGTAGTAGATCTAGCAGAAGGAACTCGTAATTCTCCCTAAACCTGTACCCTTTTCTTCCCTCCAAATGTTCTGGTTCGCTTTCGGCTAGCCGAAATGTCGTCAGTTACGTACCGCTCGTAACTCAGGTATCCTATATCCGGTTCACCGACTGATAAATTGGATATTGTTGTGAATAACTTTCGCTACATGTCATTGTTTGGGGGGGGGGGAGGTAGCATAGATGAGATTGTAAAACTGACAATTGAACAGATCATAAATTCAATCTTTGAAAAATCTCCAGTGTCAAGTTTTATATAATGCATAATATGTGAGATTGTTTACAACCCAGGCAGCACACTTTTTAATGCTGTTCGTGAAAAAGTTAAAGATGAACATTAATCATGGCTAAATAGCCTTAAAATCTAGCAGAGAATTGAATTTATGACCTTATACTATATGATGTTCTACGGATTTTAATTTATATGTTCTTTTAGTTGGATCGAGCGATAGACAGATAGATCACTTTCAAACTATTATGGGTGATCATTTTTATTCATAAAAAGTAATTAAAAGTTTGAATAAGAATAAAAAATATTAAATTATAACTCGGATTAAGCGTATCATTAAGCATAAAGTTTAACAAATTAAAATATATTTCTATACATTATAATTTAAAAATTATAATTTCTATAAAAAATTTAGTTTTAAATAATATCAATAGCTAGTTAAATAATTTATTTGGTAATAAATATTAATTATTATTTCGGATAGAATTCACAAAAATAATACAGATAAAAAATATAAAATTAATAAATATATGTTCATAAAATTAATGAAGTAGCCATTTAATAGTATATCTTAATATAAAATAACTTGGATTAGTTTATAAAAAATTTTAATTTTATAGAATTATTTTAATAACTTTTAAAATTATTATAGCTTACATTTAATTATCATAAAAATTATCAAACGTACGTTATACTAAAATCGGAAGGTACCGAAATTGAAACAAATGTTGGTAACAAATCTTATTTGATTAACATTAAGATGACTAGAGTAATCGTTAGACTGGAGCAAATCGTAGAGGAACAAAATAAACGTAAAATCTGTTGGAACTTACTCAAAAAGTGAAAAGAAAGAAAAAGAGAAAAGACGAATGTTCTAAGATCAAGAAATTCTGATACGAAACTCACCCATGTCAGTAACATGCGGCTTATACAATGGACGGCTGACATTACTCATTATATCTAGGTGTTTCTAAAGTTAAAGTTTACGACTACCACAAAAGCCATCTTTTGCATCCGTGACTGTTTTCAATTCGTTCGAATGCACTAGTTTCGATGTACAGACGTTTCAACCACCGCAAATGAGAAAAGAAATAAAAAAAATTGAAATTGTGAATTATCGATGTGCAGTCGTGTTATGCTACTTTCACTTTTAAAATTTTAAATTCTTTATATTTCGATAAAAATATTTGAAATTGTTATATATAATACTATTTATATTATTGTGAGGATTATTTATACTATTAGATATTAAAATTTTTCAAATATATGAATAATGTTGAAATTTAAAAAAATTATATAATACAAAAATAAAATAATAATTTCTAAATTATATAAAACATAAAAATAGAAATATTTGTTAAAATGTTTTTTATCAATGTGTATATTAATATTAAACTTTAAGTAGTTACTGTTTAATTAATATTGTTTAGTCGTAGTAATATTAATTATTATCGAATATTTAAAAAATAAATATATCAAAAATATTTGTTATGCTTACTCAGAACAAGATTGAAATGTAAACGCTTTAAAAATAAGAATAAAAGAAATTATAAATAAATAAATTTAGAAAATATTTTTTAAAATATTAAAGCGTAACTATAAAAGATAGACAAAAACTAAAAAAAAAATGTTACAAAAGGAACTGAAACAAATAAAAGATTGAATTAAAGATGAAGAGAAATGAAGGGAAGTATTCGAAGAAATATTGCTATACTTGAAACCGGAATTATTTACCAATTATTTTTCACTATTTTATTCGCGAGTCCAATGCAGCCGTGACAAGATTTTCCTTTATTTCTCTATGATTCTAGAAAATAAAGTGAGTATATAATGTATAGCTTTACTCTCTCTGTTTTTCTATTTCTCTCATTATAGTTGGGTATGTCAATGTCATTAGAAGCTGCTGTTATCGCAATAGACGACAAAATATTAATTGTTAATTCAAATTTTCGATTATTATATATCTATTTTTTCTGTATTTTTTGCATCAATATTTAATTTTATTTAATTGATATTTAAATGATGTATATATTTATGCCACGTCTTTTTTATTTATCAAATATATGCAAAATCGAATTAAATAATTCTTATCCTCGATATTTTAATCAATATGAACACAATATGAACATTATATTTACATAAGTTTATTTTCGACCCAAATAGAAACTGAACTTCAATTTTAAATAAAAATGCATAGTACAATAAAAATATTATTAATAGTATGTTAGTTTAAAAAATATACTTGATAATATATATTTTGAAAAAAAATTTTCACATACAAATTAATAATTACGAAAGAATCTTATAATTTAATTATATTAATTATATTAAACTTAAATTAAATTGGAACTCAATTTAAATTTTGAAATTAATATTTCTTTGATTTTTTTCAATGTATGTCATTAATAATTCTGCATTTAAATACGAGGTCAATAATAAATCCTATTATACTTTTTACAAATATACATATACACATATATATTACTTATTATCAATGTATATTTGCAGTTACATGATCTGCTTTAATAAAGTTTTAAATAAATTTAATACTATATGAATATATGGCAGTATGTGATTTAGAGTCAATTTAATGTGAAATTTTATTTGTAAATAAAAATTTTAAACTTATTATCAACGCTTATCCGAATCAATTTTTATTTTCTCGAATAAAATTGATTGAATACTAATCAATCTTGAAATACTTACCTATCGTAAGAATAATATGATAATGAATAAACTAAATCGTATTTTTTATTAGTTAAAAATTATTTAAATTATTTTCTATTTATATCAATAAATAATCCAGTTAGTTAATACAACCCTTACAAAATTTTAAACTTACTCAACTAATATTGCAAAAATATTTTCTTGCAATAAAAATAAGAATAAACTGCAAAAATGAAATGATTCAAGCAATTAATTTTTAAATATGTAAATTTCGATTACATTATAAGTTCATTTTTATAATATGGTATTATTAAATAGTACTAATTATAATTATACAAGCCTTTTTGTTAAACAATTTAGGTTGAAATTTATTTATAGATATTACATTATTATATATCTTTTCTAATTTTAAAATGACAACTATATTTTATACTTTAAGTTTGTACAAAAAAATTATTTGCACAATATTTTTGAAATTATATGGATTTATTTCAATAAATTCAATTATGAAATTAGGAATTTCGTTTAGAAATTTATAATAAAATTATGTTTATATATAAATAATTAAGAGCAGTTATGAATTAATTATAAATAGAATATTTCGACAAATCTTTAATTAAGATTACGATTAATTACTATTATATATAACAATATATGTAACACTGTTATATTATTTTTATTAATTTATTTTATCGAAGTTAATTATAATTCTTCGATCTTTATTAACTAAATAATTTTTTGATTTTGATTCCCTGAATTAGAATATATTTGGTTTATCTTATTTTTTGATGTTTATATGCTTTATCTAATCGATACCATTTTTTAATTAAATTTAATGAAAAACTGACTTAATTGCGCTTATAGTGCTTTTCTTTGAGATGTTACCGATCCGTCCCATTCAGTTATTTTTCAGCCTGAATTAAATGACATTAGGACAGAGGTTCGTTCGGAAAAAGTATAATTATTACCGTAACTGCTTTTGACTCTGTGTAAATCTTAAACCTAAGATAAAAAACCATTTTTAACCAATGTTAAAAGTAATTTTTATTTAGGAGCGCATTTAAGATTGCTATTGTAAAGTTTCTGGTTCGATCCCAATCGGCTAGTGATCCTACTTAAATCACCACTTATTTGCGGATATGCAGATGTGCGGAATCCTCGCACCGTGCACCGAAGGAGCGCCTTGGTCTCCTTCGACGAGGACTCGTTGGCAGAATTCTTTCGTTATTCCTGCTTGTATTACACTTCTTACAAAGTCTATCGAATAATTTAATTATTCGTTTAACCATAAATTCAATACAAAATTTTTTTAAATAAACCTAAAATTATTAATATCGATATTTTATCATTAAATTTTACGATATGTAAATTATTGATTTAATCAAACGTAATTTAATAAATTTTTAACTAAAATACTTATATAAAGTAATAAATGAATTACAAAAATAAATTTATATATATTAGAGTAAAAAATCTGTGAATCAATTTTCCAAGAATCCAATATTTTAGAAATTTTAAATTTTTCAAATACAGAAATATCAAATGCTTAACTTATATATAAAAATTGATTTATTTTTTAAGATTTCAATTTATATACAAACGAAGGTGTTTAGAGATTTCAATTCAATCATTATACAGTAAAATAGAATATTTACCAAATTATTATGTTAATAAACTACAGTATAATATAATATAATTCTAACTGAAGTGAAATTAAGATATTAAGATATTATTTATTTTCATTCAAAATTACTTCATAAATTTTTATTTTAAAGTTACGTTTATAATTATTTTCGATTTAACAGAAATTTTGAATAATGTAGATAAATTTTTGCATTAATAATTGTGCAAAAGAAAATTCTATAAATAGGAATGAAAACTGATCTTTAAAATATAACGATTTATATTGATTTAATCTCTAAATCTTGTTTCGTAATAGTAACATGTATTCAATGTTCTTAATAAACCTATTTAAATTTTTCAAATTTTATTCAATTTTATGTATGATAAATATGCAACCTATTTATGATCACAATAATATTTTATATTTTATTTTAAAAAAGGAAGTCAAGATAATTCGGTATTATTTCTATGCCCTTAATAGCTTTAGCTCGGTGTTAAGATCCTTCGTATTCGTTGCCTCGTCCAATTTCCTATTGTACCTTAGCGTTCTTACATTGTATCCAAGCGTCGATACCAATGTCTGAGTTTATTGAGCCCACGAACACGAGATAAGAATGAAAAGGATGTTTAAATCCATATTGCGGAGTTATGGGTCAAGACCCTTAAAGCGAGATAGCATAGAGTACGATCTCTCGGACAATCAGCTCCGTACAACCATCGATATGGTCGACTACCGCGGCTGTGGTCTGGATGTTGCGCAATAGCTGAACCAAAGGCAGAACAGAAAAGAGAGAGAGAGGAAGAGGATAAAACGAATAAGAAGAGGAGAGAATAGAGAGAGACTACAATTCTGATTCTAGAGGGTTGTTACTAGAACCACTATGGCATTGTCCAGCTCTGGTAGCCGCAATGCGACGTGACCTTCTTCGTTGTGATTCCCTTAGTATATGCTTTTTCAGTCTGTTCCACGTGAAATTTACCTTTTCCTTACTCGCTTTTTATATCCACATTTCCAACTTATCTTATGCAACTCACTTATATCTTTAACTAATATCTGTATATAAACACATAAACATATAAACATATAAACCTATAATCATATATTTATTTTTTGCCAGCCTTTTTTGTTATATTATTAAAAATTTAGATTTAATTGGTTGAATTCATAGAATACGTAAACAATTCTACATTATTCTGTATAATCACATTTTTATATTGTGATTTTTTATTATTAAATTATATACATATATTAATATCTACTTATAGTTTTAAATAAAATTAGTCTTAAAAATTGCTGACTTTATAATAAAAAATAGCACCTTTGAATTACTCAAGAATATAATCGAATATTAAATGACATTAATTTTCAATTTTTATAAGTATAAACATTTTATTTTTTTAAAATTGTGTAAAAATGACTTTTATAATAAATAATATAAGTATAGGATAATACAATTATTTTAATATTTATATAAATTTGATATGTGTATAATTTTTATATTTCTACAGAAACAGCTAAAATATTGAAAAATATTGAAAGTATTCATTGAAACTTACTCTCTCATTCTTTCAAAATTTTCTTTATTTTTATCCTTTTCTTATATTATACAGTTTCAATCATAAAAACACATCTTTATGTAATATTTTTCATAACATTGACTTGAATATTTCTTTCTCGATCTCTCATCTCTCTCTTCCTCTAAGTTCTTTCAAAGACATACATAAATTGTTCCCAACTACTTGATATAAAGTGAATAATACTTTCAGTAGAGTGGTTACACTGCCACAAATGCTAGTACATGTATGCACTCTTGACATTTTTGCGGGTAACCGAAAACGAAAAGTTGCAACATCGAGAGGCTTCACACACATTGGGTAAACACTTCTTAGTACTGAAGAATTTTATAATACTGTATCAATACTACTTATGTACTATCTCCCTAGTAGAGAACTTGTTTATGATTTTATCTTTTCTAATGTTCTCATCATACATTTTCAATAATATAACGTCCACATTTTGTCTCTTTATTTATATTTATCAACTGCTAATAGTCATTTTTATTAAAATTGCTAATTATCAATTTGTTAATAAATCGTTATATGTAAGATAAAATATAAATGGATAAAACTTTGTTGAAAACTCAATTCGCAACTTCAAATTCATAATAAGTTAATATATATTATAATTTTATATATAAAACTATAGTTAGAAAATATAATCTAAAATTAATTTATAATATTTTTATAAAAGAAAAACTTACTAATAGCTTTTAGTATTGAATTTTTATGTTCATATTTTATTTCTGTTTTTACTTTATTTACGTATATTTAAAACTAAGTAGATATAGTTAAATTATCGTTTTATTAAAATTTTAGTGTTTGTTCAGAATATCGTTAACTCTATTTACAAATATCCAATAAAATCTATAACATAGAATTCAATATGCTGAACAACATAAAAATATATCTCTAAACAATTTAGTAATATATTACAAGATAATATTTGATACTTTAATATAAATAATTTCATATATTTAATTAAATATTTAACAAATATATTTATTTGAATAGTAAAGTAGATTATTAACACTGTTTCATTTATTTATGAAACTTACTAATTTCAATAATAGCATAAATATTATTATGTAACAAATATTGTAGAAAAAATTTTATTAAGGATTACTAATATTGAATACCAGTTTAATTTTTACATTAAAGAAACAAATGAAGTATTCTTCTATTTGATATTTCAAAAACAATTTAAAAATACCAAATAAATAATTTTGTAAATTCAAATTATTGTTATATTATAAATTAATTTATAAAGTTAACCAAGAAAAATTATGATTAATATTATCATAATTAATTCATTTAGAACTTTATTTACTGTAGAAGATTTAGTTTCTATATAAAACGCAATTATTACAAACGTTACATTTCAAAAATAAATATTTTCGTTTTCTTAATAATATTTCATTTATAATAAAAATAATATAAACGTTCCTTACATTTTAAAAATTCTTTAAAATTGTAGTTTTTAGCTAAATATAAACGTTAAAATGTATCGACATATTTTTAAAAGTACAGATTTTCTCGCTAACGTGATATAAAATAATGAAAAATTTTTATATCATAAAAGTAATATAATATATTTTGAGATATTTGATTATTACTAATTTTATAGAAAATATATCAACAGAAAATATTTTTAATATTATTCATTAGCTAAAATTTAGTAAATTAAATTGTCTAAAAGTAATTTGTTTAAAAATTTTTAGAAACTATAAAGAATTTGATGCCTTAACAAAAATTTCTTTATAAAATATTTAACTTTATTCGGTATTGATATATTTATTATAAATGTAAGTTTAACGTTTATTATTGTTTATTTATTATATTAATTACATTATATATTAATGTTAAGCGTAAAAGAATATCCAGTATACTTACAAACAGTTGCATGCATTAAAAATATATAAATAAAAAAAAATTAGATGATCATAAACGTCCTAAAAATAGTATATATCTAAAGCATGATCGTAAAAATAAATTTTGTTGGTGCATCCAATATTTATAGCTCATCCGGTCCACTTGTCTCATCGATTTATTGGTGGATCAATAGAGAACCGAGTATATAGCCATACTTATCGCATAAAAATGAAGCCTTGTGGTCATATTCCAGACCATCAGCTGATATATACACACGCATAGCTTAAGATTGGTTATGAAAATCTTCGAAAATTGGTTTGAAATATCATTTCAATCTTTTATTTCTTTCTCTACTTCTTTCTACTCATAATATATTTTTCAAACCAAATTCGTACAAAAATTGTTTATTTAATTTTTAAATCTATATTAAATATATATTATTAAAATAATATTAACTGATCCTTAACTATCAGTCTTAATTAATATTATTTAACTAATATATAATATAGCAAGCCTGTTCCGAACTAATTTTTTCACAGTTGAAAAATAATTAAAATTACTTTTAAAATATTTGCAATAACGGTATTTAAAAAGTACAATAAGAATTATAAAATTTCAGACTAATAAGTAGTTTTGAAGGTTCAGAAACTAAATATTTCTAAAACCTATTTTAAAATTAATAAATAAATATTTAATATGATAATAAACTTATAATAAAATAAAATAAATTTTTTATTTAAATTAATATTCACTAATCCTTTACAGTATTAATTTTCTTTGTTTACAAATCTAATTCTTTAATAAAAATAATCGTTATATAACATTCTTAATTTGAATATTTATTCACATTGTTATAAATGAATTTAAATATAAACGTTAAATATGATTATACTATAAGTACGATGTAAATTATAAAAGATTTAATTATAAAAAGAATATACACATATATAACTACATTTAGTTATATTTATTTATATTATTCATAATAATTAACTCAAAAATGTAATCATAATAAATTATATTATTATTAGTTACATAATAATTAATCTTATAAATTAAAAAATTGCAATAGCTTAATAAAAATAAGAATACGTAATTATTGAAGGTACATATTTTATAATACTATATTACAACAACAGCGATTATAAGACAAATAAAAAAGTATATAAAATTTATCGGCATACAATAACGTTTTTTTATAAATTTTCTTTATTTTCATTAATATTCTTGGAATAGTACTAGTTTTTATTTTTTAATTTTTTAATTATAATTTATAAGATGTACGGTAGTGTTACTTTGATTTAAATCCGTCGTTTCGTATAAATTGAGATTCTATATAGAGGAATGTTCAGAAAATGAATCAAGGAAAATTACCGCTTCGATCAAATAAAAAAAAAAGTACGCTAAGACGGTCGTGTTATTTAATTTATATTATCCATAATAATATTTAAGTATAATCGGTTTGGTGATTACATTACAAATTTTTACAATGAATTTTTAGAAATCCAACTACAGATTCCTAAATTTGATAATAATTTTGGTCTACGTGTATGGAGTACGTGGAATATATAGGCTTATGGATTATGTAAGTACGCGTGAAACGTTAGACGTTTTACTTTTCCCAGATTCAGAACCGTATTTCCTGAAGGTTACTGACTTTTCGCCCATTCGGATATTGTGGTGAGAGTTTAGTTCTCGTTACCGATATAGTAAGGCCCGCATTCCGGGTAAGGTATTACTATGTTCAAGATATATTACTCTTCCGTCCGCTCCGACACTACGGTAATCCAGTTGGTCCTTCCTATTCATGTGATGTTACAGTTCGGTTTACATATTTTTTCTGAAAGCTACTTTGCTAAATAATAGCAGTAAATAAACGCTTCAAAAAAAATTTTTAAAAAAAATATTTATTTAATTATCGTTTTCTTTCTGTAGAATTTAGGTAGTGCTTTTTAAATACGTTTTACTATAAATTATATTTACTATTTTGTTATTTCTTTAAAATATATTTATTATAAAATGAAAAACCGAACAATGACTGAATATGCATTTTTTATCGACATAGCTGATTTTTACCATGTACAGTAATAGTCAACTTCTACAGTTTATACATAACTAAACCATCTTGATTTTTTAAATACTATAGAACTATAATTAGAATTGTAATTAAATAAATCTTTTATTTTTTTTATTTTTTGTCAGACTAGAAATAGTTTCAAATGAAGCTTAAAAGAACCATTAGCTTTAGTTTATGATCGTGTGTTGACTGCAAAAGATTATCCTGGACAGGTATCAACGATGTCGTTTCTTTACTGTTCGAACAACAAACTTCTTTATAAGATATAAGATTTTAAGGATCTAACATTACTAATGTATTTTTTACTACATATAATTTGATAGATCTATCGTATTACTCAGATCATATTGAGATGTTAAAATAATCTTCATTACAATAAATGTTTACTTAAATGATTTACACACTTTTATCTTCGAATCAATAAAATTTAATGACAAAGGTCAGAAAATATCAAAATCTATAATTCTCATTGTTGCATTTTCTAAAAAAATTATAATATTAAATATAATTACCCGTTATATATTATTAATTCAATTATCTTTTATTTTTATTTTATAATAAAAATAAATAATTACTGTTGATAAAAATTACATTTTAATGTAATTATTTTTTTATTAGAACTTCACGTTTTTATGTTTGAATTTTTGTCCAAAAATTGTTTATCGATTTGGGTAAAAAACCTTACAATAAAAAAATATTTTATAAAATATTATGATACATTTAAAGAAAAAATTTATTCGAAGGCAAAAACAAGAAAACTAGATTAAGCATATACTTCGTATATGCTTAATACTCTCAAGCAATAAGAATCAGAATTTGAGAATTTGAAAGAATGATCATAAAAAAGATCAATTGTCTTGAAAAACGCTAAAAACAATTTTTTATCTAGCGTAAGTTATTGAACAGCTTAAATATTATATATAAATAAATACAAATTTTTTTAATTTTTTGTACACTAAACTCAAAATTATTATTATATGCAATATCACGATTAAATTATTCATGAATGACGTTAAAAAATCCATTGGTTAGTTCCATATAATGCACAATCTATTTAAAATCATATATATTGTAATATATACTTTTACAATAGTAAATCTGCAATGAATTAAATATAAATTTACATAAATGTAGTAATATAACTATAGGACTTTACAATATATACATATCAATGCAATAAAATATTTACAGCAATCATTAAAATTTTTCTCTTTAATCTACTCTACCTTTCTATCTAGGATTTTTTCATAACTGCAGCCCTTCATATTTCTCAAATAGGATTCAACATACTGCTCTTAAACTGTACGTTGCATAAATTTAAACCACCTTTACGAAAGAGGAACGCAAAGAGAGGATAAGGAAATATGATATGCAGTGAACCGTGCAATAAATAAGCAATACACTCGAGTATGGGAGCTTTGCAGTAGTAGTGGTGATGTGCATGTATGAAAGGGAGGTTGAAGAAAAACTAACTTATATTACAGCCGATTTAGGATAGAAGTTATAACTTACTACACTTTCATTTAGTTGAGTACTAAACTATTTTTTTATTTTCAAACATTTTATAACGCTGATTTTGTTGAAAATATAATTATTACATACCGTTTACTATATTAAAAAAAATAAAATAAAAAATGTCATAGTTAATTCATAATTATTTTTAATTTCATTCAAATGAATCCAGAACTACATTATGTACTTATAAAATTCTTTTGGATTTTTTTATTTTCAAAATAATAATTAAAATTATTAAATAAATTTATAATGATTTATAAACAAGTTTGTGCATTAATATTGAAAAATAATTCTTATATTATAAAATGGATGATTATATATTATTATATTTTATAAATTTAAAATTCTTATGTATTTGATTATTGCTATAATACTACATAAAAAGACGTTTTTTATTCTATATGAACCATATTGTATTCAATTAAATTTGATTTTATAATTATTAAGTACAATTTATAATATCACAAACCACATAATGAACTAATAAAAATAACGAATGATACCTTCATAAGTTTTGTGTGGATACAAAATGAAAAAAAATACAATGATAAGTTTGAAAATGATAAATTGTGGAAAGAATATACTACTTTTTTGATAAAAGCTTTGAATTGCTTCAAATAAGAAGATAGACAGAATTAATATTAGAAAAAATGATTACTTCAATCATGAAATTACAAGCAAATGAAATAAATATGGGTAATATGAACATTCAATAGTGATTAAAAACGATAATTTATCTCTGATAAGAACACTGAATAGTTGTGATATTTAAATTGAATAAAATATAAATAATTGTAAAAAATATATATGTAAATCAAGAGAAGTTCCATTTTTATACATTTATTTGCATAAAAGCTATAAATTAAAATCTAGCAATTAACAAATAATTATAAATTCTATAACTTAACTTTATAAAAGGATATATTATGTTTTCAATAAATATAAAATTAAATTAATTCAGCATCTAATAAATGTTACAACTTAAAAACTTTTATAAATAATAAAATATAAAATATGAAAATTTTATAATAAAATGAATATATATTTTGATAAAGATATAAAAAATAATCCTTACGCTATACGAAAAAGTAAATTGTATAGAGAAATAGAATAGAATGACACGTATTTAAATTCCCACAAAAATATATATCAGAATTCAGCTCAATAAAATTGAAAAAAATAAATAATTATGATTATGAGAAAAATGAAAAAGATATATGAAATTTTAATACAAAAAAATAAATTTTATTTAAAAAATAGTACAAATTACTATTCAACATAACGTTGTATGATTATATTGATATTTTAAATAATTATACATATCTTTTAAAAATTTTTAAAATATCTCATAAAATCCATTTTCGCTACTTTCTTATCAATATATAATATTATTAAACAAAAGAAATTAAAACAACAATTAATAATGTAAATGCAAAAAAAATTGATTTTTTATTTCGTTTACCGATTTATTATCGTATAAAAAAGATAAATAGAACCAATCATAGAAATATATAAAACTTTCAATAATTATATTTTAATAGCATAAATTTTTGTAACTAAAAAAAGTTAAAATAATACAATATTTGTATCTGTAAGTAATTTTCAAACTATAGCAATGTAATTTAATAAGTAATAATAAGATATGTAGTAGCTTTTCGATCTGAGACACTTATCAGATGATAAAACAAAGGTCATCGTATTCATGTTAGTATCCTCTTAAATTTTATTACACAAACTGTTAACAGTGGACCAAAACGGTTGAATTCTTACGTATAAGCGGAGTCACATACAAGAACGTACTCATACGGATACGTACAAGGCAGGCACGTATGTTTTTTCTCAGTCGAATGTAGTAGTCGCTCGATCAAATAAGATTGTCGGTCCGCCCTCCTTGCATGGAGAAGATGAGCATCAAGAGGAAAGAGGACGACGGCACATTAGCGATTCCCCTCTTAAGCTTAACGAGGGTCATACAAGTGGTACGACCTGCCGGATGCTTACCCTCCCTGATTGGTTGCCGTTGATTCGCCATTGATCTCAAGCACAGCAACTGTCTTTCTCTTTCCATTGTAGTGTCATCGTTGCCTGCTCTAATGACTTAATTAAATAAACGAGGCGAAAGGAACGGCATCTTTAAATTAAATCGATCCGTGTTGATGAAATGCTTTTTGACATATATTAAAAGTGAATTTACTTGGAACAATAGTAATTGAAAAAGTAAGATACGTACAATAAATATTATTCTGATTAGATCGAAAAAATTAATACAGCCGTCTAAAAATTTTAAAAATTAAATAATTAAAATTTTTATATAAACAAGACTCTAGAAAGTTTATGATAGCATTATATTGATTTTTTATAAAATTAAGGGTTTTTGATTTATATTTGTATCTTGACGATTTAACTCCAAATTGTAAATAACTTTAAATTTCAATAGTAAAATACAAGTCATGTTTAAACATTTCGATATTCTAACTGAAAATACAGTAAAGTATAATAGCTTATGTATATTATAATAATTAATTATAACTAACAAGTACTAAATAAAGGATAATTTAAAAAATATATAATTCATTTTATTTTTTTCTTTTCCTTCTGTATTATTAAAAAGATTTAAAAAAATTAATTTTTATTTTAATTCAGTTGTCATAAATTCAATTTATATGTAAACAATACAAAAATTTCCAATAAAAATAAAAATTTTATGTTTTCTCAGTTATTTAGGTATAAATAATAAATGTATTAAAATTATTTATTATTCCTTTTAAATAAAATATTTAATTTTATTATTAAATCTATTTGTAAACTTCAATATTTATTATGTATTAAAAATAAATCATTTAAAAATACATATTTCATTGTATTTTATAATTACAAATTAGTTTTGCTTTTCGTAACTAAAAATTTTAGTTGTGATAATGCTTATGAAATACAATATAAAGTAAAATATATTTAATATATTAAATCCCTAATAAATAATCATCTGAATATTTTAATAAATTTATAATTATTATGTGAATTTTAGACACATAAAATATCTTAAAATTTAGATCTAAATGTTCATTTATTAGAAGTTGTTTTTACTTTTTATGTTTGAAAAATATTCTCTTTATCTTGATAAACAATATACAACTTATTTATTACTTATGAATAACTGAGGTAATATTTCCTCTGTATAATCATGTTTTAAAATATTATGCACCAACATTATGTATCTACTTAAAGAAATAATGTGCTCTTAATTATCGAAACATATTTTCTTAATACATGTTGTCACGTTCTTGCTGTTACATTCTCTCTCTCTCTCTCTCTCTCTCTCTGTCTATATATATATATATAATAAAATCTATATTATATATAATAAATATATAATAAAATCTTAACTTTTTTAAATGTTTCTATAATGTAAGAGTTGAAATATTTCGTTTATAAAATACTGAATATATACATTTATAAGTTAATTAATTATACATTGTTTCATGTATGAATTTTATTGAACTCTCAGTAATAAAGTAGATACCACATAAAATTACTTATTAAGTGCATAAAACAAATGGTGTAATACAGATTTTAATTCATTATAAAATTAATGAAAATGAATAACAACTAATCTTACTTTCTTTACATTATATTATATAAAATATAGAACAACTTGATTATTTCGTAAATTAAAATTTTGATATTTGTTATTTTCACAGTTAAATTAAAATAGCCAGCTTTAATGAGTATTTTTTAAATAATATATATTATAAGTTTTTTAAACGTAAAGTCTATTATCTTTTATAACATATGACTTTTTAAAAATTTATAAAATAAAAAAATAATATTTACGAAAGAAAATATTTTTATTAAATAAACTATTAGAAAATTAATAAAAATACTTAAAACTCTGTAAAAGTAAAATCTTTCTTTTTTAATTAAGATAGGTAAAATTAAAAAAAAAAATTTTTGTTGACTACGTAAACTTATATTCATATTTAAATTATTTATTTAATATAAATATGTAATCCTCTTCTATAGAAGTAAGATAAAATCAAATAATAATTTGCGTTAAAATTATTCAGATACTATTTATATTAGTTTAAATAATTTAAAGTAATATCATGTTAATATATTTTTCAATTGTTTCTACACATATTTTTTTAAATGATAATAAAATAACCAGATCATATATATTAAAATTAAATTATATATTATATTACTGTACTAACATTTACTGAAGTGGATAATATTACGAATAATAGGTAATACTTTTGAATCTTCTTTACTTAAAATAAAGCATCAAAAGAACTTGGAGAGAAAAATTCTATTTGAAGAAATCAGCAGTCTTTAATTATGCTCATTGATGAATCGGTAATTTTTACTGAACTTTCTAATTTTAAAGTATTTTTACGCCTTTACGAACTTTGAATCTCAACATTCGGTTGAATAAACCCAAAGTAAAATTTCCTTGAGGTTCATTATCATGACAGATACTTCAACGAAAAAATTAAGAGAATTTTATTATTATTTTTATTATAAATGTATTATAAAATCTTGTGATTATAATATATTAATTGTATTAAATTTAATTTAATTTGTAATGATACTATTGACTAGCAGTATTAAAAAATAATTTTTAATTTACTAAAATTAACAAATATTCTAATTTATCGAATTTACATATTGTACTAATAATTTTAATTTAAAAATAATAGAAAATATAATATTTCTAACAAAATATTTTGCATAAATATATTTAACAAAATTATCAATAATTGATTATTTTATAAAACAAATTTCCAACGAATTCATTCATAAAAAATATTAAATAAAAATGAGGTATAGCACAAATGGCAATAAAATTCAATAAATCTAAATCAGAATTATACAATTTAATGATTTAAATTAATATTTAAATAATATTTACGTATTTAATTTTCAATCAATGATAAAATTATACCAATTAATTTATAAGCAATCTATTTTTTAATAAAATCTTGTTTGAGAAATATATAATTTAGCTTAAAAATAAACTGTAGAAAAATCCTTCGATATAAATGGATACAAATGTATAAAAACAAAAAAATAAAAAAAAATAAATAATATTTTATTGTAAACAAAAAATTTTAATGAATTAGATTATTTAAATAATTTACTGATTCCTTTATTTGAAGCCTTATATTCAAATAGGCTTTGTTTATAAAATTTGTTTAAAAATATAACGGATACGAATTTGAAAGTATTTCATTTGAGTAAATAAGACGTCCATCCACAAGTTCATCCGCACTATAATAGATAATATGATCAACATTATGCGAGACGAAATATAAAAAAATATAAAATTTTAAAGTTGGAAAATAGAACCTTGGATAAATAGTATATTGTATACTGAATGCTTCAATTCACTACAAATGCAGATGCCCTTTTTGTTCTTTAGACCGAATAAGTATACTTTTTCTTCAGTACCAGACAAAACTTTACAACTTCATATACATGTAAGTACATATGGATACGTGTAAGAATTAGTTGACAGACCTGCTAGCATTTTGAAAAGATCTACATTGAAGTATATAAAGAATAAAAAAGTAAAGACGAGTAAAAAGAGAAACAATTCTTATATAAAGAATGCCAAAAAAGTTTTAAACAATTATGAGAATAAAATTCTTGAAATATTCGTTACTTATATTTTAATAATTAATTCGTTATTGAATTTTTAGAAAAATATAAAAAGTATGAAATATTATTATTCAATAATACAAAAGTTATAAAAGATTCGCTTGAATTCGATATGATAAAAATCTTTATAATAAAACAATTACTATGTATAAATATTATAATATATCATAAGTTTAATAAGTATAATATAAATTTGAACTCAATTTATAAACTATTCTATATACTCCATAAATTTATATAATATTTTCTCTTCAAAATATTCATTGTTTAAGAATTAGAGAATAATAAAAAAAGTTTCTATATACAAATTTTAGAACTCAAAGAGAATATTCGTAGCTTACATTTATGAAAATATAATTGTAAGGGCTAGTTAAATTTTAATTATTCTTGTACCAACAGTTCTACGCTGCGGTATAATTTTTATAATTCTTATTAATATCGAAAAGATAATAACCAAAAATATTCTAATGCATTAATATAATAGTATAATTACATTAAGTACTCGTGAAGTTTTGCTTTATAAAAATAAGTGCATATATATATATATATATATTTACATATGTTTCATCACAAATTAAAAAATCGATAATTCAGACAGTATTAATAAAATATAGATTTCACTTTGTATAACAAACTACTGTATATTTTATTAAATCTTAGTATATTCTTCATCAGTTTAACATCCGTAAAAAACATTAATACTTTTATTGTTTTTTACCTCTTAAAAAGAAATTATGTTTAACGTCATAGAATGAAATAAGTAAATAGAATGAAATAAATAAAAGTAAATATGTAAACCTTACTAAGAGTATAAGTAATAAGAAACAAAATAGTGATAAGATCGATTTAAAAGGATTTTACTTGTATATGGTATATATAATATAACAGTAAAAAAAAGGAAAAGAGCGGGTTACAGTAAAAAGTGATTGATTTACACTGCAAGAGATATTGAGAACACGGAGAAGAAAAACAATGAGAAAAAATGTGAGTGCACAATATACATCGGCATCAACAGTGCTGTCGCTATTCTTTCCGACGCCAAGTAGCAAGTTATCTCTTGGTCGAGCTTGCCATTAAAAGTTCTTAGAAAACTGACAATTTTAAATTGTAAGAAATCAACTTACTTTTTGTACTTTCATGAATATATCGATATACGTGAAGTCATGCAGACGACGCTTCGTACTTTAAAATCTTTGCAAATTTTCCCTTCATCTACTTTATCAAACTTTGAAAAAATGAAATTTTTTACAGATTTATTGCTCAATTTTAAAAAAACTTTTATTATTTTACATAATAGTTTATTAAATTCAAGTTCAGGTATTTTCCATGTATTATAAATATAAATCAAATTAAATAGAATAGGCTTTAATAATTTGTAAAAATATAAAAACTATTGATAACATATTAAAAAAAAGAAATTATTAGACCAACTTATCTACAAATGAATATTTATGTATAAATCAATAATATAGATTGATTTATCGACATCTAATATTACGAGAAATTTTTACATGTAGATACTATGAATATACATATTCGGCTTTTATCGCACACACTTGGATTGAAATTTTTATAATCATGTATTTATTAATTATAAAATATTAGCAATTGTTAAAAAAATCGAATTTATAGTTACGTATACAATAATTTTGTGTTGACATTAATTTTTAACATGTATAATACTTTGTTATAAAATTTAGGATTGAAACTAATAAGCTACACATATCTATTTGTTAAATATGAATATATTTTTGATGAATTAGGTATAAGTTATTTCCATATAATTGTTATAGATCAACATATAATCAAAATAAAAACAATAATTATGTTATCGGAAATTATTGCACATAAAACTTATGGTATTCGTTTTTTTATATATAATAAGAATCTCATCGAGAATTGAATGAATGAGATTATTTCTTTATTTTTCTATGATTCTTTTAAAATTCATTTAAGTTCATATACAATTCATACACAGAATAGAATACTATATTAAATATAAATTAAAGAAATGAAAAAAAGAAAAATTAAGAAAAATTAATTTTAATGTACATACTTTGTACATATATTATATAAGATGAATATTTCTAATAAATTTATCAGTTATCGATTACGAATCGAATACTTACTTCATCAATTTATTTCAATTTAGATTAAATTCCTTTCGTAGAAAATTTTTGCTTTAAAACAAATATAATTGAAAATTTATTTTATAATTTCAAATCACTATCTACAAATAATTAATCCATAATTCCTATTGAATAATATAAAATAAATTTTATTAAAATAAAAATAAAATCGACAAATAAATGTTTTGAACACATAAGTTATTTTTAAATGTTTAAAAAATTTAATCGGTACTTATTTTAATAATTAAATTCAGCGGAAATATCGTAGAAAATGGTTTAATATGTATACGTTATAAGCAGTTATCTAACGTGCAAATTCTTTTCTTTCATCGACAAATCTTGCTGCTCGTATCATTTCGTGCACTTGGAATTTTGAACATATAGTAACAAACCAACAAGACACAAAAAAGACACAAATACAATACAGTTATATCACGGCTAATAAATTCATTTTAGTACCAGGGAAAGACAGGTAGAGAGAGAGAGAGGGAATTAACGTATGCATGTGAGAGAAAGGGAGTAGAAGATGAGGCAGATATAGGTAATGGAAGATAGTGAGTGAGAGAGAAAGAGAGAGAGAGAAAGGGTGATTCTTGAAAAATGACAAACTCGCTGACAGTAACAGACATGCCATTAATGCAAGTTTCGTATATGTGCGCTATTTATTCGACGTCAGACCAGGAAAAATGTGCATTCAAACTCAACATCCATGCGCACATACGAAAATAAAAGGAACAAGGAGAAAATGCGGGGAATGCAAGATCCGAGAATGGGATATTAAGCGCAGAAGCGAAACGCGCTGATGCGCGGAAAAGCAATGGACGCATCGAGCCTGACTAACGGTTAAACTCTCCTACCTACGGACACTTGTACGTGTGTATCACTCGCGTACTTTTCTGTATGTGTTTAGGAATGAGTAACGTGGAAGCAGTGTATATATGAAAACAGAAATTTAAGCGAGGTCTCATATTACATATCGTTCGTATAGTGGATAGAATAGAAGTTATTATATATATGTGTGTATATATATATATATTTGTGTGTATGTGCATATGTATATATATACATAAAGGGCGAGGGTAGAAAAGCATTTCGATATTCCGAGTCGTCGCACGTTCCGAATTAGCTGTTCAACTCTACTTCACATAGAATCCTTAGTTTATAAAGCGAAAGAGAAGAAAGCATGGAAGGACATCCAGTTTTTTTCAGTCATTTTCATCAATTTTTGACTTTTGTCTTTCTTATAAATTTCTTTAAACTTTTACATTCTCTTTATCCAATTGTTTTCACTATCTTCTTCTTTTTTAGATTTTTCCTTCTTTCTATTATTCAATTTTTCCCTTACTCATTACCTATCGCGTTGTTAGCGTTGAGAACTTCGTATTAGTTTCCTGCAAACTATGTACAAATTTACAATTGAAAAATTTGATTCCTTTCCCATCTTAGCTAAATATCTTTGACTAACTAAAATTATATAACTCAAAATAAATAATTTCATTTTAATAGTATTTTGTTCATAAAAATTGTATGCCTGAAGCGAATTATTCTTAGATACTGTTTCAAAAAATAATTTTTATATTATTCGTTAATCTACGTATACAAATTTTTTTAAAATGGATCCAAACTAATAATATTCTAGTTCTATCTACTATACCGATCGCGCATCAATCACTTACTGGAATTAAAACGCTAGTATGATTTATGGAAGTCGTATATACAACTCTCTTCTATGCGTCTATAATATGTCGGTGTACAAAACAGTAAGAAAAAATGTGTACCAATTCTAACAATTTTTTTCAAATGAATTTTATATTTTCGCATTAGTATAAGGTATATTTAAATATAGTATATTTATATTTAAATTTATATCAAAAATTGGTTAATTCTTGTGATTTGATATATCAAAATTTTTCTATGTATTTATGTACTATAAATTTCAAAAAAGAATAAAAATTTTATAAAAGTGAAAATATTGAATGTCTAAATTACAATAATATTATTGCACATGGGAATAGACTCCATTTAAAAAATATATCATTAATGTAGTTAATGTAATCGACGAAAAATTAAATACACGATAGAAATCAATATGATTGAAATTATTTTATAAAGTATTAATTTATAAGTTAGTAATTTATCACGAAAAATTTTTATGATTCATTTTTTAGTAATTCTAAACTCTGTTTTAAAAAATTTAATATTTATTAAATTATCGTAAATGAATTTGAATGAATTTTTAATAATAAATACAAATTGATATTTATAATAATATACATTTCTCAATAAAGTCAGCATTCATTAAGTTGGTACTATTTTTATTCGTTACATCGAGTATGTTCTATGCCACATATTAAAATGTATGTAAAAAGTAAATTGAAACTAATTATATCACGAATATTTGTGTATTATATTTAGAAAAAAATTCGTGTTTTTCTCCGAATTCTAGCAGCATTAACAATACTATAAAATTTAATGCGAGCATTTCACCGTATATTGAAAATGTTGCGTGTACATATATATTAATGTTTATGATCTTTAAAGATCATTTGGCCTCCATTTGCAATTTATTGTTTTTTACGAACAAAATCACTCTGATATATATATACTATTCGTTTCAATTAAAAATAGTTTTCTTTACCTCTTCATAAAAATAGTCTTATTTTCAACATGTAAATTTAAAAATCATAGTAATGTCTTTTGGATATTGCTTATGATACTTTTATGGAAATGATATGGAAATGATGCATTTGATATTCATTTCTTTTCAATAAAATTTTTATTCCTATCATCGACGTTTATATTTTCGATTATATTTATCTTTATATAATAAAGATATGTTTAGTTCGTGTACAGTTTGTATCAATAAAATTTCTACTTCTGTAAAAAAAAAGTTAAGAATATTTTTCACGTTAATAATATTTCTAACTTTATTATGATGCACACAGAGATAAAATTTCGTTTTTATTCATATTACAGAAAATATTTGCTGGAAATAATAATGATCGTTTTTTCAAATCTAGTCTTTTGAATTATCATCATCATTATTCTACTCCACTAATTTCCTTTTTTAATAATTTCAACTTTATTGCTTATACGTTAGATTAAATACCAGAATAATAGTATTAAATTGTTGCTACTTCAACTAAACTCGAATGCTGTCATGTATACATATGAATTTTGTCTCATTCAACTTTTTTTATATCTAAAATTTTCATTTTTCTTTTCGTTATCTCCATCTGTATATAATTATAATCGGGTGTTAAAATTTATACATGATTATCTGTATTGATAATTTGAATTATTATTTATACCACTATTACAATGCGTAAGTTTTTTTTGTTTAAATATACATGAATTTTTTACAGTAATAACTTTTTTAGGTAAATTTTATGAAAACTGAATTTTTATAATAATAGTGGAATGAACTTTTTAATAAATATTTATGATATATTTGACGCTGAACATGAAAGACACAAAGTAACGAATATTTAAAATCATATAAAACAACAAAAATTTATAAACATATGTATTTTAAATGCTTAAAATTTATTTGAACGGGGATATTTTTAATTTAATTGAAATTATGAATAATTAATATATTTAATTTATTTATTTATATACTTTTATTTCAAATATTTTTTGCTGAAAAATTGAAATATATTTTATACAGAAAGGTTTTAACATTTGTTTGAACTTTGAATTATTTTAAACTATTTCATGAACTATCTTGCTGAAATAAATATTCTTGTAAAGTTAAAGTACCGAATTGAATTCTGTAAAAGGATATTAGTTTATAATTAGATAAAATTATAACGATTACCGGTCGTACCAACACTATTATTTTTATTCGTAATGTTAGATGTAGAAAATAAAGGGCAAAATATAAAAATAATTGAATTAATCGTCAGAATAATATTCGGAACATACAAATGTCATGAAATAATAAGAAATTAATCGCAATAAAAATGTTATTTAAAGCTTGAAATTATATAAAGTGCTTGGCCTTACCCAAGCTCAATTGGAACGGAAAAATCATTATCTCATTCTCTCTGTCTCGTCCATTGTAGAATTAGCTTTCGTAATGGACGCTGTATCTACAACCCCAATGCGGCTTGCCAAATGAAAGGTTTACCTAACGGGTACCCGCTTGTTCTTCTATCCACAATCGCGCTAACCGTTTTAAAGTACGAAACGATAGAATTTAATCGCAGAAACGGGGGAGAAAACTCTGAGAATTCGCCTGGAATTACAAAGTTTCACTCAGCAGCTGCTCTAGGAGTTAACGTTAACGATTTACCTTTGCAACACGTTTCACCTACTTTCTAACGTTCCGCGGAACGCGGAATATAAGTCTACCGCCCTTTGAAACTTTTCGACACTTTACTGCCAGAAACTCGAGCTTCTGTTTCCGATAGTTTAACGCGGCTCCGTGTGTTGCGCGTACAGCAACAAATTGGAGGTACGGAAGCTCTAGGGGAAACATAATTGAATGACAACACGGGGACATAGGAGGAGCTGCAGAGAGAGAGAAATCCGAGAGTCAAAGTAGGCTGACTATGCGTGTGTGTATGCAGAGGTAGATGGCCGGTGGTTCGGAGTAGACTCAGAATTAGGTAAATACGAGCTCGGCGAGTCTAGTGCACGGATTTAGATTTCGATTGGCTAATCTTCGAGCGTGTGAAATTTTAATGTTCATTTACAGGATGAAAGCTCAAAAATAGAAAAGAAAATACAATGGAAGATTCTTGAGAGATTTATACTATGACATGTACTGATTAGACCAATTAGAATAGTATTTAATCAATCTTCAAAATCTTATATTTATAAGTATTTGTATATACATATAACTGATTAAAAAAATTACGAAGAACTACGTTTATGATTAAAGCAACCAATTTTAAATTGCGATCGACTTTTAAATAGATGAGCCTCTTTGTAAAATAGAAAAGATGCTAATATTGTAAGTGATGATCGAATTACAATGCCGTTAAACCGATGATTCCCATTTTTCGATGCGTTTGCTATTTATTATTCATACATCATTGCTTCATATTTTTATCCGATTGCAAATATAATAATCTCAGTTATTGTTTTTATTATCATATAAAAAAATGTTAATATGTATTTACATATCTATATAATAAAATATATTAGATTTAGCTAATGTCATTTTTAAATTTAAAATCATGCTTTTTTAAAATATTAATTATTATAATAAAATATAAGAAGAAAAATTTATTTAAATAACCAGAAGCATAGTATTCTTTAACTTTAAATTTGATTTAAGATCATTTAAAAATAAATTGATTAAAGTGTATTTACACGATTACTTTGTGGAAATAACGAAGATATTTATATTTTATTTAACTCGCGAAATATCAATAATTTAAAAATTCCATATAACTAACTTAACTATACATAAAATTAAAAATAATTATAATTTTTAGAAAATAATATAAATTATTGTATTATATGCTTTAGATACATGAAAAATTATATAACATTAGATCTCACGTATTCGAGAGTTTAAGTTTAAACATTGCTTGATTACTCGAACCAATTTCCTTATATTATTATTAAATGGTGCGATCACAAATAAATTTTTATAAAACAAAATGGAAATGGACTTTTGTTTTTTAGTATTCGAATTTTAAAGTTGCACGTAATGGTTGTAAAAAAGTTAGCATCGATAAAAAGCATGCAACGGAAAGTTTTCATTAATCGTCTTTCATTAAAAGTTGTTTTTCATTTCCAGTTGGTTGATTGATACAAAATAAATTTCGGTATTAACGGAAAAGGTAATACATAGGTTGAAGCAGTATAATCCCGGCGTCGAAGGGAGAGTCGATGTGTTTTGAAAGCTAGTTGGCGTACGCACCTCCACGGAAGATGGAGTCCTCATATTTCAACGTCATTCGGAGTCAAAGAGTGACTACCGGGCAGGGCACCGAATTCTCAAGCTCGCGGAAAAGTACCTCGAGAGATCGTTAATTAAGGCTGAAGGCTACGTTTTGTCCAACAGCCGTATGTCACGAAAGTCGAAGATTTCTCTCTCTCTCTCTCTCTATATATATATATATATATGTCCCTATCTTTCTCTATTTTATCTTTGTCTTTCTCTTTCTCTTTCTATTTCTCTTTCTTTCTCTCTCTCTTTACAGCTTTCTTTTCTTCGTCTCGACAAAGTTCAAGTTGCCCACTGCAAGCTCTGCAAATAATAGCCCAGTACTCGGCTCCTATTTGTCAGAGAATTCTGAAAGGAGTTTAGGTACGTATGCGTATGTATGTTCGACAAGCTTACGTATTCTTGCTCGCAAGGCTCATTGTATTGTAAGCGCGAGTTCCCCTTCCGGCATTGTGTATACGTGTCGCTGTAAGCTAACTCGCAACATATATAAAATCAAGTTTCTACGAGTTAGCTCTACATGTATCTACGTATTCGTTTTTAAACGAATCCAGAAATTGTTTATGTTTTGCAGGCTTGGAGTGGCCAGTGAGTCTCGACACCGACGATCGTTGGATAGTTCACGTTCGAAAGTCCTCGATGTATGAATCTCAAATTTCACGTCCGGGAGTGTCGAGACTCTTTTCGGCTAACGATCTCCGATTTAAAACGACACCCGACCGATCATCGAATTTCCGTTAGATTCCAATGTTGCTTATTTGTTTCGTGTTTTTCTTCGACGTATATGCATCGAGTGAATTTTTTATCGTTAACAATTTTGTACGGTTCTAGTAGTGAAAAGTTCGACGAGGCAACTTTTGTTTTGTTTTTTTTAGATTTACGCGCTGTTTCCTTCATCCCTATTTTATTCGTTCTTTCTGTCTTGCGATACTCCCGAGTCTATTGCTCGTCGTCGCTTGTCTTGACCGAGGAAGTTATCTGCATTGTCCTCGCGCATTTTGATATTTGAAAGTTACACGAACGCGCGTTTCGAGTTATCCGACGGCCGTCGGTTGCGCGACTTACTGCCGCGATGGGATACTTAGTTTCGTGTACTGGTTAATAAAAATCTACGAATGATATAATTCTAGGTAATACTGAATGTATATTTGTAAGTATAATCTATGATTTTTACGTGCGATATATATACGAAGAAGAAAATCGATCGAGATAAACGTGCATTTGTATAAACAGGTTTGCGTACCAACTAATTTTTCGAAAATATTTTAGGTATAATAAGACGGGAACTTTCTTATTACATTTCTTTCTTATTATATAAATTTCTTATTGTATAATTTGATTCTATTTTAAAATATTTTCATAAATTTTTTGTTTTTTACAGAAAAATTTTATATAAAAAGTTATATTTTATTTTCAACATAAGTTTTTATGACTTTTTAACTTAAACTTAATTATAGAAATACCACGTGTATATTTGCTTATATATTTGCAGTTAAAAGTACGATATTATCATACTAAGTGTATATAATGTATTTCATATATTGTATGTAAAAAATTACAATACGTAAGTTTTATGTTTATATTTCAAGTTTTTATCGACGAATAAAATAAATGAAATTTTACGGTTCATTTTATAATTAATCAACTATAATGTATATTTAAAAAAATTAATATTAGTTTTTACAACGTTTATACGTATACCAGTAAAGTTTTGTATTTATTTATTAATCATTTAACTACAAACATGGAAGTTTCGAGTAAAATTTTTTTAACCAAAAAAAATGAACATTGAACAATAATTCAAATAACTTATCATAATTTAAATAATATATATGTATCTTACAATAGATATTGAAATGGAATTTAAAAACTATAAAGATATTACATTGGAGAAATCACTAAAACGTTTAAAATAAAATATGCAAAGAGAAAGATATTTATAAAGATTACAAATCTACTTTAAATAAATACATTATTAGTATTATATTAAAAGTTCTAATAAATTTTAATTTCAATCGAGAAGCGTAATAATTCGAATAAATTTTTTAATAGTTTAATCTTGTAATGTATTAGAAATTATTGAATTATAAAATAAATTTTTATATAGATTTATTAAAAACTTGCATCTGTCTTACATTAATTTTCACTTTGGTACAAAAGTGACGTGAGCTTAAAATACTTATATTTATATAAGTTATTTAAGATTTTTATACAGAGGTTATTTATGTTATAAATCAACAAGCTTCATTAATATATTAAGAATTCTCTTTATCTTATTGAAAAAAAAATATTTTTCAAAGTTTAAATTTTGAGTATTTTGCGATGTATTACCTTTATTTTATGTTAGATTCATTTTTTATTTATTTAAATAGTCACTAAAATTACAAATCTGATGTACATGTATCACATGTTTAAATTATTTTCAGCTATTTTCTTAAAATATAGGTACACATTTATAAATATATACACCGGCATTAAACAACGCGTAATTGGTCTATAACTTCCAAATGAAATTAGCTTTACCCGATACCTAAAGTTTTCGATTAACATTTATGAAAAGTTTTATGATTTTGCGCCGAAAACTTACTGTATGTGGAAAATTTTATTCCTAGGAATAGTAAATTTAAATATATTCTATGAAAAATATGCATTTTTAAATGTATCATTTTATTTCTTAAACATCGACAACTTTGGCAACGAAAGTATTAGGCGCAGTAATGACAATTGTTATAAGAATAAAATGTCCTACAAATCTGTAACTTTGTTTATATTTCTCCATCTTTTACTTTGTTGACAAAGACGATTTTTCGGAATAAAGACGATTCGCTCAAGTTTTTCGACGCTCTTAGCATCCGTCACCCCTCGTACGTAAGTTTCTTTACACACGGCATACGTTCCAATTTTTTTCTTGTTCTTTCCTTCATTTTTCCCTTCTTTCTCTTTTTTATTTCCGTTATTCAACTTTACAACGCAAACCTTAGTTTGCACCTTCAACAAGTCTGCTCATTTTTTTCATTCTTACCGAGAACGTAATCTTTTTGTTTCCTGTAAAACTTTCGGAATTTCATATCCTCACCTGTTCGCCCTTCTGCATTTTCCACCTTTGTAAGCGCCATACTTTTACAGACGCAAACTAAGAAAATTATTCTACTATAAGATTAAATTTTCTTTCGACGAAAAGTTTGGTTAATTTAAAACTAATGTGAAAGTTCAGGAGTGCAAACTGCAAAGTCTATACTTTCCTCGATCTTCGTGCACTATTCTCTTACTCTATCTAGAACAAGATGCAAATATATAGAAAAGGTAAGATGAAGAAACTGTGAATATTTTATAATATTTGAAATTTTTAGTCGTTATCACTGTATGCGTGTAGATTGCGTTCTATATTATAATATCGTATAGGATTTCATCGCCGCCTGTTCGTCCATAAATCAAAGCTACACCTTTGTATTCGTGTGACTCGTCGCACTCTACGAATTTCAACACAAGATGGTGTATTATTATAACAGCTTTCCTTGTAAATTTCTTAAAACGGTATAAGTTTTACGTGGCCGTACGTAGATATATTTTCGAATTTATAGGACTATTTGTGGTCAAATACAGTACAGTTTATCACTCTTATAGTCTCACTTTTGATGTTTCAAATTATATATGCTTTTTAATAGGCTATCATCTAATTTAGTGACTGATGTCGCGGCCATTGAGAATGTTACTTCAATTTTCTTCTTATACGTCTTATGTATTTAACGATACTGGCTAAGTCAATTTATATGATACCATTGTTGCCTTGTATCTTGAAATAGTTCATTAGATATCTTACCACTTATATTTCCTTATGCAGCTAGTAAAACAAATTTATCAATCGATATGATTACATTATGTTGCGTTTTAATTATAATAATACAAATATTTCATAAAGTATAAAAGTAGCTTGTTGTGTTTTATGACCGAGTAAGTAACAAAATACATAAAAAGCAGGTATATTTTTATCAATTGCAGAGATGTCTAACTTTTACCATCTACATCGCATATGAAATCGATGCAAATATCGAGTGAATTATTGGTGTTGCAAATTTTTGTAACATCAACTTCGTATTTATTTATTAGTTGTACTGTAGATGATCATATTATCGACAACGGGTCCTGAAAATTCATTGAATAGCAATGTAATCGTAGGAACAATTTATTTTGATATCTTGGTACATCGACAATGGATCGTATGGATAAGAACATAAGGTATCGTTACATTGTGTACCAATATATTTTACTATAAATGTATCGGTGGATTTAAAAATATACAAATTTCTAAATCACATGTTAGCAATGTTGGACTGATCAATGTATTTGTACATGTTTTACAATAATGACCGTTCCTCTGATAAGTTTTTTTCAGTAATTGATAAATCTATTTATTATCACATTTTAGTCGACTATATTAGTTAAGTATATTAGTAAATAATTTATTTTTTATTTGTGAAAACGCCAATCTCTAAGTACAAATTACAGTAATGTATATGTGAGTAATTAACTTGTTATCGAAGACAACACGAGTAATACGATAAGATTTTTTTTCTATAATAATAAGAAAAAAATCTTATTTAACGTAGTGAAAAATAATAAAATCAAGACACCTTGTTACAAGGTATTCTAAAATGAATATATTTAATAATTTACTTTTTTAATTTGCTAAATATATTCATATCATTTAATACGAGTACATTTATTATCTTTGCCTGTTTAATTGTGATTAATAAACTAATATAAGTTGCATTACAAGCACAACTATATTATTGAATGTAAATAAGTTTATTTTCAAATATTATGATATATACAAAGAATGTTTATCTTATTAAATAGTTTCATATTATGAGTTATAGTTTTTTACAAATATTAAAAATGATTAAAAATGACTAATAATGATAATTAAATTATTAGAAATATTTTATAAATATAAATGTACTTTTCTATTTCAAACGTATTAAAAATAACTATCTACTACCATTAATTTTTGTATTGTATATAACGAAAACTAAATATAAATAGAATGTGAATTTTAAGTTATAGGAAATATCTTATACTTGAGAAACTAATTTGTTCGATACTGTATAATATTTTTATTCTTAGAAATATAAAATTTTCAATAAATTTTATGTGGATGACATCATAAATGATTTTTTATTATTTATGAAGCTAATTAAAATAATTTGCTAAAGTATGTAGACAAAATTTATTTAAATATTTGCAAAATTTTTGAAAAAGTTCTTCGGTAATTAATATTTTTGGCTGATTATTTTATTTATTTTATGGCGAAGAAATTTCAAATCATTTAATATTAATATTAAATAAATATTTACTTAATTGTTTTTATATTATTTCTTGTGGTACATATATATATATTTACTATGCTCTAAAAATAATAACTTTTTATATAAAAGTACACTAAATATATAAAAATACAGTTTTGATATTCATGAACGAAATAACATAATACTAGCTAAATTTTTTTAAATGTTAAAATTTATTTTCGTCTTCGCTCGTCAATTATATAAACTTGGAATCATAAAAAAATTTTAATTATGTTTTATATTTAGTAAAGTATAACAATACTTCTTTTACAATAAGAAGATACATTTCGAAATATTGAATTGAAGTATTTAATAATTATTAAATAACATATAGTGATCTTAATTAGTAAATCTTAATTAGTAAAAAAAAGCATAGGAAAGTAAAAATAAATATCTTTTTAAGGGTTTAAAATTCTTATATTATATAAAATCATATTAAATTTAAAAGAAAAAAGAAAATGATCATATGAAATAATATATGGGAATAATTATATGTATATTCCTTATCGTAAATATATTTCTTTTAACTAAGATTAAAGATATTATTTATATAAAATATTGGAGAATAATATCGCAGTAAGAAATTTTTTCTTTCTTTGCGATTTTTTTTGAATAACAAATACCAGATTTATTTATATCAATATATATAAAATAAAATGTAAAAAAATTAAATTAAAGAAACATTAAAAGAAAAATTAAAAAAGAAAAATTAATTACTTTTAAATAAAAATTTCTTGTAATAATATTGTTGTCATATTTTGAAAAATTTCTTTGTTTAAGTTATATTATTCTTGTCTTGTACAAATATTTAAAATTTATTTTATAAATGAATCAGAAGGTCAAAAAATCTTTACAAGTTAATAGTATTTTATAAATTCTTATACATTAAATATTATATTTATTGGTATCGATATTTTCAAACATTATCAAATGGAGTATTTAATAAAAATATTTCATAATATAAATCACATAAAATTGAAATTTTATAGTTATTAAATAATTTAATACATATTTAGAGAGTTTTAAGTAGATAAAATGGAGCTCTATGATAATAATTTAAATATTTTCATAGCCATGTAACAACAATTTAACAGTAATTTTTTTAAATTTAAATGATTTGTATGCAAGTTATTTTCATATTATAATATGAGTCTATTAAAAATATATTAATATTTATTATAAAATATTATTATAAATATAATAATATTTATTATACAATTCAGTTAAGATTTTGATTTTTAATAGTTAAATATGAATATTACATTAGCAGAAATTCAATACAAGAGATAAACGATTAAGTAAAATAATCAAATTTAGATGCTTCTAGTAGGAATAAAATCCATTTCCTTCCGTACGATTTCGTAAACTTATTTTAAAAATGATATATATTTAGTTTAGTATGAAAAGGTAAAGTAATATAATAAAATTATAGTCCTAACATACAACTGCTGTACTATTAATTTAAAATTTATTGCTATTATGAATACAATCTTTTAACTAAAGTATTTTTAAGAATTATATTATACGTATTTATATATTCTGAAACTTATTTCAAAAGAAACAGAAAACAAAATATGAAACAAAATTCCACACTTTCTGCTTATTTCTTCTACCTATTCTAGTTGGACTTGTCCTTCTCTTTTATATTTCACTAGATTTGCTAAAAACTTTTGAAAGGCAATCATGCGAAATATGAAAGACTGATAAAAAATAAAAAAAATTTGTGAAATATATGATTATATTGTAAATAAAATTTTATAGTAACATAATACAACAAGATATTGTTTAAATGTACATAAAATCATGTAGATATTTATCATATATTTAATGTTTTATATACTTTTATATTATTAATATTTTTATTTTTCTAATTATATGTACGAAGTATGTAAATACATTATATACACAATCTTGAATTTGTTTTTAAACATCGTATCTATGAAACTATAAATTAAAATCTTTATACTTACTAGTCAATATTTTTCATTTTAAAATACATGCATTAAATAAATATTTTTTTGTATGTACATTATAAATCTAAATACTAATGAATATATAAATAATAATAAATACATTACATTATCTAATTAGATAACTAATACATAATCAATCTAGATATAATCTTGAAAGTAGAATTTTTGAACCTTGCTTATAACTTCAGAAAAAATGAATATTTAAACTTGTAGCTTTGCATTACTATTATTTTTGTATTCTTTCGAGCACAGCCAAGATGTATTATTTTAAATTAAGAAATTAAATTTGACATATAGTTCATTCTTTACGTTTAACGTAATTCATAGTTGTAATTTAAACATCATGAATTTCAATATGTCACTTATTTATTTAAATATTAATCTATGAAAATTATGAAATTAAATCAGCAAATAATAATTTTGTAACATAAAAGTTGTTTAGTTTTTCTTTTATTATCCCTATTTTTGTTTTTAATACAATAAAAAACTAAAATAATTCTTTCAATTATAATTTTTCACGATGATCATGAATAAATGACTTTACATAAGACAAATGCCACCATTGCGTATAAGCAATTTTATTACATTATTAAAAGAATACATTTTGTCGATTTTATTTTTTGTTGAATTTTAATTCAAATGATTTTATTAAAATCATATAATTTATATTATTTTCAATATTCTTTGTTTACGGGTTTTCATATTGAAATTTCTGTTTATTATTAAATAACATTGTAGTAAAATTAAAATTAAATATAATTTGAATCATACTATAAATGTTCCGAAAATTTGTTGTAGTATAAAGAAAAAAAATTATCAACGCGTATTATTAAAAAATAGCAGAAAAAGCAAGTCGGAGCATTCGAGTAATGGAGAAGATGATATGACTGCCGCAAAGCAAAGGGAGGAGCTGAATTTTCTTTTATTGCGACAGACCTATAACAATGTTACTGATCTCACGAATCTTCATTGGATGTAAAGCAAGCACTCCTAGAGTCACCCGGAATTCATTTCCGTGGGATGTATTCACAGCACCCCCTGACGTAATTTCGTAACGTTATGTCAGGATCAGTCATTGTCATCTCATTTCTCTCTCTCTCTCTCTCTCTCTCTCTCTCTCTCTCTCTCTCTCTCTCTCTCCCTCTCAACATCTCTTTCGGGCTCTATTATAGTCGCTTACTTAATTTGCATTTTTTCAACTTCTAATATTCGATGAGAATATTTCTTCATTACCTTAAACGAATTAAGGATACTGTATCCATTTATTAATCAAATAACAGAGAGTACACGATATTTAGTTACTGATTATTTTTAATGAAATACTGATTACTTTTAATGGGTTCAAAAAGGTACGTCGCGTTATCGTTATGGTTTTAGTTTCCTATAATTATCGATTATTTATATATATATATATATATTTAGTTATAAATATATAATAATAGTTTTAGAATTTTACATTTGAGTTATTCTATAATATATTTTAGAATATCATAAAAGCTTCTTTAAAAATAAAATTCAAATTCATAAATCACTAACTTTCTTATCGTGATCGACGTATTCATCTACTAAAATCTTTTGACCCTACAATTACAAATAAGTATGTTGTATTTTTACTTAACAATTGATTTCTAATACTTTATATAAATTTACATTCTATTACTTTCTCTATTTCGAAAGTACTTTTGAATTGTTTAACAATATGTTTGAAACCGTACGAATTCTCTAAATAAACTTAACTTTCATGCGTAAAAACTAATAATTTTAACTTTTTAACAATTTATTTATATTTTATTATTGATTCATTAAAATAATTAATTTAAAACTTTATTTTTATTACTATTGTCGTTATTTACCGTTATGCTCAACTCTATTTTCATAATACAGTTAAGTTTAATTTATATGATTTAATTATTTTGACAATATTGTGTAACTTTTCTCTATATTCTATTTTTTTAATTTGTGGTACTACTCGTGCACGTTATTATCATATTATTCTTCATAATTTACAAACATATTTCGAATTTATATTTTATTTCAAGTAATGTTATTTGTTTATAAAGTTATAAGTTATATAATTATTTTTATTTTAACAATAACTTCATAATTTGAAATCGATAAATTAATTGACAAGATTATAACCAAACATTTGAAAAATCAAATTAAAATATGAAAGCGTAGTCATTGGTTGCGATCGATAAACTTTTACAAATTTAGATGTATCAAATAGAAAAATTGTAGGAATAAAACTAAAAGAAGAAAGAATGAGAATATATGTGTTGTACTGTAAGAGCTTACATAAGACGAGGATGCGGTGAGACAAAACTTTGAGACAGGCGGAACCGTCATCTCCAGACCGGACATGACAAAGTCCTACCATTTCTAAAGCGTATTCCCTCCAAAGACCGACGCCCTCTAACATTTTCTCTCGCTTCTTCATTACTGTTCTGGTTTCCCCTTCTCGTTGAAACGACTAGTACTCTCTCAGCCCTTACTTGCATTGTCCAGAGAGTGCGTTTTGCATATTAAAACGAACTGGTGACATTGTCGCTTTCGCTGTCGCTTTTGCTCTCTATGCGCATATCATTTGAAACGATTGCGTTATTAACAAAAAACGAAGAGGTATAACGAAATGGGCAAGTTGAAGAAAATGTATCAAAGCGTGTAATTTTTTGCATAAATAATCAATTTTTCACAACAATATGACCTCTATCTTTTTGAAAACAGTTTTTTAATTGTGTACGTTATGCTTATTTACGATAAACTTAATTCGAAATAACAATAAGCTTATGTAACTAAAGAATAAAATTAGTATATGATATTTTCGGTATAATATAGTTAAGTAAATTATACATTGTATGGGTATTATCTAATTAATCGTTATAATTTTATCGCACAAAATAAGTTTTATAGATTCATATGCAACTAGAAATAATAAATATTTAAGAATATTAAATACAATAATATTAGAAAGTACCACATTCTTATAAATTAATGTAGTAATCAAATAAAATTCTTTAATAACGTAATTTCTTAAAACTATTTTTAAGTGATCATAATTTTCATCGAAGCTTATAATTTTTGTTGATGTACGCGTATGCTAGGTATTTTAAATGTACCTTAAGTACCACAATTCGGTCTTTACGCGTGAATTTAATTTAAATGTAATATATAACCGGATATGTTTACAATATTTAATAAATTATTATCATCATAATAATAAAATATCTGAATAATTTTTAAAATTCAAAATTCATAATCAAGTAATCGTGAAAAAAATGAAATTTTATGTTAATCGATTTTTATCGTTTATTTAATATTTAACTACCGTTAACTCGATTCATATAAAAGCTTTTAAGGATTAAAATAAATCTACCCGAATATTGAGTACTTGAATAATTGTGCTTAAAAATTTAAACAATTTTAACGTCATTTTAAAAAAGCAATGATTATTAACCACTATTGTTACGAAATTATGAATTTAGATTTTTAATATAATAATATTCATAAAATTAAAATTAATATTACATTTTTTTATCGTATATTTTTATGAAATCTAATTTCAAAATTATTTTTTAGTGTAAAAATTGGTCATAAACTATAATAAAACTATAATATACATTAATATTTTAAAAAGATACAGAGAATTTTATAATTTTGCGGAATGTGCTGCGGTAAAATTTAAATATTTTTTTCTGTAATAAAATCCATGCAGTTGAATTTATCTTGCACGCAACTTATGTTTAAAAGAGAATAAATATGTTAACAAAAATGCTTGATACGAAATAACTTAAATATAATTTTATAAATAATATATCTCGCAATTAAAAATACAAATAATAGTAAACAGCAATGTGCTGACAAAATATCTGATAATGAAAAACTATGGAAAAAGTAAAATGGAAGTCAATAAGAAAGATAAAATAGAAAGAAGGAAGATAGTTTGCAGTGGAAGAAAACGTAGAAAATGTAGTATAAAATAGGAAACAGAGCGTAGCTTTGGAGGTGTGCAGTAAGAAGAAGATGGCGCAACAACTGTAACTTTTGTAATTGAGTATTGTCGTTTCTCGTCGCGTAGCTCTGCACACCTGTGTATATAATCCTGCCGCTCTTCTCTTCATTGTTTCGCAGTGGACTATTTTGGAGTAATACTCATCCATAAATTGGAATGTTTACTACCGCGCGAAGCTGGGATAAAAATAATCCTTTTTCTGGAGAGGATAAATTTTTCTATTCGTTAAAAATTCATTGTTACAACGAATCTACATACTTATTATTAGTTAGCTTTAGAATAATTTTATCCATTAAATAAGTTCAAGATTTATTTTTTATTCGCAACAGGAATTTATTCTTATAAAATAATCTAAACCACAGTAAACGATTTTTTATAAACTTTTTATAATTATATAAATTAAACTAAATCATCGAACACGGAATAAAAAAATCACGAATAGATATAATACTTGTATTTTATGTAATCGATAAGATTAAATTGTATTCTTAAAATCAGACAAGTAATGTCTTGACATGTCTTCAGTCACTATCGAGTCTTCAGTCACTTATAGAAATTATTTCTCATCTATTAATTATTATACTTTGGTATAATATTTTATACCATAATTTATCACATATTTTATTATTTTTAAATATAATTTAGTAATTTTTATTATTTTTTAAAATATTATTTTATTGTATAATATTTAAAATAAAATTTCTAATCGTGAAATTAAAAACAAATTATTTCAAGTATATGTAGGTTAAAGATGAATAGAAATCAAAAAATTGTATTATAACTTTTAATTATATTATTTACAAGTAAAACTGTCGAAAGCCTTAAAATTTATGACCAATGAAAAAGGAAAAAAAGGAAAGGAAATACTTATCAACATTTGCTGGCACAATCTGGTCCCGGAATATTTACCGAAAGGAAATTAAGAAGTCTATCAAGAGTGCAAGTGCTGAAGAGCCAATTCTACTTCTCTTACTTCTTTTTCCACGTTTTACTTGTTTTTTTTTATCTTTTATAAGAGATTAATATCTTCCGGAAGCAGTATTATACTCTTGTTATTATTCTTCATCCTTCTCATCATGTCTGTTTTATTTCCTTTATAGCTCGATTTTTTGTTTTTTTAAGTGTGAACTTGATCTCTCTATTTCTATATATTTCTTTTTCTTTGATTCTTTACTTAATGGAGAAATGTAGTTAAAGAAGCTATACAGTTAAATTCTACAAAGAACAGAATATGAAATAGTATTTTCTAGAAATATGCTTATAAGAAATATAAATACAAATTGCTATATTTTAATATTATGTAACATAAAATACTTTTTATTCAATTAATTAGTTAATTATTTAACCCTCTTTAAGTTTATAATCATAGGTCAGCGTTCAGGTTTGAATTTAAGAACAAAAAATTGTGAATATGAACATAAATTATCTCGAAAATACTTTTAATAAAATTAATTCTAAAAAGGCAATTTATTAATTTTATAGGCTTAAATAAAATATATTAGTTTATTTTTCTTAGTATATAATATTAATTTTGTATTAAATAAGCTGTAAAAAAAGAGATTATGAATGTTCAAGGAATTTTACTTTGTAATGTTTTTTAACTTATTATGTCTTTTTGAATAATTATATATTTAATTGTTCATTTGAAAAATTATATGAATAAAAATATTTTTTATAATTAAAATTAAGAATTAGTTCATAATTTACAAAGTAAAGTTGAATTCCGTTTTTATTATTTAAGTCAAATGGTAATTAAATTAGAACTCTATGCATTTTTTCAAATTATATAATTTTCTATAATTTGAATGCAGTTTATTGACAAAGCTTTTAATTCGATAAATAATTTTATAAATGAAATCTAAATTAATATTAAATCTCATGATTTAATATGAAATTAGTAATGCTTCACATTTCATTCTAATACTATAAAATAAAAAATTTTTCTTATCTTTTCATCTATAACATTATTATTTCTTTCATGTTAAAATTGTAATTTTAAATAATTTAATTTAATTTTGTATAATTAAAATATAATCTAATATAATTTTTTATATAAATATAATACATGAAAAAAATTCGTAACTAATTAATATAATATTTTAAAAACAGCTCTTATGAGTAATATTTACTTCTGCAATAATAAAGTATTATATAATTTAAACTCTGCACCCATCATCTCTTATAATCTATTTTTATAATCGTCAATTCTTTTCATTTATAAAATTGCTCTCTCTCTCCCCCCTTCTACTTTTTCTTTTTCTTTTGTATCTATTTCCATTTCTTTTCGTTTCCTTTTTAAAAGTTTTCAATGTTTTAAAATCAGTTGAATTTAGAAAAGCGGTTAGCGATCCGAGGTTCGATAAAAAGTAATGAAATGAGAGAATGAAAGAAAATCATAGGAAAAATTTGAAGTCAGGGGATAGATCAATTATTTTTTAAACCATAAAAAAATTAAAAAGAAGATATAGAAGAATATATATGAAACGTAAAATTATGCTATAAAGTCTAAGTGTAATTTTAAAATAGAATTAGAGGTAAAACTAATAAGAATAGTAAGTATTAGAAAATATAATAAAATATTATTCATTATGAATGTTGGTACGAAGGCTACTTTTTGTAAAATGGTAAAAATAATATTCATTAATAAAACTCTGAAAATACATAATAATATTAGAGTATGTTAAAAATGAATGTATTTATTTAATTAATCTATTGATTATATAAAATATTTTTGTATTTTATCATACAGAAGAAATTTTAGATTATACCTGAAGTATCAATGAATAATCATTTATAGAAAAATTGAAATTTTTATAAAGTCTAATTAGTTTATTATATATTATTTTATATACATAAATTTTTTTAATTTATTTCTAAAAAATGATGATAATTTAAGGAGTATTTTAACTTATTATTTCAAGAATATTTATTTATAAATTATTGAGAATAATTACTTTTTATAATATCATCTATGTAAACTTAGCCATGTAACTTAAGTTTGCCTTTATATTAAAATCGAAACTTAAATTAATATAAATTTCATATAAAAATGTAGTATAACACTGATAAAATATCTGCTTTATTCTGTATTATTTAAATTTAGGTTTAGTTATTTACATTTATAAACTTGAATTTTTTTAATTAAACATTTTCTAAATTAAAAAATTATATACAGTTTTATGATATAAATAATTTTAACAAATTATATAATTATAATGGACTTATTATGAATAGAAATTTTATATCGATACAACATTCTTCGATAAAGTATTTCAATTACAGTTGTTCATTTTAATCTTGGTTAAAGAGAAAATTATAGAAATCTGAAATTTCTATATTTGAGGGTAAAAACGTTTTATGGAGATACAATGTGGATATATCACAAAAAGATAAAAAAGAGAAATACCGAAAAAATACGAAAAAATGTTGGTGGCTTACGTAACTATATATCATTAAGGATATAAAAAAAAATATATATATAAACAAATAAAAAAGACTTCTGAGTAAATAGACATATAACAAACAAAAAATTAATTGATAATTATATAATTAAAAAATTAAACTCATAAATTAAACGACTTTGTAATTAATGCTTAAATATGTTTAAAATTTTAATAATTGAATATATTGATATGTAAATAAATTTAAATAAATATAAATTTCTAATTTTCTATATTTATTACAATATTCCCGTTTCCTCTCCCACACCCACACACATACATAAAAAATCATAAACATAGAATGTATAGTTTTTTAATTATTCCCATTTTTTGTATGTAAATAAAACTCCAAAATTCTTACGAAAAAAAATTTTGTTCTTCCATAATATATACTCACAAACAATAACAAAAATTTTAAATTAAAACAAAAGTAGAAAAAAAAATATGTTAGACTCTAATCGCTGTATGTAACAGCATATTAGTCATAAATAATTTATTATATTAAATCATTGTTTATTATGATTGTAAAACCACTATATTATATTTATTGGATTTATATATATATATATATATATATAAACATTAATAATAATATAAAAGATAAATGTAAATGAGTGAGAAGAAGAAACAAATTTGAGCTTGTCTCATGAAGCATTATTGTCAGAATGGGAGTTTTAAGTATCCGAACGATCGATTCTGAAAAATCTCTGAAGGTTCATTAGATTATACATTTCCTTCGGTGTCTTATTTCAATGGATGTACAAATATAATCACTCCCAGTAGCCAACTTTATCTTTAGCTATATGGGGGTGTAAATCGACGGCAATGAACTACAAGCCGTACACCATGGTCTCGTAAAACTTTCAGTTGCGGTATACTAACAACAGTGGTTACTTTTAAATAAATTCTTTGACAGGGGCGTCGAGAAGAAAATTAATGGATGAGGATTACGAGTCATAGATGTTGAATTTTAAAGAAGTTCTTAATGTAGCAACGGCAAGCGAAAACTTATGTGAATATTACCGAGCTTACAGTTTTTTAATGTAGAAAATTTCGAAATATCCAAGCATTTCGCCAATAAATGACGATATATGGCAATTGCTTTATATTTATAACGATGTAAGAAAGTTATTTTGTAAGAGAAATTTGTGAAATTTGTAAAATTTCTCGTTAAATCTAGTAAACTCCGAATACTTTTATTCATGCTTAAGGAAATATGAAATAAATAACATAAGTTTAAATAGATTTTCAGAAAATATTACATAGCGTTTTTAAAGTTTTAGAATTTCTTTTACGAGACTAAAAATTTTATCACGATAATAAAAGTTTCAAATTGCTTTCGAATTAATACTATTAAATTAATGGTATATTAAATTTATTTTTCTGTAATTATTGCATTAAATTATTTTTAATTGAGGAATGTTTATAAATATGTAAATTAAATACATAAAATAAATTTTTATGTAGGTTAAAGTAATTTATTTTATATGAAATCAATTTTATATGAATACTAGTTATTTATTACCTTTACATTTATGTTAAAAATAAATAAAATATATTTCCGAAACTATAATGTAAATTGTATTTATATGCAATGAAAAATCTTCAAAATTAAATACAAAATGTAAAAAATATTTTACAATGATTATTATAAATCTTTCAATATTTTTCTTAATTCCCTTTATCGGAGTATAAAACTGGAGTGTTTATATTCTAATCCGAGTAATAGTTTAGAGTAGTTCATGACTTTTTATATCATTTAAAATTTTAACTGAAAATTAGTTCATCATTCATATAATTATTATCTATGATTTATAAAAATATTTAAAATATTACATATACTAACAATTTTTAATTTAAATCAAGTTTTGAAAACGAAAGTTTCGCACATTAATTCATTCTTTAAAGTCAAATAACAAAGTTTTTTAGAATATCTTCACTACACAAAAAAATTAAAATATAATAAAATAGCATAGATAAAAGAAAAAGATACCTTTAAATGATTCGTTTAAATTTTTCATTAAATATAAGCTATACTACAGTGTAAGCTGGTAGAAACTGATGCAAACGATTGAAATGGATATATATATACATATGCTTGATTCGTATATATTCTTAATATTCTTTCTCTCTTCTCTTATAATTCTGTTTTTTCTTTTTTGCGTTATTTATCATGAATGTTATTTATCATGAATTTAAGACTTATAAATGAGTACAATTCGTATTAAAATACAGTACCGAAAAGAGATAAAATTACGAAAAAAGATAAAAAAGATAAAGAAGAATAAAATTGACAAAAATATTATTGTAACCTAATGTTTAGATTTTATAATTATAAATTATAAAGAATCTTAATAAATATCATAGTAACACATTTTTGAGATTTTTGTGAAATTGAAAAATTTTATAAAAATCAGTATCAATAATTTTTTAAATAAGTTAGTCTTAGATATTAAAAAATTATAATGCATACTTTTTAACAAATGCTATTAAAAATTCTATATATAAAAAAATTTTAAATTAAATTTTAAATTTATATTATTGTATTTAAATATCAAAATGTTTTCAAATAAAAAATATGGTCATTTTGCGTAAGAAAATGTGAACTATCTGGAGAATTTTTTAAATTTCAACTTTTATATTGAATAAAAAATATTGATCAAATATAATTGGTTAAAATTTTTGATATATATATAATACGTCAGTACATAAATCAAATGTACAGTTTTTAATTATACCCATTTTGTGTGTACAAATAAAACTCCAAAATTGTTATAAAAAGAATTTATTCTTCCATAACAAATTCGCACAAACAATAAAAGATCCTAATTAAAACAAAAATAAGAAATAATCTGTAAGACTGCGATCGCTGTATATAACAGCATATTAGTAATTTATTATATTAAATCATGGTTTATTATGATTGTAAAACAATATATTGTATTTGTTGGATGTAAATAAATAAACATTAATAATAACATCTGTATATACATATAAACTTGCTTCTCCAACTTTGGTAAATAAAATATTCTAGGTAAATTTAATCAATCTATTTTATTCCTAAGTTCTTTCTCGGAGATAAGATTTTATATAAATAGGCCTATGAAATTCCCTTAATTATTTCGATTTGTTAGAAAGTATTCATTTTCCTTAGATTAGTAAAATCAACTTATTTAGAATTTGGTAAGGGATAGTCTTTTATAATATTGATCAATCGATAAAAATGTATTTAGTTGAAACTTCATCGGTATTATATGAATAATGGTCGGATAAAAATGATCTTTTTGCTTATTTATCATGTATGCGTGCTCGTCAATCTCAGGCTTTCGCACTTTAATTAATTAGAGCCCAAGCTGAGTGGATCATATACATGTGGATAATGTCGAAGCGGTAGCATACGCATGAACGCGGTTCAAAGTAAAAGAGTGAAAAGATAGTAGATTTCATGATACTTCATTTACGTTCTCATCATTTACTCTTTGTCTGATCCTCTTCCTTCATTCCTGGCTGTCTCATTTTTTTCCTTGTTTCTTGTTCGTTTGTCTATCGTTTTATTTTCATTCGTACATAAAAGAAAATACTCAGATAAGCTATATAAAATGATTTCTTACTTCAATATTGGTAAAAATACTATTGTACAGATACATGCACATTGAATTCCTATTTTATTTAAACGTTTGTGCATAAGAGTAATTAAACAGTCTGTACAACTAAGTGTATGATATTTGTTCTTGTCAAGACAGAGATCTATAGAAATATATTCAGTATTATACATCGAACTATTACAGAGATAGTATTATTAACTCATACAAATCAATACTATTTTTTCATTTCAAAATAGAACCTCCTCGATTTTTGAAACAAGTAAGAATTTTCAGATTTTTTTAGTGATCTAAAAATTTTTCAAACGATATCTTTTAATTACAAGCGATTTTTAAAAACTGTTTTATATATATCATATAAACAAAAGTATTTACGTTGTTTCGAAGTTCAAATTAGAACTTCGTGTATAAAACATCGAGTGTAGTTAATATAATTAATTAAATTTGTTAAACTATATTTTGCAGTTACAACCATATGATAGAGTATGTTTTCATATTCATTGACCTTTATTTTTATTAATACTCAACTTATAAAGAAATATTTATTCCTGATTTCATAGTATTAAATTATAATTTTATTGCAATTTATTTGAACATATTTTATGTATTATAAATAAAAATTCAAAATTATAGAGTAAAGAAATCTATAAAAATTTAGATTTTAAAATATCTATTTATTTAATAAAATTAATGAACTGTTACGTTTGTTTACTAAACTAAAAAATAAATAGTAAATAAAACTTCAATATAACGAATCTATTTTAAATAAAAATATTACGTGCTTTAGAAAATTGATCAAAGCTGTTTTCATAAAATAATTTACTTTTCAACTGATCAAAGTGTTGATCTTCTAAAAGAACGACAACGTAAATCTCTATTGAAACAATCATAATAGAATCAAAGAAAAGTTTGGACCTTTCTTTTTACTCGTTAAATTTAATAATCTACTCCAACAAAAAGCGATATAAGAATCGTTTGAAAAGAAAACAATGTTACGGCTTCTTCAAGCTCTTAAAAGAGTACTAGTAATCAAACTAAAAAATTTCCGTGCACCGTATGCAGTAAAAGAAAATGAAAGAAATAATATAGTAGATCGCTAGCAACGACGCCTCTTAAAAGCTTATTTTCGCGCTACAGAGAAACCAAAGGAAAAGCGAATAGTAGAGAAGCAGAGCGAGATAGGTAAAGATGTAGGGAACAGAATAGAGTAGGAGAGAGAGAGAGAGAGAGAGAGAGTGTGTGTAAGAAAGAGTTAGGGGTGTATATATACACATTCCCGCGTAATACCGCGGCGACGATATCGTAAAATAGTCTCCGCTATATACGTCTGGCGAAAGTAGTAAGCGAGATGGTGTAACCGCCCGTGAGAAAGCCAGGTTAAGCCTCTAGGCGAAATCACACGCTTGCCGTTGCTTCATTACTTTTTCTCTACCTTCGTCAATCGCGACGTGCACATTTTACCTTCTTCCAAGACGTTTCCTGGCCATTATTTTGTTTAATCACCGACAGTCGTTTCTACTTGGTTTATTTAGGAAAATACAGGGATTTTCTTAATTATTTTTCATGCTACGATTCGTCGTTATTTCGAATTTAAAGGCTATTTAAACAAAAAGAAGAAAAAAGACAATAGATTTACGTTTCGTCGATAAGTTCTAAGGAAATAGTAAGTTATATATTGTTATGTAAAGTAATTATTTTTTTCTCTCTATGGAATAAATTTGTAGAATCACACTGCCTCGTTTAGAATTTTCAAAATTCAAATTGTAATTTATTCTGCAATGTAACATTCCTCGTCTAATTTTATAAATAGTTTTTTCAAATTAGTTTTATTTTTACAGTTAAATAAACTTATAATAAAATTTATTAATATTCATCTTATAAGTAAATTTTATCGATTTAGTTAAAATATAAATTTTCTTTTCTTTCAAATGAATTATGAATTAAAAACGTTGCTTCAATTTTTTATTTACTTAGGCCTATGCAATCTCTCATTTACTTTTTTATTTTTGACTTTGTACATTTTTTATTTGAATATTCTTATGCGTTGTTTTTCTAAAAAATACAATATTATTTAAATAAACGTATAATGAATTTTATTTATAATACCATTACAGTAATTTTGAACCAAATAATTTAAAAACGTTAAAATAAAAATAATTAAAAAATTATAATCTTCGAACTCTTCTTATAAAAAAAAACGTTCTTCAAATATAATTAGCATTTTTAAAATAATGAACTCAGATTTTAAATGAAATTTCTTTAATATCAAACATTTTAACCCGGCACAATACATCTTTTCTCGCAGTTACATTTCCTTTTTGCAAGGTATCATTACGTAGGCAGTCGATAACGTTGATCGAGAATAGTGAAAAGGAACAGGAGGCCGAAGGCGTGAAAGCGATAATTCCACATACATCGTGTAGCCTAAGTAAACTTTCGTTCTTTGACTGCATCGAAATGAGTTTCGAAGTCATGCCAAGACACTGTTCGTATTCTCGTTTTGGTACCCTACTCTGCAGTATAATATTGGACTGACGAGGCGTTGGTGATATTGGTAGTGTCCACGAGGCTGATCCTTCTCTATTCGATGCGATAAGCTTTTGGGCTTGTAAGAAACGCCGGAGATTTTGAAGGAACGTAACAAAGGCGTATGCGGAACTCCCAAAACGATTGCTTCTTAATGAAAAAAGTACGAGAATAAAGAAGAAATAAATAAAATTCGCTTCTTTGTAGTAAGGATGAACAGTCATACTATACCTTAAGGTTAAAGTATAAGCTTTATGTAGATTAACGAGCTTTTAAATCTATTACCGGTATGTGAAATTCTAGAGATTTAGCTAAGACTTTTTAAATTTCATCGAATTCCCAAATCTCTCGTTTTATTGTTATTCGTATTGTATTTTATAAAACTAAATATATCTATAATAATTTATACACAATGTTAGTCTGTTCTTAATCGTTTTCCGATTTTGTGAAATTATATTGTATGCCCATTCAACTTGTACCTATAGATTAGTAAAAATATTTACGAAGTTTTAAAAAAAATTACCTTTTATAATTGAAATTTGTTATTATTTAAGATTTGTTATAGTAATGTAAATCACTATTATTTATTAAATATATAGATGTTTAATATTTTATAATTTGTACTTTTCTATTGTTTATCAAGTAATAATTTTAATTAAGTAACTTTTTTGAAAATTATTATAAAACCTAAGATAAACAATTAATAAATAAAATTAAAACTTAAAATTCTATGATTAATGAGATATATTATACCATATAAGATATAGCATAGCTCTTGAAATTTTTATAATAATAAGTTATTTAATATTTCTTAATTCTATCTTTTAAACTGAGCCTCTGGTACAGTTATGTGTCTCACCTACATTAGTTGACTTCCTTTTCTTGTAATTGCACTTTTAGTACTTGCTGATATATCTACATATATTTTTAAGCAGGTCATCACGTTTTCTTTCTTCTTTATCAGTCAAGTAATTCGGAATCGTCTCGGATTTTCTTTATTTTCTTTTTGAACGAATAAAGGCTCACCGAATGATTCTTTGCGACAAAAGAATCTCATGCGTAATTATAAGCATTTTTAGAGTGTAATGTAAAATTTCTGGCCAATGAAGAAAGTATACCATGCAAAAACAAAAGTAATAAGCGAAAAGTTAAAAGGAATAAAGTTGCATTGTCCTCATTTTAAAAGCAATCGCTGCTTTTATGATTCCCAAGGTAGGGCAGATAAGACTAAAAAAGAGAAGGAATTCGATACATAATAAGAGTACGAGAGCAAAGTCGATATCAGATTTTAGTTTGAGTGCTTTATTTATTATTCTAGGATAGCATTATTTTATGTTAATTAAAAGCTCATAATTACGAATTTATTGGGAAGTTAATCAGTGTTAAAAAGTCCTGTGTCTGCATTTATCGTTATAAATATTACCTATATTTTATTATAGTTAATACTTATCGTTAATTTATTGTTATCGAATTAAATTTTAGATATTTACGTTTATTCAATTTTCGCAAATATATAGAATACTACTAAATAATAACCAATAATACTTGCTTAGTGTAGAAATTAATTTATGGAACATAGTTTTCCAAATATAATAATTTAGAATCTTCTTATAAATTAATTAATGAATTTTTAAAATATCACTTTTTATACACAATATTAGCGATACTTTCATTAAAAGAAAAAACGATATTTATAAAATATGAAGCTTTGTTTGTAAACATATAAATTTTACTTAAGATATATATTCTCATATTATTCTTTTTTCAATATTCATATTGTAATTTCATTTATATTATTCTCGAAAAGAAGTTATAGTAACTAAATTCAATAATGCTATATATTTGATTATTTTTTAATAGAAATATTCAAGCATCGCTGAAATTTATTTAGGCTTATTTTAAAAGATGTTAGTTGAGCATAAATTTAAGGGTATAAAATCAACCATAAATTTTTTATATTGCAAAACGTAGTATATGTTAAAATTTTCATAACTAAAGTTTTTTAATTTAGAAATTTAAATCAATGTAATTTATTTTCGAAATTATTCAATTTTAAACCTTCGTATATTTTCTTATAAAATAATTCAATCTCTAACTTGATTATTAATTTGTTATTAATTCAAAATATCGAAACAAATTTTTCTACGAATTAATGAGTTGATGTATTTTTTTATTCATGATTTTCGAATAATATCGAAAGCACTATATCTCGATAAATTTGATTATTTCATAACAAGATTATGTATCCGATGTATTAACATTACATGAAATATAGACAGTTTGATTTCTCCCTAGAAAACATAATTAAAATACTCGTCTCCGAATTCTTCAAAACGCATCATAGAAAAAATAATAATAATGAAAAAAGAAAATAAATAAAGGAAGGAAAAAATTTGAGGCTTGTACCAGTTCAAATTGAGAGAACGAGTCCGGCTTCGAGCGATTTTCTTCCGGCGCTCGTTCTCTCGCCTCTTTTCATCTTTGCACGAGAACTGCTTTCATTCGCCCCTTGGCACTCGTTCATTCGGTCAGAGCACGATAATCCTTGCCACGTCTCTCCTCTATTCTTCTTCACTGGCTTTATTGAGAATGTCATCATTCTTTTCCAACCCTTTATCTACAGTTTTGTTTTTTTAAACTCTTACTTTTGGTGTACTTTCTTTTTTTCGATAGAAGCAATGGACTTAAATGTTCGAAACGCACTAGATGTGCGATAAAAGGCCTCGGCGTACAATAATCGATGATGTACGTATTGTAATATTGCAATCATCTTTCATGTTGTTAAAATGTTATGCGACGCAGCAACGAAAGAAAGGTCGAAAAAAAGATCGAGGTAAGTAGGCTGATTCTGATTTATATCTATGCTGTTTTTCTACAATAAAGAGCAGTTTATTGTATGTCGAAATATCACAAATAAAAATATCGTGGAAAAAACAATTTTTAATAAACGGGTAAATTGTCCGTAGATAAATAATATTTATATTGACTTTTTTATCTTGAACAATATTTTATTGTCATTTATTATAAACTTATAAATATCTAAAATTGCTCGATATATTTTTGAATAATCAAATTACTTAATCATTTAGTTATATATTTTTTTGAATGATTAGGATATTACGAATAATAATTTTAGTATATTCAAATATTAAACTAAAATGTATACAAAATTTGATATTGTTATATATGTATAAATGATTTTCTATTACAGCTATTAAATTTAACATACATAATTTAAGGCATCTACATTTTTTATAGTTATTTTTTACATATATATAAATAGCTTTCTATAAATATTACATGTGTTTTTAAAAATTATAATGTACGGAAAAATAGAATATCTTAATTTATATTTAAAGTTTTATATTTTAAAAATAATATTAATTTTTAAAACTTTAATATATTTTACAACTGAAATGTTTACTTACAATATACGAAGAATATATATATTTCTCTGGTGAATACATACCTGAAAAATAAAAAATAAGAACTATATTCAAACGACTAAATCAATCGATTTTTCATTTATTATAAATATTTATATAAACAGCGATACAAATTTTATTTTTAATAAGTAATTATTATTAAAGATAAACTTATTTAAGATAAAGTTTTTAATTTAAATAGTTATTATTTGAAATAATTTTTAAAAGGTCGATATATTTCGTATCTTTTATATTGTATTTATATACCTATAAAGTCTCATTAGACGTCTTCTGATTATTATTGCTGTTCGAAAGAATTATAGAAATGTTATTGTTTGAATATTTTACTCAAAATTTACAATCGTTACTTTAATATAACTTGAAGCTTTTTATTACGCTAAATGAAAATAAGCAGTTGTCTAATCAATCGTAACAAAAATTTACAAGTAATGTGCAGCTAATTAAAAATTTTGGATTATATAACTTATTGTACGCTTTAAATTGGATATTGGAATAATTATTCAATTCTCTGAATTAAGAATAAAAACTTTAAATTAGAATAATTATATAGAATAAACGAAAATTAATTTTAATAATTACCAATACTAATATAATGTATAAAAATTTCAAAAACCGGAAAAAAAATCCTGCATTAAATTTTTAAGAATTTAATCTGTTTATATCTTCACATAATTCTTATAAGTATGATGTAATTATTTTTATAATAAATTACAAATATTAAAGTATTTCAATTTTGAAACAGAAAATATTTATATATTTTTTCAAACTTATTAAAAAATAATGTATTACAAAGTTTCAGAATCGACAAGTACAATATTATCATTCTTATAATAAATATTTTCAATAATCGATATAGGATTGATTAAATAATTTATAATATTATTCAGCAATGGATTCTGTGAAAATTATAAATGTAGTTATACAAATATGAAATAACTTAGTATTATGTAGTTTAATAAAAAGTTCTTTAAAGGTTGTTACCAAATTCGTATTATTTACCTTACTTATTAAATTATATTAAATTTTAAAACTTGCCGAGTTAAAACTTAAAAACTTTAATCTCACAATTTACAAGCTAATAGTGTAAATAAATAATAAATTATTTAGAGAAAATATTTAAAAGTTTTATTACTTCTACTTCACTTTTTATTTAAGTTTAATTGACAATGTGAATTAAAAAAATATTTTTTCACTCCATACCAAACTCGTCAATTATTAAAATTTCTATAAAAATAAACAAATATACATAATTATATACGATATTCATTTCGGATATCAATCTTTTGTAAACGAGTCGAAGGGTATGTATCATAAATAAGGTTACACGTGACCGTAACTATATTCTCAAGGGTTAAATAATTTTGTAGAGATAATGCGTGGTATGTGACTTTAATTCAACAATTTCAGAAGATGTTATAAAATACTGAAAGCCTTACGAATCAATACAGTAAAATCTCGAAGCGTACGACTAATGCATTCATTAATTTCGAAGTAAAGTTCCGACAAGAATTGATAAGTCCCATTATTTCAAAAGATTCAAGACAGAATTACATACCATTCGGTATATTTTGAAAGTAAACAAGGGTTCAAAGAATTTGAGAGTATCATACTTTTAAAATTATTTTGAAATAATGTTATGGCAGATATTATATAGTAATAATTATATTCTTTTATCAAATCTTAAAACAAAATTTATATTTTATTTTTTTTATTTATCCAACCAATGCTTAATTGTTCAACTATTCTAAAAGCCGTAATAATTTGTAAGACAATTCAGGTAATCATTATAAAATATCGATGTGAAAAACAATCTCACTCTAAAATTTTGTATAAGATTTCTATCGCATATCCGTTCTTCTTTTACAACGATAAAAAGATTAAAATAAATTGAGTTAATGATTTTTTATAATGTTGTAAATGTGACGATCGTACCACCAAGTTAAACTTGGGTTAAACGAGAGAAATACACATAGATTTACGAGCAATATAGTTGGAGAATCATGAGAATTCGAGCGTTTTAATGAGTTTATTAGCGTCAAGTACAATCTAGGAACTAACTGCTTGTAGCAGAGGTGCATGGATGAGAATACAGCGATCGGCCTCCGTAATTCTGGGCACATGTATAACTTTTGTCTCACTTGCTCCCGCGCGTAAAGCCGCTCTAACCAATAAACTATCCTACGAGGCCGAAAACAGGATTAGGCCAGTACGTACATCCTCGATAATACCTTGCGACTGACGGGACGTCGATAAAATATCGTTGCTGCTCCGATGATCGCGCTAAGTGGAAGGGGTTCGGGTGCGAGGTAACCGCGACGAGAAATCGCCGACTGAATTTTACCTTTTACGCTCCGGCGCTGATGGAATCGCCGCCGAAGTTTTCTTGTGCTTCTCGACAGATTTTCCAATAGATAACGGAGTGACATCTCCTGGCACCAACTTTCATTTTGCGATGCATCTACTTGGCATCTGCGTAAGATCCATCTGTACGATTGGCAGTTCCATCCAAGTATTTTTTAATAGTTTTATAGCTTGGAGGATTTTTAGGCATTTTTCCCTCTACTTTTTTCAAATATTTTTTACGAGACGTAATAGTTTTTTAATTAATAAGCTTTGAGACTTTATGCATAAGCAACTGTACGGCATCAAAGATGGATGTTTTTTCCCAATGTTATATATTTCTTTTTGCTGTAGGATGTGAAATTTAATACGCATTTCAGTATTTACGTATAAATCACGTTTTCGAGGATAGATATATTTCACTGATAAAGTCTGAACAATTTATTTTATTATATTCACGAAAACAAATATAGAACAATTTATTTTTGTAAATATTTATTAGTACAAATTAGAAAAGCATACAAAAATTAAGTATTTATTAATTTTTATATTGGTTTCTGGTTACATAAATATGTTACAATACATAGTTTTTTAAATAATTTATTAAAAATTAAAAAAGCTTTAAATATATTGTATTTTATTACAAAACTAGTAATCCCTTTAAATAATAATTATTATTTTTATATAGAATTTTTATTCCTTAATTTAAAAAATATATAAAAGAGATACCAAGACCATTGATATGTATATTTTAAGGAATTTCTAAAATTTAATTTATAATCTAATTCTAAGCTCAAATCATCGGAAAAATCTGTTGGTTTTTTAATTTTTTACATTTGCTGAGCAAAATACAACTATTCTTTTTTCGAATTATAATGTATCTTTTCTTATGTAAATAAATTATTAATTTATTTAGTTTAAAAAATAAAATATTATAAATATAAAATATTTAATTCATTCTTTCACTTTAGAGCTAGTATATTATGTAATAGCAATAATAAAAAAATTTTAATTGAAAATATTTTATTATGTAAATATTAATTTTTATTAAATTATTTATCGTTCATTTAAAATGCTAAATAGTTTTTGTCGATCATTATTATTTTAAATTTAGGATTTAGGTATTTCCAAAAATTTTATAAAACATAATTATTGTCAATTATGCATATATTTGTATACATTTATTATATTTTTATGCAACATTTGTTAGTTTTAAAATTAAAAATTGATTTTTAATTATTTTTATAATTTTTATAAAAGTATATAAAATTTTGTCTTAATTTAAATTATTTACTATTGTTTTGATTGTTTGAAATGATTTTTTAAAATAAAAATTACAATATATAAATATATATACATCATAAACTTGAGAATTTTTATAAATGGAATTTTTTCTTCGTACTCAACAGATAAGTTATCGTATAATGTAGTTATAAAGTTACAATAGTTTTAAATGAAAATATTGGTTTATTACCGTTGAAAAATTGTAAAGAGTAAAGTCTTTTATATTTCGATAACTTATGAATGATTTCATGAGATTACGAGTTTGTATTTTAAAAAATACTTTAATTATTCTTTTTAAAGTTAATCTGCACAAATTAGTAACTATGTATATTCATATTTCAGAATAAATTTATTCAAAATCTTATTTTTATTAATAAGGAATATTATTCTTCATTATTTACTTAACTTTCTGACTCTTTCTTATTCTTCTTACCAACAGCTGTATTTAACGTAATAAAAAATGTGATTTTCTTAATTTGCAACAGATTTTTTCATAAATATATTATAAGAAATGAATTTATCTTTATTAAATGTGACAAATTAGTTGCATTTAATAGACTAATTTAATATTTAAATAGTGTACTTGAAACAGAATTTTTATGTAAGGGATATTGAATTAAATTGAGACTATAAATATCTGATTTATGATGGTCGTAAAATAAGATACTGAAGGTGAAAACATAAAAATTCACAAGATACTTTATATAAAAGCAAAGAAATAACAAGGAAATTGTTTACATGAATAATCACGTTTTCCGAGCGTTCGCAGTATCTTCCGGCTTTCAACGTTCGTTATTATATGAATATTTTAATTTATAGGCTTTTAATATATAATACTATGCATCAGGTATAAGATTCGAAATCGAAGGTCCAGGCGATGCATATGTGGCACGCGTACGTGACGAGGAACGGTATGGTATATAAATAGAGAAAGGAGTACCCCATCGTTGTAGGTAGGTTGCGCCATGCTGGTCCAGAACCTGTCAGTGTATCACTCGATTATTTGCTAGGGGTTACGTATGTATGTAGGTAGCGTGTGCATCTGCATCCCCAACTTCGCCTCCTCGACCAGTCCTTGCAATTCAGTGGCACCTTCGTCCTCTCCCCCATGCAGGTACCGGCTTCTCTTGATTCCCTCTGCTCCTACCACCCCATCATCCCGATATTGGCTTTGCGGAAAACGTGCCCCTAGGGTGCACACATAGGAGTTAATGTGATCCACGCGCGGAATATACATTGCGTGTGAGGAGGAAATTCCCGAGTGTGAGAATGAGAAAGATACAGCCAAAGTACCATTACTGCCAAGCTCATGTATGTAACATGGCTCGTTATTATAGTTGTATACTATATAAGCGTAATCCTTAATATGGTTCGAGGTGTAAAAGACAAAAAATGTTTTCTATACTTTTATATGAGTTTTATTGTAAGCAATATTTCGGATAGGTACACCTTTATTTATATTTAGATATATGTTTACAAATTTAATTGTAAGGCGTATATATAAGCTTTTATGCTTAAGAGAGCCGTTACGTAAATAAAATAATACGAAAGATAAATAAAAAGTTTGCGTTCTTTTATTATATATAACGATACACGTATAAGTACTTCTAAATATTTAAGCGAAAAGTGAAATAATTTTAAACGATTGGTAATCGTGTAAGTTTGATCATTTGTTTATCCCGTGTATTGTTTATTTTTAATAACTAAACAAAGATAGAGTTATGATTTATGAAAATAATTAAATAATTAAAATCTTTATTTATTTTCAGATACAAAAATGTCATTCAAAAATTTTCTCAGAAATACGTGATTATTTGTGCGTATATGTAATAAAGCTATGTATATATAAATATATATCTTTGGAATTGCATGGGTATAACAGTAAAACCATTGTAATATGCGCATTATCATTAACTATGAATGAGCCTATGATATAAAAAATCTTTTACTTGTATATTCGTTAATATTTCTTACAATTACATTTTCATATAGTAAATGTGCATGGTCAGGATACCTATACAATGTTCCTCTTGATATATTTGTACACATATGACGAAAAAAAAATGAGACAGTTCATAAATATAACTAGAAGGCGCCTACGATGCAGGGAACTAAACAGTCAAAGTTAAGTAGGTTAACGGCAACAGTTATTGATGCGTTTATGTGTTCACCTCTTTGCGCATATGAAGTCTTGCGAGTGTTTTTAAATATATACGTTCGTGTGATTTTACATGAGTGTACATACTTGTACTTATAGGATTCATAAAACATTTGTTATTATGCTTATTTTGAGCTTCGCATTACTCGTATTGGATTTATAAACGCTGAATTAATACCAAGGCGCTGCATTTCTGTATTAAATATTCGTTTTATTCACGATTATTTACAATATATATTACTTATAGCACAAGCACTATAAAAAATTATAAAACTGTTTTTTTCACTTGTCATTCGAAAAGGTAATACAATTGTAGTATTTATAAAATATACGCAATTATTGTAACATATATGACAACATAAAAATCTAATAGTTTATATAATATTCTAGAAAAATTCTTCATTCTGATGTTCAACTTCAGAATCATCTTCAAAAGTCGTCTGTATATTTGAACGTTATTTGATTTTTAAGTATATTTATAATATTAGTTTATGAATATTTCAATAAAAATATTTCCTATATTTCTATTTATTTCTATACGTAATAAATATTTGTAGATTTTACTAAATATAATAATAAAATACAAAATTCTCACAAATATAGTGTATATATATGCAGTATATATTCTAAAACCATTTTAATTATTTAATAAAAACTCTATACTACAGTTTCATTTTTTATTGTTCATAAGTAGATATTATATGTAAATAACTTTATTAATGCAATTTATAGTTTCGTATAAAAACAAGGTTAGTAAATTTTATTTTGTAATTATATGGAAGTTTTATATATATTTTATGTATAAATATATATTATTTAAAAATTCTTGTGTCAAAAGTTAATAAAATATTTCTGTAAATGAAAATAGAACATGCATTTTTTACTTCTTTTGTTTATATAAAAGTAGTATTATAATTAATGAAATACTTAATATGAGCAATTTAAATACAATTCTTCATTAAAACAGATTTTATTACTTATAGAGTTACTTTTTCAGTACGTTATAATTAAATATTATTTTAAATTAGACATTTTAATTATTTTTAGACTTAGAAGTCTAATTTGAAAGTAGAGATTGAATATTAATCATGAAGATAATTTAAGTAAAAACTATTAATAATGAAGAATATTTATCGAATTTATCGCTATTTAATTTTAAAGATTCCATAAATGCTAATTTTATTAATGATTGTAGGTGGTTGATCAAAATTAATAATAACTATGTTATGAGATAGTTTTAAATAGAGCTTCAATACATTTGAAATTTGCTAATTTATTGCACATATGAAACATATTTTGTATGTTAGAATTTTAGTAACATAGTTAATATATTATGTTTCTTTATTCTAAAATTTTTTAATTTTTCAAGATTTTCAAAGTATTTTTAATATTTTTATTGTTTTAAAAGAATTCTATGGTATGCAATAAGTGTACATAGTTTAAAGATAGATTTTATACGCGTACTAACATACAAGGAAAATTCTGCTCTTATCAAATTGTAAAGGCTCTAACATGTAATTCAATAAAATATAATTATTGTAATGAATTTAAATTTAATAATATTATAATATATGATAAAATTTAATAAGTTTTGTTATGTATAAAATTTATATTTAAAAATTGTTTTTTCAAAAGTACACGAATTGATAATTGATTTAAAAATCGATATATGATAACTCAAGTCAAAATCAATATTTTATGTATAAATAAGACAATAAAAAATATTAAATACAGTATTAAATGAATTTATCATTAAACAACTTACTTAGATACATTTTCCAATTATTGCATAAATTTTAATGTATTACTTTTTTTTGCAATGTATTGATTTTTTCTTATGAAAATAGTAAGAAAAAAAATTAAAATTTTTTTAAATTGAAACTTCTGAAAATGTAATTGCATTAAATACTTATTTCTTTAAATGGAGAAAAAGTTAATTTTACATGAAAATATAAAAATATTTCATTATATAAAAAAGACACCACAAAAAATTTGTACATTTAGAATAACAAGGAAAAATCTATTTCGACTGCAAATTTTTACTTACTTAAAAGAAAATATACTATGAAGTTAAATCATCTTTATTAAAATAATAAAAATAATATGAATTTAACTATATATTTTAAAAAAGTTATTTGTACGTTTTATTTCGAAGAGTAGTACAAATATTTTTATTTTATCAAAAGAAGACTCAATTACTTTTATACTTTCGACATTTATATGAATATTTCCATGCGTATCGGTAAATAGAAAAATATTAAAAAACATAGATTAAAATATCAAACTAATCCTTATTTTAACCTTCCGAGTGGTTGGTACGCATATACTTAATAAATTGTTCCAACCTTTGACAAATAAGTGTGTATAGATTTATACTATTCGTACCCACTGTTTATAATCATAGTAAGCTCGACAGAGTTTTATTCCATGCATGAATATTATAGGTCATGCTGATGAAATATCGAAGGTGGCACGTGTGCGATGAGACGAACGGTTTACGCTTTTGTTAGCCCACGGATATCATAAGAAAAGAAATCTATTAAAAAAGCTGTTTGAGAAAATATCTCAGCTGCTTTTGTATAAGCTGATGAAGACGAGATGGTAAAGGCAAAGAAAGATTTTTTGCACTCACGCGGTAAAATTAGAAGAAAACGAAGGGAGAGCTTTTATATGAAAAGAAGACTTTCGTCTATGCATATGTTTACTTCTTTTATAATTTCTTTATATACTTATATTCTTTTTATACAAGTTGATATAAAGAATTTTAAACTTAATTTTTTTACATTAATCAAAAAAGGATTTACGATACTATAATTTACTAATTTTGGTCATAATTTTTTAATTCTTAAAATATGAACTAATATAAGGTGATCTAATGAATGACTTGAAAATATCTTAGACCTACTTTTTATATAATATAGTAAAAAAGCAGTTATTGCAATGAAATTATTAATAAAGTCAAGAATTAATAAATTTAGTTATAATTATACATCAACAATTCAATGCATACGTTTATAGAAAGTGATTCATATCAATTTAAGTATTTATGATATTTATAATCTTATTTAAAGAATTACTGACAATAATACGATCGAACAAGTTTCTTTTATTTTTCTTTGATAAAATTTTTTTACGAATATTTTATACAAGTAGTTTCTTAAAAAAAAGAAATATTCACTGATAGAATAATATTCGTTAATCGACGTGAAGTATATATTTATACAATATTAATTATTTTTCTAATATTAATTAAAACTGTGCATATATTATTCGAGACTTTTTGTGCTTATAATATTCACTGTGAAGTTGAGTCAGCTTCTTATTTTTACTAATACACATAAAACTGAAGATTACATAAACCTCTATTGACTCAATATTGTTTAAGTGAATTCCGTTCAATTAAAACTAGGCATTCAAGTTCTTAGTGAGTTTCAACTGCTTAGTATGCGACATCCGTAAGATGGCGCTTTGAGGACGAAAATGTTACACCAATGTATGCACTTATTTACTCCAATCTCTGTCTAGTACATCTACCATTTCTATTTAAGTATCATAATCATCAACTATAATATATGTATTTCTGTCTCGTATCTAATATATTTCTACAAGACATTTATATCTTTATTTAATAAATATGTTAATTATTTTCAATATTATTTTTATAAATTATACTATCTAAATTTATATTTCTATAGATATCAATAATTATACAAAAATATCATATTAAAAAAGTATTATTTTGTAAATTTTTTTTTAATTTATAAAATGAAATATTTTGTATTGGTGTTAATAAAAAAAAGATTCATAAATTTGAAAAGGTTTTAATAGTATCTTTTACGTACTTTTAAACATGGGCACGACCAAAAAAATATCGTTTCAGTTGTTAAAGTTATGTTTAAGTGAAAGAGAACAATATATAGTTGGCCAATATAGCAAAGAAAAATAGAATAATATTATACCTTGATTTAACTAATTATTATTTATGAATTCTAATTGTTAGCAATATTATAATTTTGATTTAGAAAAATTTTTATTTAATCCTATCCTTTTTAATATAAAATTATTCTGTGAATTTATTGTAAACAAGAATAAAATTAAATTTATTATACATTTAAATTGAATTTACACTTTAATTTTATATAATTTTCTATAATATTACTTTAATCGTAATTTAAAAAATTTTAAAAATTATTTAGAAACGTTTGCTAAAGCACATTAATTGGGTTTACAAAAATCACGATCAATTCAAGTATAAATTCAAGCGTGAATAAAATAACTTCATTCGCGGTATCGTCGCTATGTTATTACTTTTTTATGCAAATCATGAATTTTTATATTTCTAAGAGGACTAGGCAGTTGATTTTACGCAAAAATTTTTTTGATATATTATAAAATAAATAAAATCAATACAAATACATTTTATATATAACAGTTATAATTATGTAAGCGCATGTATGTATGCTTTTTGAAGTAACAAAACTATAGTACATGATTCTCTTTTGCAAATTGGCTGAAATTATAAAATTTAGATACAAATTATTGTTTGCGTTATTGTTTTCTCTATATATATGCCTATTTTATGAAATCAGAGAAACAATTATTTAATTAAAAAAATTAATTAAATGATTAAAAATCGATGATTTTTTTCATGAAAAACTTTTATTATGCTATCACTTACATTTGTCACCAAACTTACATTTCTGTTTTATGTATAATAGTCGACAAACGAGAGCTATTTTATTTTATTATTACTATTAGTATTACTATTAGCCGAATCAGTAATAAAAATTATAAGTAGTAATAATTAACTATTGAATTATTAAAGCAACGATCGAATTGAATAAATTTGACAATAAAGATTTAATTTCAAGTTTGAAGGAATACTTTTTCCGTTTATTAACTATTATAAAATTCATAATTTTTATTGTAAATATAGAATCAATTAAAATATAAATTGCAATAATGGGTAGTAAAAATTAATATATTAATTATATTTATTATAAATTTTATTGCGTTAAAATATTTTCGTACAACGTACGATACTTTTTTACTTAAACCAAGCCAAATAATTCAAACGATGCTTTATATTTTCATTTTTAATATCATTAAGTTTCAATTTTTTAATATAAACTCAACTGTTAAAAAAATTAATGAAAATATTAGAATAAATAGTCAATTTTAAAAAATATCTGACCAATTTACGTTTACGTTGACTTGAAATTAAATAATTATTAAATATAGAATTACTCCGAAACTTATAAAAATATTGTAGTTATCGAATTATATTATAATTAACAAATACGAAGATACGTTAACAATAAAAATCGAAAATAATAATTAAATATAGCTGCAATAAATAAGAATTTTTTAATTAAATTCTTAATTTAATTGCTTGCGTAGTGATATATATAAACTTTTAAAATGTGAATTGAGATAAAATAAAAAATTGTTTATATTATAAACTACTTTCACCGTTTAACTTTCTCAAAATATTTTATAAACTCTTTTTAAATAACTTCGATCTTATCTTAGTCAACTCAATATTTTGTTAAGATATCGCGTTTATCAAAATAAATAATTTTTAACAGAGAGTAAAGATAAGTCAAAGAGTAACGGCAAAAGTTTATAAGTGTTGTAAGCAAAGGTACGCGTTCAGAATATCTATGCGCGCGTACAGCAAAAGGTTGGAAGGAGTTGCGAGCGTGCAAAGAGTGGCTTATGGCTTTTCTGCTTCTTCGTTCGCAGAGTCTTTCTTGGTTTTATTTTCACTTTTTTCTCAAAAATTCCTGTGATCTTTTCGAAACTCCTTTAATTGCCTTCGCGTGCTGCAGTCTACAGGACCTCCGACTTATGTGCCTTTCGGTTTTAATACGAGTTTCTTCTTTATCACTTTGTGCACTATGATTTCCCACACACGTAGTATACTTTATTAAAAAGTTCATAAGTTAAAATTCTATTTACTTTATTTTAATAACTGAGAATAAAAAAGCAAACCAGAATAAAATTTAGAGCTTTATTAATTACTAATTTTGAAAAAGAAAATATTATTACTGTATATAATTGTATTAATACATAAAAATATAATTATTACATAAATTTAATATCAACAGATTTCAATTACATCAGAGTAACAATTGCTTATTAACTATTAAGTTATAAATTTAAAGAATCTTGGAATTTCATTAATTACGCGATCAAATTATATGGTTCACAAAGTGTAAATTTCCTTAGTACTATAAGAGATTCGATGTCTAATTTCAATTTCTTTGTGCAGTAGATATACTATAAAATTTCTTATAAAATTCATGTTCATGGAACAAGTATTTATAAGTGGCATCAAAAACGATATCTTTAAAAATGTAAACAAATCTTATAGTTATTATAAATATCTTTGAAAATTATTGGCTAGTTTTAATTATATTAAAATTTTACTAATATTATAATCAATTAAATGAATTTTTCATAAAACTTGAAAAATATAATTAAAATTTATTATGCTTAATTTTATATTAGAAATGTAATTTTTATTTGTAAAAACATGAACTTATCAGATAGAACACTGAATTCAAGGATGCTTTTCGATTCCTTCCCATACATTATTGTATTTCTATATATTAATGTCTATTAGAAGTTGAAATTTGCTAAAACATATTTTTAAATGTCTGATTTTTAAAACGAAGACTGTAAGAAAATCTTAATTAAAGTTGTGTATGATAATTAAATTTAAAATACTAAAAATAAGATTTTAATAGTTTAACAACAACAACAACAACAACAACAATAATAATAATAAATGATCAAAAAATAATAATAATACATAATAATATAATAGTGTAACAATAAAAATGTTTTATTAATCATTTGTTTTTACAGATAAATTAAAGAATTAATTTGCATGATATTCGAAAGATATTCAAATAATATACTTTATCATTCCTGAGTGAAGTTTCTTAAAAAAAATTTTTTTATTTTTTTTCGCCATATATTTATTAATTTTTAATTTTAATCCAGAAATGTATTTTAAAAATTTTACACTTAAATCATGATTTTAAGGATAATATATAATATATAAGCAACGGATAATTTTTTTCTTGAAGGGCAAAACGGTGAAATCATGGATAAAAAACGAAAGATAATATAAAAGAACGAATTTGAGTGTTTTGCTTAAATAATATGTTTATAAAATATACACGATATGGAATTCCAAATTATCGTAAGAAGTTTTGGGACATTCGTGTATACACGATGAATAATATGAGAAAATCGGAAACGAATCCGTCGGACACGAGCCAAAATGTCGCTCATGAAGAAGTAATGTTCTCTGTTAGAATAATTGACCGAAATGTGATTCTCTTTTCTCGAAGATAAACGAAAGAAATATACGCATACAAAAACGCAAGCAAATATAAGAATAAAAATAAAGATCGCGCAGAGGTGCACACATAATCGAGAAACAAGAAGTTAAAGGACGTCATGAAAGTGGTTGGAATTGTACACGATGAACATGAAACATGCGAATCAAAATAGTATTTCAATTGTTGCGCTAACGCACATTCGTATTTCGAAGAAAAGCAGGAGTCGATGGCGTCAAGGGCGTGGAGGAAAACGTGCCGCCGATACTCGTAAGAAACAAAATGAAATAAATATATACAGGAAGATAAAGACGAAGAGGTAGATTGAAGCCTAAAAACATTGGTGTAAGCAGCCGAAAAACAACGGCTCGATGTGACAACGCCACGATGCCACGAGAAGACTCTTGTTCTCGTTTTCGAAGGGCAATCTGCTCAAATGAGAAATCAACGAAAGGCAAAAACGAACATCTAAGTAGAACAGATCACGTATAATCAGTAAGGGAGACGAACGAAGAAGCTTCCTACCATATGCAGGGACGTAGCGAGCTAAATTCCAGCTGTTACCAATAAAGTTCGAAGACCTTCGTTCGAGTAGCAACGGTCATTATTCGGAATTCGATTTATCCATCATCTCGATAAATTTAGAGAAATATAATTTTTACGTATAATTGTTAAAAATTATTATTATAAAAAACGTGGCATATTTTTAAAAAGGTTTATTAACTATTAAAAGTCTTGGATCGGAAATTCTTATTTTATAATGAATCAAATGAGCATTTAAGTCCAGCGCAAAACCTTATTATAACGATGTTTCAAGATTTTAATTGTCCGAAAATGAAGTAAGAGTTGCAACAGAAGCGGTAAATACCTATATACAATGCAAACTTGAAATTTTTGTACTAATGTAAAAATTGATCAAAAACATTCTATCGATACAAAAAATTGTACATTGAAAAAAATTTATTTATATATTATAAAATAATTGTAATTTATTTATAAGCTATTTTTTTTATAATATCAGTATTAATAATGCAGCTTATTTTTAAAATATTCTAATATTTCAATTATTCAAAATATTTCAATATAATAATGGTTATGATTTAAATAATATTTAATAACATCACAGAAACCATAGATTCTTTACTTTTCAGATGAGTATAGTACAATTAATAGTGAAAATAGTCTTGTTAATAAAAAATAAAACTCGATAATAAAAAATTAAGCATTTTAATTACGAAGTAATCGTTGTACTTTCTTTGAAATAAAACTTAAGACTTCTTATGCATTTAAATTTCTATAATAGTATGAAATTCAAATAATAAGTAATGAGTATCTTTAATTTATAAACTCATAATCTTTGTAAGACACGACTACAGAAAAGTCACAGTTCATTTCAATTAATGCACGAATATTAAATGTACCATGTCTTTACCGAAATAAAGAAAAATAAATAATGATATAGTACGATATAGAGAGATATTAGTTATGCTTTATAGCAAAAGCTAGGTCAAATGGTTTAGAAAGGATTTAACTGACTTTAATGAAGCGTAATGTTTCTGTATATTGAGCATATTTCTCTTGTCTTTTCTTCCTAATTTTCTCTTTCTCTAACTCGTTGCTATCGAAACTTATGCCTAGTATATTATAAGTAATTTAATATATCACTTTTGTGCTCTTTTTTGTTCTTCTTCAGGTGTCCTTAAGTATTACTTTTTAAAATTCTATATTTTTTATCGGGGCACAATATAAAGAAAGAATTTTCTTTCGTTAAACTAATATTTTTTTTATAACTGATTAAATTGTGATAAATTTTGTATTTTAATAATCAAATTATACTAGTTGCTAATTGATAATACCAACTTAAAGACTACCAATACTATTTAATGAATATAGTACTTTTACTGATGCAGATACTAATTTGCAACTATTTAAAATATTATTTAGTATTATTTTATATGTAGAATAGTTATATTTAGTTTACAAGTCTTTAATACAATAAATATTTAGAAATGAAACTTTTTTGTTTGTATGCTCCATTTATTATCTTAAAGAAAAACAATATTTAATGAACCACTCAATTTTCATTTTAAAATATTTTCTTTCACAACTTTTGATATTTTTATGTATATTTTAATAATATATTAAACTAAACGAAACTAATTTTATACAAATTAATAATAGACTACTTTTTTAAAACTAAACATAAAAAAGTCATTAAAAATTTAAAATAAATTCTAAATTATATGTATATTGATTGATATGATTTCTATTCTCAATAAAATAGATATCATATTACAAACGAATATTGTTGAATATTTTAACTTATACGAATGCATAAATTCTAACTTATGACTTAAAATTTGTTAGTATAAATAAAAAATTTAATTATTTTGATCTCATTGATGTATGCATATAAGTTTTTTTATTCGATGTCAAGTAAAGGTCAAATTAGATAACAGATAGCCAATAAATAATAAACAATGGAAGGGGCAAAGCAGAAAAAAGAAATACTGCTATGTAAAGCTATGTAAAGCCATCAGTCTTGTATTTACTATGAACATAATTGTTATTTCTTTTGAATTTTCCATCAGGCTGAAGCATATTAGCATTAGAGAGTTTATCTTATACGTAGTTGATATTATAAGAGAGTTAACGGAAAATTTCATATACATTTTTATTCAAACGTGAACATGTCATTTTTTATTTTACATAAAAAAGAAGTTATTTTATATCATGAAAGTTTTGAACAATTTCATATTTTTTAATTTTCAATTATGAGATAGTAGTAATTATTTAAAAATAATTATTTGCGAAATCCTATATTGTGTATGAAATTTAGATGACAGATCTCTTCAATATCTAATCAATTGTTGTTTGAGAATGAGGAAGAATATAATCCTACAATTTTAATTTTTATGGGATTCAATCAATAAATTTTACATAAAATTCTAAAGCACATTATTTTATACAGTATTTTATATAAAAATGAATTAAAAACAATATTTAAATCACGCATTGTTTTTTAGTCTTTCATATTATATAGTTTCTTTTATTTTATTTTTTTGATAGAAAAAATTATAAAAAATAATAAAATTCTTAAGCAAATATACAAATAAAAATATACATAATGTTAAATCAATAAAATTTCGAATATCAAACTCAAATTTATTTATTTATTTTTAATAAGATATATTTTAATTAATTATGTATTTAAACCTATATTTATTTCGCTATAAAAGTATTGATGTTACCATCTTTTTTCAAATTTGAACTATTATCACATAATATTTATTTGACTTTTATTAATATATAATAAAATCTAAGCTTTATATTTATTGAGAATAGCATTATGCAAATATTCTTTTCACTTTATTAATATTTTTGTATTTTCATTAATATTTTCAAAATATTCTATATTTCTAATTAATATTCTTATCTAATTCATTACAAATAATTTTATTTTTTTTAAATATAAAATTATGTAATTTTCCATATAATTGGATTTGTTTATTCTTTATGAATATGTATCTTCAATTTTTCTAAAACTTTTTCAGATTTAATTATATCTAAGGTTTTTTTAAATTATTTTATTTTAAATTTAAATTGATCTATTATTTTTATTTATTATAATAAATTAATTTTAATAAAATATATAATGTTATTATATCTTGCTTTAAGATATATCTATTTTTATTTATAATTTTAACGTATATTAATAAAAAATGTTTATTTTCTTGATATTTTTGCCCATATAAATTGTTTACGTATGAATATCTAATATATAAATTATAAATAAAATTTATATTATAGTTATGTAAAAAATTATTTAAAGATTCGAATCTAGATTATTAGTCAAATATTTTAAAAATATCTTTTATATTGCAATTAATACCGATAGATATTTAATACATATATAATGCTTTAAATTTTATAATAAAGTATAAATGAAAGTAAATACAAAATCTGAAGATTTATTTCATACATTCAACTCTTTATATATCTAGACAATAAAATTTTAGATTTCTACTTTTAAGTGACGCGTTTATAATTTTAATGGGTATTTTTAATTCATATAAACTAAAATTTTCTTTAAAGATTAGTTTTAAAAACTTGGTTGTGTAAAGATAAATTAAATTTAAAATTCTATTCTTTATATTTCAAAAGCAAATTGATGTTCAAATTAATCGATTTAAAGCGTATTAAACTCTACCAAGTTCCTTAAAATATACATAAACTTTCACATTAAATTAATCTTGTTGAAATTTGCAAGAACATCATAAAAGTGTGAGGAAAGGAATATTTCCATCGTTTTCTTTTTTTCTCGTGTCAAAAATGCAAGTTCGCGCAACATAATTAACGTTAGATTTTCCCCGCTAAGCGAAAGGAAACGCAGGAAGAAGAGAAATATACCAAGAATTTGAAGAGAAGTTTTCTGATTACCGCCCGAGTCGTTGCCGAAGGGTTTCCTCGTTTGCCGCTGTTTGCAGAAGAGGAAAAAAGATTTTTTGTACGAAGGAAAAATGGCCTACCACCTCGTGTCATTAATATTCAACCGTTTATATGTGAATTTGGTACTGCGTACAATAAATGTAGACAGAAAAGAAAGTCCCAGCTGATACGAATTTTTATTTGTAAAATAAATCGATAGTTCAGAGAGAAATAATGATCTTTTTTTATATAAGGTGCATTACTGAAAATCATTCTTCAATGGACTGAATTCCAATTGTATATACCTTAGATAATCTTGTTTTTTATTATCGATTTGTTGTAAAATTTAATTATTTTCTTCAAATATTTATTCACTTTTCATGATGTACATAATTTTATTAATTGTGTAAATGTTATTAGAAATGGATATCGAAATGTAATAGTAACGATTAATCGATCGATGGGACAAATACTGCGTGATAAATGGAAAAAAAATATATTGTATAAAATTTCAGCAACTTTTAATTTTAATACTTATTTTAATAAAATACTTGAATACAGTATTCGCATCAACATATTTAAAAGATTATCTTATTTTAACGATAAAGGTATATACTTTGAACTTATTAATACTTGTTATTTTATTTAAATTATTAATAATTCCGAATTTTATATCAAAAATAATTTTTAATTTACTTATAACTAATATAAAGATACTCATAAATACTCGATGCCATCTAAATCAGATCAAATCGATACTTATTCAAGATAAAAATATTGATAATTAATTATTTATTCTCTTCTCTTCTTGATAAGAGAAAATATTGATAACTAATTATCTCTTTTTTAAACATTATACGTTGAAACAAAAAATTATAGATATTTTTACGATTTTTAATTTTATTGATACACCGATGTAAAATAATTACAGAATAAACTTATACGAAATTCTTCAAAAAAATATTTCATGAATAAAAGCATTTTTCTCAATACGCATATAAGAAAATAGCGATGATATCTTGAATCAAATAAGAACATAATATATGGGACAAAGTATCAAATTTAAATTAAAAGTATCACGTGTCTACCTTGCATAGTGTACGGAAATAAAACAACCAAAAGTACCAAAAAGAGACGGAGGGCTGCAGAAATGTTATAAAAAAAGAAATATATATGCTACTGTGTGGAAACGAGTAGGAAGTCGAGAGAAAAAAATTCGTTACGTAAACACGATAAAAATGTAGAATGTTCGCGTACACGTATCCACAGACTCAGGTACGTGCAAATATGTACAGATATGTATGCTTAACGAGGCAGTCTTTCTGTATGCATTTGCGTATATGTTATGTGTATATGTTATATGTATATTTATATTTGTATTTATATTCGTAGATGTATATACGAGAGAGGATGCATCTATGCAGCCACGTGTTCATTCGCTGAAGGTTTCTGCGCAACCTGTCTGTCGAGCTTTTCTACCTGCTGCTTCTTCTCTGACTTTCTCTCTCTTTTTCTCTCTTTCTCGACATATTTCTCTTTACCTATTTTGCATCAATTTACATAACATACAAAATAGCTGGGTTACATGTCTCTCTCTCTCTCTCTCTCTCTCTCTCTCTCTCTAACCTCCCCTCCCCCTCTCAGACTATACTCACAACTATTGTTGAAACGTTTCGAGAATTACATTTTGCACCACACCGCAACTACACACCCTACTGTGTTATCCGCATTCAAATATTTTCCACAATGTCATTTTGACTGGGTTTATATAATCATAAGACTGGACCTCTTTGTGAAGTGTCAGTATTATCCAGTTAAAAAATACCTTAATATCCTATTTTTAGGGAAGATAATAAAAATTCTAAAGAATTCAGTGTACTGTAATGCTTAATAACACTACAGTCAAAACGTATGAAAGTTATTGGCACTCGAGTAAGCGAATGCTTTGCAGATGAAGATTTCTTCTTATAAACACTCTTTACTTAAAAATATTTTTATTTGAACTAATATTTCTTTATATGATTAAATTAATTTATGTAATTATTATCAATTACAGATAAATTATTATATGCATGAAAAATAACGGAAATAATATATTTCTTAATTTATTTGTAAAATTTAGAAAAATGTGTATATTGCAACAATATTTATATTTCTTTATTCTAATAATATTTAAAAGATAAATGAAATTTTTGTAATTACTGTCCAGAATTGAATAACACAAAGATCTAACATTTTTTATATATCAAATATTACGTATATTTATTTATTATTATATTCAGTTAATGTTAATATTATCAGCTAATGTGAATCGCTGAACACGAATGTACGTCAATTAATATTCTAGAGTAATGGTAAGCTTTCGAGTAAATATAAAAGAATAAAAACTTAAAAAAATTAATTTAAAAAAATTTCGTAAGTAATACGTATTTTTATTAACCTTAATAACGCTATATAATGTTATCGTATTTTATAATTATTAGTTTTGAAATAGTAGTAAACTGATTTTTAATTTCTATGTAATTTTTTAAATTTAAATTTTAAGAATCACCATAAACATTTAAAACATTTAAAATTTAAAACATTTTTGATTGATTGAATTTATAACTTCTAGATTCCTTTCTTAGTACACAGTGTTAATATATCCCTAAAGACGTAATTTATAAGCTACACTATATAAATAGATATTAATGTATATATAGTAATAATTTCGACAAGTTATTGTAATATGCAAATAATTTCTTCTTGAATGTATCACATAAATGAAAAATGTTTTAATTATATTCAACAATCATGCGAGAAAAATGTAAAAATATAAAAATTAAATCAATTGATAATTGATTAAATAATATAATAAAAATTTATAAAACTTTCACACTGGACTAATTCTAAATTGTAAGCAGTTATAATATTTGCACAATCTTTCATATATCCTGATAGATTAATAATACATTTTATAAGTTAGAAATTATAATAAATTCAATATTAAATTAGAAGAATTAAATTTCATAATTATAGTTCATTGTATTTTAAACGATACATTATTCTTTAACAATTTTTCATAAAAGAGTTAATATTTTATTTAATATCTAAGACAAGTGTTGTAAGGAATACTTCAAAATTTTTATTTAAATGTTTTATAAATTATTAATGGTTAACTATAATCTTAAATAATATTATAATAATTATGTTAAGTTTTAAAATACTTTTAAATGATAAAAGTTGCAAGAGTGTGAAATAAATTCCATCCGAAGTCAAATACATAACTCGAATTGAAGATAAATAACCATGACAAATCATTAAAGAATATAAAATAAATATGTTGATATATAAAACGAAAGAAATTTGGAAACATTGAAAGTACAAAATAATTGGTGGATCGTCAAAAGAAAACAAGGAAATAGAGCAAAGCAGACTTGCATCACTACACTATCCACAGAAAAGTTCCTGGGAAAGTCGATTGTTCTTACTGCTTCAATACTGAGTTTATAAGAAAATTTAAAATAAAGAATGGAAAGAAAATAAGAGACGGAGTAAGAGAGAGAGAGAGAGAGAGAGAGAGAGAGAAAGAGAGAGAGAGAAAGAGAGAGACAGGAAGCAATAGGACTTTCAATTCATAGTTAGAAAAGATTTAATTCAACCGATGACTTTCTAACACGTTCTTCGACATTTTCTTTTTCAATTGAAAGTCTCAGATATTACCGATGAAAACATTGCTTAAAAGTTAGAAGTAAAAGATCTTTTTTTAAAACATTCTAAGGAATATTTTTAGGAAAAATACTGAATGTTTTAAATGATAATTTATAAATTACATATCTATTAAAAATAAATTTTTTTCCCGAAATAAAGTTATAATATTTAGTCTACTTAAATTTCAGTATTAAAAAGGAATGAAATCGCCATAGAAGAAAATTAAAATTTGGTATAAATCTAAGGTGCTTTAAAAAAATATGCAAGTCTTCATTTTTTCTTTTCAATCCGAATCCGTGGCGAGAATAAATAATTGGTGTTGCAAATATGATTATAATCGTATATAAGAGGTTTTATATTTCATGTTTGTTTTTTTCCTTTTTATTATTTACCTTTAGAAATTCAATGTTCGTTCTCATATACGTTGGTATATATTGGTGTGTAGAAAGCAAACCATGAATTTATGTTACAAATTCATTTGTTGTATGCCAAATTTTGTGTAATTGAGCTTAAGTAAAATCATAAATATTTAATAGTTAATGTTTTAAAATCACAATAAATATGACAACACATATTATATAGGTTAATTCTCTTCTGGTCTTTCGATCAATCTGCTTCAACTGCCCTGTTAAATTTATCCAACGGGTTATTTTTCATCTGGAGGTGACAGAATAAAATCCTCAGGAACATACAGCGGCGGTAGTAGAAGAAAAAGGCTTATATCACAGAGAGCTTGCGTTCTCCAGGTCGCAGCTGCAGTACTTTAGTGGTTTATGTAGAAAATAAGAGATAGAGACAAGGCAGAATTAATCAATATCTATGAAAAAGAAAAAATTTGCTGCAATCTTTATGGAATCGATAGTAATCAATATAATTTATTTAAATCAGTCGACGAAAAATATTTTGTTTATAATTAAAATAGTAATAAAAATTCTTACTAATCAATTTATATAAGATCAATTCATAACAATTGAAGAAGCTATTTTTTTACATTTTGCTATATTTTCTTATCAATTTTAACTTGATATTTGTTGTATATTATATAAAAGATAGTCATCTATGTTATTACATAAAAAAGAGAATACACGTATATTAAGCAAAAAACTATTTCACTAAAAAATAATTTGATTACACGCTTAATAGCAACAATTTTTTTATTTTAAAAAATCGGTAAATATATGCTTCTACTTTTTTAGTAATTTATTTTTATAATTTTTATAGCTTATTAATAAAAGTTGAAGCGCTCATAAAATTATAATTCATGTTTTGATTTTATCTTTATCAAAGTTTGAAACAATTTATACATAGTTGAATATATTTATAAACTTTGTTTTAAATATACAATGACAAAAAATGATTACGTATTAATGTAAAATATTTAAACATTATGTAAATATTTAGTAAAGATGTTTTATAAAAACAAAATTTAATATTTATTTATATATTGTTAAATTTTACTAAAATTTTCGTTTTTATTTAAATCTATACAAATAAATAATTTAACAAACAACTTAATAGTATGCATTTAAATATCAATATTTGAATATTTTAAACAATCCTTTAAAAAAACCTAGTGCATATTAATCAAAATGTACTGTATTATCTACATATCAAATTCCTTTCATTTATATTCTCTTTAATTTAAAATGAATTATTTACTTATTTTAGTTAAGTCGATAAAAACTTCTTTCAGTACCTTTAAGTAAATAATTTTAAAATATAAATAAATTAATTAAAAAGAAAAACAATATTCATAAACAAGGATATTCGTGTAAATGTATGGGTAGCAATCTAATGTGTGGTAAAGTAATAGATGGTAAAAAGAATAAATGAGCGAGAAAAAGGGAAAAAGAAAGACGAGATAACGAAAAAAGAATAGTAATTCGGACAAATGAAGAAAAAAATAAAGACCAAACAGATAGAAGGAAAGGAATGAAATAGAAGGATAGGAACTCAAGGAAGCGGACGACACGTTCGAAGAATAAATAGCTTCTCGACTCTAACGCGGGATTCGGCAGCAGCATTCAACTTCCTGGCCGCCCGATAGCGGAAACCAATTAGACGAGCCTGTCTTTCGAGCTAACTTGTAACTGTTTTATCGATCAGAAACCGTAAGCTCGCACAAAGTATATATAACTATATACAGATAGTAACACAGATTTTCTTTCTACACTCGTTTGCCGTTTGGAGGACCCGATTTCGAGTAACGCAAGACTTTTGCGAATTTTGCACGAGGTAAAAGGGATTAAAATGCTACGAATCGTTTTACAATCGAACATTCCTTGTACTCTTTCTTCTTCTCTTCCTCTACTACGTATAAACGTTTGGTACGTGACAGACGAATGAGAAAAAGGAGTTCACCGGATAGCTCTCTTTTTAGCTTTATTCACAACCCTCGAGTTCACTTTAACGATAATTGGAAATGTACGGGTTTCTATTCTATTTCACTTCGTTTTCAGGAAGACCGAAAACTAGAGCATAGGCTCAGAAAAAGAAAAAAAAGTGCTACACGGAGGATAAAATCTAAGCGATTATAAAAATCAACCGAATCCGATACAGGGATCCAGTACGTGTACGTGTATTTTATTAATTTTTAAGTTTTATTCATAACATAAATATATGAATATTATTTTCCTATAGTAAACTATTTTTCAAAATTTCTTTTATTTTTTATTTCATTTCATTTATTTCTACGACTGTAATTCTGAATAATAATATATGTGAAAATAAAAGCGTAAAATATTAAATGATGGTTTTGTAGAACGATTTAAAATATTTACAGGGAACAAATATAAATAAAAACTATAAAAACTAATGGCACAATTCCTAAAAATTTTTTAATTAAATAATGAATAAGTTTTAAAAAATTCTACTGGTTTTAATAAAATCTATTTTGAGAACTTCTTTTTGAATAAATACAATACAAACATTTTTATTTACATTGTCGAAAATTATATTCTTTTGATTATTTTTAACTGTTCTAATGTTTAAATCATTGCAGCAAGTAATTACTTACTAGCCGAATTTATTGTTTATGTAAAATTTAATTATAATTGATTTAAAATTATTGTAGCTATTTTAAGTTGATCTATATTAAAAACTTTTTAATTTTTTTATCTAATAGTTTGAAATACATAATACTTAAGATCTTTTACAGGTTAGAATAACGATAAAAGATTTCTAAATGTTATATATAATGTGAGGCTTACTTATATCTATCAGTATTTTCTTAATAAATTAATTTCTTATTTTCATTCGTAAGAATTAGGTCATTCGAGCAATAAATCATAATTTAAAGTAGGAATTTATAAGAAATCGAGATCCTAATGAATAAATTCTGTACATAATTTATATTGTATTGTTACGAATAGAATGTTTATTTTTTCAGTAAATAAGAATAGCATTGAATCAAAGATTTCTTACTTTATATTAATATTATAATTTGAATTAAAATTCAAACATGTATCATGTTCAATTTTTTTATTTCTTATGTAATTTTTTAAAATAGTTAGCCATATATATTAATACAGGATATACGCTATATGTTTTAAACAATTTTAATTACGATTATATTTTTATCTGACATCGATACTATTTAATTACTCTCTTATTTAAGGTTTTATAATTAATAATTTAGTAATTATGTATTTTCTATTCATCTTTGTAATACAGATAAGCTTTATTATGTAATTTAAAGAAATGCTAATGCACAGCTTAATAATAAAATTTTATAATCGGTATAGTGCGATATCGCTTTAGCGGTTTTATAAATTTTTATGGAATTTGTTAACGTTTCTATTTACGAAATTTTATATTTGGATTAGATATGAAATAATTTTCATGTGTCGCTTAAATAATAACAGAATAAATCAATATCATATATATATTATTTAATTCATTTAAAATTATTGTCTAATCCATTTTTTCTGAAATTTAAAGTTAAATCTGAAACTTGATTTAAATAGATATTATATCAAAAAATATTATCAATACATTATTTAAAGCTAAAACTAACAAGAGTATTTTTATTTAAATAGAATACAAATAGCTAGAAATATAATTTTATTCTAATAGTTAATTTGATGAATGAAAAGATTTGTAATTATTTTTTTCAATGTATTTTTCGTATATCAAAATGATAAATTTTCTAAAGTATAATTGTTCGAATATATAAAAGTAATTATATATATTAGTCATCTTAAGAAATAGAATAGATTTAACAAAATATAATTATCTTTCTATAGTTAAAATCTATTTTGTACAGTTAATTAATTATATATCGTGATTAAAAGATTATATCTTGGTTGTTATACGTTTCGGCATCTTAAACTTATGAATGCAGCATATTCAAACGAAAGACCACTAGCATCTGCTACATGTTCATTATATAATCTTTAATCGCTTTTGTATTTTTACAAATAATATTAAACACGTAGAGGTAAAATAATATCCACCGATACTCGATTCACTATGATGCAGAAATGGAAATATAAATGGATAGGTAAATGGATAGGATAAACAAAGGATGGCAAGATAGATTCGGAGCTGATGTTTAAGCAAGAACAAATGCAAACTGTGGTAGACCACTGCTCTAAAATCAATCGTATATTCTATACCTATCCGTATCAAATACAAGCTCATTTTACAATATCTAGGCTTTTTTCTTTCATTTTTCGGTTATTTTTTTACAAATTTTATACGTTTTTTTGGTATATCAGATTTTTTCCTTAATTCAGTTTAAATAAAACTATATTAATATTTTTTAAATAATTGATTCTTTTCAAATTAATTTCATTTATATGCAAATTTTTAGCTCATCATTATAGAAAATTTTGCCAATTTCATCGATAAATAAAGAAATGCGATGCATCATATTATATAATATTACATTAGTTAAAAAAATTATATTAATATTCGTTAATGAATTTAAATATAAAATCAAATATTAAAATATTTTGTCTAAAAAATGTTTATATTTTAAAGAAATGTTAACGAATAAAATGTGGAAAATTAAACCAATACGCTATTATTAATAATATTATTTTAAGTCGAATCACTTTTATTTCTACGAAATAAAATATATTTCTTTTTAGATCAAAAATGCAATATTATATTTAAAAAATGTTTTTTATTTATTTTGATTCTATTGCATGCTAAAACTTGAATCCAGATTAATATAATACAAATATAAGTTTCACTGCAAATTCATTTTCATTATTTGTTGAAAGTAGTTCACTGATAAACAATACCTTGTAAAAAAGGTATTATTTAGTTCGTGCGTCAGCCATAAGTAATTACACGGCACTGATTTTCCGAGACCTATCATTCAATGTTTCGTGTAATGAGGTAGCGTGCAACAGCGACTACTGACACCCTTGTAGAGCTGAGCATTTAGAGGTCGAATGGATCCGACTACTACGCCCATGTCAATCGTATCCTCCAATAGTACGATTGTTCATTGTGGTTGGTCGTGAAGCTATTGTCATGGGTAGCTCAGCGTACGCTAGCTGATGAGTGTCTTTTTTCCGCTCCTTCCTATTCATACAGGTATCGTTTACGGTGTAAAGAGAAGGGAAAAGAGAAAGAGATAAAGTAGAATAACAGATGCTAATAAGTCATTATTGTGTATCTATTCTGTGATAATAAAATCGTTAAGACATCGGAATACTTTTAGCTGAATTCATCGATTTCCTTTGTTTTTTTGTATCTGTAAAATTATGTTAAATAAATTTTCTCCCGATTTTAAAAAATTATGAATTTTATCATAACAGCGGAAAATACTTTTAGATAAGTTCCGTGTAATCGACTATGCATTTACTATATACAGTTTGGAAATATTTAAAAATGTTCTATAGCGTTTATTCAATACGAGGAGAAAGAAGAAGAAATTAAGTAAAAATATTAAATATTGGTAAAACGTAAACTTTTTTTACACCTATGAATTTATTTTTATTGAAGTTTTTCATTCATTTTTTTCACTGAAATACTAATGTACGGTTTTTCATGTATAACCTTTGAAAGTTGCTCTAGCAGGAATAGAGCTTGCATTTATTTGAATAGAACAAATGAATATTTTATGCAAGGGATCTGAAATTGATACAAAATAGATCGGTTGAAAGTTGTATCTATTAATTATTTTTTATAGTGATGTAGTTATTTAAAATATGTTTGAAAAACTTATCGAATTTTTAGATTAATACTTTTTATTTTTATTTATGTTCTAGTGTTTCACGTAAAAATAGTTAACTTTAAAATAGAATTGTTATAAAATAATTACAATATTTATTAAAAATTAATAATGAAAAATTCATATTCGATATCATTGGACCATATTTGTATATGATTTTAAATTTATATTTTATCATTTTATTCAAGTATATTTACATCAATAGTTACAAAGTTATTTGACATATATTCTTTATGCGATGCACTAAACCAATTATGCATAAACATTGTTTTGGTAAGTTGTAAAAGGAATTCACTTTCAATTTTATGTTACTTACAAGTTTAATGCCATAAATTTAAAAGAAAAATAAATCTACCATTTAGTTCTTGCTTAACTTTAATAACATTAAGATAAGTCTTACATAGCTGCAATAGCAGGTAAATTTCTAATCATTTGCTACGTTTTAGCAATCGAGATTTGTTATGCACAAATGTTGAGTGACTAGAAGTTAGTCGACAGTAATATAATTATACAGGAACGTGATACGGATAAGCATCGGCGAATGATGCCATGGAGTTCCTTCTTGCAATCTTCTGATGCGATAGTTGCTGGATAGTTTCAAGGTTAGAAAGTACTCGAGGATCGTTGTTCCGTAACTCGGTTACTTTTGTCCAGAAAACATACCATGAGTTCTCTGTTTAACTTTCAATAATAATACGATGTCTAATAAATATTATCTATTATTTAAAAAATATCCCGGTGATCTATGATAATATAAAATTTTTCAACATAAATTTAGTTAATAAACCGCTTTGATATAATTATACATCAGACCGAATTAGCATTTTAATACATTTTTAATTTTTACTATACGTTTAAAAGTTATATGCTTCAACTACGACTCAAATGAGTTAAAGTAAATAAACTATATAACTTAAATTCATATTTTTTATGAACTAATGTTTTGGTCATTTATCTTTTATTTTAATGAATTTATTGAAAACGATTTTTTAATTTTGTATTGTTTCATAATTACCGAATATATATTCTTAAAAAATAAAAAAAATGATACTTGTAGCAATTTTAGTCATAAAAATATCAAAATTAAATGAAAAATCTATTTTCAAAAAGCACGACAATATATTTGTTAAATAATGTATTAAACAAATTTTTTATCGTACTTGCTTGTTCTAAAATAAAAATTTTCAAATATAAATTTAAATACTTGTATTTGACCTGCATGATTTTAATCTGAATAAAATAAATCCAATAGCCATTTGTATTGATTTTCAAATTTTTATAAAATAAAACTTAAATTGTATAATATTTAATCAAATATTTACATAATTTGAATTACAATTACTCAAGCTGAAATACGGTTAATGAGTTAAAATTTTAATCAATATGCTTTCGAAGATTTCTAAACCATTTAAAAATATATATATGTAAAAAATAAGAGATTGTTTATATTTTGTTATAACGTTTATTTCGTAAAAATAAACTTAATATTATTTCCAGAAGTATACGAAAGTTTTGTTGACTAAAAATCGAATTTACAATTCGCGTAAAAGCAGTCATAAACATTAATGTACGTAAGAGAATAGCTACTTTCTTGATTCTCTTCTAACATAAAAGGTAAGTATTATAGGCATGTATAAAACTTGTAAACATTTTCATATATTTCAAAAATCCGATATATCTACACTTCTAAAAGTTTACAAATCTTTAAACTTTATTGTAAATATTACTTATTATTTAATTTAATTTATAATAAAATTTAATGTATATTGCAATTATAGATATTTTTAAATTAAGATTAATGAAAATAACTAACTCTAAGATAAATAAAATTATTGTTCTATCTTTAGTCAAATTATACTAATATCAATTACAATTCAGAAGCTCTTATAACTTTATCTCGTAAAAATCATGCTATATAATAATATATATGATAATATGATAATATTTGCATTTTGATAATTTAAACGATTATTTATTTTAGTTTATATCAATCAAAACTAAATATAGATTAAACAAATTTTTTTGCAGTTTTAAAAATTCACGTTGATAATAAGTTAATATATATTATTTGTAAAAAATTTTGTTGAATTATATAAGGTTCTCACTATATTTTTTAATTGAATTAACTTAGCAATTAAATTATATTAATTATAAGTATTTTAAAGTACTTGTTCATTTAAAATATGAAAACAAAGTCACTTTGAGTAAATTTCAAAATTTCTGAATGAATACGATTATTTACATAAATATTACATTATTGTTTACTCACAAATATGAAAATATTTTATATTGTACGTGTAAATGCTAGGAAAATATTAAAATCTAATAAAAAACTACTTCATAAATTTAGATTAAATGATATTTTTGAGTAAAATACATTTGTTATTTAAAATTTGTTATTACATTATTTGTTATTACATTACGATACATGAAAGATTATTACATATATATAAACATCCTTAAATTTTTGATAAATATTACTAGAATTTTATTCTGTTAACAAGGATAGAAAATAATGAGTTTTTAGTTTCGTTTAAGTATTTTTAATATGAATTATATTTTAATTTTACGTTACAACTAAATATTTTTTTAGTATTGAATATCGTTTTAAAATATATTATAAATATATAATTAAATAGTCGATTTGTCTAATATTAATTTTTTAATTCAACGATAGTATTTATCTAACTACTAAGAAATTATCTATTAAATATCGAGTGTACAAATTTATGGGATAAGATCTCTATTTGATTATTTCAATCCTCTTTTCATCTTCCTCTCGCGCTGCTTCTACTTTCTCAAGGAATCAACGAGACCTTCAATTGATGTAATACAAAACTGTCGAATCGATGTGAGTAAAGGTCAGATTAGAAGGGACAATGACGAATGGCATCTGTGTCAATCTATGCACATTAACATCATGCACTCACCACCCATTGTTCAATTAAGAACATGTCAATGGCTCTCGACTCTACCTATATATATTGTGCGAAAGCACGTATAATTTTATGCAAACTGAGCGGCAATAATATCTCGTCGCTTCAATTTCCCATGATTTTTATTCCTTGCATTATAGCATCAATTTTCTTTATATTTTATTTCTAATAATTCTAGTCCGTTAAATATTTTATCGTGTTAAGAAAATATATCTATATCTTATATAGAGCTCTATTTTATAACCTAATGTTATTAATTAAATCTGACAATACATATTTCAATGATTATTTATATTTTAATTCGATTGCTTCATTTTATAATTTTTCAATTATTTTTTAAAAACTTATTTCAAATTTTAATTAAATTTTTCTTTATTCAATCCATTACAGTTTTATATATGAAATTTTGTTATAAAATAACATTGGAAAGTATAGAATACGAAAATTCATATTTAAACTCTTCTTTCGAATCCATTTCGACGCAACATCTTGCTTGTGTGGTCAAATATTTTTCGGCTCGATTTACCCTTGGTTTTTGCGTGTAGGAGATTTCTTGCTCATTCCATCCAATGAACTATACGCTCATTTCTTTCGTCCTACTTCCTATTTTTGGATATTTTTTGTTGGAACGATCAGACAGGAATTCAAGAGTTTCAGCCCTGAAAGAATCACTAACGTCTGATCAAACGAACTTTTTTCCACTGCACGCATTCTTCGCTTCTCACTCTCTCCCTCTCTTCTAGTACTACTCTTTATCTATATCTTTCTTTCTCTTTTTTTATGTACTTGTTTTCTTCTATCCCACTCTCTTTTTCTCGTTATACCAGCTTCGAATAAAAACCTGTCCGACATCGGATAAAGGAAGAGAAAGTTCCAACTTGTAAGGGAAAAAAACCAAGAGCCTTTATTCAAGTGCCCTGTCGAAAGTTCACGGAATGACAAAAAGAAAAAATTTTTTTAAGTACTCGAATCCGATGAAATAAAGAATTATTTTCGGTAATAAATATACTAATTAAATTATTTATAAATAAGTCGAGGATACAAAATTGTAAATAAATTTCTTACAAATATGAACATTATTTGTAACAAATATTTACAATAATTATGATTTCAAAAATAGTTAAATTAAACCTTGTAATAAAAATTCCTAATCATAAAAAAATATTTAATGTGATGAATATATTTCAATTTACGATAAATAATTTTCTAATTTTAATTTACAATATTACTTTCATTTAACTTAGTATAAATGAATTTCATTTCACTTACTATAAATGAAATTAACTATAAAAAATACTTATCATAGAATATAAACACTAAAAAGTAATATTTAAGTATTTATTTTATTAAATATTTATATATCTTAATTTTATTTACATAAAATATGAAATAAAACAAACGAGAGAAAAATCATTTCCGGGTAATTAGACGAAGTAAAAGATAAAAGCTGATAGCGCGGAGAAGGAAGAGAACGAAAAGGGTGTGGTATGAATTTGACCGTAAGGTTTTGCTCTCTCATCATTGGTCACAACGTACCAAACCTGCAACTATCACCTTTTCTTTTCGCGCGCACTCAACGATTATACTTTCGTGGCTGATAATATATCTGCCGGTAATGGCCCATTGGGATTTCATGTCGGGACCAATGAAGCTATACGATCTAGGGAAGCATGTTCTAAGCTGCCGTTCTTTGCTTTGCGTGTAACGAAAGAAAGTTGAATCAGTCGTAAATAATTTGAGAATTATCTCAGTACGGGATCTTTGCAAATTATTGGTAGAGTGAGATAAAAAAAAAGCTTATAACGATTTTTCTATTTTTACGCAGAAACAGAGTTAATTTTTGCTGATATTATTTGTAAAAGTTTATATAATATACATTTACAAATTCAAGCAAGTAAATAATATCGTTGATATATTTCATCTTTATTCTAATTAATTAAAAAATAATATTGATAAATATATAAATGGTTATGAATAACTTTAGTATTAAAATATAAAATTTAATACCAGAAAAAATGTTTGACTAAACTTGAAACTTTTGTAATTTTTAAATTAGCTACAAATACTCTGTATAAAAAAATATTCATTCAAATGAATGTTAATGACAAATTTTAGGTAAAACAAGAATAAAACATAGCTTATTAACAAAACAACAAATAAATATTATTCGTATTAAAGTTGTATTTGCTTAAACTGTTTTAAGTCGTTTATAAATACATAAAAAAAATTAACGTATACGTGAAGAATTACGCAATTTTTAATTAAATTTATTCGTTTAACTATTTTTTAGCATTTTAATTAACTGTAAAAGTACATTTATATATTATATATGTACGTAGATTAATAATTGATTTAATTTAGATAATTATCATCTCTATATAATTAATTTCTATGATTATTAAATCTATATAATATATACTGCATTTTATGCAATAAAACTTTGTTAAAATTAAAAATTAAAACTTTTCTAATTTAATAAATAATTTATTAATGTAAAAAAAAATATTTTATCTATTATTTTTGTAAAAATTTTAAGAATAATGTTAAGAATGTTATGTGTACAAACGTGCATATATGTAAATTGATGCTTTTATGAATACTGAGAGAGAGAGAGAGAGAGAGAGAGAGAGAGAGAGAGAGAGAGAGAGAGAGAGTGGAATACAATACAAAGGAATAGAGTGAAAACTAAGAGAAATCATGGGTGGATAAAAAGACATTAAATAGGAAAAAGAAAAAAATTTTATTCTTCGTTGGATTTGCTGATATATAAAAAGCTATTATTTTACATTTTTTATTTTTCTACATTAAATAATTATAAAAAGTTAGTTGTAATAGAATGATATTATAATGTTAATAATATTTACACATCTTTAATAACTGTCATTAAAATATCTTCTTATTTTTTATTTACTCTATTAATTTAATGTACTATTATATTACATTATTATATTATATTACTTATATTTAGTATATTATTTTCTTTATAATTTTTTGTTTTCAATAATAAAAAACATTGAATAAAAAAACTAAATTATAATTCATATTTATATTATGATATTAAAGCTTAAAAAAGAATATTTCAAATATTTTTTTGGCAAAAAATAAATAAATATTTTATTTTTTACTTGGAGGTTACAAAATTTTTTATTTAAGTGTAATAAGATAATTTATAAAATGCTAAAATAAGGATTCTATGTGCAAAATTTAATCTGTATTATTTTATAATTTCTTAATTGCACATATTTTACTATACTTTATAGATCCTCTCTATTTTTATTGCATTTTATTAAAAAGTAAAGTATAAACTAGGTATATAAACTTTTAATAAATAAAATGTAGATATTTTTCAGTTTCTTATAGTTGCTACGACAGTAAAAGAATTATAATTTTATATTTATAAATCATTACAAGTTGAAAGGTTAAAAATCAAGATATAATTGAAAAAGTCAAAATATTAGGATGTAAAGTTATATTAAATAATTAGGAATACATTTATTTTGCTATATAAATTAAAAAGAAATTTATGAGTAGAATAAAATTAAAAACTATTTTATAATATATAAAAGTTAAAGAAATTTGTAGTATTCTAAAAAATGTGGCTATTATTGTTATTATAATGTTGTCATTGCATCGCATTCGAATAGTCTCTTAAAGACGTTGTGATTCAAATTAATACGTAAATTTATACAATATCAAATTATAAACTACCGAGAAATAGTACAATATAAAAAAATAATAAATTCTTTTAAGGTATAGATTTTAAGATATTGAAATGAAATTAGTAGCTGGATAAATAATCCTGAAATAATCGGATAAAAAAGAGATAAATTTAAACAAAACAATTATTTTAATAATCTCTATCTTTTTTAATTCTACTTTTACTTTATGTATATAAAAATTTAACCTTAAGTAAGTAGTTTATATCTCAGTGATCACTGGTAAACTATTTTTTATACATACAGAATTTTCAATAAGCATAATCAAATAATAGAATCTGTACAATACTATACAGTTTTATATTATGCTACATAATAATTATATAAATGTCATGTATCTGACAAATATATGTTATTGATTTAAAAGGATAAGAGAATATTAAATCTTTTACCTTACTTCCTTTTATAAGAATAATCGGTATTCCGCTTAAATCTATAAGTATATAAATATTAATGATGATATAATTAGTAATTTAATGAAATCTTCCTATGAGAATATTAAATATTAGCAGAAGAATGGAATTATTTGAACTACTGGATAAAAATGCTAGTAATAAAAATCACAGCTGTATCATAAGCTAGATCACAGAAACTCTTAGAATCATAGATGCAAAGCTCGATATACCATTATAATAATTCTCTTGCGAATCAACACCTTTCACCATAATTATAGTACTTCCTCGTTATACTTTGCATCCGATACAGTGTTATAAATGTTGTATTCACCGATGCAAAAAAGAGTAACTAAAACGGATGAAGGTAAACGATCATTCTGAGATTCATATCTAGCCAACAATAAAGTGCAAATAACTGAAGTTCCCTATGGACTCATTTGCCAGAATGGAACGTTCACATATGTAGGTATTGCTTACAATACTATACTGCAGTTCATGTGTACCACGTGGAACGAATGATCACTATTGATAGATACTAGTTACTAGTTGCAACGCCTTCGTGAATTATTTTTCTACAATTCGTTATTCGTTAAGTAAGTTTGATAAAATAAATATAATTCTTTTATGGATAAAATTTTTTACTAACTCAGTTTATTTATAACCAATATTTAATTTGCTTTAAATGTAATTATATTTCTGTTTACTTTTAAAATTAGAATAATATCGAACAAGTTTTCAAAAATATAAATCCATATATTATTAATAGGTATCGTAATTATATATTCTAAATTTTTTAAACAGTAATTTATATTATAAATATTATAATATAATGTATACTATTGACAAATGTTTTTTTATATTTTCATCCTTAATTAATTAATTAAATTTATTAAAAAATCATTGCAATAAAAATTTATTATAATTACCGTCAAAAAAAATTTTACTTTACAGAAAGTAAGTAAATGTACATAATTTACAAAACAATATATTTTAAACAATACAAATATATATATATATATATATATTAATTTACCTAAAGTATTTTTGACATTTTTTCTTAGATTATACAAATTTATTGTAGTTGAAATTCTGTGTGATATCATTTCTACATAATCGTTATCTATCATGTTATTATAATTAAATAATTTCTATTATATATGAAATAAAGAACTTAAAATTTATTATTTTAGTAGATTAAAAAAGATTTACTATATTTATCGTACTTTAATCAAATATATTTATACGGTGTTTAATTTTTAATAACTTCGATTTAATAGTAAGGAATCATTAACCTTTTATTTTTTATTATTATTTCAATTTAATTATTAATAAGTTAAAATTGTTTGTTATAAATTTCAGTTAAAAACTACAGTAAAACATAAAAGTGATTATGTCTAATTTTATATGTGATTAAAAAATAATTAGAATATGTAATTATATGTAACAATTGAAATCATACATTTATCTTACATTTTTAAGTATATGAAATGAATATTATTCAACACAAGTTTATTATATTTAATTTATAAATGAAGACATGATCTTTATGAGATGAATTGAATTTTATTTTAAAACCAGTTACTAGAATGTATAACTCATCATATAAAAGATATTCATTCTAACAAAACTCAAAGATTATTCTCACGCGTTGTTAAACGCTACTGTAGAAATAAGAAAATATACATTCACCTAATCCTTTTAATAACTCATACTGTAAATTAGTTCAAGAATTTTGTTATTATAAAGATATAAAAAATATCTTTTTATCGATATTATAATTGAGTAAATGATTGTTATATCTTTTTTAAAATATTTTTTTAAATTTCGAGTTGTAAATATTTATACGTATTTTTACTTTTTATCAATCACTTGTTATCCATAATAACTTTTTATTTTTTTGCATTATTTTCTTTCGATATTATAATCCTCTCTTTTTTTAAATCGGCTCGGCATATTTCCAAAGAGTATAACGTTGAAACGTTCAGTACAATATTTGCCGAGATTCAAAGTAAACAGGCCATTAAAGTCGCATCAATCGAATTGGAATCCCCAGTTATGGATGCAGAGCAAAATGTGAGATAAATACATATATGTTCACATAAAAAGGAAACAAAAGTATATAGGAATGGGTAAAACAGAAAAACCAAGAGGAAATGAAAACGGCAAAATGATAGTAAGTGAGAAAAAGACTGTGAGAGAATAGAAATGAAATAAGAAAGTATATTTAACTTTCTTTGAGTTCTTTATATAAGTTAAATGCAATTCATTGCAACCCTGCTTAAAAATCTTTTTATATTATTTTAATGAAGTCTTGTGTTTCTTTTGCGATCAATTTATAATTTCAATTTAGCCATAAATAAAATAAAATGAATTTTATTAAAAATTTACAGTGATTAATAAAATATCTCATAAACGAGTAATTCATTATCATGATTTTTTCTTTTTCTGTATAAATATAAATCAATAAACTATTATTGAATAAAATGTGCTAAAACAAATTTACTCATTGATTTGTTTTTGAATATTTTTCATTATAAATTTTTCAAGTACAATGAATGTACAAGATAAATATGATTTGCATCTTACATTTTTTAGTATATATTTTCTAGTATATATTTTCTAGTACGAATAAAGCAACAATATGTATGTATATACACATACATATTTGTACATATACTTTAAGGTATTAGGTAAATAGGTAAATATATTAAATGAAAAGGTAAACTCAAGTTTTTTTTGATATATTAGATAAAAGTTATTTAAATCATTTTAAAAGACAGCTACTTTGTTTTCGATTAATTAATTTGATGTTTTGAAATCTTTTCTCGTTAATGAGAATGTATCCAAATAACTATTAATTCTGATAATACTTACAAAAGCTACTTCTATAAAAAATACTAGCCATCTTTTAATAATTTAAAATCGTGGTAATTATCATTATTATGTTTACTAGTAGATATGCTTATATTTATACAATCGAAATTGATGCTTTCTATAGAAGTAAAAGAAATCTTATTTAATATTATATACTGTATCATATCTTAGAACTACCCATATTAAATAAAAACTAAATAGTCATACTTCTTGTCTTCTACAAAATTAACTTTTTAAATCAATATTTTGTGACTTTACATAATTAGGATGGTTTATTTTTATTATCTCACTTAGGCTCTATTTGCATTTAAAAGCATTCATAAAAATGATTTATGTAACTACTCATTAATATCAAAACATTAATTTATTGTATTTTAAGAGTATCTTAGAAATAATAAATAAAAACATGATATTAATAATATATGTTTATCATATTTAGATTATAGTATTCAAATTATACTAAATTTTAGTATTTTAGAAAAAAGTATTGTATATCTATATATCAATATGTGAGTATTTTCTGTTCTTTTTTGATCATTTACGTTTATGATTTATGAATAGCTTCTTAAGAATAAATTATTTTCAATTATTATTATTTTCTCTTTAAGAATAAAGTTTATTTCAAAATTTGTTTCAACTATCGAAAAATATATTTTTGATTATTTATAAAATAAGAACTTTTTATTTTATTTTGAAAACAATACAAGTTTATTAAGTATATTTTTTAACTGAATTTTATGTAAATGAAACTAATTAAATCAATTATAGTTTTTTTTATTTAAAATTTAAATTAAAAGTAAAATTGAAAGTAAAAAAGTTGAAAACTCGTAGTATGACAGAATTAATTTTAATACTTACAACAATGTTACATATAATTAGAATATGATTTTTTTATATAATATATATATGCGTGCATATATACACTATAATATAAAATAAATTGGAATTTAAAATATCTATACTAAAAAAATTATAAAATTATAATTCTTAAAATTCGGTTTATTTCGAATAAGTTTAAGCATAAATAGATAAATATTTATCCCAATCTCATATACTATTGATAATATTAAATATTTGTTGAAATGAGTAATAATTATCATTGTTGTAATGGAATACTTGCATCAGATCTCACTTTTTTCTTAATATACAAATAAATGTTCATATATTTGCATTATCTTTTAATTTGTAATAAAAACTGGAGTAATAAACATAAATTTTGTATCCTAATATAATGCGAGTCCTATTTTACAATTACGAATTATTAATTACGAATTACGAATTTAATTACGAATTTGCATTATAGTCTGAAGAAATAAGAAAAAATGAGAGTAAGCGGATATATTCAGGTTAAAATAAGTATAGTATAAAACGAAAGGAGCGGAAACAAAGAACTAAGTATAAAAAAGCAACCGCAAACAGTGAAGAGTCTGTTCATTATGATAAAGTAACCGTTAGCGTAGATTAGCAGTTTCTGAAGCTGTTACTGTTCCCACTACACATGCCCGGACACCAGGGATTCGAGCAGACCTGCGAATGTCGCTAAATGATAGTAATTATGAGACAAGTTTTAACTACCCCAGTGGTAGACACAATGCATCATCCTTCATTGTCTCTGCTTTAAATAAGCTCACTAACGATTTCCTGCGACTTTTCTCTTACTCATAAGTACATGCATGAACTTGAAGCGAATTTTCCGAGAAAGTCAACTGGTACAGGCAAGCAAAGCTTGTAAAAGTACAAATAAAAATAATTTTCCTTCGTGTAAAAAATTCAAATGACGCACATTTATGATTATTCTTTTTCATTTATAATATAATAAAATATTAAAAATTTATTTCCTGGTCTAGTTGACGTTATTATTAAAAATAACAAATAAACGATAAATTTTATGCACAAGAGCTTCGATGCTCCATTTATTATGATTTAACTTCTATAATCTTGGTTGGATTCATAAAATTTTCATAATGCCAATTTTAAGCTTGCCAGTTCTTGTCATTTATTCAGAAAATTTGATATCGATGAAAAGGTGTAATAAGAGTTACCGATACCGGTTATGTTCAAAGAAAATTTATATCCTATCATATTTTATATATCATATTTATATTTTGTATTTACTATTTTACAAGTAATTTATATCTCTATTTCTTTTTAAATTTTTAATTGTATTCTTCATTTTATAAGTTAAAAATATATGATAGTCATACACCCTACAGATATTCTTATGATTTCGAAATTATATGAAAAAAATATTTTTAAGGTGTATTGATAGTTGCAAGTACACTATATACCACAAAATGATGAACAGATTGCTTATTTAACTAGTTTAATATTTTTTTCTTATTTATTTATACTTACTCTATTTTTTTTATAAACTTTTTGTACGGGTTTTCAAATACTTTGCAGCTTATAGAATAATTTTTGGTATAGTTTTCTTTTTTTTGTACTCCCTATTTTTTACTCTTAATTTTAATAAGACTTATTCATAAATAAAAATAAATGGGGACTGAGAGAAGACTGAATGTGAGTGGGAATGAAGAGAGAGACAGAGCAATCAAGGTCTCAATGGTAAATAATGAATCTTTATATGCTAGAAATATTTATTTATTTATTTCCGTTTGAATAACGACTCTTATGAGAGTGTATCGCTGACATCTGTAATTAATTGACATAAACTCATATTTTTCTTGTCATTTTATATGACTGATATCTTAATAGTTTTATTTACCTGTTTTCATAATTAGTTTATTTTAACAAATATCCAATTATGAAAAAATTTTAAATTCAATAATAATACAAATTTTAATTTCTTATTTTATTTATAATTGATAAATTTTATGTATAATAAAAAATAAATTTTTAGTAGTATATAAACGGTGATATTTCAAGTTTTATATGACTTTAGAATTTTACTTTTATGATTAATTAAGTAATTATATATTATTGTATACAACTGTGATTGAAGATATTCCCTGCTGATAATTTAAAAAAAACTGATTAAAGATTTTCATTCTCATTCAATTACAAATATAACAGTTGAACGAAATTTCATTATTTTCTATTTATTTAATCATAGTTCTTAAACCATACACAATTGGTGATTTAATTTTTATATGATATTTGTTAGTAAAATTTCTTTCAGGAATGTTATCGAAATCTAAGTAACAAAATATAAGTAACGAAATCCAGATTTTTTGAATTATTTTATTTAATATTATATGGCAAATAGATCATAGAATAGATTGTATATTGATAGAAAGCTTGTTTGCACTTATATTCTCTTTAATGTCAGAATTTGAGTGTCTTTATTTTAGTGCACTGCACATGTGCCAAAAAAAAGGAACAGTTGATACGTGTGGATTTTCAAGAGCACGTTTGACCCCTCTCAATTGAATTTATTTTTATTACGCTACTTTTCTCGTTTTACCTTAGCCCTTACAACTTCGCTAACTTCCCTCATACAATCTACTCGATCGTAGCTAACATTTTCTTTTTCTATCTTCCTGTTTGTATTCTTTAAGGTATATTCGAATTTAATCAAAATTTGGTTAGTTAGTTTTAAACACCAAATAATACAACTAGAATCGATATTGTTTTTTTCAAATGTAATTAATACATAAGTTTTTATATAAGTTTTGTTCTTTTACATTAAGATATATTTACAAACTATTAATATAAAGTTATATAATATCTTATCCATTTTTATTACATGATTTTAAAATATCTATTACAATTTTAAATCGAAGTTATGTTAATTCTTTATTACATACTATCACATTAGTTATAAAAATATTTAAAAATGTGTTTTTTTAAGAGAAAGGAACTTATTATACTTTAAGATAATTTTGAAGTAGTTGAAGAAAAAGTTAAGAAGAAGAAAAAATTAAAAATAAACATTTTCGTTTATTTTATTATACGAATAAAACAAATTATTATGAATTCGATGTTTCTAATTTTATAATTTCCTTTTATGTTATTTTGTAAAAATTATATAATTTTCTTATATCTAAAGTAAATTGAAAATTTTGAACCACTAAATTTGATATCATTAGAAAATATTAGAGTGACATAACTTAAGAATCAATAAACCACTTTCTGTGTAAACTTGTTTCACTAGTACCAGTAATTTTTATTCGTATGATGTTATTAATTAAAACAAAATTATTTCTTCGTAAAATCATTTACGTAAGATTAAAATATTATTACTGGAAATCTTTAATTGCATTTATTACATACATATTCAAGGACACTCGCACATATAATGTTTCAAACGAATAAAAATTCATGATATAATACTATTTGCATATATTATTTATTTCAAAACTATTTCAATGAACTTATAAATTGAATTAATAAAAATACCGAATGAATAAATGGAAAAGGTACAAGAAACTTGTTTAAAAATAGATTTGTGTGAATATAAGCTGCAATTCATAAGCGAAAAATTTTAATCGTGGAAGACATGCGTATTACATGTGAATATAAAGTTCGCCTTGAAACTGTCTATAGATAAAAACAAACTGAAAATGAAAGAGAAAGAACGAAGAGTAAATGCAAACGCTTTGATGGATACTCGAGACCCGTAACTCCTGGCTTTAAAGTCCCGCAGATTTCGGAGTGCTGCAAGTTTCAGCAGCTGCGAAACAGAAAACAGACCCACTAACTCAGAAATAGAGTAACGTTTGAAAAGAAAAAGAGAAAGAAAAAGAAAAAAGGAGAAAGAGAGAGAGAAAAGAGAAACAGAAAACTGAAAACAAACGCGATACTATAGAGAGAACGATTTATCCGGACTTTGTTTACGAGCAAGCTTTTGCATGAGAGAAATACAGAGATAATGAGGGAGACAAGGAGAAAGGGAGACAGAACTGAGATCCCGTTAATCCAGGCAAAAGATGTTGGGTAGTTACTCTACTTTTAATTCAGAGAGGGGATGACAAACTTGCCATGAAACGGGCGCGATAGATACGACAATCTTTGTGTTTATTGGTGAAAACGATTCACCGATCTGATGTGATCTTTCAAACTTATATATAAATGCATAGCAAAGGCAATATCAATTTTGAAGAAAAATAAAAGAAGAAATGCTTCAGTCATAGCTATCTGTTGGAGCGAAAATAAGATTTGTGTGTTTATTATAACTTCTAAAGATACGCACAAGAAATCAAGGAAAACACTGAAACATAAAACTTTAATAAATAAGTTTGATCATCCCGTAAACGTCAATACATTATAGTATGTTTAGTAGAAATATTTTATTATTTCTCCTACATAGAAAGCAGATCTCGAAAATTCACATTTTATCAAAATGTACCTTTTCATTTATTTATGTATATCTTTATATCGTTGATAATATTTTATATTAATAGTATATAAGATGCCTATATTTTTAATATTTATATTTGAAAGTTTGTAATTATTAATACATGTTTTATAAATTAAATATTTTAATAAATAATGGTTATTTTTTAAATAAAATTTTTAAAACATCAAAGAGTAAATAAGAGCGAAATTTAAATAATAAAAGTAATATCAGTGGGTATGTTTGAACATAAACTTCAAATCGACAGTATTCGAATATACAAGTTTGATATTTAAATTATACTATGATATTTACTATGTCTATCGTTCGGAATTCCAAAAAATGAATTTAATTGATTTCTTTTCTTAACTACAGTATTTCTATATCATTTTAGCAATACAAAATTAGGAACTTAACAATATATTAAATTAATATATAGAATGTTTTTAAGTGCGTTTGATTAAACTTGTACAATGTAATGTATATTTAAGTACTGAATTACAATTTTCATTTTATATTAAAATCGTATTAAAATGTTATATTTAAATTCTTATAAAAAATTGCTTATACATTTTATGTATTTAAATTTTTTTGAGAATGATTAAAATGTACTGTAATATAATACTGAATTAAAAACACTGAATAATTCAGATTGAAATTAAGTTCACAGAAGCAAAGATTTTTTTAATTTTTATGTTATTTTTTACTGAACGTATATATTTGATTACGAGTATATTGATATTAAATTTTGCTATTTATACATAAAATATTCATTCATTTTTTGTTTAACTATAAAATTGTATACTTACATATATGAAATTGAAAATTATTATTCGATATACGTTCAAATATTTCATTTATATCGTTTTATTTATATCGTTATCTACAAACTATAAATCTGTTTATACCATAATTCTTATATGTCTTTTATTTTTATTTTATTCGTAAAATGAAAATGACAATATTATCTATAAAACTTTTGAGTCAATCGATTAATGTATACACATCTTTGCATCATTTTTTGTGAGAAACAATTTGGAACAACTTTGTGATCAACTTGTTAGCACAAGTAGAGAAAAGAAATTAATTTCAACTAAAAAAACTAAAATTGAAACGTAGGTTACCAAATGAAAAAAATCAAATATACACTATTTTGGATAAAAATTCTACCATATGTATGAATTGGGGTTGGAAGACGTTGAAAAAGCAGAAGTGTTTCCTCGTCGGGCAAGGCGATTAACCGCGGGTGAAGAAATTCACCGGTGTTGATAAAGTGCCTCTGTTGGGAGCAATGGTGCGTAACGGAAGAAGCTGTACCGGCAACTGTACTCCTTGAGGCTCCCTCGAGTGCTTGCTACTCTACCTCAAACCACTATGATATCGTTCTCATCCCAGCTTTTCTCCTACCTTGTATGTACGTACATATACAGGAGTTGTAACAGGGGCATAATGTCTTAATATGTCAGCTGTGCTAATACTAACGATGGTTTTCGTTAGGCGATGGTCTAACCGTTACGAATTACGGGACCTCCGAGCAAAATCCAGTAACAGCACAGTCGTATCGATGCTCAGTTGATTGATTTATATATGCAATTTTAAGAACAATGTATCAAGATAAAAATCGTAATATGTAATAAAATTATAAAAAATACCTTCTATTTTTTAATTATTTTTAGTACTTATTAATGTAAAGACCTTCACTAATGAAAATAAAACGAAAATTATTTTTAAATTATGACTATATAATATGAGTTTAAATAAAAAAGAATAAGGAATAATTACATTGTCAAAGTAAGAGATCTCTTTTGTAATGACATGTAAAATTATTGCATTTATTTGCTTTTATATATATCCATCTTGATGTATCCTGGTTTGAGTTTTTATTTCTACTTTACATTATTATTATTAGTAGTATTCAAAACTATAACCAATAGAATATTCATATTATTAAGGGTATTTTTTATTTAAGTTATTAAATATCAATATTATTATTATTATTTTTTTAATATACAGATTTAATGATATTCTGGTTGAAAATATTTTATAAACTTTCGACTCATGCAAAGCTGTTTTAAATCATTTAATAGGCTTATTTTTTAATTGGATATCACACTATTGATGTTTTGTGAAATAAAATATTTTAAGAAACTAAAATTAGAATCAAATTATATTTTTGTATAAAATTATTCATTTTTAAATAATTTTTCAAATGCTTTTATGTAAATTAGAATGTCTTTTTAAAAATATATTTTCCGTAATTAAATATATTATTTATTTATATACTGGGTTTACGACTATTGAATATAATCTTAATTCTTATTAATATTTATATGATTATAAGTTTCGAAAAGTTAAAAAACTAAACGTAATAATAATGATTACTTTTATTCGCGTTTACATCATAAAATATAACTTACATTACAAATTTCAATTTTATTATAATTTCAAACTATTTCAATTTTATTTTATGCGAATGATAATAAAGTGTTTATATTAGAATGTTAAAATTTATTTTCCTCGTAAAGCCAGCAACGTATATTTTCGATGATAAAAGTAACTCCATCTATGTGAAGTTTGTTTGAAATATTACAATGAAGTATAAAAATGAAAATGAATATTTTAAGTTTAAAATACATTTAAGTAATATATCGAATGTTATTAACACAAAGTAAGTTTGTAGTAACCGTATAAACTTTCATATATCTAACTTAAAAAGAACATTCAAATCTTCTCATGATCATTTATAGTATTATATATTATCGTATACAATTCTTATTAAAGAAAACATTAAATTCAAATTTTTAAATTTCATACATATATTGAAAGTATTTTAAATTAGTATTATTGATTGACTTTAATACAGTTATATAAATAAATAATTTAATAAATATTATAAAAATATTTAAATAAATTATTATTATTTATGATTCATCAAAATATTTAAATTTATATTCTGCGTGCTACAATGTATTTGTTAATTTCAAAACTAATAGTATTAAGTAGAAAAAAAACTAAATTTGGTAATATAAATAATATCAGTTTTATTTATTTGCATGAAATTGCTTAAATCTATTCTGTAATAACTAATTTAACGATTTTCCATTTTTGTAATAAAAATAGAGCAGAAATACATTTAATGAGACTGCAAAATTAATATTACTATACATAAAAGATTTTAACACCGATGATCTTCTCTTTTCAAAATATTACATAATTTTGAAGATAAGTTCCGTGAAATTTCAATAATAAAATAAATCAAGATTTTTAAATAAAAGGATAATTCTGTTTCTTAATAAAATAGTAAAATACACGGGGGTGGACTTCCAAAATTGACTTATCGGTGAATGAACGAGAGGGACGGAGAGGCAACGGTTAAATATGCGGCTAAGTCGCTATTGCCGGTAAACCAAGAAAACAGGACTTCCCGGGTTAGGAACACAACTACAGAACAACGGTGGCACTAGTTGAGTCTTAAAAACTCACGGAAAGGTGCTCGGACAGAATTCTCGAGAAGTTAACGGGCGACAGGAAAAGCGGAATATATCGAAAACTACAACGAATCGTGCAATCGGTAGTTCGGCCAAAATCTCTCGATCTAGGTTGTCGTGTGCGGCCAATAATTGGGCGTTCTCTCACTCTCTCTGCTGCCAGGAAGGAACTATATAGACGAATAAAATGTAAATAAAATAAAATGAAACGTATAGGTAATTATTTACTTTTGGTAGTGAGCCTGTTACTAGTATAAAATACTTCTTGCAATATATAAAGCGTATATTTTATCTATTCAAAAAAATGTTCTACAAAATTTTTGTTAACTTTATTATTTTACTTCATATTTTTCCTTATTGATATCACCTTATTTAACATACGAATAATTTACAATTAGTTAAGACTATTTATTTTATTAACAATTATCATGGTTTTGATATTTTATTTAATAGAACATTGAAGTCTATTTTATTTTTTAGAAGTATGAATTTAAAGAGTCTCTAATCTATAGTATTGTTTAATGTTATTATTAAATAACAATGAAATTAGATGGTTACTTTTGAAATGAATCGATGTCGATTACTTAGTCACATAATTATTAATTTGTCGATTAAAATTTTTTTTGTTCTTATTTTTCAATTTTTAAAATACATTATATTTTACATTATTCGAGTAATTTCAGTACACATTATTTATACTTTTATTTTTTGGTTTATTTCTATATATATGTATTCTTATGTAAAGATATTTCTCGATCAGCTATATATCGTTTTATTTAAAATATATAGTCTAGAATTTTTATCTTAACGAACACCGATCTTGTAAAACGAAGCTTGTTCCAATTTTTTCAAAAAATTTTTCAATAGTTTAACTTTAAATTAAATAAGACGAATAGGACTAGTAAGCGGTGAACGTCAACATAACTCTACTAAATTATCATTTATTACTTTTAATAGATAACGGTATATCAAACACTCTCGTTAGCTGTCCAATTAAGTTTGTCACAAATAAAAAAGAATTTAATAAAAAGAGGATGTTGATTTTTACAGAGAAGCTGCAGCCGAATCCTTGGTTTCCGTTTATTTAATCATTGGTATGTCAAACGAGTCAGTGATTGACGGGAACTTCAAAGAAGAACGGTTTTACCTATTGTATTGTCAAATTAACATCGACATTTTTTCTGATTTTTTAGGAAGCTTTGATTACGATCAAACTATTCACTTGAGAATATGCGATCATTCGTTACTTTTTCATCGTGTATTTTTTAACCGTATACATTTCTAGAGCGAAACTATTTTTATATAAGTAAGGGAACACTTTAGAGCGTTCAATTTTTTCCCCTAAACGTTATTTAGTATATCCAACTAATTTTAGGATATAGTATATATCTTTCAAAAATATATCGTATGTATACGTGTTTGTATTTTTTCAAAAAATTGTGAAATTCCGAAATTATATTTATATTCGGAAATATAAATATTAAGGAAAAATTAACTAAAAAATTAATTATTAAGAAAAATTTATTTTTTATAAAAATAAATGCATTTTATACTTAAGTTCTCAAATATCTGTAATCATACATCTATACATGTAACGAAATCCGATTTTCAATTGTAATTCAAAAATTTAACTATAATTTAATATGACCGTAAATAATAGTATCAGGTTATTTTTAATTTATGGTGCAATATATTTCAAGTGAAAATTAGTAAATATTGCACTGTTAATAATCATAAGTAAAATTAATATTCTTTGATAATAAAAATTCGTTTTTGTTTTAAATAAAATTCTACAATAAATAATTTCAAATTATATTATGAACTAATAATATAAAATAAAAGATATTATTTTAATAGTTTTTGATTTAGTTTTGGAAATTTTATCGATGTTTATAGCAATATATTTAAGAATGTCTCTCTTGTTAAAGCATATTGTGCATCATGCTTTTTAGGTGACAGTGATCTACATCGTTACACTTGCTTACGGTACTGCCATAATTACCAAATTGCCCATGCATTTCTGTAGCAGCAGCAGCCTAATTCCACGCGTGCATAATTACCTTTATAATTAACGACGTCCACGCTTGATTTATGGTTGAACAAGTAAAGTCATTCGTGCTCCTCATCATTATATAAGAATTCAGCTATGTACTCATATTTTACCTAGCAAAATGCCTTTACTTTGTATACTAAAAGTTAAGTAATTATATTATTGACATTATCTTAGCTATAAAGAATGATCTTAATAGTAGCTCAAATTTATAATTCTTAATATAATTATTTTGTTTTTAAAAATAGTATACAATAATATTTCATAAACTGAACATGTAAAATTTTTTTGTTTTTTATTAAAACATTGTGTATCGTACTAACTTCATTTTATGCAATAACTGTTAATCATTATTAGATAATTTGTATTATGTAAATTTATTCATTTAAATTTAAATCAGATAAATTAATATTTTAAACCTGTTTTGTTAATAATCAATAATAATTGGTAGTAATTTATAATTATTATATAGTTCTATACCAATTAATTTTTTATAAAAATGAATTCTACATCGAGAAAATTCTTTTGTCTACCAATTTCATATTGTAATATTACTAAAGTTTTTAATATTTAAGTAGTTGTATAATGTTACTATATTTTATATTTTATATTTTATATTTCTAATGATTTTATATAATTATATATAAATATGTAATTTAGTATTTTTCATATATTTGAATGTAAACCTTTTAATGTAACTTTTTAAGATACCAATTATTATTGATTCAATGTTCTTTTTAAAATTTTATATTCAATTAATTTGCAAATACATAATTGTTGTATAAATTCCTATAGATATCGTTTATAATTTATAATAAAATTTATGATAAAACTCTTTAAACATGCCATGTTTATTCATTGTATAAAATAGAATTAACCTTGCAATTAAATCTGATAATATTAAACAGCTTTTAAACTAAATATTAAATCTAATCATATACAACACCACTTATCGTTTACGGAATTACTGTTGGATCAATGTCTCTGGGATCTAAGTACTACTTATATATACTATAGCGGAACTTAAACATATGTACCAAAGCTTCTACGGAATCAATATGTCAGAAAGATTTTGAATAACAGCAAACTATTGTTGCTGGTAAGATTATAACTGAGACAAGGACTTATCATGAAAAAAATATCCATATGAATATATTATATAGTAACATTGTGTATAATTATTTTCTTATATGAAAAACCTCTTAAAGACTTTTTATTCATATTTTATCGTTTAAAAAAATACATAAGTATATATTGTTGAATATTTGGGAACATTTTTATGTTTTGATCATTGTTATATAAAATTTTACATTATTTACCTTAATGACATTTTCAAAAATACTTTCCAATATTAAATACATCTTTGTTTAATGTATATATTACAAATATAATATAATGGAATACAATTAATTAATAGTTTTTTTTTTAATTTAAATAGAAAATACATCCATTAATCTAAAATCATAAACAATTTAATTTTATTCATTTATTTTTTTTATCATATATACTGTGAATTCTTTTATAAGTATATTAAAATTCATATATAATTCGTTAATGAAATGTATACATTTTAATTTCGAAGTATAATATATATATATATATAATTCTATAAATAAGTTGAAATAAATTAGAAATCAATATCTAAAATTATTTAAAAAGATTACTTATTTTAATAAATAAAATTTAAATACATACAGATACATTACAAAGAAATATTAATTTTTTATTTTTTTTAATACATATAAATCTGAAAATAATTATTTAGATTAAATATATAATATTAATTTATCCCTAAAATATATAATATTAATATATTCACTAAAAAATTCTAATCAGTTCTATTAAACGAGTTATTTAATATTGTATATTAAAATTCAAGAAAATTATTTTAAAAATTTACGATTTAAATAATATAATTTAAATAATATAATGCATAAAATACAACGTGACTTAATTAACACTAATAGTTGAATATATTTTTTTCTTATATTAAAATTAAAAATATCTGAATTAAATTAATACTCTATAAATAAACATAACATTCTAAGAGAAACTGGTTCCAATATTCAATCGAAAATCATGCTCCAAAAAAGCAATGTATTTGAAAGAACGAGAGAAAAAAATGAAAGACCTTTTTTTAATTCACGAGTCGTTTAAATTCACTCACGTAATTCTCCCTCCGCAACTTTCCATATTCAATAAGACCGTCTCAAGCATTTTGACGGCTGCTTTCCTTGGAATTCGCATATATACCATCTAAAGAAAAAGAAAATTGACTAGCAGAGAGCGAGATCGAGAATAAGGACAGATTTTTATCTATACTTTACTCGTGCACGAAAGCGAGAGAAACTGACTCACGCGTAAAAAGAATAGAAAAATGAAGGTAAGTAAGAATAGAGAGACAGAGAGAGAGAGAGAGAGAGAGAGAACGATAGAAAAAAGAGAGAGAGGAACTAGAAATGAGTGCGAGAGAGTAGCAACATTCTCTAGAAACGGGATTTCCTTAGCTCAACGTAGATTTAAGATGGAATATTCATCTTAGTCCCACTGATACCTGTACGGGAAGAAGAATTCGCATGAACTTATACTATCCTTCTACTTCCTCTTATTCTATTTCTTTCTTTCTATTACTGAATCATTCCTGGTGTATTTTTAGTGTAGATGACGTTACTCTCTCTTTAAATTTATTTTGTTCACTGCCGCGAATTTTTTCAGAAGATAAAACTGTGAAACATATGCTAGTCTTTTACTATCAACTCAGTAAGCTTCCACACCTTTTTTATCTTTGTAGTTCACATTTCCATTTATTTTTATTTTATTAGAACGTAGTTCTAGTAAATCTAGTTGTAGTAGATTATATTTGAATGAAAACACGCTCTAATATATATTATACTTCTGTAAATTGTTGTTTATTTTATTTAAGTATTTGTTGATTTTAATTTGCGCTTTTTACAATCAAATATTTCTTTCCGTTTTATATCTTATTAAATGAATAAAATAGTAAATGTACTTTTGACTTATAAGTTAAATAATGTAATAATTTATGAATAATATATGATGTTATAGAATGCAAAATTTTTTAAATAATTTACTTAAATCGGTATTTTAAAAGTAACCATGTTAAATTTTTCATATAAAACTAGAAATTAAGCGATATTGCAATAACTCTATTCCTAATAAATTAATTGTATAAAATAAATCTTATTTTATTTAATCTTAAATTTAATTTACTAGTAAGAAATTCTTATCTTCGTTACCATTTTTAATAAATATAAATATAAAAATCCAACGTACGTGTTTACAGCAATTAGTCCTTCAAATTCTAATTTCCTGATAATCCCTTACTTTGATTTGCATCGGTAGCCAAAGTACAAATTCCCCACTCTGTATCTATCTCCATCTCCTATGAGACACAGTAGTTAATTTATCGGAAAAGTCGATCAGTGCATGTGTCCGGCGTAATGCCTATATGTGGAGAAAAGATAAGAGTACCTTCACTCATGCGGAAGCGTGGATGATTTCCTAATTAAATGGCTATTCGATCTTGAACAGATAGAGTGTGTATGTTGTGTGTGTATAAAAGAGATCGAAAGATAAAAGAGTAATGAAAAATGAAGAAATTAGGTACATATTCTTCGTTCATTATTTGTTATATCATAATCTTTTTTATTCAAATTAAATTTTATTCACAGTAGATAAAGTTATATTAAAACAAAGTATACATATAAAAATATGTTTATAAAATTTTGAAATACTTTTTTAGGATAATTTATTTGAAAACTGACTATAAATGGTAAGCATACTTTTAAGAAAAATGTTTGTTTCAAAACTCTTGTAAGTTATTGAATTATTTAACACCCACTTAGAAAGAAAACAAAATCAATAAAAATTTATTAGCTCATCCATAAGTTTTCCTTCAATTTTTAATATATAACTATTTATGATTTTTTCCATATAGTTTATTAAATTGCAACGTTTAATTCAAATGTGCCGCTGTATATGATCGATATTCATTTATTTATGCATGAATATTCGTATTATCCTAAAATATATAATTGCTTTTTAGGTTTCCTTAGTAACTTTAGCAGTATTCTAAATTGAATAAATTTACGTAATTTATTTTCTGATATTCACTAGATTGCAGTATCTTAATTTTATTTCAACGTGAATTATTTTTTGAGAAGATCTGCCACTGAGTGACACTATGCATTGGAGAGACAAAAATCCTCGCTTCTACCACCAAGTAACTCATAAAACAATAATTGCATTTGGTAATTCCTTCCTCAATAAACTTAGTCTTCTGATATTTTTATGCTTTATGCTTACTATAATTATATGCTTTCTTTATAAATTTAAAATACGGTTTAGTTGGACTACTTTAAAATGGTGAATATATCTAGATCTTGAAATATTCAAAACTTTGTATATTCTAGTTAACGATGAATCCTATTGCAATTGTAAATTATATAGTAATTTTGTATTTATATTTAAAATGTTGGCAACCATGTATTTCAATTTTGTGAAGTTAACATTAATGAAAAATTTAGAAAATTAAAATAACGATCACTCGATTATTTATTTAAAAAAAAATTACATTAACTAATAATTTTTAAACGCATGTAAGAATTGGAATCTTGTATGAAATTCATTATAAAGAAAAATTAATCGTTTGGTTATATCGTTTACTTTTATGTCATAATCGTTTCTAGATTTTTAGATTTTATTATTTGGTGAAAGTATTTAAGCTCTCATCAGATATTTGATTCTCTATTTGGCATATTTTAAAAAAATTTCATCCTTTTCGGTTTCTGAAAAAAATAAAATAGAAAGATAGAAATAAATAAAAGCACTCGAATAATTGCAGTATATTTATCATGCAGTCCTTTTATCTTCGTAGAGTTTATACTGCAGGCTTCAGATGTCGAGATATTTTAGGCACTTCATTGCCTTACCTGCGTAGATATCTGATCCCTTCATATATTCCGTTTGTACTTATGATGGACAGCTCGGATTTCACGACGGTTGAGAATCTAGATATATTTATGATGCTAGAAAATTTTAATATTTAAAATCAATCGTGAAGTGCAATCCAGATATTTAATATAAACAATGGTAAAGAGAAGAATAAAACTGAATGTACTAATTTTTAGCATCATTATTGTAAAATTATATTAAGAAAAACAGCATTTATAATTTATTCAAAAATTTATCTTAAAAAATTAGCTACTTCTTCATTGCAAACCTTTACTAACAAAAATATTTACAACACATACGATACATTATGAGAAAATCTTCGTTTATTCCAGGAATGTGGATATCTTTAGATATTATAAATAGTTACTGCATTTTATATTCAGTAATAATTTGTTAAAACATATTTTTATTATTTATTCAGTAATATTTTGTTAAAACATATTTTTATTATTTAATTAGTAATATTTTGTTAAAACATACTTTTATTATTTATTTAGTAATATTTTATTAAAACATATTTTTATTATTTATTTAGTAATATTTTTTTAAAACATATTTTTATTTAATTCAGATCAAAATATAATTACAATTATTTAAGATTATTGACCGTTTTGCGTATATTTATTGTTTCTTTTTTAAATAATATATGATATTCTCACAAGATAAATTGATTTCAAATAAATATTACATTTTTTATTTGGTAATAAAAAAAAATTAAAAGAATCGAATATAACATCGCATGCTTCATTGAATAAGAACGATAATATTAATATTTTATATATAGAATTATGAATAAAAAAGAAGCATTAGTTACTATCATAGTTTCAAAAACATTGAAACTATGATAAATTTCTTATAGAATGAAAGAGTATTTAGAGAATACTTAGCAGAAAGTTTTAAGAACCTAAAATTTAATACCAGTTATTTAGTTTTGGTACATAATAAGATAGATAATCTAAAAAACTAAAGTAATTTTTGATAAAAGCAAAAACAAACATTTATATACATATTGAATCTAATACATGTAATTGTGTATTCATTTAGAAAAATAACGAGGTTTGTAAACTTAATTTTTATTTTAATTATAAAATATAAAATACTAGAAATGCAGTACTTTTTAAAAATGTAATAATTGAAAAGTAATAAGTATTTTTCTAATTAATTTGAAAAATCATGTGCTTGGTATATAATTAAAAAATAAATTTGATTTCAATAATTATTAATAAAGTATTAGATTAAAAATCTACCGATGAATTTTTTATTTGTTATTATTTTATATATATATTTTATAGCAAAATATTAATTGTTCAATTTGTATTTATAATATTTTATAAAGAACAAAATAGACGGAGTAATTATACTAATAATGTAATGATTTGTTAGAAATAATATATCATTAAGGATAAATAATAATTTAAAAAAATTTTTTTACAATGGAATGTATACGTTACAAGTTATACGTTACAAAATAAAGATAACGTTATTTTTCTTCCAAAACTAAAAAAAATTTATTATTTACAGTATTTAAAATTTTTTAAAAATTCAAGTTGAATTTATTTTGTTTTTTTAATATTTTTAAAATACATCGCAAAGACTTATTTCAAATTTTATTTTTCGGTAATGGATTTAATATTTAAAATTTGCTTCTGTTATATGTAATACAATGATTTAAAACTAAAATCGACGCTTAACAGAATAAATAATTTTTCTATTTATAATTTTGTTAAAAATTTATCTAAAAATATAAAAAAAATCAAGCAATGAAATATATACAACTTTCTAAAATTAAAAGAGAAAAACGATGTTTCGGGTCATTGATTCAGAATGGTGAGACTCGCTCTAATGATGTCTTTTTAACTTGAAAATAATACCTAGCATCTTAAAGCTACACTCTTCGGACGATGATGAGACTCGACAAGCAGGCGCAAACTATACCTTCCAAGAGTTTCATGCGTACTTTGACTCCTTCCTATGGCACAAAAAATCGCGGGCACGTGCTTTAACTTTGTCCACGAGTCGGTTCACAATTAATTTCTGAATAATTTCTGGATCGTTCTCGGTTACCGTTCCGACGGATATGGCTGCACGAGCGCACTGGAGAAGGAAAGGGAGCAAGAGTAGAATAAAAAGAATTGTAGGTATATAATAAAGCAAAAAGATGGAAAGCTCATAAGAAAAGCTGTAGAAATATGAACAGTGAGAAGGGCAGTGAAAGAAAGAAATTAGCGAAAGCAAAAAAAGAGATGATAATAGAGAAAAAGAATAATGTCGAGCGGAAAACCGAGTAAGAAAATGATAGAGAATGAGAAATAAGTATTCAAACTGCTCAACGGTATGTTAATAGCCTTTTAATATTTATATTGTAATTTTTTAGCTGTATTTATATTTTTTCAATTAAAAGAACTAAAGAAAAATATATTTTTCTGACCTCGGATTTATCCGTGATATTTTAAAGTTTTGTGCTTCATTAATTGAGTTATTTGTAGATTTCTGATTTTATATTTTGCAAAAGGTACTTAGAAATTGTAATACTTTGATCAAAATAATAAAAAAATTATCTATTACGTTAAGATAATTGTTATACTTGTTGGTTTTTATTTCTAATATATTAAGAAATAAAAGTACTTTTTAGATTTTTTTGTAAAAGTAATTACTATTTTTAAAATGCATATCCTGAAAAAGTGTTTAAAAATGAAAGTTAAATATTATTTTATAAAATGAAAAAGTTATTAGAATATAAAAATTATTTCTTTTATATAAAACTTAGTGTATCAAAATTAATTTTCAAATAAATTTTGTGTACGGATTTGTATAGAGTTTTAATAATTATTACATATAATGTAAAAAGTTTGACGAGTGTCGACACGAAGATTTTTTTCTGAAGTATATATAATTGTGTCGATATGATACAAAACCATGAAAAAATAATACCTTATTTTTTAAATCCAGTTATTCCATAAACATAAAAATTAATAATAATAATAATAATAACAATAATAATAATAATAATAATAATAACAATAATAATAATAATAATAATAATAACAACAATAATAATAATAATAATAATAATAATAATAATAATGATGATGATGATGATAGTAACAAGGTTAAAAGAAGTAAGAATAATTTTAAAGAAGTTCACAACTATATGGATAAACTTCTACGTTTACAATAAATTTTATTGCAAATTTATATGTTTAAATCAAATATTTAGTAGTTGATATCGAATATTTTAACAAAACGTAATATGAATTGAAAACCAAAAAATAGTAGAAATATTATCTATAAAAAAAAGTAGATTTTTTACGAATCTACATGCGCATTATTAGATAAAATGAAATTTTGGTATTAAAGTTCAACCAAGAACAATAAAATATTATAAATTAAGTGATGAACCTTGAAAAATTGTGTAAAAATCACCATAATATAAATGTCTGATAACATTAATTTGTAGTCGATATTTATGTTGGAGCAAATTAATGGAGATTAAATAAATTAAAAGTTATATGGAAACGAATAACGATTTTCATGCTTTTGTGCACATGATAAAAATATGTAATAAAAAAATATATTCGCTTTATTCGCTAAGTTAAATCTCCCGGAAACTTAACGTAATTCTTTTTCAAAATTTTTTCATTTTTTAACTTAATTTAGCTTACAAAATCTGAAAGGGCCGCTCTTGCTCGATAGCGCTTGTGTTCGTAAAGAGTAAAGCGTGTAAGCCCGTGGGATATCGCAATTCCCAAGCGAGGATGAGCCGGAAACAAGACGCAATCGGCGTCGATGCATATGATATTAGGACCAATCAAACGCGACCAGAGAAGGGAGAAACGGGTTGTTTCGTGGTCGCGAAATCGTCCCCGCGATCGAGTATACGACCGCAGCTCGTAAATTCCAATATAGGAGATGAGAGACATGCGACGCTAGACGCGAGATGCGGGAGGGTGAGATGCAGTTGTTGAGTCTGAGGCTGAGACCCAAATCTACGCGTGTACGTATCATTAACTCCGATTAAGCCTGATGCAAATGAGAATCTACCCACGTTAAAAGGGTTCGAAGCCTGCAAGATGAATGGAGGCTACCTATCTTCCTTCATTTTAGCCTTATAGTTACTTATGCATTTATCAATGCATTTATATTAGTCGATGTCTATTATTTTTGCTCTTGTTAAAAAAATTATATTTACCTCTCATTCATATATGTATTAGTTACGTAGAAATACAACTTGCGTAAATTATCGTTTTAATTTTTTTTTTTAAAGATACCAAGAATCATAGTCTGTGTTATTGAAAACGTTTCGTAATAACCATAACAGTTTCATCGAGTACCGATGCACCAACATTTTATTCTAAATATTTTAAGTTTTACTTATAAATCCTTGTTTTTATGGCTTTTAAAAAATTTATTTTTTAAATTTAGATTCTGCGTGGTAATAAAGCTTTGCACGGAATTTAACCTATTTATATTAAACGAGTTTTCGATTCATTTAAACTAAAATTTGGTAACGGTACTGAGTGGGCTTATATAAAACTCTCATTCTTTGCATATATTTTAAACTTTGATGAAATCTACTTTGCGATAAAAAATGTTTATTGCATTCACCGTTCAACTTTTAATTTTTATGTAATTTTTTTCACATTATAAAAATTATTATATATAATTTATATTTTTTAATAATATACTTAAACGATAATTAAAAATGATATATATTTTTTATTTCAAACGTCGTAAAGTTTGCAACGGTTAACTTCTACATGGACTCTGAAAAATTTGTACTGTTCAATTTAAGTTGTAAAATAATATGTATAATGTCTATATAGCAATATCTAATAATATTCTTAACGAATTTTTGTTATTTCTAATAAATATTAAATTTCAAAGTAAAAAAGTCGTTCGATTATTTTCTTTTTTATGATTATTTACTTTAATATAAAGGCATAACGTTGAACTTACCTTATCATAATATTAAGATCTACTTATTGCACTTACGTTCTGTCAAATATTTATCACAAGAATTTAAATATATATTAGAAAAACAATAAAAGTACAATAAACGGCACTTAAGGAAATAACTAATATCGAAACATTTATGTGTATACGGAGTTATCGATACATTGGAAAGTAGGAAACGTAATCCAGTATGAAGTTATCAAATTTTATTAGATAATTATACTAGTTTCGAAAAATATACGAATGTGCATAAATTATTACAAAAGAATGTACACTCTCAGCCACCCTTAAATTTTCGTGAAGATGCTGCATCAACTGCAGGTGCTCATAGAGTTGATCACAGTAGTTTGGAGCGTTTGTATGCTATGACACGTAGTTGTCGGACACTCATAGATAATTATATTAGTCCGCCATTTCGCGCCGGAATCTAATGGCGGTCAAGGGTCGTACAAGGGTCGAGCCGATTTTCTGTACGCTTTTTATCGATTTTATGGGAACGGTCAAAGCACTAGTCTTCTTCATAATTTTTTCAATTACTTTTTTATCATTGGAATTATAGAACGTAAAAGAGTTTTAATTATAGAAAATATATAATTATAATTTACACATGTATCAAAATCGAGTTTAATGAAGAATTAAAGCACTTACTAATCGAAACGTATTTCTTCCGTACTTATAAACATATATCTTTTGAAGCTATTATCAATATATTTGTAGCTTAATTACAACACTATCGAATCGAAAATTTGTTTTTTATGCTTATCAAAACCCTTTTCTTTTTATAAAATATCATATCCTTTTGAATGATTTATAAGGATACTTTAGAATTATTGAAGCTATTAATGGTATTGTAATAGAGATGTAGTTGGATTAAATTATTGTTTAACGAGTGAAGTGTAATGGAATAACTTTATAATTGATTATATTAAACTTAAGAGAACTTCTATTATAATTTAGCGATCCGTTATAATTATATTAAATTGAACTAAACTTTAACAAAAACATTAATTTAAATGATAATAACATAAAATAATAATTGTAATATATTCTTTGTCAATGTAAAAAAATGTAAGTTTTATTGATGTGTTTTTTTAAACGGCAAATATTCTAATAAACGACATACTTCAAATGAGCAATATGTAAGTATATTGAAAATAAAACTGACATTTTGTTAAAGTATCTTTGAACTGAATTGAAAAAAGTAAACAGTCGAACATTTAAAAAAAAATTAATTTGGATAATTATAATAATAAGTAATTATATTTAAAAGAATTTCTCAATATAATTACCAAGAGCATGAAATAATTTTCCATATATCACTTCACCTGTGCTACAAATAATTCACCATTATCTATAATGATTCTTGACTACGTATCTACCTACTCAATAATTACTGATCTAACGCATTACTCATACATTCGAATAATGACTTTTTGACCAAAATATATATATTGCAATCAAAGTATCGACAATGAAAATACGGTTATATTGCATTTTAAGTTCTGGGCTCCGTAAACGATAATTGACCATTAAAACATCAATAGAAAGAGACGTTGGTACAAATTTCTAGTCTCTTACTCATTAAGCGCAATGACTGTTTAAAACATAGATATAGCAGTCCGGGTGTCAGGGCATTGGATTGGCGAGTGTTTACAATGTAACCAACGAGAAAAATTTGTGAACTATAAAACATAAAGTGGGAAGGATAGGTTCTATTGAGATTTCAGTGGGTTGCGGTCTAATATTGATTAATCTATTCCAGTAAATGTTAGCGCTGTCAACACGCGAGACTATGGCACTTCGCTCGATTATCACTGCATTTTGCCGGTTCTCGCAGGCCTCTCTTCCGTTTAACTCGTGTCTTCCTTTGGCAAGGAGCTCCAGTCCTCTCTTGTTTACCGTGAATTTCCACATAGGATTACAAAGTACCGTATCTACAAAGTTGAGTACATCATAGCATTGTAATGTATGTACAGCTCTATGATATTCCATGATTTTCTTTGTAATGTTATCGAAAATCGTAGCTTTAAAAAGAAAAAGAATTCGAACAAACGTTTGGAATTATACAAAATTATTGCTTATATTAGTTATTTTAAGCTTGTAGAATACTTTAGTAGAGTTATCGAAAATCTAAAGCTAAAATGAAAACACGTTGCCGATAGTTTTATCGAGGCTAATGATTTTACATAATAATAATGTTATCAACAGTTACTAATTACTATTGAATGAATAATGTATGAACTATAATGATATATTCACCGTCCTAATAATCAAGATTTTAAAATATGAACACGTACGCACGCCTGATATTTTGGCAATGAATCAAGAATAAATAAATTCATTTGTATATAATTGGATTATAATCATATTACAACTAACATTTTCATTGGTAACTTAAAAAAAATATAAATATTATTTATCATTTTAAAACTTATATTTTAATAAGTTTTTTAAAATGGATAATATATAATTTATGTAAAAGTTTATTTTGAATATTTTCAAGAATTCATCAAAAAATATAGAGAAATATTATAGTAAAGATTGTGTATATTCTAAATTAGTATAACAAAATCTAATTGTATGAATCGATTATATACATAGGAAATATTTATGCCAGAATTAATCGATTTATTCATTTGATTAAAATTTAAACTTTATTAAAATTAAATGAAAATTATTTTTTATATTCTAAAAGATAATACAAAAAGAATTAAGTAATATTAACTAAGATCCTTTTATACAAAAATAGGTCAATTAAAATAAATGAATAAGTACATTTTTTAATATTTACTCACTACATTTATATTTTCATACTTTTAATTTTGTAATTTAATCTCATTTATATAAATAGTTTAATAAAATGTCCACATTTTTATTAACTAAATTGTGCTTAAACTTTATTTAATATTGATTTTTGTTGTATAAAGTGTTTCTAAATAGTTTAATTTTCAAATACATTAATATGTATTACGATTCATTTTGAATCTTGTAAATTTATTTTCAAAATTCAAATATTTTATTATGGTGAACTTATTTATAGTATCTACATTATAAGAAAATTATTTTTATAAAATATCGTATGTTAAAACATACCAAAATTTTTTCAAATATCATTTATTAGCAACATAGAGAATAAGAAGTTTTTTAAAATAATTATAAAAAAATATTACAAGAAATACAAAAAATTTGTAATTATCGTATTATGCGTAATAATACAAATATGTACTAAATTAAATTTAATAAAAATAGTAAACAAGAATTAATAGACTCAAAAGATAATTTGAAAAAACATTATTAGATACATATGAAATTATATATACACATATTTTTGTATGCATATCTGTACATATCTGTGAATATCTATGCAAATGTGCATGTCTATGCATATTTGTGTACAAAGAATGATAACGAATATTCCTAAAACGATAAAATATGTATATAAATTTACTGCCGAATGAATCTGCCAGTAAATTCAATCATTGACCAGTATATCCTTATTCTTTGATTAAAGCTCACTTTAAGCTTACCAGATACACTATAAATAGAAATTAAAGAATTAAAATTTTGTTTAAAAATACATAGTTCTAATATTTGTTTTAATTTCATTGTAAGATATAAATAAGTATTTTTAAACTTCGTATCTTCGATTTTACGTTTATATAAGAATATTACAAAATCTTTTCCGTATTAAATGTTCGATCACTTTCTTAATTATTAATGCTTATTTATTAATATCCAATAAATAAAATATTTATACAACACGTTGTTTTTTCAATCATAATAAATATTGATTTTACGTATAATAATTATTTATGACTAATATGCTGTTATATACAGCGATCGCAGTCTTAAAGATTATTTATTTTATTTTTTTTAGTTAAGATTTTTTTGTGTGAAAATATTGTGATGAAAGAACAAATGTTTTTATATCAATTTTGCAGTTTTATTTATATACATAAAATGGATAGAATTAAAAACTATACATTCAATTTTTTTATGATTTTTTGTATATATATGTGTGAGTGTGAGAGAGGAAACGGGAATGTTGTAATAAGTATGGAAAATTAGGAATTTATATTTATTTACACATGAATATATGAATTAATAAGATTTTAAATGCTTTAAGGATTAATTTCAAAGTCGTTTAATTTATGTATTTTATTTGTATTTATATAATTATCTATTAATTTTTGTGTGTTTTTATGTGTATTAACTCAGACTTTTTTATATCATTATTATTATATAATTATGTTAGCCACCAATATTTTTTCATATTTTTTAGGTATTTCTCTTTTTTGGCTTTTTGACAAATCCATATTGTGTTTCAAGAATTAATTATTACTTTTGCCGTTCAAAAATACTTTGTAAGTTACTTTTATGTTAAACCTTTTTCTATTAATATGAAATAGGATTGGAATGTTATTTTTTATTAGGTAGTTATCATTTATTATCTTTTTTTTAATATGTTGAAAAATATTTTGGGTTTATATATATGATATTGGAAATGAAACTATTTTCTGTTATGTGGTATAATTTTGTATAATGATTTTACTACAGAATTTTAATACATGACAATCTATTCTTCGTAAATTTGCTTTGCTGTATAATATTTTGTTTTTTATATATTTTTTATAAGAGCTTGCCTCAGTTCTGAACAAACTAAGAGGCTCTTATACATTTTTTTGGAAGATTCTCATTTTTCACATTTGATGTGCTGTTATACTGTACCACATGGGGCAACTGTATGTTAGGATTGGTCTGATAAGTCCTTGGGAAAATAATAAATACTTTTATTCTACTGTTTCAACACTTTGAATAAAATAATTTTTTGAATCGCCAAAATGCTGTATTTGCTTTTTCTAATTGAGTTTTTATGTGATAATTATATTTTAATTTTTTATTTAGATGTAATCCTATTTGCTTGTAAGGAAATGTCTACTTTTTGGTAGGAATACTCATTATTTGAACATTTTTAAAGATTTTCTTTTATGAAACCCTTATTTAGAATTTCTATATAAAATAGTTTCGCAATTATTTATATTAATTTTTAGTTTCTATGAATTATAATAATAATTTATTTTGTTGAATAATTCTTGTTCATTAATAATTGTGTTTTAATTTTTTCTTTTTAAGTTTGTACCAGATACGTAAATTAATAAAATTAAATCGTCTGCAAAAGATAACGATTGTTTTTGTATTGACTTGTTGAGATAAAATAAATGATGAATATCACAATTGTATATACTAAAGAATATCGTAGAATTTATGTACCTTGTAAACTGTTTTTTACTATGAATTCTAGGTTTAATTCGTTGTTTCTCTCTATTGTAATAAATAACTTATTCGTGATCATGTTCCATATTAATTTTATTAGAGACTTTTTTTTTATTAATTTATAAATTATGCCTCTGATTCGAATGGTGTCGAATACTTTTTATATGTCGATTAGGCAAGCTGCCAATCTTTGGTGGTCGTTTAGTGCCCAGAATATATCCAAAGTTAATGTATTAATCGCATGTATCGTCGAATATTCAGGTTGAAATTCAAATTGGTTTTCCGGTATTATGTTATTTTTATTATAGTATTTTATTAAGGTCCGATTAATCATTTATTAATATATTTTGCCTATGTTTGGTAGAAGGTTCATGGGATGAAAATTGATTAGTGTTGTATTGTTTTTATTTTTCGTCTGGATTTTATTTATTTGTATTGTATTTATTTTTCTATTTTTTCAGAAAGTACATATTATTTAGTGCGTTGTTAAATATTATTGTGTAATAATATTTGATTTATCTGAAAATATGTTTCAATACTATATTTGGTATGTTGTCGAATTCTGATAATTTTGTGTTATTTAATTTATTAAAAATATTATTTACCCGAGTGACATTAATGAAGTAATCAATTTCTTTATCGGGTTGTTTTGAATTATCCGATGTATTTTCTATTGAAAAAGTTTTTATTGTAATATTTTGTGTTTTATCATTTTTTATTTCTTCTTTTAATTTATTACTTTTTTCTATAATTATAATGTTGAGACTCGTTTTTTTGTTTGTGTACATCAAAATAATGTAATTTTACAAAACTGAGTTTATCTTTGGTGTTTTTTATTATATAGTTGTTATTTTTTCTTTATTTTTATTTATTATATCTATTCCAGCTTCTTTTAGTATAGTGATATCATTATTTGGTATTGTTAGTGGAGGAATATTCATAGCTTCTTTTGTTTTAAAAATAGAATTAATTTTGGAGAATATTATTGTTGGATTATTTTTGGGATATTTTTTATTTTGTAATTCCAGATATTCTTTGTTCATTTTACAAATTTTTGTTGGAGTTATTTTTTATTAGAGTGAGTAAGTAATTTTAAAAATTTTAATCATTGTTTTTTACTAACATTATAATTTTTTCGTGTTCTGTTTATTAGTATAGTAAGCTTTTATCTTTTTGTAGTTTTTTTATATCTTTATTTATATAACATTCGCTCGAGTTGTTTTTTTGTTATTGTAGGTACTAACTTATTAATGATGTGATTTATGTGATTGTCTATTTTATCGATATAGTTATCTATTTCATTATTTGTTAAATTTTTGTTGTGTTGTATGTCTAATTGGAAGTTTTTATTAAAACTTTTTTGAATTTATTTCAGTTTGTTTTTTAAAGTTAAATTTATAGTTACGTTATTAGTATTGATAATTTTACTTGTATAAGTAGTATTATGGTCATTGATTATTAATTGTATTTTTGTACATTTATTAATTACTTGAATTTAGTGTCTATTAAGCATAAATCTATATAAATGTCCATTGGGATAAAACGGTTTTTCCGAACTGTATAATTTTGTTGTGTATATTGTGTCATGGCTATTTAACCAATTTTTTTTTATAAATTTTTCTCTTGTATTATTTATTTTGTTTTTCTAATCAATATGTTTTGCATTAAGATCACCTGCTATTGTATAATAGTTTTCTCCATTATTTAGATCTAATTATTTTGTATGTCGATCAAGTATTATTTTGTTGTTGTTTAATGATAATGTTAGTTATTTTACCTTTTTTGATGGTAACTCCTAATTTTTTTGGTGATTTCATTGACTTTCTTTATTTTATTTTATTTTGTTTCAAAATTTTTTGTTTCTATTTTATTTGTAATTTCTAATATCTTCGGACAACTGATATACGAAACAGGGTGTCTAAAATATTTATGATTAGCACAGTACAATTCTTTGTTTCAAATTTTTGTTTTTTTAGTTATCTTACATTCACCTGGTTTATATTGGTTATATTATATATTGGTTTATATTTATATATATTATATATTGCATTAACGCATTTATACTGCAGATTTCAATTTTGTGCTGTATGTCCTAAAAGTTGTCAATTATGACATTGTGTTATGTTTTTTTTAATTATTTATTCCCAAAATATTCTATGAAAACATAAATATTTTATATCTTTTAGTATATATATATTACTATTTCGTAAGATTTGTATTATATAGATTGAAAGTAAAATATTATTTTTTGTTGAATTATGTGTTTTAAACCGTTTTATTATAATGAATTGAATTTCTTGTATTCGTAGGTTATATAATTCATTCAAAATTCCCATTTAAACGTTTCAATAAATATGTTTTTTCCGATTTTGGTGTGAATATGTAGTAATTTGGTTTTATTTTTTTTAATTTTTTATAGTGTTATTAAAGTCATCGATTGATTTGAGATAAAATATGTTTGTTACCGTGTATGAGTATTAAAGGTAGAAACCTTTTATATTTGTGTTTGTAATAGTTTTACCGTGTCCTTGGATATTAGGAAAATTATATTTATGTGTGGAGGTTTGTTATTGTTTTGCTTATTTATATTACTGGTTTTGGCGGTTCTTTTTTTTTCTTTTACTTTTTTTTGGTATTTATTTTTTTATCTGATTTCTTGTATCATTGTATCATGTGTTTCAGTGTTTTCGATTGTATATCTTCTTTTTCTAATATTGCATATTTGTTTTTTATGTTATTGTTGTTCTTTTTTATTGTTTTTAATATTATTTTATTTTATGTATTCGTCAATTATTTCCTTTAATTTATAATTTTCTTCGCTTAAAAATTTAATAATATTTTCATAATAATTTGTATTTGTTTTTTCATCTAGTAATATTTCAGTTCTAAGTTATTATTACTTATTCTTCCTGTCTTCAGTATTTTTTTTAAATCTATTTTAATCCTACCTTGATTAATTTTATTAGATTGGGTGATAATTGTAGGTTTGCACTTTTTTTTGCAATAGTCTTTTATGTTGTGTTCAGTTTTTTGTTTCTATGGCGGTTTACGTTTCATTATTATTTATTTTTAGTAACTTATTATATATATTTATTAGATTTTTAACGATTTATTATTAATTTCTATCACTGGCGCACTGATAATTTAGATTTTTTTTATTTATTTATAAATGCTTGTTATTTTGATTATATATTATTTTAAATAAAAATTTTTTATTAATTTAATATTTAGTTTGTCATTTATGTTAATTTTTAATATTATTTTTACATTTATTTTATACTGAATTAATATTCTTTATTCCTTGTGGAAGTATAAAGAGATTTAGTTGCACTAACAGCGTTTCGATGTTTATGGTTCAACGGTAGGCGACTGATTGCTCTATCACTAAAATTAGTGTTATTAAATTTGAGTTGCTAAAGCTTGTGTTGAAATTATTTAATTTTTATAGAATAGTTTATTCTTTTATTTTTAACCTTTTTTTGACATATTTTGCATTCGTAAAATTATCAGAAAATTTTAAATGTAATTTAGTTTTGAATGGAAATTATAGTTACTTCGAATGAATACAAATATCGTTATATATATTTATAAAGGTATGTTATTAAAATTGTTTAACATTAAAGAGAAGTTAAGAATTATAATATTATTATTATTTATATTAATCATTTAATATTAAAAAGATAAAATTAGTATGGCACTAATTAATATAAAAGTATTCAAATGATCTTTTAAATTTTGTCCGATCATTGATCAATCTACTCACTCAAGTATGGCTAAAAAATTAATTATTTTGCTGATCCGTAATCAAAAATGCCATTAGCATTCTATTTAATTTAAGTCAAAATCTATTTAGAAGCAGAAGACGTTAATCTTCCTTCTTCTCTCAAAACTTGTACCATAATCGAATTAATTATCGTTCTATTTGCTCAGTACAATTCTAGTGAAATTGCACGCATTATATTATCAATTGGGAATTTCCAAAACGATTTTCAAATACTAAGTACACAGCTTGTGGAAATGTATGTTGCTCGTACAATGCACGCTCTAGATAATACATGCAGATCCACGTTCTGTAGGAGACCTAACTATCAGTACAATGAACTGTTTTATCCAGAAATTCACGAAACTACTTCACGAAAATTAGATTAAAAATCAACGCGTTTGAACGAGAGAAGAATGTATTTGAAGTATATGAATTTCGCGTAATCATGTATTCAGTGTAAAATGTACAAGTAAAATGAATATTTAAAAATTAAATTTAATCAATATATATATTTATTAATGTATTTCTTAATATTTAATGTGATCGTATAAATATTATTATAGTAATAAATTTCTGTGTATATTAGAGAATATTTTTTGATATCATAAAAAGTATACTAGTTTTCTTCAATTTTATTAGATATTCAAACTTTGTATTATTTATTTTACTTATTTATATGATTATCATAATTTTTATATGATATTTCTTATAATAAAAGCTTACTATATATTTAATTAAGTATATATATTATATATAATTATAACACAGAACAATAAAGTATAAAAAAAGATACAAAATCAATGGATAATATTTAAAAACCTTTCATTTATTTAAAAATGTTTGCCAATTTACTTTCATATTATTGAATCAATATCAAGGTCATTTTTTAAATTTTCTATTTTTTTACCATATATGACAAATAAAAATAAAATCTTGTATCTAATGGTGAACTTTTAATATAAATTGAAATGAGTAAAAACATCAAGTTAAAAAGAGATGTAAAGTTAGAAGTGACAGTACGAGAAGATATTTTATACTTTGAACTAGTTAATTAAATTCTTTGACTATTGAACATAATTTATATTAAATTCCAGCAGATGTAGAACAACAATCAATCAAATTCTAAGATTGACAATTGTCTAATATGAGGAATAGGTGCAAAGACAAAACTGGAAAAGTGAGAAATTCCCTTAAAGCCTTCATTTCAGCTTTCGATCGATGTATGAATTTACAATTATAATTTAAAATAATAATGTCAAATATGAATTTATAAGATAAAGAATTAGCATATAACCAAGTATATATGTACCTCTTCATCAAATTAAAAAAATATAATATATCATATTATTTATGATTCAAAATTGCATAAGAAAAATCATTCTTTTTAATTTAATGTGATTGTTTACATATATTAAATTCATATATTTATAAATATATTTTGAATATATTTATTAGAATTATAGAATGGTTTTTATATTTATATTTAATATTTTTTCGTAAAGAATATTCCATTATTTACCAAACTTAAATAAATTTACCACCTTGTATTAAATTTTAGTTTTTAATGATATAAATTCACAAGCAATAAGTATAAATATTTAAAATTTTTATCTCCTGTTTTTAAAAATTCTAAAGTAACGTTAGTATTTAAAAATACAATACTAATATAATTTTTTCGATATTCAAAATAATAATGCAATAAGATTCTTCTTTTATTTTATTTGAATGTATACCATCAAATTGAAAAAAAGAAAGTAAAATTAATTGAAATAAAAGATTTTATTGGAAAATTCTAAATTATATCAAAAAACTGTATTACGTTAATTAAATTTTATAAATAATAGATTGTTTGAAATAATGTTAATTTTGAAAAGATTTTAATTTCGCTAAATCATATGCATATAAAATTCGAATTCTTTTTGTATGGTTCTAGGCTATCGTTATTTTTGCTATTGTTTTTCTTACATTGAATTCTTACAACTAATTTAATTGAAAATTTTTACTGTATCAAGAACTGCGCATTGAGTAAATATTGTATAATAAAATGACTAAATAGTAATTAAAGACTAAAAAAAGTAATGAATACAACTTGTTTTAAATTTTTATAATAAACGACGTATGATTTTATTTAATCCGAAAATGGATGCATAATTAAAAGATAAAACAATATTAAAAATCGTGTAGAACATATTTATATTGATTGTCTGGTAGAAACATACAGTAATTTTTAATAAACTTTTTTCTCGTACAGCAATCAGTTGAAGTTAGAATAATGCGAATGGGGTTTGGAGCACGCGGTGGGAAATGAAAATCGTCGAGTTCATTTCCTTGTTCTTGCGTGAGCTGAGAGCGAGAATCGTCGCAGTCTAAACTCTCGATTTGTCACAGATCGCGTTAGAGTATCCAAAAGAGAATTTGGTGGTTGCGCGCGAGGGTAAGGGAGGTTATATTACGCACGTAGATGAAAGTTTTTCAAAGGAGAAAGATATAATACTCGTCTGCGAACGACTGACTACAAACTCGTCGCACAAAGTAAACTGGATATGCATAAACTTGAAAACTTTAGAATATCAAATTAACACCTTAGTTTGATATATCTTTTAAATAACAATAATAACAATAATAATAATAATAATAATAATAATAATAATAATAATAACAATAACAATAATAATAATAATAATAACGAAGACGACGACGACGACGATGATGATAAATAAGAAGAATGTAATATCATATTTCCTTAAGTTTTTATATTACGTTTGAAATTTAGAGAGATCTAAGAAAATTTTAATAATCAAAAACAGATTTTAATGTATTGATTTGAAAAATTGAAATATTCTTAATTATTGTTTTCTAATTATTCATGTTTCATTCTTCTACGATAACTTTATTTATGAAGTGAATAATAAAAAATAATTAAAGCAAATAAAAAATTATTATTTAAAATTCAATAAATAGCAATCGTTATGATATCAGGAGATAATTTAGGTTAAAATTAAATTTATTTTATGTTTATTTTACATTTTATGTCAATAAATATTTTTAAATTCAAATAGAATGTAATTAAAGTTTAATCTATTAAATACATAATAATTTTATCTGATTAAGGATTTGATAAATTATTAAAAACTAATAAAGCAGTTAATTATGTATAAAAAATGAGATAAGATCATATATTGTATCGTGAAATATTATTTATTTTTTTTATAAGAAAGAAAAATTCTATTCTAATTAAAATAATAAATTATAAATTTTGATTTGGTTTTTTCTTACTAAGTTATATTTAAGGATTGTTCTTAATTAAATTTTATATATAAATTGTAATTATTACTATATAAAATAATATTAAAAATGATTAAAAATTGACTAATTTATGGTATGGCTTATAGTAATAGATATATTACATCGTTAAAGATAAAAAATAGAGAAAAGATTAAATTCAAGATTCCAAAAGAAATAACATTAATATGCAGGGTTATTACTATTTTCAGTATTCTAGTATGCTTCGTTTAAAAGAAATATTGTATGTATATAAACATGATAAAGTAGATTTTGCAATCGCTTATAAATAAATATATAGGTAAAGTAGAAAAACTAAAATATAAAACAAAAATTTAATTAGGAATAAATATTCAAATAATGGAAGATTATTAGAAGCTCTAAAGTATAGTATTCATTTCGAAAAATAGTATTGTAATATTAGTTTTTATTATTAGTTTTTGTATTTTGAATGGGTTGTCTTTTCTTATAACACTTTTAAATGTACTAAATAATATGACACATAATATTTAGTATTATTTTCTGGTTAGTTAATATTAAATATAGCAAAATTCTCTAAAATAATAAATATATCTGGTACTCTCTGTTTTCAAAGGTTTTATTTTGAAGTAAAGATTAATTTCTTATCATATTTATTATAATTTTCTCATAGAAAATATATATTAAATAATTGTTATTAAATTCCTATATTTAATAATTCGATTCTATTACTTTACACTTATTCATTTATTAATAATATATATTTATATATATATTATTGTTTTTTTTTTATTTTACTAAATATAAGATATTATTAATTTAATAGTTAATCAATTTATTTCAGATAGGTTTTTTGAGAACTGTACTGAAATTATATAACAAAATTTTTATTAAGCTAAATAAATGTAATTATTTTCATTTTTATTATGATTATGTCTTCTTTTTCCTGTCCTTCAAAATTCTTTCAAACATTGAAGTACTCAATACGTAAGATTTTCTTAACTCAATTTATAAATATAGTGATAATTTTAAAAATAATTTAATAAAATTTAATCCTTTAAAAATTAATGTAATTCATAGTCATATAGAAGATAAATGGAACTAAAAATAATATCAGAGTCTTGAATTAGATCAATATTTATAATTATAAAAAATTCTAAATACTATAAAATCAAGAAATAAAAATTATATGTTATAAAATAATTTTCATCATTTAAAAAATCTAAAACTTTGATATTGAAAATTTTTTTTTATAAATGAAAACTCTAAAAATTGGAATACATCTATTGAAAAATTAAATATCTATTTCATTTCTAGTATAAAGCTCTCATCGAGTTAATCCTGTTTTCGAAAATTCAGTTACTGATCTATTTCATTTTCCAATATATATTGGATTTCATTGATATACAAAAGTCAGTATATATAGTTAAAACGATAAGAACGAAATCTGTTATTTAATTAACTGTAGTAAAAGATTATAAAGTTTTATGCTCTAAATTGAATATTATTAGTTACACACCGATTTATCAGTTTATCAGTCTTAATAATTAAATTTCCTTGCTTTTCGACATTTATAATTCATTAAAGATTTAATTTTTTCGTTTGGGACAGGAATGAATAAAGTTTTGAAATATAAATAAATAATCCCAATCACTATAAGATTATATACTTAATATTTATTCTAACTTAATGTAAGGTTATTGTATGGATATACAATTATATTTGTGATAAGCGTAGCCGCGGAGAAATAGCGTGACAACTTTTCACGAGACAACTGCACTCTTCGGTAATCACGACATAATGTAAGAATAGTATTTAAGCGAATTCTATATATAGAGTCAGCCTATGTGCAAATTTAGTCAATAATAATTTTATCGATGAGTTTTATGAACTTGCACGGGAGGAAATGTGTACACATTGTTATAATAACTTCTCAAAAATAATTTTGCTCTATATCATCATAAAAGATATTTAAATAATTTTAAATATCTATATAATAATAATCTTCAAAAAAATTGTATATGTATATGATTGTAGAAAGAAGGGAAGAAAACACTTTATAAAAGTAATGTTAATAATATTTATAAATATTGGTGTGTAAAATTTCAAATAAATCTGGAAAACTTTCGAAATTATTTTCATTCTTAACGTATTGAAATATTAAGAAAGAAAAATGAATATATGTCTTCCATCTTTTGTAATTTAAATAAATAAAGAATTTGGAATTAAAGCTTGCATTTTGAATATGTTATTATCTTGTTCAAATTTAAAAATAAATGATTTAACGCATAGCTGTTCAATGAAATAAAAAATTGTATTCATTTTTTTAATGAATAAAATATGATAATTGATACGAAAAAACGTCTACATTTTTAAAGAATCTTGTCACCTACATTATATTTATACATAACGGCAATTTAGGTACAAGCTACACTTGTAATATTTTTATATTGTAAAACTAAATATTTTTTTAAAAAAAAATTTAAGTTATGAAAAAGATAAATATATAAATGAATAAATACAGATATTTTTAGAAATAGTATTACAAACAAAATTTTTTCTTATTTTTTAAATTCTTAAGTATCTCCAAATAAAAAACTTTGAATGAAATATATCAAAATTAAATTACCGTATTCAAATGGGATACTTTTTAAACCTAAATAAAAATATTCTCCAAAAGATAAAAAAATAAAAATTTTGTGTATCGAATTATCAATTTCAATACCAGTTGATTGAATTATTTTTGTCATAATTATATTAAATAAAATTTATATTTAAAAAATCAAAGATATATTTATAATAAATATTTCCTTCTCTTAGTGTAAATATTGCCTCACCTAAAATAATAATGAATACCTCTATTTAGTAATATATTTTAACTTTCTTTAAGAAACTTTTTTACAGATTTATATAAATTACATGCATAAAGCATATATTACAGTAAATAATTTGATATTAATATTTTACTCTTGATCATTTTATTTAGAAAACCTAAAATCCAAATGAATTGGATACTGTATTTGGATTAACATAAATAGGCGCCTAATTCATATAAATCAAGCGTTCACACGAAAGAGAAATTATTGTTTTTCTAACAAAATTTGTTGGCGTATGTCGCCAATTTCATCGTCTTGTCTTCTAAAAGCATGTAGTTTAGTAAGCGATCGGGACAATGCTTGTATGGGATGCTCGAAAGTGTCCCCAATGGTATACGGGGTTTACGGAGGGGGTTACCAGTAGAACCCAAAGTAAATCTAATCTTGATTCAAGCACCATAAAACTAACGTGACATCTCATTTTACGATACGGCGACTACGCGGGTTGTAGCATATACGTACAGCTTGGGACGGAAGTCAAGGCTGTTGAGTGAACGAACGAAAATGTTTATGCAGATTATATCTGCGAATATTTATAAAGAAAGAAAAAAGAAGGAGCATGAAAAAAATGATGGTTATGACACCAGAAAACTATCTAAATACATATTTAATGCTATCCACTCTAAATTTACAAACTTTACAAACTTTTATTTCCATAGAAGTTTCATGATTTAACTAGAAATCAAAGTTAATCAATAGGAATATTCAATATATCAAAAGACTTTCTCAGTATTAAAAAAAAGTTACGAATATTTAAAGTAGTTTATCACGATAGGAGGAAGTCTTAATCTCGTATTCGGAGTTTTATCTTTATAATGATCGAGTTAGATAATTTTTTTATCATTACAATTGCTAGAATTAATTTTTTATCGAATTTTGTTTTTTTAATAAAATCTCTTGATAATATATAGAAGGTTTTTTAATCTATTTATTATTGATCCTGTATGAAATTTAATATAAATTTTTCTCAGAATTTAATAAAAAAAATCATTCCAAAATTTTTTGATTTAAAAAAATATTTTTAGATTTCATTTGTTATTTTACTTCCAGAGGTGATTTATAACTCTCCAAGTTTTCAACTCTCTACGCTTCAAAATCTTTTTATTGTTTTTATTATTATACAGTAATCTATTTTCTTTATGTTCCGTTAAATTTCCTCGTTTTTTTTTATTTAAAATTAAATATTTTCGCAAAAGGAAACAACTTCGAACGCTGATCAGGGAATAAAAATTTTTAAATAGATTATAATGCGTGATACAGACAAGCTGATATAATTAATAAAAAATCATTAGGATTCCTACATTATTTAAATATCAGTTGTTTCTATGTATGAATTCTAAATTCACTCATTTTTTCAATACAATTTTATTTAGATTAAAAAACTTCGCATTTTTTACTTAGAAAATTTTAATTAGAAATTATAGTTAGAAAAATTAAAAATATATACTTGTGGGTATGTTTTGATATGTAATAAATATATTATTATAAAATGAGAATAAATTAATTCATCAAGGTCTGTCGCATGATTTTAGAGAAAGAAAAATTAGTTTACTCATAAAGCAGATTAAAAAATTATTAAAAATTTTTTTAATATACTTTTATAATGATTTAAAAGGTATGCAGTTTAAAATAACTAATAAAAAATACGTTTGGATAATCATTTACAACCATAATCAAATACAATCTTTAAATTTTAGTCCATTTTTTAATGCTCAAAATATATAAAATTTTCTAAAATGAATGTTTTATTTTATCTATTTTATAAAAATACCCGGTTTATATTGAAATAAAAAAATAAACAGAGCGAATGAAATTTAAATTACTAACTGCACTCTGTTTTAAGAGTATTCTATTACAATGTCCGTTCCGTAAGTTCCTACCACTCCATCAAAATTGTTCGCCATATTATTCATATAAAATTTATGAATGTTGGTTAAACGAGGATTTTAAAGATATACATACATACGTATGCTTCGTTTGATATTCGTAGGTCGATCTTTCGTTTCTTGTATTTAATAAATTAAACATACATAAATATTAATTTTCCATTATCGAATAAACGAAATTTACCGAAACTCGAAATTTTTACCAAATGTAGATGAAATTTGCTCGTACGAAAAGATTTACATGTAGCATTATTAAAAAGACCCGTTGAACCTGATAAACTCCGAAATTAAAATGGCGTCCTTTCTAATAGCCAATCGTAGAATGTAATATCCATAAGACTCGGCACCCTCCTAAATTTTCATCATTGCGACAATAAATTTTCAAAGTAATAATATTTCTCCACGCACGGATGTACAACATCCGCAAATACCTGTAAGGGAAATAAAGCTCTTTGGCTCCTTTCTAGCTCGCCTGTAAAATCGCGTATTCTCCTGAGCTACCATAAGGCGGTATTAAACGCGCAGAGGCTTATACAGCAATATTCCGGTCCGACGACGGGCGGCGCAGCGCCTGTGCAACAAAGTAGGGAGAGGAAGGAAGTTAAATCGACGAGGATGAAGAGAAGACGAAGAGGTATAGCGTTTAGAAAAGGAAGAGAATGAGTGTCACAAATTCTCGGCTGCGCCAGCCAAAACCGATGTTCTTGCCTTCGGGCGACAGCGCCGCCTGTTCTACCGACCCAGACAACCAACCCCGGCCTATGAGACTTTATCGGTTTCCTATTATCTTTCCCCCGCGGCACAATAAAGACATCGCTTATTCGATGTCGTCTGCTCTTTCTCTTACCCACTACAGTTTTTATCTATCTCTCATTCGCTCTTTCTCTCTCTTACCTTCCTCCTTTTTACACGCACTTTTTGCACCTCCAATTCTGAAAAATTCTTTTTCACCACGATTGGCCCGTTTGTTCTTTTATTTTTCAACTTATTGCACTTAATCTGGTATATTTCCTCCTGTATGTTATATATATATATATATACACGAATGCATACGTATGTAACGCTTTATCCTCGCACAGTGTAGACATACATAATGCACACATAATGCAAACATAAGAAACAATATTTAAAACACATAATTTAAAAATCGCGCAACAATTCACGAGTAAAATAAAATGATAATATTTATAGATGCGTAAGATTGAGTACAATTATGTAAATTAAAGATTAAAAAACTATCAAAACAATTTTCTTTTCGAATTGTTACACGATTCGAGTTGACTTACGAGAAGGGAAGTACGATCTTCGTTATTTTTCCCTACGCTCTTTCAAGATACGTTTACGTATTATAGCTTAATGATATTGTTGCTTCGACCTCGCAAGAGAGTTTCGCGAATAAATGCAAGGATGGTTCCTGCGTTATCAATTCTTTCTCGCCCTGAAAAGAGAAGATTTCTCTTATGGATGTCATTGATGCTGATGCTGCAGGTGCGCACCGTTTTTATCGAATGGGACAAAGCTGGAGTTCATCAATGGAGACCTTTCTTTCTCCATCCTCGATTTTCCCATTGGTTTTTGATTATGGATACGCTTCAAGCGTCGGTAAAAATAATGTACAATGGAATGTCTCGAATGTTTGAAAAATTTAGTTAGGTTATTTAAAACTCTATAAAATAAAATTGTATTGTATGATTTTATAGTTTCTTAATTATAATTTAAGATATAATCTATATAATTTTTTAATAGCTATAAAAATTCTATGGAAAATTTTATTTAAACGATACACTTATACGAATATTATACAGAAAATAAAAAATAAATACAATTTTTATACTCTCTTATAAATTAATTGTAATATAAAATTTCGCGCTATCTGTTACAATTAAATTATGTATTAAGTAATTTATCGAAAGTATTTTAAAAATCATTTTTGAAAATAATTCGTTTCAAAAAAATTCTATTTTTATTTTTCGAACTGTACGTTTTTTCGCAATGATTATATTTCTATGTGACTCTATCGGTAATTTTAATTTTGCCTTTTAGTTCAACGAATACTTAAAATAACTTGTATCGGTTGATTTTCTTATTTTGTATCAAAGGACTCGTATTTTAATTGTGATTGATTTCGGGTAGATTTTTTAAAGGCTAAGGGTTAGCTTTATAATTGCGGTTAGGTTCTAGTAGTTTTTTAAAGTATGAAAGGAAAGTAATAGAGAACAAAACCATGTGGAATGCACTGTAGCGAGACATAATATTAAATTAAATTGGTTGGACTCGACAAGTTTCAGGGACGAATATGAGAAAGCCGAAAAGCTTTCGGAAAATTGAGAAAGAGAGAGAGAGAGAGAGAGAAAGAGAATATTTGCCTACATTCCTTGCAGGCATTTCTGTAATGTCCTATCAAAAAGACAAAGGAAGCGAATAATTATTATCGAAGAGGAAGCACCTTACCGAACTTCTGCACAATTATGAAAGCAAGAATTGAGTACAGAAATGAGAATAAAAATATTTTATCTAGTTTCGATTTTCAACTTTTTACTCTTATCTTTAGTTTTTTTGTTAACTATTAAAAGATTATTTCGAAAAATTATTTCAATTAATTTATATTCTTAATTATAATTAAATTATATCTTTTTAATATTCATATTAATATATATATATTTGGACTTTTTAAATTTAATTTATATTAATTATAAATGCTTGATTTATATCCTTTAATTTGTTTTATATTCTTATACAAAATCAAATATAAAAAATAAATAAATATTCTAGGTTTATACAACATTGCATTTAAATACAATTTATCTTAAGTTTTTCTGAAATTTATTTATATACTCAATATTTTATTTAAACTAAAATAGTGATTTTCTTATAAGTTATTCTGTATACATAGTTATCTCTAAATATATTATATAAATTTGGAAAAAAATCACTATTAGTCTAATTAAAGTGCTTACGATTTTTAAAATGCATATCTTGAAAATTAAAAATAATGAATTTTGGTTTAATTTTAGATGGAAAATAATCTATTTACTATCTAAGTTTATTTATTATGAATAACATTAAAAACTCTTAGAACAAATATAAATAACTTAGAAACAAACTCTTAGAAAATAATATTTTCAATTCAACTTTTACATATAAAGAATAACCTTTATACCTCTCTAAAAATTCTGATTTCAAGCCAAAAGTTTCAATTATTTCAACAATTATTTCAATATCTATATTTTTTAAATACGAAAATAAAGGTAAGAAATATTTATAGCTTTTCTACTGGTGTACCAATTTGATTTTGTACAATATAATTCTAATATATTTTATTTTATCATAATTTAGTTTCAATTATTTATAAATTAATAATTAATAGATTTATAATTAGATTACGAAAAAATAATTATTCAGTTTAAAACATTAAGAGTTAAGTACTCAAAGTTGATAAAATAGTTTTGGATTTAATATATTTTATAACATTTAATTAAGTTGTAATGATATTGCTTTTAGAAATTTTAGTTACATCTTTTATATTAATGAATATTAGTGGATAAAAGAAATAATCTTTATTTGATATTTCAATAATATCGAAAATGATATCATTAGTAAATTAATAAAATATAACTAAATCATATATTGTTATAGCTTGAAAATAAAATAAAAAATAAACTTTCACTTTATTCAAAGCTTCTTCAAATTTAGATGAATAAGTTATTATAAATATTTATTTTGAAAACTATATATCTTAATTATATTAGTAGTATATAAACATATATAAATTATAAATAATTAAACTTGTTATGTATTACGTGTAAGAAAAAATATTTCATTGGTAAATAGTTAAAAAATTTTTGGGAAAAATAAGAAATTTCAATCGAGATTCAAATGCTTATGTGTAATATAAATTATAAAAGTATAATGTACAAGTGAAACATCTGCATAAAGAAATAAAAGGTTCGATAGTACTAAAAGAAAAGGTGAAGTGGTGCAAGAACGATGAAAACATGAGTGGAACTGCATAGAGGGTCACAGAAAGCAATAGCATCTGCGCTACTTTATTTAACTTCAAAGATACTTTTGAAACTTGTATCACATTGTAAACATAATTATTCTAAATATAAATTGGGAAACATGTAAAAAAGTGTAGATTAAATATTGTGCTCGATAAAAAAATAAAAAACATAAATATAAATAGAACAATAAATCATTGATTATTTTTTACTTTTACATATCCACAATATGGATTTTTGATTAAGCCTTTCAAACAATGATGTCGGTGGAAAAGCAATTTTATATAACTATAAAAATAAATATTTCTTTGATTAATTTTAGATCTTAATTGAAGTACTATCATCGTTTTTAAATTCAAACAATGTTTTATTATTCACTATTAAGTTAACTAAAAATTATTTTTATTCTATGAAAGTATGTATATAATATATTAACTCAAAATAATAGAAATAGAGAATGTTTAATAATTTTTAAATTGTTAGAAATTTCTAATAATTTACTAACATGCTACTTAATTTTTGAATTAAAAAAAATATTAAAATTATTAAATCGATTAAAAGTAAGTAAATCGTTAAACAAAACAAATTTTCACACCTTTAAAAAATTAATTATTTTACTCTTAATTAGGTATAATAAAAAAATTAATAATAAGTCAGTGCAACAAAAATGTATTTTAAAGCTATTTAAATTTTATGCAAACGAAGTTGCAAACTCTTACCGAAAACACAAATTTTTATATCCTAAATAATGAAATTATAAATATTAAATTTGTTGAAGTTGATATTAAAATTTGCCATAATAACTCAAAGTAATTTTTAATGCTTATAACAATTCAAGGCTATCAAAGTATTGAGTAATTCTAAATAAAAAATAAAGTAAATATAACTACGAAAATTTAACTTCTGAAAGTAGTTCGGTGATATTTCTTATATCTTAAAACTTATATGAAATCCTATATATACATCTGCATATGATTTCCCTCTGGACTAAAAGCACTCAGTAAGATAAACTTTTTTTGATCGGTTGAGACAGTCATTTTCGTATGCACACCGAACATATATATGAGTAAAAAGTTATAGGCAGTAACTATATCTATATACTATTTATTACCATCTCAAATCACAGTTCTCTTATATGCAATAAAGTTCTTTTGAAATATTAATGTTCATTCTATTAATTTAATTTTTATTGTTTCTTGGTGTGCTTTAAAAGAAATTTAAGTTAAAAAAAGTTGATGAGTAAAAATTAAATTATTGCTTATTTATGAATTGTTTACCAGTTTAACGGTTTTACTATTAAATATGATCAATATAATAATTTTTTTATGTATAAAATATGATAAATATTTAATATTTATATAATATAAAAAATATTTTTATAAATAACTGCTATCGAATACAATTTGTATTATTTTTAAAGTACACTCACGATTTTATTGCAGCATCTTTATTTTAAAAATAACTATATGTATGAAATACGTAGAAGTTTATACATCTTAAAAAATATATATTTAATGATAATATAAATTATTGAAATAAAGCTTACGTGAATTATCGGTTAAAAATTTTATTTTAAATATTCTTACACGATGTACTAAATTCAATATACTAAATTCGCAGTATAGACAAAATTTATATATCTTTCGTTTATAAAAATATAATAAAATTTTATAGAGATATAATAAATATTACATAAAATAAATTATGCATTATTCAATAACTAAAATAGTCTATTGGAGAAAATATTTGCATAGAATTATTTTTTAAAAATTTAGTATTGTTTCAGTATGTATACATGCAAACAAACACACACATTTATATAAGTACCTTGCACATATAAAATCATATTTTTTTTATTTATATATTAGAATTTTATTGTATGCTTACAAAATTTTCTGTAAGTGAAAATAAAATTTGTTTTCAAATATACACCATAAGTCTTTTCTATATAAAAGCTCAGCAATTTAAATATTCTTCTTGTTTAAGAATGAGTTTACTTTACATCACGAGTTTTTGTAATTACAAAATGTTCCAAATAATTAAACTTTTTAAATTTCTTCTACATAGCAAATTAATGTTGATATTCAAATAAATTACAAATTACATCGTACGATATTCGTTTCAACTCCTCAATTTATTTATTTGTACTATCTCGAATTGAAATTTAACTATGCTGAAAACGTGATAAAAATTCAATGTTATTCTAGATGAACAAAATTTTATTACAATAGAAAAATAAAAAAAACGAAGAATCGAAAATTTACATTCATAGATTTAACGCGAAAGCACTGCAAGATACGGCAATCTATCAACGAATTTGTGCATGTAAAATATAGTTGAAAACTTATTCTATCTAATATAAATAAATAATTGAACCCAATAATAGAAGTGCTTTAAATAAAGCATGTAACCAATCCCTTTGCACGGTAGCGTAACTCTCGGTGCCAAGTTTATATCCTACATCTACGTATGCAGTAAAGTGCTCGATCGACAGAGGAAATTATACGACCGTCATTAATTCCCTCTCCACTCATGGATCGGGCGCGTTTAGGAGTTGGCTGGGTCGAACGAGCGAACGTTATTAATATTACATAACGCCACGTTTCAACCCAAACGGCATATAAACCGCATTCGCGAGCTTCTGTTCTACCAAAACGTGGGTTCATCGTCGTCCGAAGGCCTTGCCGTAACACTCGAAACGGAGAGTTACAGAGTAACTGCTTTCCGCTGCTTCTCTGTTCACGTATCTATCTTCTACATCGCTTTGTACAGTAGAGCCTTCATCGCATAAAATATAGATGTTTATATCAGAATGCGTAGATACAAGATGAATGAAGGAAGACAATACTTGTATTCGAACAACCGATACAACCAAGTATAAATCCATATTTTTCATCCCGAGTTGTAACTTTCTGGCTTTTGTATTTGGAAAACATATACATGCACATATATTTTAACGATTGATGTCGATATATTATGCTGTGCTCATAATAATATAAAATGAAATAGTACTTTTTTTTTTAAGTTCCCTTTCATTTTTTTACGTATTTTTTCTTTTTAAACGAAATTAACGTATATTAGAAAGCATATATTTTAAAATATTTGTAATTAAGTACTCATAAATTTAATTTTTTTTTAGCAATTGAATGATTCATCTAATTATACAAAAGTTATGAATTAAATTATTAATTTTTTATTCATAATAATGATGTTATTCCAATTAATAATAATTTTTTCGCACCTTATGGTAGTTCTTATAACGAACTTATTTTTAGAACACTATAGGAAAAGTAGAGCCTCGAGTTACAGAAGCGAATAACATAAAACAAGAAGGGTTCATATACTACTGTGCATACATCCGACTGCATATCAAGTAAATGAAGAGCATCATCTATCCGATATACTGACTTCTACAAAAGCATCCAAAATTAAACGATTTTCTTCAGGTTTAAAACGTATTCAACATTTAATGAGATTATACAAGCGATCGCAAGATAATATTAGAAGACGATGGAGAAATATATATCAGTTTTTAAATTCTGAATTCCTTAAAACTTGTTACCTATTATAATATATTCGAATATTAATTAGAAATCAACATTTTATTTTTATTTCTTTATTGAAAAAAACATGTATTTTAAATAAGAGAACATAAATATCTAATAGTGTATAAAATTTGATAGCAGGTACATATACATGATTACAAAATTCTTTCAATGATTAACATGATTTTATGTTGTTGACTACAATTTATATGCTAATTCAGTGATTTGAATTTAATATCGTCATGTTTCAATTATATTTAGTGATACGCAATTATTTATTGATAGTTTCAGATGAATTATATTTAATCAATAATTGTATTAAATATAAAAAGCATTTAGTGAATGAAAAATTATAGTAAATTATTGTTTCTTTGTAATTTTTTCAATACATTTTTTATTAGTAAAATTCAAATAAAATTTTAATTTTCTTCCGTCATTAAGGTCAACATTAATACAAGAATCGAAATTATTTTATGCTAAATGTAAAATATAATACAATATTATATAATGATAAAAAACTTTCTAAAAATATAAATTTAATATCGTTTTTTTCAACGAATATTTATACTCAACAGTGAGGATAATTGTTATTTTTTTTATTATTATATTTTCCAAAATTTTTATAAATATTGTAATTGGATTAAAAATATTTAAATTATTTGCAAAGCATTCTTATCTCGTTCATACGTGATTTAGATTTTTTCAAAAAATAATTATAATGCTATTTTATTCAATGACTAATAATTAAAATAATAATAATTAAATATCGGTAATCGATAAACATTTTTAAGTAAAAAATATATGAAGTTATCTTGAAGCAAGTAAAAATCTAAGAAGTTAATACATTAGTGGACATGTATTTAAAGGATCAATATTTTTATAATATGTGTCAAATATAATAATTATATAAATGTATATTAACATATATATATATATTTTTTTTGTAGTATGTTATATTATTATCTATAATTTTTAATGTAATTCTAGAATCTCAAGGATAGTAATCTATATTAATAATCCGTAATTCTACGAGTATAAAAATGACATATTATCAATATTAATCCAAAAGTTAGTTTACATTAAAAAAAATATACTGCGTGCAATAATGTTAAATTTATATAGCTCTAAAAGCATTTTATTACAAATTTTGAAATTATTAAACTTAGTAAGTATATATATTCTACATATAAAATAGAACAACTATATTTAAATATAATATTAAATTAAAAAGTAAAGCTTTAGAAATTTTATCAAAAATCCAATTTAAGAAAAATGAATATACTCCTTTGAGAGTATTACATTTTTATAATAAAATAACTTCAACTGAGCTTTAATAATATTTGTTTAATTTTTTTAAAAACATTAAATATGTTTTGTAGATAAAATACATTATAACACTCTATAATTTTATTTTATTTCTTTGACAATACCTTTAAATACATAAAAATGAAGATATATTTACAAATAAAATAAAAATTTAAATTATTATAATAATTATTAGGATAAGATTATTTATAAAATTACTTAGAAAATTTTTTTCTAATGTACTAATAATCATAATTCAGAATGAATTCGTTTATTTAAATCTAAGTCGTCAATTATATTGTTACTATTTTATTAAATAATTAAGCAATTATTTTATACTATATTTTGAGTTATAACCCAAAAAATGTTGTTTATAAATTTACAAAACGGTAATGTAATTGGAGCTTATTTAATAAAAGAGATATTATATTTTTACTAATTGGATAAAATTAATCATATTTGAAATGGTTTAAAGAAACGATCATTAAGATAATATTAAAAAATAATTTTATCATTACTACTATAGAAATATTAGAAATAAATTTTCGAATTTGTATTTTAAGGATTACATTTTGGTAGTATTAAACTATATCTTAAAAATTTTTATGATGTACGTAAATATTGAAAAATAAATTCTATATATTTTTAATTAATTGATACTATTAACTACCGTTTAAGAAAATAAATATCAGCTTTGATATTTAGGTGCATAATTTAATCACATATTTTAAATGGTTTAAACAAACGATACGATGAAATTCTGAAGAAAAGAATAATGCAGATAAATGCATTTGAAAAAATGTTGAATATACTCTTCTCGCATTTTCTCATCTGGCATCTTATAACAAAGTATTTCAGCATCCGTTATCATCTTTCCTTCCAGACAGAGGACAGCAACTGTTATCTCTCTTTTTTTCTTTGTCTTTGTCATTCCCTATCTTTTTTGCACCACGTTTATCTTTATATATATTCACGTAACTAATGGAAGAAATAAAAACGAGGGTAAGGTAACAGAAATTAATGGTCCGACGTATCGAGCACGATGAGAGATAAAATATCACATGAATCCAAGTGAGAAAGAACGTAAAAAAAACCTAGAAATCTCCGACTCGGTCTTTTCTCGTTGGAATTTGTGCCGGCCAGAAGCAGAAGCCACAAGCCATATCTTCAGATAATCTCTGCTATTTAAAGATTACTGAACGACACTACAATACAACAAAACTAACTATGAAGAATGGACTACTTCGCAAGTTCGAGGGAAAGATATACTGACCAAGTGACCAATGACTTTAAGAATGCGCTGACTGCCTTCCACCTAAATTCGTCCCTTTTCCACTTTCTTTACAGCAGTGGTTCAAGGTATCTTACATCGCACCAGTGCTTTGATCCACAAGGAGAAAATTGAGCAACTCAGCCAATGAAAGGCAATAAGCGGTAGGCGAAAAATTCTCCTAGATAAAAAGAGTTTGTGCATTCTCTATAGAAGACGAAGGAGGAAATGACAAATAGAAAACAAGGAGAATAAACTATTCGGAGTGGAATTTGTCATTTCGAGGTAATGGTTGCGGTGCACTATTTTGCCGTCACAGTTTTCTCGAGAAAACGCAGATTTATTTGTGTTTACTTGCTACCGGACTCTACTTTTTTCATTTTATCGTTTATTTTTTTTTCTACTTATGCGTTTATGTATTGGCTCATTCGCGCACGTACCTGCATATGTATTTGTATATGTCTGCCAGCTAGTGAGTGTTTAAATTTCCGACTTTCTTGGAGCGAGCATAAATCAACGTCCAAGTCAGCGTTAAAGAAACATGAATAACTTCTCAGAAAGAATTATTTTTATGAACTCTGTTTTCTTTTATAACGAGACTGTTTAAAAGGTATGAAGAATTAATTTTGTCATTCATGAAAGGTACTATCACATCGATATAAAGTATATTTTTTTTTATATTCTTTATTGACATTTCTTTGCAAATTTTAATCCACTTCCTAATATTTTCATTTTACTTACATTGATGATATTGGTCAATTAAGAACATTTCCGTTAAAATATTTAATTTTTTAATATTTTTTACTAATATAATACTCAATAGTAGATTAAATAGTTTATTAAATTAATGGATACATTAAATTTGAAAGAGAACTGCGAATAAATAAAGAAATGCATAAATAAACCGAATTGAATTTTTTACTATAATATATTAATTTACTTTATGTAATAGTTATAAATATAAATTTTTTAATTTAATTTTAACAAAAACTAAACTTCGAAAAAAATTTATAAAATTAATCTTATGTAATAAAATTTATATGTAATTTATGTAAGACTATTTAAATTTAAACTAATAATATCTATTTTTTATATATATATAATCGAATTATTTTGTGCATAAAAATTTATTTTGTGATAATTAAAAAATTATTATATATTTATAAATTTTATACATTTTATTTAGTTTATAATTAAAATGTACTCTTTCTTGTTTATTGAGAACTATATGCATATTTTGAAGGGTTTAAATTCTTTTAAAAAAAATAATATGATGATATAAGATTTTTGAAATAAAAATGTATAAAATAGAAATTTACTATATATTAATTCGAACTAGCCTTAATTTTATTCTTAAGTTTTATTCTCTTTCCTATTTTCTTTATTTGATTCTCTATTATGCATATCCAAGTATGCATGTCAAACGAATATTTTATACATCCAGGTTAATCGCTTAATTTTTTCCTACTTAAGTCTTGCATAAAAATTTTTAAAATCGCGGTATAAAGAAATTTTATTTCAAATTTTCATGCATTGCCTTTATCCTTTCAATTATATAAATATTAAATTTGCCAACAAATATTTCTAATTATATGATTCATATTACAGATATTAATAATACTAATTTTATAATACATTAATTTAACGAAGAAAATTAGTTTATATATTAGTACATTTAATATATATTATACGTGTATATATCTATATATATATATTTTTTTTTGGAATATTATAAGTTTTTGCTATTTAATAAAATAGTAAGAGTACTTTTAGAATTTTTTTACTGTCTTTTATATAAAAAGAATATAATAATACCATACATTTATTCATTTTTATTTATTTAATTAGTGTATTAATTTACAGTCGTCTTAAAGATTCTTTTACCTATTTTTATTTAATTGCATTTATTTATAATATATATAATTCTAATTATATAATGTAGAAATCATTAATAATATATTAGTTTCTGAAAAAATTTCTAAAGCTTTACTTTTTAATTTAAAAGTATATTTAAATATAATTGTTCTATTTTGCATCAATTGTCCCTTCTACATTTTTATATATCGTAAAACGAACAAAAATATATTAAATTTATATACAAGTAAAGTATATATACTTACTAATTTTAATAGTTTCAAAATTTGTAATAAAATACTTTCAGAGCTATATAAATTTAACATTATTGCACGCAGTATATTTTTTTTAATGTAAACTAACTTTTGGATTAATATTGATAATATGTCATTTTTATACTCGTAGAATTACGGATTATTAATATAGATTACTATCCTTGAGATTCTAGAATTACATTAAAAATTATAGATAATAATATAACATACTACAAAAAAAAATATATATATATGTTAATATACATTTATATAATTATTATATTTGACACATATTATAAAAATATTGATCCTTTAAATACATGTTCACTAATGTATTAACTTCTTAGATTTTTACTTGCTTCAAGATAACTTCATATATTTTTTACTTAAAAATGTTTATCGATTACCGATATTTAATTATTATTATTTTAATTATTAGTCATTGAATAAAATAGCATTATAATTATTTTTTGAAAAAATCTAAATCACGTATGAACGAGATAAGAATGCTTGGCAAATAATTTAAATATTTTTAATCCAATTACAATATTTATAAAAATTATGGAAAATATAATAACAAAAAAATTAAAATAAAAAATATAGTATGTATACGTTAAATCCTGTGTTTAGAAAAATTTATTATTGTTTTTATACTTTTTAAAAAAATTTTATACTTTCCTAATCTATGTAAAAATTACATAAATAATGACGAATTTCACAAATTGATGCTGGGAGGCTTACCTGTAACATTAAAAAAATTATAACGATTTACAAAAAAATATTTTTAAATTCCATTATAAAAGCTGGAATATATATATTATTAATCTACCTTAAGGTGTATGATTATAATTTTATAAGTTATTGTATTTTAATTTTTAATGATTATTATGTCATTTATAATCCAGCGTATTGAAGAAATATAATATATATTTATTTAAAATACAGTAGAATATTACTTTTACTCTAAATGATATAAAACTGAAAGTATTTATTTGTGACGTAAATATTATCATCAATAGAATAAGATCTTATCAGTTTTTCAATTTTTCTAATGTTTTTTTATATACACAAACGAAATTCGAAGTTGCTTCTTCCTAATTATATATCTTGAAAATACATAAATCCATATATATCCGAGATGCTTACTTAGAGAGTACTCAACAATATTCCAAATATTGCGTATACATAGTCTTCCAAAAAATACATAGAAATTCAAACCAAATATACGAAATAAACACAGTAAAATTACAGAAAACGAAGTTTTACAAAAAGAGCAAACGATGAGACATCTTCATTTTTCAAAAAATACCCGAGCCTGAATAATATTTGCATTGACTCTCAAGGTGCACAGCGTAACGAAGCAGGTATGGTAGTATGACTCTTGACTGAAGAGCATTGACTACTTCTCAAGCCAACGTGGATCAGCACCATAATGGCTTTGGAGACTTTGAGAGCCACATGGAGTTTAATCAAATAAACTGCTCAGCAGTGCACGAACTCCAAAGAAACTCCTTTTGCCCTGTCTTCACCACTCTTTAACTCTTATCCTCCTATTTTGTATATTTTACTATTTCACTCTTTTGTACTTATCTGCCTAAGGTATTTTCAAACCGGTAAAGAATTTTGTAAAAAAATATGTTATACGTGCATATTTCATGAGTCTTTCTTTTAAACAACGGAAACTATTTATAAATCATTTCGAGTTACGTATTTGTGTTTAATATGTATAATGTAACATTATCAATATATAATGGCTACAGCCTTGATATATTTAATGTTTGTATTAAGAAATACAAATAATAACAAAATACAAATTATCAAGAACACTGTAGTTAAATTTTAGATATATATGAATTTATTTATTGACTATGTGCCTTTTATTAGAAATATCTAACTATATTAAACTTACTAATTTTCTCATATAATCCGTAAAATAATTTTTTGGTTAAAAATTATATTTATACAAATTAAAAAATGGATTTAACTGCTTTAAGTCGAATGATTTGATATACATGTTTAGAAGTCAATTAAAATTATTTAACTTTAAACCTGACTTTGAGAAATGAGATCGGAAATGTTGTAAAGAATGATTAAAAATTAAAACTCACGCAATTTTAAAACAAAAATATTATGTTTAAATTTTAGATGTCTCTTTGTACTCGTTTTTTAAATATTGAATACTTTTTCTTTTCATTTATAAATAAAAATACTTTTTTACAGTGGTAATATAAGATTATTAAAGAAAATTAAAAGTAAACAAATGTTCTTCAATGTTTAAGCATTTGAATTTAATGTAAAAATACTTTTAGAATACGATAATATTTCAATTATATTCTCTCTAATATGAATTTTCTAAATATAAAAAACTCTGTATTTATATTTATCATAAATACGTATAGACTGCAAGATATATAAGATTATTTCTGTGATAATTTATATAATTATAATTTTTCTAACGATTATTTCTATAAATAAATTAAATACAATGAAATGTAATATTTATTTTAATTTAATAAATACAGAACAGTAAATAATTTTTATTTATTATTTATTCTACAATATATATTTGTGATCTTAAGCTATGTATCGTATTTTTACAAATGCAGATATTTTTATTTTTAAGTTTATTTACATAATTACTATTTAAGAACTACAAAAATAAATTTTTACTGAAATTTTTGTATTACTGTTATTAAGAGATATTAAAAAAATAGCATAGATTTTAAAGAAGCTTGGAAGAATTTTTTTAAAAGTAAATTGAAAAAGAAACTTTCTTTAATTTCTATAGGAAACATACTCTTCAAAAAAATGCTCGTTAACATTCTATTTAAAACTTTCAACTTTTAATTGACATATGCAACGAGAAATACTTCAACAAACATTTTTTTCATTATTATATTATTAATACATAACTTTTATTTGTAACTAATTTATGAAAGCTTAACGATTAAAATTGAAAAATATAATATTGTGAAAGATATATTAGAAAAGTAAGTTAAATTTTAAGAAATTTTTATAAATGACTTTAATTTAATTTTAGATCTCATAATTTTAGTATGTTAGTAAACTTTACATTTGCTTCTATTCATTATGAAAAACTGTGTAAAGTATTTAAATATAAATAAAATACTGTGAGTATATTAAAAATGTATTTCTAAAAAACCGAAAACTCCTAATTATGAGCAAAAAAGTTATGATATTTAATCTTATGTAAGTCAATGCAAAGTATAAAGATCTCGGAAGAAAGCACATCGTTAATTTTATAAGTAAGTATCCTGAAACTATTTGCAAATCAAAATAATGTAGCCGTCTTCATGAATCTTGTCCCATAACTAGATGTTTTACCTCTAAATATATTATACGAATGTTCAAATATTTGCAAAAGAGCAAAAAATGTAATATTATCTGTTTACCATTTGGGAAGAAATAATAATAATAATAATTATTATTATAAAATAAAAGATAATTAAACAAACGAAATAACAAACTTTAAAATTAAAAAATCGAGTAATACATATTAACCATATACATGTATATTATTTTATTAAAATTTTCTTTGAGGTAATATGTATATAAATTTGTGAACCATAATATACGATAGATCAACGATTCTCTCTATCTATCTCATTATCCTTCAATTTTTTCTTTCTTTTCCGCTCTCTTTCCCACTTTAAAATTTTTTTTTCAGTAAAGTCGGTGTTCGTCTGTAGAATGTAATCCTCTCTTAATGCGAATAGCCGAGCAATAAAAATCGAGGAGATGCGGTGATGGCGGCACTCGCGCACGATCACCTCCGTAGAGATGCAAAGCACGAGGTTGTGCAAAAGCACGCGCGAAGGAAGAAGAAAAAGAAGAATAAGAAAAAGGAAGAAGGAAAAGTAGAAGAGCATGAGATACTCTCGTCGACGTGGCTCAAAACGAATTTCGACTCGAGACGACTTTCTAGCCAGCAAAGAAGCGAGCTGGAGAGACTTTAATGTTTCTAAAGAGAAAGAGAGAGCGAAAAAGTGAGATAGAGAGAGTAATATCGGATTACTCTTTCATCTCTGTGTAAGCTGAAGTCTCGTCCTTTACTCTCTGCCTGCGCCAACTCCTGTAATGTACGATGTTGAAGTAAAAGAGTGGACGAGAAAATGAGACAAAGAGAGATGGAGAGAAATATATAATTTGAAAGGTAGCGAAATAAAGAGATAAAGAAATTGAAAAATATAAGGAACTAAGGAAAAATTCCAAATTAATTGTGACGTTACGAAAATAAATTGAAAAAAATTGAATATATTGATATATAAAAATAGTATAACTGCAAGTCCATAAATTGCCATTAATTTCAATTTCATTAGAAAAATTTCTCAAATAAAACGGTAAAATTCTTTTAATTATTCCAAATTATATTGCAGAAAATTAATTTACTAATAAATTTAATGAATAAAAATTTATTGTCTATTAATGTTTATAAATATATGTTTTATGATAAATAGAAAATGAAAGATCAGTATAAGTTAATTCCTAATATTTATAAAATTTCCACGATAAAGTAAATATTACGAAAACAGAATTTCATAGTCGACTCGAGTGATTAGATTATGAATTCATAGATTAGTTTTTATTCATTGCGTCTTTAATAAACTAAATCAAACATTTATTCAAAAATTCTATTTTATAAGATTATTTCTGATTATTAGTATAGTTCCATTAATAATTAATTTTTTATTATTATTAATTTTTTTTTTAATATTAATTTGTTTTATTGCACAAATTGATAATCATTAGACATTAAAACCGATAAAGAATAATAATTTAAATGAATAATATAAAATCAATAAATATTAATTTTAGTTTGAAAATTTTTTGTAAGTGTCTCGTAAGATTTAATAGTTTCAATTGATGTTTTTGTGCGCTGTTTTTTGAAATACAATAATTTAAAGGAAATTTTCATTTTGTACAAATTATTAATGAATTTTTATTTTAATGTTAGAAATTTGATGCGTAATACACTTAAATTTTATTAAATTAAAATTTTTTGGATAAATTTTAGCAATAATTATCGAAGAGTATTTTTTCTTAATTTGTTCTTAAATTTATAAAATTACTCAGCATATAAATATCTTTTGAAACGATATCATTAGTTTAAACTGTTTGAACCTTTTACGTTAAAAATTCTATTTCAACAATATTTCTGTTTATTTTTAATTAGTAAAAGTTCGACAAAAGAAATTAAAGTAAATAAAGCGCCTGTTTCAAGCATACATAGTTGGAATGATATTTCGTATGCATTGAGAAAAAATTAATATTAATTCGAAATGGTTTGTTATATTCAATATAGCAGGTTGAGAAGGTAACGTTAAGTTCGGGTAAGAAAAAAAAATCGAAACAAAGATAGCATAAGCAAAATAAAATAGACTCGAAATAAAAGGGTAATACAAAAGCCAAGCAGAAGAAGTAGAATGAATAAAGCGAATCAGAAAATAGAAGCACGGGAAAGAGAGAAAAACAAAGAAGACTTGGGTATCGGAACCATAGGGCACGTACTCGCTCTTCTTTACCCATATTGCTACAATGTAGCGGAATTCCCATTGCGAATGGCAATGCATTCGACGACAGCATGACGCCAATGCGACTGCCGAACACTTTCGCACAAAGCCGACTCTCCTGTTGCCTCCACTGCTGACACCACTTCGCTATATATTGCAACCGCGCGAGGAATTCCCGAAGCGCGACTTCGAGAGAAAAATACTAAGCAAAAGAGAAAATTGCAAGATCGGTGTGCGTGGATGAGTGAGGCTGCCGTTGGGAACCGATAAGTTTATGTTGATGTGCCATGACAAGGATGGAAGACTGTGGCTGCTAGTCGATGCATGAAGAACAAAGTTAGGTACGTTTTAAATGCCGGATCGATTTTATTAGACTCGAATTAGATCTTCAATGTTACGCGAGAACTATGCGTACATTATCTACCTAAAATAAAAAATTATTTCGAGTTTTATTTTTAAGTCAAGTAAATATCTTTATTTTGAACACCTATGCCGATTGGTACACGGAAATTGTTTATTTTGTTTATAGCTTAGCAACGCTTTTATAATATTATCATATTTGTAAAGAAATTTTATTCATCTGTAAAATATTGTAAATTCTCTACTTTTATATAACAATTGTTTATGTGAATCGTAATATTACTATTTAAATTTTTATTGCTAATTAATATTCGCGAACAAAATACTTTTATTTTCAATGTTAAATGGTTGGAGTCATTTTTATCTTAAAAATTAAAGTTATATGCAACCTTACATAATTTTATCATCGTTTAACAAAGCTTGATATTTAATTTTGTTAAATTAAAAACTAATTTACACGAGAATTATATTATTCGTGTGTAATTTTATTCATTTATATTACAATACGTTATTTATTTGTTTATTAATTTTTACGTATAATAACCAACTCTTTGTTTTTATATAAAAAAATGTATCTTTATAGTTGTATAAATTTTAAAAAAAATCATAAATGAAAGCTCTGCACAAATATTAATTAATTAATCCTTGATGCATCTATTTTAATAAAAATTCTAATGAAAGTTTTATTAAAAAATTATCCATAACTTTTCTTTGTACAAGTAAAATCTTACAAAAATTATAAATATATAAATTTGTAAATTAACTTTTGCGAAAAATTTTATTTGATCGAACAATTTAATTTGATTAAAAAATTGAATATAAACCAATATAAAGGAATGTATGTATGTATATTGTACCTATTCTTTTAATACAATGGAATAATGAAATATTATGAAATAGAATAAAAATGTATTCTGCTCTTATTGGTATTTTTATTCCTAATACATTATACAGTGAATTAATTACGTTCAACGATACATACTTTTCGTAAATATTCTGAGAACGATATAGACGTACATATAGAGAGAAAAAGAAATGAAAGCAGAATAATACTCTTCGTAAAAGATATAAAGCAATTGTGAAGGTAAATCTTCTTGACGGAAAAGGAAAACCAAATACAGAATAAATGTACATTTAATTGATGAACTTCTGTTTTTTGAATAATCAAAGGACTCACCAGATCCTAATGCATTTTCGACGTTCTATGTAATAAGGAGTATGTACATTGAGCTACTTTTAATAGTCATCGCGTCGATCCACCGGTAACGATATCGAGGCTATACAAGTGTCATTTTGAAGATACACCATCACCGAACAGAGAAAGAAATCAGTGCATCGACTGGTATCGGTTTCAAACTCACCATTTATTCGGTTATCTAGCCGTGGACGCAAACTACCGAGGCTTCCTGTTTATATTTGAGAAACGATATACGTTTCTCCTTTCTCATCTCTATCAGTCCTTTTCCATAAATCATCCGTTTCATGCTAAACCAGAATAACGCTATTGCACATATTCCATGTTCAGAGTGATCTCGATCGTTCGTTTCTTATCGTTCAATTCTTGCTTTCTTATTTTGTTCGATTAACTAAATTTCAATCAAATATAGATGCGAGATCGACCGATTTTTATGAAATTCCTCTTATGTTATTTTCGCCGATCGCAACTACACGCATCCAGTGAAACATGGAAAATCTTCATAATTCATAAATTTCGTATTGTTAAAATCGGAAATTTTGATTTAAAAAGTTGTATTAAAAATATGCAAGATTTATCAGCTAAATCGAAAGATGTTTTTCATATACCTCGCAGAAAAATTCTATAAAATACGTCGGCTTATACCCGCTTTTTATTTTAATACGAAAGTATCACATAATATCGTATAATATTCTCTGAAAGTACAAAGATATTGGCAAAATTTCCGATTATTATTCTGTAGAAAAAAAAATTAATATGAAAAAGAAAAACGTAAATGTCGATAAAGTAACGTTTATAAAGAAACGAGGTTGAAGAGAAATTACTTAATTTCAATCATGGCAACATTGTTACACAACAACAATTCATATCGGTCTTACGAACCTTGTGAGAAGACCGTAAATTAAAAGAGGGCGGTAGAAAAATAGCAAAGAGGATTATGACGCTCTTCGACTTCTTCGCTGTTACATATAAGTATGCACGAGCTCCTAGGAACAAGCTATAGAATCGACGAGTAGCAAAGCGTACGTGAAATGCGATGCTTAATGGGGCGAGACCCCGATCCGCTTTTCCGCGTTCTTTCGCCCTTACATTTTTCCATCTTCTCTGCTCACCATCCTATATATCGTCTTCTTTTTCTCATTTTATTTACAATACTTCTATGCATCTCTTCATTTTTTTTTACCTTATAATGGTAGGTTAGTATATGCGAGAAATACTTCTCTTTGCGGGCATATCTTCTTTCAAAGTTCTTAATACTTTTTTATTCGTGTTCTTTTTTCATCTAAAGAAATTTTATTTACAGGCAATAATTATTTATAAGCAATAGCGTGTAGAGTTAATTAGGAGACAGTATTATAGGTATCAGAGAATTAGTAAAATATAAGAACGCTTTTATAGATTATATAATTAATGGTTAATAAATAATTTTATTAGAAAATTAGCGTTTTAAGAATAAAAACTACAAATTTTATATGAGCTGAAATAAAACAATTCTTTTTTCAAAAATTAAATTCTTTAAAATCTAAAATAATTTATCGATATTAAATATACCTGCGTTTATAGTTAATTTATTTTTTAATAAACAAAGATAAATTTAATGGAATATTCAATTCAATCGATAATTTATTATTTTCAACCTCAAATTATATTTTTCATATAATATTCAATTACAAGCTATATATTGTTAGAGATTTTTATTTAGAAATAAGTTAGGTCAAAATTTTTAAAAAGCTTTTCTCGAAAGATGCTGCATTACTTATAAATCACTGTTGACATTTTTAATGTATATGCTTATTGTTCTTTGTTTCGAATCATTATCCAATCTTTTTCATCGAGTAACACCTTTATAAATAAATAGGTTATTCAACGATATATAATTTAAATTTTTTAACCGGTTTGAACTTTTTATTTTAATTGAAAATATAAAATGAAGTCGTCGTAGAATTTAGTCCATTTTGTATGGATAAAATATTAATGAAAAAGTTTTTAATAAGATTATGAATATATAAGAACTATCTTTTTATCTCTTCACTTATTTAATATATTGGAAAGTTAGGTTCTCATCAAGCCTTTAATCGATGAAAGTTTATCTTTTGTATTGCGAGAAGAGTATTTTGAGTAATTCATGCATTTTCAAAATGAAGTAATATAACAACCACTCGTCATCTTTTCTCTAATAAAAGAAGTTTGTGATGCTTAATAATCGGATAGGAAACAAGTAACCTAGCGTATATGCGAGTCATCCAATATTACGAGCATTTAGCGATATTTTTAAGCACAGATGATTAGCTTGTTTTAGAAAATTGCTTTTTCTTTATCAAAATAGAAAGAGAAATAAGTTCAATTATGTGCGAATTGTATGTTCTAAATAAGATTAAAATATTTTATCAATATTTGTCAAAAATCGGTACTTCCAGAATATTATACAATTATATAATTTTTTCTGTACTTATTTTTTTGGTCATTACTCATTTCTTCAAAATTTTTCGTTTTCATTCAGTCATAATTTATTTCATATAAAGGAAATTTATATTTATTATTTTAAATATAAAATTACATACATATTCTTGAAAATATAAATAGTTATATATATATATATCTTAAACACGTGTAAATTATTTTAAATTCACTTATAGCATGCAGTAAACTTTTTTAACATTGTGCAGAAGATAATGAATTTATCTTAAATTTTTTTCAACTTTAATTGAAGTATTAATACGATTATAATGCGTTGCTATCGCTCAAAAGTAGATAGATATGCAATTCCCTATGAGACAGCATGTCTAAAATGTCTATCTATGTGCTTTATTCCGCATATATACACAATCAATTTTTATTTTTGTGAATAAGTATACGAAATTTTAATTTGATAATGCTTGTTTCGTTAGATTTATCTTATAATCGATCTTCGATGTATAGCTTAGTGTTAAATATTTTTTTTGGTAAAGAACCTTTTAGTTTTATTTTTATATGTTCATTTATATGAGATTGATTGCATTAAACTTTTATTATTGTTGTATTACTAGTGATTATTCATTTTTATGTTTAAAAATTATATATTTTATTAGATTTAGCTGAAAAATGATGTAGTTTTTATTCTATTCTATATACAAATTATTGACTATGAAAAAGAGTGAGTAACTCACAAATATATATTTTTTAGATGATTCTATTCAAATTCGCTTTCCCAACTGTTATTTATAAAATGCATATAATAGAATTCTTATATATATATATATATATGATTTTTTTCGTACTACTTTAATAATTTAATTTATAATTAACTTCTAAATGAATTATTAGAGAAACTAACTATTCAACTTATCTTATTTGTAAATAATAAAAATTTTTATGTTATTTTTATTTAGTTATAATCTAAATATATAATATATCAGATAATTTAAGGTTATGACTGATTTTACATAGTAACTCTATATTATCTTCGATAAGATAACGCACTTAAGGAACTATCTGCTTATCATTCAAACGTCTTGAGGCGTAAATATAGGTATTTCAAATGTATATTATCCACCATATAATATCGTAAAAGCAATATATTGCATCACTGTATTCATTAGTTATATAGTTTAGTGATTATAAACTAATAATTAAATTATGGTCTTCCAAAATTCTCTTTCTCTTTCTCTATATCAATCTCGTTTTTTCTCTTCTGCCCTGTATTTGCGTTTACTAATCAATACATTCATTTAGCTCATACTATATTTTCATTGCTGACTGAAAAGATTTACTCTACATCATCTAAGAAAATACAGCGCTTTAAAATTTTAGTAACATCACTTGGTTGTCATGGTTTTCTTTCATGTATCGTAACGTTATACTATAAACGAATTTTAAGTATCTATAGCTTTTCAAAATTTGACTAGCTTTAAAAAATATAAAAATAATTGAAAATTATCGTACATTTTTATTCATAAATTCATGTGAATTTATATTTAAGAAATTAAAAAATTTCTTAAAAAACAATAGAAGCTAGAATGACGTTTACTATTTTACTAAGGTTATCGTATTTTGAAAAATGTAATTACTTGACAATTAATGACTATTTACTATTATCGCTTTTATTGTTATAATATATAGTATTAATTAATTCAAATATTGATTTACACCAATTCTAATAATTTTGATATTAGCTTTATATTTATAAATATAATAATAATCGTAATAGATAATATATATTCTTTCTATATTATAAATATTAAAATTTGATTATTCTTTAAAATTAAGTAACTGAAGTGAATGAGAATAAACAGTTAAGTATTGAAACTGATTATCGTTACAAAATAAATAAAACTTTTCAATCTTTCTAACGTCGTAATTTCATTAACAACTGTTAATATAATTATTAAAAGTTAATATTATTAATTATTAAAACTTTTTATTTTCTGATTGTTTACTATATTATTACTCTCTTTCTCTCTCTCTGTGGGTCTCTCATCTACTTTCTCGCTGTACCATCTAACCTAATCATATATTTATAAGTTTAATTACATTTTATATTTCATAATTTGTGATTTTCTATTAAAATATTAGTTATTATGGATTAGTTATCTATTTACTTTTATGTTCTTTAATTATTTGAAGGAATTCCATCTAAACGTAATCTGATTATGTAATTTTTAACATGTAATTGAAATTAAAGAATTTTTTTAGTTCTTATACATTCTATAATTATATTTATACATTCTAAAATTAAATATTATTAGCGACTCTATGATGCTATTTTATCATATTTTTAGTATCAACGTAATCAATGTTTAATTCAAATATACATGGATATTGTTATGTATTAATGTAATAAATATTTATTTTCAAAGTATTATCTTTATATTATGAATGTGTTTATCAATACAAATCAGCATTTGTAAGCATTTGTAAGCATACCTTCAAGAAAAATTGATTTTTACTGATACTAAAACGATCTTCCGTTTAGTGTTTGTCTCTCTCTTCCGCTCTCTTCCTCTTGTCCTCTCCCGGTCTCTTTCTCTCTATCTATCTATCTATGTATCTCTGTATTTTCTTAACAATAACAACAACTACTACTACTACAACAAAAAAATAACAACAATAAGAATAATAGTAATAATGCGTGTAATAAAATTATTGCATTGAGAAGGAGTTTAACGTGGATATAAATTTAAGACTTGGACTACTAAAATTTCTATTATTTTATTATTTTAGTGCCAGATTTTTTATATAAATCAATAATTATGAAATATTCCATAAAAAATTTGTGTTTGTTAATACAACAGTCATCAGATCTTTATTAATTAACCAGTTCAAATTAATATTACGAATTGCAATAGGAAGTGCATACATTCGATATTCTATCATAGAATCATGCTATGCAAAAACTAAATAAACAAAAATTCGAACCAGGATAGATTTTTTTAACTGTTGGTATATAAGTGCAAGTATTAAATGAATATAATCTTATAGGTTAACATATTAAGTTAAGATTATATAATAGTTTTTAAAAAAATTGGATCAATAATTTTTTTCAACAAATTTTTTGTAATAAACTATGATTAACTTTAGATACTCGTATTATTTAAATTTCATGACTAGTAATTCTTCATATTTTTATTCATAAAAATTTAATATATGCTTTAAATTGCTAGAAAACAATTAAAACTACTTTCATATCCCAAGTTATGAATTAATTTTTCTAATTCAGTCATTGTTAATCATAGAAATAATCAAGCCTTAAGTTCAAGCATAAGCTAAGGTATAAATACTTGTAATTAATGTTGTTTAATACTTTCAAATCATGTAATATATATTCGTGTACACACACACACACGCACGTACACACACAAATAAAAAACGAATATCAGTTATTCAACGATAACAAAAGGCTTCAACGAGTTTAAAGGAATTTCAACTTTTATAAGAATATTAAATATATTTTATAAAGATACACTCATAAATTTTAATGCATTTCTCTACACATCACTGTACATATATATATATATATATGTATAGAATAGTAGACGAGACTTCGTCGAACGATATACGCACTATAGTATCCAAGATTGATTTATCTACACCTGTTTAAATACAATTCTCACGCGTCCGCGGAGACGCGTATCGCGCGTCAGCTGTTCAAATGGATGCAATAACACGACATCAAAAGCAGTTACCCTTCTGTCTGTCTCACTCGACTGTCTTGTCACATAACGATTGGTAATACCTTGTATATGTGTATAAATGTTACGAATTGAGCGATACATTAGTAAAGAGAATTATTAAGTTTATTATTTTTGCGAATTATCAGAGCAAACTCCCTTATACATTCGATTTTTTAATTTCTCGAATTTTTCTAAATATTTATTATAAGAATATTACACGAAATTAAGGAATTAAAATATTAATCAAGCATATTTACCATAGAGGAAACGAAAAGTAAATATATTACATTTATATCAGATATTTATGATTTTACTTTAGAAGTGCATGTTAAGACCAGAAAAACACATTAAACTATATTTTTTTGCGAAATAAATCGGTACGCACGAAGTATTAAAAATAAAAAATAATAATATCGACGGTAAAAGACCTCGCATGAGATACGATAAAATATGCTATCTTTTCTTACAAAATCTAGGCTATGATAAATGTATTATATTTTTTATTAAAAATTAATATTTTACACAAGAATTAGATCATCTCGAATACTTATAAAATAAATAGAATTATATCATATATCCTTAATTAAATTTAACGCACAAAACAAAGTGATCGAATATTTTTTACGAATTTCTCTATTACGATATATAGGATCATAATTAACGAAAATTTTAAGGAAAACCAAAATAGAAATTAGCGACTTTAAAATTTTAATTACCTTACTAAATATGTGAGACGATGTATAGATTTCGTTAGATTATTTAGGAGAAAAAAGTCACCCAGAAGAACGCAGAATGAAATATAATTGTGTGCGTATGCCAGGAATAATCGTGCGATATCCGTGAAAAGCGTAAAAAGTAGATTACAAAACTTATAAAGTATGCATTCGTATAAATCAGAAAACCGCAGAATCAAATTAAAAAGAAGCCGCCTAACTCGCCAAATGTTTCGAAACCGGAATTGTACGAACATCGTCATCGATCAGCCTCGCTCGATGTTCTGTCCACGCTCGATTCGACACGAGCGGCCTCCGTAAAACTCGATCTCGCGTGCGTGGCTGGAAACTCGCGCGGGTCAAATATCGCGCATCGGCATAATGCCGAATGCAGCCCCAAACGCATCTGCCTCCACGCACACAAATTACGTAAGCGCGCGTACACGCGTGTACGCATGCACGAGCTCCACATTATGTGATTCGCTGGAAGGTATGTCGCGGCGCTGCCCAAACTTGCCCCTGGTTTTCCCATTCTAATAGAAGCTCGATGCATCAATTATGGAAACAACGAGCGGCCCGGTCACGCATAACCGGGTGCTATATAGGGTGCGACGGCGAATAACGCGCAGCGATTGCCCGTGATTATGCCAAACGATAAATTGGTCTTTCGGTGTGTGCGTTTTGCTCCGCGCGCTCGCGCACTTCCAGGAACGACGAGCGCATCGGCGTCGACGGCTTTGTGCCTCTGTGTGAACCTACCGAAGCGTATTGCGCGCGCGCATCGGGTTTGCTGTCCTTGTAATTACGATATACGAAAAATCATATGCGCCCGGCGGGGAGAAGCGATAAAGCGATGATATAAACGATTTCGCGCAGTGTTGAGTAGAGATGCAGCCTCCGCCCGGGGAGTGAATCGACGAAATGGATAAACGCGGACTCGGTTAGGAGCGAGAGGATCAACGGAGGGTGGGATCGCACGAATGGTCGAGATGCGAGCAACGGAAAGCGATGACGAATACGAATTTCGTTCGGATCGAAAAAACGATACTTCGAAATGATTTTGAAAAATAAATACAAATGTAAACGTTGATTTTTTAAACGCATATTTAGTACATCGTTAACGTACATTTTTAAGCTACCAGTTATTTAAACATGGAACTACATTCGAGCATCAATCCGATGTGTTATTATATCTCTTTCTAATGGAAGAGTCTTATGTTTTGTTTTTCGTACGACTCTACTATACTCGAAAAGTCTTTTATCCTTTTTTCGATACATCGATGTACTGCAATAATTAAAAATATCGATTTAGATAGTTTATGTTTTACTTTTTTAACTCATACAATGATTTAAAAAAATATATAAATTTGAATAATTTTTTTCAAACGGATTATATAAAATAATTCTTGTTTTAAATATTTTACTAGCTGCATTTTCTTGATATTATTTTATTTATAGCGATAAATGGCAAAATGTATTGATATTTAAAATGTAATTCAAATTTTTAATATAATTAATATTATATAAAAATCTTAAGTTTACATGCTTATGCACGTAACTTAAGTTTATTATTTTTAATTTAAACATGATATAGAAAAATTAAAAAAAATTTTATCAAAAAATTTTATTTGCTTACAGTTTTTAAACTATCTGTATGATTATCCTCTCATTTTCCCTTAATACTCTTTCTAATTATAGTAGATAAATTATTTTTTCGAGACACTTTTAATTTCTTTTAGTTATATTTGAAATAATTGTATAGTTATTTAAAACTGTTTCATATATACTATAAAGTTGAAAAGGTATCTATTAACCTTATTTTAGATGCTTTTAAAGTATAAGTAAGTCATAATTTTAGTCAAACTTTTGCATGTCTCGTAAACTCAGACTCAATCGACTACCGTTAGTGCGTAGTTTACAACTTTTGAAAGATTTACACATGCATTCTTACATTTTTATTTTATTAAAACATAATTGTATTATATTTATTAAAACATCCGAAGTGCATAAAATAACGATTACATCAAGAAATGCTACTTTTATTCATCGGTAATTTTATATTTTTTGTAAGCTTTATTTTTACATTAAAAATAATAAATATTCTATATTTATTGTAAGAAAATTATAATACAGAAATTAGTATACCTAATTTTTCATTCGAATATTTAATAATTCATTCTGAATTTTTCACTGTATCCATAATTTTAATTATGACTAAATGTTTCAAATGGGATATATTCAGTTAATAATTTATCCTAATATAAAATTTATGGCTATATATAATAATAGTATATGTTATGATTACGTTATTTATATATAAAAAATGATTTTTTTTTAAATGAACTTATAATTTGAAAAGAAATACCAAAATAATACGTAATTTTCGTAGACACAGTAGTGTATTCTTATATATGTATTTATTAGTAATAACTGCTTATGCGTAATCAAATTCAGATCCATACTTGCATATACATACATAAGTATACAATGTATTAATCTAAATTTCTGTCTCATCCTCGTCAGTTTCCTCTCTCATATTATATTATGTATAACTCATTCGGTACAGCACTTACATGTGCCCGAAGATGAAGGAGTGTCATGCAGCTCCATCTCTCTTGCCCCGGTAACACGCACTAGTACCATTAATCGCATTAGTCGAGCACATCGGGTAGGTAGATAGCAGTTGCTGCTGGAATAGAGGAGGCGCATCTCTATCACGGAAAGAAGGAAGCTAGACCGATACAGGAAAGGAAATACGAGTACCTTATCTAAATACGAATACCCGGTCCTTGCGAATAGTAGGTCAGACATTCGAGATGTAAGAAAAAATGAAAATTAGAAATTAGAATACAAAAATTATTCAATTTATTATCTATTTCGAGTTCTTTTTAAAGCATTTTAAATATTAATACCGATAAAAGATTAAAAATTTAATTAATGTATGCATCGTAATAATATTATCAAGAATGCAAAATAAAGTATTTGCAATAAAATCAATAAATATACACACACATATATATATATATATATATATATAGTTAAAAAATTATTTACGGTGTCCTTTTTACCTATAAATTTTCCCTACATTGAAACTTTAGATTATAGCTTCTTTATAACCTGGATTTTTCTTTATACAACGCAGAGTTTCAAAGTATACAGAGCTATAAAATTTTATTAATACTCTGAAATATTATTAACATAAAAAGTTAAGAATAGAATAACTTCCATTAGTGAAGGGTTCATACTTTACTAAGCAAAATTGAGTATTGTAATTTAGATCTGCATTTTTACAATCTCAATTAATAACATAGTACTAAAGTTAGGAAATGTAACTTTATATTGAAACATTTTTAGAATACCAATTTATAGTAAACAGTAACGAAAATAATTATTCTATATTACATATACTTTTTCATGGAATAATTAATGTTACGAAGTAGAAAAAAATAATTTTGGTAGGATATTGAAAATTATGTAGGTCTCAAGTTCTAAGATAAATTAAAAAGAAAAATGAAATGAAATAACTGAAAAATTAGAATATATTATCTACCATTTCTGTCTTTTCAAACTGGAATAAATTTATATCAAACATAAAATAAGTACGTGAATAAATGAAAAATAATAATTCATTTATGCATAATTTAGGGAATAATTTTTATTTTCTAATTTATTTTTATTAAAATTGTTCGGTAAGTATGAAAAGTATACGTAATTATGTATCATTATTAAACAGTTATTTTCTACATATGTAATAAGGAGTTGACTCGACTACTTTTATAAACCTATACACATTTCGTTCACTCATATTTACCTTACACATTTGTCTCAGTTGTTCAAATATTTACCGAGTGCAATGCTTTAGAGACACACTCAGCAAACAAGTTACTGAAACAAATCGATTGCATGAAAAGATTCAAGCTTTATGTTTAAATTTTCTATTATTATGTACAATTTTTAAATATTATTAATTACATATAAATATTATATTCATTTACGAAAATTAATTGATTTTCTTTTTTAATATACATATTAAGTAATAAAATTTATTTAATAATAAATGTAATATAATTAAAAAATTAAAAATAAATACTTTTGACTATCGGTTGCTCGATAAATTATCGATCAATCGAATAATAACAACAACAATATAATTTGGAAAATTAAATAATGATTTTTTATACTAGTCGATAATTATTGGAACTGCGGTTTTTTAATTACATGAATCTTCTCATTTTGTAGATAATTATGAAGAATATTCAATTAAGTATATTAAATTATTCAATATGTAGTTATTATAAAATTACCAAAAAAATTAGGTGCATAAGATGTGTTCCAATGTATTAATATGTATAATAATAAATTATAATATAAATGATTATATACAATATATGAGGAATAATTAGTTTGAAAGCAGATATTTTTCCAAATAATGATTAACTCGTAAATCAATGATAGTCTAGCCAATTTAAATTAAAATTTTTTTTCCTGTAAATTTATAATTGAATAATCATGTTTTTAAAATATAAATTATATCATTTATATTCATTATTATTACTATACTAATCAAAAAATTTTTTCTTTCTAATTCTGCTTAATTTTTAGATTTGAGATTTATTAAGATTAAGCTTTCAATATAAAGCTTTATATTGTATTTATAAATTTTATATAGTATATAAATATTATATAGTATTTATAAATATTCAACTTTTTCAAAATAGAATATAAACAATATGTAAATGTTTATGAAATTTAGTTTTTCGGTAAAGTATATAACATAAATTTATATATTTATATGGCTCAAATTGAAATTCATAAAGCACGAATAGGCTCAGGAGAAGTATAAATATTTAATTACGAAATAATTATTATCACGGTGGCAGGATCGAGGATAAAAAATAGATAAAAATTGAACTGGTGGACTTGGCTGGTTCGGCAAAGGTTGGTAGCGATACGATGCATAGATGCGATTCAGAAAAATCTCTTTTACGTTCGATGTATTTCTAGATACACCATCGCATGTAGTTTGGTATTTTTATCGTTCTCTCTTTTTACGGCGCAGTCTGTACCTCTCTTACAATGGCGGCACATGTAGTATGCGCATCGCGAGAAAAGACATTTCGGCAGGAAACACCTCACGTAAAGTCCATGAATACACAAGGTAAAGAGAAGAAAATAAACGTGAGCAAAGCTGAATATCTTTGGTGTACATCAACTATAATAATTTTTAATATTTTAAACAATATATATTAATTTACGAAATTCAATTTCTGTAAGACTGATTAAATTATATTATTTTTAAATTCAATCCAATATTCAACAAAATCTTAAAACATGAAGATGATATCTGTATTTATCTCATATTTTAAAATATCTATTTTATATTATTTTACAAAATGATTATATAATATAACAGTTAAAAATTATATCAGAATAAAAATAAATGTAATTGACATTAACTAGTGAATATGCAGTACCAAAAATTGTTTTCAATATATATTTAAAGTGAATATTTATTTTCTTTTTAAGAATTTTCTCTATAAATTTTTGAATCACTAATAAAATATTTTTTATCAGTCTTATATACAAGTTATCTTAATTTTTTTTCTAAAAATTATAAAGAATATTTTATAAAAAGAGATTTCAGGTATAATAATTAGTTTTAAATTTTTTAAAGATTATCTCTAAAACCGAAAAGGTTACATGTCAATTTATAAATAATTTTTTTATGTATAACTGCATATATAAATAAATATAAATTTATTACAAAATATTAAATATTGATTTAGCCTTTTTGAAAGATCCGTTTAAATTAATATTGTGAAACTTTCTCAATGAAAGAATGTAAAGGCTTGATTCATAACTTTATTCTATTTTATTAAATTAATTCGTTTTTTATCTTCATGTAAGTCTAAAGATTAATTTAGTGTAAAAAAAATAATATTCTGTTTGATATTAAATAATATAGTTTCAGATTTTTTAATTAAAGTAGGAATTGTGGATGAGCTACCCACTATTTTATAAGCTATTGATTTTAAATTAAATTCAATATCGTCGTATTTTTCAATCTATTTTGGTGTTAATTTCACATTTTTTCTATAACTAGAAAAATTTACATTTAGTTTGGTCACTATTCAAATATAGTAATCCTGTGAATAAATCTTTACAATTTAGGTTTCTTATTGCACTTGGTGGAATCAAGATTCGCTTTCATTTTAAGTAGAAATATTATGAAATTTGGAATCGCTTTATGCGCTATTTTTTAACGGATTCGCTATATCATAAATATCTTCTATATCATAAACTTTCGGTAATTCTTAAATACTGTTTTGAAAACAAGCGGTAATTTTCGGGACTTGGTAGGTAATATTATCAATAATGTATAATCTTCGAATAATTTCTAACCTTTGAATGCCAATATCTCATGGTTTTTTACATATTTGTATCTCTTTCTTGCTGATGCATAAATTTAATAATGATAATTATTCTAATCAAATTCTTCATTAAACTTTAGAAAATAAATGAGGTTTCAACACAGAATATGACTTTTACGATAACGAATTTGCGAATAACGAAAAAAAACTCATGATTCAATTTTTGATAATCTTTAACTCATTTTTTCAAGAGGTTGTATCAAGAATGTTTTCCCTCTATTGGAATAAGACGTCGGTTAAAGTATCTTCTATTATAATTCGGATATAGACTTCATAATTCCAAAGAATGTGCTCCGCGAATAATGTAGCTTGCCTTACGAATAGACGAGGTACGTTGCGCACCTAGAGATCGGTGATTATAATAAAATGGCAACTGGTCAAGTAGTCTTATTGTCTATGCTTTTCTGCCATATAATTTCTGTAGACTTTGTTTAATTCTATAGGCGATGATCTCTTTATTTTACTAAATTTTATGAGTAAGTACTTAAAGCCTTCGCTGTTCGCATTGGTCTGCATGACGAAGGGTTTGGAAGAATCTAGCAGGCTAAGATAGGGGCATGGATTAATCGTTCATTCAGCGATTCGAACCCTTTTTCTTCGAATTTTTTTCATTCTCATTTTTTGTTTTTTCAGGAATTCGTTAAGAGGAACTGCTATAGTGGTTAGTTCGAATACTAATTTCCTATGCCACTAGACATTCCTATAGCGGGAAACGATATCATCGAAACTAGAAAGTTCGAGAATGTCTGTTAGTAGTTTTATAGCCACGATGACAACCATTTTGCAATTATCGTCGACCACATATCTTTAGTATTTGGTTTTTTCATGATCTGATTCTTAATTTTCTCATTTAGAACAAAATTTTGGGTTCATGTTACCGTTGTGAAACTACTTGAATGAATTAAGTATAAATAGGCTTTTCTCTTATATATTCATTCTAATAATCTAACTTATTCAAGCTTATTGTTATTTTATTACATTATTATATTGTTATATTATTATCGATTAACGTAGAAGCTAATAGTTCATCATATTTAAAAAAAAAGGGCATCGATTAGAAACATGATTTTTGTTATTACTGTATTGATTATGTGCTAGCTTATCTAGAAGCATGTATATGTAATCTGGATTAAGGCGTATCTGAGTCTTCATCATACAGCTTGACAGGATAATAGCGGTTGTGTCTTTAGCGTACACATATCCAGGAAACTTTCCTTATTTCCGTCATACAAAGTATTTTGTATATCGGAAGCTGACATAGGATTCTACTTCGTCTCATCTTAAACTCTTTTTAGAATGTTTCATATTATGGTATTTCAAAAAATTTTATCGAATAATCTCTGTTTAAATATAGAAAATATTCTAAGATATATAATTTTAATAGCTTTCAAATATCTATATTTTAAAGTTCAATTGAAGTGGAAAAAATGTAATTATAATTATCATATTAAATATCTTAATTTTTAGTTTTAAAATAAAAATATGTTTTCTTGACTTTATAGATCATATTTTAGTAAAGATTGATAAAGCAATATATTAAAAAACTTTATAAATTTTTTATTTTATTTTACATTTGAAAACGCGTTGGTTCGTAAATGTTCCTTTAATTTAAAAAAATAATCTAAATATGTAGTTGTGTATATAAATTTAGTAAATATTCAAGTAAAAATTATTTTTATATCTTTTTATTAACCTAAGATTGTTGAATTTATTTTAAAAAATATTTTGTAAATTTATATTCTTTATTATTTTTATAATTGATTCAATTAAATTCTATATTGTATTTTTTAGTTTTTTTATATCTATTTATTTAGATTATTTGAGATTCCGTTTCAATATATAGGAATACAATTTTTAAGCGACTATCCCATTTTTTCTCATTTTCATTTAAATTGATTTAATTGGATAATAAATATATCATACTATGAAACATTAAATACTCTATTCCACATCAATGAATAACCTATCAACGTTACGCAATTTAAAAATACAATTTTCGTTCGAGCGCAGGAAAAAAGTACTCAGACACTTTTCCGGTATAAAAGTGCGAAAAAATGACGTCATCAATCTGTCGTCGCGTCCGATAAAATCCAGTAGCGCTTAAAAGAAAAAGCTATCCAGTCCTCGCTTAAGGCATTGCAGTGGAAAACTTACGGGGATACTATGTTCGACTATCAAAATTCTTTTAAACCAGCTAAAAAACAAAGAATTTGCCATAAGTTTCGTAAGAAGTTGACGATGTGATCCAATAATCTTTCTGTTCAACTAATTATGCTCTTGATTCTCATAGTGATGTAACTTGCCGACAAATCAGTTGACGATATTCTGAATCGATTTACTAAAGAGATTCTTGAGATTCATTAGATACTGTTCTATCATTTCTCTTCGTAGACTGTATCACAATAACGTTATACATATATTTATAAGCGAGTACGACTGAATGATATAACTTAAATTGGTAAATTTCCATAACTTTGGTCAAAGCCTAATTGTATCATACTTATTGTTGAAAGATTTGAAATCAGACTCATATTTGTATATCACTCTTCACAGTGTGAAGAACAAAACGTTTTCAATTTTTTGATTTTTTTTTAGTTCTAAACGTGTATTTGTCTTATAATTAATTGACGTAAAAATTTATAAATTCGATGTATAATATATTTCAGAAAATTCTTTAACCGATTAAAAAAATTCAATTAATTTATATAAAAAAGTAATTTTTTACTTATTTTGACTATTCTTCTTTATTTTATAATTATAATCTAAAGCTTTTCAATATAAATTAATTAACAATTTTATATTTTTCAAATTTAAGATAATTTAATTTTGAAAATACTCGGTGCAATGTAATAAAATGTGGTTTGTTACATGTCAATGTATGAACGACAAAGAAATAAATAATTAAAAATTGTATAACAATCTAAATATATAAATAAATATTTGATATGAAAAATAGAAATAAAAAAAAAGTCTGATCCCAGAAGTTATCCAAAATTTTACAGAAATTGTTGCCCTCTTCTCTACCCCATATTTCTTATTCTTTCCAGACTTATATGTCTAAGGTCTCTTTCGTTTTTCATTATCCTGTAGTTATCGCTTCACTATTTCTTCGATAATCTTTTTCGATGTAAGCAAAATATGAGAAGGATAGCAAGAAAACTTCACATCTCCCTAAACCTCGGCCTATCGACTTTTCCGTAAAGTACCTAACTCTAGAGTAACGTTACTTTCACTTCCTCTACTTCTGCTATAACAAGGGGGAAAGAGAGCAGAAGACAAAGCGAATAAAAAATGAGAAAAAAGGAGCAAAAAAACCAGCTGCATTTCTATAGACATTGGCCATTCCCTTCTCTCATTCATTTTCTCTCTTAGTTCTCCCTTATTTTGCATGAAGCATAGAGCGAACACGTCCTTCGCTCTTTTTCTCATTTAGCTTCTTTTTGCTTTCTTTTTTCCCATCTAACTCGTCACTATTTGTTGTCCTTCTTTCTTATTCTATTTCTTTCATGATTTTATGTTTTTAGCTGTATTTGACTTCTATCGCTTGTTTTTATCGTAAAACAGATTCTTACTATTTTGTATAGCAATATTAACACGACCTTTCAGAATAATATATATACAAAAGAAAAAGACATTAAAGAAAAATATTTATTCGAGTATTAACATTCGTTTAAACATAATCTAATTTCTGACAAGGGTAAATTGAACTAATTTTAACGATATACAGTAAACTTATCTACGATGAAAGAAATAATTTATGTCATATTTACGGTAGTAAAACTAAAGTAATAAATAATTCAGAATTCATAATATAACTTTATAATCATTATTATATGTCTTATTGGCAATTTTTTTCATCTATTTTAAAATAATTCAATTTTTCCTAAACACATAAACTTACACACCTTTTTATGCATTAATCTGAAAATAATAATTATACTTACATATAATTATATAATTATATACACAAATATATAATTAAACTTACATATAATTATATAATTATATACACAAATATACAATTATACTTTCATATAATTATATAATTATATACATAAATATATAATTATACTTTGCATTAAAGTTTGATTGATATTTACTTGCATTATGATTAAATAATAATTTATCAAAATTAATTAAAGAAGTTAATGAAGTAAAATTAATGAATGTGTAAATGTATTGAACGTATTAAGAACAATTAAAAAAACTTCAAAACTTAAAAAATGTTATTATTTTTATTTGAAAATTTATTTTATTTCAAATAAAAATTATGAACTATAAAATCAATGTTTTTTGTAATTTATTCTTATGTTACATTAAAACAATTTTCTTCTGTATTAATCAATGAAATTCTAGAATTAATGCCTATATTTAATTTTTTTCTCAAATAAAATTTGGTTATTAAATTCTGTATACAATTTTGAATTAAAAATATATTACATCATTGCGCTTAAAGTTTATAGTTATAAGTGTAAATTTATTCATGTAGAATTCATAAACATAAATTAAAAATATCGCAATTCTTCATAACGATATTATCCAAATCAATCAATTTAGGATTTAAAAAGATATAATAGTAATAGGATCTTTTAGAAAATAACGAAGAATTATTTTACTTAATGCATTTTTACTTATTGATATTTTACATCTTATTATCACAAAAATATGCAGTACATTAATATAAAAATATATATACAATTACATAATTATACATATATAATTATATAATAAATTTTAAATAAATAATAAACTTTTATTTTACATTCAATAAATAGTATTTCATATATATTACCATAACTTTCCTTATTGGGCTATCAAACTATATTTAATAAATTTCTTAATTTCAAAATACATTAAGAAATTTAATAATGTAAATTTTATGAAAAAGTATCTTGATTGTTTTTTAAATAAGTAATTCTTACAAAAATATGAATAATATATATATATATATATATATAAAAGTTTTTATTGTAAATTCTTTTTTATATTTAGTATTTTTAACTTTTATATATTTAATTCTATTGCTTATATTATGTTGAATAAATTATTTAAATTAACTTTCAAAATATTATATAAATAAACATAGAAAATTTAAATAAATTTTGGTTTACAATTTATATTTATATTAATCTAATTTTATATCATAGTAATTTTCTTTATTGTTACGTTCAACCGAATTTGATGCAAATTTTTGAATATTATGCATAGAAACATTTTGAAAATTTTAAATTCATAGTTATAATGGCTTCTATTAAGAAAGAGTTCAAATATTCAAATTAATAACTTTTCTTTAATTTACAATGCATATCATGAAACGTATTTGATAAATACAAATATTATGTCAATGAATGTATATGAGTATGTGTTTTAGATATTTTTAAAACTCAGAAAAAATATTAAATAATAAACTTCAATAAAACATTAAAAAATAAGAGAATTTGACCAATTCGCAATTATATCATAATAAAGAAATAATTATTTCATTTTGTAAACAAAGAATGATAATTTACCAAATAAATACACATGAAAAAAATTTTTAATCTTTTGATACAGTTTTACAAGATCTGCAGTTTAGTATTGAATATTTTTCATGAATTTTTGATTTATTTTTCAAACACGGTAGGAGAAAACATATATTTACTCATACACAATGATATCAAACTCAGAATAATAATCATGTTCAATGTAAAAACAAATATTGTTCCAACTTTTTTAAGTAAAAATTTCTATTTTTACAATGTACGATTTCCTGTTTTTTGATAAAAGTAATTTATCGGCAACATTATACAGATGGAAGGTGGCTTTTATGACAAAGTGGCTAAAAAATAATTCCGGAACCAGTACATAAAATGCACTTTCAGAAAAATTGACTTTTTTTAGTCACGACTATTTTATATTTTTATTCTTTATTTATTCACTAATAACAGATATGCTATTATATTTTTTGTTTATTATAATTTGTTTATCGCTATTGCAAATTTCAATTTGTAATATAAGAACGGTTTAATGTTACACTGGATTATACGTCTGTGTGTATCAATAAATTTTGAGCTCTATATCGATTGGTTTTCGAAGTTTTGATTTTTTAAGTATATTAAATAAATAATTAAAAATAACTCTATAATAGAATCGCAATAATAAAAGATTGATTAATGTATAACTAGATAAAGCCACGCCAAATATATATGAATATAAGTACTTGCTGCGATGATTGAATTGTAACATTCCAGATAAGGTGTTGCTGTAATTTCTAATATTAATCATGTCACTAAGAATATAACAGGATTTCTATGATTACAATTATGTAATATGAATTAGCATTAAATAGTGATTTATCTAAAAATAATAGCGTATCGAAAGATATTACAATAACATTTTGATTTTTATACATGGATAAAACAATAATTCTAATGAATAAACTTCGAAATATTTTAGGAGTAAATTACAAATAAGCTAAAAAATCAATTAAGAATTCACAATTTTTTTGAAAAATTTATAATAATGTATTCTATACCTTTTATAAAAATTTAACACTTTCAATAAACATTTATTGTTTTATATTTGATTATCTAAATATTCAAAATAAAAACTTAAATGTTATTTTTTATATAATTTTTTTATAATAAAATATTTCAAAAACAATTTTGTTCTAATATTAATTTTGAATAACGGTGATTAAATTAATTAAAGTAATATACATTAAAAGTTTCACATTTTAAAACAATTAGCTCTATACTTTTGAAAGTTCGGATAGATAAATTGCTCATTTTTAATATAATTTGAGGAATTTCGATAATTTTCGTTTATTATCCATTAAATAGCATTGAATACTCCAAAATAAATATTAAATTTAATATTTATAAATTTTATCAATAAATTTACATTACTTTTTTAATTCAATATCAAGAAAGATTAATTAAAAACAACAATTTATTAATTATTGATAACACGTTATTAAAACCTGCTATAACTTTTCTGCCTTTAATTATATTGATTAATATTTCGAATAAATTTTGTAAATATACATATTTAATAATTTTTAAAGAAATTATACCTAAAAATCTGTGAATTATAATTTGTAAATCCAGTTACAAAATGTATCCCACAGCAACTAAAAATTATTAACCGATTTACCTACATTAATTAGAATAAAAAATAAGTTGGAATAATTTTATCAATAGAAATAATGTTTAGAATTAAAAGTGGTCCAATAAGTATATATTTATGAATAAGTTTAAAAATAGATTATATATTATAAATTATATATTTTCATTCTATTTATATCACATCTGTTTGATTATATATGGCTTATATATTATTTATTTTTATATGCTTATAAATACATTCATTAGAACATATTTTTTCTTTGATTAAAAATATTATCATAAAAATTGTTAATTATAATAATTATTGATTATGAAAATTGTATTTGAAAGATATTGCACTTACAAATTTTAATATCATGCTAATATTTTTCATGAATACATAAAGTATTTCAAAATTATAATGTTCAGAATTACAGAAGATATGTAATTTTGTCAATTCAAAATATATAAAAAGAATGTTTATAAATTTATATATATTTTACAATCATTTTAATTAATAACTCAGAAATAAATATTTGTGTAAATATGACGATTAAAATGATAAATAATTTTAAATACATATTTTTTATTAATATTTATAAATTAATTTTAATATATATATATTTTTTAATTTTATGTATAAAACTTATATCAATTTTCATAACATACTATAGTATTAAAAATTTTTATTAAGTTACACAATCACAAAATTCAAACCTTAATTTAAAAAGAATGTATTAATTTAATTCGCCTAAAAGTGAAAATATCGAAGATTATATATATGTTATACCAATGTAGATATACTTTCATTTACATACACATAGAAACGTATGAACATAAATTTACGAATCCTAATAATATCATGAGTATTCGTACACTGGGTGGAAAATCTTTAGCCCTTTTCCAACCATTCGTTTTTTGTTGCACAATAACTAAAATTGTCGTATCTCGTATGAACGTACATGTGCATACGCGAATACAATTTTGCCTTAAAGTTTCGCGCGTAACTTGTAATCGTGTCGACATCTCGCGCGGCTCACGATGAAAAACTTTCTCAATCTCACACCGTCTCCCTTCTTTTCTTCTAGAGCTCGAAGCTTTTATTTTTTTCTTTTGCTTTTCTACCTATCCTTTTCTTTCTCTCTCTTAATTTTTCTTGATGTGCTACTTTTTCATAGTATTGTATTCCTTGCTTTCGTAGTTTTTTCGTAGTCTGTTATTGTGAATTGAGATATGTGGAAAATCTGTGAGATTGACTTTTGATGTATATGCAGAAAGAATAGTTCTATTATATTTCTATTCTATTATTCTACAAGATTCTATTTTTTATTTTACTATTCTATTGTTTAATATTATTTTCTTTTTGCGTGCTTCTTACATGTATATTTTCATCATTACCTAGATATAATTACATTATGTAAATGTGTAATATATTTATAAACACTATTCTTAACATTATTCTCGTTGTCTAGAAATATTTAAATATGATATACATTTAAGTAGTTGATAATATATACTTTAATAATCACTCTAAATTTCAAATATTTGCGTATTAATTTAATATATATAATTTCATCGATTCTGGACTCAAAATTCATCGGTTTAATTTAATATTTAATTATGAATTTTTACCATAAAAGATAGAAATTTTATGTTTGCAACGTGTTGCTAAAAAACTGTTAGTTTTTACTTTTATTAGAATCTAATCTTTCGGGATAAAAAGAGACTCTAAAATATGAATTTGTATAGACGGGAAGAAGCATAATATTATTGTCATTCAGTGGAATGGTTAAACATATCAATATTATTAACTTAAAAATTTTCGACGCGGAAAAATTAATGGTTTTTCTTTAAATGCTGTATTTCTTATATATTTTGCATACTAAATGTACCTTACACTATTTATTCGAATACTACATACAATTGTAAAATTGGTATTCAAGTTAATATTTTTCATAATAATCATTATTCTAGAAGATATAAATAAAAAAATTATTATAAATTTCACTTCTCAAATTTATTAAGAATTAATTACGATAATTTTTAAAATATTTGCAAGATTAAATTTATTTTCTATTAAAATTATTTATAAACTATTTGATAATAATATAGTTGAATAATTAAAACTACTTTTAATTAAAGTAAATTAAAAATATCAATATATTTAATATTTCTTATATATTAAAATTAACTATAATTGAATACTTTTCCCAGTGTTTGATTGTTTTATTACATCTTTGCGATATTTTTTGCATGTTTTGTATCTTTATTTATAAAGTGGAAATATGTAACAATTATATTAAGTCATAAATGACGGAATACATCATTACTTTTTCAATATCATGGGAATTTATATTTATCAATATTTTAAATATTTAAATCCTTAACTCTTAGTAAAAAAAATTATTTTATCTATTTTAAAATAATTAAATTTAAATTCATGAACACGAAAATAGTAAAAAAAAGATTGCTTAAATTATAACTTTCAAATTTGTATTTGAATTAAATTGGTATAAAAATTATTGAAACGATTAATAATGATCAAACTCATTTATGTATGATTTTGTAACTTAAATTTTACTTCTCGTAGATAATTTTTTATATTATATATAATTTTTTACAGAAATAAAACTAATATGTAAAAAGTATTTAAAATTCACCAAAATAAGTCGATATAATATTAATTTTTTAAAAAATTCACAAGGAAAATTCACAAGGAAAATTCACTCTTTTGAAAGATATATATATTTTTATTACTAGTTTATTAATGTTTATGCACTACCCTTAATTTGATTTTAGAAAGTCCAAGTGAGTCTAAACATTTAGAAATAGTTTAAGTTATAAAATGACGCAATAGTATATGCAGTCATTTATCAATAAGTATATTATTAATTCTAATATAAATATTGAAGAAATAATGAAAGGAGTAATATAAAATATAAGTAAGTAAGTATGAATAAAATCACATTAATGTTTTATTAGTAGAGTATAATTATTTATATTTATTTGTAATATGTTATTTAAAATATTTATTATTTTTAGTAATTTTAAGACTTATTATTTATAAAAAATGTAATTTACTTTGCTTAACTTTTTTTAAATTTATATCCATAAATGTAATATATATGATGCTACATAATTTATAAACATGAAACTTCTCAAACATTATGAAAAAGTGAACGAACACATTTTTTAATAACGAAGAATCTATTAGATTTCAATTTTTACGTAGTATAAATTTTAATTGAAATTATTTTCATCGATTCATCGAATATCAATTTATTTTAAATACTGATATATAAAAAAGGAATGGCTCACGAAAATTTTTTCTAAGACGGTAAATATTCAACCTTATCTTACACAATTTTCTATTTATCAGTTGGTTTTAAAGTTTTAAGAAATTGTTTATAAGCATTTTATTTCCTTAATTTTAATAATTTTCAATAAAGGATGCAAAAATAAAATATGAATTATATAATAACTGAAGATTTTTCTAGGAATTTTTCATCCTTCATTTGTGTTTAATACTCGGAATGTCACGAGATAAAACAATAAATATTTTGTAGAGCGAATATTTTATATACAGAGAACCTAATTTGATGAGCGAAAACATTAACCAATTATATTAAGTTTACGCAAGTATTAGAAACATCGGGCAATGATTGGAAAAACAATTTGTACAAGGTAACAGCGGTTCTACCAAAATATTTCGGAAAAAGATAAGTTTGGATCATAATAGAAGAAAGCTATGAGATAAGGAAGAAACTCACCGATATAAATTATTTCTGCGGTAGTGGGTCTGAGCAGGAAGGCGAGGCAAACGAATCCCAGGATCATCGCGATTCGGCGAAAAGCAAAGGACTCACTCCTCGCAAAGCCGGTCGCTGAACCTCCAACCCGCCGATTCATAATACCGATCGTCCGTGTCGAGTCGAGTCCTCGTTTCCTTCGCACATCTACCGCGGCGTCTATGACCGAGCCGAGCTTTATCACAACAGCTCTTGCATCCCGAACCCTCGTTGCGATGATAGCTGGACCACGCACAACTTCCAAGAGTCAATCGCCCGCACGCACACGTCCGATCTTACCGGGACTCTGGCACAAACTGGCGCGCTGCTCTCCGGCTCCGGCTTTCCGCAACACCGCCACCCCCGTTCGAATCACAAGAGCAGCCCAGAGGGAGAGAGAAAAGCACAACGCTACTGCCTCGGTAGCAGCAGCATCCAACCCCCGGAGCAGCCATTCTTCCCCCGCTCGTAGCCACTCGACCGTTCTCCTACCCCAACCTTACCTTCTTCTCTCGCTCCTTTCCTCTTCCTCGCTCTCGCGATAGTTTGTTTGTTTGCTCTCTCAGGGCACACGATACTGCACTATGGAATAAAATAGCGAGAGAAACGGAGTAAGAGGTAGATTAATGCGAGAGAGTATATTTAATGTGCATGTTACTTTAACGCACACGCGAGATCTTCGCGCCTTCCCTCGCCCTACGTTCTGCTACATCTTTTGCTTTTCTACTCATTAATGAAATTGCTCGAGCGAAAAGTCAACGATAATGCATTGATGGCTTTATAGCCTTTTGGTTTTATGTCTTTATTGCACATTGGCGGACATGGATGGTTCCTCGCACACGCTGCAAATACTATTCGCCGTTCGCGTTAAATATATATTTTCAACAAAGGTGCTTTCTTCGTACAGGCCTATCAAGTAGGCATAGATATTCAGATGATTTTTTACTACGTCGAATTGATTATCCATATTTTGCCAAATATTGATCCTCGATGAGTCAAAGTTTTGTGCAGTTTGATAACTTCGAACGAAAGTTAAATATTTTCATTTAAGATATGATCTATATTTAAAATCGGAAATAATTAACTGTATATCGCAAAAATTTTTGTTCTTACTTTTTTCCTTTTTTTACATTTGAACTTGCAAATCCATTACTATCTCATTTTTATCATTGCCTTTATCACTCCACGCATACTAATATACTTTCATAACATTGTCCATGATTGGTCATATATTCTCAATTTCTCATCCTATTTTAACTTACCGAATGTATTTATCTTACTTTACTTCACAATTGTATCGTGAGATTACAAGATGTGTTTACCGTATACTATCCCATTTTTTATAATGTTAATGTGTAATACTAATGTGTATACAAAAAAATGTGAAAACACAACTTCTTAAACGAACATACACGAAAATATTTGTTTTCTCACAGTACTATTTTATTTGACTTATATTATATGCAGATTTTATCGTATAAAGCTATATAATTTTTCAATAAAATAAATATAAGAATAAATTTCCTTTTAAACTAACTAATATATTTACTTTATTTATAATGATTCTTTTTTCTTTTTAAATATTGAATAAAAAGGGCGATATTTCTATTATTAGGATATTGTCATTTTTGGGAAACCGATAGAAGCTTTTGACTTTAATTGAAATTGAACGGAAGTTTGTTAATTTTTGTTCCAATTAAATTATGCACTTAATCATATATGAATAATGAGTATTTATAATGATAATTCTTCCGTAAGTATATTCTGATAAATTTCGTAATTTATCTACAGAAAATATAAAAAAATATATCAAATTTTTAATGTAATACTATATACTGTATATTAAAAAATGTACGTATCACGTTCATAGATTTATATAAGAAATAATAATATTGAACATTAATATTTAAAAACATTTCATTGGAGCGTTTATTAAAAGAACTATATATTTCACGTCAAAATTTATCTTTTAAAAAAATTTAAGTAACCTTATAATACAATTTTTTCAATCAAAATTATATTTTTAATAAAAAATATATTCAAAATATTTACTAATGAAATTTTTAATATCTTTGTTACAGCATAAAATATTATTTATGAAAATATTGTCAAAGTGAACCTTCAAAGGATATAAACATTCGCCTTTTCTGCATTATCCTATTATCTTATATTTTCAAAATTGTATAGAAACTTAAATACCTAAACTATATATTACTATAGAATTAGAGTATACCGCAGTACAAAATTCGATTTATCATATCAAAGGAAAAAGGAAACTTAGAGTTTTGCCATAATTTGTTGTACAATATTATACGTAGAGTTCAGAGCCTCCATAGTTTATGAGCTTCAAGAAAGTACTTATACTACATTTTACGTCTAATTTACACCAATATTCAACAACACAAAATATTTGAAAAGATATTAATTCGTATCACCTTCTAAATATCTTATTACTTTCTACACATAAATGTATAATAAAGAGTTTATCTGTATTTTTATACATTATTATTTTACTAAATTAAAAATGATCTCCTTAAATTATTATTAATCATGTTTATGATTTTTTCTCTTATCTTAAAAATATTTATTTTTTATCTAATTTCAATATTCGAAAAATGTAAGATATATTTTTATATTTTTTAAATTTAATTTTTATCGATATGCTAAATTTTTTAAACATTGGTAGTATCTTACTGTACGATTTGATCAATTATCTCTCATACAACAAAATTATATAAATTGAAGTAAATCTACGTGTATTAAAATTATATTTTCTTTAGAATTTTAATCAGCCTATAAATTATAGTTTATATTATATTACTCATTCATAATTTCGGAATCACCTATTATTTATTTTAATTTTTAGTATATTAACTAAATATATATGATAATCTTAATTAAAAAATAATATTTTATTGTTTATATATAATAACGGCAATAATTTTTTGTACATATTATATATACAATGCAATGTTCTTTCATAATTAATTTGTCAAATTATTAAGATAAGTTCCAGATTATTACTTAGCATACTAAAAAAATTTATGATTAACAATACTATCATAACCATACTGATATAATATTTATATATCATCTTTATAAATATAACTTCCGTGTTTGCAGTAATGATTTTATATTTTTTTCCGCCGTAACATTATGTAAAAATATTAGAAATATCATCTATTTTTTAAAAAATATACAACATAGATAGTAGTTTTATATAAATACTACTATATAAATCTATAAAAGTGGAGTCTATATATATATAAATTATAAATATGGGAAAATTCTAGGTATATTTTTATTATATTTATATATTTTTAATTATATTACAAATTATAATGCGTAAAATTCCATTCTTTTACTAATGAATATAAAGAATTAGCGAATCACAAACGTTAATTCATTATAGTTAATTTAATTTGATATGTAAAAAAAGCTGAAAGATAGTTTATTTAATTCTTAATTGGAAAAAGATATTTAGAAATATATGATTTAAATTTTTTAAAATACAATTTTTAAAGAGCTCCAATAATATTTAAATATTTTCTAAATAGAAATTATAAATAATCTAAAGATTCGAATGAACCATTTGGTATTAAAATAATTATTCCAAAATGATATAATTTTATTATATTGTTGGTTAATTATTCTCCAAAATACAAAAAATTCAAGATGAGTGAGAAATTTATTAAAAATGGGGAATTTTTGCCCATTATCGCTTAATTTCATTTTTGGGACATTTCACGTTCTCAAACTTTCAAATAGATTTCGCAAAAAGTCTCTAAATAACAATGTAATAAAATCATTGTCCATCACAAAAGTCACGTTTTTTAAACCCTACGTTCATCTACGCTGTGTCCTAACTTAGAGAACTGCAAATCAAAATCATGAAATGTCTGTAAACAGCAACGAAAATACCATCACCGGCATAAATAATAAATTATTTATTTTTTAAAAAATGACAAATATAATTGAAATAAGTCGCTTTATTAGGAGTAGATTGACATTATAATTTTATTTCATCAACAAATAATTGTATTTTATTCATCACCAATACATGAATGTTTTTGATAGTATGTTTAATGAAATAGTATTTTTATTGAAATTTAAATAGTAATCAGATGAAATTTTTTAATCAGTTATTTTTCCTATATTTAAAATTGTTTTATTTTATTATCATAAAGAATTAATAATCAACATTTATCAATTCATGTAACGACAATTTTGATTAAATTAAGATTATTAATTATACTTTTGGTTTCAGGATTTTTCTATAATTTATACATATATGTATAAAAGAATATTGTACAGGCTAACTAATTATAAAAGATTTTTAATCTAAATAATTTTATTCATAACACTTTGTAATAGTACATGACTAGCCAGAGTTTCTTCAATTATATTTTCAACTTCAATTGATTTGATTTGTATTGTCTAAGTGATTCCAAATTAGAATACTATGAATCATCCCACTGCGCTATGTTGTGGTTGTGTACAAACTATATTCCAAAAGCTATTTCGGAGAGCATTGCGTTTCCCAAGATAGTGTTTATACTGCATCAAATAGAGTATCGTTTCTAAAGATATTACGTCGAAGCAAAATCGTGTACTCAACGGAACTTTGGTAAAAATCGATAAGTTTAAAATTTTAATGGAATCACTTAATTAAAAAAATTATAGTACTTATAATTATTTTTTTTTAATTAGAAGTATATAGTTTAGTTATTAAATAAGGAATTTTTTATAAATATATATCGGACTAAATTTAAATGATAATATAGTATGCATATAAATTGATACTGTATGATAAATTTTGAAGCTACAGAGGGTACAACTATTTAGTTATAAAATATTTACAAAGTCATAAATTTAAGTAATACTAAAATGTTTTTTATATAGAAAATTAATCGTTATTTAATTTAATTGATAGAAAATTTATTTAAATCTGAATTAAATATCAGAAACAAGAAAGAATAATTGTATTGCTAAATATATAAAAGAAAAAATAATCTATCCACATGACTACTTCGTTAGTGCATTTGAAATGATCACGAGACTATTTATTTTTTGATATTGAAATTTTATATAATTAAAACTTTATTCGAAACGAAATTAGACATTAGATTCAATATTTTTAGTTCTAGCAGTATTTACTACAATCTTATCTGTTTTTATTTATATGTAATTTGAAGATATATGATTTATCATTTTCTCATACTAGAAATATGGTAATGATTACAATATTAATTATTTAATTTATCTGATTTCATAGAAAAATTATAACTTACAATATTTTGAAGATATAGTAAGCAATAATGGATACTACGATAATTTTTATGATTTCAATAGTCTAAATTACATAATATAAAGTTATAAAAATGTGTGAAAATTTATGATATATATAAATATATCTTGATTCATGTAATTAACTTATTATTCACATTTGATATATAATTTTTTTCGCATTTGGATAAAATAAAATTAGAATTAAAATAAGCAAATAATTAACTTTATAATTATACTATAAGTATAGTTTGTCATTATATCGTTATATTATTTCTATCTAACTGAGTTTAATGAAATAGTACTACATAAAAGAACCGTTTAGTAGTTTCTTGAAATAAATACTTTTAGAAAATAATAATAAAATTAAAACAAAATATTTGATATCTGTTATAAAAAAAAATAGATTTAATTTTCAAATTATTTCATAATTTATCAATTTCTTACAGCAATAATTAATTTCAGATGTATGCTGGTTCTATCCATTGTCAATACAATGTCTTATTTTAAAAATCTTGACCGTAAGATCATAAAGTAAGGATAAAATAAGTTTTATTTGGAAAGAAAAATAATTATTCTCGCTTTCTAGATCAATATAATCTGTATTTTATGTACATACAAATGTTAGATAGGAATTTAAGATTGCATAAGCCATAGTTGATTTTTCGGTATCTTATAAAGCAATTTATCTACACAATGTTCAATAAGTAATGAACTATCTTAACTACAGTTATATTGGCTATTATTATAACCCTTACATAGAATTTTTTTATAATACTGAATCAAGATCGGTATATTTAAAGTTATAAAATATCCTTTCAAAATTATCACTACTTCTATATTTCATTCGTAATAATTTCTGCTTGGTTAATGGCAACGTGGTTATATTTATTAATTATAGTGTAGCTATTACTTATAATTATAATATATCATAGTTATAGTTATAGTTATAGTTTTAGTTACGATCAGTTATATATTTGAATAGTTATACGCTCTACTCACTCACCCATTATCCTATCTTTAGTTTATCTAAAGATATATTAATGATCACCCTAACTTCGTTCCGATAATTACGTCTGTTATCTTACTTAAAAATTATAAAAATGCTGTTATTAAAATGATAAATTGATTAAAAATATTATAGATAAATAAATAAAAGTTGATTATGTAATAGAAAACTGAAAAACGTAAATAAATTATAATAATTATTCGATCATAAATTAACATAATGAAAATAATTTTATATGTCGTATTGAAATTTATTTGATTTGGATCTTTAGTGACAAATCATAACATATTTTAGTACCAATAATATCTTATTACATATTATACATAAATTTGAAAAATACTCGTTTGACTCACATCGATACTTATGACTAATTATTAGTAGTTACTAATCGCTGTAATAGTAAGATCATATACCGTAGTTCCAAACTTCCAAACTTTAAGTAATAGCGGGAGGATGATAATTTTTTGCTTTACCTTAAGAGTACTCTAATAGTAATAAATAAAATTTTCTCTAGATTATTTTTGAACTTTAAAAATTTGCAATCATTAAACTTTTAAAAATCCTACAGTAAACAAGTAGATAGTTCTTCAACTACATTTTGTCTATGAAACTTTTGGAACATCTTCAATTTCTCTTTCGTTTTTCCCTTTAATATTTATTGTTTCTATTATGCAAATTATAAAAAGATAAATCTATATTCGCACAGTTTCTTCACTTTAAATAAACATTGTAAACGCATGCTTGAAGTTATGTCATAATACTATAATTAATGCGTAAGAAACATTACCAGTTAATATATGAGAATATATTTTGCTCTTGTTACGTATTCCAAATTTTCTACAATGTACAGACTTCGTATTTCAAATATCTTTCGCGCCGCACATATTCGTTCACACGTGTATTCTTCCGACACATATTTCTCATATCACACATTTCTCTTTAGCACCGTGCAATATTTGTTAAAGCTACTACTATAAGAATTCATGTAAGATCGTATACTACCATAAAATAAGCTTGCTAAAAATTATTAACGTATGTACCAAATTTTAAATGCTAATCAAAAATGTGTTTTTTAAATTATAATAAGGAATCATTTAAAGTACTGTACGTAAAATTTATTTATATACAAGAAATCGATCAAAATTCGATTAATCCAAAAATTAAAAAATTTAGCAGTAAATGTCTTTTTAAAATTTCTAGATCTCTAGAACAGCAAAAAAGACAAAGATTCGCATTAGTTAAATTATTTCATTTATTCGCACGGTTAAAGATTCTTTAACTTTATTATTAAATTTATACATATTTCTTTCAAAAAATATTTATTTTTATAACTTATAGTGCTGAAATTTTCTACATAAATCAATTTGTAATTTAGAAAATAATTACGTTCTTTATTAAAGGAATTTGATTCTGATATACTAGGGAAATTTATAATAATTATTATAGTATTCTATAATACTATAAATTGTGATAAAACTTTACCAACAAAAAACTCGAATTTAATAGATTTAGGATATGTAATTTAACATGTAGAATGTGTCATACTTTCGTAGTTTTTCAATTTTTTTAATAACACATATTATATTCTTTAAAATAAATATATAAATATAAAACACTAATTATTGATTAATCTTATCAATCAAAGGAATCCATTCCTCATTATTGCAATATTATTTATAAATCATTTTAATATCTAATATTAAAAAAGGATGAATTTACAACAATGGTAGAGTACAAATATATGTAGAATGTAAAATTTATACAATGCATTATATTTTTTTATTTAATTTTAAATTCGTAAAATCTAATTGTATATAGTTTGAAAAATAAAGTTTTTACATTATAATATTTCTTGACATATTAAATTGAATATGAAAGTGTAGTACGAAAGCTTAATTAAACATCAAATTAAAATAATATTTTGACTCTCTACTTTTAACTTAATAAATTCTCTAAACTAAGATACAAATTTTTACATACAAATATGCATAAAAGTAAATTATGAAATTATATAATATATTTCGTTGATCTGATAAAAAATTTAGGCTAAAATAGTATCTTTAATATAAAAAATATATATTTCAAGGAGTAGTAAGTATATTTTCAGGAATGTGTAACTGCTAGATTAAAAAAAAAACTTTAAATGATAAATATAATGTATAAATTAAGAATACAATTATTAAAAATGATGATATTTCAAATATTGATTATAAGATAAAGTAGTTCAGTGTGAAATAATTTTTTTTTCTTTAAGTATCTATATATATTTATATGTATTTTAATCTATTAATCTTTAATAAATTGATATGAAATTATTTATGATTACAGGTTTTATGTCTATTGAAGCAGTTAGATATTTATAATTAAAATATTCATCTCCGAATGTTTATTCAACCGTGAATAGGTTATAATCATTATTAGGATTTTTATTAATAATATTTTTTGTATGGGTAAACAGATGTTTGTTTTCATATGGGTTTTATTGTAAATACCAAGTTTTTTAAACTTAATATAAAATTATTAAAAATGATGCCAGATCACGAGGTATTACTAGATTTATCTAATTTCATATGCAACTATTTCGAAATGAATTATAAAATATTTAACTTAAGTCGGTTATCCGAAAATATATTTATATTCATTTGAATTTTTTTCCATGCATTCTAAAATGTGACGAGTAATTTTTCCCCGACGTTATAGTATCTACGACTAACGAATAGTGATTTTTATTGTTTAATATTAATAATATTTATGCATAATTTACGATAAATTATTTTTATAATAGCTAAATTTTTAATGTGATAAATTATTAAAATGTGATTATTTTACTTGCTTCTGTTTTATTCGAATAACTTATCCCACTTTATTTATTTCTCGAAATAAAAAAATTCGAATGGAAATAGATAAATTTTTTTACAAAACAAAGTATTGAAGATAAAGCTTTCATTAGAAGTTAAATTAGTTAAATTAACGATATTAATTAATTAAAATTTCACCTCAAATGATTATACAGTTATACTATTTTAATTAGAATGATACTTTTGTTATCCTTTAATCTTCTTTTAAAAAAAGAAATACTTAGCAAGATAAAAAGAAATAGGATTGATACAGATATATTTAAGAAATAAGAATTTTGAAAACAAGAATTAAACTATAAAACTAAATTTAAAATTTTTTTCTACTGGATAATGATTGCTAGGCCTTTAATATTCGTATTCTTTCTATTCATATGAAACATCATAAAAATTTCTATATTTTGAATAAAATAATCTTTTCTTTTCATGAAATTCAATATATTGTACCTTAAAAATATTTTATAAAAATGTTAGATACTGTCATGAATGAACATTTATTTATATATAAAAACTTTTTATTGGTAACATTAAAAAAGAATATATGTATATACACACATTGATCACCAGCCTAGTAGAATTTTAATAGTAGGGGTACAAATAGTATAAGCAAAATGAAAATTGCCTTATACCGAGTAAATTCATTTATATTTTTTTTCCGAACATCCGAGACTATAATGTATGCTAACGATCAGTTAAAGATTTAAAAATAAACATAAATTCTTTAAAAGATATTTTACGCTATATTAATATAAAAATAAAATGTAGTTTTAATAACAAAGGTATATTAATTCTTTTAACTTATTTTTCTGATTAAATCGATATATTCAAAATATCAAAAAAGAGATGTATTATCTAACTTTACAAACACTTGGTATTTACAATAGATAAAATAAAACTAAAACGAAATAATTGAAAAGTTGTGAAAAATATTAGATATAATTACATTTTATATTACAATGTGAATGAGATATATAAATCACATATTATACCTTTTATTATATATATATACATTTATTTAAAAGCGTAATAAAAGTAGGAAGCAAAAGTAAGCAAAGATGATTGAGGATGAAAAAGAATCGGTGCATTTTTAATGGGATCGAAGGGCCCAAGATACGCATTTTGGAATGAGGAAGCATTGTTTGTGGTTGGAGTAGAACTGACAGATATCAGGCCTCTTTCTTGTCTCTCGTATTCAATGCTTTTAATATATTCTTATCGTTTTATACTTCGACATCTTTTTTATTGCCTTGATATCTAATATTCCAGAATAAATGAAATTTTTTAACGATATTCAAAGACGTAGATTTTAAAGAATCACTATATTGATAGTCATTAATATAAATAAAAGATTTTTTAAAATGAATTTTGAATATATCCAAAATTAGAACAAAAACATTATCTATACATAAAATAATTATATAGACAATTATTGTAAATTAAAATATTTAAGGTTTTTGATCAATTATTATTTCGTTATTTGACACAAATTATTTTTATGTGTTTTTATAATAAACACTAGATTTTGAGATTTTTAAATTTAATAAGAAATACGTGCAAATTTTGAATTTTATTTCTACAATGAATACAATACATAATTTCCGAACAAGTAAGTGTTATGATTCTATTACAATTAATTACCATGAATTAAGTTGGGGATAAAATACACGTTCTTTGTTTTCTTTAATCAATTTATTTCTATCACAATTTATTTCGTAATACGAACGCGTACATAAGTTGTTTCGGTTCGCGTTTCGATTTCCTTACGCGTGTTCGTATAGTTTCCAGTTGTGCGTGAAACTATCATCCGCTTCGGCAGAGTAGCGGTTCAAAAAACCTCTAGTTTCCTCTTTCCTCATCTATTTAAGCCTTTTCTTCGTGCCGTCTCGACTTCCCCAATATTGTTTTCCAATCGTAAATTTGACCTTTTCCCGATTACCGATAATCCAGGTTCGTTTATTTACCGTAAGGCGAGTCTCGTAAACAAATCCGGTGACACGATCCAGGCCGAGTTACCCTCCCGAAGGTCATCGAGCTGTGAACGGTGAATTTATTATTTTCCGCGATTGATCTACAAATCATCTCTTTCGCTGTCTCACGCTTCGACGCCTCTTGGCTCTCGACGGTTCCTTCTTAAATTCGTTGGGGGAGCTCACCGTGATAACAGTCGGGCTACCCTAGGCCGGGCAGTACTTCATCTCTTTATCGGATTGAAGTATAGATCGCACGGCGACCGCACCAGACTCCTTCCGAATACTACCGAGTTACTCGCATCACCTCCTCGCATCACTTACTCGTGCCTTTACGCACGAGATTAGCACTACACGCTGATGTGGACGAAAACTCTGCAAATGTCTTTCCTCTCTTTCTCGTTTTTCTGAGTTCCGAGAACCGAGTTTTATTCACTCGATCTTACACGGACTGCGGGCGTCCTTGTGTCGCTCGTTCATGGACCCGTAGCGGCTCGCGTACGTTTATTTTACTTCACAATCATTACTCTATTTAGCTTCGTTACAGCCCAATATTTCTCTCGCAAGCGCTTCTCTTTCCTTAACGTTTTTGAGCAAAACAAATAACATTACATTATACTGATGTTTGGTATTTTTACAAATGTCGCACAATGTAAAAATATAAATACGTACTAGTAATATTTATAAGAATCATTATTTTTTTATTATGAATAATTCATTATTGTTTTTCTGTATCTTATAATATTAGTTTGATCTAAGTGTTTCATATTTACTATATAAATATAAGTAATTTCAATTTTTAATATTTCATAATTTCATTTTCTACATACTTTGTTAAATTATAATTTAATTTCACTTATTTAAAAACTATTCCTTTTTTCAGTCTTGATATGAATTTTCATAATTTTTATTAAATAATTTAATTTATATAAAATCTATTTTTAAAAATATATAGCTAAATAATTAAATTATATCTGAAATATAATGAAAATTATAAATTTTAGAAGGATATATAGATATTTATATGGAAAAAAAATGCATTTTAAAAATATATAAAATCATTTATAATTTTTTATTTCTTTTATAATTTGTTTTTTAATTATTATTAAATAATTTATGATTTATTGGAAAAATTATCATGTATTTATGATCAATTTTGAAAATAATATTTGATAAGTACATAAAATTTACGAGAAAAAATTTCTAAAACTTCTTATTGAAAATCTTTTAGTTTTATAGAATATCATAGTACTTTTTTACTGCCATTTAACCTTTTGGAATTCAATTTTTCTCATTTTAAACTTTTTATTAAAAAAAAATAAACAAAATTTCCTAGTACTTGACATTTTTTTACATTTTATATTTACAAGCATTAAACTTTTACCATTTAGGAATGATTTAGAAAGATTTTCATATTTGTAAACTGAACACATTCCAGTAATAAACAATTTAAAAATATCATCTACATTCTTATGTAAATGTAACATCATTACTGGCTTGAAATACTTATAATTGTATAAAAATAACAATAGTATAGCATTTAGTCTGAAATTAGAAATAATGTCATCATTAAAGATGTAATTAATAATAATAACATAAATGGCATATATAATATCTACATTTTCATGCTTGGATATTTATTTCAGAAACATTAACTTCGAATTATCTGCTTCTACTGTTGAATCTTGTTCATGCAAAGCTTTCCTACTTTCTTCAAATGCCATTACCATGTCCACTTAGCTTAGGTTTCCTATTCTATTTCTCTCTCTCTCTCTCTCTCTCTCTCTCTCTCTCTCTCTTGTTCTTTTTCTTATTTTGTATCACCAATTATTTCTTTCTCTCGCTTGGTTTACTAGATCGACTAAATAATACTACCATCCTAAATATTTTTTGTTCTGAAATAATCAGAATGATCATTTTAGTATATCCGTTTTATATTGTGAAATTACATTTTAATTAATCCATTTATTCATCTTTCATATTAAGTAATTATTTTAAAATACCTTTATTACATTTATAAGAGCTACTTCTTTTAATTTCATATTTGTAAATTATATTGATTCTTCGGGTTAACTCATTTGCTTCTTAAACTCAATTTTAAAAATTTGTATCATATTCCTTTTCAAATATAAAGTTATATAATGATAAAAATGTATTTTACTTTTTTTTAATTGAAAAGTTTCTTTAATCATATTTTTTTTGTTTCTTGCATATTATTTGAAGTCTATAAGAATTAGTTGAAATTTTTTATACGAAAGCACTTTTTTATGAGCTGTGTCCATTTTCTAGGTTGAAATAGCAAAGCTATGTATTCTTATTACTTCTTATGTTGATTTTATTTTTATTTAGTATGTACTATGTATTTAGAAAGTTACGTAAATTCCTTTTACTTCTTCATCGAAATTAGGTATTTGATTAATGAGAATTTTAATTCAGTAAAATTCTGTATTAATTATCCTCTCTATAGTATTAAAATATCTTATGCTTAATTCTACATAGTTCCATTAGTTTTGTATTTTTTAATGTCAAATTTTCTAATATATAAAGTAAATTTTGATGGGTTTATTAATGAAATTTTAGTATTTTAAATGTGTATTGTGATAATATTGTAATTAATATTTATTTCATATTATATTCATTGTTTGGATAAGTTACATTTTTTTATGTAGAATAATCGGTTTATTCTGTATTTGAAAACAAGGTCCTTCGTATCAATATCTATATGTTAATGTAAAAATAAGTTTTTTTACGTAACATTCATTATATGTATAAAAGTTTATTATATTTTGTTGTGGATAAAAATCTATGAATTTTATCTTGATAATGTCAACAGCAGTTGTACATTTTAAAGACTCGATATTCATACTACTTTTTATATGTAACATTACCTTTTGATAAAACTATAATAAATTTAGCATAAGTCAACATAAACTTTTACTTTCATTATTGTATGACACCATTAAAATACTCTTATGCTCTTTTCTTCTCGCAACGTACAATATATAACCTTCGCTTGTCTAAAGGGTTCTTTATGTTTGAAAAGCAAGAGGAATTCCTTTTTCTTTTTTTTTCGTATGCTACCTCTTGATTTAAGCAAAGTCGTAGATAGCGAGGCTCTCCAAGGTTTGCTTGAATTACACACCACACTATTTGTAGTCTAACGAGTATCGTTGAGTCTTTGCTTCCAACTATAATTTACGACTATGCTACACTAAAATGGCACTGTAGCTACTACTATCGCATTATTTCTGACAATTTTGCGATACATCGATATAACACTTTACGTTATGAACTATTATTTCACTATAAATGCATCATATTAAACACTGTAACTTTGCAAGCTTTTATTAAGTGTTTAAATTAATTTATTATGTGCATTACGTTGATTAATCAAATTTGTTTCCAATTTTTTAAATCTTTTAACTAGAAGATTTTTCTCTTTTTCTACTTATCTCTATTAAGGATATTTTTTACATTTCTGTTTTTCGAAATATATTGAAGTAGTTTTATTATTATTAGATGAAACGTTTCATATCACTTATATACACGATTTAGCGTATTTTTAGTTCCTTATATATGTCTTATCAAAATTGATTCTTAAAATAGTCAATATAAAAAGTTTTATAATTATGAAAGCATTTTAAAAAATCTACCTTCTTTATATTTTTAAGTTTTCATTACTATTACGTAAATCGCGTTACTCAAATTGTTCTTTATTCTTTACATTTATCTTAAACTATGTTTATATAATTGCAGAATTATATACCATTGAATTATATTTAGAAAACTGCATCTTGGAAGAAATCCAAAATTTTATAGAATTTTTTATGTAACTAGGCCAGAATAAAACCACTTCGAGTACAACTAATGAAAATATCGTATATCGAATGAAATAAACCTAATTTTACATGGAATTTTACATAGAAACTTGCTCTCGAAATGCTTTCTTCAAACCACTACTTGCACCTTACGTGGGTTCTTGTTTGCAAGAAGTTTCATTCCCTGCTCAAAGTATCGTTAACACGCATACTTAACTTAGAATGACTCATCTTTTTATCGTGCTCTTTCACTTTTTCCCCCACTTTTTTCCGCTCTCTCTCTCTCTCTCTTACTTCTATAAAAAATTAATAATAATTGAATGTTATTTCTCTTTTTATTATTTTAATTGCATCATTACTGTTATTATTATTTAGATTTTTATGATATATATGGATTAATCTTAAATTAAAATGAAATTTTAAAGAATTTGAAATTTTTGAAGAAGATATTGTGACTGCTTCACATTTACTAAAAATTTCATTATATTCGTTATTTTTTAGAATGAAAATTATTATAAAATGTATTTATGAGTAGAGAAGGGTGAATATAATTCTTAGTATTAAGAAAAAATACTTTTAAATACATTGAGTAATTTATAAGATATTGAATACTTTTTTATTAATAGTATTTTAATTTTCAATCTAAATATATTTTATTTCACTTCTTAATATCTTTATTAATTTTTTTTTGATTTTGTAGTATAATTGAAAATATAGATACATTACTGTAATGTGGATCTTATATTATGTCTCATATAAAATAATGATTCGAATTATAGGACTTTCTATTTCATAAATAACAAAAATAATTTCGAGTCTGATTTATTCGTCATCCACATTTTAATTAAACTGTTAAAATATATTTATGAATGATGTAATTGATAATTATGAATGAAGTAATAATTCATGTATATAAAGATATATTTTAAGAAATTAGTGAAATAAAGTTAGGATTATTTATAATTTTGGAAATAGTAGAACATTGATAATAATAAATAAAATTTTATATATTTCTAAATTTTTATGTATTTTCTTTAATATCAAAATATTATAAACTTAATTATACAAATATAATATAATACAAATATATCCTATTATTCTATATTCTTTTTAAGTATTGTATTTATTATTAATTTAATATTATTTATATATTACTTTGAAAACACGCTTCTATAATTTCATAAAATATTTTAGTAACTATAATTTTATTTTGCTATCTTGATGTAACTTTCAATACTCCATTATTAATTTCAATTATAATTTCGATATATTTTCATAATAAATATCATATTTAAATATTTTTCTTTCAAATTTTTAATATTTATTTAGAATTTTTTTTATATTCTTATTTTTATTCAATTTTTTAAGAATATTATTGAATTATTGTTGGTTAATGTTTTTAGATTGTAAATGTATTCAAGATTGTTTAATATGTTTTTTAAAATATGTATTTTTAGTAATGTATTTATAAATTTAGGTTTTTTAAGCTATAATTATCAATTTTGATACTTTTATTCTTCAAATAAAAATAAAAATTGTTCTACAAAATATAAAAGAATAATTTGAATAATACGAAATATATTTAAAAATAATATCCAGCACTTTAATGGCCTTTAATCGTTAAAAAATAAATTGAAATAAATTATAAGTCTGCATTAAGTATCATTTATAAACTTCATTTATAAACTACAAATATAGTCTAAATGCATTTCTTCCATTAAAGTCTTTGATCTCTTACTATTGCCTTTCATTGCCTTATTCGCTGCGCTATGACTTAACCTCCTACGAATGCTCAGCTCCAGTACTATCCTAGTGCATAATCTTACATGTATCCGGATTCATCTTACCCTTTCCCTTTTCGTTGAACCAACTACAATTGCACGTTCCACCCCACGGCTGTCGTCGCAGCAGCTCATGCACATCTCGCCTCATCTTCCTGCGTTTAAAGTTTCAATCGGGATCTGCATAATTTATATTATGCAAAGTTGTGCAAAAGTTGAGGCACGGTCGCTTATGTATACTCGAGCGTTGAAGTAGACGGCAACGTCGTCAAGGACGATGAAGACGCGGAAATGACATCGTGCAACTGCGTAGGACTTTAAAGAGACTTTTAAGAGTTGCGTACTTTAATGCATTGCTTATATATATTGAATTTATCAACTTCTTCCGTGAGCTTCTACGTAAAGTTAAGTTGTACGTGTACGCTCGCTTACAATATTCGAATTGAGTTAATGGATTTATGATTAAATGAACATTCTGTTATTTTTCATCTCGTTCTTTATATATCTCTTTTGCTTTACCAACATTTTTATGATTAATTTTCTACTTTCTTTACATTTTAATTGTTAAGCTGGAAAATTAAAAAACCATCTAATGATTTGTATAGAAATCTAAAGTTTTCACATTATTAAAAGATTATTTGAATACATATTAATATTTTCATCGTTCATATATTTATATACTATTTTTAATCCTACTTTATTTTATCAAATTTTTATATTTATTTAAATAACTATTTCCAATGGTTCCAAAAAATTATGTGATACCTAAATAATATTTATACTTTTACAATTAAATATTAAAAGAAATTGAAAACAATGAATCTTAATAAATTATATTATTAGTTAACTTTACATTTTTTTCATTACTCTGATTATTTCAAAACTAATTTATAATTTTACTTTATATTTTATTACTAAGTCATAAAATTATACTTTATAATCTACTCCGTAAATTCTAATCACTAATTTACTATGCTTCCTTATGTTACGAGTAAAAGTGTTCTGATCCGGATTAAGGGTTGGCTGTTAGTGGAAGAAGAATATTCTTGGATAAAGAACTATGAAAACTAGACATACATGTGATAGCATAACTTATGAAACTTAACAGAGAAGAGTAATTTAGTAGTTCATACTTAAGAAAATTAATTCATATTTAATAGATTTAATTATTAGTTTAATATGGTGTAATTGAAAATTAAATATCATAATAGGTGACGAATCTTTTCTAATAAGTTGTATGAGTGCAAATCAAATAAAAGTAAGAATTCATAACAACTAAACAAGAAATGTAAAAAAAAATAAAAAATTTCTATTTCTATTTCTCTTTTCTTTTACAATAATAATAGATATATAGATATATGTGGTTAGAATCTATTATAATAAACAAACTTAGTTCATGACTCTATTTTCGAAGTTTGTTCAAATATATCTTATTAAGTGTTTCGCACAATTTTAATTTAAGAATCAGGTTAGTTAATTACAACATAAATTAGCTAATCACTTTTTTCAAAGTTAGTAGTTGGTACTTTAAAATGGAATTTATTTTAATGCATTAACCAAGATCTTAAAAAGAACTTAGGATAAAATGTTTCAAAAAGGTCGAGTTGAGATACTGAAGTATTTCCTTGTTCAGTTTTAATGTGCATTGAGTTTGTACACTAGATATTTTAATACTTGGCGTTAAACATTAAATACTAAGTTTTAGGGAATAAAACTATAATGTTTTGTTTTGTTTTAACATATACAGGATTACTAACTTTTATGCACACTAATCCTTATCATATACTTTATCATATATCACAGTAATAATAATATGAAAGAAAAATTAATAATGTTATTTTAATTAAAATATGTAATTAATATCATTGTTTGAAAATTCGAAAAATTCATTATATTTTTTATTTATTAAAATTTAAAATTAAAAAAAAAATTCTATGTGTTTTAATATCTAATCGTCTATTAATTGTTTATTATTCGTCACCGATATTACAATTATATTTTTATATATTTTCTGTACACTTTATACTCACTCGTTATTAGATAATGAAAGGTTGGTCATACATCGGTGTTAAAATTTTTCTTTGTATTTTAATTACATTTTTCACCTTCATTAATATTTCAAAGGGTCATAATATAAAGGTAAAAAGAAAATTTCTAGGTAGCATGTTCTTATAAAATATATAGTGTTAACGAGCAACTATTTAAAAGAAATAAGCGATCGTTATAATATATAATACATGTAAATTTCTTAATAATGTTTATATTTTTATAAAAATATTTTATAAATTTGATTTTTGTGTTCCGATTATTGCTTAAACTATTTACCAGTATATAACTATAATATATATAATTATTTTTATAAATTTGAGCATTTTAAATATCTTTGATATGTGAATATAAGTCGAATGTGTAACCATTGCTTTCATCAAATTTTCATTTTCGTGGTATAATCGGTCAATTTTATTAAAGAATTTCTCAGCCATGCTAATATTACTCGGTATGTCATAATTGTATGAATTGTATACTTCACAGAATAATTTAAATTCTATTTCATGATTTTCGAAAATATAAACCTACATCAAAATGAGAAATGTATATTACATTTAAAAATTATGCGTTAGTGCAATTTGTTTGTGTCCTGAAGAGCAATTAACATAAGTATGATAATACCTGCAGTATTATTTTATATTATTCGCAGTAATTTTCTTCTATATATCTTATATGTCTGAAAACAAACAAATAATCTAACAATCACAAAATTTAAAATTATTTTTACGTTATAAATGGCTTTATACTGTGTCGTTGAAATGGGAAAATTTTAGTAAATACTACTAGTTATAGAATTAAGAAGTTTGAGTAGTTGAATAAAAAAAATATTGTTTTCAGAAATAGAAGTTTCCATAAAATTCAAATTTTTTAATACTTTATTTATTTATTTATTGTATCGTTATCGCACAAGAATATTTAACTTTAATCTATTAGAGAGTTTCTGATGCATGTTTAGCATGATTTTAATTTATGTTATAACAACAGGTAATTGAATGCAGTGACCGTGATATCAACATGCACTAAAACCAACGTAGTAATCATTTTCAACAGTAACGAAATTTGCTTCTGAATTACAATATAATATTTCATATATTTTGTCATTTCTAAAATATACTATTAAGTATTAAAATTGAGTATGTGATACTTGTTTCATGAATATATATTAATATTTGAATTAGAAAATTTCAATCAAAATTGCAGAATATGAACATTATTAAGTCTTAAAAAATATTAGCTATTTTTTTATCTATTTTATTATATTTATAAATATAAAGCCTTGAAAATACATTTATGTTTTAACGTATATTAAACTTTTCTTTTAAAATGTTTTATAATTTTTATTCTTCATTTATTCAGAATAAGTTTAATAAAAACACAAATGGTATTTAAATCGATCTTTTTTGGTGAAATATATTTTGTAGCATTATTTGCTATGAATTTTATAAGTACTAAACACAAAATAAGGAAATTCATCATCTCTCTAAAAATGTGCTAATAATTTTACATCGGCGTTGTACATATAAAGTTATGGCTCAAATTTATAATTACTGTATATTTATAGCAATAATAATATAATATTTATTCAGAAAATTTTTAGAAACAATGAGAATACAGAATACGATAATCGTAGAAGTCAATAAACAAGAAAAATGTAAATTAATAAGGGAGCAGAGATTTTATAAAGACGCTTTATGTGTTTCAAAAGGTAAAAGAAATTGCTGAGACGACAAAGCCAATTCTATCATATAAACTATCGGTTCCATTAACTCGAGATCAAAATTGCTCTCGGCAGGGAAACAAGTATTTTCCAGGTTTATTCTTTAAAACCAATAATTATGTGAATGATTATATAAATAATTATGTGAAACTGAAAATTAAAAAAAAAAATTAATTAATAGTAAGGTCTGAAAAATCAATAACAAATTATATGGAAAAACAAAATATGTTTACCCGAAATAAGAGAATATAGCTTGTATTAATACAAAGTATTTTTTAGCACTTTTTATAAAATAAAAATCATTCTTGAAATAAATTTTCAAAAATAATTTATTTTAGTTTGTAAATTATTTTAATTTGTAAATTCATAACTATGTGTTCAAACTATTAAGCATTGAAACTCACAAAGAATTAAAAAATTTAATTAGTTTTTTAACAATTAAACGATATTGAAGTTAATTGAAACACAGTAAAATTTATTGATAAATTTTATAAATTTAAAATAAAAAATCTAACCAAGATTATTTGTATTCACTTGAATTTCTTTAAAAAAATTTATTTATATATTAGTCCGTGATTTTTTTAACGCTTCAGAAGAAAAATTTTAACGAAATTCAAGAATATGCTTTTTAATTTTTTAAAATAATAATCTGTGTATTACATAATTTTTATCTATAACAAGAAAATACATTTGATTTTAATTTGATATATTCGCTAAATGGAGTTTTAAAATTTTTGCCATTACAACGATTACTTGTACTAAACGAAATTACTTTTAGTATCTTTTTTTATAGATCTTTTACTTTAATTTTCTGAATCTATAATAATTTGTTTATACAAGATATTTTATTAAAACTGGATTATTAAAATTGTGAAAGAGATATCATAATTATACAATAATATAAATGCTTAATCAAGAATTGGTACAGTTCGTAATACATAACAAAAATATGATATTTGTAAAGATTTTATAGAAGTAAAATTTCGAATACGCTTATCCAAGTCTTTATTACCAAGGCAAATCTCATATACTATAAGTTACCTTTATTAATGTATAGTACAATTTCATAAATTGACGTTTTATCAATTATATTCTTTTCTATTTACATTTAAAATACAAAAAAATTTTACGTTAATTGATAAATATATAAAATTTTATTCTTAGAATAGAGTATGACTACTTGAATATTCGATGAAATCTTAAAATTAACTGATTCAGCTACATGATTTGATGGAAATTGATTTCAAATTTTGTCAATCACGAGACGAGAACAAATGTTGACGAAAAATTTGTAGATTTATTCTCACCCAAACATAAATTTATTGTCAATGGATAATTAATATTTTATTTCCCTTGGTAAATATTTGACAGTGTGAATATTACATTTGTCTTATATAATCTTAGTTTATTATAAAAAACAGATGTTATACGTAATTATGAGCAGAAATCTAAAAACATGACATTTTATTTTTTTCGATAATTTGTCTATATTACATAAAATTACAGATGCAAGTAAAAAATCCTGTATTACTTCCTTAGCGTAGATGTTGTAATTAATCTGTGAAAATTGTAGACGCAAATAAAGCATTTACATGCTTAAACAAATTACAAGACTATTTAATCATCTTATAAGATATTATTACTGCTTATTTCGTACTAATTATCTTTGTATTCTCGATTATGTTTAGAATTATAAAAATTATAATAATTTTTAAAATATAAGAATATTGAATATAAAGATGATTTTGAAAACATTAATCGTAAATGCCTGTTTCCATTTTTGTTTCTTTAAATTATATAGCATGTAAATATTTCTAATATCCTATTTCTCAGTAGGATATTCGAGCAAATCAAAAGACTATAAATAATCTTGAAATATTTTGAATAACTGACCAAATTTATTACGAGTTATATGTATAAATGGTGGTATTAGAATAATCACGAATAATAAATGAGGTCATTATTGTTTTTATAATTTTCTTTAGATATTTTGAATAGTTGTTTTGTATATAATACATGTCAGTAATGAAATTTTTGAGTATTATTTAATTCAAAATTCATATCGACTATAAAGAACATTTTATAAACCAGTATTAAATTATCTTAATCATTAAATATTTCATACTTTATTTAGGTAAATACAGTTAAACGAATACAGTAAATGAGTTAGGTAAATGATTTGTCTATCGAAATTAGAAAAGTACTTCGAATCGCAGATTTTTCCTTTTGATTTGTCTTGTAACAATAATAAAAAAAATAAAGACAACAACAAAAATAGAAACATCAACGACAACAAAATTAATAACACAACAACAACAACAGAAATATAGTACATACGTTAAGGTTCTCATTTTTATTTTCAACGTATGTATATTATAACTACGGTAAAACTGAATTTATTAGTATTAATATGCACTATATAATTCTTGTAGACATAAATCGTCTACTTGGAATATTTAGTCATATTGCCTTCGGAACGTAAAACGAAGATAATAATGACAAAAAACAAGTTTATGCGTATAAGATTCAAAATCTTTTAAATGTACACTGCACTTTTTATTTCCTGTCTGATAAGTACAATAATTATTTAAATACAATAAATAAATAAATAATATATTATTAAAAAAATAAATTTACGTAAATGAATTTCTGACTAATTAAATTGCACTTGGCGAACTAGATAATCAAGATAAGCGACGTAGTAAATAAAAATAATGTTTTTCCTTGATACCCACGAAGTGTATTTCAGTCATCTTCGCACGGATATTTCACGGAAGAGCGTAAACATTTTTGTGTTAAAATTGGTAACGTCATTATTGTTGCAAAAATAACATCTTTCATCAGTTGGCTGTTTTACTGTTCCGCGCACTTCTTGTTCCTTTATGTCGAGCCCTTGTGCATCCCTTTATTATCGTCTGGGATAAACCAATAAGGGTTTACCATATTTCCCGTCCTTACCAGTCCCTACCGAAAATTTTCAGTCTGTTTCTATGATAAAAACGTATAGGAACGGAGGTAAAATTACGGACGCCAAAACAAGACAATACATATTGTACTTGCATTGTCAATTTATTAATTACAATATTATCATTTTACGGTATTTTATATTTATATATATATATAATAAAATAGAAAAAATAAATTAAATTGATATGACAGTTTAAGATCGCATACATTGCAATTTTATACTTTTATGTAATTGTAAAATTATATAAGATTTAAGTATTTCGAAAATCTAACTTATATAATAATATTTATCATCAGTGCTAAATATATTCAATTATATTTCATAACTATAAAATCCATAAATGTCGAAAATCGCGGTTTTCGGTACGTCTATTTATACGCATGCGCATTTTTAAAAAATAAAAATATTTTATATTTTATTAATATTATATAAAATAATATAATACATATGTATATATTAAATATTAAATTTTAATAAATTTTACTGAAAATGTAACGATGATAATTCATTATAAAATTAAAAAGAAATTTTCTCTTTATAATAACTATTAAGAGGTTAACTTTTTTAATATCCAAATAAGTTATTCTAATAATTTTTGTTAAAAAATAAAAGGATGCTTATGAATTTGTTCCGTACACACACATTTTAACATAGATCGATAAATATTTTGTTATATAAATTTGCCGGGTAACGTGTAGGTGGGGGAACCAAGAAGTACGATAATTTTATCAGTAGGTAAACGTGAGTTTATAATTGTGAAGTTGTAGTTGAGGTTTCTAGGTATATTTTTTATGCTGAAATAAAAAAATTGAGGAGTAATATTCAGTATTAAAAATGTTTTATAGATAGAAATATTTACTTTATTTTCCACTTTAAAGTTAATAACTTACCTTTTTTCTGTTATTTATCAGAATATCGTAATGATGAACACTTGTAATTTTAACACAGTTCAGTATTTATAGTATTTTTTACAATATATAAAAGATTTTTGAAAGATACAATGGATCCAGCTTTACTCAGGGAACATGAAGCTTTCAAGAAAAGGGCTGCTTCAACACCAAGGTAATTTTATTTTGGTACCGTAAAATATGACTATTTATGAAAATAACCTAAAAAATTATTTTTCTTATTCAACTTGTATAAATACAATAATTTAAACTATTATAAATTTTGGACTCATTTACAATATTATTGACCATAAATTTGCTATAGTAACAAGTTTTTATATTTTTTTATATTAATTTAAATTTATGTTAAAATGTCCTTTGATTATTAAATACTTTTTGATTTGTGATATTCGTTATATTGAATAATTCCTGATAATACGAATTGTTAACAAAACACTATTTTTTTCTAGATAACTGTACAATTATTTAAAGTATAAATTAAATAGATTAATAAAACTATATATTTTTTATTAGAGCACTATTAAAAGTTATTCCATTTTCATTTGACAGTTTTGAAAAAAAGAAACGAGAACCAGAAAAAGAAATTATTCGCGATGAGATACCAAAAAAGAAACCAAAATCCATGGTCTCTTCGGGACCAAAACTTGATATTAATACCTATAAAACTATGTCGGGTAGTTCTCAAGTTAGATTTGGGATCTTAACAAAAATTGTACAACATATGAAAGCTAGGCATCAAGATGGAGAGGATCATCCACTGACCCTTGACGAACTTCTTGATGAAACCAATCAACTTGACATAGGATCTAGGGTAAGAATGTTTATGATGTATATATGCAAACAAATAATTTCATTTTAACTAAATTTAATTACATTTTAGAGATGCTATAGAAAATTATTAGAAATATTTATAGATAATTTTCATTCAAAAGATTGTAAACATAGATTGTGATATAGTATACATTTAATAAAATAATAGTTAATATATATCAACTTCTTTCTATTGTAAATATATATATATTTTTTTAGAATAAACAATGGCTTTTAATGGAATCTTTACCACAAAATCCAAAGATAGATGTTACAAATGATGGAAAGTATTGTTTTAAAGCTCAATACAGGATTAAAGATAAAAAATCACTTTTAAGACTCCTGAAACAACACGATCTTAAGGGTTTAGGAGGCATTCTGTTAGAAGATATTCAAGAAAGCCTTCCACATTCTGAAAAACATTTAAAAGTAAGTTTTTAATTCAGATCATAAATATCTCTAAAAATGAAGAAATTATGCATTATATTTATGTTCCTTCAATTGTAGGTTTTTTTTATTGATATTCTATTACATTTTTATATATTTAAATTTATTTCTTAAATTTACAATACAATAATTTTCAATTCTCACACTATAATAAATTGCAGAATCTTCAAAACGAAATACTTTATATAACACGAGCACAGGATAAGAAAAAGATAGTTTTTTACAATGACAAGACTGCACAATTTCCAGTTGACGATGAATTTCAAAAGCTTTGGCGAGCTGTTGCTGTTGATGCAATGGACGATGCAAAGATTGATGAGTATCTTGAAAAACAGGGAATCAGGTCAATGCAAGATCATGGTCCAAAGAAAACTGCTCCACTTAAAAGGAAGAAGCCAAACAATAAGAGAAAACAACTAAAGAAACCTAGAGATAATGAACATTTAGCTGATGTTCTTGAGACATACGACGACAATAAATGAATTTTGGTTGTGATACTGTAAATTAGATTTTATTACTATATAATTAGGATATTAATAAAATTTATGATAATTTATTTTTAATAAACTAATAAATGAGAAAAGCTTTTATTAGCTCAATTTTTCGTTATAAGTACAAAAAATAGAGATTATAATTGATAAAAATCAATATTTATCTCGTTATGTTGAATTTAATTATTTTAATATTTTTTACTTAAACATAAATTATTCTTTTGGTAATGCTGAATCACTTTTGCCTCTGGAATATACTTTTGTAGATTTACTGCCAAGCATACGATCGAGTAGCGACTGTTTGTTTCTTTTTCTAGCTGCGAGTACTTCGCGACATAATACATGAAAAGATTCTGCGACTTGCGTAACCTAAAAATATATTCATTGTTTTGTCTAATATTATGAAAAAACGATGGTAGAAATGGAAAATATTTTTGAAAGCATCAGTAATTTTTTAAATGTTTATAATTTAAATTATATATTTTGTATTTTGATAATTTTGGAAATATTTTGACCTTAAAAATATTGTTTTGTATAATTAAATACATAAACCTTATTCATAGAAATTGTAATATTACATATATTAAGTAAAACTAACTTTATATATTATTACAGTCAATTACAATTAAATAAAAATACATTCAGTAATAAATTCAGTAAAATGTTGATTAAAAATGGAATCAAAAGAATAAAATATATTTCTGCACAAAAATCTATTAAAAATTAAAGTATTATATATTATTTTATCTATATAAATAGACTTAAATTTTTCATTTGTTTATTTGTGTAGAGAAAAAATTACAGACTTGAGTGATGATATTTATACAATCTTAGTACAATTTATTAAGTTCAAAATATCGACATATAGACATTTTTATACATTTAACTTATATTAGTGATTGTTACTGACTATAAAAAAACTTATATTTTGTATATATTTATGGTATTAATAAAAATTAACTTTCGATAGCTTAATATAATTCATAAAGCAAATCAATTTTTTTGTAAAGTAATATCATTACAATATATAACAAAATTATTTTTCTTGTCTATTTAATTGAATGAATATAAAAAATAATAATAGTTATATATTCTGTTAATTCATCAGTATAAAAAATATAAATCATACGTAAAAACATAATCTCTTTATTTTTATAAATTCATAATATTATATGTATCAATTGTTAAAGTTATTTTATATTATATTATGGAATCTACCTGTTCAGCAGCAGTAACTTCACTGAACGAGCATTCAAAGTCCTTAGCAAGACTTTCTCCTTCCTCTGTACTGACTTGCCTGAGATGAATCATATCTGCTTTATTTCCAACGAGTGCAACAGCTTCTGGTTCAGCCACCGCTAAAGCTTCTTTTATCTTTCGTACAAAATTAAAGGAATCTCTATCTGTTATCGAGTACACAAGAAGTAGTCCATCAGCCCACTGCAGTGTTTCTTTAGATGGAAGTTCATCTTGACTCTATTTTTAAATTTATAGACTAAATATTAAAAGAAATCAACAAACTTATATATCATTAATTTAATATTATAATATTTTAATTATTAGGAAACTCACAATCATAATCTTATAATTCTTATAATAATGTAACAATTAAATTTTATAGTCAAAAACATTTATGTAATTAAATTTAAACCATATTGTACTCATAATTAATGCATCATATATGACATTTTTAATTGATCAGATTAAAATTCTATTCATAGTGTTTATTTACAATATTCTAAAAATCGTTAATTAATGATATCAACAGTTCGAATTATAAGAAATATCGTAGATTAATACAAGATTTCAATTTATATGTATGATAATAATAATTTTTCAAGTTGCTTTGGTGTTAAAATTTCAAATTAACTATCCTAAAATATAAAACGAACTAAAACATTTGTCTTAGTTATTGATATAAAATGTATATTGGATACATCATTAATAATGTGATGAAAAAATAATTTTTATTAAATTAATAGAAAACTTTAGTTTTAGTTATGATAGCAATACGTTGTAGCTCTTTTTTATTATATATTACAAATTTATTAAATATAATTAAAGATAGCTCATAATTTTGAAAATTAAGAAAATATGTTTTTCTATATATTAATATAGATTATTTAAATTTTATTTCATATTGTTTCGTGAATTTGATTGAGTATATTGATTTAATAGTTTATTAAATTAATTATACGTGTGTAATATTACCTTAGGACAAAAATCTAATATTTCGAAAAGTATAGGCTCTCCATCGACTAGAACTTCATGTTTGTATTTGTTTTCTAAAAAAAGAAACCATAAGTAGTTCAAAATTTACATAGACGTCTAAGCAAAATAAAATAGTTGAAATACTCTCTTAAACAAGTATCTTAAAAATGTTGACTGATAGAATGAGGAAAGCACAAACAAAGGGAAAGTTGAAGTTGAAACGACCTATGTTCGCATCGTATACGTACGCGTATGTACATAGATACAATGCTCTAATGTCGAAAACGACGCATCTAATGTCAAATCGGTTGACTCCGATAAATTTAGATCGTTTAGTGAGAAAGACAGAGGCATGAAACAACTTAGAGAATGACAGATGGTAGAGATGGTACTGGCAATTTTTCAAAGCAGTTACGTCTTCCGCATGTTAACTTGGCTTCCGTGATCATCGGTCTCTTTCAACTCTCGGATTTTAAGGGGATGAAAGAACCTTGAGTAAAAGTACTAGATTTTAGCCGCGATTTTCATTTCATTAGATAAACACTTATATATTTTTTCCATGTGCGTCAAAATTCTTTCTACGCTGAAAGAATTATTTATTATCTTTTGCATATTGATCATCTTTTAATCAAACCATTATTTCAATAAATAATTATATATTATATATGGCTGTTGATATTATAAAATATGTGCAATATATGTAATAAAAACTTAATATAAAAAAAAATGTACTTTAAAGTCATATTCGTTTAAATCCGCAAAGAATAAAGATATTTCGATAGATCGTTACGTACGCATAGTTAAAACTTTCTAAGTTTTATTAGATATAGTTGCATATTTGAATATAATATATAAGTTTTTCAAAATTTAAAAATTAAAAATATACGAATCAAATACTTTGATATTTTAATTTTTTACATATATAGAAACATTGCCTAATAAATAAAGATTTTACTTTTATAATCATTTCATCAAAAATATATTTATAAAGCTAAGATTTAACATTCTTAAGATAAAACAAGTATATCAAATTTTTTAATTTTATAGTTTTATAATATTATTTACCAAACAATTTATACAAAATGTAAAAAGAGTTGTTTATTATTACGAGAAATTAAAATTTTTTTAATACATAATCAATTTCAAGCTTATGGAGAAATTCTATATATATACTTTTATACTATAATAAAATATTATAGTAAAATTTCAGGCATGATTTTTAGATGTACTTGAAGAAAAATATCATAAATTATTATTAATAATTTTTAAATTACTAACTATAATCATGTAATGTAAATAAATATATGTACATAAACACTTATTTGTGCTTAATAATGCATAAGTAATTCATAAAAATTAATTTTGAATAATATTTTTTTTAAATCTTACGATAATAATGAATAATGTTAAATTTAAAATATAATTTATAATGTAATATTTATAATTTTCTGGAATGTAAATTTAATACTTTAGAAATTATATAAAAATAAAATATTTTATTTTCTATAATTTTCATTTACTTTACTTACCCGACTGATGATCGTATTCTCCAATATAACGCTTGGTTAAAAATCTTACTGTTAAAGCTGAAATAAAAAATAATGTTTGTATTAAATAGTTAAATGAATTTATAAATAATTTTCCAAGATATATACATATTCATTTATATCAACTAAATCAATTTATTATATTAATTAGCCTATTTATATTTATCAATATATTACTTTACAAACAAAACTTGTCCTTAAATTAATGTTTCTTTTTATCATTTATCTAAAAGCCTACACATTTTTTATGAAAATTAATGTTAGTGCAAATTAAAACATATATAAATACATAGATGAAGCAATTATTTTTATAAACCATCATCTCTTTATCTTCTAATTATGATAATGAAATTATATATTCATTATGTATTTAAGAGATCCATCAAAACCTTACATTAAAATTTTTGATATTTTTATTTATGTATTAAATAATTAAAAACAACTTTATTTCTAATATTCAAATTGAAATTTATTACTTAAAAAAAGATGAGTACATTTTTTAAATTTTATAATCAGTATTCATTACTTATATTTTTAAAAACTGTACATTATTTTCGAAGTTTGTTTAAATGAATGAAATTTATAAATTTAAGTGATGAATTATATTTATTGTAATTTTAAATGAAAACAACTAATCTAAAATCAAATATTAACAATATCAAATTTCTATATTTCAATAGTACATTTATTTCCTTTTATATTTTATTATATTTCTTCCCATAAAAGCGCCATAATTTTATTAAATATCTTTTTATCATCAAAATGATATTACATTATCTATTCAATAAAAATTTTTGTTAGTTAATAAAATTTCAAATTTTAATAAATTACTGAAGTTTTGAATAGATTTTAAATTATTTATAAATTTTTTTTCAATTTTAATGAAGTCATTATTACGTATTACATCTCTTTATATCAACTTTATTATAATATTGAATAATTTTAAAATGAAATGGATATTTATTTAAACATTAATAATAAAAATTTAAAAGAGTAATGTACTAATTTATTACTTTTTTGTTTCAATATAAATCATTTTTATGTATATACAATTAGTATTGTTTATGTAATTAATTATAATAATTTTCTTACTTAATTCAATAATTATTTTATTTAGTACATAATTTTTAAAAAAATACATAATTATAAAAAATTATATAATAATAATAATAATAATAATAATAATAATAATAATCATAATAATAATAATGAACAATATGGTATCGTTGAACTTTTAATACTACTAAAATAGTTTTAATGACAAAGCCATAATAATCTATCTCGTATTAGTTGGTCATTTAGAAATTACATTTTTGTGTTATTTAAAAATATATAAAATATTTTTTATAGTGTAATTGAAAAAATTTGTAAAAATTTGTAAAAATTATTTGTTGTTACAAATTATTTTTTATTTTATGTTTAATTTAACTGTTTTTTATTTTTTATACGCATAAAAATACTTACATTAAAATTTTACTGTAATTCAATTTTTCAACTTATATAATAAATGAATAACAATAAATAATTATGATCATAATATAATTATATAATTGAACTCTAGAAATTTGAGTAATAAAATTATTAAAACCTATAAATCATTATCGTCATCATTTGACTGTTGAAGTAAAGCTACACGAATTTAATTTGATCTGTAATTTGTTAATTCGTAAAAGTATAATTTTCGTTGGAAATGTTGATTCATTCATATAGTAAAATGCACGATAATAATATTTTATTACTATTAGGTAAGGCATACCTTATACGTAATTTTCATAATACTATTGAATAGTCAAAACGAAATGGGAATGAAAAAAAGTGAAAGGGAATGAATTAAGAATTAAAAAATAAGGGCGTAGACATTGCGAATTCGAAGCGACTCTCGTATCCTAGTAACCCGGTTTTCAGTAAACCGCACTATTTTTATACCAATGTTGGGGAACCCAACACAGAACCTTGTGGCATGCACATAAACAGTGCATTACGGGAAGTTTGAGAAACACGAATATCCAAAGATGTCCGCAACAGGATTAGTGCTTTTATTCAGCGACACCTTGACATGCTACAACGTTTCGACAATCTACCAGTGTCAATAACGTTTATTATATACTGCATTTCGAGTTGTAGGTATAATAAATTACGTTCGATATACTTTAAATTGTTCTGTCTTATTCAAAATTATTTAATTTTTAAATTATAATAAACAATACTTCAATTATGAAATGTGTTGGTATATTCTGAATTCTTATTTAAATTTTTGTTATATTTAAGTTCTTTTTATAAAAATTAAATCAAATATATTACAAAATTACATTAACCTTCTGTATATATATATGTAAAGAATATATCAATAGGACCATTTTTTTCGGTTTTAAATTCATATTATAAGTAATAGATTTTTCTACATAGAATTATAAATAAATTTTAAATCATGTATTTGTTAAAAAATTATTTATAATGTAAAAATTAATGTATGGAAATATCTTTAGAACATTCTTAATGTTTGGTTAAAATATTTAATAATTGTATTTAAGAAATTAATATTTTATTCTATAAATTATACACATAATAGTTTTGAATACTTATTAATATAATAAGTATCAAAAACTAGAGAATAAAATCTTGAATTTGTATCTACAGTTATTAAGTGGTTTTTAAAACCTTATTTTACAAGTTCTGTTCATTTTTTTTATTATTATATGTTTGTAATTATGTTTTTTAAATAACTTTGATAAAAATTTTCTTGCAGCTCTAATTAATGTCGACTTAGATTCCTAAATTATTTACGAATAATATTTTACTTTACAATACTTATACTTACTAAATATTAAGTAAAAAAAATAAATGAATATAATTATAAAAACTAAACTTTTAAGAACCGTTAAATATTGTACAGTTCCGTTTTAATAAATATTTCAAAAATAATTTTTAAAATAAATGATTAAATTGTCATTAAAAATGATTGAAGTATTTTTATATTCAACACATTTATTATATATTTTAATAAATTGCGAAAATTACTAAATATATTTTACATCCTTATTATATTTTTGTAACTATTATTTACAAATTTATTACAAAGTTAATAAATATTAATGAATATTATAAAGATTTATCTTACTAAAGAGAAAAATAGCAGGTTTTATTATATTTTAGTCATTTATCTGATTCTCGTTGTATTATTCCAGACTAAATTTTAGTTAATTCAAATATGAAATTTATCTATATTCATAATATTTTGACTAATTTCTTAATGCATATAAAAAGAATGTTAGCTTATATGTTTCATAAAAAAAAAGAAAGACATAGGCAATATTTAAAATTGTTGTATAATTTAATAACTTGCTTTAATATTCGAAGAATAAAAGATCAATTAATATTACGTAAGAAATAGATGCATACTAATATTTTAATATTTTGTTTTAAAAAATCTATTTCAATTTACTTCCCGTAATCAACTGAATATGTTAAGTGTAAAAAATTGAATTTCTAAAAGATTTGAATATCAAAAAAGAATGAAACATAAAAGATGAAAAAATAGTACAGAAATTAAGAAGTTGGAAATAAATCCTATCGTATCGTCGCGGTATGCTTTATCAAAAATATTATCTGCTTTTAGTGGAAATAAAAGTTCTTTTGTCGTTTTCTTAAAACGATATACATTTTTCTTTCATATATACTATTAAAACTAATTTAATATGAAGAAAATTAATACAAGATAATTTATATAATCTTGTATTTTTTTTCTTCGTTATCACTATTAGTTATCATACGCCTTTTTAATTTAATTAAAAATCAGTTTATTATATTTATACTTTTTATAAATAAAAATGGTTAATATTTAATCTGCATGTATTTAATCAATATTTATTAATTATATATTTAAATTCTTCGAAGTAGAATGATAAAATAATAGAATATATTTAAGATTCTCTGAAATTTAATTTGGTAGACGTGAAGAGATCGTAAGAATTGTACTTCCATTTAAAGTTTATAAATTTAGTTATAAAGAATAAATATTTATGCAAAATACACCAAAACTTTTATTGCATTATTATTTTTCTTTTCAAAAAAATAATCATTTTATAATACTTGTACTGAAAATGTAGTAAATATTAAAGTTGATAAATATTAAGAGACAAACAAATAGTATGTAAAATAAAAGTATAATTCTATATATGGTTACATAATTACTATAATATCGAATATAGAACTAAATATTTAAGTTTTCAAAATTTAACAATAAACTGAATAATATAAAAAAAAATTTTAAGAACAATTTATTTCCATCAAGGAATATTTTTATATTTTTAATAAATATAATACTTAATTGAAAAATTAACATCTCTAAAATTAATTCATTGAATTTTATATTTAATAGGAAATTGGTTAAGAATAGTATACGACACACGTTATAAATTTAAGAAAAAAAGATTGAATCAGAAAAAATTTTCAAAATCAGATCGATAAATTTTTATTAATAATAAATATATGTTATTATTTGCGATATTGCTTTTTTAAGAAAAAGGGACATTTTAAACGTTGTAATAAATCATGTAATATTTATCGATGTTAAACGTTTAACAACTTCAAATTTAAGTTTCTGAAGTACTATATATTCTACTATAGCATGAAATAGATGTTCAAATTGCAATGCATACATAAATTTGCTAATTTAATGTTTCAGTCAATAGATATTTATTGATAATACCGAATAGAATATTTTGTTCCTTCTTTCTTTCGTATGCGACTGTTTCCGCGGGAAATTTCAAAAGGTTGTAAGCTCATCGAAGACCATATATAAGTGTGCGACTCAGCGGCGCTCTTAGTGTTTATAAATAGCTGTAACCGTTTATGCAGCTCTCTTTTTCTGCGCAGCTGTCGAGCAAACGAAGGATTGAGTGTACAACTGTGGCGACGCAGTTTCAGGATTAAAATTGTGATGTCAAGATCACAACTTGGAGCTTATTATAATTTAAAGCTTATGATATCGGAGTATCGCGTACAAATTGTTCTACATATTTTCATGGAAGATAATATATTTACTGGAAATTTTTTGACGCTAAATACTTCATCGAACGATTAAAGTAATCATTTTAAATAAGGTGTGTATTATACAATAAAAAATATTAATAAGCAAAAAAATTTTTACAGCTGAGTAATATGATAATGTATTACGATTACTATATCTTCAACATTTATCCTCGAAAAATGAGCTTTTAAATACTTTCGTATACCCTACTCGTTTCGAAGAAGGCTTTAAATAGACTCTCTCATGAAACCAAAAATCACAAATAACGGAAAATAAGCGTACTATATAGATAATATAATATATAAGAACTACAATTAAATACACAATTGCACGAATGAATCGAATAAAAAGAATATTAAAGTATAAATATTTTATATTATAAAGATTTGGTTTTATAGTATAATCATAAAATTGCAAATGATACATTTATAATAATTTAATTATTTATAAATTTATTATTTACAATATTTTATGAATATAATCTTCATTTACAATATTTCTGGAATTAGCGTTAAAGAGTACACATAATTAAATATTTATTTCTTGTTTAAAAGATATTTAATATTTCTATAATCTTATAATAATATTTTACATACATAAAAAAATGAATGTTAAAAATCAAATGTTTACCTTACATTAAAATATAATTAAAATTTTTCATTAAGGATAATATTAAATTATACTTGAATAACTCTAAAAATTAAAATTTAAGTTTAGTTGTAAAATTTAGCTAAAAACTTATAAATAAAAATCATTTAACATCGTATATTAATCCGTACGATATTTCCATTTTTGGGTATACTTTTTTAAGTTAATTTAAAAATCGTAATCTTGTCCTTATATTAATTTCTGTGTATCAATGTAAACTTAATTTCAATATTTTCATTTTCAAGTATTGATAGCCTCATCATTATCAATATTTACTTAATAGAAATAATATTACGCAACGTTGAATCGAAATTCATAATCACCAATTGAAAAATATTCTCCAAACAGTTTTTAAATACAGAAGAGAAATAAATAACATTATATATTATACTATTATATACATATTTATCTAAAAACATACTAAAAATTTCTAAATTAAAAATAATAAAATGTGTATAATGAGTAGAATTATAGTAAAGAAATACAAATGATTGAGATTTTGATTTTGGCGTAAGATTGGAAAATTTGCGGAATTATTTATTTCACGCAAGTTAAACATGTGCTATTACTTAAAATACACACAGAGTTGGCTTAGCTTAGAGCCACCTAATGTCCATTTCCCTACTTCCGTAATACAAGGAACGTGCTTCCCTCATGTAAGCATCGGATTGCTCTATTAGATATCGTTTCTACTTGAAATGGTACTTTGTAAATATGCTACGTAGCTGTATTATTTCATTAGCACCGGCCTTTACTAATTATTTCAGAGTTTTCTGAGATTTTCTCGAAACCTTCTTTTGTATACATTTCCTTATTTAGAATATTATTCATTTACAAATTAATGAAAATAATTACTCACGTATTGAATGATAAATATCAAGAAAATTTTAAACTATATTTTTAGTATTTTAACTATTTAACTTCTTTTATTGAAATATATAATGAACTCATTTTTGACTTTTCACAAATTCATTATTTTATTATATGCTATATTTGTAAAATAATTAAATAAAATCTAATTTTTATATCGAAATCGTAATGCATTTTTTTATATTATTGAAATGCTTCTGCATTCCATTATATAAAATTTTAGAAAACTATATAAAAAAAAATTTTTTTATCATTCATTTTTATTATTGAAACTCAATGTTGAAGCTTCAACTTATATATTGGAAAATAATCCATCTAAGTCTGTTGATAATTTCTCATCAAAACTAGAACAATTATAATCATCTTACGATAATATGATGAGAATACAGTTTTATTTATCTTTTAAATATCTTTAAAAATCTAATTTTTATTAAATAAATTGTAAAACATATGTTTAGGTAATTTTATATTATTATCTAATTAATTCGATCTTCTTTCATGTTGTAAACATAAAATAGTATATATGTCTACAAATCATACAATAATTTTTATTTAAGAATTATTTATATATAAATGTAAGTTCTAACAGAGTTGATATTAGAAAAATATTATAATTTTTTTAATAATAATTTATACAAATTGAAGTTTTAAAAAATTAATAAACAGCGTATTTAAACAAATAAATTATTAAAAACATAAAAAATTGCTCCAAATTCTTGCAGGAAACATAACATGGATAATTGTAAGTAACTTTAATATTTTTTTTGTCAATATATTCATACATAATTAATACTACTAATATAAATAATTTTCTATATTATTCTTTAGTTTTAAATATTTAATTAAAAAATAGTAGTAAGTTAATTTCATAATAATTTTGCCTAATGTAATTTTTCAATTTAGAAAACAATTACAAATATTTATTATCGACTCTGTATATTACCGTAAAGCGTTTTCTTTATAATACTTGATTAAAATTTACAGAAAATTATGAAATGTATGGATAGCTATTTTGATAAATACGTATAATAATTTATTTCAAATTTTTTCAATTTAAAAAAAACTATCAATTAATTATTTGAAACTTTAAATGTAATTCTAATGTGACATAATCTATCAAATTATTAAGTTCTTGAAAATAAGATAATAAATATTATCTTCGATAAAACCATTCATTTGTTTATCATTATAAATGAATTACTAATTAAATTCGAATAAATATTTTGAAATATAAATATTTTTATCATAATTTTTAAATAATATAATTAAAATTATTATGTAAGTTTAATTGAAAAAATGAAATATTAGGAAATTAAATATTTTACATTAATTGCTGATTACTATAATACGCTGATTGAAAACATTCATTATAAAAATCTTTTGTAATTACTATTTGAATAGTTTCATAAAATTGTAAAATATCTTTGTGAAATGTTTATAAGTATTACATTTTATATATTTTCTTTAAGATCATGTAATTATTGAAGATTAGTCGAAAATATTTCATTAAATTATTTATATTTTGATAAATTGTAGTATTTTCGATCAATTTTTATCATATAAATATATTTAATGAAGCTTTAATTCCTGATCTATTAAATAAATAATAATTTAATATTAAGTTTAATCAATTTAGGAAAATATTATTGATCAAGAAAATTTAGTTTAAAATATTTTCATTAATTATTAGTGTTTTCATTATGAAAAATTTATTCGCAAAGATTATAAAGTATGCAGTTTATTAAAAAAAATATCATCTCTTTCATTAATTTACAGATATTGTAATAGTTAAATTTAGCTAATCAATTATGAGACATACCACTTTTTCCAACTCCTGGGGCTCCGATTACAGCCACCTTAACCTCGCAAAGTGAGCTCTTCTTCCTTCGTATGCCTCTTATTGCATTAGACGTCATGATCGACACATCAGGAGTTTAGCTACTAATATTGATAATTTCAGAACATCAAATTTAAATATGAAACGTATATATGGATACTTCTGTCTGAAATAAAATTAAAAGTATAGTTTCGTTTCAAAATTATTCTGAGCTGTAGCGAGAATCGAAGATTTGCTAAGGCTAAAAATTCCTTCAATAACTCGTTTCACTGTGTTTATATTTCCAGATCAAAGTACCGAATAAATATCTTACGTTTTCCCTCTCTTTCTCTCTCTGCCTTTCTTTCTTACTCTTTCACACACACAAATATTCACTCGTTGGCCTGTGTACCTTTATTTATATATATATTACTCTTTTGTTTTTCTATTTTTCTAACTATAACTCTTTCTCTGTCCTTTTATTTTTCTTTTTTCGTTCTTAATTTCTTTCTCTCATATTAGACATTTACATTCGATGAGGCACTGACCCCGTTACTTAGTTTCACAGATTGTACTTCAGTGTAAAAACACGCGCGTTCACCGAGTTAAAGAGTTGTTTCGTGAAAAAAATACAGACAGTAAAGTAAGTTATGAGATACACTTTGATGGGTAGGTTATTAGAGCACGAAAACTGAAGTCCTTTTTAATATACTTTTATGTGATATATTTTTGTTATATTACAAAAATTAATAAAGATTAAATTTTAATAGAAATACGTTTTCAAATAATTATACTAAATTTGTATAGATGAAAGTGAGCTTCAATAGTAAATAATTTAATATAATAAACTAAGAAATAAATTCTTATTAAAATATAAATGATTAAAATTGACTAAGAATTACCTACATATTAGAATAATAAATTCCTATATTTATTTAATAAATAAATAATAATAAAATACGTACTCGTACTAAATTATTATTTAGTAAGCTCTTATTTTTTGAATTATTTAGGAATGCCGATTATTTTCATTTAAAGTTTTTGTCATCTAAGATATATTGCTTCGTTTGCCAAATTCTCTGCCTATCTATCACTATGTAAATATACTTTATTCTTGTCAATATTGAAAATGAAATGATGTTAAATTTAGTAGAAAGAATTTATTGAAATATAAACTGATTATGATTTATAAATTTTAATTTTATTATTATAGATGGTTTCAAATAATATATTAATCTCAAATCCTACTTCCGAAAATTTTATTGGAATAGAATAACCTTTTTCAGAAATCATTACTTTCTATGAAATAATGAAATTGTATTTAAATTGTATAATAATATCATTAGATTCTTCGGAAGGAAATTCGATAAAACTGAAATGTTGGTTAGTAAATATTGAAATTTTATATAGTATCATTTATTAATTAAAATGATTTTTTTTTAATTTGTATTAAATGAATTAAATCGATAAATTATTATAGATTGTAATTTTAAAAAATATTTTATAACTATTATTAGTTATAAACAGAAAATCAGAGTTATTAAAATTTTTTGTACATAATATCAGCTTTCAAAACATTAGGAATTCATTAATTATAAAATTTATTTTTAATTTATTTATTAAAATTATTAAGGCAGTAGAAAATTTCTTATTTTTAACGTTACAATCATGTTTAGCGAAATAATACTATTTAAACAAGGATAAATAAATACTACGAATTGCATTTTATAATTATATCCCGTTATATGAAACAATTCTATCAGTACGATACATTTATATTGAAAAATAACGCTTTATATTTTGTATATAAATTACCTCAAATTAACAGCATTTTGGTCAGCTTCTTTCATTCGTTACGCAAAATTAACATATTTATACACTTTTGTATTGAAACAGAAATCACTCGATCTCGATCACGGTAATCACGATTGCACCCTCGAATAAAATTCACAATTGTAGTTCTCTACAAACGAGTGAAAATCGGCATTGGCGCGAGACGAGTGTAGGTCCATCTGGGGAGCATTTATTTAAGAAAAGGTTTATGTCGAAGATTTGATCGAATGTTTTGATATTTGCTGAAAATTTATCGTCGCAACGATAACTCGAGTATTTCCTACAATTCGACCAACAACTAGCGATTCATAGAGTAAGTAAAATTAAAGGTTACCTAGCAATGATAAAATGTGGAGGTTATCGTACTTTTTCTTAATTTTGAAGTCCACACTATGATGAAATAAGAAAGCTTAAATTTCGTATTCTAACTTTCGGTAAATATAAAGCAGCTTTCATCTTTATTATTTGTGTGTTTCATCACGAGCATTATCCTTAAAACTATGAAAAACTCGATTAGGCAGGGGAAAATCGAATGGTGCCTGCTCGTAAAAGCAAGAAGTGCGAGTCACGTGGGAACGAAACTAACGCTGGAGCCGAGGCGCATGATCTATCGCGTTTCTTGGTCCGAGCTCGACTGTCTTCCTCGCGACGGCTGTTCTCTTCCACTACTTCTGCTTCTGTCCGGGTATTCTATGTCTTTATAACTCGAGGTTTGCGCCTTCGCGGTCGCGTGGTTCGTGTCCGATACATAAATCGCACGTTTTTCTCTTTCCGTCTATAATTCCTCGAGCGATTGCCAGACAGCGAAAGACCGAGGCGCGTGCAAGGGAAAGCTGCTTCTTCCTGTAGTTGCAAAGTTGAACTTGAGAGTGATCGTTGACTCATTTCTTCATTATTTACGAATATTTATTTCTAAATATTCCCAATATTTAGTTATTTATGACTTATTTCTGAATATATGGAAATAATTTATTGTACTTTTTTATTCGTCTAGCTTATTACCCATGTGCGTATATACGTATTTGTAAAGGAAAAATTATATAAGCAAATAGATATAAATTGATATTTATACGAGTAAATTTATTAATATGTTGAAAAATCATGTATAACGTCCTCGCAATAGTTAATTCATATCTTAACCAAAATCTCTATTAAAATTTTTGTACACAGCTTGTTTTCAATATATATATATATGAAATAAAAATGATATAAAAGTATGGATATATCTGTATTAATTATAAATAATGAAGATTTAATAAAATTAATCATTTTATTAATTATAGAATTATTACGAAAGTTTGAGAAATAAACTTTGATAATAAAATTTCTATTTACTATTATAATCTACCAATTATAATTATAAGAATGGAATCATATCGTGAAAATTCGATGTATAATAAATTTGATACAATATTACCAATTTCTTAATTATGTGTATTTATATTTTTAAATTTTAATTAAAAATATGATGTATGTCATTACAACTTATAATTTATATTTGTAAAATTTAATAATAGTATCTGTGAAAAATAATCTGAAAAACTAGAAAAATCTTTTGAGAACTACTTTTGATAACTATATATACTATAAAATTCAATGATGAAATAAGAATACAACTAAATAGGAAATATTTTTTAACTTGAATATAATTTCATAAGGTATACTTGTACAAAATTTTAAATTCTTAATACAATATCTTTTTCATAATTGATGTAAATTTTCTTTTTTTTAAATATTTATTATTTATTTATTTAGAATAATTATCTATTAATATAATTTCTATTATACTTTAAAAATTTACAAATTTATTTAAATTTATAATTTTTCAAATTACTTTTATATAAGTATATATATATACTTTTATATAAATTAATTTTATATAAGATACAATTACTTTTATATTAGTTAAGTATTGCATGAACATAAATTATTATAACAATTTTGTATACAAAAGTAATTACGAAAAAATAATATTTTCGTATATACTTAAATAACAAAGATATTACAAATATTGTACGAAAAAATAAATAAAAGTTAATAAATGTGTATAAAATGTTTTATTGAATAAAAATATTCTTAATATTAACTTTTAAATTAAATTTTGTAATTATGTAATAAATTATAATATTCAACAGAAATAAAAAAAGAAGCAAATATATACATGAACAAAATTATAATCAAGGACAAATTTCTTATTTATAATTAGTGCGTAATAGCTCGTATCTTCTAAAAATTATCGAATATTTATATTTGAAATACATTATTACTATGTTTCGATTCTTAACTTTTAATTTTTATATTTGAAACATTAATAATCTTAATTTTTCACGAATATAAAACATAATAAAAAGATTAATGGAATGTTGACTTTAATTTTGTTTTTGGCAATATATGTTTCTTAAGTTTTCATTTGTAATCATATTGATAATACAATTTTCAGAAATATGAAACATTTGTATAATAAGAAGTTAATTAATAATTAATTAATTAATAATAATTAATTCAATTATTACATATCATTTACACACTATTTACCTTCACAGATAGATTAAACAACTTTATTTTAGCGCAATAAATACTATAAACATATATATGTATATATTTACACTGTATTTAACAAATTAATAGTATAACTTATTTTTAAACATAAATTGATAAAAAATTATGTATGATAGTAATTCAAATAAAATTAAGTTTAAAAATAAAAATATTAAAATATATTTTTAAAAGCAGTGAAAACATCATAATTTTATAATAGAGTTAAACTTCTTATTTTTTTTTAATTATCTGCTATATTTAAAATAAAACTTATATGCAATTATAAAATTATTGTATTAATAAATTAAAATTCTATTCGTTTGAACAATTAAATATTTTGAATCGCAAAAACTTGCAGCGATAAAATGGAATTCTGCTTTACCCAATTTTTGTATATATATATATATGCTCGCATGTATAGCTGTGTTCACATACCATATTTATATATATAAACATGTATATAAATTATGTTTCATAAAAAAACAGAGGATTTCAACGATGTCAGCACCTACTTATTCTTTAAAAATGTTAGCAGATATTATAACCATACGTTGCTATAATAGAATTCTACTTTACTTCTTAATTTTTTCATTTTAATTTCTAATATTCAATACAAAATAAGGATGGAATGAATATATTCAAATACTAAATCTTTTTCTAGCATTTCTGATTTAAAAATTATTAGCAATTATTATATATAAAAAAGTATTAAGTAAATGTCATAAACCCGTAAATAATTATTGTTCTAATATAAAAATACTTCTTGCAATTACAGATATTTTTTATAATATTTTTTAAGAATATATAAGATATTATAAATATATTTTTTAGAAAAATTAGTTTATACTTTTTTTTTAAATTAAGTTTTATGATTATAAAATAATCTTCTAGAGATATAATGATAATGTGTATCAAAATAGCCATAATATTGATTTTTTAGTAAAGGATTTCATAGGGGTTTGTATTACGTATGGACTAATTTAATTTATGTATAAAAATTATAATAATAATTAGAATAAAACTAATTTCGTATTAAATTCCATAAATTAAGTAAATTAAATTAATGAAATCACATCTTTTTCATTACTTAAAAATTCTACATCATAGTATAAAATTTTAATTAAGAATATAATTGAGATAAAATTGCTTTCTTCTAGAATACCAAATTATAAATTGCGTATTTTATAATTGTAAATGAAATAATTAAGATGATTTAAATCTATGTTATAAATTTGTAAAAGAATATATAAAATTATATTCCAAATTTATTTTAAAATAAAAAAAGGGATCAAATATAATGTACTGTAATTTAAAAAAATGTTTATTAATTTGTCAAAAAAGTACTTATATTAAATAAAAAATCTAGAAATAATTTCTGAACAATACACGTTAAAGACAATTTTTTCGAATATAATAATCATCAATAATAACATTAATAAATTTATTTGTATTATATATACTTCTTTTTATTAATATTTAGTCAAATGTAAAGTTAAATTAAATAAAATTAAATTATCCTAAAATAATATTACTGCAGATCTATTAAATTATTGATGAAATATTAATTAAATCATATAATATTGTAAATACTTAATATATAATTAAAAAATTATAGTTAAAATACACAATAAAACAAATATTTGTCATATTAAGATTTATTTTTTATTTTACTATAAAATTAAATTGTAGTCTATATTGATTAAAATATCGATTAAAAATACAATATGTTGAGAATAACTTAAGAAAAAATTGATTTTATTATTTAATTTTCCAATAATATATAATCTTCTTTAAAAAAATCAAAAAGCAGCTTATTAAATATATATTTTCATTTTTATCGCATTGCAACTGATGATTTCTCTTAAGATTTCGTCGTAAACGATTTATGTATTTTACAATTAATTTATCCATAATTTTAATTATCGATCTGATTTACATATAGTAAGCTACTTTCTCTTATTGAGACTTAGAAGTTACTGATATTTATAACATATATATTTTTATAATTTTTTTCTTCTGCTTTTTAAATTAATTTGGAAGTGTATAAAATCTTATCCAATAAATTTATTGTAAATTTGCTTATAGTCACTATCTTTCCGAATTTGATTCGATTATTTTATCTAGAAAATAATGTACTCATAGTCAATTCATAAATCATCGAATTACATCTTGCATATTTCGATAGATATTATTTAGCTTATGAAATTATAATATTGTATAAACTTAAAAATAATTGAAATACATATAATTTTATATTCAGCTAATATAAATTTAGATATTTAAATAAAAATAAGAGAAACTTTAAAAAAATTTTGTTGGATTTTGTATACCTGACTTTCATAAAGCCCGGTGTTATGACATCCAAAAATAAAAAATGGTGCCACAAAGTTGGCCTAAAAGAAATACATTGCCGCGGCTTGAGCTCTTACGTGCTCGAGTTTTGGGAATGTAGTAAGGAACGTCGTTCGACTGCATTATCAAGATGAGCGATACTGTCCTCTTGTAAGTAATTCATCTGACAAGCTACGAGACGTCATTCAAAGTATAACAGGTTGCAGGTCTGAAATAAGTGGAGAAAGTTTCTTTCTGTGTACTTATTTTTATTTTACCTTCTGTAATATAATCGTGTTTCTGGTTGTATTTCTATTTTTCGATACTCCTTTCTATTTCTATCTTTTATACTCTATCCTTTTTTCTGTTTTGTATTATTAATATTTAACATCTACCTTTAAATATTAACCAGATTTTTTTCCTATTATCGTATATATTCGATAATTTTTATAGAAACAGTCTAAACATAATTCGTAATTTAAAATTTTCTAATTTTATTGTGGACTTTATTATTAGCATTTTTAATTTTCAAACAATTTTATTCATTTTATATAAAAATACGATAATAATTAAATTCAAATTATAATACATTTTAATGTAAATAGTTTATTTATAATTAATGTTTATTTAGAATAAAAGGAATTTATAATTAGTGCGATTAAAAGATGTAATTGGATTAAAGTTATGTAATAAAAATAAAAAACTTACGAATATCTCAAATAATGAAGTATATCCTTCAAAATACAATTTCCTCATCGTATGATCCAGTTCAACCTTAGAAGTAATTAAGTAACGATTAGAATTATATAAGCTAAAGATGTATTGAGATTAGAATCGTCTATATAAGATAAATTTCGGCACTTCTACGTCGAAAGTTTGAAAGAAAATGTGATCTAAATCAAGCGGTTGTGACATTAATGGAGAAATATCGTAGATATAAACTTCATTATTTCTTCATTATGAATATTTAATATTATCAATTAGGTCATCGTATTCTTCAATATCCAATCATATTCATATAAATGCTAAAAAACTAAAAAAGTATTGAAATATATTTAATGTAAATTATAATTTTAGTAGCATTAGGAGCTTACAACATAGACTTCCCAAAATCTGCTTATTAATATCAAAATGAAGCGGAACTTCATAAATACAAATTTTATGAATAACGATGTTGAAACTTATGGATTTTCAGATGAAAATAATAAACGTTTCAAAAGACAAAAGAAAAACATTTCTAGAGAAAAAATGTTAAAATTCTAAAATTAATATTTTATATTAAACTGGATGATTTACTATAAAAATAAATCTGTTGAACTATATAAAATATTCAATAACATAACAACTTATGGAACCATTCTTAAACTAATTAAATTTGATCAAGGATAATAAAATTATATAAGGCACTATAAAATTCATTCAATTTTTAATAAAAAGTAAAATAAAATATTTAAAGTATGTAATAATTAAATGAAAAGAATAAATTCGTATATGTGTGATAAAAAGAATTAAACTTTTACACGGATAACTATAAGTGTATTCCAAAATAAATCGGATGTAAGATTAACATGGTCAATTAGTAGCAATTATAAATGATCTACTTATTATGACCAATAGTGACAATAAAAAAAAAATTATTGAAAATCTTTAATTTTAAATCGGAAAATTGGTTTTTAAAAATTGATTTTTAACATTAGATAATACAAATACTGAAATTAATAGAAATATAATAGAAATACTTAAATTAAAATACTAATGTTTAATTGCAATAGATATTAAAATTTAGAGATAACAGTTAATATTTACAAGAACTTTTATAAGTATATAAAAGTGGAAAACAATTTAAAAAATTCCAAAAATATTATTTCGAGCAATAGCGTTTTATTGTAATAGCGATTACAACATGTTAACAATTTGAAATAATGTAATTCAATTGATTCTTTTTTTGAGAAATGAATTATTATTTTTATGAAATATTATTGTAAATGTCAGAACATAAACTGTATCTTATATTATTTTTTAGTAATGAAAAATATTTTCAAATTTATTCTTATAATTTTATAAATAACAATCACCTAATATTAATATCAGTGTAAAATCTATATTTTACAAAATTTTGCTTGAAAATTTTTAATTTTTATCGAGTGATTTAATATTAGATATACCTATAAATGAACTAACTATTATTAATAAATAACTAGATATAAATAAAAAATAAAATAAAATAACAAATAAATAAAAAACTACTAAAAACTTATAGAATCCAGAATATTTTATTGTGATTTTAATAAATTAAATTTTTTTAATACGTGATAAGAGTATAAAAATTTAAAACAAGATTATTATTAAATAAAAAAAATAATCATATTATTAAAAAAAAATATATTAATATTGCAAATATAATTATTCTATTCCTTTAAAAAATACTATCAGATGAATCAATGGATAAAAGTTAAAATATTTTTTAAATAATAGCGTTTTAATTCATTTTTAAATATTCAACACGATTAAAATATATGGAGTATTTAAGAAAAATAATTAATAATTAAAATATATTACTGTTACAATAAAATTCAATATATTTTTTCATTAATTTAGAATATTTTATATTATTTTTGAATATTGAACATTTCATTCACTTTTAAGTATTAATATAAAATTTAAAAATATCATGAAATTTTTTACAATGAGAAGTAAATATAGAAGATTTTTATATGGAAGTAATAAAAATGCATGAGTAATGTTCATCATTGAAATTATTTATTATGCCGATACTTTACAATATATTACAAACGAAGTGAGTCATTTATATTTACTGCTCTGCCTCATTACGAGTTGTATGCGATGCAACGTACAGGTAATGCATATGATGCGCACTTTTTACATTAATTTAAAAAAATTTTAAATAAGCTAATTTTTAAAGTCAATTTTACTAGTTTTTCTATTTCACACTCTAACATCGGTATTTTTATATTTACGTTTTTACACATAGGTTGTATAACTTTTTAATAAACATTTATACCAGCAAGAGATCTTATTGGAATTTACTCATTTATAGGTAATATATATGTAGGCGTAAGCAATAATTTGTCTTCTTACAAAATAAATGTGCAGATCGTTGTAATGAACTATATATTTATGTTACTATCATAATTTATTTAGCTCGAATAATTTGAAGATAATAGTGTTATATACGATTTAAAAGATTATTCGATAATGTTTCAATTTGGATTTAAATAAATAAAGTCATTGGCTGATTTAAAATATGTATTGACTGATTGATGATTTAACCTTAATAAGAGTTTTATTCAATTTCAATGTGTATTATTAAGTTTTATCAAAGTTAGAGAAACATATGTATTACTTTTATGAACAATTATCATAATTTTAATAAACTATTATAATTTCAAACTAATTTTAAACACAGTACTAAAGATAATTATAGTATTTATATAATACTATAAACTGAAGCAAGTGTTTGCTATTTTTATTGAGTTAGCTGAGTTACAATTTAACAGCAAATTTAATATTAAAATATGTATAACATATAAGGTAAAACAGTAATTGATACAGTACAATAAAATAATTATTATATAACGCTAATGTGCACATGTATAGTTTGCTTTGTCAATGAACCAAAAAATAAGTATCGGAGTGAAAATATTAAAAAAAATAAAATTCGAAGAAGAAAAGCAAGTAGTCGTATCGTCTTAATAATCTTTCTTCGATCTTTCTAGCCTTTTTTTTACTCACAAAATAATAATATTTTAAATTTACATATATCAAATTATATGTATACTTTTGTGAGAAAAAAATACAAATAAAAATCAAAATAAAATAGACGCAAAAATGGTAAAGAAGAAACTTTTTACAAAAGGTGCGACGAAAATGTAGAAATAAGATGAAATATGGTAAAAGTATGTAAGCGAAGTTTAAACGATTATTAGTAAATTACACTGAAAATGTAACTATTTTTACAAAAATCGAAAATGACTTATTATCAGCTTCTTATTAGTATTCGGATATATAATCTTAAAGTTTATAAAAATTCAGATCACAATTTTTTTGTCGATTTATTGCTTATATATAGTATTATTTAGATAACACATTCTTTAAAAAATGTGTTGCAATATTTTATATAAGAAAGATTTAATGTCGATAATATTTCGTAATTTTTGTAGAATATATCTGAATATTTTAATTTATTACCACTATAAACACTAAACTAGTTATACGATTTTTCTTTACGTATAAAGCCAAAAATAATATTTGCTCGTTGAATTTAATCCAAGTGCAATTTTTCTTTTAAATACAAATGAATTATTTTTTTTGGTATTAATTATAAATGAAAGCTTAAGATTCATTTTTTCTTTTTACTAGTAATGATTTTTCGAATTCGAAAATATTATAATCTCAAGTTTAAATTTTTTCTTGATCTAAGAAATGACTATTAAAATTCTTTAAATTTTAATACTATATGGTAGCTATTATCTTTTATTTAATATCATTACAAATAAGTACTTCTTATGAATTTTTTTCTGCCACATTCGTCAGCATTTCTCAATAAAATTTCTATTTTAGACCTACTAATTAAATTATAATTTCTACTACTCATTTAATTAAAATATAATATAAAACTTCTTAATATTAATTTAAGTTGATATTTTTAAAAATATATTTGGTAAAATAATTAATTTAAACAAAGAATTTTATCTTATAGATTTAATTAGTAAATTGTACATTTATACTTTTTTTTTTATTAAATTTTCTTGCGTATACCTTCTGTACTTATATTCATCATAAAACCAATCATGAATATTTATTCCTTTAATAATTTTAATAATTTTATAAATATATTACCTTTATAATGAACCCTGTATAATATCTTATATAATAATATATAATTTGTTTTTTTATAATTTTTCTCTTATGTACAAATTTTTAATTCATATTCATAATTTATAACAATGAAAATATTATTGAGTACAATATGAAGTCGTTGTATAGTAACGAAAATGTAATATATCGAATGAAATAATATTTTTATTTTCAACACATTATAACGTTTCAAAAAATTAAAAAAAGAATAATTAGAAAAATTGCATACTTCGTTCAAATTTTACTAAATAATAAGTACTTTATTAATGTAGAATCAAAAAGTGTAAAAATTGAAAAGTAACGAGAAAGCGGAAGAGTAGAGCTCACAGGACGTGGCAGAATCATCGTCGGTACCTCAACCATGAGATGCGCGCGTGTTCTTTGCTTTTAAATTTGCGGCGATCGAATCCGAGAGTCTCTCGGGCGCCTCATCGTCTCCGTCTAGATCACAGAGCGTTAATCCACTGGAGAACGACACCGGTTTTGTGTAATTTTACGCAAAGGAGACCTTCATTTTATTGATAGCATTCGTGATATGAGTGAGCTCGATGTTGAGTGTCATAATAGCATCCTCGAGCCTATCCATGCTATCGAGTACTTCAACGGTCTTCGTGTAAGGGTTGTACCGAACTTCGAATGGCCGCGACATTGTTGCTACCCAGCGACGAAACTTTTCCTTCGCATCTTCAAAGCTGTTTGCCACATAATATATCGGCTGGTAGTCTTGATCCTGGTAAAACATAATAAATACCCCTATCAAAGATCGTCGATAGATCAATTTTTAAATTTTTATTCGTTCTTTAATTATCGGTCGAATACGGGGAATTACTTTATAAAGTATTATTCGTTGTTGAGTAAAAATCTTACGTTTTTTTATAAGTATTATTAATTTGCACAATATTGACTCGCTATATCTATCATTTAGTCTAAAAAGATTATTTAAAATTATTCACTACGATATTTTTCTCACGGTTGGTCTTTGCAAGATTTTTAAAACATATTTTTTAAAAGAGTCCTACTTGATACGGTTGAATAGCGGTCAAAGCTGGATCGAATGGTCGGTGCTCGCACTTGTCACTGACGGAATGCAAGAGCTCTCCGTAAGCCGAAAGTAAACCAGCACCATAAGCCTTGATCTCGTTGCCCTCTTTGCATAAGCCAAACTCAACGGTGAACCAGTATATCGTCGAAAGCTTTTCGATCTCTTCCTCGCTCGCGCCCAAAGATGCTAAACCAATTTCCTGGGAAAATTGGGCAAAACTCGGATCGGCTAACAATGGGATGTGTCCAAGCAGCTCGTGGATAGCGTCGCTGTTGGTTATTAAAATAACGATTTTTATACCATATATTTTCAAAAAGTTACGTTCAAAATAATTCTAATTTTACATCGATGTTTTGTATATTGTATTATGCCATTGTTTCAAGGAATATTTATTTTAATGTACACTAATTCAGAAAATTACAGTTAATAATTAATTTATAGAAATTTAAACGCGGTAAATTCGCTGTTCGCCTTCGTTATGCATTACTTTGTATTACCATTACTTTGCATCAGCGTGTACGTTAAATCGATAAGTCTTCGAACACGGATACGCTTTACGTAGATCGATCACGAAACAGGCACGAGTTCGTAAAATCAGAATTATAAAGTTATATTGTGTGAATCCGTGCAAGAGGAAGAACAATATTCCCAACTATACGCTTTTGCTACGAGAAGTGAGTTATCAACGCCATCGTATCGTTAAAAGCCAATTAGTGTTCCATTACAAGCTTAGAGAGGTGCGGTAATGTTATTATTATCGTTCTCTCTATGAGCCAGTAAATGAACGAGCAAGAGATGACTCGAGTTGCTATCCGACTTATAGTCGCGTAGCTACACCTCATATTTTACATTTATAATAGTTTTATATATTAATTATGAAGAATTTATTTTATCTTTTCATTTGAATAATTCGGAATCAATATTCAAGTCAGAAATTTTATGCATTAATAAGCCAAGAAATTTCATGTTCGATAGAAATTGACGTTTAAACTGTTTTTGGTAAAGAAAACCTAAATTTTTTAAAAAATCTTTGAACCGATTATTCAACTATTGACTATGTATATAATTATTGAATAGAATTTTTTAGTGATCTCATTGCATTATTGATCAATAAACTATGAAAAATCTGGTTTCCTAATCAATATTTCATTTGCTTTTAATAGCGAATCTAAATATCGATACCAAAATTTGATCAAAATATTATTAAAAATTATTGTGATATTTTTTAATTTTAGCGAAAAACAGCGTATAGTTATTATTTTTTTTAATAATTTTTTATTTACATAGTACATATAAAAAAATAAATTATTTATTAAATAAAATATTTTAACATAAATTTGAATATACTACTCTCTAAAAACATTAGTTAATTATCAATAGAATTTATAATTTAGATTTTTTAAATAGGAATTTAATTTATAATTAGGAAATATTACGTTATACTTACGGTTCTGGTGTATGACAAGGGCTGCTGATGTGACGAATGTACTGTGTACTTTGAAATATTCTGAAAGCAAGGCTCGATAAGAAATCTCGAGCAGTAAGAAGTCCAGCAGCTGGACGGAGCGTAAATCCTGTATTCTTTTTTAAGAAGTTACTGACTTCCTGGAGCTGTGGTACACGATCCGGTTGGAAGATTTCCTCATTTCTCAATTTATTGAAACTAATTTGATATTCTTTACAGGCATGTTTGGGCACAAGATCGACCAAATTATTGAAAACGCGCTTCCAAGTCTCATTTTCGGTCTCGGTGTATGGGATATTGGGGATCTGATCACCGTATTTGTAGGAGAATGCAATTTCAGCAATGAATTTCCTACGCACGGTCGAATGAAAATATAATATAAGATTATGTTTATGCTATTCAATCTATTAAGAATTTAAAACAGATTGTTGCTATTGGCATATTAGATTGTACTTGTACAATCACTAGTACGTTTAATTAATTTTATTAGTTTTTTATAGAAATTTTTAAAACTATAATTTAAATATATTATGTTATTTTTATAACGTTAAATTATTAAATATACTTTATGTTATTCTATTAAAATAAATATATAATATTATTTAAGTAATTAACAAATCTTTCGTAATTAAATATCAATAAAAAAGATGGTAAATCTTACCTGCGCGCTCTATACTCCTTGTCGGCAAAACCTGGATGGTTCATATCAAGATCTGGTTCGTATTTGGTCATTAAATGATTGCAATTATCCAGATCGGAAGCATGACGTGGAAACCAGGGATCCTTAACGGTTACCACGTTATTATTGTCAGCCAACAATGTCAAACCACCAAGAGACGAGCCTTGACGTAAGTTTCTAATCAGCGATAATAAATTCTGACGATTCATGTTCACCTTTACCAAAACATCGAATTGGCCATCTTTCTTAGATGGACGAGTTTCGATATGAGCTACTTGACCTTTGAAATTTTCAATGGTCTTCAGAATTCGAGGCAATGCAGACATGCCTTCGCGAAGGCGCAATATCAAAGCGGCGGTTTGTACGGACTGATCATCGGGATTCTCGGCAATCGAACGCGCCAAAACAATTTCTTCTTCGGTTAAGCCAAAATCTAGAACGATTCAAGAAAATTGTAGTTATTGGCTTATTATTTCAATTTTTAATTATGTCATATAATTTATCAAATATATATTATTTATTAAATAAGGGTTCTATGTGATTTTTAAATATAATTTTAATTTATATAAACGTTGAAAATTAGATTTTTATATTCACAAAAAAAACTTATCCAAGTTAATCGAAACTCGATAATTAGATATATATAGACCATTGCTCAATAAAGCCTTCGATCATTATTAAAATCACTTCTATTGAAATATAGAGCTTTCGAATTACTTTAGAATGAAATGACAAATTGAAAAGACTTCTGGTAGTTCGTGAAATAGCGTACGACTATTTTAAGTCCATTTCCGTGCATCAAAGGTAATAAGCGTAATAGAGAAAGGGGCGTTGAGTGCCTCCACCTACGTGAACGCGATCGCAAAGCAGCGAGAAATCGGTAGAAACGGAGAGTGTATGATCGGTAGAAGGCAAAGAGAAGGACATTAAATGCGTTATAAATTTTATTCCGCCTTTAGCGATGTATGGACTTCTAAAATTTGAAATGTAAGTAAAGATGAAGACGGGCGAGAAAACGAAGATGGCGAGAGCCAAAATAGTCGCAGAAGCGTCGGAAAAAATTTATTTTTTAAGTTTTCAAAAAGTAAAAGAACTTGTGTAGCTTATTGAAATATTATTAATTTTTTCATACACAATTAAATAATAAATATTTTTATTTTTATAAAAATAATAAAACTTATAATTTATAGCAAAATTATTTTGTATAAATGTTATAAAATAATAGTATTTAAACATTTTCAAAGGAAATATATTGGGATACATTTTTACGATAAAGATCCTTTATATATTATGAATTTACTCTGTATTTTATGAAAGCTTTCAGCGTAAAATTAAACGAAGATAAATACTTTGATCTGAAATAAAACGTTTTCTAAGAAATAAAGTAGGTTTAAATTAGACCAAAATCGTATATCTTATAACGTAAAAAAGGCAATGCCGTAATAGCAAGTACTCTTGACGTACCGCAGGACAATAGACTTAGACGGTTTTAAGTTTACTTTTTTTCTTCTTATTTTATAAAAACATTTTATCGTGCAATTTTTAAGTCAAATTTTTACTTATAAAATAATTTTTAACTCTTACCATTGTCTTCTTTTTCCTCAGTATCAAGCGATGATGCTCCAGTTTTGGGTTCTAAAAATTTAACACAAAATATTCATGCACGTGCGAAAAATATAACTCTTGCGAATTAAAATAATAGACTTACGAAGATTTTTTAAAGAAAACTTAAATTTTAGTTAATAACATAAAAAATATTTTTAGTCTATTCAAAATACACTCAAATATTAACAAAAAACAAATCCAACAATTAAGATATAGTTAATTGTACCTCCTTGTTTTGCTGTATAAACGAGAGTTTCTTGCTGTTCGTCGTCGTTAGAATGTATCGATGAACTATCAAGTAGTTGATCATTTTCTTTATTACACTGTTCCTGGTCATAAATTTCGGGATCGGTAGAATCTAATTTTATGAATAATAAAAAATACATGCAGCTTTGATACTAAGCAATAATAAGCCTACAATACACAAACATATTTTGAATATCTTTTTATATACAACAAATTATAAATATTAATAAAAAGTCATTTAAAAAATTAATTAAAAAATTAATTTAAAAAAATAACAGATATTAACGAAAATTGAAATATCTTTTTTTAGTTTAATGCATGCAAACGTGAACGCATCTTTAAATAAGAAACATCGAATACATGCTTAAACAATAATAAATTAGTAATATTAAATTACCATTGGCCCGTTGGCGCGCCTCTTCCAATACGCTTTGCTTCGTTTGCTTAACAACCAATGATTCAAAGCGGGCGTCATCCACGAGCGAACGACGTCTTGCTGGATATCCGTTCTGAAAAATAAAATTTAAATAAAAATTTCGAGCATTATTACGATTATTCTTTTGATTAGAATTAATTATTCGGATTGAAGCTAATTAAAAAAAAAACTTTTTATTTTTATTTGTTTTACTGGATACTCGAATTACGTATTTATTTTTACATGGAGGCATATTACATATATTCTTAAATAATAAATCTATAACGGTAATTTTATATTAAATTGTTATTCAATAAATTTCTCTGATAATTAACAGCATCATTTTGATCAAAGATAACTTTAGCAATGACCCGAGAAATATACCAAGAACAATGGTGGATCTACAATTCCTCTATCTTGGCAATTAGGTGAGGACAATCGAGGTAAAGGCGAATGCCATTTCCGTTCTATAACGACCCTTTATGTTTAGATTAAGAGAAAAGAACTTTTAAGAAAATCTCGTGTGGTAAATGTGAAATAGTTCGTTAGTCAAAGTCAAAAACACATAACTATGAATGATGTCAAAGGAAAGTCATGCGGTGATGAAAGTACGGAAATGAATTTACGTTATTTATTATAGTCTATGCGTATAAATATAAACGTATATATATATATATATATATATATATATAAATGAATTCTGTATTATCTCAGAATATTCGTTTATTCATACATCATGTTCGACTTATTTTAATCAAAAAATAAATAACTTTTATTCTTTTTTTACGCGAATAGAAAAAGTTAAAAATAGTAACTATTTGTATAGTCTTTTTTACATTTTACGTTTAATAGAAGGGTTAGTGTTGAGTTAAATTCTTAGTAAATATGAGCGTAAAACTAATGTAAATAAATTATGTATCGCATATTTTTGTTACATTTTTCTGTAAAATATCGATACCTGCGGCATACGATCTTTTGTATCGAATATATATTTTTTATCGTTCTCGACGACGTAGCTGACACAGTAGAATCTGCCTCGGGTAGTAGAAGGGTCAAAGTGAACCGATTGTCGCGGATCACATTTGCGATTCGAACGAGTTACCGCGGTAATGGATACACGACATGTGGCTTTGCATAAGTGGGCCAAGTACTTGGCGAGAGCAATGCGTCTGGATCGCCCAGCGATAAGTATGCGAGTCTAGCACTTATACCAATAGATTATACGTCTAAGTCTATGTTGATAACGAGTATCTTCGTTATCCCTATCAATGTACTCTCTAACTCTTAGCAACAGTTCCGCATCAGATACGTCGATTTTCGTGTATTGCCTCATTTATCGATCAATATTTGTAAAAAATTCTATGAATTTTCAGAATTTTTAAAAGCATATCGAGGAATTATATATCGAGCGCAGAAATTTATTGTTAGAAATTTTTCTTTAAGTATTGTTACTTTATAATATTATTTTTGTACAGCATGATGATCAATTGATTCAAAGTTATATTGTAAAAATTACGTTGTTAATGTAATGGAATTCATTATTTTTTAATTTATCATGGAATATAATTATTTTTCAATCTGTTATTTATTTACTTCAATAAAATAAAGATTTTAGTGATCGATGATGCTAAAATTATGTTTTTAATAAAATATATAAATAGAACAATCTATTTTTGTCCTTATAATAAGTTCTAAGACTTTCGAAGTAATTCAATAAAAATTAAAATGTAACAAACAATTGTCATGTAACAAAAAGAAGAATAACTACAAAATATGCCTTGTACTTATTTTAAATTGTTTCATGAGTTATACTTTATGACAACATTAAAAAAATACATATTTCTTTAAAAGTAATAATTTTTACATTTCATCACGAATAAGTATTGATTTCTTGGTCATTTATAATTGAAATATACCGTCATCTGGCTATAAAAGGAAGATTTCCATAGAGTGTATTACTTTTCTTAATATGTACATAAACCTAGGATACTATAAATAGCAAAACTATACATTAATATACTATTTATGCTTCAAAAATTTTAACAGTATTTTTTATTCTTTTCTTTGTTTAACAGTTTACATATTTTGTGATTATGTTACATTGTTTAGTTATCTATCTGGTACAGTTAAGAATGCCTTTGGAAAAACACCAAATTCTATAAATAGCTTTGAAATGTTAAAAATAAGCGATTATAAATGCGTATATTTTGATATGATTTCCAAGAGTACTTGTTTCTGAATAGTATTCTTCGAAGAAAAATCGCTTTTTTAATAAACGCAGCATTGACACGATTATTTTAGTTCATAGAGTTTTGCTAACTAAGAACGACGTATAGATCAATAATATCTAGCAACTGTTCTGAATAACACAATTATGATAATATATATATATATATTTAATTATCTATAAATTACTGCTATAAAGGTAATTAATATGAAGTAATATAGAAAGAATGTTTTATCGAACATGTATTAAATTCATCATGTGTATAAACATTAATGATTCTAATTTTTCTAATGTTTTATTTTTATGAACTATAATGATTTCTTTTTCTTATCATATAAATTTTATGTTAATATTAAGTTTTATAGTTAGATAAACTTAACAAAAAAACTAAATAAAATCAATACTTAATATAAAAATAATTACTTAAAAATTACTCTTTTAATATTGCATTAAAATCAGTTGAGTTTACAATAATGCGATTGCATTTTGCTATTATTTCAAAATCGGAATATATGGTTAAATGTCATAAAACTCGTAAGAAAAAAAAGTTTATAAATCATCCAGAAATAAAGTGTGAAAGACGGAGAGGACGAGGAAGGGAGTAAGGAATAGGGAAAGGAGGAGGGATGGTAGGGGTAAAAAGAGAGAGAGAGAGTGAGAGGGAAGAGTAAGTACGCACTCGTATGGTATTAACATAAATCGGAGATAATGCACCTGCTGCTAAGTCGCACAAATGTCAGTCTTGGACGGCAGAAGCGGGGGCGAGCCTCCTAAGATATAACGGTTTGCTCACAGCGTACGCACACGTGAGACTAGCCTCGCTCTTACTCGGTCGACTTCAAGGAGACGACACGCGTTTTTTTCAGATTTTTTATCGATCGACGAGCTCTTCTTTTTTGCTCTTATTTTCGTTGTGTATGTTCTCTTTGAAGCTAAGAAAAAGACAGATAGATAGGCGGATCGTATACTTTATAACGTATTCGTAATTGCGGAGTAAGTTAGTCGTTGCAAGGACGATTGATTTCTCAATAAGATAGAGGTGGCGGTTAGTCGAGATGTGTGGTATTAAGACATTAACTTACGTTAGATGATCCAACAAAAGATATAGAAAGAAAGAGAGGAAAGGTGATCGAGAGAGCTACGCACGATCCACGATCGTTTCCAGTTTATTATTCAAGGGAGTACAATCGCTTCGCTTTCCCTGTCTTTTAAGTATATTCGTTACATTATGTACATTTATATATCGTAGTTAAATAATTAAAATTTACGTTATAGGTTTATTTTAATTAACGTGCGATCGAATTAACGTAAATTTTAATACGCTTACTAAATAACAATAAAGTTATTTATCGTTATTATATTACAAAACTCATTATAATTAATACAGTATGTATCTTGGTAAACTAAATAATTGTTACAAATTGAAAATATTAAAAAAATATGGGATTCGCCAAAAAAATCTACTTCGAAATTTATCCATCAGTTTTACCCTTTATCCCAGTAGCGTTAGATAACAAATGCTAGCTTCATTCCTACGTGAGTATGCGTAAAGTGCTGTTACATATCGTGGAAAAAAAAACTGTACGTTTTTACGCGTACTTACTTTCTTTAGCATATTATTATCTCTTAATTTATATTAATATACACATATAATTTCTTGAAACATTAACATTTGAAAACATTTTCTTATAATCGTTTTTATTTTGCTTGAACGATCGGTTACGCTATTAGTAAATATCTTTTTGACTAAATAATAATAGAATAGGCTATTTATTAAAAAACGTTATATTAGTTAAAATATTAAAGCAATCTATCGACTAACCAATGTTTGATTTCATCGAAAATTGATGGTATTGTATAAAAAAAATTTAATCTATTCTTTTATTTTTCGTGCGCAACTTTCAACCGTGGAGCATCATTACGCGCTCGATCGAGATATACGTAACTTATAAGTGTTCACTCGTCAGAGCGCGAGACTAGCATTGAAGTAGAACAACTAATCGAGAAAATACTAATGAATAATAACGATGAAAATAATTATAATAATAGTAATAACAAAAATAGCGCGTGCACGTGTGCTCCGACTCTCATGATCTGATAAAGTGCGTTTCAAGTCATATGCTTTACGCGCTGACGCTTACTCCGATGTTTGATCTTGGAATTTTTTGTCGTCGCTTGACTTACTTTGCACCTTCAAAAAATATGTAGCTTATTCTTTTAAAAACAAATGTACTTCCGAAACGATCCTCCGAATCTTTCCATCGATCTATCGACTAGTTTGCGACAGGAAGTCAAATCGAATTATAAGAAGAAATAAGTCGAATTCGGAAAGGTTTCAATGAGTACGAGTGTATGGTATAAAAAAATAAGTACTACTTTTCATTGCTTAGTATCGAAGAAAATATAAAAAAAATTGTTATATAGATTATATTTATGATTTAATGCTTCTCTTCTTTTTTCATTTCACGAGTAATTTCTATTATGTATCTTAATGAAAATTATTTTTATCTTATATCTACTTAATTACATAAAAAGTATTTACTGTTCAATTATATACTACATAAAATTAAAATTTAAATGTTATAATTAATTATGCAATTAAAATAAAATTATTATTTTAGATAATATTGTAAAAAGTTGTAATATTATTTAATAAAATTCTGTATTTAAAATTTACTTCCAATATTATCGTAATATAAAATTTAATATAAAATTTTTTCATAAAGTTGAAAGATGGTATAAAAACATTTTATAAAAAAAAGATTATTCAATTTTTATAGGTTAATGAAAGACATAAACTGCAATTTATTCAATTCAAAAGTTATAAAATTATTTCATATGCACGGAATTGCAACTTTGAGAATCACGACCAAAAACTTACGTTTTTATCGAACTCATTCCAACCACATAATTATTTAATTATCCAACAGATGTTACACCAAGAATTCCACTGATAGGATTTGTCTGTGATATGTCGAGAAAGTCGTGAAGATGAAGCTACGTAAGTCGAGTGAGATCACGTAGTCACGCGAAGCCGATGCTGATAATGATGAATACGATGGACCTTCTCCAAATAAAATACGAGGAAATGAAATTACAGAAATACGGACTTCGAAATTTCCGATATCCATAAGTAGCTTTTTATATAAATTTCAATAGATATTTATATAAAATATAATTTATCAATATTATATATTTTAATTTAATAATAAACTATTGTTTCATGTTGATGATCATATTATTTTACAATTTTGAAGTAAATATTTTAATTAGAAGATAGAATTAATATTGAAATATTGTATTAAAATGAAATTAATTTTATAAATTTAAAAAGAGAAAAATTTTAACCGTAGTAAAATGTATTACTCTTATTTACTAATTTTATTTATTTATTCTTTTTATTATTTTTGTAAATAATACCTTCTCTGATATACAATAGTAAAAGTCCTTTTAAATAATTTTGTGATATCTTTTATATAATATTCAAACTATATTACACGAATTAAAATGATTTCTATAAAAATATTAGCAAACTTTCTTATTCTTGTTTAGAGAATTCAAGTATTTATTTATAAATGAAAAAAATAATCGATCGACTATAGAAATTTTGTAAAATATATTTAATATGCTTAATTTTTTATAATAATTTACAAGTACTTAAAATATCCCTTAATATAATTAAAAGTTTGTAATAATTATAGATGAATTAAAATTATTTTTTAAACCCATATCTTTAAACCTATATTATGTCGTTTCCAAAGAAATATAATATTATATTTACAAGTATATTCATAACTTCATTTTATTTGAATTATTTAATGAAATAATTTAAAAAAAAACATTTTTTTATATAATTAATGTAATTTTATATTATTAATTTTTTAATTTGAATTTGTTTAACTCGTGAAACTTTTGTATCAATGTACAAATATATTATATAAATATATATTTTATCATATATTTAAATAAAGTAAATTGTAAATAAATCAATATAACTTTAAATAAGAAAACTATAATTTAATTTGAATAATTTAAAGTTCTACAATTTAATATATAAAAATTTTAAATATGTTTAATAATAAAAACATGATGAAATTAAAAAATTTTTTCTATTCAATTGATTATTCTATTCAAAATTAAAAGAAATTTAATACAATTACATGTATTAATAAAAAATAGAACTAATGAGTATAAAATAAAATAATGAAAATATAATGTCACTATATTATAATGAATCATATTGATTGGATTAATAATGTTAAATAATAATGTAATAAAATAATAGTAATAATGTTAAAGTATGAAAAATATATATATCTATTAGGGCTTTTACTATCTTTTATATGCTACATATATCGATACGTAATAGTAACTGAAAAATCTTATATAATTAAGTTTTCCAGAGGTGTAAAATAAGAACAGTTCTTCGCATATAATTCCTTGCGTTGTTTTAAATCAACCCCTCAAGGCTTTAGATATCGTAAATTCAAAAACACTTACTAACATACGAGAAGTTGCAGTACTTTCTCTCGGGTAAAACATGACTCATCACTGTTTACAACCTGTCGCGAGGAGAATTTCACTCCGAAAGGAAGACGATGTGCATGAAAAAAAGTACAAGCAACCGGTGAACAAATAACGAAGAAATTCATTTTTTTCTGATGTAATTTTCATTTTAAGTTACGAAATAAATCTGCTTCTCTTCTTTTCCTCAGTTGCTTAAGTTAAAATATATATACATATCATAAGGATATGGAAAATTAATTTTTTTCTTATTTTTGTAGGTTATGATTATTTTATAATTGTTCATCACCAATGATAATTTTATAAATTTCAACTCAATATTGATTTTATTTTAAAACAAAGTTATTATTCATAAAAGTTTCTATTTATGAATTAAATCATAAACTTTATAATTAAATAAGAAATATAATAAATTTTAATAATAATTTTCTCTTTTAAGGCTTTTGCAATTATTTAGATTTGGTCGAGTATACTGATGAATATAAAATAATTGTTTAAATATACGTTATTTTCTAAGTAAACGAGTGAAAGTTTAAAATTGTTGTGCTTAAATTAATCTAAAAATTTAGCTTTAGAATAATTTCATTAATTTTATGCAAGTATATGATTTATTGTTAAATTAGTTTCAATAATAAGTAAATTAAAATTTACATATACTAAAAGATAGATTTATACATAACGAAAATTGTTTAAGTTTTTAAATTATCGTCTTTAAAATTAATCACCAAAGACAAAATTGTTTTGATAAATTTGAATTCATGTTTATAATCTAACGTTCTATTTTAAAATTTTAATAATTTAATGGAATTTAAATGAATTTTTTAAACAAATGAAATAGTTTTAAATATTTGTTAGAATTATTAGCTTCTTCCTCATTTCTTTCAATCGCATTCTCACGCAATGTACGATATGAATTTTTAAATTATAACTAATCTGAATGCGATTAAAAGGAAAAGAATATCCGATTTTCTTAAATTATCATAGCTCAGCGCATTAGCTTTATACATTTTTTAACTTGTTTCAATTATATTTTTATCGGTTAAAAAAGACGAACGAGTTAAGTGATAAAACTTACCTCGATACTGTACGATTTCTTGATAGCGAACATCTCGCGGTTCTTTTGGGCAGCAGCTACAGCCATTTTTATTCCTTTTTTTTCCCTTTTCTTTCTCAAAAACGATAGATCGTTGAACTTTCGCGACACTACAGGGAAGTTGCCTCTAAGGGAGAAATCGAACTGTTTCAAACGATAAACAATCCGACGATACCTTCTCTTTAAAGAAATCGTTCACTCTCGGCGTCGATTCGGTGCTTAATATTTAAAGAATGTAGAGGTGCGCATTCCCCGCGAAAAATCTCCGTGAAATTCCGTTGGAACTTTGGATACACCGGGCGTTATCGCTGAAGCAGTTAGTGGAACAAGGGTTGGGTACGAGGGACCGAGATGCTACGAAGGCAGAGATCCGATGTGAGTCCGTTTCATCCGACGCTTCTCCTGATCAGTCCTGATCGTGAAGGTTCCCCAAGCCGAATCTGCTACGGGCGAAGCGAACGAGCGAATGCGTCTCCAGGGCGGTTTGCCGGCGCATTATAAACGCAGCCTCCCTTCACCGGGCCGCCAGCGCCGCCGCGACGCTCGTGCCGGGGTCAGGGGTGCCCCCACCTTCTCGGCTCTCGCTTCTTCTCGCCAAGATTTACCGTGATCAGGAGCACGCGCACACCTGACTACACCTGCCGAGCTCTTCAGAGCACCGGCTGACCATTTCCATGGATTTATTTCCGGAATTGTATTTATTATTATCTGCTGAATTGGGATGACTCATCCGGCTCGTCAGATTTCAAACGTTGCAGCAACCAAGCTTGGGAATTCGGCGGCAATCAATCGGTCGTTCTTATCATATTTATCGTCTCGTTGATCTTCCTTTGTAAATGAAGCGCTTATTTTTAGTACTCGAATTGCCGAAAATAAATGCCAGAAATTGAAAAACATGGAAATCCAAAATCAATTTTGGGTAAAAGAATTTTTTGGATATTAAATATGTATGCCAGTATATCGAATATATATGGGATATATTGTACGAGCTTATAGAGGTATTGTAATATTATAATATACAAAGTTTTTTATGTATACGAGTACTTGGGTTACTTCTTTGTTTAAGATCGAGTGATTTCATTTGTAATTTCAGTTTTTGCCGGGGCTTAATTACCACTTTAATGGCAAAAATTATTTTACTTTAGATAAGTATTTCTTATAAGAGAAAAATAAGATCGAATAATAAATGCACGTATTCTGTATGAAAATTAAACAATTTTTTATGGAAGAATTTTTATTTTAAAATATTTTAAGTTCTTCTAAATAATAAACATAACAAAATTTTGATATTTGAATTTTTCGTGTTTGATATGGATTTTTATATGATTTAATATTTATATATAGTTGTATTTTACCAATAATTAAAAATTTTTAATCAAATCTATATAATATAATTATTTACCATTCGATACAATAGCTGTTTGAATTTGTACAATTTGAAAAAACTGTACGAACAATTGATTTATTTGAAAATATTTACTTCCATTACATTACGTTTATATTTTATATGTTGCTGATAACATTGTAATATATATATATATATATATATATATAATTTAGATTAATATATATATATGGATATTATTGCATACGTGTAGAATGCCGCGTTGCTCCTTTCCTTAAATATTTCTAATTTCAAGAAAAATTATTACAAAGCGACAGCTTCCAACTTGAAAATAATTGTTTTTCTATATTCAAGATTAATTTATATTCGAAACAAAAGATAATTCAGTTTTTTTGTAGTTTGTAGCTTACATAAAAGAGAATTCATATATTAATCCTAATTATTTAGTCGATACTTTCTTACGTACCTCATGATATTTCATTAACCTTCAGGTTCATTTTATTTAAAAAATAAAATATCATCGTAATCTTTTAATAAATAAAATAGAAAATGTATGTTTGAAATTTTCAAAATATAAAACTTATTAGGATTTTTTCAATTTAATATCATAAAAATATAGAAGTATTGACATTGATGGAACGTGACTTTTTAATATTTTTATTATTATTTTATAATAATTTTTGTACTATTTGTACTATTTTTACACAGTAAAGTACAATGAAGCTAAATAAAAGAATACAATTTCTAAATTTTTTATGATAAATCATAAAAGCTTGATAGGTAGTGTTTTAAATTTTACTTTCATTCATGTAAGCTGTAAATTAAATATTGAATTTAGATATTTGAATTTACAATTTAAAAGATGGAAGTAAGAAAGATGAAATTCTATTTAAGTTAGCAACTAGCATTAAAATATTACTTTAAAAATACTTTCTACATTCATATGTTAATAAAACATACGCTAATATTAATATATCTTTAAATAATATTCCTTATTAATTTTTATAATTATTGATTAATAAATATTTTTTAAATATGCACATTTATATATTTCAAATAAATGCCGAAAAATTATAAAAGAAATGCATCTACTTATAAATTTATAATTAATCTATATATTTATATAATTTTGAGTCAGATATTAAATTAAATAAAAAATTAAATAGCGGAAATCGAAAGTTTTTAACGATATGCATTAAAAATGATGTATAACAACATAAAATCATTACGACTTACGTATACTTGTGTACAATGTCCTTGAAATTATATTACGAGAAGACGTATCCATCTCGCTTCCTTAGTTTCACTTTTACCTTTTAAATGGTTTTCAAGAATTTCAAATTCATTGAAGAAATTTAAGAATAAGAACGAGTGAGATAGTACATTTTTAATTAAATTTAAAAAAAAATAATTTCTTTATCTTTATCAGTAGCTTGTTTCTTTTATGTATTTTAACTTGATTTTCTCAAAACGTTTATTATAATGTTCAATGATTTGTCATTATCTGCACCGTTACAATAATGCTTTTTAACATAGTTAAAATATGTATATGAAATTACTATAAATTTTAAAATATGCTTTTCGTACGTGTGTATACAGTTTTTAGTATTCGGTAGAATATTTTTTGTAACTTATTGTGCCACGTTAGTATATTTATTTATTGACATTAGATATATACGGTATTTTATATTAGTTGCAATCGTTTAAAAATTACTTTTAATTGAGATTCGATAAATTTAACAAAAAAGAAATTTGTTTACTTCCGCCTCGTTCGAGTATATTGATTACCAAGTACGTGTGCTCTTGTACATGGAATCAGTATTTACTTTAAGGCCATCATCCTTTTGGAAATAATTAAAAACCTTCTACGACTACGAATTCTTTCTCTAAAAAGAAATAAAGAAAAATGCGAATTCATATTTTATTAAGAATATTCTTGTAGAAATCGTTATTATTACTATGCATCGTCAATCGTCACCTTTTCAGTCCGTTCGTCAAAATGCGTACGAACATCTTAAAAGTTTTATACACCTCGATCCTGTCTTCGACGACTAGACATACCATCAAAGTCAAATGACTCCAAATAAAAACAGAGTGCATGAAAAAAATAAGCAATAATAAAAAAATCTCGTGAGTAATCAATATGGCCATGGCTCGTTAGATTTTTCTAATTACGTTTTTAGTCTGGTAGCCGGCGGACGTTTTACTGCCACTGCGTCAGACGCTGCGCCGCGTTTGACTTACCGTGACGTAGTTGAGTCGAGTATCGGTGTCCGAGAGTAGCGGATTCTGAGCCCGGGCTCATTGACATACGGCCGTCAACGAGAGTCGCAAACTACCGCATTTTTCCTTTTCTTGGCTACAATTTGATGCTTCAAATACATTGCAATTAGATATTCGAATTTTTAATTTTATGTTTACAAGGAAACAATCAACGTCTTTTCAAATTCATGGAACGGTTAATCGCTTTCATTACTATCCGCTTCTTTCAAGATTTATTATACTTTGATACTGAAGCACAGCTTAGGATATATTCTAAATACATTTTTTGCAGCACAGCTTAGATAATTTTTCGAAAAATTAGAGAGCGATCTTTTTGTTTCTATGATAAGTAGTAATTTGACTTTTTCGAGTGTTTCGATATAAAATAATTTATTGCATTGAGCATTAAAATTGATGATACATTTTGCACTGTTCATATATATGCACATAAATGACTATAGTTTTTATTATGTGAAAATTCCCGATTTTTAATTTGTAATAAATTAGTCTCGAATCAAATAAATCTAAAAAATAATCGATTTGTTTAAAAAATTTTTAATAAAATTAATTTGATCATTAAAAAACGTAGTTTTAAAATTTTAGTTTAAATCTCGATTTGGGTATGTAAATATCATATGATATACGATATATTTTCATACACTAATTTTTAATTATTCGAGTATTTTATAATATAATATTAATTTTCTAATAAAATTTATATTATTTACTACCTTTTTTTTACCTACGTGCATATTTAATTATTATGTAAATATTTTATTAAATAATAGATTTATTTTTATAGAATATTTCTTATGTATATTACAGTATGATTAAACTTAATTCATTATTTGTTTATACATATTAGTTGTATAAACAAATATTTGTATAGAAATACTAACTATTTCTGTTAAAAATTAATATAAAATATTATATACATTATGAAATAAATTTAAAAAGTATGCATAATATTCATAAATGAATATAATGTATGCTACTAATGAACTGATATAAACAATATACATAAACAGAGGTATCAAATCTATTTATAAATAATAACGATTTATTTCGTTGAATTTTAGTCAGCGTTTGTAGATAAATTTAATATCTATTTTCTCTTTTTAATACATATATTTAAAAATTGTTTAACTAATTTTTTATATACTAAGTTCTAGCGGTAATAATAAATGCAAGAATTATATTTGGGATCTGATAATATTGTCCATAAAAACTTTTATCGATTTTTCTAAAAATAATCGCGATTAATTTATGGATAATTTATTAACAAAAGTTGATTGAAGCGTTTGAAAAATGATTTAATTGGTTATAATTAAATCATTCTATATAATCTAAATGGAAGAATGAATGAATTTAAATATTCCAGTAAATATATTTTTTCGATTTTGTACGACCTAAAAATAAAGAGCATTTTCAATTTTATATAATAAAATCTGAGTCTAAAATAATTATATTATTTATGTTTGGTCACATGAATGAAAAAATAAATATTTGCATAAATTTATTTGCTTAATTTTATTTGCTTAAATAAATTAAATTAATTTTATTTTCTTAAATCAATGCATTTAGTATTTATAATATATTATATATTGTTTTACATATATTAGATTATATTTTTCATGTCTCAAATACAGTTATTCCTGTCAGTCATGATTAAATTAACATCTTTATTACAAACAATATTGCTTGGTTTTTACGAAAAATGTCTTGTGTTCAAATATATATCTTAAAGATATAAAAAGAATAAAAATTTTCATATATAATTTTGTTTTTCAAAATTCATGAAAAATCAAATCACGAATATTGCCTAAGATATTCATTTCAATTTTTTGAACGATACGCATCGTTCTAGCATTGCACATCATAATTCATGGATGAACACGATTGCATTTTAAGTAAAATTAAATTTAATCTTACTGTAATTTTATTTTAAAAAATAAGCGTAGTAGAATAAATGTTTCTTCCATGCATTTTTTTTTTGCATAAAAAGTTACAAAAATTTTTGATAAAGTCTAAAATTTGTGCTCTTGTAATATTATAATCGGTTACCATATACTTTCCATTTATGAGAACGTGGGTGGGACGTCTTTTTAAATATTGTTCTCAGGCTTGTGATTTCACCTTCCTAAGTACGTTATTGAAAAACTGTATCCTTTAAGTGTTCTTTTCAGAATAAAAAACAGAATAAAATAGCCAATTCCCACGCGTGAAAAAATGATTGTTATTTCACGAGACTATTCACTTTTGGATAGAATTGTATGTTATATTATATATATATATATATATTATACGTTCTTGACAATTTCCAAGTTTCTATCACAGTTTCGTTTATCGAAGTGCCTATACTTAATGGTAATTTTGTCTTATTGATTCTCTCGTGAGCATTTGCATCATTATATTATTAAGATACTGAAATTATTTATTATTTTTTTTTAATGGATCATTTAAGATAATTATATTGAAATATAAAAATTAAAAATCTTAGCATAAGATTTCTCTACATAAAAATTCATTTTATTCTTAACTACTAAAAACTTTTACGAAAAAATATTATTTTTTAATATAATTCTTCAAGAATGAATATTAAAAGTAAAATATAATTTTACAACGATTTTATAAAGTCAAGATTTATTTATATTAAATTATTAAAATATTACTAATAATATTATTTGAATATAAATACATTTAATTAACTTTTGTAATCATAATTTTAAAAATCCCTTCTTTTATAATTAGTCTTATGACTTATGCTATAGTCATATTTATGCGAGTTAAGAATTTACGAATTGATCTAAATAAATAATTTTCAAAATTTCTATTATGACTTGAAATTTATATATAATTAAATTTACACAAATTTTCATATATTGGTAAATTATATATTTAAATATTATAGTGAACTTTGAATAAAATCTATACTAGCATATAGTTTAATTTTATAGATTAGTAGATAAATATTTATACATACAATTTTTATTTATTTGAAAGTTAATGTTTTGTATACTACTTTTTGTCTAAAAAATATTTTATTAATTTATAACTAAGCTGTTGAATGTATAAAACATAAAACATTATTCACAATAAACTGAGATTTATCTTATTTATACGCTTCGAAATATATATAAAATTTATAAAAATGTTTACATTATATAAAATAATTATATTAAACAATAAGTCTATATTAATTAATAATATTAATTAATAAAGTGATTGCTGTTTTATTTCTGTATTATCTAGAAATATTATAAAGATTTATCACAGATACAAGTTCAAAATTAAAAAAAAATTTACTTTCTTATTCGTAATAATAATTTTTGATTCTTTGTTATTATATAGATAAAAAATTTAAGTTATTAAAACTATAAATTGCTTTTAATAATTCCTCGTTATCATTAATGCATGCGTATTTAGTATTAGTAATTCTTTGCGATAGTAATAATTTATAGAATTAAATTATTGAATTTATTAACAATTTTCATAGTAATACAAGATGATTTTAATATATTTTTATAATAATATACTATTATTAGTAACAAAGTAATAAGAATTTATAATTTAAAATTGTTTTTGAAATATATTATAAAATTTATATTAAAATGAACTTTACAATAGATCTTATTTATTAAAAATTAATGATGAAACTTGATTTTTTTTATTTCACTTATTTTAAAATTATTTAAATTTTAGAAATACATAAACTAAATTAAAATGCTAGCCAATGAATATTATTTGACATCTTTTATTAAAAGACGTTTTTTTTCATACTTATGAAGCAAAAACAATTTAAATACGTATTAAAATAATATCATTCAATTTAAGTCGGTCAGCTTTTTTAAATACAATTGTAACTTTTTACTTAAAAATTATTTATTTATTTTACTTCTTACATAATAGAATTTTAAATATATATGGAATCATATATATAGATTCTCTTTGAAATAACTATAATCACTGAAGTTATTTAATAATATTAACTACATAGCAATGGAAACATTTAACTTGAAATTATTTAAAATAAAAAAATTTTAAATAAAATATTGTAAATAAAATCACATAATTCTGGTTAAGCTATCCAAAAAAATCGAATGCAGGAAATTCATTAATCAATATTGTATTAACATATTCAATTTATTTTCATTTAAATTATATATTGATACTAGTGTCTATAATGATTGCAAATTGTCATGTTGCAAAATTTTATTTTTTAATTGCTTAGTACTCAATATTATTAAGTAGTACTATATTTTGATTAATTTATATCATAATGAACATAATATACTAAGAATACAAAAAATGATATATATTATTTTATACTTAGTCTTTTTACAGAGTCTAAATTGTTTATAATTTCAAATAATTTTTAGAAAATTTCCAATTATATTCTAATTCTAAAGTAATTAAATAGCTAATAAAGATTATTGCATTGTTTATAAATATATAAATGGAAATAATATGCTTAACTAATTATACATCAACACATAGTTTCATACTTAGATTATTTTTCATCTTGCTTAATCCATATAAATTCTATTTTATAAGAAGTAGCGTATAAAAATTACTTTCTATTCTGTAGAATTGTGTTTTTGAATAATGCACTAAATATCAATATTTTTAAAAACTAGTATCGATTAATCAATAATATATTATTTTATATCTTTATTAAACTATTTCGTAATATTTTTATGTAAATAATAAAAAAATTCCAGGTTTTAATTAAGATTTCTTGATTTAAAAGTACGAAACAGAATAAATTATTGTATATAAATTAATAGCACTTTAGATATTAAAAACAATATTAAAATGTTTTTTAATTTATAAAATATCATATCTGTATTTATAATATTTATAATAAATAAGAATAAAATTATAATTGTATTTAAAATTATTAATATTTATATAAATATAGTTACACAGATATCATGAAAGTGTTTATATTCATACTGTAAAGTATATAATATCCTATTAAGATATAGAACACTAAAAATAACCTTTATATTAAAATATTAAAAATATTTTTAGTATTTTAATAAATATATTATATTATGTAATTTTCAATATGCTAAAAATAATTTTTGAATAAATTTCTTAATTCGCTTATAAAATAATATAACTCTCTTATTGTTGTTTCCATTTATTTAATTTTCGGTTACATATTATATAAAAATTATCATTAAAATTACTTGCTGAAAATCATTTAAGAAAATATATATAGATATAAGAAGGACAAAATATTACTTTAAATACTGTAAATTGAACTCACTCGTTGTTTTTGTATATATTAATAGTGAGTACATTAAATTGCTAGATTTAAATAGTGGTGGAATAACATTATTAAATACCCTGTATAATTATTGAACTTTTTGTTGCAACAAGTGATTGGATCATATTATCATTACTTAGGTTAATATTAGAGGAATATATATAACAGGCAGTGTAAAAGAAATTGTAAAAATATACAAATATCAAATACTATAAAATCAAGAAGCTTAAAAATGCATAGAATAAGGGAGGTATCTAAATAATTTCGGATAATAAATAAAAAAAATACAAAAATTTCTATGGTCTTAAATGTCAAAAGCAAAAGTATAATTTTCCGGGCAATTCGTTAATACGTATGACAATGCTTATCTATCTAACCCTATCCTTTAGAGCTCTGAAACCAATCATGGATCATCGGCTTCAAGTGCGGATGAAATCATAAAGGAAAACGAATGCACACGTCCAACGTTACTTTCATGTACCAAGGCCATGCACGTACGCCGAGACTGAGTGGCACTTTGCGCTTAAATGGTACACGTGTGTGTGCGTACTTGTAGTGTCCGTCCGTATAGAATCTCGGTACGGCGCGCGACGGTAATAGAGCTTTGAAAATCGAACTGAAAGTTGAAAAAGGTGGGGCGACGAAATTAATATTAATTATCCTTCTGTTTTTTTTCAATTTTATTTGCGTATTGATATTTCATTCAATAAATTTAATTAGTCATTATGTGATTCAAAGACTTAGACTTAAAGCGCTTACCCATAAGGTGTATTACACTTAGAGATTGTTTACAAGTGAATTACGAAAAATTTAATTCTTAGAAATTGGGTTAGTCATCTTATACAGAAGTTCTTAGTTTAATTTGTTTACGTAATTAGAGTTTAATAAGTGTTATTTTAATTTTACTATTTCCTTTATTTCTAAAAAGAATCAAAGAAAACATCCTGATAAATTTGAGAAATTAAGATTTTAATCAAAAATAAATAAATTTTTTAAACAATCTTTTTTTATTGAAATCTAAGATTTAAATTTGAGAAATTTTATACAAAAAATAATTTATGGATAAGCCATGGTATTCGTATAATTTAGTTATTATATGTTATTTATAACGTGAATATGTTAAATTTAATTTTCACAAGCGATTGTTTTCATATTATAGATCGCAAAATAAATTTTATACAATATCATAAGTCCTTCGAATATAGAAAGTAAAGTATGCAATTTTGTTGATATTTCGAACAAAAAATTTATTTTTTTGAATGAAAGTCTATAATTATATATCCGAATAAATAATATCAAGTTTTTTAAATTTGTATACTCCATCTTTTAAAATATTGAGCAAAGAATATAAAATAGTGTAAATTGCTTTTATTCTAAATCTTTTGTTATTTTTTAAATACTGCAAAGAAGTTTATAAATGTTCGTTTAAATACTTTGCGATTATTATTTTAAATAATATGTTTATGAATTAATGATTTCTACATTATTAATAGTGTCAATAAAAATCATCTTCCTCTTTTTCCTTTGTTATTATTGTTTCCTTCTGCTGTAAATTTATAATTAGTATTATATTACTTGGAATCATATGGATAAATATAAAATATTAAAATCACAATAGAAATGTCCGAATTCAGAATATTATATGAAAAAAAATTTCAAAAATTTTCTTAAATTATAGTTTTTCAAATTTAAATATTTGAATTTTTAATATTTCAATGACTATTTTGAATATTTTAAATAATTATATTTTCAATTTTATAAATTTTCTTGTTTGAAATTGTTAGTCATGAATAATAAAAAATTTGAATTTTTTAATAATTCTTCTGTAGTGAATTTTAAATGTCAATTATTGAACTAAATAAAAAAGACAATTTAAATAATTATTTATATACTAAATATGATACAAAAAAGAAAACTTAATTAAAAAGCTTTATGTTTTTTTCAATCTTAGAGAGGTCCAATTTAGTTATTTTGAATATTTTGAAATATTAGTCGACTTAATAAAGCAATCAATTTTTTCCTATTTTTTTTTTCTTTTGTTCCTATTATCTTTATTTATATATATTAAGAATTAATAAAATATAATTTTGTTTCAATATTCACTGCCTATGTTCGTTTAAAGTGTTTATTTTATTAAGATTAGCTAATTATTTTGGTTTTTTCTATGTTTTGAGTTTTATAAATAATATTTCAAGAAATTTTCTATTTTTACTATTATTTTTAACAATGAAATATTAAGATATTAATTAAGGTATTAAAAGATTGCTTAAAAATTTGCTAAATTGCACAATTTTTTAAATTTTCTTGACTTTAAGTGACATGTTTATTTTTTTATTTATTGTATATTTTTCGGTCATTACTGTAAAATTAAAAGATTTGAAAATATATAAATATATTAAAAATTTGATCAATAGATACAATTAAAAGTGTAAATTAATATTAAATAAATTATGGTTTGAACAATAGAGTAACTTTTTTAATATTAAGAATATTTTTATGTATCAATTTGTACATTGATAAAATATTTTTTATGTAAGCAATAATATGTCCTTAAGTTGCTTATTTATTATATGTTGTAAAATTATCTATATAATCAAATAATTTAAATCATTTTTATTTACTTATTAATAAATAAAGTGTATTATATATTATATTTAAATATATATATATATATAATTTTTAAAATAACTTTTCGTGACATCATTATAGAATTTCAAATTACAATTATTAACGTATGTTGATACCTTAATTTGAATTTTTTTCATCTATTTTTGCTTCGATTTTGAAATATATTTTGGTAATTGTAGATATATTTTGCTTTTTATTAATATGAATTAACTATCCAGAAATTAAAGATAATCATTCATCCTTAATGACAGTGAATTATAAATTAATAGAGTATTATGATATCATGTTTAATTATATTTAGCTTTATTTCAAAAATTTTTGTAATAAAGTTTATGTAATTAAATAATATAGATAATGATAGATTACCTTTGTTATTCTAAATATTTTTAAATATTGATAAAATTAATTTAAAATGATAAAAATTAAAAAAATTCTTTATCATATAAATTGAAAACAATCTATTCCTATTTTAATTACAGATAATGAGCAAAATTTATTCATTATCGTTTTTTATAAACTACATTTTGCTTAAGTTTGTAATTTATGCTCTAATTTTGTCATGACGTGAAAGCAACGATGCATATGGTATTGTGACGTCAGAGTATAGTTTTATTTTTTACCGGATTTCTCGGCTAGGGTTTATGCTATTACAAACATTAAACATCTGATTATGATTTCTCTGTTATGTATTCACATTTGTTATAATGCTAATGAAAATGTATATCAATATCGATTTTATGCAAGTTTTACGAGTAATTTAGAGTTTATTATAACGCAAATTAAATTTTTATGATGTAGTTACTTGAGTTTATTTAAAATTATAGTTTAAAAATTTATATCTATGGAATTATATAAGATACGTTTTGAGATAGTTAATGTTATATTATTATTATATAATATTATATTATATTATATTATATTATATTATATTATATTATTATTATATTATATTATATTATATTATATTATATTATATTATATTATATTATATTATATTATATTATATTATATTATATTATATTATATTATATTATATTATATTATATTATATTATATTATATTATATTATATTATATTATATTATATTACATTATATATTATATTATATTACATTATATATTATATTATATTTTATATTTAAATAAGAAAATTTATAATTTAAGTCATAGAAATGTTATATTTGCTTATACAGAGTCAAAAAATTTAGCATATCACAATGTAATTATATTTATAATTGAAAAATATTCTGATATTGGAAATTAATACAAAATATATCTTTGATGCAACTTTTAAAATATGAATAAAATATAAAGAGGCTAATGATTTATACTAAAAACAAATTATCTAATACTAATCTGTAATTATTATGATTATGGGTTACTTAATATAAAATTGAAGCCTATATTACATAAAATTATTATTTTTATTAAAATTATTTAATATTAGTATGGAATTTTTATGTTTAGTATTAAAAAAAGATATCTTCATCATCATAATTCAAAAACTAATAAATGACATATAATAGTATCGATAGCATGAAAAATAATCAAAGAAAAGAATCTGATGTCTGATATTCATTTAATTTTTATTGCACTTATTTCATTTGATTACCCGTAGTGTACTGTGAAACTATTGTCTGTTCGTAATCTTGAAGTATTTAGACTTTTTATTGCTGTTTATCACAACGGTTTTACAGTAGTTTTTAATAGAATTATAATTTAGAATTATAATTTAGAATTATAATGTAGAAAGAAAGAAGGAAAGAGAAGAAGAAAGAGGGAGAAAAATTAATAGATTAGAACAGCTTTTTTAAATTCCATGCAAACTGCTCAGGTTTCTCGAGCTTTTTACGAGATATCGCGATATTGATTCGAGTCGAATGCTAATGTCCTTACAATAAGTTACACAATAGACACGTGATAATTAGTTCCTCGATGCAAATCAATCGATTAAAAAAGCCTTGAACGCCTCGATGTTTCAGAGACACGCGGGGGCTCAATTATGGTAATTATTGTATAACAAAGTCGACCAATCGTATTTGCACTATTCGTGATACTCTCTTTTTCGATTGCCTACGTTTCGAATGCACCTGAGCTTGAAAATTACATTACTGCGCTCACTTACTAGATACCGTTGCAAATGATTTTCCTCTTCTTATTTTTTTAATGCAGTAAAGCGCAACGAGTCTCTTTAGCAAACACTGATAAATTAAATATCTATTAATCTAGGAAAAATAATATTTAATCTTTGGAGAATGTAATATTTTTAACAAGCGCTTGATCGCTCAAGCATATAACTTTTAAGATTTTTTAAACATGAAATTAAAACACTCTTAGAGATGAATGTTATGAAATATTAAGAATATAATTTTTTTCTAAAATTATTATATAAAAAATCTGTTTTTGATTTTATTCATTATGATAAATGAAAATTATGCTTCGATAAGATATATGTATTTAGTATCAGAAACTTATTATATAAAATTTTATGTTTTTCTTTTCTAAAAAATTTTTTACCCGTTCTTATTAGAATTTAATAATAAAATAATTGAATTATTGATAATTACATGAACATTTATTATCAACATCTTTTCATTATTTGTTATTGTTATTTTACGCCGTGAACGAAATTTTTAAAGTTTAGAATTACTCCATCTGAAAAAGAAACTCTAGAACTAACTTTATTCTATTAGTATTGTTATATAATCTTTGAACTATGCTCAGTTTTTTAAATAGTTTTTGAATAATTTGGCATAGTTTATCATCTTATTTTATTTCAATTACCCTTTTTTATATTAAATTTATACTTTTAGAATGTTTTTTTAATAATACATTTGAACAATTTTTTTCATATATTTAAATAATTTTATAATAAAATAAATTTTAATATTATAATTAAAATTTTTATAACATATATATATATATAAATTATATATTGTACATTGGTGATGCTCTTAACTAGTTAGATATTTTAATTTCACAAATCTCAAACATGATTTACGATAACAAAAAGGAATTTGTTCACTTTTATAATCAGCGTTTCTATTATTGTTAAATAAGTTACGATAGAAAAACTTAAGATTTATACCAATATATTTAAGAAACAACTTTTATACTTGATCTTGTAATATCGACTGTACAAAAAGAGCTCGTTCATATTGTATGTTCCTGAAGCATTGATCCTTAATTTTTCATTTTTTAAATTAAATATGTAATATATATTTGTATAATATTTTTAAAATATATGCATATTAAGAATCAACAATTAATTATCGAAAAGTTTATCAAAATAAAGAATCATATTCTAAGTATTATTTTATCCGAGAAGAAGCCTAATAAAATTTCGAAGGATTATCATCGCGATAATGAGAAGTCAATTTTTATTCATTATCATAATTTATAGGTAAGAATAATGAGTTATTTTGTATGATTTTGTAAAAAAATTTTGTCATTTTATGTAGGAAATTTATTCGAAATATTTGGTTAAATGGATTGAAAATGATCTGTTCGGATTGATATAAGACTCAGCGTATAAACAAATCAACTTAAAAGTACAAGTATACACATGCAATTACAATTAAATCGCGTGATACAAAAGTGCGATACAACTGGACGAATCCATGCGAAAAGTGAATGGAATCACGCAGCTGGACCGGGCATTAATTACAGAAGTGTAAGTGGGTATGCGTGTGCACTCACGCGGATAATAATCGCACGCGTGTAAAGACCTTGCAAACGCGTCGAGCGCCGCGTCAACTGCGTGGTAAAAGGTTTTACGTTCTCATGTATCGTAGAAAATGTTATATGTCAAAAGAGCTTTTATCATATACTTAAATTTGTAACAAGTGATACTCTAACTTGTAAACATTAGAGTGGCGCAACATTTAACAATGACTTTCAGAAATTCACCACTGATCAATGTTTCCAAATGTGAAACTTTATTTAATTATATTATCTTGGACATAACGTATAAAGTAACTTTTATTTAACGCTTTCATTTACATTTTTTCATAATTAATTTATTACAACTAGAATTTTTTAAATAATTGATTCAAAGCTATATCTTCGGTTAATTTTTTTAAATTAACACACTATATTATAACAGAATGTGGATTTATCTATTTATAAATAAACATCAGTCTTAAGTAAGTAGATTTTTCTATATATAATTTATACAATGTTTTTATTTTATATATTTATTATTTAAACTTATGGATATTTAACAATAATTAATATTAATTAGCTATTATAATAAAAAATAGGTTCGGTACATTTTTGATATGTATAGAGTATGTTTTTTTATTTTATTTTGCAATTTAAAAATATAAAAATAATTTTATCATTTAAATGGTTTTATAAACATTAATATGTATAGATTAATTTGTAAAACTTTAAGAATTTTTATTAGTAAATCTATTAATATAGCAATATATTTAAGAAATAAATGATCTTTATATTATTATATTTGATATATATTTATATATGTATTAATTAAAAAAATATAATATAGTACTTTCAAACAATTGTTTAAATAAGTTATTCGTATAAGAATATGAATAAATGTATATATGTTCATAATAATATGTAATATTAATATTATAAAAAAAATATTCATAATAATATGTAATATTAATATTATAAAAGAAATATTGATAATAATATGTAATAATAATATTGTCGATTTAAATAAATTACTTTTAGTTGTTGCATGTTATTAATCTTCAGATTAATTTTTATTCAATTTAAGAAAAAAAAAGATAAAATGTATTTAAAAATAAAATATACATATAAAATATTTTATGTACTAGAAAATTACCATTATAGAAATAGTAAAACATAATAATATATAAAAATAATCCAAGTAACACCGAATGTATATAAAATATACATCCATCATATTAATAAACTGAATTATTCAAAATCTATTGATCGAATGTATTTGCTTGTTTTAAATCAATCCTCTTCTAACGATAGTTATAACGATGATGGAGTGGTCTTCGTGTCAGTAGCACTAATCAATTGTGTATTCAGTCAATCATATTGGAATATCAGCCGATTACTCTCCTACAAGTAAATATATTTTATATCGTATTACACTAATCATAGGATAACTGTTTTTTAATCCTGTTTCAATTTTTTAAATGATCATTTTAATAGAATAATTTGAACTATATAAAAATTAAAAATGGATCAGAAATTCATAAAAAAATAAAATTTAATAAAATTTCAATAGAACAAGGATAACAAGAAATTTATGTAAAAATTTTTTTATATAAACATGTAAATAAATATTAAAATATTTATCCATAATATGTTTTCTAATTAAGAAATTAAAATTCTTATTGCTAATTCTACACAATTTAAAAATTATATGTACTTTATATAAATTAATTAATAGAAAAGTATATACATGGGTTTTGAAATGATATAAATCGTTATAAATTACTGCAGAAGTAATAAAGCAAAATGAATTTTGAATTTATATTTGGCTTTCAAAAATTTTAAATAAAAATGATTACGTGAAAATAAGTTCTCGGTAATTTTATCCGACATGTATTATACGTGAATTATTTTTCATGATTAATTTTGTAGCTTTTTTATGAAATTAATCAATATAATAATTTTGAAATGTTACAATAATTAATTTATTTAAATTCATTTAATCTATTCAAAACAAAATATAAAATATACAAATTCTAAAATTCATAAACAAATATCCTCATAAATTTAAGATTTTAGTTGTATGAGATAATTGAAAAATTATTATTATTATTTTTTTTATTTTAATGTCAAAATTCGAATTCATTTGTTTTTGTAAAATTCATATGCATAATATATGTTGGTGAAAATACTTCAAAATTTAAATAAAAGTTGTTTTATAGTTTTAAGACTATTAGTTTACTGTGATAAAAAAGTATCTAATTGTTTATAAATATGTTACTGATGTACCTTGACCGTTTAACTAAATATAACAATAATTATTGAATAATTATAGATATAATGCAAAAAGAAGATAATCGCTCAATCGCATAGAAACAGTAAAAAATAAACAAACAATGAAATCAAAGCAGAGCCGTCGTTATGCTTGATTAAACAAGTCCGATAATGATTTCGGTTTTCACGCGCAAGAATGAAATAATTTTATCGAGATATTCTGGATGTATTAACTCTCGTGTCACTCACGCATATGTCCATCACGTCACACAGACAATAAAGCTTTCTCTCTCGCTCTCTCCGTCTCTCTCTCTCGCTCTCTCTCTCTCTCTTTCTCTCTCACTCGGTCACACTACTCGTGACAATATGGGTCAGTGTCGATATGCTCGAATGCTTCCGTCATTCGATGTTTTCCCCATGTATATATCTTCGCACATCTTACCATCATTGACAGGGAGAGTATCGATGAAGAAGTTATTTCTTGTCTAATAGCGATACAAAATACTTTCTGAAAAAATTTGATTTGATAGTGATGGGTTTACTTATGAGTATTGTCCTTTCTCCGTGTGATATCCACATATTTATAAAATACCTACGAATTAAGTTTGCATTATAATACGAATTATTTTATAGTTTTAAATAAATTAAATATTATTTAAGTATATTCGAAAACATGATACGGTTTATGACTTTTATCGAAAGTATTATGTTCTTCCTTACGTATATTTAGTAATATAAAGGTTTATTTTTGAAAGTTCCCGAAGTAATAATACAAATAAAAAATAATTTAAGTTTGTTTTATCATAGATAATTACAATAAAAATATGTATTTATGATATTTACTATGGATTATATATATACAGAAAATGTGAAAAATGATAGTATAACAAGTAATATTTATTTGAATAATATAAATTTAGAGTATTTATATTTATAAATTCAGAGACTTTATATACATTTATACATTTATACATTTATACATTTATACATTTATACAATTATGCATTTATACATCTGAATACATACATGCATATACATACATACATACATACATATTTATATTCTATTTAAGAAATTTAATAGTTTAGAAGCTTTATATTCAAACATCAACATTGCAAAACATCAAATGTTGAACTCTTTTCATATAAATTATTTTATAGATATGTAATAATTTCATTTTTATAAATTTTTGTATTTTTGATATAAATTATGTATCAAACAAGTCAAATTAAGGTTATATTATGAAGACCTTGTTTTACGTTTCTTTAGTATTATCGCCCTGGCAAATACAAAGTCAAATTTCTACAATCACCTTAAGCTACTTATATCAATATTCTGAATTAAGCTTGACATAAAAAAACGAAACTATATCTTATAAAAACAAACAATGTGCAAATTTAATGACAATCCATAAAAATTTATTTTATTAGCGATTGTCAAAGAAAATACTGTATTAATTAGAATAATATCATTAAAGTACGCAGAATTTACTCGTGATACTTTAATTACAAATATGGAAAATTGACCTTTGATAGTAAATTTTATTCTTCCTCTGTTTTGCCTTCAAACAAACGGATAATTCAGAATTATTTTACCAACGATTAAAAGTGTTAGTATGTCTTAATTTAAGCTAATAATCAATAGTCAATATATACTTGTATATATTTACATCGAGTAACGGAAGAAAGAAACTTATCTACATTAGTTTTCGCTCTAGCAACGTTGACCCTGGCATCCTAAAACCATTATTCAACGTTTTTCTAAGATACTTCTATAGATTGATTATTTTTACGCGGCTTTGAGAACTAAATTTGTTCAGGTAGATCCAACAGCTATGTAATTACATAATTAATGTGTGTAATTTGCAGGTGCGACCGATCAATGTATCAAATGTAGTCTTGAGTCGATAATTTTTTCCACGTATTTAACTGTGTGAAAAATGCTGTCATCAACTGTCTTTTTCAATTATTCTGTTTGAACTTTCCTGGCGAGGAAGCATTTCATCATTAGGAATATTATAGATAATAAAAAAATATGACATTTATTAATATTTATTACATCTATCAATACTTTATCTCTGAATTGTATGTATCTAATTAGAAAAAATTCTTTCAATTAATACATTAAAATAATTCATATAATTAGTTAATAATATTAAAAATTTATGAAAAAAAAAATTTATGAAAAAAGTTCAATACATATATTTTTTTAATGATCACATATTTTAATCGTGTTCTTTTTTCTATCCATATTTTTACTTAATAGAAATTATGAATAATATTTTACATAAATATATTAATAGAATAAATGTAATACTTTCACTTATATTTATATATGAATAATTTTTTATTTAACAGCGAAAAGAATTATTATTTAATTATGATAATATATTTTATTGATATTTAATAATATTATAATGCTTCCAAGCAATACATTATAAATTTCAAAAGGTGATATATAATTCTGAAGTATTACATTTTTTAAGATATTTGCATTTTTTGTAATAATTATAGCGTAAATTTTCATTAATAATAAGAATATCATAATGTATTTGTTATTATTTTTAAATCTTAATTACATTATATATTTAACATTCATTATACTAATAAAAAGAAATCATGTAATCAATCTATGTAAAGAATTATAAAGAATGATAAATATATAAAGAAAATCTACTTAAATATATAATGTAATTTCAAAAGAATAATAGAAAAAATAATAAATTTTAAATATTTCAATTATTAAAAAAATTTTGTTAGTTTGAAATATAATTTTTTTAATTCGAAATACATGTATATATATTATAGTAAATTACCTTAAAAGGCGTAAAAATTATTTGCAGTTTTATAAATATTAATAGTTCATAGAATAGGAATTATTTATAATAAAGTAATTTCGTAATTAAAAATATTTTTATTGATTATAATTTCAAAATTGTATTTATATAACTAGTGAAATACAAAATGTAAATATTGTGTATAATAATTAGATTTTTAATAATTATTTTTATCGAAATTCATTTCATTGATTAGTAATTAAATAATAGTTATTATAATTAGTTTTACAATACCTTAAAGTTCAAATATTTTCTACCGATTTTAATTGAATCTATTATTTAATCGTTTTTATAATGTGAATTAAAAAAATATTTTTTTTATGTTTTTTAAAATAATTCATTTATATAAACTCGCGATATAAGTAAGTAAAGAATTTTATAAATAATCTGTGTTTATCTTACATAAAATAAATAATTATTTATTTATTATGAAATTTATCTAACACGTGAATTATTTAATTAATTTTTACTTTAGAAGCGTTTCTACATTGCATGTGTAATTATTCAGTTTCAATACTATTAATAATAATACTTTTTATAATATTGATATTTATACGCATAATTATCTGTTATTAAATTAAGTATGCGATAGCAAGTTTTAAACAATACCAGCTAATTTGTAAAAAAACTAATATAATTTTTTTTCAAGATCTTTAAACTATATTGTGATTAAACTATGATTTTTTGTTAATAAGTTTATGCAAATGTATATTAAGAACATCTCATCATCTAAAATAATTTTAATCAAATTCTACATAGTAAAAAGAATTTATATGAATAGAAAAATAATAAAATATTGTGAAGTAAATAAATTGTTCTGTTGCTCAATATCGTTTATACTGTAATATTCACAATTAGAATTTTAATTACTAATTTTGCTTAGAAAAACATTTTAATTTATTAAAATTATTATAGTTTTAATATTTGGTCGTATTGATTGAATATATTATTCATTGTTTTGATACGATCGTAATGTATTAACGATATTTATTGAATGAAAAGGAATCAATGATTTGTACGCAAGACATAAAATAGCCTTCTATCGCGTGAATTAGGACAGCGCTCGTGATCCATATTTCTTAATGTAATACCGTACAATACATTGGATAAATTCACAGCTTTATAACATTTAATTACTAATTAGTCAATTACGATTCGTGTTCATTCTCGCGCAACTAGAAAATGAATACGGGAAGTAAGTCTTTCTTGGAATAGAGCAAATGTGATGCGTGGATCATCGTCCTTCGGTTTACATGTACAACACAACAAGTAAAAACATAGAAAGTCAGAGAGAGAAGAGGGAAGAGAGAAAGAGAGATTCAGCAACCAAGACATTTTCTCATAAACTTAAATTATGTATACATGTACCTAGTATTCGCTTTTATTATTAATTTATATACGACTTAATAATAGAAAAGTTAATTTCATATAATTCAGTTTATATTTATAATTACGATTCATAAATGATATTTTTTGTTATTAATTCAGATTAAGATTACTGTATATTTATTGAAAGTTTTTAATTAATTGCAATTGAATAATTAATTATTGATTAATCCATCAAATTTCTCGACAGCCTATGAGCTTACCGTATACTTTCTAACAAAGAAAAGTTAATTGTAATTTATTAATTCATACATAAATAATTGCGATTTCTGTTAATGTACTTTACTTTAAGTAATAGATTATTTTATTTATAGAATAATCATAACTGATAATACAATATTTGTTTTAATTTATTTTTCATGTGTAAATGATGTTACTTTATTAGTTATACTTTATATATTATTTCATTTGAAACATCTTATTTTGTTTTTATTAATGTTAATATCAAATTTTTAAGGATCAATAATTATCGAAGGTTATTGCTAGAATTAAAAATATATTTTCTTTATAATTTACAAAGTATTTACAGTAAATTTGTTACAATTTTCAAATCTGCCTATGTATAACAACTTATATATTATGAATTTATATTTAAGGAATAGAAAGAGTATTTTTTTAATACTCATTTTATCAAAAATTTATCGACAGACTTTAGGAATATTTTGCTATATATGCACGATATTTTGTATCATAATTCAATATATACATGAAATACTTGTTAAACAAGAAAGTATAAAATTGAATAGAAAATATATCTAATATACTCTTTTATTAATTGAATAGATTGTTATATTCCATAAGTAAAAGTAATAATAATAATAATAATAATTAAAATTTTATAATAAATAGAAAAAATAACTTATTTTATTACAGTAAATATAATTTCAAATTTGATTCTGTCGCTATTTAAATTATAGGACGAAAGAATAAAAATTTTAGTTACATTCAAGTGTTTGCACACTTTTTAGTTTATAATTTTTTAAAATCATTGCTTCGTTTATTTAAAAATATGTATTTAAAGTATAACCATTTTTCATTTTCAATACTTATGAAGATTTAAATTAAATAAAGAAAATACTGCAGGCAAATATAATATTTTTCTAAATAAAAATAATATTATTTAACAAATTCAGATTAATAGAAGAAAGAATGATATCAAAAAGATTTAATAATGACTGTCGTTTTTCTTATAAAATACGATTTAGATGGTATACAATTTTTTTAAGTTTTGATTTTAATATGAATTATATAACGTGACATTAGTCTTTAGCTAAACAATTTGGAAATTCTGGACGTAATACAGATTTCGTGACAAAGTATTAAGCTGAATATTCCTTAATTTCTTAATATTTATTACATATTTTGTTACTGATTCATACTATGCAAATTTTCGTTTAATTAAAAAATTTATCATCACAAAGTCTAAATATATATATACATCTATGTATGAATCATTCATATAAATCTCATAATATGAACTATATTTCTTATTTTTATAAGTAGTAATAAAATTTATGATTTATAATAATGAAGTTTTTTAAAGAATATAATATATCATAAATTTACTATTAAATTTTTAGTTTTCATAAATATTTTCTTAAACATATTTTAAACATATTTAAAATATTTTTAACAATATGCTTTTATTAAATATAAAATACTTACTGGACTATATTCTAGAGAATATATAAAAAAATTTTATGGTAAACTACTTTTACTTGTTTAGAATTTTTTAATCAATTTACAGATAATATTTTAATAAAAAACTATAAAAATTATATCGAATATATTTTTGTTCAAAAAACTGTTTATCTTGCAACTGTATCTGTATATAATTATAAAATACTGCAGTGACTTTATATTTGGTACAGCACTACATAATAATTAAATTTTTAATCTGAGACGACGTGGAAATGAATACCAAGATTAAGTTTTTAAGTGTATCCAAGAATAAAACAATATACTATATTTGTATTTTTCTTGTAATATTTTTATGTGCTTGCATTTAATATTAATTGGATTTAAGATTAATTTCATGTATTTGTAATTTTCTTGTAAGTTAATCTATGTAACATATATTAACCAATAATAAAGCATTCGGTTTTTATCGCATTGAAAAAATTTTATATCGAATTATATTTTATAGTAGATTTAATTATTTTATTAAAAATTTTATATTTTTTGTCTACATTATTTTTAATTTTTAATTTTTTAAAAAATTAAAGATATATATTAAAATATTTACATTAAATGAATAGTCTGAACTATTATTCATTTAAAAGTTATTTGCATAGTATTCGGCGTATTTAGTAACTTTTTATCATTTTCAAATATAAAAACGTAAGTATAATTATTGAAGTTATGCATGATAATTTTTTAAGAAACGTACTAATACGCATGAATATTTCGATTAGTATCAATAAAATCATTGAAATATTTACAATTTATTAATATAGAACATAATAAATTGAAAATTTATATAACTACATCGTGTTTTATTGAAAAACTTATATATTTAGATAATTATTACTATTTTATAAGATATATTTGTTTTAATTAAATTCACGCATGAAAAATATTTTGTATTTCAATTTTTTTTATTTCATCTAATCCAAGTAAAAATATTATAAATATTATAAATATTATATAATATATAGAAAATGTATATTTAAGCTCAAAGTTTCCTAGTACGTAAAATAAAATTATCAATTAATCTTTTGCTTTACATCGTAGTATCCGTTGAATATGTATTTTAAAGTTACAAAACATTTAATATTTTTACAAAGTAACACATCTTAACAAATATTAATTTGTTGAATACAGCGACGTTTTCTGGTCATCAAAACCGTTCGTGAATGATAAAGTTTAGGTGCTTTGTCCTCTGTCCAAACAGAGAAAGTGGGACAGGCACGCGATTCAGCATCTAAGAAAGTAGAAAGCGCTGAATGGAAGCTGACATATGTGTTTTTGCTAAGGAAATCTGACAATATAACCTAACAATAAAGGGGAAAGCGCTATGCCTAACTATTTCGTGGACAGCGGTGCATTGTTTGATTTCTAAAACCCCAATGTAGATGCAGAACAGCAGCGCGTCGAATTATCATGGTGCTGCTTTTACTGGGAAATGTCGGATCCGATTAGGAAAGCGCCACATCGGATTGGCAAGGTGTAGCTTCTTCCGAGAGGATACGGATACCTTCGAGTCGAAGAGATAAACGGAACGAAGATCTCCGCGGAGCTATGTAATCAACCGGTCATGCGAGACGACAGCAAGCGCCGATTATCTACATTGCGAACGAATCACCACTGCATCATAATTTCCACGATGTTAGATATAAAAAGAAATTCAATAGAGGATTGAAATCGATGATGTTCACCAAGCACATACTTTCACCATCGGACGTCGTCACCCGTCTTCAATTCTTTTGTAACTTTGATCCGTTTCGATCGAATCACCAATGTTGCTTCCACTGATGGTCAATGTAATGAGTACTGGAGGTTCAATAAGAATTTTTTGTTGAAAACTTTAGCTATCGTTGACCAGAGTGACGAGGAGTGATTGCAATATGTCTTTATCGTTATATCTTCCCACCATAATGTTCTTATATCAGAATCATTGTTCAATAATTTCATTAAATAGTCCATTACTTGATGTACGTATCAATACTGACATGGAAAGGTATCTATAACAGACATTTCTAATTACAAGAAGAATAGTATAATTAATTGAATTTTTTTCAAATAGCCAACAATATTTGTTACATATATTATTTTTAAGAGAGTTATTGTGTATCTGAAGAAAATTTTTGCTTAAAAATCCTATCAACGCCAGAAATTTTTTCTACTCATTAATATTAATCGTACCCTATCCATGCCTGCATTAGTTTATAAAAATTGATAATATCATCATAAGTTTGAGAAACTAATAACTCTTAATTTTGTATCCTTCTATACCATCAGTTCCTCCATATCTGTATAATCTAACGTGCTTCCATTTGTAATATCACATAATACACGTATTTAGATTTATTAGAAATATAAAAGATGGATGTAATGTTGCTGATTCTTTTCAAAATCGCTTATGATCCAGCAAAATAACCCTTCGACATCCATGACTTTTGCAATTCCAAAATCTTCTTCGAACGTACTTCTTTAATTGTAAAGTAAAAATAATAAATTTAATAAAAATTGATTTTAGAAACCTTTTATCTCTTATTTTTTTTACAGAAGAAAAGTTACTTCTTCGAGTCAAAAAGTATTTCGTTACTGTAATCCTTAAGGTTGAGAGCAGTAAGTTTCATTAAGGTTCAACATCCTATGAATACTTAGTAGTAGTTAAATAATAAATTTAACTTTAAAAAAAGCTTTAAAAATAATCAATACTTTAAAACATGCAACTAAAATTTTTGAAATTTTCAAATTTATTGGAAAAATAAAATATATATTCAAATGTTTCTTTATATTTATATTGATTATATAAGATTAATTTAAATATATATTGAATTTATTACGAGTATTAAAATTTTCTTTTGAACTTCAAATATTCCAATATTATTTTTGAATATTTTTTCTATTTGATTCTCGAAACAAATGTATTTATTTAATTATTTTGTGTTGTATACCTGTAACTTGGTGACTTCGATGCAAGAGTACAAATAATATATTTAAATCTTAAACGATGGGTTCGAAACAATAGTACTTTTAGCATCTAATCATTAATAAATTATATATTTATTATTTTCAATAAAAAATAGTGTTGGCCAATCTTAATTTATATATACATAATAAATAATAAACAAAATAACAATAAAATCACAATGCCAATATGAATTAATATCAGAGCATTTACTGTCAAAGATCATCATCAGTAAATCGAGAATTTTCACTAAATTATTAATAATCTTTTTAAAGTATCTATTCTTGAATTTTCTTCATAAATCAAATCCTAGGTAATAATATTTTATTTTCTGAAAACATTCCTAATTTAGAATTTACAGAATTTTTTTTATAATTTTTTTATAAATTATAAGCTTATGGTGCATTTTTTATAAATATTTATAATAAAATAACATTGTATTACATTTTTAGAATATTTTTTTAAAAGTTTACTTTGAATATACGCTTAAAGTTTGTAAAACCCTTACTGTGCAATTTATAAGACTCTTTATTTTCAAATGTAGTTTTAAGTAAAAAAAATGTTAAGCATTTTTAAAGTTTTTAAATGAAATTTTCCATGGATAATCTTTCTTAAATAAGAAGTTTATTTAATACACGAACTATTCATTGAAATTACGATTTTTAGAGTATATAAAGTACTGTTTTTATTTTAATCAATTTGTTTTCATAATAAATAACTCTTTATTTACGATTTCATTTATTTTATAAAATTTTATGTAAAAATCAAAAGATATTAAAAAATGCCAAATTTTATTTAATTTATAAAAATTAATTTTTATTGTATTTTAGCAAAAGCGATTTTTTAAATATTTGTAATATGATAAAGAATATCACGATAAACGGTATAAAAATATTATTACAAGAATAACCGAATGATTTATCTAGAATAGATAAATAAACTGATTCAATTACTTAAGATGATAAATTATAATTCAATAATGTTAGGTATTGTACAAATAAAATCAATTATATTTTTTAATTTTTCAATTTGTAAAAATTATTAAATACTAAGTAAGTTTAATTCAAGGTTTACTTTTCTTTTATATTAAATATATTTTTAAACAAAAAATTTTATATTTTACATTTATAAAAAAATATAATTTTATTTTTAAATATAAATATTTTCTAGATGTTAGCTTTAAATTTGAACAATTATACTATTTAATGTATGTGTACAAATGTTAGAAGAATGCCGTCTATCGAATATGGTATTAAAAATATAATATATGGTTTTTTTAAATTTACTTTTTGAATATTTTATTTTAATCTATAATCATTTTCACTTTATATTTCATATGCCTTCTGTAGCATCTTTTATTTATGGTATTGTTTTTATGTAGTGTTTTATATTTGAAATTTATTGAATATTTAATAATTTTAAGAAAAAATAAGCAAAACATCCAAAAAAATGTTAATAACTTTTCTTATGCATAAATATATATTTCCTTTTTTCAATTCTAAATAGCAAAAGTCTATTTTAAATATCAATACAAACATCAAGAATAGTTACCATACAATTAATTTTTGAATTATCTAATCTTCTAATATTGCATTCGTGAGCAACTTAACTCGGATAAATCAAACTAAATAATTGCAAGCTTTAATTTAATTATTTAGTTGCTTAGAGACTTATTAGTTTATTTTCTATGATTTAGAAATTGTTCATAATTTTCAGACAAGAAGTAAATATTTTCATTATATTTTTGTTTTATTACACGCAACATTCATCATTACTCATAAAGTATTAATTTTATTTTTAAATAATGATGGCTGCTGATCTATCGTCTAATAAATATTAAAATAGATCGAAAATATCTTTATAACATTGAAGTAATACAATCGATATATTTTATTACTATTTGTGATTTAAAATAAATATTAATCATCATATTATTCAGTAAATAAATTTTTTATTTACATTTTATATAAATAATTTATTAGCACTTATAATGAAAATAATATTAGATTATATTTTTAATTTAAAATTGATGAAAATCGAAAAATATTTATTATTTTCAAAATTTTCTTTTATACAACACGTATTTTTTTTTACTGTGATTAAACAAAAATAATAAAAATAAATATATGTATTATATAACTTAATAATAATAATAGTATAATTTTTAGGTAATACAGTAATTTTATGTTTTTATTTTTTATTTCGATGATCATATTAATGGAATATGTAAAAAAGTATGGATTAACTTAAAGAAAATAAAATATTGAATTAAAAGATATAGGAAATTAGTTTTCTTAAATTAAAATATCATTATAATGTATCTTTATCTATGCAAATATAAATAGATGAATAAATTATCAATAATGAAATTACTATGAGACAAATACGAGATAATTAAGAATACTATGATGAAAAGTCATGTTTTGCTATCAATAAAGTTCACGTAATATCATATTTACTTATACAAATATGTACATGCCCACAGGCAAAAAGTCACACACCTTCCAGATCTCAAATGCAGATCAATTTTTTTCTTCTCGAGTTAAACTCGCGCGATTTTTCGCGTTTTCATAATACCATGCATCGTACACGCCTCTAACACGCGGACGTTTCGCGCCTCTTTATCTTTTTACCTCCCTCCCTTTTTTGATAATCATCGCATCAACCGTTTCGTACTGACGATGACAACACCTTGAAAGTTTTTCCTCCGAAGCCACTCCCACGCGAATCTGTATATACAAGGATAGATATTATAATTAGAATTATAATAATAACGATCATAATAAATTAGATTATACATTTTATTAGATATCACAGAATTGAGTACTTTCCTATTATATTAATGATAATTTTCAATAATAAATATATAAATTATAATTTAATTCAGAACCTTTGGAAATTATGAAATGTACACGTTAATAATAAAATATACGTAATTATTTTCTCATAATTTTGAAGATGATATATTCATTACAAATAAATATAAATTAAATCTAATTAAATACTTATTTAGAAAAATATATTTTATCATTTGGAAATATTTTTATAAAACAATATTAATTATAACAAGAATCAATACAAATGAGAATTTAATTTATTCCAATTCAATGTTAAAAAGAATATATATTTTTCTTATACAATTGTATTTAAAATATTTATTTTATTATATTATTCAGTATAATTATTGATATTGTATATTTATGTAAAATCGATGCATGTAAATATAATGAAACAATTTAGATTTATCGAAAATTATAGTTGTACAAATTATAAAATAGACAAATTTAAATGCATTCTTTAGTAATATATATTTTCATAATATTATTTACTTTAAGATAACTGTATTATGTTAAGTAAATAAAGTGATATTAAAATTTTTATATCAAAACGTTAAATCGATACCTATTGATAATCTATAAATAACCCAATTTTGCAAATGTAGTATGAAAAAATTTAACTTTTGAATACATATTTTTAAATAGATGTATATTGATTAAGAAAAAAAATTATATTAAAATTTGATATATATATATATATATACAATAGATTATTTATGAATTGCAATAAATGTTTTTATATGAAATTATATTATGTCACGATTATATAAATTTTATGTGAAAATGAATAAAAACATGTGTAATAAGTTTAAAAATATTAAGACCATTAAAATTGTAAAATAGGTTGAATATTTTTGGGATGTTATATTGAAAGAAGTTAATCTGCATTATATTAGTACATAATGAATACTCAAGCATTATTAATTATTTAATATTTTACTTTATTTTATTTTATTGAAGAATTTTAATAAATTTCATAAAAAAGAAATAACATCATTTTATTTCAAATTAAAATAAAGTTTTGAAAAATAATAAAATTTGAGAGTTCATTTATTAATTTTAGGATGCACTATTTACATAAATATTTTTTTAATAATAACATATATTTTAACTATTATAATTTAAAATTTAGAAGTAAGCCAATTATTTATAATATGAAGTTCAAGTACAAGTTTTTAAAATAATATCATTTATTCTGTTTTATACAATCAAACAAATTAGATATTCTGACTAGAGTCAATTTGAAATTAATATTTCATTAAATGTTTTTACAGATTTTCTTTCAACGTATTTTTATAGAATTTAATTAATAAATGCAGTTTTATAGAAAATATAAGCGAAAAAGACCTTTGTAAGTCCTTGAGAAATACGTAGGAAAACTTCACTCTCAACCGTATATTTCACTTGGCAACTCGGAAGATCAATGCGACTCATTATAATAGAGGATAAGCATCATTCAATGAGGGAGTTTACATTGCTATTTCTTTGAGTGAAGTATAATGGAATCAGAAATTATCTTTTTATGTTTCTGAGTGATAAAATAAAATTATAGAATACTCGAGATATGTCACTTAAGATGTAAAATGCATCATTTATATCTGTACGAGAATTATTTTTTATTTAAATTTTTTTATATGTATTCAAGTTACATTATTAGGTTACTATATATTTTTTTTAAAAAATCCAAAAAAATTTTTTTAAATTCCCTATTAATTAAAATGCTATATATTACAATGTATTATATTTATTCTAATAGATAAGACAAGAAAGATTTATATTTAATTGATCACAAAATAATGGTTATTTTAAATAAAAAAATAATATAAATTTAATAGAGATTGAACAGTTATTCTAAATCATTAAATTTTTACTATAATTTTGTAATTCATCCATTGAAAATATATTTTAAAAGATATCAGTGGACGCCTAATAGTTGCTCAATTTATCATTATTTCATACGAACATAATATTTATGCATTTGCTGAGAGTTTTTCTTATCTTAAATAAAATTATTATATTCTATAATGTACAATAAAAGTTTAAGTAGTCTTAACTATGTATATAAATATATAAATTTGAAGTACCTTTAAGTAAATGTATTAAGTTTAAAATCTTTTTATAAAACAATAAAAAATAGAATATAAAACGAATAAAAATATCTTTATATTCCATTTATTATAAAAAAAATAATTACTAAAAGTAGCAATTTTTTTTTATAAAAGTAAGTTTTAATCTTTTCAATATTAGATATGATTTTTCAAGTCTAGTTATTTTGATTTATTGATAATTTGTTAGTACTTAATAACTTTAGTTAATAATAGCTAACCAACTCAAGAAAATATGAAGTGAATTGCGTAGACACATTACTAGAGTAAAAATTTTTTATAAATATAAAATAACTTACAGAACAGCTATAGTTCAACAACTGGTAGTGAATGGAAAAAATTTAGTAAGTGAAATGAAAATAACAGGAGATTTTCGAAGTATTGCTTGTTGATCGAATATGTGTATTTGACTAGTTTATAAACAAGGTTAGAACAATTTCCTGAAATTTTCCACGTATCGATAACTAACTAGTCATTAACATCATTATTATTGTACTAGTATATATTGATACTGTATACAACTAATAAAAGTCACTAAATAAATTAAAATATTTTAAAATTCTTTATTTTTCTACAATAAACTAAAATCTAGTGAATTTTAGTCATGCAAATTATTGATAATATAAATATAATACTAGATAAATATAATAGTTTGAAAATTAATTAACTTAAAAATGCTTAAATTAATTAAACATATTTTGAATACCATGTATATTATTTATTTAAAACTAAAATACAGCAATATATGATACCAATATAATACTTATATATGCAAATTTGCAAAAAAAATTTTAATAATAAATACTTGAAATTATATAATTTTATTGTTTAGGATACAATACTTCATGTATTTTAACGTTGATTATTTTTAATGTTAAATCATTTTGTGAAATTATTGTAAAATGAATAATTTTTATATTTTAAAATAAAGAATATTATTCTTTAATAAAAAATAGAATATAGAAATTTTCTTAATATAAGTATGTATAAGGTTGTATAAAGAATACTTATATAAATGATAACAAATGTGTAACTGAATTTTTAATTTATAAATTTCAGTAGATATATCATCGATGGTTATATTCTCTTTTAAAAAATTAGTTGCTATTTACTTTTTGACAAAAAAAATATAATTTATAAATTAACTGAAATATAACAATAATAATCTAAGGAGAAAAATATGCTTTAAATATTATGATAAAACAAAAGAAAAATTTTAAGGTGATTAAAGTAGAAACCGAATACTTATAATAATACGATAAAAAATTATGTTTAAACATAATAATATACAATTGATTTCAGGAATTCATAGAGTCTAAATTAGCTAAATAATACTTGCTATCAAATTATTTATAAGTAATATTTAGTTCAGAGACATTTTTAGAAAATAGATTATGATAAATGAACAAAGTTTGTTATGATTGATAATAAATTAACATAAAATAATAAATTAATTCGTTTATAATAAATTACAAAGAAATTATGCAATATCAATATTACATGAAATAATAAACGATATGACAATGAAGCAAGTTTACGAAGTAAAAATATCAAATTATATATTAATAATTAGATTTATAGTTTGAATTTAATACATTAATCAAAGTGTAAAATAAATGTAAAAATAAAATTATAAATAAACTATTAAGAATATTAATTTCATTTTGATGATATTATTTTTATAAAAAAATAATAGTTTTTAAAAAATGAAGTATTTTTATAAACAAAAAAGTTGCTTTAATATTTTAAATAACTGAATAGTCAATAAATTTTGTCTTTCGTTGATTTTAATGTATAATACATTAAGTAGAAGTATATGTTTGTAACTATGATTTCACTATTACTTAATTCATGTATCTTAAATAAAAATGATGACTGAAATTTTTATACGAGGAAACAAACCAATTGATGACGAATTGTTTAATAGACCATATATATCAAGTGAAAATGCAAATCTTCAATAAGTTTTTATATTTGAGGATATGTAAAAAGGGTGCATAAATTTATATTTTCTTCATTTTTATAGAATCAGCAATTTTGTCTTGTAAGCTCTTCCTGTTACTATAAAATACTATAAAAATATAAATCAAATTATTGGATAATATAGTGTGAAACAGCAGTGGGAAATTAATTAATATTTTTGATCTAATTTTTAAGCAAACATGACATATGATCCAAACATTTTTTGGAAGTATTCATAATCAACGTGTCCAAAATTTTCAAAAGAAATGCTTTAAAAGTAATTAACAAATTCTTATAAATTTTTATAAATTCAAGATATATGCTTGAATTCTAAACAAAAGTTATATGCAACTATAAGCTATACATTATGAATAAGATTATATTATTTAAAATCAAATGGACTTGTGAAACGATTTTTACATATGATAATTGTAACCTATAGATAGCTATATACTTCAGTGCAATACTAATACGGCAATAAATAATGTTTATTTTACATTTTTTTTTAAATCAATACTGGAAATATTTTACTTTTACATTTTACTTTCAAGCTAATATTAATTTTAATCAAACGTACTTTCCTCATCCGGGAAACAAAGAAATATTGTGAATGAAATAACTTTAAGTAAAATATTATAAATTTCGTATATTGGCCAAAGAAATTGTATTGTATCAGAATTCAATTAAATACATGAAATATAATTCAATATTAATGATAAATATTCTTCATTATTACGTAAATAAAGAATTATAATTAATAAAAAATGAAATATTAGAAAACCTGTTCTATCAGCAATGACAGAAGCTGTGATTATATATTCTTATTGTTACCATTATAGAACTGAATATTTTATTCTTTAATTAATGAGTAGCTGCCGACAGTATAATTTCATCTTAATTCAACTTTGAATATAAAATATTTGCTGGTTTGTTCTTAATTATTATGTATACGAGTAGACGAGATTAATCCCCTAGATTTATCCAAAATGAAGTCTCGAATTTCAGGGTCATACAACAACTTCTACATGATGTGATCCAGATAAACGGAATATCTAACTATCACGAAGTTTATAATATGACCAATTATTATTCCATCTAATGTGAAATTGTATGTAAACACTCCCGTATTCCTTGTTAGAATCTTTATTCGCAATTAGAATTATTCATTCTTTACATTTTATTTTTTATTACAATTGCTTATTTAGTAAAAGAATTTTTTATATACAATTTCATAAGATATTGAGAGAATTCTTATTTTGTATATAAACATAGTTACAGAAGTTAACTTGAGAATACTCCATTACACCTCGATTATAGCTCAATATACCTTATTCTGAACTGTTTCGTCCCCTACCCTTCGTGCTCCTACCTCTCAATCAACCGCTAATGTTACCCTTAATTAACAACCAGTATACATATATCATTTTAAAACGAGATTGGTAAACGGTCAAAATACTCGACTTTTATATATTTGATACACTGATTGGTGAAAAAAACTTTTGAATTCTATAAGTAATTAATTTTAATTTTATTTATACACAGTTTTGACAACATTCAAATTTCAATGCTGTGGTCAAATTCAGTTTTCAGTTTCAGTTCAAAATTTAAAAAATAAATCAGCTAGAAAAAATGTTTATAAAATATTGAAATTTATCTATTATTGTTAAACTATTGGACAAAAAGTATGGCTTTAAATGTGAAAGCATTTAATAGTATTAAAGTGAGCGGTATTTACGTAGGTGATAGTATACCGACTGATTGTCCTTCATAATTTAAATATTCTTTACCATGTATATAACATTGAAAATTGCTACTAAATTTCACAAATAAGTAATTTAAAAATTACAGAATTTGAAGTAATTGGTAGAAGTATAAACTTGTGTATATTATTATATATTTTATCAAAAATAAAATAACGAGACGATAATATGTAACAATAACACAACTCCTTCAAGTAGATTTTGTATGTTCATTAGCAATTAAATTTTCATATTAAAATATAATAAAAAGCACTTTAAAACATTAAAAATCAAATTTTCTTTAATTTATTTGTGATATTTTATGAAATACTGAAGATTTTTGGTTAAAGCTTAACTTATTTTCGTTATATCTAGTTTAGATACAAGGAATTTCATAGTAAATTTGCATCTAGCTCGAAAGGAATTATATTTTCCACCTATTTGTGCTTGTAATAATACTAAAGAGATCTCTCGTGGTCTATTAAATTAATACTATCTATTTTACTCGAAGTACGATAAAACAATAATTTTTATTATTATAACACAGCTTATGTAAATTTGAAAAGGAAGTACATTGACTTTCATAAAACACTTTTATACTCCATATATTGTACACGTATGTTTAAAAATTCAATATATATTCGGCTATTATATATATATATATATATATATATATATAATATACATAATATGTGTTAATTATATTCATATACAAATATGAATTTTGAATATTGTGCTGAATATTTTTTATATATTATTCTATACTCTTTTATTATATTTATAAAAACATTTTAATTATATGATAATTAAATTAAATATAATTCATTTTATGAATATTTTAAAATATCAATATATAATATATAAAATATTGTGAAATATAAGGCTGAGTAATGTATTTTTATTTAATAAAAAATATTGATAAAAAATTTCTTTTTTATATCTAACATAACATAAGTTTTATCTTATCGAATTCCACTATTTATTGTGCAATTCTAAAAATTCCGATTATAATGCAGAGAAGTTAAAAAAGAATCGCTCATACGAAGGATACGATACTTTTTTAGAACACAAACTCGATGAATAGAATAAAATACTTGCTTAAATTATAATAATTTTTCTTTATAAAAGTGAAAAAATCAATTTTGAAAAAACTTGATATTTTTTAGTTGTATTGTAAAAAATTATATTATACAAATTTAACATATAATATATATATATAAATTAATCACTACAAATTAAGCTTTAAAAAATTAGACTTAAAATCATAGAATAGTTATGACTAAATTGTTTGTCGTTGTAACTCTTATTTTTTTAAATTCCAAAAATTAATAAACACATTAATATTATTAATAATTATAATAATGATATTTACAGGTAATAGATAATAAGCTAATACTATAGTAATCGATGGTATTTACTTATAAAACATCAGAGAACAAAGCGAATTTCATATAAGACATTTATCTTATTTCACAGTTTCTTTTCGTGCACACCTACCATCTTTACTATACCCTTGAAAATCATACTATTACTCAAGTCTCCACTTATTCTATCCTTGGGATGTCAATCGCAAGAACGGTAGGCAAGAAGAAACGTTTATTAAGTTGCATGTACGCAAGCGTCTCGCGATATTATGTGATTTCGATTCCACGTTCATGCAATTAGTCCCGCACTTCTTGACCTTGTCGGTAACTGTAGCCTGTAAAAGTTTCTTACGACCCAATCATAGGATAACATTAGAATCTAAAGCCATTCATCCGAAAAACAAATCTTATATAACTAGGATCATTATAATTATAAAAGCTATTGACTTCTTTTTCTTCGTCACCACCATTGTTTATAACCGCATTGTACCCTATTTTTATAAGAAACGAACTTTCAACTGTTGTAAGAAGTTTCGATTTTCGAATACAATGACTCATTCGGTTTATAAGACTATTTAAGATTTATCATGGTTCATGACTTTTTCAATATTTTTTCAGGTATTATAAGCAGAAAATTTCTATTATACTATTGATTACATGTTCTATTATACTTCTTTAAATTTCTATTTCACTGTGCAGCTATATTTTTATTATTTGTATTTTAAAAAAATTAACAATATATATAGTTATGAATTTCAAAAAGAACAAAGTTTTTTTGATTTTTCTGTGAATTATTTGATTAGTGACGTATTCGATTACAAGTTCTTATTTCAAATAAATAAAATTTTATTTTGAATAGGAAAATGTAATTAATTTAAATATTAATAGTTTGAGTAATTAAAAATAAATCAATAGAAGATTATTATTGTACATGTAAGCTTAAGAATTTATATGAGACAGTATGAATTTTAAATTCTGAATAAAATGTATTTTATATTTTATTTTAGAATTTTTAATCTATTATTATACTGAATTATGAGACAGTGCATTTCGAAAAAACGAAAATTACTTATTGTCCTTATCTAGATTTAATATCTATATTTTCTTAAAATAAGTATATTACAGATAATATTCCATAAGTTTTATTATATTGAAATGTATTTTTATATAATCTGTTCATAAAGTAATTTTTATTCAAGTATGATATTTTTAGAGGTTAAAATATCAAAAAAGTATAAAAACTATGAATTTAAATATATATAAATATTTAAAAACTGAATTTAAATTTTTATTTATAAATAATTGCTTTAAAATAGAAAAATAAACTTAAAGCTTTGATACTTTATAAAAATCTTCTGCTATTTATATTTAAATCAGTATATGATTTTAATGTCATTAATATTATATAATATAATTGATATAATTTTACAAAATAATTTTATAACAAATTTTTCATATTTCAAAATTTCTAAAATCTAAATTTATGCTTTCTTTAATATAAAAACAAAATATATATGTTATATGGAATATTTTAGGATAAACTTGTTTCTTAATTTTAACACTTTACAATCATAGATATTATTAATTCATGTTATTCTTTAATATTTTATTCTTTATTATATATATAAATTTCTATTTATATATAAAAGAGATATATTTAAAATAAATATATTAAAAAATTTATATATTTAAATTTTATTTATAATAAGCATTGGTATAAATATTTTTTTCTTTCATCATTTTTGATATTAAATGAAAAAATATTCTTCGTATTTTAAATACTGCATAGCCTGTTTACATGACGATACATAAAAAAGTTACAAATCATTGAATAATGTAAAAAAGTGGAAGATAAAATAATATGTATGGAAAATCCTGAAATTCGTACATGTCTTCAACGTAATGTAGAATAAAAAACAAAATAAAAAGTATTCCTACTAATTATTGAAACATGACTATACAAAAAACAACTATTATTTTCATAATAATAAAATAATAATAATTAGTTCATTAGAAGAAGAAAATAATTGACTTTTAGAGTTTTAAGAAACATAATAATTGTATATTTGTATGCTTGTATAGCTGTATGTATAGCAACACCCATGTAAGACTTATTTTTGCGTGGTTTATAAATTGACATTAGCTGTATCACGTATGTGAAGGTTAAAGTTTCTGTTTATATATTAAATTTATATTAACTTATTGATGAGTATTAAATTTATACTATTAGTACATTTATATATTTATGAAATTCAATTTTAATTTAAATAAAATATCCAAGTATTGTAAAGTAAAAACTCGGAAATTCTAACCAGCAATATAATACTAAAACAAAGAGTGGAAATTTTTATTACTAGGTATAATGATTTTCTGCTAATAAAATAACATGAATAATCATTTGCATTATTTTAACAAAGTATTATAAATTTTTTCAAATAATTTAAATTTGCTTATTTTTATTGATAATAAAAAATAATAATTACAAATACAATTTTAAATCATTTTTTCTCAAACATTATGAATAATTTTAGTTGTAGTACTAATATCAATTTTTAGTAGTAAGAATTTTAAAATCGTTTAGTAATAGTAAGAAAAATTATGTATATACAATGTACAAAATTCTGTAAATTAAAAATATACAAGTATATATTTTTAAATCTACATTTTATATAATATTTAGTTTATAAATTTTTTTTTGCGAAATAGCCATATTTATAATTTATATTATTACAAATAACTGGAATGATTGCATAAAAATTTTAAGTTTATTATAATGTGTACAATATGAGAAAAAATTCCATTAAGAAAAAAAATGAAATTTTATTTGAATGATACCTTCATTAAAAAGCAAAATATTTATTAAACAGTAAAAAAAAAATTATATCTTGTAAAAAAATAATCATTAGAATATCATTTTTTTTTTGTATTCTACTAGAAATTTATCGTGTTATCTTATACTCTGCTACATTTTTAGTATTATTAGTTAATTCTTGAAATAATTTCCTAACATTTTTAATAAATATAATCATCGTGATAATTAAAAAAATATTGTTATTATAAATAAAAAAATTGACAAAAGTTTTAAAAAGATATGGAGTAAATAGAAAACGAATATATTAGTTTCTGAATAAACTGCTAATTAGATGTATTCGATTTTAATCATATAAACTTATACACTATAATTTTTTTCAAATTAATCTTTTATTTAAATTTTATGCAATTCATTTTTCTAAGTTGAGTTACTTTATTGTTTATAATGTATAGCTCTGGACGAATTCTTTTGTATGTATTTCATACATTCAAAATGTTTTATATTAATATAATATTATTACGAAAAATTAGAGTATGTTTATTTAAAAATAAATCGAAGCTAAGTCATATAAATTATATTTTAATACAAATACATACATGAAACATATTCACTATTCGTTTTCACGTAAAAATAAATTTTCATTTAATCCTCACCTACTTCTCTATTCAAAACAAAGTATTAACAAATTAATATATATATACCATTGCATGTAGCATATATTTAGAAAAATATTTTCAAAATTAATTGCTTTATTTAATCTTTTTCACTCATTCATATATGATCTCAATATATTTCCTTAAGATTAATAATATATTCGAATGCTTACCAAGTAAGTTTTTTTTAATTATTAGGATAAACGATGCAGTATTAAATTTTTTCGAACAGCTTTTTTTGTTATTTATTTTATGAATTGATATTGCTTATTTATAAAATATTTATGCATCAATAATTTTTTGATCTATCACTAAAAAGGTTTAGAAATAAATACATTTAAATATTTAAAACTCAGTTTCCTTATTATAAAAGAAATGTTTAGAATAAAAAAAACATAAAATATAAAAAATGATCACAAAGAGTAAGTTTCATACATATATATATATATATATATATATATATCCTCCATTATTATTCGTGTATAAAATTCTTAATTTGACATAAAATAGGTTCTTTCAAAATGCTTTGGTCAAATAACAAATACAGACTTTTGATGAAGAAATCATTTTTTTTTTTTTTTTTTTATTAATTCTCGCTTTATATAAATTTAAATTTATTTACCTAAATAAATTATTTAAAAATTTATTCTGCAATTCATAAATTATTTTTAAAAGTTTTCGAAATTTATAAGTACAGCCTTTTAAGTTATATACTAAATTTCATTCATAAAAAATATATTTTATGAAAAAAAATTAGTATTTTTATAAATGCAAATAGTTTTTTTGGTGATTTTCTATGTATCATAATAACGAAAGTTAATAATACGAATTATAATTACGTTGTATTATTATGTCTAAATTTATTATCTGTAATTATGCTGAAATTATCTCTACGATTATCATTTTCTCTGTATGAATTTCTTTTTACACCTAAAAAGCTTTTAACACCTTGAAACAATCTATTTATTGGACTTCTAGACTTTTTAAAACTAAATTCAATATTATTATTCTCAACAGTAATAACACTGAATCCAGAGTCTGCTGCAAAACTTTCAAGTTCTTCCGCAGAATTTTCACCGAGAATAACAAATTTTGGATACTTTCTGCTTTTTGAGTTTATGAGAGTTGACTGCCTGGGAAGATATATACGATATTTATTATCTTCAGAAATATCTGATCGTGTTATTCCTAAAATAATTTAAAGTACAAAATTATAAATAATATCTATTAATGTATGTGATCCGTATTAAAAAATTTTAAACTATATTTCTTTATGTCTAATTTTATCAATAAGATATCTAGAAAAAAAAATTTTTTATTATATTTTTTATTTTATTTTTTTATTAAATACAAAAAGTTTTATTTCAAAGTAGAAAAATAAGTAGTTTTCTAAAATTAAAAAAAAATTACAAAAAATTTAGGAATCTTATTGTTTCATAGTTACCTCTATAATATTTATGTAAATTATTTTTTTTCTTTTTTTTAATTAAATTAGATCCTGAAAATAAGATTTCTGGAAAATCCTTGTACTCTGTACAATCGTCTATAATATCATTCATTCTTCCTGAATCAAATGGATTCTGAAAAATATACTGAATATTAATTTTGACCATTCTAAAATGAAAATATTATTATAAATTTAATAACACTTAAATATTACATCAGTATTTGGTGTTACGAATTGACTCTTAGCATCATAAAAATCAGGTGATAAATCAAAACTTTTTTCTTTTGGAAAAATAATTGTCCATTTTTCTGCACTTAGCAAATTTGAAATTTCCGTTTTGATCATACTTAAAACATCATTCATAGTTGTATCCCCATAGAGTTTTGAACGTGATTCATCAGTTTTAAATGTATTATTTGAATCAGGAACAATAACAGTTGACCTATTTTTTCTATTATTTTCTGAAATATATTTTTACTTCATTTTTACAATGAGTTAGTATCTTACTTTGTACTAATTTAGATATTATTACTATTATTGTTTTATATTAAATTTATATTAAAATTTTATTATGAATATTTTATAAATATATATATATATTTCAATATTAAATCCAAATATTTTATGCTATTAAATAATTGCATAATAAATTATATAATTTAATTATATATATATATATTTTAAAGCAAATATTTTTATATAAAAAATTGATAAAATAATAAATATATATAACCAAATTTAATATAAGATTTAATACTGTATTCAAGTATAATACAAATATAATTATTTTTTTTTTACTAAAATACCAAATTTACAATCCTTTAGTATTCGTAATTACATATTTTAAACACAGTATCTCAGATAAATAAATACTAAAAAGTTTCAATGCACCGTTACTTTTCATTTTATGTCGTACTGATTCACTTGATCTTTGAGTCGGGGCTACATACACAGAAGCGATTCCAAAAAATGCTCCTAAAACTAGAAATGCATCACTAAATACTGCCATTATTACTAAAATATGACACAATGTATTACAAGGTGTAATAAAATGTATATTTGAAATATTCTAAACACATTATAAATAATTTGTTTATGTGAATTCTTTTGTGATGGACACGAAACTGAAGATCAGATTCGAATATAAATTATTTAACATATACTATACCTTCAATAATTTTAAATTGGATTTATATTGAACTTTACATTCATAATATTTACCTAATTATATTAGATTGTCGACGAAAATATGTTGACATAAGTTTCAAATAATTAATAGTATGAGTGTTTAAAAGCTAATCAGATACTTAAATTAATATACTACTTAAATTTGATTAAATATTCATTAATTAATATCATAATTTCTTTAAAATATAGTAAGAAATAAATGTTTATTGCATTGAAAAATAGATATTGATTCAAGATAAAATTATTATTATATTTATAGATATTGTTAATGGTACGAGATAATTCGAACATTACATTTATAAATAAATATTTAAATCATAAATCACTTGTGTATATTTACATTTAACAATTTTAAAAGCTAACTTCGTTATAATTGAACGTGATTAAAAAAGCAGAAGTCATGATAAACAATGAGAGATAACAACAACCTTTTAGTATCAAAATTACCTCAACATTAATGAAAAGGAAAAATTTTGGAAGTAAGTTATTTATTATTCCACTTTGAAAACATACACATGATTATGTCAAAATAATCTACATTACATTTCAAATTTGATGAATTTCTCTCAATAATTCAATTAATGAAACTATATTTATTTGTCCAGTTTCCAATGATTTATGTAGTTAAAAAAATGTTTTATGAAATATGATAACGGATAAGTTAGCTGATTTAACTTTTTATTTTATTAATTATTATTATTTACTTTTATTTTATAGTATATATATATTTTAACAAATCTATATAAATTTGTAAAGATAATCTAATATGTGAAAATTAAATTACTTTGAAAGTGTTTTAAAAACAAAAATAATATATTTCAATCTTATAAACGAATTATTCTATTATTTTTATAATAAATATTTAAATTTCATTTTATATAGAAATCAATATAAATTCTAAAAATTGAATATATTACTTATATCTAAATAACATTGTATTGTTGAAAACTTTTACTATATTAAATATTATAACTCTATTAAATACCTAAATGATTATCTACTTATACAATTATAAAAATTATTATTTTTAATTATTTATATTTCTTTACAAGTAATATACGATTATGTATTGTGTAAATTGGTTATATAATATTGAAGTATTGAATATAAATTTTTTTAATTTAGCTATAAGCATAAATAATATAATGCACAAGCACACATTAATCGCATAGAGTAGAATATATTCTAAATTGATTTCATCAGTTTCTCAATAATGATATATGAAATATAAAATATTTGATATAATATTTTAAATATTTGAATTAACAATATTATATCATAAAAATAATAATAATTTTCACCAACATAACAACGATTAAAATTTTTTATATATTTAAATTATTTTTTATATATTTAAATATTGAAAATACTTTTTAATATTAAAAAATATTAAAAAATATTAAAGTTAAATAATGCTAAACAAATGTTTAATAATTATTATGTTGGTAATCATTTTAATTTTCCAAAAATTCCATTTCTAATTGATTTACATTAGTCACTTCGAATATAGTTAAACAAATATTCTTATTTTTAACGTATTAATTAAAATATCTTTCGTAGATATTTAATTTAAATATATGAATTTTAATATATACTCATAATAATTTATTTTTAGTATTTAAAAAATTTTAAGTAACGAATAAAATAATGATACAGACTAATATTTTATAAAAAATAAATTATAATAAAAAATTTAATTTCTTATTTGAATATTATCCATAAACTATATTTATTAAAAAAATTTTTTTAATATTAATAAATTCATATTATATATCAATATAATTAAAGCAAAATTCATACTATTTCTAGGTTTAAATATCGAAAATATTAATGTATATTTTAAACTGTGATTTCTTTTAAGTTATATTTTCCAGATGCCTAAAAGGAATAGTTACTTAATTATATTTATGTTTTTATTACATATATTTTATTTATCTATGATGCATACAGTACATATGACAAATTATATAAATGATACTAAACAATTTTATAAAATAAAGTTGGAGTAGTATATTTCAGAAATTAGAGCTATAATATAATGAGCTATAATAATATAAATATATAAATAATTTATTATAATAGTTTATTATAAGTAATAAATGATTTTTGAGGTAATTATTTCATTAAAGAAAAATACTTATAATAATATTCATAAATATTTATGAATGAATACTATTTTTATTAAGTATTTTAATATCTTTTTTAAAATATATAACTATTTAGAATTAATAATGATGAACATAAGTTTTAGTTTTATTAAATCCGTAAATTATACGTCAATAAATAAATATATATATATATATATATATATATATATATATATAAATTCAAAGTAAAGCATAATATTATTAAAAATTTATAATTATATTAAGAATGTAATACAAAATATATAATTCTAAAATGAGTCAGAAACAGCATATTGAAATTGAATTTACAGAAAATATATTTTATAAAATGAATTACATGTATATAAATTATTTATATAATTATATTTATATAAAGATTTTGTAATATTTTCAAAAAATATAATTCCATCAGTCGTAAATATTAATACTGTTAAAAAAAAATTAATTTATAGGAACATCGAAACGAAAATTTATAAATCATGTAATTTAAAACTATTGTTAAAAAACATATATATATCTATTTTCATATTTATACATTCAATAATTTTATGATGGAAAAAACGCTTATGTATTACGACTATTTTTAGAATATTTTAATAAATTATATTTTGTAAATCTAAGTGACTAGTTTTTAAAAGCTTATGAAATAAAATTGAAAAAAATTGAAAACACATCTAACTTTTACATTTTTTTAAAGTCGTTCAAAACTTCTACATGAATTTTCAACAAAAATACATGTAAATGTAAATATTTTAGATTGGCTTATACATTTAGCTTTTGTACACATTTGTTACATAAATATAATTAATAAAAATCTTAATTTAATAAATTTAGAAAAATAAATGTTACGTATCATTTAACATTTCTATCAAATATATCATGAATATATGAAGTAATAAATTCACCAAAAGCATTAAAATTGTATTTAAATTTATTCTTACAGTTATTTATTTTCGGTATAACCAACCGTAAGCAGCATATTAAGTTTTTTGTTTATATCTCTTTAAAATTCATTAATGTTTTTTCAGAAATTAATAACTTCTGCTATCTCAAGCTATAACTTAATTTCTTGTCCTCATTAGTTAGTTTAATTATATGCTGCTCTTTCCTTTATTTATTTTACATTCGCCTTTCATATCTTTTTAATTTATATATTAATATTAGAAGTATAACAATAATACAGTATGATTTAAATCAGTGATATAATTTCTGATTATTCAAAAATTAGAAAAGAAACAGAATATAATCTATTTACTATCAATAAAAAGAAAAGGATATTTGTTAAATATATTATAGGGTAATGGAACAAGAAATTTGAAGCTATATTAAAATTTATTATGAAAATAAAAATATCAGGATATTAATACAATATACTCCTAGAAAATTGAAGATTAATCATTTAATAAATAATTTTTTTAGATCATGCAAATTTTGTATAATATTTTATATATGCACATAAGGAATTTCATTAATATTATTGAATTAAAATAATTTCATATATTATTATAAGCTCATATCTATTAAAGCGAATATGTATATATATTTAACTTCATTTTATTGATATATCAATTATTTCATGTAATAATTTATAAGATTAGATTTTTATACATTCTTTTTATTTTATTATTACAGTGTTTACTATTATATTCTATAAATCATATCAATTAACTTATCACTGTATGTATCTCTATTCTTTTTCAGATAAAAATAGAAATGAATAAAAATTAAGAAGCAAATAAAATTAATGATAATTAAAAAAATACAGTTTGAAATACATTTTTAATTACTATTAAACCATAAAAAAAAAATATATATATATATATATATATCTAGAATAAATAAATAAATCAAATTTTCATTGTATATTATAATATATAAAATGTTATATCTATAATCAATATAAATAAAGTTAAAAATAAATATAAAAAGATAACTTTTAAAATAAAATTTAATGTTATATGTATATTTATTTTAAGGATTTCGATAGTTATTGAATATAAGATAATGTTAATTATTTATATTATCCTATTTATCGTTTATTTAGAATTATTTTAAAAATATAATTTTATATGATATTAATATAATTATTAAATTTATAATAATAGCTATGAAATAATTTATAAATGTAAAAAGTGACATATTATTTTAGTAATATAATTGAATGTTGTTATTGCATAATTTGTTAGCCTAATTATTTTCTACGTACAAGTATAACGCTGAAATAATATATTTATTTTTTATTCTATTAGCATGTAGCTCTTTTATTTTGTTCTAATAGTAATATCCAAATCAATGATTTGCATGCATATTTTGAAATTCATAATGACATTTCTCAATTATGTATTAATGTATATTTTATACATCTTCAAATTCTTTAAAAATATTCTTACTATTCAGTTTCTAAAAAAATTCTGTAAATATACCAAAGTGTAATTTTATTTCATATTTCAGCTATAATTCTTATAAGCGTTATATAATTTTAGAATTTGAAAAAATATAGATACGAGTATATAATAATTTAATTTTTTTATATAAATAGATATAACTATTTTTGTATGAATTTATATTCAATCACGTGCGATACATAACATAAATGTTTCTTTCATTAGATAGAAATATAGATATACGCATGGAACTAGATGAAAGAAAAAATGGATAGAACCAGCAAGTAAAAGAGAGAGAGAGAGAGAGAGAGAGAGAGAGAGAGAGAGAGAGCGAGCAAATAAAAGATGCCGGATTTCTAGAACAACGTAGCCTTGACTCGTACTACGCGTTTACTTGTTAGTGGTACAGGTTCACTCGGGGAATGTATATCCTGCACCGAGCTTCTTATCGTACAGCTGTTTATATGTTGTCTGCTTAATGTATATACATCATTTACTCCTTGATCAACATGTAAATTAATAAGAAAGAAGATTAATTGCTGTTTATTTAAATATATCAATATAATCCAGAAAATATTTGCGATTTCTTAATAAATCAATAATCCTATAAATAAATAATATAAAAGTATTAAAGATTTCATTTTTGTATCATTAAAAAATTCACATTATGAAGGAATATATTTTACTTTATTAAAAATTTTACATGAGTCATTTTTATTTAATTTTATTTTTACTAAGGATAATTTGAGAAAAATTTTAAGTAAGAATATCTCATACAATATATACTTGTATTACGTATATCATTATTATTGTAAGTAGTATTCAAATTGGTTACGCATATAAATAATTTTCTTATAATTCAAAAAAGTTTAATTACTCGTTATATATTTTAGAAGTCAGACTTTTCAGACACTTCAATTTAAAAAAGGTCTTTTTTTAAAAGTATCGACGAATTGGGCTGATATTAATTTTATATTAATTTATTAATTTTATATCTAAATATTTATTTACAGCACTTTGTAGGGTAGCGATTACAAATGTTCCATTTGGGTTAGTTGGACTAGCTTTAAAAATTACAGTTCGGTTGGACGAAAAAAAATTTAATTTTAGCTATTCGCGTATAATATGTACGTTTCACTTGGTGAAAAATCCTTTGATTTTGTTCTTTGAAAAATGAATGTATATCCTGCAATAAATTTTTAGAAATTCTTCATTCCAATGTAAGTGGGAAAACGCTACGTAACATGTTACCAATTTTCACTATTTATCGCCTTTATTCAACAAATGTCTCTGCATATACGATGTCTACTAAAAAATATAACATTCGATAAATTAATCTATAATAACTTGTAGCTTGTGCAATTGTTATCTCATTCTCATCTTACCTTGTAACTCCTATAGTAATATTACTTCACAATTGAAGGGTAAAATTTATAGCAAAATCATAAAATTTAATTTAAATAGTATCAAGAACGAGATATTATTTATTGATTAAAAAACTATGAATAATAGAGGAAAATTATCAAAATAAAAAAATGGGTCCTTGAAAAAATGAAATTTATAATTTAATTAGTTATAAATACATTTATTTTTTGAGAGTTATCAAAAAAATTTTCAAACATTTTCGTACATCCCACGATATTTTTATAAATAAATCTCAAATTTTATAATATAATAACTCTTGAATATATAAAAATCTAGCAATATAAAAGAAAATATAAATTTTATTAGAAGAAAAAGAATTTGTTTTTTCCGTTCATAAGGAAAACTCAATGATCATATAAAATACATTGAAATTATTTAAAGATATATCTTTAAATAGTAATGGTAAAAAAATATCGCACTGCCGTCTGTAATTGGTGATTGAACGAAAAAACTATAAATTATTATTACAATAGTTTAGTATAATGTTCGATATAAAGTCACAAACGTAAGCCTCAACGGTCGAACGCTAACGCACCATCCGTATACGGCGTTGCTTGATAGTTTATAATTAATTAAGCGTTAGTATAATTAACATAAGAATTTAGTTAAGTAGACTCTGCCACTTGTTGATTCGATCATACTTAGTTACAAATGGTAGTATTGACTTTAATTTCATTTAGCTGTGCTATTTGCATTTTTAAAACGTAAATAGCATATAAGTGACAAGATAAAAAAATCGATGTCGGTACTTCATTATTTGATAAATAACTATTGCATTTTTTTACATGATAAAATAAAATAATATTATCCATTTAAACAATATTTATATTATTAATATGTAAATTAAATTAATTTATTGATTTACTTCTATTAGTATGCATAATTTTAATAATATATCAAGTTACAATTATTTTTTATGATTTGTGTAAAAAAAAACCATATAAAACTAAGTTTCTTGTAATTTTGAATAAAACTAATATTGATTTGAACTAAAATAATATATTATGAAATTTTTCATTGTCATAGAATTCATGTTGATAATAATATTTTAATATTTTCAATATAAACTGTAATATATAAATATCTTTATATTACTGTGCGTATAAAAGATTTCTTAGTCGAAAATGCAAAAACGATTTTTCATATTTCAGTTATAGGTTATATTACTTTTATTTATACGTTCCTTTTATTTTATTTTTTATTATATTATAGTACTTTACTTTTATGATTATATTAGAATAAAAGAATATATTAATTAATATGTATTAATTGTAAAAGAAATATTCATTATATATGATACATATTATTTGTAACATACTTCTTCAAAATAAATTTGTAGAACTATTAATATAATAAAAATAATATTTAGATTTGTATAAAAGATATAATAATAAAAATGAACAAAATAAAGTTAATATTTATATAAAAGAGACAATAAAAAATATACATATAGATTAGAATTTTTATTTCTATTAAATTTGATTTTTATATTTTTATATTTTTATATTTTTATATTTTTATATTTTTATATTTTTATATTTTATAAAATAGTTTCACATATTATATAATAGTCAAAAAAATTCTTAATTTCACAAAAAATTAATGACTTATGTAGTACAGTTTTAATATTTTAATGTTTGTATATATATATATATATAAATATTTATAACAGTTGTTAAAAAAATTACTGTCTAATTTTTACAGTATATATATTCTACTTAATTTTTTATAATAATAATAATAAGAATTTTTTATTTAGTTGTTTTTATTATAAAATTTCAGATATATTTTAGTGAAAAATGAACTCTATTAATCATAATGAACTATAGTACTATGTGTAATAAATATTATAATGATATCTAGAATACAAATGATACCTATTTCAATAAAATATGCTAAAATTTGGTATATTGTTTAATATTATTTTCACTTTTTATACTTGAAAATGATTTTACACTTTTAAAAAATGTAGCGTTAATATTAATATATATAATACTTTATATATAACACTTTATTCAATAAATTTATTTATTATAAATACTAAGGTATTTATTTATGTAAGATTATCTTATTCATTTTATTTATAAATAAAATGTCAGAAGTTACATTATAATTTAAGAAATTGTTTTCTTCAGAATAATATATTTCGTAAGCTATAATTTATAAAACTCAGTTACTAGTATTCTATGAAATTATTTTATAAAAATATATTCTTTTTGTTACAATTAAAATATTTTCGAAAATACTTTAGAATCAAATATTTTATATAATATTCTATTTTTTTAGATATATTTATTGAATCCATAACAATTATATGGTACTTAAAGTATTAGTTAAAATGTTTATGAAGAAAATATTATGAAGAACAAATGTGTTAATACTATATGTGAATACAATTATATGTATGTCTTTAATATCATAAGAAAAGTTGTTTGGAGCTTTTTATGTTTGTAGCATAAATTCTTGAGCATTCCACAAAATATAGCAAAGTCGTATCGACAATCTTTTAATAATGAGAAATTAATTTCCCTTGAATATTTTACGTATATGTAAGTACATCGTTATGTACGACATGCAAGCAATTTATTCAGTTAAAGCGACGACATAGATAACTAAATTGTTAATCAAAAAACAATTTCGTTTCGCTTGTTGTAAGTACATAGTAATTACATATTAATTGCATGGAATTTGCAGCACTTCATTTAATTGTAATTACATAGTCGTACGATTAAACTATCTTATTATATATAAGTATATTTATTTTATTTGTATTGAATAATACTCAAATACTAAATAAAACAGTAAGAGTAGTAATTATATTTCAAGATGCAATACTAAGTAAATGAAAAAATCCATAATATGCAATAATCGCTCATTACAACAGATTTTTATATTGAAATACATTAAAATTGCTCCAATTAAACTTCAAAAATTAATTACATTTGTACTACTGTGCGCTCATAATATTTTAATGGTACATTTATTCATTATAGTAAATAATTATTAATATATTTTTCAAAACATTACAAACATGTATTTTAAAGAATTAAAAATTATGTATTAGATTGTACGTATAATAAGTTTATTTCATAATATTCTTTATAAGGTATTTCAATGTATTAAAACATTATAAAATAATTTTATTTGAAAAGAAATTTAGAACGAGTAGTGAAAAAATTATCATGTACAGAATATGTTATCTTAATATTTTAATATAATTTGAAATTAATTTTTACATAGAAAGTCATTTATTCAATAAAAACGAAAGTAAAATTATAATTTTTGCAAATAATAAAAACTATATTCTCTTTAACTATGTATAAATAATTATTACATAATATTTAGATAATAATAAATAAATATTTTTAAAGGAAAATATATGGAAATTATTTCATATGATTCTTTGTATAACTTATCTATTCACCTCTAATAAACGCACCTGTATCCAAGTAATGAGTTCGTTACAAAAAAAATTAGATTTATAATGTACAATTTTATATTGTAGATCGATTCGTTATCTTAATTTAATTGGCGACATTGATTTTATTCGAGTTTACTGTTAATAAACTGGAATAATAATATTAATCATAAATATTGAATATCATTATAAATATTAGTAATAAATCGCTAATTTACTTGTTTACTAGTACATCCTTGTTCAATAAATGCATACATGTAATAGATTTTTTAATTATAGAAAAATAGTAATTATCCAAATGAGCAGTAAGATGAGATGCCATTTAAGAGGTTCTTTGATTAAAACATGAATTAAAATTCTAAGGCCACATTTTCTTGAGTTAAGCAAAAATTAATTTTTATTAATCCTTTTTCTTTCGAAAAATGAAGCCAATTTTACATTTTTTATTTCCACAACTATTAATACTTCAATTTCATTTTTTATAAAGAAGTATTCTACATTATTTTATGTAATGTCGATGAAGTTTTCTTACGTCGTTTCTTATCTTAGTAAAAACTTATTAATAAAGTGTATTTAAACGAGTTTTGTTAGAATTATATCTGGAATACTAACTTTGATCTTTGTTTACATAATTATACACATATGAATACGTTTGTAAAAATAAGTATTCATTAAATTCAAATTTTTTAGTTTAAAACTATGTATTCAAATTCATAGGTTTCTCTCGTTTTACACTTAATCTTATGATAGTACTGCAATATAATGTATAAAGTCAGCGAACTTCTATAGATCTATAGCTTTTGACTTGTGCAGTTGATGTGAAAACCGACTTATAAATTCTCATTAATAGAATGATCCAGTTCTTTTTTGTTAACAATCGTGCCTGCGACCACACCTCCTTTGCAAGGTTAGATTTTTATCACGCACGTCATATGATAACTTCAGAAATATCAAACCTCCAAGTCATTCATGAGACTAGCTAATATTTGCATTTGCATGATGTATCATTTTGCGGTAAATCTTCATATTGAAAGTAGTATTAATATTAAAATTTTCTTATACCTTAATTATCAAAAATTTGTATCGAAAAGTTTAGGACAGTAGCAGTTTTTAAATAATATTTGAACAAACATTTTTATTATTATTTATATATGTTAAAATTATGAATTATTCGTAGTTATCGTGCTTATTATTTTTTTAACGCTATTCTTAAATTTAAACTTTATTAATATAGAAATTGATTGAAATTGATTATCAATGTAATACATAATTTAAATAAAATATAAATGAAATTTTTTTATAAAAGTGTATAATACTAATGATATAATAATGACCTAAAATATATTGACTTATTCTAAAATTATATATGCATAATTATATTGAAGTATTCGTAATTTCAAAAAAATATTATTAGATTTTTTAAAGCATAAAAACTTAAAGTTATTTAAAATATTTCTAAAACAATAGCGTCTAAATTACTTGTATAAACATATTTAGCTTCAATTGATTGATTTTCGCAGAATAATTTTAAAATTGTATACTATAATGTCTAGATTTTTTGTATTGTTTGTAATTAGTTATGAAAAAAATTGTTCTTAGAAGTCACAAATTGTATCTGATAATCTGTTCTTAATAAAAATGATATATGGTAATGATTTCATTATTCTCATTTGAAACAAAAATAAAATTTTCTTTATTAAATCACATTAAATCCACACACTTTACATGTTACGTAAATAAGTGAACGTTTTTCTTTTAAAAGCCAGAACAAGGATATGGTTTTAAAAAATCCATCATACACCACCAACTGAATCGCCATCGTCATCTTCAATTTTCCTTTTTTTTCCGGAAAGTGCACTTGACGTACAGATTATATTATTTTTAAACTCTTGATAGAAATATTTTATTCCGTGAAAATATAGGTCAAATCTTAGGCTATTACTTTCATGTATGTATTATACACTCAAAGACAAGATATTTCCGTTGCTATTTCTAGTATTTTTCATTTGAAATTTAGACCATATGATTTTATAGAATACACTTTCTAAAAATATTTTTTAAATTACTCGTTAAAATTTTATATATGTAATCCATAAAAAAATTATTATTAACATTATAAAATCTTTATTGAATAAAATAATTATAAAAGTAAAAAAAAAACTTTGATACAATATTTAGATATCAAATATTTGTTTTGTATAATTTTTTTAGCAAACTGTAAAAAAATTTTGGTATAATAAAATTAAAAAAACATCATTTAATATAATTCTGTTAATATTGATATATATTTTTATTCAAATGGTTAAAAAAAAATTATCAATTGGTTATCCTTAAAAATAAAAATAAAACAATTTTATTTCTTCAAATAAAGCTGTAAGTGGTATATATATTCTTTAACCATGGAATTAAATCATCATTTTTTACGGATTACAGTTTTACTAGAAGGATATTTCAGTCATCAATAACAATCCCTTTTTCTTGATCCGTGGTCAACTTGCCGGTCACGTGGCTAGCCCATTTCTGCAGCTCTTACACCCCCCAGTGACATACTACCAAGTGGCATAACAAGGGTCAAGTGATATATTTATGATCTGCCGTGCACTGAGTAGAAAATATAATATAAAAGATGCCAACAAAAACTCGAAAGAAAATATATCTAGTTTGCAATTCACTGCTGAATCATTGCAAATAATTAACGATTCTTTGTCTAATATTTTTCCTTTTCAAATTTTGTATTATAAAAATAATTTTATATTTTCATATAAAATCTACATCTTATTTTCAGTAGTCTAATATCTTAATATAAAAGACAACTTTATTAAAAAAATATTATGATCGTATTTTGAAGGGATACATAATATAAAAAATTATTGTTAATATGTAATAAATAATCACATCAAAAGTTGAATGTAAACAATAATTTATTTCAACTCAAGTTTCATTTTACAAGTAATTCATAAGAAAAAATAAATACTACAAGTATATGTAAGTAATTTCTTAAGAATGACTTATAAATAATGCAAGTATTTATATAAGTAATTCTTAAGAAACTACTAAACCATAAATAAAATATATTAATATAAATTTATACATATACATGTATATAAATATATATATATATATATATATATATATATATATATATATAATTACGTTATTACAATACTGAAAGGTATAATATTTGAGTTATATACATACCTTACAAGTAGACGAAATAATAATTTAAACAATATATTAATATTACTCTGAAATAATAGATATATATTAAGAACTGATATCTATTTCTATTCTATTTATATTTATTATACTTTTTACTTACAAAATAATATTTCTACTATGTATGCATATATATGTATTGTATATATGTTATGTATGGATTTCAATAATAAATAAAACGAATGCATATCTTATAAATAATAAAATTTAATAATGCAGTTCTAAATTAAATATCAAAAATATTATTATCTAAATTATAAACGCAATACGTTAGACTAGGGAAAATTTATATATATGTACATATTTAGTTTACATAAAAGCAGTCATATGTAAGATAATTTTTAATGAAATGGAAATATAAATAATAAAAACAAAAAATAATAATTTGAATGTAATTACCATATTACTTTAAATATTTTATATTTTAATAATAGAATTGTATACTTATTCTTGTTTTATACTTTTTAGAAAATATAATATACAGTATAAACTTAAATAAATCTTTTTTAAGTAAATATAGATAAATGTATAAAAATTAAAAGAAACATCCTCATTAGTTATATATATATATATATATATATGCCTATTATTATATATTCTAAAATTAAAAATCTTTTTAATATGAAATACTAAAATAAAGAATTTATATATATGTTGAGATAATATAAATATCGTTTAAAAATTTTTTAATTAATCAATTTGCCTGAAATATTAATTTAAATTTATAAGATTAGACTTATTACTATATTACAGCATAAATCTATACGAATTTTTTATGGTAATAAATGGAAAAAATATGTATTAAGAGAAAAAGAAATTTTTAAAGAAATAATATTGCATTTTTTAAATTCTTAAATACATATAAATACGGCGATGCTATAAATTGCTCTAAATAAAAAAGTAATATAGTGTAAAAATAAGCCACGTATTATGAATATTTATAGATAAATAAATATGTGTTGTATAATTAATGAAATCCAAGTTGAATTTTATTTTCATTTACAATATAATATAATCTAGACAAAATACAAATAAACTGTACTCGTAAATAAAAAATATGCTTTTTAGACACTTTAAATAATTAATCCTTTATTCTGTTTCGAATGATAAACTAGTCTGAATTTTAAAAGAATCTCACTGTTGAAAATGATAACGTACAAAATAAAAATAAATGTATATATAAAAAATACAAAAAATTATAAAAAAATTTGATCTCTCGTAAAAAATTCTCATACACAAATAAAATCTTAATCAAAAAAACAAAACCAAATTAAACAAATAACTTGCAAGACGAGGATTCCTGTATATAACAGCGTATTAGTCATAACTAATTATTATATACAATACCATTATTTATTATAATTGAAAAAAAAACATATTTTATAAATAGTATATTTATTGGGTTCAAATAAATAAACATTAATAAATAAATAAAAAATAATAATAAATTAAAAATTATTAATTTAAGAAAATCTGGAACGCTCTTCATAAAAAAAAAACAAATTAATTATAATACCTCAAAATAAGATCTAAATTGTCATAAGTTAAATATCGAAAATTATTAAGTAGAAGCCAGAAGAGCAAAGTTTGATTGGATATCGACTTGATTAAAATACCTAGTCGTAAATAGAAATTAATAGAATATGTGAAAAAAATTATTTAAAAACATCCCTTTGTTGACCAGATTATTTAAGATGAATACACAATGCGCGCCAAACAAAAGCTACTAAAATTTCTAGAAATAAGTCAGTCGGTAACATCACCTTCAAAAAGTTGTTCTTCACGCGGGAATTGTTGTATCCAAAGTGGTGCAAAAAAGAAACCAACCAGAAAAAACTCTCGAATCATCGAAAAATAGAGGAAACCAAGCCGACAAATTCAAAGTACAGAACTATAAAAGCATAAAATAAGATTGCTTTTTAATAGCGAAGTTGTAATCGATTATTAAAATTTATTAACAACGTTAAATTTAAACAATTACAATTAGCCCATGCGTCGATTCAATGAAACAAATTTGTTAACGTGTTATTTGATATTTAAATTTATATGCTGAAACCTTTTGTATCCGACTCGTAATAAATCCAATTCGTAAAAAATCCATTCAAGCAAATACATTTTCCTTATTTTTTATTTCTCTTTCTATTTTTTAACCAATATTTGTAAAATATATTAATTTTAAATTATAGATATTTTATTTTTAGCCTGACTTCTTTTAGTTAATAAAATATAAAATTTAACATAACAATTATTATGAATTAGAATACGATTGTTGACCATATACTTCTTTAAAAAAATATAAAAATATTTGACATAATTGTAATATTATTAGAAACATTAAACTCCTTTTCCTAATTACATTTAATATTTAGAATAGTTTACATTTTTTCTTTAAAACATTAATTCTGTTTTATTTACGAATACAAGAATCTTGTTATAAGTACACAAAAAAAATATTCTATATATTAGTTTAAACAAATGTGTTGCTTCATCTAGTGTTAATATGATTAATTTTGCACGCGGAAAAGGGAAAAAATATATTTACTATAGGACGTACAAATTTTTAAGATAGCCTAAGAACGAATTTCTCCTTTGAAAATGTTTATAATTCTAATAAAGCTTTGATATATTAGTAAAGTAAATGTTACAAATTCTAGAATTTAATAAGGTTTAGAGAATACGTATATATATATTTAACGCAACGATTCCGCTAGAATTTGTTTTTTGCTATCGCGTATAAGCATATAAATAAAACATTAATTTGTAGTTTAAAAAAAAAAGATTAAATAAAGAGAGAATACTTTAAAATTGTTTAAAATTTAAAGTTTAAATTTAAAGCTTAAAACTTTAAAATGTATTTTGTATTTAAAATATAATTTAAAAATTATAAAAATAAGATTTCTATACAGAAAGAATAATATTTGATTTTATATTTAAGTCATAAATATTGTCTCTTCGAAAATACTTGAACGTAACAGTGAAAAAATCCGAATAGAATTAAATTAGGTAGTTATCCGGATTATCTCGTAGATGAATAATATTTTGGATGCACAATCGGTGCAACTATGATAATGCATAAACAAATGCGGTAAAATTAAGTACGATATATACACCGATCGCTTTTCTTTGCCCTAAGTCCGCCTCTAAGAACATTAACAATTCAAATGAGAGATTGCCACAATATCACGTTCCGGAGGCCTGCCTCAATATGTACCAATCGGAAGCAGCCACTACCGAGGAATACATGCGCTACATACAAAGAAACCCGCGTACCTGTGTACGTACGCGACGAAGGACACGCATGGTCATGAACTACTACTACTACAAGATCCACCGGGAGGTAATGCCGAGCACTTTTTTATTCGCGATTGAATGGTATAATAAGAACTATTTATTACGCGTAATAGTAAAGCTATATATTTTCATACGTATATGTGTCTACAGTGGTCGAAACGAAAAAAGGCGGAGACTCATAAAAAGTAATTTAAGAATATATTTCTAACATCTTAATCCGCTTCGGTAGAATATAACGAGTATTTAATATTCTATATTACAGATATTATTGTTTAATTTATACGATTAATCTCTTTTATGAATAAAACAATTTTAACAGCAGAGAGTGGTGTTAATTTATGCTTCCTATATACAATTAATGAAATCAAGAGTTTTATTTGCTATTAAATAGATATCATTTTATTTAGAAATAAGATTTATCAGTACTTTAAACGTAATCGCTTCATTCTTAATGTTAATTATTTATCGTTTAAAATTTTTTTTTTAAATTTACGATGTAATTTACATTTTGAAAAACTGTATTTATTATTCGTAGGAAATATATCATGATTCAATAAACTTTTTGTAATATAATTTTTGATTCATTTTAGATCGGTAAAAAATAGTTCAGATTTTTTAAGAAACTAAATTATCTCTTCAAAGAAATTTACTTCTTTAAATAGATAGATGAATTTTTAGATTTATTTCGTAAATTTAGAAAAATAAAGAATAGAAAATAAAATGTTTCTTTTTAAATAATTTGGGATGTTTCGATTTATCGGTAGAATAATCTTTAAGTGTTTTCTTTCAAAAACATGTTTTTCTATTCTGAAATAAAATTTTTAAATTTTCTTCCAAAGCTTTTATTATGCTTATTAGCAAAAATTTGTACTATAATCATTTGAAATAGTATTAATACTTACTAAAATAATAGAAAATATTGTAAATATAAGTTTTATGACATCGCTGATAGAAAACTATGAAATTATGTAACATTGAAGAATATGAATTTTAAATGCATAGATTTAAAAGATAAGATGCACATGGAATAAGCTTAAAATTCGCAAGTAAATTTAAAAGCGAAGAATATGAAAAATATTTTATTGAATTAAAACTATTAAACCTTCATATATATTCAGTTCTTAAGAAGTCCAAAGTTTCATTGAAAACTGTAAAGTTTTGTTAAAATTTTATTAACAATAAATAATAATAAAAGTCCAATTATCGTTATATATACATCTTAGTTGAGTTAGTACACCTTAATAAGATAAAATGAGTTAGTAAATAATTATTTTTAAAAAATAATTTGTAAATCGAAATATAATGAAAATAAAGATTTTTCAGATAAATTACTAAGTATTAAAAGATTAATTTTTACAATTCAAAAGAACATAAAAACAGTATTAGGTATGTAAATGAAAATTTATAAAACATGAAAAAATTTGAAGTTGTAATTCTAGAAATGATGAAAACGCCAATTTTTTAATTTCTTGGATATTGATATTTCACAAGTCAGAAAAAATTTTGTACAATATTTATTAATAGTATAAAAATTTGATTATTATTAAATTATCATTTAATAACTTAAAAGAATCAATTTTATTTATTTTTAATTTGATTTTACTTTAATTTTGATAATGTTCGTTTTTTCTCTCTTTCTTTCTCATTCCATAGACGTACCTAAAAGTTGAGATAAAATATTTGGAAGTAAATTAATTAACTAATAAAAGTAAAATTGTTTAATCGTGGAAAGAAATTGTTTTTTTTTTTACTTTAGAAACCCGATATAATAACTTTAGGATAATGAGTTACTTAAAATCCTAGAAAATTAGATATAAGTTATTTGAGATGTATATATATTCTTTAGGTATAATTATTATACATAATATGTTACTAGATATATTTTTACGTCAATTTTATTAGTGTTTTAAAATCGATAATTTAATTTATAATAAATCAAATAAAAGTATTTTAGTTTAGCCTGAAATAATAGAAAAATTATAAATCAAAAATAAATTTTAAAAAACCTTAATGGAGTGAAATCTAACGATAAAACGAAATAAGTATGCAGTACCAAACCAATATTATGTATACAAATTAAATGGATTGTTTTCATTTAACAATTTAAAAAAATAATATTAGATAAGTAATAAAATATAAGAATTAAATATAAATATGTAGATTTATAAAATAGAATTTATTGAAAATATATTTGAGACGTATTTATTCAGATAAATGATTCCATTTTCGGTGGTGAAATTTAAATTGCAGAAATGATTTCATGCATGATATTTCATATACAGAATGCATATTCTCAATATTATAATTTTGACTTATATAAATAACAAAAATAAATTATGAATTTTATAAATAATTATATCTTACTGCAGAATTTTAATGCATAACAAAATCTTTTAAGAAGATTGCTATAGAGTTCGGAGCAAATTTTTTTGCTCTTGATTGATGAATCAATACATAAAATGAAATCTGTATTAGCTAAATTTTAGTCTCTTTCTTTCAACGAGAGGAAAAAATCTGGAAGGATGAGTAATTCTATAATATTAAAGTAAGCGGATTTATAGTGAAGACAGACTCCAATTATTCTTTTTTCATCTTTTCGATTAACCTTTTCGCAATCTTTTTTTCAATTGATTATATTTACGCTGTAAATTATTTGATATCATTCTTATATATATATATATCATAACATTTTTAATACGACTATTACTTATTGTACTATAGATATAATGAAAAATTAAAATAATTGAAAAATTACTTCTGAACTTATATATATATATATATATATTAAAATAAAATATAAGTTTTTATTCACATTATCAAACTTCAGTATTTAATTCATCAAATATTTTGGCTGATTAAAACACTTAAAATTAAGTAAAAACGAACTTTTAGTTTAAATATTCTATGTAAATCTATATAAACTTGTATTGTATCAATTCCACGAAAATATCTTATTAGTTTAGACGTTATATAACTTCTTATATAACTTTATATATAAGAAGTGTAAAAATATAAACTTATTCGGTCCATCGTCAAAAAAATTATCTTCTTAATTCATTAATGGAAATAATTTTTTAATGTTCTGTGGTATGAGCAAATTAACAAATATTGAATGAAATTTTAAAATAACAGCTTTCAAAATAATTTGATAAAAAGACCCTTACCGTACAATAAAAATAGTCAGCTTGAAATTCAATTTAATCATATTTATATAAATTGTGATATCTTTATTTATTTCTAATATTTTTGTTGTTAATTAATTTTGTTCAATCCTAATATATTTTTTTACACTTTATATTTGTTTCGTTATTTATTTTTTTTCTCACGTTTGACGATGGTAGAATCGATATTGGCGATGGCTAAATAAATTATGGATAATGGATTAAAAATGTTATGTTAAGTTTTTTCATTTCTTTTTGAGTATCATTCATTATTTTTTAAATATTAATTCAATTCAGTACATTAAACATGTAAAATTTAAATTAACAAAAATCATTGCTGTCATCTGTATATTTAAAAACTAAGTTTAAAATACTCATTTTAAATAGTTAAAATTACGTACTGCGCCATCTATAGTAGAAAGAATCAAACCTAAACCGTATACTAGATAAGGTAGTTTATGTAATTTATCTTTTCTTCAAATTCCTGTTATCAAGGAAGTGACTCCCTCTAATGATAAATTAGAAATTTTTATGTTATATATTTTGGTAATTTTTGCTAAATTAAGAAATTCTATGATATTACTTGCGAATTCGTCATTATTGTGGTTTTATATGCATTTATTATTTTACTATTATTATCATTATAAATACAGTCAAAAAATCACGTAACTGAGATTTCATATAATGTCGGTATGTTTATTGAAATAATTTTTTTAATCATAAATTAACTCTATTAACTAATGGTATATTATATGAAATAATGTAGAAAATAATAATGTTATAAGTACATATAAAAAGATTTAAATAATGTTGCGTTTGAACATTTAAATTTTCTTTCATGACATTTATAATTAACAAATTATAAAGTAATTAGTAAAGAGTAATTTTTGTATACTTTATGAATTTGTTTATAAGTATAACAAAATTCATAGATTATAAAGAATAGATAAAGTATATATTTTAGTAATACTGTACATAAATTATATTGGTAAATATTTTTAAAAGCTTATATTTATATATACATAAATACATTTAAATTACTTAAATTTTCAAGAATAATTAAAATTAAAATATTCTATTCGTACAAGCTTATTTAGAAGTTTAAGTAACGGAAATTCAACTTATGTCAGATTCATAAATAGTGAAAGTAGTAAGATGTTCAATGTCATTTCATAGATCCTTTTTGATAAAAAATTTCTACTGAATTTTATAAATTAGATTAAATAATAGGCGTGGTTAAATTATTTAAAATACATGAATTTGTATTCCAGGGTTTAGAGAAAACATTGATTCCATTTTTTTCAGAATTTGCTTCCGTCGATTCTGAACTTTTCTATTTTACTTTTATGATCGTTCGCTCTCAATAGATCGATGTTTCCCACGTGACCCAATAATCGCACTCTCGGGTACACGGCTATACACATTCGTCGTCTCCGTTGTGATTCCATTATCCAGCTCTCGACTCTTGAACCAATGGCAATGTAGGAGTGCAATGGATTCTCAGCATAGAGTAATAAACGGGATTGAAGCGTCGCCTACATATATAAGACTATCGCATCCGCGCAAATGCTGCTAGCAAAACTCCACTACAGTTACTGTACGTTCAGCACACGCCAAATAACGCTATAATATTACGGAAACGAACAGGTACAAGAACGGGAGACCCGTGTCTTTTTTACGAGTGAAAATACGAAGCTTGAAACACTCGAACGTTCAAATGTATTTGAAGCAGCAAAGACGTTAAGGATTCTAAAATCCTTATAAAACGAAGGTTTTACTAAAAACATGTTTGTACTTAAGGTTCTTATTTTTACTTATTTTATGTAATAAGGTTTTATGTAATATTAAAACAATGGAGGTAAAAATAAAATAGCTCTCTACCCAGGCTTTTATATTCTTTTTACGATAAAATTTTACCAACGTAAATTTTTTATACCAGAACCATTATTATTTCATATAATTCGTAATAAATAAAATTTGAAATATATGAAGCGACAAAGAAAATTGTATGTGTAAAATATATAAATTGAAATATGCGTTTTCAATTTTTAAACTATTACGTCTCTATCAAGAATTTCCGTATAAGTAATATTATGTTAGAAGACTTAGATTTCCAACTTTTGACTTATTAAACTGACCGTATAAAGGTAAACATAAACAATTGAAAAATATAAGAAACTTTAGAAAAATTTTAACACATTGTCGATGACTATAAGTTATTTTATAAGTTTTTGAACAAATATTGTAAAAATTCGTGATATGTTATGGATGAAACTTTCGGAATATTTAAAAAGTTTGATACTTTCCAGTTTTTGATAATCATATTTGCTTAAATTAAACTAAAAATCCTAAAATAATTATTATCCAAATAAATTTCGAAACGAATTCTACTTTTAAAATACTAATACATAATTTGTTTTAGTAAATACCCTTTTTAATCAACTTAAAAATTATAAAATACAATAATATAATTCAATATTAAATGATATACTATTTCAATCGTAAGTTTTTAATTTTCGAATAATAAAAACATTTAATTTATGTAAAAATATTGTAAAATGTCATATATTTTTTTATATTAAACATATATTTTTTCAAAGTTTCATTATAAATTTCTATTATTATTATATTATTCATCCTCCAAATTAAATGTAATAATTGATAATATTAAAGGATGCAAATATTGAATATTCAAAATGATATAAATTTATTTAATGCAATGTATACAGATAGATTATATTTTTTAAGCAGTATTGGCATAATTATCTGAAAGTTTAAATTGTTTTTATTGCTATTTATCTACAATATTTATAAAATTTGGAAGTACGAAATTAAAGTGTTTAAACTGTTATTCTTACTGAATTTAATAAAAGAATGTGTATGAAATAATAACATAGTTAGTAGTAAATATACTATAGTTTAAATAATGAAATTGATATATTGATAAATTTTGCAACTTCGTTAATAAATTTAGATTTATACAATATTTTTTTATTATGTTTTTAATATTTTGCCTAGAAGATATAGATAGGTCGTTGAATTCATAACTTTAGTTAATTATAAATGTGTTAATTATAAATTAAAAGAGATTCGTGTTACATTTGTTTTATAATATATGTATGTAGTGGAAACATCGTGAATAGAGAATACAATATATATATATATATATATATGGATTAACTCATGAATAAAGTATAATTCTCATATATTATTTGCAAATGATTTGCTCCAACGAATATATTTTGTTGATTTGTTTCGAAATGATAACATTGGTAGATATTAAAATTAGATCAACAATCTGAAATTGATATCGTTATAACTCTGTAATAATAACTTTATAAGACTACAAACTTAATTATGTACAAAAATAATACAGAATATAAAATTCATCCAAGTTTTATTAATTGAACAGTATTCTGTTACATGTTTTCTTTTTAAATCTTTTTTCACATTTTAATAGAATAAATTGAATTATTTCGATTAGCTTTGTAATTTTTCTATAAATTTAAATAAAGTAAAGTCAATTAAGTAATAAAATCTATCTCAGATTCATATTTATTTATTCCTATGAATTTTTTATTGATTAATGTAAATAATAGTTCAATAATATTCATAATATTTTTTTAAATTAATTATTTAAATTGTTGAGTTATCTAATATATTTTCAAACAAACTTTTTTCATATATTTTTCTTAAAGTCGTACATATTTATAAATATTATACATTTTAGTTATTATAGAATTATTTTGTTTTTTATTACGTAGTAAAAGTAAAAATAACATTTAGAAATAAAAATATAATGTAAATATTATATTAAAATATATTTGATTGTTTTTAAGAGTAAACAGACTTATCTTAAATTTTAATTAAGAAAATCTTCATATTTTGGTGATTAACGTTATCACCGTTATTTATTTACTTTATGAAAATTGTTATTTATTTATAATTGAATATATTCTTGTATTAATTTTATAATTCAGTAGATAGATTTAAAGAAAATTAAAACTAAATATACAACTATTTTAATATATTAATATAGAATACCAAAATCATGAATATGATAATTGGATTTTTCAAGCTTAAAAATTTTACGAATTTTATATTAATTATGATACAACTAATGATGATAATATGATAGTGATTGTTATAATATCCTGTATATTTTCGTGCAAATAATTGTCACTATCCACATTTTTACAATCTGCGTATTCTACTAACTTTTATTGAGACAATTGAAACTAGAAAATATGAATATTTTCGTTTATATTATTTTTTAATTCAACAAAATGGCATTGAATTTTTAGTAAAATAAAGTCTTTTGCTGCCATCAAAGGTTGTAATATTTATTACTCTTGATTTCAAAACTATAGTAAATATATTTCAAAGTAATACCGTATATAAATTTAAATATGTTTCTATTCATATAATTAAATAGCATACTTATAATTTATCCATAATAATTGGTTTCATTTTCAATATAAAATTTTTTCAACACAATATCCTTATCTTAATCATACATAATATAAATAGATACAAAATTTTAAAAGCTTTTATAGATAATATGTACAAGTAATATAGGTGAGTATAGTTAAATAGGTGAATATATAAGATATATAAAACGTATATTTTCATATAACACTACAATAATGTAAAAAAATCATAATTATGTTATTATTATTATATGAGTTTTTATTCCAAATAGCAATATTTATATAACTATCATATTAATATACAATTATAATAAACACATTTTAAATTGATATTGTCACGTATATCTTTAGACGTTTTGTCTTGAGTAAATATTCAGTTGAAAACAAATTATGCAGAATAGTGCATCGTAGCAAAATACTGATATCATAGAAGTGGGGATCGATCAGTAGCGAAAATGCTGAATCGTCAACTATGCGAAAATATAGAAGAGATTGTAGAGTCTCTGCAAGAATTCGAGCAGTTACTACAACTATGGTTAAAGGACTGAAATTCGAATAACGAGAGTCAATAAAATTTGATATATATCGGTCAATAAGAGCAATCAATATTCGATATTAAAGAGAGAGGATTGATATTTTGCATGCAACAGAACAAAAGTAGACATTCAGAGAGGATTTGATTTTTTTAGTTAAAAAAGTGTTTTTGCTTTTAAAACTTAAGTATAACCACATCTCTTTCTCTCGTTATACATATAATATATATATTTATCTATTTATCTATCTATGTTTATAGATACATTTACATATATCCAGCATGGGTTTATAAAAATAAAAAATACAAAAGCTAATACTTTTAATAACTCAGTTTATTAGTTTAATCCTTATTTATAATTACATTTTAAGAATATAAATAGAAAATAATCATGTTTTTATTTCATTGTTGATATGGAAAATATATTTTGATGTTTTTTATAATATTCGTTCTTTTTATTATATTTTATGATTTGCTCACTATTTTAAAAAACTGAAAGAAACATTCAATAAATTCTATTGACATAGGTGTAAAATATAATAATGATAGAATTGAAAGTATAGCAAAGTTGAGACGACTATTGTACAAAGAATCGCAATATACCGAAGTCAAAACGTCCAGTAGAAATAGGTTCAAGAAGAAAAATTTACGAAAATTCTTAGACTTGATAGAATACTGAAATATATTAAGAATCTTATAAATTACATAATAAATAATTTGTTTAAATTTTAAAAAAGAAGCGTTAAAAAGAAAATAATTGTACATGATTTAAATAAATACGACAATAGATATAGCTTTAAAAAAGATCCTGTATCGATCTCACATTTAATCACGAATAATAAACAATTAAAATAAATGAGATTAAAAATTGTTTTTAATATTTAATATGTCTATTTAGATTAGTATTCAATAGGTTTTTCAATAGAAAATGGAAATCGTAATAGAAAATTAAAAAATTTTTTTTAGATAGGTTTTTACGGTATACTCTCTATATATTTTATACTAACAATATTTTGTGCATAAGTTAAGTCAATATACTTAATATATATACATGTAAAATATGCTTCATTACAATTATATAGTTTGCTGTAAATAAAAATTCTAATAATAATATTATACTTTGACTCGATTGTGGGTCATTATACGGTCATTTTTCTTCGCAATATATTCTTTAAGATTTTGCGACATTTTTTGCGTTTTACAAATTTTTATAAATTGTTGACATCGGATATTATTTCTCTGATCACGTTCAAATTATTATCAATTAATTTATCAAATAATTATATTCAAATCATTTATTTAATACGTTATAATGTATTGATGTAAAATGGATAAAAATCTTCTTTCTTTTTTTAAAAATATATTTAGAAGCATTAAAATGTGTGTACTAAATTAGAAAGCATATTTACTTGTAGAATTTTTAAACATTAAAACCTTTTATGTTTTTATTGTACCTTTTATGTATATTTTTATTTTACTTTTTATACTCTTTATTTTATATTTTTTATGTTCATTAAATACTCTACTCCTTTATATATATATTGTAAAAAAATTGTTCCAGTCCTAATTATTCATAAAAAATTTTTTTTTTTTAAAAAGAAATCGGACAAAATAACGAGATGAGAGCTAAATAAAAAAGAAAAACCTGACCGAAAATAAATCAGAATGGCTTATTATCGCAATAAGATAGGAAATGAATTTATAAAAAAGAAGAAAGAATCAGTCAAAAGGGTTAGTCACAGAGTTAGCATTGAGGCATGCAAATGAAATCAAGAGAGAGAGAGAGAGAGAGAGAGATAAAGAGGTGACACTTTTATACGAGAAGAGACACTCATAGTTTGAGGGCGTTTGAATCGCAAGTATTCGTAAATTGAGAAACGAAGAAAATTCCACGAACTGTGTGGCACCTGAGTGGATCATCTTCGACTGGCCACGATTGACATCGATTGGAATCAAGATGAATTCTCACAAATCAGGCGATTCGGCGAAAGTAAAAAGTTAAAAGCTTCCAACTAACGACTGTCGCGTAAGCAAAAGCGATCGACAGCGAGTCAATGGTAGAACGATATCGGAAAACGTGTGTTCCGTGAGAAGTCTAATTTTCCTAGGTCTTTCGCCCAATTTTTACGTTTTCTTGGCTGTCTTGCAAATGACGTACAACGTGTAGATAAGCACATTATTTAATTTCACGGATTAATTATGAAGCTAATGTTAATAGTTTAATAGCTAAAATTTATTAAAAAATTTATTTACAACTAGAATTTTTATATTAAAATTCACAGAAATATTTAATAATCAATGGATTTTTTTTATCATATTTTTATTATCTTTCAATCTACAAGTCGAATTAAAAGTATTGGTAATTTTTTGTAGTCTAAACTTATTTATATAAGTTTATAAATTTAACCATACAGTTCTTTACGTATAAATTTTAATTTTTAATAATTATTAGTATTATAAAAAAAGAAGAGAATTAATATATCGGTTATTTTTTTCTTCGATTATCTAAGAAATTTCGAATTATTTTTAATAATACCGTAAATTATCTATATTTATTATGTTTTGATAATATATATTCAAAAATCACCGTGTGGAATTTATAATTTACTAAAAATTGTATAATAATAAAAAAATTATCTTAAAATTACTATAACGTAAAATAATATGAAATTACTTCTTAATCTACGTTTACCGTATATTTTAATATAATCGTTTAAATACCTATTGAGGACGAATTAGAATATCTAATTTTTCGAATACTCTGTCGTTGATCTTCTATTGCAGTAGTAAGTTCGTTCGTTATTACCGCTATAGATATTATTAACAAGTTTTAATTTAATAATCACATTGGTTAATATATCCTAATCGATGGCTACTATGCAGTTTCTCCTTAATATTCAGCAAAAAATTTATCGATCGACGGAACCAATGTCCTGCTTTAATTCTCTTTTGTTGCTGCGCGCTGTCATTATTTTTGATAAATAGAAGATACAGAACTGGGCTGAACGAGATTTCCTGACCTTTGATTCAGTTTCAATATAATTTTGGAATAGACTATTAAATTAAATATTCAACGTATATAAACTTTTATTAAATAAGAAAATTTGTTTTTAATATAGTCAATGTTTTAGATTGATATTATTGAAATTGTTTTCAAACATGGATCTAAAATCATTTAATAATTATAAAAAAAATTCATCGATTATTAATAAAAAAGTCTATATTTAAAAATACTTGAATTATTATTTTCTTATTTATATATTAGTTTACGAACATTATTTTATTAGTTAATTATTATTATTACATCTCAATTCCCCGAAAGTAAGTTATGAAGAAAATGTACAAAATAGTACATATGCGTATATTTTAATGTTGTGTTATATCTTTTCTATCATCTTTTTGTACACCATCGCATTTAAGACGAAACAAACATAAATGAAATCATTTAAATTAAATTAAAAATGAAAGTATCTTACTGATAAAGTAGTCTGCACACGAAGTTCACTCAGAAATTATTGTAATCTATTGTATCGCAGAGATCGAAAATCCAATTAATATACAGTTGAAAGAATTATTCTAATGCATTCTGTTATGCCATTTAATTTCTAATTGTACTAGTTTTAGTCCTAATAAACTAATTCTTTTAACAGAGATATGGAAAAATTTCTAAACGCACATATTAAATAAGACAAAATGCAACGTGCGAAAATAATAAAGTTGAATCACGAAGGGTATGTAATAAACACTTTATTTTATTAAAAATAATATCACGCCATTAAGTTTCTTTCTTTTCTCTTCATTTCTTACAATTTGTCTTTCTCTTCAATTTTTACAATCTCTCTTTCTCTTTTTAGCTTTTTGATTCTCTATCTCACTTTCTGTCTCTGTAAATTCTTATTCGTTCTTTCTCGTTCTGTCATTTTCTTGATATCAGACTGTAATGGTTGATCATATAAAAGTAGTAATAAAACAGTTCATTGCTTTTTCTAGAGTTGTTTTTGTTGCGTTTAAATCTTTAGGGCTTAAAAATTTTAAAGGCGAAATATATATATGTAACTCATAGAGAGTTAAAATGCATCATGTACTGTTTTATTGCACTTACTTTAAATGAGTAAATAAAAATTTTAGTTTAAAACGAACTTTATAGTTTATCCTTGATTTGAAATGAAAAAACATTTTAATGATTCATATTAAAATATCTATTATTTTGACGTATAGATATTATTCCAAGAAATTAATAAATATTTATTTTTAAGGATTAAAAATTATCTGATCATAGAAATAATTTATTATTTTACCATTCTTGTCCACTATTTTTATATTTTAAATAATAGAGCTCCACTAATCACCATGAGCTTGTTATTAAATTAAAATCAAAAGTATTGAATACATTATTAAAGTCAACCGAATATGTGTTGTCAATTACAATGCAGTTATAATGATAGTACGAGTTTTCCTAAATATACGCTTTGAGTATACACGAAAGAAATTTTACTTTTATATTATAAAAGTTTCCTGAGCCGGAAAATAATTATCTTTTATAATTTAATTATTATTATAGATAATCTTTGATAGATAAAAGTAGCTAAATTTTATGAAAGTTGTATGCATTTCATTTTTCTCAAAAAATAATATAATATTAAGAAATTATATATAATTTTTTATTTTAAATTTACGTTAATAGTAATTAATAAAATTAAGACGAAACGATAAATAGAATTACAATTTGAAAAAGTAAAATATGAAAATTGAAAGGATCGCAGAAATGTGTGGATATATAATAATGTATTAATTGTATATGTTCTTTTAAAAATCTTGTTTAATACAATAATTTCATGATAATATTAATATATTAATATATTAATATATTTTCATAAAATTAAAGTACTTTAATTATTTTGCTTTTAATGTATTAAAATAAAAAATATTTTAACGCTATAATAATATGAGTAATTTTATTAATTCATATTGTAAAATTTATTATTTAAATATTGCTATAGTCTTTGTAGATGCTTCGTAATTATGAAAAATCAATTAAAGAATTACTCTTTTATAAGATGCTGATAAAATAGAAAAGTTTAAAATGATAGTCATGTGATAGCAAATTATTAAAACAGAATAATAATATCATACTTTCATTTTTGTTATAATTCAAAAGTAGTTAGTAACTTTTAAACTATTTTCTCAATAATCTAGAAAGATGCATATCGCTAAATTGAAAAATGGATCTAGAATATTAATATCTTCTTACAATTAAGAGAGACAATATGTAGATTCTTTTATAAAATTATATCTTCATGATTATATAATTTTTTGAGAATATTATTTTATAAATATTGATATTAATAACTAATTTCAAATAAAAAAAATTAGAGTTAAAAGTGCGTTAAAAAATTTTAATTCTATTTTACTAACTAAGTACATTAAACATTTATGTTTACATTTTTAATTTACGAAACTTATTGAATATATTATTTAATATTAATTTCATACTTCAACTTGTCCTTTTATTTTATAGTTTAGATTACACCATTTGTAATGCAAAGAATTATTTAAAAGTATGTTGTACCACAGCATACGGAAGATATAATACATTCAAAATTGAAATTAATGAGAAATTTTAAATTATTATAATGCAATCGATGAAAATAATTATATCAGTATCAATATAGTTCAACTAAAAAAATTAATGAAGTGTATGTTAAACGTTGCTCTAATTATTATTTTTAAATGAAAATTTACTTTTAATATCTATATTCATAAAAACATCATATTTTATTTTATATAGATATTTAATTCTTGAATCTGTTTTATCTGCATGTGTATTTGGGAGTTTTCAATAATTTTAATAATTTTTCAAACCACGACATTTAATCAATCTCTTATTTAATTTATATTCTTCAACTTTGAATACTTTAGCATTAGACTTTTCAATCAGATATTTTATATATTTTAATAGATTACGTATTGTATATAGTTACATTTTATTATCGATATACATAATTGATTTTAACATTATAATCATAAATTTGTAAATCGTATTCCAAAAATTTTTAATATGAAAATAAAAATCTTTATAATCAATATACATATGTTATAATGTAAAGCTATCGAATAAAATTGAAAATCACAAGTTCATTGTAAATAATTAATTTTGTTATATTCCTGTTGTATGATAATATAATTTCAATTTATTTGAAATTTGTCCAATATTTTGATCATTACAGAAATACTATAGAAAGTAATTACTAGTATTTTATATGTATTTAGTATTTGAGGCAACAATGTTGAGTTTTTGTAAATTGATCGAAGTTGTATAATATTTGATGTTTAATTCTGTACAACTTTTATAAAAGAATTAATTGTCAGTTTTATACTAATAATAAAAATAAATTTTAATAAATATGTAACTATTCTTGAATTTTTTATTAGAAATGCAATAAAAATTCAAATATGTAATTGAACATTTAATGTATTACACTAACGTCTAAATAAAAAGTATGTATTAAAATATGTATTTGAATCACATTTATTAGCGAATAATTATCTTCTTAATTAATTAAAATAAATACACAATACCATAGGTGTAAAAAAAATATTAAAATGGTGTTGTCATAGCTTGTTATATTCCATTTTTATCAAATACTAGTGAAACAAAATACATTCGACAATACAAAATAGTATTAAAATAATAAAATTGAATTTAATAAAAATTAAATTATTGCTCTACATATATATAATGTTATATAACTAATGACAAATTAAAAATATAATTGAATATAATCGATTTAAAAGAAGCTGTTGCAACTTACGTTATAATTGCGTTATAAATAAGATATATTTTTGAATCATTTTTATTTACTATCAATGCAACGAAATAAATTTTCAAAATTTATTTATATAAATATTTTGTGGGCACATACAATGATCCAAATATCCTTTAATATTCAAAATTAAAATTAAACATTTTTAGATTGTAAAACTAATATGGTTTTTTATATGTAGAACGTGTTTTATTATGACAAAAAAAAAATAAAAAATTTATTTATAAATAATATTTAAATACTGATTTTTTTTTAACTTGAGTGCTATTGAAAATGATATCGCATTAATGATTTTCAATCGTTAAACTCTACATTAAATGGTATTTTAAATCGTTTTTCGAATATATTAATTCGTAAAAATAGCTATGATAATTTTTATAAATTGTACCTAAATAAGTTGTATAAATTGCGTTTTGGTTTAATTCATTCACTACCAAAAGAAAAATTATATTGCCAAGTTGGACATCAAATTAATTTTCTCTGTTTCACTCGAGGAATGCACTTTCGCGTATATTACTCATTTGCATATATATAGTACATTTGTACGAATTTCAACTGTTGCGGAAGTTCTGGACAGCGTGAAAATCATCGTTATAGTTTATAAAATTTCAAGCCGTAAATTTATATCTAGAAAGAAAGTAGCTTAAATGAAGAAAAATTTAGATTTTACGGAAACACAATAGAAAATTTAAAACAATATTCATGATGTAAATTAATAATATTGTTACTTGAATTAATGGGATTTTTAAATATTTACTATTAATTAATATTTTCAAGCTTTTTAATGTATAACTTTTAATATTTATTATATATTTCACTTCATTTATTAATCATATAGATCCATAGAGAAGTATTAAAAGATTAAATTAAATTATAGTATTTTTTATTTTTTAATTAAGTGATTTTATATTTTTTCGATTGAATATTTTAAGATAATTTTTAATTACACATATATTGTTGTTATTGGAATAGAGTTTTTAAAGTGCTTTGATCATTAAAACTTTAATGACCATAATAAAAATCTTCGAGTAAGTTTTCTAATAATGTTTTTTATTACTTACCCAAAGTATAGTTTAGAATTGTACTAGACGACAATTAAACTGCAATGTAATACTTTTATTCTAAAAGATCGCTTGTAGAAATTTCCTTTTGATATTTAGCTTATGTTTAAAGAATATACAAATTATAAGTAAAAGGCCTTTAAATATATACCATTCATAACGAATCTTAAAATAGAAAAATATTGTATCGCAGATGCATTCGATTAATAATTTACGGATAAAGTGATGTAAAAAAAAGTAATTGAGATACATAAAAATAAAATCTAAACATAAATATTATAATAAATAAAAAGAACGAAAGGAGAGATACAGATTATCTATAAAAAAAATGAAAGAGACGGAGAGAATAATTGAGGGAAATGGAATAAGAAAGAAAGAGAGAGAGAGAGAGAGAGAGAGAGAGAGAGAGAGAGCAAATGTATAAATGGGCATACAGCGCAGTAGGGATGTCGCATTCTCCCACTCTTATGTTTATCATAGAAAGGGGTAATCCAAGCTTTGGCTTGAAGAATAGAAAAAAGGGGCCACGAAAGGATCGAGAATAAAAGGAAAGTTTTAAGCTTGATCGGACAGCTCGAACCCAAGGAAGTCGGTAGGTTATGAAATATGAGCGACAGACGGGACTGGGTTGGGGAATACCGATGGTAGTAGGAGTGGTGTGACTGGGTAGGGATTTGGTTCGGTGTGCCAAGGTGCAGCGAACCACGTGGCTGGGCGGCAATCGATAGTGCAGTGTTGTTGTGCAGGGGTCACTCAACTCGCACCCTCGCGAGGTCAGATCCTCGCGCGCGCTCTGTCGGGTCGAGCCATGTACACGTTGTCTTCCTACTAGTCACGTCGAAGTTGAACCATCCTGTAATCGCCCTTGAGTTATTTCGAGCGATCCACGCACGAGGAAACAGTACGTATGCAATAAGTAGATTTTTAGATTTGATTTTCCCTCTTTGAATATTCCAATGCGCGAGCGCGACCCGCGATTCGGTCTTTTTCTTCCTTTCGTCGACGGAATTACGGAGAGGTCGATCGCGTACAGTGCTCGTGACAAAAGTTTAATATTTGGATCGTATTCTTCCACAATTGGTGTAACAGTCGTTACTGTAACAGTCCGAACCATCTAGCCCCGAAGCTAAGTATTTTGTAAACTTTATAGGTTAGGGATATTCCACGCGTTGCTTCCGTATGTTGCGTATGTTTCCGATACGCGTTTTCCACTTCGACTACCGACGTATCCTTTTTTTTTTCAAGTGAAAACCATACGATCCAATATACTACTCGTGTCGAATGTAATCGAAAAATTTTCATTACGATTCAGTGATATTGAAAGAGTCCGGAATTATATGTATAAGACGTTTTTCTATTTTATAACGTATCTGCATAGATGTTAATTCTAAGCTTGTATTATCGTAAACGTATATTTTATATTTTAAATTCAAATAAGATGGAATTAGATTACTAATAAATAAAGAAATGTTCTGAATTAAGTTTTATTTTACCCTTTTTGACTCAAATAGTACCAAAATATTTTTATTAAAATAATAAAATTTATTTATATCATAAATAAGTTAGATTTTTTATTTTTAAAACGTTATTTTCGTTACGATTATTACATTTTTATTTAATAATATGTACTTAATTGAACTCAATAATACAAAAGTTATACAATATGTTATTTTTTTCAATCGCAATACACAATCATTTTGCATATAATAATTACTTATGACTAATATGCTGTTATGTGCAACGATGGCAGTCTTACAGCTTATTTGTTTCATTTTTTTTTGTGTATCATAATTTTTTACGGGAAAATAAATTGTTTTTATAAAGTGTTTTGTATTTTTCATTTATATACGAAAAATGGATAATATAAATAAACTGTTCATTAACGAATATTAAATAAAAAAACGCTTGTGATTTGTGTATTTTGCTGGTACATGTTCTTAATAAAAAATATTTTACGGGATTCAAAACTTGCAAAAATGGTGCTAATGTAAATATTTAATTAATTCGCTAAATTATAAATAATACATTTGATTAACTTCAAACTCATGTTTATTTAAATTAATTTAGTTGCCAATTTTTCTTTCAATTTAATTCGTGTTTTTTTTTGTATGCGCGCATCTACAAAAACAAATATATATAGATATATATTTCTAACTTAATCAAATGGAATAAATATTTCAAAATTCTGTTTGAAGTTATATTTGAATATAAATGTAAAAATTTAAAACAACTAAGAATATAAATATTTGCTTCAAATGTTAATCTGTTCTAATTCGAATGAATTATTCAAAATACAAAAAAATTTATCGTTAATCAAAATCTAGATTGTAAAAGAAATATTTAATACAATGAAAATCTAAATAATCTCTTAGACTATAAAATTATAACTCCGATATTATAATTTTACATTAAAAAATATTAATCTAAATAATTAAAAACTTTATTTATTATAATGATTAAAATCTATATAATTTAATTTTAGATATTTTAGAAATAAATTCTTTAAATTAAATCATTCGAAACTATTTTTTTATTTATTTTTAAATAAATATAATATTTTAAAATAATTTTCAGAATCAATTACAAACCTCGTGTAAAATTCTTTTTATAAATATTACGAAATTATCGATCAATTCAATTACACTTATAATATAAAATAATTATCAATTACACTTTTATTATAATTTCTCGTCGTAGTTTTTGTTTTTAATAAATAAATTATGATAAACAAATAATTTTTTTCTATTCGATATAATAATTTACATTAAAAAACAATTTCTGAAATATGTCAGTTATTATATAATCACCTTTATTAAATTTTAGAGAAATTAATTTCAACAATATATTTAAAAAATTTATTTCCTGTTATATTTCAAAATTTTATAAAGGAAATAAAAAGATGAAATTTGGAAGTGTTCACAACGTTTTAGAAATATTAATTTAATATTATTTTTATTTAATCCAAATTTAATGGTTTAAAAGTAAGTTATTCATATTAGAAATTTTGCAAAGTTTTTTTTTATTTTTATAATTCATTAAAATTATTTTTTAATAATTTTCGAGACCTTATTTAAATATATAAATCAGTAGAAATTTTTTTGCAAATGAAAGAAAAATAACACAAATATATCATATATTGAACGTAGAAAATAAGAATTTTGATAGAAATATGTCATTCTTCTTAGACAGTTGTATACGTATCTACATTATTACTCAATATAATATATTATAAATGAAATTATATTTTTATTTATACACTTCCAATATTTATATTAGTAATACAATTGTTATAAAAATTTTTCTATAATTATTTAGTATATGACAAAAATTTTTATATTCATTTATTTCTTAAAAAATTAGTTTTTCAACAGTAATTTATAATAATAGAAATTTAGTTAAAACACTAGTATATGAAGAGAAGAAGAAAAAAATAAACTCTTTAATCAAAATATAATTATTTTCTAAATATAATATTGCAAGTAAAATATTGATTCAATATAAGAATTTCAAATATATTTAGAACTATTTTTTGTCCATTTCTTTATTTTTTGAATTTTTTATATTTATAGAAGTTTGAATCTGAACTAAGTTTTTTATTCTTTGATTTATTATATTTTAATGATTATATTCCATTTGACATATTTCTTTTATTCTATTTTATTCATTAGTATTTGAAATCAAAAGTATTTCATTTTTAGGCAATAAATATGTTTAAGTTGTACACACATTTTCTATAAAAATAGATTACCATAAATTCCGCCAATATTTTCTTATATATTTATTAAATTCTTCTTAAACTAAATTATTTGTATAAACATTACATTATTTTTTAAATATTTTTTTATATCTTTACAATAATAAAAGAAATATTTTAAATACATTTGATTTATAAAAAAAATATTTTATTTGGGAATAGGTTAATAAAATGTTTTCGAATGATGCATAACATTAATTATTTACAAGATAAATTGACATATATAATCACTTTATAATTTAATTTTTAATTCGGTGTAAAGAAAAATTCTACTGATATAGCAATACCAATATTGTCTTATTAACATAATAATAAAAAATCTTAAATAATTAAAATATAAATAAATTAAAATTTTATACATAGATATAAAAACAAATATTTTTTAAATATTTTACTATAGAATTATTGAATTTATATATTGATTTCTTTATGTTTAGAAATATAGAATAAATATTATTACAATTTTAATAATATTTACATATTTTAAAACTATTAAAAAAGTATTATAAGATTTTAAATAGATTTTTTTATTTTTTTCATCATTTTTGACAAAAAAATTTGATTTCTATATTTATTAATTCATGAATTCATATCGATTAGTATCTTATATTATAATAAAATTATCTTATTATAAGATTTGTGATTTTAATATAAATGATTGATATATATTTCAGAAAAAAATTTTACTTTTAATTTTTTTAAATATATATATATATTATTTACATTAAAATATTTATTATTCATTTTATGGATATTGTTTTAGTAAAAGCGTATTTAAAGGTGTATTTTCGAGAATTTTATAATTAATAATTAGTGAATAATTTTATTAATTTATCATTTATTTAATTACATAACGATCATTATTAAGATTAATAAAAATTTTTTGGTATATATGAAAAATTTTTATTGAATTACTATATAATTTTTATAAATTATTAAATATGAAATTTATACACATACATTACTAATTGTTAAATATTAAATAGTTTAATATTTTATTTGAAATATGAAGAAGTTTGTTATATGCATATATACATATTTATTAAATCAAAAAATTTTCGCATTGCACGACGTTAAAGATTGAAATTGATTAAAATGTTCTATAATTTGTAACTTAAATGTTCGATTTGTGTAATATTGATTACGAATTATACATATATATATATATATATATATATATAGTATGTATTAATAATAAAATCTTGATATAATAAAATAACGTTTTAAAAAATGGAATTCTAATAGATATCGTGTTATCAAACTTATATAAATTTTTTAACTTGGAAATTTGCATTTGTTCTTGTTATTATATTACTAGCATAAAGCTAAGAAAACATATCCTAAAATTTAACTGTAATTAAATAGTTTTTCAAAGTTATCTTTTAATAATTCAACTTTTTTGATTTTTTATTTTCCCTTTTTTTATTTTTGAAGTATGTTTAATATGACAAAGCATTAATTTATAATTTTTTAGAATTACTTTATTTTGTACTTTCATTTTGTACTACCTGAATTTTTGTTATCGAGTATATTTGATAATTTTTTTATTGTTATATACAAAAATATAATGATGAATAGTTTTTTAATTTTAAGTTCCTAAAATTAAAATTTGTATTTAAATTCTTAGAAGAAGTTCCTTCTTAATTCTCCTCTAGTTGATTTCACGTAATCTATTTTTTTTTGAGTTATATGTTATAATTGATTATATTAAATATTATTTCTGTAAGATTTTCATTCATATATTATAGTATGTTCTGAATTTTTTAGTATATGATTTTTTTGGTACTAATTTTTTATTTTCATATCATTAAAATTTTTTGTTTTTTATATTAAATTTTTTCTTATTTGAAAAATTTTTTGGCTGCATAGTTTTCAATAATATTTACTTAAGTTAATTTAAAAAATTTATTTTAAAATGTATACGTAAACAGTGCGTTTGCAAATTACTATTTGCTTGCAAACATTTTTCAATTATCTAAAAATTTTAAGTAAAAGTCTACATTTTGTAATAAACAGTCCTTTATTAAGTACATCTTTATTATTATTTGTTCACGAAAATTCTATATTATAATTTAGAATAAAATTATAATTACAATTATATTAAATCATATATTTATTTATATTATTAGTTATATCGATATTTATATTCTACGATATATTTTAAGAAATTAGCTGCATAGTGGTTTTCTATCATAATTGTCTATAAAATCTATATTTTTATATATACTATTACGTATTATTGTACTAATGTATCATGTTTCTGGTTTAATTTACGTGTCAATTTGAAATAATTTAGTTTTATATATATAAACTATATTAATATTTAATATTTTTCTTTAATATTAATAATAATAAAGAGAAAGAGAGAGACTACTTTATTATAGTGCAGGTAGTGCCCGTAGCAAATTTTAACATTACATTTACTATATCTCGATAATTGTTCTATTGCTGTTAATGAATAGATTCGATCTTTTTTTAATTTTTCTCTCACTATTTCTATTATTAGTTTATATAGAACAGTTTAACTTCTTACCTAAGGTAGTTTCTGACGATTTCTTTAATGGATAACCTACACTTGATAGTCTTCCACGATTCCTAGAAAATTGCTGCGTTCCATAAATCTTTAATATCTTTTCTGTGTAATGTTTAAGTTATAATATATTTAGCTAATATTATTCTAACAATCGTACCTAGCCGTGGTTTTAAGAAGGGATGCAATGTGTCTTACATAATGAAAGATACGTTGATATTCCTATTCATTCAAAATATTCGGTTTGACATTATTTTTCATGGGATATTAATCAGAATAACAACTTTAACCATAATTCGGTTCGTGTCTTTTATATCCTATTACTTCTTAATTCTCTGCAGAGTTTGCTGTATTCAATAACTGTTTCAGAATCGCCGATCGCCATAATATAGTAATTCTGAATCGTCTCTCGTGTACTTTTTGCTAAGTGTTATTTAATCAAATGAGAATATATATGAGAAATATGCGCTTAGTAAAACTTGTAAAATTTGTAATAAAAAAATGAAATTTACTTAATGTATACATTCATATTTTATTTTATTATTTATGCAAAATTATAACATGAAATACATATATAAAATTCTAAACGTAAATTTTTACTATACTTAATTTATATTTAAAGAATAATAAATTATGTGTTCGCAATTTATGTAGATGTATGACTATTTCTTAAAGTTATTTAATTATAATAAAGTTTATTCAGGTACAAAAATTCCTCGTTAAAATGTATCATTTATTTATTATATAATATTATTTATAATTAATTAGTAATCAATGAAGATCCTAATAAATAGTTGAATAATGTATTTTAACAATTTATTTATAATGATTTCTACTCAATTAGCTGCATATTACAATAAGTGTAATTATATGTTATAATAATGAAAATTCTTTATTTTAATCATTATTGTACAATCTATCTTTTATGTATGATATATTTAAAAAATATCTTATGTTTTCAATTAGATACATGAATTCATTAGTTTAAAAAATTCTTGAAAGCAACCATGATGACATTAGCTTCTTATTAAAAGAGAGAAATACGTGATAAAAATATTTGGTAAAAATTGATACAAAATTTTTAAGATAGTAATTAACATTAAAGAAATTAATTAGAGTAAAATAAAAATTAAAATTTACCCCTTTAATTAGAAGTATATAAAACTTGGGTCTGGCGTGTAAAAATAAGAACAAGAATCTTCCAACTAGACTCAAGAAAATTTCAATATTAATTCTACTGTCTAAAGCAGAAAAATATTTCTTGTTTTTTTCGTAAAATTAAAATAAAAAAACATGAAATTTTATAAATTAAAATCTTATAAATTATAAACTTCTATTCATAATAAATTAAAAACAAAAATAATTCCTGAAACATATAGCAAAACAAAAAGTTTTTATGTTTGTAATACTACTATTTTTCTACGAATAGAAGCTTACAAATTTTAAGTGTATTATATTTTAATTAAATTTATTTGCAAAATATTTATTTCGTATTTATGTGTATCGATTAATGTACTAAATAAAAAATTTAGAAAAAATATTATATGCATGTATTTATATCCCTTCATGTATTTACTCTTAAAAATATTCAAAAATTTTTTTATTAGAGTATATATTAGATATTTTTGTTATCGAGTTACAATTATAAGAAATCTTATTACAAATAATGTAAAATTTACTTTATACGTGTCTAGTAATAATCTCTGTTATACAGTTAGAATTTGTAGTATATCTGAAAAAGCATTTTAAAAAGTTACGATGTAATGTTTTATCTTCTTAGATATGAATGATATCTGCTGATAAATTAAAAAAATATATTCATCTGTAATACTATATATTTTAAAAATTAAACGATATTCTATTTTTTACACCAAAAACATAATACTTTATATTAAAATTTCAGAAATGGATTAGGAATTAATAAATGATAAGTTTTTGTTATACCTTTTATTTATTATGAATATTTAAATTAATATGATATTTATATATTGATGTTACATATTATATATTATACATTATATACATTTAATAATTAATATATATATATATATATATTTATACAACGTGTCTCAATATTTAGATTCAAAAAGCGATGCTAATTCAAGGATAATTTAAAAACAAAAAGAATAATTATCTTAAAGTTTCTTAAATTAATAAAAATTGAATTTATTTTATTTGTATCCAGTTTTCGATTATAATGTTATCAAATATAAAAGTTAAGTTAGAAAAATATGTTGCAATTATTATAAATTATCTTTCCCTGGAACGATAAAAAATTCTATTTCGCTTAGTGCTACGGAAATCTTTATTTTAGTACTTTAAATTTTTTATTAGAGAGTTGAATATTGCATAATATTTATTTTTTTATTATGTGTTTAATTGTGAAATCATTTATTTAGTTTATTTGAATTTAATTGACAATGCGATTATCTTAGTTTGAAAATAAAAATATAGTTACTACATAACTAATTAATTACAATTTTTATGAATTAACCATCTTTATCCGAAGTGATAAAAATTATAAATTTCTTTTCTTTTAGAATTACTTTATCAGGATGTTTAATATCTTCTTGCGTCTCTTCTATCAATTCTTTTCCAATTCATCTTTGTAAAGTATCTCCTTCAACAACTTTCGTCTCTGTCTCTTTGTATATCACCTTCTCTCTCTCTCTCTCTCTCTCTCTCTCTCTCTCTCTCTCTCTCTCTCTCTCTCTCTCTCTCTCTCTCTCTAATCTTGCAGAATATTTAATAGCAATTAGATACTACGAAACTAAGTAAAAATTTCTTCTCGTAAAAGAATTTAAACTATGCTAATGGAAAAAACTTGTATATCAAAATTTTTTGAGTAAATATTTTATTAATTTGAATATATAATAATTATTAATATAAAATATTTATTAATAAGTATATTATATTTCAATATAAATATATTAAGAATGAATACAATTATTTAATCATTAAACTATTTTAATTAAGTAATAAAAGAATTTTAATTTTAAAAAATGTGTTAATATATTTTAACAATTAATAAAAAATTTGTGTATAATACATAATGATTGATAAGATATCGGTCAAATTTTTCGAATACGTTTTTTCTGTTATAATACCATTATCATAATAATAATGTTTGATTGATTAATGAATTTTTTTAGGAATATAAATGATCAGTTAAAATAATAATTACTCAAATTTTTTAGTAAATATTAAATAGTATCTTTCTATCTATTGTTAATTTATGTTTATTTAATATAAAAATTCGTATTTAATTAAAGATTATCTTTTATATTGAAGATATTTTAAAATAGAATATTTTAATGCCGGTTTTTCTATATCTTATTTTGTAAAATATAATTATAATTAAACAGTACAACTTCATTTATGATTATAAAAATACATGTTTATATTCTTATTTTTAAAATTTAATTTTGAAATTATTGTGTATGTTTATATGCATGAATGACCATTTTGTACATATAATTGTAATTACAGTAATTACAATCTTATTTAAAAAATTTCAAAACATAACTATGAACACAATTATTTTATACGTCCTTAAACTTCATGAAATGTATCGTCAATTAATGTATACTGTATATTGTATATTGTATTCAACTTCACTTTATGTATTTTTTAGAAATTTTTACAAAATATTAGATAAATGCATTTATAATTACTTCATTAATAGAAGTTATAATACTATGAAATATATTTATAACAAAACTTATTCGGTAAACAAGTATATCTTTTAATTACCATTTAATATTACTATTTAAGAGACTTGTATCTGAATTCTAAATCTGATTCATTTAGAGTAAATATGATTTAATGTAAATTCTATATTATTTTCTACAAGATGATTACATTAAATATTTATTTGAAATTAGTATAATTTAATAAGGTATCAAATTCATATTAATATTTTAAAAGATTTATAAATTTTATTGTAATTAGTATCTTTAAAGTAATATAATCTCAGTATATCATATAATATATGATATATTTATAACATATTTATAATAAATTATATATTAAATTATTAAAAAATTTAGAAATTCAGAAAAATAAAATAAAAATTATTACTAACTCATTACTAAATTAAATTTAATCTTCTTCAGAATATCTACATTTTATATATTTAGAAATAATTTTTTTTGATACTCCATTGATATTATTCTAAATTAAAAATGTATGAAATAAATATAAAATTAGATAAAATTATTTATTAAATCTAACGATTATCAATAATAAACGATATTATTTTTGTAAGTCGTTCATTAAATTTTTCAGAATACATTTTATTTATTAAGATAAGAAACTTATCATTTTTATTACATAGCTTTTGTGAAAAATTTGTATTTATATAATATTAATTTCTTATATATGAATTATATAAGAAGTATATATAAAGTGTAAGTATGAGAAAGGGAATTTTAGGAAAACAGTAAACGAAACAAAATTATCGAATGAATATAGAGGTCCAAGATGCACATAAGGGAGAAAATCAAAAGCTTTTTTAATCGATATTTTTGTACTATATTTATTTTTATTTTATATTATCAGATAAATTCTCGCCTTTTATTTTTCATACATTTCCCGCCTTTTATTTTTTTCATATATATATATATATATATATATATATATATATAATAAATTTTTAACATAAATTAATTTCTAGGAATCTGATGCGAAAAAATTATAGTTATTATAAAAAAAAATTACCATGAATTAAAATACTGCACAAATAATTTATTGTATTGAATAATTTTTTTCGTCTACTACAGAGTATCTGCATATAGAAGTTTTATAAAATATTAAAAATTATTGTAAAAAATCATGTGAATTTCCCAAATTTTTTTTTATCAAACAAAAATACACTATAATTTTTTTAACTAATAATGATGTGACAGAATGAGATGATTACATATTTCCAAATATAAAAAGTTCTAAACAATTAATTTATATATATACCGTACTTTGGTTGATCATCTGATATCACTTTGAATTTGAAAATAGATAAACCTATATACTATTCATATTTAACAAAAATATAGTATAATACTATTTACGTTCTTATATATTACAATATAAATATTTAATTATATTAGAAAAGAAAAATAATTGAAGAAAAATTAAAAAATTCTAACATACTTAAATTATTTTTTATGTCGAAGTAAATAATTAATTAAAAATCTTAAATTGAAAATAAACTTATACAAATACTCGTAAGATTCAAATCACTTATTTTGTAAACCAATATTCTATGTTTAAAAATTAATATATATATATGATAAGCTATTATGTAATTTCTTTTTTTTAATTCATAATATTAATTGTATTCTTGATTTTTGATCAATTGGATAATTCAAACACTATTAAAATTTTAAAACAACTATAAATATATGTAACAATTAATAAGTAGTATAAATTTATGATTTAGAAATTTTTAAGTAAAAAGAATCTTATCAATAAGTGTAATAATTTATAAATAGATAAAAAAAAGAATCATATTCATGCTAATTTGAATATTCATAGAAATAGAAATCATAACTACTTAAATCTTTTATTGGTATTTAAAATGCAATTGATAGAAATTACATGACAAAGGTTTTTAGATATATCTTAAAATCTTTTGCTTAATATTCAATCTTTTACTATCTTTTGGAGTTTAAGCATGTGATAAGACAATCCTATTTAATTGTAGAAGGAGTAAGATATATAGATTTCAGATATTTTTGATGTATTCATAATAATTAATTATAAATAATAATCAAAAATCCTAAGCACTTTCAAAAATTTGTATATAATTACAACAGCAATTTACCTTTGTCGGTTTTAAAATATTATGTGCATTATTGTTGATTTTATAAAATATCTACTTTTTATACATACACTCAAACGTACCATAAATTTATATAAAAATTTTTATGTAGTCATATATAACTATAATATATATTCAGGATTTATATTTATATAAATTATTTTTATCACTAATTCATTTCTGATACTTATCAAATGCAGCAATAATGTTCTTATTTTAAGTAAGTTTATAATAAGATAAAAAATTTCATATAAATAGTTAAAATTTTATACAAAGATTAATTTTAATGTTTAAAATGTTAAATTAACATAAATTATTTCTTGAATTATATTACTAAAATAAAGAAAATTTATCGCATTAATATTTAACAATCATATTATTTCACTTTTCAACCTTATTTAACATACAATTCTTAGAATGTCCATTTATTCTTTAAATTTATAACATTTTTTATAATGTACATAATTGACAATAAGCCCAAGGTTCAATTTCTGTATATAGAATAATAGGCTATTATAAATATATTAATATAATTACATCATGAAGTTCGTATAATTATCATATATATTATTTTAATATTAGAAAAATTAATAGCAAATTAAAAATTATATTAGCAAATACTTTTTAAAGATCTAATAAAATAATAATTTCTGCTACATTTAATAATAGAAGATACTGTAATTTTAGTACAATATTTGATTAATGTTATATTAACTAATTATTTGTTAATTCTTTTTAAATAAAAATATAGTTGTTGATACATTTCTGTATATGTAGGTGTATTTATGCTGGTACATTTATACACATAAAATATTATTTCTTATATTTATAAGTAAGATTTATATTTATATATACATTATTTGTAAGATCGTATATATGCTCACATATGTATATGTATATATATATGTTCCAATTCATTGTTACAGTTTTTCATGAATATAGGAAAGAAATTTGTCTTTTGACGTAAATACTTTTTTCCGATTTAGTATTATTTTCCGTAATATTTTAAGAGAAGTTAATAAAATTTTTATTATTCATAATAAAATTTTAAGATTCCCTTTTACCTTTTTAACATTTTTCAATTTGATATTCTGTATTAAAAAAATTTTCATTTCTTAGCTACTAAATTCTTGTAGCACTACTTAATTTGAATAATTTTATAATTTTCAAAAAATAATCAAGTTAAAAAATTATATTTTATATAAGTTATATAAATTATATTTATTTTCATATCAAGGTCCATTATCTTTATTAATTTCTTTGCTTATTTCGAAAATAATTATTTTATTATTTATTTTATTTATTTTATTTATTAGATTTTATTTATTATTTGACATTAAAATTTAATTAAATTAAATAAAAAATTTGAACGATTCAGCGTTTCTTTTAAATTTAAAAGTATTTATTTCAGAATAATTTTTTTGAATAAGATTAAAAATTTCATTACATTAAATTAATATTTTCTTGATAATTTATTAATATTTTATTAATATTTACTATAAAACATACACCAACTTTTCCATTAACGGAATACTTTTAAATTTCTAAAATATTTTATACGAATTTAAAAAAGTTCTAAATAAATGATTCTATATATTTTTTAGCTATTAATGTATTGAACTAAAATATTTTTTTGTTGATATATTGTTGAATAATTTGTTGACCTCAAAAATAGAATAAAATATATTTCCAGTTCCGAAGCACCTCCATTGGACATCATTTTTTCGATGTTTTAGGACAACCTTTCGAAGAAAAAGAATACAAAATATTTTATATATTTTTAAAACTTATATAATAATAATCTGGTAAAAGCATTGAAATCTTTGTTATAGTATTAAAAAATTTTTTATAATTAGACTTATTTTTATTCTTTTGATGTCTTTATCTCTGATAATATTAAAAAAAATATGAAAAATTAAAAAAATATATATGTAACGAAAATAATAAACATACGTTATTTATTATTCTTGTATTTCTCTCCATTCCTTTATTATTTATAATATAACAATTAAATAGAATAAACATATTTACGAATTTTCTAAAGATATGTTTATTGCTACATTGATGTAATATATAATATTAACCCCTTCTTTGTTCTTGCTTTTCATGTTCTATCACTGTTTCCGTTCTAATTGCATCTTATTACAATTTTGATTTATATTCATGAATATACTAGACATAATAGTACTTTTTTCTTCTTTATATATATATATTGTACTGAAAAATTCCAGAAATCTAATATAATCCTATTAATATAACCAATAGAAGCTTTAGAACTGTAATTTTATTTATGTTATAAATCAGTTACGAAGAAAAATAGTTTATAATTTTTATAAATTATCTGTGTAAAATAATTAAAAATACTATACTCAATTAAAAGTTTTCAATCTAGATTAAATCAAATTTTTTATAAAATTATTCTTACTAATAATAAAATATCTAATCATAATTAATTATTACAAAAATATTCTTGTTTATGCATTTTTCAATGCAAATTTTCCTTATATCGATTTTAAATACTATTATTTTAGTCAAAAAAAAAATATAAAATATACGTTAGTTACTAAAATTACCTTATACTTAAAAGTATTATAAAAGTATCTTATTTGCATTTAAGCTTAAGCAAAGATTACAATTTCGTGTAATTGGATATTTAAACAGCAATTTTTTTCCATTATAACGCTTATGAGCAATCGAATATATGTTTTTATTATTAAAGTATTACAATCCAAATTTCATAATTATAATTTATTTTTTGCTTAAATACCAAATTATATACAATATAAAATTTACATATTTCAGAACTTGAACTTTATTTGTGTAATTATAATTTTTGATATAAAGAATTATATCTAATTTAAATAATGAAATTTTAACAGAATATCATCGCCTAAAATCTGCAGTTTTCTTATATTGAAGTAACATACAATTAAGAATTTATTTATTTCTGGAAAAACGTTTAGAATATAATATCATAGTTAATTTTTTCCTCAAAGGAAGTTTTTTAAGTAATAATAATGGAATATATGAAAATAAATGCAAAATTAGATTAAACACAATTAATGCATGTAATAGAATAGAAAATCCAGTTTCAAACAAAACACTGAAGAGAGGACTAAAGCTATCGATGCTCAAAGTTACGTTCAGATTCACATATGCACCAATGGAAACAATTGTAGAGCATAAAGGTTTGAAGTATCCTACACGGTATAAGAGAGTAGAATAAAATTTTTTCGCAAATATGGAATTGGAAATCAGAGTATCCATGTAGAAAGATCATTGTACAATACAAAAAGTCGACAAAAAAATTTAATTTAACTCAAAACAGTGCATAAACGCTTTCTTGAATTATTTGTAGAGAAATGATCTAACTAAAGAGGATTTACAGTAATGAGGACTACAAAAGATTTTTGTGTTGTAGTTGCATAACAATGTACAGAAGCACGTCAAGTAGTCATGCTGATATAAATGTTACATAAACGTAGCATTCAGCCAGTGAAATACCGGTACTACAAAGATTGAACTGCGCAAGTGCAGTAGCCATTGTACAATGTTAGCATGAGTCTTATACTGCCTTAACTAGCGACCGATGGATGTAAGGGAGTAAGAGAAATTATACATAAGAGAGAAATAGCTAGCATTATAATGCCTGGCTAATCCTAAGAGTTGTTATAAATTATACGAATGGTACGTAATGGAAAATAAATTAGCGGTCACGTGAATTAATCTATAATTAGAAGTAGAAATCAATATTTCAAACTCAAATTATTAAAGCTTAATTATTTCTAATATATTGAATATGAGATATTTTATAAAAAAACACTGCGAAAAATTATTATTGAATAATAATCGCGATGTCTTCTTGATACGGTGTAACGAAGCTTCTACGTGAATAAAGTTGCATCGTGTATCTTCATAAATTCTATTGACTTCTATGAATTTAAAATTTTGCTAAATCAAACAAATTGCGTATATTACAAATATATACACATGCATCGCCGATGTATGATTGATGATTATGTTATCCATAATTTAATGAATATGATAGCAGAAAAATTATTATCTCGGCTCATTATATTTAGAAGGAGATATACTCGTCAGATAATATTTAACGTAGATATATTTTGTTTTAAGATTAAAAATATTCTAAAATATTGAATCCAATGAAGTGAATAAACTTTAAGTACTTATATATATACATATATATATCACGGTAAACCGGATAAACTTAGCTAAGATATATATTCACAATTAATAATAGTATTAAAGTTTGAATAAATCAAGTTTACTGGGATACTATATCAAATCTAAAAGTAGATGACTAGTCAGAAAATGTTTTTTTATATATAATTATGATTTTATAGAAAATAAAGAAATAATAATAAAAATAATGTATTCAATTGTCTTTAAAAAATATCAAAATATAAAAATATATGTGATAAAATTGCACGAAGTTATTTCTATTGATTATAGAATTTACAAGGTTATTATATAGTTACAATTATATACAAAAAATATATAACATTTTTTAATGTAATTCATATTATTTTAATCTTAAGACCTAGGTAACTGTAGTTGATAATTTAAAAAAAAATTCATCTAAAAGAAAGTTTATCAGTGTTAAGGAATTGATTATAAAAAATAATAAAAACTATAATTTTTTCTACAAAAGAAGTTATTAGAAAAATATTAAATTACGAAACAATTATGCCATAAAAAGTATTTAAAAACAAATATGTAATAAAATATATCTAGAAAAATATTCTTGTTACAGCATCATACTAATTACGCATAAAAAATGCAACTTTAATAATTAGAAGATAATAAAATTCTAAATGTATTATTTAAAGAGTATAATAATCCAGGCCTTTTATATTGAAATATACAGTCAATTAAAATAGTTTTCAAGTGATGTAAAATATAAAACGAAATAGAAGCAATAATTTAAAAAGTTATTTCAATTATCTACTTAATGATTCATTGAATAATTTTGAATTATTTAATACTTATCAATATAAATATAAAATAAAATGCAGCTAAATTTATTTTGTATAAATTAAGAAATTTAATATAGTTTAAATTGATAAAAGAAAGTTTTATATCATAAATATTTGCTTTTTAAATGATTAAGAAAATACAATACTAACATTTTTAAAATGACAAATAAGCATTTCTTTAAGGTTTCATTACAGGTGAATTATCTCGTATTTAACTATATATATTATGAATTAATAATTTCAATTATTTTATTAAGAATTTAATTTCTAACATTGAATGATCGATTCTATCTATTAGTTAAAAATAAATAGATTCCTATTTATTCAATCATATTAGCAGTCTTTAGATTCAATATTAATTATTTAGTTTAAATGAGCTAAAAAATAATAAATAAAACAATTGACAGTTACATATTTAAATAATATTACATAATTATTTAGATCTCTAATATTATTTTAAATATAAAATAAAACTGAAAGTAAAAAGAAAAAAATATTATAAAATAAAATAATATTATAAAAATAAAATTTTACTGTAGATTTTTGTTTCTTTTTTTACAATTAAATTTTTCCTTTTCATGAAAAAAATTTTAATATGTACTGTATAAATTAGATATTAAAAAACTACTATATTATTTTTATTCATATATTTATTTATTAATGATATTTCGATGTAAAACATGTAAATTGTATATATATATCTATTTCTTTTGATTTTTTATATTGGGTGTTAATAGTATGTATTTAAATAAATAAATTTAAATTAAATATATATGTGCTTGTATTATATTGTATATTATTTAATATTCATAGAAATAAGATAGTAAATTTGAAATATAAAATATAATAATTAATTTATTAAAATACATTAAAAATATACTAATATAGTTAGTAAAATTATATGCAAGTGATAACAAATATATAAGTAGATAAATATTAATTTTAATCAGATATTAATAATTAATATTTTCAAGTAAATTATAAGGTAAAATATTGAAAAATTCTTTGAACGATCTTCTAAAGTAAAATTACATATATGCATTTTTAAAAAATACGTTTAATTTCGAAAAAATTACATTAAAATTATAATATTATTATTAATATAATTAGTAATATAATAATGTAGATATTTATTTTATTATAAATTTCGAATATTCATAAATAAAATTATCAATAAATAATAATAAATAAATTTGCTTGAATCATTAATATGTGTATATTAAAATATATGTACAAATAAATAAATTATCTTTAGAATATTTTTAATTCTATCTTTTTTATTCAGATTTACAAATTTTACTTATTTCTTTCATTCGCCACAAGAATACATAAATCTACGATTGACTTTTATGATACACTTTTACTGTTTTTTTTTTTAAATTAAATCAGTTTCATTATATTTTATTAATTTGTAAGCTATTTAATTCAATTTTATAACATTATTTTCATAACCGTATATACATATACTCATTATGGTAATATTTTTGTTCATAAGAGTAATTCATAAAAATTTTCAATCATTTAATCTGTTTTATGTGTAAATAAAATTGTTTTCTAAATATTTTTTATCAATATAGCATATATTATTTTTTATTCAAAATATATTGTTTATGTATCAACATCAAAATTAATTAGTAAGTAATTGAATTTTGTAAACTTTTATCTTTTTCATAAACTCAAAATAGTAATGTATCTCTTATTACATGAATACGTTATTAAATAGGAATAATCATTTTTTTCATATTAAGCTAATTGCTTATCTAATCAATGATGCAAATTTTAAAATTAATATTTTTTTGTATTCATTCATCAACCTCGTGTTATATTTATCTATATTTCTATTGATTGATGTATTTATTTATGTGAATTATATTCAATTGATGGATACGCAGATAAATATAGATGTTTGTACAATTATATATATATTTAAATAATTTTATATCTCTTACTTTCTTTTTATTGCTTACGTTTTATTTTACCAAATAAGTAGTTTTTCGAATAATAAGTGTGTAACAAAGAATATTCTGTAATGAGAACAATAAAGTAAAATAAACTAATTCAGCACATTATTTAGTTGAATATACGTCGTTTCTACTAATGACAAAGATGTACAAATAATAGGGTGAACAATCTTACAGAAAAAACCGCACTGTTGAAAAAAATAATTTATAGTAAAATTATACATAGAAGAGTAGAATAATAAGGAAGGCATAAAATATGTAAACGCGTATACTGAAATGTTCCACATACACTTCGTTTCATTTTATTGCAATACTATGATAAGTTCTTATATTAATTTATAATAAGCATTATGCTATTTTCAAATTAATAAAATATATAATAATTATTTAGTCTAGAACATTATATTAAATCATGTACTTCTATATTGGTTTATAGAATATACGTTTAATTCATATTTTCAAATGAACTAAATTTTTTAATTATTGCATCTTTACTTAAACTAATTAACAAGAATAAACTACTGCTAGATATTTAGTAATTTATATGATAAATAAGTTTATTTTAGAAAAAATATTTGTGTTTTAATTATAATTTAAAAGCGAAAAACACTGAATAATTAAATAAGAGATATTGGAATTTGTTTTGTTTTCAAAATCTTTTGAATAACTTATAACATTTAATATACTTTCAATTTAATGAAACAGAGTCGTACATAAGATTCATGAAAATTTTGATTCAGAATCTCCTAGTCTTGTTTTTATATTAATAGAGAATATCCAAAAGATAATTTATTTGTAATTTTTGAAATTATTAATGTAAAGAGAATAATAAGGAAGATATCAAACTAATCCTCGATAAATATAAAAATAAGGGAAGTTTCTTTCTGAATTTGTTAAGCATTAAGAAAAAGAATTTACACTTTAAAATAATTATCTTAAATGCATATTTTCATTAAGGCATTTTCAAATAAGCTAATTTCTATCAGTATTAGGGAAATGTGTTTAAAAATTATTATTCAATTTTATTATTCAAAACCAATAAAATTATTGACATGCACCTAAGTTTAGCTTTTGATCGACTTATTCAAAAAAAAATATTCACATACAACTAGTTGCAACAACGGTAAAATCAAGAAATTACTGTAACCTATAATGAGAAGATCGAACAGGATCCGTAGATAGAGAATTCACGCATAAATGGATTACTTGAAGAATTCATCAATTCATGTAATATTATTTTTTCAATGGATTACTTTTATTTACGTAGTTTAATAATACTAATAAAATCCTAAGGTTCACAAATTCTTGAATCTTATCTTAATAAGAAACAGAAATTTACGATACTATATAAGGTAATGATATGTATATCGATACTTTTATCCCTTGTATATCATTGTAATTATAAATAAACGAAGTTCTGAAACCAAAAATTCTATAATATTTTATAGTTACACAGTAAAAATTTATTTCTTTTATAGTTTAAAATAAACCAGTCGATTGTTCCGCGTAAATGATTCTCCAACAAAAGAACTAAAAATAGTTTGATACAAAAATGAACTACAAATTTATAATATTTGATATAGATTTATCATTATGCTTATGAATAATTTCTTGATTATTTGTTTAAAAATAATAAAATAAATTTTATTCTATCCTAACTATCTTTAATTATAATTTCTATTTTAATACGAGAAAATAGAATTTCAGTGTATCTAATAGTTTGCTATCCTCGTATACTATTATATTTCAGTTAATTTAAACTCAAGCTGAATTAAAAATATATATTTTTTTATCCCGGCTTATAAATTACAATATTTAAATATTTAAATAACTATTTATAAACATAAATTTCTTTCTTACTCTACTTTATGATTCAATAAACTTATATAAAAATTAGTTAAAACACCACATAACGTTTTGAATCCTTAGATTATTAATATAGAATTTAATATACATATGAATAACATCTGTATCATCTTTATCGTTTTATCTGTAGCATATTTTTAGATATGATTTTAAGTTCAGATTATATGCTGAATATATCTTGCCTGGCTTATATCTTATTTAAAATTATTTTCATTCTTTCAGAATGAAACAGGATGAAATTACAATAATTTTATATTTTATTAAAAATGATAAATGTATGATGTTTCTATTATTGAAAATTTTCTAGTTTCAAAATAAATTTACTTGGCACAAAAAATATAAAAATTATAAAAAGTAAATAAGAATTATTTTAAATGAAATTTATTTTTCTTCAAGGATCTAGAAATTATAATATCGTAATTATTAAATTTAATGGTCTTAATTTTTCATTTCACCTTTTCTTCATCGATAAATTGACTAGATATCTAAATTTTACATCGTAATTAAATTCATTTTAATCCGATATAAAATTTTTTCGAATATTTTCAATACTTTATAATTTAATTTTTGTTTGCAAAGTATAAAGTTCCAATTAAATTCTCAGTTTTTAAGTAATTTTAGAAAATTTTAAAACTTACATTTATAGTAAAAAAATTAAAAAATCATGATATCGAATATTTATTCTGTTTACGCATGAGTCATAGTATAAATATTTACCATATTATTTCTTTCATATTGTAAGTAGCTAGAAATAATACTATGAAAAATATATTTTCATATATTAGTTTATGAATCAATTATTTTATGAATAAATAATTTGTATCTTATCAATTTATATCTTTACATATTTTGAAATAAAAACTTTTCATTTTTCAATAATTTTTATTAAATCAAAGATTGTATTTATTATCTAAATGTAATACAAAGAATTAAATATATATATATATATATTATATTGAATTATAAAGGAAATTAACTAAAGTAAAATATAAAAGTATTTTACAAATAATATAAACACGTTTTAAATAGCAACAATATTATGCTGTTATATTTTTGGTAATGCAAGAATATCTTTTTTGTAATATTTTTCCTGGGATATTATAAAATTTTTATTTAAAAGATAAATTTTTCTTTCGAATTAAAAGCAAAAATTAATTATATTTTGAAGATCTGAATTTAAAATCATGCAACTTTTTTATTGTATAAGTAAATAATAGCTTTCAAAAAATTAGTACCATTTTATTAGTTAATATTAATCAATTAATATTAATACTTATCTTCAATTATTTTTATAATTTATTATAACGAACAAATGAAAGATAAAGTTTACAAAATGCGATTAAAAATTTTTTGCTAAAATTTTTATTAAATTTATTCAATTATGTAAAATCATTATTTTTTTAAATTATCAAATATGTATTTTTTTCTACCATCTTTAAAATTACTAATATAAAAAAAACTAGCTTAATTATACCTTAAATAGTATTTAATTTGCGGTATATAAAATATTGTAAATTAGCAATTATAATTAATGTAAAACATTTTTTACCATTTAAAAATTAAATCTTACATTTATTTTTATAGATTGAATTATTTTAAGAATTAGATAATGTTGGCCAAATAATATAATAATAAGTAGTACGATTGATTATATAATAAGAATTCATATTGTGTAAAATGTCTTTAAAAAAGTTTAATGTCGACATAAAAAGTCAGTTTAATTATAAAATAAAAGTTTGTAACTAAGTTTCGAAACACGTTCAATCTGGACATTAAAACTTAGATTTTTTAAATTACTTCCAAATTCAGTGATATTTAAAAATAATTTATAAGAAACTAAAAAATCACGTAATGTTTTATAATGAATGTGAGATTCTTGAATAAGCGTATATCAATAAATGAAATTTCTCCTCGGTTAGATAAGTATTTATTTTGCGCTCGATCGTATTTATCTATTTAGCAAAAAATAACAACTATTTTCCTTCTCCGTCGTTACATCTTCTCTCGTCACTCTTACTCTGCTCGTAAAAATATTTCGTACGCCCCTCGAACTTGCATGCCCTCCTCTCCCCACCTTAAACTGCTCGAGCCAAGTTCAGACTCCCGCTTTTTCCCCCTACTATTCTTTTTACCAAGTTTTCCGAGCTTCTCTATTCTTTCTTGGGCTCTCGTTGTTCCCGAGAAACGACGCATGCGTCGGCGTCCATCGGCTCCTGCGAACTCCCTATCAGTAATACGTGAGGTACGCTGGCGAGCGGTTGCAAGCACAACCTTAGCCGCTTCGTCTCTGTCTCTTTTTCTCTCAGTTTGTTATCATCAATGTACTTCTCAGACACAGTGTCGTTGTCCACTCACCATGAAGGTACACATAACCTCCTCGCCTCTCGACGTATTACAACTCGTATGTACACTATGTATATGCACATGTATTTATTCTTCACCGTTTACCCTTATTTTTCTTATTTTTTTCTACTTTTAAATTTTACTCCTATCTCTAAATGTATTAAATTTTTATTCTATTATTTTTTACAATTGTTATTTCGAACATTATTTTTTCACCCAAATTTTACGTTTATGTTATATTTTATCCACAATAAATTTTCTATAAACGAATTACAAATAAAATCTCATGATCGATGAATAGGATTCATCGGTTTCGAAATCATATCGTTGTACGGTATTCGTAACTTTATGCAATTAGCGTTGTCCGATTTCTATTTTTAATCTGTATGACGAATTATTCGATTTGTTGCATAATTTTCTGAAATATCCATTGCTTCTAAATAGCCGTTAATAATCGTCTCGAAATAATTTAAAAATGCGGTTTTATTTCATACGAAAAACTAAGTATGTATGTGTTTTAAAAACTATAATATATAATCATTTTAGAATTCAAAAGGATATTTTATTTGACATTTTGATTTTAACTCATTGTTTTATAAATTTTGTAATCGATCCATCAATTTTATTCACAGATTATATATTTTGTATAATAGTCGATAATGATATAATAGCTTAAATGAAATTACGTTACAGAGTCGCTTCATCGATCCTTTTACTCATAACTAATATAAATAATGAGAAAATGTTATTATCAAGTTCAATGCAAAATTTTTAAATAAATCCAAACAATTGCAATATTTAAATCTAACAAAATAATGTAAATTTATTATATTTTGTATAAAAATTATTTATGTCTTATAAATACTAATAATATTCAAAATAAATATTTACAAAAAAAAACACGATGGTACCTAATATATGAATTTTTATATAAAAGAATTCAACCTATTTAAATTACATTATCAACGAACGATTTAAATAGGGTAAAGCATAATAGAACGTAAGTAGTGACTTTTAAAAATATTTCCTTGTTTTGTATTGCCAGCTTTTTCTGTTCCTTAAAAAGCATTTTATTGACCCAGAGTCTGTACAACATCCAAATAGTTCGTTTGCGATAGAGAGACAAAACGTTTTCCGTAGCAGCACTTTTAGCTTAACGTAGATCTTGGCACGACCGAAGGAGCAAAACGATGAATCTGCGCGTGCAACGAATGGAAAGACAAAGGAGCAGATTATACGGGGGAGTCTGAAGCGCAGTAGTCGCGTGCCGGCACACAGTTTTCCTTTCGAGCTTCGATATTCTTTCATCTGGCTTTATCGGTTTTATGTACCCGCGAGGAAAGCGCCTACACATTTCTTTAATGATAAGAGATACTTACGTCATTTTTACTTGAAAAATGGTTATAATCCTTGAGCTCCTTACAAATTATAATGCTTGCGTTAACGGGATGTAAGAAATTCTTACTTCTCTTTCTTTTTATGGATATAATTCGTACATCCGTATTAGAAATTTTAAGCCGAAGTAAATATAAATAAATAAATTGCTTCAAACCATCGAAATAATGTTACATTTTGCAGTATTCTAATTTGACATCGCGAGTTACATTTTTTTTTTAAATTTTTAAAAAGTTTATTTTTTATTAGTAACAGTAAAATGCAATTGTCTAATAGGTATATTTTTTTATAAGAATATATAAAAATTGCAGTTTGATGCGGGGCGAACATTTGCATTTAGATAACTAAAAATAGTTATTATTCGATGATATATAAATTGTACGTACTAATTTAAAATATAATTCTTGCATCGACAATTTTATTTTTTAAATATTTTGAAAATATTTTGAGAATATATTATTCAATAAGATATTTGTAATCGAAGTCACGATTAAATGCTTTAATTTATGATATTTTTTATTTCTCATCTTCCGATTAATATTATATATGTCAATAACTGACTTTTAAAACAATATCTGTAAAGTTAAAATTTCTTAAGAACTCTAGAGTAGATAATTTTAAATATTATCGTAATAGTGAATATAATAAAAATAAATTTATTATTATTATAAATTATCTTTGTTCAAGTATCGATATAAAAGTGATAAATTAATTTTCTTAATTTATTCATCAATTTACATATTGTGTAATTGTAACTAATATTGAATTTGAAATAGTTTTAAGCTAGAAACGTATAATAATTTTGAAACAGTACTACATAAATAATTATTTAGTTATTAGTCATCTTCATTTGATTTAGTACTTTAGATTTTTAAATTATTAAAGCCGTAGTTTCGTACAATTTCTAATGTTCACTTAGATTCGATATGATTGATAAAATATACTTTCACAAGTTTTATATTTTACTGAATAATCAAATAGCGTATTCAAATATATTTAAAATGTAAAATAAATAATTAACTTTAATGGTAGATTTTAACTTAATTAAAAATAATAATTTTATAATTTTAAAATGATTGAACATTAGTTGCGAATAAGAATTTTCGCATCACTCGTTTCAATAAAATATGTTTTCTGATTTATGATTAATAATTAAAATAACTATTAATAAACATAATTCCAAATTAAATTTTTTAAAAATATTTTCAAGAAATCAAATTATACATACATAGTTTATTCAAACATTTAGTATATTAAAAAATTCTTTATATAGCTTATACATGAAAGTGATACTGCGTCTATTACAAATTATTCTAGATACCTACAATCGGAAGTGCTTTGCATTTATGTCTGATAAGAGACAGCTGCTTCGTTTTAACTGGAGAGTAATTTCCGTTTGGGATATACCATTGAATCGATATTTCAAGAAATAATGCGAACTATATACGTAGCTAGAAGACAGTGTCAATCATTTAAAACTTTATCTCATTTATTATGATAAAACATATCCCTCAAAAAAGATTCAGTTCATGTTTTATATACACATATTCTTCAAGCTTCAAATAATAAATAAAAATACACGTTAAAAAATTAACAAACATTAATCTTTCGATGTTATTTGAAATCATATCAAAGTTATGCGTTACTATTAAGTATAAAAAAATATATATTGCATACTTTTATTTGCTTTACAATGAGCTCACATTATCTTTACCATAATATGATTCACAATAACTTTTTAATACATTTAAATTGTTTCTTAACTAGGATATTATATTTTTTTGCTTATTAAAAAAAGAAAGGTTTTTTGATCTTAGTAATTTAATAAGATCTTTTTAACGTTCGTTTAATTTGACAAAGAAAGATATTGGTTTTCAACAATTCATGCAAAGTATTTATTTGCTAGGCTATCTTCTACTCGTAGCTAATTGGCAATATAAATTTCACCAGTTTAAATTTTACGAGTAGAAATATTACAACTCTTCATTACTGAAATTCGATTTTTATTGTAAAAGAAGATATTATTCTTCCGCATAAGCTATCCTTTATACAGACGAATTATATGAAATCATTTTTAATAATTATAAAGGTTTTATCTAAATAACTATATTTTTGGAATTAATTTATGATTTCAATTTAATTATTTCGATATGAAATGAAAATAACAGTTTAGTATATTAAAGTTATAAAATATTCTAAATTAGTATATTCATTTAAAATGAGATATCTAAGTATTAATTTAAACTAAGATAAGAAATAAAAAGTATGAAAAATGTTGAAAAATAATATTTACAGTTCTGTTTGATAAAAAATTTTAAAAAGTTGAATAAAAAATTGGATTATGTGAATCAAAAAGTTTTTACCTTTAATTTTTGAGTTCATATAAAATATTGTAGTATTAACAGCATATTGAATCAAATATATATAAAAATCAAATTCTGTATTATTTAAAAATAAATAAATTTAAGAAATTAAATTTGAAACGAATTTCAACAGAAAATATAAAAGCATTTGATTATAAATTTAAACTATATTAAAGATTTTTTAGTAAAAAGAAGTAATGAAACGCGAATAAAAAATTTTTGCCTTAGCAGTTTAAAATTAATTATTAAATTTCACTACATTTATTTTGAATACATTATTTACGTTTCCGCAAAGATGTTATATTTAATCAAATTTAGTAATTTGGTAATTGTTAAATAAAATAATGTCGATTATTTAGAAAATATAATTTTCTATTATATTTTTATATCTGTTTTCCTTGTTTGTAAGATATATACGTTAAAATATATATGAGTTAAAAAAATTGACTAAACATGTTATTGGTATATTCTTATTACTATTTATAGAATATAATATTTTCTATTGATTAACAATAATTTCATTTATTAGCTACATTTATACTAAAAATTATTATGTACTTCTAACGTATAAAATTAATTCATGCATTTATATTTTTTTTTGATAATAAATAACACTGATATAGTAAAGAATCAATTTTGAACTCTTTAGAACAATTAGTTTAATAATTAAAAGCTATATTGACTATCATACATGCATTAGTCAATCAAGAGTTTATAGAATTTGGAAGAGTATAAAAATTTCTAGATATAATGCCTACATATTATATAATTTTATGTATACATATAATAAAAACAGGTAATAATCGGTAGTATACAAAGATTTTGTAAATTATTATACTACTTTACTAATTAATAAACGTTTGTTTTCCCTAAAGACTTGATTTGTTCAATAAAAATATTATTTTCATTCACACAAATTTCTTAAATTTGCCTAACCGTATAATATTTCTTTACTTTAAAATATTTTATATTTACTACTTTACTTTTTTATATTGTTACTTACATTTTTATTCATTAATTTGATATTCTAAAAATCCACTATGAATGTTATTTAATAGTAATTTTATAAATTTGCTTTTAGAATCATTCATTCTCAAGTAAATTAAATAGTTAAAAATTATAATATATATTTGTAATAAATTTTTTTTCATGTTTTTTTTAATATTAATTTTTTTAATATGCAAATATAAAATTTGTCAATTTCTATTAAAAAATAATTTTTATTATTGTTTTTATATGCTAATTATTAAAGAAAAATTTACTACTAAAAATTTTATATATTTTCTAAACAATTAATTAAATTTAATTTTTATTACTTTTGAACTACCTTTTATCATAAATTAACATCTAAAAATTACTTTTGATAATTTGAAAACTGAAATTTATGAAAGCCTTTAAACAAAAAATATATAATAAATGATTATAAAATAAAGTTGAAAAATGAATGTTACTTTAAGTAAAATAAAGTATTATATACAACTGAACAACAATACATTCACATATATATAAAATAATATTCAATAAAATATAATATTCAATGCATTTTTAATAAGAAAAAAATTTTAAATGAATTTAATTTTAATGAGAATAAAAAATAAGTTATATCAACTAAAAATAAAAATAATATTTGTTTTTGAAAAATTTGAATAAATACATAACATAAAAGATACATATCTCAGGTAAGTAGAATTGTCTAAATCAAGGCAGGCAAATGTATAATACTCAACTATTCTCAAAATTTAAAAACTTGTTAACTTATTCTAAGGATGTTCTAAAACTTTTTGTGTATAAAATGAAACTTTTAGTCCATTAATTTATTTTTAAAAACTTTTTTGAGGACAAGAAAGAAGAAAGAATATAGAAGAAATTTTTTTACAAAAAAAGTAGAAAATAAGAAAACATATATTTAAAATAAAAATATGTTGATTGGCTGCTATAATTTTTATTAGTTAACTAAAATATATTATAAAATAAATTTAATAATAAACTAAAATTATAATACAAATACATATAGATTTTATTATATTAAAATATGATTACGTGTGTACGTGTGTGTGCATTTAATTACGAAAACAAAATTTTTAACAAAATAAATATCTATATAAGTAAAATTTTTCACTTTTAAATCATTTCAATTATTTTTTATATTCAAATATAAATTTATTTTATGTTTTTTCGCTTTAGTATTATTTTATAATATATATATTTATAAACTTTGTTCAATAAATTATAGTTGATTAACAGATAATCTTTTATCGAATTTGATTCAGCATAATATCTCTCTAACTAATGAAATATATAAATACAATAAAACATTTTCTATACTCTAAATTTTCTTTTTACTAATTTATAATTATTTTTAAGAATAAATGTTAAATGTATGTAATTAATTTTAGTGTATTTATTCATATAAATATTATTTCCAAATTGTAAATTGCTCAGGTATTTCAATTGAAATGTTATACAATAATAATACGTAATATGAAATCCACACCTATTCATTTGCTCATATTTATTTAATTAATTTTAAATTGGAAGATATAATTAATTCATCAATTGGATGATATTATTGATGAATTTATATTAATTTCTAATAAAGTCATATAATTGTAAAGAAATTATAAATTAAGTGTTAGGTAGTTATCGTAATATAAAAACAATAGATATTTTTATAAATTAATTACATTTACAGATATTAGTATTGTTTGGATTAAAAATATTTAAAAAAAAATTTTTTATCATTTTATATATTTATATTGAGTTACAGGATTTTTTAATTATATTTTATAATTTTTAACAAAGATTCATTATTAGTACAGACACTTTATTTAATATGGTGATTATAAAAATAACTGAAATGGACAGCAATTTTTATTAGATATACACATTTTTATGAATTTTTCTACTAATTATAAACTTGATACCAACTATTTTCTGAAATATAAATATATCTGAAATAATACTCTAATTGACTATTTATAAAAAGCAAAGTATTGAAAAAAAGATGGTATAAAGTTATTAAATCAATGACATTTTTTTCATTTTTCGAAGATAGAATTACTTTATATTCTAATAATAGACCTATCGCAGTTCTTTCACTGAAGGTACCAGATTGTATGAATTCCATTATGAATAAATATTTCATGTATTAAGTTTAGTGTGTTCTGTAATATAATTATAAACGTTTTCTTCATTTACGTACATAGTAATGATTGACTAAAAAGATGTATAGTATTTAAGCACATAAATAATAAACATAAAAATAATACTTGTTGTTTCAATAAATCATGTCTTAAATATATTATAATAATTTATAATTATATTAAAATTGATATTTAGAATTAAAGTGAAAATATATTGAAAAGTTCAAAAAAACGTATGTAAATTTTTTTTTGCGAACGAAGAACTTGTGAAATTGTTTTTGTATGTGTTAACAATTTTTTCTTACTTTGCGTAAAAAAGTTTGGCTATTAACTGAAATTTTACGTATATAATTCACTATCCTCGTTTCTTTTCTATATTAATTTTAATAACTAAGAAACTTAAAAATGTAGAATAAAACGTAAAATCGAGCCTTTACAACTATGTGAATTAATCTTAATGTAAGAACCAAAATAAGTTTAAAGTTAATAATAATTAGAATGTTAAAATAAAAAACTATTTTTAAAAGCTAAGATTATAATAAACTTCTGTTGTAATTCCAATCAAGTATCTGTTATATAATCAAGCGAGTTTGTAGTTTAATCGAGTTTTTATATTATAGTTAATATAATAAATAAATAAATATATATATATTAGTACTACCGAATCTTACGAATGCTATTAGTATTTGTAACTAAAAGTCATTTTTAAATTATTTTTTTATGTAAAAATTGTTCGATGTTGCATCTGAAAATAAATTAATAAAAAATTTTATAACATTTTGCAGTCTGAATATTTGTTACTGAAATATTCTTTTCCACATAGATATTTAATAAAATTTTTATGGTATAAAGTGAAATTGAATAAAAATTATTTCTATATAGATAACATAATGTTCGCGAATACATTAAAATATTGCAATCGTAATGCCGCTACGGTTATCGCATCTTTATAGTAAAATTTTCAAGACATGTATTATCTCTAATCATTAAAAGTTAGAATTATATATTTCTAAGTCTAATATTCTCTCTAAGAAACGAGTTTTTATTACTATAGTAAAAAGAACATTTATACCGATTTAGAAATATTAAAAGAAATATTATAACTAACATCGATCGTAATTCAGTTTGTTCATTCGCAAAATTAATATTTGTATCATTTGGATGATTTTATAAGGATCTTTTGTAATGCAGGAATATCGACATTTCGAAAAATGATCTAAATTTTAAATATTCGTAGATTCGAGCGCGTATGTTTGGGATGGCTTACTTATAAATCGAATTCCGAATCACGGGTACTCCGTTTTTAGCCGGCATACAAAGTAAAATAAATAAGCGAGAAGCTCGAGACGATCGAGCATCAACGTAACCACGGGACGCGAACGATAGTCATTTTAAGCGCTATCGGGTCGTGGGTGCGAGTTAAATACTTATTCCGATACGTGGCCCAATACGTATCCCAATACGTATCCCAATACGTATCCCAATATGTACCCCAATATGTACCCCAACATGTACCCCAATATACGCATATGCACCGAGATTTTATATGGCGCGCGCTTCCGCTTTATGACTCAAAGCGTTCACCCCTTGGCGCTGAGCTGTACCGTAGCGTTCGGAATTAGGTCGGCGAAAGGTTACTGTCCCGCTTTTCCCGATGCCAACGTCAACGCGCGCGCGTATTCAGCTTTGCACCCCTCTCCCTTTTAAAAGCTCTATCCCGCCCTCCCTAGCCGCTCTCGGGCACTCCCCTATTCTTCTTCCTTCTTCTCCTCATTTTCTTTCTTCTCATCCTCCTAACTTAACGCTTTTTCCTTATGTGTTTTTAACTTACTGCGCTAATATTGCGTGTTCTTTCTGGATGCCCGGAAACTCAACGACCCGTTGTTATTATAGTTCTTTATTTACGCTTACGTACAACACATTTCCCTTAATTTTTACAACTAGCCATTATTTCGCTTTCTATGGAAGTGCGAAATATTTTCAAACGTAATGACTCGTTCCAAGACGAAATTTTGGTTAGCGTCTCGAGTATCTACACGAATAAATCGGAGAGTTTGAGAAATATTAGCGATTATACATTCAAAACTATTATTCCCGAATCCAATTTTTCAGCGACTATTATTTTTAAAGCAAAAAATTAAATAAATTAAAAAATGTATAAAAAAGTTAATTAAAATAAAACTATACATAAGATTACGTTTATCTTATTTACATGATATGAAACTTGCATCCTCTTTACATATACAATTTTAATAAATCTAAACTAAAAATTATATTAAAAGCTTTATGGTCCTCTCGGGATTTGATAACGTATTTTTTTAAGTTAATGGATTTACGAATGTTTTCTATCGTCGCACTAGTCAAATTTTATTTTTCTTAGTTTAATTTCGTTTGCCTACGTAAGCTTTTTAAAAAACAAAAATATTTTAAACTTATACAAAATGTAAAGCTAAGTTTTTGTATTTTTGATAAAATATGACAACAAACTATTATTTTTAAAAATTATATTAAAAAAATATACGTTTTAATTTTTTCCGATGAAAATAAATGTAAATATAAACGATATAAATATTACATGTATATCTTGAAATACTTCAAAAATATATTAGCTGTGTAAAAGTTTTATAAAATTTAAAATATATGGAAACATAAGTTACATTTTTAAGTGTTTTGAGTACATTCGTATCTTAAAAACGAATTGAACACTTTTTCAATTTTTTAGACTAAGATTATATCAAACGACGGATAAAAAATGATAAAAAAGAAAATTATCTTATTATTTTTAATAACTTATATATATACTGAATTTATAGATTTGTGGTATATAGATAAATTATTGATTTAGAAAAATTCAAATTCAAAGTTTCATTGTTCAGAAGTGAATCTATTATTTAAAAAAATTAAATAGTACTTATTATTGTTAGCCAATCTTTATCTTATAGTACTTTATTGATTAATGTTCAATTTTTTAACAATATTAGAATAATACTTATATTTTTAATCCAATGTAGATTATAATTATATTTAGATTTTTTAGTCATAAAGAATATAGTTATCGCATACATTTATGGACTAGTTTTTAATAAAGTCTAGTTATTTACATACTATAAAAGTAATTAGCTATTTTTCTAAACTCATTCTAATTTTTCGTAGAATTTGAAATGAATAAGTATTTAGTCGCGTATGTGCTGATAACATTTCTTTCTTCCATATGTGCATAGACTGACAGTTGTGAAACGATAATATCTATTCAAAAACATTAATAAATCAAACGAATCTTGGTATTATAAATCATAATATTTTAATGTATATGATACATAAAAAATACTATTAAATTGACACTCTGAACTATACTTTTTTAAAGAAAGTTATATAGAGTATATTTAAACATATGTATTCGACTTATATCAACAAATAATACTTGAGATTTCAGAAATCTATTATTTTTTTTATTTTAAAACGAAATTTTTAAATATATTTTTCTATTATTTTAAAAAGCAAAATTGCATTTATTAAATAATAGCTATTTACATAAATCAAATATATATGCTTATTTCATGTATAATCAAAATAAATTTAAAACGTCAATCAATAGATAACATTTTATAATTAATGCACGTCCGTTGTGGATAATTTCATTATAATTATATTTCTTCAATCATTATTTGGTTCTAATACCGATTTGTCTAAATATGTTCTTTGCTTATCATAAGTTAGTTTAAAATCGTATTTCCGCGAATGAAATAAGTAATTTACCAACATAGCAATATATTGAAATATCGTGGGCATTTTTAATAATAATATGAATTTCATCTAGAAATGAAGTAAACATATTTATTATTTAGACTATACGAAATATGTATTTGATAATAAGTATTTCTAACGTTTTTGAATGAATTTATTGATTCATAAAAGAGTTTTTAATCGCATTTACGCAAATGATTTAACATAATAATTTATTTCACGAATATTATTTTTTACATGAAACATAGGGTAACTCGCAAAACCTATTCGCATACCCTTAGAGAAAATAAAATTAAATAAAATCTTCGTGCAATGAATTCGATTCTTAAAAAACTTAATAATTTAAATAACGACGTAGATAAAATTAAAAAGTCTTCGAACGGTTCACCTCTGAAAGGTAAAACGAAAATAAAATTGGGACGCGTCGATTAAAATATATATATGTACTAGCGGACCGCAAAGCGTCGAACCACTGCTTTTGATCGCGTGGGTGCGCTGGATACTCTGGCTTTATGAGATAACGCGATTCAATTTTTCGTTAACTTCAGCAGGTTTTTGCACAAATGCGAGAAAGGAAGCAAAGCTTGGCTGCGCGCCGTTAATTTTCCGATGAAATACACGCACACCTCACTGCCGACAGATTTCAAAGCTTAAATTATAAGAATCTTTTTTAATTGACTATGTTACAATTTTTTTTATACAAAAATAATTCTTTACCGGTTATATGAACGTACGAGTAAAAATATTTATTTTTTATCAATTTTATTTTTGAACAGTATTATACTATTGTTCGTTTAATTACTTTATGCATTACAAATATTTATTTATATATATAATACATTTAATATTATATTACTTATATAATCAAAATATATGGTTTTTATGACAAAATATAAGTCTGAAATAATGATTTCTAAAATTCAGTCTACTACATCTGTAATAAATTAATAGTTTTTGTATGAAAGTATAAAGTTACATTTCATTTTAACCTCTTTACGATAAATTATCTCTGAATACGTGTATAGTACGATAAGTTCTTTATTAATACATGTTATGCATATGAATATATCTGCTTGCGTGAGTATCTAATATTAAATTTCTGTTTTTATTATAAGTGAGTTACTAGTGATACTGCTTTAGTGACTCTTTTTTACAATGTAACTTTTAATACAAATAGTTATTAAATTAAACATTAAAAGTATAGTATATTTACTTTGCAGAAAGTATAAATAATACGTAAAATCTGTAATATACGCGTATATCGGTGGATCTGTTTTAAAGAAATTCTAATGACGATAGTGTTATTATGTTTTGAAATAAAGTATATTAAGTAATAACTTAGAAACTGGAACGATTCCTTTTTTCTCTTCTACTGTATAACTGTAATACTGATATTTATTCAATTCTCTTTATTTTAATTTCCTTCAAATTAATCGTTTTTTAGTATTATTTTCGTATATTAATTTAATTAACATTAAATTTTTTTTTAATTTCAAAGAAATATCCCCGGAACTAAAAATCCATCAAAATATGTATTATTTAACCATTTCCATCTCTGTTATTAAAAACTAATATATTTTTTAGAGATATTACATGAAATAGTGAAAGAATCTAAGTACTGGTTTAATTTCCTTTGCCTAATAAATAATTTGGAACATCTGTGAAGATTTTCACTTTCCATAATATCTTATAACACTTATAAAATTGAGAAGACTATATAAATATATTTGAAATACTTTGAGGTTCGATAACTTTTCTCTTTATTTTTTTATTTTTATAAGTCATTCATGTTTTCAGCTTTAGTGATAATAATATTATTGCATACAAATTTTGAACTTAGTTAATTAATGGATTACTTTTCCCTTAATACACGTGTACAATAATAAATGTATTTTACAAGTTTTTTAAGAATTCTTTCATTTTCATATATAAATATATTTATAATTAAACTTTTTTCACATTTATGAATATAATATTATTATTAAAATAATTAATACATTTTTCTTTTCCTACGTACAGGAACAAAAATTTAGATAAAGTAATTTTGGTCACTCAAAGGATACAATTTGAAAAATAAGTAAATTTAGCTTATCAATTATTAGAATCTATTATATTTACCTAAAAAAGATTAAAAAAAGAGTTGATAAAAAAAATAGAGGATAGAAATGAAAGTTAATTTATTTTTATAAATATTGTTTCATTGGTATAATGTAAATATAATATACGATTATCTTATTTATCCTCATATTAATAATCTCTAACATAATGCAGTTTCAATGCTTTTCTATCTTAATTTTTTATAATATTTGTATACACTATTAATGAAACCTCATCAATATCATGTAAAAGAGAAATTAGAGAAAAATTTGCTTAACATATCTATTCTTTTACAGATTGATTCTTTTTTTTTAGTATCGCTTTGGTAGTTTACTCTTCTGAACAAAATGAATTGAATATTATACCTATTATTACTCGATAAAAACTATTAAACTTTTAACAAAATACCGTATCTTACGTAGTTGTTATTATAATTCATATACAGATATAGTTAGCTAATTTGTATTCGTTCGCTTAAAAGTATCTTAGCAAATTGAAATTAAATAAGAGCCTTCTCTTTTCACTGATTTTAAGAAAATCGTAAAATATTTTTCAATCAAATACTAAGGCCTACTTTCTTAACGCCATAAAGTATCTATTAAACTATCTTAGTGTGCCGAGGACAGCGTTGGAGTTCTAAACTAGAATCTTATCTTACTAACTAACCTTGGCCCTTTTGTCAATCAACGGTAATTTTATTATCTATTTATCTGACTTCGAAATTCTGATTTTTTATAGTAGTTTTCCATTTTTCTCTAAAAAACTATATTAAAATATTTCTTTTAACTTTTATATCTTATTATCCTAAGTAGCCTTATAATTATGAGATCTTATAAAATTGTATAACAATAATCACTAGTATTACTTTAAATTACTATTTTTTATAAATATGAGCAATATAAAATCAATTTACCGAATATAGTAAGATTTTTAGCAGTTTCTCTAATTTTTTGGAAACAAATCCTTATTTTATCGATTTCTATTATTATTATTTTTCTTCAAACCAATCTTGTAGATAATATTTTGAGTAAAACATTTTTTATGAATAAAATCATGCATTAAAAATTACTTATAATTTATCGATCTTTATAAAATATTGAAAAAATAATTTAATTACTCGATTAGTTTTCTTTATTCCTGAAGAAAATGTATTCTATTAGATATATATTTATTCTAATAAAAACCAATTTTATTGTAAGTATTCATAAAGTTAGACCAAATGTATAATTTAAGTGACTTATATACTAAAGACTATTTCCTAGATATATTTTAGATCCTCTTTACTAATGAAATTTTAAATGGAGTCACGTAGTTTTGCTAAAAAATTACGCTTAATATTTCTATTTCCAATTTTATAAATTATTTTATATAATAATGAATAAAAGAAAAATAATTAAAAAAAATTTAGTAAATATAAATTTTGGTTATCATGATTAAATAAATATATTTATCAAAATAATTTAATATATTTATATCTGAATAAACCAATTTTTCATGAAAGTAATTGTACCTTTGTCAAACAAAATTTTATTTATTACTTTTCAAGGTTTCGTAGAAATTATAATAAAACATTATATTTATTTATAATTAATTTTATTTTTATTTTATTTTATATTACTTTATCAATTTCAACAATAAAATATTGGTAAATTTTTTTAAATAATTTACTTAATAATTTTAATGAAATTATTATTTACATAAAAATTATAGAAAACTTATAATTGAAAAATTTATACAATTTTTTTAATTAATTTATAAATAATAGCAATATTCATAAAAAAGATAAGTTACTATTTATATGAGTTTATAAAACCTTATTTAAAAATTGAATATTTTTCAATAAAAACACATTATAATATAAATTATTAATTTAATATTCTAAATTTCTTTATTTATCTATTTACTCTATTAAACTATTTAAAAAAAAAGTTAATGTAATTTTGTAAGTAAAATGTAGATAATAGAATGCATATAATAAAATAAGATGGTCGTAGTTTATTGAAAAATCTTGTACTTCAACACATTTTACTACATTTTTTGCAAAGTACTAAATATATTTTTATTATTATTGAAAAAATTTTTATAACTTTTTATAAACTAAAATTTTTAAATGATTTACAAGAAAGATATTCCAAAATTATTTTAAGAAAGTATTAAATAATATAATATCAAATTAATATAAACATTTCTAGTTTAAAAATAGTAGTAACTATTATCCGAGGATATAATAATTGGTCATTTATTACATTTCAAGTAAAATAATGACATATTCTAGCTAACAAACAATTCTTAATTAAAACACGCAATTTTGCAATTAAAATAGTTTCCTTTTGGTTATGATGTTTACATTCTTTAATAGCATGTCTCTTATATAAGATTAACGCAATTTCTTAATATTTTCATAAAAAATTTAGATATTGTATTAATAAATTATATTTTAACTAAAAAAATAAAAATTATTTGTTATAATTAATAATTTACGACAATTAGATCTACCTCTTTTCATAAAGGTTATACTAAAAACGTATTAAAAAGATTCAAACACGATCTACAGAAAAATTATCAAATAAATAGTTCATTATTGATGTTTATATTATATATAAATATATTTAGTTATTAAGCTTACATTTAGGCAAAATTTTATGGTTACAAGTTTAACAAATTAGTATAAAAATGTTATAAGTAGTTTTATTCACTTATAGTCCTTTGGAAAAAAAAAATATACAATATTATTGTACAATTTGAATGATTTATGTATTTAGTATTTTTCATAAATATTATATTAAAAAAATTTATCGTTTGAGCGAAAATATAGGCGGTAGATGTTTTTCAGATATAAACATTTTACGCAACTAACTTGATCCATTTTATTTACTATTCATTTCAAATATTATATTTAATATATAGTATTTTCTTTATATCTAATAGAAGTTTATATACCTACACGAATAAAAGATTTGAGATTGTTCAAGACTAACTTTAATTATTTTTACTACTTCAAGGAAAAATGTATGTTTAAATAACGAGTCCATTTGTTTTTACAAAAAATAGTTTTGTATAAGTTTTATATTTTTTAATAAAAATAATTTTATTACATGGTATGATTTTAAAACAAATAAAAATATTGATTTGCATTTTAAATTTTAACAAATGATAAATCCCTGATTTAGTTGAAAATATTGCATGAATTACATACGTATTATTTCGATCTCTGGATCTACTGCTTTACTAATAGATGTTGAAGGAAATTTCTTGGAATCAGAAACTACCGACCGTGCGAAGTTACCACTCATTAATTATTTATTGTTATTAGATACTTTTTTTATTTTTTCTTTTTCTCTCATTGTTTTAATTAATAAATTATAAATCTTAATACTGAATATTTTTAATAAACTACTGCTGTATAAAAAATTTAAACTTAACGATTAATTATCTCATTTTTTAATATTATTATTTTTTATTTACAGTGCTTTTATAACTCATATTATAAAATTGACTGTCATATCTTATTTTATTAATACTTTATTAATACTTTGTTGATACCTTACGTTTATAAATTTATGATCGCAGCATTAAGTATTAATTATTACAGATAAAATTAAACTTTACATTAATTGTTGATTTAAAATCTATAGACTAAATACGGTTATACATCTTTTTTTAAAAGCAAATTGAATAATCAGATAAAAAAAAGTTACTGATAATTAAAAATTTTATTGTGAAAGAAATATACATTGTTGTAAATAAATAATTAATTTTTATAAAAAAATAAAAAATAAATACATAAACAAATACAAAAAAACCGTTTCTATAGAATCGAAAAATATATTTTATAAACTTATTGTTGTATTAAATTGTATTCAACAATAGTTGAAAAGTTCATAAATATTGAATATAGAAATTAAAATATTACGTTTCTTAATGAATTAAAATATTAAAGAATTATTATCTTGAATTATTAGTTTTAAATTATGTAATATAAAGTATATCAGTTAGTATTAAGACAAGACGAAATTTAATATTATTATCTTGTTTTCTAATAAAACAAAACTAGTTAGATGTACTAGGCGATAAATAAACATATTTACTCTTGAGTGTGAGATATAGTCTTATCAATTTCGCTGCAATCCCTTTACATTAAAGGAAACTATTACTAGGGATTTTACTGAAGCTCACGCAGAACTTAAGGAATTATAAGCTATATTGCTTTACAAAATGTATAATTTTGAGTTCTAACACCAAGGGAAAAAGTACTGATTTGAAGATATTAATTTATCTATAATAATAAATATAAATTTTTGTATTGAATACTTCACTTGATGCTCTACGTAACAATAATTAGTCAATAAAATTAATGCAAATCTTATTTCTTTTATGAATTCATAGATTATTCTATTTTTAAATGCAATACAATAAAATTTTTGTAACATTATATATGATTAATAATTAAAATACTGTGACAATAATTTCTTAAGTTTTTCATAAACATATTCTTTATTTCTTAGTTATTAAAAATATGATTACTGTATAATGAATGTATTGCTAATGAAATTTCATTAAAACGAAATATAATATAAAATACTAAATATATGTTTCTGTTTGTTGTTTCGAATAATCGGATTTAAATTTCAATATTGTATTTAGCATTTTTAAGAGTTGTAATTTATATTTTTAAAACCATGCATCAAACATAAAAATTTTTAAAAATGTTTAAGTAGAATTAATAACTTCCTAAAAAAAATTATACAAGATTTTTAGAGTACAATAATTAATAAAATACCACTAAATAGTTTGTTAATAACAATATATAAAAGTAATATTCCATATGAACAAATTATAAATGTATAAATATTCATTTAAATAAATATCTGATATTATTAAACTTTTTTCTGCAGAGTTTATAAAAATATAACTTATATCAAAATCTACATATTTATAAAAAGCATATGTTGTCGATTGAATTATTTAGACTTTGAACAGATTATCTTATATATTTTTAATATATCCTTTTAATGTGTTAAATGCGATCTTTCGTAAGAAAAAAAAATGAATAAAAAATAACATGCAATAACTTACTTTAAATTATTAATTACAATATTCTTTAAAAATTGTCAACTTATAAATCAAAATAATGATATTATATTTTAATTTTATAACATTATACATTCTAAAATCTTAAGATATCCCAATTTCTTCAGATTACTTTGATTATTATATATTAAAAAATATATTAATTGTCAAATAACAAAAATATAATATAAGGATTTTAGCAAAAAGTATCTTTTGTTTATATATTACAAAATAATGTATAATTATGTACAGAATTTAAAATATTTGAAAATACTTCATAGTTATGAATTGTTATTTATATAATATATTTTTAATTAATTTTTTATTTCACATTCATATATAAAATACAAATTTATAATATACCATAACTAATTTATGGTAGTTTTAATAGCCTTCGTTACAATGTAAAGTTTTATTTCATACACATGACTTGAGTTTAATTATTGCGCATTACATTATAAATTGAAATTGAACTATCAACCGTAAGCTGCAATTAGTTTTTATTTGAACAAAGTTAATATATATATATATCAAATATTATAAAATAAATATGCCTTATTAATTAATATCAGAAATACATACAGGCTCATATAGTTTAAAAATGTTCCTGATGTTAAGAGATATTTTTCAATCTTTTAATATGTAAAAAATAAAAAATTTTATTTATACAAAAATATTTCTATCTAATAAAAAATAATTGAATATGAGTTTATTTTAATTTTTCAGAAACTAAGTGTTATAAATATTCTCGTAAGTACAATAAAAAATCGTATGAAGATAAAAATATGTAAATTTTTAAACATATTGAGTAAAATAATGTTAACTTCTTCTCAAAAATAAAACTAAAGATATTTAATTAATTGATTGCGATTCGTTGAGTAATCATTAAAAAAAATGAAGTAATTAAATTAATTAAAATTTAATTAAAATTGATAAGTTACTGAAATCAAGAAAATTTTATTATAGATATTTATTAGTTTTTTACGTTCTTTTGGTTTCCCATTTACGATCTTTAATGTAATATAAAATATTAAAAGTTTTACCTATCTTATTTCATCTATCAATCGAAAAAAGAACGTTTTTCAACATATAGCTTTGTATCGATTTTGGTGCACATGCAATAAAGTTATTTCATTAAGTATAATTGCATTTTATTATAAATTACATCTAGTCATTCTCCTATTTAATTATAAGTAATATACATCTCTCACTTAAAAAATTATTTATTCTTCCAAATGCAAATTAATATTTATTTAAAGAATAAATATTTACAATATTCTATTTATTTGAGTGTAGATATTGCAGCTAAAATATCGAAAGTGTTAGGTTAAAATTTTTTAATCTGTTGATTAGATTGAGATTTTAAAAAATTTGAGTTACTATTCCAAATATAAAGTAGTTACTTATTTATATTAATAAAGTAGTATACATGAAATTTTTAATTAACTTATAAAATTTGTATTTAAATGACTTAAAATAGTCAAATATATTTCTGAAATTCATAGAATTATTTATATTATAAGTATTAAAAATTATGAACACAACAATACATATTAAATACAACATTAAATTTTCCGTTGAATTAGAATTCTGAAATTATTTTGTATTAGAATTTCTCCTAAATATTATTAGTAATTATTAATTCACTTCCTTTAATAAACTTAATAAAGTTATATTATGTATAGAAGAATATGATGTAATATTTTCTTTGAATTCTTTTAATGAATTGAAAATATCATCTGATCACAAAAAATACTGAAAAGATCATAAAGTAAGAGTATCGTAATTTGCTAGATATTAATACAAAATTGATTGTATCTTATTAATGCATAGTATCATCTACAAGTTTTTATAATTGATACAAATTTTTTTAAGTTACTTTTTTTTATTTATATTCAATTTAAATTATATAAAAATATTTTATGAAAATTATCTAATTCCAGATATTTTTTAATATTGATTAAAAATATTTTTTAATACTAATCAGTCTTGCAAATAGTTTTCAGTACAATAATAAATAATATATACACATCACGTTTAAATTTTTTTGACTGAATATAAATTTGTTCGTGATGATATGAGTATCACATTATTGGTTTAATGAAAATTGATAAAAATTTATAAAAATATTAATGCACTGAAATAGGAGTTATAATATATTTGATATAAGTTTAAAATTAATTATCAAATAAATGTAAGATAAATTTTTTTCTTTTCAATTGAAAAATTAACGTAAATTAATTAATTTAAACCATTATTATTACGAGAATATAAAAATAAAATATTATTAAATATTCTTTTTCTAGGATATGATCCTCATTAATATTTTGAATATTATTGCCATATTCGTATAAGATTCTTCATATTAATTTAGTTTAAAAAAAATTTTCGAAAACTGTTAACCTTAAATTAACTAATTTTAATAACTAGTTCTAACACTTCTTATTTAAATTGAAATTTTTGTTTTTAAGACATACTTTAGTTTGAATTTGAAATAAGTTATTAGTATATTTAAAATCTATATTGTAAGGATATATATAATCTTGTATATGTAGATTAAAACTTCATAATACGAATGCGAATGCATTGTTAGAAAATTTGTGCAGGAGTTTGTATAGATGATATATTGTAAAATTAAAAATTTTAGAAAAAAATTTTAGAAGTTATTTATTTGTATAATATTCAATGTAAAATAATTTTTTTTACTCTTAAAATTCCATGTAAGATAAAATAAAAGTTTATTTTATATTAAAAGACAAAATTGATAAATATATATTTTATAAACAGTATGAGGTTGAGTTTTATCATTATTAAAATCAAATATCTGAACTTTTAAAAAATATATTATGATTTATCTGATTAATAAGTTATAAAAATACAAAAATTGATAGTATATAGATTTCTTTAACATAAATACAGATTAGAAGTATTATTTGAAATTTTAGTAGAGAAAAAATATGAATATAAAAATATATATTTTGAAAAAGTGCGTAATCTTGAAACTCAGGATATTCTACTTTTTGAAAATATAAGAATTCCAGATCATTTCATTTATCAAGTAGAGTAATCATATCAGTATTTTTTATTCTTATTTATATTTAATTATATATCTTTCATTAAAAATATTGTTGATCGTGCATAATTTAATTCTTTAATATAATTTTAATATAATTCAGAGAATATTGTAAATAATAATTCTTCTAAATTAATATAAATACGAGTATACTTCAAATTTTTTATTAGAAAAGAGTACGGTTGAGATTTAAAAATGAAACATATAAACACATCCTCTTGTTTAATATATATATTTTTAAAACAAAAATGAATTATATTTAGAAAAAATCTATATTATTGAAATACAGAAATTATTAATAGTTACATTAAAAATATTAGCAGGCAGCTACAAATAATAGCGATATAATATAAAAATGCGAGACAAAAGTTATAAAACTGTGTATAATAAGAAATTAACATAAGAAAAATATTGTAAGTCATACGTTATAAGTACTTTATATAATATTCTATATCATTAACTAGTAACAGTACTAATCAATCATGTGATAACTTTTTGACGTATTGAGGAGGAATGAAGCGATTGTGTGCAATCTTTGACTCGAGTCAACAATTGCTTGCTTAGCAGTTTATAAATTAAATCTTAATAATTTTGTTTCGTATTTATCTTTATATTTTAGATAAAATTATTATTTCGCTTTCAATTTTAATTAAATAAAATTTTGAATATAATTTTGATCATATTTGAAGTATTTTTTTTTCTTATTTTTTTTTATGTTTCATTCATAATGACGGACACGCTGAAGTCAAAATGAATTTCTGCTGAGATCCATCGATGAGCGATCATCATTTTTTTTGCTCCATACGAAACTTTGGTTGATATTTTTAGTATATACATTTTTGTAATTATAGCATTCAATACATTTTTTAATTATTAATTTATGAACGTTTTTTCCTTTTTATTTTTTCTTAGTGCATCGATTTAACTTACATTTTCTAAATTTTAAAAATTTTCAAACGTTTTCAGAACAAAAATTCTTTAATTCTATGTATAATTTAAATACAGAAATATTTACACACAATTTATAAAAAAGATGACTATTGTGATTTAACTAATTTGATTCGAACATTGCTATAGATTATAATAATAACGATGAAATCATGATTTTCAATATTAATTAAATAAAGATTACATTTACATTGACCAACTCATAAATTTGCTAACACAATTTTCTATATTATTGCTAACGCTGTTGTTTTTAGTGATTTCACGAATTTTATTATTAGCTATAACGCTTAAAAATATAGTAATTACGATTATTCGTAAATGAAATTTTTATATAATTTATTATATAGAAATAGAATCCTAGAAATTATTTAACTTCTTAATACAATTTGTAATTTGGTAATTTTGAAAAATATTGAAAAAATAATGTATATGATTTTATTTTATTATCATTCTAATGTACAATTATAAAAGACATTTAAATAGATGAAATTATTTTTCCAGTAAAGTTACTCGCCGATTATTTTATCTATAAAATTTTGAAATAAATCTTGTTAAAACAGTTAAAAATTCGAATTAACTTGTTAAGAATATCAGAAATGTTTGTTCTTATATACTTAGAATGTAAAGTAATGCTTGAATAATTAAATTTTCATTTTGCAACATTAATTTACACTAATAAAGAAACTTTTTAACCACGCTTGAATAAACATATTAATTTTACATTTGATTTTTTTCTGATAGATCTCTTTTTAAACTATTTTTTGTACTTACTTATGTTTTACATGGCTTATTATCTATACTTGTATATCATGTTTGCATTTTTTTAATTTATACAATTTTTTTTGCTGTATGAATTTAAAATTGGATTATTTTAATATTATTTTAATAAAATGTCAAGTAAACATATTTGAAATAGTAAAGGAAACGACAGATTATTATTATATTAAACGATGTAAACAAGAATATATTCTGATACATTCCGTTTATACAAATTTTTTGGTAAGATATAATTAGAAAATAACAATGTTCTTATTTTAAAATATCTAAAAATAATTCATAAAAAGCGAATATTCTTTTATTTAATTAGCACAAATTGTAATAAATTTGAACTTTACAGCTCTTGTAATCAACTTAAAACTAATAAACGAATAGAACTGAATAAAGTATTTAGCGTGTTTCTAAGTGAAACAATAAATGATTCACGTCGTTGTAGAAGGTTTCTTTCGAATTTGATATAATAAAATTTTTTATCGTTGTTTAATGTGCGATTAAAATTAGTCGGCTACTTAGCATAAGTCGAATCCACAATGTATAGAATTAAGGCACTTGATACTTATACTATATTATTACTACTACTAGAGGTAACCATCTCTAGTTCGACGATATGTACTTTTCATTGAAATACACGTCATTTAATTGAAAAAAAACACATTATTTTCCTTTCTTTTATATTTTTAACTCTTTTCTCGACAATATTTTTTTTTATATTTTACTCACTATGTTTATCTCTTCTCCTCTTGATTTCTCATATTTTACCTTTGTAACTGATAAGCGATCAATACACTGCAGTGCAACGTAGGTCTTATATTTCTGATATTATTTCGCAATATTTTAACGTAAGCATACATATCTATCAAATATGTATTTGAGTATCTGTAACTATATTATATATGTGTATAGTAGTTACACATTTTCATATAGAGTAGCACTTAACTTTTCTACATACGTATGTTTATTTAATCTTGCATTCTTAAAAACTTAGAAAAATGAACCAAGAATCAAAGAAAAAGAGAGAGTGTAAAATAGTGTTATATTATCTTAAGTTTCTGCACTTATACTCAGTATCGCGTTTTCTCCATAGTATAGCTGTGTATAATGAAGTAGACATGGATATACATCACAAGAGTGCCGCAACCTTTTCACGCATCTAGAAATGCAGACAAGCAATGTCCGAGCGGTAATCGACTCGTTCATCCGTCTTCATCTCTCTCGTTTCTCCAGGGAATGGTTTATTTCCTTTGGAGAAATAGAGATATCAAAGATTTTCGTGTAGACTTTAGCTTCATTTTTTCTCGATAACATTTGTTTTTATCAAAATTACCTTTTATTAAGATACTTAACTCGTAATTTAATAGTAAATTTTCTATCGATAGTAAAATATATTGTCGTCTTATCATCGATATTTTTAAAGTACTATACTACTTATATGCTGCAAAATTATTTTTAAGATATTATTGCAATATTATTTTGCAAATAATATTTTTAAAATTTTTATTATTGGAATTACATTAATTTAATTAGTTATTTATTTCATTTATTGAATTAACATTATTTTATTGGAACTCTATTTATTCCTTCAATCCTGATGTTCTAACCAATAATAATACTACTTGAACAATGAATCTCTATATTTTGGTGATATAGTATTATAGATAAGATTTTCTCAAGTAATTAAATTATTTTATAAAAGAAAATTTCCATATTAAATCGATTATAACGCGATAGATATTCTACTTGATAAATGGAAATTAAATAATTAAATTTTATATTATATAAAATGCATGTAAATAATATTTTAATAAATAATTAATATATATAAATATATATTATCAACATTGAATTTAAATATTTAATTTTTATCTGATTTTTTCTTAAAGATTAAATACATAAAAATGTATAAGTTTAAAAATATATATACTTTTAAAATTTTAATTATAAAATATTTTTTTTATATTTATTATGTCCGATAAACTACTTTAAATATATCGGCTCTATTATGAATACTTCTGTAATACACAATCATATTCAATCATGCGCACAAAATTTATGTACAAATATAGTTTGTCATAAAATGGAAAAATATTATAATTAAAATTGTAAAAACAATATTTTTAATATTATAATTTCTGTTATTGACTCAAGGTGTATTTATTGTATGAATTTTTATACAACTAAAATTAAGTTTTTACTCAATGATTATTAATATATATACTATAATGTTTCAATATTCAAATAGTAAGTAATACATCCTTAAATTTTAATTTATATTGAGAAACTACAATAAAATAAAATAATATTTTATAACTTTTAATAATAGTATTTAAAAAAATATAAATTTGTATATTACAGTCATAATATTAAACATTATCTAAAATAGATACATTTACTATTTTCATGTTAAAATTTTAACTATTTACTATTTATGATATTTTTGTGTAACCTTAATTATTATTACTCAATTTACCAATATATTTTAGCAATAAAAATAATTTTTTTATTTAAACGTAAATAACTTGTAAATAAATATCCAAATTATAATTAAGAATATAATGTAAATATATGATCTTTTATCTTTATTCGTTATAGATAATTTATCTAAATCTATATATATATATTAAATTTGTATATCAAAAATTTGAAAAAATCCAATAAAAATAATTACTATTGAATCGATAATTTTATTTAATGCAAGTATACAGTTTTTTTATTTTTTTAAATACTCTATAACAATTATTATTGTTACTAAAATTATAACTTTAATTATTATATTACTTCGTGTAATATCTATAATAAATAATATTTTAATTAATCAAATTTGAATTCTAATATAAATAGTAAATTCTATTAAATTAATAAAATAATAAATTAAAAGTAAAATTAATACCTTGATACATTATTATTTCAAACTATAATTAAATGTAATTCAAATTAAAAGATTGAATAATTATTCACGCAATAAGTTTAGCTACCGATTAAAAATTCATTCATGCATGCATTCATTCATGCATTGATTCATTCATGAAAAGAAAAATAGATATTGCAAGAGTCGCCGAATTTCAAAATGCTTTGAAGCGAACGAGTCACGAATAATGTTGCTATTATTATTGTCATCCTATTTCGAATGATATAATTGGCCGTTTTGCAGGACGATTAAGCTACCGTCGATTATTTTGCCTCACTATTACCATCCGAGATTAAGCGTAATGATAATTGATCATTTAGTAGAAAGCACACGCCATAGATTGACGTTAACAAAATACACACTTATGGACTGTAATGACGAAGCAGGTGGCCGACACTCTCTAAACATTCGCGTGTCTCATGCAACACCTTGTATAAGTCCTCAGAATTGCGTAGAACGTGAATATATCAGCACATCGTACTTGTATACGTGAAGCTTAACATTTTATGATCGACGGATTCATGTTAATTCGCATCATTAAGAAACTTTATTTATGTTTATCAAATTTTGTTACAGTTTTTTTTATGTCAGAAGTAGAATATTAAAGCATGCTGTAATACTTATTTATCTATGCAATTCAATTTCCTTTATTTTAAAATACATACATTCGACTGCTCTACATATTGTTTAGACAATCATTGCATATTTGTGTTTGTTTTACGTACATATCGTATACTTTTCTTTACATACTTCACAGTCTTTTTATTCAATATCTATATTATATTTTTTATATATATCCAGAAAGAAATTGTTGAAATGTTAATATATAACTCTTATCAAAAATTCTTTGTATAATTATCAAAAATAAAATTATCATTTCTGGAGTAGTAAATATATAAACGAAATTTATCATTTATTGCAAAAGGCTTGATAACTAAAAGTCAATCGAGATATATTAGATTACTAGAAAATAATGTTCAAATTTTTATTGAGTATCAAACTATTTACAATAATTTGCCAAAAGAAAAAAAAAATTCGAAACAAATATTAAATGATTAGATTATAAAAAACTAATTTATTTTTTAATTTTCATCGATATTATGTCAATAAAATAAAAGTATATTACATAAAATATTATAGGTCATAATATTTATGTCGAAAATATCTGATAGAATTTTGATTGTACTACATTTCTTTAAAGAGTCTAAATTATATTAGAAAAATTTGGTTATCAATGAAAACTTTAAGGGTATAATTTTAAAATGCTTTTACTACGTTATTTAAGCGAATAATTAATAAATGCACATGATCAATTGCATAAAATAAATAATACAAAACGTATATTTTTTAATTTCTAATTAATAAATAAAAGAAGTGAGTTAACAGTCAAATATAAATAATACATAATAAATTATGAATATTGATAGAAATAATAACAAAATATTGCACAATGACTTAAAAATATCATTACTGCTATATAAGATATAAATTATATAAGAAATAAAGTAATGATGAATTTTTTTTACTAGCAAATATTAATAAATATTAATATTTTATGAAATAAAAAAATACACGACTACATACATTTTTAATTATTCATTTAAGATATTTAATGAAATATTTTTACATTTATTTCATCTGTTCAAATCTGTAATTATGTCAATTGATATGTAAAATCACATAAAGATAAATTTTTTAATTTTAAAAATGATTTTTTTTTATTATCCTTTTAAATTCAATTTTAATCAAGATTTTCGTAAAAGTTTAAGCTTATTTAAATTTCGTTTCAAGATTAATAGTTGATGTATCCTAAGAACTTTCTTCAATAGAAGTTTACGATACCCTTAAAGTAACATAAACTATAAGTGTGCAATTGAGACTATGTAAGAAACATCTGGGTAACTAATAGTGCGCGTGTTAACATTAATATTAATTATAAAATATAACATTTATAACAGTGAGACCTACTTTATTTAACAAGATAACACATAAAAGTTTATTATACACTTTATGTGAATTCATAGAATTTTTAATAAAAATAAATATCTAATTATATAATAATAACATAAATTAATAACATTTAAAAGATCGAATAATATTTTTAAATATAAATGCAGATATCGGTTCAAAGTTACATGAAACGTAAAATTACAAGATTATGACTAATAAATATTTTTTCGATGAAAATGATTATGTTTATTTTTATTTCAATAAGAAATAAGGATTAAAAAAATCAGAAATGGAGAAAAAGAAAAAAAGATGAAAAGAAAAAAAATATGAAGAGACTAGAGAATAAAGTCGACTAACCCTTTCCAATTAGAATTTGGTAGATTGCACAAAGGAATAAAAGAAGTATAAAACAGGGTTCGAGACAGACACACCGCAACCTTGAAACAATCAAAATCTCCCATTTTGTTCTGTTGTCTCTGGAGAATATCTTAGTTGAATACCTTACCTTAACATCGTCTCCGATAACAGATACAAGAAGAAACGAGAATGAAAATTTCTTGATGCCTGCTCAATTGAATTGCGTAAAGTTAGTTTTTTTTGCTTACTTCAAATTCGTCTTTTTCGGGAGAAAGGGAAAACTGATTTTAGTCGAACCGATTTTCTTAGAGCAAAAAAATAAAACTGCTAATCAAAATTTTATTTTTTCAGACTCCTTGTTGAATAAATAATGCTTATCGTATGAAAATAAAACTTTTCGTATGAAAATGAAACTCAATGCTACTCGATAGATAAACTTTTATACGAATCTACGTATGTTAACTAAAGTCAACAAGAGATATATTTTTTTTAATAATAAATTGCATTATGAGCTTACTTAATTTTATTTATTGGTCTAAAAATGAATTTTATTACAACGAATGATCAAATACTATTTATTACTTTTAGAAATGTAAGTTATATAGACGGTTTCTAAAGTTATTCTGATAAATAACGATTTTATAATCTAGACTGAAATTTAGTCTACGTACAATGTTTTAAAAATAAATTCACACAATAATTGAAACAATTCAATATAGTATCATATAAGAAGATAAAATAAGAATATAGTTTTAAAAAAGTAATAATGTTTAAAGTGTTATAACATTATTAAATCAATAAATAATATCATAAAAGAAAAAAATAGCGTTTATGTATTTAGAAATTAATGGAATATGAAACAAATGCAGTGATATTTATTATTTCTAAAAAATTGTGATCCACCAAACATCAAGTGTCAATAATTATACAACTTATGTTAAATAAACCTGATGTATATACGAACTTTTTTTAATAATTGAAGTAACACTGATGTATTTTTATTCAAATATTTGCATTTAATTTTTTGAAACACAATTTATATTAGACTATATTTTTGCGAATCTACTACCATTTAAGTATTTATTGAAATAGTATGTTTTAATATAACCTATAATTTTATTTAACAGTACCATTATTATCTAATGTACTTAAATAATTTATAATATGTGAACTAGGAAATAGAATAGTAAACGTATTGAATGATAAAAATTTTTATGATTTAAAATTGAAGAAGGTTATATATTATTATTTGTCTATTTGTATATATATATACTGAATTTATTTATTTTTTTATTTCTTCAATACCAATTATTAGAACAAATAATATAATATATAGATTGATATTTATATTTGTGATTGAGTGAAATCTTATTCATGACATAATAGAATAAATATTATTGTATAAAACTTTTTCTCATCGAAAGTTTAGTATAACTACTAATTTCGTAAGTTGAAACGCTTGATATATATTTTTAAATGGAGTTATAATGTAGGTTCCAATTACCGAATGGATGTGCAAAACATTGAGATTTGACTGGCAATGAATCAAATACCTGACGACCGTATTTGGATATATATATATATTTAGTATTGATTTTATATTTTACATAACCAACCAAAAAAGAGATCCGTTGACTTTTCTTAAACTTCTCCAATTTAGTTTTAAATATTATAAAATATAGGTTAACGTACATTGGTAAAAATCACCGAAGAAATTATTTCAGTTTTTTGTGAATTAATATATAAATATGAATACTATGACACTAATAAAATAGAAAGTTTTTATTTATTTCTTATTTAATTACAAAATAATTTATATTAGACATTAAATAGTATAAATATACAAAATGAAGAAAAAATTTGAAGTATTTAATTATTTTAGAATTTTTTTAGAAAATTAAATTGTACTGCATCATATGAGTGATTTTTTCTATTAAGCTATGGTAATGGATATTTGAATCCAAAATAATTTTATGACTATTTCAGTAAGTATTAAGTAATATTCAGTAAGTTCAAAATTATTTATTATAAAACTAGAAATTTTTACTATATTACAATAAGAAATACATAAAAAATAATGTATATACTTGTAATTTTTTAAGTTATTCGAAATCTGTTATTTTTGTAAAATATTTTTATAGATATTTACAAATTTTTGCAAATTAATTTTTAGAAAATTATTCTTTTTATCACAAGATTATTTGATAATTATTTATTTATAAAATATTAAATATTCCTAATACAAATATCGAATACAATAGATTATTAATAAATAATGAAATGTTAGACGAATATAAAATTTTTTTCTTCCCACTCTCTTTCTCTTTCTAAGACGTTTATTGTCTAATTCTCGTCTTTTCATATGAATTTCAATTTCTATATTTTTTTTTATTTAGCGTGTTTACTTAAAATTTTTTAGTTATATTTTAAAGTAAAAGAAAATCATAAACCCTAGCCCTTTTCTATATTCAATCCATCTTCTATTTTTTAAATCAATGCCTGTACTTAAATTTTTATATTCAATATATATATGCACACACACATATATATATATAATGGAAAATATAATTCTAAGACTATTGGTAAAGGAGTATTTTTTCAGAATAAGTATAAAATAGTACAAGTTAAAATATTCTACATTAATATATTATATGTTTTTTTAATATCATTATAAGAAACAATGTTATGATAAACATTGTATATATTTATACTCATAAATTAATATTCTGTTAAATATTTTTTCGATCGATTATAAAGTATTAAAATATTTTGTCTCAAAATGTAATCTGAAAATCTCTATTTTATTTATAATATTGAAAAAATCATAAAAAGGGAACGTAAGTGTTTGGGTGAGAGAGAAACGGAAGTGTTAAGTTAATGTAATCATAATTTCTGTTAAATTTAATCCTGAATTATTATATTTATATTTTTAATTTTTATCTTCTATGGAAATCGTATTATAAAAAGATTTTTCGTCGTGGTACATACGCAGTATGTGCGCAGTAACTTTGTAAGAAAACATAGTATTCTGTCATTGCGACAATAGAAATACAATCCTATCGATCCAATTGTATTCTATTATTTTTATAAAATTCAACCTGCAAAAACAACTAAGAACTAAAAATAATATACCGTATACTATAAAGAATTCAGTATGATCCAGGCACATAGATAACATCCGATTAAACAACCTCTGACATTCATCATCCCTTCTTAAGCATCGAGTGTTACTATCTTGTACCTCGAGGCTGTGTTCCTCGTTATGGGATAATACCGTGACTATCATAGTCTTTTGAAAACCCTTAATCAGCTTTTTTCTCTCTGTCCCCCTCGTTACTTTTTTCATATAGAATAAATTTCCCTGTTCGGGATACGTTAAAGAAATGAACTTTTTCGCCCACCAATCGCCCTTTATCGAGCGATTCACCAATAACCATTTTTAGCTCTTGAGGAAATTTCTACCTGCAAGGAGGTGATCGAAAAGTTTTCTGCGATAGTGTAGTTTAAGTATAATAAAATATCGTTTGTACAAATAAAAAATATATAAACGTATAATTGTCAAACTTAATATATTAATTCGAAATATAAAGTCTATTATTAAAAAACATTAAATAAATTCATTTGTTGAGTCATTTTATATTTTTTTGTTAAAATATACAATATATGTATATACATTTATTAATATATATTAAGAAAAAAGTTTAAAATTATAAATTCAAGATTGCAAATTCACAAATAGAATATGTGTTAAATGAATGTACTTGGATTAGTACAAATAATCCCATAGTTATAATATATTGTCCCAGAGTTATTATTAATATGTTTTTCGATATAAATAAAAATTAAAAACGTAAAAAGATTCTTTGGTGTATAAATGGATTTAGATATACTTATTTATATATGTTCTTATATACCTATTAAAGATTATTAGATTTAGATAAAATATTTAAATATTTTATAATCGATCGAGTCATATTTAATAAAATATTAATTTATGAGTATATACATATATTGAATCTTTAACATAACATTGTTTCCTATAACGATATTTTAAAAAATGTATAATACATTAATGTAGAATATTTTAACTTGTACTATTTTATGTAGTTTATTCATTAATTACTAACACATTAATTATTAATAAAATGTCAAGTAACGGATTTAGAATGTAATCAATCGACTGGAATGTTTATTATATAAAATTATTTTACGGCTATAAGTATTTTCTTATGTTATTTTAAATCAATGTTCTTATAAATATGAAAAAGCATTTTTGTAAATTGTACAGAAAATTCATATGAAATAATAATTTTCATTCTTATTTTAAT